>HG995383.1:24764792-29588331 GCA_905333075.3 Atethmia centrago
AAAAAGAATATCATTAACATTTCCACTTCAAGAAGAGGTCAAGGATTAATATGAACCTGATCCATCCATTTCTATGGGTTTCAAATGAGTTATCTAAAGTTGGCACTCGAAATAAATAAACCGCTTTGCGCCGATGTCTTATCGGCGCAAGGCGGTTTATTTATTTCGACCGAGTGTTAAAAATGCGTGCATAAATGGAAAAGAAACTATACAAGAAACAGATGCATTGAAATAAAAGGGGTAAGTAATAAACTTGTAATATGAAACAGTAAAAAAGAAAAGAACAAAAATAAAATAAAAAAATAACCTTGCTCTTGTGTTTCTCGCGAATGCTTACGTTATTTGCTTGCAAATTACGCAGCTTCAGCAGTCGCGACTCGTAATGCTGCAGTTCCACCTGGGAAAGGACGGCATACATGCGGTTATTATAACCCTTTCATGGTAAACAAATTTAGAGCAACTGTTCAAATGTTGCTGGAACAATTTTTACATCAATATTTCTTGTCCACACAGCCAGTCTGCGTAAAAGCTCGCTGACCGGCAACTTGGTCATCATACGGACCAGTGCAACATGTTTTCAGTAACACAATATTAACATGGCAACATGCTGATATTGTGTTGCTGAAAACGTATCTCAACATTTGTTAAGCTTTGAATACTTTGACTTGGTCTTGATTCTTATAGTCAAGAACTCCAGACAAGACGAGACAAACTAAAATGGCTACAAAAATGAGAATACTGTGCTGATTCCTAGGAGAGGAGATGGGATATTTTCTAATTAGCAGTAAGTACCTTCAGCGAAGCCAATTCTTCTGTAGTGAAATTAGCACCAACTGCGATCTTCCAAAGGCGTTGCACTTTAGGTTCAATGAACTCTTTGTTGTTTGGGGCTGGGAAGTAAAAATAAAAATTAAAACAAGTTAGAGAAAAAGGTATGTTTCATTAGTGCCATATGATCTCTGATTATTATATGAAACAGTGCTAGAATGAGCATAGCATGACCATAAGGCAATTAAACATCTATGTTGCTCCCATACATACATCATACCACACCAGGGGTTAACAACAATTTTAAACACATGATTCATGGCAAAGTACACACCAGTATGTGAAGCATGAACCTCAACTAAAAGTAGTTCAGTTGCCCGTTTCTGATGAATCGTGACATAAACGCTTCGGCGGAAAATATCTATAAATATTTTATGACCCTGCATCTGCATGAGCTTGTAATGGACCAAATGGGGGCAGCTGTGAGCAGTTATACTTATAACACACAGGAATTTACAATTGCTGGTACAGTTCAGTTGAACAAGAAATTTCTTGAATGAAATTGTGACCCAGTTCTTTGTATCTATCACTTCGAACTGGCATTGAAACAGGTTGATGGTGATAACCCCTCTATTATCAAAATAATTTAAATAAAAAATGTATATTATTAGAAATCTCATATGGAAGCAATTAATATTCAACTAAAATGTAGATAGTGTGTTTACCTTTGGCAATGACTCTCTGCAGTCGATCATAGCCGTCTCGCAAATCACGGTGCTTATCTCTAATTAAATTAGCCTTATCAATGTAGTCCTTTGTCATTTCATTTGTGTGTTCACTGATTTCATTGAACTTGTCTAAGTCTTCTTCATTTATGACATCTGAAATGTGGAGATAATTGATATTACAAAAATCCATACTTAAATAAACTCATGCCCTAATATCCCTATAAGTGGGTGGGCAGAAACTGCAGAAAGCGGTATGCCTCAAATTGTATTTTATAACAGTTTATCTTGTAACTAGCCTATCATGCAATTTGATCCAGAAGGCCAAATTAATTTCAGTGATTGGAGTGTGCAGAAAATTGAGCTACAGATTCATATTGTAATCATTATGGTGATATTGTGACTGAGTATTAGTTACCATCGCATATGACTGTGCAACCAAGTTTGAAAACAATTTATAAAATACATTTTGTTCATAGAGTTATAGCCACATTTTTAATTTTAAAAGTATGTCAGTCATTTTTTTTTCAAGCTCACCAGCAATTATTTCTTAGAAATTAAAAGAAACAATAAACTAGGTATTTCTTGTATTCATTAGGATCTCCCCCTGTTACAGGGAACTTAAACGTAAGTGACGAAATGTAGCTGTATACTATTATATAGGTATTGGTACCTATACCTAATAATAAAGAAAGTAAAGTAATCGAGGAGCAGAGCTGCGCATCTTCACAGATGGATCCAAAACAGGTAGTGGCACAGGTGCTGGAATCTTCTCGGAGGACTTCAACATACGCATAGCCACACCATTGGGGGTCCATAACACAGTGTTCCAGGCCGAGTGCTTAGGTATTTCTCTGGCCGCCTCAGCCATCATGGCCAGGGAAGTTAAGGACCACTCATTCCGCATACTCTCAGACAGCATGGCTGTCCTGCAAGCGCTAAACAGTCACACAGTTGACTCTGGGCTAATATACGAGTGCCACCAGCGCCTCAACCAGGTGGGTAGCCTCAACAACATAACCATTCAATGGATTAAAGGACACAGCGGTTCGCTAGGCAACGATGCAGCCGATGAACTGGCCAGAAGGGGGTCGAGCATGGCACCAGTGGGACCTGAACCCATCGTGCCACTTCCCTTCGGGTACCTACGCACTCTGGTAAGGAAACGCACCAGAGATAAACATCTCAAACTATGGTCGGACCAAGGTGAGTGCAGGCAGGCCAAGGAAGCTCTCCCTACAATTGATGGTCGCCTCACGAAACGGGTTCTCCGACTAACTAAACTACAGCTGCGCACTGTTACAGCAGCTATAACAGGCCACGGGTCATTTAACAAACACCTCTTTGTCATAGGAGTCACAGACAGTCCGCTGTGCAGGGCCTGCATGACGGACGACGAGACAGTAGCACATGTGTTACTAAACTGCCCGGTCGTCGCCACATACAGGGCAAAGCACTTCGGTAACCCAGGTACCCTCCGTGAGATGGTCAGTAACACCAAGGCGTTGCTGGCCTTCCTTGAGGAGCTGGGGTGGATCGACTAATCGATTTCCCACCCGTACGCAAAATACGCGCATTGACGTGGAGTTGCGGACACCAGCCCGTTTTACCTATTTACCTATTTTACCTAATCGAGGATTACAGGTATGATATATGTATTTCTTACTTTTAAATGCATCATCCTTGGGTGATTCATCATCAAACAAGTCATAGTACTGGTCTATCTTTTCCTGATGGTGCCCAAACTCCTCCCGCAGAGCCAGCAGTTCTTCCATAGTAAACCCAGAAGCCTCAGCCTTTGTCCACAGATAGTTGAGCTTTTTGTCTTTAAAAATACTCTTGTTTATATAGTCGTCCATTGCTGAGTTGTAAGCCTAGATAAAATTATTATTTTGAGTCTTAAGCTGTGACAAATAAAACCTAGGTGTTTAGAATGTGTCTAAACCTAGGTGGGTGGTTGGTATTGTTGGAACAATAAACCTAAATAAAAAAACCGGTCAGGTGCGTGTCAGACCACGCACAATGAATGTTTCCATAGTGGGATGACTATCCCAAGAACAAACTTAAATAAGTAAAATTTTTATCTATTGTATTTAAAACTTTAAACTGATTAGGTATTTTAAAATGATTAAAGAATTATATTTGAAATCCTCATAACAAGTCCTTTAATTTGCCTTGTCACACATTAGTTTGCAAAACTTTTTTTTTTCAAAATTCATTTATTTACGTTACATGTTCGTGTTCGGGTCACAGAAATTGAATTGTGTACCAAATTTCAACTTAATTGGTCCAGTAGATTCGGAGCAAATTGGCTGTGTGTGACAGACAGAGAGACATACAAGTGATCCTATAAGGGTTCCGTTTGTTCCTTTTCAGACCACGCACAATGAATGTTTCCATAGTGGGATGACTATCCCAAGAACAAACTTAAATAAGTAAAATTTTTATCTATTGTATTTAAAACTTTAAACTGATTAGGTATTTTAAAATGATTAAAGAATTATATTTGAAATCCTCATAACAAGTCCTTTAATTTGCCTTGTCACACATTAGTTTGCAAAACTTTTTTTTTTTCAAAATTCATTTATTTACATTACATGTTCGTGTTCGGGTCACAGAAATTGAATTGTGTACCAAATTTCAACTTAATTGGTCCAGTAGATTCGGAGCAAATTGGCTGTGTGTTACAGACAGAGAGACATACAAGTGATCCTATAAGGGTTCCGTTTGTTCCTTTTGAGGTATGGACTCTTAAAAAAGTGTTATCAATATAAATATAAAAATGGTACAAGATAGGACCATACATTCAGCTGCTGCAGGACATAATATCGTCGCTTAAGTTCTAACACCGCGGAAGTCAAAATACGCAACTTTTCAGGAGAGCAATAAATCCGTTTTATTTAGCCTCAAACAACTGTTCATATTTAGGTTTATTCAATATAGAAATTAAAATATGTTTAATTCATGTAGACACATCCAATTTTAAAATTCGTCAAACGATGCGCCTTGCGATTCTCTATCGAATGACATACAATACGTATTTTGTCAAAAAAATTACTTCCGCGGTGTTAGAACTTAAGCGACGATATGTTAGCTAAAGAACAGAAAAAGTTGAATAAATCAATTAAATAAGATTGAATGTCTGACTTTGATACGTATACCATGTACTGATAACCTTCTAAAGTTCTGACACATTTTGTTTTGTCTCTAAACAAAGCTATAGTTATCTGTCTGTTTAAAACACTCTGTGAAAGCAATTACATACTATCTCAATGTGTCTAACAGACATTGTTTTTGTACATGTATATTTTTTTATCTCTTCTAACTTTGATTAATGTTTAAACAAATATAACTTTATTGTTGTTAAGACTATTATCTATAGATCCATCTTGGGGTCAGTTTCACAATGCTTAGATAGGGAATACCTATTTCCAGATGGATTTAATATTGTAACAGAGTTCATATGGACTTATCTGCCAGATAAGCAGAGTTGATAATACAGGCCATTATAAATGGATTTTTTCTTACTTATGTCTGCATTACTTACAGAATGATCTTTCTCTTTAGCAGCATCAGGGTCAAAATGATGCAGCAAACCATAAGCAGACATGATGCTGGTTAGTTTGCGCCTCAGTTCAGCCTCTTTTAACCCCTCCTTATCGCCTCCTTCACTTTTCACCCTCTTGTATATTAATTCTTCTTTGTCTTGGATCATTAAATCACTGTACAAGGACTTCAATTTTGGTTCTGTTAGGCGCTGCAACGTGTTAAATTGTGTTTAGATGTTTATTAAGAAACTGGTGTCGAGAACTGCTCATAAACGGCGCCATGAAATAGTTGCAAGAAAAGGGACGGCGAACTCTTTAACGGAAAACATAACAGCAAAATGACGGAGGCAGGAGGAGATTACAAAACAATAAATTAATAAAAAAGTGTTGTTTACCTGTCGAGCTTTAGTCCACAATAAATTAAGCTTATTCATTCTGAAAGGTTTTTCCAAACTTCTAAAATCTACATCGCTCTTTATCTTTTCATTGGCGTTACGTGAATATTTATTTTCACAAAAAGCACTGGTCACTACGATCAAGATACAGAACAGAGTTTGTGAATAAAAAATCATTTTGCTGTTCTAAATCAATAAAACAGCGCTTCTATGCCGACGAAACGAAATCCTACAATGTCACAATGATGACCTGACAACATCTGACAATTTTTTTTTTTCTACATTTGTGTTGTGTATCACTATTTGACACCTTGGTCCATGGAATTAGTATGTTTTGACGACTTATAAAGACACGTGACAAAATGACACGTTGCGCCGACCGACCCCCTAAATTAAGTTAGGTGCAGGAGAATGATCATGACAATCTAACTAGCCCACACACATGGCAGACACACACAACAGCTAGCGATGAAAGTCCCTGCTTATGTATCTAGCAAGCCGTAGATAGAGTACAATACAGTGGTTTTCGTGAAGTAGCACTGCCACACACGTTGATTTATGATAAAGCCATGTTAAACTGTACAGTGCAAAGTAGTATATTTACCTAGAAGTGTGAACGTTTTTACTACCACTGTTTTTGTTGAATCTAGTTACTTAAGTACTTACTTATTCCATGCTCAAGCTGTCACTTCCGTCCTTTTTCACGTAAACACTCCCACAGAAAACGATAGGAAAAATATTACACATCAAAAAAATGTCCTTAGACTTACTGATTTTTCTTAATCTACGGAACAGACATTTTAGGATCGCCCTACGGTGTTTTAAAAATATGATCTGGCTAGTGGCTACACTTGTAGTTGTTTGTTATGTTCCTGACTTCCTGCGGTAGTCGGTGTCGTGCGTGTTGCGTGCTAGTGATGACGATTCTTTCCGAAAAATATCGATTCTTAAATCGATTCGAATCGAAATCTGATGAATCGATACACAAAAAAAACGTGGTTTCAAAAATCGATTTTCCAGAAATCGATCTTATTTCGATTTGCTTTTCGAGTTTTTAATTTCTTTATTAATGTTAAAAAATACGTTTGTAATACAAACTTATTTTTTTTATTTATTTCTTTTGCCTATTTACGAGTGACGAAGGAAACTATGTACACAGTCATCTAGCGAGTTTTTGAGTAATTAAGTGAACAACACATTCTATTCATTCACTAATTGTAAATAATTTACGGTTCAGGTTCATAAGAAAACAGAAAAATCGAATCTCAATTTTCTAGGTTGAAATATCGAGTTCATACTAGATATCGATTTAAAAAATCGATTTGTTTTGTCCAAGAAATCGATTCTTCGATTAATCGATCTCAGATCGTCATCCCTATTGCGTGCCACAGAGCATGTTGCGTGCGAGAAAAGTGTGAGTTGCGACTGTTTTCGTCGAATACATGTAGTACCGGTCTTCTTTGACAGATGTGAATGTATTGTAGTTTCCTATTCGTAGACATTCGATTTTGTTCATATTATTTTTATAAAATGGCATTGCTTGTTTAACCGCGCTTGGTTCCCGTTGTCCGCGATAACAATCATCAAAACAACTCGATGAATAGTTATTAACAGCATTGTTTTTATCTCGTTTTGTACTCGTAAGTGAGCCCAGTCAGCACAATGGGAACTCAATAACAACGAGTGTTCCCCACCTGAGGCTGTAGCGCGTCCGGTTCGGCTGACTATCGGCACTTTCTCTCGCTGATGCGTTGCGAGTCGGTTACTCAATACGCGTTGTGCAAAGACTGGTCGGAGTTGATGTCGATATTTCATACATAACGGTAGTAGTTAATCTGTGAGGCTTGATGTCGGTCGTGCGAGGCTGAGAGTAGTTGGCCAGTGTTTGGTGTGTAATGTGTATAAGTTTGGTGTGATGGTGGAACGCGACGGCATGAGGCGCGGCAGCGGCGGCGGCTGCGGCTGGGGCGGCGGCGTGCTGGGTCGCTGGTCCCTGCGCCGGCTGCTGCTCGACAGCCCGCTTGTTGGCAGGCGGCTTGCACATACAGGTACTTATTCTACACCAAATATCCCATAAGTGACACCCGTTCTTTGAAAAATTCACAGAACTATGGTTGTCATTTGAGTCAACAGGCTATTTAATTTTTTACTGTAAAAAGTTAACTTCCATTTTACTCAACAAAAAGTTACTCATAAGTAAAACAATGTAGGTGGAAACAAATATCAATAAAAACTAGGTAAAAGTAAAGTGTTCCTGCCTGTCTTCTAAGAACTTATTGATATGTTATCTGATAGATAAAATACAGCTGCTTGGCAATAAGCTAGATGCTTGCAAATATTTATCATACAATTTGCTAAAGACTGAATATTGTTTTGAATAAGTTGTTGGTCTCTAAGAATATGTGATCGAAAAACACCTGACACTTTAAATTTTCTAATGAACGGAGCTGTTACAACTGCTAGAAGAAATTAATATTCAGAGCTACAGATTCATTAAAAAACGCAACAGGCTTCGTCTGAAACTATGTATCAAAATGCAAAATGATATCCAGAATCAATCATCTCACATGAAATGAATAAACAAGTCTTGCTTTTTCGAAAACTGTTCTAGGTGAAATCATACCAAATTGGCTTTGCATTCTTGCATTTATCCTAACATGCATACTACAAAAAATCATAAGTTAACAATTACACATGCTTTCTACATTCCAAACATTTTCTTTAATAAATATATTGCTAACATTTTAAAAAAATAGATACAAAAATTATGTTTGACCATTCAAATATGAATCATCGGCATCATTACAATTTTTCTGAGCACAACCAATTGAAGCATTGAATATTAAGGTCCCAATCAAATGGGTCAATGTCACAGTCCCAGTAGGCAGGAATGTCACCTTTAATGCACAAGTATTGCAAATGATCTGTTACTTACTATTCTTAGAACATAAAACTGACCTATTTATAATACAAAAATTGTAAACAATATTACTGTTATCTTCTTCCCATTATGTTTATTTGTTTAATGATTTTATAATTGTGGTTAGTTCTTATCTCCATTATCAGTATCATATAGATAAATATGGTAAATTATTATGAATGTCAGGATTTCTGATTAAGCATACTTTTGTGTGGAAGGATTATGTAAAACTTGACTAAGTTATTTGAAACTTGACTTTAAATAACTTGATGTTATAAAATGTTGTATTTCAAATCTTTACATAAGATTTATCTGACCTGCAGTTAATTGGATTACTGTTCTATGAGAACCTTCTTTTCTTAATTTCATTGATCTTTTGATACCCCATTATATTTTATTATATTGCAACATTGATTTGAATACACTACCTTTATTAATAATAAATACAAATAAACCAGCTACCTAAAACTAAACATTGAAATAGGATGTATGTACATAAATTGAAATAGTATGTATATACATCATACATACTATTTCAATATGTAGTTAGCTAATTGATTAGCAGGTCTGTAATAATTTTAAATGCTTTTCTTTAGAAGAAGGAAGCACATGTTATTAATCATAGTTAAAGCATGTTAACACACGTGTAACAAGTAATACATGTGCTGAAAGTGGAGCTGATGGTTACTTGACCATCAGCTCCACTTCACCATATGCATTGTGACGAGCATAAATTGCTTAGCAACCATATTAACCAACCTATGAAATACTTATTATTCAGTACTTCCGGTGGCCACCTGTGGTCTTCATCATCTGTTCCACTTCACCAAATGGTGCTTTCCGAGAGCAAATGCACGAATTGCTATAAAAAATACCCAAATCGGTATAGGTGTGCCTATAAAATTTTAGGATATGCCTCGATTTCCATGGAATCCCCTCATCCGATTCTGACTTGGTGACAATGGGCCCCCTCGGGAGCATATCCTTTCAAACAAAAAAGAATTTCAAAAATCGGTCCATAATTGACAGAGAAATCTGTGAACATACAAAAGGTAACATACATACAGACGAATATACAACCTCATCCTTTTTGGAAGTCTTAAAAATGAAGAATTTCACTTTCAGACCATAAATGAGGGCTTGTTGCATTATAAAACAATATGGAACTAAACACAACTACTTGAGAAATGATGTAATTTTTCATGAGCTCTATGTAAGAGTACATATATATACATACCTACACATATAAGCTAGCCATTGTTGTGTCTACTGTGCCCAGTGTTTGGATGTCAACTGCATATTTTTTCAGCCCATTTTCCCTAATGAGTTGGCAGGCCTGCCAAGGGCATGTGAGAATTTACAGTTTGCCGTTTTATCCCAGTCCCACCTTAGCCATAAAAACGAATCCACTATGCTACGGCTACATTGTCGCGATAACGCGAACTATCTTCGCGCGCTCTCTCTCGCACACCGCTCGACGTCTCGCTGTACAACAGAGAACGCGCGAAGTGTAGTTCGCGTTATCGCGACAATGTAGCCGTAGTATAATAATATTTAAAAACTGGCACCTGTCGGGTGTTACCAGATTTTGTTATGCTGGGGCTACATTGTTGAGATATCGCGAACTCCAATTCCCGTTATCGCGACAGTGTAGCCGTAGCATTAAATTAAATGACTGTCTATCCTTTGACGTACCCTTAGCTGATCCTGCAGAACTCAACGCCACGAAAGAAGTATTTTTGTCGTTAATTAAATATTTTTTTTTCTACATTGATTACTCAGTTTTTAGAAAAATAAATCGCTATCCAACACCAACAATACACAATATTAAGGGTGCGTTTTCACTAAAGCGGGCGACTAGCGGAGCGGAGACGCTCAGGAATCGACCCTTCGCAGACGAGACGAGAAACGCGATGTGAATTTTAACCAATGTGATTAGCCGTTTCCTGCACTTCCCCGGCTATTCTCCGCTTCAGTGGTTACGCAACCCTAATCTCCTGAGCTTTCCAAACAAGATAAAGTCTAAAGTGCCTTGTTTTTATCGTTCTTAAGTTAGGAACCCGCACAGCAACATCTGGAGACGCTGCAAATGATGCACTTACTTGAACCATGTCCCCCACGCAAACCGGTTTACGCCTACGAGAACATGTGCTTAGACTCTACAAAAATTACAATATGTTATTCCCCAAACAATATGTGGGCCAGTCGGGAGAAAAAGGGGAAGTAAGTCACCGAGGCCCCTGGCAACACAGGCAATGGAAGGACTAAAACCCCGGGTGGGTTTTAGTCAGTAAGAGTCTGACACACCCTCCCGCTCCGCCCAGAGCGGGAGAAGTAATTTAATGATTTCCCACCCAAAAAAAAAAGCCTAAGTCACTCCTTATAACGTCACCTATCTGCCAGTGAGTCCCATCAAAATTAGTTCAACCGTTTCGGAGATTAGCCGGAACAGACACAGACAATTTTTCTTTTAATTGTTTTTTTTTTATTACCGTAGGTATATACTTTTATTTATATGCATTTAGTAAAAAGCTGTTGTTTTGTCATTACAAACAGACATTTCAATTTTATTTATTTTCAATAGATTGTACCTATAATACAGAATACCCGAGTTAAATGGAAACCATGTGTCATCGAGGGCATTGTTACATGATGAACTGTCTCGTTTCCTTCTAATAACAATTATTAATTGATTGTATGAAAAGTTTCAAGGTAAGTGTAATAATTAACCAGTAACTATTATATAAGTCAACGTTATAAGAATAATTTACCTACACGTAGGTACCAAGTGGACATGAGTTCTAACACTTCAATCCCACGCCTTTACTAAAAAAACCGGCCAAGTGCGGGTCGGACCACGCACAATGAAGGGTTCCGTAGTTGGGATGAATTTATCCCAAAAACAAACATTGTAGTTGAAAAAAAAGTTCTCTCTTACATCGATATACGTCACGGTCAATTCTCCAACTGCAAATGTAAGTTGGTCGACTATTACTCGTTAATATTACGCAAACGGATGCCTGAATCGAAACATTTTTTCACAGACCCGCAATATTTCTGAACGGCCTATCCAAAGATACTCCACGCCGTGGACTAGACGAGAAAAAAAATATCATCCCCACTTTACGTGCAAGGGAAGTACTTTCCCTAAACAACTTTATTTTCAACATTTTGTTGTACCACTTTGTCGGCGTGATTAATATGTGTACCCATGCTAAATTACAGACGGACATGGCGAAACTATAAGAGTTGTTGATTACGGAACCCTAAAAAGAGTACTTAATTAGGGGAATTACCAAAACAAACAGAAAAAGACATAATAATATATAATAACATGCCTTATCGCAGCTCACATGAAAATGATAACGTAATTAATAATAGGATACCACCCGATTACGCTTAATCTCCATAAAAAAATACCAGTTCATTAATTTATTTGCCTGGTTTAGAAATTACGTATGCATACTCAGACTACTCAAGGAAGGTGCGAAGAATCGTTATCGTGATTCATACCAGCGATAACATAAGCAATTTGATTTGAATTTTGTCCCGAAATTGCAGTTAACTGTCCAGCAGGCTTAGCATGACACTCTATTTCTTCGAAGAATAGACACCGCTCTTTCTATACAAAGTGACATTTCGTTTCTCAGTTTTTGACATCTCACCGCAGAAATCCTTCTACAATCTGTCATCTTGTCTTTCGTTTCTGACGATCTTTGTCTAGGTCCTTTTATATGTAGAAGGATTTCTACGGTGGGATGTCAAAAAAGGAGAAACGAAATGTCACTTTGTATGGAAAGAGTCTATTCTTCGAAGAAATAAAGAGTGTCATGCTAAGCCTGCAGAAGGTTCTTACTTCTATACCTGGTTCATAAGTCACAATGATTATTAGTAAATAGCTGAATGATACAGCGTGTCATCTTACTCGTTAGTGGTTGCTCTATAAACAATCGTATTGCTATACATATTCGTTTAATGGCATAAGGTACACGCGAACTAGCGGAATTGACGAAGTCTCGCCATGTCTTGCTTCGACAGTTCCTAGCTTGTTTTGTTTGCGTAGTTGAAAGGAGACAGAGAAGCTTTTGAAGCGACCTGAGATGTAAGTGTGCCTTTCATGAAATTAAATTAAATTTAATTTATAACATTAAATTGATATTATTGACTCAGTTTTTTAAACTGTTGAAGTATGAAACGCAAACTGTTGTAAATGTCCCTTGTTTTAAAACATCCACACAAATAATATACTTGTTTTGGTGTGGGTTCCGACTAGACGTGTAATTGTTTTTCTAGCGGAAACCGGAAACCCATACATTTTATTGGAGGTGTCTTCTCAATATGGATTAACCTTCTAGGCGTGACGCTGCAATCTTCGCGTCTTCCTCATTCCTTGCTTACAATCAAACCGTAATTATGGCTGTCTAAACTACATTACATACGCTGATAATGAAGACTTCATCGTATAATACTACTCTTACGTAGTAGACCGACATTTGCTAAGCGAGGTTATAATCTAGCCCAAGGGACTACTTAAAATACTACCCATATGAAAACACTATGGCATAATTCAATAAAAATATTGGATTCCATCGCAGCCGCTCGAGATGTCTCGCAAATTCGAAATATATTTCAATCCAATTAAATACGAAATCATTGCAACAAATGATTTATTACTCCTCGTCTGATATGTTATAGGCAGATGTGGGTTAAATTCGCATAAGTATTCGTAGTGCCGACATTTATGTAACTTCAACCCAATTACAATTAAGGTATCGTGATTATTACAACGTTTAATTGCTCGCACAATGATTAATGCAATTACATATGGATTCCTAACGCACTGCTGCCTTCACTGCAATAATTGAATGTTGAAATGTGTAGTATGTAGTGCTACTTTGATTTCCTCTATACTTTGCTAACTTAGTTTCTAAGTACTGATAAAATCCTTCTTCTGTTTTCATTTATAACTTTATCGTCTTGTGAGAAACGTCAGCACATGAATTGCGCTGACACTCGTCACTTGAAGGTGATAATATACAATAAAGAGCTCCCAAAAAGCACCATTCAGCGCTTCGTAGTGGGAAAACCAAGCAAATCCACAATTTCAAAGCATTGGGCATTTCTGGGAACTATGTGGGAGAGAAGTGATTCTGTGGTTATACGTAGTTTCACCGTAGAAGGGACTCAATTATAAAGAATCATTGCCAAAAAGGCATTCATTGTTTGGCCAATAAAATGACAATATTTACTAAGTTAGTGCGTCATAAACTTGAGCATCATAATATGATGATAAACTTATATTATAAGTTTTGAAAATTTTTATGTAAAAAATATTTGAGAGAATATTGTTCCAGCAAAAGAAATAACCCGCAGACCTCGAATATGAAGTAAAATATTTACATAATGTGAGATTTACCAATAACGTATGTATATTTGACACATTAATGATGGTATCGTGCAACTCAAAGACTGTTGAGGTCAAATGTCAGCACTTTCGATATTGTACAGAATAGGTAATGTGTGTCATTGAATATAACTGAAACTAACTAGTCTAGCCTGCTGTGCAGGCACACTGCAAATGCTTGCGTCTTCATTTGGTGAAAATAAATGCAAGCATGTGTATTTCTACAGTTTCTTTTTGATTTTGATTTCTACCGGAGATGAAAATAAAAAGAACAGGTAGTCTGGCAATACCAAGTTTTTGGTATAAAAATATCTAAACTGCTTAAAGAACAACAAAATAACAATATTTTTTGTTGTTCTTTAAGCAGTTTAGATTTGTTGACCTCTATTCGCTTATGAAAACGTAGAAAAAACGTACAAGTTAATAATGATCGACGGCGTCAATGCCTTTGAGTATGACTTACCCACAAGTACGCAAACATTGTGTATTTATGCAGTTTCTTTTTGAATTTGATTTCTACCGGAGATGAAAAAAAAGGCTTTATGGCAGAACTTTTTTTGTCATAATATAATTTTGCATAACAGCGGACAGCATAAACATGATTTCGCAGAAAATCGTTTGGCAGACACTCATTTATCATACATTCAAAACTCATAAGTTTGTAAGTCAGAATCATATTTAGGCATAAATTTTATATCCATTATAATTAAAAAGTAGAGCTATCATATCGCAGAAAGTTCAGTCAGAATCGTCTTTTGGTATACATTTCATATCGACAGTCATTAAATCAAAACGTCCGTTAAACGGTCAGGGGATATATGTATTTTGAAACAAGCGTACACCATAAAAAAAAATATATTTTTATTATCTTCCATTGTACATAAACACTTAGGTAAACACTAAACACTATGCAGCGTAACAACTAAAATAAAGAGTGTTTTCGATGAACTCTGGCACCCAGAGTAAGATTTAACTTGTGTTTAGGGTGCCAGCGTCCTCGCCTAACATTTGAACATATAACAGTAGTTGTATGACGAGCACAGTATATTATTATTAAGAAAAACTACTTACGAGGGCGGGTCAATAAGTCCGTGACTTTTTGAATTTCTGACCTCTTTACTGAAACAGCAACACTGCTCCTGTCAACAGGCATCTGTCAGTTGACTCCTGTCAAAATTTAAACTTGCTGCGTCAGTTAGTTTGTGTTTGACAGCTATTTTTATCAGACTACTCACTAATTTGAGGAGAAAATGGAAAAAAGTGAATTTCGTGTGCTTATTAAGCATTATTTCTTGCGAAAAAAAACCATTACCGAGACCAAGGCTAAGCTTGATAAATACTATGGGGACTCTGCACCATCGATTTCAATGGTAAAAAAGTGGTTTACTGAATTTCGTTGTGGCCGTACAAGCACTGAAGATGCCGAACGTCCTGGACGCCCAGTTGAGGTCTCTACACCCGAAACAATCGAAAAAATTCACGATATGGTGTTGGCCGACCGAAGATTGAAAGTGCGAGAGATTGTGGAAGCCGTAGGGATCTCGCATGGCTCAGTGGTTTCAATTTTGAATGATCACTTGGGCATGAGAAAGCTTTCCGCAAGATGGGTGCCGCGTTTGCTCACAGTCGACCACAAACGCAATCGTGTAACAACTTCACAGGAAGGTTTGGCGTTGTTTAATCGCAATATGGAGGAGTTTTTGCGCCGTTTTGTAACCGTGGACGAAACATGGATCCATCACAACACACCAGAGACCAAACAACAGTCAAAACAGTGGGTTTCTAAGGGTGAATCGGCGCCGAAGAAGGCCAAGGTGGGTTTGTCAGCCAATAAAGTTATGGCGACTGTTTTTTGGGATGCACGCGGGATAATCCACATTGACTACCTTCAAAAGGGAAGAACAATCAATGGGGAATATTATGCCAATTTATTGGACCGATTCAATGACGATTTGAAAAAAAACCGACCTCATTTGGCCAAGAAAAAAGTTCTTTTCCACCAAGACAATGCAAGGGTGCACACATGTGCAGTTGCCATGGCAAAAATCCATGAATTGGGCTATGAATTGCTCTCTCATCCGCCCTATTCTCCAGATTTGGCTCCGAGCGACTACTTCTTGTTCCCAAACCTGAAGAAATGGCTTGGTGGAAAAAGATTTGACTCCAATGATGAAGTCATCTCGCAAACAAAGGCCTATTTTGAGGACCTCGACAAATCATTTTTTTTGGAAGGGATAAAAAAATTGGAGAAGCGTTGGACAAAGTGTATAGAGCTCAAGGGAGACTACGTTGAAAAATAAAATTATTTTTTTATCAAAAAATCTGTGTTTTATTCCAAAAGTCACGGACTTATTGACCCGCCCTCGTACTACTAGAAAATGCATGTTATGATGTGTCTGTTAAAGTACCTATGTTGGGGAATATGTTTGTGTATGTATTGAGAGAGAGATAAAATATGGTGAAAACTTGTGGGTATATAAGTCTGTGTAAATGTAATTATAAATATATGAATTAATTAACTACTTAAAGATTAAGCGATTGATACATGTAGTAAATCTTCGGTCTTATCGTAACTCATCATTCTCAGTAGCCACTTTGTGACCTTGGTCTTACATCCATTATGGCACATGGGAGCACAACCATGCATACAACAAGCATGCAACATGCAGCAAGCATGGTTTCTGTCACGGCTCCGGCGCTGCGGGGCTTCGGCGGTCCCACGCGAGCTTATCGTCGCAGATGGTTTTAGCGCTCACCACCGCCTGCTCCTCAACTCGCGGGCCACCTCGCCCCTCCGCGCCTACGCACAGTGGAACGAATGTATGGGAGCGGTTGGACGTAGACATGTCCGAAAAAAAAGAGTAAAATTATGCCAAACTAATGATGCCATCTTATTCGATTACTTAATGCCTTCATAACTTGTGGTCATGAATTTCTTCATAACTCCCATATTTCGGGAGTAATTTGAGAAAATGTGAAATTTTACTATGAAAATGAGTGTATCGAGCTCTCTCCCTCCTGATTCCGGGCTTGTTTCAAGTAGCGGTCTCTAATATCATAATGCTAATACTAAGAGCTATATTTAATACTAAGACACATAGTGCGCCAAATGTGCACTTTCTGGGATAAAGAGTGATGTTTATTTTATAACACAATTTTTTTATTTTTTGTTTATTTTGTTGATTAAAACCGTTTTTCTAAAGGTTTACCTTATTACAATAACATTTCTGAGCAGCCAATTAGAGAAGATATAAGCTAATTAGGATATATAATTAGGGACTTAAGGTTTACATATAAAACTGATGCACTAATGATTACTGATAAGAACATTGCTATTATTTAATTACTAAATGGCTCTTAATACACTAATTTAGCATGCATCATTTACTAATTATCACAATAACTAATTACCTTGCAATATTTAACAAAGGATACCTGGGATACCTGGATTTTATATAAATAGGTCACTATTAGTAACTTTAAAATCAGTGTTGATTTACACCTCGTTGTATCCAAGCTAATCTCGCAATGTATTTTCCAAATTTTAATACAAATCTTGATATTCACGTTGCTTTATGCGCACGCGCACATAAAGATTTACGCGACTTTAACTATTTGTTCAGTGTTTTAAAAGATAACACTTGTGTTCAGTTATGTGAAAGTGCTGAAACAAGTTTAAAAGACTGGTGTCGTCGATTTTGCTACCGCATTTATGCAAAATGGACACAGTCTGGAAGAAGCACAGATAAGTTTCGGAAGAAACATGAGATTTGGCTACAGGCTGCAATTCAATGGCCGGAATTACAGAATGAAAATATGGAACCTTCTACAGAAAATATAAGTGACGTCATCGAGCCCATAATTTCTCCTGCTAAATCTGATGCTTCAACTTGTACACATCCTAGTCCTCGTAAATCTTTTGAGGACCTTAGTAACCGGCAAAAAAGAAGACGCACTGAAGATAGTCTTTCATGCAGCAGTAGCAGCGCTGAAATTATGTTTTCGGCCGAAAGGGCGCTTCAAAAGGCAGGACAAAGCGATACAGCTTATGTTATGAAATACTTGACGGAGAATCCAGAAGAGGCCTCAAAAATCAAAGCCTTCATTGAAGGTAAATCAATTCAGGTACGGGAAATATCCCCTTTGAAGGCATTGGCTCTTTATGTATCGATGAACTTATCGAAATGGCGCTATAACACTCTTCGGGATTTCAACACTCAAGAAGGAGCTCTTTAATACCCGAGTTACTACATGTTGGTTAAAGAAAAAATTAAGTGCTATCCGGCCAAAGAAGATCTCACAGTTACAGAGAGCTCTGCAAAAATCAAATTACAAGCCTTGATGGATTTAACCTCAAGAAGACTTATTAGGTCGTTAGAAACCCCTGTTGATCCCAATCAACAGCTCGTATTGACCAGCAAATGGGGTTTTGACGGATCATCTAGCCAAAGCATTTATCATCAAAGGACGAGTGAAGATGAGCAAATCGATCTTGCTAGTAATTTTATGATTAGTCTTGTACCACTGCGGCTCGTCTCAAAAGGTGTAACAATTTGGGAAAACGAGCGACCATCTTCCACTTCATTTTGCCGGCCAATATTGTTTAAGTTTATAAAGGAAACCAAAGAAAATGTGCAGAGAGAGATGGCTGAAATCGAAGCAGAGATTGAAGCCTTAACTCCATCCACCATCACTGATGGAATTAGTGTCAAACACCAACTGCTGTTGACAATGATTGATGGTAAAATTCATTCCATTATATCCAATACAGCAGCTTCAGTGTGTGACATATGCAAGGCTTGTCCTAAAGAAATGAATAATTTAGAGTTAATCAAAGATAAACACGCAAACGAGGACATGTATAAATATAGCTTAAGCACCCTCACGCTTGGATTCGCTCAATGGAATGCTTATTACACATTTCCTACAAATTAGACATAAAATCATGGCAAGTAAGGGGTGATATAGCAAAAAGGCAAGTTGATGACAGGAAGAAAAGAGTTCAAGAGGCTGTAAGAAGAGAAACGGGCTTACTTCTCGATGTTGTGAAACAAGGCAGTGGATCCACCAACAATGGCAACTCGGCAAGGAGATTTTTTGAAAACTACACTAAATCTGCTGAACTGACCGGAATAGATGCTATGCTTTTAAGAAAAATCTGTGTGATCTTGCAGTGTATTTCATCAGGAGAGAAGATCAACGTAACTAAATTCCGAGAGTTCTGCTTTGATACTGCTAAGCTTTACGTGGAGTTATACCCATGGTATTATATGCCTTCTTCACTTCATAAAATTTTAATGCATGGGCCAGACATAGTTCAGAACATGTCAATTGTGCCCATTGGTTTTCTATCCGAAGAGGCATCTGAGGCTAGAAATAAAGATTTTAGAAAATATAGAGAGGGGCATTCTCGAAAGCATAGCAGTATCTCATGCAATGAAGATATTATGCACAATCTTTTACTGTCTTCTGATCCACTTGTTACAAGTATCCGTCCAAAAGGAAATAAGTTTGTAAAAAAATCTTCTTTTAAGGAATTTTATGAGCTTACGGATTCTGAGAAAAGTGATATCGAATTTGTTAACATAAATGATTTAGCGGACATCGATTCTGAATTTGAATTAATTGATGATGATGATGATGACGAAGATAATTAAATGATGTTATTGTTTTAAAATGTGTAACTTAGTAAATTAGAGCTTACATCTTAATTATTTATTGTACTTTTAATGAAACTAGGTAATTTATTATCAACTTACTTAAAAGTCATACTCTCATCAGTTCTTGTGAATATTTTTGTTAATATATATTTCTGTATATATATAATATATTTATAGACCTCTTAATAAGTCTGTCTGCGGTTTAAAGTAAATACAAATGGGGAAAAAACGTTTTTTTTTTTAAATTTTCATTTCCTTTTATCCCAGAAAGTGCACATTTGGCGCACTATGTGTCTTAGTATTAAATATAGCTCTTAGTAATAGCATTACGATATTAGAGACCGCTACTTGAAACAAGCCCGGAATCAGGAGGGAGAGAGCTCGATACACTCATTTTCATAGTAAAATTTCACATTTTCTCAAATTACTCCCGAAATATGGGAGTTATGAAGAAATTCATCACCACAATTTATGAAGGCATTAAGTAATCGAATAAGATGGCATCATTAGTTTGGCATAATTTTACTCTTATTTTTCGGACATGTCTACGTCCAACCGCTCCCATACATTCGTTCCACTGTGCTACGCGGGCTTAAATTACGCTCTAGGGGTAGGGCAGACAAGACTATGTGGAGTCGGTTTTGCAGCGATTCTTTTCTGTCACTAACATATTAACTATTTTTCATAGTATGCCAAGTGAAATTGTACCAAATAATCGTCGCTATAAATAAAAGTTATACTAAATGAAATTATGCGCAATTTTAACTTTGCCAAAGGTAATTATGCCAAATAAAATTCTGCCATCTTAAAGGTATGCCATTGAAAATTCGGACATAGGTATAAACATTCGGCCACACAATAATTATATTAAAAAAATTTTATGCCTTAATAATATTCGTTTAAAGAAAATTATGCCAAGTGTGTTATGCCAAATAAATTTCGGAGCATTAAGATTCTGCCAGATAGAGGGAACCCAAAAAAAGAACAGGTAGTCTGGCAATACCTAGTTTTCGGGTACAAACAAATTTAGACTGCGTAAACAACAACAAAAATATGGTGTACCTCTATTCGCTTATGAAAACGAAGAAAAAACGTACAAGTTAATAATGATCGACGGCGTCAATGCCTTTGAGTATGAGTATGACCTACAAACAAACAAACAAACAAACAAACAAGTACGATAAGTGCGTCGAAAATGTTAACTTTCAAGGATGTGCTCAAAAAAAATCGGAAACCTTCGCAGCACCTGCCGTTTGCCATCCGTAAGTAACTGAAGGAAGCGCGCAAGGCGATGAACGCACATATTTTACATCACATCCTATCTTAGTACCGGGAAGTGAAGCGGAGAGGCTTGTTCTCGGATATCGCTTTATGTAATTCAAACAAATCCTGGCAAGTTAATGGAAAATCGACTTCGGAGAAGAGGACCCTACCTGGAATAGAGAAAAAAATTATAATCTTGCGTGCCCATTTTGATGACGATGATTTAACGTGCCTCCCAAAAAGCAAAGCTTCATTATTTCAGATCAACCTGTGAATCCAAGCTTAAGGGAATTGCGTCTGTGGGTCAATTGAATCAGAGGGATATGGGCTTTCTCGAAACGAACCATCCAATTATTTCGGCCTCGAAAACGTTATTACACGCTGAATAATAGACAAAGATTTTTTTTGCTGCTATGCCGTATCATTTACCGTGTTCTTGCCGTAGTGTATCTCGCCTGTGTACATTATCGTTTCCTGGAATTGCCTTTTACAACTGCAATACGAGTTCACGTATGTAATATCGTCAGACATTATCCATTCCGGGTGAGAGAAAAGCTTGCAGTGAGCTACAGTCGATTGACCATACTGGAAGTTGTTAAAAGACTTTAAAATTACTATAATTCTACGTAATATTATTCAAATTACTTAAGTCTTAATAAATTGGCATTTGTGTCCATATGTACAATTTTATCGCTGACTTCACAAATCTGTCGTCGCGTCGTCGAGTTTTTTATAGAGAATTTGATGAAAAATAGTATCCAACCAAGCAGGTTTTGTATTGTTTTTTTTTTTCTATTTCGACTAGGATCTTACGTCACCACGTTATTGGTGTTGATGGCTCAACGGCGCTGTTTCCTCAGATGCTTGGTCGTTTGTGGGATGCTGGTGAAAGTGATGTGAACCATTCAAATTATATTTTGTCCGTTGCCTCATAACTGGGTAACCTCAATTGAGTCATGACTTTATGAGTAATTTTGTCATGGGTTGAGGCACTCGCTCTTCGTCTATTGGGCGACTTAACAGGGCCGAGAGACAATTTAATCAAGCTCTTAGATTCTTAGCACTAATTGAGCACGTCTACCTCGATAAAATTTGTCTTCTCTAAGTCCTTCAAGTTGTAAAGAGCGCAAGTACTTAGAGTCTTTACGTTCTGCACGCTCCCTATACGCTTAAAATAGTAGGTACTTGGTCTGAAATTGTAGAATGCAGTTAGTTACTTATAAGAAGGATTCACGTTGTCCGATAATAAGCGAGCACTTCGTGTATGCTTTCCAAATAAGTTTAGGTCATTTGCTTCGAGTTTTGGCAATCCGCGCATCTCGTTGCATACTGTACTGGTTTACAATGTTTTTCTCGTCTTTAAGAGCTTATTGTTACATTTCAAGCTAATTAACTTTTTGTTTTAACGACACTCCCAAGTGCATTTCGTGTGCATTCCAATAGCGTGTGTGGTCTCAGGTGAAAAGATTACCAAATTCATTTCGGTTAGTTTAACATTGGAAACGAGTGGAAAAAATCTTCTGCAAAAAAAAATCTCTTCTGCATCTGTTGCGCTGGGAACGCTTCTTATAGAAACGAGTAAGACTCGTCATCATCATCATCATCATCATCATCATCTGCCTAGCCTTTTCAGATACAGCTGAATACCAGTATTTTACACGGAGCGACTGCCTATCTCACCTACACAACCCAGTTACTGGGTAACACGATGCCCCTTGGTAAGACTGGTTATCAGACTTTCGAGCTTCTGACGACCCGTAACGACTGTCAATGATCTACAAATTATAGCCGGGACCAACGGCTTAACGTGCTATCCGAGGCACGGAGGGGCCTTGGTATGTAAAGATGGTCACCCATCCACGGACCAAGCGCGGCAAGCCTGATCGATCGACCCGTGCATGTTATTACTTAGCCACAAGCTTAGCATAAACGAAACGAGAAACGAGTAAGACTATATGTGCAGAAATAATGAGCAGTTTTTCTATCTCGAGTAATTTACCTTTATCATAAGTTTTTTATTGTACGTAAAGGTTGTGTTATTGTTGGCCGTTGTGTTAGAGGTGTTTGACCCATGTTAGTAGATCTCTGTGATAAATCATAACTACCAATGTAAGGCCGTTGCAACCTTGCACCAACACTACAGCACCAAAGTCGTGTTGACATTCAAAACTGATCTAATCAACTCTGAAGAGCCTTGAGTTGCTAATACTTGAAAAGCAATTGTATTGTTTACAAGTTGTCCACTACATAGATACGGAGCTCAGTCCAAGTGGCTTAATAAGTTTATAACATTCTGCAATCTCCACCATGTGATGTGGATCAGTGATGATAAATCGCTCACTTTATCACTATAGAACACGTAATTATATGACCCACCGTATAATTTACCTATATGACACATATCCACGTCACAGAGCAGGAACTGAACAATGTTGACGACAGTTTGTTTAGGTTTATTGAGTGGCCGAGTCAAAACAAATATTGGAAGAAATAAAGTGGGCTTCGAAAACGACGTCAGAAGGTGACCGGTCGTTATTCGCCTCGCTGTACCATTCTACAGGTACAATGATACGCAAAAGAAAACAAAATATTTATTCAGGATAATAAAGTGTTAATATTTTCTTAGGCCGCTATCGTCAGGTTCCTCTCTCCCTTGAGCAAATTCAACGCAGCATAAGAGATTTCTATTCTTATTACCGGATGGAAGGTTGGTCAAATATCACGATTCACAACGTTGATCATAGTTAACAAGCACACTGTCTACCACAGTTTGATTAGTATGATTAATGAATCTTGAACTAGTTAGCTAGGCAAACATAAAACAAAGTATGCTTTCCTTAACTCTTAGATCAGTATGTAAACATCGAATAAATTGTGAGAGATAAAGATGTGTTCTCGTATGAATATCGAGTGCAAACCGTATATTGTGGATAACGATTCACACTGACCTGAATGTGCATCTGTCTGTTCCAATAGGCAACATCGGATAGTCTTCATGAGGACAGTGTGTTTTGTCGCTTCGCCCGTATTCGTGTGTTCAGCAGTAACTATAACTGGCCACCGTTCGGCCGTATTTCTATGATAGCGATCCTGTGTTTGCTCTCACATGATCCAAATAATATCGTAGAGTGCGAATGTGTGCGGGGACGCCCGAACAGCTGTGCACATTGTTTAGTTTGCTGCTATGAATATGAATGTGAAAACAAAATGCGCGAGGCGCTGAAGTTCGCAAGGTCGCATATTTCGCACGCGACACTCACTTCCATATTGTTTTTCCCATTTCTATCAGAATGCTTCATTGAATTTGATAAGGTATAGGTAGATACAACTTATTATATTTTTTTCGGATCAGTTTTTTTCTCTTGTAACAACCATGTAAAGGTAATTAAAATAAAATTTTAATAATCCATTATCATATTGAAATTAAAAAAAAAAACCTCATGTGGAGACTTTGCTAGATACGTAAAAAATATTGTGAATTTGTTGGAATTGATTGTTGAGAAATCAACATTCAATTCCAATAAATTCACAATATTTTTTTTTCATACGGGTCCTAGGACATGTCATGATGTTTCCAATTACTTAGTCCTACAAATAACAATAAACAACAGCGTACTAAGGCTCCAGCAGACAGGTGCGACGCGACACTAGTAGCACAATTTCTATTTTAAAAACTTCATGAAAAGTGTCGCGCCAGTCTGCACGAGCCTTTATGCCCATAAAGTAAATAAAATAACAACTGCCTCCACCAATCTTGTCTTTTTACAAGGCCGAATTGTAAATTTTGTGAAATCACGTATATTATGAATTATTTATGTATCATTAGCGATTCTTACGTATATATCGTTTATGACGCACTTAAGAACATAGACGCAACTTTTTTATAAATCGGTGAGTGATGCATGAAGAATGTATTCTTGCCGTGTAAGCAATGGTAATTACGTCAGCATTTCAATAGAAAAAAAATGTGGATGTGGTCTCGAGTCTTGATTTCCAATTGAAAAAAAAAACATATCCAATAAAATGATTATGCTCTAGGAATATAATTTGCTAGGTAATATTTAACTGGTTCTGATAAAACTTCAAGTCGACCCCAGCAGCCTGGGAAAGCTGCGTTATGTCGATCGATATCTGAGAAGCTATTTAAAGTATTTGCATCTAAATACAGCTACTTGGGTGACGAAATGTAATCGCAAGTTATTTAGCATACTTTCTACCAGACACGAAGCAATGAGCTATCAATCAGCTGGCAACACTGACCCGGTTGCGTCTCAGCTGCGCGTGCGCCTGCGGCTAATCCGACTACTTCAAAATTAAACAATTATTTTATAAATTAAATTGTAGACCGTAAGCGGATATTTCCGTTGCTGTTGCCAACAAAATTCCTTTGGGATTTTGTCTTTTACAAATGATATCTCCTGGATTCTGTTCAGTAATTCTTGGGATCCCGGTCTTGTCTTCTCTTCAATATCGGCTCCCCTTCGGCTTCAGCATATTTTCAAATTTTCATGACTTTTAGTGACCAATAGAAAAAATAATTGTATGCTCGTGGCCCATCGTATTCACCTATCCTCAAGCTTGTTATCTGGCAAATTTTAACGGACTATCAATCGTACTAAAAATCGCTTTAAAAAGTCTTACGCCAATTGCGACCACGTATTATCCCGTTCATTTTTGTCGCCGATTAGGCAGAATTCCAAGTCGTAAAGCGCAGTGCATTGATATGCTTTTTTTTTTGGGTGGGAAATTATCAAATTACTTCTCCCGCTCTGGGCGGAGCGAGAGGGTGTGTTAGACTCTTACTGACTAAAACCCACCCGTGTTCCTTCCGTTGCCTGTGTTGCTAGGGGCCTCGGTGACCCTTTAGTACCTTCCCGCGACCCCGGCGATATGCTGATAATATAAAAAAAAAATTATGAAGTTTGATGTATATTGATGATGAATAATTCCATGTCTGCTATATTAATTCTTACCTGCGATAACGTATGGGTTATAACTGCACTGAATCGATAGGTATGAACGAGAATCATTGAACTCCAATCTAGATGAGTTTGAATCTGGGCTCTACTCGGAAGGACTTCTCTCTGACCTCTGCATTATAAATAATATCAGTGTCTTATAATAACACTTGGTCCGTCTTTAAGTCCCGCTCTATCGACGATATTTGCCTGACATGACAGCAACTATACAGAAAAATGGTCTCCCAAATTTCGAGTCATTTACGTGTTCGAAACAAAATATTTTAACAAGATTGCGGTCTGTGGTTTTCCCGCCCTATAACCTAAATTGCTAAGATCACAGACCGCTTTATATATGCATGACGTCATTCATGAATTCCTTTGCAGGATTCTCAACCATCCTAGCGATTTAAACTACCTGCTGGCCCGTGAATCTTAAAGGTCAGATGAGTAAAAGAAGTTTGTGAATCAAGCGTGTGTAACCTGGGGGGTAACCATCACCTCTTATAGCAGTATTATTTCAATATTACTTCAGTGTGAGAAAGAGATGGAGCTATAAGTCCTGTATAGCTCCATCACTTTTCCAGTGTGAAGTAATATTATAATAATACTGCTATATGAGGTGATGGTTACCCACACCGCTTGCGCGCCGCAGTCGCATGAAGTCAAGATCCTTCCCGCCCCGACCTCGTTCCTCGGATGAGCATCTTATTGCGTTATAATAGAGTTGCAAACCGCGTGGCCCAAAACACCTATTCGGTCGGTGTCAGTGTGGACTGAAGGGAGTGCGACTCCTATTCGGAGACAATGGGGACTTACCGGTGACTAGTGTTCTGATCTGAATCATGTATTATCAGTAGCTGTAAAGTAACACCATAGACTACAACGGTAGCTGATTAGACAAATATTATGCTTTGTACATTAGTTTCAGTAACACGCCCATTGATGGAACAGTTATAGGTGTACAATGGATCTCTTATATAAGAATAAAACAATGGACGTGAAAGTATTTGATAAAGGAATTGTGTGATGTTTAATAAAAACATGACTACTTTTGTCCTTAAATAGACTTTAATCTCGGTAATGAAATTGACTTACTACCTACTTAAGGTCGGGTAATCGTCGCCATACAAACGCGCGTACCGCTCGCGCCGCGCGCCGTTCGGTTTCTTATGGAATATTTATTTTTAGTAACGAAAATATGAATAATTGAAAATAATCACAGATAGAATTATAGATAATAAAATAGTCTGTTCGTACAAAAAGAAAACATGAAAATATCTTAAGTAGTTTGAAAGTAATATCGTTGTTTAAGCTTTGGGTAGACATTACTTACTGAATTATTTTTTTATAGTATTTTACTACAATACTTAAATATACACTTATAGAATTGATGTGTAAGCGTTCTTGTTTAACATAAATGTTTTGCATAACTTACTTGCATTATATGACGGCGTAATCACGGATTTAAAAGTCACTAAAATCATATATTTGCGCCTTATCACTTACTTACGTATAGCCTCTGAAAATAAGTTATTATAACAGTACAAATTATTAAGATAACATTGCAAATTATATTGATAGCAAAGAAAATAAAGGCTCGTGCAGACTGAAGCGATATCGACCGTGAGTATATTTATGTAGAAACGATGAATACAATGATTATTAAGTCAGATAACACCTAGATATTTGTTTAATTATCTAGTCACGAAATCACTTTACAGTTTACACACGCGAAATAATGTAAGACAACAATTATACAATTACAAGATGGTTTATCAATTTTACACTTTGTTATTGAGTTTTTTGTGTTCAACATTACAAAACAAGACAATTTAGATAGGTAAACTTCACGCTGTATCGTAAAGTCTCGCTGTTTGGATATTAATTTCTGAACTATCAAAGACATGCACGCTCGATGACTTTATGATTAAACTTCTTATCAAGTTTAATCATAAAGTCATCGAGCGTGCAATAATACCTTTTCTGACTAGGTAATATTTCTGACCTGGTATGCTTGACCCATTAAAATATAGCTCTGCTTATAAGTTACAATTACTTTGCTCCGCCATCCTAGTAAGAATTGTTTTGAGGAAGAACTGAAAGAAAAACACGTTACGCTGTTAATCTTCATAATTTGAAAACCTAGGCTAAGATCAGGTCAAATGGAAGGCGCTATAAATATGGTGCTTTTAACGCAGCTGTATATAGGCTAAAAGAACTCGTCACATCACTTGCTAATGAGCACATGACCCATTCCTCTAATTAAAGCTAAGCCCAGTGAAAAGGCGGGCTTTTTAGAGATTGATCTGCAAGAAACTGTAGTTAAACAGCGTAATGCTCTTCGTATTAAACAAGCCTCTATTCATAAAGAATACTGAGCTATTCAAGGAGAATTTATGAATTCTAATTGGTAACTACTATTATACAACTTATTATATTCAATGAATAAGTTATTGAACTATCGTTAGTCGTTATCAAGCTGTTCCGGATTGCAAAATCTTTACCGAGTATGCTGCCGATAACAGTTCCATATCGCTCTGCCAAGTCTGTCATCGCACTACGCAAGACTACACTTCAATTAGAAGACTTACTTCATTTTATTTTATCCCGTTATTGTTGGCATGTTGCTGAAATATATCTCAAAATAAATAACTTTACTACATGATCATGTAATTGGAAGATATAGAGTTAATTACGAGATGAGACAAGACTAATATAGAATCAACTAATACCGAGACTATATTTATATCGCAAGAATGCTTCACGGTTTAGATAAGACTGTCACCGACGATTGGACGAAAATAGTAAAACAGAAAAATCTGGCTCATAAAGGACTTTTAATCTAACCTGCCTGTAGGTGGATTCTGACTGATTTACATTTTGACGTTCAATCAAATTGCAATGAGCTAATATTTCCTGGGACTCATACGTTTTACATAGATTATCACCGCGCTCACGTAGAAGACAAGGAATTCAATGCACAGAATATTAATGACAAAAGTATTTATAGTTCACTATTATAAACCAATATACCTGAGTTCGGTCAGCGACAAGGCTAGACGGACCTCGATGTGAGCAGCCATGCAAATTCTTTGAATATTGTTATTATTTACTACCTTTACAAAGCTCTGAAGTGAATACAGATCAGTACGTTCTACTGCTCGATTAAAAGCAAAAGGAATGTTGTTTGATTATCAGTTAATCAAACAATACCTACGCCAATAAGATCATTTGTGCAAAATGGAGTGCTAGTTTGAATCCTAAGTTCACGAAAACGTGCGAGGGATTCATTACGAAGGATTTTCTTACAGAATTAGTCCTAAATGGTTAACACTGGAAAACGACTACCCTACGACGATGAAAAAGACCTACCAAATTAAGTTTTACAATACGTTCATAACATTTTTGTGATGATGTTTTTAAAGTTATTGTTACCAAACTAGTCGCCTGGCCAACACGACTTCGAGAGTTTTAATCACGTAACCAAATGCGAGAAAATGGTGTAAGCGTGGGAGTCCCTACATGATGTTAGTTGACAAACATCCACGCCTACTCTAATCGTGTTGTCCATTACCCAACTATAGTTTGAAGTTTGTAACAGGAATCATATGCACGTCGAAACAACTCCTTTCAAATTGTGATTGATGTTCAGTGTCAAAACTAGCTTCGTTCTATTAATGGAAACAAAGAGGTATGATGTCCTGTAGTAATATTGTAATACTGTAATTGAAAATATCGATCTAATCATAGGTGGCATCAGGTAATTACTACCTAACTGCGCTAGTTTGAATGGTTGGTTGGACGTTGCTGACGACCCGCCGTCATGGTGACCAAGGTCTAACATTTTGGATCAAAATAACTGAAATATGACAATGGACAGAGTTCACAACAAAGGGTAACGACTAGTAAACATTTTATCGTTCGTAGTCACCGATTGTCCCAGTAAACGCATGACGACATCGCGGCAGGCCGAGACAAAGATGGCGGGACGAGCTTGACTCCTACCGAAAGGATTGGCTGGCACTAGCAAAAGACAGAATTGTGTGGAAAAGTGAGAGGGAAGCCTACAGGCAAGTTTGTTAGTCACTCACCAATGCCACTGATGCAGTATCTTTGAAAATCCCAACATTTGAAAACCCTATAAGCTACCTATCTTCGTGAAACGACATATTGTTTTATTTAATTCGATACAGTAATGAAATATCATCTCAGATAAAGGCGATTACAATATTATTCATATCGATTGTGAATTGTAAGACGTGAGAACATATAATATTATAATGAACTCGTTCTGAGTTAATCTTACAATAATGATTAATTTGACACCAGATATTTTATGTGTATGTATATCGAATAATCGAACCGCACTACAACAAGCGACAACGGAAGATGCTTTTGCTGCTGCTTTTTCGTGTGCTGGAAGTGATTTCTTTGGAAACAAGCAAGACAGGGGTCCATCCGTCTGTCCTTTGTCGTTTGCTTTTCCTTGGACTTTTTACCGTTCTATTCTTCCATCTTGTATTTATTTTTGAGATTCTGTGTATATATATCGACGGTTAAAAGGTAATAGGGCATAAGCGACATTTTGGTCGAAAATGAGTTATGAATGCCATCCTACTTAATCTCTATTTTTAAGTAAGATGGCATTCATAACTCATTTTCGATCAAAATGTCGCTTATGCCCTATTACCTTTTAACCGTCGATATGAATGGTCAAATATATAAATAAAGGCTTGGCGGGCGTTATGCACATGCAAGTCAAATTGTAACGTTATGTTGACCAGCAAATTTATTAAAATCTCACATTGTGGCCTTGCCATAGGAGGTATTTAATAACGTAAATGCGTGTGTATGGAATGTTAATACAACGATTATGATTTGAAATATTGCGAAAACTTGATTAACATTAAAAACTGTAACAATTACCAACACCGACATCATAAGCACGTTCTTGACCTAATTGAATTTTAAACTAATATTGTTGTTTCTAATGAAGAAATGAAATTGTACCTATATGAAGAGCTGGCGTGGTTGGTCTAGTGCAGGGATTCCCAAAGTGGTCGATATCGACCCCTTGGGGTCGAAATCGGTTTCCCAGGGGTCGACATAAACGAAAACTAATTTTGGGGGTCGACGAGGTCTAAAAACCGACCCCTATTAATTAGCACAAGTTCTTCGTTGAAACTTTCAAGATACTGTATAAGTTGTGTAACGTATAGCGTGTACTTGTTATAAGAATGACTGATAATTTAGTAGGAAATTGTTGTACTTACTTTAAAAACCTTAACAAGTCGATAAGCATGCACAAGTTCGTACAATATGAAAAAAAATAAACTATGGGGTCTGAAGTATCAGTTCATTTTGAAAAAGGGGTTATGCCCTAAATAGTTTGCGAATCCCTGGTCTAGTGGTTGCAAGCGCTACTGCTGAGCATGAAGTCCTGGGTTTGATTACCAGGTCGGGTAAAGTGTTATTGGGTTTTTCCAACAGGAATTTCTCAAAAGCCGTCCGGAGTTTGGATTTGTGCCCGGTTGATGGCAACAGGCTCGCCCCCTATCTATTATATTGGACTTAATAATAAAAAAATAAAATTTATTTTCAGGTTACAATTTAAAGACCCATAGATGAATACCTTAACCTAAGCATACATATAATAACAATTGTGTAAGTAAATAAAACTAAAAAAAAACACAAAAAAAAACATAGCTGATGAAATGTGGGTGTAAGTACTATTATAGGTACTGTAACTCTGCCTAACCCTTCGGGGATTACAGGCGTAATATAATGTATGAAGGGCTGGCTGGATTTTGTAAACTATATCTAATCATTCAATCAATATTGATTGAATGATCAGATTCAGTTCTTGATGGCTTTTAAGAGAAGATAATGATTTCAAGGGCACAATTAAAAAGATGCCCTTGACTAATTATTTGTCTGAAACATTGCGAAATGTCAAATACTGAACATTGCATCTTGGCCTCGAAAGAGCAGCATTTAACTGACCTATGCCGAAGCGTTACGCATTGTATAGTATGCAAATTGTGTGTCACGTGTGTGATTTAATTTCGATTGTGTTTTGTATAGTTGGATATGTTGGTCAAAGTATTGGTAACACAGTCTCAACCTCTCCTCGGTTTCCTTCAACCCTCATTCGTCCAAGGTTTATGAACTCTGAAACTCTATCTACCGTAGATTTTGTTGGAAAAGTGTTGAAAACATTTCAATCAACCAACACAATATGGGTGGCTATCACTTACTTGAAATCACATAATTATGTTCACGAGTCTCAGAGTACATTATTCCATCCTATCATTTCACTAAAACTTGGCATCAAACTTTTTCCACAAATCTTGGCGAGAATAATTTACTTGAAGTCGCGAGCTACGTAGCTCGACGCGAAAGTTTTGGAACCTAACGTGTCGGAATAGTCGTAAGTTATCTAACGCCATATTTATCTCGGTTGGAACTAAACAACGTAATTAGCAATGCAACAGGCATTCCCAGTGTTTTCAAAAGACCAAAAACCAACCTCTCCATTCTTTCAAAGGAATATTAATTAGTAATTCAAGAAAGCGCAAATACTTTTTTGACTTTACCTTGGTTGTTTATCTGCGTGTCTGATATGAGAATTCTCATGATTAAATACTCGTTCTTCAGATTGTTTTGATATTTATTTTGTATGTGACAAGGCAATCTAACAATTCACTACGGTTTGCAAGGATTTTCTGCAAAGTAGATTCCTGAGGTAATGTAACTTAGACCAAGCCGTTGGCGATTTTTTCTGGAACTTTTTCTAACACTGCTTCTAAAGATTCCTTTATGCTTCGTTGAAGAAGGTGGTTGTGGAATACCTACTCAATTTATTTATTTACATTCCACAATGTGAAGTTAGTTAGGTTTTACAAAGACATGGTAATTGTGAACTGTGTCGGGCACAGCAAAGTAGGAGAGAGGAAGAGGACTTTAAGGCTGGTGCAGACTAGTGCGATATCGCGGGCGCGACAGGCAGCAATATGCCTGTCGCTCCCACGATATCGCCCAAGTCTGCACGAGCCTTTAGGGAATATTAATTTAAATTATAACAGTATCTTTTTTTTCAACTATTATTAGTCCGAAACGAAGTATAAAAATATAAGACCACATTCTTGACGCAAAGACACAAAAAAACGCTAAGCCGTTGGTTCCAGTTATTTGTAGATCTTTGACAGTTGTCCGATAGTCTGACAACCAGTCTTACCAAGGGAAGGGGTATCGTGTTACCCAGTAACTGGGTTGTGGAGGTCAGATAGGCAGCTTCATGTAAAATACTGGTATTCAGCTGTATCCAGTTAAACTTGAAACCGACCCAACATAGTTGGGAAAAGGCTAGGCAGATGATGATTCTTGTCGTAAAGAATGTGCGATACGCCAACGCAAATTACATTTCGTCCTAAAACGGACTATAACTTCTACGATCATACAAGTGTTTCGCAACAATTTCGTGGTACCAAGTGGTGCACTAAATACTTACCTTTATTGTGGTGGGTGTGTCAGAGAACCGGTCGCGGCTACCAACCACTACGGTATTCCTGACCGAGGACACACTCAAGCAGGTACCTTTCAACTTCTAGTTATTGCCCGCTGTTCTAAAGGTTTGTAGAGTAGAGGAACTGTTTAAAACCTGGATAAAAAGTATTCCATATGTTAATCCAGGTCATAGTTTACCTGTGTGCCAAATGTCATACAAATCTGTTCAGCCGTAACAGCATGATTGAGTAATAACCATACGTCCATAGAGACTTTCACATTTATAACATTAGCTGGATTACCTATTATCGAAACTTCTCCATGTTCTTTCCCGATTGCCTTTGCAGTGTCACAGTCTGGGTGATGTAAACAATTCTATTAAGTACCGCTATGATTAATAAACCATTTTGTTTGGATTGACTGTTTGAATCGTTTGTTCAACTCGATAGTTCAACAAACATTACTGTTCAATAATTTGATGACGTCATTTTGTTTTCCTCTAACTTTTTGTGTCACCAGGAAACAAAATTAATTGCTGTTGCATTTATTACTTTTGTTTGTTTTGTATAATTTTGTCATAATCATTCTCCGTGGGATAGGGCGCGGGTTAAGAAAATGATATCCATATAATGATATCCACTGCTGCGTGACGTATTAAATGTTAATATATTACAAATTAGGCATAATAAGTGTTTTTATTAGCATGAATTCGATGTGATTTTTATGTTGTTGTGCCATAACTTTTATGTAATTCCCAAAATCTAGTTAAATTTAAATATCTATTTTAAGTTATTTTCTTGTACAATATACATACATCGATTGCATGCAACAAAATATACATTTTTATAACTGCATCCTTCGAATAACGATAAGTTATAAAAAAGTTAAATATCAGTTGCGTATGCGCATACGAATAAAAATGCATTTTTTTTATTAGATTTGCATGTAATTTAACAACCTTGTTTTATTTGAAACAGTGTCATTGCCAGAATCTCATTGAATAATTTGGTATTGAAACTTTGTCATTAGCAAACAAATGCTCCTCATTGCCCCTGAATGTTCGTAACTACTGAAAAAAGTCTTCACGTCTACATAGCATTAAGACTCTTGCAGACCAGCGCAATATCGCGGGCGCGACTGGCAGCAATATGCCTGTCGCGCCCGCGATACCGCCTCAGTCTGCACGAGCCTTTACATCTAAAATATTTTGCAAACGAAGCAATTAACATTGAGCAAAGTAAAAACAAGCTGCATATTTTCCGGCCACGTTCTTTTTTACCCACTAATGCCGTCTACAGACTACAAATAAGTAAAGCTGCCAATATCAAACTGAATGAAATTATAGTACGTCTGGGGGATCTCTTAGACTCGTTGTCCCCTTCGTTAGAGCTAATTCAAAACGATGCTACTGTGCAGTCAATGGTAGAGTATAAAGGTTTGATTAGAGATAATCATGGGGTACTGTACAATTTGCATGCGTGTACCGTTGTTTGACATCACGCCATGCGATGTGAAGCACAAACACTCGTTGGACTGGATGTGGCATGATGTCATTGAGAGCGTGCACCGCCTGCGGGCACCACACTAGAACGAGCGGAGCGGTGCGCGGTGCTGAGATAAAATCACGTAGATCGCTTCTCACATTGCTATCTATGACAACTATGTAGCACTGACTAGTTCGTCTGCAGCAAAGTGGGATTCGTAGTTCTCTCTTTATTAGTATATATCGTTGACGTGCATTTGATCGCGGCCAGCTGGGTCGCCGACTAGATTCGCAACCTTGTGCGGTTTCATTTTCAGATCAACGTCTCAAAGGTTAGCGACATCGCAAATCAACGGGCGATACACTAATTTTGTTTCAAATTGAATACCCAGTAAGAAAACTTGACGGCAAAATCGATTTAACAGTCCAGTAGCTTTTGAGGGCCGATAATAGTATAAATAGCGATTTCTCGTGGTCATATTTTCATTATTCTTATTGGAGCATCATTGGCTCCGATTTGGAGGCGCGGATGTTGCTCAAATGATATTTTAATTTGTAGTATGTATCCATTCTATTGCCGATTGTGTTGACGCCGTTGCTTCTATTACCAATTGACAGGCGTCTATTAGCCCTTCATTTCCAGTTTAGTGAGAAGAAATCAGACATTATTTAGTTGGAACTGAGTAGAGTCGGTTGTTTGTTATCGATGGCATTATTGTAATGTATTCAATCACGTGTATACGCACGGAGTTGTAGACCACATCAGTGTGGATAGGCACGTCCTCGTTCCCCTTCCAATATAGCAAAAGGTCGAAAGAAACCCGCCACCATTCTATTGCAGTACTCACATGTGAATTTACTCATTGTTCAATTGACGTATTGGCGGCAGTTGCATATGCTACACTTGTGATTGCATTTAAACATTTGTATTTTAATCGAGGTAAATGGCGGCCCGCTTTGCTGAGCACTATAAAATTAATAATATTGTTCCAAAGGGCATTAACATAACCTGAAATCGAACTTACAAAATCCCCTTCACCTCATCATGACTTAAATGTTCTTGTTATTTATATATTTTGGATATTTTGCAATTACAAGACAGGTGCACAGACATCGTTTAAATTATCTTCGTGTTTGCCACGTAGACGGGCCTTCTTGTGCATTGTATGTATGACCCGCTTCCTCAGAACCGTGCCAAGGCACAACAAAGATCCTTATTTTACATTATTTCTGAAGACTCCTTGAGGCTTATCCATCTAATCTACATACGTGGATGATCGGTGACCGTTACGTCTATGGTTCCGCCATTTAATTCGACAAAAAACCTTTGTAGGTCACCACAAGATATTATCGAAGCGGATACGATACCTCTGTATGATATTGCAATAGTAATGATTAATCAAACATCATGTTACAATTTTTCCTTGTTACTTTCGAAATTACTCACAGCTTTATCAATTGCACTTTCGAAATATTAAAAAATAAACGCTACATCAGAATGATTCTGTCATCCTTTTCTTCAAAATTAGTCACTGGTGCCGATTCCCTTGTTCACAAACTAAACTAAATTTAAGTTCAGTGCATCTTTTTCTTTCTATTTCATTAAGAAAAGGACAGAAGATAAATTTTAGTTTAGTCCTGTCAAATTATGATTAATTTGACAGGCACTTGACGTAAATTGACGTAATTTTAGTAGGCAAGTTTTTAATCACATCTAAACTTGAATGGAATAGTGACAGGCGCTGATTAATTTGACAGGACTAAACTAAAATTTATCTTCTGTCCTCTTCTTAATGGAATAGAAAGAAAAAGATGCACTGAACTTAAATTTAGTTTAGTTTGTGAACATGGGAATCGGCACCACTGTCGATTATGACGCAACGAAATGAAAAGTTGCACTGACATTGACCAGCTGCTTTACCTAAAAACGTTTCACTACTAACTAATAATCACATCATAATCCTTTCGTCAGATGTTTATTATGCTATAAAACATGTGATATGTTGGTCATGGGAATGCGCTTGACGACTACGACCTTCATAGTAGTGACCACTCAAAAATTTTATACGGAGTGCGGAAAGTATAATGAGGCGAGGTGCACATGCGCTAGCGCTGTCAATGATAATGAGCGGACGTGTGTTTATCTACTGCTATGTTAATTGAAACCCTCTTATCACCATCCGTACGTCATTTCCATTACAATTTACAATGCTTAAATGGGAAACAAATTTCGCTTCGCAAAGAGTTGCCAAAATCTACGGATTTGGCAACGTTTGTGTAAAGGCGTAAAACCTTATGCCGATTTTTTTCTCGTTTGCGTGACCCAGTATTCAGACGCTGTCCTATTTATATTCTTAACATATTCTGGATAAACCCGTGCTACATTTTTATATTCCCCAATAAGTCATCGGGTATTTCCAACCGGTTGTCTATTGTAGCCACTTGGAGAGTTCTGTTTGTGTTCAATGAATTCGACATCATTCCACAATTCAAAAAGTTGCTATCATTACCTATTTAATTTCTCGTTTAAACAATAAAAAGCTATAGACTGTTGGCTAAACTAGATTCACACAAAACTTCATCTGTCAAAAGGTGTAAGTTACAGCTAACCAACACGTAGTAATTCACAAACTGCACCGGCTTGTGCTCACAATTGCATACAAGGAAACTCCGACAACTTAGGTACCTATCTAAACGAATAAATAAAAATATTAGGTATATGTTTAGGAATACTGGAATATCCACATTGGGTTTTCTATTTCGCGAATTTTCGTCAAAAATTCTACGCCGCGACGACGAATTCAAATAAATTCGCCGATTACTTAGTCTGGAAGGTGATACCAGGACAAATCTTTAAATATTCTTTATGCTTTACTTGAATAAACCAGCTTATCGGCATGTAGATAACCATAAGAGCTGGTTAGTATTGTACCAAGCCAGGCGTGGGACGCAACACACCGTGACCAGTCACCTTTATTAGTCAAGGTGGACTTACCTAGTTATTGTTTACGATTTCAATGGCCACTAATGATGTTCCAAAATGGTACTTCGAGATAGATAGTTCCTTGTTTTATCTCTAGTCTGGTTCCTCACTCAGTTTTTTTATCAGGGTTTTGTGTTTTAAAGAATGTCAGAATTCTGTTTTGCCTCCATAGTCCATACCCAACTTGCTTGTATAATGCGAATAGTAGCGAGATTCACCCCTTCTTTCTTGACAATTCCGTGGAATAAATAGCCAAGCCCTCAGGCTATTGACATCCGGGACTAGCGCGACAGCGTGCTTCCTATTCAGAGACGCAAGAAAATTACATTCTAAGTTGATCAGAAAGTATTTTGTCTTCAACAAAAACTTGCATTTACCTACTATGCTTTCTAGGCACATTATGAAAATTAGAATCCGCTATGCAGTACATTCACTTACTTTATTTTTTAATATGCAAATCACTCGCACTGATTAATCTCGGACCAATGGACCTAATGAATTGCATTGCGTGCTTGTCATACCGCCGTGCTTACCAGCACATAAAATGTTATGTGCAAAAAATCAAAACAGATTTTTGCATCAGATATAAATAGCTGGATTTAAATAACTTCATAATGTCCAATCTGCCAGTTGATTTTTTTATATTTTTATTTGGTTTACCTGTTATATTTAGTGTGTGAACTTCGCTAGATTCATGTCTAAAACTATCAGTTTCATATAGTCAGTTACGATGGAGACGTGCTTATACAGCGTGTCAACGAACTTTACCACCTAAACCAATTTTTTCCTTAATATTATCCTCCTTATCCGAGGTCCCTGGAGCAGGATTTCCTCTCTTGGTACCTTCTTCGCTATGCCCTTTGACAAAAACGCATGAATTCTAAGATTAAAGTTGAAAGATACACCGGACGAACCATTAGATGGGAAGATAACCAGCCCTAATTTTACAGTCTTGTGCTTCAACGCTCAAAAACGCTTCGAAACGCTTCGATATGATAGCATTGCCATGATCAATTATTTATTTAGTTTGTTAAACGCGAAGCCTAGTAAACACTTAATTCTTATATGCATTAGTGCATTGTTTTTACCTAATTCGAGCAAATACTGTCGATTCCTAAATAAATACTCGTAGAGCTTCGCGTGTTTGAAATCGTGGCACGTTTTTCCTCTTACTAAAAATTCTTGTTTGATGTGTTTGCCTTTGTATTTGGCATCACAGAGCACGTATGGGGCCTGTGTGATGATTAACGCATGTTTCTTTTCACAATCACAATCAACATTAGCCCTAGGCTCAAACACGAACGCATCTGACTCACGTCGATCTGTTCTTGTACGTTTATTTAGTTGTGACACGCATGTTGTAATGAACTTGTAGTTCAGCTACTGTTTTATATTTAGCGTTAAGTCCAAAGGGAACATCTAAAAATCTATCGTATAGCTAGAACGCGTTTCGACCAAAATATGTCTCCTTGCCAAAAGCATTCGAGCATATATTATGTTCAACGGGGAATACCGACCTTTCTAAGAAACTCGTTTAACATGACTCATTGTCGTTCTTTTGTTGCAGTATTGGATCAAGCAGACGGTCGGCCTGTGAAATTAAACAACGTGGAACAGCAAAGACAAACTACAGTAGAATTTATTGCCGAAGATGAAGAGGTAAGACAAAGACTTTTTTTTTTCAATATTCCATGTCTGGAAACGGCTCGGGTATTGTATTTAGCAAGACAAAACATTTGGGAAGTACAAAATTGGAACACCAAACAGATTCAAGGCTAGATTTTGTAAAACAACGGCTAATCTCTTGTTTCCAAATTTCGGGTCTTTGCTGAACAATTGCACAATGTTGGCAAGATAAGAGAGTCTTATGTAAATGTTATGGCCAATGAAAAAGGTTAGTCAGTTACGACAACGAAAACACGTAGCGAGAAAGTAATCGATATGTCTGCCGTAAGTTTTATTGTCACTTCGGTTCAATTGGCGATTACGTAGTCTGCTGGGACTCGAGATGTTGCGGCTGATAACATTGCTGGCTCCAGTCGCCGACCGCTTAATTTGTTTTAACAACTGAAGGTTTAAATGTCCGATTGACGTGTTGCGGCCGCGGTGGGGCAGCTTGGATAACAAACATTTTGTTAATCCGTAGCCAGGCGAGACCTTGATAGCGTTGCTAATGTCATAACGCTCACCGAACAACAAAATAAAATTGTGCAAGCGGAGAGCGCAAGGCTACAGCGGGGTGCCCGGGTCACGTCCGATGCCTTAATCCGTGTGTTGCATATACCTACCTGAACTTAAACACTTTCTACTACTACTAGTGGACGTGTTCAACTCGTTTCAATTGCGACATAACTTAACATATTCAAAACTCGACTAAGCACAAAATAAACACCTCTGACCTCTCACCTCTTTCCGAACGTGCTGAATCAAATCGGCCTCTCACTCATCGGCATCGCTCAAGCATTCCTAAAAAACCTAGTTTTAACTAATCAAATGGCTTTAAACGAGTTTTAAGTACCTAATGCTTGAGTTTTGAGTAAGGTTCTGTAATACGGGCCTTAGTATTCAGCGACAGGTGTTAGTTTGAAAGCTCTAAGAATAAAGACGTATTTACAACATGCTCACCTTTGGAAACAATAGTGTCTGCCTTACTTAATTTGGGGATCACGGGGATGACTTTTTTGGAGTTCCGTAGTCAACAAGGAACCCTTGTAATTTTTCTGAGCTAAGCCGCGCACAGACAGAAAGACGGACCTTTCAGACCGCGGCTTAGCTCAGAGAGAGAAAGCTGTAATTTGGCATGAGTATACATAATTTGGCATGGGCATACAAATACATAATAATCACGCCGATCAAGTGGTATAAAAAAATATAGGGGTATATTTTTTTTCTTTTCTCTACCATGATTTGGGGTATCGTTGAATAGGCCGTCCAAAAATATTCTGGATCTGTGAAAACCATTTTTCGATTCAGGGATCCGTTTGCGGAATCATCATCATTTTCCTGCCCTTGTCCCATGTTATTTGGGGTCGGCGCAACACGTTATCTTCTTCCATCCTCCCCTGTCATCCGTATCAGTTGTGTATCCGTTTGCATAATATTAAGCTTTAAATTGCAATTTTTTGCTAGAGTCAAGTACCCTGCCAGCTGAATGGTTGTTTTTGAACGAAGTAAAAAGGGAAACTATCATTCAGCTAGTAGGCTTTACAAGTTAACGAGGAATAGTTGACCAATTTCCATATGCAGTTGGAGAATTGATCGTGACGTATATCTATCGATGTATGGGAGAGCATGTTTTTCAACTACAATTTTAAGTTTGTTTTTGGGATGAATTCATCCCAAATACAGAACTCTTCATTGTGCGTGGTCCGACACACACTCGGCCGGCTTTTTATGAACTAATTGTCTTTATCGACGGCAAAAAAGTTGGTTCAAAGTTGGTCTTTTTGCAATTACTTGTTTCACCTTTTATCATAATGAAGAAATCACTCGTAATATTTCAAGCGTGAAAGAAAATACCTACCTAATGAAAATATAGATTTCACTGTAATCATTGTTCATAGTCATTTTCTTTCAATTGTGCGTAACTATGTTATTAAATTGAAATCGTGTGAAGGTATAAAATTTATCTTAAGATAGTCATTCATGTCCCGTTACGCACAAATTGAACTGCATCATCGCGAGACGAGCGGGTCTAATGCTTCGAACATCTCGGCTAACCCATGGTGGTCTTATCATTTATCTTCATTACGTTCTCTGAAATGAATGTTTCTCTTGATGGCATAAAGCCACCGTTACTTGGTTCGCTTTGCAGTTACACAAATCTCATTAATGTGCGTACTTTTACTATTCCTCTAGGTTTTCACTTTCCTCAATAAACAATTCTTGTATATATTCTTGCTTGTTTTCTGCAGTGAGGAAACGTTAAAGGTTCTCACTATCTGTTGAATTAACCCGCAATCTTCATAATATACATTCATCAATTCTTCATTATAACACTATCAGATAGTTCATAATCTAATGTTATCTTATCTATATTACCGTTAACGGCAGCAGGAGTTCGTATCTTCAATAATGTGATTGAAACAGTACGTTCATTCTCAATATTATGAATTTATGATACAGGAAGAAATAAAGTAATAGTTACAGCTTACAGCCATACACTTCGTAAATATTTACTATACTGAAGTAGTAGAGATCCGGCGACCTGCCAACTATTCGAGTATCCCGAATTGTTTATTTATGAAAAATAAAAAGTTTGTTTTCTTCTTTTTTTGTACCAGCTTTTTACATAAAGTTATCGCTAGGTACCGGACTTGTTTTAATCTTGGTTTTCGATCTTATCTTAGTTTATATGAAGCTATTCCTACAAGAGGTGTTTATACCTCGGGCATATATCCTTCTTTAGTGCCCTCAGGGGGTATGCGTAAGATGCGACATTCCTGTGTCCGAGTCATGACGCGTATTATTCAAATATGTGCACGATTTAAACATTATGAGGAAATCCACACGTTTATAAATTCTGCACATGTGCTGGCGTCTAGAAAACGGCGCGGCGGCGGCGGCGGCGGGCGGTAGGCGATAGGATAATCTTCTGACGCGTTGGTCGATCTACCGCATCGTAAATATATCCAGTTTGTGTTGAATCGATGCGTGCAAAGTGGCCGGAACGACTGGCAACACAGGCAACGGAAGGAATACGGGTGGGCTTTAGTCAGTAAGTGTCTTGACACACCCTCCCGCTCCGCCCAGAGCGGGAGAAGTTATTTGATAATTTCCCACTCAAAAAAACAGAAGGAAGAATTCAATTAATATAGCTATATAGTATTGATCACCCCCGACACCACCAAGGGCCTAACTGATTTCCATGAGACAGACAAGCATATTGGGATTGGGCAATGAGTTGGTTAATTTCATCAACTGCCTTAGGTGTTGTTAATGCTAAATTGAAGTCTTTGTTTTCAAGAACAGCTCTTACTTCCACATTGCTTACTTCTCGATTGCCGTATTATGTTATTTACCTGGTAACCCCTGGTTCTCCACACAACAGCCTTTTTCTTTTTTTTTTAGGTGGTAAATTATCAAATAACTTCTCTCGCTCTGGGCGGAGTGGGAGGGTGTGTCAGACTCTTACTGACTAAAACCCACCCGTATTCCTTCCGCTGCCTGTGTTGCCAGGGGCCTCGGTAACCCTTTTGGACTTGCGACCCCGGCAGGCATCGGCCTTAGTGGACCCCTACACTTGTGCTGACATCTCTTTGGAACACAACGCGCCTGGTCCTTATCGGACGGCGAACTACCCATTGCTCACCGTCCGCCCGCGCCTACGGTGGCCGGAAATCCACCCGGGACCACACAAAGCCTAGTAATCTCATTCAATGCTGCAATCTATATAAGATATATGTATGGAGCAAACATACACGTACAAGCACTTTCTATATTATGAGTTAAGACACGTCCTACTTACATAACATGGTGTTGAAGCGGTATCTAGTATTACAATATGTTACTGGGTGATGTTGTGTACTAGTAAGCATATAGCAGCGGCGAGGTGTCAATTTTTGTAAGAGAGAAGCCGAAGCAAAGCCGGTTTTAACGGCTTACTTACCAATAAAGTTAAAATAAATTTATAAGTCTTTCCTTTGCTGAATTTAACACCATCTATCGTCAAATAGCGGAACCAAAAAGACGCTATCCCTACACAAACAACACTTTAAATGTTTTACAGAAATAAACTCCACTATACGAGTATTAGGTACTACCATTGTAAATTATTATAGGAATATAAAGAACCGAATACAATACAGTTGAAAACTAAATAAAATGTGGAATATTCCTCCATCTCGTTCTCGCTAATGCATTTTGTCTATATCTGTCTCTATCGTAACCCAATGTTCAAAGGATCACTCTCGTCCATATCAGGCTGTGCCACGTGACCTTAAAATTATACAATAGCGATCGCCTCATGATGTCACTTTGACATGAGGCGATCGCTATTGTATAATTTTTAGCGTCTGATTATGACGTTTTGGCACTATTTTATGGCTAGAAAGGGGTGACTACAGAGATGATAACTAATAGAGAAGTATGGAAGAAAGCGACATGTTGCGCCGACCACAAATAAATTGTGATAAAGGCAGGAGAATGATGATGGCGTTTTGGCACAGGGTTATTTTAGAAAAAAAGTTGTAATAAATAGCTAAAAATAGGCGTTTTTGTTGTTTGAATTTAATGGTGAATTAAATACCCGGAGTGTAACTATATTTTCTGGCAATAAAAATATCGACTTTGCCATTTTTCAATAACGGTAGAGTTGCTGATGCGAACCTCCGGCGGGAAGCCGGTAGGAAACGTGTTATATGGTGCTTTCGCCACTGGCATATAGGCGACTTGCAGGCTTAGCATGACACTCACTATTTCTTCGAAGAATGGACTCGGTTCTTTCCATACAAAGTGACATTTCGTTTCTCCTTTTTTGACATCCCACCGTAGAAATCTTTCTACATAAAAAAGGACCTAGACAAAGATTGTTAGAAACGAAAGACAAGATGACAGATTGTAGAAGGATTTCTACGGTGAGATGTCAAAAACTGAGAAACGAAATGTCACTTTGTATAGAAAAAGCCGTGACTATTCTTCGAAGAAATAGAGAGTGTCATGCTAAGCCTGCTGGAGTAAGACTTGAAAGAAAGTTTCAAGGATTTCACGGTGTGGGAAACTGACCACGTTTTATAGGTAATATCTATCCGCTTTTATGTCTTAGGTAGGTACTGGCAAATGTGTCTAAGTCTAGCAATGGATTTCCTTGAGCGTAGTTGATTGATTCATCATACTCTTTCAAGTCCTCTTTGATTTATAATATTTCATACATACAACTATAAATCATACTATTAGTCTTTGAATTGTAAGTTATATCGACTTTGAAATATCTACACATCATTTTCATCATATTACGAGTATTTACACTTCTCACAACCAAGATTATTCATCGTCATTAGTGTTTTAAGTTTTATTGATGTTTGATATTTTAAATTATTCTCATCTACGCTTCTTGAAATGACACCTTTATTTATTTAAATTGCTTGTACGCGTTTGTAATGAATAAAATGCTTGTACGCAATTTATTCGTAGGAAAACTGGTAGTAAATAATGTGTAGACGTACTTATTGTGTGGTTGTAGACGACGTGTCAAATATTAAATTAAAATCGTACATACGCGGTAGACGGCTCTAAATAACAGGAGGTGGTTTTACGTCTTCCTACTCTGCTTTTATTATTGTTCTGTGCTGAGTTTTTCTCGAAAAACTCTGCCTTTGTTCTTATAGAGGCATGAGGAACAGGGTGTAAAGTTTACTCATCCTCCATAGAAAAGGATCCTCCGACCAGACGGGTGTCGTGTCTGGTGGGCAACTGCCCGACGCTTGATGATGCTAGTTACGCGGTAAACTCTGCTTGCGCGATGCAGGATTTTGCGTGACGTCAGTGTGATGCGTAGTTCGCATGTGGCGATGTAGATGCCGCCACATTCTCGTTGATCTACAAATTAACTACACTGAGATTATTGTTGGAAAACTCCGGTTAACTTGTGTTTAAAAGTGTATTATCATCATCACCAGTATCATAATCCGAATTCGTCAATCGTTTTCATCAAAATAGGTTATTGATTATTTATCTGTGGTAGAATCTACAGTACACAACGCATTTTTCTAGATATCTTATAATTGAGGTTTCTGTTGATCTTAGATCGGGGCTCTTTGTGCTTAGGTAATCTTTCAAGTTTAACTTGACTAGAGCCTAAAGACAAATTGTGCAGAATAACATTGAACAATTTATTCTCTGATTCACACAGTTCACGCCATTTGTTCAATGATCACATATTTTGCAGAAAGCCGGAAACCATACCTTATTTGGAACCCATGTTTTGCGTCTAAAAACAACATTGGAAGTCGTATTTAGATATTTTTATCATAATATTAAACCAATAAGTTCGTTAAAAGAAGACGATACGTATCGTATACGTATTTTCGAAACACATTGCGCTAAATTGTGTCGTTTAAACGATTGACTTAAGCCTAAAAACAAGTTCAAAGTAATTTGACAAAATAAATCGAAGAGTATAAACTGAATTTCAACTGCAAACTGGCCACATACTAACAGCCCGTAAAAACATTATTTTAAATACTTATGCTAATTTAATTACTACTTATGCTAATTCAATTACAAAATCAAATCAATTCTGCAATATTCTTCGGTGATGCTACATAACATTATTGGGTCCGACTGGCTAGCCTTAGCCGTGTCGTAAGATCTCGAATCTAGACAACACCGCCTTTCTCTCGCGCAGCTGCCTGGCCTGCATTGCTTCTATTAGCCGATTTCTCGTCTGTCTACCTTATTATCTATCAGCTCTTGTATCTCTGTTCTAGCTAAAGAAAAGCTTTATTTATTCATATATACTTTATTGTACACCAAAAAATACATAACAAAAAATAAATCAAACACTACAAAATATACAATGGGCGGCCTTAACGCTTTCTGCGATCTTTTCCAGGCAACCTTGGAATGGACAGTGATTTGCCTGGACATAGAGTGGGACTGTCGTTGGTGCAAAAAATAAATACAATATACTAGAACAGATACACAGATATATTATATACATATCTTAAATAACATATACATACATATTAAATGTACACACATCAAAAAAGTCTAAGCAATCATTTACAGAAACTGCATGTCTTATTAATTGATACTTTATTTTTTTCTTAACAAACTAGACTGGTATACAATCTTTTTGTTCTCGGAAACATATCATACTGGCTGATTTAAAAAATAGAATCTTCGATTGTGTTTTGTTTTCATTAAAATAAAAGCTAATTATTTGTTCATGATTTCATGTGTTTTCGTTGCTTGATCAATTTGGTATTTATATCACTTTATCATTTTGAGATATACAGTTTTTGAAAAAATTGAGTGGTGTGTAATTTTTTATATCATGGAGCGACGCTATTTGACTGCTGATGAAATGCAGAGAGCTGTAAATCAAATCAAATCAAATCTTTTTATTGTGGGCATTGGTTATACACACAGATGTTAGGTAAATTACAGATCCATTATGTCCTGCCTAGTAGGCATACAATAATAAATTATGTCAACATGCAGTATAAAAAATTGAGTTATCATTTTTAAAGCAAATCTTACAAAAATAATTAGTGACAGATTATAGTATTGGTGACAGATTATAGAAAGTACTAATTATTAAGAAAATCTTGTATTAGGCTCGTGTAGTATCGTGTAGTAGGCTTTGTCAATTAAAAAAAATCGCAATTTATATTAGGAACGCTACAAGCGGGAATAAATCAGTCCCAGGTATCTCGGCATTTTGGTGTCAATAGGAGCGTGATTTGTCGTCTATGGCACCGTAAAGGCTCCTACATACTGGCGCGACGCGTCGCGTCACAAAGGCACCGCTTGTAGCGCTACACGCGGTGTGTGAGAACGGCTGAGATGCGTCCAGGAAGTGCACCCTTAAAGTGGCTCCACAGTGATGGAATGGGCGGGTATTATGAAGAACAGACGAACTGAGGTCGTTTTTGTAGATGGCAATATGAACGCTGAAAGTTACGTTGAAAATGTCCTCAGGCCAACTGTTAACCTATTTGCACAGTCTTGGCTCAGATTTCACGCTGATGCATGACAATGCGCGTTCGCACATAGCTCGGAGGACCAGAGAGTACTTGTCAATGGAAATCATCTGGGTATTGCCGTGGCCTGCACAATCGCCAGACCTCAATCCCATCGAGCACGCATGGGACATGCACCAGAGACATGTTCTAGAGAACCAGGACGGAGTGTCGACAACCCAACAACTGAAAGACTTTTTAAAATTCCATTGGGAGCGATTGCCGCTGGATTAGATAAACAATCTTATAAATTCGATGAAAAATCGTTGCCGACAAGATTTAAACAAAAGAGGCGGTCGCACTTTGTATTGAATAACCAAATAATTAAAAAAAATGTTATTTAATTTTAAAAAACATGAAAGTTTAATTTCGATTTTACTTTATTTTATACTACGTATGTTACGGTACACATATTGTTAATTCTTGTGATTAAATGAACAATTGAATAAAGGATTTTGTTGCTTTAAAGCTTGTGCAGACTAACGCGATATCGCGAGCGCGACGGGCAGCAATATACCTGTCGCGCCCGCGATATCGCCCCAGTCTGCAGGAGCCTTTAGTCAGTAATGCATCAGAAAATGCTTAGGTATTATATATAAAAGAAATATAAATATATTACAAATAGTAAACATCGTTCAAAAGTTTAAACCGTACATGTTGCTTAGACTTTTTAGATGTGTGTTTATGCAACGAAAATGAATGACGACTAGATAATTACTGTTACGAGAACAAGATCACAACGACAAGTAATGTTCCTTTACGAGTCTTTAAGGCGCTGACAAGACGCAAATGATCAAAGTAGAGATGAGTCTTAAGATTTTTTTGTCATATCTGTATAGTTTGTGTTAGCGGAAAAAATATATGTTAATTTTGAACATATTTCTCAGAACTTGGTTGTTACCAAAACACGTTTTAAAAAAAATCTCGATACAAATTAATGGTGAACTAACTAATATCAACGTACTAATAATAATATCGTAATATCTGTATTAATCAACGTACGTTACGTATTTAATTAATAACAAGGACGTCTTAGTTGAATGCAGAACTTGGTTGTTTTTAATTTCGATTACTCAACGCAATTTTGAGTAAATACAAGCTGTTGTTTTGAACCTGCAAAACATTTCAGGAGGTTGTTATGAAACTCGTAAATAATCGTATAACAATACGATACCCAGTCAATAATCAATAATACTTATTATTTTAGATTTTTAAATTTTATCTTTTCTTTTTATTTTTTTTTTTATTTTTTGTTGATTCGGGTCGAGAATCACTAACATAATTACCTCCTAAAATGTTTTGCAGGTCCAAAAAAACACCTTGTAGATAATTGCTTAAAATTTTGCAATAAATTACAAGCGTTCTGTCATCGCGCTTCTCTTTCTTTTCTATGTAGTCTGACAGTGATCACGGTTTAGCTGTTGCCAGGGTCTTAATAGCTTTTTGTTGTGAAAACAAAGCATTAGGGACTTTATTGATAGTTTATCTATTGTTGGTATTTGATAATCACGTGTTGTTTAATTTACCCAAGATTTTGCAATATTATCATCATCTGCGCAGCCTTTTCCCAACTATGTTGGGGTTGGCTTCCAGTCTAACCGGATGCAGCTGAATACCAGTATTTTACATGGAGCGACTGCCTATCTGACCTCCACAACCCAGTTACTGGGCAATACGATACCCCTTGGTAAGACTGGAAGATTTGCAATATCTTGACTCAAAAGAGTGTCTATGAAGTTTCTTGCCCGTTCTTCTCCATAGGACTCTACGTGGTGGAACGGGCAACTAGCTTCAACTGTCTCACTGAAAGGGTCAGTAAATGTTTTAATTGAAATGCTTTTAGTTGGAGAGAGTTCGACAAAAAAACATTTTGTGGTTCTTTGAGACGGTGTTATAAAAGCTTCTTGCACTAATCTCACCTAAATATTCAGGTGCGTTAGGGCTAGCTCGGCGGTCGCCAGCCCCCTTTCTACCCAAGTGTATAGTGACGAAGGGCAATGTCCTTTTTGTGGGAAGCATACCGCCTGGGAAAGGGACATTGTAACAACCTGTCTATCTAGTACACAAAAACACAAACTAAGCCCTTTGAACCCGAACACCTCATTTTTAGGGTTCTGTAGTCAACAAGGAACCCTTACCTATAGTTTCGCCATGTCCGTCCGTCTGTCTGTCCCCGCTGTAGCTCAGAAACGCTTAGTACTAGAAAACTGTAATTTGGCATAGGTATACATAACTATTAATCACGCCGATAGTGGTAAAATAAAATCTGGAAAAGAAACATTTTTAGGGTATATCCGTAGGATAGGCCGTTCTAAAATATTGCGGGTCTGTGAAAACCATTTTTCGATTCAAGGATCCGTTTGCGTAATATTAAGCTTTAAAGTGCTTATTTTTTTGTCAGGTTTGCTGGCCAAAAAAAAGCACTTTATAAGGCGGGAAGAAAAGCCCGGGTGTCACCACTGTGTGGATTGCCCGAAGGACACGGTGGAGCATACAGTGGAGGTCTGCCCGGCTTGGGCAGAGCACCGCCGTGTCCTCGAGGAGGCGATCGGCGGCAGAGATCTCTCGCGTCCGGCCCTAGTTCAGGCCATGGTATGGAGCGAGAGGGCATGGGCAGCCGTCACCTCCTTCTGCGAAGCAGTAATGCTCGCGAAGGAGGAGGTGGGACGTTTGAGGGAAAGACAGATTTCGCGCCCTCTCGCCCCTAGCCGGCGCAGGAGACGCCCTGGGCGTCGGGAATCCCAGGCGGATTTCCGGCCACCGTAGGCGCGGGCTTGCGGAGAGTGAGCAATGGGTAGCTCACCGTCCGGTAAGGACCAGGCCCGGGTCGACGGCGCGTTGTATTCCACGCGCGCCTCAAAGAGATGTCGTTAGCACAAGTGTAGGGGTCCACTAGGGCCGATGCCTGCCGGGGTCGCGGGAAGTTACTAAAGGGTTACCGAGGCCCCTGGCAACACAGGCAACGGAAGGAATACGGGTGGGTTTTAGTCAGTAAGAGTCTGACACACCCTCCTACTCCACCCAGAGCGGGAGAAGTTATTTGAAGATTTCTCACCAAAAAAAAAAAAATTGTGCTGCCCTTTTTTTTTTTTTTGAGGGTGAGAAATCATCAAATAACTTCTCCCGCTCTGGGCGTGTCAGACTCTTACTGACTAAAACCCACCCGTATTCCTTCCTGTTGCCTGTTGCCTGAGATCTGAAAAAAAATCATGGCAGTAGCACATGTAATGAAATTAAAAGGAAAACTATCACAGCTAAGTTGCTTTACAAGTTAACGAGTAATAGTCGACCAACTTAAAATTGCAGTTGGAGAATTGACCGTGACGTATATCGATGTATGGGAGATCATGTTTTTTAACTAAAATGTTAAATTTGTTTTGGGTTAAATTCATCTCAAGTAATCCCAACTACGGAACTCTTCATCGTGCGTGGTGCGACAAGCACTTGGTCGGATTTTAATGTCCCAAGATTCTAAAACTGTATCAACGTTAAACGTTTCATCTAAGTAAGATTATCGCAGTCGCGACATAAATACGTGACGGCACAATCAATCTACGTTAGTTACGTAAATAATAGAAGATTTTCCTAGAAACGGTACTCTCTCTTATTAAAGCACGCCAATAAAATGTTTTATGACTGTGAAAAACGTCTTGCTAGAGAAACGGTTTGATACAACAGATATGAATTGCGTGCTCTGCCAAATGTCAAATTGTATTGTGCTTGTCACGATTTAGGAAATACCTAGAGAACACTGATCAATTGTAGATAATGCCAATGCAACTTAGCTCAAATCCCTGATTAATGAATAAATTATGCTGTCGCCCGACGGTCGGCTCTTTTAGAACATGGCCATGACCTATTCATGTTGACTAAGCTTTAAAATAACTTAAATGGCAAGTAAATCGTTGAGTCCAACGAACGATTCTCAAAGCAATTTCTTGACGTCTGAAAATCTGTTAATTTACGTTGGTGAGTTATCTGTTTTGTCTAGTCCAGACTCTAGACATCTGTTAGCTGCCCGAGCATTTCTTTAAATGTTTACATCGAACCTTCCTTTTCTTCCCACCCTTTGCATTTATACAAACAAAGCTTATTTTTTTACATAACCAAATTACAAGATGATTATTAAATAAATTAAATTAAAACTAAGTTATGCCTAAAAAAGGCCCTCGTGGCATTGTACCGAGGATGCTGGCGGCATTTCTTCGCTGAATTGCAATGCTGATGTGTTGCGCGAGAAAGCCGCCAGCTTTTCGGTCACCAGTTACATCAACTAGACGTTTCGCGATTTCCGCAAATAACTTATGCTCACTGGGATCCCACGGACCGAGGGTCTCGACGCCAAAGGGCACAAAGTTGTACTCTCTGCCAAGACCTCCATATTTAATAAAGCTTATTTTGATATTCATCTAGGGAACATTTGCTTGCGATTTGCTTACTCGGATAGATTTTTTACCTTTTGAGTGAAAGCCCAGACGTCCTTATTAAACCTTTTTCTGATTCAGCCATCTAAATCCGTATGTGCAATCTTATTACTGTGCATTCTGACTGCAAACGTAAGTGCATTCATTTATATTACCGTAATACAATTTATTGTGACCATGACATTTACTACAGTTTTTATTATTGGCAATAATCATAATTAATCTTTATACTTTCAAGACCACTAGACTTACTCAGGTCTTCGAGGCGGATATTCGCGGTCACTGTTCAGTCTAAAAGACGTAAATATTTTTCTCTTTATTATTGATAGCTGCAATAACTCACAAAAAAATCCAGTCTAAAAATAAACACTAATTAATAATGCACTCGCAAACCTACGTCAAGGTAAATCACGTGCAGATTATTTTTTTTTTTGGTCCTTCGACCCGCATCTGAACTGTGGCACGGGCTTTGTGGCTTTTTGCAATTTTGATTAGGTCTGATAACCTTATGTGGCCCTTTGACCCAACACCTTATATTATTCATCAAACAAATTACGTTGCGTTCATATTTGGAGAGGCTTTGGTAGCCTCCATTATAAGTTTGTACTATGTAAATTAAGGTCGAGATTATTTCTTTAACTTATGTTCAATTAAAACGGCTGTGCTATGTTTCGAGTGAATGCAAGCAATGCATTCATAATGAGTAACCAAACTACAAATATTATCGTATGTAGGTAAAACTTGGCCATAGAGTAGCATTGAGGGCAACAGACTCAATGTCAAGTAAGTATTGATTTTTTGGCATGTCAAACGTCTACAGCATAAACTTAAATTTTCTAATAGACTGCTAGAATCTCTGCTTCACGGCGAACATTGCCTTTATTGAGATTATTGAGAAGAATCAACTTCTAATACGTGGGTGGAGTGCACTATAAGTTACCGGAACTGGCCACTTACATAAACAATATTTAAAAAGTAATTACAATTTTTGAAAATGGAACTGCTGTATGCATGGCTGTAGTTTGTTTCATCTAACTGTTAATTATATTTACATTGTGGCGTCATTTAAAAATTGCTTGTCTTCATCACCATGAATTTAACGGGTGAAAATGTTCGTAGTATGATTTTTTTATTTAATTTGCCAGCTCAGCAGAGCCTCGCTCGGCTTCGAACTGCTTTTGGCGAAGCACCATCCAAGACGACTATTTATAGCTGGTTTGCAGAATTCATGTGCGGTCGTGTGAATCTCAGCGACGAATTTCGTGATGGTGAAATGAACTGATTTTGAAATGATTTTATTTTCTGTAAGTAGGTTTGTACAAACACTTTTACACGTCAATCATATTTAGATAAAAACTAGATGAGCTCGGCCGTGTACCGACGGTCGCCCGTCCACCGCTGTGAACAACAAAAACATCGATGCTGTGAGGCTATGATCGAAACAGACAGGCATGTAAGCTACCGTGAGCATCATTTTTTTATTCGGGCATCATTAGGCATAGGCATGAGTCAAATACAATCAATCCTACACAAAAATTTGGGAACAAAAAGGGGTGGATCCCACACAATTTGACTATGGCTCAAAAAACGGACTGCGTCACTTAGTGCAATGCCATGCTTAACAGACCCAAGGGGCGTCAAATATAGTGTGGGACATAGTAACAGGTGACGAAACATGGACTTATTGCTACGACCCCAAACCAAAGCCGCAATCGACCGTATGGCTCTAATGAGCCGAAACCAACCAAAGTGGCGCGCAAGCGAAGTGCATCTAAGCGGATGATTGCTTCTTTTTTAATAAAACTAGATACTACTGTTGCTTTGGAGAATCGTCGTACCGTGAATAGTGATTGGTACACGACCACTTGCTTGCCAGAACTTATTGTCGAACTCCGTAAAAATAACCGTAAACGCCGTATCATCTTACACCACGACAATGCCAGTTATAACACAGCCAAACAGACAAACGAGTTTTCGAAGGTGAAAAACGTAGAACTTATGAGCCATTCTGCATACAGTCCCGACCTGGCACACCTTGTGATTTTTTGTTTTGTTTGCAAAAATTAAGAACCAATTACGTCAACAATTTTCATAACCAGAAGGCGCTCTCGAAGAGCATGAAAAACATGTTTCCGAGGTCACCACGGAGGAGTGGCATAAATGTTTTCAAAATTCGTATGAAAAAGTGCATTTACGCTAACGGAGAATATTTTGAGAAACAATAAATTCATTTTTGAGCATTCATAGTAATTTTTTCTCATTTATTTCAGAAAATTTTAGTGCGTAAAGGCGCACTAAAATTTTCTAAATCTTAAAACAAAAATGGTCGGGGATCTTCGACCTTTGTGGTGTGAACAAAGCCATGTACTACATCGGCGCCCGTATAATTAATTATGTGTAAGTTCTGTCTGTCACCGCCTGAGCTCGGTTAAGCCATGTAATCCTAGTATTACCTAATAGTTGCTAGATGAATTGATGGATGGGCTAGCATCACTGTTCTGTTACTAGGTTATTCTATCTTGAATGTTGCCCCAAATATTATGCCGTTTAGTTGGAATTGTGCTTGGAGTCCTAAATAACTGTAGGGATTAATATGGGTAAATAAGGTTTGATTATGCCTTTGGTGTCGTTACCTAGAACAAAAGTATATTGCCTGAATTCTAAGTAGTGCTCATACCGCCTCATGTGCAGTATAAACATAATATTGTATGTGAAAATTTGATTCAATTTGGCCTTTCGTTTTATGACGTAGGTAAGTAAAACTACTTTCTTCTTCGTAAAGCTCATTGCCTGTGTCTAAACTTTGACGAAGTAATCTGACCCGAGACGACTAGCCCTAGGTAGCGCCTCACTTAATCCCACCTTTCAAGTGCAATCCAAATTAAGTTAGGGGCTCTCAAAAAACGGTGGGACTTGGAAGCAATTGGCTAATTTTCTTTATTGCCAAATACGGCTTTCTGCAATGAGGGTACTGTCTCGGCCAACAGTTCACCCTGCAAAGGAAAAGAGCATGAAAATACGTTATGCATCACTTGATACTTCACTTTCGTCACCGACTAGGAAGCAATATCGAAACCAAATAATTATGCTGTAACAGTTTTACTCGAGTGTTTGAAAAAAAAAAACTAGCTTAATCATTGGTTTTATAATTGAACTTTGACGTGAAATGCCAATGACGATTATCGGATTATGCTTTATATACATCAAGCTGTTACCCTTCCATTATTGTATGTAGGTAATACAATAAAACCAATAGACATTCTTTGACGAATAATTCTTAGTGCCGTAGCTTTAACCAATTCGTGTACATGTGACTTTAAAATGGTTATAATGCATCAATAACAAGCTTAACGTCGATTGTTGACTATCGTAGCGACTGCGACCCATTTCCCTTCAGCTTTTACAACTGTCGAATGATAAATGACTGACAGTCGTGTTTCTTTGGCGTTTCCATATCAACATGTAAATGGTCGTGGCGTAATCTGTGAAACGCTGGTTTCTGAATAAAAAAGCTGTTATATTTACATAAGCTACACTTTATATACCAGTGGCACATGTTTGTGATAAACTGACACACTTTTTTTTTATTTTTTTATGGTGGGAAATCATCAAATAACTTCTCCCGCTCTGGGCGGAGCGGGAGGGTGTGTCAGACTCTTTCTGACTAAAACCCATCCGTATTCCTTTAGTTGCCTGTGTTGCCAGGGGCCTCAGTAACCCTTTAGTACCTTTCCGCGACCCCGGCAGGCGTCGGCCCTAGTGGACCCCTACGCTTGTGTTGACGACATCTCTTTGAGGCGCGCGTGGAACACAACGCGCCGTCGACCCGGGCCTGGTCCTTATCGGACGGTAAGCTACCCATTGCTCACCGTCCGCAAGCCCGCGCCTACGGTGGCCGGAAATCCGCCCGGGATTCCCGACGCCCAGGGCGTCTCCTGCGGCGGCTAGGGGCGAGAGGGTGCGAAATTTGCCTTTACCTTAACCGTCCCGCCTCCTCCTTCGCGAGCATATTGTTCGCAGGAGGTGACGGCTGCCCATGCCCTCTCGCTCTGTACCATGGCCTGAACCAGGGCCGGACGCGAGAGATCTCTACCGCCGATCGCCTCCACGAGGACACGGCGGTGCTCTGCCCAAGCCGGACAGACTTTCACCGTGTCCTCCGGGCGATCCACACAGTGGTGACACCCGGGCGTTTACTTGGAATGGAATTCGAACGCTTATGAAGAAAGGAAATACTGATTGTAAAGTTCACAGTTGCAGGGTCGGTTCAGGATCGGACTTATCCAATTAACAGTACCAATTGGAACAGATATGCAGCCTCAACTAAAGACCTTAAGGAATACCAAACGAAATTAGCAAAAAAGCTTCCACCGTTTCAAATATTGCCACTCTAAAATGCGCTTGCATTTCAATTTAGACATCTTAAGTACCATGACTCGGTGCCAAGCTGGTAAAATGTTATCCACTTCAGTATTTGAAAGTTTGTAACAAGATACTCAGATTACACCGTGACTTTCTTTCATTTTTGTACTTCTTATTCAAGTCCAGTCTCCGTCTTCAAAGGAAGCGCTTACTTTGAGTTCTGACTACATTGCGAATTTACATCATACATACAAATTGAGTCTCCACGGTTGCGTATAATTCTACATACAGTTATAGGGAGTGGCGTTCCATCTTTCGCGTTAGCTTCGCGTCTCGACGCCCAGGTGACCGACCTCCATTGTTCCAACCGTTCCAACTCGAAGAGATGTCAACAGCCCGTAAATTACTAATTAGTTACGAAGCCTCGCCTCTCCGCTCCGCTAAACGTCTTCCACGGTTCCCGACCCCGGTCCCACAACTTCGAAGTGGGCCTGTTTGACTCCATTACTCTCAATTTAGGCCGTAATTGCTACGCCCCGTATTATTTGTCGCAAATTGACGCTGAAGTTTCTACAATAGATTTAAATAGAAACTGAAGGCGCTTTCCATTAATATTGTTTGGATGGATTTTTATGTCGTTTACAATTTGCGTGAACGCTATCTCGTTGATAGAGCGTGAAACTAATGTCACTGCTGTTAAAATAGCGTCTACCGGGTGTATGGATTACGATGTGCATAGCAATAATATATAATAAATAGCCAGCAAACTACTGGTTGATTTCCATAAAAAATATATTAAATACGAGTTTCTCAAGCGTTTTCGGGCGGAAACTTTCGGTGTAATCGCCTCGCGTGTGAAGTAGCCGTCTAGACAGTGCTATTTTATATTCAATGCACACGATTCCAGAGAAGAATATCTTACTACCTGTACTGTAATCATAACATACATTGCCAAATTTTGTTGTAGAAAAAAATCTAAATGAAGTCGATAAAAAGTGCATTGATCGTATCGACCGGGTAACGAACTTGCGTACTAAGCGCGTTTCATTAATTACTATTGTTATAAGAACAACGCGTTACAATTGATTCGATCCAATTCCTCGAGCTCCAAGCGTGCTGTAATTGTATTCGTAGCGCTAATGAGTGTGATATTAATCTAACAACACTCTACAAGTGTATTGTGTAGGTGGAAAATGCTTGGAACACGCTGTTGGTTTTCCGCAAATTCTTTAAGAAGTGAGAGGAATTTCATTTACACAAACACCAAGAATTTTACGACTCATTCGTAACATGAAGAGTTTGTATAAACTTCTCGAAAACCTTTAAGAATTCGTTAATATTGCTTACTGCGTGTTGCTTTCTAAGGTTTTCTACAAACTTGAAAATCATTTCACGATAAGTTTTTACGGTCATCTCATCATCTGCCTGCCTTTTTCCAACTATGTTGGGGTCGGCTTCCAGTCTAACCGGATGCAGCTGAATACCAGTATTTTACATGGAGCGACTGCCTATCTGACCTCCACAACCCAGTTACTGGGTAACACGATACCCCTTGTAAGACTGGTTGTCAGACTTTCGGGCTTCTGACGACACGTAACGACTGTAAAGATCTACAAATAACAGCCGGGACCAACGGCTTAACGTGCTTTCTGAGGCACGGAGGGGTCTTGGTATGTAAACATGGTCACCCATCCACGGACCAACCGCGGCAAGCGATTGGTCTTTACGGTACCGATATAATTTATGTAAAACTGAAAACCTACATTTTCATGCAAACAATCATGCACTAAAATCCAAGCAGCGATTAATATCGCTGTATTGTGTTGTCCTTTCATTTGCATAATCAACATCGCGTTAATCTAGATTAAGGTCTACACGATAAATTGAAATATTGACCGTGTCCAATACAACAGTGGCAGAGCAACAGAATAGCCCTAAGTATTCTGACTACTTATGTGCTACGAATACAAATGATAGATATTGTGAGATGTACGGCATTTTAGGTCCGTCCTTATAAATGCCATTATTCGACTGCCTCGTTATATTTTAGACCCGTCCTTATACATACCATCATGCCATCATTCGACTGCCTCTTTATATTTTATGCCCGTCCTTATACATGCCATCATGCCGTCATTCGACTGCCTCGTTATATTTTAGGCCCGTCCTTATACATGCCATTATGCCGTCATTCGACTGCCTCGTTATATTTTAGGCCCGTCCTTATACATGCCATCATGCCGTCATTCGACTGCCTCGTTATATTTTAGGCCCGTCCTTATACATGCCATCATGCCGTCATTCGACTGCCTCGTTATATTTTAGGCCCGTCCTTATACATGCCATCATGCCGTCATTCGACTGCCTCGTTATATTTCTTATTATAATTTTGATGTTTTCATCGTGGAAGACTAACAAAGATTTCGTCGAGTTATATTTGCAACGGAGTCAAATTAATTTGTTTTGGCTTATCGCTGCGCTGTCGCTCATAAACGGTACAAACAATTTTGTTCTTGCGTCAAATTTTCATCGGTTCAATGCCTAAGTCATAATGAACGATAACAAACAAAATTCTGTGATTTTCCAAAAGTGCAGCTCTTGTTTTCGTCCAACAAAATTCTGTGATATTCCAAAAGTGCAGCTCTCGTTCTGTATCTACCTTCTTAGATGTTTAATTAAATTGTTTAAACCAAATGTTTTAAGACGAGCCCTAATCCTGCCGACAAACTGTATATATAGTAAAATATGTACAAGTGTTTGGTCCAACACCCACACATCGTGGGTCGTGTGGGTGTACTACAGGTACACCTCTGCCCAACCCTTCGGGGAAACAAGGTGATGTTAGGTGTTTGGTCCAAAATAAATTATTTATTTTATTATAAGTACTAAGTGATTGAAACTGACCTGCGCCAATTAGGACTGACATTTTGCCAGCCTTTACTATACTTGTATGAACTTATAAGTATCTATAGGTACTGCGACTTGCATCATCATCAAATACAACTTCTTCATAAATCATAGTATTTATAGAGAAGATGAGTTCCTCAAGATTTGTGTAAGAAAAAGTTTTTTTTTCTTTTCTGCGTGTCGCTTTCGTTCTCAATGACATACGTATTAAGATTTTTGGCAATATTCACAGTAGTGACATTTTTACTTTCAGAAAATTAGCAAACAATCAGAGGTGACCTAGAGAGTTAAGGGGAGGTTTTAAAAGAAACCGTTAAGCGAATTATATTCTCAAGCCGAATAGGTCAAGGAACAAAAAAAATGTAACCGCTCTGCCAAATACCTCACTTTTACTTATTTATTAGCGTTGGCGCAAGAGCCGTTCCGTTATTTTTTTTAACCTACTTAATAAATGTATGCATAATAATAATTTAATATTATGTTATAGGTTTGATGAATTGAGAACATGGATCAGGTTAAAATAAGAACAGCTATTTATAATGGCAGGTTTAATTCCAACTTGTAAAAACCCTAGCTTTCCATACTTTAAATTAATCCTAGGATTAATTTAACATATTACTATAGGCCGATGTAGTTATACTGAACGGTATATTTTTTCTGGTACAGAACCTGTGCCATATAATTAATCTTTACGGTATTTGCGTTTTTTGTTATAAACACGTTTAACAGTTATTAAGTTTTCACTCTTGGTCTTGTCAGACATCACGGGCCACGGCAGAACGCACTCGTGCGCACGCGCCGTAATAAGGAAAAAGTTTGTTTTGATTCTACACAGACTTGGGAATACCAAAGCCATTATGAAAACAACCTGGAAAAACGATACGCCTTTAATCCTACTAATATTATAAATGCGAAAGTTTGTAAGAATGGATGGATGGATGGATGGATGTTTGTTACTCTTCACGCAAAAAGTACTGAACGGATTTGGATGAAATGTGGCACACAGATAGTTTATAACCAGGAATAACACAGGATACTTTTTATCCCGATATACCCACGGGGTCAAAACTTATGCGGGTGAAACCGCGGGGCGGATCTAGTACAAAAATAAAAACACATAATTATCTGACGTTTACCCAAATCACATAAAATTAAAAGGATGAATGAAACTCGACGCTCGAGATCGGTTTAATTAATTTGGTTTAACGGGCGTATCAAACACATTGTTTATCTCATAATTAGATCAGTGACGCAGTTTCTATTCATCGTGTCCATATACATTATACATGTGATATTAAACTGTAGGTACTAATAAATTATTGACACTGGATGACGTCACTCACGTTAACGGGTAGTTGCGACTTGTCAAACCGCCAATAGTTCTTGCTGTGATCAGAATAGTTCTAAGAAAAATATATAAATATTTTGCTGTATTTATATAAAACTGGTTCAGGATCTCTAAACAGGAAGTCCACCTGGCATGAATATGTAGACACAGTCAGCAAAATAACCTGCTGAACAGGATTCAGTTCACATTCATTAAGTTGCTCACCATCTGTAAAGTAACTTCCATCAGAAACTATTGGGAAGCTGTAGAGTTAAAGTATTTTGTTGCCGATCATACAATATGCTTCCTACTTTAAAAACTTGCGATGGATCACGTTTCATAACAAGACATTCTAGATTTAGTCATTGGATATGAATATGCGATACACCTTGTTATGTAAATCATGTTATGTAATACAGTCAGACTTTTCCTTATCGAGGTGGCCAGGATCCCCGAAGAACCACGTCGCCTTCGGGGTCTCCAGTTCGGCGGTGGATGAACAAGTTGTGAAGTTCCTCCATTGAAAGAGGGAGGATTCTCTGACCAGACGGGTGTTTAGCGGGTTACTGCCCGACGGTTGTTGTTCGGCATTCCTAAAGCCTCGTATGCATGGTAAACATTTGTTTATCAACAGTTGATCAACGTTGTTGATGAACGGCGAGAACGCTGCTGGAAACTTTATTAAATCAATATGATAAATGATAAATGATTTATTTTCTGTAAGTAGGTGTGTACAAACACTTTTACACGTCAATCATATTTTTAAAATAAAGCTAGATGAGGCCGGCGTTTCCTATCTGACTACTCTGAGAAGAAAGGCCGAAACAAACTCAGAGGTCACAGTCTCCTTTAAAGTCCAGACATAATCTTGGTCAGATCATGTGAATGCCATGTAGATTGGTGTTTGAAATGGTCCTTTTGAGGAAAGAACCACACAGATTGACTTTTGGACCTGTCCAGTCAGTGCACGCATTTGTCAGTAATCGTGCAGCTCAACTCAGAACTTAAGGAGCTCAACGATTCGACGACCAATACCAAAGAAAGAACATTTGGGTAGGCCGCATAAATTACTCAAACTGCCAGACCATGATTAATACTAAATGAAGAAAAATAACACCAATGACCCACATAGTCTTCACATTCACAATAATTGAAAACAATATAATACTTTACAAGTAAATATTAAATTCCACAAAATATATTGAACTCCACAAAGTATGGGTTGTCCACACACGCTAGTCTGCGTTAAAATGTTGCCCGAGGAAACTATCGCTTTTGATTGAAATAATTCTAATTGCATAATTTTATCGTTGCTCCACACTACCGCCACGTTTATAAACAGTTGCAAACACGTCCACGCACGTCAACATTTGTTGTTAAACTGATGTTTTCGCTCGCCGGGCGTCAACTCTGCAACATGACGTAATCAACTCCGCAACAAGTGTTGCCCGCAATATGTTGACGGAAACTCGGCAACATGTTTATGCAACCATGTTGCTAAACAAATGTTTACCATGAATACGAGGCTTAATGCAGATTTCGCGGTAAACTTTGCTTGCGCGATGTAGGATTATGTAACGACAGTTGTGTTTGATATCTGTAACTTGTGGCTGTCTAATGTTCGTTCATATTTAACAATATAGGTCCCGCTCAAAATACAAATCTTTTATTACTAAGACAAACAATTTTTACAAATTGACAAAACATCGGGATTTCTTTATTTTATGTAGGTTTTCAGTTTTACGTAAGTTTAATATAAATGTATCCGAACAAGTAAACGTTCCGAAATAAATTCCCTAAATTATGGTGAAAACCGCATCAGGATCCGTTGCGCAGTTTAGAAGAACAACGCGGTCACACAGATAGACATGAAAAGCGACTATTACCCGACTGCCCCAGAAGGAGGGTAATGTTTTTCGAGAGTATGTATGTATGTATGTACGTATGTATGTCTAATTCTTTGGCACGCTCTGTAGCCTAAACGGCTTGATGGATTTTAACATAAGAGGTGTCGTTAGATTCGTCTTAATTGTGGGAGTGACATAGGCTATATAATATTTATATATTGCATCTGCAAATACAAAAAAGGGAGGGGAAGGTTTTTTTTAAATAAATTATAACAATGTTGATATCAAATCATAGCTAGTAATGAGTCAATTCCATATATATATATATATTAATAAAACTAAAAAGCTTGAAATAAAACAAATTATTTAAAAAACAAAAAACCTGACTGCAAAAACATATAACTGAAAAGAGAAAAAACAAGCGTTATAAATCTACAGAATTTTGGTATCGCAGGCGGCGAGAAACCAATAACCTGAAATATGGTGTAACTTTTGTTTGTCGGGGGCCTGCGATATCAAAATTCTATAGATTATAATGCTTGTTTTTCTCTTTTCAGTTAGGTATGTGTTTTTGCAGTCGGGTTTTTTGTTTTTTAAATAATTTGTTTATATATAATATGTATAGATCGATTTTTGTTATACCAATGAATAAGATGTATAAACTAGGTAAGTGTATAAATATCGTTTAAGTATGTGGTGTTCTAAACATTCTGCCTAAACAACTAAAAACAGCATTCGCTTTTAGATTTCGGAAGCCTTGAAATAACTATGTATAAAATCTAGTCATCACCATTCATCCTCCTTGTCTGTTTTCTGTCTAATGTTGGTTCATGTGTTGGAAGATAATTATTCTTTTCATTAAACCAATATTCTTTTCATTAAACCATACAGTTCTGATGAGAACTGTCTGGTTTAATGAAAAGAATATAAAAAAAAGTTTTTTTTTTGTTTTTTTTTTTGGATGGGAAATTATCAAATATCTTCTCCCGGTCTGGGCGGAGCGGGAAGGTGTCAGACTCTTACTGACTAAAACCCACCCGTGTGCCTTCCGTTGCCTGTGTTGCTAGGGGCCTCGGTAACCCTTTTGTACCTTCCCGCGACCCCGGCAGGCATCGGCCCTAGTGGACCCCTACACTTGTGCTGACGACATCTCGCGAGGCTCGCGTGGAACACAACGCGCCGTCGACCCGGGCCTGGTCCTTACCTACCCATTGCTCACCGTCCGCAAGCTCGCGCCTACGGTGGCCGGAAATCCGCCCGGAATTCCCGACGCCCACGGAAAAGACTAAAGGGCTTCTTTTACAGACGGCACTTATGCTTATGACCATTGTTTGATCGCCCAAAGGCGGAAATGAAGGAACTGATTGTTACGAAACACGATAATTTATGAAAGCAACTGAAAATAAAGTTGCTGTTGTAATTTACGACGATAAACTACGGTGATAGGTTGCACCGACTTGCGCCAGAAGTCACTGATCATGAACTGGTGACGCAAAGTAGCAGCTGGGTGCAGTGCCAACCATGTATCATGGCCTCTGACAGACTGTTAAATAATACTGCTAACGAATTAGCAGATGAGAAAGCTTAAATTATAACTACATTGTTAATTAACAGAAAAATTGCACAAAACTACCGTCCAGTTTCTGTAATCTGAACAATTGGCCCTGTTTTTCATCTATAGACAATTGAATTGACTGACTTGTTATTTCTGTCAGCCAAACACAACAGGTAACAAAGATTTTAAAGCAGATTCATTGATCAGAAATTTCATTTTTGAAGGAGAATTTTTAAAACATTTATAAGGCGCTATGACCCGCTCGTGCCGCGTACTGAATTTTACTGAAGTTAATCAATTTATCAAGATAAACTCAGCGAATTGTGCCAACCCTGCCTCTTAAAGTTAAATTTCGATATTTTTTCATCAATATTCAGATTAATACGGGCAGTCACATGCCCTCGGCGGCATTGTATACTACTTAGAACTACGAGTATGTTAGTTAATCATTATTTATTATTGTGCAATTTAACATTTAAAGGGCACCTGCAGATCTGCGAACGGTATTCCAGTGCCTCACAACAGGGCGCGCTATTGGTGCTGCCTCGCAAGCGGCGCCTCAGGGAGGCCACTCTTTATCGCAATATTGCTCCAAAGTAGTCCGTACTAGCCTTAGCAAACATATCTGATGCACTGCCAAAGCGAGACAACCCCAACAGCATCTTAAAACCATTATAGTATAAGACGTAGGGGCATTGAAAGATTTATGCGTATAACGGACTCGCAGGCTGCAAGCATAAAATTTCAGCAGTATGCCTTAAAAAGAGCAAATTTGACATCTTCTGTGGACCTTGCAAACCTGCACGCCAGCATATTGCATCTTACTACCTACGTTCCCGCTCGACAAAGTTAAAGCTCGCAATCCTAAACGTTTGATATTAAACAGATTCCTCTTCTTTTGCAGGGTGACGTCCTCGAGTGTCCGCTATGCCTGTCCATGTTCCCATCGCCGGCGATGGTCCGGCTCGCGTGGTGCTCGCACCGGTGCTGCGAGCCCTGCTTAAGACAGTACCTGGCCATCGAGATCTTCGAGGCGAGGGTTCCCGTCAACTGCCCTGTGTGTCATGAGAGCATGCATCCCTCAGGTAAAACAACATATATATATAAGAGGTTAAATACGCGGAAGACCTCTTTCGTTGACGATGACGGACATACAATGTCGACCAGACATCTAATTGAGGTTTCTTCAGGTCGTTGCTGATTTCACAATCAAAAACGACCTGAAGAAAGCTCAATTGAAATTCTCGTCGACTCACAATCACGCGGAGACTCAAATGAAATGGGATAATAATGAAGAGAGATACAGGTTGTGTGAGTTGGTTTTGAAATTGAAATGGTAGTGGGCTAAAAGCGTCTGTCAAAACTGTGATGCCTTAGGCGCCATCTCCATGGACGAGAGAATCACGGGGATAGTCACGTTGTGCCTTCAAATTATCGCCGCGACAATATCGCCGTGTGGAGATTGATTCATAGTTTCTATTGAATTTGATGGCGGATTAAAGTGTGGGGGACACTTGACTCTAACAAAAATTAGTTAAAAAGGGGTTTAAAAAAAACTGAGGGTGATAGGAAAAATCCAAGTACATATTCGTAATCAGCGCCCCAAAATAACCCAAAATCAGCATTTAAGTCCAAAAGAAGAAAATAAAAGTTAATATTTGTAGACTTGTGTTATTAATAAATTCTACACGTGTATTTAAACTAAGCACTTTTCTAAACTATACAACAGGAAATGTGAGCGATATCAAGCTCTTGCACAATGAATAAACTACTTTTCTATAAATATTGATATTCAGTCGATTGAATATTATGTAATAGATTTATCGGATGGCCTTAATTTTACACTAGATTGCATGTAGCGCCTGCAAAATGCAAATTACTTTCATCATCTAATGTAGACTAGCCACTTTATATAAGTAGAGATTTATCTGAATTTGTATGCAGTCTAATAATATATACACATACATACATAAACTCACGCCTTCTTCCCATGGGGGTAGGCAGAAACTATAGAACGCCACCTGCTACGCTCCTTACATACTCCTATGCTTCGTTTACGGTCGCCGGTTGCGAGTACTACGCACCTGACCTTTTTGAAGAACATCATTAAGGTCATTATGTATTTCTGGGGCGTCCCCCTCCCGGCATTTCCACTCACATCTGCGTTGTAAATACCTTTTGTTAGTCGCCTTTCACTCATCCTCTCAACATGACCAAACCATCTAAGCATACTCTTTTCAATTTTTGTCACTACTTCTTTCTTTAAACCGCACCGTTGCCGAAATTGTTAATTATGAAGAATGTTATTGACTCAATTATAAAACAAGAAAAACATTAAAAAAAATAGCAAAAATAGAAAAAATGAAATCAAATATTAAACATTTTCCTTATCTCTGTCGTTGTCGGACTCCAATTCTGAGTCAGAATCCACATTGGATATATCTAAAAACTCGAACTCACTTTCCTGAAACTGAATTAAGTCGAGATTTTCAGCAAAAAAGCTCTGATTTCTCTTGGCATCTAACTTAGGCCTTTGTGCACTTAGGAAAGGATCCGAAGAAACAACAAGCATATTAGATCTTGATTAGAATCTTGCCTGCTTCTTTTCCGCGAATGATGTTCCCGGAAACTCCTAAAATCTTTGTTTCGAGACTCTGAGGCTTCTTCCGAGAGAGTCCCAATCGGCACGTCTTCTGAAGTGATCAAGGACTCGGTTGGATTTCTGCCACCTCTGCCAGCTCGCGTGAATTTCCGACAAAATTCTTTGAGAGTTAAGGCTCCTACATACTGGCGCGACTTGTCGCGCGACGCGTCGCGACACAAAGGCACCGCTTGTAGCGCTACACGCGGTGTCTTTGTGTCGCTTTCCGAATGGAATGGTTGCTTCCATGATTGGTTCCATCGTATGGAAAATGTGTCAAATTTCGCGGAGAATACTTCGAAAAGCAATTAATACATTTTTAAATAGTAATGCTGTGTCACTTCCTTGATTCCCGAAAGAACAATGCCCACTTCCCATACATTTAAAAACCTGATAATGAAACTTAATGTATAATTATGAGGTATAGTAGAAAGACTACCTATAAGTTTAGACAACAATGTCTTATAGTTATTTTTACGATTTAAACGCTACGAAGACCAAAAAATATTAATGTTACTTTTTACTCTTTTTAGGTTAGGATTTCCCGTTACCAAATAGATACTTAATACAGAAATAAATGTCCTAGAACGAACTATTAAAGCTCGAAGTTTAGTCTAAAATAAGAACCCTTATCTAGCTATGGTAAAACGTCTTTTTTACTTTGTGAATTCCTTAAAAGCAACACGTAGGTACTTATGTGTGTTACTTAACAGTTACTAACTAAATTTTTAGTAAAAAACGATAGTTGAGATAGTTTATATACTTAAAGAAAGTCTAACTTAGTTCTTGTATTGTCAAAAGTGATCACTTATCTACCCAACACATTTCATTGGCCGCGGTACATACTTACATACCTGATGAACAAAACGGGAAAAACAAATAAAACACTATGTTAAAGTGAAATGGTTTATTAATTATCATAATTTTCATCTAAATCTCTTATAACTACGTCATCCAGAAATTCTGCTGGAGCAGAGATATTTTCTTGATACCTAGCCCATCCAAGGTACCACACTAATGTCATGACGTGACTGCAACATCCTATGGTCCGTCGACCGACTAAACAATTACAACAATATTCCACTATACCAGCTCTGTCAGACACATTATTCGTCAGATGAGGAAGATATCGAGGTCCAGCAGGGCTATTGCGTATCTCTGTTGACAGTTCATAATGATGATCACTTGGCAAAGTGTTTAACTATTAACTGTCAAACAGTTAGTTTCGTATTGGCTAACTTCAGTGACTAACTAGGATGACGTCATAGGCACCCAGTACCGCTGATAGCCACCGTAACACATTTTGACAGATGTTTTTGTATCGATATTGCTAAGATTGCGATTGTGTAAGTTTAGTGGACATCAAATTGATGATCATTTAGTTTGTGGTGGCTTTCGTGAAAGACACTACTCAAAGGTAGTGTTTTATAAATTATAGTGATTAACACCGAAGCCGATAATAAGTTAAGCGTGTAAATATTACTTCTTATGTTGTTTTATTGTGATTCTTGGTCGTGGCAGAAGTATGGCACGGCCAAGTGCGTGTCACGCACACTGAAGGGTTCCGTAGTTGGGAATGTTGGGATGAATTTATCCGAATAGCAAACTTGTAGTTGAGAAACATGTTCTCCCATACATCGCTATACGTCACGGTTCATTCTCCAACTGCACATTTAAGTTGGTCGACTATTACTCGTTAACTTGTAAAGCCTACTTAGCTGTGATAGTTTTCTTATTAATTTCATTTTATGTACTACTGCCACGATTTTTTTCACATCTCCATAAACAACCATTTAGCCGGCAGGGGGACACTTGACTCTTACAAAAATTTGCACTTTAAAGCTTGATATTACGCAAACGGATCCCTGAATAAAAAGTGGTATTCACAGACCCGCAATAGTTTTGAACGGCCTATCCAACGATACCCACACCTTGGGATAGATGAGAAAAAAAATACATCCCACATTTGATGTAAGAGAGGTACTTACCCTAAAAACATTTTTTTTTTATATTATTTTACCACTTTTACGGCTTGATTAATATGTAATCATCATAATCAGCCTATAATGTTCCCACTGCTGGGACACAGGCCTCCTCTCTGTGAGAGGGACTGGGCTGGGTATTAATATGTAATACCTGTGCCAAATTACAGATTTTTAGTACTAAGCATCTCTGAGCTACAGCGGGGACAAACTGACACAGGACGGACATGGCGAAACTATAAAGGTTCCTTGTTTACTACGGAACCCTAAAAATATAATCAAAATAAGAAGTACCTAATAATAATATTTAGAGTAGGTATACGCGAGTAATTATGTAACTACAACATATTCCCGAAAACTGTACATAGTTATGTAGGTACATACATCATACTAGAGTCCTAACGATGTACATAGCTATATACAGCGTCCAAAATGATCTTCTAATACTTTAACAACTTGTACATTATTTATCGTGGTTTTGTTTACCTATTTCGTGGTTTTATTTACCTACCTTTCCTTTGAGGATTTATTTTCTTTAAGTTACACTTTATTAGCACAAGTAAAAACATACTATTTAATTTCGCTAGGCTGTCGAGTTAAAACTGCAAGAGATTGAATTTACCGCCAGATTCACGTTTCAAGTATATATAAACCGCTTAATATAAAATGTTCCCTAAAATAAAGTATTCTAGCGCTCAAAAGGCGCTACTCAACTTAGCCGCATAATAGTCGATAAAAAATAGAGGCGTCAAGTGTTGGGACGATGAGCACCGATCCCGGTCTGTTGGTCACCGTAACGTGATGTCCACTTACTGTGATACGTAATACCAATGTTATGAAATTCTCAGTTGTCATCAAAGTTCGGTGTACAACTGAAGCTAGTTAGTCACTGGCAATGAAAAAGATAGCCAATAGCCCTGCAGGTAAATCCTGCTGGGGTCGCGGGAAGGTACTTATGGGTCACCGAGGCCCCCGCAACACAGGCAACAGGAAGGAATACGGGTGGGTTTTAGTCAGTAAGAGTCTGACACACCCTTCCGCTCCGCCCAGAGCGGGGGAAGTTGTTTGGTGGTGTCCCGCCCTAAAAAAAAAAAAAAGGGGGGCTGTAAATAGGGTCGTAAAAAGTAGTAACACACACAAAATGGCACAGTACACAACGAGACGCAAGCGCAACAACGAAGGACTGCGCCGATGCCAATAGCAGAACTGTCAAATGTCAAAAAAAATCCGTTTCACTCGTGCGAACACAAATACATACTGCGTGATTAATTTATTTAATTATTTTGTTGTTTTAATTAATCTTTATTATACACAGATGAATAAAAAAGTATTTACTAATTAAATAAAATGTAAAATAATGTATAAAACTCAGAAATAGAGTTGAAAAAAGTCAAGTGGCAGTGTGTAAAATGGAACGTCGTAAAAAATGGGTAGTTGAGAGATGCGTTCAGGGTAATTGAGAAGCGTTCAAAACATGGTAAAAGTTTACCCTTGACGTAGAGTAAGCATTAAGAAAAATTAAAAAATGTTATTTTCCTGCGTTTCTTTTAACATTGTGATAAGCGTAATTAATATACAATTGAAATAGCTGAATTTTAAGATTTATTTCCTTTCTATACATAGTCAGGTGAAAAATGGTCATTCTTCTTTCAGTGCCGCCCTCGTATGCGGGATACAACTGCACCAAACAATACTTCAAGATTAAATGAAGTACTGTCACTTTTTAGAAGAAAAAACAAGTCTAAATTGGTGATTAAACTTTCCATTTTAAGATTTTATAGTCGCAGAGCAAAAGTTTTGTGTTAGCAGATACACAGAAGTGAACAATCTAAATTATATTATAAAGCAAAGTTTAGCCCTTTTGTTGCAAAACGTCGATAGTTAGTTAACTACCCTCATTAGAGTTTTAAAAGATGTGCTACTGAAAATTTATAATCGTCAAAAACATTTCTTAGAACTCATAACACAACTAATCAACAAATTAGCTTACTTATCAGAAATCATTAACAATCATTTAATCACCTATTCAGACTTCTTAGAAGACTAAATCATTGTAATTACTTAATCACTTATTTTCAGACTTACTAGAAGACTAAACAATTTGTTATTTGGTATTTTGGTTGTATGTAAAGTTTTAAAACTCATTTTGTATTGATAAATATCTAGTTCAAACATAGTTGTCTAAGTGTGGATGTACTATAAACCTCTGACTACTACTTCGAGAATATAGGGGTGTTGCTATTTTATGTTTCGTGATTTTAAAAGTCTGTGTTCCTCAACAACACTAAAGGGAACCGTTTCATATGTAAAAATAAATAAAAATATTCTGACGATTTAAAAAAAAAATCAGCAGCGATAACCGTTATATGGCATATGAAAAAAAAACATAAATAATTAGTACTATAACCACCTGTAAAGATATTACGGTTTTCCTTGCTGTTTATGAGATAATTAACTTTTTCATACTAGCTTCATACAAATTTTTCGTAAAAAAAAATCTAATTCCTCCGTTTTTGTGCAGAAACAACTCGGGTGTCATTTTTGATTATAGTAATAACTAATAGAAGCGATATCCGGCAAAAAATCCGGCACTTGCAAATTGAAATCCCTAAGTCTATGAAAGCTGATTTTCAGTGCACCGTGCGTCGCAATGAATCTTGTAACATTGTTCCCCGTCTCAGTTTCCTCCAAATCACCGCAATATAAGTTTGTGCGCCACTAATTTGAATAGTTGACGAACTTCGACACCATTCCGTACAAACTTTGAATATCATACTCTACTTTGTAAAACAACGTACTATGTAAAATACACGTTGGGTTTCCGCAGGTGTAAACGCTTGTGTAAAAGGCATCGAGCGTTACTTCAATAAAAGGAAAAATTAGGAAAATTTCGTCTTAAACGATGGTACAAAAGAATTTCCAACTAATTTGGTCTTCCTCATAATTTCTTGTAAGCTTATGAGATATTAGCTAGTCACATAAACCCTGCTGGTCGGTATGTTGCATACCTAGCACCTACGCCCAGGTGAACACATCATCTTGTCGTCTTGCGTTTTCCCTTCCTTTAGTCTGACGTCTGGGTACAGTACTTAAGCATTCAACGGCGACGCGTTCATTTATGCAGCGGAGAGACGTGTAAATTGAAATTCTAGACTGGAGGATCCTAGGATTAAGTTAAATAACAAGGTGAACTACAATTTGTAACGTAACTGCATAACTTGCGATGCTATAATAGGAAGTTCTCTTACTAACTACGAAAGTAGTTTGCTTATAAAGAATCCTCACAATATTATAAATGCGAAAGTGAGTTTGTTTATTTGTTACGCCGTCACACTAAAACGGCTGAACGGATTTGGATGAAATTTGGCCCATGGGTAGACCACGACCTGGATTAGGACTTAGGATACTTTTGTCCCGATATTCCCACGGGATCGAGACTTATGTGGGTGAAAAACCGCGGGGCGCAGCTAGTAATATTATAATTAAAAAGAAATACTTTTCCCGTTAAACAAACTGCAAGTATGTCAAATATCTGCCGGGATCCCGGGAAAATTGGAAAGGGATACCGTGGCCTCTGGCAACACACAAACAACAGAAGGAACACGGGTGGGTTTTAGTCAGAAAGAGTCTGACACACCCTCCCGCTCCACCCAGAGCTGAGAAGTTATTTTTGATAATTTCCCATCTAAAAAAAAAAAATGTCAGTAAGTAGGTAATGATAAGTGAACGGATTTACTCGCCTTGATTTTTTTACCATTTGACCTCAACCACAAAAGCCTAAAGCAAAAGGATGACACACCAGCTTCCATTTATCATACAACTTGCAGTTACGTTGAATAACAGTTCTGAGAACAATAAAAAAAACAATCAGAACTGTAAAGGCAAAAGCTGACGAGTCATTAATTAAAAGTATTGTGTCAAGTGAATGTCGCAAGAGTTTCTTGCAATAATTGCTCAACGTGTACTGCACACATTATCACAATCTGATCAACATTATACTATAGCAGGATTTTCCTTATAAACCCATTGAAATTCTACCCTGCTCGTTTTAAACAAACATGTTTTTGTTCTACTCTAATAAATAAAGTAACGACATGTGTCAACTTTGAAATTGTGGTGAGATTTGGTAAATAACATTAGAGTTTCTGTAGACAAAGCCTATTTTTTTAATTATTAGCAGTAGGTAGTAGAAAACATCCAAAAAGTTAGTAATAGTACTACGTGACTTGGTTAGACACGAGTAGATAAGTATAGATGACAAAGACAGCTTAAAATATAACGTAGGTAATAACGATTCTCCGTACAAGGATATGTTTAAAACAGCGCCCGCAATTTTCCTTTTCTTGGAATTGCCCCAAAATGTTTGATAATGATCACTCATTTTATCGCGATTCTTTTCAGTAGAGCCTTCCACTGGAAATATTACTATTGGTATATGAAAATATAGTAAATATTTATATTGACAGCAGTGGTGGGCCAGTGGTAACGTCTGCGACTTACGAGTTGTAGGTTTTAAGTTCGAACCCCGACAGGCGCTTTACTTTGTGTAAATTATTTCATCACCACTGCTCTCAAAACGGTGAAGGAAAACATCGTAAGGAAACCGGCATGTCCTAGAACCAAAAATTCGAAGACATGTGACATCTAACAACCCGCACTGGGCCCGCACGGTGGATTGCGGCCCACTCCCTCTCACAGAGAGGAGGCCTGTGTCCCAGCAGTGGGAACATTATAGGCTGATTATGTATATTGACTAATCTTACTGTTAACATTTTTAACTTGCTCAAGTAATAAACTGATTTCAGATTTTCAGAAGTAATTAAGGGGCTTCAATTAGTTCGATTTAACGTTAAATTTAGTATCAAAGGGGGTGTTTACTCATATCAAGTTAATTGGCCACTATACGGCTTCTGTTTACAGAAAAGGCAGCGAATTTAATAAATAATGTTATGAGACTGAAACTTTACATAAAGGCTCCTACATACTGGCGCGACTTGTCGCGCGACGCGTCGCGACACAAAGGCACCGCTTGTAGCGCTACACGCGGTGTCTTTGTGTTGCGTCGCGTCGTGCGACAAGTCGCGCCAGTATGTAGGAGCCTTAACACTAAGTAGTTTTTAGTAGATGACAACCAACTACATTGGATTCTCAACGCTCGGCTAGACGTCGAGAGTTGAAAATCAAGGGCGCGGTCAAAAAACATTGCTTTAAAAAAGCACCCGTGTACCTCTTACTTTCTAAAACCACACTGTATTCCACCTTTAGCCGGGAGGCAAGATGACTTCACCCGACACCCACATAAGTACCTACATACCTACGGAGGTATTCCAGTTTTCAGTAAATAACAGCAGTAGAGGACAAACTCACTAGGTAACATCATAACACAATTCCCAGAATTCACGGGGATTATCGATCCCCGTCTATGCTCCTGAAAGTTCTGTGAATCGGGGTGTTTGGAATCAAGCGTATACGTAATAAGTTTCCAATGTTGAACATGAGACATAATATCTATGAATGTAGACAAGTACAGTCGGCAATTTCAAAAAAGTTGTGCAGTTCTGCATAACTTGGAAGCATCAAAGATAATATTGACCCTTAAACCGCTCACTGGCGTGATATTACAGGAAACTCTAAACGTATTAGTTGCCATCTGTTACCGACATCACTACAATACAACTTGTTGCTCTAGTCACCTCAATGGCTAAATCTTGACGAAAACATCAAAAAACAAAAAAAACTTATATTAATCACTAACAGACAGCTGGAGCTACACGCACGAAATTTTGCACAAGAGGTCCTTATACAGTGTGTCTGGTCACTGGTGTCCGACCCGTTAAGGCGAAGCAATATGATCAATTTTATCGACAAATCCACAATAATACAGCATTTCGTCCCTAAAATATTACATTGTTATTTTATTTTCCTTCTACCGCGGGAGATAAGCGGGAGGGTGTGTCAGACTCTTACTGACTAAAACCCACCCGTATTCCTTCTTGTTGCCTGTGTTGCGGGGGCCTCGGTGACCCATAAGTACCTTCCCGCGACCCCGGCAGGCATCGGCCCTAGTGGACCCCTACTATGTGCTGACGACATCTCTTTGAGGCGCGCGTGGCGCCGTCGACCCGGGCCTGGTCCTTACCGGACGGTGAGCTACCCATTGCTCACCGTCCGCAAGCCCGCGCCTACGGTGGCCGGAAATCCGCCCGGGATTCCCGACGCCCTGGGCGTCTCCTGCGGCAGCTAGGGGCGAGAGGGCGCGAAACTTGCCTTTCCCTCAACCGTCCCGCCTCCTCCTTCGCGAGCATTACTGCTTCGCAGAAGGAGGTGACGGCTGCCCATGCCCTCTCGCTCCGTACCATGGCCTGAACCAGGGCCGGACGCGAGAGATTTTCCTTCTACTTGTCAAGATCTTTAAAGTAAAGGGCCATATTCAAATAGTCATAACGATATATATACAATATACGATATCCTATGGAGAAAGTTACAAGAAGTAGGGCTTTTTTTTTTTTTTTTGAGGGTGGGAAATCATCAAATGACTTCTCCCGCTCTGGGCGGAGCGGGAGGGTGTGTCAGACTCTTACTGACTAAAACCCACCCGTATTCCTTCCTGTTGCCTGTGTTGCGGGGGCCTCGGTGACCCATAAGTACCTTCCCGCGACCCCGGCAGGCATCGGCCCTAGTGGACCCCTACTTTGTGCTGACGACATCTCTTTGAGGCGCGCGTGGAATACGACGCGCCGTCGACCCGGGCCTGGTCCTTACCGGACGGTGAGCTACCCATTGCTCACCGTAAGAAGTAGGGCTACCGTCTGAACTTGTGAATATTTTAAAGTACTGGTATAGCAATCAAAGTAATAATGTGCGGTGGGCGGGCACCCTCTCGGAACCATACAGATTGGAATGTGGCGTGAGACAGGGTGGGTGGCTTGAGCTCGCCCCGTCTTTTTAATTTTTATATAAATGCCCTAATCGAGGAACTCAGCAGCCAGCGGGTTGGTTGTCGCATAGATGATATATGTGTCAATAATCTTAGCTATGCGGACGACATGGTGTTGCTGAGCGCCTCGGTTTGTGGCATTAGGAAACTGTTGAAATTCTGTGAAACTTATGCAAATGTTCATGGCTTGATATATAATGTGAAGAAAAGCGAGTATGTTGTCTTTAAGGCCGGTACTAAGTGTCCCACTAGCGTGCCCCCCATAAAATTGAATGGAGATGAGTTGGCTAGGGTACGTCAGTTCAGATACCTGGGTCATCTAATTACCGAGGACCTTAAGGACGACATGGACATTGAACGTGAACGTAGGGCACTGTCCGTGAGAGCAAACATGATTGCTCGCAGGTTTGCCAGGTGTACAAGTGAGGTAAAAATCACTCTCTTCAGAGCCTTCTGTACATCTTTTTACACCTGCAGCCTGTGGGCAGTCTATACTCAAAAAGCGTACAGTGCCCTACGGGTACAATATAATAACGCGCTTAGAACGATGTTGCGGCTGCCCCGCCACTGTAGTGCATCACGTATGTTTGCGGAGGCGCGCATCGATTGCTTCTACGCTACTCTGCGCAAGCGGTGCGCGTCAATGCTGAGCAGAGTACGGGCTAGTCGCAACAGCGTTTTATGTATGATAGCCAGTAGACTTGACTGTCTCTACATTGGTCGATGTATTAATGCTCACATAAGTGTTGATACTTCGACTCATGGGTCAGGCAGGGGGCGAGTAGCTTAATGTTGTATTACTAACACTAGTTATAAGTTATTGTACTACTAACAAATTGGATCTTAGTTATCATAAATAAGCGTTTATTATTATTATAATTATAACTCCTTTAGGAGTTTCTATTCGACTTAGAACTTAGGTTTTGACATCAGTTTTTAGGGAATATCCTAGTGCATTAAAAAAGGTACCTATTTGAACAGTCTCATTTTTTTTAACATTTAAAAGTAAAAACAATAAACCAAATTTTTTCACACTTTTTACGTTTCAAGTATTTTTTCAAGGTTTTATCGGGACTTTTTGATAAACCTTTTAGTTTCAACTTATTGCCTACTTTTGTAGCTGTCCAACGAAACCACTTGTATGCCTCTACATCGGTAGATATCGCAAAATAAATGAACCCAATCGTACTCAGTAAAAAAAAAATGGCTGCCATTTCCAAACAGTAGGGGCAAAATGCCTTATTATGGTGGATTTGTCGATAAAATTGATCATATTGCTTAGCCTTAACGGGTCGGACACCGGTGACCAGACACACTGTATAACGAAAGTGAGCAGTAAGAAAGGCCTGAAAATTCTTCCCCTAAAGGTGTTGAAATAAATAGGGCACGAAAGCTTGTATGGAAGTTCATAATTTTTGTCGAAGTGAAATCCATCGGGTGGGCAGACATATCCACAGATAAAATACTAATGGTACCGCATTTTGTTTCAGATGTCCGTCGCATCGTAGACAACCCAGTGCTGTACGACAAGTACGAGGAGTTCTCAGTGAGGCGGGCGCTCGCAGCAGATCCTGATACTCGATGGTGTCCCGCGCCAGACTGCAGGTGAACAAGATTATAAATTTGTTACTAGATCATGTAAGGCCGGTAGAACGCCCTTTTTATTTGTTGTTCCGGGTGGAATATTCTCATGGATGTCCTCCGCCTTGGGGTGGGCGGAGGGGTCTGTCAGACTCTTACTGACTAAAAACCACCCCGTGTTCCCCTCCCACACTTGCACCGGGAATCATGGGATCTAATGGGATTTCCGCGATCCCCGGCTGGTGCCGGCCCGCCGTTGCGGGCCACCTAAAGCTCGCGGGGGGATGAGGTGTTAAACTGCCCCCGCGACGTCCAATAGGGGCGCGCGTGGAACACTACGCGCCACCACCTCGGGTCCTGCTATGTGGGGGGCGACGGATGTCCCCGAGTCCGTCAGCCCTGGACCCATTTAGGGGGGCTGGAAGAGGGCGTTGTCCGCCCTCCGCCGACGCCCGACGCGCCTACAGCGGGCAGGGTGAGTGAAAGAGATCTCCCGCTCCCTTTCCGCAGCCTCCTTTTGCGACATGACTGTTTCGGAAAAGGATACCACCACGTCCCAGGACTTCTTGCTGCTGACCATGGATTCAACCACGGCTGGCAGCGATAGGTCACTGCCTACTCCTGAGACGAGGGCACGGCGCGGTTCCTCCCAAGCGGCACACTCTGCCAGCGTATGCCGCGCCGTGTCCTCTCGGCAGTCGACGCAGTGGTGACACCGGGCGGCTCCCTGTTTATGCGACACAGGTTCTTCCCGAAGCAACCATGCCCCGAGAGGACCTGCGTCACGCGAAACGATAGGGCCTCCTCCCGAGCCAGTGCTCGAGTACTGGTCGGACCGCCTCAATGGTGACGAGGTAGGGCGTGAAAGCCTGTCCCGCCATTCCATCACCAGGGCTGCGCGAAGCTGCGACTGACGCAACTGCATTTCTCGCTGCTTCAGCCGCTCGCGCCGCACCCTCGCTTCCTCGCGCCGTGCCCTCGCTTCCTCGCGCCACCGATCCAGATACAGTGACGCGAGTACTTTAGCCTCGAGGTCCCAGGGCGGGGATCCCGCCAGTACACAAGCCGCCTCATAAGAGATCGTGCGATATCCCCTAATGACTCTGACGGCCATCGCTCACTGCGGCTTTCACAGGACAGCGATGCTACCGGCCGTCAGGTCAGCCGTCCAAATCGGGGCCCCCATACAGGGCATCGATCGCACGATCCCCACGTAGAGCCGTCTACAGGTAGCGCTCGGGCCCCCCCAGATTGGGAAGCAGCGTTAATAGCGCCTCAGCCGCACCCAACAACTTGGGTGCCAGCCGCCGAAAGTGAGGGCCGAAGTCCCACCGGCTGTCGAGCACCAATCCCAGGTACTTCATAGCGATTCGTGCCCCCCCGACCACGATGTGTGATCCGGGTGGAGGCGCCCGCCGGGGGCCATGAAAGACCATGGCCACCGACTTGTTGAGGGCCACCTCCAGGCCTAGGCGCCGTATGTGGCTCACCATCTGTGAGACCGCAGCTGTCGCCAGCAACGCTGCCTCCCTGTACGAGTTCCCCCGGGCCGTGACCAGCGTGGCGCCCCCATGGATCCCCATCGAGAGTCTCCAACATCTCAACAACTACTGGGCATCGCACCCAAACTGAGCCCAGTCCGGCCGCGCTGCAACGAATTTCGCCCGCCTTTATGTTTTCGGACGAACACTCGCCGTTTTTGGCAATGGCCGCCACTACTTCCTCCGCGGTCGCAGAGTTGTCCAGCCCATCTATGCGCAATTCAGCCGTTTTAGTAGGCCTGGATTGCATCCTCTGGTTTGAGGACTTCTCGTATTTTGGCGGCCAGAACGTCCGCCCTCTCCTGCCTCGCAGCACCCGATACCTCAAACACCTTGGCACCCGGCTTTGCTGCCGTTCTATAAACAAAGCTAGCCGGGCTGCCAAATTCACTGAAATTCAGCTTATGCCTTATTTCCCCCGGGCGGATTTCAGGCCACTGTAGGCGCTGGCTTGCGGACGGTGAGCAATGGGTAGCTCACCGTCCGGTAAGGACCAGGCCCGGGTCGACGGCGCGTTGTATTCCCCGCCTCAAAGAGATGTCGTCAGCACAAGTGTAGGGGTCCACTAGGGCCGATTCCTGCCGGGCTCGCGGGAAGGTACTAAAGGGTCACCGAGGCCCCTGGCAACACAGGCAACAGGAAGGAAAACGGGTGGGTTTTAGTCAGTAAAAGTCCGACACACCCTCCCGCTCCGCCCAGAGCGGGAGAAGTTATTTGTTGATTTCCCATCCAAAAAAAAATGCCTTATTTCCGCCAGGAACTTATAAGTCACTCTCCTGCTAGAACTCCGACTTAGGTCACTCTCCTGCTAGAACTCCGACTTATAGGTCACTCTCCTGCTAGAACTCCGACTTATAGGTCACTCTCCTGCTAGAAGCTTCGGGCTGCAGTGTAATAATTACAGCTTCGGAGCGTGGGGTTATGACCTTGGGTGGTTTCGTGCCCTCTTTTGGAGTCGGGCCCTTGGGGGTCGCCGGCAGCACCACCTGCTTCTTGCGGCCCCTTTTAACAACCTTTGTCCAGACCTCCTGGGTGGGAGGCGCGGTCGCCGGGAGCATGGTTGAGTTGAAAGGGGGCGTGGATGCACCTGCCGCGGGCTTCTTGGGCCCCCGTGGGCTTTTGGTCCCCTCCGCAAGTTTCTTGGCCACCTGCATGGACTTCGTCCTGGCGGACACCTACTTCCTCCGTTTATCTGCCGCAAGCGACGGTCGGAGGATTTCGGCCGGGGGGAGTCGCGTCTCCAGGGCCTTCAGTCGAGCATTCACCATGTCCCCCACACTGCAGCATACATATTCGGGCCATCCTCTCGATGTCGTGGTCCGATATGGCAAGTGCAGGCGGTGGTGCAGGTGGATGGGCCGACGAAAGCACGACAGGATGGGGGCTAGCGGCCACGGGAGCTGCCTGCTGCTGCCAGTCATTCCTCTGAGCGGCAAACTCCCGCGTGAGATCCTCCAGCTCGGACCGGAGACGGCTGTATTCCTCCCACAGCTTCGCCGTCTCCTCCGAGGTCGTGCGATCAAGGAGCTTCTCCACTGCCTCCCTGATCCCTGCTGCCGCCTCTTTAAGGGCGCGTTTGAACGAGCCCTTCAGGTTACCGGACTCTCCTTCGGGATCTCTCTTGTTCTGGTCTCTCACTTGGACCTTTCCGGCATGAGTAACTCTACCGACAGAGCCCCAAGATCATTGAAACGCGCAAGCCCCACCACGACGACAACGTGGAGATAGCAACGGTGGGGCGGTAGGACGCCCTCGGGCTAGGTTGAGCGATGATCTTAGCAGGGTGGCTGGTAGCTGCTGGATGAGAGCCGAGGACGTCTGTGTCTAGCAGTGCACAGCTATAGGGTCCGCTGAAGTCCGTATAGCGTAACTAGGCGATGAATTAAATTCGTCCAAGTGTACGCACAGCTTCACTGAGGACTAGACGCTTTAGAGACTTATCGACAAAATGCTGAAGTGGCTAAGTAGAAGTTCCTCTTTCCCACGCCACGAGTGTTTCCCCAAGATTGCCAATTTGTCTCCTCCTCTTAAGCCGTAAGGAACGTGACTCCTTTTCACTACTTTCCGGCCAGTGGAACTCCATTTGGTTCGGCCCGTGGCTTGATGCACTGCCACGTTCACCGGCACTGCAGTTGCGTCGACCATTTATATTTTTTAATAAAGTTTTTGTTCCCAATTCTAGTTTTGCGGTAGTAGCGACGGGCTGCGCCTCGTGCCCCAAGCTGACGTGCCTTGCTCCCGGCTGCGGCGCGTCATTCTGCTACCACTGCAAGGCGGCGTGGCACCCCACGCAGACGTGCGACGCGGCGCGACGCAGCCGCGCGCCGCCGCCGCGCCAGCCGCAGCCCTCGCACACTGACATCGACCATGGTATGTACTGGCTAGTTATTGTCTACCGTAGTAATGATATTCTATAAACATCATAGTGGCGGGAACAACTCGTGTCATTGAAATATTCTACCACGTATATTTAGTACCCATTTAGTACTATTTTGTACCTGTCCTGAAATTTTTGTACCCCACAATAAACGGAATTTCATGATATACGTGAGAATCTTTCAGTTACAAGAGTTATGACGCCCCGCCATTATGACGTTTATGATATTCTTTCTTTCTTGATATTGAGGAATAAATTCAATATACCTGCCTGAGGTTCTTTCCTCAAAATAAAATTCCAGACACTATAATATCTACATGGTCCTCACATGATCTGACCAAGATTATGTTTGGTCTTAAAAAGAGACTGAACTCTGAGTTTGTTTCGGTGTTTCTTTCAGAATAGTTGGATGGGAAACATCGACCTCATCTAGTTTTTATTAGAAATATGATTGACGTGTAACAAGTGTCTGTACAAACTTACTTAAAGAAATAAAATTATTTATCATTTAGCGCGACCTTTTCCACAGAAATGCACAAAATATTTTGTTTATTTGTAGACTTAGGCGCGTTTATTTATTAACCCTCGACGTATAATGGGGTGAAGTTTGAAGCCTTTGCCGCTCTGTCTGTCTGTGGCATCGTAGCTCCCACACGGATGGTCCATTTGTACGCGATTTTTTTTTGTTATTTTAAACAATCCTATAAGAGTACCAAAGAAACGATGGATGGACTGTATGAAAGATGATATTGTTTTTATTACGTTCACCAACAATGGACTGATACAAACAAATTATACATTTTTAAAAGTAAAATAATAGTGAAACAGTTACTTAAAGATAAAATAAATTATACAATGAATTAGAGAAATAAGCTAATGTATGTACTTATTTAGTAGTAAGCGCTAATATTGAAAAATTGGTAACATAGGTACAGATATTCTATTTCACGAAGTCCGTTCGGCTTTGATTGTAGTAGTGACGTATCCCGACAAGCGCGCTTGTGTGTAAAAGTAGGTAACGTTAGCAAAAAAATCTGATATATATTCAAGTCGAGATTTAATAATCTAAATAAAATTTTGGTTTTAAAAGTATATACATTTTGTAAATAAATTAGATTAGGTTGCAATAAATACAAAAATATTAAGAATATGTAGGCATTTAATTAAGCATTGGTGTTACAGAATGGAAACGAAACAAGTAGGACTATTCAGTATTTTCAATCACTATCAGATAAATTTTCGATTTCCGATTCCGTTTTGCTGTCGTCAGAATCATCTTGTACATTGATTATAAATTCAAAATCGAGATCAAAATATTTCAAGTAGTCTTTTTCAATTTTTTCAACATGAGCACAAGTTTTTTGCCACGTTTCACTGCTAACTTGGCCCAAACTTTCATTGATTAGTCTTTCCGTATTCGTCATGTTTTGCTCGATATTTTTAGATGCGACATAATTTTTAACGATCCCCCAAATATTTTCAATCGCATTTAATTCTGGGTGATAAGCGGGAAGGCGTAAGACATCAAAACCCTTGCTTTCTATAAAATCGTCAATCTTGTAGATTACGTGTTGGGCTTTGTACTTCTTTATTGTATCGTACAATTCCAATTTAAGAAGAGATTCATCAAATGATATACCCTTATCCCTGAGCCATTGCTGCATATCGGCTTTCTTTGTAGATTGCGTCGGTAGTCGTTCAGCCCGTGTGTTGTGATAAGATGCATTGTCTAAGACAATGACAGAGCGCGGAAGTAAATTGGGTAGCAACTTTTCATTTAGCCATTTTACATAGTTATCATAGCTCATATTTGAATGATAATCACCAGCTGTTGAGTTGGCCTTATAAACCAAGGAAGCATTTTCAATAAAACCATCCTTGGTTCCCGCGTGCACTAAAATAAAGCGAGTGCCTGTGCTAATTTTTTTTAAAAACGGAGTTCTTCCCTTTTTTTTTGCCCAGGTGTTGTTTCGCACGTGTGTCGAAAGGACGTAGCTCTCATCGGTGTAGACAATGGGCCGACTTTGAGAGCGGTACTCTGTTATTTTTTTTAAATTTTTTAAACGCCACATTTGTATATCCTGACGCTCCGTCAAGACTTTACGGTTGTTCTCTGTTTTGCGCCACTTGTAACCTAATTTCAACAGTAACTTGCGAACAGTTTCTAAACAACCTTCGAATCCGATTTTTTCATTCAATGCTGTTCTTAACTTAGCTAATGTTGGAATTTCTTTATGGACAATATGGAAATCTTGTACAGTACTGCGAACCACATCGGCTGTAAAATTATCTATATCCACTTTATTATCTCGCTTTCTCCTTTTCTTCATAGGTGAAGTGAATTTTGATGAAGTGGATGGCAATTCCTTCTCTTCTTTTAATATTCTTTGAACTGTTTTTTGGCTCACACCCGTAGCTTCAGCTGTACGGCGTGTAATGTCTCGTAAATGAGACAAATCACAGTTGAGTTCCATTAATGATTTTGTAAATTCATATTCTTCTCGCAGAAAATGATAAACACTAGCTATCATGTTTCGACCCTAAAACAAAATGTAATCAAAATAATTAAGTAATATAAACATTTTATAACACAAAAAAACATTCATTTTATAAATACTTCTATTGCTATATTAAGTATCTTTGTATAACATTTTAATTGAAAACGTATAAATAAATATTACCTCACTATGGACAAATCTTCTTCGTTTTGTTGCCATGCTGACCTTACTCCGTGAAACAATTTGGCGCGAACTAAAAACCACTACTGATCCGGACCGTGTCCCGATCGACACTGAGCGCTCTCGAGGTTACGCACACAAAAACAATGTGCATGTGCACGCTTGACAACATTCATAGCCAAACGGACTTCGTGACATAGAACATCTGTACATTAAAATGAAATAAAAAGTGATGAAAAACTGATTAAAAATTAATATAATATAAGGCTAGAAAGGGGGTGACTACCGAGACGACGACTAATAGAGAAGTATGGAAAAAAATACATGTTGTGCCGACCACAAATAAATTGGGATAAGGGAATGATGAATCAGAAATAGACTTCACTAAACGATCCTTTTAAGTTCCTCAGTGGAGAAATAATATCAATTTTAATGTGAGCAGACAATTTTTCGTTCCCAGGCGACGTGAAGCCGTGCCCGCGGTGCTCCGTGCTCATAGTGAAGGTGGAGGACGGCTCCTGCAACCACATGGTGTGCTGCGTCTGCGGCGCCGAGTTCTGCTGGCTGTGTATGAAGGAGGTGTCAGACTTACATTATTTAAGGTGAGGCACCAACCTGTAAAATTAATTTTACCCAGCTGCGGAGAAGGGTTATATTTTAATAAAACTTTTCCTGTATGGAAAAATATAATTAAAATAAAAGACTGGTTTAGCATGAGCATGCGGTTTTGGGTTCGACTCCTAGGTCGGACAAAGTGTTATTGGATGTTTTCATCAGGAATTTCTCAGTAGCAGCCTGAAGTAGTGATGGGTAACTCATCAATTTTATTTGAGGTTGAGGGATCACCACATTTTGCCTCGTGAGGTCCTCACGAGGTACCCCTCATTAAATTTGAGGTGAGGATTTGAGGAATCGTCAACGTATTCACCTCACGAGTCATGAGCCCGAGCCGAACTCAGCCGAACGTGCGAGGGAGCGAGGCGGGCGGGCGCGACGACAACTCACGAGTACTCACGACTCTCCGTCCGATTAAGCAAATCTCTCTCATCTCTCACACATATCATTTTCTTTCGCTCATAAATTTTAGACCGCCAAAATAAGCGAATCAATGACACTGGATTATCAATCTAATGCTGATGCTTTTAGAGTTCATAATAATTAACCATAGCTGAAATAAAAATATTTTCTTTAAAATTCGTTTTGACTAATGTTAGATCTATACTAATTATAACAGTTTACGTAATGTTGACCTTGAAAGTGCACGTGATTTTAGTGTAACAAATACGGAGACTTTTGTTTTGTTTGTGTTCGTACTTTAATCTAAATAATATCCTACCAAATATCAGTATCACACTCACCACACACACATGACACAACAAACATCATTACATACTTACATTATTTCATTAGGTTCAAACCAAAATCATAATGTTAATGTTTAAGTACTATGTTGTCAAAATTTCGAGACCACACCTCACCTTACTCATTCTTTGATTCTATACAATTTTTAAATCGGTTCATTCGCTCACTGAGGTCACTCAATCACTCAATACTCACTCGCGAGTCACGACCTCGCTCGCCTCGCCCCTCGCCAGAATTTCATATTGTCAATGTCAATTTTTGAGGACGCGTGAACGAATGAGGTGAGGTGAGGTAATGAGGTGGTTCATTGTTGAAAATCGAGTAACTCTTTCAATTTGCGATCACGAGGACCTCAAACGAGGGACCTCATGACTAGCCTGAAGTTTTGTTCTGAATTTGGTTGATGGCAATAGGCTTGCGCCCTGTTATACATGGAATGTGGAGTTTGCCCTACCTTACGAGAAATACAGGCGTAATGCTATGTTTGGTTTAGTTTAGGGTTTGGTGTACTATCTGTAATGAGTAATTTTATTTGCAGCCCTAGCGGATGCACATTTTGGGGCAAGAAGCCGTGGTCTCGCAAGAAGAAGCTCCTGTGGCAGCTGGGCACGCTGGCGGGCGCGCCGCTGGGCATCGCCGTGGTGGCGGGCGTGGCGCTGCCGGCGCTGCTGGTGGGGCTGCCGCTGTGGGCGGGGCGGCGCGCGCACCGGCGCCTGCGCCGCGCGCCGGCCGCGCGCCGCCGCGCCGCCGTGGCCGCCGCCGTGGCCGCCGCGCTGCTGCTGTCGCCGCTCGTGGCCGGCCTGGCCGTGGGCATCGGCGTGCCCATCCTGCTGTTCTACGTGTACGGCGTGGTGCCGGTGTCGCTGTGCCGCGCGGGCGGCTGCGCCGGCGCCGCGCCCGAGCCCTCGGCCGCGCACTTCGACGATGAACGCGACCATGCGCCCGATCAGGACGCCGCTTCCAGAAGACTTGAACCCAGTATTGGTAAGCTACATTATTCTCTGTATCTACCGGTCAACGCACACTGGGAAACAAAAGCGTCGTGTTGTTAATCTACTTAAAAAATAGTCAGCAATTCACAATTTTCCACTAGAATTCCATAGGTAGCGAAAATAAACGTTAAGAAATGATTTTTGAAAATTAAAAAGAGTAAATAGGAGATGAAAGTTTGTATTGAATGTTGTCATTTTTGCCGATGAAAATCTCATTGAATACAGGAACTTGTATTGAATTTTATACATCACAACGAAAATGAACTTTCATCCCATCCTATTCGAAAAGAGGCGAAGGGTTCCTCGATAAATACGAGCAAAATGGTCATTCTGGCGCACTTAATACGACGGTCAGATCAGTGACGAAATGACTTTTGAATTTGGAACAGTGTGTAATGAAAAAAAGTGAATTGAACGCAATTCACTTCAATAAATTCTTGGTCGGTAATAAAAAAAGCGCGCCTACCGACGCGGCATTGGTTAACCTAATAAAAAAATACGCGAGAACTTCTTTTTTTCGTTACTTTTTATCAAAATATTACAGACAATTTTGATTTGATGTTAATATAAGTTTAAATATTCGTCACTACTAACTCTTATTTACTTTTACGAATTTTTTTCTTGTATGCTATTTTATAGTAGAGTGTGCCACACGGTACCAAAATTATTTAACCTCGAGCGACGTACTATAAATCCCTCGCTACGGTTAGGATTCTACTCTAGAATCTTCCGCTTCGCTCTGGATTCAAACAATCGCTCTTGCCTTGAATACATTATTTTGGTCCCTTGTGACACAATCTACTATAAGATAGCATACAAGGAATAATTTCTTCCTGTGGCATTCACCTAGCTATTTTCAACTCTATTTATGGTGCAATTTAGTTCATTATCAATAAAACATTTAAAAACTACTCTGGCATTTTGTTGCTCAGTTTGTGCTACTGTAATGCTAACAATAATCATTCTACAGTACCTTGATCGATTCTAACATTGTCTCTTTCATATTCGCAGGTGACGCATCTCTATCGGCGGGCTCGCACCACGCGGAGGTGCGCGCGGCGTCGCTGGCGGCGCTGGCGGGCTCGCTGGGCGGCCACGAGACGCACTCGCCGGCCGCGCTGCGCCTCGAGGTCACGGCCGACGTGGCCGCGTCCGACAACACCAGCGCCGCCTCCTGGCCCGACGAGCTGCCGTCCACCTCGTCCCGCTCCGCACGACTGCGGAGCCTGTTCCTGTATGGCTCCGCCGTGCCGCCCGACCCCGAGGCCGGCGCCGGCACCGGCGCGACGGCGACGCCCGGCCCGGCCGCTCCCGGCACGGAGCTGAGCGCGGCGTGCGAGACCCGCGCGCGCTCGCCCAGCCCGCCCAGCCCGCCCAGCCCGCCCAGCCCGGCCAGCCCGCCCAGCCCGGCCAGCCCGGCGCCCGGCGACGCCGCGTAACGAACGTGCGCCGTCCGGCCGCAGGACGATGTACTCTCTCGTTGTGATCGCCTCCCCGGCCGCCGGACGCCCGCCAGCGAGCCGGCTCGACCCACCGTTGCCATAAGTTGAGCTTACTTTTGAAACATATAACGTGCGTTAACTGACCCTACTATAATATCTTTTCGATTTGTTTATTCTACGACGACATGTACGTCTGTATGTGAAGTGGCGCGCCATTGTTGTGTAGTCGCACTGGTCCGTCCGGCGTAAGTCCTCATCCCAACTTTGATTTAACGATTTGTGCCAATCGCGTGTGATTATCTAGTACTTTGAAGCGACTCTGTGATTTAATTATTTGATAAATGTAACGAGTTTCGAAGTTAAATAATAACCGGAGTCCATGATAGCGATCCTGGGAGGCGGCAGTCCTAGATATACGATAGATGCTTCGCGCTTTCAGAGCAGTGTTAAGGCTCCTACATACTGGCGCGATTTGTCGCGCGACGCGTCGCGACACAAAGGCACCGCTTGTAGCGCTACACGCGGTGTCTTTGTGTCGCGTCGCGTCGCGCGACAAGTCGCGCCAGTATGTAGGAGCCTTTACTCTATCCAATATTTGTGATACTTTGAATAATAATTACTATTAATAATCTAAATTATTTAATTTTTCACGTTTGTAGGCGAAAAGTAATCTTAAGCGATAATAACTATGTTATGTGAATCTATAAAGTGTAAACTATAATTAAAATGTGATTTAAATTTATTTGTTGTTTATAATAAATACATAATATATACCTACATACCTGATGTTGGGACTTAAGGGTCGGGTAATCGCCGTTGACCTTGGCAATACAAATGACCGTCGCGCTCACGCCGCGCCGCTGCTCGGTTTCATAGGGATTTATTATTAGTAAAGAAAATATGAATATTTGAAAAAAAATTACGGATAGAATTATGAATATTAAAATAGTCTGTTCATATATAAAAAAAATCATAAAAATATCTAAAGTAGTTTGATAGTAATATCATTTTTTTATGCTTTGGGTAGACATTACTCTTCCTGAATTTATTTCATAAAGTATTTTACTACAATACTTAAATATTCACATAATTATTGAATTGATGTGTATGCATTCTAGTTTAACATATATTTTTTACATAACTTCCTTGCATTATATGAAGGCGTAATAACTGATTTAAAAGTCACTAAAATCACATATCTGCGCGGTGCGCCTTAAATAGGCGTTTTATACTCTAAAAATAAATTAAATTATTTTGCAAAATGAACTTATTCATATATGGTACTGGCCAAATACGCAAAGTACAGGTCCAGATGTCCAACATAAGGGCCGATTCACACCGCGAAACAAGCGGCCGGCAGAGGCGCGGCGAGCACTTTCAGTGTGAAATAATTTTAAACTATCTACATAATTGAAAAACCAGTATCGCTTGAAAAGCACGAAAAGGTCGAGCGGCCGCACAGTGGAACGAATGTATGGGAGCGGTTGGACGTAGACATGTCCGAAAAAAAAGAGTAAAATTATGCCAAACTAATGATGCCATCTTATTCGATTACTTAATGCCTTCATAACTTGTGGTGATGAATTTCTTCATAACTCCCATATTTCGGGAGTAATTTGAGAAAATGTGAAATTTTACTATGAAAATGAGTGTATCGAGCTCTCTCCCTCCTGATTCCGGGCTTGTTTCAAGTAGCGGTCTCTAATATCATAATGCTAATACTAAGAGCTATATTTAATACTAAGACACATAGTGCGCCAAATGTGCACTTTCTGGGATAAAGAGTGATGTTTATTTTATAACACAATTTTTTTATTTTTTGTTTATTTTGTTGATTAAAACCGTTTTTCTAAAGGTTTACCTTATTACAATAACATTTCTGAGCAGCCAATTAGAGAAGATATAAGCTAATTAGGATATATAATTAGGGACTTAAGGTTTACATATAAAACTGATGCACTAATGATTACTGATAAGAACATTGCTATTATTTAATTACTAAATGGCTCTTAATACACTAATTTAGCATGCATCATTTACTAATTATCACAATAACTAATTAGTTTGCAATATTTAACAAAGGATACCTGGGATACCTGGATTTTATATAAATAGGTCACTATTAGTAACTTTAAAATCAGTGTTGATTTACACCTCGTTGTATCCAAGCTAATCTCGCAATGTATTTTCCAAATTTTAATACAAATCTTGATATTCACGTTGCTTTATGCGCACGCGCACATAAAGATTTACGCGACTTTAACTATTTGTTCAGTGTTTTAAAAGATAACAGTTGTGTTCAGTTATGTGAAAGTGCTGAAACAAGTTTAAAAGACTGGTGTCGTCGATTTTGCTACCGCATTTATGCAAAATGGACACAGTCTGGAAGAAGCACAGATAAGTTTCGGAAGAAACATGAGATTTGGCTACAGGCTGCAATTCAATGGCCGGAATTACAGAATGAAAATATGGAACCTTCTACAGAAAATATAAGTGACGTCATCGAGCCCATAATTTCTCCTGCTAAATCTGATGCTTCAACTTGTACACATCCTAGTCCTCGTAAATCTTTTGAGGACCTTAGTAACCGGCAAAAAAGAAGACGCACTGAAGATAGTCTTTCATGCAGCAGTAGCAGCGCTGAAATTATGTTTTCGGCCGAAAGGGCGCTTCAAAAGGCAGGACAAAGCGATACAGCTTATGTTATGAAATACTTGACGGAGAATCCAGAAGAGGCCTCAAAAATCAAAGCCTTCATTGAAGGTAAATCAATTCAGGTACGGGAAATATCCCCTTTGAAGGCATTGGCTCTTTATGTATCGATGAACTTATCGAAATGGCGCTATAACACTCTTCGGGATTTCAACACTCAAGAAGGAGCTCTTCAATACCCGAGTTACTACATGTTGGTTAAAGAAAAAATTAAGTGCTATCCGGCCAAAGAAGATCTCACAGTTACAGAGAGCTCTGCAAAAATCAAATTACAAGCCTTGATGGATTTAACCTCAAGAAGACTTATTAGGTCGTTAGAAACCCCTGTTGATCCCAATCAACAGCTCGTATTGACCAGCAAATGGGGTTTTGACGGATCATCTAGCCAAAGCATTTATCATCAAAGGACGAGTGAAGATGAGCAAATCGATCTTGCTAGTAATTTTATGATTAGTCTTGTACCACTGCGGCTCGTCTCAAAAGGTGTAACAATTTGGGAAAACGAGCGACCATCTTCCACTTCATTTTGCCGGCCAATATTGTTTAAGTTTATAAAGGAAACCAAAGAAAATGTGCAGAGAGAGATGGCTGAAATCGAAGCAGAGATTGAAGCCTTAACTCCATCCACCATCACTGATGGAATTAGTGTCAAACACCAACTGCTGTTGACAATGATTGATGGTAAAATTCATTCCATTATATCCAATACAGCAGCTTCAGTGTGTGACATATGCAAGGCTTGTCCTAAAGAAATGAATAATTTAGAGTTAATCAAAGATAAACACGCAAACGAGGACATGTATAAATATAGCTTAAGCACCCTTCACGCTTGGATTCGCTCAATGGAATGCTTATTACACATTTCCTACAAATTAGACATAAAATCATGGCAAGTAAGGGGTGATATAGCAAAAAGGCAAGTTGATGACAGGAAGAAAAGAGTTCAAGAGGCTGTAAGAAGAGAAACGGGCTTACTTCTCGATGTTGTGAAACAAGGCAGTGGATCCACCAACAATGGCAACTCGGCAAGGAGATTTTTTGAAAACTACACTAAATCTGCTGAACTGACCGGAATAGATGCTATGCTTTTAAGAAAAATCTGTGTGATCTTGCAGTGTATTTCATCAGGAGAGAAGATCAACGTAACTAAATTCCGAGAGTTCTGCTTTGATACTGCTAAGCTTTACGTGGAGTTATAGCCATGGTATTATATGCCTTCTTCACTTCATAAAATTTTAATGCATGGGCCAGACATAGTTCAGAACATGTCAATTGTGCCCATTGGTTTTCTATCCGAAGAGGCATCTGAGGCTAGAAATAAAGATTTTAGAAAATATAGAGAGGGGCATTCTCGAAAGCATAGCAGTATCTCATGCAATGAAGATATTATGCACAATCTTTTACTGTCTTCTGATCCACTTGTTACAAGTATCCGTCCAAAAGGAAATAAGTTTGTAAAAAAATCTTCTTTTAAGGAATTTTATGAGCTTACGGATTCTGAGAAAAGTGATATCGAATTTGTTAACATAAATGATTTAGCGGACATCGATTCTGAATTTGAATTAATTGATGATGATGATGATGACGAAAATAATTAAATGATGTTATTGTTTTAAAATGTGTAACTTAGTAAATTAGAGCTTACATCTTAATTATTTATTGTACTTTTAATGAAACTAGGTAATTTATTATCAACTTACTTAAAAGTCATACTCTCATCAGTTCTTGTGAATATTTTTGTTAATATATATTTCTGTATATATATAATATATTTATAGACCTCTTAATAAGTCTGTCTGCGGTTTAAAGTAAATACAAATGGGGAAAAAACGTTTTTTTTTTTAAATTTTCATTTCCTTTTATCCCAGAAAGTGCACATTTGGCGCACTATGTGTCTTAGTATTAAATATAGCTCTTAGTAATAGCATTACGATATTAGAGACCGCTACTTGAAACAAGCCCGGAATCAGGAGGGAGAGAGCTCGATACACTCATTTTCATAGTAAAATTTCACATTTTCTCAAATTACTCCCGAAATATGGGAGTTATGAAGAAATTCATCACCACAATTTATGAAGGCATTAAGTAATCGAATAAGATGGCATCATTAGTTTGGCATAATTTTACTCTTATTTTTCGGACATGTCTACGTCCAACCGCTCCCATACATTCGTTCCACTGTGGGCCGCCCATGTCGCGTCGCTGCCGGCCGCTACCTACGCTACGGTGTGAATCGGCCCTAAGACTCGCCCAACAAAATTATAGGTTCTGAACATCCACGAGTGGTTCATCAATTAAAACAGTCACTGATTGGCATAATATTTTATTAACTCATCAACTACTGTAACGTAATGTCTTGCCTACGGTATTTGTAGGCACTCGCATCATCAAGAAAAACATTTATAAACAAACCAGTACAAATCCTTTTACAATTTCACGAATTTAAACAATTTAAATTAAACTCATTTCATTATTTAACAAGAAAGAGAAAGTGCTCCAAAGAGCGGCATCGAAACATTTATTTTATTACAATAAAAAAAATATTTATTTCATTTGAATTTCATCGAAACATTTATTTTATTTGAATAATTAATTAATTTTGTACATTATTTATTACAGTATTACGATACACTGTGTAGTCCAAAGACAATTATTTAACGCGTCTAGATTGAAATAGACCAAGCGTTCTGCGTTCCGTTGATTAAGCGTTTAATGTAAACGTTGACCGCGAAGCGGAACTGAGAACGCTTGAACGCAGTCTGCAAGCGCGATCTTTTACACAGAGCAGGTCTCAGATAAATCTTAGTTTTTTGGTAACTATACATCATTACAACCCCACGGAATCCACTAAAACGTTTTCACTAATGAGCGGTTAACTTGTACTGGTAACTTATACAATATTTTATTCAAGAATAATACAGATTCAACAGAACGCATCTACTATAATATTATATAATACATTACAATTAATTATTTAAAATAATGCGATAACAAGGTGTGGAATGTCAATACGTATTTTATTCAAAAGGTGGTATCTAGGACGCAAATAGCTTGTGAATTGTAATTTTTCTTTATATTTATTTACTGAAATATGCCTAAAGAGTCGTGACGCTTAACATCTGTTTCACCATTTCTGTCTAGCATAATCAGCGTATAATGTTCCCACTGCTGGGACACAGGCCTCCTCTCTGTGAGAGGGAGTGGGCCGTAATCCACCACGCGGGCCCAGTGCGGGTTGGTAGATGTCACATGTCTTCGAATTATTGGTTCTAGGACATGCCGGTTTCCTCTCTATTTTTTTCCTTCACCGTTTTGAGAGCAGTGGTGATGAAAAAAACACAAAGTAAAGCGCCTGTCTGGGTTCGAACCTACCGACCTACAACTCGTACACACACACACACAGACACACACACACACAAACACACACACACACACACACAAGTCACGACCGTTACCACTAGGCCACCACAGCTCGGTATTTCTATCTACAGTAAAGGAAATATTTTGTTTGACTTCATTCCTTAATACTTACAAGTTTACAATCACTTAAACTTGCGCTAAATTAATTTAAAACATTATTCCATCTCTATCATCTTCAAAGGTTTGACAAAAACAGAACGATGTTTTAAATTAATTTAGCGCTGAACGCGTTTGATTTTAGGTGCAAGCAGGCCTAAATACCATTTTTTAAACTTTGTTCTCCTTGATTTCATTAACTTATACAATTTTTTGGGCAAAATCCGTTGGGTGACCTGGGCCGACCTGTCTAGACATCGTTATCAACCGTGTATTTGTTCGGATTCTTCATATCCTTAACCTATTGACCGCCACGTCAGAAAAGTAAAGACGTGCTCTCGGCGCCAAGCTACAAATTATTCCTTAAAATCTGTCATGTAGTCGTGACCGTGGCGTGCTGGGCACATTTTGCTCTGTCTCATACTGACATGGCGGTCAAAAGGTTAAGGCTTTTAGCCAAGGCGAATTGGCCCTGATAGTAATTACTTTGTATGCAACCAATAGACATTATTAGTGGCGAAACAGAGAGCGAAACATTTACACCTAAATTTATCGTAGTCTTTATACATTTTACAAATATTGTCAATTCACTTAAAATCGGAATGAGGTGAACTAAGCTTCCTTTGTAATATTGAAATCATTAAATATAATATTTACCTAGTATTTGAATTTACTAGGACATTTGTTCTATTATTAGTATTTTTGTCTTACGCAAAGAGTTTCCAAACTTCATTTCATACACACAATTTTGCGGCTGAACTAAATTATCACATTACACTTATTAATATAACTTAAAGTTACTTTATTTACAGAATGGAATATTCACGTTGTAGTCATTTTTCGTATGCTACGCTATTTGGCTTATTTTATAATTACACAAATTAAAAGCGTTTTATATTGGCTAAAAGCACGCTATTTTAGAGACAACAATCATATATATATTTTATTGAATGTCTTTATGTTAACTCAACCAAGTGGAATAACCTTCAATGTTTAGTGGACGACTGAACAGTATCAGTAACTAGTAGGTGTTACATTTAATTTGATATATGTATGCCTAAGATTATGTAATGTTTTGTAAAAAGATTATTATACATTTAATATAATATCATGATTTAAAGTTTTAATATTTCTCTATTTCATTTTTTTATAATACATAATTTATTAATAAAAAAATAACATAATAATTCGACGGCCGTGCTACTGATTACCATGTATTTACACCATGTACATAACCCCTCGCTTTCAAGGCAGTGACGAGCAAGTCTAATTTTTAGGCCTCAATAATTTCTTATAAGTTAATAAAAGTCCCATTTTAAAATCAAGTGTAGGACTTACAACTCAATGAAACTGCTAATATTTACAACAAATATTACGTTAATTTAGAATGTTGTTAATATAACCTTATTTTTGAAGAATTGGTACTTAGAAATGAAATTGTAAGCAGGAATCGCTTAGCTATTTATATCTATTCTGTGACAAAAACTAACATAGATCGCTAAGCAGATGCGAAAACACTCCAATTGGTAACAATCCGTAACTTGACAAGGAATAAAACAGTTAGCATTAGGAATAAGATCTGTTATATTTTACGACTACTGTCACAGCATGTGTTACTCTCAATAAAGGTATTTTCCCTGACAAATATGCGGGTTATGCGCACTTCATCCCGCGATCGCAGTTGCTCACATTAGCACTTCGTCCCATTCGTATTTGGTCCCATTCGCGGTTGGTCCCATTGGCAGTTAGTCCCATGCAAGTAGTATGTTAGGGAAGAGGTAGGCTTATGGACCAAAGTGTGTTGGATTTATTAAAAATCAACAAATATAGTAATAAAACATCCAAATTCGTTAGCAATGTAATATGTAAAATAATAAACGCATTTGGATGTTTTATTACTATATTTAATGATTTTTTATAAATCCAACCTACTTTACTACGAACGGGACCAACCGCGAATGGGACCAAGTGCGAATGGGACGAAGTGCTAATGTGAACAAGTGCGAACGCGGGACGATAAACGAATGGGACGAAGTGCGCATAAACTAAATATGCACAATGTAACATCCATTCTACAGTATAACATTTATTCCACAGAGTTACATTCATTCCAGTGTTCATCCATTCCATACAGGTATAAATAACTAGAGTGTCTATGTTAGGGTTGTTATATACATGTTCGGGAACTGGTTCTGCCGTCCTTCGAAATGAAAGGAGACTCCGTTTCGGCCCCAACATGTATAACACACCTAAATTAATACGCAGGTGACCGACAATCAGCGGCCGATATGTCGTCGACGAAAATATACTACATGACCCCGAAAGTAGGTTCTACAAAGGTCGGTGAAATTTTTATATTTATATACATCGACTGATTGGCCGCGCAAGGATACATTTGTACAGAAAATCATGACGATTACCGAACTTCAAACATCTCTTGCTGTTTTGCCAACATTCAAACAGACCTTGCCTACACCGTTTAATAGAGTTGAAAGTCGTACGTGGTGGATCCATCCCGCCAGGTGGGTTCGTCTGCGACCTTGGCTCGGCAGAGAGGGCAAGTGTGCTCGCGGTCGAGCCAGGCTGAGATACACAGCTCGCAGAAGATGTGGCTGCACCCTAACCGTACTGGAGTCGTGTAGTCATCGTGACAGATGGGACAAGAGTCGCCCGCTGATAGCAGTTGCTCGCATGTCGGTTTTGTGCCGAGATTCTGTTGGAAAAGGTTGTATTGTTTTTACATTTTGGTGACCTATACGAGACGCTCCTTGTCATTACAATAATATGCGTAAGTACGAAGAGTGAGTCGACACCTTTTTTTTTTTGGGGGGGAAATCATCGAGTATTCTCCCGCTCTGGGCGGAGCGGGAGGGTGTGTCAGACTCTTACTGACTAAAACCCACCCGTATTACTTCCCAGGGGCCTGGTGACCCTTTAGTACCTTCCCGCGACCCCGGCAGGCATCGGCCCTAGTGGACCCCTACATTTATGCTGACGACATCTCGACCCGGGCCTGGCCCTTACCGGACGGTGAGCTACCCATTGCTCACCGACCGCAAGCCCGCGCCTACGGTGGCCGGAAATTCGCCCGGGATTCCCGACGCCCAGGGCGTCTCCTGCGGCGGCTAGGGGCGAGAGGGCGCGAAATTTGTCTTTCCCTCAACCGTCCCGCCTCCTCCTTCGCGAGCATTACTGCTTCGCAGATGCAGGTGACGGCTGCCCATGCCCTCTCGCTCCGTACCATGGCCTGAACCAGGGCCGGACGCGCGAGATCTCTGTCGCCGATCGCCTCCACGAGGACACGGCGGTGTTCTGCCCAAGCCGGGCAGACCTCCACCGTATGCTCCACCGTGTCCTCCGGGCGATCCACACAGTGGTGACACCCGGCCGTTTCCTCCCGCCTTATCCGACACACGAACCTCCCGAAGCTGCCGTGTCCGGTAAGGACCTGTGTCAGGCGGAAGGTGAGAACGCCGTGGCGCCGCTCTAGCCACAACCGCTGTCACCTGCCAGCACGAAATCTAAAACTCTATGTACTCTGAAAGAGATTACTAAACAGCGGTTTGGCAGTTTGGTAAGCCACAGTCGAGGCCCCTGTGTATAACGCTGATTCTTTTTCTGCCATTTATGTAGCTAGTAAGTTTAAACGCTTTCACTGTAGTGCAAATTCAATAGCAAAAACTCATACATTTTAGATCTTATTTCAATTGAATCAAATTCACTCACCACACTCTGCAACAGGGTCCAGGTGGCATTCTTGAACAGCCTGAGCCGGACCAGAACTTCGATGACCTTCGCGATTACGTAGATCGAGGTCAGGAACATGCCGACCATCTTCTCGGATCCTTCGTATGACTGCATGAGGAAGAAGATCCAAGGCTGGATCGTTAGGAGTGAACGGTACAGCTGGGATACTGCTTCCGTGAACAGGTATACTTTACCCTGCAAAGAGAAAGAATGGAAGGTTGCTGGAAGAAATTTTTAATGTAATAAGCAGCCTTTGTGCTCGTCTATCTTAATGTATTTTTCTAAGTTTTCTATTTTTACATGAATTGATGGATAAACATCCATGGATGTGCATCCTGGTTACATACTATAAAGGTTTTGTAAAGATATTTCTGATATAATTTTGAGGCACAGTTTCTGTCTGATATTTTCAGCTAAGATCCATTTGCACCTGTTTCGTTGTTTGTGTTTAGAACTTTATCCACTGTTTGTTTGTTATATGTTTGTTTCGTCGTCTGTTTGACTTTAAAAACTTAAAAAATACTCGGATTTGTATCATAAGTGTTTTAATGCTTTACTTTCGTACTAAGATAGACGCAAGTCAAATCCTTACCCTCTTCTGGAACGGCAGTATGAAAGCAGGCATCATGGTGACCAATATCTTGATTTCCACGGTAATAATCTTAACGATCAGATCAGTCAGCACGACAAGCCACAGTAACTCCCACACATCTAGCTCTGTATACCCTGGGAACATGACCACGTTGGGTAGCAGCTTGCCATGGCCTAGGAAGTACTGCACTATGAGGATACAACTTGATGTGAAGATTAGTTCGCTGAATAACGCTAGTATGCTGCGGTTCATCTGCTTGCCATGTTCCCTAGAAATTAGTAATATATCGTCAAGTAACGATTTTTGCTCACATATTGAAATTATTATAGTGGAAAATGTTCTCGTAAAAAGGCCTGGGAAATTGTTCTACCGTCGGTATCGGAAAATAGCATTGCTATAATCTGGTTTAGAAGGTTTGGGGGCCAGTAAACATACCCGTCAAGCACGAGTCCCGACAAATCAGTTAAAAATAGATAATATAGCGTCAAACCGATATCATTTTGGAAATATCCAAAGGTAGACAGACGGTCTGCATTTGCATTCCAAAGTAGCAGTTTGGATGGATTTTTTTACATAAATAAATGAGTCAAGACTGTCGACCGACTGCGCAAATCAAGTATTTCCCGTCTGCATGGGCCCTAACCAAGGGCTCCATAAATTTGGTGGTTACCACCATCCGCGGACAAAAAGAAAACTATACAAAAGTACCACTTACCGCCTCACGAGACTATTGCTGTGCGTGAATGTGCAGAACAGTATGACGAACGTGAAGATGCCTTCCCGACTGTCGTACATTAATTTGATAAATAGTAGGAAGTAGAAGGGCGCGTATCGTAGGAGTAGGTTTAGAGTTGCCCTCACATCCACTACCTGGGCAAACAATAATATTGTGTTATTTGAAAGAAGAGTATCCAATCATAACGAGCCCGCGGTTTCATCGAGTCTTAGAGAAACTAGCTAGTTCACAAAACACATGCATAAAAATTATCTACGTTATAACGTTATCCAGGCCAACACCTATGTCACAGCCAATTTCATCCTGAATCTCTCAAGCGTTAATGCGCGATTGAATGAAAAAACATTCACTAACTTTCACATATAAAATATTATTGGGATAAGTGAGAATATTTTTTATTGTTAATTCACCATTTAATTTCATCTCCACAGTAGGGACTTTTATTGATTCATGAAGCATCGGCACATTGCCAGCATCTTCGGCGCTGCGTTTTATAAAGCGGGGAGTGGATATTCCCCATTCTGCCAAATCCAGTTACTTGTGGCTATTCTTTAAAACTAGAAGAAAAAACGATCAATGGTCCCCGTAACGATGAATTGCAATTAATTGTCAATCGTTTCAATCACGTAATCGTTTCGGGGACACTTTATAATAATATAAAGATCATCCAGACGCCTTACTGAATGAGGTCGCACATGTATTAAATGCCGAAATTGTTTAAATTCACCATGCTTGCGAAAACGAATCACATCAGCTACGAAAACCTTCCTTTGATTTTTACGCTTTTAGCCCAATGCGGCAAAACCTTATAGAGATATCATCATCATGATCAGCCCATAGCAGTCCACTGCTGCACATATGCCTCTCTAATTGCACGCCATTCAGCTCGATTCTCGGCAACTGTCATCCAGCTGCTACCAGCCACCCTGCGATGATCATCGCTCCACCTAGCCTGAGGGTGTCCTACCTTACGTTTGCCAATTCGCAGTCTTCACTCAAGAACACGTGTACCCCAACGGTCATCGGTTCTACGGCTAATATGGCCGGCCCATTGCCACTTCAGCTTGCTTATTCTGTGAGCTATGTTCTCTTAACTGTCTTTGTGGTCTATGTTAACTTTGGTTCTCTGCCGGATCACCTAGTTCCGGATTCGATCCCTTAGAGACTCTTAAGCATAGCCCGTTCCATAGCTCACTGAAAGACCTTGAATTAACAAAATTACCGTGAGTGTCTACGTTTCGGCTCCGTAAGTCATAACAGGCAGGACGCGCTGACTGAAGACCTTCGTCTTTAGGCTTTGTAGAATATGCGACGAGAAGACTCGACGAAGCTTCCCAAACGCTGCCCAGCCCAGCTGAATTCTTCCGTTAACCTCCTCAAAGTTGTTCTTACTAAACTGCAGGGTTTGCCCGAGATAAACGAATTCTCGAACAACCTTGAGAGCACCGCCATTAACAGCAATCGGTCCCAGAGTGACGTGTTCGTTGAACATAACCTGGGTTTTTTCCAAAAGAAGAATCAACTAGGTGTTCAGCATCTGCTGCAAGTCATGCAGTGATTCAACCAGTATGATGATGTCATCTGCAAGTCTCGTGTGAGATGTAGTCGACGTTGATGTTGATGCCACGTCCTTCCCAGTTCAGCGTCTTAAACACCAATGCGTTAGAGAACAAATTTTGGGAATTGACGACCCCTTGGGGGTAACCATCACCTCTTATAGCAGTATTATTATAATATTACTTCACAGTGGGAAAGTGATGGAGCTATACAGGACTTATAGCTCCATCTCTTTCTCACGCTGAAGTAATATTATAATAATACTGCTATAAGAGGTGATGGTTACCCCCCTGGTCTCACCCATCGACGCAGGAGCAAAAAACATAAACTGAGCATATCCCGAGTTTGGACATCTCAGCACTTGGATGTATTGCTAGTCGACTTGGCATCACTCCAGAACAGACCAGGTCTCGATAGAGTCAAAAGCCTTCTCGTAGTGCACAAATTCAAGACATAGGGGCCAATTATACTCTTCGGGCTTTTGCATAATTAGTCGCATTGTGTGGATTTGGTATCCTCTTCGAAACCCGGCCTGCTCCGGTGGCTGAAACTCGTCGAGTTTTCCCACTAGACGATTCGTAACGATTCTTGAAAACAATTTATACACGTGGCTAAGGAGCGAAATGGTCTGTAATTCTTTAAAACGATTATGCTCATTCGCTTTCTCTATAGAGCGCGTATTAGAACGTCGGAGGTCGCGTCGTACCAGTGTTCTAATATTTTTGTTCGAGTGCCCGTTGTTCCGACGACATTATAGGTGGGTTTTCACGTCGTTCCGTCATAAGCTCCAGAGTCTCTTCCGAAAGCTAAGACCTCTACGCCCGTACGCCGCATTTTACCAAATCGCGTGCCTTGCTCCCTGAGGATTTCCGCCATTTGGTCGAGCGCCTGGTCAACGTCATTTGTGGTTTCTACGGCAGCAAATCGGTTATCCAAATCTGACTGGAACGCTTCAAGTCCTAACATAGATTGGAGCATGTTTGGACGGTGCCCAGACTTCATCAAACGAGTTCGCTCGAGCTTGAAGTCGATATTCAAAGAGCTTCGGACAAGTCTGTGTTCAATCACTGTCGGTGTTGAACCTGTTGATCACCGAGACATCCTTGAATATATGCTTTTTATCCGTATAGGGGCTTCGCCACGTCCACTTCCCTTGGGCCTGTTTCTTAAAGAAGACGTTCGTCAAGAAAAGTCCTTTTCCTCCACTTCGAGTTCATCCGAGTGTGCCGAGGTCGGTGCGTAAACCTGAACAATCTTGAGGCTATACGTCTTGGTTTCGCCCGGAGGACACGGTGGAGCATACGGTGGAGGTCTGCCCGGCTTGGGCAGAGCACCGCCGTGTCCTCGTGGAGGCGATCGGCGGCAGAGACCTCTCGCGTCCGGCCCTGGTTCAGGCCATGGTACGGAGCGAGAGGGCATGGGCAGCCGTCACCTCCTTCTGCGAAGCAGTAATGCTCGCGAAGGAGGAGGCGGGACGGTTGAGGTAAAGGCAAGTTTCGCGCCCTCTCGCCCCTAGCCGCCGCAGGAGACGCCCAGGGCGTCGGGAATCCCGGGCGGATTTCCGGCCACCGTAGGCGCGGGCTTGCGGACGGTGAGCAATGGGTAGCTCACCGTCCGGTAAGGACCAGGCCCGGGTCGACGGCGCGTCGTATTCCACGCGCGCCTCAAAGAGATGTCTCAGCACAAAGTAGGGGTCCACTAGGGCCGATGCCTGCCGGGGTCGCGGGAAGGTACTTATGGGTCACCGAGGCCCCCGCAAAACAGGCAACAGGAAGGAATACGGGTGGGTTTTAGCCAGTAAGAGTCTGACACACCCTCCCGCTCCGCCCAGAGCGGGAGAAGTAATTTGACGATTTCCCACCCTCAAAAAAAAAAAAAAAATAATACGACTTGGTTAGCTTCACTACGAGGTACACTACCCTGTTCAAGACACTGGAGACTTTCACAACGTTGTCACAAAGGATTTTTTTTACATGGAACACGATTCCGACTTGGAATAGCTGATCTCCCTCTCGAAAATACATAAGGAGGCCCGTTACAAGGGTTATTGTGTCCTCCCGGTCTCTTCGGACTTCACTCAACCCAAGAATGCGCCACATTATTTTTGTGAGCTCTTTTTTTAGCTGCACTAGGTGTTCTTCGATTCGTAACGTGCGGCCGTTATACGTCGCCAAGATTAGTTGGGTTTGGCGGACATTCGTAACCCGGGTTACCGTGATCGCCGCCAAAATCAGGAATAGCAAGGCGGCCCGGGAACTGGGAGCCGTGGTTGAATTTGGCTTGCCATTTGGAGGCTTTGCCCATAATTGCCATGCTGGGCATACGGTTGGCGATCTCAGACGCATGACGAAAATATCGATGAATAAACATATAAAAAAATAAAATAATACAGACGAATTGAGAACCTCCTTCTTTTTAAGAAGTCTATTTTCATTTTTTAGTTTTCACTCAATATAACCACATTTTTTTAATATATTGTAGAGAAGTCCCGCACGCGCTTTAGCATGCTTTGATCCTATTGGTCTATATATCAAAGGTGTGTTACCACACACAGAAAACACACAGAAATCATCAAATAACTTCTCCCGCTCTGGGCGCAGCGGGAGGGTGTGTCAGACTCTTACTGACTAAAACCCACCCGTATTCCTTCCGTTGCCTGTGTTGCCAGGGGCTCGGTAACCCATTAGTACCTTCCCGTGACCCCGGCAGGCATCGGCCCTAGTGGACCCCTACACTTGTGCTGACGACATCTCTTTGAGGCGCGCGTGGAATACAACGCGCCGTCGACCCGGGCCTGGTCCTTACCTGACGGTGAGCTACCCATTGCTCACCGTCCGCAAGCCCGCGCCTATGGTGGCTGGAAATCTGCCCGGGGTTCCCGACGCCCAGGGCTTCTCCTGCGGCGACTAGGGGCGAGAGGGCGCGAAATTTGCCTTTCCCTCAACCGTCCCGCCTCCTCCTTCGCAAGCATTACTGCTTCGCAGAAGGAGGTGACGGCTGCCCATTCCCTCTCGCTCCGTACCATGACCTGAACCAGGGCCGGACGCGAGAGATCTCTGCCGCCTACCGTGTGACTACGAATACGGATACAGATTCTTAAAATCATAACCCTCCTTTTGGGTTTTGCCGTAATCAGTTAAAAATAACGCACCGAGTTAAATTGCACGATTGAATACTGTCGTCAAACGGTGGTGCAAAGTATTAAGTCTACCGAGAATAAACAGTAAAAAAAAATAATTTGCCTTTCCCTCAGGACACGGCGGTGCTCTGCCCAAGCCGGGCAGACCTCCACCGAATGTTCCACCGTGTCCTCTGGGCGATCCACACAGTGGTAACACCCGGGCGTTTCACTGGGTTGCGACAACCGTAACTAAATTGCCACTGGGTGGAATATACTGCAATCGTAATGAAGAAGCCAATAACCGATATTTGGGTGATTTTATCAAAAAATGATAAGGTAAACTATTAACCTACATAATCAAATGTGCGTAGTTATTTGCACATGTATGGCGTACTAGTATGGTAATGTAAATCTACCATGAAACACTACATCACATCATAAACACTAGTGTTTATGATGGGTCTTCTACACTATACACCAGCACATCTATATTGAATTTTAGTCTGATTCAAAGCCCTTTTTTTATGAATTCACACTGGGGAATTAAGTATTATCAATAGATTAGTGCTTAATGTAATTTATAGCAATAAGCAAATTAGCATTCACAAACTATACAAATAAATAAAATTGAAATATCTGTTTGTAAAGTCAAAATAACAGCTTTTTACTAAATGCAGAAAGTTTATATGGTACTTAAACAAAACAATACTTGTCTGTCTATTTGTTCTAGCTAATCTCCAAAACGGCTGGACACATTTTGACGGGACTTTCACTGGCAGATAGCTGATGTTATAAGACAGAACTTATCTTTAAGATACAACTTTTATTTTAGAAAAAGTCACGCGGGCGAAGCCGCGGGCAGCAGCTAGTTATGGATAAAAAGGGATTTTTTGTCTGATAGTACCAGTTCCTTAGCAACGTTTTTGGATCAAGCTGTATGAAGATGAGAGCTAAAATGTGCGCCCAGTTGAGCAATTCAGGGCGATTTTGGTCAATATGATGACCAATACAATTTTCTTTGCCCAATGTAACCCATCTTAAAAATGCCCCAAATTGCTTCCTATCAATTAGGGGCATTTTTAAGATTGTAATTTCCTTACACATTATAAAACAAAGTGCCCAGCTCGTTTTCTGTCTGTCTGTCTGTCTGAACGCGATAAACTCAAGAACTACTGAACGGATTTTCAAACAGTTTTCACCAATGGACGGAGTGATTCATGAGGAAGATTTAGGTGTATAATTCATTACGGTTTTGCGTATTATTATTGTTGAAGATGTCGGAAAAAATCATACTGACTGGGAGCTTTACTAGCGTGCGCCGCTTAAACCATAAGAGATACATAAAATGTATGTTCTACAGGATTTATCTTTAATAATTTGATAAAAAATTTATTGTTTTTCCGAATCTTATAGAAGCATAAAATATGTTATTTTGGGCATTTCATTTAGATTAAAATGTCTTTACATCATATCATAAATAAATAAAAATGTAAAAATAACTAAATAAATATAATTTAAATTAATACTTTAAAAGAAATCATAGATTCAAGCAGGTAGCCTCCGTGAGATGGTCAGTAACACCAAGGCGTTGCTGGCCTTCCTTGAGGAGCTGGGGTGGATCGAATAATTGATTTCCCAACCGTACGCAAAATGCGCGCATTGACGTAGAGTTGTGGACACCAGCCCGTATTACCTATTACCTATCATAGATTCGTCGTTAGTTACGCGTAACAAAATAATTATGGTTGACGGCGGCGGGCGCAGCGCTAGGAGTCAATGACCTTTTCCTTGGCTATGAGATGTGCGATTGCTTCGTTTCCTTTTGCCGGTAGTATGTTCCAGTAGGATATTTTACGACATCCATGCAGGCGAAGCCGCAGGCAAAAGCTATTATGGTGCCTAAGAATGTTGACATACTATAGGTGCTGTAATAATAATGTAATCTGTTTAGTGTTTTGAAGTTATGGTTGCTGGTATTATTATTTATCATGTCAGTGTCACACTGTTTAGCTTTTTTTGAATAAGTTTATAATTTTATCCCCAAAAATAGGTTTTAGTCAATACCCAAACATAATAAATTGGATTGTGAGGTAATCTAAATAAGCTTATTATTTTCAGTTTTATAAAAGTCCATCAATTCATCAAACATCATATTAAATGAATAAAATATTTCGGACTGACCTGCTGACCATCGTCACTCTGGCTTTCATTATCGGCATTGTCATGAATATTGTTGTTATTGGCTGGATTCACTGATACATTTATCTCGGGATGCTCCTGCTCTTGTTCTGATAAGTTGGAGTCATTTGATGCACTGTTGCTCATCCCATGACTGGTAGACTGTGAGCGCTGTGTTGGTGGGGTACCTCGATCATTCACTATGTAAGTTTGGGCATTCGGCCCCAAGTTCACGTGTGCTATGGAGCTCTGTGGTCTTTGATTGATTTCTGAAATATGGGTCGCAGCTGGCGTATTTCTCGGCATCCATATTGGTAGCGACAGTCGAGCGTTATTGCTTTGCTATTAAGAAAAAATAAAAAGATAGTAATTACTATTTACTATGATTATTATCTTATTAAATAGTAATTACTAGTTTTTTGTTGCTATCTATTGCATCACAATAATTAGTCAATGTTAATAAATACGTGTCACGTACCATACGCGCCTGTTCCACAAGCGGTCTAATTTCTCTGATGACACTGTTGAGACGATCTCCAAGTCCTAGGTTATTTCTATTCGGAGCTGGGGGCCTGGAAACTGAATCGAGCCTGTGAAGTGCATTGTGACGCGGCACCGCCTCCGCAGGCTCGTCGTCTTCTATATCAACTGTCACTTGATTTGGTTGAGCCATTACTTTAAACGAAATAACTACAAAAGTGGCTTATTATAAATTCTTGAATCAAAAATTATCATTTCCAAATATTTATGAGAGAACGAAGGTCAACTATTTTGACATTTCTTGACTTGACTGACGTAACAGTGTTGCCAGATCTGCAGAGTCAAGATCTGTATAGAGGATAGTAAAAATCTGTATGAAATCTGTATTTAGTAAATGAATAAAAATCTGTATTAAGCTGTGTGTGTCGTTTGTATTCTGTATGAATTATTTTTAAGTAACATTTTGATTTGGAGCATATAAGAAAAATAAATAAAATGAATGGTTAATTGTATATATTTTTATTTAGTTTAGTTAACAAATTAGTATCAACATTTAGCTCATAACAAGGCTTATTAATTATTCAGCAGTTGCTTGGTATGCAATAACTGTTAAAAATTAAGTGTCAACATTCATTAGTTCCTGTTTTTGACACAGAAAAGTGTGTGGCGCTAGACGTATTCGGATAGAATCATTAGCAGAAAAAATCGCACTGGAATATTTTCCCTCCCCGAAGTCCGAATGTAAAGGAACATAATATTTGCTCTGTAATCATCTAATGTATATATAAGTCAGCCTGTGGCATATTCATTAAAATGTAACAGAAGTGTACTCCGTGTCAAAATGAACTGTGTAATCTGTGGTCTATCTGTGACATCTGTCAACAATAAAAAAGCCCCGTCGACATGTACTACCATTACCATCTGCCTTGTTTGATTCCATCCAATAAATCTATCCTAATCAGGGTGATCCCCACGAACTTTCAATAATAACCCTTCAATCGTAGTCGTTTCTAGCCGATTTCGTTGTTTCGTTTTAATAAGGTTGATGGAAGAAAAAATCCGCTCCACAGCTGCACTGGAATGAGGTAGACAGAGAAGTGCGGACACAAATTTTGACAATACAGGGTATAAAACCGTAGTATCGTCACCAGGTTTCTTTTCTTGAATAATCTTGCTCCAATATTGTTCTAGATCTTCACCAGCTTGTTCTGAATGAAGAGTCAAATTATTTCTTAGGTGTCTCCACTCTGTATCTAAATTTTGGATTTCTTCGGTCACGATTAAGTTTGGAAAATGAAGGGCGACATTTAACAATGACGCTATCTTTCGTGATTTTATAACGTCTGGATTTAAAAATTCTAATTCTTTTATTAATTCGTTATTAAAATTGTACCGGCTTTTAATTTGTCTGGCGCCTTCTATATAAAAATCAAGACATCGTAGTCGAAAAGTTTTAATGTGTTCTGAATCAAGGTCCGTGACTGTGGCTATGGAGGTTGCGACTTTTGTACCTAAGTAAATCTGTTCGATCGGTACAAACCGTCTTGGGTTGTCAAACTGGATTGCTCCGAGGTCTGTTGACATTAGATAAGAGTTATGAATATAATTATCCAATAATGAACGAAATGCGGTTTTCATATTTTCATGGAGTTTATGGATTTCTGGACGCTGGGACTGCATTAGTTTGTTGAAATTATTAAACATTTCTAGGGCATATTCCAAAAACTCTAAGTACATTTTATTATATGGATTTTTCAGCATGTGTAGAATGTTATCAGATGTCTGTAATCGATCTGTGAAACTGTGTTCAGTGAAATAAAGTATAAGTGCCAGGTATTGCTCCAAAAGTCTGACTACAGCTGATCGCAGAGAAAGCCACCTGGTCTGGCAGGGATGTAAAATCTTATGAGATCTAGAAATTCCTGAAACTCTTTGAGGATACCACTCCGCTTTGGGCTATTTTGAAAATAGTTGTACACGTCTCTTATCAGGCTCTCTGGTTCTCGTGGCAGCTTTGTGCATGCATATGATGCACAGAGATGGAATGTGTGACATATACATTTTATCACAAATAAATTGGGTATGTCCGCAAGTAATCTTGTAGCTAGTGAATTGTGCTGCCCCATCATGGTGCTAGCACCATCAGCAGCAAATCCCACTAAATTTTCTTTATAAGGAATACAATTGTCTGTAAAGACTTTCACAATGTGTTGGTAGAGCGTTTCAGCAGTCCCGTCTTGAATCGGTACTAAACCGAGAAATGCATCGGTAATTTTGTTATCTTCGTAAAAGCGAACAATAAGGCACAAGTGTTTAATACATCCTCTGTCTGTGCTTTCGTCAACTAATAATGAAAATTTATTGTTTTTTATATAATTTATAATATTTTCTTTATCAGTCGCCCCTGTAACTGAAGTTAAAATTTTTGTTGTCTTTGTTCTGCCACAATTAATAGATTTTGCGATTTCCGAGTCTGGGCATACTTTTTGGATTAACTGGGGCAAATGTTCCATGACAATCATCGCCAAATTATGCTCTGCTACGAAAGATGCTAGCAGGATATCTGCCGTCTTTGTAGAATTGATATTTTTCTGTACGAAACTTTTCATCGACTTTTGCGTGCTACTCGAACTAGGAACAGAATTTGTATGTTTTGTAGTTTTTTTGTGGCGATATAAATCGTTTTTACCACCACATGCTATTGATAGATCAGATAAACAATACTTGCAAAACGCATATGTATCTCCTTTCTTGCTAGGTGCAAGCCAAGTGCTGAAACCCGATTCTTCCATCCATTCTCGATTAAATTTCTGCAGTATCCGTGTTTTTTTCGGTGCACTAGCCATAATATAACTCCGTCTATAGCACACTCACTATGTTTTAAATGAAAACAACTCTCGTTATCTATCAAAGACAGAAAAAATCGATGAAACTCAGTCACACACAGAACTTGCAGAACGAACGAATAAAGGAATCCATTCGTCTGTCTATGTACATTTAGGGGTCTCTCTCGTTTCGCGATGTGTAAGCCCCTAAACAAGACTGCCTCGTCTGGTTGTAGAAGGTTACGGGTCCATTAATTAAAGTCTTTCGTCAAGTTAATAATGTTTGTATTTATTACATTGAAAACCCTTTAAGACAACCTTCTACGCGGACCGATGTAGTGTCACTGGCGTCCATTCATACTTCTCGCTTGTATACCTTTTGCTTATCAAGTGTTCTGCCTTTCATGTTTACATTGTGTCCCTACACTACATCCCCCCAAAATTTGTAAAAATAAAATTTTATTTAATTACTATTATCTTAAAAGTAGGTACTAAAACATAATACAATTTATACTTATGAATAGGTACTAGGAATTTGTATCGTAGTGTTATTTATAAATAACGTATACTGTTACATCCTGTAGGGACAGAGAACAACGAATATTAAGGTTACCTTACAACTATGGTCCCTTTGTTAACATTGTTGATATAATAGAAATTTGTTTCATATGAATTGTTTCATTGTTATCTTATATTTATATCTTTGTTCTTAGTATTTACAAAGAAATTGCTTATCGACAAATGAGTACGTGTGACCGTTGATTAATTTAGTAATAATGCACAAGTTGTTCTTTGTTATATTTAGTTTGATCAATACTAGTTATTGTGCGGGCTTTGTTCGTCATTCATTTATTTATTTTAACAATAATAGTCACTGTTGTTTGTTACACCACCGGTCCTTCATTTATTTATTTAAAAGAAAGAACAATGGTCACTGTTGTTTATTACAACATCGTACGTTAGGATAGTGTTTACAGGTTAAATCTGACTGGCGGCTTAACAGTACGTCCACTGCTGGTTTTCGTGTACAATATAGACTTCTCATTATTCTTATCTGGAGGTACTATGCTATGGTCTGGATTTGTGCAAACATTGCTAGTTTCTGAATGCTCATTAAGTACATATGCAGGCTTTAACCTATCTATTGATATACTACTTTTCCTGTTTGGTAGCTGAATTACGTATACTTTGGGTGTTCTTTCTATAACGCGATAGGGACCATTGTACGTAGGCGTTAATGGTGGGCGTATGGCGTCATTGCGAACAAATACATACTCACAATTTTTTAAGTCATTATGCACAAACAGTGCGCGTGAGTCTCGTGAAATACGGGGTACAGGTTTGAGTTTACTAATGGTATTTTTAATGTTTTCCAATAGTGTATGGTTGTCGTACTGTTGCATGTCAGAGATATTGTAGAAATCTCCTGGTAAGCGAAGCGTTTGTCCGTATACGTATTCTGCGGGACTCGTGCCATTGTCGCTTCTTCCTACTGCGCGTAGTCCTAATAATACTGTAGGCAGTTCATTACACCAGTAATGGTTGTTTTCTAGTCGTGCCGTTAATGCTGATTTCAATACTCTATGCCAACGTTCTACAATACCATTACTCTGTGGGTGGTATGGTGTAGTACGCAGTTTCTTAATACCCATTAGTTTCATTAATTGTTTAAATAACGCACTCTCAAATTGACGACCTTGGTCGCTTGTAATTCTTTCAGGACAGCCAAATCTGCTAATCCATGTGTCGTAGAATACCTTAGCTACTACTTCTGCTGTGATTTCTTTGACTGGTATCGCCTCAGGCCACCGTGTACACCGGTCAATTATAGTTATTAAGTACCTATTTCCATCATGTGATAATTTTAGAGGTCCGACTATGTCGATATTTACATGTTCAAAACGTTTACTTTCTGAATATTGCTGTAAGTCTGAAACAGTATGTCTAATTATTTTGCACTTTTGGCAAGCTATGCAATACTTTGCCCACCGGGTGACGTCTTTATTGAGGCCGGGCCAAAAGAACCTTTGTGCAACTAACTTGCGTGTTGCCCTAATACCGGGATGACTAACATTATGTATCGAGTCGAATGCAATTTTTCTATAACTTGGTGTTAAATACGGTCTACATGAATTAGTTGAATTTTCGCAATATACAGCTGTTTCGCAATTTGGCATAAAGTATTTCTTTATACATAAATTATCGTTTGATCCTTTCAATAGCTGTGTGAGCTCGGTGTCATTCACCTGAGTTCGTCCTAATTCCGCAAAATCAAGTACAGTCGGGCAGTCGATTGTTTGAATGCGCGATAAGAAATCTGCGCCTGCGTTTTTCTCGCCTTCTATGTACCTGATTGTTGTAGTGAATTCGCTAATGAATAAAAGTTGTCTTGTACGTCTAGGTGTTTCGGAGTCACTTTGTAGTTTGCTAAATGCGTATATTAACGGCTTGTGATCCGTGAATATAGTCGGATTATTACCTTCAAGTAGATATCGAAAATGCTTAACTGCCAAGTAGATTGCTAATAACTCCCTGTCGTACGTAGAGTACTTTTGTTGGGCTTTTGTGAACCTCTTTGAAAAGTAGCCTAATGGTTGCCAGGAGTCGTTAATTTTTTGTTGCAAATTTTGAAGGAATTCCATTTTGAAGGAAATCCCCGAACATAGTATTACAATCGCTTACGAGTAAAAGTGTTCATCGATGTTGCCATTTAATTTTGAAAACTACTAAATCTAAAAAAAATAAGCAAATGACCAAAATCCGTATAAAAATAACTCCTTATTTTTTATCGGTATGACATGTTAAAAATCTGTATGAATACCGAGAAATCTGTATATATGGCAAAACTGCTGACGTTTTGTTTGAAATTCGTTCAGAAAGACATACTGACTGGCAAAATTATTCAAAAGATCCAGTTCAGAAACAGTTGTGAACAAAATCATCGATCTCTATTTAGTTTTTAAAACACGAGTTGTATTATATATTTATAATCTAACTCGCTTTTGCCAGTAGCTTCGCCCACATAAAATTTCCGACATCACATCCATGTGATGTCGGCAGCAAAATCATTAATTAAATCTTCGCAATCCAATTTCCTTAAAAAATCAGCTTCTATATTAAGCAAGCAAGATCGTTTTTACCCTTTGCTCGGTCATTGTTGCGCGGCGGCGTGACAGCCACAGAACATAATTATATACCTGGCGACCTCGGGGCAAGCTGGATCGCCTCAACGCAAATGTACATGTACATCTGTGGTGGGGAGACCCAGACAGCCACGCACTTCTTCTCTTGCAACCGAGCGGGTGGGCAGGTTGCGGATAGCCCAACTCCGGCTGCGGGACCGACTGTTAATGTCGACCCCGCACCCGGAGCATCTCGAAAGAGATCCCGGACAAGAGAAGCTCCCGAAGGCCAAATCCCAGGCTCAGGGAAACCTATGTTACCTTGTCCTATGCTCCTATCACCAAACAAACCATCCCTCCGCATACATAGATCCCGTCGGTCCCCAAATCCCTAGGTCAAATCCCAGGCGTAGGGTGACCCCCAAAACCACACCACCTCACCTAACCATGCCTTCCTTCCTATCCCTATATCCCGTCGATCCACGAGGAGGGGTAACCTCGATTCCTCAAAAGCCCACCCCCCATAGCCAAAAAATATGCAGAACGAGGAAAAATCTACCCAGGTGGGTCCCGGCCGAGCCGGGGAATCCCACACCGCTTCGGCGGTCAGCCCCCATCGTATTCTGGGGGGGGCATCCGACTGCTCTTTGGTGCCGCGCTCTTCAGCGCGGCCGGCTGCTGACTCAGCGCCCACAACACAGGCTGCGACTTACGCGCCATCCCACCCTACCACGGCTGCGACTAGTGCGCCAACAATCTCAACTCCGGCTGCATCTCACGCGCCAACACCCACTACGACGTGTATGCCTACCACAAGTCTCTGGCAACAGAGCCTTGTGCGTAACAGCATCACCAACCCGGACAAGGACCAACTACAACACAGACAGAGAGTGACGGGGAAGGAAGACGGACCTGGCAGCTCTAACACTTTCCCGGCCGATGGAGTACGCATGCTGTACAAGCGCGGAAAAATCATGGCTCGAGGGAAGAAAGTAGGCGACCGAAAGCGCAACACTCGCGAAGGCTCTAGCCAGCGCGAAGAGCGATCGGACGCCGAAGAGGTAGTACGCGACCAGCCACGTGTACGCGAAGGGGCAACCCAGCGCGGAAAACGGCCGGACGTGGAATCACGTGACCAGCCGCAAGTACGCGAAGGGGAAACCCAGCGCGAAAAGCGGCCGGACGCGGAACTATGCGGGCGAGGGCAAGTACGCGAAGGGGAAACCCAGCGCGAAAAACCTCCGCACGCGACTGAGCCTGCCGGGGCCGCCAGCCGACCCCAGGACACCGACTTGACCCACGACCGACCTCGACCCCAAAGGAAGAGGGGTAAGCGCGCTGGATCCTCACGCCAACCGCTACCGGCGAGAAGCACCCAGACGGGTACCTCCGATCCGCAGCCTGGACCAAGCGGTACAGGGCCGGTGAAGAGGGAGCGCCCCGACGACTCGGCCTCACCGAGCACGCTTCAGGGGGACGCCAAACGCGTGAGGGTCCACTCCGCCCAGGGAGTGCAGAGGACCTACGCGCGAGCCACAAAGGACATTCCTGCGCGGCTGGCCGTAGCAATCTGCTTCCCTACCCCTCTAGAGACCTGACCAAGGAAGAGGCCATACACATCAAGACCAAACTTGAGAGCCTTATGCTGGACACGGACTCCACATCGCAGCTCCCTGCCTTCCGCGGCTACCCTCGGGTAGCGGAAGGCACCGTGCAGTTGTGGTGTGAGGACGACCATGCTCTGACCTGGCTGACTCAGAACGTGCCCCGTATACAACTCCCAGACACCGACCTTACCCTAACGGTAATGAAACAGACCGACGTGCCGACCCGTGCCCGAGCCTCACTCTTCGTCCCACGCTACAAGGGGGACATTGCCCGGCTCCAAAGTATTCTGATTCGTCAGAATACTTGGTACGACATAGGCAAGTGGTCGCTGCAAAGGGCAACTACCGTCGGTGGCGACAACTATGGGACATATTTGACCCTAGGTGTACCACCGGAGGAAGTTGAGAAGGTCCTAGCCCGGGAGCGTCGGATATCGTACCTGCTTGGGTCGATATACGTACGCTTCTGGCCCACGACCCAACCCCCTGACACCGCGACCCAACCCCCTGACACCGCGACCCAACCCCCTGCCACACTGACCGAAACAACGACGGACCTGACTGTGACGATACCGACGTCAACAGACACACTGGACACGGACATGGACAGATTGGAGGAGGTCATGGCCCGAGCGGCAATGGCCGACGAAGACGAAGCCATACCGCCAACATCGCCCGGCTGGAACGAGCAACTGTTAGCCTCGTCACCGGGCGGTCAACACGACGACCAGCATAGGGCGGAGGGAGCGGAGGGATTGTCCGATGGATCCATCTCCGACTAACTCCACCCCACCGTCGCCATCGCCCCCCCTCAACATCATACAGACAAACCTCCAGCATAGCCAGACTGCCACGGCTAGTTTACGCAGGGCGCTGGAGGTAACACCCCGAACCATCGCACTGATCCAAGAGCCTTGGATCAGGAATAATAAAATATGTGGCCTCGGTAACATCGGAGGTAAGCTGATCCTGAACACACACAGCGCAGACAAGCCAAGAAGCTGCGTCTACATACCCAAAGGAATTCCTATCACACCACTTACTCAATTCTGTTCCAGAGACTTAACAGCTGTCAAGCTCCACAGCGATGGTAGCGCTCCAGATGTTGTACTGGCCTCGGTGTACATGCCAGGCGAGGACGCAAACTGTCCTCCAAAGGAGATGGCCGACCTAGTGCAGCACTGTGAGCGCGCCAAACTGGAGCTGATAATCTGCACCGACTCGAACGCTCACCACCCTCTATGGGGCAGCGACGCACCGAATTCCAAAGGAGAGGTATTATCCACCTATTTATTTTCTACTAATCTTAACATCATTAACCGCGGCTCTGAACCCACTTGGGTCACAGTCCGAGGACAAACGATCATAGACTTAACACTTGCTACAGAAAACGCGACTAACTTTATTATGAACTGGCACGTATCGGACGAGCCATCTTGCTCGGACCATAGGAGGATACGCTTCACAATAACTACCAATACAAAGAAACCAACACCAAGGCGGAACCCGCGGCGCACCGATGTACCCGGGTTTAAACGTCTACTAGCCTCTCTATTAGATAGACACCTATCACAGGTAACTATAAGAGACCAAACGCAACTGGAATACACCGTGACAAAGTTATCAGAATATATAACCGAAGCATACCATGCATGCTGCAAACTAAGAGCGCCAAAAGCCAAGGGCGAGAGGAACCCCTGGTGGAACGCAGAACTTAGTAAACTCAGAGATGCATTGCGGAAACAATTCAACAGAGCCAAAAACACCAGACTCCCGGACGACTGGGAACTATACAAAGAAACCCAATATGCATACAAAAAACAGATTAGAACCGCCAGGAGATCTGCTTGGCGGAAATTCTGTGAATCCATAGAGACAAATAACGAAGCCGCTAGGGTAAGGAAGATCCTGGCAGCAGACCAGGACCGAACTCTTGGCGCGCTGAAAAAGCCTGATAATTCATACACACTAACCGACCAGGACACCAGTAAGGTCCTTCTCGAAACCCACTTCCCAGACTGTAGACTCCTGGAGGATGCGAGGTGGGAGGCTGAACCAGAATGGACCCCAACGGATCAGGACTGGTCCACAGCCCGCAACATAATAACAGAAGACCGGTTAAGGTGGGCTATTGACACCTTTCAGCCGTACAAGTCCGCAGGGCTAGATGGCATTTTCCCAGCCCTGCTGCAGTGGGGGGTAAATCATCTGGTGCCATTGCTGACGGAGATTTATCGAGCCTGCATGGCACTCAGGTACATACCCCTCGCGTGGCGCGAGGTGAAAGTCATTTTCATACCGAAACCTGGCAAAACCGACTATACACAACCCAAAGCTTATAGGCCTATAAGCCTCACATCCTTTCTACTGAAGACCCTCGAGAGACTTTGCGATAGACACATTCGAGACGGACCACTTCGAGCCAAACCCCTCCATAAACAACAGCATGCGTATACCACAGGCAGATCAACAGAATCCGCGCTGCACAGCGTGGTTTCCAAAATCGAATGCGCAGTGGATCACAAATGCTCAGCACTGGCCGCCTTCATTGACATCGAAGGCGCCTTTGACAAAACGATGTTCAAAAGTATCAACACGGCCCTTGACAGGCACAGCATAGACCAGACCATAAGTGGCTGGATCTCAAATATGCTTAAACTGAGAGCGGTACAAGTCACAGTGAACGACACCACCAGGGCCATAGTGGCGAAGGGCTGCCCACAAGGTGGCGTCCTCTCGCCACTCTTATGGAACCTGGTTGTCGACAGTCTTATCAAAACACTCAACGATAAAGGTTACTTCACCGTAGGCTACGCGGATGACTTAACCATAATAATAAACGGCACCCACGAGAATACCCTGTGCAACCTTATGCGCCAAGCCTTAAAAATAGTAGAGGTTTGGTGCAATAAGCACCAACTATCAGTAAACCCTACAAAAACCGAATTGGTTCTTTTCACAAAGAAGAGGAAATTGCCGCTACTACAGCTACCACGATTCTTTGGAACCACCCTAAGCCTATCAACTGAAACCAAATACCTGGGCATTTTCTTGGACAAACAGTTGAATTGGGCAAAACACACCAACTACATCATTACAAAAGCCAGCATATCACTGTGGCAGTGCAAAAGACTGCTCGGCAGGAACTGGGGAATTAACCCCAAGATTACCCACTGGCTATTCACCACGGTCATCCGGCCAACTATCACATACGGCTCACTAGTCTGGTGGCCCAGGACAGACCTGAGCACAGCCCAAAAAGATCTCGAAAAACTGCAACGGTTTGCTTGTGTAGCAATCACAGGCTGTATGAGAACTACGCCCACCGCCGCCCTACAGGCGATGCTTGGATTGCCGCCTCTGCACCTCATCGTGCGAGAGGAGGCGGCCCTGGCCGCCTTTAGGCTTAACATAACAGGGACCCTGAGCAAAGACTCTAGAGTCAAGCACATACGCATAAGGGAGGATGCGATCAAACGAAGACCGATGATGGCATCACCCTGCGACAGAGCCCCAAAACTACACTGTTTCCAAAAGCACTACAACATAATACTCACAGAAGAACGGTGCGACTATTCAGGCCCGCATGAGGTAAGAGTATACACCGATGGATCAAAGACCAACTCCGGAACCGGAGCTGGCGTTTTCTCACACGACCTTAACATAAATATATCCTGTCCGCTGGGAATGTTCAACACCGTCTACCAGGCGGAATGTGTGGGCATTATACAAGCGGCGTATGCCATAGAAGCCAGGAGAGTTACTGACACTCATGTACGTATACTCTCCGACAGCGCCTCAGTTCTCCAATCCCTAGGAAAGAAACATAATACCTCGAGATTAACACAAGAATGTCACAATGCGCTAGAACGTATAACGGTATTGAACCGCAACACAGTGACACTGCAATGGATAAAAGGACACAGTGGATCCCTGGGCAATGACGCAGCTGACGAACTAGCCAGGAAAGCATCCGGCACGTCAGTCTGTGGACCAGAGCCAATCGTGCCCATCCCCTTCAACCAACTACGCAGGTGGCTACAGGAGCTCACCCACACACAAGCGGAGAGCTGGTGGTCCTCGGTACAGGGGTGCAGACAGTCCAGGGAGGCTATGCCATCCTTGGATAGCAAGTTAACCAGGCGCCTGTTACGCCTGAACAGGACCGGCCTGCGCCTGTTGACGGGGACCACGGGCCACTGCTCGCTAAACAAACACTTCCACACAATAGGCATAACGGACAGCCCTCTGTGCAGGGCTTGCATGGAGGCAGAGGAAACCGTTGCGCATGTGCTCTTCGAATGCACAGCCGTCACCCACATTAGAACAGAAACCCTCGGGGCACCTAGATCCTACACAGAGGTTCTAAACAGACCAGGAGATGTTATCAACTTCTGGAGGGAGGTGGGCTGGTTGGAATAACCACCAAAAAACGGCCGCCATGGCCCACGCACAATGGTCCACTTGAAGGACTAAGTGCGGAAACCAAACCCTCTAACATAGAACATAGATACCTGGCGACAGCGTTCACGAAACTCCCGAGCACCAGCGTGAGTGTTTTAAAGGCTCGCGCGTAACAATATTCTTCCTAAATCAGTTATATGTACGAAATAACTTATACGTACATTTTATATGTACGAAATAATTACTTTACATTGTATTTTATTATACATTACATTAAACATATCTATATTTTTATACATGATTATTGTTATACGATGCGGTGCAATACGGCCCGCCATAATGTGCGCGGGCCTTTAGAATATTTTGGTACTTTCGATTTATTTCTTGTTATCATCAGTGATTTTTTGTCACGATTGGCCGCCCCTAATATCTAGCCGCCCTAGGCCCGGGCCTACTGGGCTTTAGGGCAAATCCGCCACTGGCAGGTTCTCAATTGCAGAGCTGGTACAGTTAATACGCGCGAAATTGAAGTGGATGAGACACGAAATTCAAATTATTGTACAATGGTCTTGAAATTTGTTTACGGTGCTTTCTCGTAGAATGGGTGTCAATTTGATCTCCCTGCCCTGGGCCCCGGGGTGTTACCCCGGTTGCCCCCATAGTAGTTCCGGCCCTGACAGCAACCGACGGATTACAATACGTTGTGTTTTGAGAATTGTGGAACATGACAATAGAGTTAGCATTAAGTCCATAAGTACGAAAATAATGTGAAATTACAGCCCATGCTGATGCTACGCTCCTGCTATAGTAACTATTGTCTATTTTTCACCGTCAGTCGTAGTCCAACCAGCTGCTACGTTTGTTAGATGTTTGTTGGAGAAAGGGATAACAAATAAATGAAACGTCGATTATTTTTTCAATAATTTATTTTTGTTTTTAAATAATAGTCAATAGACCGCAATGAATTTCTAGCTTTTGATACGATGAGCAAATAACACCTACTGTAGATACGATACGTCATGTACGCACGATGTAGATATACGTAAATTCAGTCTTTGATTAGGCTTTACACCGCTGCTGCGGCTCATGGCTCAGGCCACGGGCGTTTCCCTCGAATCCGATCGTTGTTAACTAAGACGAGTAATAATGTCACATTATACACCCACGAATAAATTTTAATTTGTGCTCAAATTATGCCCAAATAAATAAGTATAGATACACTATGTAATTGGACTGTATAGTTAAATAATGAACGGTTGATTTTAAATACTCAGCACGCTCTTGGCACGTTTTTTAAAAGCTCACACGCTTCGTTGTCGGGTCTTAAGGCGAGAACACCTTGGGAATGTAAATCTCTGACCGCTTCCAATAATCTTCTCTCAGCTCTAGGCTCTCCTAATGCGACGTCAACGCTTCCTGCACACAGGAGCAGTGCTCTGAGCGCTGCCCGGGGCCAGTCCGGCCTTAAACCCCGTCTAACCGTGTCTCCAGCAGGTGCAGCACCTAATCTCGCACACTCTGCTTCTAATCGATCTCCGTACTCCTCTATTAAAGTGTCGCCAACTGATCTCCTCAGCTCTGGTGTCAAAGATGACAAAAGTAACAGCGCGACATCATCCATTGGTCTGCCTAGAGAAACCATTTGCCAATCTAGAGCTATACACTCGCAGACACCTTCTCTTTCGCGGAACAAAAGATTTCCACTCCAAAAATCGGCGTGTGCGAGCGGTGCTGGCTCAGCAGGTCTTAGTAATGTTTCGAGTAAGGAAGGTGCCCGAGCACTTAAAGCAGATACGGCGGCCGCTTCCTCGACGCAATCAGGACGACCTCGTAGGAATGCTTCAAGTTGTGGCAGTCCTCGCCGCACGAGGCGCAGGTATCCCGCCGCAGCTCTTTCGCACGGGAACAAAAAATCAAATCTTTGGTCCAAAGGTCCTTCCCTATCGCGCAGTGCAAGGGAAAGCGCGTGAAGTCTCGCAGCAGCATGAAGTGCTGATCTTGCTCGCTCTTCAGTCAGACCTTCAGCGAAATCTGCCGCTTCGTAGCCGATTGACGTGACGTCTTCTAAAACAAGCTCGCTGTCTCCTCCAATCTCATCTGAAATGAGAATAGATAAAAATATTTGAACAAGAATGGTTACTTCGTTGATGGAGCAGGTTTATTGTTTTATTTCCAAATACGAGTAAGACCTTAAAAACGAATAATTTACATACACTTAGTACGATAACAGTTATTCATTTTACGGACCCATAAGATACAGCCTCCTGCAGCTACAGCCTGACCTAATTTTTGAAGCCATGAAAAATTAAACCTAGAAACAGGTCACACAGGCGAGAAGCGGGCGGGGAGGAAAGTGGCGGGAATTTCGCATGCGACGCGCAAAGGTGAAAAGTCAAGTGGGACTACACTGACTACACAAGATCATAAAAAAATATAGTCGACAAATTGTTTAGATTGGTTAGGCACTGCGGTACGTACTGTAGGTACCGACCTACTAAGATATAAGCACATGTGAGAATTTATCGTGGTATAAGTATTTGAGACATTCCACCAGTCCACCAAGACCTTGAGAAGACAAAAATAAATTGCCTGAGTCAATGACTGGAGATTCGATACGCGCGATGCATACAAATGACTGAAGGATAAACATCACATTCGAGTTACGTTTTATGCATAGAAAGACGTATGCGATAGTTAGAATTCTACTAACCAGGTAGTCTGGCCTTCACGCATCTAGGCACAGGTAAGCCCGATCCAGGGCCAAGTGCTTCCTCCGCCAGTTTGTTGAGAGCCGGTGCGAGCTCGGTGTAGAACAGGATCTCCCTGGTGTCAAATTGAGCCTCCGCCACGAACAGCCGCCCGAAGGGGTCTCGCGGAGGCAGTTTAACAACCAGTGGCAGAGCCCTGCGTTCACCATTACTTTCATAGCAGACTGTCACAGCCAGAACACGACTCAGAGCGCCAGCAACTCCTGCGCGTGACTCCACATGCACCTACAGGACATTCGATTCAATAAGTATGTGAGATAAGAAAGTATTAATACAGTACAGACAGTAGAAATTATTGTAATAATAAACCATTTATTTTATAACAAAGATAACAGCCAGATATCTAGAAGTGGACGTATTGAGTGACCGGCGGCGGGCGGGTATGATGATTATAAACAAAAAAGCTAAACTTGTGATTTAATTTTCGTGATTTACCGCCTCGGATTTTTTTCACGATATCATGCTCGACTGAGGACAAATAAATTCCACGCATTCCCGTAAGTTACGTCTGGCTAGTTCTACAGACATAAAAACAAAAGATTAAAATCTAAACCTAGGCGGTCAATTTAACTAATACTTCAGTTAGAAACTAACGGTAAATAATAAGTTGTGATGAATATGACAGAGACGAACCTCGCTAGGTGCGACCACGCCCGAGCCAGCCAGCAGCTCCCGGGCCCACTCCTCGGTGAGAGCGGCATCTGCGTCGGCCTCCGGGCCCGGCTCGCAGTCAGAGTCCTCGCTGCCGCTGCTGGGGGCTTCTGAGATCGCCGCGCTGTCCGGCCCCCCGGCTTGCATCGTGCGCACTGTACTCTCTACAACAACTCAGCAATAAATACTAGCTTTAATTACTTGACGTGACTACGCACATCTCCGTGTCTAGAGCACTTGTCGTATTTAACAGCAACGCGAAACATTCGAGCGCAGAAAAAATATTACTTCACACAGGGTGCTAGTGTCGGTGCGCTGAGCTCGAATAGATACGCCTGGGGTTATGTCTCGATTTGCCGGCGTCTCGCGCATGCGTGTATCTACGGTTGCCTCAATTATTCATCGGGACTCCCATATCGTGTCACCCACCGCTCAATGATGAATCAACCTATGCATATATATTGCTTGTTTTGGTCTAGTATCTATTAGTGGCTGCGAACATAAAGATATTCACGAATTCATAGGATTAACAGTTACCACCATGCCCGTCACCACATCAGTTTTTTGCGTAGACAGATAATAAGCTGTCTACGATTTTTTGTTATTTATTCGTATGACAGGTTTTCAATTTTTCTTACAAATGTGTTTTGTCTGAGGTTGTATCTCATTAAAGGAAAAGTTTATTACTTATTAATTTATTTCAGATAATATTTTCAACGGCTCAGCAAGACTATTAAATTTAGTTTCGGTGCCTAAAATAACTAATGGAAATTGGGATCACTTCAGGTTTTGTTTGTATTGGTATGTCACTGATGAATTTATCTGAAACGATTTGGAACCATTGTTGTGGTAGGTCTCTAAAATAAAAATAGAGCTAAATTCATTTTGATTGGCGTTGGAATCAACATACAGATGGACGTGGCAAAACTATAAGGGTGCATAGTGTGACTACGAATACAGATACAGATCCTTAAAATCATAACCCTCCTTTTGGGTTTTGCCGTAATCAGTTAAAAAGAACGCACCGAGTTAAATTGCACGTTTGAATTCTGTCGTCAAACGGTGGTGCAAAATATCAAATCTAACGAGAACAAATAGTAAAAAAAAAATTATTTGCAAAATTTTTCCTAGCTCGATGGGAAAAGAAAAGAAAATGTCATTAGTGTTGCCAACTGAGTGTAGGTAAGGTTTTCGGGCTAAATCGACTTTAAAAAAACGGACTATCTCCAACTGCAAAAAGTTGGTCGACTATTACTAGTTAATTTGTAAAGCCTACTTAGCTATGATAGTTTTCGTTTCATATACTACCGCTTCATTTTATATACTAGGTACTGCTATGATTTTTTTCACATATCCATGAACAACCATCTAACTGGCAGGGGGGACTTGACTCTAACAAAAATTAGCACTGAAGTATATTACGTAAACAATAAAATTATCCCTTGCACATTACGTGCAAGGGATAATTTTTTACTATTTTTTTTGGGTGGGAATTCATCAAATAATTTCTCCCGCTCTGGGCAGGGCGGGAAGGTGTGTCAGACTCTTACTGACTAAAACCCACCCGTATTCCTTCCTGCCCACCCATTAGCTACCCATTGCTCACCGTCCATAAGCCCGCGCCTACGGCGGTTAGGGGCGCGAAATTTGCCTTTTCTTCAACCGTCCCGCCTCCTCCTTCGCGAGCATTACTGCTTCGCAGAAGCAGGTGGCAGCTGCCCATGCCCTCTCGCTCCGTACCATGTCCTGAATCAGGGATTTTACCACTCTGTCGGCGTGATTAATATGTATAGGTACCTATGCCAAATCACAGCGTTCTAATACTAAGTGACTCTGAGCTACAGTGGGGACAGACAGACAGGCAGACAGACGGTCATGGTGAAACTATAAGGATGTTTACTACGGAACCCTAAAAAGGGCTAGATTAGTCCATAAATGTAATAGATAAATAATTTAACATTTTTAATCCAGCCCTTTTTTGGGTACATGGAATGGATGGGACGATCTTAGAATATAGAAAGAACCAGAAGCCGCGAACACGGCTAATACTGAAGCGTCAAAAACAACTCTTAAATAGAGTAGTTTGACGCGCAGCCGATCAGTTACTCTGTGAACGTCGTACGGCGTAACGTGTTTTACCGGTGTGCAATTTTATTTAATTATGCCGTCTTGTGTCGTTCATACCTGTAAAAATGCAGCGGGGCTACAAAATAAACAGGATGGGATCACATTTCACGTGTAAATAGCGCATTCAAATATCGTCTTATTTAATTACGGAATGAATTGTTCAGTTTGTAATTGTCATAGAGAATGATGCATACATCTTGTTAGTGTTGCCAGTATAAGAGTTTTGATTTTCCCTTCTTTTTATGACCTACTGAGGGCATTTATTCGTTGTAGTGTTAAATTAATAACAACTTTAAAAAAAACCCGACTTGAAAAAGAAAGTTTATCAATGCAACCCGTATGTATATATGATTTTGTTAGAATTGCATAACATTCATAATAGGTACTATGTTAGACTATTAGAATTTCTAGAGGGGGCGGGTGTATGAAATTATGTATCTATGAAAAGACCAATTGTGATTGTATTATTTATATTATCTTACCAATACTCTCAACGTTTACCCCAAAACAGGTTCATAATGTCCGAGCTAGCAACATTACGGGGGTGGGAAGTGAGGCGGGCGCGGGACGCTTGTCTTGATTTTGGACACAGCGTGCGGTTTGCAATGACAGTTGAACGCGGATTCTAGTTCTTTCTATATTCTAAGGGGACGATGTAAATCAATGGAATAGGAAGCTATGAAAAGCATGTCGATTCTGTAAAAATCTCACCGTGAAAACTTGCGTGGAGAGAGCTGTCAGTGTCATCCCACTGATGCTAGGGATTGACCAAGCATTACATTTACAATCATAATCGAGATCCTTGGTCATCTCTAGCATCAGTTGGGATGACACTGACAGTTCACTCCACGCTCACTTCACCTAAGTTTTCACGGTGAGAAGGTTACAGAATAGCACTGATGTTTTTGAAATGTATTTTTTAAACTGCTAAATAATAATAAAAAAATCGTTGATTCTTTAATATAATTGATTGTATATTCCCTACTGGGTAGATTATTAAAAAATATATAATTCTGGATATATTGTTTAATCATAAAATTATAAGACTGCTTCAAAAAATCTTTGCATATTTGAAGTAGCTTAAAAGTTGCAGTCCTCATCGAGTCTTCGATCCAATTTTTTTGAAGAGATGCTTTGTGATTTCCTAGTTTTTGTTTAAAAAGCTTTATTTCGTTTTCAGCACTGAAAACGAAACTGAAAACTATCTCTGTTTGTGCTTTTTGCTTTACAAAGCACAAACAAAGATAGTTTTCAGTGTATGTGTATGGTTTTGACAGATGATAGTTTTGGGCTAGATTTCGGGCTAGGGCTAAATCATTAGATTAGATCATAGATCCATCGAGCTAGGAATAACATGGAGGCGTCGCGTTATTCTTTATGTACATTTGCGTATACAAATATGAGTGAAATATGATACAGATTGTGAAATATCGTTTTGTCTCATTCTTTCTAATCTAATAATCGTATTTGATTAAAGAGACAACAATATTTAAGTTGATGCTCAATAGGGTAACATCATGTCGTGACGTAGTGACAGCTGTAGGTAAATATCAGCCATCTTAAGCAACAAGTTTCGTGGTACCTAGCTTTTCTGTCAAATGGTTCTTTATTTTTTTTACTAATGAGATTTGCGAGAAAATTACGAGGAATTTACCCTTAATTAAAACTGCATGTAAATGTTGGAAAACAGCAATTCAACATGCCTTTTTTTCTTTTGTATGGGTGGGAAATCATCAAATAACTTCTCCCGCTCTGGGCGGAGCGGGAGGGTGTGTTAAGACTCTTACTGACTTAAACCCACCCATGTTCCTTCCGTTGCCTGTGTTGCCAGGGGCCTCGGTGACCCTTTAGTACCTTCCCGCGACCCCATTGGCCCTAGTGGACCCCTACATTTGTGCTGACGACATCTCTTTGAGGCGCGCGTGGAATACAACGCGCCGTCGACCCGGGCCTGGTTCTTACCGGACGGTGAGCTACCCATTGCTCACCGTCCGCAAGCCCGCGCCTACGGTGGCCGGAAATCTGCCTGGGATTCCCGACGAATTCAACATGCCTGTGTGTTGTATTGTGAAGTGTAGTGCAAGAAAGAATGAAAATCAACCTCGATTATCTTTACACAGGTTAGTAGCCGGTTTTCATGCAATAGTACCTGTAACAATACACATTCCATGAAAAAATTGTTACGAGATCATGAATTTATTCCTAAAGTATTGATATTTGGGTTAATTTCCCTATAGGAGACCTTTTTAATATTTATTATTTCATTCGTTTGTTTACAATAATATGTCATAATGGAATAGTGTTGTACCGTTGCGAGCCGACGCCGTACCGTAAAAGTTTCCGAAACCAGTTCCTCCGCTGAAATGATATCGGTTATAATCTGCGATGTTAACATAAATATTTCTGTGTGTCATAATCGGTTCAAGTGACTTTGTTAGGTCCGACCCGTGGTCCACAACACCGAGAGACCGACGTCCCACAGAGTTATAAGGGATCCTAAAACGAGACGACAGCATTTTGTTATTTGTTTAGTTCCATATTAGCAGCTCTAACCAAAATGATTTATTGAAAAAAATACTTGTCTTTTTTTATAGGATTCCTAAAAAAAAAGGATTATAGAAAAAGTGGTTTGAGGCTATTGGTGAAGAAAATATTACCCTGACATAAAGAATGGTACCTTCGTTTACTTCACTTAGAAGAAAACTGTTTCAATAAAACACTTGGTGTGAGATGAGATTGCATGATAACACTGTACACACAGTATTTTCGGTAAGTGTGTATTCAAATGATTGATTAATAATAGCCTGGCCCTTTGGCCTGAAATAAATAAATATGTACTTACATAAATAAAAAAAAATTATGTGCTTGTGTACCAATTTTTTTCAGGCATCCGCCAAACAACAACATTATATTTATATGTCTATGATTAGATCTAGCTCCGAAGGGAAAGTTGGCATCACTGAATGTCATAAAATTTATTTAATCTCAATGTCAGTGTTTGGGAATGTCAAACGTGCAAGTAAGGGCCCGAACACACGTACCACTACCACACCACAACGACAACACGTAGCCGGGCGCTAATTTGTATGAAAATTAATAGTTTATTCACACGGACCACATTTTGCCGTCAAAATCAACCATGTCGGCGATACCGACCACGTCGTAGCCATAACGGAACCCCCAGCGAGACCACGCACTAGCGGCTGGCCACATCGCAAACACAATGATCTGTCTGTCTGCAAACACCAGCCACAACGTAACCACATCGCAACTACTAGCGACAACGCAACTGCAAAAGTTGCAGCGATACTCGCCAAAATGTGGGCAAGCAGTGGTTAGATGTGGATACATCTAACCACTGCTTGCCCACATTTTGTCGCTGCGATGTGGTGTGGTTGTAGTATGTACGTGTGAACGGGCTCACGTGTAACCAGGCGGGGTCGTCTCATTGGGTAAACTTAGGAATGCCTACGGGGGCTAGACCTATGTTGCCATGTTCTCCTCTATTATGTGAGACCTAAAAACTTCGGTCTTCAATAATGACGTTTTCAAGGATGGCAACATAACATAAACTAAAAAGGTTCATAAATGTTAAAAAGCTACCATTTGGTAGTTTTATCAACATTTTTGTTTTATTTGTTAACCAACAAATTAGCCGATTTATTATTTCGGTTAATGTAATCAATGTTAATATTATTAAAATTGGATAAATAAAAATATAATGTATGTATGTATAACATAATAGATATACGCTCGTATAGCCTATGTTTGTACTTATAAATAGACAAAAGAGTTATCCAATCAAGCCAATACAGAAATAAATAATTAATTTTATTTACTGCAATGCATCGGGCAGAGCGCGGAGGCTACTTATTTTCTAAAAATAATTTAATATAATTTAGTGGGTAAGATTTTGTTAAATACACCTGGCAGCCCCAGTTCACAAGAAAAATGTCTGCCGGCGTGAGCGCATGATAATCTAGGAACGTAATTATTTACTTTAGATGTTATTTCTTGTGAATTCTCTTTTTGCAACGTTAAGTGTTATCCTCACCATTAGCGACGTTGAGTTGTCTTTGACTTTTACAAATCAACCACTAACTTATGATTTTGTTGTTCAAAGTTTTCTACAAGCAAGAATACATTTTCTCCTATTACTTTAGATGTTATTTCTTGTGAATTCTCTTTTTGCAACGATAAGTGTTATCCTTACCATTAACGAAGTTGAGTAGTCTTTGAATTTTACAAATCAACCACTAACTTATGATTTTGTTGTTCAAAGTTTTCTACAAGCAAGAATACATTTTCTCGTATTTACCTTTTTATGTTAATTTCATCAATAAGGCTGCTTGACCACCAAAGCGGAGCTGGAAAATTGTAACCTGTGCAATTGCACAATAATTTAACAACGGTTACAGTTTCCCAGTTCTGCTTTCGTGGACAGGCATAAGTATCTCAAATAAGTATCTCAAAGAAATGCGATTTTGAATATCCCGCTTTCGCGAGTTTTCGGGGGCGTCCACCAGGAGGCGCCTAAAACCGTACCATTTTATTTGTTCGTAGTTGTCATTCTTCTCCCTAGAGTAAATATGTTCCTTGCGTGTAACTGAGACTGACAAGTGACACACAGTCAGTGTTGCCAACTGTACTATCATCTCTGTAGCTAGATCTTTTGCAAAAAGTTGCCAGATTCCCACATTATCTTACCCCAAAAAGTAGCTAGAAGTTGCCAAAGTTAAAAAAATGAGAATTTGCCGCATTTTCTCAGGTCGCGCTTTCGTTAGCCAGATAAAACTTTACACTTTAGTTTACCTTCATAACTGGATTTCAATTATTTTAGGGCAACACTGATACGAGTCTGGCTCTTCTTTGCACATGAAAACTGCGGCAAATGAAAAAAAACACAACACTGACCATATAGACGCAGAATATGAGCTTGATACTTTTGTTATAGAAAGAAAAGGACTGGTTAAAAATAATGAATGTATCAAACTCATTTTTCACATCGATTGAGTCTGCTCTCAACAAAACGAATTTTAAATTCTTTCACGTACCTGTTTTGAACTCTACTTTCTGTTTATGTTTTTTTTTGTCTCAGCATGCTTCTTGATGTCAAATAGTTTGGCAAGAATTTCCGTGGAACAATATGTACAGAACACTTTGCTTGAGTCTCCACTTGCCGATTTTAGCCAACCTTTAAATTCGTCCATATTTTCCCACTCCGGTCTGTATTTTTGCGCGTACGTTTTCTTTTTCAAAGGTAAATCCATTTTCAAATTAAATCAAAACAGCGAGTATTAGTTTTATATGGATAGACCAAAACAAAACAAGACAGAATACGAATAGCGCGTATTGTTTTGGTTGAGTAAATATTCTGTCGCAGCGCACACAGCAGTAAACGGAGAATTCCCGGCCAACGCCAACAGTGTGACCAGATAATTTTTTACGAAAAATCCGAAGCACATCAAAATAATATTGAAATATACCAACTTGCACAGGGAAAATATACCAATAAAAATACTGATTTACAAAATTTTAAAGTTCAGTCAGTCATCATCACAATAAATGTTAGAATTGTATTTTAACATTCTATTTGAAGGATTAAATTTAACACAACCTCCTTGATCTTTTACACCTTACTTTGTTTTTAAAATTGTTGATCCGTTTTTGTTTATAAAACTGTTTTTTTGTCCCGTTTTTACTAAATACTAATGCTTGTAAAAGTCGATAAAATATACCAACAAAGTATTAAAATACTGAACATGGTCACACTGAACGCCGACCTATACACACAGAACATATATACCCTAGCTCCTGTACCTACCATACCATCTATGACCATAGATTCGCGTTTAGTTTTTATTTTTCTTTCGAGACTCGTTATCCTACTTTACGAATCTTGATAGCCTCACGTCTCCTAATGAAATGAAAAGTAGCTAAAAGGTTTAGCTACAAGTTTCATTAAATTGTAGCTGTCTGTCACCCAATAATAGCTAGATCTAGCTATAAAGTTGCTAAGTTGGCATCACTGCACACAGTCACTGACAGTCAGTGACATTTATTAAGTCACTGACTGTGTGTCAATGTCATAAACTCATAACGTAATGCGGCGCGTTGCGGACGAAATATAAATATGTTCTAGATTTAATTGTTATGTAGAAGAATAACCTTATTATGGGCAAGGAAAAATCTAAGAAACGAAGAAGGGCAAGTTGCTCGAGCTCCAGTAGCTCGGACGCGTCCCGAGAAAAGAAGAAACTCCGCAAATTAAAGAAAAAACTCAAAAAGGAACAAAAGAAGACTGAAAAGGCATTGAAAAAGAAGTTGACAGAAGAAAAGAAAAGGCTGAAGAAAAAGCAGAGGAGCAAGAGTACAAGTCGTAGTCGCGATGGAAGTAATGCGAAGGAGGGGGCTGCGTCGGCAGACATACCTCTTGGTATGTCAGTAATGTTTCAAGTGAATCTACTTGATTGTAGTTATGTATCGATCGGAACTCGTTATTCGTTTCAGCATGACAGCATTCCGATGTTAAAATAGAGTAACACTGCTCCATATTATTTTAACATTGATTATAGATTTCCTCTAGCGTTGAAAAACCTCTCATAAGATAATGATGTTTAACAGTCTTATATGATAATTATGTTTGTGATTACTGTATGTACAAAATATATATAAAACTTATTTCAACTGTCTTCAGAACTGATGGAAAAATCCAAAGCAATGGCTCCAATGACCAAAGAAGAGTGGGAGAAACGACAAAGTGTAGTTAGAAAAGTTCTAGACGAGGAGTCAGGCAGATACAGGTTATCCTATCCCTCTAATATTATATGTTTATTACTTTTTAAAAGAAATATTCTTTTACAGATGGTCAAAATCTTCAAATCATTATTTATTGGCTTTTATAAATGAACATTATTACCATCCCTCAGCTGAGTCTTGTTTTCAGGTTAATAAAAGGTGATGGAGAGGTGTTAGAAGAAATTGTGTCTCGTGACAGACACAAGCAGATAAATAGACAGGCCACACACGCTGACGGAGCATTCTTTCAGTCCCAAACTGTGGAGAAAAAGCTGCTATAGAGAATCATTTAGATTACCTACGTCCGTATCACCATGTCTTTGCAGAGTTACTACTAATTATTAATGCATTTCTAAAAATGCACCCACTATTATACATGCACCAAGATATTTTGATATCTGCTTAAATATGTACCTACCCTTGTAAGTTCAAATTAATAATATTAAATGTACCTTGTTAGGTATTGCAACTTCTGCTTAAAAATGTTTTTTCTTAATTACTTTCTTAGCTCTAATCCTGATGATGCTTTTCTGAAGTGGTCAAATTAGGCCTTGAGATTTCTCGAGCATTTAACTGGCAAAATAGACCCAAGACTTGTTTAAACTGACCTTTCAAGCTCTTGAACCTACTCAACTTGGAAAGGAGGTTGTCATGTTGCTTATTTTGCATGGCAAACTTTACTTGCATAATTATCATTGTAGCTACATTGATGATATTAGTATATTAGAAGACCATTTACTTGCATGCTGAAACTGTGAGAAGATTGGACTAATGAATGTGGGCTTTGAAAATAGACCATGCACTTTCAGATGGATAATGTCATTAATGAGCTATTTACTTAGCATTTGCATAATGTTCGCAAATAATTCAGCAGGCAATGCGTTAATGAAATTTTAGGAGCAATTAAAATCAAGGAAAAATAAACAAATGTTTTATCAAATTTGTTTATTGATCTACCTATTAACATAATTTATAGTTCGTCTTTGGTTTTCATGATGTCCTCCTCTATGGAAGTAGTATCTTGCGACGCCGTGTTTGTGTTCGTGTCCTGAAGGTGTTCTGTGACTAGACTTATTAGACTTTCCAGCGGCCGCCCGCCGTGTTCTACATTCACTATCTTCTTTTCCTTATATAAAATTAGTGTAGGTAGGCCATTGATCTAAAAATAATGATTTTATATTAGAAAGTATATTATATACGTTCTTGACGATTTGCGAACTCTCATTAGGCTAGTAATTGTGAATGCGGTTACCAAATTACAACAACGTGGATTTGATATCCAGATCTTAATACAGTCCCAAGTTACCAAATGGCGTGTTTTGCCCCAAATAGACAATGAACCCATACCAACTATGATTAGATTAGCTTTATTTTCGTAACGTTTTGGCGAAAAGAGGCAAAACATTTACTATAACATGAAATGACTGTCTTACCTTTTCTGTTTCACATATTGGTTTTGATTGCACACAGTCAACATCAGCGATTATAACGCGTGTTTCGTTTTGAAATCGTTCTCCCAATTTCAACCAGAGTGGGCTTAACTGCATACAATGTGCACACCTGTGAAAATAAGGTGTATAATATATGTCATTGTAAAATGAACTAAGTTATTTATTTATACAATTTTTTTAAACAAATTAATATTTTATGTATACTAGGCTGTAGTAATGATAAAATAATGATTTTATTTCTGTAAGTAGGTTTTTACAAACACTTTTACACGTGAAACATATGATGAGGTTGGACATTCCTATCTGACTACTCAGAGAAGAAAGGCCGAAACAAACTCAGAGGTCAGTCTCTTTTAAAGTCCAGACATAATCTTGGTCAGATCATGTGAAGACCATGTCGATTACATTTTAGTAGGTTTATATTTTGTTGTTGGATTTAACTATCTCAACTCATAATCAGCAAAAAAAACCGGACAAGTGCGAGTTGAACTCGCGTACTGAGGGTTCCGTACAATTAATATGTACCATGTTTTGTATTCCAAGAACAAACTAAACTAAACATTGTAGTTGAAAAACATGTTCTCCCATAAATTCTAGTGATGAGTCCCTCACTCATGAGGTCCCTCGTTTGAGGTACTCATGATCGCAAATTAAAAGAGTTACATACTCGAATTTCCTCATTGAACCACCTCACTCGTTTACGCGTCCTCAAAAATTCATTGACAATATGAAATCGTGGCGAGGGGCGAGGCGAATAAGTTCGTGACTCGCGAGTGAGTAGAGACTCGTGAGGCGTCGTCGCGCCCGCCCGCCTCGCTCTCTCGTACGTTCGGCTGAATTCGGCTCGGGCTCAGAGTTGCGAGGTTGACGATTCCTAACCTCAAATGAGGGGTGCCTCGTGAGGACCTTACGAGGTAATGTGAGGACCTTACGAGGTAATGTGAGGTCCTCCCTCGACCTCAAATAAAATTGATGAGTTACCCATCACTAATAAATTCCAACTGCAAATGTAAGTTTGTACGTACAATGTTGAGAGATTTACCATGTTATTTTAACACCATAGACTTCTTATAGGTTTTCCTGTTATCTATAATAATAATATGTAAAGGACTATTTTCTGTAAATTTGCATTTTCAAAATTTTAGGCTCAGCAGTTTCGGGAGATTTAGGCCCTTTAGGTTATCTCCGAAACTAATAAGCCTAAAATTTTGAAAAAACAAGATTTACAACTTACTTTCTTTTAAACTACATATTTAAAAAAAATAATCTGTATTTGAGACCCCTATAACAAGCCCATTCATTGGATATGCCACCCTGTACAGTTTGCACCTGTACTTTAATTTTTCTAATTTGCCCCTCGAATTCAAAATTAATTTATTTACGTTACACTTTTGTGTTTGGTTCACATAAATTCATGTGTACCAAATTTGAACTTAATTGTTCCAGTAGATTCGGAGCAAATCAGCTGTGACAGAAGAAGAGACAGGCAGACACAAGTGATCTTATAAGGGTTCCGTTTTTTCCTTTGGAGGTATGGAACCCTAAAAAGTTACACAGAATAGGTATTATTACATTATCTTGTCTGAAATCACTTAGAAGTAGGTAAATATTACGAGCAAACATGGATGATGTTACTTGTATTGTATATTGAAGAATCAAGTTTTGTTATGTTTTATTTGATCTTGGGAACTGTAGTAGGATATTTACCATGGCGCAAAGTAATTTATAAATACTAATTCCTTCTCCAGGAAGGTTTCGAAAGTTTCCTCTGATATCCTGGCCACTGGCAGGGCTTTCTTTTTCTTCAAGAATTTGTCAGGGTCATGATTTTCAGTCAGCAGCATTTTTTCCACATATCCTTTTAGATCATCTATTGTTTCGGCTTCAGCTACACCCATCTGGAAATAAAATAACATAATAGGTCTTATTTTTAAACTGTAGAACAGTATAAAACAACAGTTGTTTGCACATCTGTTATCAACTGTATAGACTATAGACCTTCCATAAATAACATTTAATTATTATGTAGCTTGTTGTTATTTCTTCATATGTATTGTAACTACATTTACAGAAAATCCCACATGCACAAACACCCAGACTCGGAACAACTTCTTTTGTTTCGAATGGGAATCGCCGCCGCTATTTCGCATAAGCCAATGCTCAACCATTACGCCGACATGTTATTTTATCATTATCAAAATATTTTGATAAAGTTGTTTTAAAATCAATAGGCTGGTTTTGAATGCAGCAAACTCTGCCATTAGTATCAGCATTCTTATTTGAAATTAGCTTACGATTCTGCCGTTGACAATCCACATAAGATATGGATACTGTTTGATGTCGAAAGTCTTGCAGGTCATCTCATTGTCCAAGCAGTTAACTTTTCCTATCTGGATGTACTCATTGTGTGCATACTGTACTGCCAAATCTGCCCATATTGGTGCCAATTTCTGAAAACATTCTCAATTTTTTACATACCACATCTTTTTGATAAGTTAATGTTGTGAAAAAAAATTTCATTACTTAATACAATTATTTATGGCTGCATTATTCATAATATTTATAGCATTCAATTGTTCTATGTTATTCATTATATTTATTGCGAGCATTATATACATTCATGTTACTGTAAAGAATTACAATTTCATGATAGAAATTCAACCTTGAAAAGTCTTTACGTAACACAAAATATGTGAGACTGAAAATCTTTTCTCATTTACCTGTGATGCCTTACACCATGGTGCATAAAACATGATAAAATGCTGCCCTCTTGACACAAACTTCTCAATATTCTGATCATTCAAATAGGCCATACCACTGTATGTTTTCACCTCTCTGGATTCCTTCTCATAATCCAAACCCTGTAAAATTATGTTGATTTTAATTCTAATTAAATGTAGACTAAGTTATTGGCCAGCAGTCATTATGTGAAGTTAATTTGGATCAACAAATTATAAATAAATTACTGCCCTCTCTCTTAAAAAGAATAGAATAGTCTTTATTATGTACTCCTAATGAATGAAAAAGAAAAGTTTGCATGGTTTGGTATGTTTGGTTTTTGTTTGAAAGTTTGAGTTCATTTTTACATGTATTGAGGCTTGAAACTAATTGATAGCTTACCTCTGATTTCATAGTAAACACGTCACTTAAAAATAATGTTAGGGAAGGTAAATCCCTAGTTCCCTTATATTCTACAGGTGAAAAAGTATTCTTATGGAAGTACAGTAGTGTCGGGTATCCTGGAAATTAATGAAAATTACATTTTACTTTTATCACAGTACAGTTCATTCTTGTTTCTAATGAATGGACTGGTTGATTCATAGCTCTTTTTTTTTAAAGTAAGCATAGATGATTGCATGATGAATGTTGATTTGCTTTAAAAAAACGTGAATTTGGGAGACCAAGGGGCAGCAAATATTAGAAAACCAATATTGTGGTTTAGCTTAAAATAATGTTACTTTTCATCATCATAGATAAACACTAAACTAGATTTTCATAATTATGTGTAATCTAATTATAAATCATCAAGTACCTGTGATGTCGTTCTCGTTACATAATTTGTAGTGTATTGTACAGTCAACCTGGGCAATAGCAAACTTAGAATCTTTTGTATTGACTAACTCTGCTAGTTCAGACCAGATTGGATGAAACTCTGTGCAGTGGCGGCACCTTAAAGTAGATTAATGTTACTCTACAGAATACTGCTTACCGGCAATACCGGCTGATTTAGCCAGAGGGTAAAAGCTTTACAAAGATAAATGAAAACTGGAGCGTTCAGACACTCGATATGGTTATAATGGCATCTAATAAAAAGAAGATACTCACCAGGGTGCATAAAACATTACAAAATTCCCGTCCATTTCTTCTATTTGAAATTTAAAATTGTTTGCATTGTATTCATACACTGAGCTTTCCTCAAGTGCAACGAAGTAGGGTAAAAATAGGAAATAGAACAGCACTAGTCTCCTCAGCATTTTGGAAGACGACTAGAAATTATAATCAAGAAGGCTTTTTTTAGAGTTGTGTCGCTGATTAAAAAAATGTGATCATTGAAGAAATTGATATAAAAATAATAAAAAATTATGATCACGAACACCAATCATCACTTCACAACAAATTAAATGATGAATTTATTTGATTGAATTTTTTCCCTCTTCTACCACAGATAATTCTAACAAGAAATCAATATTATGTTGAACTAATCCATTCACTCTCTTTGATACTTCCATAGACTACATCTACAGACAGCTACAGAATGACTGTTCAATAAAAACTTTTTACTAAAGTCTCCCATTCACGTAACGATTACAATGTCATCATTTATTTAGCAAAATGCAATTTATTCGCTAAATGAGTTTCAAAACCTTATTTGATATAAATTAAGCAATAAACATTATTTGAATACCATTTAAATTATTTTAAAACAAATAAAAAAATAAATCACATTAAAATACAGAGCATCGACAAACGTCACTATGCCGTAGCTTTTAGGAACTTACAAAAGAATGTGGTAATTCTTCAAAATGGTCGCTTTGTATGGTTTGCCAACTTGCATGTCTGTGTTTCAGAGTTCTTTGTTTTCGTAATTCATTGGATATTATTACATTTATGGAAAAGTTTATGCAAATTCTCAGTTGTTTAGGTTGGATATGAACATTGACATTGTTATCATAATTTGTGGTGTACGAGAAAGATGTCATCGGTAATGTGAGAGCTCTCCGATAGAATTTTTATTTTACGAGATTATGACGTTTGTGATTCCGAATCCGATTTGCAGAAAGTGAAAAATATCCTGGTAAATTGTTATTCTATTATATATTTCAAATCAGCGCCTGTAATTAGTTAAACATAAGAAACAAAGCTGACTCTAATTTTGGCATTCCACAGTACTATGTCATGATTGATTCGTGTTTAACATTCTTTTGGCTTGTAATGAACCAACAGCTTTGACTGGAGGAATATTAATTCAGAATGTTATTTTGTTACTTTTTATTCACACTACACGTAATTTTTGGTTGTGACATTAGTGTATTTGTTAGAGATTGTTATTCATGTTGATGAAATTGTGTCCATGTCAAATGGCACAAACAATCCAGTAGGAGTTCAGTTTTGTATGTGATGACAACTTATAAGAAGTCTATGAGTGTTTATTTAGTCTGATCAAGTGATATTATTTTTTACAGTCTATAAAACAACATATCAAAACATTGGATGTCCATATTATGTTGAAAACCGCCCAGGCTTTAAAAAGAAGTTAAAGAACCAATTGAACGCATCTGGACTACAAGTTGCAAGACAATATTTTGGTGTATAATAAATGCAATTGTGAGCAGTGAACATGAGTGTGGTCAGAAGGTGGTGTGTGCTCGTGTGATGGGAGGGGTCGGGTGAGAGGTGAGGCGCACGGGCGCGGGCGCGGGCGCCATGAACCCGCCGGCGCCCCGCCAGGCGGCCGCTCGCTCCGGCTATCATCAAAAGGCGCTAGCCCAGATCCGCAACTCACTACTACCATTTGCTAACAATGGCAACTCGGAGCCCCCTGGCTCGTCAGCAGCAAGCACCGTCAGCTCCGGTGTTAGCTCAGGCTTCAGCTCATCGTCAGGAAATGGTCTTGATAAAGATTTAACTGCATTACCGCAGACCTTAAATCAACTGATTGCTTTGGGATTTGATGAGGTAAGTACTAGTATTATTGATTACTTTTATGTTTAAAATAATTGAATATTTATACTGAGAATGGTTTTATGCTATAAATTATAAACAGATAGAATTGTGTCCTCTCAAAACCTATGCATTAGGTTTAAATGCTACTATTATGTCAGCTAAGCGCTAAGAAGAGAGAAGGTACCAATAGTCCTGAAATCATAACTGATACCACAGTATAATGATCCTAAAATACTGCTAATACCTAAAGCACTGTTATGTACGATCAATATTATATTTTCATAATCTACAGTAAAAATGGGTAATGAATGCCATCCTACTTAATCCCTATTTTTAAGTAGGATGGCATTCATAACTCATTTTTGACCAAAATGTTACTTATTCCCTATTACCTTTTAACTGTAGATATGTACCTATTTTGTTGGCCAAAAAATAGTTTCATAGTGTTATTCTAGTTCTGTATGATGGCCTAAAAAGGGTTTACTTGGCATTCAAATGATTTCAACAAGAACAGCAGTTTGTACAGTAAAAAACTCATTAGTATATCAGCATTAATTATTGTCTAAGGGAAATGATTATTTGGAAAATAACTAACCAAACTTCACACAACTATTACTGGTCTGAAGATAATGGACCCTAATAAGACCCAAATGTTACAAAATCAAAAGTCATTTCTTCAAATTAGGCTGAGAATCAGCACTTTTCGAAAGTCAAATAATCGCAGGACTACTGATTACCACATAATTTATAATACTAGCAATACAAACAAACTATTCTATTTTTCTCTAGGGCAATCAATGTCAATGTGTTGAGAAAACATGTGAAGGAAGAAAAAAAAAAAAATTAAAAGTCCATTAATTTGTTCATTAATTAAATAGTTAATTATTGAATTTACTGTGAGCCTTGTTGACGAGTATTAGTATGCTGAAACAAATAGATAAAGATATTGTTAGAACTTCTGCCTCTCTGTTTTTTTGATATTGTGCTCAGCTTCTAGAGATCACCTTTTACAAACAGATTCACTAAACAAAAAATTTACCTCTTTATTTATAGTATCTCTTTAGTTAAAAAAAATAACATCAAAATATTTTATTTTACATAAACCTACATGGGCACTTATGAAACGTCAGAAGCTAGGTGCACGGTTCCAAGTGGTTATTTCCTATGGAAAAGAGCCGGCAAGAAACTCCATGGTTATTCTTTTAAAAATAATTGGCTTTTACAATGTTTTAAAATTACAGAGTTAGGGCTGGCGCCCACTGGCAGTACGGTATAGCAAGGAATTCTTATGCGGCAAATAGAAATATAACTTAACAGTATGAAGATAAAATTCAAAGTTCAACGGCAACAATGCCGCGGTATCCTTAGGCATGCCACGACGTCCTTAGGCATCATCATTGAAATTTCAATTTTATTGTTGTACATAAAAATCCCTTGCCATGTCATGGCGCCAGTGGGCGCTGGCCCTTAATAAGTATGGGAGGACAGTGTAGGCCTGTCAAGAAGTACCAGGTGCTTAATAAAACATAGTTAGTCTCCAATTCTAGTCTATTAAGCCCACAACATTCTCATATTCACAAAATATAAAAGAATCAGTAAAATATTAATAAAATAAAAATAAAGTTATAATTAATAAAGGATCCTGTCCGCACTGTCCACTAGAGATTATACTTAGTTATTTAATCAAGGTATTAGTGGAATGTGGGCAAAATATGATTTTTGTCAGTTCAGAGTGGAATTAAAGTTTTTGTCCAGATTTTATTGCAATAACAACTTAATTGTATTTTAATGGTTTGTCAGACAGAATGCATTACTCTGATACAACACTAACAAATAATGGTTTGGATAAGGCAAATGATTTTTTCAACAGATGTTAGTTCCGTACGTCCAAATTAAAAAACGGAACCCATAGAATCAATTGTGTGTCTGTCACAGTAAATTTGCTCCGAATCTACTGGACCAATTAAGTTGAAATTTGATACACACATGAATTTCTGTGACCCAAACATGGACATGTAACATAATATATTCATTTTGAATATGGGGAACACTTTCGGGGGGCAAATTAGAAAATAAAAAAAAAATTTGCAAACTGTACCGTGTGACATATCACAGGGTTTGTTGTGAGGGTCTCAAATATTATTTTTCTACTTTTTAAAATAAATACTTTTAAAGTTATCTAAGAAAATATATAAAATTTGACCACTCCACCCCCCTTATCTCCGAAACTACTGAACCTAACATTTTGAATAAAATACAGAGAATGGTTCTAAACTTAAAAACCTATAAGAAGTCTATTGTCTTAAAACAACATTGTAAATCTCTCAATATTGTGCATACAAACTTACATTTGCAGTTGGAATGTAACATCGTCGCTTAAGTTCTAACACCACGGAAGTCAAAATACGCAACTTTTCAGGAGAGCAAAAAATCCGTTTTATTTAGCCTCAAACAACTGTTCATATTTAGGTTTATTCAATATAGAAATTAAAATATGTTTAATTCATGTAGACACATCCAATTTTAAAATTCGTCAAACGATGCGCCTTGCGATTCTCTATCGAATGACATACAATACGTATTTTGTCAAAAAAATTACTTCCGCGGTGTTAGAACTTAAGCGACGACATGTTTTTCAAATACGATGTTAAGTTTGTTCTTGGGAAAAAACATGGTAGATAACATATTCATTGTATGGAACCTTCACCACACGAGTTTTATTCGCACTTAGATTTTATGTAAGTATAGATGTAATTTTGAAAAACAACTTTTCTTTACAGGACCCAGCTGTAAGAGCATTAAAATATGCTGGAGGGCGATTTGATGCAGCATTAGATTATCTGTCAAAGCAACAGGAATCTATCAATGGAGTCCTCAAGACAAGTAATTTAAATGCCCTGAACTCCAAGCTTATAAGAAAACCTAGTCTAGAGCGTGAAATTAACCTCCATAGAGGTAGTCCTGCACTAGATTCTGGTGCAGGCAGCTCTCGGTCTGACAGTCCGCGACAGTCAGACGCACCTCCCCTTCCTCACGAGAAATTGAGCAGGCAGTACTCGCCTTCCGGTTTTTCGGAGCCGCCGCCCCCTCCTCCCCCGCGATGTCCGTCCACGCCGCCGGTGATGCCGTCCGTGCAGCAGCTCATGAAGCGCATGTCGCCCGCGCCGCCGCTGCCGCCCGCGCGCGGCACCAGCCCCGTGGCGGCCGGCGCGCCCACGCCGCCCGCGCGCCAGCCCATGATCGTGCAGAACGGGCCGCAAGTGCAGCAGCAGCTCACGCAGCAGATCCAGGCGCTGAGCATTTATCAATCGTCAGGCGGCGGTGCAGAACTCCCGCCTCCGTACCCTCTATCGGGTGTTCCACCTCCCCCGTCGTATTCAGTCTCGATGCAGAATCGCCAGAGTCCCACGCAGTCACAGGACTACAGAAAGAGTCCGTCTTCGGGGATCTACTCGGGAGGCACCTCCGCCGGGTCACCGAGTCCGATTACGGTGACGCAATCGACCGGCTCAGCTTCGGGGATGACTCGCCCTACGCCTATTCAGGCGTGGACTGCGAGACAAGCGGTGCAACCTCCCATTATCATGCAGTCCGTGAAGAGTACACAAGTCCAGAAACCTGTCCTGCAGACTGCCATAGCGCCTGTTGCCCCCCCGCCTGTCGCGAGCTCGGCCGCGCAGCCGCCCCCACCTTCCTATGCTAGTTCTATTCAGCAAAAGCAACAGGCGCAGACACCGCCGAGCTACCCGCTGGCCCCGAAACCGTCCTCGCCCGGGTCCACGCCCCCGGTCATTCCGACCGCGACCACTCCCACCGTCCCCACCACAGAACCGCCGAGCTACGCTATCACCATGCAAGCTCTAGCCGTGCAAAGAGGAATGCATCCCATTCCACCGCCGCCATATGGTAATCAAAACGACAACACGACTACTGTCAACTCCCACCACTCACCTTTACATAAGAAGTTCTCCAACACGGGTGAAGCTTCCCAGGTAGAAATTAAGTGTCCGAACCAAAACTGCACGAACAATCTTCTAAAAGACAGTGTTGCCGCATCCACCTCGGATAAAAGTTCGAATGGTTCATCTGAGCGCCGTCCCAAAGGTGTAGAAAAGATAAGGCATCAGTCACCTATACCAGAGAGGAAGAATATTAGCAAAGAAAAAGAAGAGGAACGAAGAGATTGTAAAGTCAGAAACTATTCTCCTCAAGCTTTTAAATTCTTCATGGAGCAGCATGTCGAGAACATTTTGAAGTCGTATAAACAGCGAACATTTAGACGAATGCAGTTGGAAAAAGAAATGACGAAAATTGGTCTCAGTGCGGAAGCGCAATGTCAAATGAGGAAGATGTTATCTCAGAAAGAATCCAATTACATTAGGCTAAAGAGAGCGAAAATGGACAAGTCAATGTTCACGAAGATAAAGCCGATCGGTGTCGGCGCCTTTGGGGAAGTGACGTTAGTAAGGAAGATTGATACTAGTCATCTATATGCCATGAAGACACTCCGCAAGGCTGACGTGCTGAAGCGGAACCAGGTGGCGCACGTGAAGGCCGAGCGGGATATATTAGCGGAGGCTGACAACGAGTGGGTCGTCAAGCTTTATTACAGCTTTCAAGATAAGGACAACTTATATTTTGTGATGGACTACATACCTGGTGGTGACCTGATGTCTTTGTTAATAAAGCTGGGTATCTTCGAGGAGAGCCTCGCCAGGTTCTACATCGCGGAGCTGACGTGCGCTGTGGAGAGCGTCCATAAGATGGGCTTCATCCACAGGGACATCAAGCCCGACAATATTCTAATAGATCGTGATGGCCATATTAAGTTGACTGATTTCGGTTTATGTACGGGATTCAGATGGACGCATAACTCGAAATACTATCAGAGAAATGGTGAGCATACTTATTCATCAATTGTATTTCATTGACTAAATTAAAACGTAAAAAAAACTAAAACTCTTCATCAAAAGCTGCCTGCATTGTGTGATATGACTAGATAGCGCCTTCTGTTGCAAATAAAATTAGCAGTCCCATTTAAAATTGAATAATTCTATCTTGGATTTCGTAATCTTTAGTTACTCTCGTAACTTTTTCAGATCACGGTCGACAAGACTCGATGGATCCGGTGGACGGCGAGTGGGGCGCCATGGGCGAGTGTAGGTGTCACCAGCTGAAGCCTCTGGAAAGGCGACGCAAGCGGGAGCATCAGCGGTGTCTGGCGCACTCGCTGGTCGGCACGCCCAACTACATCGCGCCCGAGGTGCTGCAGCGCACCGGCTACACGCAGCTCTGCGACTGGTGGTCTGTCGGCGTCATCCTCTACGAGATGCTCGTCGGGTCACCGCCCTTTCTAGCCTCCACACCCGCCGAAACGCAACTTAAGGTTGGCTATTTAACTTTTAATCTTCAATAAATGACCATTCATTGAATATTTTTACCAACAATTTTTTATTTCATAGGTTATAAACTGGGAAAGCACCCTGCATATTCCGGACGCTGCAAAGTTATCCCCCGAGAGCAAGGATCTAATCCTACAGCTGTGCTCTGGTCAAGAGACGAGGCTAGGCAAGGATGCCAACGAGGTGAAGAACCACCCATTCCTGCACGGCATCGACTTCGACAAAGGGCTGCGGAGGCAGGTGGCGCCCTACATACCGCGGATCGACTACGCCACCGACACGTCCAACTTCGATCCGGTGGACCCGGACAAGTTGCGCAACTCGGGCAGCTCGGACTCCAACAAGTCGGACAGCGAGCTGCTCGACAACGGCAAGACGTTCCACGGCTTCTTCGAGTTCACGTTCCGGAGGTTCTTCGACGACGGTTACACGAACAAGATCAACCTCGACGACAACGACAACCAGGGACCCGTGTACGTATAGAACGCGATGCCGACAGTGATAAAAGAGACACTCAGACTAACTTGTAGGATTTTTTTACAAAGTGTGTGCCTTTGACTCTCTCTATTAAAACATTAGTTTTTGTAAACGTAACGAATATAACGTATTTAAAATTAATTAAAAGCCGTATTGTTAATAATCCCGGTGATAATGTTGTAATATTGTATCGTTATGTATTTGTAAGAGTAATCTTATTTCACTGTAATATATGTAACGGATGGATCACAGTAGTGCATAGCCTAACTATGGTGCTGTAAGCGGCGCAGGCGCGGAGTGACGCGGTCCGCGTCGCGATATCTAATGTCCATTCAGTGTATACTATTTTTTGTAACTAGAGAAATTATTTATGAGATAAGAACAAGCTTACTGGAATTAGCGAATGATTGTCACTATATTTTCTTATGTATTTATCGAGGTAGGTCGCTTATGTGTGTTTGTTTATATACGTGTAAAATGTTTACTTATGATTCATGAACGTCATACAAACATTGGCATAATTATTGAAAAACGTACCGTGCTTCCATTTTGTCTACAGGACACTAGCTCATAATGTGTGCCTTAGAATTTCAATATTAACATTTTTACAAGAGTATGTTAAAGAATTTGTGATGGGTCAGTCGATTGTATACTACCACATGTAGATAAAGTTTTATGACTCGACGTATGTACTGAGTGCAATACATATTTATTAACGAAACAAAAGTCGATGCATACTTCATTTGCTGTTGTTGTTTTACTTCGATTTTTATTTTAGTTGAGCACATTTTGAGTCGAATTTTTGTGTTTAAAATATGCAAGATTTTGTAACTACCATTTAACTAACAATATCCAATATAGTCGCAAAGTAAATAACATAAATTAATGAGAACAAAAGGCGTCTTAGCCGCCATACAATAACAAACTGCTTGTTTGTGGTTGATAGAAGAAAAACGCCATTTTTTCCACTTGTACAGTAAAATATGAGTCAGGTCAATTTTAAATTATGTGTTATTGAATGTAAATTGTTTTATTCTGAAATGAATCATGCTTATAAGTGAATGAAAATAAAATATGGGAATTTTGTTAATTTTTTCTTTCAAATCCTTGAATACAAATATAGCACCATAGGCCAAGCATGTGACTTATATATTGAACTGCATAATATCAAGTTTATTTTGTAAAAATGTGTAATAAAAATCTTATTTTCATGGTTCCAATAAAAAGTTTTGCACTCTCTGGTTAAAATCTTCAGCATACTTCAAATGAATGTGATGTTTGCCTTCTGGATATAGATGTATCCTAGAAGAAGAAAACATATAAAAGCTTCCTTAAGTTTCAGGGTATTTTACATGAGTATGAAAGTTTTGTTTGGCACTTACTTTGAACCGTCAATTTGAGTGTGTAAATGGGAAATATGACTACAGTCCACTAAAGGATCCTTTTGACCATACAGAATATATGTTGGGCATTTTATATGCTTTAGGAGTTCAGCACAAATGTTGCCTTTTTTCGTTTTGACAATGGCTTCCTGTCCATCTACCCACTCAGCCCAGTATCTGGAGAATAGTTCTTCTCCATATACCTCAATTAGGGGTTCCCGCATTCTTTTTGACCAAGTATTAGTATCCCTAATTTCTGTAAAGAAATAAACAAACTAAAGATTTTATCTACACTTTTTACAAATTCTTCAACTCACGTGGCCTAACCCAAACTTTTGGACCTTCGATCGATTTTGGAAAACTTACTCTTATACATTAATTCTAGCTCACTAGGCAAGATGAAAGAGTTGGAGCTCCAAACCACAAGTTTAGTGACAGCATCTTGGTACTTAGCAGCATGGATCAAACTTGTGGAGCCACCATCACTGAATCCCAATACAGAGTACTTGGGAATTTTCAATGCCTTTAAAAAAACAATAGGACTTAATTAAATGACTGCTTCATAAAGTGTTATTTTCTTGCATACCATCTGATAGGTGCAAACTCAAAGGTTTTATTAAAAAATACCAAGTGTTAATCTACCTTCATGAACTCATAAGCAGTGTCTGCATCCTTTTCATAGAAGTCTGTAGTAAACTTTTTTTCTGGTGGTCGGCTCATGCCGTAGCCTGGGGGATCCCAAACTACTAAAGTGAACTTTTCACGGTTGAAATTCTCTACTTGAGGTTTTGCCTCAGTCCATATAGTGCCTAAAGCACCAGGCAAGAACAAGATATGATGGGCTCCATGACCAACTTTTACATAGTTAATATTCCAGTTATTGATTGTAATTTTCTCTTCCTGAAAGTGAAACAATTCATAAAAAAGATTTTGACTCCTTTGAAATCCTTTATAGTATGTACTCTGACCACTATTCTAGCATAGGGCCAAGCAGGGGTTAACTTCATAAATAATAATTAGTAGACTAATGGATTCTGCATTAATTACTTAACATACAAGAAATTTGAAAAAGTTATGTAGTGTATTTTAAAAGAGTAAGTTTAACAATTTTATTATAGGTACTTAATTGATATAATTACCTTAGGAACCACTGACGTTGATACAGCACGACAAACATTTTTACATAAATTAGATATTGGTGAAGATAATTTTTTTAACATCTTCCTTGACTAGTAAATTATGACTAAAGGTAACGTTTTGTCTCGGCGATTTATATAGTTCTTACAGTGGTGATTCGTACTTTTTTTATCTAATGTTATCTGTTCGTTATTTACAATTGATAAAATTGCAGTATTGCTGTCTTATCAGCATGAATTGTGTAAATCCAACTTTTCATGGTTCCAATAACAGAATGATTACAAAATGATAACATCAGAGCAAAATGACAGCAGGATAGCATTACTATTTTACATGAGAGAGACAAAGATAGAGTAAGTGTTGCTAAACTTGCTAACTTTTATTCCGAGTTCCATTTCATGCAAAAGAATTGAAATGAGATTCTTGAGACTTGGATGGAACCCGAGAGGAAAGTAATAACATATTGATATCTCCAATATCACATTTAAAAAAGAAACAATATTTTTAAAAGATTCAGTATTAATATACGCTAACAAACTGCTTGCTTGTAGTTGTTATACGAAAAACCGAGAGAAACGCATTTTATTTACTGGTACAAGTAAAATGAGTCCTAAAATAAATCATGCAGCTATGTGAATGAAAATAAAATATTGAGCATATTTGTTAATTTTTGTATCAAATGCTTTTACACAAAGTACATATTGCAACTATGTATCAGCATAATATCATTTTGTCACAGTATGCATAAGGGTCAATTCACATTGCAGCAGGCCCAGAAAAATATTCTTAGGTTTTCTTAAGGCTTCAATAAAAACTCTTGCACTCTTTGGTTAAAATCTTCAGCATATTTCAAATGAATGTGATGTTTGCCTTCTGGATACAGATGTATTCTAGAAAACCGAAAACATAAAAAAAAAATTTACATAAAGTCGAATTATTAATTCACTGGAGTAATCTGACATGTGCGAGCTGTCACTTTGTGTAATAAAATGGTCATATCTAATGTATTCTAGACTTTTACACTTATTATTATACATTAATGTCACACTTTTACAATAAATATGGCCATTTTATTACACAGTGACAGCGCTGGGTATTTTAATAGGACAAAATCTTTATTTAAGCTCACCTTGAACCATTAATGTGAGTGTGTAAATGAGAGGCATGAACACTATCCACTAAAGGATCCTTCTGACCATACAGTATGTATGTAGGGCATTTTATATGCTTTAGAAGTTCAGCACAGATGTTGCCATCCTTAGTTTTGACAAGAGCTTCCATTCCATCTACCCAGTCAGCCCAGTATCTGGCGAATAGTTTTTCTCCATATATCTCAATTAAAGGTTCCCTCATCCGTTTTGACCATGCATTTATATCCCTAATTTCTGCAAGGAAATAAGTAATGCAACACTAAATTGCAAATCAGTCAAGTCAAGCCTGGGGCTCAACTCACAATTGGCAAATTGTGAAAAATTTGGCCTAAAATCCTTCTAACTAGAGACAGGAAACTTACTCTTATACATTTCCAGTTCATTGGGCATGATAAAAGAGTTGCTGCCCCAAACCACTAGCTTGTTGACAGCATCTGGGTACTTGGCAGCATGAATCAGACTTGTGATTCCACCATCACTAAATCCCAGTAGAGAGTACTTGGGAATTTTCAAAGCCTGGAAAATATATTATAAAAATCACCCAATTTTAGACATTATAATTATCTGGTTACTGTCAGCCTGCATAATCCCCCTGATGGCCAAAGGCCCACACTCTTGGTTTCCAGTAATTGGTGTCAATCAACATCACAAACATCTACCAATAGTTTTTTTGTTTGACTGAACTATTTCTGAAAATAATTTTATAAGTAGCTACCTTCATAAACTCATAAGCCATGTCTGCATCCTTTTCATAGAAGTCTGTAGTGAAGTTCTTTTCTGGTGGTCTGCTCTTCCCATAGCCTGGGGGATCCCAAGCTACTAAAGTGAATTTCTCTCGGTTGAATCCCTCTACTTGAGGTTTTCCTTCAGTCCATATTGTGCCCAACGCACCAGGCAAGAATAGGGCATGATGGGCTCCATTACCAACTTTTACATAGTTAATATCACAGCTTTTTACTTTTATTTTCTCTTCCTGCAACATTATAAAAATAGAGTTCAGTAAGTTATGTACTGACACTATTGTAGGACCAAATTTCGGATTTCAGTTCAAGAAATGGGTAAACAATATTAAGTGAGGTAACCACTGACTCCACTGAGCACTCTAAACACACCACACAAAAAGTATATCAGAAAGTACTGGTTATATAACTGAAAATAATAATATAAATAAATTACCTTAGGAACTGCCGACTTAGAGAGAGTGCGACAAACATTTTTACTTAGATTAGATAACGGTGAAGTTATTATTCTTAGCAACATGTTTTCTTTACCAGTAAATTACTATTACAAACAACTTTTATTGTATTTCTTTAACAGCACTGTTTCATACGTATTATCCACTGTTAGTGGCTGTTATTTACAACGAATAAAAACAGAATTACATTATATTGCGGTCTTATCATTTCAAACTGGAGGTGAAAATTGGTGATAATAAATACAACCACAGATACCCAACTCAACTCATACAACTTTTATCTAGAGATGGGTAACTCATGAGTGATAGATACAAAAGATATGAATCATTCCGTTTCCATCAATCACTCTTTGTATCCGTTCACATCCGAATGTATCACTGTATCTCTAGTTCTCTACAACTCATTCACTCACAGTGTCTTGATCTATCTGTGTCGCGAACTCGAACTCGCAAGTTGACTCATAAACAAAATTATTATTTTGATTTGACTGTTCGACCAACTTAACTATGCAATTATTGGTGGCGCTGTTCGTCACCAAAACTACAAAAGATAATTAAAAACCGATCTTAGGTCCCATTCAAAATGTTAGTTCCAAAAACGTCCATTTCACAGATAAGTTTGTTAAAATGTACCTCGGCTGGTACGGCCGGCCACTCCGAGACCAATTCAAGGAAGATATCGGAAAGTCCAGACATCTCTTTCGCACCTCGCTATTTAGAATGTTCTGTCTCGCTTTCGCAAGACGGAGATAGTGAGTTGGTTTGGCGAACCACGCTGAGTGAGTGAGCAAATTTGCTGTGAATCGTGCGCGCGAGCGTGAGCTACTGATACATATGGATATAAAGATACAAAAGAGTGATACATGATACATATCCCAGTGATCGAAAGATACATTTCAATCTTTTCTTTTTAGTGATACAATTTGCCCATGTCTACTTTTATCACCGCAGAAAGTCAGAGCAAAATGACAACAGGATGCAAATAAGTGTTTCAGGAAGGAGAGAAAAGGGTAGAGAAGTGATATAAAAACTACATAAAGCCGTGGAACGCACAAGAACAAGAAATCGTTTTTTTACTGAATTATTCCGGTCTAACTATACATAAATATAATAATCTTTACATAGTATAAATTGAAGTCGCTTCCGCTGTCTGTTCGCTTAGATCGTTTACTACTCAACGGATTTTAATGCAGTTTTCAGCAATAGATAGTGATTCAAGAAGGTTTATATATGTACCTATAATACATACATACATGCGTACAGAAAAGCCGAAAAATTCAAAGATTAGTACGAGTAATGTGATAATTTTACAATTTTAATTGGAATGAAATTTGGCACAAAAAGTACTAGACTTGCGTGAATATTTATTTGTATCGAAACTACAGGGCCGGTTTAAAAAATATTTCACCGCTGTATTACATTTTCTAAAAAAATAGGGATTCTTACTATAACTCCAATATATGTAACCCGAGGTGTAAAAAAAATAACTAAAAAAATCCTTACATAGCGTGCGCTGCGAACACTATTGATGATAGAACAAAATAATAATGTACCTACTACGACTTTGCAGAACACATCATTATCTGCAAAAAAAGTATCGGTATAAACGAGTATGTGGAATATGGAATTTAAAGATTTGTAATGTTACAATTTTACAATTTTAATTTGAATGTTAGCACAAAAAGTTGCATGAAAGCTGAAATTTGGAAAGTATTGGCACAAAAAGTACTAGGCTTGCATGAATATTAATAAATTTTTATTTTATATAGGTTTGTGAATGTTTGTGTGTTTGTATTGTATGCGCTGCCATACCGTTATATAATACGTAGGTACTCGTAATAAGAATAGTCATCAAATGTGATTTTTGAGATCTGTCTTCAAGCAGGTACAAAAAAAAAGGCCAAGTGCGTGTCAGACCACGCACAATGAAGGGTTCCGTAATTGGAATTACTTGGGATGAATTTATCCCAAAAACAAACTTAACAATGTAGTTGAAAAACATGTTCTCCCATACATCGATATACGCCACGGTCAATTCTCCTGTTTTTTTTGGGGAAAGGGGGGGGGACGACGACAAAAATTATCACTTTAATGCTTAATTTTACGCAAGCGGATCCTTGAATCGAAAAGTGGTGTTGACAGACCCCCAATATTTTTGAACTGGCTATCCAACAATATCCCACACCATGGAGTAAACGAGAAAAAAAATAACATCCCCACATTACGTGCAAGGGAGATAACCCAAAAAAAAAAATTTTTTTCAAGAATTTATTTTAGCACGTTGTCGGCATGATTAATATGGAACTACCTATGCCAAATTACAGCTTTCTCGTACTAAGCGTCTCTGAGCTACAGGGAGCTAACAGGGGTAGGGATTAGGATAGTTTTAATTGATAAAATTAATGACTTTCAGTCAGTCAGTAGTCAGTATATTCAGTAACTAGTTTTTTTGTGTATGTATCTGGACCATTGACATCCTATCTCAATGATCTGGACGAGTAGAGAAGTCAGTTCCTTAATTACGTAATACACTATTATCAATCACAATCAAAATTAATTTGAAGGATATTGCTAATCCATTGCTGTATTGCTGTTGTTTGGACTGCCAAACTGTTGCTGTTTTTAAAAGAAGAGTGAAAGAACACTGGTGCCGATTCCCTTGTTCACAAACTAGACTAAATTTAAGTTCAGTGCATCTTTTTCTTTCTATTTCATTAAGAAAAGGACAGAAGATAAATTTTAGTTTAGTCCTGTCAAATTAATCAGCGCCTGTCACTACTCCATACTAGTTTAGACGTGATTAAAAACTTGCCTACTAAAATTACGTCAATTTACGTCAAGCGCTGATTAATTTGACAGGACTAAACTAAAATTGATCTTCTGTCCTTTTCTTAATGTAATAGAAAGAAAAAGATGCACTGAACTTAAATTTAGTTTAGTTTGTGAACAAGGGAATCGGCGCCAATATCTTTCCACTTTGCCATAGTTGCATATTATGTACCTATTTATTATTTTATGTTATTAATTATAAGTATATAAGTATTTTAGTGATATTTATTTTAGAAGTATGTATTTATGTAAGTATATTCTCATAGTGTATAATTAAATTAGTGAATAGTTTTATTTTGTTTTTATGTATTTTGTTTTCTCTTTTACCTTACACACGTTGTCTACATCTCTATGTCTACTGTCCTATTGCAGGTATGCTGGAAGAGATTTCATTAGAAATAAGCATTACCTTTGTACGTATTTTTCTGTTCCTTTCTTCTTGTCTGTTTATATGTGTGTATATAAACTGTTAAATAAAATAAATAAATAAAATAAATAATTCATTATGTTTGAAAAATTTGGCTCATCAACGTAAATAACGCAGTGAATGTTGTTGAAAGGTCAAAATGAAACCCATTGCTATTGATAGTGTGTTACGCAATAACCCCGCAGGTTAGGTTAGCTTGCGTTTTTAAATAATAAATTACAACGATTTTATCTGGTTTTATATAATTAACCATAGAAAACACGGAAGTGATATAAATTAAAGCAACTGAAATAAAATAACTACTTTTTAATCTGCGTCGTTTTATTGTGCGTGTGGCTGTTGGGCCTGATTATCTTCCTGTTTTACACTTCCGTGTTTTCTATCGTTAATTTAATAAAACCAGATAAAATTATTGTATTATTTTATATATTTCCACGCCTCCCGCAGAAAGTGGCAGAAAAAGTTGTTCGGCGATTCGCTCCTTGCCATATCCTAAATGCTCTAAGATAAAATGTGTAACATCTGACAACTCAACTTGGTAATAAGCAACTGAGCACCAACCTAAACTAACCTCAGAATTTGAAAAAACTAAATACTGAAATATTTATTCGAATAATTATAATTCATTAATAGAATATAATTCATTAATCTACTTAGAATGTATGTGTACTTACAAATTCCATGCTATTAAAAAGTACTTACTTATTCCATGCTCAAGCTATCACTTCCTGAGGAAACGCCCGGGTGTCACCACTGTGTCATAGTACTCTTTCTATTATGACTGTGTGGATCGCTCGGAAGGCACGGTGAAGAATACGGAGGAGGTCTGCCCGGCTTGGGCGTAGCACCGCCGTGTCCTCGTGGAGGCAATCGCAGAGATCTCTCGCGTCCGGCCCTGGTTCAGGCCATGGTACGGAGGGCATGGGCAGCCGTCACCTCCTTCTGCGAAGCAGTAATGCTCGCGATGGAGGAGGCGGGACGGTTAAGGGAAAGGCAAACTTCGCGCCCTCTCGCCCTTGGGACGACCGCAGGGGACGCCCTGGGCGTCGGGAATCCCGGGCGGATTTCCGGCCACCGTAGGCGCGGGCTTGCGGACGGTGAGCAATGGGTAGCTTAAAATTCTGTAACATTGACTTTGACGAGGTTTAAAACATCGAGCTACGATATTTATAGGTCAATGGTTTAAAACAACGCGCACACTCATGTCCATGGACTTATAATACAAACTCGTGTCTCGTGCACAGATAAGATAGAGACCTGTGGGATTCGCTCACGGAGTACAGAAAAAAGCTTTGGAAAGAAGTCTTCTTTCTTTGTACTCCGTGGATTCACCAGTCATTCGGTTTGAACCAGTTGGGCGCCGCCGCCGTACTCAACTGAGTACGGCAATACGAACAAGTGCCTACTTACTAAACTATAATAATTATTTTTCGTTTATATTAACAGGGGGATAGTAGTTTAGCAAAAAATGAACAATAAAATTGACTCCTTATTCTAACTTAGCTGTAACAAAGTTTGTATGGGCAGCACACAATGGTGCCGATTCCCTTGTTCACAAACTAAATTAAATTTAAGTTCAGTGCATCTTTTTCTTTCTATTTCATTAAGAAAAGGACAGAAGATAAATTTTAAAATTAATCAGCGCTTGACGTAAATTGACGTAATTTTAGTAGGCAAGTTTTTAATCACGTCTAAACTTGTATGGAGTAGTGACAGGCGCTGATTAATTTGACAGGACTAAACTAAAATTTATCTTCTGTCCTTTTCTTTATGAAATAGAAAGAAAAAGATGCACTGAACTTAAATTTAATTTAGTTTGTGAACAAGGGAATCGGCACCATTTTCTTTTTTTTTAATGATAAATACGAGTATTATTAATTACTAGATGCGCCCCGCGGTTTCACCCGCATAAGTTTTGATCCCGTGGGTATATCGGGATAAAAAGTATCCTATGTGTTATTCCTGGTTATCTGTGTGCCAAATTTCATCCAAATCCGTTCAGTACTTTTTGCGTGAAAGAGTAACAAACATTCATCCATCCATCCATCCTTACAAACTTTCGCATTTATAATATTAGTAGGATTATTAAAGGGATTCGTTTTTTTTAGTATTATTGTTGTAGGCTATATCCCTACGCATAATTCGAATGGTATTCGCTTGTTATATAATCAATACCTAAATATTATTTCAGACTGGAATACTACTATAAATATACTTAGTTGAGTACAACGGCCGAATCCAAGTAAGTATTGAATATGTATTGTATTCTTACGGTTTCTAAAATAAGTTTGAAACATTTTAACGTTTCTCACAGCTAGAAAGGTCTTACGGAACCTGTTTCTCATCTTAGAAGGTATCGACAGTGACGCTGATTATGAATTACACCAGCACCTAGTGTCGAGACAGATGAATAAGGTGCTGACAAAGACATGCATATATTTAGAAGCAACGAGAATACATATAAACTTCGAACTGCTGGGTTAGAACAACAATAGCCGTGATGATGGATGAGCCATTGGCAGTAAAGTGAATTCTTCGACAGTAGAGTAGTGCAGGTTTGTGTAACTCACGAAATCAAGCGGTTTTTATCTCAAAGATGGATACGTCTTGGACCGATTGGCCAGTGGCGGATTTACCTACTCATTTTACAAGTGTAGGCTGTCAAATTTTTACCGCCCTTACCTCTACAATTGTTATATTTCAGATTTTTTACAAACCAACAATTTGGTTGAAATGGCACAAAAAAAAGTTATTGGGTATATTTCTGAGCTAATCAAAGCTCAATCATGTATGTACAACTAATACGGTGGGGGTAATGTCAGGCGGCAAAAAAAAAAAATGCCGCCCCCGGTCTTCTGAGCATTTCTAGTAACATTTTGCAGAAATTGAATAATGTCAATAAAAAAAAAATGCTATTCACTGATATTTTGATAGAAAAGCAAGTTTATGGGATGCAAGAGCGAGTGAGTCGTGCTCGAAATTTTTTACATATATATATATATATATATATATATATATATATATATATATATATATATATAATACGGAGTTGCTTTGTCGACCTACGTGTAAGATGCCAGAGCGAGCGAAGCGAGCTCGAAAATTGTAGCACACCAGCTTGTGGGGGCCCCCACAACGCGGGGCAGACCCCCCCCCCCCCCCCCCCCTTAGTCCGCAATACGCTGCTTGCACAATAATTTTACATTCGGTAAACCTACTTAAATAAACTGCTTGCACAATAATTTTACATTCGGTAAACCTATTTAAATAAATTTTATTGCGGTTGCAAACAGTAAAAAAATAATAAATTCGGTAATGTGTGAAGGGGTAGTGTAGTGAGAAGAGTAAAAAATACAGGGTTAAAGTGACATCGTCCAGCAGGGCTATTGCGTATCTCTGTTGACAGTTCATAATGATGATCACTTGGCAAAGTGTTTAACGATTAACTGTCAAACAGTTAGTTTCGTATTGGCTAACTTCAGTGACTAACTAGGATGACGTCATAAGCACCCAGTACCGCTGATAGCCACCGTAACACATTTTGACAGATGTTTTTGTATCGATATTGCTAAGATTGCGATTGTGTAAGCTTAGTGGACATCAAATTGATGATCATTTAGATTGTGGTGGCTTTCGTGAAAGACACTACTCAAAGGTAGTGTTTTATAAATTATAGTGATTAACACCGAAGCCGATAGTAAGTTAAGCGTGTAAATATTACTTCATATGTTGTTTTATTGTGATTCTTGGTCGTAGCAGAAGTATGGCACGTCTAACATTGCTGGGATTATATATATTTGAATATACCTAAGTATTTTTTAATACATATTTTTTTTTATTCACGATTATTTTATGTGAATATACAGATCGTGAATATACTTAACTTGTAAAGCCTACTTAGCTGTGATAGTTTTCTGTTTAATTTCATTATATGTACTACTGCCACGATTTTTTTCAACATCTCCATAAACAACCATTTAGCCGGCAGGGGAGGGACACTTGACTCTAACAAAAATTTGCACTTTACAGCTTAATATTACGCAAACGAATCCCTGAATAAAAAGTGGTATTCACAGACCAGCAATAGTTTTGAACGGCCTATCCAACGATACCCACACCATGGGATAGATGAGAAAAAAAATACATCCCCATTTGATGCAAGAGGCCTACCCTAAAAACATTTTTTTTTAGATATTATTGTACCACTTTTACGGCTTGATTAATATTTAATACCTGTGCCAAATTACAGATTTTTAGTACTTAGCATCTCTGAGCTACAGCGGGGACCATTATAAAGTACTCTGTGGCGGGGACAAACTGACACAGGACGGACATGGACATTGCGAAACTATAAAGGTTCCTTGTTTACTACGGAACCCTAAAAATATAATCAAAATAAGAAGTAACAATAATATTTAGGCCCGTATTATAGAACGTCACTCAATACTCAAGCACTACTTAAAACTAGATTCAAGCCATTTGATTGGTTAAAACTAGTTTTAAGTAATGCTTGAGAATTGAGTGACGTTCTGTAATACGGAACTTAGAGTAGGTATACGCGAGTAATTATGTAACTACAACATATTCCCGAAATATTTACATAGTTATGTAGGTACATACATAGCTATAATATACAGCATCCAAAATGATCTTCTAATACTTTAACAACTTGTACATTATATACCGTGGTTTTGATTACCTATTTCGTGGTTTTATTTACCTACATTTCCTTTGAGGATTTATTTTCACTAAGTTACACTTTATTAGCACAAGTAAAAACACACTATTTAATTTCGCTAGACTGTCGAGTTAAAATTGCAAAAGATTGAATTTACCGCCAGTTTCACGTTTCAAGTATATATAAACCGCATAATACAAAATTATCCCTAAAATAAAGTATTCTAGCGCTCAAAAGGCGCTACTCAACTTAGCCGCATAATAGTCGATAAAAAATAGAGGCGTCAAGTAATAATAATAATAATAATCTTTATTGGAACAAAAACACATTTTACAAATTGATTGCGTACGTAAATAGCCACATTAGTTACGAAACTGTGTCGCAGCTATTAACGCCCACCTCCAAGAGGGAGACACAGCGTTCCAGTACAGAGAAAACAAATAAAATAGTAAAATTTATAAGTAATAAACAATTAAAGTAGTAAATAATAAAAAATTAAATAGGTACCTAAGTGTTAGTTAAGTTGTGCATGCGGGAGTGTTGTATGTGAGTGTAGTGCGTGTCTGTGGGGTGTAAGTGTAGAGTGTGTTTGTGGAACCTCCCCACGAGCACACTCCTCGCTACGTGTATATGGTGTGCATGTCTGAGGAAGAAAGATATTTAGGGTTTAACTAGATTCTCCAACTCTTCGTATGTGAGATTATGAAGCCATTGATCAATTTTCCTTTTGCAATCCCGGAGAGTACATGGATAAGTTGTTAGAACTTTATTTATTCTATTATAAAGCACGGGACTGAAGAAAATGAACTGGCGGCGGACAATTTCTAATTTAACGGCTGGTGTCGGGCAAACTCTGTCCGTTCGGCGTTTATGTTTTCTAAACTCTGGGTCAAAAGACAAGTTGGAATGTTTACGCAACATTGTACTTAGCGCAAAAGAGTGCCTTACCGTAGGTAGCCTCCATAGCGTGTACAATTCGCAGGTAGGGAAGCGATAGGGTTTGAAGGCCATAACCTTAAGAACAGCCCTCTGCGCCCTCTCCAAACGCAGCAGAAGACATTTACCAGCACCACCCCAAGCCGAAATACAGTACGTTAAAATGGAATGAGCAAGAGCAAAGTACACAGTTCTCAGGGTAGAGAAATTGGCGGAGGTCCTTAGATTTTTAAAAACAAAAATTAATTTTCTAACCCTAGATACCAGTGATTTGATCTGCTCACTCCACGTCAACCCGCTGTCGACCCAGACTCCAAGATATTTTATTGAGTCCGTGCGCTTAACTTCAGGACAGCCACAGATGTCAGTCCTAGTTGTATGGCACGCATGAGCAGTCAGACGGAAGGGTGGGGCTGGCTGTGACGCTTTCCTTGGACTAAAAGTAATAAATCTGGTTTTATCCAAGTTGAGGGTGAGCAAATTCTGTGTCAGCCATCTCATAGTCACTCGCAAGGCTGACTCTGCCTGAAGCCGAGCTTCGTTCCAGTGTTGGGACGATGAGCACCGTTCCCGGTCTGTTGGTCACCGTAACGTGATGTCCACTTACTGTGATACGTAATACCAATGTTATGAAATTCTCAGTTGTCATCAAAGTTCGGTGTACAACTGAAGCTAGTTAGTCACTGACAATGAAAAAGATAGCCAATAGCCCTGCAGTACACTGTTACTATGAATTGAGTACAGGTAACAGTTTGCGCGTCGATGTCACTTTCACCCTGTATATTTTCTGTAATTTTGCTCTCTTGTCACTCATACAAAGTGTGGGCAGAAGCCGATTACTGGTTGAGGACCGGGAACTGGATGTTTTACCTTAGAATATAGAAATTTGCGGTACCATTGAATGCACTATGAAAGGGAAGAGGAAAAAGATACCGGAAAGATGTCTTGTAGACTTTTTTCTGCAAGACATCAGAAAAGCGTCTTACAAAAAAAATTGGCCCATATTTGCCGCCCTAGGCTCAAGCCTGCTGGTAACTCCGTCACTGCCGATGGCTATTGAAGTAGAAGAGTTCTTGGTCTCAAAACTTCGAAGTGGTAAAACATAGCGTGTCATGCTCTTCAGTGATGACGGATCAATGAGCTTACGCAGGTGGCCGAGACAGACTGGTTGTGATAAATCTTGTCAAAAGCCTTTATCCAGCAATGGATTACTGCATTGAGTGAGATATTATGGCTATAGTACCTATATGCGTGGCATTTGCACGTTATAATTCGAAAGTGATTAAATGTCTCAGATATAGCTCTAACGTAGCATTGCGTGGTAACAAATATGACAACAAACACAACATTAGGGTCGACCATCGTCTTCGCTGGTCCAAGGCTTGCCTCACGACGTGTAGAATATAATCCTCAAAAGATAAAGAAATAGTAGCTATGCACTTCATGTCGCAAAATTGACAATAACATGTGTCGAAAAACAGTGTTGCCAGAATTTGCTACTGTAATCGGGCGTTGTACTCAAATGAGTACACCACTCTCTATGAATTTTCCCCCTCTTAGTTTCTTTCTGTATAGTTGGTTAGTCTATGACAGGAAAATAAGCATTTCGTAAATAAAACACATTTACTTTAAGTTTGGCGGTTAATGGGTTAAATCCTGTGTTTACTAACACCTGAAAGCTATAATAACTGTCAGGTGTTAGTAAACACAGGATAATAATTAATACGTTAATTATTATATTAATAATTAATCATCCTTTGAAGAAGAAATACTTTGAGCCACTTTTTGTAGTCAAGTAAAAAAAAAAAATTGTGGTATATATTTCCGTAAAGAAAGCTTTCTTGGTGATAAAGTATTACTTATTATTTTTTGTAGAACTGCTAGGTGTCTTCGAATTATCCAATTCCTTCAAATAATTGTTAATTTATGTATTGGGTATTTTGAGTGTGCGTACGCGCAGCGGAATGTTGTTGAATTTAAAGATTTTAATTATGCAGATATTTAGTGTATGACGTCGTATAATTGTGTATGGTAAAAAAAAATTTGTGCACGCAACCATTGTGGAGAAATTCACCAAAAACTGATTCCGCTGGGCGAACGTTGTCCTGGCGGAACTTTTTTTAATCCATAGACTTTAGAAGAAAAGAGATGTGTCCAAAAATTAGTGTGTATTTGTGTGTAATTGTGTATGTATGAATAAAACTAGTGCATGCATAAACTTCGGAGAAATTCAAGTTTCCGCTACGCGAACGTTTGGCCATTAGCTAGTTTTCATATAAAGCGCTTACATAGAGAGCTGTAGATTTTTACATACGTTGTTTTGAATTTGTTTATATTTGTTTAAAAAACAGATTTAGAAAAAATCGTAGGGCTTAAAAGATAAAAATATAAACGAAAAATACGCTTATTAGGTCTTAGTTCTTAAAGTATGCACTTTGGGGTCTAGATTTTCACGTTTATACAAACCTTGTAAGTGTCTGCAACATGTTGCCAAGTATCAATGATGTTCCGTTAGTAACTAAAGAGTTATAGGACAAATTTACCATGAACAGATCACTGTTTACAAAGCAGTCAAATATCACGACGTTCTGAAGGAATTGCATGGTAATATGTATGTCAATAATTAGTGTATTCATTCAACTATTCTTATGCAAAATTTCATGTCATTAAATTCAGTAATTAAAGAAAAACAATTATAATACTGACGAAGCATCGAAAACCTACATAACCCGACCAAGTTCGGATGGCTACAAAAAAGCGGCCGTGCAATATATTTAGGTAACATCCCAAAATTTACAGTATAATACCGGTATTGAATTGGTATAGGTGATAACACAATTATTGTTGTTTAGATATAATTTATAGGTCATTTATTTTTGTACACCTACTTTTTTAAATGTATTTGACTATGACAGAAAGTAGGTACTATTTACGTAGGTACTTTATTTAAGTATGCGCTTGAGACTTGAGATACGAGGGCGGGTCAATAAGTCCGTGACTTTTGGAATAAAACACAGATTTTTTGATAAAAAAATAATTTTATTTTTCAACGTAGTCTCCCTTGAGCTCTATACACTTTGTCCAACGCTTCTCCAATTTTTTTATCCCTTCCAAAAAAAATGATTTGTCGAGGTCCTCAAAATAGGCCTTTGTTTGCGAGATGACTTCATCATTGGAGTCAAATCTTTTTCCACCAAGCCATTTCTTCAGGTTTGGGAACAAGAAGTAGTCGCTCGGAGCCAAATCTGGAGAATAGGGCGGATGAGGGAGCAATTATAGCCCAATTCATGGATTTTTGCCATGGCAACTGCACATGTGTGCACCCTTGCATTGTCTTGGTGGAAAAGAACTTTTTTCTTGGCCAAACGAGGTCGGTTTTTTTTCAAATCGTCATTGAATCGGTCCAATAAATTGGCATAATATTCCCCATTGATTGTTCTTCCCTTTTGAAGGTAGTCAATGTGGATTATCCCGCGTGCATCCCAAAAAACAGTCGCCATAACTTTATTGGCTGACAAACCCACCTTGGCCTTCTTCGGCGCCGATTCACCCTTAGAAACCCACTGTTTTGACTGTTGTTTGGTCTCTGGTGTGTTGTGATGGATCCATGTTTCGTCCACGGTTACAAAACGGCGCAAAAACTCCTCCATATTGCGATTAAACAACGCCAAACCTTCCTGTGAAGTTGTTACACGATTGCGTTTGTGGTCGACTGTGAGCAAACGCGGCACCCATCTTGCGGAAAGCTTTCTCATGCCCAAGTGATCATTCAAAATTGAAACCACTGAGCCATGCGAGATCCCTACGGCTTCCCCAATCTCTCGCACTTTCAATCTTCGGTCGGCCAACACCATATCGTGAATTTTTTCGATTGTTTCGGGTGTAGAGACCTCAACTGGGCGTCCAGGACGTTCGGCATCTTCAGTGCTTGTACGGCCACAACGAAATTCAGTAAACCACTTTTTTACCATTGAAATCGATGGTGCAGAGTCCCCATAGTATTTATCAAGCTTAGCCTTGGTCTCGGTAATGGTTTTTTTTCGCAAGAAATAATGCTTAATAAGCACACGAAATTCACTTTTTTCCATTTTCTCCTCAAATTAGTGAGTAGTCTGATAAAAATAGCTGTCAAACACAAACTAACTGACGCAGCAAGTTTAAATTTTGACAGGAGTCAACTGACAGATGCCTGTTGACAGGAGCAGTGTTGCTGTTTCAGTAAAGAGGTCAGAAATTCAAAAAGTCACGGACTTATTGACCCGCCCTCGTATAATCTAAATATATGATTTAAGACAAAATTCATACAGAAAATTTTTATTGAAGATTTCACGGATCAGGATTCTAACTATAGACCCCTTAGGGATATTAAATATTTACCACATGTAAGTATGTACTACTGTTTACGTAAATATTTATCATATTGTAGCTTATTACACTATTTAACCAATAGACTAGGCATGCACGAGCGTTCCCCTTTGCAACTTTAGTGGATCAAACAATCTAATAACTTAAAAAAAACTACTTCTTGAATCGATTTTTTTTTCTTATGTATGTGAGCGTGTTCCCCCGCACCCCACCAAAATATGCAGAATTATTTTGTTCGAAGTTCGGTACGCTTAATCCTTTAGTTAAATAGTTTAAGTATTGTAGTTATTAATTGATCAAAGATATTCTAGTGTGAAAAAATAGACAACGCGCTGCGCGCAACGAGCGATAGGCGGCTTCCCGCTTGAAACGGTACTGTCATCCTTGAAGAAAAGAGAGGGCAATATGTTTTCGCGCGTATTCGTTTGCTGTTGAACTGGAACCTGATTTTGTTTCATCCCCACTTCCCCAGTCAGAAACAAATAAATGTGCAGTCAAGGACAATGTGCGTATGCGCTGTTGTTTTGCTATGCATCGCCAATTCTCTGTAATAAATAATAATATTGACAAAGTGTGTTATTAATGTTATAGTGTAACAGTGAAGCATAACATAATTATGTAGTAGGAATATTGAGTGAATGATAGTGAGAAGCTGATAACAGATATAAGGTAAGATTTTATAATAAATTAATAGCTATAGACTTATTCATTTACGTAGGTAGTCTGTTGCTGTCATTGCAAGCGTTTGTTAACGTTATTATAATTACATAATTAAGTATTATAAGTACCTAATTAAAAATATTTTTGTACGCGGATATTTAAATAGAGAAGTACTTCATCATCATTTCAGCCGAAAGACGTCCACTGCTGGACATAGGCCTCACCCAAGCACCGCCACTTCGACCGGTTCTGTGCTTCCCGCATCCAGCGAATTCCTGCGGTTGAAGATTTGTTTTTATCGTAGATAGTGGCGTTATTATTAAAAAAATATTTTTCATTCAAGAAATGCAATTGTTTTATTTTTTCCTAACGCTTGTGTACGCAACTGTACCATATTTATAAATACTATATTGGAAGGTTAAGAACGTTTCTTAGATATATGGCACGGCCGCTTTTTTGTAGCCATCCGAACTTGGTCGGGTTATGTAGGTTTTCGATGCTTCGTCGGTATTATAATTGTTTTTCTTTAATTACTGAATTTAATGACATGAAATTTTGCATGTGAATAGTTGAATGAATACACTAATTATTGGCATACATTTTACCATGCAATTCATTTAGAACGTCGTGATATTTAACTGCTTTGTAAACAGTGATCTATTCATGGTAAATTTGTCCTATAACTCTTTAATTACTAACGGAACATCATTGATACTTGGCAACATGTTGCAGACACTTACAAGGTTTGTATAAACGTGAAAATCTAGACCCCAAAGTGCATACTTTAAGAACTAAGACCTAATAAGCGTATTTTACGTTTATATTTTTATCTTTTAAGCCCTACGATTTTTTCTAAATCTGTTTTTTAAACAAATATAAACAAATTCAAAACAACGTATGTAAAAATCTACAGCTCTCTATGTAAGCGCTTTATATGAAAACTAGATAATGGCCAAACGTTCGCGTAGCGGAAACTTGAATTTCTCCGAAGTTCATGCATGCACTAGTTTTATTCATACATACACAATTACACACAAATACACACTAATTTTTGGACACATCTCTTTTCTTCTAAAGTCTATGGATTAAAAAAAGTTCTGCCAGGACAACGTTCGCCCAGCGGAATCAGTTTTTGGTGAATTTCTCCACAATGGTTGCGTGCACAAATTTTTTTTTACCATACACAATTATACGACGTCATACACTAAATATCTGCATAATTAAAATCTTTAAATTCAACAACATTCCGCTGCGCGTACGCACACGTATTTTGATGAGTCGTAGTCTCTCGATCTCTGCCTAACCCTTGAACAGGCGTGATGTCGATAGCAGTAATTCTCAATGGATCTAATCGCTAACTCTGGGACTTCTATGTCAAACTGAAAACTATATTCTTGTTGATAACTAGATGTTAGAGGTCAAATAATACAAAACAATAGTATTACAATTTTATTCATCAGTGTGACGCACGACACGCCCTAGCAAATAAACTAGCATTAAATGTTAAAAGCAAACATGGTTTCTTAAAATAAACTAATCTTCCATTGATGCAAATATTGTGACGTTGGTTAACCGTGCACAGGTATAGATGACAAAATATTTACCTGACCATATACATCTCTCAACTGACTTACAATAAAAGGATCACTTCTCTAAAGGAATACATACAACCAAGCTTTGGTTACTTTTCAGTGACCGATTTAACCAAAATGCCTTGACGAAAATTGACACAGCGAAGCGTCGAATCAAGATAGCTTCCGGCTATAATAATTTACAGTGAAGATGCATATAAAAATTAACAATACTATTTTATAGCTTACAAGTAAAACGATTGAATAATAAAGGCATTGGAGATATTGTGTTTACTTGTGTGAAGTGTCAACAAGTTAGTTATACACTCCGACATACAAATCAATAGTATGTCGACATACAGGCACCTCAAGCATTCTATATTATGTTTTTAGATTGATCTCAGCAAGTATTCATTTGTAATATTAATATAATAAAAATGTTTTGTGATTAAAACTGCAAATTCGAACTATTTAGTTAGCACCGCTTAGGATCAATACCAGTGATATCGGTTGAAGGCAGTGCTAACTTTACACACGACGGGAATTTAGCGGCGGAAGGCGGCTGTACGCACACAGAAAGACCTCCAAACATGACGTTATGTTTAAGTGTATTAAAATTCAGTCGAGTGCAGTACTGAGATCGCCTTAGAGCTTACACCTAACATAACATCATGATACAGGAATTTGTTTGTAGATGTCACGTTAGTCGCAAGTGTAGCGTATATTAAAGTTTATTATAGTTCTCCGGCATGGCAGGCGTCTTCGTAACTCTTGCCCCTCTGCTCGGGGTCCAGCTTGATCATGTCATCAATGCGGAGGATGGTGATGGCGGCTTCGGTGGCGAATTTGAGGGATTTCACCTTGGAAATGGCTGGCTCGAGGACTCCGGCTGCTAAGTTGTCGCGTAAGACACCTTCTGTCAGGTCTAGGCCTACCCACTTCAGATTCGCGTGCTCAACCTGGGAAAGAGACAAGTACATAGTCAATATTATGTTGTGACAGGATAACATCACATCACAACATATCTCATCTGTATTTAAATTTCTTCTAATTGTCAGAAGCGTACTATAGTTTGACCAATACCGCTGTACCGCGCGTTAGGTATGTCAGCACGGCTCACGGGGGTTAGTGCACCGCTCACCGTCCCGTTGCCCCCCATGAGCCGCTCAACGTCCCGCTCCCCGTGAGCCGCTCAACGTCCCGCCCCCCGTAAGCCGCTCAACGTCCCACCCCCCCTGAGCCGCTCAACGTCCTGCCCCCCATGAGGCGCTCACCGTGCCGCCCCCCGTTTCAGAGGCGCGGTACAGCGGTATCGATCAAACTATAAATCCACAGTTTGCATAATATGGTCTTACACCCATTTCTAAAAAGTGTCTTAATTAAATAGGGTATTTTACTATATACGAGAAAAATCTATAAATAGATTATTGAAATAGTTTAGCGCATTTGTTTACTAGCCAAGTGACGTCATGACCACAGAGCAACATGGCGTCCACTGCGTCCAGCGTTTTCGTCAAACTACGCGCGAAATTTGAAAATGTAAAATTTAAATGCATTTTTATGGCACTTATCGATTGAATAAAAATGTTGTGATTTTTTTTTGGGCATATTAGCACAAATGCGCTGATCTATTATCTAACTATCAGTTGACAGTTGACACGTTTTAGTTTACTTAGCGGTATGACGTAATAACATGGCGGCTACTATTTCATGGTGTTTTTTAACAGATTAGAAAAACTGAAAACGTTGAATTGAATTTTAAAATTTATTTTGTTATTTTATGAACTAAAAGTAACATTTTCCGACTCCTTTTTGCCTAAACTATCTCAATAATCTATTTATAGATTTTATCTCGTATATAGTAAAATACCCTATTGCAGGGTTAACTCTTATAATACTTAGAAGAGCTAATTTACACTACATGTCATGTAATGCTAGAAGGAACCTGAGTAGCTGCGTCTGAGCAGCTGGGAAGAACAATGACGTGAAATCATCGGATCCCAATATAATGATGACGACATTGAAAACCTTACCTTGGTCTGTGATGAGTTGTGGTAGGCGCGCAGTTTGGCGACGAGGTCGGTGGCGTCGCGCGCGGCGTTAACGGCCAATGTCTTCGGGATGACCAACAACGACTGTGCGAACGCGGCGATCGCTAACTGCTCGCGGGAACTCTGTGAAATTGACGTAAGTATAGGAACTTTTCAGATTTATTGACGAATAAGATGAGATATGATAAGACTAATAAGATAAGATTTATTTTCTATGTAGTGGTTCAATTTTGGCAGAGATTTTTAGGTTTTTGTTTTTAGTAGCAGCTTTTGCGAAGCGTATTCATACAGCTCTATATTCTTGCGCACCTTTCTAGCGCGTTGGAGTGTGACTGCATGTCTCTCTCCATCCTGCCTTGTACTTGAGACACTAGTTTCTGCCCGCGAATTAGTCTGCATGAAAGTCAACTATACCACAAAACACCCTATGACACTCAGGGATAATATAGCTTACCATTAGTAAAAGAATTTTCGGAATCGGATCAGGGGGTCTACTCACCAAGTCCGTCAACGAAGATACGGGCCCAAGTAGTTGAATCGTCCAAACAAGTACCAAATTTAATTTTTCGGAGAAGTAAATACATTTTGGGTGTAGGGACAACTGTCGTCATTCATTCTTAGTTTGGGCCTCGAATAATCATATATCCGTAAGTGATACGGAGTAGGTAATGCCTGGAACTTCGGTCGAAACTACAGTTCCTGCTTAGGGAGTAGACCCATAGTAGTTCCGAAGATTACCCTAAACTCACAAACAAATTTTTACCTCTTATTTATAATATTAGTATAGCTAACACACATAATAACTCGCCTGTTTCCCCAAGAGGTTAGGCAGAGGTCTACAGTACGCGTCAAACTTAATGGCTGCTCTGATGGCGCTACTCGCTGCGCAGTACCGCACCCCTTAAGCCCGCTATGACATGAATTCGTTACTGCGCAGCGACTTGCCTCATGTTCCGGGCCGCCATAAAGTTCGAATCGTGCTGTACCTATAGTACACCCACATTTCGCCAGTTATGTATGTTCTTCTTAGTGTGTCGATGGCAAATATTGTTTCAAAAAGTTTTTTTTTATTTACGCACAGTAACTTCAGCAATGCAAAGAGATGTTAGCACAAGTGTAGGGGTCCACTAGGGCCGATGCCTGCCGGGGTCGCGGAAAAGTCCGAAAGGGTTACCGAGGCCCCTGGCAACACAGGATGGAACACGGTTGGGTTTTAGTCAGTAAGAGTCTGACACACGGTCCCGCGAAGTTATTTGTTAATTTCTCACCATTTGTTTGGTACAGTAACTCAGCAACGCTAACACCATTCGCTGACGCAGACACATTAGATCCTACGTGTCAAGGTGTTGTATGTATGTTAGTGTGTTATCTATCTAAGTTATCTTAAACTAATTACCAGTGTGGTAGCGAAGTTCTCCAAGTATATCGACAGCGCAGCTTCCACGGCGCCTCCACCGGGTGTGAGGCGGCCGGACTCGAGCACGCGTCGCACGGCACACAGCGCGTCATGGACAGAGCGCTCCATCTCGTCACAGTACGCGTCTGTAGGACCGCGCAGGATTATCGAGGCCGCGGTGCGGGCTACGGGGCTGGAGACGAAAGAAAAACTGGTATTAGAGGGCCGAGTTTAAAAATAAAATAAGTTAACACAAACCACCGTCCGTCAAAAACGCCATCACAGGCAGACATTAAACATAACATCGGTTTTCGTATAACCGGAGTCACAAGTAATCTGTACGATTTATGCTTTGGTAATTAAAGTGAAAATAAATGGGTAAGAAGACTCCTCAGTTTTCAGTGGAGAGTTTTAACTACGTATGTCTTGGAGTTCAACACAAAGAGTTACAGATGCACAAATTTTGCAGGAAATCTTGCTAAGCCATAAAATATTATGTATGCATCCACAATTACAAGAACCCTTCTTTGCAGATAATAATCATACTGCACTTTTATAATTATGACTATATTCCAGTGCACTTAAAATTCTACAAAATTACAATAATAACCAAGAAAAACCCTCACCCCTTGATAATAATGAGCTGGTCATCACAGATCTGTTCCTGTACAACTTCAGCCGCCTCTCCAATCATGCTGGCCTCAAACACTTCTTCACCTTCCATGTTAGTCAGGGAAGTCAAGAATGCTGCTCCAGTAGCCTTGGCAATCCTCTTCAGGTCAGCCTTCTTGCACCGTCGCACTCCCATAGCGCCGTTTTCGACGAAATACTTAAGACACAGATCGTCGATACCCCCCGAGCACAGGATGACGTTAACGCCGGTCGACAGGATCTTCTGCAGACGCTCCTTGGTGATGTCCAACTCGCGGGCGCGAATAGCTTCTAGCTTTTCTGGGTCGCTTACTAGGACCTGTAATTTTTGTTCAGGGTTAGTACTATAAATGTATCTGAGTTAACTGGCAACAACTTACTGCATTAAAAGATAGGCCAGGTTCCCAAGTTATAAAATTACTGTTACAAATAAATCATATAATAATTGTATATGGCATGTTAATCTATTTATCCGGACGGCATAAGTTTGGAAAGACAGTTTAATTCATTTTACATAATAAGATATCCTAGTTTACCTGAACACCAAGCTTCATCTTAGTTTTCTGTAGCGAGAAATCGAGACATGCAATCTTCGCATTCAGAATCTTCTTGGGCATGGCTTGGGAAGCCACGGTGCAATTGAGGGCGTAACCCTTGATTAGCACACTCTCCCGAGCGCTTTTACCATGGGCCTTCAAGATGTTGATAGCCTTAATAGGATATTGCGCGATTCCTTTGTAGTCTGTCACTTTGATCGCCATTGCAGCATCCACTACCATTTCTGAGAAGAAATCTGCATCACTGCGTTTAGTGTTAAAGTTATATTATTGTTTAGATAAATTGGGCTGTCATAACATGAGTATCTGTTTTAATGGCATCATAATCAGTCATTCTTAGTCAATTACATTGATTCATGAAATTGTCAATATTATTAACTTTGTGTTGTGTTTGGGTCACCAAGATACAGGCTGTGCCTAGTTTGGGACCCGCTTTTAAATCTAAGCTTTGTGTTGGTTAAAATTTGAAGCATGTTAATTGTTTACTTGTGAACTATGTGAGCATTTCTCTTTTTTTTTTGCCATTACACATTTGTGGAATGTCCCACGATATTTATGTGTTCAATAAATTAATTTGAATTTGAATGACGAATCATCCAGCAGGCTTTCTATTTCAAAAGTCGCTTGTCCACATTTCTCGGTATAAAACTGTCTACATGAAAACATCAGTTTCGTCTACCCTTCCGTCGACAAAACGCTTCTCTACGGTTCTCGTGCTAAGCCTGCAGTAACGTAAAATGACATCACAAAATTAAAAATGACACTTGAGAATCATTCAATCAATCAATGGTAGAAAATTACTTGTTTTCTATAGTTTATATTTTGGTTTCTTACATTAATTTCAGAGAAAGTGAAACAGACTGGAAACAAAATAATGTCTAGATATAAAAACAAAAAGAATTTCAAAAGGATACGCTCCAATAAGTTTGGAAGACATGGTGGTTTTGGCAGCATTGACAAGGGATGGCCTTCCAAGTGACTCCACAGTGACTGTAAGGTTATCCTGCACATACTTAACAGCCTCCTTGCATGCTAGACGGTAACCAGAGATAATACTTGTAGGGTGGATCTTGTTCTTCACTAACTCATCAGCATTCTAAAAGAAGACAAAAAATACTCATACATTTTACCATTTTTATTTTCTTGGTGGTTTGAGATAATTATTTTTGCTGTGAAACAATTTGACAAAACAAATAATGAATTGCAATTATAGCACTGAATTTGATGTTTTATGTATCAAAAGGGCGTTGGAAAGATTCCAAATACTTTTTTACATCTAAAACTGAATATGTCACAATATTAATTATTGCATTCCATAATCAATATTTTAGTTCACTAGTTAGAGATATTTCATATTTCCATACAGTAAAATTGCAAAATTAATCAATACAGCGTAATATTTGACAGCTATTTGCGATATTGCCCACTTTCAGAATACACACTCTTATGGCAACTCATTGAAACATCTAGACAATCCTCCTTTACATTAAAAATCTGTTCAGGAATCCTGCAACTAGATTCCAAAATTTCTAATATTTATTCGTATAGAATAGCCTTGTTTGCTACTATAGCTTGTGTTTATTATTTTTAACCATATTGATTTTTAGTTGTTTACTTGTTGTCTGGGTAACAGAGGGAACTTTTACCTTCAAAAGTTCAGCAGCGATGATCACAACTGATGTAGTGCCGTCTCCAACCTCCTCATCTTGCAGCTGTGCTAGTTCTACCAATACTTTAGCAGCAGGGTGCTCCACCTCCAACATCCTAAAACATTTGACATTGAATTGGAGATTCTTGCGAAATTATGTTATAGCTATTGTATAGAACAGAGTCAATTTAATGTTTTTATGTGAAAATAATCAGTTTAACAATTGTACATATTTTTTACTGATGTTTGCAAAGGGAATCTATGTATTCAGTGAAGTAATAACCATTACAGTTGTAACAGGTAAATTGTGTAAAGGTAAATAGCTAAAGAACTTACTTGAGAATGGTGGCACCATCGTTTGTGACTGTTACATCTCCAATGTCATCAACCAACATTTTATCAAGTCCCACGGGCCCCAGTGAACTCTTCACTATGTTGGCTATAGCTGCCGCTGCCATTACTGTGAATCATTTCATCAATATCAGAATTTTCATTGTCTCCCACTCATTAATGCATAGGTTATTTTAGTACAACAAAAAAATTGCTAAAAGTACACTAACTTCCATCCAAATAGAAGTTTACACAGATAAAAAGCATATTACACACAGTTTTTGTCACATTTTCATCTCTTTTTAAAGATATTTACGAAAATGTAACCATAAGTCGCGATGCATGTGATCTACCGGAGTACAAAAACCTCATGTGAATCAACGTGAAATATCATATAAACATTACCATTTTGACTTCTGACTGATGCCCCTGATGATCTGGTTCCTGCGACGGATAAAGCTTGAGCGATTGTCGACATTTTTAATAGAAATTTAACACAAAATTCATAAAATAATCGCCCGTCACACTTTTTGATTCTGGAAGAACCTCTCAATGTTGCCAAACTACAAAAGTTAATGACAACTGACAATTTATTATAAATTGCCAGTACTAAAATAAGAATAAAAAAGTAGTGAGTGTAGATAGATTGTGATAATCACAACAATACAATAGGTAATTTTTTTTTAGAGAAAGTTGATAACTTTGCTCCGTAAAATTATTTAAAGTTTTTTGCTTTGGCCGCTAAGTTGCATTTGATTGAGCTTTAAATGTTTTACCCTTCAATGTAGCAACACAACGTTTCAAGGTCAGGCTTGTATTTTGTGATAGGCCAAAAAGTATCGATACCGTATCGTTAAAAAAATATTGATGTCGATTTCGATATATCGAAAAAAAACATTGACGGTGAAAAAAAAAACAAAAACAAAATAATATTTGTACTTTAAGAAACTATTGTGTTTGTGTTTCATTCTTATAAATACCAAACAAGGAACATAATTAGGGTTTAAAGTCATTTGGAGTTTGACAGTTTGTGTTAACTTGATGTGCTGGCGACTGTACAATCAAAAATGAATAAATCATCGTAAACCGGCATGTCCTAGAACTAAAAATTCGAAGACATGTGACATCTACTAACACGCACTGGGCCCGCGTGGTGGATTACGGCCCACTCCCTCTCACAGAGAGGAAAAAACATAAGAAACCTGAGAACATAAGAGGCCTGTGTCCCAGCAGTGGGAACATTATAGGCTGATTATGTGTTATGTAAATATATGTCTACTTTTTTACGGCTCTGAATTCCAGCGGTGTTGCTATTGGAAATATGTACATTATATCGTATTTGATAAATTTTCGATATGTATATGATATTTCATATCGATATATCGAAATAATATATCGCCATAAAGTATCGATAAATCGAACAAAAAATATCGATATTATTTCTAAATAGAGTGCAGTACAGTACTTCTGTGACTACCTGAGTATTCACCATAGAGTATAGTAATAGATTGGTATTCACTAGTAAGTAAATGGCCAGCATGGCTGTACATACAGCCATGGTGGCCATTTTTGTTGACCTCTTTTGTTAACTACGACTTTGAGATTTTCTGAAAAGGTTGGGTTAGTTTAGTTATGGCGCTCTCGAACCATCCCTGATAATGGCAATAGTAGGTATTTTTAAGTTTCCCTCTAGAAATAATTTGATGTTGATTATGATTACTGGTTTTCTGAAATAAGATAGCATCACGCCTGTACCTACTCCAAGAAGGGGTTAGCAGAGATGTGATAAAATTAACAGGAACCTACGCCCATATTTTGCCAGGATGCGCTAAGGTAGCCCGCGAAATTTAAATTTTCTTATGTTTTTTTTAAATTTGCAGGTCAGGTTGTATGTTGATTCGCGACCATACGAAATATGGCTTTACGGAATTATAATCATTAGAATCAGCGATACAACTCAAATTTCATGATTTTATGAAATAATCATTCAATAGAATAATATGAACTTAGTTGTATTGATAATTTTAATGATTATAAATTGTAATGATTAGGGGCTTAATAGGTTAAGCGCGTTAAGGCTCCTACATACTGGCGACAAGTCGCGCCTGTATGTAGGAGCCTTTAAGCGATTTTTGGTAGGGCAAAACTTATGGGTTCGCGTCACCAACATGTCCGCGCCGACATGCTGTAGTAGCAGTAAGTGAAGTTAAATTGACGACGTGAAAAGATTTATTGGCCAAAGACAGCTTATGACACACAATTGATTTTCCATTGTTTGACACCGAATCGGTGTCGCGCGGGGCTTGATTTGTAAAATACTATAATAAATCAGTATTTTATAGAAGTTGAGCGATAAGTTTTCACTTCTGTCAGCAGTCCCCATGACTGCATGTTTTTATTTTAAATAAAGCCTTTTATCCCACTGTTGGGTGACATGTCTCCCCTATACTCTAACAATTCTCTTTATCTTTCGCCTTCTTTGGCCAACTACGTACAATAACAATAACTTTATCACACTAATAACGAAGCATCTCCGAATAAGACACAGATTTACGACGTCAGAAAATATGAGTTAACTTTCAACGTCCATACGGCGCGGGGTCTGACATTTGATACATTTATCACGTAGGATTCAGTAAAAGGGTGGGTAGATGGTTACGTGACCAGCGAGACGGCGCGACCTCCACCAGAATTGGGAAAAGCACTCGTGATAGTACGTGACAGCGTTTTGCGTGCTTAAAATAACTTCCCTATAACAGTAGGTGTATAGTAAATTAAAGAGCTCGAGGAAAGAAGGTTAATTAATGGTTTTAGACGTGATGTTGTTTTTCAAACTAGTTTTGAACGCCCACATGTAGTCGACCGCCTCTGTGGTCAAGTGGTAAGACTACCTGACTCAGACCCATAGGTACTGAGTTCAATTCCCAGCAGAGGTAAATGTTTTTGCTCTGTTTGGGTGGTGGTAGGGCTTGTTCTAAAACCGCCTGGCTAGCTACCACCATCTAATCTAAGTATGTTGCGATACGGACAATGTTAACAGCATTGTTGTGTTTCGGCAGTTCGAGGTAAGATAGCCAGTTCGTCTGTGGTTGAGGATTCCAGGTGAAGCTCGCTTCCACCTTCGGCCTGATTGTCACTTACTGTCAGATGAGATGAAGGCCAAGAGCATCCCAAAAGAAAGGGGGTTCCTTGAGCATTCAAATTCAGAATATTTGATTAAGAAGAAAAAAAGAAAAAAAGATATCCCTGAATTAGCACTTATGAAACGTCTGAAGCTAGGTGCACGGTTCCAATTGGTTGTATGCTATGGAGAAGAGCCGACATTAGACAGTCTTTACCTATGCTGTATTACTCAACTCTTAATTTTTTTTTGACTCATCATTGGTGTGTCTCCGCGGTCGGCCACGCGACACCTCGCAGCGTGAGCGTTAGCCGGCACTTCGTGTGCAGTAGTTTTGAAATTAGTTTTATAAAATATGTATTAGTTCATAGTTATTGTTTTTATACTTATAATGTGTATTGTGTTTATGGGCCTTAGTTGCCTGAAATAAAGGATATTATTATTATTACCCAAACACCAAGTAGTTACTAGAGGTACTAAAGATCTGTTCTTGAAAGTCCAAACCACATTAATCGTGTCAACCTTCTCAGTCTTGCAATGAAAACAAGTTGATATCTGTCTATAAAAAAAAAACTCGACTGCAACTAAAAAGATCAATATGAGCTCACTTTTCAGGCGACCGCTTGAAAAGATTTTATACCCATATGGTCATTTTAAATTTTTTTTAAAGACCTCATGAATAAATTGTTCATACTAAATCTATGCTTATTGACGTCTAAAATCTGCCATTTTGAATTTAATAAAATAATACTTAACTTTTAACCATCACGCGACTCAGACGAGTCGGTAGATATGTACCTCATCCAGCCGTTATGATTCTTCGAGGGTATAAAGAATCCCACATACAGTCAGAGTCAATAATATCGGGACGAACAGACTGTTTAAAATGATCTAAACAATTATAAAATTAAATATTAACTCAATGACACAAGAACTGTTTCATTTTCTTAGTTGTTGAGATCATTTTGAACAGTCGGTTCGTCCCGATATTTTTGACGCTGACTGTACAAAGATACATAGATACGCGTATAAAACATAATCCTGTCTTTGCTGTCGCGCAGTCGGGTAAAATTAAATGACCGATTTGGTTATTTTTTTAATGTTATTAATAGTCGAAATAAAGTTTTAAGGGAAAGAAATAATTAAAACATGCCCGGAAAATTCGGGAAAAACTCAACGTGATTTTTTCTATTGGATTTCAATACAATTAGACAATACAATACAATTATTATCCCTTCATTGTAAGCGAAAGAAAGAAAGAAAGATAGATAGAAATCTATAAAAGCTGGTATTACTTCCAACACTCGTTTTCGTAAGAATTACATAAAACGACTTACGAATCTATTAAACTTTGGTGTGTAAATCCAGTTAAACATTTTTGTCTATATATTATCTGTAAAGAGGTTGTTTACGTTTACCCGGCTTTTAAATCCGCACGATGTCCATTGCAATTCATGTCGAACGTCGTAAATAAAAGCTGACAATATCTCAGAGAACTTTAGCCGACGTTCATTGGAATGCTCCGCAACGCGTACTGTATCTATACGAGAGAATAATCTCGTTTTCTGCGGCTTTTAACGAAAGCCCGATATGGAGTCGCAGAGCAAAACAAATAGCGGGTAGCTGTGCACATGCGCCGCGCGACGCACGCACGCGCGTCCGCGCGGCACGGCAGTCGCGCGCCGCCCGTCGCCGCGCGCACCCGTGTCTACTGTGTCTGCTGCGCTCCCACCACGCGCTAAATGGCGCCCAAACCGGGACCTCGCTCACGCGGGTAAGTCCGTTATATAATCACATTATTAAAACAAAAAAATCATATTCGTCATTGAGATGACAAGTGGTCCACGCCGCAGCATCCGCGAGGATCTCCGAGGGCGTGGTAGGGAATCGACTAGGGAGGGGGCACGGAGTCGGCGTGTTGGCGATAGCGCGCCGCCTGATAAGGTTGCAGCCCTCCCACTGTCAACAAACCCTTACATTATATAAAATATTGGACATTTATAAATGAGCGTAAAAACGAGTGGTAGCAGAGAGTCATCTCCAAGACATGTATCTATTGATTTTCGCTTCGCGTTCCGGAGACTCTGCGGCTGTTGCCTGAGACACAATTAGATATATATTGTCGCAGCCTCTTTAACATTAAGCTACGGAACTGTCGCTCAAACATTGAACCAGGGTCTCTTGTGAGCTTGTGCCGATACGTTGTGTTCGACAATTACTCTTGTTGACATGTGGTAATCTTAGCGGTTAGACCATGCTTCATTCCTTCACAAGCGAATTTGCTCTAAAGTACCTACATACTTATGTATGTTTAGTTGCCAATGCTGTATTCTCAATTCAAGTTGAAAGTCATTAAGATAGTTGTTCAGCTTGCTTTAGCAGTGTCCCTTGGACTCCTACAAAACGCTACATTCCTAGTGCCTATTTATTCTTCTTTTTATTCGTCGTAATCACATTATATTTTTCCGTACATTTACTGCCTGTATGCTTCCTTATTTATTAGTTATACTTTCGTAGATATTCTTCCAAAATAGAGGGCTAAATTCCAACCGAGTAGGCATGAATAATACGCGGTTTTGGCCAGTTTAAAGTGCCAAATTAAAATACATAAGGAGAACCTCAATTACACTAATATTTCATGGACCTAGTATTTAGTTCGTAAAAGTAGATAAACCTTATATTTACGTACGTTTTACAATGTGCCTGGTGGGTCGGAGGTCATGGATTCGAAGAACCAAGTTGTGGGTTCGAAATCTGGGTTTATAACAGTCTGAAATTGTCTACCCGCAGTGAGCAAGTGAGTTCCTTCTGTATAAATCCTTCTCCAGGTTTATTATCTTTTACTAACACTTATTTGACATAATCAGCCTATAATGTTCCCACTGCTGGGACACAGGCCTCCTTTCTGTGAGAGAGAGTGGCTCGTAATCCACCACGCGGGCCCAGTGCGGGTTGGTAGATGTCACATGTCTTCGAATTTTTGGTTCCAGGACATGCCGATTTCCTCACGATGCTTTCCTTCACCGTTTTGAGAGCAGTGATGATGACATAATTTACACAAAGTAAAGCGCCTGTCTGGGTTCGAACCTACGACCTACAACTCGTACGTCCCGGCCGTTACGACAGGGTCACCACTTTGCTCAACACTTGTTTGGTAATAAGTAATTACTGTAAAAACCTCTCTGGAGAGCCCAAACGCGCATGGACACCAAATATGTCTGTAAAGTACTCTTAACTCGTATAATATTATCATTGAGTTAGGTTTCCTTCGTCACCAAAATCCAATAGACCGTTTAAGGTTACCCAATTTCAAAGTAATTAATTAAATATCCAATTTTTTTAACCAACGAAGAACCTCATAAAATAACAAATTGAACATCACAAAGTACCCACCAGTTCCAAATTTAAATTCTAAAACCATTTGAGAATGTTTTGGTTTCATAAAGAAATTCTTAGCATTGTTTGCTAGAAGTTATGTCTAATATTCGGTACGCGACGACTTGTCTAGAGAAGTCGACGGGCTATGTCGACGAGCTATTTCCAAGAGCTATGTCGAAGGTAGCACACGCTTTAGGGTAAGCTTAGCGAAGGAATTCGGAACGTCTAGTGTAGTGCAATGTTAGATAATCTACAAAGGTATATTCAACTATCGGTATTAAACATATTTCTTGTACCTTGTAATCTAAAGGCTGCTACATACTGGCGCGACTTGTCGCGCGACGCATCGCGACACAAAGGCACCGCTTGTAGCGCTACACGCGGTGTCTTTGTGTCGCGTCGCGTCGCGCGACAAGTCGCGCCAGTATGTAGGAGCCTTAAGAGCTTCGTAGAAGAAGACTTCGCCTGAGCAGACTGAGGCGATATCGGTGCCTGTCGCGCGTTTGCAGGAGCTTTAAGAATGCGATGTGTATTTAATTAAATGTACTTTATCAATGCCAATGTTTCTTAAAACAACATTCTCTAATCTAAACTAACTCCGATAGATTAAAACCTGTACATACATAACATTCCATCAATAACCTCTCTCAGTTAAGCATATTTTGTTTTATCGAGTACATAAATAAATTAACAATATTTATACAAAAATGTCAATGCAAAAAGATAATCCACCATTCCAATTTTTCACATTCCCAAGAGTAAAAGCGTAACAAAAAAATAGCGTCCTGTTCAATATATAGCCCCAAAGGTTAATCACTGAATAGATATCCGTAGCTCCGTGTGGCCACGATGTGGCCATGTTATCAAGGCCGGTCCCGCGAGGACACTAGGAGGCGATTTCTTCCCCATTTATATGATAATTCGCGGCCAACGTCGGGGAGTGGGCCTTGTCTCCGGATATTAAGTGGACTGGTACTCCAACAAACGGCATTGACTGAGATATCTCGGGCTTGGCGTAACGTTATCGGTACCTTCTTAAAGTATTGTTTATGAGACTTGATTGTGGTGATGTGCATTGAATTTTCGGTTTCTTTCTAAATCAACTTTTTTATTTTGGTGTTTAAAAGTGGCAATATTCACTTCGATTTCAATTTCAAAGTTCTTGGATTAAACAGTTAAATGAAATGATTAATTATGTTGGTAGGTAACTTTATTGAATACGTGGTAAAAGGACAAATAAGTATTGCGATTGACGCATACAGTAGCTTGAATGTGGATGAAACAACAGCATTAAGAATGTTAGAATCATAGCACGTGACTTTCTGTAGCTTTGGTTTACATACACTCAAAGTGCTGTTCCATTAATATGAACTCTTAAATCTTCGAAAAGTTAATGGGAAATCGAAAGCTGCCCCTATAATTGCTTTCGTAACGTTCCGTCAGCCGTCACCTGATCGTCAAGATACTCAAAGACACTCGTTCATATTACTTTTAGATTAATCCTGACGTCGTTTCCAAATATTACAAACTCGTTTTTCATAGGTACTAATAACTGGAAAACCTTCAGAAATAAACATTCCTGAAGGTTTGGGAAGGAGCCATTTCTCATCTAAACTAAACAGTTTAGATGAGAAATGGCTCCTTAATTAATGTCGTCGTCATTTTCTTTTCATTTACCATTATAACATAGGTATACATATATTTTCTCTGGTTTTTATGCTCGACTCAAAAACCGTTCTCAGGAATCTTAGTAGCAGATTGAAACAATAATGATCAATCAATAGTCTATCGCAGGCTACCGGTGTAAATACTCGTATGCCTCTACCCAGTTGTGCCCAACCGGCTTATTCCGCATAGGATTTCGCCATTCCACTTTTATGTGGTCGTCGGGCGATCTAGTCGTGTGTTGATAGACACTACTACCAATAAGTTGGGCGTCTTCCAATAGAAATGTAGAATACTCAGTTTAAAAGGAAATTAAACACTATCCTTGCAAATTCTTGCTCTATCAATACTGTATTAATATTATAAATAATCAGCCTATAGTGTTCCCACTGCTGGGACACAGACCTCCTCTCTGTAAGAGGGACTGGGCCGTAATCCACCACGCGGGCCCAGTGCGGGTTGGTAGATGTCAAATGTCTTCGAATTTTTGGTTCTAGGACATGCCGGTTTCCTTACGATGTTTTCCTTCACCGTTTTGAGAGCAGTGGTGATGAAATAATTTACTCAAAGTAAAGCGCCTGTCTGGGTTCGAACCAACGACCTAGAACTCGGAAGTCGCGGCCGTTACCACTGGGCCACCACTGCTTTCGATTAATATTATAAAGAAGTAAAATTTGTGCGTTTGTATGTATGTAGGGGCTAATCTACGGAACTACGTATTGATCCGAATCCGAAAGTTCTTGCACTATAATGGGAAGCTACTCGTACATGTATTGCCGAGTGTCATAAGATATGTATATTTATTGATAATAAATTTCACGCACGCAGAAACTATGTAGAAGGAAACAAACAAAATAATACGAATTTAATACGGTTACGTAAAGAACTGAGCTATATAATATGATTTTACTGCGGTAACACTCGTACCTACACACCCATAGGTGTATAGCGTGACGTACGGTGTGTACCGCCCAAGAAGCAGCGATAAGGGGCGCCACATTTCACGGGGCTCGTGAATTACAAGCGCAACGTGATTTTACTACGATAACGTGTCGGCCAAAGAACTTGCTCATGTAAGATACGACACACGTCTCTTGTTTCACAGTATTCTACCTATTTTCTTTTCACTACAAATCTATGAATTTTATTGTAGACGTAAAAAACACAGCTCAGAATGTGCGCAATATCTTTTCCATACCATCATCATCATCTGCCTGCCTTTTCCCAACTATATTGGGGTCTGCCTCCAGTCTTACCGGATACAGCTGAATACCTGTATTTTACATGGAGCGACTGCCTCTCTGACCTTCACAACCCAGTTACTGGGTAACACGATACCCCTTGGTAAGACTGGTTGTCAGACTTTCGAGCTTCTGACTACCCGTAACGACTGTTAAAGATCTACAAATGACAGCCGGGACCAACGGCTTAACGTGCTTTCCGAGGCACGGAGGGGTCTTGGTATGTAAAGATGGTCACCCATCCACGGACCAACCGCGACAAGGTCGCGACCGATCTCATTAATTTAAGTACAACATCTTATACCTGTACCTGCATTCATAGCAAATAAAAATTCTGATTCTGCTTCTGATTCAAGCGTAGCTTAACCTGATCGATCGACCCGTGCGGCTGTTATTACTTAGCCACAATATCTTTACCATACCTACCTTTCGAAGCATTTTTTGTTAAAATGTTTCAAAGAGAAATAAGAACGAGTACTTATTTCCTGATTCAGATGTTTCTATTGACGATTACAGAATGACTTAAAAATTTCCTTTAACGCGATTTACTCAGATATTGTGGAGATTGTAAAGACATGTATTATTATATTATTCATGCTAACACATACGTCTATATGCAAACGCGTTTGTTTACACGCATACATTGCAAAGAATTATTTGAAATTTTAATAAGATGGCGTCGCGTCGGTCGGACATTTTGTAGTTTGTAGGTACTTACTGGGAGTGCAGGCTAAAAATTTAAACACAACACGAAGATTAGATACCCGGGGAAATTGCAGCTGTAAATTTTATCTGAAAGGCCTTGAGTTTACAAGGTGTAATGAGGACGGACTAAGGTAGCGTTTTTGGCGCAGTCCCGCAGATAATCGAACCGGATAGGTATTTTTGTTTGTGTGCGCTATCAACTTGGATAATTGGAATTGTTGCGCTTTTTATTAGTTGACTAGCTTTTCTACTGAAGTCTAGTGGTCGCAAGCGCTACTGCTGAGCATGAGGTCCTGAGTTCGATACCCAGGTCGGGCTACGCGTTATTGGGTTTTTCCATTACACTGAAAAAAAAAATCGGAAAACCCAATCGATTTTTCGGTAAAATTCACCGCTTTTGTCAGTAAAAATAGAGCCTATTGTCCAAAGAAGTAAAACTAACTGAAAAAAAACAGATGAGTTATAACAGTAGATTTTACTGTGCATCTCTTAAGCTCTGAAAACTGCAATACTTAAAAGAAACTGTTTGTTTCAGTAAACTTTAATATTCATCCAATTGATGAATAACTGTTTAGCTCTTTACTGTTTTTGCCCATTTCAGTGCACTGTCAGTAATCAATTATTTTAACATAAAAATAAGTTTCCAGAACCGTTTTTTTTACTGTACAACAACAGTAGAAAGTAACGTTTTATTTTTTTCAGTGTAGGAATTTCTCAGTAGCAGCCCGGTGTCTGGATTTGTGCCCGGTTGATGGCAATAGGCTCGCCCCCTATTACATGGGACTTAAACATAACTGGCGAAATGTGGGTGTACTACAGGTACACCTCTGACAACCCCTCGGGAATTACAGGCGTGAAGTTATGTTATGTTACTAGCTATTGCCCGCGTGGTGGTTGGAAATTCATTAATTTAATATCTTAAAATATATTAATGTTAATCCTAATATGGATTTTAATAAACCATGATTGTATACATGTTGCATGCCTTACGGTAGAATCACTTGAAACATGTACCTATATTAACAACACCATTGTAACAGTGTTTTCTGCAAAAATAAAAAAATTGATGTGAAAAAAAAAAAACCTCGAGAACGTACTACGGGGATAAAAGTATTCTATATCCTAAATTAGGTCATGGTCTATTCATATGCCTTTCATCCAAATCCGTTCAGCCGTTAAGGCAGACCAGTTACATACAGGCAATAAATTGAAATAATATTTTTCTTTATAAACAAAACAGGTTTTAATGATAAGCCCGAGGCCTTAAAGTCGCCGAGGCAGGGGTAAACATTTTTTGGGCGATTTTTCATCGCGCACTGCATATTTAACGCACTGCTTAGCGCAGTTACTTAAATTATTATAACATTAGAAAAGTAACGGTTATCACTCGCGTTATTTCGATGTAAACGTATAATAAACTCCATTATTTCACGATATATACAAAATCTATTTACCATTTACATTAAAAAAATATAAAGTGCAATAATTTCAACAACATTGCACAATAACTGTCGTTATTCAGCTAATGCTATATTAAATGGAGAATAGAGTTGAAAATCCAACAGCGTATTTCTTTTCTTACACTTTGTTCGATTCTCAATTCTCGGCTCAATACCAAGAGTTAAAAATCAAGTGCGCGATAAAATAATGTCGCGTGCAAAATCACTCGTGCACACCTGGGCTATCTTAAAAATAAGAATTATTAATTTTAGTATTTTCACCATTCAAAGTCAAAGTCAATTAATTTTTTTCCAATAGGCACATAAAAAGCACCCTTGAACGTCAAAATTTCCAAAAAATTGAATTCTAGTCACCTTGTCCAAAGTTAGTTTCGTATGGAATGGGCAAGAAATTCCACCGTTACTCTTTTCAATTGTTTTACAATATTTTGTATAGGTACCTACATTAATTATATCTAAGACGATGCAACTAGAATAAACTTACTATACCACGATAGGTGAAAAGAATTAAAAATGAAGCAATGACAGATAAATTAATTATGTGATAGCTACATGGTGCTCACATATTTACAAACATTGGAAAAGTATTGCTTTTCCCAAAAAAAAATAAAGTAATAGGTCAGTGTGTGAGTTAAGGTAATCACAGAATGTAAAATCATTGCCATAAAAATAATAAATTATACAATTAAAATAGCAACCAGTTTGATTTTGTCTAGACTCTAGATTGTCCTATAGAGCTGGACCAGCATGTTTCCAAGCATTCTTATCTTGGATATCTTCTAATTTGTAAAATACTTGTTTACATATTGAACTTTTTATGAGTTTTAATTTTTTTTCATTTAATTGCCTATTTTGTTGTAACATTTAACACAGTACCCCACAAAATATATATGTAGGTACTCTACAGGGTGACATTGAAAACATGCGACAAATCGAAATGGGAGATTGTACTCATCATTATGAACAACTTTTACTAAGGGACCAAAGCTACAATCCCAAAAAAAAAAACTGCTGTCCCCTACATTTGTGTTCGCAATACCTCATCAAAATGTAGGAAAAGCAGATTTTTTTTTTGGGATTACAGCTTTGGTCCCTTAGTAAAAGTTGTTAATAATGATGTATACAATGTCCCATTTCAGTTTGTCGCAAGTTTTCAATTTCAACCTGTATAATCTGAAAAATGGTTGATCTATTTTATTTTATCTTTATTTCTAGTATTAAAATGATGTCTATCACTTAGGTATTTTATTAAAAATATGTAGATTTTTTCTTACATAAGTAAATCATATTTTCATAAATGAATTGGCAAGGTACTGTCATAATATTAATCATTTTAAATAGTTCCATAAGAGATTTGAGGCGACGACGTAGATTGTAAGTGGCAGCTCTCTTTTGCAAAATAAAGACGGATTCAATGTCAGCAGTCCGACCGTAAAATATAATATGACACCATGCTGTGGAAGTAGCTGAAATAGACCAAACGCGCGGTTTCTACATCTATTAACCGTTATCTTTCTAATAGCATAAATAAGCGGCCGAGCTTAGCCGCCCCACAAGAGACGTTATATGTGGTCCCCATTGTAGTTTCTCGTCTAGAGTGATTCCTAGGAAAACCGTTTGATTAATAAATTCCATTCAATATGATATCACATTCGCTACTTCTAGGTTTGATATCTCATTCGCTACTTCACTACATTAGGTAATTTAAATCGAATGCATTTGGTTTTTTTTCATTTAGTACCAAATTATTTACCGTAAAACAATCTTGGACCTGAAGTATAGAGTTATTCACATCGTCAAAATTTTGTGACAGATGTGTCATCTGCAAATAACACCATCTTCGGTATTTAGAAGTTATTGGGGTAAATCCTTAAACTAAAAACAGGAATGGACTCAATATCGAACCTTGAGGAACGCTTGTTGCCATTTCAGACCCTAATGAGTTTATGCCATTTACTTGAATTTTAAACTTTCTATCTTTCAGGTATGATCTTAGTAAATTAAGAGCTGTAATCCTAATCCCATAGTGCTCTAGTTTCAGCAGAAGTGTCTCATGGTTTACGCAATCGAACGCGATCGCAAAAGATTCCAATGGTATCTTGTGCTTCTCCCCAGGCGTTAATTTTTTTCTTTATTAGGGCATTAATGCCAAAACCAAAGGGCGTTGTACAAGCCCTTTGGTGAAACCATACTATTGTTCACGAAAGATGGAATTTTTATTAAACTGAGGTAACATTTAATTGAGCAACAACTTTTCAAACACCTTACTGAGAACTGGCATAATTGACACAGACCTATATTGTTGGGTTCATTAATATTACCGGATATGAACAAATAAACTACTTTACTGTGTTTCATGAGATCCGGAAAGACTCCTTAGTCCACACTAGTGTTAAATAAGAAAGCTAAATAGGGCGCAATGGTTTCGATGATAGCTCTACCGACTTTTACAGATATTCCCCAGAGATCTTCTATTGATTTAATTTTAAGATCTTTAAAAGCTTTTTTAACAGCCTGGGGGTTTGTATGCTGAAACCTAAACACCAAAGGTCAGGCGTTCACATTATTTCGAAATAAGGCAGCAGAAAGCGGGGATGAGGAATTTAAAGTTTCAGTAGTTTTAAGGGGAATTTAAGCAAAAAAAAGTTTTCAAATTCCTGAGCTATTTCTACGTCGGTAGTGATGGGCCCATCAGTATTTAAATTAAATTCAGTATTGTTTCACTGTTTTACCTACCTGTTTCATTATTTGTTATTAGCCAGGTAGTTTTTATTTTATTATCAGCTAAATTTTATTTTATTGCTAATATAATAGTTATAGCTATTTTGCACCCATTTTTTAAAGTTTTAAAATATTTATAACCGACTTCCAAAAAGGAGGAGGTTCGCCAATTTCTCCGTCAATTGTGAACCGATTTTGAAAATTATTTTTTGTTTGAAAGGATATGCTCCCGAGGTGGTTCCATTGTCGCCAAGTCTCTGAATGAGGGGATCCCATGGAAATCAAGGGAAATCCTCAAATTTTAATGGCATTTTTTAAAGTGCATTTGCTCTTGGAAAGCAATATTTGGTGAAGTGGAACTGATGATGAAGACTACAGATGGCCACCGGAACTACTTGATAAGAAGTATTAAACGAGTTGCGATTTCGAGTTGCGAGTCGATTAGGTTATTTATTATGGTTGCTAAGCAATTTATGCTCGTCACAATGCATATGGTGAGTAGCATTTCTCCTGGTTCTTACCAGGAGAACTCACATGAACTAGCAAAGTTATTTTGTGACTTTAAATTGTAAAGAAAATTGACCGAGGTGACCGATTTTAATTTAATAAAGGCTAAATGTTACCTCAAGATATGTACTATGACTATATTTAAAACCTCGAAAATCTCTTAAAAGTATATACATACAAATTTTAAATATTACTTGTGAATTTTAAAATCATCCCCTATTTTATAACCCTTTGGGGGATAATTTTACAAAAACGCTGAATCACGTAATTTCTTATCAAAAGCATAAATTTTAATTTTAATATGCCTAACTTAAGAAATGCCGGTTTTCCCAAACAAACCTTCATCCCCTATATCACCCCCTTATTGGAATGTTTTTTTAAGCCAAAGAGTAGCCATTATCCTTCTTCAGGGTGCCATCTATGGGAATCCCAGGCCAATTCCCGGCCACCAAAGGCGCGGGCTTGTGGACGGTCAGCAATGGGTAGCTCACCGTCCGATAAGGACCGAGACGCGCGTGGAATACAACGCGCCGTCGACCCGGGCTTGGTCCTTACCGGACGGTGAGCTACCCATTGCTCACCGTCCGCAAGCCCGCGCCTACTGTGGCCGGAAATCTGCCCGGGATTCCCGACGATAATGTTAAGCTTGGATTGATGTGATATTTTTAAGTTGTCAAACTTTGTTTTTTATTTGGCAGACGGATTGAGGTATATGATATGAAGCGTTATTTCTAATGTTCCTGAGCATAAGCTGTCCAGCTAGTGCGTTTCTTATTAAAAGTGTGTAGCGTATTTGACCCGTTCAAATAACTGATAACTACGAAGGAAAATGTGTAGGTATTAGAACCAAAACAAAGTAAACACAGAGCGTTTACTTTAATCCGAAGAAACGTCTCTCTACCCAAACGCTTTAAGATTATTACCCTGGAAATACTGCAACCTCCCGGAAAAATATCCGCCAACAAGGTTTAAGCGACGAAGCAAAAATTTTTCCAGAAAACGAACTGCGAATAGCCCCATATATCAAGTCGGGTTGCACACGTTGTAACATAGATAAACCACGATCACACTTAGTGGGTCGTGTCTGCGCGCTGATATAGGATCACCCATAGTTTCCCATGAGTCTCGTAAACCGGAGAAAAGGATTATAGTGTGCGAAGGTAGGTAGTTTAATACGGTAGTGGCTCCACATGTGTGCTGAAAGTTTAAGAGCATTGACCTCAGCAGAGCTGAAATATTAAGATTGATCTTGTTGTACATATTTAAAGAAACAACGTCCTAGCTAGATCTAAATGGTCTTATACTTCCTTCCCCGTCTCTTTAAATATTTTTAGACTGTATTTCTACGCGATATTAGAAATGGTAGTAGCGCCGTGCTCGGCTAAATAAATTCTCATAGGTATTTATTGTAGTTAATATTTTAGGCTTAGCTTTCCAAAAACCTCTAAAATAGAGACTTGGTTTTACAACAAGCAAGGACTGCTTAAACTTAAAATGGGGCTACAGAGGTAACTGAACTAAATAGAGGTTCGAGTTTTGATGCAAGCCGCCAGTGCATATTATTTATTCAGATTATAGAGACGCTATCGTTCAGTTTGTTACTTGTTTTGTTCCGATACTAAATTTAAGAGTATTCAGGTATCGATCGGCATTGCAGTGCAGTGTAAATGCTAATTGCATCGGTTCTTCTTTTTTAGGGTTACGTTCCGTCTGGCTGTCGATCTGTCTGTCTGTCTGTCCCCGCTGTAGCTCTGAGACGCTTAGTACAGAAAGCTTTAATTTGTGGCATAATTATATCGATGTGTTATTTTATTAGATATATTATTTTTTTCAACTGCAATGTTAAGTTTGTTTTTGGGATAAATTGATAACAACTTCCCAACTAGGGGACCCTTCATTGTGCGTGGTCCGACACGCACTTGGCCGTTTTTTTTAATAAAAGAGGACTAAAATATCGCTATAACATGGGGTCAGTTATAGGCCAGTCACTGCCATCCCAACTGTACCTGAACCTGTATGTGTTCTGAAATGACATGATAACCGTAATATAATCAGCCTATATTCTTATAATGTTCCAACTGCTGTGACTCAGGCCCCTTCTCAGTGAGGGGGAGCGGGCCATAGTCGACGACGCGGGTCTAATGCGGTTTGGTAACCATGACACTACAATAATTTCACTTCTATAAGAAACTTGTGTTGTTCTAGATTACTCCTCAAGAAGTTCGTAATACGACTCTTCAATACTTACTGTAAGGACATCAATGGATGCGTTGGCGGAACAACCAAACTTCGAAACTTTTGATTTATGACGGTTTTCGATCGGAGTCACGTCAATAATTCAGGGCATCTCAATGTTTGTGCGGTCCGTCTCAACAGAAACCGAGTTGGTGCAAAGTTTATACCTACAAATTCTTTAGTTGACCAATAAGAGAAAATTAAGGTTTATATGAGAAACCTGGGTAGACAATACCATTGATATGTACTTTATATCAATAAATTGGAGGATGTTGTGATTTGTTCTATGTATCATATAGAGACATACATTTTTATGACTGTGTGATATAGATAATATTTCGAGGCCAGTAGAAATAACAGAAGGGAAGTATGTTAAAAGAGAACAAAAGGATGCATCCGGCAAGATGATGTCACCAGTGGCATGTTCGCGAAGGCGCACGTGGACGGTTTTTACGCGATCATACGTATTGCGCTGTGCTTCGGAAACAGCGCCATCATGGCCGCTTGCGTCGGCCGATGGGTCTCTGTACTTAAGGCGCACTGGATAAGCCTTCACGCGAAGGCAAGCGCCTGACTACTGTTACTTTTTAGGGTTCCGTAGTAAACAAGGAACCCTTATAGTTTCGCCATGTCCGTCTGTCTGTCTGTCTGTCTGACCCCACTGTAGCTCAGAGACGCTTAGTACTAGAAAGCTGTAATTTGGAATAGGTATACATATTAATCACGCCGACAACGTGTTAAAATAAAAACTTGAAAAATTTTTTTTTTAGCGTATCCCTTTCACGTTATGTGGGGATGATATTTTTTTTCTTTTCTACCCCATAGTGTGGGGTATCTTTGGATACGCCGTTCATATAAAATATTGTAGGTCTGTGAACACCACTTTTCGATTCTCGGATCCACTTGCGTAATATTAAGCATTAAAGTGCTAATTTTTTTTAAAGTTGAGTGTGCCAGCTAAACGGTTGTTTATGGAGATGTGAAAAAATTCATGGCAGTAGTACATGTAATGAAATTAAAAGGAAAACTATCACGGCTAAGTAGGCTTTACAAGTTAACGATTTATAGTCGACCAAATTAAATTTGTAGTTGGAGAATTGACCGTGGCATATATCGATGTTTGGGAGAACAGGTTTTTCAACTATTGTGGTTGTTGTTAAGTTTGTTTTTGGAATAAATTCGTCCCAAGTAATCACAAATACGGAACCCTTCATTGTGCGTGGTCCGACACGCACTTGGCCTGTTTTTACTTTTACTAACACTAGGCTAAGAACATATTGTTACTAACAAAATGGACAGTCTGAAATAAATTATATTATTATTATTATAAAAGAAAAGATTGGCACAAAAGAAAAAAAAAATGGCGTAAGAGACACAAGACATTATTTTATTTTAGACACGGTAAATTATGCTAAAAATATACAGATAATTCTTAACCTATGGTAACAATCATTATCCACGTAGGTATTTAATAATATAATAATCAAATAAGTCAAGGATTGTGATTTAAGTATACAAAGGTTAACTATCAGTGATTGCTTATTTTAACTAATTTACTTTATGTCAACCGAAATATCTAAAGCGTTTTTCTTGAACGTCTGGTTAGACATAGGTAGTGAATATGTCAAGTTTCATAAATTGTGTGTCAAACTCGTATGTCTCAGCATAAGCCCTAAAGTACGGATAAGTCGTGGATGATAATATGATTACAGTCCATATTCACTTGGTTTTTGTTGAGCGGAATACTGAACACTAAGGAACGCGCACGAGCGACTCTGAAATTAAAAATGAAGCGCGGTTATCGACTTAAAAAGGGAAGGAGAGGAAATAGCTCCGATTATGATATGGATGATCCCGCATTATGATACTTTTGCAATGGGGTTTACGAGTATTTTCGACATCAGTATGTATCGTTAAAAATATTCTACTGATTTGATAGTTGCTGCTGGGGAGTTTGTTCCGCGACTTCTTCCCAGCCAAACCACTAGGAAGTGGTGAAGGGCGTTCATTTTTGGGGGACTATCTTATGTAACTTTGACGTTCGAAAAGTGTTGATTCTCAGCCTAGTTTGAATAAATGACCTTTGATTTTGATTTTGCCTTAATTTAAATCAATACCTATAATATTTGTAAGGATACGAACCGGACACTAAATAATGGCATTGGCAACATAGCTGAGCTAAACGATGCTCGTAGTACTTTTTTCATGACTCCAGAAGCTATGGAATTAGTATTGTATAGTTTTCTGTTCATATTGGATCAAGCCCTTCTGAATTTTCTTCTGGATCTTCTGATATCATATTGTGACACAACTTATGCTCATCTTGTTATTGCAAAATTCCACATTTGTAATAGTAAAATCCATTGCGTCTCCTTCCAAATTACATTTTTCTTAAATATACTCCTCAGGTATTTAAGATAAGTCCTTTATTTATTGTCAAAGACCCTTTTATTGTTCTTCTCAAATGAAAGACGATTTGCAATTGCGAATACCGCAAATTGGTCCTCTTATCTCAACCGTAAGTTGGTTCGTTAACTGCGAAGGACCGTAATGTACAGAAGACAATTGGAATGGTTACGGAATCCGCTTTTGTTTTGTTTTTTCCCTGCACACTTTAGGAGAAAATGCTTTTGATTCAAGCGTTGTGTTGGGTTTTTAAGTAAACTAGTGGTCACCCACTGGTCGAAATTAGACCCCCTCTACTTACAATCTACTTAAAATATACTTACTAACTTCATGAATACACAGACAGAATGTGTTTATTTAACTATTAACAAAAATAAGTACCCTAATTCCATGCTATTAAAAAGTACTTATTTACTTATTCCACGCTCAAGCAGTCACCTCTTCGCGGGAAGGTACTAAAGGGTCACCGAGGCCTCTGGCAACACAGGCAACAGGAAGGAATACGGGTGGGTTTTAGTCAGTAAGAGTCTGACACACCCTCCCGCTCCGCGCGGGAGATATTATTTGATGACTTCAAACTCAAAAAAAAAAGCTGTCACCTCTGTCACTATTTTCTGTCTATGGTCTGTATCTTCAAGTCATGTCATGAGGCCCTAGTAATTACTATGTGTGTGTCAAACGCATGGTATGCGTGTAATGTTTTTTTTTATTTAAGTTAATTTATTTCTTATGCATATTTTATAAAAAATATAAGGTTTCTGCGCTCCTCCTCCGTCCGCGTAATTTTCGTAAAAAAGGGTAAAAGGTTTTTGCTTCACGTGTTAATATAATGATAATTTGTTTCTGATCTATCATTATTGTTTGTAATCTTGTCTTTATGCGCTTTTATAACTTCTAACGTGACTGTATTATCGTGGTCATCCACGGCATCATGATAATACAGGGAAGCAAAATGTATGGAAATATATGAAGACGCTTTTAAATTCCCGGCCACTATAACGTGCACGTATTTCCATCATTTTATGGACGTGGACGTCCACGATAATATTGTCACGTTAGAATTTTAAAAGCGCACATGGGGTTGCTTTAATACATTACTCGTATAAACAGTCTCATAACGGTTGTTCAAGAATAAAGTGGAGTTACATAGTTTCCTAAGTCTAAAAATACTAAAGGCACATCTCCTAACTTCCATGAGAAGAGATATTACGTACCTACTTATATGGCATGCATGTTTAGGTTAAGGAATTTACTTATGGGCCTGTGTTGCTTGAAAATAAATTTATTTTATTATTAGTATATAGGACGTTTTAGCCAGTATTTCAATCAATTAATCTGCCTGGCCTATTCTCGACTATGTTGGGGTCGGCTTCTAGTGTAACTGGATACAGCTTACTGGTATTCAGCTAAATGGAGAGCAGTGGTGGCCCAGTGGTAACGGCCGAGACTTACGAGTTGTAAGTCGTAAGTTCGAACCCTGACAGGCGCTTTACTTTGTGTAAATTATTTCATCACCACTGCTCTCAAAACGGTGAAGGAAAACATCGTGAGGAAACCAGCATATCCTAGAAGCAAAAATTCAAAGACATGTGACATCTACCAACCCGCGCTGGTGGTGCATTACGGCCCACTCCCTCTCACCGAGAGGGGGCTGTGTCCCAGCCAGCAGCGGGAACATTATAGACTCATTATGCTATGACTGCCTATCTGACCTCCACAACTCAGTAACTGGGTAATACGATACCCATCATACCCCTTGGTAAGACTGGTTGTCAGAGTAGTCGAAAGTCAGATTTATGATCGTGAATACTTGGTGGCGTTTCAAAACGCAAATCTTACAATGCATAACCACTACGTCAATTACGAGTAACCTGTCAATTTGCTCTTATTTAGCCTAGATGACCATCAAAAGGAAAAGCTAAGAACAGTTTTATGGAAACAGCATCATCAACTATCCATCATCATATTCTTCACTCCAGCACAGATTACCGTGACGTGTGAGCGATCGCGATGTGCCGATGAGGGTAGCCGCTGTCGGTGGCGAAATTAATGATACTCCTGCAACGGCCGGTCGAGGGGAATAGCGTGAAAAATGTTTCAATGATTTCCTTATTGGATAACAAATGAAGTTAGTTTGGTATTATACGCGGAAAGTGATGATGCATGATTTGTTGATTGAATGGTTGGGCTTTGGATTTTCATGTTCGAAAGCCAATAATTGGAAATTCATCTTTGCAGTTTCTGTATTACAAGTATTACAACTTTCTTGGCTGATTGACAAATCACCACACAAGTAAAGCTAGAAATTGGGAAGATATACCTCAAATTTTGTATGGTAGACGTTCATGTAGCAAGGATTTTTGTAACTCAACCGCTAAAGTAGTCTAAATGGAGAGCAGAGTGGCCCAGTTCTAACGACCGCGGTTTACGAGTTACGTTAGTTAGACAGGCGCTTTACTTTGTGTAAATTATTTCATCACCATTGATCACAAAACGGCGAAGGAAAACATCGTGAGGAAACCGGCATGTCCTAGAGCCAAAAATTAAAAGACATGTGACATCTACCAACGCGCACAGGGCCCGCCTGGTGGATTAAGGCCCACTCACCGAGCAGAGGCCTCTGTCCCAGCAGTGGGAACATTATAGGCTGATTATATGTATAAAGAAATCCCGAGCAATAGGTAGCATTGTATGCAAATGTACCAAGACAAATAATAAGCTCATTATGATGTTATTGTGACAAAGAGTGTTCGTTGGTCTAGTGTCGCAGGCACTACTTCTGAGCATGAATAGATAGCGATTGCTTTACGACTCAAGTCGGTCGTGAAGTCTTAATGGGGTTCCTAGACGGTCAAAACTGGCTTGACAAGCACGAAAAAAATCACGTGCTTGTCAAGCAATTTTTACCATCTAGGGACCCCATTGACCAAATCCGGTCGTAAAGTGATCGCTATCTATGTCGAGACTGCAGCCCCTGAGTTCAATTTCTAGATTTGGCAGTCTTATTGGGTTTTACATCAGGAATTTCTCAGTAGCAGTCCGGAGTTAGGATTTATGTTCGGTTGATGGTATTTGGCTCACCCCCTATTACATGGGACTTAAACATAACTGGCGAAATGTGGGCGTAACTACTATAGGTACACCTTTGCCTGACCTTTCGGGGATTACAGGCGTTATGTAATGTTAGTGACGTAACAAAGTTTTCAAACATGCCAAAACCGGGTAAAAACGATTCTTGCAACGTATCGAACTTCCATCACTGTTTCTAATAGGGTCTTACACCCATTTTTGAAGTGTCTTAATTAAATTCTATAGTGCTAATACGAGTATGCCCAACAAAATCACAAAATTTTTATTCAATCGTTAGGTGCCATAAAAATGCATTTAAAATTTTACATTTTTTAAATTTCGCGCGTTGGTTGACGAAAACGCTGGACGCAGTAGACGCCATGTTGCTCTGTGGTCATGACGTCACTGGGCTATGAAAACAAATGCGCTGATCTTTGTCTGATAATTGACACGTTTTTGTTAACATAGCCGTATGACGTAATAACATGGCGGCTACTATTTCATGGTGTTTTTTAACAGATTAGAAAAACTGAAAACGTTGAATTGAATTTTAAAATTTATTTTGTTATTTTATGAACTAAAACTAACATTTTCCGACTCCTTTTTGCCTAAACTATCTCAATAATATATTTATAGATTTTTTCTCGTATATAGTAAAATAGTTAACAAACACTTCTCATCATCAACCAGTAAGTGGATTGATGAGTTAACATCAACACTAAAACAACCAACATAGTTTGTTACTCTGTAATGTTGACCATGTACAAACATTGAGTGGGTACTCCAAGCCTCGGAGGTACCTACTCAAGCCGAGGTGTGGGTTGCATACGTAACGTGGCACTTCCAACTTTGTAGGTAAATACCTCAGTGCGAGTACCGAATTCAATTAATACGCGAATTAGATTAGAGAAGTTTCAAGCGACTGATTAAAATGGTAATTTGACTCTTACGCTGTAAAATATATGATTGATTTTCTAATGTGTTGTGCCAACTTTGAATTTTGAAGGCAGAGTTTGTGCATTTATTAAGTGGCTTTGAGTATTATTTGAGAATAATGCTATTCACTGTTAACATAATCGGGTATCAAAACTAAAATGAAAAGTTGGTAATCTATGCAAACTAATTCATTTATTAAATAATTCTAAATGATTACTATGTATTGTACATTTTATTATGTTCAGAGTAAGGTAAGCTTTGTCGATGTCTATGACTGTTTAAAAAAAAGTACTTTTGGTTCCTTTGTATTCAGCGGTTGGTTTTCCAAATTCTAAACCGTATGGCTGGACTTAAATAGTTTGGTATATGTAATTATGTATGTACCTATGTAACGGTCTACTTGCGACTTATACTTGTGACTAAGAACTTAGATCACAGAGTTTGATACAAGAAAGGTTGGATAGAATTAATTCACTTTAAGCAATTGTTTTTAGCTGTGGTGTCCAGGGCAGCAAAGCTTGTTCTGTCATCTTTACTGGATTAGATTAACAAGTTTCATCCAGAATACTGTCTTCAAAAGATCTTGCACCTCAAGCTATAACTTACTCAAATGTCCGCCAAACACCATCGCCAGAGCAAATATAACGGCGATTATGCCAACGCATGCTATGCCAAAAGCAATTTTATGCCACTTTTGTATTTGTAATCTGTTATCCTCATTACTGAAATACTTTGAGATTTGTTCTAGCTGGTCTAACACACACATTTTTATTTAGCCTGTAAATATTTGCTTTTTTATTGTGACTTAACAACAGTTTTGTCTGAAGGGAAGCCAACCTGAATGTGGCAGCATGAAGTTGTGCACGGTCCACGGCGTACATCGAACAATTGTGTATTGTCTTTTAGTCCGTAGTTGAGCTAGAGCCCAATAAATATATGTTATTTTACAGTAGTATTCAGTCGATTAATTTCGTTAATTGGTGACGACGACACATTTTTAAATCCTCCTTTTATTTAGCCTATAAATATTTGCTTACAATAGTTTTGTCTGAAGGGAAGCCAACCTGAATGTTGCAGCATGAAGTTGTGCACGGTCCACACAAATTTGTCCAATGTACCCTGTTTACAAAAGTGGGTCTTTGGTCCAATGTTGAGCTAGAGCAAAATAAATATTTTTTTGTAGTTTTGCAGTATTATTCAAGCGATTGGAAATCCTTCTTTTAGTTTTTTGGTGACGTCGATAATTTTATGATCAACTGCCTTCTATGCGTAATTGCGATTCCAGAATCCAGATCAGAAGCTCTAGACTTTTCCTCGTGTTTCTCGTCACCTGTCTGGGTAGTTAAAACACCACTGTGTTTTACGTATAAAATTGATAAAGGTTTCGATTCTGCAATTTAGTGTTTACAAAAGTGGGTCTAAATCTCACAACAAGTTACTGGAGACTGCTAAGCAAACTAAAGACTACCTGGACTGGAACTGGAACGCTGAGATATTCAGAGCAGTTCGTTCATACTCCACGAGAGAATTATTCGCTCACATGTTGGTGGTTGTTCGTTGTTGCAGTTGTTCAGGCGTTCATGTTTGTTGACGATTCTCGTGTAGTCTTATTGAGACAATATAGTTGTTGGTGTAGATTTATTTGAACTACTTATGTCCTAGTTTAGTTATTTATGAAATACTAGTTAGCAGCTGCCCGCTGCTTCACCCGCGTGGTTTTTTTCTAAAATAAAAGAAAAAGGCATTTCGGAGATTAGCCGGAACAACAGACAGGTGACAAAAAAAAATGTTTTTTGTTATAAGTATATACTTTCTGAAAGCTGGTATTTTGACTTTACAAACGTATACTTCAATTTGATTTATTTGTATAGTTATATCAGTTCACTATGTTTCACTCCTGTGCCAAGAGATTAGAGATTTGTATAGATAATATAATATTGTATATATTAAAATATAACGAAATCAAGTTATTTTCCGATGTCAATAGGTATGGGGTAGGCAGAAACTACAGAACACCATTACACCACTTGCTCTGATCTTTCATACTTATTTTCACGTTCATGGACGAAACAGTTACGTTTCATGTACCTTATGTACTCGTTATTTTGTATTCCTTGCTAAGATGCCCTTTTTAAAGTAAGTATGTATAATTATTTACCGCTAAGGGCCGATTCACACCGGAACGGCAGCGGCCTGCAGCGTGCAGCGGCCGACAGCGACGCGACACGGGCAGTACCGCTGACAAGACGCGCATTGCCACGGGCTGCCAGAAGCTCCGCGAGCGGCCTCGCGACACCGTGGGCGGCCGCACGACCTTTTCGGGCTTTTCAAGCGATAGTAGTCTTTTAATTATGTAGATATAGTTTAAAATTCTATCACACTGAAAGTGCGCCGCTGCCGGCCTCTGCTTTCCCGGTGTGAATCGGTCCTAAGAAGGTCCGCAGGTTGCGTCAGTGACTCGTGGCATGCTCTAAACAACTTCCTTCATTCGTTTTCTCCGCAGAACGTGTAGCTCATGGTCCCGGGGTTAGGTAGCAGTCTGAAGAGTGCATGTATGGGTAGAATTGCCCATCAAAGTTACACCCTTCAGACACGAGTAAGCGACCGAGAATAAGGTTGGTAATAGATTCTCAGCTATGAAACTTTTTTATCAGTTCGTCTAGTTGGCTTCATCTTCCTTTACTTCTACGATAAAACGAGAAAAAGATAGCAATACATAAAGGTGTCTCACAAAACATCGAACGACCGTTCACCCCGCTTGTCACCGCCTTAAAGAGCGCATAAAAATATACGGGGACGTGTCTCCCTTAAAATATTTACCTACTCATCGATGTTCCGTTGGCAAAGTTTAATCTACGTAGTTGCGAATAACTTTACGTTCTCCTCCGAGCCGCTAGGGGTCGCTATGTGAAATAAACTCGATAAAGGCTCCACGGTTCGGTGGGTGACCCAATTTAGAAGGTCGGCTTTCATCCCCTTCCGGTTGGAGTTGGTGATTTTCGATTAAGGACCTTTCGCAGGGTAAGTTTTTCTTTAGTGTCAGTACTTATTGGGTAAGTTGGAAGTCTATTGGTCTTTGGGTTCTGAAGTGACTGTTCTTAGACAGCTTCTTGCACTTTAATTACTGAAAGAGGCTTCAGGGGCTCTACTCTCTAAGTCCGTCCAGATACGGGCCCATCCGAAAGTAGTTATCCGTCAAAACAAATGACAAATTCAATTTTTCGGATGGGAAATTACATATCGAAAGAAGTAAATAAAGAAAGAATAACGTTTATTTGGATACAGTTCGTGAAACACAAAATAAAAATAACAGAATCAAAAAGTGAAAATAATGTTTTACAACAATTATATAGTGTGTGCCTCACGGCTGCGCTAAAAAGGTTCATTTCAGCATTAATACCAGACAGATGCTGTCTGACGCTGCTTTTCTAATGAACCTTCAGGGACAAGTGACGTCCCAGTACAAATATTTTCAACATACCTAATACCTACATAATTTTTTACTTATAAATGAATACATCATGTTATTATGTTTAACTAGATGCGCCCCGCGGTTTCACCCGCATAAGTTTTGACCCCGTGGGTATATCAGGATAAAAAGTATCCTATTTGTTATTCCTAGTTATAAACTATCTGTGTGCCAAATTTCATCTAAATCCGTTCAGTACTTTTTGCGTGAAAGAGTAACAAACATCCATCAATCCATCCATCCTTACAAACTTTCGCATTTTTAATATTAGTAGGATTAGTAATTAAACATAATAACAAAAGAAAACTACGAAAATAACAACTGTCCCAGCAAAAACCTGTTCCTAGCGATTAGCTAGATTGATCCGTGCACTCATAAAGCGCTACAGGCCGCTGACCGCGACGGACAATACACCGATCGTTATCTAGTTTAAATACGACAAGAAAAATAGTTATTGTGGGTCGTTTGAATAAACAAATTGAATATCGGGAGTAAGGATAGCTGGTACATCGTGTTGTCATTCTTAATCCAGGCCCGGAATTAATACATAAACTGTGTGGTTTTTCCTCAAAAGACCATTTCAGACACCAATCTACAAGGTCTTCACATGATCTGACCAAGATTGATTGTCTGGACTTTAAAAGAGACTGTGACCTCTGAGTTTGTTTCTGCCTTTCTTCTCAGAGTAGTCAGATAGGAAACGCCGAGCTCATCTAGTTTTTTTCTAAATATGATTGACGTGTAAAAGTGTTTGTATAAACCTACTTACAGAAAAAAAAAATATTACGTCCGTAAGTGATACGGAGTAGGATATACACGTAACTTCAGCCGAAACTATGGATTTCGTGCTTAAGGAGTAGACCCCCTGATTACACTGCCGCTAAATATGAATCCCGTGACAAGTGATTAATAAACTTTGCGAACTACGAAAGTTATATTTTTATTTGACAGTCCCGTTATAGTATCACTGAATCTACTGCTTATTTTTCTGCAAACACAACTATACAGTTTCACAAACCATAATTCAAACTAAAAATAAAACAGACATTTTTTAATGCAACAGTTTCCTTTTGCAAAGGCTGAAACCGCTGAAAAGTGCTCGAAACATCGGGAAACGTGGAAAGTTAATTAAAATACCAACATAATTTGTTCAGTAGTTTAAGATAAGATAAGATAAGATATATTTATTTGCTCAAACATGTGTTTACATACAATAACATAAAAATGCATGTAAGATGATATTATATAATAATAATTGTTCTGACATGTTTGCCACATACTATGGCGTGCAAATGTTTTGCATTACAAAATTGTGTTCACCTTAAATAATTATTTTCAGTAACATTCATTTTAATTTAATTTAGCAAAATTATTAATAAATGTCAAAATTTTACATAGCAATATAAAAATAATAATAAAATATAACGTCATAGTTTAATACAAGTCTGTGAATTAAAGAAGTAATAAATAAAATTATAATGTCAAAATCTATGTCACAGTAAATTGTTCTGTCAGAAATTCATTAATGTTATAATATGCTTTGCCAGTTAAAAATGATTTTAGTCTTTTCTTCAATTGTACATTATTAAGCTCTCTCCAACTTTTAGGTAATTTATTATATATAATAGGAGCCATGCAGAAAACACTTTTGCGCATAAGTGCAGTCTTACTCTCATGAAGGCAGAGCTGATTTTGATCACGCCTGTTTCTGTTTCTGTTTTTTTCATTTAATACACTTGAATTCACTCTTATGCCTCCGCGCTTCGGGTTCTTTTTCATCTCAAATGAACGAAGGAATTCGTTGGTTTTGGACTAGCTTTATTTTGTGGCTTCTCGCGCGTGGTTTGTTTGATTGAAATAAAATCCTAAGATTTTTTCTTAAATCCTCACAGTAAAAGTTCCTCTTATGTATTATTTACCTAATTGTAGTTTTTACTCCTGAGTGAATGACTGAAGCCCCTGAATTAGAATGTAATGCATAAATATCTCCACGCCAGTCAAAAGTAATTAAAACAGGATTCGTTAAAAATGTGTTTTTAACGAATTCCGTGTTAATTCATTTTAATAAAATCTTGTTATATTTTGGATGTTCACAAAATGTAATTATTAGCTTATTGTGGTCTATTCTTTACTGTAAAGGTTTGTCAGAATAAATGAGGTAGAATGAGAAAGTAAAACAAAAAACTGAATTTTAGAACAGAATACTCGTCAAAGAAATAAATAGGTAGTTATAGGTAGTAGGTACGAACATTTATTTATTTATTTATCTTCTGCCATCTCCCATTGCAGGATAATCCAATGCACCTATCGTTTTTTTTATTTTGGTTGAGAAATCATCAAATAACTTCTCCCGCTCTGGGTGGAGCGGGAGGGTGTGCCAGACTCTTACAGACTAAAACCCACCCGTATTCCTTCCGTTGCCTGTGTTCTCGGTAACCCTTTAGTACCTTCCCGAGACCCCGGCAGGCATCGGCCCTAGTGGACCCCTACACTTGTGCTGACGACATCTCTTTGAGGCGCGCGTGAAATCCGTCGCATCGCATCGCCTGCCCGCGCTATTTCACCGTGTTTTCTCGTAGCGTTCTTTCTAACTTTTTTTTTTTGCTAAGCTCCTAGCGTGATGTTAAGTACCCTATAGCCTTCCTCAAGAATTGGGCTATCAAATGCAAAGAAAAAAATTTGTAATCCGACGGGTACTTCCCGAGATCCGCTACATACAAACTTAAAAACAAACAAGTTTTACCTCTGTATAATATTAGTATAGATTGCAAACAATGCATTATTTGTGAATTCACTCAGAGTACAACGTCATATACTTCAATGCTTTGAATATACTAACGATGTCTCACTTTGATACAAATCAGAAGGTAAAATATCTCAAAGGACTAGGTACATAATATTTAAAATAGTTGAGATATTACTAAAAAATACCGGACAAGTGCCAGTTGAACTCGTGCGGAGAGGGTTCCGTACGATGAATTGTCTACCATGTGTTTTTAAATCTGATCCTAATTTGTTTGTGGTAACTAAAACAAGAACAAACTTAACATTGCAATTGAAAAACATGCTCTCCCATTAGAACATTCCAACTCCAAATGTAAGTTTGTACGCATAATATTGCGCAATATTTTTATTTACCATGTCATTTTTAGACCATAGACCATAGACTTAAAGGTTTTCCTGTAATTTATAATTAATATTATATTTTCTGTATTTAAAAAAAAATGTTAGGCTGGGTAGTTTCGAGGATAAGGACCAATTTTCATCATTTTTAAAATTTAATTTAGTTATTTAATTTAAAATTATTATATATAAAAAAAAAATAGTCCCTCGCAACAAGCCCTTTCATTGATTTTTCACACGGTAGTGTTTACACTTTACAGGGGCTCTCTATCTCAAGAAACGTTTCCACTTTCTTTGCGAGTCCTACATGAAATTTTGAAGGTCATCAGATAACTTGAAGCTTAATATGCCTATGCATTCCATAACTTACTTTCGTTGACAAATCCTTTACTTACTGCCCAGACCGCTCGGTTGTGGAATGCATTATTCTAATTTATTATTCCAGTTCAAATAAAACGCGCGCAGTCGTTACTCGTGTTTAAAAGACTCGTAAAGGGACATTACTTGTCGTTGTAAACTTCTTCTCGTAACTGTAATTATCTATAGTCTTCAGTTATTTTCGTTGCTTATACAGTTAGTATGTATATATATATATATATAAACGTATGCATGTATATATTATTTAGGATATGTATATCTGTGTATCTATTCTAGTATATTGTATACTTATTATTTGCACCAACAACAGCCCCACTTTACGTCTGGACGTAAAGTGGGGCTGTCGTTCGCGAATCACTGTCCATTCCATCCTGACGCTTTGTATTTCTTCGAAGAATAGACACGGCTCTTTCTATACAAAGTGACATTTCGTTTCTCCATTTTTGACATCTCACCGTAGAAATCCTTCTACAATCTGTCATTTTGTCTTTCGTTTCTAACGATCTTTGTCTAGGTCCTTATTATGTAGAAGGATTTCTACGGTGGGATGTCAAAAAACGAGAAACGAAATGTCACTTTATACAGAAAGAGCCTTGTCTATTATTCGAAGAAATACAAAGCGTCATGCTAAGCCTGCAGGAAGAGATCGCAGAAAGCGATAAGGCCGCCCATTGTATATTTTGTAGTGTTTGATTTATTTTTTGTTATGTATTTTTGTGGTGTACAATAAAGTTTATATACATAAATAAAACAGCCGCTTGCCGCGGTCGGTTCTCGTGACCGTGCCTCGGAAAGCACATTAATAAGCAGTTGGTCCCGGCTGTCATTTGTAGATATTTGACAGTCGTTACGGGTTAGTCAGAAGCCCGAAAGTCTGACAACCAGCCTTACCAAGGGTTATTACCCAGTAACTGGGTTATGGAGGTCAGAGAGACAGGATCTCCATATAAAATACTGGTATTCAGCTGCATCCGGTTAACCTGGAAGCCGACTACAAGATAGTTGGGAAAAGGCTAGGGACGATGACACGGAAGTGTTTGCAAAAAATATTTTTAAAGTTTTCTAATTTACGCCCCAAAAGTGACGCTCATATTCGAAACTCATTTATTTACAATACACGTCCGTGTTGTCCGTGTGGTGCCGAACGTAAAGAATAGTACCATCCTATTTCTTCCCGTGGGTGTCGTAAAAGGCGACTAAGGGACTTACTAGAGAATGGGCAGCAGCGTTCTCTATGCATATTGACACCATACTGCGATCGCCAACCCGCCTGCCAAGCGTGGTGATTATGGCAACCCCCCCATTTATTGGGGGAGGCCTATGTCCTGCAGTGGACGTCTTTCGGCTGAAATGATGATGATGATGATGACACGTCCGTGTTTTTTTTTTTTTTATTTTTTATTTGTGATGGGTTTGCTCTTGACCTTAGTCTATGTCAGAGGCGACAGAAACAAAGTCGACGATGGAGCGAGCTTACCCAGAAGAAGCCTGTTCACTCTCACTTTGAAGAGATTAGGGTTATATGCGTTCGGAAACACAGACGCAGGCAGAGAGTTCCATTCCTTTGCTGTGCGCATTATAAAAGAAGTTTGGAAACGCTTAGTGCGAGTTGGTGGGATAGCCACCAGGAAGGGATGGTAACCTGAAGTGCGCCTAGATGACCGATAATAGAAGGGGGCCGGTGGAATGAGATCGTGGAGTTCTTGGGCACACTCTCCGAAGTACAATCTATAGAAGACCGACAAGCAGGCGACCTTGCGACGATGGGTCAAACTTTGAAGCTTGGCATCCACCAGATTTACGTCGCCAAAGAGCCTCTTAGCTCTGCGTTCCACCGAGTCAAGCGCGGCAAGTTGGTATTTAGCCGAGCCATCCCAAAGGTGGCTACAATAGTCCATGCAGGATCGGACCTGCGCTGCAACAACAACAACATAATCAGCCTATAATGTTCCCACTGCTGGGCCTCCTCTCTGTGAGAGGGTCTGTGTTTGCGTCACACGAATTCATATGTGTACCAAATTCAACTTAATTGGTACAGTACACGGAAAAAAAGGATCTCTTCAGCGAAGAATATCAATATTCTCAGAAAAATTGTTTCAATCCAAGTAAATATTTTCTTAACGTAAGTAAATATACTCAGTCCAAGAAAACCTGTTTACTCAAATTAAGAATAATAAATACTTGGTTTTTATTCTTGACTTAAGCAAATATTTTTGATTCAAGACTATAATAATCTTAATTGAAGAAAATATCTAGTTTTTATCTAGTTTTAGAAATAATAATCTTAAAATTGAACTTAATAATTCTTCATTTACTCGTAAGTATAATGTCTTCGAAGAAGACAATAAAACTAAGACAAAATTTTACTTCATTCAAGAATATATTGTTTTCCCCATATATGAATCAATATTTGTCTTGACCAAAAGGATATTGTCTTAATTTAAGACATCCTTTTTTTCCGTGTAGATTCGGAACAAATGGGCTGTAACAGACGGACAGACAGACACACGAGTGATCTTAAAAGGGTTTCGTTTTTCATTCGGACCTAGGGAACCTTAATAAAACTTACCTGATGCAGAGTGGAGCGGGCGCGTGGGAGCGCGTGGTTTGCATGTTAGCAATTCGCGACATCCAATTTGCTATGTCAGAATCTAGATACTGGAAATACGAGTATGAGTAATTGCAATAATTCAAATATAGATTTCCTATAAGCCTTTGCAAAACGCTATTGTGTTTTGTCGCATCTGTGATTGTGAGAACTTTCTGTGATCTTACCAAACTGCACCACAGGTCAGTATTTCTGTGTAGCATAATCAGCCTATAACGTTCCCACAGCTGGGACATAGGCCTTCTCTCTGTGAGAGGCAGTGGGCCGTAATCCACCACGCTGGCCTAGTTCGGGTTGATACTGCGCCATATTCCTTGCAATGCGTATAGTACGCGTCAAACTTTATGGCTGCTTTGAAGTGCGCTACTCGCTGCGCTGTACCCCACCCCTCAGCCCCGCTAACACATGAATTGGTTACTGCGCAGCGACTCGCCTCTTGTTCCGAGTCGCCATAAAGTTTAGATCGGGCCGTACCACCCAAATAGAGGGAACAAAATATTGAAATGTCATTTTGGAATACCGTAATACATAAAGAAGTAACTTGCATTTTGTAAATAAGTAAACATCAACTGCAATTTAATTTGCTCCATATTTTACTAATTAAAACTGTAAAAAGTCTACATCACATTACACCTGTATTTCCCGAGGGGTTAGGCAGAGGCGTACTTATAGTACACCCTCATTTCGCCGGTTATGTTTACGTCCTATGCAGTGCCTCATTTAGACTTCTGACAGCCCTAGGCTAAATATGAATACGCGCCCCTGCCTGCCTGCCGGCCTGTCCTGCCTGCGCCTGCCCAACCCACGAATATACTTATCTGCTACATTTCTATGAAACCCTTTATTTTTCAAGATTTTGTTTTTCACTTTGTCGGCGTGATACAGACAGACAGACAGACGGACATGGCGAAACTATAAGGGTTCCTTGTTTACTACGGAACCCTAAAAATGTCGTTTTAATATTTAAAGTGGTCGGTAGGTATCGCTGGAATATTATTTTGGGATTATTTAGAATTTGAAATTAATTTTAAAGAATTAAAAAAAAGTCAAGAATGTAGAACAAGTAGAAGAAAATCAACGTTAATTCTCAGCGCCCCTCGGTCCTTGCACCCTAGTCTCTAGCCTTACTAGCCTGTGGGTAAATCAGGCCCTGGTCCTATGTAATAGGGGTGGTCCTATGTAATAGGGGTGAGCCGGAGTCCGACCCGGGAAATGCACCCAGGACATGCTATGAGGCAGAAAGTCTACTCGCGCAATAGAACTTGCAGTGAGGATATACCGCATAATAAACATCAACCTATATAAACAACTTGTTTTTTTTGATATCCCATAATTTTTGATATTCTATAAGTAAAAATAATACAAAAAGTCCTAGAATATGTGGTCCAAAAATGCATAGTTTTGAAGATATCATAATATTAACTCTCGATGTATGTCGGTATCTAAGTTTCATTGATAAATACGAGCAATTAATTTTCATTCAAAGCGATCATTCATATTTAAAGCTAAGAAAATGCGACGTTGTCATATTTCACGTCAGAGTGTTTTACATTAATAAAATAAATATATAAAATAAAATTCATTATTTATTAATATTATTTATTATTATTTATATATTACTATTAATAATCGTGAATTTGTTGAATTATTTTGTATGAAAAATGAAAAAAAAAAGAAAAAGATAAATGAAAAATAATTAATATGCCAGTTCATTCTTTGATATGGTCTCATTCATACCCTAGAGTTATGGGATAAAAAAACACCTTGTATATAGCCTGAAGGGGTACATTAGGCGCGGGCGACACAGAAAGGACATGAGATGGGGACGGGATGCAGACGCGGCGTCCCTTTCACGTATCTTTATTATTCTTCATACAAAATGTATTAACGCGATCAGCCACAGAACATACTGAAAGGACAAGACGCAGGTGCGTCGCTTTTCCATCTGCATACTACTGCTGCGTCTGCGTCCCGTCCTCGTCTCACGTTCCTTATGTGTGGCCAGCGCCTAATCTAGCAGCTACCTTCGTTTTAACGCTGAAAACGAAACAAAACATCTGCCAATCAAGTCTATTTGCTTTATTAAAAACGTTTTTATCGAATATTTCCGTGCTTGCAGTCCGCTGAAGCGTCTCCCCTTTAATTTTGCATGAGTGTTTTATTGGAGCAAATAGGGTCTCACGTTCTCCCCGCTCTCTCCTCCGTTGTTTTACGGGTACATTTTTAAGGTACTTGGATATAGGTAGGCGATAAGGAAACGTATGGCTTTTGAGAGTTATGTTGTGACCGTGTGATGTCTCTTATAAAAGATGTTCATCTGTTTTTTATTCATTGGTTTTTGTAAGGCAGTTTTGGAATTTTGGGTGGAGTAGAAACTTCGATGAAGAGAGAGTAACTTGATAGAAGTGTTAGTCTATAGTTGTCGCGTTTTAGCATGATAATAGCGGTCATTGACCCACCTATCTTATCTAGCATTTTTTATTTCAGAAACTGATATAAAGTCCGTTAACGTCCTGAATCAATATCTATCGTTGAGCTATGCCATTATAGATGCATGAGGAACAGGGTGTCAAGTTCACTCATCCTCCATAGAAAAGGGAAGATCCTACGACCAGACAGGTGGCGTGTCTGGCGGGCAACTACCCGATTATTAATGTCGGGATGTTGTATATATGCCAGTTGCGCGGTATACTCTGCTTGCACGATGCAGGATTTTCAGTCAGTGTGTATGTGTAGCATGTGGCGAAGTAGATGCCAACACACCAATTCTAGATGGTAGGCTAACCAGGAGTTTATTACGCCTGGACAGGACCGGCCTTCCACACAATAGGCATAACGGACAGTCCTCTGTGCAGAGCTTGCATGGACGCTGAGAAAACCATTGCGCATGTACGCTTTGAATGCACAGACGTCACTCAGATTATAACGGAAACGCTTGGGGCACCCAGATCCTTCACAAATGTTCTTAACAGATGAGGGGACGCGATCAACTTCGGAGGTGGGCTGGTTGGAATGACCAGGGATGGTCACCATGGCCCCCGGACAGTGGTTCACCTGAAGGTCTAAGTGCGGAAACCAAACCGTCTAACATAGAACATAGAATATCTATCGTGATCTTCAACATGTTCCAGTTACGAAAAATTATACATAGTTTATTGTTTGGGTTACTACAAATATTAGGGAAAGGGCAATGACCGCTATTGCCATGCTAAAACGCGGCAACTATAGTGGACATAATAGGTATTAATAATGTAGTTCATGAAGTTCCAGACAAAATTTCGGCCATGGCGACCAATCTTAGCGGAGACCAGGCTTCGGCGCGGGAGATATTATAGTGCACAAATGTGTGCGCAGATACAGACGTACTTTCTCTCCCTCACTCTCATAGTTCGATGGGACGGCAACCCGACACGACTGAAGAGAGATCAGGCGCAGGGCCAACGGCTTAACGTGATTTCCGAGGCACGGGGTATCACACCGCCAACTTCCAAACTCCTGGCTATTACTGAGAAATTCCTAATGAAAAAGCCAGTAACATTGCTTGACCCGGGAATCGAACCCAGGAGCCCACGCTCAGCAGTCACGCTTGCGACCACGACACCAACGCCCAATAACCTGGGTTCAAAGCTTAGAGCAACAAATATTTCAACAAAATCAAATATTCGTAGCAATTAAGCTACCGGGAAAAACGTTTTTAAAATACTCTTAACAAAATTACAATGTAGGGTGTTATTTCTAAAATATAACACATTTGTTTGAGTCATAATCAATTTTCTGCTTCTTGTTAGACAAAAGAATTTGGCTTTGGAGCCAAATAATACATTCGGAAAATAAATTGTGACTGCTACGCGGCTTCGTAGCTCGTAGCCGGGAGCTACGCCACGACGGGCTACGCTACGCAAAGAGCAAATACCGTATTGATGTCATTATGAGCAAAGGAAACCAATAAAGTCTTTATACCGTTGGATTATATTTTTGTATATTTTTTTGGGTTCTGAGTTTGTTTCGGTCTTTGTCGTTCGGTTTTTACTGGTAAAAGTGTTTTTTTGAACCAATTTACAGAAATAAATATAATTTATCATCATTTATCATTTCATGTGTAATTTTGTATGAATATATGGATACTTAACATTTGTAATTGAGGATGTAAAAAAAATATATTTGCAAATAGAAATTCCTGTCCTTGTCCCTGTATCATATTTTAAATGATTTTCGCTTATTTGTTTATCAAGCATCATACGACAATAATACTGAGTAAATCTGTGTGTTGATCATATATGTATTTAAAGTGATCAAGTGGCCTGTGAAAAGTAATCCAAATGTTACAAAGTTTAATAGTGATTTTTCTTCCAGATGATCTATGGTGGGCGGACGGCCGCGTCGCAAACACACATGCTGACGATATGGCAAGTGATTTTTTAAATTAATATAACGGTTACTGTTGGGTGTGGCAAAAGAAGCATGAAAGTAGAGTACATGCTGTGGAAATGCGTTCCTTGAGAAGTTTGTGTGGTGTGATTATAAATGATAGGCTGAAAAATGATGTGATAAGGCAACGGTGCGGTTTAAAGCAAGATGTAGTGACAAAAATTGAAAAGAGTATGGTTAGATGGTTTGGTCATGTTGAGAGGATGAATGAAAGGCGACTAACAAAAGGTATTTACAAGGCAGATGTGAGTGGAAACGCTGGGAGGGGACGCCCCAGAAAGACATATAGTGACCTCATTGGTGATGTTCTTCAAAAAGGTTAGGTGCGTAGTACTCGCTACCGGCGTGTGTGTATGACCAGATGTATGAACGTAAACGAAGCAAAAGGAGTTACATACTCCTTTTGCTTCGTTTACGTTCATACGTACAGCATCTTAGCAGGTGGCGTTCTTCTGCCTACCCCCATGAGAAAAATGCATGAGTTTATGTATGTATGTATGTATGTATGTATGTAGGTTTTGAAACAAGATTTGTATTTTCTATTAAAAGTCTGTATCGCGAAATAATTATGCTGATAAGCTTTTACCTATTCTATTTAGCTAGCTATTTGTCTAATTGCTGAGCAAGGGTTGTAAGTCGTAAGTTCGAACCCTGACAGGCGCTTTACTTTGTGTAAATTATTTCATCACCACTGCTCTCAAAACGGTGAAGAAAACATCGTGAGGAAACCGGAAATGTCATAGAACCAAAAATTCAAAGACATGTGACATCTACCTACCGGTACACCTAATGGATTATGGCCCACTCCCTCTCACCGAAAGGAGGCCTGTGTCCCAGCAGTGGGAACATTATAGGGTATTATAGACAGAATTCTGGATTATTAGCCCTTACATGGGACTTAAGTATGACTAGCGAAATGTTGGTGTACTAAACACCTCTGTTTAACCTCTCGTTGAAATTATGTAAAAGACTATCACTATTGTTAAATCCATGTTAATTGGCCAAACATTTATCTTGCGTTTTCTTGAGGAAAATGCTCAATTTCCCTTTACTAGCGCCATCTAGCTTTTTAGTGCGGTATTACGGACTCTGTTGGCTGGCTGTTCATAGCGTTTCTAAACACAGCGCCACCTCTAAGCACTTAGTTTCAGCGCCTCCGACTAGATGGCGCTACGTGTATCAGTTTAGTTTGAGTTACGTTAGTCCAGCGATTCTTATGTGGATTATGTGGATATAGATAGTTCTACCATACTACAGTTTAGTTAAATAATGTTTTTTATTTATTAATATACAAAATACTTCCTTGTAGCTGACTGGCTAATATTTTTATACAGTGCGGGTATAAAAATATTTGTCAGTAGTTTATCCGTTACCTACTTCTAAGTATCGCATACGAACTTTAATCCCGCACCCTAATTGCGTAACACACTATCAATCACAATCTGAATGATTTTGAAGTATATTGCTAATCCATTGCTTCATATGTTTGAAAAATTTGTCTGCTCAACAAGGTAATTAACGCAATGAATGTTGTTGAACTGTCAAAATTAAACCCATTGCTACTGATAATGGTGCCGATTCCCTTGTTCACAAACTAAACTCAATTTAAGTTCAGTGCATCTTTTTCTTTCTATTTCATTAAGACAAGGACAGAAGATACATTTTAGTTTAGTCCTGTCAAATTAATCAGCACTTGACGTATATTAACGTAATTTTAGTAGGCAAGTTTTTAATCACGTTTAAACTTGTATGGAGTAGTGACAGGCGTTGATTAATTTGGCAAGACTAAACTAAAATTTATCTTCTGTCCTCTTCTTAATGAAATACAAAGAAAAACATGCACTGAACTTTAATTTAGTTTAGTTTGTGAACAAGGGAATCGGTACCAGTGTGTTACCCAATTAACCCACCGAACCGGTTAAACTTTGGTATCGGATACGGACGTCAAACCTCATTAAGAATCCGGTTCATAGCTTGTGTTTCGAAAGATTACATGCATCTCTATACCCTTTATCACATTATGTATGATGTAGTATGTACTAGCTTAATGTAATTATATTATTTACAGGATACAGTATGGCCGCGGCATATTGGCTCAACTCGCTCGGATGCCTGTCGCTGTCGCTGCTATGTCTCTTCGCAACTACTCTTCAAGTCACAAGCGGTAAGTACATCTAAATGTACTAATACCTAAAACTCGAGTTATTACCCCAAGTAAAACTCGACCGATAACTATTTCGGCTGTCGATGTGACCATTTATTATGAGCCTGTATCAGATGACTAAAATGTTAATAATAATAAATAATAATACCAGCCTATTATTGTCCCACTGCTGGGCAAAGGCCTATTCTCATACAGAGAAGGCTCGAACATTAATCACCAAGCTTGAAACATCAAAAAAAAAAAAAATGTTGGGAAATTATCGGACCGGGTATTTAGTATTTAATGTGACTGTTTCAATTCATATATCGACGGTTAAGTATCAATATATTAAATTTGAAACAATAACTTCTTTCTACATTTATATCCCTTTTTTTTTGGGTGGAAAATTATCAAATAACTTCTCCCGCTCTAGGCGGAGCGGGAGGGTGTGTCAGACTCTTACTGACTAAAACCCACCCGTGTTCCTTCCGTTGCCTGTGTTGCCAGGGGCCTCGGTAACCCTTTTGGAGATTCCCGCGACCCCGGCAGGACTTATATTAACTATAAGTATAGGTTTCTGCAAGATGATTTTCCTTCCCCGATGTCAGTACGGTCCAAGATAAGCACCGAAAGTACATATCGACGGTTCTTTATAATCATCATAATCAGCCTATAATGTTCCCACTGCTGGGAGACAGGCCTCCTCTCCGTGAGAGGGACTGGGCCGTAATCCACCACGCTGGCCCAGTGCGGTTTGGTAGATGTCACATGTCTTCGGATTTTTAGTTCTAGGACATGTCAGTTTCCTCACGATGTTTTCCTTCACCGTTTTGACAGCAGTGGTGATGAAATAATTTACACAAAGTAAAGCGCCTGTCCGGGTTCGAACCTACGACCTACAACTGGGAAGTCGCGGCCGTTACCACTGGGCCACCACTGCTCGACGGTTAGGTAATTATCAATATATAATAACTACGTAAATCATGATTTTACAGGAGGCGAAAAAAACTTTTCGTTTCTATAGTTTTCCAACATTAAAAAAAAATACTTTTGTAGTAAAATAGCGAACGCTAGTGACGGTGATAGTGATTTCAATCAAACATTTCGGCTTAGGGATATAAATGTAGATAGAAGTTATTGTTATTATATATTGATACTTAACCGTCGATGTATGAATTGAAACAGTCACATTAAATACTTACCCGGAGTTGAATCAACACCCTCATCCATGAGAGGCGAGGCCCTAACCACCGGGCCATCACGACATATAAAATGTTATTAGTTAGCAATATTAGGGGAATCAGCAAAGTCAATCGCAGCATCGGGCATTAATTCTCAGGCAGAACGCCGTGATGAAGGTAGTTGGGTTGGTTGCTCTTGTCTAGCAATAAACTGCGGTATGATGAATAAAATTCGTAAGAAATAACTATTTATGGAAATTACCAGACAATTCAGGGCTTAGTAGTGTCCGGGGTCGCGGGAAAGTCCGAAAGGGATACCCTGGCCCCTGGCAACACAGGCAACGGAAAAAACACGGGTGGGTTTCTGTCAGTAAGAGTCTGAGACACCCTCCCGCTCCGCCCAGAGCGGGAGAAGTTATTTGATGATTTCCCAACCAAAAAAGGGCTTAGTAACGTATAAGTGTGACTCTATTGTCCGCACAGACTCCCATTCGGTCCGATGTGCGGGGTGTGTCGTGGTTAACATAGCCAGACTAGCTCTGCGAAGAAGCAGGGTTCGCGGAGCGACCTCATTGTTTCGAGGATTTGTTCTCGCTGGGAAGCTACAGCCTCGCATTCCAGAATAGGCGGCTGATTCCTGCTAAAGCAGCTTCTGCAGAGTGGACTACGTAGCGCCTACATTGCTGTTTGGGCCAAGACGGGTTTAACATACGCCAAATTTTTAGTTAAGAGTTCATAATTCCTTAGCGCTACCACACTCTTGATCTCGCTCGACACTACCCTTGCGATCACGCGAGCAAGCGAGTCAGGGTGGCAGGTAGAAGGCTCCAAGGCTCCGATAGTATAGGTAATTTCTTTTTACAGTGAAAATAATGGTGATTAAAAAAATATATAAATAGAACTAGCGAAAAGTGGGTGTACTATAGGTACACTTCTGCCTAACCATTCGGATAATACCGCCGTGATGTTATGCCATGTTCATAAAATAACTATGTAAGTATGCTCTTGTATTTGCGTATATCCCAAGCTGGTTCGCTACTAAAGGTAGATAGAGTTTACGGTTTCACTCGATACAAACCAAATGAATTAATTAATGTGGACTCTGTGGACAGTTTGTGCATTTTATAAAAGCAAAAGATATGTGTGAAATTATTAAACTGACTGTCTGTATGTCTGTCTGTCACAGCCGATTTGCTTCGAATCTACTGGACCAATTAAGTTGAAATTTAGTACACATGCGAATTTCTGTTACCCAAATATGGACGTGTAACGTAAACTTTGAAGACAAGGGTCACTTTCTGTAGCTCACCGTCCGGTAAGGACCAGGCCCGGGTCGACGGCGCGTCGTATTCCACGCGCGCCCCAAAGAGATGTCAGCACAAATGTAGGGGTCCACTAGGTCCGATGCCTGCCGGGGTCGCGGGAAGGTACTTATGGGTCACCGAGTCCCCTGGCAACACAGGCAACAGGAAGGAATACGGGTGGGTTTTAGTCAGTAAGAGTCTGACACACCCTCCCGCTCCGCCCAGTGCGGGAGAAGTTATTTGATGATTTCCCACCCTCAAAAAAAAAAAAAGGGTCACTTTCTGCCGGGGTCGCGGGAAGGTACAAAAGGGTTATATCGAGGCCCCTGGCAACACAGGCAACGTAAGGGACACGGGTAGGTTTTAGTCAGTAAGAGTCTGACACACCCTCCCGCTCCGCCCAGAGCGAGAGAAGTTATTTGATAATTTCCCACCCAAAAAAAAGGGTCACTTTTGGGGGCGAATTAGAAAATTTAAAAAAATCACGTTGTCCGTGTCCAGTTTGAAGTTAAGCTACCACTTTGGCAGCTTCCGTCGGTATAGTATCCATTTTGTTAGGCTATTTGATTACACAGACACAGATAAAGACAATAATAACACGTCAATAAGGGTATAATTAACAAAAACCCCAATGTAACCTTTTGGAGTACCTACAATCGATGTTGAGCCACAGTACAGTTGAGCTACACGATTACTGACAAATTAGTGCACTGACTGGACAGGTCCACTCAAATTTGTGTTGTTCTTTCCTCAAAAGACCATTTCAGACGCCAACCTACATGGTTCTCTATACACATCGGCATTGATTAATTTTATATAGGTACAGGGTTTTTACCTTAACCGTTGTAGCTACAGAAAACGGTCTTAGGTCTCAAAAAGTTAAGGACGGTCTGTCCTTAACTTTTTGAGACATTTAGATCTGCATTCACAGATGTTGAAAAAAAAAGTACAGTCAGCAAGAAATTGGGCAGTTTTCACAAAACTTTTTTGGTGCCAATAGATCCTGTTTCTTACAGGGATCAAAAAACTCTATTAGACCAACAGAGGTTTGAGTACTAGAAAAGTCAGACATTGAAAAAAACTAGTCCCATATATTTTGTAGGAAATGAGACTCTTTAACTTGAACTTACTTTTTTACGATGGATAGACTGGACGAAAATAACAAAAGAGATGAACTAAAAATTTCCACACTATATAAAATGACCTGAATATTTACTTGTAAAGTATGATATTGTTTTCAAATATTGTGAATCTGAAGACTATGTGGGTCATTGTTGTTTTTTTTTCTTTCTCATTTAGTTCATCATGGTCTGAGTTTGAGTAATTTATGCGGTCTACCCGAATGTTCTTTCTTTGGTATTGTTCGTCGCATCGTTGAGCTCCTTAAGTTCTGAGTTGAGCTGCAAGATTACTAACAAATGCGTGCACTGACTGGACAGGTCCACTCAATCTGTGTGGTTCTTTCCCCAAAAGGACCATTTCAGACACCAATCTACATGGCCTTCACATGATCTGACCAAGATTATGTTTGGACTTTAAAAGAGACTGTGACCTCTGAGTTTGTATTGGCCTTTCTTCTCAGAGTAGTCAGATAGGAAACGCTGACCTCATCTAGCTTTATTTTAAAAATATGTTTGACGTGTACAAACCTACTTACAGAAATAAAAATCATTTATCATTTATCAAAATGTCATAAGCAAATTAAATGCGATAATTTTATTCTACCCTTTAAGATTTATTTAAAAATGAACATTTCACAACTAACTACCCTCATTGTGAAGGCTATTAAATAACCATTTAAGAGATATATGTTTCGAATTGATGCATTCCATAATACTAAAAACAATAGCAATAATGCTTGAAAAAAGGAAGTGGCTCGATTTATTTGCTCCCAAGTGTACAATGTTAAGTTGGTTCTTGGGATAAATTCGTCCCAACTTTGGAACCCTTCATTGTGCGTAGTCCGACATGCACTTGGCAGGTTTTTTAGTCTCGTAATGAGTCGTTAGTAACTACAATATAAATTAGAAATTGACATGGTATTACTATTTGCTATACACGTTTGATTCTCAGAAAATTAAAGGATATAATAATAATAATCTTTACTGTCATAAATTAAGGAAACATTTTTACGAATTCCCTAGCTCCTGCGCTAGTGCACACAGTATTACAGGAGCTAGTGTCATCCCCTAATTTTATGTTACATGTTATTTATGGCATCCAAAGATTACAAAGCTAATCAAAAGCAATAGAAATAATAGAATTAAAAGTAATGTAACATGCATAATTTAAAAAATAATAATAATAAAAAAATAATAAAAATAGAATTGTTTGTGTTCATAGATGTGTTGTGTGGACGGGGAGTATGTGCTCGCACATGTTAGTTGAGGTGTGTAGGGGTGTGAGTGTGTAAGGGGTAAGTAAAGTGGTGTGTGTGTGTGTAGGGGGGAGTGTGTATGTTGAGTGGGGTGTGTGTGTGTGTTGGAGAGTGTGAGTGTTTCTCTTCATAATGTCCTAATTAATTTTCTGTGGCGTTATAGTCCAAACTTCTAGCCAAGACAGTATAACTTTTTTAGACTGGCTTAAGTTAAGTTTCCTAATTTAGATTTTTTATTTGCAGTGTTATAAATGCTGGGAGCCAGTACAATAAAATGTCTTTGTGCAACTGAAGTTTTATGACGGGGTACAGGGAATCGTTCTACTCTTTTGGACAGTACAGGAAGAGTAGGAACGATTGTTTTGTGGTATCTATTAATTATATCTCTTATCCCTAAACTGTACTCTGCACCTATTAAAATCATGTATCGGGGGAAGTCGCTTCAAGGATGGAAAATCCCGTTACAGCCTTCTCGTGACATAGATATCCTCGTTGGGCTTAGAGGCTATTGAGAAATATACACTTATCCCTTTCCAACATATGGTGAAGTGCTACCCGACCCTTTCTTCAGGCGTAGGGAAGCGATCAATAAGGATTCGGATTCTAAATTCGAATAAGATACCATTGGGAGAGAGGACATTTTTGTAATTATGTTCGACCAGTTGAGAATTTTTTGATTATATCGTATTAATTTTGGTAATAAGACTAGAACTTAATAGTGTCTTGTTAAGGAACTCTGAAGACAAAAGCATGTTTTTTTTCACGGTATCTTTTAAATCTTGAACAATTTAAACACAATATCTTGTATACCTAATTTATTAAAATGGTTGTTGAAAACCTCAAAAATGAGGTAGCTTCAAAGTTTCGTCAGATTGTCAACTTCAGTTTCTTGTGACTACAGCTCGACAATCATAGTGAGAGCCTTTCTTTCAATTAACTTCATTTTCAAAGAGTCTCGATGCAGATCTCGGCGCCCATTGTTTACGCGTGCTATTTTTGCATTTTTTCTCTCGAATTTCTACATTTCTGGCGGCAAAGTCATTAGCATAATTACGTCGGCTCTCATAAACACGCCTCTAAAACATTTCGTCGTCGTTTGAACGAATTTTTAAAGGGCAAAAGCAAAATTAAGGTGGAATTCAGCCTCGCATCTTTTGTTTGAAGTACAGAAGCATTGTTTAATCTTAGAGATTTTAACTCAACGGCCACATAGCTGGATATAAGCTTCTTTGGAACCGTCAGGGAGTACTGCGTGTTCCAGTTTCTTTTAATTATAAAAATGTCTTCGTAAGCTATCGTGAAACTGTCTAGTTCTTTATTTTAATTGCTATGAACGGTCTCATCTCTCCATTACTTTTACACTGAAAGTAATAAAATCTTTTACGACTCAATTGTCAACGCAAGTGGTGTGGAGTGTTCGTAATAGAGATGTACCTCAGAGGGGCGAGTAAATTAAAACGAATAGTCGATTGTTTTCGCGACTCGGTGGATGGAATCATTCGTCACTGCGGCGAAGTTGCGGTGACTTTCGAGATGGAATTTTCCTGTTTTCTTAACTGAAGCCTTTTTCCACTCTTTAAGAGAGCTCGCTCTGAGTAACGCATTTACTCAGTATTCTGTTGTCGAGTCAGCAAATCAAATATTTTGGCAATCAAATTTTTTTAAGTCTGTTTTCACGTTGTTGTTAAAAGTAATATGTTTATTGCGTAAAATTATTCTTACTGCTGCCTATACTTACATTAGTTGATCTTATCAAATGTCTTTAGACTTTATTTACAATGCTTGCTGAAATTAAGTGTAAAGTATTTTGATAGAAAAACGACCAGTAAATAAGTGCAAATATTAATATCAATAAAGAAATAAAATAGAAATAAAGTATCGAAAATGATTAAGTTCTTTAAAATTAAACTGAGATGGTAAAACCAATATTTCATTGAACAAACTCTTACGATCACATGTATTCATTCCGAACGTTTGCAATGAAGCAAAGTAAATATTTCCGTCCTTGTCATACGTCAAATATTAGGAATTCTACTCGAGTTCGAGCAAGATAAATCACATGCTGTTTTACCAACTTCTCTTTACCGATGAAAAAGTATCTTCAGAAACATTTTAGACTTTATGACGTCGGGAGTAAGATGAAGTTGGTATGCTTGGATAGTTTGTGAAGTGTAAAGTTATGTTTGCAAAGTTATAGCTAGAATATCAGAGTGTTCAGGAATAGATTCGCTTCAGGTCTCGTTCGAGGAGTTGTTACTCTCACTGAGATGCATTCCGATGCTAAGAGAGTTTGGTTGTAAATATGCAAACTGTTAAGTTTGTTGGCTAGTTATAAAAATATAGGCTTTTAAGTGATTTAAAAAAAAATAATCCTTTAAAGGCGTCAATGAAAACATTCAATTAGGTACCTTAAATTGTTTATTTAGAATTCTATTGAATACATACATACATAATCAGCCTATAATGTTCCCACTGCTGGGACACAGACCTCCTCTCTGTGAGAGGGAGTGGGCCGTAATCCACCACGCGGGCCCAGTGCGGGTTGGTAGATGTCACATGTCTTCGATTTTTTTGTTTCTAGGACATGCCGGTTTCCTCACGATGTTTTCCTTCACCGTTTTGAGAGCAGTGGTAATTAAATAATTTACACAAAGTAAAGCGCCTATCTGGGTTCGAACCTACGATCTACAACTCGTAAGTCGCAGCCATTACCCCTGGGCTACCACTGCTCCATTGAATAACATTAATAAAATTAAACCCATGGTTATAGAAAGCATAAGGAGAATAAATTGCCTGCGCCTGAAATTAAGTGAAATTGTTTATTCTGTAAATAGGATATCAGAATCACTTTTATGCGTCATATTAAAAGCAAATATTAAAAAATAAGCTAGATGGAGTCGACATTTCCTATCTGACTATCCCTGAGAAGAAATGGCGAAACAAACTCAAGGGTCAAAGTCTCTTTTAAAGTCCAGACATAATCTTGGTCAGATTATGTGAGGAACATGTAGATGCATGTCTGAAATGGTTTTTGAGGAAAGAACCACACAAATTTAAGTGGACTTGTCCAGTCAGTGCAAGTATTTGTCAGTAATCGTATAGCTCAACTCAGAACTTAAGGAGCCCAACGATGCGGCGAACAATGCCAAAGAAAGAACATTTGGGTAGACCGCATAAATTACTCAAACTGCCAGACCATGATGAACTAAATGAGAAAAAAAAAACAACAATGACCCACATAGTCTTCAGATCCACAATATTTGAAAACAATATAATACTTTACAAGTAAATATTCATGTCATTTTATACAGAGTGGTTTTTGAGACGGGCAGTAAGGGCAGCTACCTTAACCGTCGCAGCTACAGGAAAACGGTCTTAGGAGACCGTCTTTAACTTTTTGAGACATTTAGATCTGCATTCACAAATTTTGAAAAATATGTACAGTCAGCAAGAACATGGGCAGTTATCACAAAAACTTGTTTTGGTGCCAATCGATCTTGTTTCTTACAGGGATCTCTCTCAACTCAGAACTTAAGGAGCTCAACGACTCGACGAACGATACCAAAAAGGGGACATTTGGGTTGGCCGCATAAAGTACTCAAAATGCCAGACTATCATTAAAACTAACTGAGAAAAAGAAAAATCGACCCACATAGTGCTCACATTCACAATAATTCAAGTAATATAATACTTTTCAAGGTAATTTTCAAGGGGCTTGTGGCTAAGTAATAGCAGCGGGTCGATCGATCAGGTTAAGCTACGCTTGCCGCGGTTGGTCCGTGGATGGGTGACCATCTTTACATACCAAGACCCCTTCGTGCCTCGGAAAGCACGTTAAGCCGTTGGTCCCGGCTGTCATTTGTAGATCTTTGACAGTCGTTACGGGTCGTCAGAAGCCCGAAAGTCTGACAACCAGTCTTACCAAAGGGTATCCAGTTACCCAGTAACTGGGTTGCGGAGGTCAGATAGGCAGTCGCTCCGTGTAAAATACTGGTATTCAGCTGTATCCGGTTACACAGGAAGCCGACCCCAACATAGTTGGGAAACGGCTACGCAGATGATGATGATGAATACTTTTCAAGGTAAATATTCATGTAATTTTGTATATAATTATGCCTTTACTACAAAGCCTTAGCTCAGCAGCCTCACACTAGCTCTACGTCGTAGACGATTGCTACGCCGCGACCGTAGCGTGTAGCACGCGCTACTTTTTGTAAACAATGAAACAGATTTTCTTTTTCTTTTTCGAAATTGAAATAAGAGGGGATAAAAAAAAAACTGCTGTCAAAGGTACCCTTCTCTATGGAGATATTACAGTTTAGTAAAATCAAATAAAAACTTACTGCTGCCGCTAATGCGACGGTAAGTTTTCATTTTGACTTAGATGTAAGGCTTGTGGTGTTAGGGGCTACATTAGATCTAATAACTTTTAACAGTAAAAGCGTTATGTGAGTCCTAGCAACCTACTTTACATGAAATGTAATGTGCATCCGTAAGAAATATATACTTGCACCTCCCTTTAAGGGGCTGGAGGGTGAACGTTAAAAAATTCTTATTTTTTATTGGTTTGTGTGCAAATCCTGACCTGCATACCAAATTTCAGCTTTCTAGGACTTCGGGCCTTAGCGGTTTGGTGAGTCAGTGAGTTAATCAGTCAGTCAGTGACGAAAAGGGCGTATTTTAGGTATTAATAAAATCCAAAGTATAAAATCTATCGTACAAATAAAACTTAGTATGTTTTATAAATCTCCTAAGCACATCTTATCTTGAGAATTTGAGCTCTCTAGCATTATCCAAGCCGAGCCTATGGTGGTTTCAAAATACGACGAAACGCTTCGAGAAAAGTTAGGTGGTTTTTTGTCTTGTCTTGGCGCGGGCACTACCGTGCCCCCAGATCCAAATGCAAAGTTAGAATTTGTAGTTATAATTCAGGAACCTATTTGAAAATGGAGAACTTTGAAGTTGCAAAAACGTAAGTACGAAAATAGTTTCACTGTTTTATTCAGCTGTGTAGAAACAGTTGGTTTCTGTGTAAGACTGCTTTAAACGTAACGAGAGGTTTGAGTTATCTATTCCCAGCCAAAATAGAAATGTTTCTGTTCTTTCTCCAGAATTAGCTCACCTAGTGACAGGTTATAGGAGTTCATATAATTGTTTATTTTATTTGACTGTATAAGTCAATTTATTTTCAATTTTAATTGCGTTTATTATTGATATAATCTTCTTATTACAATGTTATTTTGTTGAGTTGTATTGCAAGATGTGGTTAGCTAGCGATCTCGATAACTGATTATATTATTCTTACAACCAGCAGCAAGTTCGTCAAGCTCCCTTAGATGTCACTGCTTGCGGTAGCGCTGAAGGTCGGGTTGCCTCCTTCCTTCAAATATGGCGAGGGGGGTAATGGCAGATTTTTGCGTTTTGCTCGTGAACGGGTGCTGCTTGTGGTGACTGTGCTGACCACGGTGTCTTGCTGACCATTGGTTTGTTTTGTTATTAGTAATTAACTGTTTATTTATTTTACTTTGATGGTCCTAGTTCATCAGTTGTGACTGTTACAGCTGTTACAGCTTTTTACTTGGAGGTTTTTATTTAGGTAAAACCTAGTTCTGTTTACGTTTTTATCTCTGCTTGAGAATAGTTTTCGGTCTTTTTCTTTTTTTTTTGTTGGTATAGTGGTGTGCTAGCTGACATATGACTAATAAATTAATGTTTTGTGTTGTACGTGGTGTAAATTGTTTTGCATACTGTGGTATAGAATCTATTTTTTTTCTCTAACTGATCAGACAGCTGTGCGCTGGGGAGTTTTTAGGCCACTTCCTCTTCCCAGCTAAAGCACTAGGAAGTGGCGAAGGGTGGGCGTTTTGGGGGACTGTCTTATGTAATTTTGACGTTCGAAAAGTGCTGATTCTCAGCCTAGTTTGAATAAATGACTTTTGATTTTGATTTTGAAACCTGAAAAACTGATAGAACACTTATTGGAAGGCTTTTAAGGGATTGTTTACAGTCTAATGCTTATTTTGATATTGTTTTCTTGTTTTACACCTACTTGATCATCATCTGCCTAATTTTCCCAACTGTTTGGGTCTGGTTCCAGACAAACCAGATCCAGCTGAATACTAGTATTTTATATAAAGCGTCTGCCTATCTGACCTCCACAACTTCTCTAACCTACGTATTAGCTTCTATCTCATCTGAGGTTATTTTCATCGCCATTAAATCTCCTGCAGGTTTTAACAGCTAGTAATTTGCAGGCCAGACAGCCGCTGCTTGCAGGCATTTAGGAAAATAAAATAAAAAATATTTATTTTTTATTGTTATGTTTAAGTCCCACGGAGGGGCTTGTGGCTAAGTAATAACAGCCGCACGGGTCGATCGATCAGGTTATGCTACGCTTGCCGCGGTTGGTCCGTGGATGGGTGACCATCTTTACATACCAAGACCCCTCCGTGCCTCGGAACGCACGTTAAACCGTTGGTCCTGGCTGTCATTTGTAGATCATTGACAGTCGCTACGGGTCGTCAGAAGCTCGAAAGTCTGACAACTAGTCTTACCAAAGGGTATCGAGTTACCCAGTAACTGGGTTGTGGAGGTCAGATAGGCAGTCGCTCCGTGTAAAATACTGGTATTCGGCTGCATCCGGTAAGACTGGAAGCTGACCCCAACATAGTTGGAAAAAGGTAAGTCAGATGATGATGATGTTTAAGTCCCATGTATTAGGGGGCGAGCCTATTTATTTTTGACGTATTTTGTTATTTTTTCGTAAAAAGACTGTGCTTCTGATACTCACTTATTCTTGCTATTCTAAGGCTTGGTAAAGAGAGTGCGCATGTGTCTGCGCACACGCTTGTGGGCTGTAATATCTACCGCGTCTATAGCTGAGATTGGCCGAAATTCGGACTTTTGGCATGCATCCAGACCGTTTCCTTATTCGGTTAGAGAGCCTTTTTTAACCGACTACGGCAAAGCCAAGAGGAGGGTTACGATTACTACAGTAGCAGCGTTTTTGTACCTTGCCTAAAATTACCTGCCTTAGTTATACGATTGAAAAATTTTCAAAAAAAAGTTTTGTATTCAGTAGTGTTTTTGTATTAAGTAAGACAAAGAGAATTCCGAAAAGTAATTCTTACTGCCGCTCAATAAAGGCAAGTAATGATAAAAAGAGAATAAAGGTTGTATAAGTTAACAAGGATCGTGTGAGTAATTAAAGGTAATTTGCTGCAGACCTCTCATGTGGGAGAAATATTCCAAGTATACAGTATGGTCTCATAATTATGTTATAGTATTTTTATCTCACGAAGCGACGCGCACTTAACTTGTGATGACCAAGTGTACAAACACACTGTGAATGTGTGCGTGAAGACGAGCAGCGTCAGCACACAACACACACACACACACTTCCAACTGCGCTATGGTCTCTGAAGGCTCCTACATACTGGCGCGACTTGTCGCGCGACGCGACGCGACGCGACGCGACACAAAGACACCGCTTGTAGCGCTACACGCGGTGTCTTTGTGTCGCGTCGCGTCGCGCGACAAGTCGCGCCAGTATGTAGGAGCCTTGACAGTACTGAGAGCTCCTGCGGTTACATACATATTGACAGCGTGTTTGTAAACTTGGTTACCACAAGTAAAGCGTGCGTCGCTTGGTGAGATAAAAATAGTGTACCTTAATTTATCATAGAGCCATTACTTTGTCGTTACGTTTCATATTTATCTAAATAAGTAATGTAGGCCTATATTGTTTTGAAGTTTGCTTCTTAATTTGTTCAAACATGATGTCAAATATGATTATTTATACTCACAGTAAGGAATACAGCTGTTTAACAAAATGCTTGCTCTAACAAAAGAATATTACGCAAACGGATCCTTGAATCTTAAAGTGGTGTTCGCAGACCTGCAATATTTTTGAACGGCCTATCCAACGACACCATGGGGTAGACGAGAAAAAAAAAATCGTGCCTACATTACGTGCGCGGGTTCTAAAAAGTTTTTTTCAAGATTTTTTTTTTGCACTTTGTCGGCGTGATTAATATGTATACTTATGCCAAATTACAGCTTTCTAGTACTAAGCGTCTCTGAGCTACAGCGGGGACAGACAGACAGACGGACATGGCGAAACTATAAGGGTTCCTTGTTTACAACGGAACCCTAAAAAGGGTCTTGACAGACTGACAGACAGACAGACAAAGAAGTGATCCTATAGGGGTTCCGTCTTTTCCTTTTGAGGTCTTTGCACGTCGCGCGCGTCGTGACTGTCACACTTCTTGTCACTGCTTCCACTCAGCATGATGCTGTGCTATGGAGGACCCACACAGCGCTGATATTCAGATATAAAAAAAAACACAAGAAAAACTCAGCAGCAATTTTTTTGTTGATTATTAAATTTTGGGTAAAGTAACGAAATTGTTTCGTACCGGAACAACATCCTGAATGAATTTATTTGTTATTTGGGCCACATTTCCTCCGTAACATTTACCAGTTATTGAGGTTTCAGGGCTACGGTTGTAAAGTAATCTCCTTTTTTCTGACTGCCCCAGAAGGAGGATATTGTTCATCGAGTGTTTGTATGCTTCTATGTATTCTTTAGCAGTGTTGCCTAAACGGCTCGATGGATTTTAACACGAGGTATCATGAGATTTGTCTTGACATAGGCTATTTTTATTTTTAACATGAGGTATCATGAGATTTGTCTTGACATAGGCTATATTTATTTTGCCAATAAAACAACTTTAAAATAACTGGTGAAATGTACATAAACATACTATACATACAACTCTGCATAACTGTCCTTCTTGGCCTCTCTGCACAACTTTTTAGGTGAATGCAGGCGTCATGCTATGATAGGAGCCTTCTTGGCCTCGCACGAGTCTTCTTAGGGTTTCGTAGTCAACAAGGAACCCTTACCCTTAGAGCAGTGATGGCCCAGTGGTAACGGCCCCGACTTACGAGTACTTACGAATCGTGGGTACGAACTTAAGCAGGCATTTTACTTAGTATAAATTATTTCATCACCACTGCTCTCAAAACGGTGAAGTAAAACATCGTGAGGAAACCGGCATGTCCTAGAACCAAAAATTTGAAGACATGTGACATCTACTAACCCGCACTGGGCCCGCGTGGTGAATCACGGCCCACTCCCTCTCACAGAGAGGCCTGAATCCCAGCAGTGGGAACATTATAGGCTGATTATGCTAAGGAACCCTTATAGTTTCGCCATGTCCGCTGTGTCTGTCTGCCTGTCTGGCTTAGTTCTAAAAAGCTGTAATTTGGCATGGGTATACATATTATGATAAAAGTGTTAAAATAAAAATATAAAAAAAAAAAATTGGGTCACCCTTGCACGTAAAGTGGAGATGATATTTCTTTTTCTCGTCTATCCCATGGTGCGGGATATTGTTGGACAGGTATTGAGTAATGGGGCAGCAGCTACAAGTACAATGTTCACTCAGCATTTGTAATTCAAAAGCGGAAGAGAGAGATGAACGTGGTTCATCACCGTCCCAGAGTTCAATCTGTCTTTTTATACAACAAATTGCCAATAGAATTTAAAAGCATAAACTTATTTAAAAACATATTTATTGAGAAAGGGCTATTACAGTATCGATAAGTTCATAGATGACAAACGACAGCCGCGATGAAATGATTTGTGAATTGTTATTTGTGTTTATATATATATGACGGAGAAGGTAGGTCTCTCTCGTTATCATCAGCCATATTTTAACTACTGTGGGCGTACAATGGGAAGTGTTGGTTATTGCACAATAGAAAAACCGTTTGCAGTTTAAATCAAATTATAATTTACGATCAAATAATCACACCAGCTATTCACACACTGTAGGTACACGATACAATGGAACGCGCGACAGTTTCTAAACGTATTCACTCCTTGACCGTCTCCGACAAACTGCACCTACGGGGCGGTCAAGCGTTATGTTGTAGACTCTGTCGAGCGCCGCTTGGTGGCGCTGGCGTCCCGATTAGTCAAACGAGTGACTAACGTTAATGTATTTTCGACACATATATATATACAGTTATATATTTTAATACTGGATCTGGTCTGGATTTGTGAACCTCCCGAAGCTGAGTAAAAGGGTCTTGACAGACTGACGGACAACGAAGTGATCCTATAAGGGTTCCGTTTTTTCCTTTTGGGGCACGGAACTCTAAAAATCAATATTTTGTTACAACTTTTAACGTACCTAACCAAGGGCGTCGCCAGCCGATGAACCAGGGGAGGGCAAATTGATATATAGAGGATGGGAAAACTATGAATTGTACATGTTGTGCACGATAGAGCGATCAAAATTATCAACGTTTTTCCCGTTTCCATAAAGGTGTTTGCCCCATTTAAGACATCAACAACGGTTAGATTTATATACAATTGCTGCCAAATTTCGATTTAATTTGTTATGTTCGGCAAATCATAAAATTGGACGAATTCAAGTGAGCGGGTGCATTGGTTGCTTTGGATACTTTTTTATCTCTAGGGGGGAGTGGGGGACAGCTGCCCCTCCCTGCCCCCCTTGGCGACGCCCTTGTACCTAACTTAAACGTTAGGAAAATACGAATTTTTGCACAAAAATCCAGTTGTACGTACCTAACAAGGCTTAGTGACCTATCATAAGGTGTCTTTAAAGCCGCACATATTAATGCTCGTGCCACAAAAGTCCACATGAATATTCTCGTACATTTTACCTTTTAAAAACCTTTGCGTCCAGTAGTAAAGAACGTACAAAATATACGATACGACCGCCACAGTTACGTGACCAAAAATTTACTTAAAATTGCTGGTGAATGTATTTATGTATATATTATTTAGGATATATATATATATATATATATCTGTGTATCAATTTTAGTATATTGTATTTTTTTTTTTTTTTTTACACCTACGACAGCCCCACTTTATGTCCAGGCAAATGACTGTCCATCCTATGGTTGCCTGGAAGAGATCGCAGAAAGCGATAAGGCCGCCCATTGTATATTTTGTAGTGTTTGATTTATTTTTTGTCATGTATTTTTTGTGGTGTACAATAAAGTATAAATAAATAAATAAATAAATAAAAATTTGTATCCAAAACAAAAACAGTGCCTCGTCAGTGTTGATATTGCAAAAATAAACAGCATAATTTGAATCAACTTTAACCTTCTTTCTTCCTGCCTGAGGTCCTGGGTTCGATTCCCGGGTCGGACAGTGTTATTGGGTTTTTCCAATAGGAATTTATCTGCCCGGAGTCGGGATTAGTGCCCGGTAGATGGCAATAGGCTCGCCCCCAATTACATGGGACTTAAACATAATAGACGAAATGTGGGTTTATTATAGGTAAGTACACCTCTGCTTAACCCTTAGGGGAAACAAGGTGTGATATTTTTGTGAACCTACTTGAAGTTCTAACTATACACCGTGATTTGGATGTAGGATGACGCAGCGTCTGCCGCTCTGGCATCGAAACGCACAGGCAACGCATCTTGTGGCTTCACTCTATCTCACGAAGACAGGCAGTAACATCGTCCTTATCTTACATCATTAATTCCTCTGTTGTGTGTAGCGATCGTAAAGGCGCGATTCCACCAAAATTGTGTTTAGCACATTTGTTCAAAAAATTTTTGTGCAGAATTCTAAACAGTGCACGTACTGAGCTGCAGATCTGTTAGTCTCTGTTTCCACCGGCAAACCTGTGAGTAACTTTTGTAAGCGTACAGTCCAGTACATTTGTAAATGGTTATTTACTTGAGTGAGTCCATCAAAAGAAATATTTGTGTCGTACACTGTGCAGTATAGTGTCGCACAGTGCCGCACACTGATGGGATGGCGCCTTAATAGTGCCTACTACTTTTAGTGAAGATTTTTTTTCTGTGGGAATCCGCAGTCAGTTTTGTATTTTTAGCTGATGAGTTGGAGGTATTTTAGTGAAGATAATACACGCTTTTAGCGTTATTTTGTAAGCAAAGTTGGTAAACAATATGCGATACCCTTCTTACAAATATCGCTATCTTTTGTGTAACACATCTCCTATTTTAAAAGTAAGTACGTAATTGTATCTTGCTTACATTAAAAAATATTTGCTATCTAAATAATGTATGTTCATAAAAAAATATCTAACGAAATATGGTAGGAAACTCACCCACCAAGTTACGTGATATTTACACAGAATCGTATATTTTCAAATAAAATTTATCATCGGAGAACAGAGGCAGTTTTTCTTTATATTTTATGCTGAATACGAGGGTATTACGAGGACAGGTTAAATAAACAATGGCTCACATTCGCGTAATCAAAATGTAACGTCGGCAGCTCGGCAGTAATCGTCAGGATATTAGTCACTGGGTGAAGACGCAGGAAAATGTTCAGAATATTACTAGTACACAGTATTTTTATCAAATATCTTCTCCCGCTCTGGGCGGAGCGGGAGGGTGTGTCAGACCCTTACTGACTAAAACTCATCCGTATTCCTTCCGTTGCCTGTGTTGCCAGGGGCCTCGGTATCACTTTTGGACTTTCCCGGGACACGGTACTGCGATGTATTTCTTCGAATAATTTGCTGACTCTTCTTACTAGTGTAAGAAATATGTATATAATTGGATTTGATGCCTTACTTTGTTAGTTCATTAAGAATTTCTTTTTATTTATTCCAAAAGTTAGTACTTACCTAATAATAATAATAACTTGGAAAATTAATTCATTATCTTTAGAGTAAAGTAGACAATGGTACCGATTCCCTTGTTCACAAACTAAACTAATTTTAAGTTCATTGCATCTTTTTCTTTGTATTTCATTGAGAAGAGGACAGAAGAAAAAAAATAGTTTAGTCCTTTCAAATTAATCAGCGCCTGCCACTACTCCATACAAGTTTAGACCTGATTAAAAACTTGCCTACTAAAATTACGTCAATTTACGTCAAGCGCTGATTAATTTGACAGGACTAAACTAAAATTTATCTTCTGTCCTTTTCTTAATGAAATAAAAAGAAAATTATTCACTGAACTTAAATTTAGTTTAGTTTGTGAACAAGGGAATCGGTACCGTTATCTATTGGCTACAATAACTGTGGGGTGCAAGTGATCTCGACTGCTCCATTTTCCCGGTATAAAATATATATGTTACCGTATGATTGTGAACGTTACTTTATAATATATCTAGCAAGATTATAAACTATTGAAAAATTGTGAACTGAACATTAGTTTATAATCTCGTTAGATAGATTATAAACTAACGGTGCTCACAATCATACGGTGACATAGAAACAGGGCCGGATTTAGGGCAGGGCAACAGGGTCACTGGCCCCGGGACTCCACAAAGAAGGGGCCACCACAATTCGATATTTTTCGATATAAAAAAAATACAGCGTTTGTGTCCATCAAAGAAAAAAGAGTACACAATTATAACTTCATAAGGTACCTTTTTGAATTGTTTTTTTTTTCATCTGTTCCACAAAAATCCGGCCTTTATATAAATGTAAGACTACTTTACACTGTATTAACTAACAGTTAATTAAAACTCAAGTAAGTTTCAAACAATTTTATCTCAACACCGTTGTACGTACCTACTAGTGCTCTTCCGTGTCTCTAGGACCAACTTTTAACACTTTAATAAAATTATACTTTACCCGGTAGCCGCACTCGCTTCGCACCTGCATTCTCCCCATGTTACCCCGGCAAAGATTTTCAAACCACAGATTATAAACTGTACCTATGGACACATTGCTGTACTCAAGATACAAGAATAGGGTTCATTAAAGGACCCCCTCTAGTGTTAGTAGATCCGTCTCAGCTCTAGCTGACCGATCAATCTTCTCACTAAGGCCTGAACTGTTTTTTGAGCAAGCTTTTTAGTTTATTCCGCCTGAATAAAACAAAATAGGCAGTCATAGGGACTGCCGACGGAGGTAAAAACTTAATAATTGAACAGCACATGATAACAGTCGAGTATATACAATGTATTAGTGTATATTTGCGTATACATGTACACAGGCCGCTGCGTGTCGCCAGTCTGGCGCAACACGTTACATTAGCATGTCGGTGACGCGGGCATGCCGGTGGCGCGAAACCATAAACTTTTCCCCTACCAAAAATCGCTCAACACGGCTAAAGAAATTTTCTCTTGAAAAATAAAGCGTACAACTTTTTCAAAAAGTTACGTTTTCCGTCGTACAATTAAAAGCCATTGCGTCTGTATGCCCTGAGCGACGGCTATGTGTGAAGTATCTGGATAGTGCTTAATCTGTTTGCGCTTCGGATAGCGCGGCTCATCTCTAATGCCGGGTAAAAGCCCAATAAGACGCCCGCAATTAATAAAACTGCGTCCCTCCGTAGAGAACTTTCTGCCGGGATTTTAATTTTGCACGTCCCGCGATTTCTGGCCAGCATTTTGTTGTAATAATCTGTGGTCGATGATTTTCTTTGGATATCCTTTCTCTTATTACAGTTTCCATGAAGTGCTATGTTAATATGCTTAGGATTTTCTGTGCAATTTAAAAAATCATTTTAAAACTTTTACTTTTGCATGCAGATTGTGCAACATAACATCACGCCTGGGTTTGCCCAGAAGGTTAGGCAGAGGTGGGAAAGGCAAATTTCGCGCCCCTAGCCGCCGGACGGTGAGCAATGGTTAGCTCACCATCCGGTAAGGACCAGGCCCGGGTCGACGGCGCGTTGTATTCCACGCGCGCCTCAAAGAGATGTGGTCCGCACAAATGTAGGGGTCCACTAGGGCCGATGCCTGCCGGGGTCGCGGGAAGGTACTGATGGGTCACCGAGGCCCCTGGCAACAGGAAGGAATACGGGTGGGTTTTAGTCAGTAAGAGTCTGACACGCCCTCCCGCTCCGCCCTGAGCGGGAGAAGTTATTTGATGATTTCGCACCCAAAAACAAAAAAGTACACCCACGTTTCGCGAATTAAATAGAAATAGGAACCATTTCTTCGCTAATAATGTAGGTGTATACATAAAATGTATTTTTTATAAATAGTTCCGACCCAAAATATGCAAAATTTTCAGTTAATAGAATTTATATAAAAATATAAAAATTATTATAACCATATTGTTATGTTTAATAATGACATCATCATCTGCCCAGCCTTTTCCCAACTACGTTGGGGTCAGTTTCTAGTCCAACCTGATGCAGCTGATTACCAGTATTTTACATGAAGCGACTGCCTATCTGACCTCCACAACCATGTTACAGGTAACAGGGTTGTTTAGTAATGTGATAAGAAGTATTTTTAATAACAAAACTTTTAACTGTCAACAACTTCAAATATGAGGATTTCCGCCGCGGATTCCGTCAGCTTAGTGTGGAATAACGAATTGAACACAGACTGATATAGAGCGCAGATACCACATTGACCTAATTCCTAGATAGACTTCGAAATCCCGACCTGAAACATTAACTAAGTGTTCCGTTTATTTTTAGTTTCCTACACTCACTTTGAAAGTAACTGACTAAGTCAGTAACTTTCGTATAAGTTTAGTAGGTAGGTATAAGGTTTTATTGTAAACTAGCTTCGCTCCACGGTTTCACTCGCCTAAGTACTTTTATACCGGTATTCCCGTGGGAATACCGGTATAAAAAGTATCCTAATGTGCTAACCTAGGTCATGGTCTTCCCATGTGCCAATTTTCATCCAGATCCGTTCAGCCGTTTTAGCGTGAAAGCGTAACAAACAAACAAACTCACTTTCGCATTTATAATATTAACTTAGGATTAGGCCGGCACTATTTTAAATGGTTTGAAACTCTTGAAAATCTGGTTTCGCCGTCTAGGTCGGGGAAAAATAATATGTTGTTTATGGTATTCTTGACTTTTCCTCTATGTAGTGTGTTAGGTAAATACCTAGGTCTACAAGTCAGGCACATTGATGAGGTTATCAGTATTACTAAATAAACAATAGTACAATAGTTTTATTTTCATTTACATTTTAAATAAACTCACAGCGAATAATTCACACATCGTTTTTACACCTGCTTAGATACACGAATAATATTCGCCAAAACCCAGCCAACATTAATCTGCGAAAAAGGTAGAATAGTTTTATTTTCATTTACATTTTAAATAAACTCACAGCGAATAATTCACAAATCGTTTTTACACCTGCTTAGATACACGAATAATATACGCCTAAACCCAGCCAAAATTAATCAGCGAAAAAAGGTACAATAGTTTTATTTTCATTTACATTTTAAATAAACTCACAGCGAATAATTCACACATCGTTTTTACACCTGCGGTTTTGGCGAATATTATTCGTGTATCTAATACACGAATAATATTCGCCAAAACCCAGCCAACATTAATCTGCGAAAAAAGGTACAATAGTTTTATTTATTTATTACAATACTCACTGTCCGACAGCTCTGTGCACTTAACATCACTTTACGTGTACACTCATCACTAACCTATGACTAGAGATCGGATATTCGGATGCATATTCACCTAAAGTTGAGATGTTAGCGAATGTGGAATGTGCTTTTGTATCGAAAAAATCCCGCGGTTCCGGGATCAACAAGGTTTCTGACTATTGAATCAGATTAGTATTATAATCTACATATAACTTACTTTCAAATGTTGGCTTATATGGAATGCACTATAGTAAAAAAAAAAACCCGCGATTACGGAATCGACAAATTTTGTGTTTTTCCTATGCATAATATCTACCTACCTAATATTGTAAAGTAGGTAGGTAAATACCAAACTACCATAGCAAACAACGTTAATATAAGATAACGGACTACATATATTTAGAATAATTGATGTAGGTACCTATTGAAACAAATAGTTAAAAATTATTGTGCTTAGTGAAATTCTGTTAAATTCCTGTCCTCTCCACATAGCGAAAAAACACAGTACACACATCAACAGAATCTAGGGATATTTTATATTTCATCAAATATCTATAAATCTATGAAGAATTTTTTTGATATAGTAAATGGAAGAATGATAGATTTTAAGGTCTTTAATAAAAAATAAAATATATTTCGTGATTTTTTTGTTTTAAATAAAAAAATTGTTTGGTTTAATCGCCGTAGAAAATTAGTATGATAAAAAAATCATTTCTTCTTATAAAACTATTCATTTTAATGAAAATTGCAAAAATCTTATAAAATCTAATGATTTATAATCAGTGTTGCCACCTCTTACATTAATTACACATCGACATCGATTATTCATTCTTAAAATTAAATTGTCAATGTCTTGCTGCGGTATGAGGTCCCATGTACTTTGCAAGTGTTCGTAAAGTTGTTGTTCCGTCGTCAAATTTGGCGGGAAATCTCTTAAAGCATTTCGTTGTAACATATCCCAGGCATGCTCGATAGGATTTAAGTCGGGCGACTGTGCAAGCCAATCCAAAACTTGAATATCGTGGTCTCGGAGAGCGGCCGCGCCGTGTGGGAAGGAGCATTATCGTGTATGAGTAGAAATTCCTGACCCATTTGGATTCTGTGTGGGACAATAACAGGCTCTACTACCCCCTCGTGGTATTTTTGTGCAGTCATGTTGCTTTGGATCCAAACGAGCTGGGTTCGTCCGTCAAGACGAATTCCTGCCCACACCACGATTGTCCCGCCTTGGTATGAGTGGTCCTCCTGAAGGTGCCGTAGACGGCTAACTCTCCCTGGAGTTCTCCAAACGCGTGTTCTTCGTAAATCCGGATGAAACCCAAACCTCGACTTATCGGTGAACAGCACCAAAGAACATTGTTCGTCACTCCATGGTAAATGCTCCTGAGCCCACGAAAGCCGCCGACCGCGATTGCCATGTCGCAATGCTGGATCACATAGCGGTCTTTGAGCATGAAGACCAACTTCATGCAACCTTCTTCGCACGGTTTGGTCGCTTAGCAGCAGCTGGTGGTACTCCTGGAGCCTTTGTACTAGTTGCTTCGCTGTGATATTGGGTTGTCTTCTGGCGGTCATTTGGAGAAACCGATCCTGTCTCTGCGTAGTAACACGATATCTACCCGTGTGCCGTTGAGCCACATCCCCGGTACTGCGATAACGTGACCACAACCTTGATATCACGTTTTGGCTGGTGTATAGGACCTAAGCAACGACGCGTTGAATAGCGCCATTTTCGAACATGCCCACGGCTCGTAACATTTCATTTTGACTCAAAAGCTCGCCTGGCATGTTAAATTAAAAAGAAAAACAATCTAATCCCTTTTCATTAATTAATATTAATAAAACAATTTTAATTTTCCCAAACGTAACTAATTACTAACAATTTTGCCGCCGTATTTTGTTGTTTCTTTTGTTTTTTTTAACTTACATTTTTTAAATTTGAAAATATAATAAAAGAGGATTCAATCTGTATATAAACTTTTTATAGAAACTAGAAAGATTTTAAACTATAAATTCGTAAATAATTTATGAATAAGGTATCCCTAGATTATGTTAATGTGTGTATATGTTAGCACCATTATATTAATAGAAAACAACGATAGGCATTTTGTGAGTTTGTGAGTGGGACGGCAAATTATAGGTACCTGCTTATGCGCAAGTAGCTACCCCGACAAATAGTTCTCTTAGTTTATTTAATTACAATAATTGCATTCGTCGCTGTGCTTGCCATGCGTTCGGGTGTTTTTTTTTTGTTATAACTAACACACACCACCCCTCCTCTTACACCCTACATATACATATTTTAGAAGTCGCTTCTTTATTATACACCTGACTAGCTATGCATTCCCGGTGTTCCTGGCATCCCGTGTTTTTTTTTACAAATAAAAATATTTTAGAAGCCGCTTCCATACTTTCACAGCTAAAATTTAACTTTAGGTAAATATACATCCGAATATCCGATCTCTGCCTATGACCCAAGGTTACTAGAGCAAAATTAACGACGTAAAGATCCTGTATGCCAACCTGTCACCACCAAAACTGCTCTGGCGAGGCGTAGCTACCCGTGTCTTAGCAGCCACCTTTATAATATTATAAACAAAACCTGCAACATATATCATTTACCTAAATATAAATGTAAAACTAACGTACGATGAGACTGAACAACTCTTTGCAAAAACATCTTACTAACGTATCTAAGAACAGATTTGAATTGCTCCTTTATCATATATTTTATACTGTGACATATACGAAATACACACCCAGTCATACACACACATCACACACACACACACACCACACACACCCCACACACACATACACCACACACACACATTCCTTGCTTACATAAATTTTAATAAGTGTTAAGTACTTAAGTTAATCTAAGTTTTATGCTTACCAAAACTCCTGCAAAGTGCATATTGTCAACGAACTGTAAGAGGAAGGCGCCTGTGTCTGTAACACAGTTTAAACTAGCACAGACACAGACGTTCACTCTGTCTCAAAAATGCATAACGTTGTACTTCTATTTTATTTTTATTTCTTTGTTGTTCGATTGAGATGTACGAATTGTATTTGGCTTTTTGAAATAAAGATTATTATTATTATTTTCATTTACATTTTAAATAAAGTCACAGCGAATAATTCACACATCGTTTTTACACTTGCTTGTACTGAAGTGGACTTTGCAAATGGATAGTCGAAATCCGTTTAATCAAAAATCCAGCGTGATTTCGAATATGGGCTATTAATTCCGCCGCCGCGGTCCCGTATCCTCTCACATCGTGTGGGCAGGGGCTATTCCGCTTCGTTCAACCCCTGGTGATTCAACATTTTTAAGCTACGACTTTTATACTGAGGCAAAATTTGGTGTAGGTACATAGGTGCTTAAGCAAAATTTGTCCGCTTCAAGAAGCAAGGTTCGGGGAGTGAAGAGCTGAAGACGTGTGGTATGATCTTTCTATCACCATCATATCGGATAAGCCTGAATGTGCCTAATGCATATGAGCATCCAAGGAAATACAATGATAGATCAGGGGAAGGGGATATATGGATGAGGGATGTTGCGGATGCAGATTTTTTAACATCCAAGGATGCGGATCTCAAGTTTTTTAAAGGGGATCCGTCTAGAAAATTATTAGAAACAGTGCTTCAATTTATGTTGATTATAATTCAATTCACAAGGCCAGATGTGAGTGGAAATGCCGGGAGGGGACGCCCCAGAAAGACATATTGTGATCTCATTAATGATGTTCTTCAAAAAGGTCAGGTGCGTAGTACTCGCAACCGCCGTGCGTGTATGACCGTAATGCGTGTATGATGTATGAACGTAAACGAAGCAAAAGGAGTATGTAAGGAGCGCAGCAGGTGGCGTTCTATAGTTTCTGCCTACCCCCATGGAAAGACGGCGTGAGTTTATGTTTGTGTATGTATAATTCAATTCGCGACGATTATGATAACATGATTGCGGAAGCTCCTAATCACGCAATTATGAATGCGGGAGCGAATATCGCAATATCCGTGATGTAGGTAGCGGTACACTTGACAGCTGACTTGGTGGTCACATCAAGCAAAATTCCGGCCATTTGCATACCGTAAGGATACCATAATTCAAATTCAAATAATAATAATTCAAATGTGTCGGATGAGGCGGCAGGAAACGCCCGGGTATCACCACTGTGTGGATCACCCGGAGGCCCGGGTCAACGGCGCGTTGTATTCCACGCGCGCCTCAAAGAGATGTCAGCACAAGTGTAGTAGTCCACTAGGGCCGATGCCTGCCGAGGCCGCGTGTAAGTTCAAAAGGGTTACCGAGGCCCCTGGCAACACAGGCAACGGAAGGAATACGGGTGGGTTTTAGTCAGTAAGAGTCTGACACACCCTCTCGCTTCGCCCAGAGCGGGAGAAGTTATTTGATGATTTCCCACCCAAAAATAAAAAGCATACCATAATATAAGCTTTTAATCAGGTCATGGAAATAGAAATGGCATGCCATAGCATAGAAATGGTTCATCTCAGTGTTAATAACTTCATTCTGCACTTACTCATCCCTGGCATGGTGATCTCAGCATATAAAGTCACGTCATTTCAGACGTCTAGCGTGCCTTCGGAATAATAAAATTATTCCATTTCTAGAATTTTCCTTTTTAAAAAGTGTGAATTCTTATTGTTTGGCCTGGTTTTGCTTGACTGTTTAAGGGTACTACAGGAGCTAAAGGCAAATTTTATAAGTTTTATAATGCCTAAAATTCTATGATACACTGCAGTAAACAAAATCAGAAAAATATACGATATTTTTCAGGATATATGCTTGGAAGATAGTGTGTTGAAAACATAATACTCGTACAACTAATTTGATACGATAGAACAAAATTACGAAAATACATCTAAAAATTTATTTTAACAATTAAAAACCATACTAATACCTAAACGAGTACATGCAATCATTCTGATTATTTGTCATAATAGTGTTGTATTTTTGTATCCAATCAATTGATTTTTTGTAAATTGCTTGATATTTTGCAATAAATTACCAGCGTTGTGTCATCGCGCTTCTCTTTCTTTTCTGTGCAGTCCGACAGTGACCGCACTTTAGCTGTTGTCAGCGTCTTAAATTAGATAGATAAGGCACTATTCATTATTTTACATTCATCCATACATATGTATGTTGGATACATACCTTTTACCTACCAGGTCGGAAATCATATCCAAAGCCACGACATTGCCGTTTTAACTACTGCACCAGTGTATGGCGCGGATTAAATGCTGGATAAATATTTTTATTCGTATTTTATTATACGTAGATACGTTATGGAATAAAAATATTTAAATCAGTAACAGTTTATTCATCCTAATAATAACGGGGTGCTCCAGATACTGAAAAAAACTTTGTTCATCCCTTTATCCTTAGGTTTTCTTGTAACGATCGCTGTTAGCAAGAAGAACGTTTATTTTAACACTTTTCTCTGCGGCATTTTAAGTCTGTACCGTAATTAATTATTTTTCATACGCGATTAAATAAGTTTTTTTTTTAGCATTTATACATTATGTATATATTACACTAGCTTCTGCCCACGACTTCGTCGGCGTGAAATTTGTTGTTCCCCCGCCCCACTGCGTCGCATCGCATCGCCCGCCCGCGCTATTATTTTGTTTTCGCTTAGCGTTCTTTTTACCTTTTTTTTGTACTCGTAAGGGTTGCAATGTGACGTTAAATAGCCTATAACCTTCCTCAAGAATTGGGCTATCAAATATAAAAAATATTTTATCAAATCCGACTGCTAATTTCAGAGATTACCCTCCTACAACAAAACTATCAAATAAACTTGACCTCTTTATAATATTAATATAGATTCCTGAAAAAACCACTAAAACTCTTATAATCCGGCCTGAAACTGGTTTAAGTTGCGCTTTCGTTTAAAGGCTAACTGCAAAAAAGCTATTTACTTTAATCTTTTTAGCTAAATCCGAAGGTAGCGCGTGTACTAACTACATGCTAGAGAAAACCCAAAAAAATCCAACTCAAGCCTTAAAAGTGTCGATTAAAACTTTCTCATTACTGCGATCCACGTGAGAGTTAATCCCTGAGATCCATTAAAAGTCTGTCGGCGAAGGTGTTTTTCCTAATCTGTGGCAGATGTCCGTCTGAACGAGTCCGCCGCGCGCCCGCCCTATGCCCTGCTGATCAGGCATCACGCACGCGTCAGTGGGCGTTCGAACCTCGCCGACGCTGCACCCGCACACCTCTGCGAAATACGACCGCGATTTTGAAACAACAAAGTTATATTCAAATAATACCTCGAGTGTATAGTGATGTTCTATGTTAATAGTGGTTTATTGTAAAGTTTTAGAGCCTAAAAAGTTTAGTATACGTATTTCGTGTTTGGATTTTCACTGCGTTTTTAGTGTTGATGTTCTAGTGTTTGAAATTTTTTATAGTAATTTTTTTAAGTGTTGTCTAATTTTTTATAAAGGTACAGCGTTTAGTTGTAAGAACATTTTTTTTTTGTAAATGTGAGTGACGGTTTGAATTAAAATGCGTGTGGAGCCAATTTGCAACCATTTAAATTATAAAAATTACTTTTAAACAACAAAACCTCAGCTTGTTAAAAATTATATTCGTGAACGTTGATTGAGTCCACTCTCTCGAAACAGTGCATTCGGAGCGTACCAAACAATTAAAAAACTAACATTTTATTCGATGAATATAAAACGAATAAAACATTTATAACTGAACGGGTTACGCTTCGATTTCGTTCTATTTGAAAGCGGTTTTTTTCTACTCTAGATTTTTTGTGTGCAGACAATTATTTTTACTCAATTTAATCCTCATTTGCAGAGAAAGCTGCAAGTAATTACTCCTTTTTAAATTTCTCAGTAGCATTTGGATTTGTTTTTTCACTTTTTATTACATGACGACTAGAACTTATGCAGGCAAAATGTGGGAACCTGTGCCCAACTTCTTCGGAATAACAAGTGATTTTATATTTATGCAGTTAATTGCTACACACATACACTACGTCCCTACATGAAAGTAATAAGTAGAACAGCCGACATTTCCGTTGCCTTGCTCTCCCGAAGTGTGTCCGAACACCGAAGTTCGATTGGTTCTGCTTAGAACTAAGTTTTATTAGAACTGAGTTTTCAACTTCGCGTCGGCCTACAAGCCTAGTTATACCTATTCAAATTCTCTGCATTCAGAAACGACAGCGCACGTCTTAAACCATTGTGTCGACCCATCTCACTGTTTGTCAGGAAAACTCCACTCAAATATGGGTCTCTTTGTTCAAGAGACCATCTCAGTCATCAGTTTACATGATTCTCACATAACCTGATCATTACATGTAATTTCGAGACTTTTCTCAGTGGTTCTCGTCTGTGTAGTTAGTAAAAAAAAAATGCCCTGTAAACGTGTTATTTTTATCCAACTTACAAATGAAATACAATCCATTTATCATTTGGCGAAACTAGGATAAGTTTTTTGTACCTTTTATGACCCTTGGGATAATTAACATGTATGGGAGCCCTTTATCTGATAAGGCGTGTTCACAACTATGAGAAACAACAAGATTTGTCTATCTAGTTTATTTCAATGTTGCTGATCCCACTAGGGGCTTGTTGTCAGAGTTTCGGGATTATAAGGAACTTATTGTTTCATTGGCCCGTCGGGAAGTGCTTGTTCTGGAGACTTCCTAGTATTGATACTAGCTGGGGGCTACAACTTACCTTTGCTGGGTAGTTTGATTGACATTAATTTACAACTGTCTTGGGTATTATTTGTAGTATGTCCTTTGTGTAATTAAAGTTTATGATTTCCTCTTTGAACATGGAAGTCAAAATCAAAAGTCATTTATTCAGACTAGGCTGAAAATCAGCACTTTTGGAACGTCAAAATTACATAAGACAGTTCCTCAAAACGCGAAGGGCACGGGAAGAAGAAGTGGCGGAACAAACTCCCCAGCAGCACAGCTGTCTATCCAGTTAGAATAAGAAGGGTATAAATGCAAGACGAGTTTCGCTGATCTTTTTTTAATAGGTATTTTTTCTAGTCTAAACCACTGAACCGATTTTGATGAGTTTTGCCTGAGGTTGTTGGAGGAAGGCATGTAATACTCAAGAAAGTTACATGCTACAAAGTTACATGCTGCAAAGTTACAAGCTATGTATTAAAAAATCTGGACGAGTGCGAGATGAACGCGCGTGCCGAGTGTTTCGTGCAATGAAAATGTTATCTACTATGTGTTTAATCCAAAGATAATGCATTCCAAGAACAAACATAACACTGTAGTTGTAAAAATGTTCTCCCATACATTCCAACTGCAAATGTAAGTTTGTACGCACAATATTGAGATATATACCATGTTATTGTATCAGCATAGACTTCTTATAGGTTTTCCTGTAATCTATAAGTAAATAACAATTTTCTGTATTGTTTTCAAAATTTTATACTCAGTATTTTCGGAGATAAGGGAAATGGTAATTTTTTATCTTTTAACTTAAATAACTTTAAAACTGTTTATTTTAAAATTATCATAAATATATATTTAAAACCCTTATACTTTCATTTGATATGTCACTCGGTAAAGTCTGCAAAACTTTTTTTTTTTTAATTTGCCTCCACGTGTGACCCTCATTCAAAATTCATTTATTTACGTTACACGCCCGTTTTTGGGATTCAGCAATTCATATGTGTATCAAATTTCACCTTAATCGGTCCAGTGGATTCGCAGCAAATCAGCTGTGACAGACGGACAGACAGATAGACAACCAGACAGATTATATACGAGTGATCTATAAGGGTTCCGTTTTTTCCTTTTGAGGTACGGAACCCTAAAAACATTCTACACTTTACGCTTTTTAACATCATACCCTTCTTTCAAAAGTTTGCAAATTAAAGAGGCATGTTAATTAAATCAGCACCTCATATGTTGGAAACAGTATAGAAAACTTCATTCATACCCAAACATGAGAAAACCTCACAGTACCGGTCCACAAAGTTCTCGAAAGATTCGTATAGCACAACAAGTTCGTCTACAAATTCTTTGTATGAGTGTTCTTGAGTGAAGGCATTTTGTAGATATGTGGGCAGTGAGTCGTTGTTGCTAAAAGACTTACTTTTCATTGTCATTACGTTTCCCGGCTTATTTCCAGTCTACTTTGTCTTAGGAAACTATTCGTCGGACCCGTCGTCCACAGTTAAATACTTGATACTTTCCAGTAGGTACCTATTTTAGTACGTTTTTTTAAGTGAAAATTTCTTTAGAAGCGGTGAGCGATGTTTGGTAGGGGAAAAAGTTATAGGTTCGCGTCACCGACATGCCCGCGCTGACTTGCTGTAGTAGCAGTAAGTGAAGTTAAATGGACCATGTGAAAAGTTTAATTTGTTAACTGTGCATTGTTTAAATTGTGTTTTAGATATTCATTAAAAAAAAAAAAAAAAACTTCTTTAGGCGTGATGAGCGATCACGCACAGAATGTGTGAGAATGAGATGAGAAGAAAACCGAAACTCGTTAATAAACAGTTAAGATAGAGTATGATGGTATTAGCATACCAGTGTGGCGGTAAATTTTTTCTACCAACGTCCAGTGCATCCTGAGCCTTGTTATCACCTTGTACACTGACTAATGTTTTTACAACGCAATGATCTATTCCTATATTGTTTATGCCAATACGGGAGAAGAAGAAGTCCGATAACTTCCATGGTGACATCAGTTACCCGGTGGCCATGAGCTACGCGCTCAAGCGACTTGCGTCTTGAGACAGCGACAGCGGAGAATAAAATTAAAGAAGTTATTCAGACTATGCCACGACTCGCCGCTAAGCAACTTGCGGAGCGAAGATGGACGGAAACAGATGACGCGCGCGCGTGTCGCTTGACACAAGTTAAGTCAAGAATGACGACAAGCAAAATTGCCCTAACCGCCACGCTGGCCACGATCGCATTTTTTGAACTGCTGCCCTTAGCGCAATCCTTTTATCACACGTAACTTTAAATACATTTTGTATGTACTTATAAAAGGAGCAATTTGGTAGAAGACATTATCCTCCATGGACTACCTAATTGAAAAGTTGATATAATTATGTTACGATTATTAATCCAAATATTAATAACTGCCGTTTGATTTAATATTTAATAATGAACACACCTGCCTGTTCCCACGGTTATCATACAGTCGTTTAATATCTAGGTACCTACTTTGTTATGTATTGATAATCTCGCCAATGTTAAATATAGTTCGATATAGTGTGGCCGAATACCAAAATACCAAAATCAAAATCGAAATATTTAATTTCACATAAACCTACATGGGCACTTATGAAACGTCAGAAGCTAGGTGCACGGTTCCAATTGGTCGTTTCCTATAGAGAAGAGCAAGAAAGTCCACGGTTACTCTTTTAAAAATAATTGACTTCTATTATGTTTTCAAATTGCAGTGTTTATAGGCATAAAAAATTGACATGTTTGACATTACAACTGTAACAAGTCTTAATTAATATCCTGTCCACAAAAGCCACCATTTACAATCTTTTTACCGGTTGCTCCGTAAAGAGCTTATAAAATGTTTCCGCAATCTACATTGCTTTCGGTCTAGCCGTTGAAGAGTAATCAATTCGAGGTGTTATTGGTGTGTTTCAAGATTTACATTCTATGATGACGTCTGCTGGAATGTAGTGAGTCGTAATGCGTATCGTTTAAAAATAGAGTTCATCAAGATGTTTTTTAAACCGGGGTGATGGCATCCGATATTTCCGATAACCCGATTGTTTAAAATAGGTAAACTTCGAGAAATTTCTCAATTTGAAGCATGTTTTGATTTCTTACTTTCGGATCCTTTTCCAGAGCCATATCGAGTATCATCTAACGAAGATGATACTCGAGGTGGCTCTGGACAAGGATGTTCCAGGCATCCTTGTCCAGAGCGGATTTGGGGGAGGCCTTTGTTCAGCAGTGGCACAGTGCAGGCTCTAAAAAAAATAAAAAAGGCCTACAATATTTGTAGTGTATTTGAGTACGAAAACCATTTCAGCTACTTTCATCAGTTGTTCCGTTATAAGCCATACAACCATCATGAAACACTGACCATAATCCCCTAACTTTGCCAAGTTTCTTCTTAAAGGTAGCATAATTAAGATAACTTTGAAGCCCACCTTCTTTTAAGTTAGGAGAAAAACGAGAAGATTAGGTACACGGAAATATTTCTACTTTAACAAAATGAAACAGTTTGGCAAGTTTAATTATGTAGAGAATGTTTTTATATTTTACTGTTTTTATGAGAAAATGATGCGTGTGTTTTGTTTTCCCGGTGATTCTACTTAGAGTAGTAGTGTTCTATTTTAGAGGTATTTTTTAGGGTTCCGTACCGCAGAAGGAAAATACGGGACCCTTTTAGGATCACTTCGTCGATCACCGACGACGGACGAAAGAGGGTTTTGAAAGACATTTCAAAACCCTTTTTCTCAGGGACGCGTGGAGGTATCAAGTTGAAATTAATATCAAATACGTAAGGCTACGGTCTCCTGCAGGCTTAGCTAGACGCTTTCTATTTTTACTTAACTTTAGAATAGAAATCGCTACTTTACATTTCTCGGTAGAAAACTGTCAACTTTCTACACGGAAACGTCATTGTCTACTCTCTCGTCGACAAAACGCTTTTTTACGGTTCTCGTGCTAAGCCTGCTGGGGTTTTTAAAAAAAATCAAGTTTCTTAGTCAACGCAATAAAAAATAGGTACGGCCATTTATGCGACATATTTTGATCCTCGCAAACAAATCAAAACCTTTAGGGTACTTCCTGTTGACCTAGAATAATGAAATTTAGCAAGGAGCAAGGTCTCACAGCACAAGTACAGGAAAAAGTCCGAAAATCGTTAATTTGTAGTTTTATCACATTAAAAAAAATGCAATTACAAACTTACATTTGCAGTTGGAGAATTGACCGTGACGTATATCGGTGTATGGGAGAACATTTTTTCAATTATTAATAGTTTGTTTTTGAGAAAAATTCATCCCAATAATGGAACCCTACGTTGTGCGTGGTCCGACACGCACTTGGCCGGTTCTTTTTTCATTGCACCTCTACATTTTAATGAACACGATTACCTTGTAAACATTTTTCCTTTATTCCTGAAAATCGAATATTTGTGCTCATTGTTTTCTCTGTGTCACTACATACATATTACATACCTGTCTATCATATAGACCTATCATTATCAGAGGTAGTAAAAGCGTAATAATAATAATAATTATAAATATGATATGGAATTGGCAATAAAATATTTTACTATGGTAGTAATATCCAATATTACTTAAACTAATTCGCTAATGTAACCACACCCGTAATAAAATAACTTTCAACGGAGACTCACAGGTATATGATATCAGCGATATGCCTATAGATAGTAGTTAGTTATGAAGGCTCAATCAATCAACTCAGCCTATAACAATCCACTGCTGGACATAGGCCTCTCCCAGGTGCGCCACAACACCCTGTCCTCCGCCTTCCGCATCCAGTCTGTCCCAGCCACCTTTTTAAGGTCGTCGGTCCATCTAGCTGGGGGGCGTCCCACACTACGCTTGCCGATACGCGGTCTCCACTCCAGGAATCGTCTGCTCCACCGGCCATCGGTCTTTTGACAAACATGGCCAGCCCACTGCCACTTCAGCTTGCTGACTCTACAGGCTATGTTGGTAACTCCGGTTCTCTTCCGGATAACTTCATTTCTGATCTTATCCTTCAAAGAAACTCCGAGCATAGCCCGCTCCATGGCGCGCTGAGCGATCTTGAATTTGTGAACCAGCCCAACTGCCAGTCATGAAGGCTAGTTATACTTAATTCAGGGTTCGTACCTAGCTCAGGAATAGATTTATTTTTATCTATCAAAATCCTTGTGCCTTACTAAGGTTGCTTCTGTATGTTTTTTTTTTACGGAATAAAGACTCAAACACTCAAGGAAGAACCAAATCAACATAAAATCACGCCTTGTTTCCCCGAATGGTTGGGCAGAGGTGTACCTGTAGTACACCCACATTTCGCCAGTTATGTTTTTAAGTCCCATGTAATAGGGGGCGAGCCTATTGGCATCAACCGGGCATGAATCCAGACTCCGGGCTGCTACTGAGAAATTCCTGATGGAAAGCCTAATAACACTTTGCCGAGATCTGGGAAGCGAACCCAGGACCTAATGCTCAGCAGTAGCGCTTGCGACCACTAGACCAACAAGGCAGTCAAACCCAAATCAAATTAAATACTTTTATTTGTGCACAATAAAGGAGATAGTTTATTTTTGTTCAGAGATTAGGCCCACCAAAAACTGTGGCGACTATTCATGAAATGCATGTTGATTTGTTCCTTATGATCTCTAGATTACAGTGGTAGTAATAATTATACTTCGTTTAACGGGAATACTGAAAAATACGATCAAAACCTAAAAATTAACAAGAACTATTGTTTAGTTGGGTTGGCCAGGTTGGTTACTAGGTTGGCCTCATCGGTATTATAAGTAAGGAAAATAGTGCGCTGTTCAGTTAACAATTTTAGGAACATAGGGTGTTTTGAACGGTTCATGAATTAAAAAAACCTTGTGTAACAAACCATTTTTATTAAGTAAGTATATCATTTTCAAAATCAGCCGACTTAGAAGTAGTATTTCATCCAAATAATATGCAGGTCACACCACCTCTCATCTTGTTACCGTGTCCAAGATAAAAATACCTAACGATAATATAATGTGTGCACAACAGCCGACAGTACCAACGTCTGCCCACCAAACAGTTGCAGCAGCATTCAGCAAAAGCAGCCCTAGTGTTTGAAATTGATGTTCTAGGTACCTAAATAATTCGTGCGGTGTCCCAAAGGGATTGGTCCTGGGGCCGCATCTGTGGGACATCGGATATGACTGGGTGCTGCGCGCCGACCTCACTAGTGGCATCAGCGTGGTGTGCTACGCTGACGACACGTTGGTCCTGACCCTGGTCGTACCAGGCAGCGGCCGAAGTAGTGACACGCGGGGTTGCGACAATCGTCGACAGGATCTGGCAATTGGGACTCCAGGTGTCCCTGCACAAGTCCGAGGCCATGTGTTTTCATGGTCCTCGGAACACGCCACCGTCGGGGTCCCAAATAACGGTAGGAGGGGTTCACATCGGCGTCGAGTCGACGATGAAGTACCTGGGACTTCGTGGAGCATTTCCGACGTTTGATCCCTGACTGGAGCGGGCCGGGGCTGCCTTGAAGCGGCTCCTTCCCAATCTAGGCGGTCCAAACGCCTCCTACCGGAGGCTCTACGCTGGGGTCATGCGGTCCATGGCCCTTTACGGGGCACCGGTGTGGGCACGATCCCTGGCGCGGCTGCCTGGAAGCAGTAATGCTTGTAAGACGGAACTGCATCTAGTTGGTTTGACCAAAAGAAGCGAAAAATCCATGCGTTAACAAGCTACCAATCTCGGGCAATGTCTTCCCCAGATATATAAGTGGATGGTCTTCGCACATTGTGTTGAAATTTTACTGAAGAATTAACACAACTTCAGGTACAGCGTTTACTCTAAAAGCAAAACATAGGAAAACAGAAATATCAATTTCATACAATTCAAAAGAAACGGAAAGAAGATTTAAAGTGAATGTTGTTGTCACTTGACCCTTGTCTTTCTGACAGTCGTATATTAATGTACTCTGTGCTGACAGTGTCAGATGGTGATGCAACTCGATTTCATTCAACTCGGTACTCGAGTTAATAAAAGATTGAGTTTATTTTCACTTGAGATCCCCTCGATACAATCGAGACTAGATAAATATCATTAACACTGCCATTGGTCATTCTTATATGTATCTATAATTCAATACGTAGGTAGGTAATAAACTATGGAACCGATAGCATATGATGTACAGAATCACAGATATGTACAGATATATCGAGTTTTAAATGATACATTACATTACGAACAAGAGTGAAAATAAATGTGTTGTGTCATTGTCAAGTGTTGTCAGTTGATAGCGTGTAATTGGTCAATAAAATCATCATCGCATTGTCATTTCTTTGTCAGTGGAATGTGAGTAGGAGAAAGCCGAATGTCACTGACTTAATCCCCAGTGCACCAATATTGAACAGTTGCTGTATTTAGGGTTGCTTGCTATAATTATTTTCTTTACGTTTTTTTGTGTGCGTTTCAAACGTGTGAAGCTGCTGGGAACCTTCCTCTCGAACCTTAGATTCAAATTTTATTGAGTTATCGAATTACATAACTGGGCCAATCGAGTGGCTCACCGTATGTGATTGAGTAACATCACTAGAGTCAAACTGACAAGCAACCAAAAACGACATTCCGTGTCACGAAAATTTTTAAACCACTTAACGCTAAAATAAGCAAACTAAAATAAGACGTGGAACCTGCTTAAAAAAAGGTGGTGAACCTGCTGTAGCATCAACGGTGTCTATATTTTTTTACTTAATAAAAACAGAGTGGTAACCAAACCTCGAAAATTATAAATATATAATTTTCGAGGTTTGGTTACCAATATATTTTATTAAGTATATTAAAGATATACATCATTTGGTGATTAATTGTTTTTTTTTAAATAAAATCTTTAATAAAGCTTCATTGAATACTGCATTTAATTTTCGTTGATGACATTGTCGACCACTTTAAATGATAAATTGGTTACTTTGTTTTAGGTACAATACGATTAATAGACGTTGCAATACAGGGGGCCCAAAAAAATAGGAAAAAGTTCTCCTAATGTGGGTATCTCTGTGTCCTGCCACAGAAAATGACATACAGATGTGTGTTTAAAATGAAGTAGGTAAAGATATTTAACAAATATAGTGAACAATAGTTGGTACCTTGCTAATGTAGAATATGATTTTTTTTCTCGTATTTATTTTGGGGTTTTTATCTAACCAGATATGTCAACCCCATCGTGCCTTTTACATAGAATATGATAAAAATATATTTATTTAAAGTATTTTTTAAGTAAAATATCTTAATGTATTATTATTTACCTTACAACCAATTTTATGCCATGCAAATATAGCTGCTGATATTATTATTATTTATTTATATCAACATTGGATCATACAATTAAACTAAATTAAAAATTATTACTCAAATTAAAGAATTACACTTACAGTGATAATTAAAACTCCTTTTGCGTGAGTAGAGTTCCCGATAAGGTTTAAAACGAATGGTTTCCAAACATTATCTACCTTAATTAACTCCAAATTAACTGTTAATATTTACCTTATTTTGCAGAACTCCGAACGAACGTAGGTATCTACTTATATATATTTCCGCGGCTTCAGGGGTTTTCTCAGATTGTGAATAGGAATAGGCAAGTTCTCTTTACGTTCCTAAATGTGTTTTTATGCCTTTGAAAGTATGTATAAACATGTTTTCTTTGCTTTAAAAGTATTTATCATAATCTTTCTTGTGATACAGCGCTGTATAAGATATCAAGCGTCATTTTCTTCGCTCCATTCCTTGGGTGCGTATTTCAAAGAAAAATGGTGCGTCTTTATGAAGGAAAATTATAGTTATATAATGAGATTATTATAATTAAGTTTAAGTATTAGTACCCGGTTTTTGAGAATAGTAAGGGAACACTGTTTTATTGTCGGAGACCGGCCTGCAGGCTTAGCATGACACTCTCTATTTCTTTGAAGAATAGACACGGCTCTTTCTATACAAAGTGACATTTCGTTTCTCTATTTTTGACATCTCACCGTAGAAATCCTTCTACAATCTGTAATTTTGTCTTTCGTTTCTAGCGATCTTTGTCTAGGTCCTATTTTATGTAGAAGGATTTCTATGGTGGGATGTCAAAAAAGGAGAAACGAAATGTCACTTTGTATAGAAAGAGTCGTGTCTACTCTTCGAAGAAAGAGAAAGCGTCATGCTAAGCCTGCAGAAACTACACCGTGCCTGAAAAAGGGACCTAGATAGATTCTAGATTCTTCACCAGTGCCTTCTGTGCTGCGTTTTCGACAAATTTCGGAGGAATATCCCGAGGATAGTACTAAGATTAAATTAATTTATTGAAAACATTTCTTCAAAATTATCTGCCACACAAATCCCATGATATATATTTTTTTCTAATGCAATTTACCGGCCACATTTTCTACAAAATAATCCTGTCAGAAAAAAAACATTGACACTTTTCCAAATGCTTTATCAGACCGACGATCATACTCACCAGCTGGCGCCTATAATAATTGCCATCGAATTAAATTAAACAAATTAAAAAGCAATTATTATGGTTACTGGACTCCAATACTTGTTGCAGAGCGACTTCGGCACAATAATAGATCGACTTCCAAAAGGTAGATTTTCCTCAGCCGAAGCCACTTGCTTAGCATAATAATAGGCTTTCAGAAAGCTCTTAAGACTTACTAGATGTAATTAAATCGCCCTTTATGTTGATGGAATGATTAACATAACATCGTTTTGTTTTTACGTTTCAAGAAATTCGTAAAAAAAAAATACTGAAATTGTATTTATTAACCTTTGAGGCGTTCACTATACAATTTTAGTCCTTTTTTTTGGCATTTTGCGAGCATTTTAAGCAATTTACGTGAAAGAAAATAACTCTATGAAAGTTTTAGTCCTTTAAAGCATCTAGTCCTCTACTTGTGAGCGCAATAAGATTTAGGGAGATGCTGATAAAAGCAGACTCGTTGGTACACTGATCAACCGCTTCAAATGTGTTAGGGCCATTTTATAATAATAGCACCTTGTATGCTGGCATGCAGGTTCGCTCGCTGCAGTAAACAGGTAAAAGTTACACTTTTTAAAGCTTACTGCCAAAATTTTTACACGAGTAGCCTGTGGGTCAGCTGTACTCAATGGTCGATCAATGCCTTGCGGGTCCAGTACAATAATGGATTCAGGATGCTGCTAGGGCTGCCCCGCTTTTGTAGCACTTCGGGCATCCGAGCCTCCAAAAACATTTGTGGAGGCTCGAGTTGATGGCTTCCAAGCTATAATGCGCAAGAGGACTGCCTCCTTCAAGTAATTGCTGACAAGTATGATTCATGAAGGCTTTCGTTCGGATTTTGGTCGGATAGCGTGGTAATATATCCTGAACTCGAACGAGAGGTTTCATGACTACACCCCTTGTATCCTACCTTTTTGTATTGTCTGTATTAAGACGCTGACAACACCTAAACCGCGGTCATTGTCAGATTGCGTAGAAAAGAAAGAGAAGCGCGATGACACAACGCTTGTAATTTATTGCAAAATATGAAGTAATTATCTATTTACTCAAAACGAAGTTGAGTAATCGAACATAAAAAACAACCAAGTTCTGCATTTAAATAAGACGTTCTTGTTATTAATTAAACACGTAACGTATGTTGATATTTGATACAGATATTTTGGATTAGAACTCAAAGTAAGAGGTTAGTTTAACGTTAGTTTGTATCGAGATTTTGTTTTCAAAACGTGTTTTGGTAACAACCAAGTTCTGGGAAATATGTTCAAAATTAACATATATTTTTTCCGCTACCACAAACTGTACAGATTTGGCAATTTTTTTTCTTAAGCGAAGCCTATTTTGGTCAATTGGGTCTTGTCAGCGCCTTAACATAGTTTGTAAGATATTTTTTTTGTGACTAACAATTATGGACTTTGTCTGAATAAATATTTTTTATTATTATTATACAGTTGAATAGGCGCCAATTTTACCTCTCACACCTAAACTACGTGACTTAATTATAACAAAGTTAATTAGTACGAGACAGTATTCTAAACAGTTGTGCGTTAAATTGTCTGCGAGCGCCTACATTAGGTGGCCGGAAATTAGCGCGTTCCCAATTGCGGCCGTTCGTGCCTATGGCTCCCGAATCCAATTTAAAGGCTTTTAAGGTTGTCAACGTGAATAGTTTACTATGTTCCAGAGAATTGGAAAATCGGTTTAGGCACCGGATGATAACAATTTACCAGTATAATTTCCTCTCAAATTGAAAGCTTGTTCTGGAAAAGTTAATTTCGAAAGCTCTATTGAATCATTTGGCTTGCTTCGTTTTTAAGGTTCCGTAGTAAACAAGGAACACTTATAGTTTCGCCATGTCCGTCTGTCAGTCTGTCTCCGCTTTACCTCAGAGACGTTTAGTGCTAGAAAGCTGTGATTTGGCAAAGGTATACACGAGAGGATATACGAGTATATTAACAACGAAGACAAAATGTTTAAATAAAATCACTTTAGAAATTCATTAAAAAAAAAATTTAGTTTACCTCACTTGCACGTAATGTGGGGATTATAGTTTTTTTTCTCGTCTATCCCATGGTGTGGGATATAACGATATCCCACACCATGGGGTAGACGCCCGTAATATTTTTGAACGGCCTATCTAACGGGATAGGCCGTTCAAAAATATTACGGGTCTGTAAACACCATTTTTCGATTCAGGGATCTGTTTGCTTACGCAAAAGCTTATTAAGCTTTAAAGTGCTAATTTTTGTTAGAGTCAAGTGTCCCTTGTTTATGGAGATGTGAAAAAAATCATGGAATTTCATATAATGGAATTAAAAGAAAACCATCACAGCTAAGTAGGCTTTACAAGTTAACGAGTAATAGTCGACCAAGGTAAATTTGCGGTTGGAGAACTGACCGTGACGTATATCGATGTATGGGAGAACATGTTTTTCAACTAAAATGCTAAGTTTGTTTTTGAGATAAATTCATCCCTACTACAGACTCCTTCATTGTGTGTGATCTGACACGCACTTGGCCGGTTTTTGACATTATTTGTAAAATGTTTTGAAAAATATGGGTTCTTGAGTTTCCCAGTATGTTTTGAATCCCCGGGTATTTTATGATAAAAGAAAGCTACATGTGATGAGTATTACGAGTATGTACATACGCAATGGTTACAAGGTAAAAGCCCGTTTTCTGTACGCAGTGGTTTTCAAAAGGCGGTTTACAAGCATTCTTCATGCTACCAACCAAGTATGAAAAAACATTTCAAAGCATACGGTCACGAGCACTAATATGTATAGGTACACTTAGCGAAATACAAAAGCGGTTTTTTCGTGAAATAACGACTGCAACATTGAGGTAAGACCTATTTCGTAATAGCATAGGTTCTAAAATACTATGTTCTTAACAACATAAAATTACAAACCACACAGTAGGAGAAAATAACTTTTAAAAGTGTATATCTTGGTGAGCTCATGTCTGGACTTTAAAAGAGACTTTGATGCTTGAGTTTGTTTCGCCATTTCTCAGGGGTAGTCAGATAGGAAATGTCGACTCCATGTACGTGTACAAGTGATTCTGATATCCTATTTACAGAATAAACAATTTCATTTCATTTCATTTCATACATATAAGTGCTCGTGACTGTACACACAAACAACGCACCATTCTCTCTTTTCTATATACGTATAAATTGCCATTCTTAAGGTTGTTATTGCGCTGTTGGAAACAAATGTATATATTTTTTTTAAACCTTACAATGTCTCCTTCTCTTCACCGAAACTCGATAATTTAGCGAACATTAGAGCGTACTCACGACACGTTCACACTCTGTCATGTCTAATGTATTGTGTGTAATGTAGATTGAGTCACGTGCTTGGATCCATCTATGCCTAGAGCATAGAGGGACTAACCGATGGATCCCGCTATGGCCGACTCGTAAAATACCTACTAAAAAGTTTCGCTAATATCAAATAAAAATTATAGAAAGAGGCTCTTTTTATAATTTTTATTTGATAATGTGAAATAAATAATGAAATAATTGAAATTCATACTAACATTTGTACGCCTAATGGCAATAAAGAACTAACAAAAATGTAACATCTCACACACCTGTGTATCTGTAACCTATGTTTACAAATACTCTGAATCTGAATTAGATTAACGATTGCCTATCTAGAAACATGCTGTATGTCGACAACACATTTATTATTCTTGATCGATATTCAAGATTTTAGCTGAAGAGGCCGCATCACAAGTTTTTTTTAGTGAGAGTTAGGTAATATTATTCAAGAGCAGTGAATTTAGTTCTTGTTCAAAAGGTCACGGTTCTACATGTTTGTAATGATATGAGTATGATTAGAATAAATGTGAGTGGGTGCTAGTGGGTTATTAGGCCAGTTATTAACTTACTCGCGCGGGTTCTTTCGGTTCTTTCTTTGTTACCCAGTAACTGGATTGTGGAGGTCAGATAGGCAGTCGCTCCGTGTAAAATACTGGTATTCAGCTGTATCCGGTAAGACTAGAAGCCGACCCAAACATAGTTAGGAAAAGGCAGGCAGATGATGACTCGCGCGGGTTCTGACTTACCCCGGTCGGTATTTGAGCATTTATATTTCTGTGATTTTTTAGAATTCAGTGTTTTATTCGTAATAAAAAATCGCCCAAGTAGCAAAATATGGTTCTGTGAGTATTCTTGGAGCAAGTATTTTTTGGTCCTAAAAATCCTAAAAACGTTTATAGAACCACATTTGGGCGCAGCTTATAGGACTATTACGACCTACCTATAGGCGTTTTGTTGAAGTCCCGAAAAGTGCAATTTGACTTTATAATTATCTTATTAGGTGCTTTTAATGGTGTGGCAGTGGTGGTCTAGTGGTAACGGCCGCGACTTAAGATTTGTAAGTCGTAGGTTCGAACTCAGGCAGGCGCTTTGCTCATTTTTCATCATAATTGCTCTCAAAACGGTGAAGGAAAACATCGTGAGGAAACCGACATGTCTTAGAACCAAAAATTCGAAGACATGTGACCAACCCACACTGGGCTCGTGTGGTGAATTACGGCCCACTCCCTCTCACAGAGAGGAGGCCTGTGTCCCAGCAGTGGGCCTGTGTCCCAACATTATAGGCTTATTATGTAATGGTGTAATTGATCCAACAGTAGTCAGCGTGATCCCATTACTAGAGCATTCGTTCTTCATTATTTTTATAACGAAACGTGTCTCAATAAAAAATATAATATTTCAAAGTAATCCACATTAATATCTATTCGCAAAACATAGGTAACTTTTCTCTTTTGGCTGTTGTGTAAAGAATGTATATTCAACTTACGAAATTAATTTTATTGATAGAGTGTTCGATGACAATAAACATATATTTATGCCCCTTCAAAACTACACATATTTATTATTTGTTTATTTGATCACGTGCCATAATATTGCATTATCAAAACTTTTATAATACATTTTAGTCAAAGTTAAGACTACTACAGGACATACCTACTTCGCCACCATATTTAAGTTTAAGGGTTTAGTAATAGCAAATGTAGGACACAATCATATAAGTAGAATCTTACCTATAAAAATCGGGGGCATGCTAGTGTGTTCCTAACAATCTATTAAAAGTCACGAGTCAACAAGTCAATCCAATAATATCCTAGACTTATAGCAGATATATCTAAGACGTTTATAGAAGTGCATGTCTTATAGAAGAATTAAACTAGTCGTTAGCCAGAGTAAAACATCTTATTAAATGCGTTTATAGGATTAAAAGCGACACTTAGTTAATTAGTTTTATAACATGCGCTTACAAGACTGCACGTTCTAGTAAGAATTGTATAAAGTAATCCAGTAAATGTTTATAAAACTAGTAATAGGATCGTAAGTACTTGTAGCGCAAATCGTCTTAGAAGATGCTGTTGTAAGATATTTAGTCAATGCGTCTATTAGATTCATATAAGACGTTTAGTCTTATAAGTCGATGACTATAGGAGAATTTTGCTACTTGGCTTTCTATCAGACCCCGTGCGACTGATAATGTAAGTAATTAAGGGTTAAGTGTGCTTTGATATTTTATTTTTGATCCTATGTAGCTGGCCTATTCACAAGAGGCACAAAATCCTAAAAACATGATGGGCAGTAAAATGATTGAGACTAGAAAAAAATTGGTTTGAATTTCTGGACTTTTTTAAGTTAACGTTTGCTACGATTATTGTAAGACTGTTACCAAGTGAATTTGAATGTGTCTTCATTAATGCTTTGAGAATTTATTATGACGGTCAGTGAGGATGAACTTGTTCAGTAATGATGACTGATTTTTTTAATGATGGTTGGTTTATGTTGATGTCTGGCTTATCGAGAGAGGTAGAATGAGAAAGTAAAACATAACACTGAATTTTAGAACAGAATACTTGTCAAAGAAGTAAATAGGTAGTTATAGGTAGTAGGTACTAACATTTATTTATTTATTTATCTTCTGCCATCTACCATTGCAGGATAATCCAATGCACCTATCCTTTTTTTGTTTTTTTTTTGGTTGGGAAGTCATCAAATAACTTCTCCCGCTCTGGGCGGAGCGGGAGGGTGTGTCAGACTCTTACTGACTAAAACCCAGCCGTATTCCTTCCGTTGCCGATCTTTCTTTGTTACCCAGTTGCCAGGGGCCTCGGTAACCCTTTGGTACCTTCCCGCGACCCCGGCAGGCATCGGCCCTAGTGGACCCCTACGCTTGTGCTGACGACATCTCTTTGAGGCGCGCGTGGAATACAACGTGCCGTCGACCCGGGCCTAGTCCTTACCGGACGGTGAGCTACCCATTGCTCACCGTCGGTACGGAGGCCGGAAATCCGCTCGGGATTCCCAGTCTTAGCATGGCGCTTCTATCTCTACTCTACCGTGGAATAGAAATCGCTTGTCTACATTTCTCGTCAGAAAACTGTCAACTGTCTACACGGAAACGTCATTTTTGACTCCTCTTCCGTCGACAAAACGCTTCTCTACGGTTCTCGTGGTTGCTGCCTGCTGTACACAGATATGTCATCAGTATGTCCGCCGTTAAACACTTTAGAGTTGAATTATTGAGTCACTGGAGTAATCTGACGTGTGCTAGCTGTCACTTTGTGTAATAAAATGGTCATATTTACTGTATTCTAGACATTTACACTTATTATTATACATTTATTTTACACTTATATAAATCGATTAAACTAAACTATCACATTACAATAAATAGTAATGGAGACAAGACTTTGTGTAATAAAATGTAATGGTGCACATTTTATTACACAAAATGACAGCTGGCACATGTATACTCCAGTGAGTGAATAATTCGACTTAGGACTTTAGTCCATATTTGCCAGTAACTCAATAATGAGAGTGAATTTATTATGGTCTTGCGCATGGAATGGCGCAAGGAATGTTCAAGAGGCATTCCAAAACATTCATTGTAGCATTATAGGTAGTTGATTATAAATATTATGATCATGGGGAAATCATTGTTTTATAACACAATATAAGAAGTATGTTTCATATTAATAAACGTTACTTCAATGACAGGAAACGAATGGTTGTTGATTGTTTTTGAAAATGTTTTTGTTTGTGTTATAAAGAGATCTAAGATATTCGCGGCGACGTAGATTATAAATGGCTCTGAAAACTCTCTTTTGCAAAATAAAGTTGGATTCAATGTCAGTAGCCCGACCCCACAGTAAAATGCCATATGACATAATGCTGTGGAAGTAGCTAAAATAGACCAAACGTGCGGTTTCTACATCTGTTAACTGTCTTATCTTTCTAACAGTACAAGCGGCCGAGCTTAGCCGCCACGCTAGAGATGTTAATTGTGGTCCCCATTGGAGTTTCTCGTCTAGAGTGATTCCTTAAATGGGAAGAAGTATTGTTATCATATTTCAAGATACACCTGCAAGATACACCAAGATGTACCTGCCGTGATTAACGAAAATTGCAACAGCCAATCAATTCACTTGAAATAGGAACTAATAATACTTCTGGAAACGGGGAAGATATTTTTTCAAGATGGACAGTATTTAAATCAGTGTTTAAATCCATTGAATATGAAATGGTCTCCTTCACTTTACAATTTTCAATGACAGGCATTATTTGTTAAAATAATGTGAGCACATATTCTCCTTTACGAATGAAAAAAAAACAAGTCTGTTTTAATTAGTTGTAGTAAATTAAGTTGACGGTTACAAATGCACCGGCTTTGTTTTCCTTATCAGAGGACACACGAATAAGGATAACAAAATATTCTGATAAACGTTCATGTTATATTCAATTGTTATGCAAAAGTTCATTATTTGGTCAAATAAATAGGTGTAAAATTACAGTAATAAAGTTCAATTTTTTTTTTTTTTATTCATTTTATATATCTCATGTATGTACAAGATCTTAATAATAATTACATCGTTCACATGGACCTGTCGGGACCTGTGGACCCTGTCGGGCACAGCAATATGAAAAGTAGCATGCTTTATCACAGCGGGCCCTATCAGAATACCAGCGCTGCGGTATTTATTTTTTAAATATCGCAGCATTTTTACGGTGACATGTAAAAAGTGAGAAACGAAATGTTACTTAGTATAGAAAGAGCCGTGTCTATTCTTCGAAGAAATAGAAAGCGTCATGCTAAGCCTGCAGATAGAAAAACCCAACAACAATTTACCTGAATCGAACCCAGGACCTCATGCTCAGCAGTAGCGTTTGCAACCACTAGACCAACGAGGCAGTCAAATCAAATACAACAAAAAGTCAAATATAATTAATTAAATATAATGTCTAAAAATTAATAAATGGTGAAAGTCATTTTGAAAATATGGGAAAATTTTGATCATTTTGAAAAATCCCGTCATTAAAAAATCATTCAATGTATAGCATTTATTGGCGAGTAGTTTTCTGAGCCATTTAATAAATATTTTATCATTCTGTTCCATTTTTATGTCGTTAGGTTAAGTTATTTTATTAAGTATTTTAATTGATTTAATTGATGTTTCTTATGGACTTTTTTTTGGTGGGAAATTATCAAATAACTTCTTCCGCTCAGGGCGGAGCGGAAGGGTGTGTCAGGCTCTTATGGACTAAAATCCACCCGTGTTCCTTCCGTTGCCTGTGTGTTGCCAGAGGCCACGGTATCTCTTTCGGACATTCCCGCGACCCCGGCAATACATGAGGCCTTGTGCTGTGTAATTTTTTAAGTTTAGCCTAGATTGTGGTATTACGAGCGTGTTTTCAAATCGTGAACGCGGTGTATATCGTCGCGTTTGGTCTGTAATTTTAAGGTAGAAGTTTAGAAATTGTCTAACAAATTTACAGATTTCTAGAATATAAATTGATGTCAAAGTTAGAATGTCTAGTTTACTAAAATGCGGTCTACAACTTACGTCACATTACACGTACATTTTTTGTGTAGGATATATAAGTCATTGCTATCAACACTATTTCCCCAAAGTATTATACCATACTTAAGCCATGCGTATGCATGGTAAGTGGATAGGGCAATTTTTAAATATGTAGTGTTTTTTTGAGCTCACGTAAAGCATATTTTATATAAAACTAGATAGTTTTGATTCATTTTTTTGTATGTGCGCTTTCCAGGTCATGTGGACATTCCAATTTGATCCCGTCAAACGTAAAATTTTATAGTCAAGGGATTTTTTTGATAAGGCCTGAATAGCATAATTTTAGTTGTCGAGAAGTTAATTTCTAAATTGTGGTCGTTCATCTAATTTTGTATATTTAATATTATACATACATAAACTCACGCCTTCTTCCCATGGGGGTAGACAGGAACTATAGAATTTAATATTATAATAATTTTATAATATTGTAATAAAATTTAATATTATAATAAAAAAAAAATATTATATTATTTAGATTATCATGTAGGTGTTGAGAGTCATTACAGGATTAATGAAATATCATCGGCAAACAGTACGCGCGACTCCGTCATAATTTTAGGGAGGTCATTGATGTAAATAAAAAAAATTTTCACCAAATAAATTAAACCACCGAAAAATCTGAAAAGCAAAAAATTATAAACCTTTTTTTTATTTAACCTTAATAACTAAGTTCTTAAACTAATGTCATCATCATCATCATCATTTCAGCCGAAAGACGTCCACTGCTGGACATAGGCCTCCCCCTAGCACCACCACTTCGACCGGTTTTGTGCTTCCCGCATCCAGCGCATTCCTGCGGCCTTCACAAGGTCATCGGTCCACCTTGTAGGAGGCCTTCCAACGCTACGTCTTCCGGTACGCGGTCGCTATTCCAGAACCTTTCGGCCCCATCGGCCATCTGTTCTGCGATCAATGTGCCCTGCCCACTGCCACTTAAGTTTGGCAATTCTTCGGGCTATGTCGGTGACCTTGGTTCGCCTGCGGATCTCTTCATTTCTGATTTGATCACGTACGGAAACTCCAAGCATAGCCCTCTCCATTGCCCTTTGAGTGACTTTTAGCTTTTTGATAAGGCCCATTGTAAGCGACCACGTTTCAGTGCCATAGGTCATCACTGGCAACACGCACTGGTCAAAGACTTTCGTCTTGAGACACTGTGGTATGTGGCATGAGAAGATATTGCGTAGCTTCCCGAACGCTGCCCAGCCGAGTCGGATTCGACGATTGACCTCTTTCTCTAAGTTGAACCTACCTAACTGGACAGTTTGTCCTAGATAAACATATTCGTCCACAACTTCGAGCGTAGCGTCTCCAATTTTCATTTTTTAAACTAATGTAAGTATACCTAAGTAATTTTAAGGTATACCCTATCCAATAAAAAAAGAATTATCAAAATTGGACTACTCTGTAAAAAGTTATGCGTGGTCATACATTTCAATCAGTGAGTAAACAACCAATCATCCCCTGTTTCCCCAACCCTTGGGGTTGGAATATTTTTTCAAAACTTATATGAGACCAACTTCTGGGTATGCGCTTTCTAATAAAAAAAGAATTATCAAAATCGGACTACTCTGTAAAAAGTTATGCGTGGTTATACATTAAAAAAATATATATTGGAATTGAATTTTGAATGCAAAGGCTATTCGATTGTATTAGGCTGAATTCCCTAGTATCATGACCCCAATGTTCAATTTCTACAAATTGTTCTCGGTTTTGTATGTAGAATGCAAACCACTCTTGAGTTATTACTCTGACGCCGATACCGAGTTGTTTATCTAGTAATATTTTGTACAGCACCCTATCATATGCCTTGGTCATGTCACGTAAGATTCCGATAGCGTATTTTTTTTTTTTTTTTTTAATATTTATTTACATAAACAAATTACAAGATGATTATTTACATTAACTAAATTAAATTAAAACTAAGTTAAACTTAAAAAAGGCCCTCGGGGCATTGTACCGAGGATGCTGGCGGCATTTCCTCGCTGAACTGCAATGCTGATGCGTTGCGCGAGAAAGCCGCCAGCTTTTCGGTCACCAGTTACATCAAATAGACGTTTCGCGATTTCCGCAAATAACTTATGCGCACTGGGACCCCACGGACCGAGCGTCTCGACGCCAAAGGGCACAAAGTTGTACTCTCTGCCAAGGCCTCCATATTTAATAACTTTCAGATTTTCGGCATTTTCTGCCGCTGCACCCGCTTTAGAAGTAGTCCGTTGGAGGTGGGACGGTGCCAGTGTGTCTACACAGGTAGCGTCCCACACAAGCATCTGTCCCAAACTCCACGGGACCAAAGACACACCATCACGTCTTTTGCCATCATCTCTGACAATGCCAGTCGGCTCAAGAAGAGCAGGCACATTGATGCTGGCAAGAGACCGGCGGATTATGTCATTAAGTGTCGCATGTCTTGAAAAGCGGCCTGCACTTTTTTGACAACAAATAATAAAATAAAATAATTTTTTATTATTTAAAACGTTAAGTATTAGTTGAATAAATTTATACGTTGCTAAAGTCGTGGTTCATTTTTCCGAAAACCGTTTTGACATTCATCGAAAACATTAAACTTTTCACAAAAGTTATAAACGTGATTAAACATTGCTTTTTCGAAAAAAAATAACAATGTTGGTAATTTTTTTTTAATTCACTTATTTATTTCGGAAAAAAACATATCCATATGTAATAGTGCAATAGGACGGTAATTATTTGGATCTGACTTCAAGTTTCTCTTGTGAATAGGTTTTATTATAGTTTTTTTTAACACGTTTGGTAATATCCCTTCAGAAAAAGATTGATAAATTAATACTGATTGATAAAATAATTGTTTCCCGTATGTGTTCGTAATTTAATAATGATATTAATGCGGTGTCAGGAGTCCAAATTAGGCCAATTATTGGCTTGGCATAATCTGGTTTGGTGGAGCTCGCGAACAGTTTCAGATCCGACCTAAATATGTGGTAGATCAATACTGGGTTTTATTTCCTTTTTCTAATAGAGGTGTGTGAATTAAATATGAGGCAGGTGGCTGATTGTAGTTATGAATAGAGCTGCAGATGGGCATCAGCATCTACTCGCATTGTCTCCTGTCTAAAGGCTGATTTGCATATTATACATTATAAGTAGCGAGTTAAGTCCTTTGACCTCTATAATGATAATTATGTGATATTTCAAAATGAAAAACTGTCACTTTTGGACTGACGTTTAGACACATACCTAACCGGCTACTTGAACTAAACATCTAGGTATATAACTAATGTAAACATAAATCGGCCATAAGGGTCGGTTTGATTCCTGTATAGAAAAAAAACATGTGTCTGGCCTACAGACAGTTGCTCCGGGTCTACAAGTTTACGGTGTGATATTTGTGTTTGTAAACGATTTCACGAAACAGGAGATATTCCTATAGTTCTTGGCACAATGTAATGTATAAGAGAGGCTCACGTGTGACCAACTACACTCGCGGGCGGGCAAAGAATACGGGCCAGTATGAAAAAGTAAAATTTCTCTTAAGACGCTGACAACACCTAAACCGCGGTCACTGTCAGATTGCATAGAAAAGAAAGAGAAGCGCGATGACACAACGCTTGTAATTAATTGCAAAATATGAAGCAACTATCTATTTACTCAACATTGAGTTGAGTAATCGAAAATAAAAAACAACCAAGTTCTGCATTCAAATAAGACGTTCTTGTTATCAATTAAATACGTAACGTATGTTACGTATATTTAATACAGATATTTTGGATTAGAACTCAAGGTAAGAGATTAGTTTAACGTTAGTTTGTATCGAGATTTTTTTTCAAAACGTGTTTTGGTAACAACCAAGTTCTGGGAAATATGTTCAAAATTAACATATATTTTTCCGCTACCACAAACTACAGATTTGAACAGTTTTTTTCTTAAGAGAAGCCTATTTTGGTCAATTGGATCTTGTGAGTTGAAAATGAAACTGAATGTTGTAGATAATTTACCAGTTAATAAAACAACACCAAATTTTAGAAACATTATTAGTTTAATTGTCCAAATTACATGAAAAACAAAATGTCCGTAATTTTTACGTTGAAAAAATAATGGTTAGTACCTCACATACAACACAAAAACGAACTTTAAAAACAAAATTAATACTTTGTACGAGTATTGCCTCCATGGGCTCTTCTCACAGCTGCCAGGTGATTGGGCATGCAGTTTCTTATACGATGTTGCGGGATATTGGTCCATTCTTCCACTAACGCATGTTTCAGATCTCGAAGTGTAGCTGGGGCAGGGTTTCGATTGCTTATACACCTCTTGGGACGAGCTTGTCCCAAGCGTGTTCAGGATTCAGGTCCCGGCTTCTCACGGGCCAGTCTATGCGATTGATATCAACGTCCTGAAAATACTCATTTACAATTCGAGCTGTATGTGGCCTATTGAAAATTCAATATTCATGCATGACAACGCGATCATGCATGAATATTGATATTCACGTATATTAATTAAATATGGGCCGACATGCTCATTAAGAATTTCTTCCACATATCTTGCACTAGTTAGTGTACCATTTTCTATCAGCAGTAAGTTCATGCGACTCTCTGAAGAGATCCACCGACGAAAGGCACTTTTTGCTCAAAACAAGCTGGAATAAAACGTTCCCCTGGCCGTCGCGTCGGTAGACTCTTCGCCGCGCATACAGAATAAATCTGGATTCGTCAGAAAACATTACTCTTGCCCATTCTTCGTCTTCCCATTGTGCCTGTTCGCAGGCGTAACGTAATCTTGCTACCCGATATTCCCTTTTAAGTTTTGGACCATTTGCGGTTCTATGTGGGTTCAAATTAACTTCAGGAAGCCGCCGCGTTACAGTCCACTCACTTAAGTCGTCGTCGAAGTTGATTTGTTACTTCAACTGCCGTGAGGTGCCGATTTCGTATCATGGTCGTAACAATAAATCGATCGTCTCGAGCCGTAGCACATCTCGGTCTGCCGGTTCCTGGTCTTCTTATGTTCTGCCCATTTTCTCGGAAACGTAGGACGACTCGCTGTACTGTAGAAAGTGACACGCCTGTTGTTCTTGCTGTACTTCGCTGACTTCTGACTTCTTCTAACATAGTTTCGATACGTGTACATTCTTCTGGTGTTAGCGACATGATAATAATTCAATAATGATGATGAAAGGCGACCATGACCGTCTCGAGATTGAAAACAAAAGCGAGAAAACAAGCAAAAGTAAAACAACCGCGAATTGATTTTGTTTCCAAATTCGAGATTTTTGAAATATTGTAACTTTTTTAATTACGTTGTAGATCATTTAAGGTTTTATTTCATACGATATTAAAATTGTCTGTAATATAAAGTTTGTTTCATGCATGTACCATTATTAATTTGCAAGCTACAGGGGTTTTCGTCATCGAGCCGTATTATTTGATCGCGAGTGTATCATCCTCGACTGCTGTTAAGGCGATTGAAGTACCCATTAAGGCTTGATTGAATAAAAGCTTTATCATTATGGCATTTCAGCCCCAAATCGATAACTGCCAACGGCTGCGAAAATGGTGAAATTAACGGAAAAGTTTATAAATAGATGTACACTAAATAAGTACTTAGGTGAACGTAGTTATTTTAAGACGCTGACAACACCTTAACCGCGGTCACTGTCAGATTGGATAGAAAAGAAAGAAATGCGCGATGATACAATGCTTGTAATTTATTGCAAAATATGAAGCAATTATGTATTTACTCTAAATTGAGTTGAATAAACGAAAATAAAAAACAACCAAGTTCTGCATTCAAATAAGACGTTCTTGTTATTCATTAAATACGTAACGTATGTTTATATTTAATGCAGATATTTTGGATTAGAACTCAAGGTAAGGGGTTAGTTTAACGTTAGTTTGTATCGATATTTTTTTTTCAAAACGTGTTTTGGTAACAACCAAGTACTGGGAAATATGTTCAAAATTAACATATATTTTTTGCGCTACCACAAACTATACAGATTTGGCAATTTTTTTTCTTAAGTGAAGCCTATTTTGGTCAATTGGGTCTTGTCAGCGCCTTAAGGCACCGATATCTTCCGCGTCGTATCTATAAAATACTCCCAGTAGACTCGTCGTGAATACCGTATACCGACGAAGAAGTGGAATGAGTGAATATTGCTCCATTCATTGTGTTGATGGTGACAGCTTTGAGCACTCAGAGATGATTTATTACCAATGCTATCAACATTCCCTCTGCACGTTTCAGTAGTATTTTCATGTATTGTAATAGACATATAGTGCATTTAAGTAGGTAACTTCACATGTAGGTAAGTTAGGTGTAAAATAATATGATGTATTTTATTTTACATCTTAAAGTGGAAACTCTCTGAGTGGAAACGGCCTAAGCGCCCGGGTGGGGGACGTTCTAGCTAGAAGGACGTATAATGAAGTTATTGGTCATGTCCTTCAGAAAGGTCAGAACAGATACTGCAGATGTATAAATGTAAACGAAGTGGAAGGGCAATGCAACGGAACGTAGCAAGTGGCGTTCTCAAGTGTCTGCCTATACCCATGGGAAGAAGGCGTGAGGTTATTTATCTTTGTATGTAAAATAAAGCAATTAAAGCTTCTGTGCGTTTACAAACAAAAGTTCAAGATATACAAGAGAAATTCCTACTGGTACTTACGTTATTACCCGACTGCCCCAGGAGGGTAAAGTTTTTTCGAGAGTATGTATGTATGTATGTATGTATGTATGTATGTATGTCTATTTCTTTGGCACGCTCTATAGCCTTAACGGCTTGATGGATTTGACATATTAGGTGTCCTTAGATTCGTCTTAATTGTAAGAGTGACACAGGCTATATATAATATTGTTACGCTGCATAGTGTTTAGTGTTTACCTAAGTGTTTATGTACAATGGAAGATAATAAAAAGATTTTTTTTTTTTAATATTTATACATTGCATCTGCAAATATAAAAAAGAGGGTAAGTGTTATTTTAAATATTTTGCAACAATATTGGTATCAAATAAAAGCTAGTATTGAGTAATTTTCAAATATATGTATATATTAATAAAACAAAAAGCTTGTAATAAAATAAATTATTTACAAAAACAAAAACCCGACTGCAAAAACAAAGCTGAAAAGAGAAAAACAAGCATTATAATCTATAGAAACGACACACGCACAGGACAAACGAATAACCTGAAATAACTTGTGATCGTCCACGTCTGCGATACCAAAATTCTATAGATTATAATGCTTTTTTTCCCTTTTCAGCTATGTTTTTGCAGTCGGGTTTTTTATTTCAAACAATATTTAGGTAATTTGAGAAAAATACAAATTAAAAGTGCAATACAAAAAACAAATATTTCTGCGTATTTATCAATTTAAATCAACATCACTAACTCGTTAGTAAGTTAAAGATGCATGGCTCAATTTGAAATTCATCGCTGTTGAATTAATGTAGTGAGTTCGCTTCTCGCATACTTCACGAACAACTTTCAGATAAAATTAGTATCTAATGAACTATTCATGGAAAGCCTACTTTTAAGTGATGCTTTAAATACTAAAGTAGAATAATTAAGCTTAGTTAAGTCTTTAACAATTTAAGAACGTTTATTAGTTAAGATTACGGAAAAAGCGAGAGATAGGTAACTGATGTTTGTAAGTGTTATTTTGTCTCGTTCTAACCCAGACGATTTGAAGACAATCGTTATCCATTTTTAGGGTTCCGTACCTCGAAAGGAAAAAACGGAACCCTTAAAGGATCACTCGTGTGTCTGTCTGTCTGTCTGTCTGTCACAGCCGATTTGCTCCGAATCTACGGGACCGATTAAGTTGAAATTTGGTAGGTACACATATGAATTTTTGTGACCCAAACACGGACGTGTAACGTAAATAAATACATTTTGAATGTGGGGTTCACTTTGGTGGAAAAAATTGAATATTAAAAAGTTTTGGAAACTGTAGGTACCGTGTTACATATCAAATGATTTATTATAATTTAAAAATAACGAATTATTTTTAAATTATAAAAAACACACAAACACAAACACACACACACATTTGAAATCCTCATAACAAAGGACTTGTTATGAGGATTTCAAATGTGTTTTTTTTATTTTGAATATAATTTGTTTTAAAGTAATTAAAGAAAATCGATGAAAACTGACTCCGAAAATGAAAGCCAATAATTTTGAAAAAAGTACGGAGAATAGTTCTATACTTACAGATTACAGGAAGACCTATAAGAAGTCTATGGTCTTAAAATAATATGGTAAATCATTCAATATTGTGCGTACAGACTTACATTTGCAATTGCCATGTATGGGGGAACATGTTTTTCAACTATTATGTTAAGTTTGCTCTTGGGATAAATTCATCTCAACTACGGAACTGTTCATTGTGCGTGGTGCGACACACACTTGGCCGGTTTTTATATATAAATAAATTGTGTAATCGTTCTAGATACCTCGTCGAAAAATCCATGACAACATCTCATTCTCAGATCATTATTTATTTATTTATATATACTTTATTGTACACCACAAAAATACATAACGAAAAAAAAATATATATTTTCGTTTAAAAATACAAACGACACAGTGCGAATGTGACGTAATAAATAATCTACTTTTTGCTAATGTGACAAAATATGGAAATAAGTTTGTTTGTCGTGACTGTCATTCGTGGATCTTTGACAGTCGTTACGGGTCGTCAGAAGCCCGAAAGCCTGACAACCAGTCTTACCAAGGGGTATCGTATTACCCAGTAACTGGGTTGTGGAGGTCAGATAGGCAGTCGCTCCATGTAAATACTGGTATTCAGGTGAAACCGGTACCACTGGAAGCCGACCCAACTTAGTTGGGAAAAGGCTGAGCAGATGATGATGATGATGATCTACGCATATACGCTGCACATATCGCATGCTTAGTAGAATACTGACCTATTAGAGCTTGAGTCAAAGTTAGGATTTCTGCAATTTTTTTTTGCACAGATTTAATTAATGGTTCTTGAAAAGTACTTATTATATCTAACTACACCAGTGGTGGACCAGTGGTAACGGCCGCGACTTACGAGTTGTATGTCGTAGGTTCAAACCCGGACAGGCGCTTTACTTTGTGTAAATTATTTTCGTCACCACTGCTCTCAAAACGGTGAATGATAACATCGTTAGGAAACCGGCTTGTCCTAGAACCAAAAAATTCGAAGACATGTGACATCTACCAACCCGCACTGGGCCCGCGTGGTGGATTACGGCCCACTCCCTCTCACAGACAGGAGGCCTGTGTCCCAGCAGTGGGAACATTATAGGCTGATTATGTATATTTAACTGTAGGTAAATTACGTATTTATAACATTGGCTAATAAACTGACTAGACCCCACCCCAATCGCAAAACATTTAACGGCGATTTCCAGAAATGTACGTTTTTGAGTTAAGCCAGTATTCTGTTAAGCATGCGATATGTAAACATGCGCCAGTCTCGTTTAAGGGAGATCAAGTGGCTTAGCAAAATTATACTAGAAAAGGCAAGTAATTTATTTGTTTGTTTAATTTTGTTTGCCTTGCTATTGTGCCTGATCAGTTCTGAGTGAAATTGCAACACTTTGCATATTTCGCTATATTTTGCTGCAACAACACAACTGAAGTCACTTGAAGAAGACAGTTTCCCAGTCAGCCAATTTTCTGTAGTAGAGTTAGTTTACTTGTTGTGCTGTTTCTCGTCTTGAGATAAGTACAACTTATTTAGAAGTAGGTAGCCCTTAACAATCTGAAAGATTTATATTTTATTCTCAGAAAAAAGCTTTCTAGTTTCTGTTTTACTTTGTTATCCAACATAATTATTTCTGTTGTTTATTCTAGCTCACATTTTAACCAACTAACTTCGTTTTCTTTTGAGGTGCAGTAGTTCTGTGGTTTCCGAAACTGGTTTAGTATAATTTAGTGACTGAATTCTTTTTTCTGTCTTTAAAAGAGTATCAAGATAAGTAGTTGGTTGTTCCTATGACCAACAGTGGACTGCTAATGATGAAGAAAATTGGGTATCTCGATAATTATTGAAGGGTTTAATCGCACACACAGACACAATATGTGTGACAAGAAATAAATATCAAACACGTTGTTCTGGTATCATTATTGTCGGACACGACGCAATATACGAACCATAAGAATTTATACTTAATCTTCTATTATAGTATCTGTTTCCTCGTAGGTATAAAGTTTGGGTTTCACAAGGAAGAAAATTAATTAATATCACCAGCAAATAACGCCATGCTTGATGGAATTCGACGTTCACACTTAACTACGCTTTAGTTGAAAGGCGGTCTGGTCTTTCAACTAAAGCGTAGTTATCCAGTTACCATAATCTTATATGCGACTCTCACATAACATCTTATGGCAAAGTGTGGTTATGAAGATGTGAAATAAAGGCTCAATTCATTCCACATTATTACAAGACGTGCTTGCAATAGTGACGAAGAGTTTCTCGTTAGCGAGGACGAGATTGTTTTATGTGCTTTTAAAAGAATTGTAATCTTCTTCACACGTTTTGATACGCGTACAAGCTACAGTTCGGAGTCTGGGTTTGTGCCCGGTTGATGGCAATAGGCTCGCCCCCTATTACATGGGACTTAAACTGTCGAAATGTGGGTGTTACTATAGTACACCTCTGTCTAACCCTTCGGGGATTACACGGTTGACGTAATGTTACAATCTGCATAAAATTCATGCATGCATGGAACAATATTAGCCAGTCAACAAAGTGGCAGCGGGATAGATTGCCCAGTGTGATCCGGTCGTACATGTAAGTATCGCCATTCTTGGAATGAGTTCTTAGAAGACATTTCATTAAGCAACCAGATGACGGAGTGTCTAATCTAGCTTTGGTGATATAGCCCGATTCTGTGAGCCACAATGCGTGGAATATATTAACATTACTAATGCAATTTCCACAGATTCTATATCAGATAGAATCTGTATACATATCACTAAACGTCAATTACCCGACCACATGGAGTGCTTTCTCGCGTGTCGGGTGCGTACACGTCAGTGAATAAGTCGTTAGATTTGTGCTAGTCACACAAGAATGATTTCATGCACGAATGAAAACTTCTCAGTTGCTAGGTTTACGAAAATCAAAAGCAGTTTTAACTGAACCACAGCAAATGAGAAACGTTCGGAAAACATTATAAACTCACGTCTTCTTACCAGGGAGGTAGGCAGAAACTATAGAACGCCACCTGCTACAATCCTTAATAATCCTTTTGCTTCGTTTACGTTCATACATCTGGTCATACACGCACGCCAGTTGTGAGTACTACGCACCTGACCTTTCTGTAGAACATCTCCAATAAGGATGACGGAAGTACCTACTTTTTTTTTTTTGCCTGGGAAATTGTCAAATAACTTCTCCCGCTCTGGGCGGAGCGGGAGGGTGTGTCAGACTCTTAGGGTGCGTTTCCACTGACGCGGAGCTGGGCGGAGTGGAGAGGAGCGGACCGTAAATAGGCCAATCACAGTGTTCGAAATCTCCACTCCGCAGATTTCGAGCACTGTGATTGGCCAATTCACGGTCCGCTCCTCTCCACTCCGCCCAGCTCCGCGTCAGTGGAAACGCACCCTTACTGACTAAAACTCACCCGTATTCCGTTGCCTGTGTTGCCAGGGGCCTCGGTGACCCTTTCGAACTTCCATGCGACCCGGAGGAAGTATCTCTTCATCATTCCACTCATCATCATCTGCCTGCCTTTTCCCAACTATGTTGGCGTCGGCTTCCAGTCTAACCGGATGCAGCTGAATACCAGTATTTTACATGGAGCGACTGCCTATCTGACCTCCACAACCCAGTTACTGGGCAACACGATACCCCTTGGTAAGATTGGTTTTGTCAGACTTTCGGGCTTCTGACGACCCGTAACGACTGTCAAAGATCTACAAATGACAGCCGGGAGCAACGGCTTAACGTGCTTTCCGAGGTACGAAGGGGTCTTGGTATGTAAAGATGGTCACCCATCCACGGACCAACCGCGGCAAGCGTAGCTTAACCTGATCGATCGACCCGTGCGGCTGTTATTACTTAGCCACAAGCCCATTCCCTAAGTAAGTACCTACTTACGGGTGTTTTAGTTGTATATCAATTAAAAGTAAAATATCTCGCCAAGACGAAAGGGTTACTGTTTATGGTAATTTTGTGGCAAGTGTAGAACATCACACTTTGCTATGATGATCGTCATCCGTCTGCCCGTATCCCAATTTGCTTCACTAAGATCTAGTTCCCGTATTTCATTGTATTGGCACAGTGAGTTCAATTCGATCACACTACGTATTTATATGTAGTTCAGCATGACATGATGTATGTTTTTGCTGGGTATCGTACATGCAGCAAAAACCCACACACATCACTTAATCAGCCTATAATGTTCCCACTGCTGGGACACAGGCCTCCTCTCTGTGAGAGGGAGTGGGCCGTAATCCACCACGCGGGCCCAGTGCGGGTTGGTAGATGTCACATGTCTTCGATTTTTTGGTTCTAAGGACATGCCGGTTTCCTCACGATGTTTTCCTTCACCGTTTTGAGGACAGTGGTGATGAAATAATTTACACAAAGTAAAGCGCCTGTCCGGGTTCGAACCTACGACATACAACTCGTAAGTCACGGCCGTTACCACTGGGCCACCACTGCTCTCGCAGCAAAAACCCGCCTTTGTCGAACAGACAGGTTTTTGTTCACGAGCTCGTAAATCATCCACTATTCACCGGCGCTACATTGATAAGACTCATCCATCCTCGGTGTTCACCTTAGCTCGATAGTTTTTTTTTTTATGAACGATGAGAGGTTACAGACGGTCAACGTCTGTAGAAACAACCGTAAAAACTGTAGAATATGACACAAAACGTTAGTAAAAGACACATAGTACGTTTACTAACGTTTTGTGTCATATTCTACAGTTTTTACGGTTCCGTAGTAAACAAGGAACCCTTAATAGTTTCGCCATGTACCATCGGCCAAACTTCCGCATGCTCACCTCTAAGGCGATAATCGTACAGCACGGCTTACGACTCGATCGCCCGATGCAAGCGTTTTGACCAATGGGATGAACGAAACGTATTTTAGTCGTGTTCGTTATAACGTAATTATGTATAGAAGTGTGACACTCATACTAGGCGCGTGTTATGCTCACTTGTTGTGAGATCATTTTTAATGGTCTCGGCCAGCGAGCTCTTTATGAATTATTATTGTTGACAAGAAGTAATTTCGTACTCATATCTTCCGTTTGGTTTAGAAAATGTAATATATTGGTATTGCTATATTTAATTAGTATCAATAATAAAATATTTCCATAAAAATATAATAATTTGGAATAAGGAATGTCAAACAACAAATTATGTCTATTCTATCCACTTTGATATTTACCTCTCTCCGACACATGGCTATGCTCTGTCGGGTATATAAATTTAGTTATTTATCATCACTTTCTCTGCCTCTCAAATTTTCGCGATGTCCTATGCGATGCCGCCAAACAAATCGCAGCGAACGCGCTAGGTGCGTTAACCGACACTGCATAAAGGTATAAAATGTTTATATTGACATTTTTTGTGTTTTATCAGCGTGCGACTTGTTGCTTGTGCAGTGCTATTGGAAAGTAAATAACTGCATTTAAATGTGTTTAAACTTGGGAACTTAAAGCTTAATATCACGCATATCGATCCCTGAATCGAAAAATTGCTTTGAAAATCAGCAATATTATTGAACGGCCAATCCAACGATACACCTATGGGATAGGAGAAAAAAGTTATAATCCCCACTTTACGTGCAAGGGACGTACCCTAAAAAAATGTTTTTCAAGATTTTAGTTTACCACTTTGTTGGCGTGATTAATATGTATACCCATGCCAAATTACAGTATTCTAGTAGTAAGAGTCTGTGAGCTAAGCCAGGGACAGACAGACAGACGGACAATGCGAAACTTTAAGGGTTCCTTGTTGACTACAGAACCCTAAAAAGGAGCAAGTTACGTAGTTTTGTTAGAAATTGACAACATTTGGTATATTTTTCTTTTATTGCTCTGTTTTGATTGAAATAGCAAAATTACAGTAGTGTTTGAACCAATAGTTGACGCAGTTTTTCGGAGATTTTTGTTTATTGCTGTCGCAACTTTTGCAACTGCAATAAAAATAAGTTCATTATATAAGTACCATTGTTATTGGTCGACATCCGGTTAAACAATAGGACGGCTTAATCCTTCTATTAAGCCATAAAATACGGTCACAAAAAATGACAAAATATTTCTTCAACACACTTGCTTGTAAAGTGACTCTTATAGCAACGCATTTAGGTTCATAATTCAGCGTTTATTACACTAGTATTTTTACTTTACAGTTATTTTTCTCAATCTCCGCAAAGAGTTTTTATATCTAAAAACAATGAATATTTTTGAGAATAAATAAACTATTTTAGGTTACATTTATGATAAATCAATCATCAAAATTATTATCATTTCTTCAAATGATATATTTTTCACTACGAATTTACCTTAACTTGCGTATTCAAAACTTTATTTTGTTTTTGTTATATTTTTATATGGGCTGTTCAGCGGTTTTGCCGTGCCTTTATTTACACCTGGACGCGCATCGCTAGCGTGGCGCGCGGAAGAAACGAAACCAGCACGCCATTTTATATAAATACTCGTTAACGTTTTCGTTGTGTGGTTAATTATTATCAAAAATGTTGACTTCAAGTAGGGAAGAAGAGCGAAGAACAACACGTAGATTTGACCACCCCCGGAAATACTAATCGAGGCACGAAACGCGATTGACACTCCTTTTACCACCAAAATCTAGAGAGAAATACCTAGCGGCCTACGAAACTATAATAACAATACAAGTCTGTTTTTTCCTCTCAAGTTGAAAACCATCGTATGAAACGCGTGTGTATTGATAATTACTCACTCGGCGCCCTTTTCGCGCTCGTCTTCGGCTCGCGCGAACAATACCGGCTCAAGTGTAGTTAGTGACCAACATCACACACTTGTATCATAATGTACTAGTATGTCTGTTGTTATTTTTTGTTACCCGCCCAATACTCACACAAATGCATATTGCCTCTAATTGGACGAAACCAGGAAGAGGTGTGGTCTGTTACTAGCTGCGCTTGCCGCAGAAATATTTTCTTAAGTGAGCATGCTTAAGTTTTGCCGATAGTACGTCGTTCGCCGTCTGTCTGTCTGTCCTCGCTGTAGCTCAGAGACGCTTAGTACTAGAAAGCTGTAATTTGGCATAGGAATACATATTAATCACGCCGACAAAGTGCTAAAATAAAATCTAGTTTTTTTTTCTTTTGGTGTGTACCTTGCACGTATATATGTGGGGATGATATTTTTTTCTCGCCTATCCCGTAGTGTAGGGTATCGTTGGATAGGCTGTTCAAAAATATTGCTGGTCTATGAAGACCATTTTTGATTCAGGGATCCGTTTGCGTAATATTAAGCTTTAAAGTGCTAATTTTTATTAGAGTCAAGTGTGCACTTGGCCGGTTTTTTTTTTGCAATTTTTTTTCCCCTACTTATATCTTGTACCTATTCAATTTCTGGTTGCTATTCTTTATGTCCTTCAATAAATTCAATATTTCAGAATCATTTTACCTACTTTTACCTTAAAGGCGCGGTTTCTACCAGACAGGCGCGACACGACTCTAGTAAAACAATTTCTCTGCAAACTTTATGGAAATTGATCTACCAGAATCGTGTCACGTCGCGCCTGTCTGCGGGAGCCTTTATTTATACATGCATAATAATACGTAACAAAATGCTCCAAGGGCAACATTTTCTTACATAACATTTATTAACAAAAGACGCACAGATTCATAATCTCCTCGTTACGTAACATCGATACTCCTTGAGCCAATACTCATTAAAACTGAGCTTCTTTAATAAATGAAGGAGGAAATTTCGAAGCTCATTTTGACTGCCGAATTTACTTCGGCCGAAAGATTCCTGGCTGTAATTCAGTCAAGACTGTCTGGAGCCATTTGTCAGAAGCAGCTGCTAATTTATCGATTCTAATCGTCAGGCTGTCTGGGGAAAACAAAGGACACCAGACCCAGGCCTTTTTTCATGGATTCTCTTGTTTTCTTAAACGATTTGACGCTTAAAGTGACGTGGATTTAGTTTAATTTTGATACTAACGGTGTTATGTTATTGATAATAGCGTTATTGAATTAAATAGTTTCAGTTTTTGCAATTAATTAATCCATTCATTTTATAGTCGCTTACTTACGTTGCAGAAACTGTGAGTATTAATCTGGTGTACCTGAGCCGACCTTTAAAAAAGACTACAGTTAAAGAAGGCAAACATGAATAGAAAACCTCAAACGATTCTAAAATAGCCCTCGTCCATTATTCGTGATTGCATGACGCCATCCGTAAAAAACAAGATGGCTGCCACTGATGATTTTTCACGGCTCGCTCTGTTTTTCATTTCACAAATCATTACGGGCCGACCTCCACAATAAATATCCACACGACCTCGTTGAGAAAAAAAGCTTACAATTGTTATTGTCAGGTTTCTGATTGCAGAGTAATTTCAACCTGGAGAAATGAGTTCAAGAACTGTTGCGACTTGCTAGTGTGTAGGGTTGGTCAACCATTGATAAGAGGCTTATTATTTATCAATCGCTTTTTGGTTTTGTCTGAGTGAGGCTTGTTTATGACGTAGAATTCACTTAAAAATTGGTTGAGGAGACGACGTTTATCTGAATTTTACATTCTGGGAGCTCTTTAAAATTAAGCTTTAACCGGTTACTTACACAACAGAAAAATGAATGCTTAGAAATATTTTAATCTTGGGTTTTTGTCTTACAAGTCTTATCACGTGATGCATGTGGTGTGACTTTAAATGATAGGTTGAAAAATGATGTGATAAGGCAACGATGCGGTTTAAAGGAAGATGTAGTGACAAAAATTTTAAAAGAGAAATGCTTAGATGGTCATGTTGAGAGGATGAATGAAAGGCGAATAACCAAGGGTTACAAGGTAGATGTGAGTGGAAACGCCGGGACCCGACGCCCTACATAATAGTGACCTAATTGGTGATGTTCTTTAGAAAGGTCAGGTGCGTAGTACTTACAATCGGCTTGCGTGTATGACCAGATGTTTAAACGTAAACCAAGCAAAAGGAGTATGTAAGGAGCGTAGCAGGTGGCGTTCTATAGTTTCTGCCTACCCCTCTGGTAACAAGGCGTGATTTTATATATGTATGCATGTAAGTCTTGCGGCTGCATTTTATGCAAAATAGTTTTATTGCATTTTATGCAAACTGGTTTTACATTTTCATGAATTTAAAGCTCGCAATACATTATGTAACGGGATACATAGTACCCATTACCATAGACAAAATTGAAGACGTCTTTACTTTGACAGCAAGTGTTACCTTTGTGGCACGTAAATATTAGATATATCGATTAGAATGTATGGAGGCGTATACCTAAATATTAGAAGGGTGAGATTTATAGCTGCTGAATCTTCCATTTCCCTTTAATTTGCAATGTGTAAACAGTTATTTTGTGTCAATAATAATCATGCTTCTCTTTCTATTGCTTTTGCGTTCGTTTGCATGATCTGCTTATATCGTTCCCACTGCTGGAACACAGTCCTCCTCTCTTCGGGAGGGAGTGAGCCGTAATCTACCACGCGGACCCAGTGCGGGTTGGTAGATATCACATGTTTTCGAATTTTTGGTACTAAGACATGCCGATCGATGTATACCTTCACTGTTTTGGGAGCAGTGGTGATGAAATAATTTTCACAAAGTAAAGCGCCTGCCTATGTTCAAACCCACGACCTACATCTAAGTCTCCATTTCCACTGGGCCACCACTGCTCACGTTCGTTTCCTATAAATTATAATGTGACCCAAGTACTTTATTTCCGTGAATGTTCTACCCTATTTGATACACGATTTATATCATTCTTATATATCCTTTACGACATTATTATTTGAAAGCACAAGCCCGGGACTACGCTAGAAGTTTTGTTCGGATCCCTAACAATAAAAACTTTTTATAATATTGCTAATATGATTTACTGACCGTCTTCCTGTTATTTTTCCTCGTCTTACGTTGCAGCCCTGCTAAGGTACGTGGTATATTTTTTAGCTTTTCTCTCTAATTGGAGTTGCGAACACAAAACCGACGCCCCGAGGTAATGGCGAGAGAAATTGGTGCTCCACGCATTTTAATTTATATCGTGTCAGCGATAAACTCATAAACAACTTAGAAATTCACATTTCACGGAAAGTTAGGCAGTGTGCCTTCGGTGCCTGAAATTGTACTTTACTAGATTTGACAATAATTTTGATTTACGATCTTAACGAAGAAATGGAACATACAATGTATCGAAGTGCTCAAAATTGTTGGTGAACTGTGGTATACGATATATTTTGAATAACATATATTATTGAACTTAGTGTATAGAATGTTTCTGTATATTCAAGTGTTTTAAAACGTTAGTGTTACTATAGTTGAGTGCCAAAAATAGTGTTAACCCCTTATATTAAACCTGACAATCGTTCTAACCGTGAAGCATAAACAACAACCATCTCACAAAAGCAAAGTGACGATAGTAGTAGTAGTAAGTCAATATAATACCAAAGACAACAAAGTCAGTTTGCGCGAGCAACACAAAAGTAGGCGTCACGTCAGTAAAAAGTGACAGCCATACAGCCAAACGCCAACATTATACCAAAAACAATAACGCTAGTTATCGCTAGCAACACTGCAGTGTGACGTCAAATCCAATTTTCCCGCGGTAAGCGACCGCCGTCAGGATAAGCGCGCGAGTGACCGCGGCGACGCTAACCGCGGCGCGCGCGCAGACTGCGTGGGGCGCCGCCAAGCTGGGCGAGCACGCGGCCATGCTCGCGGTCGCCATTTGCTGTATACTGGTGCTGCTGCTGGTGTTCATCATACTCATCATTGTAGTCGGACAGAATATGGAAGTTAAAGGCGGCTCCTAGCGTCGAAGAGGTAAGGTTATGTTTGTGAATGTTGAATTTGCGGATTGGGAGAGCTTTTCTAGCATAAGGATCATATGTGAAAAGGGTTTAAAATGAGGGTGTATCACCGGTGATCTCCTCGAAAAGGTATTATCCGCTACTGCTAAAACTATTGGCTTACATCTCAACAGTTTTTAAACCGCCCGAGTAGACAAAGTGTGTGATATTTTAAATATTTAACTAAAATAATATTCGTTTTACTGTTTATCTAATATCGAATGTTCCATTTACGATTTTCCTGGAACACTAAAAGTGATACTAAGTCGAAGCAACAAACTTTGGGATCTTAATTACATTCCTCGACAACTTACATAGAGTAATTGCACAAAATAACGACAGTTTAAACCCTTTGAAACTGTATCCCGATCCTACCTTCGGGAGTTTAGAGATTTGGAGCTTCTTAGAACTGTTTTTTAAAGTCCTGCGTCTGTAAAAATATTATAATTGTGTCAATGCGATCGTCTGGGGGCTGCCACTTGAATGCACTTGTCTGGTAAGTAGTCAACGCCAGTGGAGCGAACGTAAGGAATGGCTCGAAGCACTCGCCTTAAAGCCTTGTGAACACGGCTGAAGAATCTTAATCAAAGCCTTGCCTTTAAGTCGTAAAGCGTCTTATTTACAACTACAAGTTAAGCTGATTAACTGAAAAATAAGTAAATATCGATATAGTCGTGCTGTGTATCGATACCGATTTAAAAGTTGATGGAAGAGTTGTAATGACAACTCGTATGTTACAATTATTTTGTTCCACTCACTTGATACATGCTGGGATCACTTCCATTGTTTTTCTTTTTATGTGTATTGTAGTCAAGTACCTACCTACCTACCTAAGTTGCAATAATAACCATTTTTCTTTATTTTATTAATAGTGGCATCCCCTTTTCTCATTTTAGTGTTAATACTCGTAAAGCGACAGTGTCAGTTTTCTGCTTCGTGAAGGAAAATAAGTAAATACTTTGCTACTCGTTTATCATCTGCTTATCTTCCCGCATTAGTTAGAGTGTCAGGAAATATTGGATGAGGAAATGAACTTTGAACTTGTTCTTTATGTATATATGTGTGTGTTTATGAAAGGGGGGCTAAATGTACCTGCAGTCGCGAAAATTTAAAGTTTAGCAAATATACCATGAATATACAGGCTGTCCAGTAATAACCTTGAAGTGGATTAAAGAAGAACTTCGTAAAAAAAACCACAAAAAACATATATCTCAAGTGGGATTAACAGAGATGTTTAAGCATTTTATTTCAAATTCCTGTACGCCCCAGCCACAAATGAATGAATTTCATCGGTTATGCTGACGTTGGGCTGTATGAAAAACTAGAAAAAAAAAATTTGACCGGCCATTAGTTTTTATACAATCGCACATGGCAAAGACGTAGTGTTCCAGTCTGCTAAACAATACATTTCCCCGACTGTGCATTGGTAGGAAATTATATTTCTTTCTTCTCTTATAGGTCTTTTAAAAGTTGGAGCGAGCTCAGGTAAGCGAGTGCGGTGTATGGATGGATCCTTCTATAATTGAATGCTTTTATAGGTCAAATAGCACTTCTCTTCACTAGTCTTGGTAAAAAAAGGAATTTCCTACAATTTTAACTAAAATGGACAGTCAAGTGATAAGTCATTACTCGAAAAGTTATTCTCTTAGCTGGAATCAACGGCAATTTTTTTTATAAACATAAATGTTCGGTGAATCTAAATAGATGATGATGGGAGGACTACAAGCAAAGTTTTAACGCGCGTAACTTTTATTGATTACAAGATATCGGGGCTGAGTGTACCAGAATGGAATAATGTTGGAATTATTACAAACAACTTCAGTTTATTTGGAAAGTTGCTTGGAGTTGGAGAGATACTTGATCATTAATTCTATGGAAATAAAAAGTAACGTAAATATATTTTGCATGGAAATAAGTTTAGAGTTTATTGGGCCGAATGTTTTGTTGCTTGCACAGCAGTTTACTACTGACTTGGTAGAGTTGGTAGTCTGAGCCAGTTTAGTACTAGCAATGCTGGTGTAAGCTATGTTTTAAGAGCGGCTGAATATTTTTTTTTCCCTTGGGGCTTAATAAACTTGCTAGCGTAAAATAATGAAATGAGAAGCTGTAGCCATATTAGTTCAGTCAGGACATTGCTGGGCATCCGTCGCCCCCCACATAGCAGGATCTGAGGTGGCGGCGCGTAGTGTTCCACTCACGCCCCTATTGGACGTCGTGGGAGGAGCTTTACACTTCATTCCGCCCGCGAGCGGCCCGCAATGGCGGTCCGGCACCAGCCGGGAATCGCGGAAGTCGCACTAGATCCCATGATTCCCGGTGCAAGTGTGGAACGGGAACACCGGGATGGGTTTTATTCAGTAAGAGTCTGACAGACCCCTCCGCCCGCCCGAGAGCGGAGGACATCCACGAGGATTTTCAACCCCGGAACAAAAAAAACGACACTGCTGGGAGTCTACTCTCTAAGTCCGTCAACGAAGATAAGGGCCCTTCCGAAAGTAGTTGATCCGTCAAACAAGTACCAAATTAAATTTTTAGGACAGGCAAATACATGTCGGGTGTAGTGACAGCTGTCAAATCGTGCTGTCATTTATTCTTAGTTCGGGCCTCGAACAATCATATATCCGTAAGTGATACGGAGTAGGAAATGCCCGTAACTTCGTTCGAAACTACAGACTTCGTGCTTAGGGAGTATACCCCCAGGTTCATAGTATGAGAATGAGTATAGAAAGAAGAACTAAAACAAAGTAACACCTTCGTCGACTGGTAGATATGCTGTGGTTGTCCCAAGAGGAATATACATCTACAATCTACTCGTAACACATGTTGCTTCCAACCCACCACCCACATTCCAATCTCATTCGCGTTATAGCGCCACAATAACACACAAAAAGCCACACATGCATACAGCTACAAAGTACGAATTAAAGTACAGCACTGCCGACAATTAGGGGCTGCGTCTGCGCGTGCAATCGGAACTAATCCGGTCCCTGAAGGCTCAAAGTTGTGCTGTACGCGATTGTACAATTACGAGTTGTACGCTTTTACGTCGCAACTAAGTTTGATGTGCTTAATAGACTTTCATTTCGAATGTAAGCGGCAGTTATTGTTTAATTGTTTGGACTGAGATTTTGCGAGGCTGTTTGAATTATGACAGGGTTTATTGAATAATTAATTCAGTCGTTCGGTGAAATGGCTATTATGTAGCAATTCATGTTAGAGCTTTAGGAATGGTGTAATTGATAACCTTCTTTGCAAGATTTACATGTACACCCAAACTGTTTTTTTTTTCGTCAAAATAAATGTTTTCCCATTAAGTGCCTGAGCAAGAGTTACAGTAAACAAAGTTTCAAGTTACCCCAAAATAAAATAGCTACCGAGGCGTCTAGAAATTGAGAGGAGGGGTGTAGGTATACAATCAGGGCTTAGATGTGTTCCGAAATTTCGAACAACACATGACCAAAGCCCCGCAATTAGTTTTGGAACCTAAAGTTTGAACCTATCTCTACATTACATAAACACGGTTCAATTTCAGGTAGGCAAATGAAAACCTAAAAGTTTCCTCTGGCCGCACCTTATTATCATACTTTTAACTCAAATATTTAGTCCATAAGTTTATGTACGACGTAATTTAGATGATTTGTGATGAAACGGTGTATAAGAAGTCTGTGAGTTAGCTCAAAACTTTCAGTTATGTCATCTGAAAAGTTATAACTAAACGTTGATGTTTTATTGATCGAAGTAAATTGGCGTACATTGTAACTTAAGTTACACTCATTTATTATTTAAAAAAAAAAAACCGTCATACAAAATCATTGATAAATAATCGTTATCAAAGAAAATGTCAGCTTAGATGCGAAAATTATTTCATGACTCAGCATATTTTTGCATTTTGCTATACGATCACATATTGCTTTCGAATGATTAAATCTTTATCTATTCGGTTGTCAAACACGTTGATGGCGCAATAAAATCGGCTCATAAACCCCCCTCCCTCCCACCCTTGGGGTACACGGCAGCAAGGCAAGCTTCGCTCATTTGTGCTCCGGAAATGGAGCGAGACGGTTCCCCGGATTCCTACATCGCGCAGTTTCCTACTCCCAGTTCGTTCTCTTTTCTTTTTGCTACATCTTGATATTGATGACAACTTTTAATTGAATGCAATCGAATTTTTTCGCCGTACGTTTGGAACGTTTACCTGCACATTTCTGTTGTTGGTATTCGATTGATAATAAAATCCATTAACGAAATAAGAACCTTACGACACAGTCTCTACATCGGGTGCAAAATAATATGAGGTATTGAGTACACAAATTATATTGGTAGACTTTATCGCCCAGCAGAGTATTTTAGTACAAGTTATTCAGTACATTAATATTACCAAATCTAATAAAACGTTAGGTACAAAAAACAAACGTTAAATACACCTAAGATGAAAAGCGAGCCCAGAGCCCTAATTAGTTGAATATTATATTAATGTTCACGGAGCTAGAGAGATTAGGTAATGTTCCAAACCGTGTGTCTACAATGATTGGCTTTGTGACTCGTCTGTTTACCACAATAAATCCTTTAACAGAAGCATAGCTTAGTAATGGAAAGCCTTTGAATTTTACTGTATTTACACGTCTTTATAATACAATATACTGACTGTACAATCTAGGGCAAAAAAAACTATGAATTCACGTAGCAAAAATTGTGAGTTTCTCGTAGCGTTCCTGAGTATGACCGCCAGAAATTGTACAATAACAGTCGTGAATTGGTAACACACGGTAACATTCGTGAATGAAGGTAACACACGTGAAATTTGTACAGCCTAGATAGTGTTCATGTAAGAGAAATTCCTTATTATTCTGTAATGACTGTTATTTTGACAATTCGAAAACATACTTGCTGTCAAATTGTCAAAATAAAGAGTTATGGTAGGTATTATTTATATTTTACATTAAACTATTTTTAAGACTTAATAAAACAAAATGTTTTTCATTTTTCTAATTATGATAACAATATATTAAACTTTAAAATAAATCTTATTGCTACTTAGTTCGAAAATGCAAAAATCAGACATACTTATAGTAGGTAAGTTTTAAGTTTAATTTTTGCACATTTTTCATTGTTATTGGAGCTCTCAATACCACTTTTGTTTTTCCGCTGCTGTTAACGGCATCTAAGAATTATTATTTTAGAATTATTTTATAACTTTGGACGTTCACAAAATCCTGTTCTCAGCCTAATTACAATAAATGAATTTTTATTTCGATACAAATAAGAAAATCAATAAATAAGTTTCTATAGTGTACACTCAGTTTAACAACCGATCACAAATGTTAAGTAACACACACACGGCATCATTCGTGAATCATAAATACTGTGGACATAACCTAAAAAAAATGTATTGATGTGAGTTTTGAGGTTAGAAGGCACCGTATAACTTTATTTGTTAAGCAAATAGTCGAGCATAGTCGAGCTTCACGTTCAATTTTTAAATAATATAGTACACTTGCGTTCTTAACGTAAATATCAGTTCTTAAAAATATGAAAATCTCCCGAGACGAGAGCCAGTCTAAAACCAAAATCGATTTTAAATTAATTTATTGTGTTCAAATCTTCCTGTACGAGTGTTCCTAAAGAATTTGTTCCATCAGGAATTAAAGCTATATTTAATTCGTATTTGTATAGTCGTTGATAGAGTGGAATGGGAAGAGGAACTGCAATCATAGAATGCTTTATTGTCCGTCTTGGTTTTTTTTCTCGTAGTGTTACTGGAACATACAGATTATACGAGAAATTATTGATTATTTCCGAAGTATATGAGCATAAAATGTTCCTAATTATTTCCAAGTTGGAACACAAACAAAACTGATGGTGACAAAATAAGAACTAAATTAAGTACCTGAAATAAATGAATTTATTATATTTTTTTTTTATTTATTCAGTTGCCTTACTACCCTTCTTTGATAGAAGACCCCTTATAACTTTCTTTTCGAAGAAACTAGCATTTCTTAGCAATTTCCTTGTCTATGCAGGCAGATACGATCTCCACCGTATCAGCATGTTTAGTAAAGGCTAAGATCGTCACTTTTAACGATTGGCACTTTCGGTGCTGAATTAGAGCTTGTTTGCCAAATAAAGTGTTACTATGTGGTGACAAGGGTGAAGTTCCCTTTGTAACTTGTCTTAATGTATAACTTTCAACGAGGGTTCAAAATATCTGTTTTTCAGTTGTATATAAAGGGCAGAGCTAAGGTACTATCTTTTTCAGATAGAACAAGACAGTCTATAAAATTTTACCATTATGTCCTATACCATCTTCTTTCATCACATCATTCTTTATCTACTTTCAAGGTAGTAACCCCGTATGTAGATAAAGAATGATATGTATCGTCCCAGCCTTTTCCCCCGCAACTCAGTGATCCCTGTTTTCTCAATTGACTGGTTGCGCAAATATCGGTATAAAATCAAATCAGATCGCTTCACCGACTCTTCGATTTTCCTCAGACGGGCAATGTGACTGTCTATAAAGTGAAATAAAACGACTATTTTTACTCTAGTTTAACCTTGGCCTTAAATTAGATGGACTTTAGAGCGATGTGGGAGGCTGGGTTTTAACTGAAACTCGGTGGCAAGTTGTATTTAACGAGTGAATACCTACTTTAATAGTAATATTAGTTACTACTTTAAATAACAAAGCTAACTCTGCCTATCAAGAATTGACAAATGAGACACCATTTAAGTATTATATACGTGTTACTCGTATGTTACCTCCGGGGGGTCACGGGCAGCTGCAGTACGCTTTTGTGTTGTCTAGATATTTTTTCATAGATTTACATTCATAACAATAAGACAATCGACGGGAGAGGCGCAAAAATAACTAAGAGTTTTGACGTTTTCCAAAAAATAAATTTTATATAGTCTCTATCATAACCACAGCACGCTCGCATAGCGTCATAACATTCGAATAAATCGAATCAAACTCGAATGCTCGGTTGAATTCGATTAGTTTTTCCGCAATCGAGTGCTTGGGACTGGCTTGAAATAAAAGTGTTGTTTTAGTGTATGAACACAGAGCGCAGTAGGTTTATGTACTCTTTATTGAGTTTAAAGGTCGTAATTGTAAATCGGTTGGTATCTTCTTTTCACATATATAAAACAATGAGCATGTTTGTTCTGCATACCAATTATTAGGTTCAGCTCGTATACACATAGGCACATTTGTCAATGTGCCTATGTGTATGTGTACCTGTGTGTTACAAAATGTCAAACGAGAACTGAAGTGATGTTTTTTTTAATCATATATTTAGGTGTATTTATGACAGAATAAATAAAAAATATAAATAAAAATCCGGCCAAGTGCGTGTTGTGTGACCACGTACAATGAAGGGTTCCGTAGTTGGGAATTTATCCCAAAAGTAAACTTACATTGTAGTTGAAAATCATGTTCTTCCATATATCGATATACGTCACGGTCTTTTCTCCAACTGCAAATGTAAATTGGTCGACTATTACTTGTTAACTTGTAAAGGCTACTTAGCTGTAATAGTTTTCCTTTTAATTTCGTTATATATACTACTGCCATGATTGTTTCACATATCCAAAAACAACCATTTAGCGGGGGAGACACTTGACTGTAAGAAAAAATAGCACTTTAAAGCTTGCACAAACGGATCGCTTAATCGAAAAATGGTTTTCACAAACCAGCAATTTTTTTGAACGGCCTCTTCAACTGTACCCCATACAATGAGAGAGACGAAAAAAAAAAATATCATCCTCACTTTACGTGCAAGGGAGGTATTCTTTCCTTCTTTCTTTTCCTTTGCCATAAGTAAGCAAAATGGTACAACCAACAAAATGGCAGCAGATTCTTAGGCGTTACTAATAATCAACAGCGTAGTTTACAGTTAAGTTAATAATCTGGGTAAACATAATACTGTAATCACAACGTTTTGCATGCGTCTGAGCGTACGAATCTCATCAGTGTATACAGATGACCATGTGCTTTATACAATCAATATAAATTGTGCGACAACGGGTCAGCCGCATATGTTGAATGTTGTAGTACATCAAAATATGCAGGGTCTGTCCGGCAAAGAGCTAGAGTTAAGTTTATTTATGGAGAACTACGAGTATGATGTTCAGGTGTTATGTTTAACTGAACACTTGTTGAAGGAACATGAAATAGTGTTTGTGAATGATGATCATTATACTGTACAAAGTGCATTTGTAAGAAAAAGTGCTATTCGCGGTGGATCTTTAATTCTTGTTTCATACAAGTTGAAATGTAAGCAACGTTTAGATTTATTTAATCTTTCCATCGAGCGGACTATTGAGTTGTCTTGTGTTGAACTCGAGCGATACGTCATAATTTGCGTTTATCGACCCCCCTCTGGGGATTTTATTCGTTTTGAATCGGTAATGGAGGATTCACTCAATAGATTAAAATCTAGTAATAAAAGTATAATTTTATGTGGAGATTTTAATATTAATATTTTAGATGTTACTCCATCAAGTATTAGACTTCTCAATTTGTTTAGGTCCTATAACCTAATTAACTTGTATTTTGAAACTACTAGGATTACGGCATCTTCGTCGACATGTCTTGATAATATATTTAGTGATTGTGATGCCAAAAATAAATTAGTGTTAAGTGACTTAACGTCTGACCACTTTGGTTTATTAGCTAGCTTCCCTGTGTCATTACATAAAAATCCGCATATTATAGTATGTAGGCCTTATACAGCTCGTTGCAACAAGTTTAAAAATAATATAGCTCATAGAATTACACCATCTATAGTAGAACACGAGAATCCTAATGAAATCTATGGAGCTCTTTTTGTTGTTGTCTAAAAAGAGTACCAATCCACTTTCAAGACCAAAACCATCAACATTAATGGCACCCCCGCTGGCTTTAACCAATGGGCTACTCCAGGTATTTATAAAAGTAGAGCGAGACTATACGAGTTATATGGTTTAAAAAAATACAGGTTTGATACTCCTTTTCTAGAGTATGTCAAAAATTATTTAAAAAAATTGTGATTTTGCTAAATCTAAATTTTTAAACGACACAATTAAAAAACCAATTGGAAAATTATTAACAATGAAACGGGTATGTCGGTTAACCAACAAGAAAAACATCTTGAGATTATGGTCGACAGCAAATTAGTTAATAAAGCAGCTGACGTAGCTGAGGCATTCAATGAGTTTTTTGCCAACATACCTATAACTACGACTCGCTCCTTAAATTCGTCCTCGTCTAAAGCTGAAAACCTTTTGCATAGTAGTGTGCCTAAATGTAGTCGCTTATTTAGTTTCGAACATGTAACACCTGGTGATGTAGTTAACGTTTTTAACACACTTAAGACTAAAAACACTGGTGATTACTGGGGTATCTCCATTAAACTATTAAGTAATATAATAAACATCGTAGCCCCCTATCTAGCTGTTACTTTGAATAAATTATTTAAATCAGGTAATAAAAAAGATCTTGGCAATTTTAGGCCTATTTCTATTTTACCTGCATTTAGCAAAATATTTGAAAAGTTAATACTCAAGCAGTTGCTAAGACATTTTAATTAAAACAGCCTCCTTCATAATGAACAATATGGCTTTACAAAAAGTCGTTCGACTACAGATGCAGGCGTTGCACTGCTGAAATACATATTTAAGGCATGGGAGAACTCGCAAAATGCTATTGGAGTTTTCTGTGATCTCTCCAAAGCTTTTGATTGCGTGCAACATGACACGCTCTTGCGTAAACTACATCATTACGGTGTCCAAAATGAAGCTCTTAAAGTAATAAGTTCATATTTACATAATAGGTTGCAATGTGTAGATGTTAATGGTGTGAAATCTTCCGAGCTTCTAGTACAGTTAGGTGTACCACAAGGCTCAATACTGGGTCCATTTTTATTCTTAGTATACAGAGTGGAATTTTGTAATGCCACCTGGAGGGAAAGTACTCTTAATACTGCAGATAGAAAATTTTACTCAAAGGAAACATTCCTTTATTTTTGAATAGAAAGCAAACTGCATTCAAAGATTTTCGAAAATTCACTTCTCCCACACCCGGGAATCGAACCGGCTAAAATCTGAAAAAAATATACCCTGTACTTTTATTGCATCGATCGTTAGGGTCAATTATAAGGATGAAATCTCTCTAACAAACATGATAAATTAAATGAAAGGAAAACCAGGAAATCTGAAGTTACAAATTCAATGAGTCAAGTTAAAGCTCTTTAACTAACATCCATCTTTTGTAATGCAGACTCCTTTGCGACATACTCGTAGCTGCGTGTATGAGGTAATTTAAATATGGAATGTTAGATTAAAATTTGAAAATTAGATTGTCATAGTTGTTATTCACATTTGATTGTTTTGACAACTCATTTCACATTTTGTCTCACGGTGAAAATGGCTTATCAAGAACAGTTTGATTTAATGGAAGCTTATTTTTTAAATAACAAAAACGTGAATCTAGCTCTGCGGTGGTATGGAGAGAGATATCAAGAACGACAGGCACCAACTCGGTTCGTATTGAAAAGAATGGTAGAAAATTTAAAGAATACGGGTGGTTTCAAGAAGAGACGGCAAACTATTCAGCAAAACTATTTCGATTTTGAACTAGATGTTTTAACATACTTTGAATCATTTACAAAGGCTTCAATTAGAGATGCTGCCGATGAATTAGGAACAACCCACACTCGCGTACTTAAAGTGCTGAAAAAGTATAAGTATAAATGCTATCGTGAAGGTCACTTGGTACAAAAATTGCATATTGGGGATCGTGACAGACGATTACAATTTTGTGAAAACATGCTTGGAGAAATTGACCGAAACCCAAATTTTTTGAGTAACATTGTATGGTCTGACGAAACCAACTTCAGCAATAATGGCATGTACAATCGCCGCAATAACCATTATTGGTCTCGAGTGAATCCTGTTCGTGTTCATGAAACTAACAATCAAGTAAGATTTTCTTTCAAGATCTCTTAAGAAACGAGTTAAATGGTTTCCCCGAGGAAGAGCGAAACCAAATAATTATACAGCAAGATGGTGCTCCAGCACATAACAGCAGAATCACTACTGCCTACATTAATAACCATTTTAATACCTGGATTGGTACAAACGGCACAATCAGATGGCCTGCGAGATCGCCAGATCTCACCCCATTAGATTTTTTTTTTTGTGGGGATATGTAAAAAATCTAATTTACATGAAATCTTATGCGAATGACAACGAGTTGAGAGTTGAAGTTCAGAATACGATTTATAATATTCACCACAACACTTTATTAAAGGTTACTAGAAATGAATTCGTTAAAAGAATAAATTTGTGTATCCAAGAGAATGGAGCCCATTTCGAGCAACTAATTAGTTAGTTTACCATTTTTTGTAAATAATTAAATTAATTTAAGATTTCCTGGTTTTCCTTTCATTTAATTTATGTTTGTTAGAGAGATTTCATCCTTATAATTGACCCTAACGATCTGTTACATCTTCTATCTGTACCCCTTCTGACTTACTCAGCAGTCTACGCTGCATTCTTGCTGCTGACGCAGCATCCACTCATTCCTCTCTCCCGCTCCTCTCAGTCCAGCAGTCAGTCGTCTCCCAACCATCCTACCGTGCACACACCTTGCACTCGTGTCTATTTTTAATACAAGTTTTATTCTAGCATAAAGTGGTTTCTTTTTTAAAAACCTAATCCGGAACCCGGTTATAACATTGGTGGCAGCGTAAAAGGGATAGAAAATCCTTGGAATCCTCCCAAAGAGTGCTAAGTTTAAAGTGATAAGTGCCAAAAGTGAGAGTGCTCAAGTGCCTCAAAACCTCCAGAGACGACTCGCCTCACCGGTAAACCCGGTACTGACCAAATTCAAGGTCAATCCAGTTCCAGCTCCAGATCCAGTTCTAGTTCAAGCAAAACCATGAAGAATATGTGTGTAATAATACTGTGAGTTGTGAACATAATTTCCCATAAAAGTAAAGTGACCAAAATCTAACTTATAAATAACTTACAACGGCTTATCTTGAACATTCCAATCCATACGTCATATCAACGGATGTTATGTCTCGTCGTTCGTCGCAGTTCCAGTCTCAACACAAAGTATAAGCGATAAGGCTTCCGAATACTTGCATACATTGTCGACCGAACTAATAATCTTATTTCCAGACTTGTTATAGTTAACTAATCTCATTATTTTAATTATAAATCTTTCTGACATTGTTGTCAACCATGTCCAAAGACTCAAAGAACCTGAAAGAGGAGTCTAAAGAAGGAATACCTTTAAACGTAATTCTAAAATTCATTAAGCCATTTGATGGCAGCCGAGAAAAACTAAATGCATTTATAAATAATTGTGATAATGCGATTTCTCTAGCCTCCTCAAATCAAGTTGACATCGTCTTCAAGTATGTCATCAGCCAACTGGACGGTAAAGCCGAGATTGCATGTTCAATTAAAGAATTTGACTCGTGGCCGTCCCTTAAAGATTTCCTTCAGAACCAATTTGGAGAGCGTAAACATTACGCTCACCTTCTAGCAGAGCTCCAGGATTGCAGGCAAGGCGCCCAGGAGAATGTTAACCAATTCTCACTTAGAATAGAAACTTGTCTGTCTAAATTACTTACAGAAATCTCCATATCCGGTCACAGGAAGAATGAAATCCCCGGCAGAGTAGCTGCAATGGAGGACCTTGCCCTGCATACATTCACGATGGGCCTTACCCCACGCATAGCTAACATTGTTAGGTGTAGGGACCCGAAAAATCTAAATGACGCAATAAATTACGCGATTTCCGAAGAAAAACTACAACAATATTCCTATAAACAAAATTTAGCCGTAAAATCATTTCGCCATAATGATCCAAATACTAAACCAAATAAATCCAACAACTTTAATAATAATCAATCTCAAAAACCTGCTTCTTATCAAACCTCCTCAAATGATCCGTTCTGCAGATATTGCAAGAAATCAGGGCATATCCTAGAAAAATGCCAACTCCGCGAATATAATAATAAAAGATTTAACAATCAAAATAAACCTTCCACTTCAAGTGCGCAGCCGAGCACATCTACTTTCAAACCCCATATTAATGTCATAACCGAGGCAGAAGGTTATGATACTGTTGACAACAATTTAAACTAAATAATGTTCCGAATAGACGTCGCACGGGACAGATAAATTCCATAATAGACGACGTCAAAACCCAAACAATGACCCATGGACAGGGTAACCAGCCCCAAACTCGAGGTCATCCCAATGGAGTCAAGCAACAGGGTAACCAGCCCCAAATCGTAGACTCCAAATCCTTAAAAACTCATGAAGTCAAGCAACAGGGTAACCAGCCCCAAATCGTAGACTCCAAATCCTTAAAAACTCATGAAGTCAAGCAACAGGGTAACCAGCCCCAAACCGTAGACATCATCCAGGAGGATCCTGAAAACAAAAAAAATATTAATAAAAAAATATACGAATTCACATCTAATGTACCAAATAAATACTTACCATATATAAAAGTGAATTCTCCCGTGTCCTCTAATGATTTATCCCTCCTCGTCGATACTGGTGCATCCATAAGTATAATAAAAAAATCAGCCATCGACGATATGCCCGTAATTGACGAATCAATTACATTCAAAATCAAAGGTATCGATTCAACCACTGATAATCCTCTACACACATTAGGACAAATTCCCATAACCATCTATACACATGACGAACCTCATAGTGATTGTAGATACCTAACACATACATTCAATCTAGTCAACGAATTAAGCATACCCTATGATGGTATTGTTGGCAATGACTTATTTAATTCCATGAGTGGTCAAATTAACTATGATAAAGGTATGCTGCACTTAAAAGATACTAAACTCAAAATACATTTCAATGAACCCGTTTATACTATTGCACCGCGCAGCGAAACCATAATTGAATGTACTGTAGTAAATCCAGAAATCAGAGAAGGTTTAATAATCGACCAACATCTGTCCGAAAATCTATTAATAGCAAATTGTATGGTACAAGTTAAGAATAACAACCGTGTTAATATCTCCATTGTTAACACATCAGAAGAACCCATAACGGTTAAGTCTGATCTTAAACTACATTTAAATCCTTTTGAACTACAGGCTTCAGTCTTTATCGGTACCATAGACGAACCCCATATTCATGAACGCACAGAAGAGGTTTTAAAGCAACTTCGCGTGTCCCACCTTAATCCAGAAGAAACTGAGGCATTGTACTCTGTCTGTTCTCAGTTTTCAGACGTTTTCCACTTACCTGACGATCAGTTAACTTGCACTGATGCAATAGAACATAAAATTAAAACCACTTCTGATAGCCCAATTAATGTTAAGACATACAGATTTCCCGAATGCCATAAGAAAGAAGTTGATTCCCAAGTTGAAAAAATGTTGAAACAAAGTATAATAAAGCCATCTATGTCCCCATGGTCCTCACCAATTTGGGTAGTACCCAAGAAGCTTGATGCTTCTGGCCAAAGAAAATGGCGCGTTGTAATCGATTACCGTAAGCTCAATGACGTGACCATCGGCGATTCCTATCCTATTCCAAACATAGCCGAAATCCTAGACCAATTAGGTAAGTGCAAATATTTCAGCACATTAGACCTAGCTTCTGGTTTCCACCAAATTAATATGTCTTCTGATGATTCTCCCAAAACTGCATTTTCAATCCCAACAGGGCACTACGAATTCACTCGTATGCCGTTTGGATTAAAGAATGCACCGTCCACCTTTCAGAGATTAATGAACTCCGCTTTATCTGGTCTCCAAGGCATCCAATGCTTTGTATATCTCGATGACATTGTCATCTACTCATTTGACATCCCTTCTCACATGAATAACCTAACTAACATATTTTCTAGACTCCGTCAATTCAGATTAAAACTGCAACCAGATAAGTGTGAATTCTTACGAAAGGAAGTTTCATATCTAGGCCATGTCATTACCGACAAAGGCGTAAAACCAAATCCTGAAAAACTAAGAGCAGTTCACGAATTCCCTACACCAAAAAACCCCAAAGACATCAAATCATTTCTTGGTTTCGTCTCTTACTATCGCAGATTCATCTCTGACTTTTCAAGCATTGCAAAACCCTTAACTAATTTGCTGAAAAAGAATGTAGAGTTCGTATGGTCAAACGAACATCAGCTATCCTTTGAAATCCTTAAAAATAAATTAACTACAGCTCCGTTATTATCATATCCTGACTTTTCCAAACCATTCCTTCTCAGCTGTGATGCATCCAATTATGCGATCAGCGCTATTCTTTCCCAAGGCGAAATAGGCAAGGACAAGCCTATCGCATATGCTTCCCGTACACTCAACAAAAATGAGTGCAATTATAATACGACTGAAAAGGAATTACTCGCAATCCTTTTCGGCTGTAAAACCTTCCGTCCATACCTCTATGGTAGAAAATTCACAATAATTACTGACCATCGTCCCTTACGTTGGCTGTTCAATCATTCTGACCCTAGTAGTAAACTCCAGAGATGGAGATTAAAATTGGAGGAATACGAGTATGAAATAATATACCGAAAAGGAAAACTAAATAATGCCGCTGATGCATTATCCCGCTATCCTATAACTAAATCCGTCAATCCTATAAATCCTATACCTAGCACTTCTAATCAGAACTTAAACTCACCTGATTCTGATGAAACATCGAATCCAGCTGTTTCTCCGGATGACTTGATCCAACTTGAAGATCTCATAGATCCCCTTATTCAACCCACAAGCTTACCAGAGTTAGGTAATCTTGATGACCTAGATAACATAATAAACGAAGACTCTTCGTTAACTCCCACTAATCGTCCAAACCCAATACCACCTCCTGACGTCTCGAGCCCTAGTAGCTCCAATACTCCAGATGGTAACTACTCAGAATTCCTTAAAACCACTTCTAAGGATTTTAATCCTAATGTAACCATAATAGAACACAACGAAAGCTTATCCAAAACTGATAAAAGATATGTTATCATCCCTACATCTATAGACATGGATGAATCCATCCCACATACTCAAGAAGTCATATCTAATATTCCTAATTTGAACGAATTTTCCTTACTAGAAAGAACATTACATTCTTTCCTTAAATATGAATCTGAAAATAAAATTTATTACTTCATTTTTACCAAGGTCAATCACTTTGACACTTGTACTTATGAAGATATATATAAGTGTCTTAAATCCGTAAGAAATGAGTTAGTTGTCAGTCTTACAAGTCAAAATAACCCTGAAATAGCTATATCTGACTTTGATAATCCTTTCGATACTCATCAGTATATTAAACTATACAACATAATCCTATATTTATTCCACAACTCAGAAATGACTATACACATTTATAAGAACACCATTATCTACCCATCACTAAGTGAAATTCCTAAAATCATGAAAGAAAATCATGACCTCCCCATAGCCGGTCACCTAGGTTCTGGTAGAATGCTGAAACGCATCCAGGAAAAGTATTACTGGAAAAACATGCGAACAGAAGTTGAAAATTATGTAAAGAAATGCCCACAGTGCCAAATTAATAAAGCCCTTAGAAGAACCAATCGTGCTCCTATGCAAATCACATCTCTTTCCACACGCCCCTTTGAACGCGTAGCCTTCGATATCGTAGGACCACTACCAGAAGCCGGTAACGACAGATATAAGTATATCTTGACTCTCCAAGATGACCTTACCAAATTCTCAGCCGCTTATCCAATGACTAACACCACTGCTGAAGAAACATGCGAATGCTTGGTCCATTTTATTACGTTATTTGGAATACCCAAAACAATCCTGACAGACCAAGGCACCAACTTCACGGCCGAGCTATTCAAACAAACGTGTAATTTATTAAAAATCAAACAGTTATGGTCCACCCCGTATCACCCTCAGACACAGGGCGCTCTTGAGAGAAGTCATTCCACTCTTAAAGAATATCTAAAATCATATGTAAATGAGCAACAAAATAACTGGCCCCGCTTTGTATACACAGCTATGCTTGCGTATAACACAGCCATCCATTCAACTACTCATTTCTCTCCCTATGAACTTATATTTGGAAACAAACCATATATACCAGATTCCATTTACGAAGAAACATCAGGCGCTACTTACCCAGAATATGTCCGCATACTCCAAAATAGACTCTAATACTGCCGAGCAAAGGCAATAGAATACATACAGAAATCCAAGTTAAACTCCAAAACTTACTACGACACTCACACAAGGCCAATTAAATATAAAGTCGGCGATCTTGTTTACCTTAAAAATCATTTACGCCTTAAAAAAGCCCTTTCACCTATATGGAAAGGCCCGTTTAAAATAGTGAAAATTCATGGAAACAACACGGCATCACTCCTAATAAACAGACGTCACGTCAAACACCATTTTGACGAAATTAAATTAGCCACTAATAACGAAACATAGTATTTTAATATACCTACAACTTCGTTAATTCGAATTACCTTTCCTTTCAGAATTGGTTACATTTATCCTACCCTGGCGTCAAACGGTCAAGGATATGTCCGGCCGGCATCAGACAACGCAGGCATATACTTTGACCCCATTGGCTCTATAAAAATAACTGACGATACGCTAGATATTATCATTCCTATAGATATCTCTTTCATTCAACCACATTTAGATAATATAAGGGATATCCTGAGGACTTCCAAATTCTTATGTAATCAAAGTAATGCATACTATGAAGGCGAATGTCACTATTTGTTTCAACCATTATCATCCCGCTATTCTGACATAGTTAGAGACTTTGATTCTATTTCACATCTTATAGCCAAATCTCATAAAAGATCAGCTTGGTTTGGTGGAATCGGCTCAGTAATTAAGCAACTGTTCGGTAATATGGACCAAAATGATGCCGAAAAATATAGTAATGCCGTTCAAACTTTAGAGAATGATCAAACCAAACTGGCAACTCTCATGAAAGAAAACATGATGGTTACAACATCCACACTATTGTCTCTTAAAGAAGTAATTGATAAAATTAATGCAAATGAAGTTAGTCTAAGTTATGCTATCGATACCTTGAACCAGGAAATGGCAAATTTAACGTTAGTTTCCAATAAACTACTAATGAAATCTAAAATATCGGGACTGTCGAATATTTTAGAAAGTAGTTTATTAACCTTATCATTTAAGTTAGAAGATATTATTAACGCTATTATGTTTAGTAAGTCTAATATACTATATCCATCTATTATTACCCCTAAACAACTGTTTTCAGACCTCGTGGGTAATTATAGATTCCTTCCTAGTTCTAAGCAATTACCTGTACCCTTAATCTTAGATAATATCCATATTTTAGAAAACATATCCGATGTATCCAGTTATTATGCAAATAACAAAATAATATTTGTGTTACAAATGCCTTTAGTAAATACAAAAGAATTTGACTTGTATCACACTATACCTTATCCTGTTGCCCTCAAAACCGTAAACAATACATTGTATTCTACAATAATACCATCCACTAAATATTTGGGCATAACCAAAGATAAATCATCTTATTGTAAATTAAATTCACTCAATACCTGTAAAGTTATAAATACGCAATATTATATTTGTGAGATTTCCAATGTATACTCTACGTCAGCCGTACCAATATGTGAAACTGAGGTTATTTCAAAAGCTCTGACTTCCGTTCCGTCTCTTTGCAAAACTGAATTCGTTAATGGTAATTTCGAAACCTTTCATAAATTACATAATAACCAATGGATATACATGATTAGCCAAAATTCTAAAATTACAATAGAATGTAATAATCAAGATTTATCGGAATCTTCTATTTCCGGTACTGGTATACTAACTATACCAGACAATTGTATTGCCTATTGCAACGACAATAAGTTAACACCTAAACATAGTATCGAAATTAAAATACAACCAATAGTATTGCATTTCGAATTAATTAACGATACTTGTTGTAGTCCTACTACATATTTAAAAGACAATATTAAAGTTCCTTACGTTAACTTAAAAAACATAAATAATTTAGATTCTCTTTTTTCAAATTATAATAAAGTAACTGATCAAATTAAAACAAATCTTAATGGAATAATTGAAAAACCTCATATTGTCCTTTACGGTAACTATTATTCCTATACTACTATTATTATAAGCCTAATTATAATCTTAGTTATTTCCTATAAATTGTATAGTTATTATAAGTTAATTAAGACTTCTAGATGTAACCCTATACCTGACACTCCCATAGAAATGGCATCCGTAAATGTCGAAGATATTCCTGCTCCTCGAATCCGAACAACCTAAAACCTGGAAAAAATATACTTACCTTTCCTTCCGCCGTCAACTTACCTTCCACCTGTAAGTTTCCTTCTAATCAGGGGGCTGTTACATCTTCTATCTGTACCCCTTCTGACTTACTCAGCAGTCTACGCTGCATTCTTGCTGCTGACGCAGCATCCACTCATTCCTCTCTCCCGCTCCTCTCAGTCCAGCAGTCAGTCGTCTCCCAACCATCCTACCGTGCACACACCTTGCACTCGTGTCTATTTTTAATACAAGTTTTATTCTAGCATAAAGTGGTTTCTTTTTTAAAAACCTAATCCGGAACCCGGTTATAACAGATCGATGCAATAAAAGTACAGGGTATATTTTTTTCAGATTTTAGCCGGTTCGATTCCCGGGTGTGGGAGAAGAGAATTTTCGAAAATCTTTGAATGCAGTTTGCTTTTTATTCAAAAATAAAGGAATGTTTCCTTTGAGTAAAACTTTCTATCTGCAGTATTAAGAGTACTTTCCCTCCAGGTGGCATTACAAAATTCCACCCTGTATATTAATGACTTACCATTCTATTTAAAGGGTATCTGTGACGTTGTACTGTTTGCAGATGATACCTCTCTTATTTTTAAAGTAGAAAGGAATAGACAAGATTTTGACGACGTAAACAGTGCACTCTCAATTGTCACGGATTGGTTTACGACAAATAACTTAGTTCTCAATGCTAAGAAAACAAAATGTATAAAGTTCGTTATTGAAGTTTATTATTGACATAATCTTCTCATTACAATGTTTTTGTTGAGTTGTATTGCAATATGTGGTTAGCTCGATAACTGATTATATTATTCTTACAACCGGCAGCAAGTTCGTCATGCTCCCTTAGATGTCACTGCTTGCGGTAACGTCGGGGGTCGGGTTGCCTCCTTCCCTCAAATATGGCGAGGGGGGTAATGGCTGTTTTTTGCGTTATACTCGTGAACGGGTGCTGCTTGTGGTGACTGGTCGTCTTGCTGACCATTGTTTTGTTTTGTTATTAGTAATTAACTGTTTATTTATTTTACTTTGATGGTCCTAGTTCATCATTTGTGACTGTTACGGCGGTAGATATATGTAAGCGGGCACGCCCTTTATACTTGAAGGCTTTTATTTAGGTTTTAAGTTCTCTTTAAGTTTTTATCTCTGCTTGAGAATAGTTTTCGGTCTTTTTCTTTTCTTTTTTTTTTGTATAGTGGTGTGCTAGCTGACATATGGCTAATAATTAAATGTTTTGTGTTTCACGTGGTGTAAATTGTTTTGCATACTATTGTATAGAATCCATTATTTTCTTTAACTGAACAGACAGCTGTGCTGCTGGGGAGTTTGTTGGCCACTTTTTCTTCCCAGCTAAAGCACTAGGAAGTGGCGAAGGCTGGGCGATTCGGGGGACTGTCTTATGTAATTTAGACGTTCAAAAAGTGCTGATCCTCAGCCTAGTTTGAATAAATGACTTTTGATTTGATTTGATTTGAAAAATCACTAAGTTGCGTTCCCAACGCCTACGGGGAGGACGAGCTCTAATTTTAGCACACCGCCGCAAACAACGAACCTTTATGTAATAAGTTCCATAATTTATTATAACCCGCAATATATTTCATAAATGAAGGAGGGAGTACCTATAATTTTTAATATATTATTTTTGATTTGGTGTCCTCAGATACCTTGGCGTAGAAGCACTCGGCATGACCTTTTTTTTTTCGGATGGGAAATTATCAAGTAACTTCTCCCGCTCTGGGCGGAGTGGGAGGGTGTGTCAGACTCTTACTGGCTAAAACCCTCCCATGTTCCTTCCATTGCCTGTGTTGACAGGGGCCTCGGTAACCCTTTCGGACTTTCCGGCGACCCCGGCAGATGACTTGAATGTATTTCTTAGGAATTGGTAGTAGAGGTAGAAGCAAATGAAACTAATATATAGCAAGAGGAAAATGCCCCAAGTCTTGGGCAAATCCTTGCCTTCTATGTCATGGGACAGTACGCGCTAATAATGATAATGTTTTATTATCTGGATACCTATTTCGCCTGATCTAGTGGTCGCATAAGCGGTACTACTGGGCATGAGTTTCCGGGTTCGATTCCCAGGTCGGGAAAAGTGTTATTGGGTTTTTCATTTGGAATTTCTCAGTAGGAGCCCAGGGTCTGGATTTGTACCTGGTTTATGGCGAGTAACGGAGCAGTGGTGGCCCAGTGGTAACGGCGGCGACTTACGAGTGGTAGGTCGTAGGTTCGAACCCAGACAGGCGCTTTACTTTGTGTAAATTGTTTCATCACCACTGCTCTCAAAACGGTGAAGGAAAACATCGTGAGGAAACCGGCATGTCCTAGATACAAAAAAAAAGCCTACATCTACCAATCCGCACTGGGCCCGCGTGGTAGATTACAGCACACTCTCTCTCAAAGAGAGGAGGCCAGTGTCCCAGCAGTGGGAACATTATAGGTTGATTATGCTGATGGCGATAAAGTATTACATGGGATGTAACTGGCGAAATATGGGTGTAGGTACTGTAGTGCGCGGGACGTGCTACATTAATAAATAATATTATTTTTGATAACTGTTAATATATTTATTTTTTAAAATTCAATACACATTCGTTTGTGAGCTCATTAAAGACTGTCTCTGTGACAATTCAAAAATAAATATTCAAAATCGGAAGACAGATTGGAAACTCGTATCTTCCGATTTTAAATATTTATTTTTATTAAGTTGCCATTGCATGGATTGCATGCAATATCATAGAACCATAGATACACCTTTGTACTATAGATACACCCCTGCCTAACCCTGCGGGAAAGCAGGCGTCATGCTATGTTATTTTTGTAACAAATCTTTTTCATTTAAAAGACTGTTTAAAAAAAACTCTCGACCAATACAATATTGATACAATGTCAGGGCGTACAGGGACTCTGAATATATCGTCACACATTTCATATGCTCCACCAACGTCACGAGCTTAATAGGGGCATTATTTATACCAATATTTTGTTAAGGAATTGGGTCGTATGGGGAGCGATGTCCCACACCTTTCTGTTTGGACCACTTTTGTAATGTCAACGTGTATGTTGATTGTAGCACTGGGAACATTTATAAAATTAAATATTTTGGGATTGTTATACTTTTGGAAGCGGCCCATAAATTATATTATTTACCCGCCCATAAATATCTAGCGTGTTGATAAAAGCAATTATTTCTTCTGACTCGTCATTATTGCTCTTTATTAGGGTTCCGTACGCTACGTATCGTCGTGGCCGCTAGAACTATGACAACACATAAAATAATTAAAGACGGTACGGAACCCTGCGAGTCCGACTCGCACTTAAAAACGGCCTTTTTATGGCTGATTATGGCCTGATACCATATTATGATAATTATAAAAGACAACATTAAGGCGCAGATATATGATTTTAGTGACTTGTATGATTGATGATTTTGTTCTGGTTGACGAAATGTATTTGCAACTCTGGTCTTGTATTTATAATATAGTTAAGGTAACTGTATCGAATTTTGTGACTACTTTTAAATTATATTAATTGGCGTATTAAGGCACAGATATATGATTCTAGTGACTTTTAAATCTGTTATTATGCCTTCAAATAATGCAAGTAAGTTGCAAAAAATGTATGTTAAACACACACATATCAATTCTATATGTGAATGTTTAAGTGAAATAAAAATAAAATACTTTATGAAATAAATTCAGGAAGTAAATGTCTAGCCTAAGCCTAAAAAACGATATTACTTTCAAACTGCTTAGATATTTTCATGTTTTTATTTGTTTGAACAGACTATTTTATTATCTGTAATTATATCTGTGTTTTTTTTCAAATGTTTATATTTTCGTTACTAAAAATAAATATTCCCTTAGAAACCGAACCGCAGCGCGGCGTGAGCGCGACGCTCATTTGTATGGCCATGGTCAACTGCGTTTACCCGGGTCGGGTATATATTATAGAGAATAGTTTGGTCTAAACAAATCGAACCATAAATTAAATTATATCGGGTTTCATGACATGCTTCTACTTAAGGCGCTGACAAGACTCAATTCACCAAAATAGGCTTCTCTTAAGAAAAAAATTGCCAAATCTTTATAGATTGTGGTAGCGAAAAAAATATGTGTTAATTTTGAACATATTTTCCAGAACTTGGTTGCCACCAAAACACGTTTTGAGAAACAATTTCGACACAAACTAACGTTAAACTAACCTCTTACCTTGAGTTCTAACCCAAAATATCTGCATTAAATATTACTTTATTCTATTTTATTATTTATCTATTTTATTACTATACGTTACGTATTTAATAATAACTAGAACGTCTTATTTGAATGCAGAACTTGGTTGTTTTTTATTTTCAATTACTCAACTCAATTTAGAGTAAATAGATAATTGCTTCATATTTTGCAATAAATTACAAGCGTTATGTCACCGCGCTTCTCTTTCTTTTCTTTGCAGTCTGCCCGTGATCGCGGTTTAGGTGTTGTCAGCGTCTTAACTGTACTTTACTAAAGTTGACTTAACTTGCCGTTCGAATCGATTACTTGTTCCTGGATAAGAATATATAATATTCCACTGTATCAAATAGCTGCCGAGTTATGAGCCAAATAACTTCCAAATTAACTACACTAAACGTGTAAACATACAACAAACACCACACAAACATATTACCACAACATCACGCCTTGTTTCCCCGAAGGGTTGGACAGAGGCGTACCTGTAGTACCTACACCCACATTTCGCCAGTTAACCAAACAAACATATTAGCAACACAATATTGTATAATGTTCACACATGGTCGAGTACGAGCCGTTAGTATCGGAAGGCTAATAGTAGTCGGTTCGGAAACAGTTGGCTAGCTAAAACAACGTGCAATACAATCTACGTATTGAAGCGTTCCTGTTAATGCGAGATGGTAAATTGTTACAATGCTGTTTGTAGAATTAGTTTTGTTTGGTATCCAACGTCACAAAACTTAGTATATAATAAGCCTATAATGTTCCAACTAACTGCTGGGACACAGGCCTCCTCTCTGTGAGAGGGAGTGGGCCGACTTCCACCACGCGGGCCCAGTGCGGGTTGGTAGATGTCACATTTCTTAGAATTTTTGGTTCTAGGACATGCCGGTTTCCTCACGATGTTTTCCTTCACTGGTGATATGTAGCCGTGTATACTCATTCACTGAATAATCATTTAGTGAATGAGTACACACGGCTACTTATCACCAGTATAAGCTGATCTCGCATTGTATAGGATTTCCGTACAATGAGAGGAAGGCTTATGCTGGATCTTATAGCTTCATATGAAGCCGTGTGTATACCTAAATTTTAAAGATTTACACTGACATTTTACCTTTATAATTTGACAAATGATTGACATTCTAATTCTTAATATAATAACTATGATTTATGTTCCAATTATCTTCATTTATTTAATTAATAGAGTTAGCGACTTTTTTTATCAACTGTTAAAAAGTCCCAGCATCACAGAATGTATAGTCGCCAGCACATCAAATTGTCACGAAAGGGATTACGAGGCCCCTGGCAACACAGGCAACGGAAGGAATACGGGTGGTTTTTAGTCAGTAAGAGTCTGACACACCCTCCCGCTCCACCCAGAGCGGGAGAAGTTATTTGATAATTTTCTACCCAAAAAAAACAATTTTTTTTTTTGTTTTTTTTTTAATTTTTTTTAGGGTAGAAAATTATCAAATAACTCAAATCAAATCATTTGGAGAAAAATTTCTCCAAATGATTTAAACCTTAAAATGTTGATGGTTAAGTTCAAAATCGAATGAGAACATTTGACTGTACTACTAATTCTTGCAAATAAATTTAATTTCATTACATTTCAGGGTGCATCAGTTACAACTATACTATCGTTGTACCGCTCGCTAACACATGTTGGTTTTTAGAACTTGGTGCCGACATTATGTCCTGTTACATATAGACCCCAAATGAGGCCAGGCTTTTATGATTTTTTTATGCCAATTTTATTTTCTTCCTGAAGGGGCGACAATCAATGTGCCAACCGGACAAGTGCGTGTCGGACCACACACAATGGGTTCTGTAGTTGGGATGAATTTATCCCAAGAACAAATTTAACAAAACAAAATTAAGAAAAACATGTTCCATCATACATTCCAACTACAAATGTAAGTTTGTACGCATAATATGAGAAATTTACCATATTGTTTTAAGACCATATACTTCTTATAGGGTTTTCTGTAATCTATAAGTAAAGAATTATATTCTGTAATTTTTGCCAAACTTAAGTGGCAGTGGGCACGGCGCATTGCTCGCAGAACAGATGGCCGATGGGGCCGAAAGGTTCTGGAATGGCGACCGCGTACCGGAAGACGTAGCGTTGGAAGGCCTCCTACAAGATGGACCGATGACCTTGTGAAGGCCTCAGGAATCCGCTGGATGCGGGAAGCACAAAACCGGTTGAAGTGGCGGTGATTGGGGGAGGCCTATGTCCAGCAGTGGACGTCTTTCGGCTGAAATGATGATGATGAATTTTTTCAGCAGTAGTGGTAAATTTTCATCTATTTTCTTAAATAACTTTTAAAGTTTGTACTTTAAAATTATAAATAAATGTACCTAAAATCCTTACAACAAGCCCTTTTATTTGAAACGTCACATGGTACAGTTTGCGAGTTTTAAGTGACCCCCATATTCAAAATTCATTTATACGTTACACGTCCATGTTTGGGTCACAGAAATCCATATGTGTTCCATACTTCAACTTAATCGGTCCAGTAGATTCGGAGAAAATTGGCTGTGATAGACGGACAGACAGACAGACACACGAGTAATCCTATAAGGGTTCCGTTTTTTTCCTTTAGAGGTACAGAACAGATTTGAATGCGCACGTTTTTATAAATATGGGAACTGCCCCTCTGCTAACGACATACATATCTTTGCAATAGTATAAAAGTAGTTCTAAAAGTTTTTCTATCCTGTCTGCCTTGAATATATATTTCTTATTCCCATAAAACTCCTTAACGGGCGGTATATTTCTAGTTACGTGCAGGTACGGGTAAGCCGTAGTACGCAACCCGTATTCAAAGGAGTACGAGGTGAATTCAAAGAGACGAATAAATATACGCTATGTGACGAGCAACTATTGTTGTTATATCGTCAACTTAAACAGAAATTGTGGAACTGAAAGTTATTTTTGCTGAATTGTTTTGCGTTTATTTTGGGGAGTTTTTTTTTTCATTTTGTTTGGTTTCAAGTCGTTTATTCAAGACACAAACGATTTTCGATCGACGCAAGAGAATTTAATTTCTTATTTATGTATTTAACAGTTTATGTACACACATACAAACAGACAAGAAGAAAGGAACAGAAAAAACGTACAAGGTGACGCTTATTTCTAAAGAAATCTCTTCCAGAATACCTGCGATAGGACAGTCGACAAAGAGATGTAGATACCCTATGTGAGAGTAGAACAGAAAACAAAATACATAAAGACAAAAAAAAAACTATTCACTAATTTAAATATAAACATACAATAAGAGAATATACTTACATACTTCTAAAGTAAATATCACTAAGACACATATATAATTAATAGTATAAAATAATAAATACATAATATGCAACTGCCAACTCAATCAATTCATGACCTTGTGGTTACTGTATAATTATTTAATAACTGAACTTACTTGAAATAAATAAATAAATAAAATTTAAATTTAACTATGGCAAAGTGGAAAGATAATGTTCTTTCACTCTTCTTTCTTTTCTTCAATTGATCATACAATATTAAGCTTCGTATTACGTGCCAGCAATCCAAAAAAATATATTAAAGTCGATTTTTACTTTGAATATGTCGTTAAAAATACAAAAAAGAGGGTGAGGACTGACCACATGAAATAATTGAAAACTTACGAGTGGAACCGAGTATACGCGATTCAGCGCTGAGTATATGCGATTTAGCGTCACCGAACAACTGGAGCCGAGTATGCCCCATTCAGCGTCACTGACCCAAGCGTGACGGTTCTGTTTTATTATTTATTACTATTTTTGTCTATCTGTATTCTTCCAGAGCCGGGCAAATGTATATTAAGGCCATAAAAATAAACTTAACATAACATTTGAAATCCCAATGATGACGTGTTAATTATAAAACAACCTATCTATGCTCTACGGCGTAGCACACTCGTAGCCGTTCGTAGCCGCTCGTAGCGCGCCGCCGTAGCACGAAGCGGCATATCGCAATATAATCATTCGGCGTATTCGTGTTAATATACGTGCCGAAGGTTCAGTACACATATAAAGTGGCACTTGTCAAAAATATTGATAAAGTTTAGATTATTCTAACTAATACCGTGACGATGTTTTATAAGTAAAATATCTACTGTTTTTGCCACGTATGAGGTTCTGTATGTTCCTACATCGTGATGTCTGGTCCATAATCATTAGCCTGCCCGAAGTTCCAAAGCAATTGGATTTTAATTGTACCTCCCACGTTTGGCAGAACAACATCTGCACAATTGTATTTTATTTGTTTCATATTGAGCTAATGTTTGCTCGATCGTTTCCAATTACTTTCAGTGTTCTCTTAGTGGCAATAAAGGGAATTTGCGTAATGTTCTTGATCTTTGACCTTTGATTAAGTACCTTTTTAATATAAAAGCTAATAGATAATCAAATAAACTGAGATAGATTTGATTAAAATTCCAAAATAGAAGAAAAATTGTGATTAACCGTATCCCACAGCACTCGAGGGAAATAATGGATTGCACTACTCACGGTGGAAGCTACAACGCAAAATGAAAAAGAAGAAATACGCCATTTTATACTTAATCAAAGTCAGACGCGTATTTCCTTCAAACTTTTCAAATCAAGATTCGTTTGCGATACATCGTCAAGTAAATAACACTGACAAAATTCTCTGACGAACAACACAAAAGTGGCGGGAACTCAAAGTATGAAAACAAATAAAACTAAGATGGTAGCGGTAACTGACAGTTGCCGACATGGCCTCACTCTTTGGTTTGTCTTTCCACTTTTCGTCTTCGCGTATCGGTTTCAACTTTCGCAGTCAACAACTTATTTAGTACAAAATATTTCATTTCCCTTTTTTGTATATTTTCTCCGTTTCCCGATAAGTCTAGCTCATGTTGTTTGCGATAATTTTCGCTTTATCATATTTATACATACATTTAACTTGAAATTGTTTTTGTTATTTTTGCTTTTGTTTTCCGGTTTTGTAGCTTTCTTTCCTTGTGGGTATTTGTTTCCACGACTATCCGTTTTCCAATACAGTAGTACGGAGTATATTATAAAATTCTTGTCATTGAGAATTCTTATTTGATTTTTCTTAACTTTCTCTTGCTGATTAAATATCTAAAAAACGCACAACCGTTTCTTCATAATTCTAATCCACGTACAAATGTAAAACTGTACAATAAAATATGACCAAGACCCTTCAATCAAATATAAAGTATAGAAATGAGTAATTCAATTAGTTTTATCATTCATAAAAACATTTTACGTCTCTAAAATAAAACCATTTCACTCAAAGCGAGCGACGTTAAATTTTACGACGAAGTCGAAACAGAAAATTATGAAATCATCAGGAAAACAGCTTTCGTAGGTATTGGAAATAATGTGAAATAATAAAAAAGTACGATAGTACATAATATACTACTATCTAACTACATAAAACATGTTCATGGCGGTTCACATTCTAAAACATTGACTTCCAAAACCTTAATACCAAAGTTGATATCGATTTTAGTTACATTTTGTAACATCCCTCTTCGCTAATCCCTAATTTTAAACCCATAGAGTAGGTCGTTCCTTTGACGGCCGCGAGAGGGCGCTTCAGCTCCAAGTGCTAAACAAAACGAGGGTATCCATGTACAAGGTGGCATCTTCGATACCATCTCAAGATGCTGTGGCCGCGATATTTTTTCAGTGACCCACTTTCTTTTTTCACTCTAGTGAAAGGCTTTTTGTTGTCTGTTTTAACAGTTTGTAATGTTGAAAATATGTTTGGTATTTATGTGAAGGTGAACTTTCTTTAGTGTTTATTTTTAGTACTATATGGCGTCTGAAGACTGAAAGACTAACAAAGTCATCATAATTTGAAACAATTTGTGTAATCAAAGTCTAAATATACAGTTTTCCCAACACAGTTCGACGAAATTATCTGATAATATTCTGAAATTATAGATAAGAGTTTCAAACTACGACTCATTTGTGTTCCAAAAATTTTCGGTGTAGATAATTACAGTATTGATCAAAATCAGAGGTTCAAACAAAAAGTATTTTTCATATGTGTAGGTTTGTATTCCGCTTGCTACAGTTGAGGTTTTTTGTTAAAGTATTTTATATTTTAATCAAGGCTTCCAGCATAGTGCCAGTTTTTAAACTCGCCCAAACCAGCTGTATTTTACGTATATCCCGTAAAATACAGCTGGTTTGGGCGAGTTTTTGGCGAGCCACAAAGAGATAAAACTTTGAAAAAGTTTCATTTCATGTTCTACCTTTTGTGAATGTTTAGTTTCATAATATTATACGAGAATAAACTTAGTTTTATACTTTTTAACTTCAAACTCTATTTTAAACTTACAGGTCTACCATACCACCCATTGTAAGAAAGGCTATGAAAAAGATGCGGTGACGAAATAGAGCTTTAGAGAAAGAGAGACGCTTAGAAATTAAAGAATTTTCCGTTGCATTTCTGCTAAGAGTTCCACAAATGCGTGAAAATTGTAGCACCATCAATAAATGAGAACTTTCCATTCAAAATGGAATATGGCTCGTCATACAAGCTCAGTTTCCGGGCTTCGCTCAGCGCTGCTTGACCCGCGCTGACCCAAGGTCGCGCCTGGCCATTGTCGCTCGTCTTTTGTTCAGACTCATACGCGCGATTATGTGACAGAATGTTTATAGGTCAACCGGTATACCTCCTACTTTATACATAAAAGCCGCCAACTCTTCGAGACGACTTCCTTTCGGCTTTGAAAAGGAAGCAATGCGGTTGTTACCGGTGAAATGGAAGGCAGTGTATTATGTATATGAGTAAACCCGCGTTAAATATTTAATATCTAAGAGAAATGGGAATGTATAATAATCTGGATGTGGGTTATCTTATTTTATGCATTATAGTTTTAGAATTAATATTTTAATGTCATTTCTTAATTTAAAACCTTTAGGTCTTAGGACATTGTCTGAAATAAAAAGATTTTATATTTTTTATTAAATTGTCCTGTCATTAAAATCAAAAGTTTTCCTTTTGTGTTTTTAATTTGACTTCACGTGTTAAACATCTCTCCTCTACTTTTTAAACAGTTATCAATTTTTAACAAATTTTTAATAAATGCGGTTGATTTTCACTAAAAGGAATTGCATTTTTTGCTGGTATCTATAGTTCCTTCCGATTGAATAAAAACTCGAATGTAGAAAATATTGGAATGCTGACACTCGATACATCACGAGTGGCTCTCGACTCGGCGAGTGATTACCGTTCACTCGACGCACGCCACTCGCCGCCACTCGATGACTCGGAACGACTCGATTACTCGAACCGCCTTACTATAACAACCACAGGCTATTCACTATAAATTATAGAGGCTGCACGAATCGTAAAAAAGTTAACTTTATTGATGAATTTTATGTCTTTTTTTTTTGCGTGGGAAACCATCAAATAACGGGAGGGTGGTCAGACTCTTACTGACTAAAACCCACCCGTGTTCCTTTCGTTGCCTGTATTGCCAGAGGCCTCGCCTAACCTAACCTAACCTAACCCTTTTGGACTGCCACGCGACCCCGGCAGAAATTGCATCATCATCATCATCATTTCAGCCGAAAGACGTCCACTGCTGGACATAGGCCTCCCCCAATAAGGGGGGGGGGGTTGCCATAATCGCCACGCTTGGCAGGCGGGTTGGCGATCGCAGTATGGTGTTAATATGCATAGAGAACGCTGCTGCCCATTCTCTAGTAAGTCCCTTAGTCGCCTTTTACGACACCCACGGGAAGAAATGGGATGGTGCTATTCTTTACGTCCGACACCACACGGACGAAATTGCATGTCTGTGCTCATTTCTGAATGATGTACTTTAATGACCTTTTAACTCTGCTACTATATTACATATTTATATTACTAGGCACCTTGTAGATACTTAAAAAGTTACTCAGCTAAGAAGTTTTAAATTCCACTAAAGAAAGTAACATTGCCGCGCAAGTTGTAAGTGTCAAGTGAGTTATTAAAAAGTTGGTACGACAGCAACTATGCAGAGAATTGCGATACTACAGCAGGCTTAGCACGAGCACCGTTTTGTCGACGGAAGAATAGACAAAAATGACGTTCCGTGAAGACAATACGACGGCAGAAATGTAGAAAGAGTCAACTGCACTTTTTACGACATTCACCCTTTTACATAATTTGACTCGGAATTCTGTGTTTTATCATAGGATGTTTTTCTGTTTGATTTTCAATTTTTACTGATATTAAGTCACGTATATAAAGACAACTACAACATTTTTTCTCAAAATGTCGAAGTACCGTATTTTGGAACAAAACAATTTTTCTCAAAATGTCGAAGTACCGTATTTTGGAACAAAAAAATATTGTATTAATATTGGCCTTAACCATTTCTTAGGTAATCTATTAACTAAATTATGTAAAATAGGAGAAGATAGCCTTGTTATTCTATTAATGATCACATTTTTGCGTTCAAAACGCTCTCATGTAAAATCATAATTTTGTATATAACCGTATATACCGGCCAAGTAGTAGAAAAATGCAAATTGTCTTCATTCTTTAGACAACTGTGAGTTTGCAGTGTGATTTTGACAGTTTGGGATAGAAAACTTTCTTCTGAAATAGTCTACATAAAAAAAGACCTAGACAAAAATTGTTAAAAAAGAAAGACAAAATGACAGAATTTTTACGGTGCGATGTCAAAAATGGAGAAACGAAATGTCATTTTGTATAGAAAGTGTTGTGTCTATTCTTCGTTGAAATAGAAAGCGCCATGCTAACCCGTTTTTTTTCTAAGCGGGAGGGTGTGTCAGACTCTTACTGATTAAAACCCACCCGTGTTCTTTCCGTTGCCTGTTTTGCCAGGGATCTTGGTATCCCATTCGGACTTTCCCACGATCCCGGTAGGCAGTCATGCTAACCCTGCAGTAATATCAAACTCACATTTGTGTTCTTGTACCTACCTAAATAGTCGAGTTAATAAAAATACGCGACTAGTTTTGCGTCGAAGATGAATATGACGACGTAAAACCTCAATTTCTATAACTCGCGCCAATTTCAAGGTTTATCGAGGTATACCGAATACTTGTTAGCATGGAATAAAGAAGATTTGAGCGCTCATAATACAATAAAAAAAGACTTGGGAATTGGAAGTGAAATAATAAATAGTAAAGTCAAGAGTGGCAGCATTTGATTCTCTAGCCGGACTACTATCTTCTAGGGATAGAATCAATCCATTCAAGGCTATTTTTAGTGGTTTCGACGAGACTTCTGCGTCCAGAACTGTCTCGAATTTGTATTTCAGTCACGATTAGTAAGACTAACTGGAAAGTCCCAAGTAGTGTAAAATGTCTTAATGTCTTGAAACGTAGGTAAAATATAATTAAACAAGAGTCAAATACATTTTTTCAAAATAGATTTCAAATAAATCTTCCCAATCGTAATCAATCCTAAAATAATAAATGTGTTTTCTCTTCCCCAGGTAAGCGCGTCAACAATGCAGACTTCCGAACAATGAGTACGTAGAATTACCATAACGATAGCACATAATTTGATGGTCGCCATTATCAAAACGATTATTAAAATGAATAATGCAAATCGAGGTCCTTTAATATTATTTTCGTCGTTGAATATTATTATTAAAGTCATGTCGTTATATCGCCTCGATAATATTTGGAAGGGATTGGCCTTTCTTATACGACATCTTTTATTGCTATTGAAGTCAATAGGTACCACTATACACACCTTCCTATCGGGGGTAATCTGATCACACAAGTTTTGTAACGAAAATCCTGTAAGGAAACAACGCTTCATTTCAAAGTATCATCTTCACAAATTACATATCTAGGCTACTTCAGTTACAACCATAAGTGTTTCAATCGTTAAATGTGAAGAGTATGAATGAAGCGAAGAAAAACATTATTTTTATGTTCAAGTTTTGTTTGTCAACGCTACTCGCGTTGCAATTAGAGCAACGGCCACGCTAATGACAGCTCACCGCCATCTTAATTCGCACCTCGTATTACAAAATGGCGGCTGTTCGCGGGCACTCCATCATTATGCATCCACTCGCGAATTTCCAGAAAATATCACGAAATTTTATCAAGCTCGTGAATATTTATAACGACACGAAACCCATCTACATGGACTTTTAAGAGAACGGGGACAGTTAATTCGCAACGTTCAACGCAATACTAATAGTCCGATTCGATTGGCTTAATTGAATTAATTGCTATTTCACTGTGATGCGATGCGATTTAATTGTGTTTTATTTCCTCGGAATCGTGGCCGTCTTTGTTGATAGCAATTAAACGTGTAAGTAATCCTTTGGATTAACGGGAGGTGTTCGTGTAATTTACTGTGTTTGGGACGTGGGTCGTGTTTATTTGTGTATTTTCCAGAAAAATAGATAGGTACCTACCTAAAATAATGTTTTCTTACAGACGGCAAAAACACATTTCTGGGTACCTACCAATTTAAGGTAATGTTGAGACTAAAGTTTTGCGAACAAATTAATGTTCCAATTTTAGTTGAAATGTTTTAGACATTGGTTGGACACACGGTTGTCCATTCTCGAACAAAACATGGCATATATAAACGAAAATTAATTTATTCGGGTCGTCTCCCGCGAACCTCTTCTAAGCCAAGCTCAGGTGAAGGTGGGGGGGGGGAGGGATAGAGTACACAAATCACTGTGTTTACGTTTGAACCATATTAATGGATTTTCACTTAGGTAGGTGTAGACGTTTGTTTTACCATAGATTCTATGTATTTTACGAGTAGATGGGCCAATCTCGGAATTCAGATTGGCCTCAAAAATTTAACGTAATAATATAATAATAACCAATACGTTATTTTTTTATCAAAATTGAATTACAATTTACCAATACACACGAAGGAACAAGAACATAGTGAACATGAACTATGTTCGTCAGAAATGTTCGTGTCGTTCCAATTTCGTTTTTCTGTGTGAACGGTGTTCGGAGAATATGGTGTTCGTGTTCGCTTGCTAATTTACGTCCACGCGAACCAAATGTTCCCTGTTCGATGTTCATGTTCACAATGCTTTATTCGTTCCTGAAAGTTCTGATGTTCACCATCACATAATACCTAAAGTCACTTTATTTTCATATAACGGAAATGAAACCCATTGCAATCAAATTGTCTGGATCGAAAAAGGGATGTTATCAGTACAGATTAATGCTCCTGCTTAAAACCCTTTCCTTCTAGTCAGATGGTACTTTTTGGGAGGAGTCCAACTATTATTTTTGAACGACACTGGTGCCGATTCTGTTGTTCACCGAACTTAACTAAACTATCACTAAAACTTCTTATTTTTGGTTAAGAGAATCCTAAAAGCTATTCTGCAAATAAGTTTCAATAAAATTAGAAACAATTTTGACACAATTATATTCGAGTTTGACAATCGTAAGTTGAGTACACCATAGGCCAAAATAGAGGTGACAAAATGCGTTCGACACAGATTATATTCAAAATAGTCGAATAAAGAACAATACATTTGTCAAATCCATGATTTTTGTATCTGTCGTAACTTCGACAGACAAAAGTAAAATATTTTATTGGAAAATTCGAATTTGATTTTATTATTAAATAAAGTTTATTTCAATGTGTTTGCGATGGTAGCAATGAAAATAATAAGCTCCATTAAATAGAATACAAGTGCCTCAAGCTGACCATATGAAAGACCTTGGTATAAACCTCGACAGACGTCTTCCTTGGAAAAACACATTTTCACTAAGAAAGTTCTACTGGTCACTATTTGACCTGGAAAATAAAACAAAGCTATAATCGAGCCTTTATCCCTATGGCATTCAGCTATGGGGAACAGCATCATACTCTAATATAGAGATCACACAGCGATTTCAGACCAAGCTTCTAAGAACAATCACAAACGCCCCATTGTTGTACCAAATGAAGCTCTACACCATGATATAAAAATACCGACAGTAAAGAGGAAATAAAAAGCTATCTCAAGTCGTATAAAGAAAGAATTACTCGATACCCATATATCCAGGCTAACAACCTAATGGATAAAAAAGGAATACACAGGCTAAAACACAAAATTCCACAGGATTTCATCGGACAAACTTAGCTTGTTGTTTCATAACTGTGTGGATTGTTTCATAACCTTGGATGTGTCAAAGGACACTTAACAAGCAAGACAGAACATGTCATAAAAAATACTGAATGTCCTAATACATAGTGGCAGATTGTAAGAAAAAGGTGACTTAAAGAAATTGTCCAACATGAAAGGTATTTATCTCTGATTTTATATCTACTTACTAGAACTGTCTTACTTAATGTAAACTAACCAAATAAAGTTAAAGCAGTAGCTGATAATAGCTATGTATTTTCATGTCCTTTAAGAGCTTGTTCACACAAATATACCATTTAGAAATATATGTAGGTACTAATGTATATTTTATATTACTTCCTATTGCTTTTGCACCAGGGTTTCAGTGTTTTTTAATAACAAATTATACTTGTTTACAGGTACGAGTTTGACTGCTGCTATGAAAGCCACACCAAGCACCAATACTATTTAACCTCGCAAAGACAGCGAGGGAGGAGACCATTCTATGTGAAAAAGATGAGGAATGAGGGTGGCATGAGAAAAGAATGGCACCCATGTCTTTATAGGAAGAATATAGGAAACAAAAACTTAATGAATAAACAAAAATGTAGCTTTATTATTTATAAAAATATATTGTTTTCTAGAAAAATGTCTCGTTATTTGTGTGAAACTACCACAACGTGGCTTTAGTCCTGCTGTTCTGTTGTGCTGGCGTCATAATATGGGTACATGGGATAACACATTGGATAATCACTATCTCCGATGAGCTTTTTCACTAACTCATTCCATTCAAACCTGAGCGCCTACTGAGCCTCCTGATTGAGCTTTCTCTATAAATCTGGTTTATCGTTCAGTAAAGTCTCCGGTATTCTCGTCGCCGTAGGAAAGCCCTATCAAGGACATCTTGTTCGTCTGTCCCAATCTAGGGAGTAAGTACAAAAATCTTTTTTCAGCCATTTGGAATGGGTTGGAACGGTCTTGCAATGTTTCCAACTGATAGTTGAACAACTCTAATAACTGAACTCTTTCTTGACAGTTAAAAAAAATAGTTTCTGGTTTCACAGAATCTGGAAATGGATTTATCCACTTGTTTTCCAAATTATACACATACACACACGTACATAAACTCACGCCTTCTTCCCATGGGGGTAGGCAGAAACTATAGAATGCCACCTGCTGCTTACATGCTCCTTCTGCTTCGTTTACGTTCATACATTTAAGTTTGGTCATACACCCACGCCGGTTGCGAGTACTACGCACCTGACCTTTTTGACAAACATCATTAATGAGGTCACTTTGTCTTTCTGGGGCGTCCCCTCCTGGCATTTCCACTCACATCTGCCTTGTAAATACCTTTTGTTCATTCATCCTCTCAACATGACCAAACCATCTAAGCATACTTTTTTCAATTTTTGTCACTACTTACATCTTCCTTTAAACCGCACTGTTGCCTTATCACATCAATTTTCAGCCTATCATTTATAGTCACACCACACATGCTTCTCAAGGAACGCATTTCCACAGCATTTACTCTACTTTCATGCTTTTTCCAAATTATAACTAAGTCATTAGATGTTCAGTACAAAAATACCTCTAAGTTATCACGAATGAATTTCTAATATCAATAATTTTATTATTTCTTTCTGCCGCATCGACAACAGCTGCAATCACATAAGCGTCCTTACTGATCTAAGGTTTTCCAAACCCACAAGCATCCAAACTTTCAAGAAATCTAAGAGAAATGTGGTTTGTAAATTTTAGTTCATGACAACTAATTTTATTCCACACCTTTTTAATCGCGATTAAAAATAATCTGATTTAGTTTGAAAATTACAATTTTAGGTGAAAAACGTCAAATTCAGAATAGCATAATTGCCATTTTCACTAAATTGAATAACTAAAATGACATTAGTGCTGTTAAACTATAATATAGTTAATTTATGTCACTTTAGTTAATATCAGAATGGGAAACATCGTCTGACAGGAATAAACGAAATTTTGGTGATTTTTGGTCTAGTTTAGAGAAATTTGTGACAAGAGAATCGGCACCACTATATTGCCTTTTATCTACCATTTTAGAAAGAACGAAAGAAAGAATAATACATTTAGTCGTCACAGAAACACGTGCATGCAAAACGATCTAGCTGTAAACAGAAAAGATTAAAACGTTATTTTCACCTTTTTATTTTATTATTTGTATTATGTGTTTCACGAACTGTATCCAAAAAAACATTATTATTTCTTTCTTTTGATTTTCACAAAGTATGTACTACTATGGCCGCTATAAATAATAACAAATAATAAAAATAAAATGAACGTGTTTTTTTCGGCGTTTATTGCTCGTTCTATATAATGGAAAATAGTATACGGTGGTACGGAACCCTTCGTGAGTGAGTCCGAGTCGTACTTGGCTGCTTTTATTTATACTTCAGTGGTCATCCTGTCCATCCTCATTTTATACATAACATAGTTTTGATACAGTCAAGCGAATGCAGTCGCAGGAAAAAGCAAGCACAAAATGTTTAATACTCTATAGTTTCATTAACATACATATAATCACGAGCACAAAACACGAATATTCGGCAGCACGTCATGACTGTGACAAGAAGGCTTCCACTCAGCGTGATGCTATGCTATGGGGGTCCCCACAGTACAGCGCTAAATTTCAGTGGTGGGTGACCACTAAAAATACCTCAAAAGAAAAAAAACGGAACCCTTATAGGATCACTCGTGTGTCTGTCTGGCTGTCTGTTTGTCTGTCTGTCACAGCCCATTTGCTCCGAGTCTACTGGTCCGATGAAGTTGAAATTAGGTACACATATGATTTTTTGTGACCCAAACACAGACGTGTAACGTAAATAAATGAATTTTGAATATAGGGTTCACTTTTGGGGGAAATATTAGAAAAATATAAATAAAGTATTGCAAACTGTACCGTGTGACATATAAAATAACATGGTAAAACTCTTAATATTTTGCGTACAAACTTAGATTTGCAGTTGGAATGTATGGGAGAACATGTTTTCCAACTACAATGTTAAGATTGTTCTTGAGATAAATTATCTTGGAATAAAAAACGTGGTAGATATAGATAACATATTCATTGTAAGGAACGCTCACCACGTGAGTTCCTCTCGCACTTGCCCGGTTTTTTCTTATGGAAATCTTCACAGATACCTCCCGTGGTGGAACAAACCTACCAATTATTTGCAACTACCTACCTAATTCCACGCAGTTTTCTAGCTCACAGCTTCTGTATTAAATTTTTTAGTCCCAACCGCCTTCAAACAAAATTCTAACAGTTAAATAAATAACTCTAAACTTACAAAGATGACGAAAAGTAACTCAATTGTTATTAAAACGCGTCATTCTTATCTCTTCTGGCGGTGTCGATCCTCAAATAAAACGGAAATAAAACAAAAGAAGTTCGAAATTAAACTTTCCTGAATATATAGAAGCGATCCTTTTGTCGGCATAATCGAGGGGCGTGGTGGGTCCCGATCTTTACTCCCGACCCTAAATTATCGCGCTCCAATGGTTGCAGATAAAGATTAAACTATTAAACGAGCCCTCAGAACTTTTGTTAGTGTTTTATAACTTTTTTTTGTCTTTCCTTACCTGCCTGCCAGGATTTTTCCTATAAATTACCAACTTTAAACTTTGTGGGTGTTTTTTTTATCTGTTTTCGTCGTTTTTTGCTGGCGATAGATTGATAGCTTTGTGAAGTTTTGGTGAACATTAATTATCTAACTATCTACCTTACCTTTCTTTTTTGTTTTACCTACCTGAAGTGTTATAAAGTTTCCAAAAACTCGCTGTTATGGTGTTGAATTATTTTCATCAAAGGAGTGTCAGTAGCTTATGGTGTTTGCACTTTATTTCATTAACATTAACGAACTTCACTCCACTATTACCCTGTATCCTTAATTATAGGAAATGAACGTGAGCAGTGGTGGCCCAGTGGTAACGGCCGCGACTTACGAGTTGCAAGTCGTAAGTTCGAACCCTGACAGGCGCTTTACTTTGTGTAAATTATTTCGTCACCACTGCTCTCAAAACGGTGAAAGAAAACATCGTGAGGAAACCGGTATGTACCAGAACAAAAACAAAAATTCAAAGACATGTGACATCTACCAACCCGCACTGGGCCCGTGAGGTGGACTACGGCCCACTCTCCCCCTCACCGAGAGGAGGCCTGAGTCCCAGCAGTGGGGGAACATTATAGCCTGATTATGCTATGTATGCTATGCTAGCCTGTATCCCGAGCAACTTCACTCATTCCAAAATGAAGAGCTGCCTGTCCACAAACCTATCCGCTTAATCTCTCATGAATGTGGGCACCCTCGCTGACCCACAATTAAACTGGACGGATGCTGATTGATGAACGAAACAGAAGAATAAGTTGTTCCAAGAGAGTGCTTCCGTACTCCGCTAATAGTCATGTAATGACACCGAATGGACTATGATCAGGAATTCCATCGAATATCGGAACTTACATCAACTAGACATACAAGCAGTATTTTTTCCCTGAATGGTTTCAGGGAAAAGCAGAGAGACAATAAGAATAGGTATCATAAAGATCCATAATATTCACATTCTTTTTTTTTCCTCCATTGTCTGCTTGCCGTCCTTTTATCGATTTTAACTGTAACAGACCTTTTGTGAATGAAACCATAGAGTATTATAACATTTTGTGCAAACATTTTGTGCTCGCTTTTTCCTGCGAGTGCATTCGCTTGTACTGTATCAAAACTATGCTATGTGTGATAACAGTATGACTACTTAAGTGTAAATAAAAGCAGCCAAATGCGAGTCGGACTCACACACGAAGGGTTCCGTACCACCGTATAATATTTTCCATTAAATAGATCGCTCAAAAAACGCCGAAAAAAACACGTTCATTTTATTTTTATTATTTGTTATTATAGCGGCCATAGTAGTACTCTGTGAAAATAGAAATAAAGAAAGGATAACGTTTATTTGGACACAGTTCGTGAAACACAAATAATAAAATAAAAATGTGAAAATAATGCTTGAATAACAATACTGTGTGCCTCACGGCTGCGCCGAAAAAGGTTAATTTCAGCATTAATACCAGACAGATGCTGTCTGACGCTGGTTTTCTAAATAACCTTTAGGGACAAGTGACGGGAAGTACAAACAGTTTCAACATACCTAATACATATTTTTTATACTTATAAATGAATACACTAGTAAGCAAACAAATATAATTACAAAAAAAGAAACAACAAGAACTGTCTCAGCAAAACCTGTTCTTAGCGAAGCGCTAAAGGCCGCCGAGCGCAGCGGACTATACACCGACAGTTATTTAGTTTTATGAAATGAGAAAACACTGTGGGTTGTTTGAAAAAAATAATAATAAGTATTGACAATAATAACAATAAAAACTAATATTAAACAAAAAACTCAAGCGTCTACTTATTACTGTTCAAAAGATATAGCCCTGTCACAGATGGACGAACGGACAGCGGAGCCTTAGTAATAGGGTTGGCACTTGGCACCCATTGGGTACAGAACCCTAAAAATCATCTAAGCCGTGTTGCCATTTTAGTGTGATGGTCACCTATCACACCAAAACGGCAACACAGCTTAGATGATTTACGACACACCTACATAATTAATTATACAGGATTTTTCAGACCACTAGGTACAGTCAAAAACATAAATAAATACGTAACACTTACGTACTCTTAAAATACCTGTTCATATAAAGTGTATTACGATAAAGTATATCGTTAGTCAGGTCTTTTCCCAAACGTGCAATCGTTATTTCACGAGGCCATCGCTTTTACATTTTGCGTAAGTTTTTTTGTGCCTCAGTATTTCTGCTCGTAACTTTACTTATAGGTTTTTTTAAGTCGTGCTGCTTCCTTGTTTATAAAATAAAAGCTGTATCATAAACAACAAACAATTACGTCATTTCCTATTACTCGTAAATGCACGCACCAGTTAAATCAGTTACCGGATCTAATTAGCACTAACTCGATCTGTTCATACTTGAGCCGAATCTGATTAGCGAGGAGGTACGTTCAAACCGGATGGTTCCAACGCCGCCAGATGGCGCCACTTGCCGATGCAATATGATTTACTGCGTTAACTACTGATATTCTGTTTAGGAATATTTATTGCATAGCTAAACATCAAATTGCACACCATTTTATTATTGTGATAGAAGAAACTACTGGAAACTGTTTATTGGGACAGATTAATAGGCATAATATAACTTCACTCTGGTTGGGTACAAACAAGAGAACAAACCTTTGCCGTGATCCAAGGTATTCCTCTCCTCTCACATTTTTTTTTGGGTACCTCCCTTGCACGTACTGTGGGGATGATATATTTTTTTTTCTCGTCTACCTCATGGTGTGGGATATCGTTGGATAGGCCGTTCAAAAATATTGTGGTCTTGTGAACACCACTTTCCGGGTCAAGGATCCGTGCGTAGGTAAGATTAAGCATTAAAGTGCAAATTGTTGCTAGAATCAAGTGTAACCCCCCCCCCCCCCTATCCCTGCCAGCTAAATGGTTGTCTATGGAGATGTGAAAAAATTCACGGTAGTAGTTCATATAATGAAATTGAAAGGAAAACTATTACAGCTAAGTGGGCTTTACAAGTTAACAAGTAATAGTCGACCAACTTAAATTTGCAGTTGGAGAATTGACCGTGGCATATATCGATGTACCGGAGAACATGTTTTTTAACTACAATGTTAAGTTTGTTATTGGGATAAATTGATCACAACTTTTCAACTTCATTGTGCGTGGTCCGACACGTACTTGTCCGGTTTTTTATGTTGCTATTGATTGCTTCCAGACATATTACACAAAGTCAAGCTAGTGCAAAGTGAAGTGCTGCTAACATAGTGTAAGCCTTTTATGAATACAAGTATTTTCTATGGGCCTGTGTCGCCTGAAATAAACGGTATTATTATTTTTACGTCTCTTGACATTTCTCGGGACCGTGGAGCCCCGGATCTTTGGAAGGCGTACGAGGGGACGAAGCCAATTCGTAGAGGCCCGTTCGCTGTTTTTTTAATGAAATGAGGGGTACCAACAGACGATTATCCCTGTTTACACTATGCAAGTGCACAAAAGGCAAACCCCGCGCCCTGGTTGGTGTAGGACTATTGCGGAATATGGAAACAAACATATTGGATCCAATAATAAAATAAAAATATATTGGTTTGGGTGGCTAAAGTGAACTGCTTGTCTAGAACTATGGAAAGAATATGGCCTGCCTATTATAATAATAAGAATATTTGCCTGACCAATGTTTTATATAAAATACAGAGATAACTGCACAGGCAGAATAACTGCAGCTGCAGGATAACTGCTGCTGGCAGGGGGTGACTTGCACACTCAATAATGGGCTCCCGAAAACGGTTGCTAGGACAAAGTGTACCGACAAGGTCTCCTCACAAGCACCTCAAGACACGTTGCCGACGTGTCTTGAGGTGCTTGTGAGGAGTGGAGAGGTATTCCACGGCTATCAAGACAATCCCGGAAGTACGGTCAAGATCCTTACTGGAATACTTCCTTCCTCCGAGCACGTTCACTCTTGCTACTCTCCACCTAGCCGGCCAGTAAAGGCAAAAAAGAGGTTGGAGCTCTGTTGCTCGTCAGTGTTCACTCCAGTCGGCCAATAAAGGCAAGCCAGAGGTTAAGAACAAGACTTCTCCCGGGAGCTAGGGTGCGTGGGGTCACTACTGCCCAACAGCTCGCTACACGCTGCCCTGCGGGTTTATGTATCTCTCTTGGTCTGGCTCCTAATCCTAGACCTATTTTGGCAAAGTTAATTCTACCGGCACAGACCTTCGGAGCGCGTAAGCCCCACCGCGACGTCAACGTTGAGATGTGGCGTTGGGGTTATTATTATTATAATTAAAAGCCCTACTCATAGGGGGGTGATGGATGATCTTTGCGTTATGCTCGTGAACGACCTGACCATGGTTTTATTATTGTAAAACCATGCGTTGTGTAGTTAACTGTTTATTTATTTTAATTCGATGGTGCTAGTTTATCATTTTTCACTTCGAGTTACAGCTATAGCCTTATATAAGCGGACACGTACTTTATACCTGGAGGCTTTTATTTAGATATTAAGTTCTGTTTACGTTTTTATGTTGTAATTTTTATTTCTGCAGTTTTCATTGTTTTGCTAGTATATTGGCGTGTGCTAGCTAACATATGGCAAGTAATTTAATGAAATGTTTTGTGTTTCGTAGTGTTAATTACTTTGCATACGATTTGTAGAGAATCAAGTTTATATAACTGAACAGACGGGTGTGCTGCTGGAGAGTTGGTTGCGTCACTTCTTCTTCCCAGCTAAAGCACTAGGAAGTGGTGAAGGGCGGGCGTTTTTGGGGGACTCTCTTATGTCATTTTGACGTTCGATAAGTGCTGATTCTCAACGTAGTTTGAATAAATGACTTTTGATTTTGGTTTCATCACGCCAAAATAACAATTTTGTGAAATCCCTTTTACGAGGAGAGGAGAATTAAAACAATCACCTTTTAAGGCTTATCTAACAAGCCAACATCGTTGTCACCCCAAAACCGATATAAATGGATATACACATGTTATACAGGCATGATAAACAAACAAGGGGATGCAATATCTCGGCAATTATAGGCGAGCGCCGATCTCCAATATCCGGCGAGCACAATCAAGATGGCCGAGCTTCCAGCGGCCATGTTGCTACGTCACAGCGATACAGCAATTTGTTTACACCCTGTATGGGATAAGTTTTTATTAATTAAATAGGAATAAAACAAAACATAATATCACGCCTGTAATCCCCGAAGGGGTAGGCAGAGGTGCACCTATAGTACACCCACGTTTCGCCAGTTATGTTTAAGTCCCATGCCATAGGGGGCGAGCCTATAATAGGAATATTTTGTAAATTAAAGGAAAGTGTGATGAACATTTTATGCAGTAGGCAATATAGGTAACATTATAAAATATCCTAATCACTCGTCAATTTGAATTAATTAGGTTTAAAATAATTTAAATCCAGATATGGTCAAAAAGAAAGAAAGAAAGAAAAAGTATTTATTTGGACTCGCACCGGAGATCACAAATTAAACTAAAAATCACTCATAGAAACATAAAAAGAAATAAAAAAAAACAAAACAAAGTACTTAAAGTAAAATGAAAATAAAACAAAAAGTCCTGTACGAGGCCAAAAGGCTCCTAACTCAGCATAATGCTGCGGTACTTAAAGTGTCGCAGCGCTGGTATTCTGATAGGGCCCACTGTGATGTCACGGATAGATAAAGAAATAAATAAAAAATAAAATAAAAAATAGAAAAGTTATTTATATCAGTAAAATTTATAAGTTCCAACATATATATTCCTCTCATCGCATTGAATGCATTGGTTGTCCGAGCACCCCGTGGAAAATGAACATCCAAGATAATGCCACCGACTTTATAAGTAGAATACGCTTAGGCCCGTATTACAGAACTAAATCAAAATCAAAAGTCATTTATTCAAACTAGGCTGAAAATCAGCACTTTTTGAACGTCAAACTTCACTCAAAATTCAAGCATTAGGTACTTAGAACTCGTTTAGAACCATTTGATTGGTTGAAACTAATGTGAGTTTTAAGTAATGAGTCTTGAGTATGTTTTTGTAATACGGCCCTTACATCCCACCGCGAAATTATACGAGTATGTTAAGCCCTGCGCGACACCGATAGGGTCTTACACCCATTTTTGAAAACTGTCTTAATTAAATTCTATAGTGCTGATATGCCCCAAAAAGATCACACAATTTTTATTCAATCGATAAGTGCCATAAAAATGCATTAAAATTTTTCATTTTCAAATTTCGCGCGTAGTTTGAGGAAAACGCTGGACGCAGTGGATGCCATGTTGCTCTGTGACGTCACTTGGCTATGTAAACAAATGCGCTGATCTATTATCTAACTATCAGTTGACAGTTGACACGTTTTAGTTTACACAGCCATATGACGTAATAACATGGCGGCTACTATTTCATGGTGTTTTTTATCAGATTAGAAAAACTGAAAACGTTGAATGGAATTTTAAAATTTATTTTATTATTTTATGAACTAAAACTAACATTTTCCGACTACTTTATGCCTAAACTATCTCAATAATATATATATATAGGTTTTTCTCGTATATAGTAAAATACCCTCAATTAAACTGTCTCCTTCTATATGTCTCCCAGCTAAAGCACTAGGAAGTGGTGAAGGGCGGGCGTTTATGGGGGACTGTCTTATGTAACTTTGACGTTCGAAAAGTGCTGATTCTCAGCCTAGTTTGAACAAATGAATTTTGATTTTGATTTTATAAATACCGTTAAACGTTTATAGGGCGTCTTAAGGTCATAACAGGGAAGAGGTTTCAAAGAACACTTTTATGGCAATAGATCCCTTGTAGAGGTAAATAGATGAGAGGTATAATACTTGTTGAAATCGCGACGTTCTCGACAAGACATCGGGTTTCATCCGGCATCGGTTTCCATTTTCTTCAAGGTTCTCGGGAATATGATATTTTTGCGCGTGAAAAGCCACTACTTTTATGAGTTACTGTTCGAGATGGGGTTACTTGTGCTAAGGGTTTCGTGTGCAAGGTCAGATGCGGACGGTTAGGTAAAGTTTGATTTCTTTTGTTTGTTATTACTTTATAGGCTGTGTTTGTAGTTTTGTTGCCTTCGACTATTCTTGACATTTTGGTGTGTGGGAAATCGGAAAGTGGAAAATATCGTATGTAAAACGGGGCGTATATTATTAACGTATCTCTTCAAAGAGATTTTTTTTTAGTAAAAACCTTTTTATTAAAAACAAACTTTTAATGAACTAAAAAGTATAAATAAACAGTGCCTGTGCTGTTGCCTATTTAGGAGTTTGTAGCAGCCAGATCAAGGTGGACTTTAGAATGGACTATCATAAATAATTGCGTATATAACATTTTTGGGCCTCTGCTGTTGACCGTTGAGGAGTTATCTCGTCTTGTCTGGGTGCAGCAGCCAGGTCATAGTAGACTTAAGTACGGACTATCATAATTAAATGCGTTTATAAAATTTAGTGTCTCTTCTGTTGACCGCGTAAGAGTTTCCTCATCAGGTCCTAGGTTTAGCAGCCAGGTTACAGTGACTTTAGAACAGACTATCACATTGAAATGCGTAATTAAAATTTCGTGTCCGTACTGTGTAACGATGAGGAGTTCTCTCGTCTGGGGCTAATCCTGGGTGTAGCAGCCAGATTATGGTGGATTTTAGAACGTCAATTATATTTAAATGCGTATATTCTTTTTAGTGTCTGTACCGTTGACCGTTGAGGAGTTGCTTCGTCTGGAGCCAATCCTGGGTATAGAATCAGGTGTAAAACATCACAAAAATGCATTACTGAACCAACACGTAAAATTTCAATTCGGTAGGATAAGAGGAAGTGAATTCTGCTTGCAAGATTTGACGCATATGTACACTAACTAACTAACAAGGCAAGTTAAATAAAAGCTTGCTTTGCTTGCCAGTAACAAATATATACAGTGGATAGGTTATTAAATGCCTTTACCAGTATTCCGTTTTGGCGTTTCGATTCTCATTCAAGCTGGCCACAGAGAACTGCTGTAGCAACTATGTTTTTTTTATGGATTCGTATACTTAGGCTTTGTTTCATATTGCAGTACTGAAACTGAAAAAAAAACGCTGAAAACATTAAAAAAACATATGGGAAAACATAATCCCATTGCCCGTCTAGAGATTGACATTGACTACTAATCTAAGTTTGTCGTTTTTTTTTTTATTTTTATTTATGCATAAATCATTAGAATAACTCAAAAACTACAACAAATAAAAAAAATGTACGACAAACTTTCGCTGTTTCGCCATGATTAAAAAAAATGCGGCACTTGTTCAAAAAACACAACCAACTTACGGACAACCACAGATTGACTGGCTATAAAAGTGACATATGCGTTCCGATTCACTTTTTTTTTGGTGTGACCATAGTTAATATAATTCTACAGAGTTTTTGATAGTTTGTGGGCGGTATATCGCCTATACTTGTCAAGAGCATCGAACATACTATGTGGGAGGCATATTCCATTAACCTGGTTAAGCTAAGCTGTAGCTACTGTTCTACCTAAATCGCTCTACAAAAACAATTTGTTAATTTATCCGTTCTTAGACGAGACAGAAACAAAGTTGCTGCCTCATTTATTCCAAGCCTTTAAAGATTAGTTACTAAAGTATGTAAATAAATCAAGCAGAGTCCAGATCGGGGCTATTCGACGCAAGGCTACCTTCTTCTTGTATATTAGCCTTATTTGTTATCTGGCTCGCCCTTACCTGAGTATTCGTTTAACATTCACAGAACATAAGTTTTCTTTGCCTTGCTCTTTTTTGGGCATTACGTGAATGGGAAACGCGTATGGTTAAGGATTTGAAATTTTTATGTATGTGTCATGTATTGTGTACATCTTTTGTTGGAGATCCTAAATCAATAAATAAATAAATTAGAAATTCGTGTATCATGACGAGGTCCTAAATGAGAGTCAGAAACTTTTCTGACTCTCATAAGTATCAATGAGACTCAGAAAAGTTTCTGACTCTCATTGATTCAAAAAATGATATCTACGTTTATGACATTCTTTCTGATACATTATAATATTTACAATTACGGCCACGCATACTCGTCGTGCGATACGACAGCAGCTGAGTCAAGACAACCCAGCATTAGTATGCTGGGATGTCTTGCAACAACACAAACACACAGCAAACATTTTCTTTACTTTAGTAAGTAAAGAAAATGTTTGCCACCCTTTCCCACGTCACACACACTATTACACTTTATATTTTCCTTCCATACTGAGCCAACAATCCAGTTAAGGCTCCTACATACTGGCGCGACTTGTCGCGCGACGCGATGCGACACAAAGACACCGCGTGTAGCGCTACAAGCGGTGCCTTTGTGTCGCGACGCGTCGCGCGACAAGTCGCGCCAGTATGTAGGAGCCTTTACCTAAACTAAAAACATAAGTTCCTTGGTTGTTCGCTGCTGTGTCGATCAATTTGGTACACTCTCAGTGCGCGGTAACGAAATCCTATGAGACTATAAGCTGTGGCGGTGCGCTCGCCGGCTTAGCGTGGTGCTGCCACGTTCGACCGTCAACTACGAAAGTCTCGTGTGCTCGCGTGATGTGCTTATAGCTAAAGCTTGCAGTTTGAGTTTGTGAGTTTTGTATGAGTAGTGAGTACGTGTGGTAAGGTAAAGTGTTGTTGGGTGGTTTCGTAAACGAGAAATTGAGTACTTTATAAGCAAGCGTAAAGTATCAAAAACCGCATCATAGCGCATTTTTTAGTGACATTCATTTAAATGCAAATGCGAGCCAGTCGAATGTAATAAAATGCGTCTGAAAGTGATGAAAGATGTTGTGTTTTTCAGAACTTTTTTCTTACTATGCTGGAATGGGTTTCTGACTTACTAGACGAAGTGACTAATATAATGATATTATACAGAACCTCTGCAATAATATATTAATCTTTATTTACATAACCAAATTACAAGATGATTATTAAAATTAACTAAATTAAATTAAAACTAAGTTAAACCTAAAAAAGGCCCTCGACGCATTGTATCGATATATTTTATATACGATATACCACTGATATAGTTTATCGTAATACTTTGGGTACTCGTTACGTACTTTGACAACTCGGGATACTTTGAGGCAAACATGAATTCATGTTTGTTTCGCTGTTTAATATTGAACCCCATTTTGCCCGAACTCTTTATCGACATCTAACTTTTATGATAAACAAAGATAATCCGCCATACATACGACTGAAATATCCGAACAAATCCCTGTAATAAAATATATACCTGCTTAATATAACTTTGTTTGTACTTAACAAACAAAGTTATATTAAGTCCATGAAAGAATTTCTGGTGAACATTATTAATGTAGTAGCGGGGACCGCTTCATGAAAAGGTCGGTACATCATAATTGTGTCCCATTGTTATTGGATACTAATCTAGGGGTTGATTGCTTACTACGAATAAAAAATATACTAGGAATAATATTTTAAGATGTACTCGTAGTAGGTAGGTAATGTCTGTGAAGGTTAATAACACAATTAGGTACAATACCGTTAGGAAGATAGAAAATTCACTTTACGTAGTCGGGACTAAGAGCAGAGGAGAGTAAGAATAATCATTTATAGGGTTCCGTAGTCAAAGATATCCCATACCATAGGATTGCCGAGAAAAAAAAAACCATCCCCACTTTACGTGCAAGGGAGGCAGACAAAAAAAATTTTTTTTTCGAGATTTAATTTAGCACTTTGTCGACGTGATGCCAAATTACATCTTTCTACTAAGAGTCTAGAGAGAACTAAGCCGCGGACAGATAGACAGAAAGGCAGACGTACATGGCGAAACTATAAAAATAAAAGGGGTGTCAGCTAATTGGTTGTTTTTGTATACGTGAAAAAAATCATGGCAGTATTATATATAACAAAGTTAAAAGGAAATTTATAACAGCTAAGTAGGCTTACAAGTTAACGAGCTTTAGTCGGTCAATAACGTTACATAACTCTGTAATTATTTCTTCCAATTTTTTGGGTGTTTTGGAGAAAAGAACGATATCGGCAAACCTTAGGTTGCTCAGAAAATGTCTGTTTTTGTAGATTCCTTTCTGTTTCATGTTTAGGCCTTTCATTATAAACTAAAACTAAACAAGATAGATTAAAAACTTGGGAGATAAGGGGTCTCCCTCCCCGTTTTATCCCTCTACATATTTTAACGTCTGCACCTAGTCGGTCCAGCTTCACTCGGCTTACACTATTGTTGTATATATCTTATAGGTTTAATTATGTAGACGTTGGGGATTTTTTTTAATTTTAGTACCAAATGATTTCATGATATAGAATCAAAAGCCTTTGCGAAATCAATTAAGGCTAGTTAGATTTGTGCTTTCCGTTCTCGGTGTTTCTCTATCACCTGGTCTAGGGTGTGAAGGTGGTCGATAGTTAGTACTGAATCCTGCCTGCTCTACCGGTTAGTGCTCTTCTAGGTTTGGCAATATCCTTTTGTCTTTACATGCTGCGAAAAGTTTATATATGGTCGGTAACAAGTTTATGGGTCGCTAATTGTTAACATCCGCTGGATCGCCTTTATTGTACAGAAGTATACTTCTCGATTCTGCCCAGTTTTTTGGTGTCCTTTGTTCTTGTATTATTTGAATAAGTAGTCGTGTTAGGGGGCTGCACAGAACAAATCTTTCCACTTTTTAGAGCCTCGTTTGGTATGTTATCGGGCCCAGGACTTTTTTCCCGTTTCATTTTTTCTATTTGTTTCATTATTTCTAGATTGTCAAAGAGTTCACTGGAAGAGTCATATTATTATCTAGGGTTTCGTCTGTGTTTGTATCCGGTGTTTTTTGCACTGAATAGTGGCAGTTTTATTGCTGTAGTTACTATCTCTTTTCTTGATTTTACCGTTTCTGCTAAAACTTGGGACTTTAACTTAGGTATCCGGTATTGCAACGAATAGTACTCAAAAGCCTATAACGGTAAATCAAAAAGCTTTAGACTATTTGGATAGCTACCAATATCTAGGTAAGCAAATGTCCTTCAAAATGTTGAGGCACACAGATGACATCGAAAGGAGAATAAACATAACATGGAAGTATAGAGTCTAAGAGAAATATTAAAATCAAAACTTCCCATGAATTTAAAGAAAATGGTAATGGACTCCTGCTTACTACCTATCCTACGATCGTCAGACTTGGATATTTAGCAAAGCGACGAAGGACAAAATACAAACGACCAGCCAGCAATGGAAAGGAGCATTCTTAGCATCTGTTTAAAAGACAAACAAAGAAATAAAGTCATACGTACGAGAACTGGGCAGGCCATGTAGCACGGTTGTCGCAACCCAGTGCTGGGCACGCCACGATTGCGGCGATAAGTCCCCTCTTTGAGGAGTGGCTGGAGAGGCGCCACGGCGTCCTCACCTTCCGCCTGACGCAGGTCCTCACCGGACACGGCAGCTTCGGGAGGTTCCTGTGTCGGATAAGGCGGGAGGAAACGCCCGGGTGTCACCACTGTGTGGATCGCCCGGAGGACACGGTGGAGCATACGGTGGAGGTCTGCCCGGCTTGGGCAGAGCACCGCCCTGTCCTCGTGGAGGCGATCGGCGGCAGAGACCTCTCGCGTCCGGCCCTTGTTCAGTCCATGGTACGTAGCGAGAGGGCATGGGCAGCCGTCACCTCCTTCTGCGAAGCAGTAATGCTCGCGAAGGAGGAGGCGGGACGGTTGAGGGAAAGGCAAGTTTCGCGCCCTCTCGCCCCTAGCCGCCGCAGGAGACGCCCAGGGCGTCGGGAATCCCGGGCGGATTTCCGGCCACCGTAGGCGCGGGCTTGCGGACGGTGAGCAATGCGTAGCTCACCGTCCGGTAAGGACCAGGCCCGGATCGACGGCGCGTTGTATTCCACGCGCGCCTCAAAGAGATGTCGTCAGCACATATAGTAGGGGTCCACTGGGGCCGATGCCTGCCGGGGTCGCGGGAAGGTACTTATTGGTCACCGAGGCCCCCGCAACACAGGCAACAGGAAGGAATACGGGTGGGTTTTAGTCAGTAAGAGTCTGACACACCCTCCCGCTCCGCCCAGAGCGGGAGAAGTTATTTGATGATTTCCCACCTTCAAAAAAAAAAAAGGCCATGTAGCACACCTACCTGTCACAAGATAGACCCATAAAACCACGACATGGTCGGGACTAACAGGAAGAAGACTCAGATGACGTCCATTGGAACACTGGTAGGTAGATGAAAATAAGGCTAAGCCAAAAATAGGGAAACCTGGAGAAAAAAAGTACCCGAAAAGGGGCCAGAACCTAGTTGAACAAAGTGTACCTACATTGTTTTTTTAGTAATCCACTTGTATAAGTTATACCTAATGCATTTTTTTTTTGGTTATGGTATTATATGCTATATTATTATTACGAGTATGCTTTTATTAATAAGTTGACATCTTCAGAGGCATCTTCAAATTCAAACACAGGAATGTTTCTTACATTGCCGTGTTTTGATTTGAAGATGCCTGTGAATAAACAGGCACTTGAGATTTTTCAATATTTTCTGTAGGTACGTGACAAGCGCAATGCAATAACTCGTAGCAAGTCTATTGCAGCTGCAACTGTAAATAATAAGCAGAAGTCCTTTCACAATACGTGGATTGTCTGCAGGTACTGTCATTTAGGTATTTATTTCTTTCTTTTTGGAGTGGTAGTATTTCTACACTACAGACAACTAAATTCTTGATGATAGGAAGAAGAAATAAAGAAAATAAATGTTTTAGAACAGACTAAAAGGCACACAATATAAAATACAGCAAATAAAAATGAAAGTATAAAAAATCAAATAAAAAGGGTACGATGTAAGAAATTAGCAGGAAAGTGTGCCTCATGGCTGCGCCAAAAAGGCCCAGTTCAGCAAAAATGCCAGACAACTAGTGCCTGACGCTGGTTTTCAACTGGACCTGAAGTGTGAGGTGACGGATGTAAATCAGTTTTATACTGCAACGTGTGTATGCATACTTAAAAATAATATTATGAATATATACGAGTATGTTGATAGATGGAGAGGGAGAGAAAGGCTAAAGAAAAAAATGGATTTATTGGCTAAAGAACACGTGTTGCGCCAACCACAAGTAACAAGAAACAAGAGGCAGGAAGATAATGATGACCATGAAACGACTACATTCTTGATATCATCACCTGCCTGCCTTTTCCCAACTATGTTGCTGAATACCAGTATTTTACATGGAGCGACTGCCTATCTGACCTCCACAAGCCAGTTACTGGGCTACGTTACCGTTAAAATATTGTAAAACATTTCCCTTACTCATGGATGAAAGAAAGATATGATTCCAGAATGATTTTTAAAAATCGGCTTAATAGCTTATGTAAAAGGTGAAGGTAGGTATAATGGCCGCCACAACCAAGTTAATATGTAATACGATACCCCTTGATAAACCTGGTTGCCAGACTTTCGGGCTTCTGATGACCCGTAACAACTGTCAAAGATCTACAAATAACAGCCGGACCAACAGTTTAACGTGCTTTACGCGGCACGGAGGGGTCTTGGTATGTAAAGATGGTCACCCATCCACGGACCAATCGCGGCAAGCGTAGCTTAACCTGAACGATCGACTCGTGCGGCTGTTATTACTTAGCCATAAACGCCTCCTACATCCTACATTCTTGATAAATACGAGAAATAACATCAAATAACTGAACTTATTCTGGATAGAACAAAGCTACATAATTTTCACGACTAACGAGCAACTATGCTCGTTTCTTGTTTTTATACTAACTGAACATGTTTCTAGAGGCTCTTACAGAGGCAACCAATTTATCTAAGTTTGCCTGCACGGGATGTCCCGAGCTGTAGGTACTGCGTATAATTTTCTTTTGCAATAAATCACGTGTGTGACATTTTTCCGCACTATTCGGATATTAAAGGGTTGTATTCTGTATTTGAAATTGTACCTGTGACACGAGATTGTAACTGATCTCTTACTCAGGTCATTTTGTTCGGTATGTTTATGAGATACCAGTGTTTGCTTAGTCAACAGGCAAAAAGTTCAGTCATGGAAAGCCAGAAACAGGCACCTGCTTCGCTAAAAACTTTGAAAATGCATTTTTAACGTAGGATCGAACAGATTTTTATTACCTTTTTACACTTTTAGAGCATCCACCTAAACTTTGCATAATTTCTTTGTAGAATATATCATAATCAGCCCATAATGTTCCCACTGCTGGAACACAGGCCTCTTCTCTGTGTGAGGGAGTGGGCCTTAATCCACCACGCGGGCCCAGTGCGGGTTGGTAGATGTCACATGTCTTTGATTTTTTCCTTCACCGTTTGGAGAGCAGTGGAGATGAAATAATTTACAGAAAGTAAAGCGCCTGTCTGTGTTCGAACCTATGACCTACAACTTTTAAATCGCGGCCGTTACCACTAGGCCACCACTGCTCTCTCTGTAGAATGTATAGGGTAGGTAGATTCGTATTAGAATCATACTCAAAGCCTGCTATCAATTATTTGTACAATACAATACATAGAGATGTGTGATCATCTTATTACCGAATAACGGAAATGTGGTTATAAGCCTGCTCGACGACATCATCTACCATCTAGTTATAGTGTTTCTAGTGTGGCGGCCATCTACATCGCCACATGTGAACTACGTATCACACTGACGTCACCCAAAATCCTGCATCGCGCAAGCAGAGTTTACCGCGCAACTAGCATGTACACAACATCCCGACATCAACCGTCGGGCAGTTGCCCACCAGACACGACACCCGTCTGGTAGGAGGATCCTCCCTTTTCTATGGAGGATGAGTGAAATTTACACCCTGTTCCTCATGCCTCTATACTCGCAATAACTGATACTATTGATGATAACTGAACTATTTATAATATAATTTTAATTAAAAATTCTCATAATTCCTTTCAAACAAAGCATCTAATGTCATCTAATCTCTTCACCACCCTTGGTTGACTGGTTCTCTACCACTCAATGCCTAAGGCATTAAGTCCGCCTTTATACAATTTTTTGTGTGTAAAAAAATTAAATAGATAAATACTAGTACCATGTATCTAATAGGTACACAGGCGAACTTTTGTGCAGTTGTGTTCATATAATTGTAACTTAACGGACAGCTGCTGGGGAGTTTGTTGAGCCACTTCTTCTTCCCGGCTAAAGTACTAGGAAGTGGTGAAAAGCGGGCATTTTGGGGGACCGTCTTATTGTAGTTTTGACGTTCGAAAAGTGCTGATTGTCAGCCTAATTTGGATAAATTACTTTTGATTTAAATTTTTATTTAGATAATAATTTTAAATCATTTTTTTTTTATTTAATTTATAGCCACTAACAATGTCCCACACCTTCATATTGTGTAAAATATTTAAATTAGGTAACTGAATAATATTTAATTTAAGTTAATTCAACAACATCCCACTTAGGCTTTGCAATGGGTAAAAAAATACAAGGTTATGTGAATGCTATGTAGGTACCTACATCAGTAAATAATCTGTGTGGTTCTTCCCTCAAAAGACCATTTCTGACACCAATCTACATGGTCTTCACATGATCTGACCAAGATTATGTTTGGACTTTATAGGAGACTGTGACTTCTGAGTTTGTTTCAGCCTTTCTTCTCAGAGTAGTCAGATAGGAAACGCCGACCTCATCTAGTTGTTTTTTTTTTTTAATATGATTGACGTGTAATAGCCTGCAGCTTTGGGCAACTGTATATATGCGTGTCGGTGTGAGTGTTAAGGGCCTAAAAAAGTGTGCCTAACTATTCTGTCTTTATGTGAAACTTTATGAGAATCTGTCCTTCTGCTAATCTGTCTTTATGAGAATCTGTCCTTATGCGAACAAAGGGTAAAAGTGTTTGTACAAACCTACTTACAGAAAATAAAATCATATCATTTCATGTCGTTTCATTTAAATAGAGTAGGAGTTTTTTCGTTTCTTGTAAATTAATTCGGCGCGTATTACTAAATTATTATTAAATTTATTTTTTAATGTATAGGTAATGTTACGATGTTTTAATGTATATCTAATGAATCCTCCTGAATTTATGATTTCTATTTAATTTGTAGTGCTTAATATTGGAATAATATCCTGAAATAAATATATAAATAAAAATAATTAAACAATTAAATTACTTGCCTTTCCTAGTATAATTTTGCTAAGCCCCTTGATCTCCCTTACACGAGACTGGCGCATGTTTACATATTTGCAGCCTAGACATAATCTTGATATTTAAAATCGAACCGGAAGACGTCGCGTTGGAAGGCCTCCTACAAAGTGATCCGATGTCCTTGTGAAGGCCGCAAGAATCCGCTGGATGAGAGAAGCACAGAACCGGTTGAAATGACGGTGCTTGGGGAGGCCTATGTGCAGCAGTGGACGTCTTTCGGCAGAAATGATGATGATTTAAAATCATGTAAAATGTAAATAAGCTGCTTAAATAGGTCGCCCTATTTCTTCTTGTTAGGTCTATAGGATAGCTCATGTCGAAGTGACAAGTTCGCCAGGATTGGTTGTAGGGGTACAGGTCAGGGTGCAGCACACGTTCCAAAGTATTAACACTCGTTGAGCCAATTTTATTTTATTGATCTTATTTGTTTTAATGTTTAAGACAGTATAGGCAATTGGTGGAGGTGCTTGGTTCCAAATAGTAGACTGTAATTCCTGAAACAATGATTAGGTTCACATGGCAGCCCTACCTCTATAGAAGATAGATATTTATACAACGTGGAGACGTGATAAGACGGTAAATTAAACTTCCTTTTTGCAACTAATGACGTTCTCAGTCTACAAACAAAAATTCACCCAATATATTTATATATATTAATCAAGCAAGTATATCTGGCACTCGGTCAATCTGTCTTGGGATACGGCATTACTGTTTGGGGAGGCGCACCTAAAACCATTATAAAACCCCTTGAAGTAGCACAAAGAGCTATTCTCAAGGTTAGCACCTTTCGTCCGTTTTTGTTTCCTACATATCAACTATATCAATCTTGTGAAGTCCTCTCCGTCCGCCAAATGTTTATACTGCTCACTATCCTGAAGCAACATTCGAGAGTGTGCTTTGACAAACCAATTATACCATCTAGGCGAAGAAAACCTGTGGCCCTCCCTGCCAGACCCATGTTTAAACACCCGATCGTAAATAAATACTTCTGCTTCTTAGGCCCATATCTTTACGACAAAATGAATATCATTACTGACATAGATGCATTAAATAGCAAAGCATGTAGGAAAAAATTGTTTGAGTATATCCATAAACTGACCTACGACGAAACCGAAAACCTAAATGTACCGCACTAGTTTAAAACTTCGCACTCACCCTCCCACACACACTCAATCATCTACATTTTACACAAAAGGAGGCCTTTATCAACGTCTTTTATAAATATTTTTTGTTTTTCTTTTTGCATTAATTTTATTGATGTTTGAGCCGCATTAGTACTTGTTAGCTTTTAAATGTTCATATTATTAGGAAGAGCGCTGTTGTCTGAGATACAGATATTAAATTATCTAGTTCAGACACAGATGTCCCGTAAAACTTATTAGATTAAGCGTAAATGATCATATTGTATTGATAAGAAAGGTATGTATTTGAAGGTGAAAATAAATTATTATTATTATTATTAATTCTTGTTTGTAGGCTGGAAACTTCATTATTCAATTAGTCTATAATACTGGTCGGCTGATCGGAAAAACCTATAGTCGTCATTACCTACCTACTATTAAGATTGTTTGCAAAAAAAAAAACGAGCGAGCCTTACAGTAGTCGCATATGATGTGTAACGTCTGACATCTAACCTTGGTACCTAATAAGCAACTGACCAGCGACAGAAATGAACGTCAGAATTTAAAAAAGCTAAATACTGAAATATTTATTCGAATCATTTTTCATAACAAGTGGTCGCCCACTGGGAAATTTGACACTCTCTACTTACAATTTATATACTAATTCCATGAGCACACTAATTCCATGCTATTAACCTTTTGACCGCCACAATCATGTATAGATGACAGCGCAAAATGTGCCCAGCACGCCACGGTCACGACTACATAACAGATTTCAAGAAAAAGTTCATAGCTTGGCGCCCAGGGCACGTCTTTGCTTTTTTGACTTGGCGGTCAATAGGATAAAAAATTACTTATTCCATGCTCAAGCTATCACTTCCTGTCTACACACTTCCGTCCCTTTCTATGAAATCACTGCTATAAAAAGCGAGAGAAAACACTTTTTTAATATATTTAATTATATGTATTGTTACAAATTATATTATCTGAATGCGTGGCACCGACTGTCGTGAATACAATGACTGATGTAGAATTTAATCTGCATACACAATACATTGATGCAAGCATGATATTAATTATAGTTGTATTGCATGATCAATCAAGTTTAGACTGCAGCAGGCTTAGCATAACACCTCTATTTCTTCGAAGAATAGACTCGGCTCTTTCTATACATGGTGACATTTCATTTCTCCATTTTTGACATCTCACCGTAGAAATCCTTCTACAATCTGTCACTTTGTCTTTCGATTCTAACGATCTTTGTTTACGTCCTTTTTTATGTAGAAGTTTTTTATGTCTATGGTGGGATGTCAAAAAAGGAGAAACGAAATGTCACTTTGTATAGAAAGAGCCGTGTCTATTCTTCGAAGAAATAGAAAGCGTCATGCTAAGCCTGCAGTACATCGGTACATGGATTACATTTAATGGTCTGTTTATCATAGCAGATATAATTGATTAAGGAAAAGCCCATTGTGATGTTACCTTTTACTTAAATTTTAATTCACAACGCTAAAGTCGAATTATTAATTCGCTGGATTCATCTGAAATGTGCTAGCTGTCACTTTGTGTAATTAATTGTCATATTTATTGTAATGGTGATGGTTTAGTTAATCGATTTATAAAAAGTGTAAAATAAATGTATTATAATGAGTGTAAAAGTCTAGAATACAATAAATAAGACCATTTTATTACACAAAGTGACAGCTAGCACATATCAAATTAGTGAATGAATAATTCCACTTTACGTTATCCTGTTATAGCATTTTTGGAAGTTGCCTAAGAAGAGACAAGATGGCTTATCATTTTAGTTTGATTTGCGTAGCTACGGCTTCTAGGTAGCAGCACTGTTCCTGCAGAAACGAAAGCAGCATAAAACATAATATTCAACTCACAAATATTCTAGAAAACAAATTACACAAGCAATATAATTGTATAGTTTCTTCTTATCATTCGGCAAGTGTACTAACCAAATACCACCTCAACAGAAAATCTATTTAAAAGTGATCTTTAGAAGGCCTTATCTTGCTCTAAACTAACGTGCTTGCTAGCTGATATGACGTCATTTCGTGTCCGGATACCACGGAACCCTTCGACCAGGCTGATAAGACCGACCATTCTCATAGACTGCCGATTTAACCCTAATTCGATCACAGATTTATAGGCAATCCGAGGTAAATATTTGTCCATGGAGGATGAGACCGTATGTTTCAGCATTTATAGTAGGTTCGATTGAAATTCACACACATATTAATCTGTGAATTTCGTTGCATGTCAGCCGTGTCCTGTTTTGGCTTCTGCCTTTGTACAAAATTGCCAGTTGATTGTCCTATTCTAGCTGGATGACATCCCTCCGTGCCTCAGAAAACATGCTAAGCCATAGGTCTCGGCTGTCATTCGTACATCATTGACAGTGTTACCGGTAGTCAGAAACTCTAAAGTCTGTCATCCAGTCTAACCAACGGGTATCGTATTACCTAGCAACTTGGTTGTGGAGGCCATTATACCTACTAACTTCACCTTTTACCTACGCTTTGCAGCCGATTTTTAAAAATCCTTCTCGAATCATATCTTTCTTTCATCCATCAGTAACGGAAATGTTCTACAATGTTTAACGGTTATACGAATTTTTAAAAAATATAATATGCTGTGTTGTTCTAAAAACAAAAGAAACAGAACAGGAAGAAGCCATTTAATAGCCCATTTAAAATGCATTACAGTTTAAAAAACACGATCCATTAACAAAAAAACTTTGAAATTGGATCACTTTAGTAAATGACTGCATCGCAGTCGCAGCTGTGCTGTGCTCGTTTTCTTTTTTTAAATATAGGCCATCATATCGTTTTTCTTCATTTTCTTTGTTGAACCGAGCACACACTGGCACAATAGAAAATGTATGAGAAGTGACACTTTTTATATCCGAGTGCAGAGCAGGAAAGGTAGGGTTGGGTCTTACATTAGGAAAATATGGCTTCGATTTAACATAATAATACAATAAGACAGCGCTAAGCAGTTGAGAACTTACTTATAACTTAAAACAACACACAGATTGATAATTTTGATTCCAACACTTAATAAACGATCCATCTCGTCACTTTAAAATGCCGCGATAATTAATCTGAGAGATGACGCTGCAATTTGCAAATCATGATAAATTACCGGTTTCATTGCAAGGAAGTTGCACGATTCATTAATTAAGTACTGCTCTGAGTGTTGACTGAACAGATTCGCCGTTAGATTTGAGTTGCAATTCTGTCTACTTTATGAAGAGGAATACAGTTGTGTGCTGATATTGAAGAGTATTATGAGCACAATTTATTAAAAATCAAATTATATTTTTATTATAAAAACTGCAATTGTATATTCATCTATTTCCTATAAAGTATTGTATTTTTTACATTTGTGCTTTTCATGAACATGAATTGATGAACAATGAACAGACCTTATCTAAATAAATACAAATCATAACTTGGTATTTGGAACCAATTTGAATTTGGAATTGTGTTTAGCCACACGAGCGAACTGTATTGTCCTAGCGTGAATTCATAGCGGGCCAAAGAAAGGCCAGGGATTTAAAAAACTGTAATTAGATAGGTATAAATATAAATTATTTGCGATTCAGTGACGTATAAAAGAAAATAGAACGTGTGAAATATTTCTTATGCTGTGCTATTGGTTACAACCATCTGCCTCTCGTAAATTATCAAGGACTCTGTGATCTGTCCATACTTCGCGAGGGGAGAAACTGGTATTTTTTGTACACTTGACCCTTCCCTATCTATACATTTTACCAAAGGCAAAAATTAATCATTATTATTAGAAAATGCCAGTAGGGTTAATTGAATTGACCAGTGGACATTCGACCCATATTTCGCAATAGTTTAACGAGTTAAATGTGTAAATCAGACGAGATGATGATTTTAAAACATTTTTTTTATACAGAGCAGATATTTTATTAAAAATCGCATGTGACATAAAAAATAAAGTCACTAAATACCGTTAAAGCACACTGTAACTACGCTACATGCTCGTACCTACATCCTGTATACTTTAGCTTTTACCGCGGAAACGTCGATGTACGTCCGACAACAAAGTTAGCTCCGCTGTCCCAAGCAGGAAGCCGTGACGTCATCGCGTGGGTGTAGCGTACCTCCATATGTATGCGGCCATTAGCGTCCTTTGTGTTAACTTTTTTAACTTCGGTGTTGGACGCGGGAAAAGTTTGTGCTGCCACAAGCCACATGTTAGGGTATTATACTTTTTTAAGCTTTTTCCTTTTTTTGCCCGTAAATAACTAAGTAGCTGTAGTATAGCTATTAATTATTATTTATTTATTAATTATTAAAAAGTTATTAATGTTTTGGTTTGGCTTTTATCAAATCATAATTTATTAATATTCATTTAGACACTGTCATTCTCCCCTTACAACTAAAAAGTATAATTATTATTAATCTTTCAACTCAGTATAGAGTAATCGTTGTATGTCGTAGGTTCGAACCCTGACAGGCGCTTTACTTTGTGTAAATTATTTCATCACCACTGCTCTCAAAACGGTGAAGGAAAACATCGTGAGGAAACCGACATGTCCTAGAACCAACAATTCTAAGACATGTGACATCCACCGACACGCACTGGGCCCGCGTAGTGGATTACGGCCCACTCCCACTCACAGAGAGGAGGCCTGTGGCCCAGCAGTGGGAACATTATAGGCTGATTATGTATAGAGTAATCATAGTTACAGTGAATAGAAATAACCTTCTACAAAATCCAGTCAGCTCAGGTCAAAAGATTGTGAATTTAGAAATGTGCCACTAGGTATATATTAATCACCCAACGATCCAGAAATAACTTACTAAGGACAACTTATTATCGCTAAATCACAACAAAGTTAGAACTAATATCTGTGACAGAATGTAGGCCGCAGAAGATGTCGCTACTGTCGTCTTGTTATCGCGCGCCCTATTTCTGTCGCTAACTAACATTTGGCACTTCTGAGCCGATCGAACGTCACTATAAGTGTGACGTAGTATATAGTCGCAGAACTTTGGAAGATTGAGCTATGCTTTGGACCTGTACTCTTACATACAGTCAGGGAAATTAATTGTTAAGCACATTGACATTCTACGTTAATTTGCCGTGTTATAACCGTTTCATACAACTATGGAAAAATTACAGTTGTTATTTGAATATACTGACAATTTAAGCTGGTAGAAAATTTGCTTAACAATTATTTTCTCTGGCTGTACTTAATACGATAGTTTGTCAAACAGGCCTTAATACGTTGAACGCTAACTAGAAAGTCATATTTTTCTGTTCAGGCGACGTCGAACAATGTTGGGCGACACTAGTCTTTTCTGAACAGCTAGTGTTGGGTCGGATTTGTGTTTGAACGTCTATTATGTCCCACCGGTCGCTTGTTTTCGGCGTTATTGCAAGCTATTTGACCCCCGTGACACTCGATGTGGCAACCTCAGCATGCAAACAAAATAATTTATTGGAAAATTATTAAGTTACGAACTTCTCAATGACTTTAGTGAGTGTCAAGAAGATTCATAAATAGGCCTATAAATTAATATTATTTTTAAATAAATGAAAAGAAATAAGAAATTTACGACATTGACACGCAACACTCCAATAATAAAATATTAAATTTTGAGACTAAAAGTTGTACCTAAAACACTACATTTTTAAATAAAAAGGAACGTTATATTCGCTTAAAGAAGTCTAAATATAAAAATGCTTTGTTAAGGGGCTGACAAGACCCAATTGACAAAAATAGGCTTCTCTTAAGAAAAAAAATTGCCAAATCTGTATAGTTTGTGGTAGCGGAAAAAATATATGTTAATTTTGAACATATTATCCAGAACTTGGTTGGTACCAAAACACGTTTTGAAAACAAAATCTCGATACAAACTAACGTTAAACTAACCTCTTACATTGAGTTCTAATCCAAAATATCTGTATCAAATATGAACATACGTTACGTATTTAATTATTAACAAGAACGTCTTATTTGAATACAGAACTTGGTTGTTTTTTATTTTCGATTACTTAACTCAATTTTGAGTAAATAGATAATTACTTCATATTTTGCAATAAATTACAAGCGTTGTGTCATCGCGCTTCTCTTTCTGTTCTATGCAATCTGACAGGGACCGCGGTTTAGGTGTTGTCAGCGTCTTAAGACCAGTTAAGATAGTCGTTGTTTGTAGTTTTTAACTTTTTTGCTTTAACTCTACCGAAGATCCTTACTTTTTGATTCACTCGGAGCAAGACTTTCGGTTCGTATTGAGAAAAAAAAAACAAAAATCAAAAGTCATTTATTCAAACTAGGCTGAGAATCATCACTTCTCAAACGACAAAATTACATAACATTACAGTCCCCCAAAAACGCCCGCCCTTCATCACTTCCTAGTGCTTTAGCTGGGAAGAAGAAGTGGCGCAACGGCGCAACAAACTCCCCAGCAGCACACTTGTCTGTTTAGTTATATAAACTTGATTCTATACAAATCGTATGCAAAGTAATTAATACTATGAAACACAAAACATTAAATTAAATCACTTGCCATATATTAGCTAGCACACGCCAATATACCAACAAAACAATGAAACTGTACTCAAGCAGAAATAAAAATTACAACATAAAAACGTAAACAGAACTTAATACCTAAATAAAAGCCTCCAGGCATAAAGGGCGTGCCCGCTTACATAAGGCTATAGCTGTAAAAGTAGTAGCTGTACTAGTAATCAGAAATGAACGACATCTTGACCCGTGTGGGTTGACCGGTAGAAATTACGATAATCGTTCAGAGCGGGCCACGTCAGACAATGTCAGGCAATGGTATTTATTTCGAGAAATATTATTATTACTAAGGTTAAATCAATGCGTAAGTGGTTTAAATTGCATAATTTAATCGTAGCAATAAAAAAAAAACTATAAAAAATATGGACCCAGGGTGAAATCAAGTGTAAACGGCCAACCGGGTGAAAAGTGGTTAGGTATACCTGCTACACCGCTGACCTTGTGAAGTCCGCAGGAATCCGCTGGATGCGGGAAGCACAAAACCGGTCGAAGTGGCGGTGCTTGGGGAGGCCTATGTCCAGCAGTGGACGCCTTTCGGCTGAAATTATGATACCTGCAATATAAAAAGTATTGGCAATGCATGCTGCAACTTTATAGACAAATTTAAAAAGTCTTGTGACTGTAATTTCCCCGGCTTGAATCTTAGTCACAATATATACCAATGCTAAGCTTAAAATTCAAACTGTACTGTAAAAAAATTGGATTCCACTTCTTACATAATGTATATCTGCACGAACTAAATCAACAAAGATTGTATCGTTGTAAAAATATAAGTTAAGGTAAGTGAGTTGTTTGTGTTTTTGACAAAGTTGTGTGGCCTAACGGGTGTTGTGCCTCATACTATTGCTGCGCGCCGTATGCATGTTACAGATTAGAGAATCTATATCATTTGGGGATCGATACCGCTATCAGCTGACTAAAACTGTCGAACCTACTACATCCGCGCTTTTGTCTCTTATCGATGGAAACAAAAACAAGATCGAATATTAAATTCATCAAAGGATACCTGGTAATCACAATCGAAAAACAGGTACTACATCACTCTTCTTATTAACCGTATGTATATTTAAAGTCAGGGAAATGAATTGTTAACCAAATTGACTCAATCTGCCTTTTCCCAACATGTTGGAATCAGCTTCCAGTCTAACTGGATTCAGCTGGATATTAGTATTTTTCCCACTTTTGGAATTTAATATTCGATCTTGTTTTTGTTTCCATCGATATGAGACTAAAGCGCGGATGTAGTACTGGATTCGAAAAAGAAATTGCTCTTTTATTTGTATGATGGTAATCGAGATGGGCATTTTTACTTTTGGACCGGCTTTTGCAATTTCAGGTTATTCGGGATTATTTTCAGGAACAACCAGTTTCAACTCCCGATAAGTTCTCCTCTTATCTGTTGCGGATCGATACCGCTATCAGCTAACTAAAACTGTCTTAATGATTTTATTTAAAGGTATGGTTTCTGCATTTCCGCTACTGACCATTAAATTTATTCACTAAGTTTAACAGGATTGTGGTGCAATCGGTTCAAATAATTATTAATCTGTGGTTTATAATATAATGCAGACGCGGCCGGTCGCGTCCTGTTTATGTCACTCACTCACACTCAACACCTCGACGTGTGATGCTTTATTTAAATACTGTAAATAACTGTATGGTCTGTAGAGTACCTAGGCAATTAATGTCAAAAACTAATTAAACAAAATTAATTAAAACTAATCTTTGAATGTCAGTTACTGAGTGCTAATATACCCAGAGATCACAAAATAGTTTAATTGGGGTCCGTTTAAAAAAAATATGACTGCCGCGGTCCGTTTGGTAGATGATTACTAGCAACCAAGATTAAAATAATGAATATTTTGTATTAAGTAATAAACAAATAGTTTGTAATGAACAAAAATCACGAAAAACGTAATAAATATTAATGTGATGTTTTTTATTTTTATTTTTTGATATAGACAAAATAGGTCGGTGGTCTGGGGACCGCGGTCCGCCATTTGGTCTGTTTGACTCCTAGACTAGTTTGTTTGCAGTGTTTATTAAACCAATAGCTATCCGGGATTTGGTATTTAAAATTAATTTTAATCCAGAATATCAATGGACTAAAATTTAACAGCACTGGAATACTAAAACAACTATGAATCATGTCTTGAATTCCGGCCCAAATGCTGTGCGACAGTTTTAACAGAGTCAGCTGAATATTCATTAATTGTTTAATTCAGAATAATTCAGAGGAAGCATTTACTAACTCTTAAATTGTGTAATTTATTTTGGAGTTATTTATAGCATTTATTAAGGGGACTAAAGGAACTAAACGTAAGTTTTATAAGTTTGATAATGCCTAAAAGTATATGATCCACTGCAGTAAACAAAATCAGACAAATATATGATATTCTTCAGGATATATGCTAGGTAGATAGTGTGTTGAAAACATAATACAACTAATTTGAGAGGATGGAAAAAAATCACGAAGATAACTCTAAAAATTTATTTTAACCATTAAAAACCATACTAATATACAGGCTATCAATCTGATTTTCAATATCAATAGCAATCATTCTGATTTTTTGTCACATAACCCTACTAGAAGCATATTAGCATAATAGTGATTTAATTTTTTATCCAATCAATAGATTTTTTGTAAATAGATAATTGCTTTATATTTTAATTATAATAAATTACCAGCGTTGTGACATCGCACTTCTATTTCTTTTCCGCGCTTTAGCTGTTGTCAGCCTCTTAAGAACAGCCTACTGAATATTATAGAATCCTTTGTGAATTTCAACTGCCTATATCATAATGGAAATAATTACATTCGCAAGTGATAATTGAGGTATAGTTACATTTAATATGCCTTTATAAATGCGCTCAATGGACACGGAGAGGTTCAATAGGGGATGAAAGTTTGGAAGTTCGTAATATTTGCACATGGGATATTTCCCATGGGCAAAAATCCAGTACAACAACGCGTTCCGGGTGGTGTTGGAGCTGCCCCGTTTTTTTAGCGGATGTTCGTGATGACACGCACTCACTGTTTCCACCCTTCTATGCGCAAGCGGAGTGCGTCCCTGGTGCGCCGAGTGTGGGCCAGCCCCAATGCCATCCTGGCAATGATTGGTGAGTCCAAACTTGGACTGCCCTTAAGTCCGGCATGGCTGCGGCATTGTTGTTCCAGTGCCGGTTAGAAAATGGCGTCGCCATCTTGGATTTACATTTTGAACCTCACTATCGGCTTAAGCACACACTAAAACTATGAAAACGTCACCCATGACGAAACATTTGAAAATTTTCGTAGCCGCCATCTTGGATTTTTATTTAGACTTCACTATTGGCTTTAGCACCCTCGGAAACCATGAAAACGATACCCATGATGAACACGCCCCGGCGTTTCGCCTCCTCGCGCCACTCCCATACGTGCGTGAGGACTTTTGCCTCCAGATCCCATGGTGGCAATCCGGCAAGGAAGCTAGCCGCCTCACCGGAGACCGTGCGGTATCCCCGGACCAGCCGGATGACCATGACCTTTTGGGCCGCGCTCAACCGGCGGGCCGGCCGCAGTGCCAGGGAACGCGCCCACACAGGTGCCCCATAAAGAGCCATGGACCCGACGACCCCCGCGTTTAGCCTTCGGCCCCCTAGATGGGGCAGGAGCCGCTTCAAGGCAGCCCCTGCCCGCTCCAGTTTGGGAGCCAAACGTCGGAAATGCTCCACGAAGTTCCACCGGCTGTCGAGGACGAGTCCCAGGTACTTCATCGTCGACTCGACACCGATGTGAACCCCTCTTACCGTTATTTGGGACCCCGACGGTGGCGCGTACCGAGGACCATGAAAACACATGGCCTCGGACTTGTGCAGGGCCACCTCGAGTCTCAATTGCCGGATCCTTTCGACGATTGTCGCAACCCCGCGTGCCGCCGCTTCGGCCGGCGCCTGGTGCGACCTCCCTTGCGCCAGGACCAACTTGTTGTCAGCGTAGCACACCACGCTGACGCCGCACAGTGGATCGAAAATCAGCTGTAGAAGACATAGGATCTCGATTTCTTAAATGTTATTTTTTTTGCTGGAAATGACTTCTGCTGATCATTACTGTTCTATAAAATGTTATATGAAGTAATTGTGTGCACAAATGGAAGAGTTATAATTTTTATAAGAAAAAAATGTATGGAGCTGACATGAAAAATGAGGATATCTCTGGAATCGCAAGGTTGGCCGTTATATCCTTGCACACTGATAAAGTACTATTTATTTGTGAATTTTTGACATACTTAATATCGCGGCATCACTTGCGATTTTTTTTTTTAATCTTCAAAATTTAAAAAAAAAAGTATATGATACATTTTAATGCTTAAATATGGCTATACCAAGTGTAATTTACAATATTTTTTATGCTTAGACCAAAACATTCTAAGAAATCACAAAGTCGTATTACCTACTTATTTGAAATGACATGGTAATTATGAATTACATAATATGTAATCTTGTCTAATGCCTCAAGTCCACATTAGCTAATGATTAATAAAACTTAATACCTGTTAAAAGGAGACGTACCATAATGAGGGTAATTAGATAAACGTGATCATTAGTCAATAACAATAAATGGTAAACTATTGTATGATTAAAAATAAAAGCAAATTATTAAAAAAAAAATATTAACTTAACCTAACCTAACATAAACAATAAAAGTTAACTTATTTTATACTTCGTCACCATCAGAATCCACGTCAGAATCAGGCTCTACAATAGATATAACTTCGAAGAACTCTGTCGGAGCTTCCTGATCCTGAAGTTTCAGTAGTTCTACTGTTTCCTTAAAGTATGTCTGCCTCTTGTAGGCATTTAATTTTGGTCTTGTGGAAGAAATTAGAGGATCAGAAGAGACGATAAGCATATTGAGGATATCCTCGTTTGATGCTTGTCTACTCTTTTTCCTCGAATGGTGTTCTCTGAACCTCCTAAAGTCTTTGTTTCGGGCCTCTGAAGCTTCTTCCGAAAGACTTCCAATTGGTACAATAGCATTTTCTGCAATTATGTCCCCTCCGTGAATCAACAATTTGTGGACGGTTGATGACATGTAGTACCAATCGTACAGTTCCACGTATTTTTCAGCGGTTGTTCTAGCGTATTCTTTAAATTTCGGCACGTCTACAATCTCTCCAGATGTGATAGCTTGCAGAATCACAGCAAATCTGCGTATTAGGTCTTCATCTAATCCAGTGATCGCTGCAGTTTTATCAGGAAATTCAAAAAACCGCCTTGCTGTGTTCCCATCGTTAGTTGTGCCTGATCCTTGCTTAACGATGTCAATCAAAAGGTTGAGATCATCTTTAAATCGATCTTGAGTGAGTTTTTTTCGTGAATGCAATAACTCTTGATGACCTTCTCCTCTTGCAGACCACTTTTTGAAGTCGAGACGATACGCTATGTGTAGAAGACATTCCATCACATTAATGCGGGCATGAAGTGATGATAATCCGAACTCATACACACCAGAAGAAATGGTTTTTGACGCAATGACATCTAACTTATTCATTTCTGTAGGCTTAGCCAAACACAGGTAGCAGGCCGCATTTGACTTAGCTTCAGACAGATATGTACAAATTTTGCCTTCAATCATCGTCATCATTAATTTGTGACTAATTTCATGTCCTTGACATTTTGAGGGAACGAGAGCTTCAATTTCGTTATCCATTGCAGTTTTTTCATTTATGACAACGTCTTTGGTTTCTTTCACAAAACTAAACTGGACTGGACGGCAATACCTAGGTGAGCAGGGTTTTGGATTCACCCATACGGTATCACCGTCAGCTGTCAACTTTAATGGAACCAAAGAGGTCATAAATATGCTGGAATCATCTTGACCACTCTCTATGTTTTGCTTATATCTACTTTGATATTAATATCAATTGTTTATCTTGTATCGCATCAGGACTACGAATAGTTTCAAAAATTCTGTTCACTGTTAAATCTAATAACGCTTGTAGTGCAATCATAGCAGATGAATCCGTTACAGTCACAAATGTCTTCGGAGGGTAGCACTGTAGCTTAGCTTTTTGCACTTTATAGTAAGACGGATATATCTCCTTTGAACCTTCTCGAATAGTCGTTTCCCTTAATGTGATATATTGCCATTTCGATAGTTTTAATGAAAGTAGCAAACCCAGTGCTTTTTCTGGTGAAAATATTGTTGAAGGAGCTGGTTTGTTCAACATTTCCTTGATTTTTGCTGCTGCTTCTGGATTTTGGAGCATATGTTCAATAACAGATGCAATATCCTCACGACCATCTCCTTTCAAAAGTGCTGCAGCTGAATAAGCTACTAGGGTCATCGCCTATATGTTCATCAGATCGTCTCTTCTTCTGCTTGTTACTTAGATCTTCAAACGGCTTTCGAGATCTTTTTGTCATCGTTGAAGTTGATTTCATTGTTGAAGTTGATGGTACAGGTTCAGGTACAGGTTCAGTAGAAATATTTTCACTTGTTGATTCTTGAATGAGCAAATTGGTTTGCACGCAGTTTGGCCAGTCAATATTTGCCTCAAGCCAATTACTGTAATCACGTCTAAAAACTTCACTTTTCCTGTGGGATCGTAACCATCTCTTTTGAACTGCCCGTGTAAATCTTAAACAAAATTCTTTCACGGTAACACTGTCTTCATCTGAAAGGCTAGAGCCCAGTCGAATAACAAGTGTGTTGAACAATATTTCATGATCGAAAGACGAAGCATCCTGATTGCTCAGAATAACAAACAAATCCAAATTTGTAATAATGCTTTCCATTATTCACGATCACTGAGTAAAAAGACACGGTAGGATAGATGTTAGTATTAGAAATGCTCTAAATGAACTGAAGTTGTGAATCGAATGTTTGACTATATATTGTTATTGACTAATGATGGTATCACATTTATCTAATTACTTTCATTAAGTTAATCCTGCACTAATTGCTAAATTAGCGAGTACCCCAAATTATTTTGGTACGTGTCCTTTTAACTAGGTATATAGGTATTAAGTTTTATTAATCATTAGCTAATGTGGACTTGAGGCATTAGACAAGATTACGTATTACGTAATTCATAATTACCATGTCATTTCAAATAAGTAGGTAATACGACTTTGTGATTTCTTAGAATGTTTTGGTCTAAGCATAAAAAATATTGTAAATTACACTTGGTATAGCCATATTTAAGCATTAAAATGTATCATATACTTATTTTTTTTTTTTAATTTTGAAGATTTAAAAAAAAATCGCAAGTGATGCCGCAATATTAAGTATGTCAAAAATTCACAAATAAATAGTACTATAAAAATGTGCAAGAATATAACGGCCAACCTTGCGATTCCAGAGATATCCTCATTTTTCATGTCAGCTCCATACATTTTTTTCTTATAAAAATTATAACTCTTCCATTTGTGCACACAATTACTTCATATGACATTTTATAGAACAGTAATGATCAGCAGAAGTCATTTCCGGAAAAAAAAAATAACATTTAAGAAATCGAGATCCTATGTCTTCTACAGCCGATTTTCGATCCACCGTGCGCCGCTAGGGAAGTCGGCGCACGGCACGCAGTCGTATGCGATGTCTCACAGATGCGACCCCAGAACCGATCCCTGTGGGACACCACACGACGTCTCTTGCCGGTTCCTCACTGCCTGGTGACCGGGGTAGATGACGGCGCCGTTCATCAGATATGCGTCGACCACACGACAGAGGTAGCGTGGCATCCGGTGGTACCGGAGTGCCTCCTTGATGCAACTCCAGGGCAGGGTATTGAAGGCATTGACGATGTCTAAAGACACCGCCAAGACGACCCTACCCTGTACAACAGTATTCCCGGTCGTGAGGGCCCGCACGCGCATGATAGCGTCCACCGAAGAGCGCCCCTTGCAGAAACCAAACTGGCTCTCCGCCAAATCCGGCCCCACCCGCACCAGCTGGCTAGCTGGTGCGGGGCTGATGGGCGTCGGCTGACGAGGCGATCTGCAATGACTCTTTCAAAGAGCTTGCCCACCTCGTCGAGTAGCACGATGGGCCGATAAGCGGACGGAGTGTCGGCAGGGCGCCCCGGCTTCTTTATGTGGACCAGTTTCCCCGTCTTCCGAAGAAGCGGGAACTAGCCTCTTTCCAAACATGCGCTTAGTCGAGGAGCCGAGAGCCTCCAAGGTATTTTTGGCATTCAGCCTGCGTACCGCCACTCTCATGTCTACCTCGGTCAACCCTAGAGCAACCACGTCGTCGTCGTCGGCGGTGTGGTCTACATCGGGCACCGCAGTAGGCGGAGTCATGGGTGGGGAGCTGTGTTCCTCTCTCGAAGGGAACAGAGCGCTCACCACATCCTCCACAAGCTGGGGCCGGAGTCTCTGCGTCAGCGGGGGTGCCTATGGGCGGAGTTTATTTCGCACCACTTTCTATGGGCGTCCCCAGCGACTCTTCACGGGCCAGTCCCATGGCCCGCATGATCTCCACTTGGAGGGCGGACTTCGCCGCTCTGTACCCCTCGTATAGCTACGCCAGAATGGCTTTCGTAGCTTCGGGGCAGCTGCCATCTAGGATTTACATTTTGACCCTGGAAGAAGGCAAAGGCAAAAATATTCGAGAAAGTTATCTATAAATCCCTATATACATACCTTGAGAAGTCAAATATATTTGTCAAGGAACAAAAGGGATTTCGTGAACAGAATACAATTAATATGGCCATACATGATCTTCTTCTTCCTGTTTTATCAAATGTGGACAAAATAAATCCTGTTTGTGCTATCTATATGGATCTAACCAAGGCTTTAGATTATGTAAATTACGCTATTTTATTAAGCAAACTTGAAAAATATGGTATCGGGGGGAATAAACTTAAACTGTCAGAATCCTATTTGGTAAATAGAAAACAATATGTAGAAATCACACAAATTTGCACAGATGATGGTTGCGAGAAGAAATATCGATCCAAATGTAGGACAATAATATACGGCGTAGCTCAGGGCAGCGTGCTAGGGCCACCCCTCTTCTTGCTGTACATTAATGACCTTCTCGGATACATACACCGTCCTATGGTACTATTTGCTGACGACAGCACAGTAGTAGTTAAATGCGACGCTCCTATGACTTATATGAAATAAATATGACATTAAATACAATTATATGACGGTTTGACAAAAAAAATCTTATTATAAATTTAGAAAAGACTAAAATTATGCATTTTCACCAGAGAGTTAGAGTAAGATTCCTGTCATTAATTATTTAGGGACTCAAATAGAGCCTACTACTGTCACAAAATTCCTTGGTATCATAATAGATAACAATTTGACCTGGAAATCCTAGACAGACGAAATTTGGAAAAAAAAATGTAATTTCGGCCTAGAATCGGTACAAACGGCATACGGTTATGTTGCATCAACACTTGGGTATGGCATAATGTATTGGGGTACTTCAGTCGCTCAAAAAAATGTATCAGATCTATGTGTGGCCTAAATAGCATCGACAGTTATCAACCATTCTTTAAAAGCCTAAACATTCTTATCCTAACATCATTGTACATCTACGATACTAATCTATTTGGCAAAACACATCTCGCAATACAAAATAGCTTCCAAAAGCTACTATAGAAAGTTACGCCACAAAAATAAGCTAGAGCTTGAAATAACACATGGCAGAACAGCCCTAATGAATAAATGTACTTTTTATACAAAATGTTTAACAAGCTGCCTGAGACATTAAAATCATTAAATCTGGACAAATTTTTATCGATAAATGTACACAATACAGAGAGATATGCATTGTTTGCCACTCTTGTGCTAATTTGATCAATTAACATTATCTTATTTCTGTTTTTATCTAATTTTTTATTTGAAATTTAATTAATTGTCAGGGGAATATTATAATGATTTATCCAACAGTCTAGGTCTTTCTATAATTTTTGTATGATATTATGAAATGAATAATGAAATAATTTAAATTTATACTAACTCTCTAGTTCTCAATGTGTTGCCATTTTGCGTACAAATACGCCTAATGGCAACGCATAGAGAACTTACAAAAATGTAATATCTCACACACCTGTGTATCTGTAACCTATGTTTAAAAATTAATACTCTGAATCTGAATCTGAATCTCTGAAAGGCTTATTGGCGTGACGATTTATACCAGTTTACTTCTACCGCAAGCCACGTTAAGAACTTCGTTAAAAAAAATGATGAAAATTGCATATTTTCTTTCTTACTGTATTTTTTTTTCAAAATCTGTGTATGCAGATCAAAATGTCTCAAAAGTTAAGAACAGTCTTCTAAGAACGATTTCGTGTAGCTACAACGGTTAAAGTACCTGCCCTTACTGCCCAATCAAAAATATCTACGCTGTATATGTCACTATGATTGACTGCTTAGCCCCATATAAATACAGCGTGATAATAATCATTTTAAAAGTTAAATCTGTAACTTTCGGCAATGTTCTAACCATTTGGCTCGTCTTTTTCAATTTTCTGTAGACTATAGAAGAATACAAACAATATGCAATATTGTTCATCCCCCATAACAAATAGCGTGGTAATATATAGCCTACCAACTGACCAGAGTTATAAGGAATATCTATGCATAATTTGAATCGAATATATGTGGTAGAATTTACGTGATGCTGGAGACAAAAACATACATAAACATAAACAGACAAAAATTAAAAAAAATATATTTTTGTCTTTAGAATCGATCCCAAACCTCGTAGCAATATTATTTTTTCTTTTAATTATTCAATGTACGATTTTATTATCCATACATAACATCACGCCTTGTTTCCCCGTAGGGTTGAGCAGAGGTGTACCTGTACAGCCACATTTCGCTGGTTATTATATGAAATCGAAAGGTATAACAAGCCTTTTAATTCGTATATATTATACAGTGTATTCCTAAAGTTCAGGATTTGCGGTCGGTCATACATCTGGCTCAGTAATTAGGGAAGTTTCTCGAGCGGCGCGGCGGTCGGACACAGTGGGTTTACTTTGTTGCTTGCCAGATCTACAAATATGACGGAGAAGATACGCCTCTCTCGTTATCATCAGCCATATTTTAACTAATGTGGGCGTACAATGGGAAGTGTTGGTTATTGCACAATAGAAAAACCGTTTGCAGTTTAAATCAAATTATAATTTACGATCAAATAATCACACTAGCTATTCACACACTGTAGGTACACGATAGAACTATACGGAATGCGCGACATTTTCTAAACGTGTTCACTCCTTGACCGCCTCCGACAAGACTGCCCTTAGCACCGGTCGAGTGTTATGTTGTAAATTCTGCTGAGCGCCGCTTGGTGGCGCTGGCGTCCCGATTAGTCAAAAGTCCTCGTGTGTTAACCTGCGACCAGAAATCAACAGCAGTGTTTGTTCGACTCGCCCAATTCTGACCAAACTCTAGATTGGTGAAAATAAGGATATTTTTAAAACTACAGTTTTGTTTTTACCAAATCGTACTCTTTAAAATCAAACATGGTAAAATTGGGAAAATACAACAATCACTACCCTGGGCCATGTACCATCAACCAACATTAAAAACTCTACTGCATTTAATATTCTCTGACGCAATCTCGCGGATTTCATCAATGTCGACTTTGGTATCTACATCACTACACATCAATGATAACGGTCTCGCCACTTTGCCAATTGCTGTTCTAGAGGTGAAGCCTTTGTTACGCGGTTTATGGTACAATTAATCGCGAGCTGTACTTCTCCTATTGGATCTTCTCATGATTTGTTATCACTAATCTCTACGGCAGTTAACATCACTCTTAAGACACTCATTACACGCTCTATTTGCCCATTCGCACGAGATGAACCGGTTGCTATTACAGAAATCGCGAAACTCCTTACTCGCAAAATATCTGCTTTGGTCGGCTATTAGTAAAACGGCGTAATAGGCATACCAATAGTAAAAAAATCTGATAATCGATTCAAAATTTACAATAGCTCAGTATTTTTTGCACTTGCAATGTTCGTATCAATAGTTTTAAAATCATCTTGTTGTCGATGACTGTTTATAACCAAATTTACTACAACAGTTTTATGTAACGATATTTCTGCCGCAGACATGTTAAGGGGAAAGCCTAGGTTCAATATTTGACGTCCTATCATAAGATTACTTTGAAGGTTGGGAACATGTAACAAAATCTCAAACTAGTGGTCGGTAATCTTTACGCTACATAAGATTTGTTCTAGGCTGTATACACGTGTTTGACTAATACCAGTCAACGCAACAACGTTATAAACTTGTTGGCCACTTAATTTGGCTGCACAACTTTCCTTTACTAACGAGCACTCAGCACCAGAAACGTAAACAAAACAATACAGCTCACCGTTATGTTCTAACGTGCCTGAGGGTAGTTGTGCGACGCAAACATCCACTCGCCGTTCACTGCTTACAACACGTGCTCCACCATCCGATTGGCTGCCACTATTCGTGCACCGGGCCGCAATATGTCCAGGTTTCCCACACTCGAAGCACATGAAGGGCTTCGCTGCTGGCTGCGGGGCTGCTTGGCTCGATACTGAGAACGTCGTAGTTCTTCCTCTGCTGTCAATCGGCTTGCTTCTGTGCTCCTGTGACCGACGTCATCAGGCGATTCGCATAGGCAACTAGGGTCTCCTTGCAGTGAATTTTCAGCAAAACAAATCAGCTGTCGCGCACCATGATCGCGTATCCACCTTCCGTATCTACCTTACAGATTCACACGATTGTTGGTTTTAGGCACTTGCAGGGCTTCAATCAGCGCTCGCATGTTTGCATTTTGTTGTTCAAACATGGCACGCCAACGGTCACTTTCAGCGTTTTCATTTTGCGCCTGAACCAACACGTAATCCCAGTTCTGATGACGGAGAAGGTAGGACTCTCTCGTTATAATCAGCCATATTTTAACTACTTTGGGCGTACAATGGGAAGTGTTGGTTATTGCACAATAGAAAAAACGTTTGCAGTTTAAATCAAATTATAATTTACGATCAAATAAATACTAGCTACACACTATAGGTACACGACATAACTATACGGAACGCGCGACAGTTTCTAAACGTGTTCACTCTTTGACCGCCTCCGAGACTCCTCCAAGACTGCCCTTAGCACCGGTCAAGCGTTATGTTGTAGACTCTGTCGAGCGCCGCTTGGTGGCGCTGGCGTCCCGATTAGTCAAACGAGTGACTAACGTATTTAATTTCCGACATATATAAGCCACGATAAGATTGTGAAAACTGTTAGTTTATAATCTATCGGTATTATTTCCGTTAGATTATAAACTATCGAAAAATTTTGATCTGGGTAAAATGGTTTGGTTAGTTAGAACTCAGACGGAGCTCACAGAGGCAGGCCAGCGCCAGTCGGGGGTTGCGTTGCAGAGTGCTTAAGTACCCCCGTAGCCTCCATTGCAAGTGTGTGACGGTAATAAAAAAAAGGTTAGTTACAACTGTGACCAACCACGCGAGAGCCGAGCGAGCGGTGCAGCCGGTAGCGGCCGGTGAACGCTACTTCTAAGTTGCTCGCAGCTAGGTAGGCTATTTAGTATTAGCGCAAGGTGTTTTACGTCGCAAACAAGTTTGCTACCAGTTCACAATTTGTTTGTTTCCCATGTATCTAATAGATAATGAAAATAATGCGTTAAATTGTATGTTAAATGGTTTGTTGCAGTTCTCAATTTTTCGACAGTTCATAATCTAACGGTAATAATAGCGATATTTTATAACCTACATGTGACATAACCTACGGTGACATATATACAATATGCTGTTTGTGGTGTGAACTGTCTATGAACTATGTATGTTCAAATCTTTGGAGACAATTAAGTCGTTGAAAGTAATCATCTCTGATTGTGATCCCTGGAAAGATTGGATTGATTGGATGATTGTTTACTGTCAAATACACCTTTTAAAAATTACTTCAACAGGCTAGCCATATTGCGACTCGTACGCAATATTGTTTTAAAATAGACGATAGCTTATTACACCATTTTCATTGCCATTTCGAATGTGAACTGGGTACATTCCTAGGAAAGTAATAAAACTGTCTCGTTGTTTTCGATGCGACAATAGTTACACAACAGTAAAAAACAAGGAACTAACAATGTTTGGTAAAATATACTAACTTAATTATGTTTCGTTACGTCACGTATAGGTATACCTTTTATACCTTTTAGCAAAACTTCGTCACAAAGTTGAACATAGAAAATACCTTCAAGTTAAAATATTGCCTCATGTTATTTTGTGCATTCTTCACAACTCCAACGTGTGAGGATACTTCATCAAGTAATATGGAGTACAGTCGAGTGCGGAAGGTCGGGAATATGGCGCCGCGTGAATTAGTTTTACACGCCCACAGCGCCAAGCGTGGGGATGGTTCTCAAGTAGAAAAGCCTGTTTAACCTTAACTTTCGTGAGCTGTTCTTGATAAAATAACAATTTGGAGAAATACAGCTTGTGCGACATGCCTCGGAAAGCATTGTAAGCCCAATGGCTATGGGTAATCAGAAGCCCAAAAAGTCTGACAACCAGTCTTACCAAGTGGTATCTTGTTACCCAGTAGCTGGGTTGTGGGGGTCAGATAGGCTAGGCAGATCTATTGAGCTTATGAGACATGGTTTGTAGAAAGTAACGGTAGGTCTTTACAAATAACTGGATGTTATTTCTGTGCAGTGCTTGCGGCAGAGACCACGGAGCTCTCGAGCCACGCGTCGCTCGCTGAGCCCACGCCTACTAAGCTTCCAAGTACGTCTTCTAATAATAAATTAGCCAAACCACGCTACAATAAGATCTCGAAGCAGAAAAATATGTTAATGTTCTTTGAGAACAGCATGTCTTGATTAAATATAGGTTTTTAGAAATTAAATTATGACTGAGATTGGTGCGATTTTAATGGATGCAGAAGTTTAAAATAAATTTTTGCTTGAAAATAGGCAAATATAAAATTGATTCAGGTACTTATTGGTAGTATGCAAAAACTAAAGTCAACAAAATCACCCATTAAAAATACAGGGTCAAATCAAATTAGCTAGCAGAACTGTGCAGATGTTATGGGTATCGATATCAAAATATGAGAAAAAATAAATTTTTAACGTTTTTTTTTGTGGTGTCATGGACCGCAGTTTGTGTAGTCACTTGAAATATCAGTCTTTTTGTGTAAACTTCACAGACGTGATTGGTATCGATATCAAAACACGATACTACAAAAGAAAACAGAATTTGTTAACTCATACTTGAAGTAACAACACAATCAGCGGTCGTTGACTCCAAAAAAAATTATTAAATAATTTTTATTCTATTGTGTTTAAATATCGACACCCATCACGTCTGCAGAATTCCGCTAGCTAATTTCATTTGACCCTGTTTAATTTTGTTGTGTATAAAGTTCTACATCATCAACATTTCTATATTCATGTGTATGTTATAAGTAGTATCATAAACCAAACAATACATTTTTGTCAAGAGATCTTATTCTAGTGGCCCATAGATGTGTCCCCCGTTCGTAACACTGCACGAATGTATGTCCTGCACAAGCCAGTCACTATTAAGACGCTCACAACACCTAAACCGCGGTCACTGTCAGATTGCATAGAAAAGAAAGAGAAGCGTGATGACATAACGCTTGCAATTTAATACAAAATATGAATCAATTATCTATTTAATCAAAATTGAGTTGAGTAATCGAAAATAAAAAACAACCAAGTTCTGCATTCAAATAAGACGTTCTTGTTATCAATTAAATACGTCACGTATGTTGATATTTAATACAGATATTTTGGTTTGAAACTCAAGGTAAGAGGTTAGTTTAACGTTTTTTGGTAACAACCAAGTTCTTATTCTTAGAAATATGTTCAAAATTAACGTATATTTTTTCCGCTACCACAAACTATACAGATTTGGCAATTTTTTTTCTTAAAACAAGCCGATTTTAGTTACTTGCCTCTTGTAAGCGCCTTAAGCCCTTTTAACGTCTTACCCGCGGCAAATTGAATCAGCGAGCCAAAAATCCTCATCAAATTCAATTTCCTAAGTCACAACATTTTCACGCCTCGAAAAAATTAGGTTGGCGAATAAAAATGAAATTGATACAAAGGAGAAAGTGTGGACGACTGGCAATGGGGAAAACATCATATCTGGCGTGTTTCCAATAGGTGCAACACCCTGGCACAATGTAGATCCTATCACAGTCATTCCATTTTCGATAACGTATGTTTCACGTTTGTGTGACTCCATTTTGCTGTCAACTCCCATCGAATACGATTTGGAAACGTTCCCATTGTTTACAAGTGTTTTTGTTTTGATGTGAACCCGAGCATGTGCTGTGTGATTGTTAGTCGTGTTTTAAATCGTAATACCTAATGATATGTTGATTTACAACATCGTATTCATATCAGTGATAAACAGCTTCATTTTAAGATGTGAAGTTCAAAATTCGCGTCGTTTAAAACGGGAGTCACTTTTTTTAGAGACTATGATCCTATTAGTACATAATAGGCTAAAAATAGTTTTAGAAAAACCTTCGTTATCTACCATTGATCACTGAGGATAATTCTAGTCAATTAAGACAGGTAAATAAAATAATATAATATAAAATAAAGAAAATCAAATATAAATAAGAAAATATGAATACATAAATAATAACACAATTTAATAATAATGAAAATACTTCTAAGAATTTCATAATAATTACCGTCATTATTCTTATGCAATACATAAATTAAAAATAACTATTATATACTATACCTATACACACAAACTTAATATTATATACATAATCATAGAACCAATTAAACACATCTAATAATTTATAATAATATAGAATTGCTTGAATTGCTACATCGCCCTCTTCCTCTCTCCTAATGTTGCTGTGCCCGACAGGGTCCATATTGGTCTTTTACTTTTTATACCATCTATTACTACTAACTATTTACACTAGGTAGACACTAAAATAAACTACTAACTATATATACAAATTAATACAAAAAAACAAAAGGATACTTAGGCGTCAAAGTATTCGTCCGCATCGCTGTCATCCGGAAACGTGCCCAGAAGACTGGCAGCATTGCCACGTTGAATGGCAATGCTAATTCTTTGGCCAAAGAACGAGCCAGCCCTCTGGTCACGTGAAGTATCGATCAATCGGCGAGAGATTTCCTTAAAAAGGAGACACGCACTTGGGCCCCATGACCCATTCCATATGTATTACGTACCATCTATGTAATACATATGGAATGCAATAAAGAATTGAGTATTGAGTATCTGATCACAATCTATCCCTTAAAAAGCGTTAGTGTCAGAAGTTGAGTCAAGAAGTTGCTCAAGAATTTGTAAATTTTTTTACCAGTGTCCCGCTTAAAACTACTGAAACCTTAAATTCCTCGCCCTCGCTCGCTTTTGGTTTGGTAAAGGAAAACGTTTCAGCTTGCACGATTGAATTTAACTTTAAGCATATTAATCCCATAATAGTAATAAAAGCTTTTAAGCAAATCAAGATCAAATTGTCTGAAGATCTTTGGGGAATGTCCATTAAAGTCTGTACCTCTATAATTGAGACTATAGCGCCCTACTTGGCCTTAATATTTAATTTGTGTGTGGATCAAGGAGTCTTCCCGGATTTAATGAAATACAGTAAGGTAATACCACTTTTCAAATCCGGGGACAGTAAAGACACCAATAATTATAGACCCGTATCTGTGTTGCCGGTTTTCAGCAAGGTGTTTGAAAGGGTAATGCTTAATCAAATGCTCAATCATTTTAACTCGAATAAAATCCTTCACGATCAACAGTATGGTTTCACTAAAGGACGGTGTACGACCGACGCCGGTGTAACCTTGCTAAGACACATTTTTAACGCGTGGGAAGAAGCGCAAGACGCCATAGGAATCTTTTGTGACCTCTCCAAGGCATTTGATTGCGTCGACCACGAAACCTTACTCTTGAAACTTGAGCATTACGGACTTGGAAAACATGCGCTCAGCTTAGTAAAATCTTATTTAAATGATAGACAACAGCAAGTACAAATTAATGGTATCAATTCACTGGGTTTAAAAGTAAAAATGGGTGTTCCACAAGGCTCGATATTGGGACCTTTCCTCTTTTTAGTGTATATTAACGATCTACTCCATTTATTAAATAATCAACCACAAATGGTGTTATTTGCTGATGATACTTCTTTAATTTTTAAGGTAGATAGACGTGCTACGAATGTTGGCGACGTAAATAACGCCCTATTGCAGGTACAGAACTGGTTCACTGCCAATAATTTAGTATTAAATGGGAAAAAAACTAAGTGCATTCGATTTTCTTTACCAAATGTCAAAAGTGGTGATTATGAGATAGTATTGAATCAAGAGAAACTAGAATTCGTCGATAAAACTGTTTTCCTGGGGATCACGCTCGACTCAAGGCTACAATGGGGTCCTCATTTAACATCTCTTGCAGGACGGCTAAGTTCAGCGGCATATGCTGTCAGAAAAATCCGTCAATTTACTGATGTAGATACCGCGAGGCTAGTCTATTTTAGTTACTTTCATAGTATCATGTCTTACGGTATTTTACTTTGGGGACGGGCTGCAGACATCGAGTCAATTTTTATTCTGCAGAAAAGAGCTATCAGAGCCATTTATAATCTCCGCAGGCGCGATTCTCTAAGGGACCGGTTTAAGGACATTAACATCATGACGGTACCTTGTCAATATATCTACGAAAACATCATGTACGTAAGAAAAAATTTACATCATTTTAGTAAAAGAGGTGAAAGACATAATTATAGTACTAGAAATAGGGACCTATTATCTCAGCCAGGTTTCAGACTGGCTAAAGTAGACTCATCTTTCATGGGGTACTGTTTAAAATGTTACAATAAAATTCCACCCCACATCTTTCAACTGAATGAAATGAAATTCAAATCTTGTATCAAACGCACACTATGCAGGCAGGCATATTATAAGTTGGGTGATTACATCGCTGATAAAAATGCTTGGCTCATTGCTGGTCCCGCTCCACAACCACAACCAATTGAATAATTAACATTTGAAAATACTGTTGGAGCAGCTGAACATTGTAAGACTATCTTTGCATTGTATAAATTCAACCTACGTTGTATTGTATAATTGCATTGCACAGGTGTGAGTACTATGTATAATAGAGCTACCATTTGCCGGTTATGTAATTGACTTGAATGGGTCCTGGCGGCTGGGAGTGTGTCATGCTCGCTCAGATGTCTCGCTGATGGTGGCGCGTGTGTTGGATCATTTAGCTCCCTTCAAAATGGTTGAGCTGAATGGTGCTAATCCATGCGTCATGCTCGTGAGCGGGCGCCGTTAGTTGGGACTGGTCACCTCTTGGCGTCCTCGGCTTATTTGTAATTATTTTATTTAGAAATTGTTTTTTTTTTTTCTCTTTTTACTATGGGCGCGTTTTTTTATTTTACATCGTCCTCACATTTAGTTATAATTTCAACATTATTTTTGTACTAATCTTTATGTATCAATTTAATTTAAAAGAGTGTCCATGGAGTTTCTTGCCCGTTCTTCTCCATAGGTACCTACTACGCTTTGGAATGGGCAACTAGCTTCATATTTCTAACTGACCGACTCCTTGACAATTCAAAAGTGCCTGTAAATGGTTTAATTGAAATAAATGCTTTGAGTTTGAGTTTGAGTTTGTCTTTGTCTAAAAACGGTTTACAAATAAATCTAATATATTTTTTAAACGAGTCTAGACCGGTGTTTGCAGCAGGGAAACTTTAAATGGGCCTGCTAACAGCCCGCAATGAAAAGGAAAAGACTTGAAGCATGACCTGACCTAAGCCCGAGAGTGTTTGCGACATTTACCAAATGATACGAACTTCGCTACATGCTACACTATTCGTGACAAAGACTCGCCGTGTGTATAAAACGGGTTAGTAGTTTCAGTGGAGGGTTTTGTTCATTGTGTGGGAGAAAAGCAGTGGGCTTTAATAATTTAAAAGGTCTAAAATTAAACCGACTTATGACCGAATATCGGGATAAAAATATTCTATGCTCTAATCCAGGTCATGGTCTACCCACGTGCCAAATTTCATCCAAATCCGTTCAGCCGTTTTAGCGTGAAAGCGTAACAAACAAACAAACTTACTTTCGCATTTATAATAGTTAGGATAGGATTTCTGTGTGACTTCCTGTTACTAATTTAGAATAACAAACTTTATAAATGAATTAAGCCTGTCCGAGTATAATATCTTCCTATACTTAAAATAAAAATAAAAATCAGGAATTTTTATTTTTATTTAGAGATAAAATATTCGACAAACTTTAATAAACAATCATCAAAACAGCTAAAAGCATGCTCTGCAAAATTAGTTCAAACTCTAAACGGCAACACAATTAAATAAGGGAACCGGGACATAATCTAAACTAAGTAGCCTACTTCGCGCAAAAAATGTTCAAAGTGTTATAACAATGTTATAACAATGCCTCGTATGAGAACATTTAACAAAGAATATTGTCTGTTGCATCGCACGTCGCACGTCTAGCGGCGCTTCACCCAGTCATTCGTGAACATGCTTTTGAATCACGCTATTTTCTTCAGAAAGTAGTTCTTACCTAGTGCCCGGAGCAGCGTCACTAAAGACGGCTATTTCAGTACTAAATCTCTACAGGTCTAGGTTTTAAGACGTGAAGGTAAAAAGGTTTTTGTTGGGGACGTGATACACCTATTCTTTTACAAGTTTAAAATTACGGAGCAAGGTTACGCTTAAAGGTATATTACACATACTCGTATGTGTCTTATTTTTGAGAATACATGATGTAATGTAATATGTATGGTAAATATTGCAGAAAAAGTAAGTATTCGATATAATCATTTCACAGTCATCCATTAACAAGGAAGTATTTCGTAAAACCAATGTAACTTTATAAATTGCAGATTTAACACTCTCACTGCCATGGGATCCGCTGGCGGGCCCAATGTTTTTGAGTGCAAAGGGCCGGTCTTATTTTAATGAAACCGCAGCGGAATCGTAGGGACCCGCCGACGGACTCCATGGCTTGCTGAACTGGAACCATGTTATATATTTCTGGCAGTAAGAGTGTTAATGTATAATTAATTCAACAGAAAAAGATATTTCAACCGTCTCAAACCTCTATCAACAAAATACACATTAAAACAATACAAAACAATCTCTCATTCCGCCCGAGGTTTATCATTGTTATTTCAGACACATTTGTAAATTAACAAAGCTTACTTCCCACATACGTTATCGCGGTTTTTCAGGAACGGAGGTTAACAAAGGGGACATTTTGGGGGCACAACCCTTCAGCATTGTGGACTGTCCGTGACGTGTGTATTACGAGAACCAGATGGGGACAAAGTTGCCTACTCGCGATGGCACAAATTTTGCAGAACATTACGTTATGTTACATATTATTATTATGGGGGAGTGGGTTGATATTAAAATTCTCTTTTTCGTAATTTCGAAATATATTTCAAGATGAAAAACATCAACAACGAGCTTAAAACGCTGCGTAAAAATTTGTCGTAGCAAATGTTCTACGAAAGTGTAGCTGGCGTAGCGGCTCGTAGCGGCGGTATTGTCGATAGACATGTAGGGTGAATATTGAAAATATCATCGTTCAATCGATTTGGCTACATTTTAAATTCATAATTTTAAATTAATTAATTAAACTACGTAATATGATGGCTACCTATGCTATCTTATTACTTAAGGTAATCTAATGACTTCAGAATGTATGGTAAACTTCTTTACATATATTAAAATGATGATAATTAATTACCTAAGCTATGTTCTTGAATCGCTTTATCATGCAACGTTGCAATAATAATACAATATGCAATTCCAGAAATGCTTGCCTGTAAGTACAAGACAATCTACAATTAATCAATATTGGCATTATAGTATGAGGCTTAGGCTTTCATTAAATTATTGAATTTGGTGAGGGTTAAATATGATAATTATGACCGCACGATTAACAAATCAATGCTTTTAGGTATTGAGATATCGGCAAAAGAAAAGGTACCACTAGTCAAGTTAAAAAATGAAAAAAAAAATGTAAGTTCATCTGTACCGATTTATACTCAGATTTTTGCACATAAAGTGAAAATCGTGAGGCGACACATGCATAATAGATTCGAGATTTCATCCTCCTATGCAATCAGTGGAAAAGACAGCCAGCAAAATCGGAATGATAGCATTTTTCGCGTCGAACTACAATGGAACTTTAGAGGACGAATAGAAATATGCGAACTGATTCTCGGGGTACTAGAGAAAGGTCGGAAAGAAATTAAAGACTTTATGATGAAGGCAAAATAAAAACGCAAGTTAGAAAAACAATTGTAGACAATACTACAAAGCCAATTGATTTGATTTTGAACTTAAACAGCATCATTTTAAGGTTTAAAATCATTTGGAGAAATTTGACAGCTTGTGTGTAACTTGACGTGCTGGCGACTGTCCATCATCTGCCTAGCCTTTTCCCAACTATGTTGGGGTCGGCTTACAATCTAACTGGATGCAGCTGGAGCGACTGCCTATCTGGCCTCCACAACCCATTTACTGGGTAATACGATACCCCTTGGTAAGACTGGTTGTCAGACTTTCGGGCTTCTGACGACCCGTAACAACTGTCAAAGATCTACAAATGACAGCCGTGCTGGCGACTGTACCTGCCATATAAAAAAACAATTATTTAACATACAAAAGCAACTTTTATTTAATAACAAGTCCAGCAGCTTCACGAAAATCTTCCGTAAACCTACTAAAAACCTCTCTTTCCCCACAGAGTGCGACCGCACATTCGTGAGTCGCGGCGGCACGAGCAACGGCACGTTCCACGCGCCCGAGCTGCTGAACCCCAACAACCACACCCGCCAGTGCCTGTACACGTTCCTGGCGGCGCCGGGGCAGCGCGTGCAGGTCGAGTTCCACACCTTCGACCTCCGGGGAAAGCCGCCAGAGTATGTTGGCTTTACATTAATTATAATAAAGTTATTTATTCAGACAAAGTCCATACTGTATCAGTACAGACAGTACAAAAAGGTAGGTACATACTCGTACAAGGTGGGTAGTCATGAAACCTTTTGTTCGAGTTCAGGATATATTGCCACGCTATCCGACCAGAACCCGAACGAAATCAAATCAAATCAAATCAAAAGTCATTTATTCAAACTAGGCTGAAAATCAGCACTTTTCGAACGTCAAAGTTACATAAGACAGTCCCCCAAAAATGCCCGCCCGTCACCACTTCCTAGTGCTTTAGCTGGGAAGAAGAAGTGGTGGAACAAACTCCCCAGCAGCACGTCTGTCTGTTTAGTTATATAAACTTGATTTTATACAAATCGTATGCAAAGTAATTAACATTACGAAACACAAAACATTGGATTAAATTACACACTTGCCATACGTTAGCTAGCACGCGCCAGTATACCAACAAAACAATGAACAAACTGTACTCAAGCAGATAAAAATTTCAACATAAAAAAAACGTAAATAGAACTTAATACCTAAATAAAAGCCTCCAGGCATAAAGGGCGTGCCCGCTTACATAAGGCAATTGCTGTAGCCTTCATGACTGCTGAGTCATACTTCTCAGCAATTACTTGAAGGATAAATAACTTTAGGAAACTGTAACAGAATAATTGTTTAGGGATGGAACGTCCCAAATAATATGGATCAGGAAGTGGCTGACAATATCATCGTTGAGCTCCTTAAGGTCTGAGTTGAGCTGCACGATTACTGACAAATGCGTGCAGACTGAACAGGTCTCAATCAACCTGTGTGGTTCTTTCTTCAAAACACCATTTCAAACACCAATCTACAGGCCTACATGGCCTTCACATGATCTGACCAAGATTATATCTGGACTTTAAAAGAGACTGTGACCTCTTAGTTTGTTTCGGCTTTTCTTCTTAGAGTAGAAACGCCGACCCCATCCAGTTTTAAAAACATGATTCACATGTAAAAGTGTTTGTACAAACCTGCTTACAGAAATAAAAATTATTTATCATTTATCATACCATAAAAAACAGCTGTGCTCCCACTTCGATGCTTGTTGGTATTGTTGATCGAAGCGAATGGATTTTACTCGATTTGGGATCGAGTAAAATCCATTCGCACTTTTACATGTCAATAATAAGTAAACATGGACAACAAACTAACAAAAAAATCAGATGCTTGTATGATCAAGTACGAGTAATGTGTGTGGATCAGTTGTTTACTCTTCGAGTTCCTGGTTTGCTTTCTTCTGTAAATCTTTGGTTTTTTTTTTCTTTTAATACCTAATTTTCATCTGCCTGCCTTTTCCCGACTACGTTGGGGTACTACTTTCCGAGGCACGGAGGGGTCTTGGTATGTAAAGATAGTCACCCCTCTGCTCAGCTTGACAGGTACGTTTTTTCATAAAAATCGCATTTTATGCATACGTAAAAAATGTGCTACGAAACTGTATCTGGCGTAGCGGAAAGTGCATTGCCGAAATCCTTACAGATAAAAGGAAAAGTTTATCCATAACATAAACTCAAACTAAAAGCAAAACATTGTGAAATAACAATTTGATTACAGAAACGACTTCGTTCATCGTTCTCCGTAAAATCACTAAACTACTACCTCCTCGAATCAATTTATAACTTTACTTCGGAAATAGAAGTTCTGAACTTCGAGTATTTCCAATCAGCAACTTCAACAAAGCAAATCAAATAAACTGCATCTCACATGTGTAGAAGGACAGATAATAAAAGAAATGAATATCCAGGCAGCTAATTACAACTCCTTTTTGATCCATATGAGTTTGAAGAAAACTTGTTTATTGTTTGCTGAGTAGGCACAGTTAGCGTCAATAATATCGGGATGAACAGACTATTCAAAATGATCTAAACAACTATGCAAATTAAATATTAACTCAATAACACAAGAACTGTTTCAAAATGAAGAAAGTACACGACTACTGTCATTCTGACAAGAATTTTATCCAATTGAGATAAAGTTTAATTTTCTTAGTTGTTGAGATCATTTTGAATAGTCGGTTCGTCCTGATATTTTTGACGCTGACTGTACCTAGTCTTATTTTTAACATATCCCGTCTATGATAAACCGCGTCTAGTTTTTTAACCGACTTCATAAAGGAGGAAGTTATATGTTCGTCTGTATGTAGTTTTTTTATGTATGTTCATCGATATTTTCATCAATTGTGGAGCGGTTTTGAAAATGCTTTCTCATTTGGTAGAATAAGCTTGCGCGGTGGTTCCATACGTATTTTATTATCTTTGCTTGGGTAGTTTTTAAGTAAGGTTCGATGCTCGTACGTATTTAATCCACTCGGTGTATCTTGATGAGGTTATATACTACCTGTCACTGTTGTTTACATAGCAAGTACATAGTACTTACGAAATGGTGTGGGGTATCTTCAAAAAAAACACTACAAATGGAAAAATAACTTTAATTTCGGAAATTGGTGGCAAAAAAATAAAATACAGATGCAAAGACACCGACATCCGAAAAAATAGCTATTTTTCGCTTTGCAGTGTTTAGTTTGGAAGTCGGTTGTTTTCTTTTTGTTATAAAAATAGTAGTATAGTCTGTTCCAAAAGTACCTGATGATAGTGTAAACAAACCCTGTAGTGATTGCTTAAGAATTAAGAGACTTAAGGTCTCTTAATTCTTAAGCAATCACTCACTGAAGGGAATTAGTTACACACTAATGTTTATTTAGAAGGGTAATTATTATTTGAATAACATTATTAAATTGTAATTGAAAAATCGTCGTCGAAAATGAAGGTTTTCAAATGAAAAACATCTTTAAGACGACTTAAAATTTGATTTTCGGGTTTATGTATTCAAATAATCAAATCAAAGCACTTAAGACGCTGACAACACCTAAACCGCGGTCACTGTCAGATTGCATAGAAAAGAAAGACAAGCGCGATGACACAACGCTTGTAATTTATTGCAAAATATGAAGCAATTATCTATTTACTCAAAATTGAGTTAAGTAATTGAAAATAAAAAACAACCAAGTTCTGCATTCTAATAAGACGTTCTTGTAATTAATCAAATACGTCACTTATGTTGATATTTAATACAGATATTTTGGATTAGAACTCAAGTTAAGAGGTTAGTTTAACGTTAGTTTGTATCGAGATTTTTTTCAAAACGTGTTTTGGTAACAACCAAGTTCTGGGAAATATGTTTAAAATTAACATATATTTTTACCGCTACCACAAACTATACAGATATTGCAATTTTTTTTCTTAAGACTAGCCTATTTTGGTTAATTGGGTCTTGTCAGCGCCTTAATTTGTAACTGGCCCTAAAAATTGGCATCCACGGGTTAATTTTCTGATCCATTTTTTTACAGTTAAACCATTTGGAACAGACTATAAGTATTTCCAATGTGCAAAGATGTTTATTTCTTTGTCTGTAGGTATATCAAACTCTTTTGTGGTCCGTACGTAACACCTTCCGATCTTAACATGCTCTTATTTGAATTTATCGCTCACTTATTTGTATTTTTCCAGTGGAGCCGCAGTGGGAGAGCTACCAGCGTAAGTATATCCATCCCTTTCACCCTTACATTATTACGTGAGACACAAACATGTTTTCTACCAATACTATTATTTATATGCAGATATAAACTAATTTAGACTGATATTTAGACTTATAAATTAGGTCAAACTTTTACGGGAGCTCCCGGGATAAAGTTCATTTGATGTATTCCGCGGCACTCGAAATATTCGTTTTGTTGATGACTTTGTGATCTAACATTAACAAGTATTAATGTTTGATTTGATATTAAGCACTGCAATTAAGTCGAAATGTTTCAAACTTTCTGTATTTAAGGAGTTGATTCTTGTTAAATAATAACAGCACTTCAATCACTTAACTATACAGTATAATAAATCAGTACCTAATATAATTAAATACAAATGGTTGTACCTAGCTATTAAAAGAAAGAAATGAAAACAAAATAAAATAATACGTATTTATTGGGACTTGCACAGGAGATCACAAATTAAACTAAAAAAACACTCATAGAAACGTAGAAAATAAAATGAAAATAAAACTAAAAAGTCCTTTACAAGAAACAACCAATGACTTATTATTAACCGGTGCAATGCTGTAATTACAGAAACAATTTAAAAGCCATTGTGTTTCGCGTGGATCCACGTTCCGGAGAATATAGTTATAAATAAATACGAAGCATTAAGGGTAAAGGCCATTGACTTTGGCCATACAAATGCGCGCCGCGCTCATGCCGCATTGCCGTTCGGTTCCAAAGGAAGTATTTATGTTTAGTAACAAAAATATGAATATTTGAAAAAATCACATATTTAATTAAGTATAGATAAAAATATAGTCTGTTCATACAAAAATATTCATGAAAATGTCTTAAGTAGTTTGACTATTTATAAAATACTTAAATATTCATATAGAATTTATTGATGTATACGTGTTCTAAGTTAACATATTTTTTTGCATAACTTACTTGCATTATTTGAAGGCGTAATAACAGATTTAAAAGTCACTAAAATCATATATCTGTGCGTTAATACGCCAATTAATATAATTTAAAAGGTCAAGGACAGCTAATGAGACACAATTGATTTTCTATTATTTGACTCCGAATCGGTGACGCGCGGGGCTTAACAGGTTAAGTTCAAAATCGAATGAGAAAATTTGACAGTTTGTGCTAACTTGATGTGCTGGCGACTGTGCATTATACCTCAAATACCTTCTAAAAACCTTACAGTTAGTTAATCAAAGCAATAATTCCCCTACCAGATGCAACCACGAGTCAATGGACATCTACTCGGAGATGGCGTCCCTGGAGGCGGGCGAGCTGGTCAACTCGGCGTTCGGCGGCAGGTACTGTGGGCCGATCCCGCCGCGCCGCCGCGTCTCGCTCCACCGCGCCGTCGCACTCTCGTTCTTCACAGACAAAACGTACACGCCGCCTTTGCTCTTCACAGGAACCTACCAGTTCATCAACGCAAGTAAGTAGGATCGAAGGACCAAGTTTTTGTGGTACTTTTGATCTAATTAAGATTAATTCTAACAATAAGGGTTCCTTGTTTACTAAGGAGCCCTAGAAATCATGAAAAATTTGTTTCCATACATGATAAACGTGGTAATGATGAAGAATACAGTATTATTCCCGTTTTATGTTTGTATGCGAACTTTTTATGGTATAAACATCGTTATTGAACGAACATGGCCCAACAGTTTCCGTAGGTAACTATTAGGTAGTATAGAGGAAAATAGAACTAGCTCACTCCAGTATAGTACCAATCAATGAAACATATTTAGTTAGTAGAACAACATTGAAGTGCCCGTCAAAGTTAGCCGTCCCGAGTCCGCATACCTAATGTCGGAGTTGGAATTGCCAGAAATGTTTAGTCCTCTGTTTCTGATCTAGTAGGTACATTAAAAAATATACTAATATACTATACTTAAAGTAATAAATAACTAATAAATAAAATAATAAAATTTATTCAGGCATTAAGTAAAATTATGATTTACATAAATTACAACCGAGGATAATTGTATGTAGACCTGCCTGATCTAGGTTTATATTTACCTGTGTATTATTAAAGTGAAAATTTGGATGTTTGTAATTCTTAGTCAGATTATGAATTATTATTATTATTAGAATTATTATGGGTCAAATTGAAATTTGGCCCATAATCATTTATAACCTTGTTTAACAATAGGATACTTTTTATCCCGATATTCCGACAGGATCGAGACTTACACGTGTGAAACCGCGGGGCGTTGCTAGTTTTAAAATAACTCCCAAATTTCAAGGAACTTAACCTAGCCGTAGGTACCCTTCAAATAAGTACTCCAATACTTTTAGCATAATTGGATTGTGGACATCAAAAGTGTATGATATTATTACAATATGACGGTGAAATGAAATTTATTTTCCATATTACCTTTACTTGATAAAGAAAACTTAGGTTTTCATATAAAAACTATATAAATTTTGCCTTTGAGTTCTCCCAAATTTGAATTATCCCAAAATTATCAGTGGGCCTTGTCTACAAACCTTACATCTTGGTCAAAATGTATGGCTTGGCCGTTTCATTGAACAATATTAAGGACCAGGGACTTAATTTCTGACTTAATAAGCCCATAGCAGTGTCTGTGCGACGGTGGCGAAGCGGCCAAGCCGTACATTTTGACCAAGATGTAAGGTTTGTAGACCTTATAGAGTTAGGGGCTTGGCTCTACATTTGATCTGATAACTTTTAACAGTGAAAGCGTTAGTCTTGGCAGCCTCCTTTACATGAAATGTTTTTGGTGGGATTATAAGTTCTTCGAACGCCTTCGTCTTTGACCACATATCCAGAATTACAGGCATGACGTAATACTGAAATATTGTTGTTAATTTATGTTATTTTCATCTCTCAACAGCGGAATTCGAAGTGGGCACCCCAGTTCCCAACACATTGTGCTCGTTCGTGATAGAGGCGAGCAAACGCAAGACGGGGTTCCTGCTGTCACCGACGTACCCTGGCGTCTACCCCAAGGACATGACCTGCAACTACCTGTTCCAGGGACAGCCGGGCCAGAGGATACGGCTCGAGTTCAGAGACTTCGATCTGTTTTTCGGCGGACCTCAGTGAGTAATATTCTGTTTTATTTTCCTCGTTGTGTATTTGTCATAGTTTTCTTAACTAGTTATAAAAATAGACATAAGTTCTCCCTTTCTCATCCTTCTTATTTTCCTGACCTTCAATTTCACATCAATTTATCCGACTCCAAAGAACATTTTTCTAAACGAAGTCAAGAAATAGTTGTCTTTGCTCATGATGATAATGGTGCCGATTTTCTTTTTCACAAACTAAACTAAATTTAAGTTCAGTGCATCTTTTTCTTTCTATTTCATTAAGAAGAGGACAGAAGATAAATTTTAAATTTAGACTTTGACTTTGACTGTCAAATTAATCAGCGCCTGTCACTACTCCATACAAGTTTAGACGTGATTAAAAACTTGCCTACTAAAATTACGTCAATTTACGTCAAACGCTGATTAATTTGACAGGACTAAACTAAAATGTATCTTCCGTCCTTTTCTTAATGAAATAGAAAGAAAAAGATGCACAGAACTTAAATTTAGTTTAGTTAGTGAACAAGGGAATCGGCACCATTGTGTCTAAGTTTCTAACCTTGCTTGGTGACAGTAAGAGGTGTAACCCCTGTATTAATTATTACCTAATCAAAATTAAAACCATTTACCACGAAGAAAAATGTTTTGTGATTTATTTATTTAGAAACTACTTTACTGACATATTAAGGAAGAAAAAGTGGTTCATTACCACAGAAACATAAGGAGATAATTGTTTAGGCACTTATCATTAATTAGAGCTTAATTAATGATAAGTGCCTAAACATTACAAATCTATAATTACGAGCACAGAACAAGGTGCTTTTGTTATTAGGTAAGGTTTTCTAATGACTACAATAATCTTGTCCCCAGCTGTCCGTTCGACTGGGTGCGCGTGTACGACGGCCCAGACAATACGTCGGCAGTGATTGGCACGTACTGCGGCCAGCAGCGCAACCTGGTGCTGTACTCCAGCGACGAGCGCCTGCTGGTCACCTTCTACACGCTGCCGAGGGCCGCCAACTCTCAGAACCGCGGCTTTAAGGGTATCTTCGAGTTTTCAGAGAGTTTTGTTAAGTTAGGTAAGTGGCATTTTTTTTTTACACAAAACACTTAACAAAGAAACGTACATAAAGATTGAAGAATACAAAGGTACTGCAAATTTCATTAGACATTTCTTCCAGCAGACCTGCGACAGGAGAGTTGGATGAGAAGCGTAGACACAGTGTGTAAAAAGACAGTTCAGGAAAACTTAAATTTCATCACGTTAATAATTTTTCCTAGTCAAAGTTACATTTGATACTTAGCTAATCATTCAATTAATTCAATTGCGATTGGGCTTTTCTATGAGGAGGTTAGAAGCAGGAATTTGGGAGTGTGTGTTGAAAATGAATATACGTAGGTGAAAATAAGACCTTAGAGCGTTACTTGCTGCTGGGTGAATAATAGGGTCTTACACCCATTTTTGAAAAGTGTCTTAGTTAAATTCTATAGTGCTAATATGCCACAAAAAAATCACAAAATTTTTATTTAATCGATAAGTGCCATAAAAATGCATTTAATTTTTACATTTTCAAATTTTGCGCGTAGTTTGACGAAAACGCTGGATGCAGTGGATGCCATGTTGCTCTGTCATGACGTCACTTAGCTATGTAAACAAATGCGCTGATCTATTATCTAACTATCAGTTGACAGTTGACTCGTTTTAGTTTACACAGCCGTATGACGTAATAACATGGCGGCTGCTATTTTTTTATTTACGCTATTGTTTTTTAACAGATTAGAAAAACTAAAAACGTTGAATTGAATTTTAAAATTTATTTTGTTATTTTATGAACTAAAACTAAGATGTTCCGACTCCTTTTTGCCTAAACTATCTCAATAATATATTAATAGATTTTTTCTCGTATGTAGTAAAATACCCTATTGTACCGGCCACGGTGGTCTTAATTTATTTTACAAATAAAAGTCTCCCTTTGACTAAATTACTCTCTCCTAACTTAAGTTATTACAAAAACCTATTGAAGGGCACATCCAAAACTTCATAATTTATAACATCCTTACTTCGCACAAAGAGTTTTTCCCTTGCTCGAGGAAATTGGAAAAGAAAGTTTTTTATTACTTCGGTCTATTTCTTTTCAGATTTTATAAGTAAACACGACGCCGAGCACATTAGGGGCTCAGAGTGCGACCAGAAGATTCTAAGTAAAAAGGAATCGACGGGTTTCGTGTACCATCCAAATTATCCATTCCCCTATATACAAAAAGTTGTTTGTAGGTGAGTAATCTTCATCCTCAAGCATTTTTTTACACGATATTTTTTAACATTTAATGCAGACTTTAAAAGAGGCCTTGAGAGAGTTTCTTTCGCCATTTCGTCTCAGGGGTAGTAGAAAAGTCGTATAAAAGTGATTTCGATACCCTATTAACAGAATGAACTATTTAATTTAATTCTATAAAATAATCATAATTGCTGTTGGGACGTTAAATTAACATTAGCAATTGTTTTTTCTTTTACAGATATTTTATATATGGTATGCAAGATTCCCAGAATTTGGAAAGGGTTCGATTAGAGTTTCAAAACTTTTCTATACCGAAGGGCGACAATCCGAAACCGGAGTAAGTATAAAGTTGTTGTTGTTCTCTTACTGATATTACTTTGATTGTTTCGGATTCATAAACTTTTTGTTTTATATGTATTTGAGTCTTTTCTGTTATTATGTACAATCACGAGCCTAAATACGCAAGATCATAAATAGAAGAGAGCCTAAATAGGCTCGTGATTGCAAAGCGATTTTTTCCACAAATATTGATATAAATTTTAAAGTGTTAGGTCAATCAACTCAGCCTATAGCAGTCCACTGCTGGACATAGGCCTCTCCCAGGCTGCGCCACAACACCCTGTCCTCCGCCTTCCGCATCCAGTCTGTCCCAGCCACCTTTTTAAGGTCGTCGGTCCATCTAGCTGGGGGGGCGTCCCACACTACGCTTGCCGATACGGGGTCTCCACTCCAGGACTCGTCTGCTCCACCGGCCATCGGTCCTTCGACACACATGGCCAGCCCACTGCCACTTCAGCTTGCTGACTCTGCAGGCTATGTCGGTAACTCCGGTTCTCTTCCGGATAACTTAATTTCTGATCTTATCCTTCAAAGAAACTCCGAGCATAGCTCGCTCCATGGCGCGCTGAGCGACCTTTAATTTGTGGACCAGCCCGACTGTCAGTGTCCAAGTTTCGGCACCGTATGTAATAACGGGCAAACACTGCGGGATTGGCGACGAGAAGACTTGACGAAGTTTTCCAAACGCTGCCCAACCCAATCGGATCCTCCTGTCGGCTTCTTTCTCAAAGTTGTGTCTACCGAGCTGGATAACTTGTCCTAGGTAGACGTACTCCTTCACAACTTCGAGAAGCGACCCTTCGATGTGGATTGGACTCGGCAAGACGTGCGAATTGTACATGACTTTCGTCTTGTCCAAATTCATGCCGAGGCCAACCCGCCGAGAGGCTCCATTTAGGCTGTGGTCTAACTGTTCCAGCATCTCTGCCATTATGACGATGTCATCGGCAAAACGAAGGTGTGAGATGTACTCGCCGTTTACATTGATACCCTGTCCAGTCCAGTCCAACATCTTAAACACGTCCTTCAACGCATTGGTGAAAAGTTTCGGGGATATCACATCCCCTTGTCTCGCCCCCCTGAGCAGTTGGATAGGGCTGATTTTTTCATCTGGTTGGATTTGGACAGTCATCTTTGCAGCGTCATACAAACACCTCAACACTTCGATGTAACGCCAGTCAATTCGACATCGTTGCAGAGAGGCCAGAACTGCCCATATTTCGACGGAGTCGAAGGCTTTTTCGTAGTCCACAAATGCCATACACAGCGGCTGGTTGTACTCTTCGGTCTTCTGTACAATCTGCCGAACAGTATGGATGTGGTCCACGGTACTGAAGCCTTTTCGAAAACCAGCTTGTTCTGGTGGCTGGAACTCGTCAAGTCTCCTAGCGAGACGGTTCGTGACGCCCCTCGAAAACAGCTTATAAATGTGGCTCAGAAGTGAGATGGGTCCATAGTTCTTCAGCAAGGTTTTGTCGCCTTTTTTGAAGAACAGAACCACCGCACCTCTGCTCCACGCCTCCGGCGTTGTGCCTTCTTGGATGACGGAGTTGAAGAGACTCGCTAGCTCTTTCAGGACTGGAGCCCCGCCCGCGTTAAGGAGCTCTGTCGTTATTCCGTCATCACTAGGTGCCTTGTTGTTCTTTAGTTGCTCGAGAACCGCCCTAATCTCGCACTGGTCGACATCCGGGATGTCTTCCGTGTAGTGGCGCGTTAATTCAGCTCGATGGTCATCTTCACTATGCCCCGCTGGTTTCGCCATCCGCGTTGAGTACAAGTGCCCGTAGAAATCCTCGACTTCCTCGAGTATCTTCGAAGTCACGATCCTACCATCCGCAGTTTTCAGTTTCGTCAGATGGGACTCCCCTAATTGCTGAGCGAACACTTTCGACCCTCGGTTCTGCTCAATCGTGACCATAATGTCACGAGTGTTAGAGCACCGAAGGTCGCGACGTGTCAGCTTTCTAATTTTTTGGTTTAAGGCCCTCTTTTCTGACGAAGACGGCGGCGTGGATGGTAACTCTCGTCTTTCTGTGCTTTGACTACCTCGTCGGCCTTCTCATCAATAGTGCCTGTGATTTCCAGTAGGGCGAATCGATTTTGAAGTTCCAGTTGGAACTTCTCGGATCCTAGAGCGGCTTGAAGCTGCGTAGGTCGGAGAGTAAGCCTCATCATGCGGATTCTCTCGGCTCGAAAATTGATATTTAGAGTGCTTCGGACAAGCCTGTGATCGCTTCCGGTATTAAACCTGCTGATCACGGAGACATCTCTAAATATGTGCCTCTTATCCGTCATAATAAAGTCTATCTAGTTCCTTGTCACGTTATCGGGGCTCTGCTAGGTCCACTTCCTTTGGGGCTTCTTCTCGAAGAACGAATACATCAATAAGAGCCCCTGAGACTCTAAAAAGTTGACCAGCATTTGCCCCCTGTGATTCCTGCGCCCCAAGCCGAACGGTCCAACTTTCGTTTCGCTGCATTCTTGTACTCCCACATTGGCATTACATGGCCTCGGCTGTCTTGTCAGAGCATGTCGAAGTCGGCGCATATACCTGTATCACCTTCAGGTAGTACCTGTCAGTGAGTTTCAGTACAAGGTAGGCTACCCGTATCGACACACTACTGATTTCCACAACGCTGCTAGTGAGATCCTTGTTGACAAGGAAGCCGACACCGCCTTGGGGGAGCTGATCACCTATATATATATATATGTTATCGTGTCCTCCTCTGTCCTCCCCTGTCTTCGGACTTCAGATAACCCCAGTAAATGCCAGTTAATGCGACCTAACTCTACCTCGAGTTCGGCAAAGTGATGGTCCAGCCTCATCGAACGTCCATTGTACGTCGCCAGATGTAGTCGTCGTTGGTAGCATGACGTAGCCCGGGGATTCTTCGCACCCCCCGTCCCACCGTTACCGTGACCGCTACCTTGACCAGGAATAGCGGGATCACCGGGAACTGGGGGCCATTGTTTTGGCACTATATTCATTGTTGGGAGGTTTTTAATGCCCATAGTCACCACGCTGGGCAAGCGGGTTGGTGACCGCTGTGCCAATCCTTTTTCCGCACCGATGACGCTGCTGCCCGTCATCGCTCTGGAGAATTTAGATTGGCTTCTTGGATGGTTATACCGCCATCGGCCGGTCGTCAGCGCCACGTCCGTCAGTGGCAGGGTGTATCGCGTGCAGGTGAGGTTGACATTTGGGGAGTCCGGTTGTTGTGTGATTCCCGCTTACACCCCGTGTAGGTGTAGGCTTACACCAAGTGTTAGGTACGATTTACGAACCTAGTATTTTCGTAACTAATTATTATGAAATAGGTTCTTCCACAAAGCTAAAGCTGTCGAAATTTCACGAGAAAATCGCTTTTGAATTTTGCGTAAGTATAAGGTATCTGCTCGTGACTGTACTCTAGTATATTGGAAATGATGTAGTTATACATTTTTAAAAAACTTCTTCATGGTATAATTCCCAGTGCATGTCCTGACGGCTACCTGAAGGTATACCTGCGCGGCCAGGAGGCGACGGATTCGTACGACAAGCATGACGCCGAGCTTTGCGGGGAGGGGGCAGGCGGCAACCCTCCCTTCCCCCCGCCTCTCCTGTCCGACGGACCCCGCCTAGTCATGGTCTTCAGCTCAGGAGAACTGCAGGGCAGGGGGTTCAAAGCCAAGTATACTTTCGAGACTGGTGAGTGACTTTATATGAAGATTTTGTATGATGTTTTGTTGGGGGGTGTTGTGTTTTTCATAACTTTTTAGGCGGACCATTCGGGTTAACGACGCTTAGTAAGAATACAATAAAACCAGGAGCACCCCATTGTGAACAGAAGTCATCAAACCACTTTATGTTTTATTTGAATTGTTGCAGAATTTCATTAAGAACTGCAGCCTTCTGACTTTTCTTTTAACTGAACTTAGCCCTGCCTTCAGTGTGTAAGTCCGAATGTCTTATTCAAAATAATACTAATCTTCTAACATGTTCCAGAATATCGAGTGCCAGGAACAGCGGCGCCGGGTGGCGAGTGTGCGTTCACCTACCGAAGCGAGGCGAAGAAGCGGGGCGAGTTCAACTCCCCCCGCTACCCCTCCAACTACCCCTCACACACCAACTGCACTTACACGCTGGCTGCCACCCCTAGCGAACAGGTCACCGTAGTTTTCGACCACTTTAAAGTGAGGGCTGATGCGTGGAATGCTACTGCGGGCGTGTATAGGTGAGTTGAGTTTGAAGTTAAGGTAAACGTAAACGTAAACTTAGGTACGAATGAACAGGTTTCTTCTAATTTCTAGGCAAGCACCATCATTGACCGCATCATCGCTTGCCATCAAAAATGAGAAAATGGTCGACCTCTTAATTACATATACGAGTATGCGAACAATTTATCAAGGGCGGATTTAAGGAAATCTGACTAAAAAGTTGCATTAGAATTGCTGGTCGTTGTTATGGGGTAGAACGGAGATCAGCCTGTAATATTTTAAGTCGATAGAAATGTTTCATCAGAGGAATAATTGCTTCAGTGGCCTTGACTGTAGAAAGAGGTGGCGTCTGAATTAAACCTATCAAACTGAATCACACTGATGCAGGCTTTAAATATTTTCAGTGGTGCAACATGCAGTGAGGACTGGGTGGAAGCATGGTGGGTAGGACGCGAGGGCGCACGCGTGCCTCTGGGGCGCTGGTGCGGGCTGGCCACGCCGGGGCCCATGCACTCGCCCCGGGGGGCTACGGGGCTCGTCATCGCGTTGCACACCGATGCCGAGGCCGTCGCCTCCGGCTTCAAAGCTAGATATATTTTCGAGGTAATTGAGATATGTACCTACTTGATTTTTACTGACCTTTCTTACTAGTCCTTTTCTATGTGTCCCAGTCTCCCTTATCTCTTATCATCATATAAGAGCATCAATCAATAAGTTTGTTACAAAATGTTTGTTAGGTTGTTCCTCTGGCCAAATTATGAGTAGTCAACCTTGGAGTTTTACCATGTTTCGTGTTGCCAAATAAACGTTATTCTTTCTTTGTACTCGGGGACTTTTGGGCTCTTACAGGACTTTTTTTTTATAGATACTGTTGTTTTTTTCTATGTTTCTGTCAAACTATTTATGTTCTGTTCTTCCTGCGCAAGTTCCAATAAATACTTTTTTAAGGTTCCGTAGTAAACAAAGAACCCTTTATAGTTTCGCCATGTCCGTCTGCCTGTCTGTCCCCGCTGTAGCTGAGACACTTAGTTCTAGAAAGCTGTAATTTGAATATCTTTTTTTTACGGTATCTCCCTTGCACGTAATGTGGGGCTAATATTTTTTACGGTATCTCCCTTGCACGTAATGTGGGGCTAATATTTTTTACGGTATCTCCCTTGCACGTAATGTGGGGCTAATATTTTTTTTATAGTCTAACGATCTAACGATATCCCATACCATGTTATATCGTTAGATAGGCCGTTCAAAAATATTGCGGGTCGGTGTACACCATTTTTCGATTCAAGGTTCCTTTGCGTAATATTAAGCTTTAAAGTGTTAATTTTTTTTGTTAAAGTCAAGTGTCCCCCCCAGCCCCCCCCTATAATTAAATGAAAAGGAAAACTATCACAGCTAAGTGGGCTTTACAAGTTAACGAGTAATAGTCGACCAACTTAAATTTGTAGTTGGAGAATTGACCGTGACGTACATATATCGATGTATGGGAAGAACATGATTTTCAACAACAATGTTAAGTTTGTTTTTGGGACAAATTCATCGCAACATTCCCAACTACGGAACCCTACATTGTGCGTGGTCTGACACGCACTTGGCTGGTTTTCTTTCTTTCTTATCAGGAGAACACCAAAATATGAAAGCATTATGTACTTATTTTCCCTCTCACAGAGAGGAGGCCTGTGTCCCAGCAGTGGGAACATTATAGGCTGATTATGCTTATGCTGCGTACTTATTTCCTAGATTCTAAGAAAACATAGCTCTATCTCTAACTCCATAGTACTATGTCCTATCTTCAGCCGGCGAAGTCGATATTCGGCGACTGCGGCGGCAACATGTCCGGCGCAGAGTGGGGCGTGATCACGTCCCCCAACTTCCCGCAGAACTACGAGCAGCCCAAGAACGGGCCGGCCTCCAGGGTCTGCAACTGGTTCGTTACGGCGCGCCCCGGGAAGAGACTCTTGCTCAATTTTGAATACTTTGCTGTCGAGGGACATCTTACTGGTAAGGTTTTCCTGATTATAGATTTGGTCTTAATTTCACGCAGTAGATCAGAGTGTGTACTAGGTATTCATAGGACATCCATTCAATGTTCCAAAAGTTTAAAAGAAATCTACACATATGTTCAAACTGCTTTTCAATGGGAAATTAAAATCATGATCCTGTTTTTACCCGACTGCGGCGAAGCCAGAAAGGAGTGTTTGACCTGTATATATGTATGTATGTATGTCCTACCCTATGTTGCCTCGTTACTACTCAACGGCTGAATCGATTTTGATGAATGATATGTCGTTAGATTCGTCGTATTGCGCGAGTGTCACACATCTTTGGCGTAAATCTCCCATACCTATCGAGTACCAAAATCAAGGGTTTTAAAAGAAGATTACAGAAATATATAGGTACAAATTATATGTTTAAATGTAATTTGGAATGAGAAATGATAAAAAAATATCACGAACTTTTGGAGCAAGTGAGTAAGAGGACATTATGACCCGATTACAAGTGGGTAAATAACTTCTCGTCTTATATCTAAAATCCTAATTAAAAAGTCTAAAATAAAAAAATCAAAAAACCTGACTTTAAAAAAGATGGAAACAAGATTTATCTAACTTAATACTATAAAAAAAGTCATGCAGTCGGAGGCATCTTCTTAAATTTAATAATAATGACCTATTGCCTCCGACTGCATGAGGCTGTTTATAAAAGTTATGTAAATCTTATTTCCATCTTTTTTTAAAGTTCACTTTTAACGCAGTCGGGTTTTGTTGTTTGATTTTTAGCCACTTCTTTCGCTGAATATTAAAGAAGTGGCAGATAATAAAAATACATACGCTCATTTTTATAAATTGCTATGAAATATGTACGATAAGACTGATGTCCTTTTAAATTATATTTTAGAATATAAGAACATTGTACCTACGTGAATACTGTGAGCGTGGTTGTGTATTCCAGAGCGCGGATGTCCTGCGGCAGTGCTCCGGCTGTGGTACGAGAGCCCGGGCCCTCCGCTCGAGCTGTGCGGGGAGAAGGCACCCACTGATCGCTGGCAGTACCTCTCTTCCTCCAACTCGATACGATTGTCGTAAGTCATTCGATTCTTTGCACTACCGTAGTTTTGTGTGATTTGTAAATATATTAAACACGAGAAACTTTCGACAAAATTGTACGTTTGCTCCTTTGAAATGACCAAAAAAAAAACTTCTATCGATTTCTTTCAAAACCATATAATTCAAGATGGAACGTTATTCTTAAACATGGGTAGCCTTGTGCGCGATTTTATCCTCAAAACGTAGCTTGGAAGACCTGCTCAAGTTCCTAATCCTGGTGGAGTTAGAGCACTATTTTCGCTTGATCAGGTTTATAATAGCGGATAAGGCGGTGGGCGCGATGGGCTGGCGCGCCGTGTGGACGGAGGTGACGGCGCCGGAGCCGGGCGGCGCGTGCGCGGGCGGCGCGCCCGCCTGCGCCGGCGCCTGCCTGCCGCCCGCCGCGCCCTGCTCCGGCCTGCAGCACTGCGCGCTCGTGCCCGACACCAAGCCCACACACTGTTAGTATGCACCGCGCCGTATCGCAGTACCGCGTTCAATAACCACGCGGACGATCTGACGCGGGCGGTTGCGCCACAGACAGCTCCGTCGAGATTCAAAGATCGGACGTCGAAGAACACTCACAAAGAGTATTCGAATCTTAACCGTAGACGTTATTCTCTTTATCTCGCACATATCTAATGACTTTCTCTTCTAGGTGTCTAACGAAACTCCACGTCTTCGTCATGTTTTAACTTAGATTACAACTAACTCTAAATTGAATAAGCTAAACTTTTTCCAAATTTTTAATTGATTTTGAAGACACTGTATATTACGATTGGCACTTTACCGCACTTTGCATTTCCACTTGATAAATGTATCTACACGTTGCATTTTGTCGTTGCATTATAGGGGTTAAGAATTAATCAAGTCTATATAAAATATAACTATGATAATGTAGCTTGTTGAGAATACTTACGGAGTAAGCAGTATATGAACTACTGACCATTTAATTAATGTGCTTCCATGAATGCTTAACACATTCACCCGTTGGGTATAAAATGGCGAAAGATATCGAGTAGAATGTCTCCAACATACAATATAGCTGCTGCTGGGGAGTTTGTTGACCACTTCTTCTTCCCAGCTAAAGCACTAGGAAGTGGTGAAGGGTGGGCGTTTTTGGGGGACTGTCTTATGTAATTTTGACGTTCGAAAAGTGCTGATTTTCAAGCTAGTTTGAATAAATGACTTTTGATTTATTTTTGGATCTGAAAAAAACCATAAACAGAATATAACGGATCCTGCCCAATTCTTAACTGTATCACTCACAAATATCACGCTACGTTCCATTTTTGGTCCTTTAATCCGAACGTGAGAATGATGCGTGATAATTATGAAGAAGTTACCACCGCAGCGGTCAAGAATAATAAAAAGTTGTTGCCTATATTAGACACAAATGTTCGAGATATTGTTTTTACTCGTAACTTAATCACGCCCTTAACACCCGGTGCGCTGAATATAAAGTAAATCAGCACTCGCCATAACTATGTTGCTCCTCGAAGCTTGTCGTACATTCGCTGCTTACTCCTGCTTCTATCTTCTAAATCGTTGTAAAATATTGTATTCTAAACACTGTAGCACTGTTAACTAATAACTCTAAACAAATACCAATAATGCTAAGTTCACTGTACCTTCTCAGTATCATGATGGTTCAATGCAATCTTTGTCTCTAAGGATGTTGTTACTTGTAGTCTAGGGCTTTAGGCGTTTAGACACTTTCAAACGATAAATCATATAATTGTTGGTGAATTAGCAGAATATATTGAATATGTTGCAAAGATTACAGATTTTTTCATTTACATACCAAGGCTGCCCTTAGTATAATTTAAATCTAACTACTTAAATGTTCTTCACGTTAACTCATTCTTGCATCCATAACTTCTACTCTATTATTATTTTACTTTCTTCAAATACTGTGATGACTCAGGGAGTTGCATCTCTGATCTGTCCTAAGTCTAAATTTTTGTTATATGTTTTTGATCGTTTGCGTATTGATAACTTATTGCAATTGATAAAGTACTCACTCCAATGGGACAAAGCTTGCATTGAGTCATCGCACTATGGGGCCCGGGGTACCTCGACAGCTGTTTCTAACAGAGCGCTTTCTGGTGGAGTACTAAAGTGAATTAGTCTTCAGTAGTCTTAGTTGAATCTCGGGATATATTTGAGATCGGTTAAGTTTGCGTTGCGAGTGATTGCTACTGCAAGTAGCAAGCGTCGCAAGTGCTCCACCAGAGAGCGCGGGCCGGGCCCCGTGTGACGGCGCGCTGTGCGCAGGCGGCGCGGCGCCGGGCCGGCTGGCGGCGCGCGCCGCGCTGGTCGCGCTGTCGCTTGTGCTCGCCGCCCCGCACTGACCGGGCGCTGCGCACGTGAGTCTCTACTACCACCCACGCCTCGCCGCTCCTAGCTCCCGACTCCTCCTTTGTCCATCGTCATTGCCGCTTCGGAAGAGGGAAAACAGACAGTCGCCAAGTACCTAATTATCCACTCAGTTTTCTGTCGGCAGCCTCTTGTGTTCGACATTATTAAGTGAAATAGTAAACCACATCAGCTAAACACATTCGCTGCGGCAGCGCTAGAAGCCAACTTGCCTTCTGTGCGTTACGAGTCAAATACTTCCCGTAGGTTTCAATAATTCCAACTATGCGTTACGGTTTTTTTTTTCCGTACCTGGTCCTGACTTCAAAAGTCCTTAGAGACATGGACAACTAAATGATAGGGTACATTGTTGAGTATGTACATTGTTCTGTTGGGTATTTCAAAAGTTATAGGTATTTTCAAAAACGGTAATTTTACTCATGAAATACGAAATATCTTTTAAAATTTCAATAATTTATTAAATCGAAAATAATCCACGAACGACAGTAGATGTATAAAAAAATTCAATGTTATGACATTATCTTCTTCTCTAAATACATACTGTACTTGACAAAAAAGAATCCTTCAGTATTATAACATAAAATAATAATTTTCCTTTTAACGAAATACATAGGTATACTGAATTAGTTAAGAATTTTTTACATTTTTCTGCTTATTAATTTTGTATGACGTAGACTACAATAAATAAAGTAATATTATGAAACGAGATATGTTTTGATATCATTTTTTGACGTAGAAGCCTGTGCACTTGGTACAGAACTACAGCTGTCTAAAGCCCCGCCCGCACGCGTTACGGGTTTGTGATTACGGCCAAATAGTTCCCGTATTGCAATAGAGCCTCAAAATATCGTTTCTGTGCGTTTATGGATCGTTTTCATTAGTCGATAACTCGGTTGATGTCACCATGCAGTCTCCCCGCATGCGGGCTGATGACTAATGAAAGTCATAACTAAAGGTCGCGGTCGTTACACCATATGTGAGGAATCCTCGTATCAGGTGGAGCGACCAATGAAATTCATCGGTCGTAAAAGCGTGCCGAGACTCGCACCCAATGAAAATGAGCCTTAAAAGCAACTGACAAACGTGCGGTGCACGTTCTCCGTATACCGCAATCGTTCCCCGTCGACTAATGAATACGGTTCCCGGATTACGGGCCCTATGGCATGCTTTACAGAAATCTCCAACACCCCACATTCGGGCCCTATCGACTAATGAAAACGGTTCCCTACATGCGCAACCTATACATTACAGAAATTTCCCGCACCCCGCATACGAGGCCTATCGACCAATGAAAATGAGCTTTTACGCATAAATACTTTCCGTTACATTTTTTCTTCTAAATTTGAATACACTTGAAGCAAAAATGTCGGCAATATCTATCTTTTTTTTCGTTAACGGGAAGTATTTTCATCGTGGGCAATGCAAGGAAAACTAGGTGCCGCACACGGCAAAACTCAATCACGGCCAAATACTTCTCGTAACGTAGCGAATGTGTTAAAAAATGTATACAAAATATTGATAAAGCGTAAAATTAAACTGAGGAATTTGTGTAAATCTGAATACAGTTGACAAAAAGGTTTGATTTGAAAATCTGTGAATTCACACACTGTGTCACGATCTGCTGTGTTTTATTTCGCATAGCATAAAATATCATGATAGAGATTCATGACTTGATAAATAAAGCCTACCGTCTGTTTTCTCCTCTGCTACGCTATTTCTATTACAAAAGGAAAATTCTCTTCGAATTTACGTAGGTGCAAAATTGGATAAGAATATAATTATTTTGTAGACAGGTAGCTTATTGATATTTTTGTGTCCCATTGTATTTTTGTTGCGGCCTTTGTAAACCAAACTTTAGTAATTTAAGCGATTATTTTGTATTCCGCCATTTTAAGCTTTGTCATGTGCTATTTCGGTCCAAGATTAATTAATTGCCTTCTTACCCACATGTTTTGTTACGAAATGCCTTTACTGAAACATTCTGTTAAATGGTGCTATTAGTTAAACGTGGCAGTTACAAATAGACAGCTATCCTAAAGTCTGTCAAGCGAATCGTGTCCACGACCATTTAGTTGATTTCTTATAATGGCAATACAATTATCTGTCAAACGGATTGTCACAACATTTTGATACTTTTAGCTCAATTATATAATTTTATTTGTTTTACTGTGATGTGATCACGATTTCGGATTTAGATTCAGACGTCGTAGTCATGACGTTGAATCCTACCGGGGCAAATAATAGGGATAGCCACTTTAAGAGATTGTTGAAATTGAAACATTGAAATGCACTTTTCTTATTTATCCCAAATAATTTTTTTTTCTACAAAAATTCAAGTATCAAACCAGTTTTCAGCGTACTATATCAGTGTTGACCCCTGTAAGATTTTTGAATTTACCGCCTTTTTCATGGAACACTACTCACTTGACAGACTCTAGCACTTCGTTTATATTTTTGTTTCTTCGAGCGGTAGGCGTGGTATAAATGGGAGATCTGGTTATGGTAGAAAGTTCACATCTTGGTACCGGCAACATTTTTACTAAGTAATTTAGCAACCCAAGCCAAAAAAAAACAGCATTTTGTTTAGGTTTTTTGGGGGGAAAAGCAATTCAAGTGAGAATTACCCTCATACAAGGCAATTAATTAAATCCAGGATCGCTTCACCACACATCACTCTCTGCTTCCCTATCTAACTTACTACTTTTATAATGGTTTTCTATAAAATCGTACAAGTTTGCATGTTTTAAAACTGTCTACCTAAACTAGCAAGTAAAAAAATATAAAATAAAGCTAAACTAAAAAATAAGCTTTACAATATTCATTGATAAATCTATTGAAATACCATGTGGGTACTGCATTTCAGTAAGGTGGCTACCAAATTGAAATATAAAAATTCAGATACCTAAATTGGATACAACCTGGACAAAAATAATTACACATTAGCACCTACTTAATACTTAATTAGTAATTAAACCCAAAAACAAGATCAACTGAAAAAGTGAAAATTATTTATGTGTATCATGGTCAAGACATAAAGAAAATTCAAATCATATATCGTTGAATATTGTAAAGATACTTGAAAAACTACATAATTATCTACCTAAAAGAACCGAGAGGTCGACTCCACCCAGTCTAAGCAGAAGGCAGATCGTATAATTGTTCCGAAGTATTAATCCACACCACCACGTCCGTCTCCCCGAGGCCTAGGCAGAGGTATATCCTATAGGTACATCAATTTTTCGCCAGTTATGTCATAACTCATAAAACCCATGTATAGGGTGGCCGATTCAATCGTATACAACTTTTTTGGCCACCATTTTTATTTGCCGCCAAATTTTAAGGTTCTTCGAAATCCACTATTTAATTAAAATGTGGCAAATTAGTTATGCACCATTTATTAGACCATGACTGCCGCAATAATTTTATTGTTAAGTTCCTAATCGCATTGAAAAACGACCCAATTTTTTTCAACAAATTAGTACGAGTAACTATTCCCATTTTGATCAGATGGTAGAGCGGGGCGGCAGATGGTTTTTAAGCCAGCATATGCAGGGCAAAAAGATGATAGCTGAGCAGGTGCGGCAGAATGAGAGAACACCGAAAATATATTTGAAAACTTTCAGATACGAGCCCTGTGGTCATGATCCACTTTCAGATTTCGAAAATGGACCAAAACTAAAGTGATCTTCAGAGCCTTTGATTTTCGTATGATAGTTTCCGGCCTGATGCATGATGACTTAAATATTCAAATCTGATGATGAAATCTGTGGGCTTTCCCTAAATCTGTCGACTTTGAAAACTCAGATTTGAACAATTTTAAAAGGATATTCAGGCGAATAAAAGTTTTCTGTGCCATAATGTAACATGTCCTGATAGACGATAGTGAATATTACATATATCTGACGGATTGATGGAGCCTTTAATTAAATTTGATTGATTTACGAAAAAAACTAGTAGTAGCACCTTCCTTAAAGAGGCTACAGGACAGGTGCTGCTATGACTGCGACTGGGAATCACAATAATTTTAAGTTTTTAAATTGTTTCTTTCATCAAATCAATCTGTTAGACCTAGAAAACACGTTGTTTCAATAAGATAGAGCCAGAAACCATGCTGCACGAAACATAATCGAAACTTTTAGTGGAATGTTTTCGAAACATATATTTCAAGACTATAAATTGACGCCCAAATTCACGATTGGTCAGGTCCTGACTTTTTCTGTAGGGTTATCTAAAGCTACGCGTCATGGTCAATGGAACACTAAAGGTAGAATATTTGTGATTCTGGTAGTGGAATACCTAACAAAGTATGCGAAAATTTGCTGAAAAACACGGTTAAAAGCGAAGTATTTTGGGGGAGAGAGAAAAAAGTGAAGATATGGCGGATGGTATTTATCATACAAAATTGCCTGTTTAATATAACATGGAAATAATCTGTTAATTTTCGTTTGTAATAAAAAATTATTTAATTCAAAATTGTATACCTTCAAATTGGCTACTCTGCAGGTAATAGGAGGCGAGGCTATTTCCAGTTAGAAATAATACAAATAAGTTCAGCCTAAAGTTTAAAAGTTAATGAACGAAATGAAATGTTCCTAGGTTACTAGAACGTAATGAGGTATACGAGTATAAACCATTCAACACTTTGACCATAAATTATACGATCTGACTTCTTGTACATCATCGGGTCAAGCGTTCTAAGATCCAGCGACAGTTCCTAGCCTCGATTGTTTGGTTCGGGAGTCGACCCACCGAGTCCGAACGAGGTTGTAGGCGTGACGTATCCTTAGGCGGCGAGAGTGCAGTGACGGGTGCGTCCGGGGGCATGGCGTGGTGGTGGGCCGTGTGCGGCGGCGGCGGCGGCGCGGTGGCGCTGGGCGCGTGGTGGGTGCGGCGCGCGCGCCGGGTGCGGGCGGCGCGCGTGCGCAGGCCGCCCCCGCCGCCGCGCCCCCCGCCGCTCGCCCGCCGCGCACCCGCTGCCCGCCTGGCCGCGCCCCCCGCACTCCCCGACACCGTATGACGACGCGCCCACGCCGCAACGGCGACACACGCACCACTAAATAGTTGATTACACGACTTTAACGTACTCTTTGTTTTATTGTTCACATAAGAAGAGAACATATCTCGGCACATCAGATATGCTGAGCTACGTTCGCTTCAGATCCCCCCCTTTTAAAAACACTTATCACAAGGAATTCGAAGCCACAAAATAACACTTCAAACTGGCAGATATGCTGAGGTACCTACGTTCGCTTCAGATCCCCACTTTTAAAAATACCTACTTAAAGAGGCTAGGAATTCTAAAACACAATATAGGTAACAAACTGAAACCTGGAACCGAAACCTATAAACTGCCAACCGGAAACTACTGTATGCGAGTAGACGCGATTGTGGTGGAGTAGGTACCCTACCCGGCATTGTGGTGTAATTTGGAAAAAAACATTGTCCATCACATCACCAGACTTAATCCATAACGAGCGGAGAAAACTCTGCACACACACACAGTCACATGTGAATATTCAGTCACATGCTGTACTGTACGGACGTCTGTCCTATAAGCCGATTCACACCGGAACGGCAGAAGCCGGCAGCGGCCGGCAGCGACGCGACGAGGCCGGTGGAGCCGGCCGCGGCCGATTGTTCCCAACGAGTCATACTGTAACGTGTCGCAGTGTGATCCGTTGGGAAGAATCGGACATTTTCGTTCTTTTCAAGCGATACTGGTCTTTTAACAAACATACATAAACTCACGCCTTCTTCCCATGGGGGTAGGCAGAAACTATAGAACGCCACCTGCTGAGCTCCTTACACACTCCCTTTGCTTCGTTTACGTTCATACATCTCGTCATACACGCACGCCGGTTTCGAGTACTACGCACCTGACCTTTTTGAAGAACATCATTAATGAGGTCATTATATATTATGTCTTTCTGGGGCGTCCCCTCCCGGCATTTCCACTCACATCTGCCTTGTAAATACCTTTTGTTAGTCGCCTTTCATTAATTCTCTCAACATGACCAAACCATCTAAGCATACTCGTACTCTTTTCAATTTTTGTCACTACATCTTCCTTTAAACCGCATCGTTGCTTTATCACATCATTTTTCAGCCTATCATTTATAGTCACACCACACACGCTTCTCAAGGAACGCATTTCCACAGCATTTACTCTACTTTCATGCTTGTTTTGCCACACCCAAAGGTGTCTTTTAATTATGTAGATAAAGTGTAGTAATTTATTTCACACTGAAAGTGCTCGCCGCGCCGCTGCCGGCCGCTGCTTTCCCGGTGTGAATCGGCCCTATTTCTACAGCAAAATTATGCTTTTAATAGGTACAGTCTCCTCCTAAGCTACTAAGCTGTGGATTGGTGGTGATAGCGGCAGAGTCTGGTGTCATAATTCATGACACTACCCTCCGAAGCTAACTAGCTAGCATTAACATCAATCAACAAATCAATCAACTCATCTTATAACAGTCCACCGCTGGACATAGGCCTCTCCCATGCTGCGCCACAATACCCTGTCCTCCGCCTTCCGCATTCAGCCTGTCCCAGCCACCTTTTTAAGGTCGTCGGTCCATCTAGCTGGTCCCACACTACGCTTGCCGATACGCGGTCTCCACTCCAGGACTCGTCTGCTCCACCGGCCATCGGTCCTTCGACACACTTGGGCAGCCCACTGCCACTTCAGCTTGCTGATTCTGCTGGCTATGTCGGCAACTCCGGTTCTCTTCCGGATAACTTCATTTCTGATTTTATCCATCAAAAAAACTCCGAGCATAGCCCGCTCCATAGCGCGCTGAGCGATCTTGAATTTGTGGACCAGCCCGACTGTCAGTGTCCACGTTTCGGCACCGTATGTAATAACGGGCAGGACGCACTGGTTGAAGACCTTAGTCTTCAAAATCTGCGGGATTAGCGATAAGAAGACTTGACGAAGTTTTCCAAACGCTGCCCAACCCAATCGGATCCTCCTGTCGGCTTCTTTCTCAAAGTTGTGTCTACCGAGCTGGATATCTTGTCCTAGGTAGACGTACTCCTTCACAACTTCGAGAAGCGACCCTTCCATGTGGATTGGACTTGGCAAGACGTGCGAATCGTACATGACTTCAAAGAAACTCCGAGCATAACCCGCTCCATGGCGCGCTGAGCGATCTTGAATTTGTGGACCAGCCCGACTGTCAGTGTCCACGTTTCGGCACCGTATGTAATAACGGGCAGGACACACTGTCTAAAGACCTTAGTCTTCAAACACTGCGGGATTGGCGACGAGAAGACTTGACGAAGTTTTCCAAACGCTGCCCAACCCAATCGAATCCTACTGTCGGCTTCTTTCTCAAAGTTGTGTCTACCGAGTTGGATAACTTGTCCTAGGTAGACGTACTCCTTCACAACTTCGAGAAGCGACCCTTCGATGTGGATTGGACTCGGCAAGACGTGCGAATTGTACATGACTTTCGTCTTCGTCGTCCAAATTCATGCCGAGGCTAAACCGCCGAGAGGCTCCATTTAGGCTGTGCAGCATCTGGTCTAACTGTTCCAGCGTCTCTGCCATTATGACGATGTCATTGTGAGATGTTCTCGCCGTTTACATTGATACCCTGTCCAGTCCACTCCAGCGTCTTAAACACGTCCTCCAACGCATTGGTGAAAAGTTTCGGGGATATCACATCCCCTTGTCTCACCCTCTTGAGCAGTTGGATAGGGCTGGTTTTTTCATCCTGGATTTGGACGGTTCGTGACGACCCTCGAGAACAGCGTGGCTCAGAAGTGAGATGGGTCTATAGTTCTTCAGCAAGGTTTTGTCGCCTTTTTTGAAGAACAGAACCACCGCACCTCTGGTCCACGCCTCCGGCGTTGTGCCTTCTTGGATGACGGAGTTCAAGAGACTCGCTAGCTCTTTCGGGACTGGAGCCCCGCCCGCTTTAAGGAGCTCTGTAGTTATTCCGTCATCACCCGGTGCCTTGTTGTTCTTTAGCTGCTCGAGAGCCGCCCTAATCTCGCACTGGTCGACATCCGGGATGTCTTCCGTGTAGTGGCGCTTTAATTCGGCTCAATGGTCCTCTTCACTATGCCCCGCTGGTTTCGCCGTCCGCGTTGAGTACAAGTGCCCGTAGAAATCCTCGACTTCCTCGAGTATCTCGGACTTCGAAGTCACGATCGTACCATCCGCAGTTTTCAGTTTCGTCAGATGGGACCTTCCTAATTGCTGAGCGAACACTTTCGAACGTCGGTTCTGCTCAATCGTGACTATAATTTCACGAGTGTTAGAGCACCGAAGGTCGCGTCGCGTCAGCTTTCTAATTTTTAGGTTTAAGGTCCTCTTATCTGACGAAGACGGCGGCGTAGTTGGCAACTCTCGTCTTTCCCTCATAAGTCCGAGTCTCCGAGGAAAGTCTGGAGACCTTACTTTTTCATTGCGACGGGAAAAGTCTGCGGTACCCGACACGTAGTGCTTTGACCACCTCGTCAGCCTTCTCATCGATACTGCCTGTGGTTTCCAGTAGGGCGAATCCATATTGAAGTTCCAGTTGGAACTTTTCGTATCCTAGTGTGGCTTGAAGCTGCGTGGGTCGGAGAGTAGGCCTCATCATGCGTATTCTCTCGGCTCGAAAAATTATATTTAGAGTGCCTCGGACAAGCCTGTGATCGCTTCCGGTATTAAACCTGCTGATCACGGAGACATGTCTAAATATGTGCCTCTTATCCGTCATAATGAAGTCTATCTTGTTCCTTGTCACGTTATCGAGGCTGTGCCAGGTCCACTTCCTTTGATAGCATTGACATAATAGCATTAACATAATCCAACCTAATAATGGCCCATCAGCCAAAAATAAAGCGACGACTTCAATATGTTAACCCGTCGAAATCGGCTCTCCTACACCGCTGCGTAGTCAACACGTATAACATTACAAATCACTAGAACGTCTTTTGAAGTTTCATCAAATTGCTATTGTTTATAACAGGGGTTCCCAAACTTATTTTGTCTACTGTTCACTTTGAGGATAAATTATTTTTAGCGCCCTTATTTTTTCACCTACATTTATAAACCACTATAACTTCAAATTAAATTCATTATTATGAGCTATATTAGCGGAGATTAAACGTTAATTCTAAACGAGACTTTTAACCCGCAAGAGTTAACTAGAGACCTGAGCGCAGTAGGTAGTACACAACGGCGCTCAGGTCTCAAGTTAACTCTTAAGGGCTACATCTGCCAATGAGAATGATTATTGAAATGCAACTTTATAGTATTCAGACAGAGTATCTTTTATTCAAAATAAAATAAACATAATCGATTCTAATATAAAAAACTAATGTGAAAGATGAATCTGATGCTGTTTAATAAGTTTGTTGATATCAGGTTCCAATTTACTCAAGAACAGCCGCAAGTCGCCACGTTCGGTAACATTCAAACGATTTCTCTTTTTAGTAAGATGCGTTGCCATAGCACTTAATCCACGTTCACACAAATAAGACGATGGGAATGCTATCAAGAATCGTTGAACGATTGACCACAATCCAGGGTACAATTGCGGGATCGGTTTTTGTAGCCAAAATTCTTGGTAGCCATTTTAGAACTTGATTTTTATTTCCTCGTACGTTGCCAATTCTATAAGTTCTTCTCCCAGCTGAGGTGATATTGATGTGTTGACATTTGAAAACGGATCCAACACCCAGTCTGGTATTTCCAAGTTCAAAATGTCCTGATACCGTTCGGTGAAGTCAATGTGGAGGTTTTCTAAATGTTGGCAGTAGGCAAACAAGTCGTCGTTAATGCAGGATACTGATAAATTCGGAAAATTGTGAAACTCACGTCTGCCCATATTCTTTTTGCGTAGAAGCAGTTTGGATGCAAAAGCAGCAACGACATTTTTTGTTTTAATTAATTAAATTTAGTTCATTGCCTTGTAGTTGGAGATTCATGTCGTTGAACAATTTATACAGGTCAGTCATGTAAGCTATATCATTCTTTGATGTAATGAGCTTGTTGCGCAATTCTGTATCTTTAGTTTTCAAAAACTCTATCACAGAGTCAAACAGGTTGTAAAATCGAGTCAGACAATTGCCTCTTGATAGCCAACGAACTTCAGCATGAAACAAAACGGTTAAAATCTTCGTCATTAGTAACACAAAGCTGATGAAATAATCTATTAGATATTCAAAGAGCAGTTACGGATTTTATTGACTGCTTTGATGAAATATTGCAGTGATTGAAATAGTCGTTCACTTAAATTTCTAGCAACCAAATGTTGTCTATGAATAACGCAATGTACGCTATAAAGCCTGTATGGCACCGTCATAGCCGGAGCGCCATCCGTAGCAACTGATATAATATTTTTCAAGGGAATCTCTTTCTCATCACAAAACTTATCAAATGTAGGTATTGAATATGGTTTCGCCTTTTGTATCGGTCTCTAAATTTCTAGCAAACAATAGTTCTTAACATATTTTCTCATCTTTAATAAACCTCATGTAAGACAGCAACAATGCTTGATTAGTTGGTAAAGTGGACTCATCGAGCTGAATTGAGAATTCACTAGTCCTCAGATGGTTGCACAATGATTCTTCAATGTTTTCAGCCATTTCATCAATTCGTCTTTGCACTATTACAATTATTACTCAAAGGAATTTTTCGGATAATATCTGCGGCCGGTTTATGAAGTACAGTAGTTATTACTTCCTTTATTGCTGGCAAAATGAACTCTTCTCCGATGTTGTGTGGTTTGCCTTTTTGAGCAATTAACAAAGAGATATTGTACGAAGCTCGAAGTCCGTCGTCATCTTGCTTAGCAGCCGCCGAAAAGAGTCTTGCTACACTTTGCTGAGTATTATGCTTCTTCTATATATAGGTCTTCAAAATATGCTACATTCTTGTCGTTCTTATCTGGATGCATTTTATTCAAATGATCTTGCAGTCTTGAAGGCTACATTGCTTCATTCGAAAATGTTTTTAGATAGAAGGCACAAAGGCGAAGATAGGCTTGCGGGATTTTCAATGAATCCGAATTTAATATATTCCGCACAGTATTGCCGTCTCTTCTTTTTAACTTCCGACATTGTTTTGTTTTGAGAAATTTAAGTGTTGAACTTAAGTACTGCTTATCTATTACGCGCGAAACCGCAAATGAAAATAAAATAAATATTACGTTGTTTATATAGGATTGCTTATGCAGCACGCACCGACAGGAATAAGACAAACATGCATAAACTCGTTTATCTCATTCGACGCTCAATCGTACTCAACAAGTACGAACAAGTATTCTATGAACCAGCCGATTGATACAGGAATGCACAAATTAGGTTATTTAACAAAAACTTGTTAAAACATGATTGCCCGCGGTCTATTATCTACGAAAATTACCTATCTAGGAATACTAATGTGTATGTTGCCTTTTTGTTTGTTTGTGTCTACTTTCACTTCAAAACGGAGCGACCGATTGACATGATTTTTATTTTATTTATTCAATAAAACAGTACAGATATATGAACTACGCGGAAAGAAATATCAAACCGAGTTAGTTTGAGCAATCTCTCAATTAATATTAGTTGATATTCACAAGTTGTAGTCGAGAGTCGAGAGCTCAGTCGGTGTCTAAGGCCCGTATTACAGAAGGAAACTCAAGCATTGATCTCTGTTTAAAACTAGTTTTAAGTCAAGTTTTAATTTTAGAACGTTCCTCAAGCATAGATTCATTGATCATAGTTCAGCTGAGTATCGCTTTATTTTAGAATGTTACTCAGTTCGTAAAGCGAACCCAAGCAGTGATTTGTTCTGTACCTAATCGCCCAAGTGTGGTCGAGACCGCGCTTGAGCATAGAATTGTCAATTTATGTTTCAAGCGTAAGTTGTCGAGTTTTAATATCAAAATGGATATATTTGAAGAAGTAGATCATTACAATATATTATTCAATGATGATGCAAATAGAAGGTTGAACTTTAGCGTTCCTCTTAGATATTTAAGAGATACACAGGACCTATATAATTGTGAAAACTTCATAAAGAGGTACAGGTTTTCATAAGACGTGGTAAAATATTTAATTCTCCCTATGATAGACCACGATTTAAGAAAACCACATAACCGTGGGCATCCCCTAGCCCCAGAATTGCAAATTCTTGTGTTTTATTTTTCTTTCGTCCTGCCATTTAAAAAGTTATAAGAATAAATAATAATCAGCAAAACAAATAACAAAACTAATCAAAATACCTATCTACGATGTTTTCATTTGCATAAATTGTTTGACATACTGACATTTTTATTAAATAGCGTACCTATTTATGGCCATAGATACAAGTCTTTTAATCCTTACAATAATTATGCTTATAAGATTACTAAACTTTATTTAAATAAATGAGGAATTGTACTACGAGTATTCGGGACCGAACTAGACCGAACTAATAACGCAGATTTCCTAAATAATTGGGCGCTTATGATATATTTTAATATTTTTAATCCAGTGAAGATTAAAACAAAGTTGGTAAATAAAATAAATCGTAAACAAATACAGACTGATACATAGACAATACACATCTCTGCTTGAGGTTCGATTTGAGTCTCGATTCAGCTGAATAGAGATTGATTACCGTTATAGAATATGACCAATGCTCGAGTACTGATTCTATACTTAAACAGTGATCGACTGATTGACGCTCAAACTAGACTTGAGGAACCTTCTGTAATACGGACCTAAGAGTCCTCCTAGATGAAATTTTAAATCGGCCCACAAGCCTCGACACAAGCCCCCATTTTTTTTCTGGGTCTCTTACCGCCCCCCTGTAGGCCTGCAGCGCCCACAAGGGGGCGTTTTCACCCACTTTGGGAAGGCTGTTATAACATAACACCTATAAATACTTTAGCTAGGTACTTTCGTTTTAGTATCTTCTCAAAACAATTAAATAGAGACATTTCAAAAACACAGACGCATACATTCATACATACACTCACATATACACAATCACTCACCCGTGCACTCTCGTGCACGCACCCACACAAATATTTCAATTTAAATAAATAAAATAAGTGGCTTAATTGTAGTATATAGTTAGTTTTTTTTTTTTTTTAATTACTTCTACTGTTTATTTTACATATTTTTACAAGTTCACCGTGTAGCACGTTCGAAATGTTTTGTTTCTAATTTTGTAATCTATTTTGGAAGGCGATGGTGTTTGTGATACAATGATTTTTTCATTAGTACAGACACTAACGACACACTTATTTCTGGAATGTTCTATTTTTACTTAGAAAAATGTTTTTGTGTACCGTAAATGTATTTTTTTCTGAAATAAATTATTATTATTATTATTATTATTATTAGTTACACCTAATTGACAACGCATTGTAGGTATCTATATTATATTTTTATAAGTATGACGTCGCCGCGTTCCTTACCCATGGTCCCGTAGTCCCTGGAAGGCACCACAAGTATTTTTTACCCGTGATTCCGCGGAGACATACAATGCTGCCGAATTAAAATGATAGTCCCTCCCATAGTCCCTGGAAGGTACCCTCCCTCCAAAAAATACAATGCTGATGAATTAAAATTCTACCCAAGTCAAGTTATGATACAATCAAATGCATTATTCATAATTAAAAAATCACAGGATGAAAAAATCACGAATATATTTGTAAAATAGACAAGTTGTTTAAACAAAAACCTTGTAGCATCATATCTTCGGTCTATTCCTAATGGGTGGTGGGGATTGTTACTTATTTTTCCAAAAATCCCCACTAGGCCGAGAACTAGTGGGAATTTCTGAAAAAAAAAAACAACGATCCCCACTGTTGGGGATTTCTGGAATAAATCATCTCTTCAGTCAAAACTTAAATTATCGTGGTTTCTCAATGGCATGAAATTTCACCACTTGATTAATTGTACAATAATAATTGCGTCGTCAGTCAATATGTTTTGACCGTTTTCAGTTGCATTTTTTACATTACATAATTTTTATAATGTACTTACCGCAATAGTCACATAATTTTAAACTTTTTCCAATTACTACATCTCCATTTCACAGATCCATCATCATCCATCATTGTTCACAGTATGTTTATAAAACGTCGTAAAGACTTTCTTTTATTTCAATTTCAGACATATTGATCAGTGTCGTGACGATTGACAAAGGGACTACCATTTTAATTCGGCAGCATTGTATTTCTCGACGGGACCGCGGGTACAAAAAATACACGTGGTGCCTTCCAGGGACTAGGAATGTATTTTATTCATTAGCTGGGCTCTAGCCAGAAAGTAAGAATGTTTCATTCAAGATAGCGAACGTAGCATTCGCCCTGGGGCCCAAGTCTGCTATTTTTAATAAACTCGTCATTCCAACACGATCCCATTGTCATTTTGCTAAAAGTTCGTAATATGCTAAATTCATAATGGTCGATCATTGGTCGGTCAATGGTCTCGTAATAGAATCGTGGTAGAATGACATTGTCGTATTGCCATTATTATAAAACCCGTTAGTAGAAAGGTTTTTTGAAAAACTACTTCATAATTTGTACAGTTAGTCATGCCAGATTTCATTTATGTATATATTTACATATTATTTATTAGTGTTATAAGCAATCTGAAGTGGCAAGAAGTTCGTAAATAGCAAAAACATTAAATTTATGTGAAACTATACAACTCAATAATATTTTATCAGTTTAGCTGGCAATGTCAAATGTTAAATTACTGCTTACTGAGGTTAATCTGTTTTTAGGGTTCCGTACCCAAAGGGTAAAACGGGACCCTATTACTAAGACTCCACTGACCGTCTGTCTGTCTGTCCGTCTGTCACCAGGGTGTATCTCATAAACCGTGATAGACAGTTGAAACTTTCACAGATGATGTAGGTACTTCTGTTGCCGCTATAACAACAAATACTAAACAACAGAATAAAATAAATATTTAAGGGGGTCCCATACAACAGACATGATTTTTTTGCTGTACGGAACCCTTCGTGTGCGAGTCCGACTCGCACTTGGCCGGTTTTTATTTCTAGCGGTCGGTGTTTTGTTAGTTATTTATTTTCATTTGAGTGTTTTAATTATATTTTTGTTTCTGTATTTAAATTATCTTTTATTTATTTATTACATTTTATACAAAATGGTGCTAATTGAGCAAATTTCGGCTCTAATTGATTTTCTGGAAAACCACCAAGAAGTTTATCCAAACGATATTGGATTGAGTGCGCCCAAATTTTAAATTCGATATCGGTGGACTGCCCCAATAAAACGACACGGCAGAATGGCGCACTGTAAGTACTTAAATAGAGTATTATTTAGTAATAGGTACCTATGCATTATGAAATGTATCCTGATTGTAATTTTTGCACTTTTTTAGTTCTTTATTGAATATAAAAGTAAAATTTTAAACAAAATTAAATCACAGAAGACTGAAAACAGTGCAACAGGTACCGTAAAATGGGGTGAATAGGGACAATTTCCAACTTTATGAACAATTTTATATTTGTTGTTGATGGATATATTGCCATATCAAGATTGTAATGATTGAGTCTTGGTAGTATCTGTGATATCTAATTTAAAACTATGGAATTAACCTTTCGGTTTAAGCAAAAAAAACAAAAATAGATGCTATCCCTATTCACCCGAAATTAGGGGTTAATAGGGACGACAATAGTGTCAATAGGGAAATTTGCTAGGGCTGGCACTACTTGGTTATAATAATAAATAAAATCTACTTACCTCTTATTAGGGGATCAAAAAAAAGTAGTGAGCATGAATTCTATGGTTTATTTATTTAATGAAGACTTAAAGTTATTTAAAATAGTAATAATCATTTTGTAATGAATAAAATATAAAAACGTCATCGTAAAATTAACAACTCGTAAAAAGATATTTTAAAACGTTAGGAAAAAGAAAAATATTGGTCTCATTATGGTAGTATGCTACCAATACCAGACCAATACTTTGGAATACTAGATAAAAAAATATATCTAAATCGTACACTTAGTAAATATATAATGAGATCACACATAGTTTGGTATGATACCATCATTAAACAAAAAAACTTTAAATAGTTAGGATAAGCCACCGTAATGAGACCATACACTTTGGAATGTTTCAGTAATATAAAAAAAGACAAAATTATATACTTATTTAGATAATATCTTTTGGGATATGAGATCACACATGGTTTGGCACTCTTGAAAATAAATGATTACAAAAAATAGCTAATCGCTGTCTTCTGGATCCATTAAATCTCGAAGTATTTCTACATCATTTTTATAATAACTCGGTCTTCTAAGGCCACTTGGACCAGGCTTTGTTTGTGAAGAGTCGTTACTAGGTTTCCGTTTTAGAGGATTTTTCATATTACCTTTGTCTATTATAATTCTTTCATCGGACAAAATGTGTATTTTCTTTCCTTCAGCAATTTCTGGCTTGCTTAGTGGTTTGTGCTGTATATCAGTTACATTTGAAAATTCTTCTTCCTGTTTCGCATAAAAAAAAGGATTTGTTTGTGAATAGATCGTTTCTTCTGCTACAAGAAAATCATCTTCAAGTATAATAGGCATTTTATCTAAATCGATAATATCAAAATTGACATGTTCTTGTTCTTTTAATATTTGTTTTTCTTCTATTGTTTCTATTTGAGGTTTAGATTTTTTTCCAATGCCTTTTCCTTTACTATTTAATTTTGTTACTTGTTGTATTAGATTTTCTTTTTCTATAAGTGTTGGGTTTTTATCGGTAGTTGTATCCTGGGGTTTTTTATTTTTTTTGGATGTCATTTTAGGTTCAATATTCGACCTTTCACTCGAGCTTGAAATATTGCTGTCTATATAGTCACTGTCCTCCACACTTTTTCCAGGAATAACGTTATTTTTTTTCTTTTTATTAACAGTTTTTGTACTTTGTGATCCATATCGCATTTCCTTTAATAATGACAAAACTGACTCGTCAATTGCTTCTTTTTCTTCCGTTCTTAATTCATTTCTTGTATAATTTCCTGGCAATCTATTTAATACTTTTTCTTTATTCAGAGGACTTATTCCCGCTTTCGAAAATCCGGCTAAAATATTTTGTTTTATATTTGGTTCCATTTTTTGTAGCATCTTTTTAAGTAATTTAGGAAACACATTCTTCGGTATTGTGGGTAATACGCGACCTTCAGTTTTTTTCCATGTGAATAAAATGTCACGCCACGCAATTTTCATAGGTCGAAAAAAGGCTACGTCCAGCGGTTGTGTCAAGTGGGTTGAGTTAGGTGGAAGAAACACAAAGTGTACATCCTGTTCTTGACATTTTTTTTATGGTATCTAATGATAAGTGTGAAGAAAGGTTGTCTCCTATCAAAATCTTTTTTCCAGTTTTATTGTTAAAGTATGGAAGAGCCACAGTTTCCACCCAATCTTCAAACGTATTGCCGTCAAACCAGCCTGAAGAAGTGCGGTTATACCTACAGTTAGGAGGGCCATTAGTAGTCCAGGTATTGTATAGATGAGCGGCTTTGTACACGACGTAGCAAGGCAACAGTGTACCATCAGCGGATGCGGCCAACATAAGTGACGTCGACGACTTTGTATGGTTCATAACTCTCTCAGGGTACTTGACGCCTCTTTTAGTTAAGACTTTCTTTTTTCCAGGGTCATCGGCTAAGTTAGACTCATCATAATTCACAATGTTGCTTAAAGGTACACCCACTGTAGAATTTTGAAGCTGTGTAAAATAATCTTCAATAATTTGTGGTGATACTGCAGCTCTAGATCTTTTGATGTTCTGGCTTATCCTTAAAGAAATTTCTTGATGGTGACGCTTTAAAAAGCTCTGAATATAATTAACCCCTGGTAAATTATTAGTAAATCTTTTTACTTCTATGCCAATTCGATCTAAATATCCCTTTATTATTATGCGTAAGTCATAAGTATCAAGTGGATACCCCCAGTCTGAACAAATATTTATGTATTTTATAATGTATTTTTCTGCTTCATCGCTTAGACATTTTTGTCCTCCTTGAGTTTTCATCATTCTTGTTACATGTCTATGCAAAACTGACTTACTTATATTGAATTGCTTAGCTATTTCATCTAGAGATTTATTGTCATTTTCATAGGCTTCAATTGCATTTTTTAATATTAAGGGATCATACCTCTTATACGGTTTTGCACTTTTAGAGATGTACACGCGAGGCATACTCGTATCTAAGAATGAAAAACAATACGTTAAATTGTTAATATAAATATTTGCCACCGAATATAATAACACTGCCTTAATAATGAAATAAAAGTTCTAGACAAAAACATGAATAGACTAGTTATAATTATACCTGCACATACATGTGCAGGTATAATTATAACTACATAAAGAAATTTACAAACAAACATCTTAAATACATACTTGTGAAAAACAAAACCATTCTTTGGCATTCGGGTAAAAAAAAATGTTGTAATTACTCAGTGACAACCCTACAAACCCATACCTATTCATACCTCAGTCATTCCTATTCAACTTGTTTTCATCCCAATTGACCCCCCTTTCGTTGTTATTTATACCTGGGACGTCCCCATTCACCCCAAAAACAACAGATTTTACATGTATTTCTTATTTATCAAAAAAACATTAAGAATTATTAACAATTGAGACTTACCTTTAATGTATAAGATGGCCCAAACACTAAATAACGTTTATAATAAACAATTGTCTTCTATAGCCGTCAAATAATTTACTGTGAGCAAAGTTTCTGTAACTAAAATAACGAGCACAAAGAGAGGTCCTTTTCAAATGCGTTTTTTTCCCATTTGCAGCTAATGTCATGCATATTCGGTGTGCCCATAAGAACTTTCAACATTCTACTATTACACCATAAAAAAAGTGGTAGAATTTTTTACGAATTTAGTATTAATATTGAGCGCGAAATATTTTCCTGGTTTTATCCCTATTCACCTCTTAATCCCTATTCACCCCATTTTACGGTACCTAAGCAATACTTTTCTTTTGGCAGCCTTGCAGAATTATAGTGGGAAGCATATAATAATTGTATATCCGCCCATCTTCTTTCTCTAGCATCCACTGGGTTGGCTAGCTCGAGAATATTTGTTTGTAGTGAATACATTTCTCCATTCAATATTCCACAAACACGATAGATGGCAAACACTTTTTGACAACCGAGCTATTGAAAGCAATGACTGCACAATGACGTTCTAATGGTAGGTCACTGATCAATGGAACTGTCAAAATTTTAGCAGATTACCGCATACGCCAATCATTCATTTAACATTATGTACGAGATTACCATTCTATGCCATTTCTTTCAATGGAGTGTCAGTGGTTGACCATTGGAAAGTCATAATGACGCAATTATATTAGTAGATTACCAAACTTGTCAAAATCAACAATTATGAAATCAATGATAGACCATTCTGACACTATTGTAATAGCAGACTTGAGGCCCTGTACGGATGCGTAGAGCGTAGCACTCGAGGGCTTGCGTAGCGCCTACGGCGTAGGCGTACGCCCTATAGGCAAGCGTAGCGCGTAGCACGTACCTAGCGCTCAAGGGATTGCGTAGCACCTACGCTGCGTAGGCGATCGCCCTGTAGGTAAGCGTAGCTCGTAGCGCGTAGCTGATGTAGCGCTCAAGGGATTGCGAGCGCCTTCGCTGCGTAGGCGCTCTCCGTTTTGGTAATGTTTCGCTCGTTTCGCTTACATACCTCTGTGCTTAGCTAAACTTTCTCGTGCTTTGTTTTTTTAGGGTTCCGTACCTCAAAAGGAAAATGAAACCCTTATGGGATCACTTCGTTATCAGTCCGTCTGTCAAAACTTCCTCAAGAACGCGTGGAGGTATCAAGTTGAAATTAATATCCGTCCCTTAGAGCTGTCAAAAAATGAAGCTTATTTGTCAACGCAGTAAAAAACATGGCCACTATGTCGCATATTTTGCTCACTCAAAATAACCATATCAAAACCTACTTCCAGTTGACCTAAAATCACGAAATTTGTAAGACGCAGGTTACACAAGCACAAGGAAAAAAAAATCCCTAAATCATTAATTAGTATTTAAATTACATTTAAAAAATATGTATACCTATATCAAACCATATCGCCGCGATGATATCGCGTAGATAGATTCATATTCAGTTTCTATTGAATTTGATGGCACGGCGTAACTATCGCCGCGATTTTCTCCAATTTGAAACATTTCTAAGAAATTCTGGCATTTTCGCGACATTTGTTTGTATTTTCATAAAATGTTTAAATCAATCTTGCGCAGATTATAAACTCACGCGGTATGTACAATGTGAGATCAGAATCTCAAGCCGAAAAAATTCAATACGGCATCGGAAACGTAGAGAAAAGAAAACAAGCAGATAATAAGGCAAACACAGTTTTGCAAATTTATTCCACATATTAAACTGATACAAGATTGATACAAGTCGAGTTCTAACAGTATGGACATGCTATGTGGTCGAATACAAAAAAAAAGTTTAGTACAGCAATAAACATTACAGAAATCCTGAACTTTACAATACTACTGCCTCACACTAATGTATTTTAAGGGAAATATGTAATAAAAATAAAGCAAAAAAAACTAAAGCAGGAACACAGTCGGGAAATGTTCGAGTACAGGGGGTGGTTTTATTTTAGCCGTAATCGCTAGTCGTCGGAGAGTTCAATTCATTCAAGAATCCGATTAAATTCATTCAAGTATCCTAAGTTGTAAGTATGTCAAAAAACAACAGTCAAACTCCTTACAATATAATAATTACTGCTAAAATACACATCACATCGCAAAATGCGTTCACAGGAATAAAATATATCGAATAACATGTATTAAAAAAAAAACAGACAGTCGACGGGTCCGCGACCCGAGCGCACGGTCGCAAACAGGCAACCGCGGCCGTGCGCTCCCCTCAAATAAAGTATATATTAAATATATATACGGCTAATACGACAGTGAAAAACATAAGCATAACGGGAAACTTACAATCGAAACATTTCATAACGTCCTACTTTAAGATTTTTTCGGATCGATGCGATACAAAATCGAAAACTCGAAAATCAAATAAAAAAACACATATATAGAAAAAAGTAGAGCGATCCTCTCGGCACGCAGCGAGGACCGGACGTGAACGTATACGCGGGCCGCGAGCGCGCGCGCGCAGCGGCCGGGTCCTCCCCCGCGCAGCTTGTAGTGCCTCCCATGCGGGGGCCGGCCGCCCGCGGCGCCCGCGCCCGCGCCTCCCGCCCCGCCCGCGCCCCCGCGCCCCCCGCCCGCGCCCCCGCGCCCTGCGCCCCCACGCTAGCTGGCCAGCGGCTGCTGCGCCAGCGCGCCGCCGCCCCAGCCCGCGCCCGCGCCGCACCCGCCCGCGCCCACCCGCCGCTTGCACTCCCCCCCGACGTTCTGGTGGCCCCCGTCGTGTTTACGTTTACCTGCGACATACAAAACTCCCTCAAGTACCCTTCGGCAAGTTGAGTTCTTTCCTCCGTCAAGAGAGTTCTTACGGATTTGGAGCTCAACAACTAATTTGGGATTTAAAATAATATACTCGTAGGAAAATGACATGGAACAGGAAATTCATTACGAATTTAGAATAAGGACTTGACCTTGCGCCCGGCTAGCAGTCTGATGGTAATAACCACAATCCAGGCTAATTTCCAGGGACAAAATAGGAACCTAAAGGTCTTCCACAAACTTCGAAAGGAAACAATGGACTCGTCACTCGATCGAGCTGTACAATTTTGGCCAAGTTTGTGGTAGCCCTAGGACTAAGGACTAAGGACCGCTATAGGAGGTGGATAGTTACCGATATAGAATGTATCGAAATCCAGATTACACGCAAACCATCATACATGCTGAAATAAAAGGAAAAGGTTTCAGGACATTATTTTAAGGGCAACTAGGTCGACCGAGAGAGAGTCCAATGTCATTCGTTCGTAATTTTGAATTTTGCAATAGGAAAGATAAAGGTTGGTATTGGTAGAGTATAGGGGTTAGAGGGATTTTCGAATTAAAAAAAAATGATGTTATAGATGTGTTAATGTAGAGTAAATGGAGAGAAAGAGATGTGATGAGTATATGCAGTTTCAATTGATTGAATCGTTATGCATCGGAGTTCAATCTCCGTTCGTATTCTAGTCTCTGGCGCACAACCGTCACAAGTTGAGAAGCATCACAGTTTAAAAGATAGCAACCGACTTTTGGTGGTGATTAAGTGGTTCAGTGTGAATTTTCTTAGTGTTCATCATATACACGAGCGGCACGTTGCAGTCGACGTGTCGGCGGCTGCCGTCGACGACTGCCGCCGACAAGTATCCACGGCTGCAGTTGCCGTTGCCGATGGCAACATGTCGCTCGTGTATATGATGAGCACTTACGCCGGGAATATACCGTGCCAAAAATCGGACAAAGTATCGACAGTGCATCGGGTGAATACGCGGGGTAATTACGTACCTAACACACAAAGCCATATTCATTGTGTTAGAGATAACGCAATGATTTTTCAAAACTATGAAGCAATGGATGTCAAAATTAAAGGCATTGTGATGGATTGCCATTTTATTTGTGTTAACGCAATTACCCCGCAGATCCAATAGTCTGATCAGACAATCGGATACAAATCCTGACGTGTATTCCTGGCCGTAACATAATAGTTTTAGAAACTAGTCTACAGGAAAGTGAAGGACATGTAGAGTGTAGGCGTGTTGTGTGTTACTGACCTGGTAAACTTGGCTTGGCGCGGGGATTGCCACGCATGGCGCTGGGCGTGCGGCGGCCACGCGCGACGCGGCGGGCACCACCACGGGCCCCAGCCGCGGGGCCCGGCGCCGCCGCCGCGCGCCGCGCCCATCGCCCGCCCGTCCCACATGACCCAGCCTGCTGAGGCCAGAGGGTCACGCACCGAAACACAACCACCCGCCGCCGCCACATACCAGGAACTGCATAGCTATTCACAACCGAACCGCTTCGTTCCGAATCTAACATCAATCAATGTTATCGACGTCCTCTAAACGCTGAACCACGAAAATTTAGTCAGTTTAAATAAAATCTCTCCTTCCGCCAGCTATTTGCTGTCGGAGGCAAGCTAAATTAGATAATGAAAATGTGTCATATTCGACACGACAGCTAGTCGATGTTGGTGAATAGCTATGCTGGTCCACTACGATCCGCGCTTGCTGAGAGGTGCTCTTTCATCGCGAGAGGCTAGGTCAGCTTTCTAAAACCAACTATACAAAATCGTAGGGAACCTTCCAAAATATGATGCGGAAGAGGGTGCTAAGTGGCGTAAATAAAAACAACAACGACCGATTTCTGTTTCATGTACTTAATGCTTATTGAGTTTTGTTAAATGTAAGCTAAAATTAAAACCTAAGCACATAATAAACAAATTCTTTTACTTGGCCTTTAAAAATAAATAAGCAGATCTAACAATAACATGCATGAATTTTCAAGTTTACTGATTATCTAATTAGATAATTTGTATGTATAATGTGCTTAGGATTTAATTATTGTAATCATGTTCACTTCAAATACAGAAGTCGGTCCAAATAAAATAAAAAATAAACAGGTACTCTAATCATTTCAACTATAACATTTCAACAATGGTGCACACTTCAGTTTTTCAAAAATGAAATTTTACACTACATGATCTGTTATGGTTGAAATAATAGTTGAAATAAATTACTATCATGCTGCAAAGTATATCGCTTGCAATACAATGTAACTATGTCAAATTACCAAATAAATATCATTATATTAAAATATATGTAAATACTCAGCTTACAAACGCTGTTTAAATGTTTTATTTTTTAGATATCGTAAATCCTTTAATGTAACTTTAAACAACGTCCGCGAGTCCATAACATATAAACATATATTGTGGCTTTCGAGATAAAAGTACCTGTGATGAGCTCACGTCAATCATGGTTAGTGCCAACGTCACAAGCATTGTTACGAAAAATAACACTTTTACCATGGAACGCCACACAATACCAGGTCAACCAATACAGTGTCGTTATGAAAGGAATGAAACAATCAGGTACCTACTAAAGCTTTCAAGTCAATGTTCATCCAACATGAATTTAATAAATGCATTCTAGGATAGGGTAACAAATGTCGCTATTTACTTTGCCTACTCGACATTTAATACTTTTATAATATAAATATTTAAGAAAATCTATAAATTCTACGATATAAACTAAGTTGAGATCTCGTCTAATCAAATCTAACACCGACACGACATCCACTAAACATCAATATAATAATTTGGAATAATTTAAGCGCCCATCGGCGGTACCTGAATGCCTCCGGTTAGATCGTAGTAAAGCGAGTTGGGCCCGAGACCGAGCTCGTCGTCCTGAGTGAGGCATTTACCAAGCGGGTCAGTAAGTCTTCTCAACATATTCTCTACCTCGTTACAACAACGAGAAATATTACAACATTACTCGGGCGTTCCAAAGCTTCAGGGGGACGCTACGTTCCTCGCCTACGGGATGTGTGCGGGTGGCAAAGCTCGAGCGTGTTATCGGTTAGTGATAAGCGAAGCGAAGCTCTACATGGGGGTGATAAGCGCGGCGGAATGACGTTAAGCGGTGCAAATGTGAAATGGCAACTGAAAACAACAGGTACAGATGAGAGACGGGCATGTTAGTCGGAGTGGCCGCAGCCATATAGACCTGATGGTGAGATCGGCCGACGGCCACCCCGCGCCCACTAACACTTTTCCCGGCAATCAGTGACAAGTCGGAGGCCCCGCCCGCCCAGTGCAATCACCACCGTCAGGCCTACACACTACCGTCTTTACCGAGTCACTAACTCCGTTCGAGGATGGGATTAAACAAAAAATAAAAATAAAAACAGTAGATGATAAAAATTTGGCAAATCAAAATCGATAGAACAATAATGAGTACAGCGACTAGTGACTAGGAAATAATAGTGATACATTAGTGAGTGTGTGTGGGACCCACCGGCTGCGGTCTGTTGGGAGGCTGGCGGACGGCGGACGGTTGCGGTGGCCCCGCGTAATCAAAATAGAACTCATCGTACCGGTAAAATGGCTCATTGTAGCCACCTCGGTAATCACCGTACCCGTAATAGTCGTAATCATAATCTATAAACACACAACACAGGCCTTTTAGAGGCTAAGCTAAACTAACTCTAACTTACAAGCTACCGATGTCGGCTGGCGGATAGCGAGCCTCCACGACACTCGTACCGGGAAAAGATTATAACATGCTGTTGTCACTTTACACGGGGTAACAGTACAGGTATGGTATGGTACAGCACACGGGTTAAATCCAACACCTCTGCTCCTCCTCAGCGGTCACACTGAACCGACTGAAGCTCTTCACGTTATCGACACAAACAACATGCATCGTGATATGTCTAACTGTTCATGTCCACTGTCTGATGAATAAAATTGTAAATGAGAATTTAAATTTAGATAATGACTGTATGCTGATTGGAACGACCCATCACCGGAACCTACCTAAGCGTCGTTAACGTGCTCAGGCAGCGGGCGTCGCCGGCACCTGAGCACCCTCACAATGACTTCACAGATTGTAGCATGCACTGTCTGTTAATATTGTTATTACACTTTAGATGGACCATGTGTGGGCTACACGATTCTTTGATAGATCAAAACTTTTCCGAAATCATGCATTGAACCTATTCCTAGCTCTCATTATTATCTAGCTTAGGTAGTAGCGTTAATGAAACATGTATTGAGGCCTTAACGATACACTATATAAAATTCCCAAAGTGGTAGTATTATGTTTGAATGGTGGCAATACTGGCGGGAAGTCCCGGTGGTGAGTGTATAGTAGCGGCCATCTTGTTAGTAAGGGAGACAGTAGCGGATTGTGCGAGTGTGCGCGTGGAGACCACACCGTGTTCACATCTCTGTTCGTGTGAGGGAGGGTGGGAGTTAGGCGGAGGGAGATAGGCTATTTTTTGTACTTCGCATATCTTACAATACATTCAACGATGCCGCAATACGGTTGTACTGTCAATGTGTCTAGTTCCCTTCACCTATCTCTGTGTGCTGTCACTTTGTACTGTTTTGTGGTACGCTGGAGGCTCGGTAGCTGGTTCTTAATTACTTACATTTAAATTTCATTAAGATTAAACTACTCGTACTTCATATCATCCATAGTGGAAACATAAACAGCCTTGCGGCTGAGCATTAATAGTAAAAAAAAAGTTCTAAAATTAAGTTAATAACAATATTCTAGTCAATAAAAAATCAAAACAGCGGCAGGTTGCTGTGTAGTGCGTTGTGTCCTTGTAATCACATGACCGAGCGTCCCCGTCCCGTTCCGTGTGGACGTGTCCCGCGCGTGTGTGGCGTGTAGTAGGTGTGATAGGTGTGGCGTGTGTGCGTGGCGTGTGCATACTGACCGTAGTCGCCGCGCGCCTGTGGCGGGCGCGGCTGCGGCTGCGGCGTGCGCCCGCGCAGCACCGGCGAGCAGCTGCACCAATCGAATCTGACAGTTAACACCCGACGTTACATACATCGTGAACGTGCCTAGCAAGCCCCGGTGAACGCTCAAACAAGCCCAAGGCGCTTGTACACATAATAATGACACAGAGGAAGACAGCGAAGTTGGCGAAAACGCCAGGGTAGCCGACGAAATTCAAATTTTCTTGTATTTTTTGCAATTGGCAGGTCGGTTGTACGCTGATCAAAATATGATTCGCGCATAAAACCTGACACTGACCGGAATATTGCAAGAAAAGAGAGAAAATTTAAATTGCGCGGGCTACCAGCTTATCCCTAAACTTGAAGATGATAGATAGATGCATCGAACCTCTTTTAGCTCTGTCTTCGTTTGTGCGTTGTCTATTGCGGTCTACAAATCTCGGTTGCTCATTTCATATGAACGCACTTATAGCGGGGTGCCCACAAGCAAGCTGTAACTTTAATCGAACACAGACGTCCACGTCGTTCGTTTACATTTAATAACAAGCTTACTAGCGAGTGCTCGGCTTGTGGATCATATGAGATCATATCAAGATCTACCACACCAACCGGGTGACCAGATGTACAGCCGACTATGTGTACAAGCGCACGTTACCTTCAACTTCTAAAGCCATTCCATTGAGAACTTATTATTTCAGCTGCAATTTCCACGTGATTTTTTTATTAGATTAAACGTGAGATGAAATTTTGTCGTTCCGAAATTCGACACATTCGATTCTTACAAGAAAAATATGATTTTGAATGTAAAACGTTTTAACAAATAACTTTTGTTGTAGACGGGAGTTGAGTTGAACAAAACTGTTACTTGAATGGATTTAAATGTTGAGGGTAGGGATACGCAAACAAGAAAATGAATGATTTCTTGTTTCTGATTATCACTCGTACGAATACAAGTTCCACACCTCTCGTTTGATGGTTTACAGAGGCATTAAGTGACAGACTAACTTTAAATTTCCAAATTAAGCAATCAATATTTAAGTAGGTTCACGTAAACAATTCAGTACCGTTTTCTGCTCAAAATAGGATGTATTCTGAGTAACAATGCACGTCGGGGATAGTAAGACAGTATATCAATTTAAAAAAAGCGAGGAGCTGTCGAACAAAATCTGATAAATCAATTTCAACCAACTGTATCGAGTAAGCAAACTATGAGGAACAAGTTTTCTTAAATAAAAACAGCGGTTTTGTCTGGTATGCTCTAGAACATACGCGTCTGAGCCCTGCCACATTTTTGGTAAGTGAACGAGTAACCCTGTTTCGAAAGACATGTCTGCTATTTAGCAGACATGTCTCGAAATGGGTATAAGTGTTGCTATCGAGTGGTATGAGTGGCAGAGATGCTAACAGTGAGTGAAGCGGCATCTTCTGGGCACGCTCGTTCCATCGTAGACACACCATCGCTTTCCATTAGGCGAGATCGAGCTCAAGAAAAAGGCCTATTTGGCAACAACATAAAAACTCGATGAGCAATACTAACGGCCGCATACTGTGTATAATTTTGTCCGTCAGCTCCTCAGAAATAACACAATGGATGACACTTACCCGCCACGGCCATGAATCATCTGCATCATGCGTCGTTCGCGCGCGCGCAGTATTTCTTCCTTCTTCTTCTTGTCGGACGGTGGTTTGGCTAACGACACTTCCAGTCGCGCGCCACCCATTTCTTTGCCGTCTAGTTCTTGCATTGCCTGCAATAATAATAATAGTAATATCTTCATTTACCTCAGCGCCACTTCACACTTTATTTATCTCGCTCGCACACTACAGTTCGCGGTCAAGCGAGCGAGACAGGTCGGTAGGGAGAAGGCTCCAAGGCGCCGATAGTTTAAGAAATTTCTTTTTACGGTGAAAATAATGGTAATTAAAAAAAATGTTATAATAATTTAAAAAAGAAAACTTATAGTAAAAATATCTGCTTTGTATTTAGTTCAGATATTATGCAAACTCGATCTGGTTGGAAGTATTTTTTGAAGTATACTAGCGGTTTATTGTTCGGTCAACTTTACCATACATTTATTTCAAAATATATGCTGCAGTATTTTCGATATAACGGAGGATCATGCTAAGCAATTTGAGGTATTTATTGTAGACTTTCATTCACTGACGACCACGCCACAGCCTATCCTGCTTGGCTAGAAGCATGAAATTTTTTTACAAGAGTTCCTAATATACCGAAAGTTGCCACTAAGGAAGGATTAATCAAAGCTCATCCACAACGGGTAAGGGTAATAAGGGATGGAAGTTTGTATGGAAGTTCGTTAACTCCCCCATCGGGCCTGTACAAGCCGTGTGGCTTGTACAGTATATAAAGTTGTTAAATAAAGGCGTTAGAGTACTGTTGTTAGCACAAAATATTACAAATACAAATTCTATCCTTGATTTCTTTCGGAATAAATTATTTTCAAACTAGAAGCACAATGAGTTTTTTCAAGAAGCTCTTTAGTGTGGTCTTACATAAAAAAAAATCTCCTATCCTATTAATTGCTACGTTATTTTGGATTTGGTGAATGGTGAAGCGGTTTTGATTAGAAGTAAACCTACAACTTTGGGAGTTGGTCTGGGTGAACTTTATCCGCACATTTTCAGATTAGAACCTTCTGGCTTCTATTAGACCATCCATACCGTGGCCAAGTGCCCAAAAATGCCAGAAGGCTTTAATAGTAATAATATTTTCAGACCAGAGATCCATTACGAGTAAATCAGTTGATACTAACTAAAACAAGTTTAATAAACTTATTACATCAAGTATCTGAATGAGGGTCTGTGTGCCGCCATCATTGACTAATTATTTGGCCACCCACCCTGCCGGCTACAGTAGCCACGAGGCTGTTGGGGCTGTCGCGCTTCCGACGCATCAGTGATGCGATTCGCAGACGCAGCAGCGAGCCGAAATCCGGCACGCGTGCGTCCGCGAACATCCCCGACGTGCTACAGAAGCGCGGCAACCCCAGCATTACCTGGGAAGCGTATTGGGCTCAGAGCACCGTACTAGCCCTTTGTATAACGCCCGCGATCGCTGTGTTTAATGCCAGTAACTCGAAAGGCCAGAAGTCAAAATTCCGGGAGCTTAAAGGCTACAAGCACAAAAGACCGAGAGCACCAAAAAGCCAGAGGTTCGGAAAAAGACTTACGTTTTAAAAAAGACAGTAAAGAGGAAAAAATCTAACGGGTAATAGACAGTAGAGCAGTACTTGAACATTCATTACAACTTTCAGTGGTGCCATCTTTTGCGGAAAATGGTGCGATTACATGCTAAGTTCTTCTTGAAAACTACATAAAAGCGGGTTTACCAAGCTACAGTTTACACCTGAATAATTAACTCGTGTTTCTTACCTTTACTGCACAATCCCGATCCTCAAAATGCACAAACGCGTAATCCTTAATCTTCTTGACACGTTCCACAGTTCCGTAGCGCTCGAATTCTTCTTTCAGTGCATCTTCAGTTATTTCTTGCGTCAAGTTGCGCGCGTACAATACCTTCACCTGGACAATGTGAAGTTTGTTTTAGTACTGTGTAATTGTAAGAAAATCTGCAGGCGGTTGAATATTATGCTTGGAAAGTTCTTTGTAGTTCATAGCAGCATTGACAATTTGCCTTCAGTTTTTTGAAAGAAAAGAAAATAAATTTTATGAATTTTGTTTGTCATGAGATTACGATAGGCAGTACAGCTCGATTCAAACTTTATGGCAGCTCGGAACATGAGGCGAGTCGCTGCGCAGTAACTCATTCATATGTTAGCGGGGGTTAGCCGGGGGTTCAGAGCCGCCAATAAATTTGACGCGTACTATATCACGAATTGTACTGCTCATCCTCTAGCACAGGGATTCCCAAAGTGTTCGAAATCGGTTTCCCAGGGGTCGACATAAACCAGAACTGATTTTGGGGGTGGAAGAGGTCTAAAAATCGACCCCTTTTCATTAACAAGTTCTTATTTGAAACTTTCAAGATACTGTATAAGTTGTGTTACGTGTACCAACTTGTTATAAGAATGACTAATATTTTAGTAAGAAGTATCATTGTTGTACTTTTAATAGACTGAAGTCGATAAGCGTGCACAAGTTCGTACAAGATGAAAAAAATTGGCTATGGGGGTCTGAGGTATCAGTTAATTTTGGAAAAGGGGTCTCTTGCCCAAAATAGTTTGGGAATCCCTGCTCCAGCTTGACCAAAATCTTTGATAGAAGCAAGAGAGAAAACCAGAGAACTTACTTTGCTCATTGTTTGCTCGTCAGGTTCTTCTTGAGGGTCCGCCCAGTCCACTATTATATCACAGCCCCATACCTGCTCAAATTATAAACAAACATTACACTATCACTCTGTTCTGGCCATAAGAACGCGGTATATCAAGTCGTGACATGTCAGCAGTAAACATTTACCTTTATTCTACCGGTGCCCAGTCTACGTTTAGCTAGTGACGCCGCTTTGTGAGACTCGTATTCCAAAAAACAAAATCCTCTATTTTTCTTCTTGTCATCGGGCGAACTATATATTATAACTTCGACGAGCCCAGCTGCAATCATAAAATATGGATAAGGATCGGGCAGCGGGGCGCAGGCACGCTAACGGTATGAACAAAGCTTCCCTCGAGCCCGACGCGCAAAAGTCAGTCATTCAACGCTACAGAATATGAAGCAAATCAAACGATATTCCAGGAGAACATATACGGTATTGAAGAATTCTATTCTAGAGAACAACAGCAAGGTTCTCCAGTCATGACCAGTGAGCATTCTCGAGGCAGAGGCCAATCACAAGGTATACGGTCGGCGGGGTCGCGGGCCACGGTGACGCGAGTGCGAGTGTGCCCCGGCCCCTGAGCGGGCCAGGCCCCGGCCCCTGAGTGGGCCAGGCCCCCGGCCCCCGGCCCGGCCAGGCTGGCCAGGCCGGGCTGCACGCGTCACGGTGCCCCGCGGCGCGCTCTAGTAAACAACCGAGTAGCACTTATTATGAATTCGACAAGGACTTACGTGCGTGCCTAGTAAACTCCTCAAACAAATCGTCCCGATCTCGATTCTTAGGGATATTCCCCACGAATAACCGGTGATTGTTAAAGGAAACTGTTACGCCAATCTTTTTCCCCTTTCGAATTTCATAATCATTCAGCTGCAAGAACAATTCGAGGGAGAATAGCCTGGGCCGGGGCGGGGTCGCAGGCGCGGCCGCCCGGCGGCGTATGACTGGAGAGACGCGGGAGGGACGCGCGGGACGCGGGAGGGGACAAGCGGGAGCAAGCGGGAGCCCGAGCCGGTCCACACCAAGCCCCACGCACTCAACCCGACAACTCTATAAACTCCTTAATTCATCGAGTGACACTTTACCTGTTAATTTACCAAACTCTTCCAGTATCTCCTCTTTGCCTTTAGACTTGGGAATGTTGCCGACGAAAAGTCGCAGATTCGGTACGCTAATCTTAATTCTCAGAGTCTTCCCTGGTTTTATTTCGTGATTATCGAGCTGTGGGAAAAATAACAAGGGAACAATTTTGAAAAAGGGCCTCGTTGCGGACCCTTCAGGCCGTGGCCAGCGAGGCAAGCCTCGTCGACGCGCGACGAGCGACGCGCGGGGTGATGACGGTTAGAGCCAATCGTAATGAGTTAACTGAATTTGGATGATAAGCCGACAGTGTTGTACGGAGCAAAGAGGAGAGCCTGAGATATATTAAATTCTCAGTTGGAGAACTTTTCCAAGCCAATTCAAAGTTAACCCTGTAAGTGGACCGTTTGATGAAGTGAAAATAAAAGAAGCGAGTACGTGTGATGGTAACAAAAATAAAATAAAATTAAAGCAACTTAAAATTGAACGAGGTGCAACAGTAAAGAACGGGATGATATCTCAGGACAAGCGAGGCTAGATCAGTTTATAGGTGTTATGTTTGCACATTTACACAAATTCAGTGATTATACATATTAATTGGACGGCGGCTGCTTGCCATGGAGCGCTTCAACGAATCATCAACATTGTATTGTTACTGTATAGCTTTTACAAAAGGGAACAATTTAGTGCGAATGGGTGCAAATGGCCGCCGTGAGCGGGATATTAATGACATGCTTTTTAAATGATAAAAGAAGCTTAAATCTAAATCTCCCAAGTGTGACTGTGAACATATTCGACAGGCAAATGATTGGGACTTTGCAAAAATACTGTCTGATGAGTACAAGTAGTCTTGCAAAGTGACGGTTTGGTCACTTCCTCTGCGCACGGAGAACCCATCAGGATGCTGCGGTGACAGTAACTAACGGGACTAGTAAGTGGCAGAGTACTTGGCAAGTGTGACGCACAAGGAACGTGATGGTTTCGCCAGGAGGGTACGCGCAGACGGAAGTGCCCAAACGCGTGGCAGCTAAGTGCTGTGATACTGTTAATCTTTCAAGGGAAATATACTTAAACATTTCGGCGAGTCACCTGTAAAGTAGACGTCAAATTAGAATAAATTTTGTTTCAAATTTATAACACCAATTTTAATCAATATAAAAATCATCGTTTTAAAGCTTTAGAGTTTTGACACAATTTTGTGTTACCAATCGTGATAGCTGATAATGAACAATTGCACCATTGTTTTAGTTTTGCGATAACACAGTGTGCTGTAATGTTGGCTATTGGTACAGATGTGCTCGATAACATCCATGTATCGCACAAAGATAGGTGCCGACGCACTATCGGCGCAGGCCGCGGTTATCAAAATATTTGCAAGTCGTCAAGGCTGCACAGTGGCCACAGCTGGCACCAATCTTTGTAGCAAATGTTTGTTCAACAACTCTACGGCTTATTGTACACTAAAGTTCGAGGGAGTGGTAATTTTCATTCATCATTGATTGAGCAAACATTGATCTAGTGAAACAGTTTTGTTCCAACTATTTAGACGAGAGCAACATCGAAACAAAAATGAATTTATGAAATTATAGAAACTAAAAATATACATAGAACATCACGTAACATGCAACAGCTAGTCTAACATTTATGCGAATGACCTCTCCCCCGGACAGTCTCCCATGCCGAGCCGCGGCCGGCATGGGAGACGCCATACTGCTGCCAAAATCTCACCGTGAAAACTTAGGGCCCTATCATTGGGTGGAATAACAGCTCTCTTCAAGTTTCCGCGGTGAGATTCATTACAGAATAGAGTGGTGTGGCGACGTGTGGGCGCGTTAGGCTAAGGGCTCACCTCCTGCACGGCGCGCTGCGTGGCCTCGCGCGTCGTGAAGGTCACGAAGGCGTAGCCGCGGTTGGTGCCGGTCATGGGGTCCATCATGAGGCGCAGGTCCCAGATGTTGCCGCAGCGCTCGAACAGCGGGATGAGCTCGTCCTCGTACATGTCCTTGGGGATCTTGCCGCAGAACACCTCGCAGCCGGCGCCCGGCGTACCGCCTTCCCACCCGGGCGGCGGCCCGCCGTACTTTCGTTGACCTGGCCATAACCAGTTACCAATGTCAAACTCAAAAAACTGGTCATATCGAGAGACATCTTTATGACGAGAGCCTATGACCAAAATTTTTCTCACTACCAAATGTACCCCAAGTGGCTCTAAATTTAAAACTTGATGGCAAGAGACTAGATGTTATTACGGAAACTGTATTTCTAGGAATTACTCTAGATTCGAAGTTGCAATGGGGAGCCCATTAGAGCTCTTTCAGGTAGATTAAGTTCAGCTGCATATGCAGTAAGAAAAATTAGACAGTTGACTGATATAGCCACAGCTAGGTTAGTATATTTTGCTTATTTCCACAGTATTATGTCTTATGGCGTTCTGCTGTGGGGATCGGCAGCTGATGTAGATTCAATTTTTATTTTACAAAAGAGGGCAATCCGCGCAATCTATAGAATAGGTCCTCGTGAGTCCCTTAGAAACAAATTCAAAGAAATTAATGTACTCACTCTGCCTTCTCTTTATATCTTAGAAAGTATTTTGTATGTTCGCAAAAACTTATGTCTTTTCAAAACAAGAAGTGATTTCCATAATATAAATACACGTAGTAAACATGAAATTGTGATACCCAAATTGTAATACCTCATAAACGGCATAACTATGTAAATGTCTATTAACTGCTCCCAAATTACGATGTTTATTATTATTATTATTTTTTATACAAATTTTCTTTTTGTCATATTATTTTCACTGTTTGACATTATATATACCTAAAACTTTGATTTCAGACTTGTAATGGAAACTTCATTTGGTTTAAATGGGTTTTTATTTTTATTATTTTATTAATATTTTACACAGATTTGTGTGTACCTTGTGAATGTGAGAACGTTGTAGGCTTAATAGACTAGATATTTTGTAGACCTTTTTCTTTTTTTTTTGTGAAGTGTCTGGTACGTCTCGACAGGCCTACACTGTCCTCCCATATCTATTAAACACTAATTTGAAAACATAAAACTAATTGTAAAACCCAATTATTTTTAAAAGAGTAACCGTGGAGTTTCTTGGCGGCTCTTCTCCATAGGAAACGACCCATTGGAACCGTGCACCTAGCTTCTGACGTTTCATAAGTGCCCATGTAGGTTTATGTGAAATAAAAATATTTTGATTTTGATTTTGATTGATTTTGCTTTATCGTTTTACGACCAAGACCGTATAGAATCGATAGATTTGGTTATTAAATCCTATATTTCAGAATTTCTTCGCGTCACGTCTGACCTGACTGCATTTTCAAAATACCGGACTGTTTCATAACAATCTGTCTGATTTTCAGAATGTAAATAAACGATAGATATTAGATACTGAAAACAATTTTTTGAAACCAGTAGCGTCACATTTACCCATGAGACCATTTGAGAATATTAAAAATGATGCAAAGAATAAAACCCATGGTAACCCATCTGAAAATCTTGTTTAGGTAAACATTAGTCAGTTGATGCGAATAAATAATTTTTCAGAAGAAAGTGTGAGCATCTTAAGTGTTGAAACCAATTTGAACGTGTTGAAAAATGTTACCTTTTGGTAAAATAACATTCTGTCCTGAAAACTGTCGCATGAAAACTGCGTTCAAGAGCTGTCTGTGTAAAAATTCCTCGACAATGATGACAATGATAGCTGTTGAACGCGGTTTATACTAGGTACGAGCAGTTTTAGGAGACTTTAATTTCATAGGTTTTTACCTATGAAATGAAAGTCTCCTAAAATTGCTTATGGTTCAAACACGATTTTAATAAGCCCCTGCCCAGGGTGCACGATTTTGTCGTACCAGATGTCCAAATTGACCGATTCATTGACTATTTACATGCAGTGATGGCCAGTGTATGTATATGTTGCAGACTATGTCCACACCGCTTAACTTAAAAACCACGTGCACTTACGTTAAACAGAATGCCAGCGCGCACAGCACTGGAGCTTTCGTTCAAGTAAAGTACGTCCAAATATGGCCACAATTATTTGAATGCGTGCCTAGAATGTGCATGGACCACGCGGTCGGGCGCATCAGTGACGTCATTAAACCACATTACATTGCGTGCGTACATATAATGTAACGTTACATTTGAATCCTAAGCAAAGTTAAGTACACTTCTTACTGCGTAGCGTGTGGGTACGCCGCAATAGGCTGGCAGCTTTATACTTTAAAAAGTATTCTAGCAAAACGATTACACTTATCAGATTCTTAGGAGACCATTATTTAATTTATGACAAATTATTTCGATAATATTTTATGAATTCCAATATTAATCTGATAGGAATCATCGAATTATGGATTCAAATATCGATCTGATTGATACGAGTATTGTGTCAGGGCATATTCCAATTACCTATCCTGAATCGGGATTCCAATGGGTCGGATATCAGATTCTGGTTGGTCGAATCAGATTCCAATTGTGATCGAATTTCGATTGCGTTCTCTTAATGATCTAATAAGGAAACAACCTCAGCAATCCATTCAAAAGTAACTGCAAAGTCCTAAAAACCAATACGTGTGTTCTTTGTCTAAGGGCGAATGTAACCAATGAAACTGAACGCGATCAGCGCGTTTTAACTGCGTTCAACAGCTGTCAGCATCAACGAGATTTAGGCGTGCTGATCGGGTTCAGTTTAATTCGCCTTAAGTTATATAGGAGACAATAATTAGGTTAAATTGTTAATCAAGTTGTTACGGGTCGTCAGATGCCCGAAAGTCTGACAACCAGTCTTACTAGACTAGATCTTTTTTTCTTTAGACCGTTTCCTTTTCTCTTTTTTTTTTTTTTGTTAAGTACTTTTCGACAGGCCTACACTGTTCTCCCATACCTAATTTGTGTAATTTGAAAACATTGTAAAAGCCAATTATTTTTAAAAGAGTAACCGTGGAGTTTCTTGCCGGCTCTTCTCCATAGGAAACGACCAATTGGAACCGTGCACCTAGCTTCTGACGTTTCATAAGTGCCCATGTAGGTTTATGTGAAATAAAAATATTTTGATTTTGATTTTGATTTTACCAAGCGGTATCGTATTACCCAGTAAATGGGTTGTGGAGGTCAGATAGGCAGTCGTTCAATGTAAAATACTGGTATTCGGCTGCATCCGGTTACTGGACGCCGACCTCAACATAGTTGGGAAAAGACTAGCAGATGATGATGAATGATTATGTCGAACAATTTTTTATGTGATACTTAAGTCGCTAAACTTTGTAATGTTACATTTGTTTTAAAAAAATCCATAAGTACCATCAGTGAAACACAGATTAACCTACATCGCGGGAAGGTACTAAAGGGTCACCGAGGCCCCTGGCAACATAGGCGACGGAAGGAATACGGGTGGGTTTTAGTCAGTAAGAGTCTGACACACCCTGCCGCTCCACCCAGAGCGGGAGAAGTTATTTGATGATTTCCCATCCAAAAAAAAAAGATAAACCAACGTAATCTGGTTTATGCACTGTTTTACTTAACACAATATATTTTTAAGGTTCCGAAGAAGATAAATGTGGAAAAACAACAGTGGCAGGAAATTTTCCGATTTATCCTTCGATCAATATATTGATAGAAGGATTTATATATGTGAGCTATTTGTGCCGAAATTGGAAATAGCTTATCTAGCTAGCCAGTGGATGATAAAAGGGGGGCGCACAAACAATTATCTAAAGTACAATTGTATCACATAAAATATTACACAACCATTAGAATATATTGATATTTGCCTAATAAAACTAAATGAATCTATTTACAGATTCAACACACACTATCTCTAAACTAATATTCTCTTTGAACCAAGTTATCTATGGGTCAAAGATCTCTAGTCCCTAGCGACGGTACTGACCTGTGGTAACATCTAACGTGTACCCGGTCCGGGCCAGTATTTGTTTGATCTTTTCTTCGTCGGGGCCCTTCACCTGGACAGTGGATGACAGCGCGGGCGCTCCTTGCACGCCCGCCCTGCTTTTCTGTCTGAAATACATCACATCACTGATCAATTCCTTTGCAATGATCATACTGGATATGCTTGAGGTGCAGTCAGTAACGAAAGTCGGTTTACCACTTCAGATTTTTTTGGTGCTGACCGTACAAAGAGGTCGAGCAAAGATGCATAATTTCTACGTATGAATGTTGCGTGAAAATGTGTTTAAAAGTCTTGGGGAAGAAACTCCGTCGGGGGTTCACATTGCGACCGATACGAATCCGAGAAAAAGGCGGCATTTCTTTGGCATACAGATCGAGTTTTCTCGATATTCAACTCTGCGACAGCTCCCTTCAAAATGGTTGAGCTGAATGGTGCTGATCCATGCGTCATGCTCGTGAACGGGCGCCGTCATTTGGGACTGGTCACCTCTTAGCTTCCTCGGCTTATTTGTAATTATTTTATTTTGACATTGTTTTTTTTTATTATTTTGCTACTATGGACGCGTTTTTTTACTTCGTCCTCACATTTAGTTATAACAACAAACAACATTATTAACATTAATTGTCAACATTATTATACTAATCTTTATGTATCAATATAATTTAAAAGAGTGTCCATGGAGTTTCTTGCCCGTTCTTTTCCATAGGTACCTACCTACTACGCTTTGGAATGGGCAACTAGCTTCATATTTCTAACTATTACTTTACTGACCGACTCCTTGACAATTCAAAAGTGCCTGTAAATGGTTTAATTGAAATAAATGCTTTGAGTTTGAGTTCAACAAAACTTTCTCAGGACTCGCGTTCCAATTAAGCTATATTTTAACAAATTTGTAAACTGTGTGCAGTAACTGCAAAATACTCTTGACGAGACACGAATACTCCTGATAAAATCTCAATTTAAGGTCTGATCATAATGATTAAAAATGAAAACCAAAATTGCACAGCCCTTAAGGCTACTAAAGGATGATTCCGATTAGCATTTTATTAAATCTCGCAAACAGATTCTGCATCACGACTTGCACAGGGGCTAATGACCATCCGTAATCTAATCTTGCGACGGGCGGCGCAAATAAACACGAGGACACAAACAAAATGATCCGTCAGTCCGTCACGGAGCGAGCATTCCAGCTACAAGCACTGTGTCACGTATCAATTAACGATTCACTTTCTCGCTTCCACCGTTTGATCTTAAACTCCAAGGGAACTGTCGCAGTGGATAACAATGAACCTACTCTCGCTGACTTTAGAAGAGAATTAAAAAGCGCCTTGTGATCGAATAAATCTCGTATTTGAAAGCGCTTACCAAGAGATTCTCGACGCATCTTTCTACTTGGTATAAATCAAAGTATCACAATACCCCGTGTGCCACCTTTGTACACACGGCTACATATCAAGCTATACATTTCCAGTATAAGCTGACCTCGCATTGTACGGAAACCCTATAAAATGCGAGATCAGCTTATGCTAGAATTGTATAGCTTGATGTAGCCGTGTGTACACGCGGTATAGCAAACAATTATACCTAATAACGGAACAGCTTCAAATTCAAAGCCTTTTCAAAAGGCTCTACTACGATTAAGAGCTAACACGTTAAACGCTCGCGCAGACAGGCGCGACGCGACACTAGTATTTCTATGAAAATTTCATGGAAAGTGTCGCGCTGCCTGTCGCGCCCGCGATATTGCGCCAGTCTGCACAAGCCTTAATGCTGGCCGGCATCGCATTGGCAGCTTCGAAGACACGATTATGCTACTTAGAAGTGCTAAACGCCTGAACGTTTAACGTTAACATGCCAATCTGTCAATTATGAGGGCATTTCAGACGCGGCCATAATAATTTTTATTGCATTTTAATAGACGGTATCCAAGTGACCTCTTCTACAAAAGGTCGACAGTTCAACAAGATATATTTAATTCGGCAGACTGTGTTCCTTCAACCATTTTGATTGGTTCGAAAATCCCTAACCGGTGATTGGCTTTGTCAAGGCTTGATGCTGTACAAAAAAGGTATTTTTAAATTGTGCGTCGATTTTCACATTGCCATTCCGAGACAAGGTCGTGCAGTACATAAAACAGCATCATTTCCTAGTTACTCAGGCAGAGGGCCGCGGGATTTAAATTCAACGGTTGTCCGCATCGCGGCCTATAATATGTCAAATCAATTTTTCAAGATTGTGCCCTAGATATTCTGGGCAGTTTGGCAATCATCCAATATTTTGACCATGTTGCCAAGCGAAATAATACAACGTGGGTACTCACCTATAGGTCTTCATGACTCCACATAAATAAGCACTTTTATTAGATACATGCTCGAGATTTGAATCTAAAAATTGTCCAAGAACACTTAAAGCACCGTCGGATGGAAATTCTTTTAAGGCATCTAACGCACGTTCATCCAGTTCGGCGTGCGCTAGCTTTCCAGTCTTATAAATGTCGTCGAGCTTGGCTGCTACCTGGAAACGACATAATATTCACCATTAAATACTATTTCTACCAATATAGAAATTACAGTGTACACGTTTCTCACGGAGGCTATTAGAGTATTGGAATAGAATAGAATTTATTTATTTCGGACACCAAATAACCATATAGTGGTATTAAAATACAAAAATAACTTATTGCCTAGTGTTAGTAAAAATCAACCTCCGCTCAAACTGCTGTACAATCGGAGAGCCGAAGCTCCCAGGCTACAGTTTTCAGGATGCTGTTCCGACTGCCCCTCAGTAGCGACGCAGTTTTCTTGCGTATAATTGCATAGAAGCCGTCGGTGCGGGCTTTCGCAAACATTTCCGACGCGCTACAATAACGAGGCAGTCTCAACAACATCCTGAAAGCATTATTATATTGGATGCGCAGGGCATCCAGCGATCTCTTGGTACAACTGACCCATAGATTGCCCGTGGACAAACTTAGGCAATAAGCCTTTAAAAGTGTTACTTTTACTTGGTCTGTACAGCGCGCAAATCTACGGGACAACACATTGCTCCGGACCGCTAGAGCCCTGTGCTTCCTCTCTATGTCTACATCGTCCCTGAGGTCAGCGGCAGGACAAGGTGTTGGTAGGCACATTTGTTTATTCCATTTTAAGGCAGTTGTATACGAGGTACCAATAAAGGTAGGTCGCCGCACCGCCGGGGCCCGCGACTCTATTCCTCGGACTAGCCGATATTAACGCTCGCGCTCTCCTGAACTCAAACAGATCTTGATATGTTTGCGAATTAATGGAAGATGATACTGTCAGAATGTTTGAATTTTTGTGAGAGGAATGCATGACTGTGTTAAATAAATTATATGTTTAAATAGTGTATTTAGCTTCGGCCGTTCTATTTAAAATAAATAAAGACCTCGTTAGCCCACAACTAGTAGAAACATTACCAGTATAGTAGCATATTTTAAAGGCGGTGGACAAGAGGCGGGAGAACGTGACGTACGAATTTGCCTAAGTGTTCGTTTTATTATCAGTGCCCGTAAAGGAAATTGAAACTTGGGAATGCAATTGATGATTAGGGTATTATCGGAGATAAGGTTTCACGGTCTCTTTGGTACTGGTAACTCAATTTTGGTATTTTCGTGGATTGGATCATTTTCGTGTAACTACGTCCAATTGTAGTATATTATTACGTCATAATAGATAACCTAACAATTGCTATATCCTATCCGATGATATAGCACTTCACTGACCATCGCAATTCACGCAAGTTAATAACTTTGTGAAGATAAGGGACGCCGAAGCGTCACTATGTCGGTAGATATTATACAAGGTCTTATGCAAAGCATCGAAGTGGTGTCTTCGAAATCAAAAGCTATGTTTTATACTTAAAGTTGTAAAGGACAGTGACGAGGAAAATTACTCAGAGCCGCCCCCCGCGCCGCCCTCTCGACGCATACCAGTGTGCACTGACTGGCCTCATGCGTATAAGGATTTCCGAATGATAAATTTGTCAACCTATAGGTATACGGTACGTACCTACATGACCGTGGGTAGGTAGTTATTGCAGTTAGCAAACCTTATTGGAATCCCGTACGAATACCTACCGCCTATCGAAAGTCGCATTGAAGCACTGGCGAAAATTATACCAAATTATGCATGCAGCTATTATGTTGTACAATGACTTTGTCTAACATGTTATGAAATAGCATTAAGTGATAAAGCTATTAAACAACATTTTTTTTAAATAGGTAACCCCCCCCCCCCCCCCCCCCCCCTACAGAGGGGATTGGACTGCACAATACAATTTCCATTAAGAGCAGGGGTTTACATCTAATTTACATAAAAAATAAGCAAAGGCACAAGGATAACTTTAAAACATTTATCATATTTATTTACATAACAGCATTCTGGTTGGCAACAATTTTGAAAAACATGCAAGCCTGTTTGCATGTATTGCAGGTGCCCAGATAATAAATGGCAAAGGTCAACATTATCAAAGAGAGAAAGTGCAAATAAATGCTACCAACATAATAAGTTTTCTTTCAAGCATTTGACTTTTCAGGTGTGCCAACATAAAAACTGTTGATTCCCCACATAGGTTTCTAAGCACTAATGGAAGACACTATGATAAGATTTGTGAATCAGTTATCTACCTACTGAGTACTAAACCAGTTTTATTACCTAATCATTGGTGTTTAATCAACTTTTTATTACAGCTAGTACTTCAGATAAATGAGGGAAAACTATTCTGATTTTTCAAGATACATTTTCTTTACATACCTACCTTGAAAAAAATTACAACATAGCTTGGCTAGAGCCGACTTGGTCCCCTTTATTCACACACAATCAGTTGGAAGCTACACAAGCCCTAACACAGAACTATTATCTAGGTACACATTTCTGTTTATTTTATAATGAGCCATATGTAAATAATAAAATTCTTATTAGTAACATGTACATTAAAATCAAATTACCAACAATGTATCACTACAAGATTCAAACAAGAATATCTATAACATTTATGTATATTTGGATAGTACTCCAAGTAGATTCCATTAAGAATGTATTTGGATTTATTTAAACAAGATTATTTTGGAAATAAACGAAACTGGCCTCTATTACACTATCATACAATACAATATGGCTTTGTCATTAGACTGAAGCAGGTTTCACACATAATATTTGAAACTATGGAAATTCATCGAGACGAGTAACCATCAAGAAGCCGACTTATTTACCAGCATTAAGTTATTTACCAGCATTAAGTAAGTACTAAGCCTACCTAGACTAAATAATAGAAACAGCTATCCAAAACACTACTGCAACTCAAGAACATGTTAGAAATTCATCAAAATTTGGTAAATCTTAAGTTTCATATCAACATATTTTATAAAAAAATACTTTTCGTGCTAGCTGTTTCTGTTTCAATAAGCCTCAAATGAGCAGCTTATGCACTAATATAACTAACAGTATTGGTTACTATTGAAATGAAATGCTTACCTTAGGATCCAAGCCGTAGTCAATGAGTTTGCGATAATCCGGTGTTCGGCCAACATCGGAGTCCTTCCCCGGTACCTCTTCAATGGGTATTTCTCCATTGCCTTCCGCCATTCTGCACATTCATCATCATTTTACACACACTACACTCAACTGCTGCAACTTTGAGATATTAGACAAAAGTTCAGAGTAAACTTTATAATGACTTTGTGCACTAGAAATTGGGATTTCATAAGGCTTGCCTACAGATGATGTCATCCAGCAGTGATTCAAGGAAGCCACGCATGTGAACAATGGCAACAAATATTTTTTGGATAACAATTTATTTTATATTTACATAATACTGTGGAAAAGAATAATATTTACCTTTATTTCGTAATTTTTGTAATTTTGGAAGAAAATGATAACTCTCTAATCGTCCGAAAAACAAAAAAACAAATGATGTTCAAACATATGAAACTGTGAAACAATGGGATTGTGCACTCCTCATTCCATCCGGGTGAAGGTGAAATTTCAAAAAGCGAATGCGTGTGTCATTGCATTCTTCTAGTGAAGTGACACAATTTTGAGCCTAAAAAACGAAAATCGGAATTATGTCAAAAAATCTAACAACACCACTAATTTATAGGAGATGCGAATTCCGGCGGTCAATGACCGAAATAACACAGCAAATTGTGACAGCTCTTTAGAAACCGCTTCACATAAACACTTTTAACGAATAATCACTTTAGAACACATTTACAATCCTCTTCGAGCAGAATATAAACACTAGAAACTTTCCGCGCATGAAACTTTGGTGAATGCAAAACTGCAATAAGTTGAGAGTGCAACTGCATTGCACCCGATAAGAACCGGCCGGCGCGCGCCTCAATTTCCAAAAAGAATCCAATTAGAATCACCACAAAGGATGCCAGAAGATAAAAAACACTTTAACACACAATCACTGAACGACAAAATCAATCAAAAACACTGTACACGAAATAATTACCTATTAATTTTGCTAGTTGGTGGCCGAGACAGATATGGCGGCGCGACGTCAACGTGACCGCCAGTACGGGGTTCTCATAACGACGCGCGCGGGACATGCAACGAGGAGTGCATTCAAAGTTTAAAAGGCACTTAATTTCTTTGTTAACTTTTAACTACCTCTCTGTTTTAAAACTAATTGTGAACGCATCGAAATATTAAATATTTTATTGCACAGAGAGTTTTTGCAATGGTTGCGATTGCGAATAATTTTGAATGTGAAAGAGCGCGGCGCGTCGCGCAAGGCTGCCGGCCGCGAGGTGAGACAGGCTAGCGGCAAGACGGCGACGAGCGAGAAGCCGAGAATGAAGGGGGGAGGGTGTTGCAACCGCCGGTGCAGGCGTGCAGCAGCGACGCCGCACCGAGCTCGCCTGCATACTTGCATACATACGCACACTTGCAAACCCTTTGACCTTCGTTACTCGCAATCGATTCACTGCCAGTTTCGGCTTTGTTGTTACAATTAGTTAAGTAAGAACTTTGGTGTTGTCTGTACGTGTTGTCCATTTTTTTATTATATAGATATAAAACCTAAAAATAATAATGATAAGACAAAATACCATTTTCTTGTGCATCTATTGTATTTAAATGGTCCCCTAATTAGAATCTTACAATAATTATAACAATTTTAAATACAATGTGTCATTATTAGAATAAACAAAAGCACCTATCAATACTTATTGGAATACATACATTACATACATTTGCTAACAGAAGTTCAAATTAAAACTAAACTTGTATAATCAATAATTCTATTAAGATTTTAAATGTTAAAGTTATAAAATACTACAGCTTTTAGAAAAATATTGCAATACCGCTTTCATCCATTATAAAAAAATCACACGGTTACTAATCGACGTTGTCCAATAGTAGAACAAGGTTCATTACTCTTTGATATGGAAACGAAGGGATAAAAGAGTTAATCGCAATAACCCCTCGCCTTTAGTTCGCTTACACCTGCTGATCATCGAAGCCGTATGTATTCGCGACACATACACATATTTCAAACTTGCCTTCGTACTTCACGTGTATGTGTAAGTAAGAAACTCGGATCTGTATCCGTCGCATTATGTGGGTAGGTAGGTAGAGTAGCTACTGCGGGTGCCTCGTTTTGAACGGACAATGTTCCAATGCGGTCCTTTTACTGCTAATATGAATCTTAAAGGAAGGTTATATGAAGTTGAAAATAGCTCATACTCTCGATGCAGACTCTTCCTTTCTTTACAAAGAAAGAACTTGGTGTTGTGTGTCTTGTAGCACCATGACAGACACACTTCCTTTCTCACATTTTCTTAAATATCAATAGCGTTAAAAGTATAGCAGCAAAACGAACTCTCACCGAGTTTCCGGCGTTGGCTGGTTTTGAGAAAAAGATTTCGCTCACATGATAACTTTAAAAGTGTGAAAAAAATTTAACAGTCAGCCAGTCAAAATTATTCAATAAAGTACATGTATGTACTTTAATAAAACCGATGTTTCTTTTTTTTTAACCGTTAAATGAGACTAGGACATCACTATAATCGATAATTGACAGGTAGAATTGGTGTGTGTCATTTTATCTTTTTCTAGAAATATTTTATTATTTTTAAATAAAGTCAACCAGGTTGTTACTGCATCATTCAGTCATCATATAAAAACTTTTTGGACTTAAACTTGCTGTAAGTAAATGTTGACTTGATTTTCATTGATGGGAATTTAATGAATACTTACGTCATCTAGTGTTATTACTCACCAATTCTCGGGACCTTAGAAATAGCTCGAACCATCCGTCACGGACACTCACATCTATAAATAACCATTTTGCAAACACATAGCACAGCAAGCTCGCTCCGCTTGCCGCGCCGCGTACTACATTTCGCGATAAGGTACCTACTTGTGCGTATTTTAAATACGTCAACAGTTCATTGACCCCGCGCGGTTTCGCATCGTACGTTGCTGATTTTATTGTGTCTGTAGATTTGTGGGTCACTGTACTAGCTGACGTCAAATTGGGGCCCAGACGACGATGACGTCACCTTATCAAATGAAACTAGCCGGTGATTCTAGTTCTATTTTATAATAACGTGTTCACAAAACGAGTACTATGAATTATAATAGCCGCCCTAATCTGACCTGACTCAGTTTGAATAATAGTGTAAGTAATCGTGTCTATCATGTGTGCCGAGGTCATTGCTATTTGTTTATTTTTTTGTTAATTCAAGGGCGTCTCCGCGCCCGGTACGAGTAATCATCGACGCGTCGCGTCGCAAATATTTTTTCTTATGTTTTGTATATTTGTTGCATCTATGTATGTGGATGGATACCTATCTACAATATAGGTACTAAGTTCTATTTATCTGTAATTCTAATATTGTTGGCTTTTTTTGGTTATTAGTTGCCAAGTGCAATTAAATCGTGTAATATGCTTGTCTATTGTCGCGGAGGTTTTCGACCTTTGCAAAGTGCGCGGCGCGTCGCATATTCAATAGACCACCAATTGTTTTTTTTTTTTCTTATATAGACACGTCTGGCCTGGTGTCACAGATGTGCCTACTATAAAATGTTGTGTGGAATCGAGTAGCGCGCTATTTGAAATTCGCAACGTGTCTTAATGTTTTTAATTTTGTTTATTACGTATGTTAGGTAGCTCACATAAACTTATAGTAGAAACTTAGCTATTTAAATTAATTTATTTATTATACATGTACTTGGAGCCCTAAATTCTTGATTTTACTTCAGTGCAGCATCACTGCACCAATTGCACGCAGCCAAGTTCACGTTGCTGCCATGGATTTCATGATAGTTACGTAATTCGAATAACACTGTAGCACGCACACATGCACTATCGTGAATCAATATTTCCTCATTTCTAATTTTCTATCGTTTACATAGTGCGTCGAGGACCGGCCTCTTGAGAATGTAGATCATTAACTGGGGGCGTTCGTTTTAGCGCGTTACCAATTAAACGTAATGATGACGTAGTTATTAACAAAAAAAAACCAATGTTGCTATAGTAGTGTGCGCATTTTCTTCTATTCGTAATGCTATGGCTACACTGTCGCGATAACGCGAACTTCACTTCGCGCGCTCTCTCTCTCGCTCAGCGCTCGACGCGACGTCTCGTTGTACAACAATTAGCGCGCGAAGTGAAGTTCGCGATATCGCGACAATGTAGCTGTAGAATTAGAAGCGGTAGAATCGAAGGGTAGAGAGTTCATCTATTCTCAATTAATTTGTAGATAAATTGCATCAATGCAATTTGGAATATGTACGTAACGTTCCTTACTTTTAAGTTTCGTTTATGATATTTATGAGATATTAATTTACATTTTTACCGACTGCGATTTATTTAACGATTATGTTAATTATGCTATTGATAGTTAGAAATAATCCTGTCTTTGCTGTCGCTCAGCCGGTTAAAAAGCTTGATTTTCATCCAAAACTAGAGACCGAACTTTAAATTCGCATAGGTATTATCAAAGAGCGTATGATTAATCTCTTTGCAGAATCATTATAAACGAGATGAATTTAAAAGAAACGTATATAAGTTGAATTAGACACGCACATAACATATGTACAAGCTAATAATGAATGAAAATCGAATTAGCGTAAGATGCCAGAATAACTTTCCAGAGCAGGAGGTTGTCAACATCCTGTTATTGCTGAATCGATACCTTCAAGGTATTACAATTAACTTAATCACCAGTAAACCAATGATTTAATAATTCATACAGGTCGTTACATATTTCTAAGTACTCTCTCTATGTATCTATTTCTGGTCGTTTATTATTAGTCGATTTGTCAAAACACAAAATTGTGTATTACATATGTTGTGTATTACCTATATTGAAACCCTTAGTTAGACCATAGAGTAGTAAAATGATTGGGACTCAGTTTTTAATAAATAGATTTCTAAGGTTCCAGAATCGGTGAGCAATGGGTAGCTCACCGTCCGGTAAGGACCAGGCCCGGGTTGACGGCGCGTTGTATTCCACGCACGCCTCAAAGAGATGTCGTCAGCACATAGGTAGGGGTCCACTAGGGCCGATGCCTGCCGGGGTCGCGGGAAGGTACTTATGGGTCACCGAGGCCCCCGCAACACAGGCAACAGGAAGGAATACGGGTGGGTTTTAGTCGGTAAGAGTCTGACACACCCTCCCGCTCCGCCCAGAGCGGGAGAAGTTATTTGATGATTTCCCACCCTCAAAAAAAAAAAAAGGTTCCAGAATGTTGTTGTTACTTTTTACGAAGTTCGAATCAACTAATTTTGCCCTTAAATATTCTAAACAACGGTAGATTTGTTTTATTTCAGGTGCGATTGGACTGGAAGCTAATAACCAACTACAATACAAAAACCTGGATTCCAATATCTAGCATGCTGGTTAACACAACTAACGTGAGCCCGCAAGGAACCTAAGATTTGCTGCAATATCCTTCACAATAATGGACCTAATGAAAGACTGTTTCTAACAAGAACTTGGAATGTTAGATGACTTTCAAAGCTCAACTTATGTATTACCTAACAAGTCACCCCTGAACTTTGTAACAGATGAACAGCACTCAATGGTCTCCAACTTTTTAGTTAACCGAAACAAACTATATTACGTAAGTCCGAAAAAAGACTTATTGACATGCGGTCGGAGAAATTAAGAAAACTACAAATCAACAGGTGCAGAATTGTCGGCGCAATTTGTGAATTCTTTAACGAAATTACTCGAGCATTCCCATGTGGCATGTGCAGATTTATGTTCGTATGTTGGTATGTATCTCTATTTCCATCTTGATCTGGGAGTAAATGTTACTTTTCGCGCAAAAAGACAGAATTTTGTGTCATGAACTCATGACGTTCTGGCGGTAAATTAATAATTAATGAATAAATAAGCATCCTGCCTGCTTATATTATTGCCACTAGAAAAAGTTCTGATGTTTTCTGTTATTTACGATTTCACAATGGACTGGAAAATTGACATAATTCAACAAACACACTTAGACAACAAACCTACTATCACATTCAAAAATGACCACTGCTAACCCAAAACTACCAGAAACTTCGCTAAAATAGCAGGCCTATTGCCTCTGAGATATTTTCCAGTTACCTAAGTAAGCAAATTGTAGGAAAAGCTGATGTGTAACCTAAACCAATAGATTCAACAACTTGGACCACAGTAAAAATTCTGCAGGCTGCCACAAAAGTACGTTCATTATAAGCTTAGCCAAACAGAAACAGTGGTTTGTTTACAAAACACGACTGTGGCGCCACTTCTCACAAGAAAACTTCCTCGTCAGTGGCTCGCTCTTACTTTATTCCACATGGAAAAGAAAACTAAACTAAATGTAGACGATACAAATATAAGATTTATAGAAAATAAAAGATAATTCATACGTATCCGTTTAATTAACTTTTAAGTCACTCACCTTAACAGTAACAGAAAATAATTATGTCTACCGTCCTCTGAAAATTGCACTGCCGTTTCACTTGTTATTTTAATAACAACACTTGTTTTAGAAAAAAAAAAAATAGATTGCTGTAAACTTAATTTGATTAACACTTACAAACTTAATTTAAACTTTGATCCGCCTTCGTTGGTCACTCTCATTTGGCAATCTACTTCAAAATAAAATTGTGAATAAGAAAGTGTTATTGCACCAAACAAAATTTACAATTCAAAATTGGAATTGGATCGTCCCATAGGACTGAGTGGACTGACCCTATTTAACCTCAACAATTGGGGTTTCTTAGTGGAAAATAAAAGAACAAGAATTGTCACCGGTCGTAAAAGATTACTCTCACCTATCACAATTTCTCCCCATTGTTCGGACATCCATTAATTTTTTATTTCTTTATGCCATGGCAACGGGTTTGTCTGCTCCTCGAACAAAAGCAGAATGGATGAAAAGACGGCACGGTTAAATTATACAATTCATAAGACGGGTCCGGACGGATGTATGGAAAGTTCGAAAGGAACATATCCAGACAGAAGGGTGAAAGGTCTAAATTCATTGTGACATCTGACCTCTCCTATCCGTCTATTATGTATCTAGGCTATTATGTGGATATATGTATCTTTTGATTATTCGCAAGCCCTTAATCCTTTTTTGCGAAACGAAAATGATGAGAAACTTTCTCACAAGATGAAAGGGATTCTTTTGAGTGATTCCTGTTATAACTTACATTTTAAGGGTGTAAACCTGTTAATAGACTCATAAAAAATGTTATCGCCCTTAGATACAGGTTCAATTATATTCAACTCATTAATTACTATAGTTACCTACCTACTACATTTTTTGTAAACATTTCATTAAAGTTTTCATTACGCTATGAGAAAACTTCAATTCAAACCACATTAACAGCGATTAACAACAAATACAAAGACGTCTCTTTCCTTATTTCCTTTAATGTCTCAACACGTAAACAATACACAAACTTAATCTTATTATATAATTTAAAGAGTCACCACTTGTGTTAGAAAGCCATTCATCAATTTCTGCGATGCTCGATACCGACCGCAACGAAGCTCCCATGAAAGCTAGTCTTAGAATAAAGCTAATAAGTCCAAACACACGTTTGAAAAGCCTATTCAGTTCTATAAGCGTAGTACCACCCTACCATTAAGAAAAATCCAGTTGGGCCGCAACTTAGCATGGGAATGTTCAGGGGGTCAACGCCATTCGTTTCGCGTACTTGTCCTGGGTAAGCAGTGCGTATTATTATTTCGATAGATGTTTTTATTTTAGGGTCTGAGATCCGGTCTGAGCGCCCCCTCGCCGCCTTGCGGCCGGCTGACGGTGTCGACCGTCTCGGGTCATGCTCCATTCGATACATCATCCTGCGAAGTACACAACCATTTTTACTAAAAGGTGCCTTTTGCAAATTAAAATCTACAATCTTGTATTATTTATTAGATTGCCAAAGAATGGGCAAAAATATTGGAGACGCAAAGTATTGAAGGTCAAGATAGTTTGGTAATGTTTGTGGAAAATAATTTCAGTGCATCTCAAATTACATATCAGCGGTCGGTCAGCAGCAAACAACTTTTAGTACCTACATTAAAGATAATATGCTAAGTATAAATATAAAACTTAAAAATCTAGGCTACTGAGATACGGGAAGAGTAAAGACCGATAATGCGGCGTTAAATAAGGTGACTTTTTTAATACCGTTAATATATTTCAAGATCAGACAGTATTAGTAAATAGTACACTTACGTGTCAGGTAAAGTTTTGGAAATATAATCATTCCCAAATGAAATATGGTCGAATGTGCAACACACCTTGACACGACCGGTTCTCTCGATCAATCTCAGCCATTGAAATCGCGAAAGCTATGGCCGGTGCGAATTTCACACCAGTCTAGTCTAGACTATAATAATGTCGCAATAGGCAGCCTAGGTCTGCTCATTGCCTAGAACTGTGAGAATAAATAACGGGCCGTGATGCATGATTGAGCTCACTCGTTTTGTTATATTCTAGTTTACAGTAGGTACGTAACATTTGATATGAGAATTTATTTCTTTAAAATATTATTTTGTTAGAAAACGTGAGTCATGTATTTTTTTGAAGATTCAATTAAGTTTTTATGTTTTTTTGCATTAATTATTTTATTTAGGTATGGTTTTTTTAAGGGTTTTTCCGAGGGATTTTTTTCATAACATTTCCTGTTTATGAACTCTTTCTCGTAGAGGGCTCATTTTAAATTTAGGTTTTTCATAGCGCATTATATACTGTGCAAAATAAAATCTATTGTATATTTAGACAAGATTTATTCATATACCAACGCATGGTTACGAAATTCAAGCATTTATATTTTAAAAAAAAATCGGGGTAGGTAGTCATTCAGGGGTGGAAAACCATTTTCACAATTTCAACAATTCAGTAAAAATAATTATTTTGATAATTTAAACCACGGGGTTGTGTTTAATAATCAAGTGCAAGTCGAACTCGAAGCGCACGAAGGGTTCCGTACCATTATCTATAAAAACGGCAAAAAAAATATGTCTGTTGTATGGGAGCTCCCTTAAATATTTATTTTATTCTATTTTTTTGTATTTTTTGTTATAGCGGCAACAGAAATACATCATCTGTGAAAATTTCAACTGCCTAACTATCACGGTTCATAATATACAGCTTGGTGACAGACGGACAGCGGAGTCTTAGTAATAGGGTCCCGTTTTACCTTTTGCGTACGGAACCCTAAAAAATGAACTCTTATGGAGAAGGACATTTATTCTGTCGCAGCGGCTAATATTATTTTCAGAAACTATGTACTAGTGCTAAAGTCTTTAAAATTTGGTATAAATATAAATAATGCATGTCCATCTATCTGTATTACAAGTGTATTTTTATATTTTGTTATTTTATTCCAACAGGAACCTTAACGGGGATTTAAATTTTAAAGTGAAGTAACTTGCTCAAATGGGGTTATCACACGAAAGGACTTTTCGATTCAAGGATCCGTTTGTGGAATATTAAGCTTTAAAGTGCTAATTTTTGTGAGTCAAGTGGGGGACACTTGACTCTAACAAAAATTAGCACTTTAATGCCCTGCCAGCTAAATGGTTGTTTATGGAGATGTGAAAAAAATCATGGTAGTAGTAGGTACATATAATGAAATTAAAACGAAAACTATCACAAAGTAGGCTTTACAAGTTAACGAGTAATAGTCGACTTAAATTTGCAGTTGGAGAATTGACCATGACGTATGTATATCGATGTATGGGAGAACATGTTTTTCAACTACAATGTTAAGTTTGTTTTTAGGATAAATTCATCTCAAGTCCCAACTACGGAACACTTAATTGCGCGTGCTCCGACACGCACTTGGCTGGTTTTTTTTTATGCCGCACAGTTTTTGAGTTACGATGAAAATGTTTCATGAAAATACCGATTTCCACCTGATCTCCAAAGAACTATGGCCATTCTCCTAAAAAATCGAATAAAACGTAACTTAATGATACATAAATGTCGTTTCATTTGCCTATTTATATGTAACTTAGTACATCATTCAATATATTTCTTATAAGTACGGATAATAAATAGGAGAGAGAAGACGCCAAAATTACTAAAAGTAAAACGTCAATCTTCTGTTTTCGTTTTACTTGTCAAAAGGCTCCTGTATCGATTAATTTACGGCAAATCATCTTACTAATGAATAAATTAGATTTATTAAATCTCTTTACTTATCAGTAACATCAAATTTTCCTAGTGGCTTATTTTATTTAAATAATTGACACGAGTTTGTGCGGTTGACATTGCCCGTGATTTCATTTGGATTTAGAAATAAAATCATTTTCGACTTTAGAAAAAATAATGGACAACTCTAGGAATAAGAACGTAAGAATTTATGGCCATATCCAGAAAAAAGATACCTACATTATCCAGCTTTCTGATAAACAGAAGTTGTATTTTTGAAGACGATTTTCTATTATTTCCCCTGCTTTTAAAAATAAATAAATAGTGTCCAATCCATTTTTGAAATAGTCTCATTTCGGTAACAAATCCGGTTTTTTTAAGTCCAAAATGGCCATTGATCGAGGTTTTTGTCTAAATGTTACACGATATACGAAACCATGTCTGTAACTAGCACAGTTTATGAAAAATCAGCAAAAATCTTTTACGAACCAACTTAGTCATGCGAGCGCAAAACATTAAAATGATGTTATGAAAATTAAAAAAAAATCCTACCGAGGTACGAACCTCTGGGAGTGCCAGTTCACCTCGCTCTTTGCCGGATTTTTCTAAATCATGAGCGACGATCAAGTAAATATTAGGACACTGAACATTGATTAGTTGTAATTGTAACAAAAAAAATACATGCAATTCAATTTAAAAAGATATACTTGACTTTTGTCGTTAATTTAAATAAATTAAAAGTTAAAATTATTTGTTGTTATTTTGTTTTTAAATTTCACAAAAGGTAGGACACGCCTGTCTCGGGAACAGAGCGAGCGATTAATCTTTTTCTTAATTTTAATTTTTTTTGACGTACCCCACTAGTAGGTACATGAAAATACCGCCAGAGATACTAAGTATAGCGCCGAGAACTCCTTAAACACTATTTTACTTCGTTTTAAATTGTCTTAAATCACGGTTTCAAACCTAATGCTGGTGACCCTCCTAGAGGGTTAACTTTATCGCAGACACAATGCCGGTGACCCTCGCGGGGGGTCAACTTGCAATATTTTTAAGTAGGCTTTAGGTAAAAGTTAACAAGTAATAGTCTACCAACTTACACTTTCAGTTGGAGAATTGACCTGATTGAATTGATTGGACAGTTAACTTGTAAAACCTACTTAGCTGTAATAGTTTTCCTTTTTAACTTCGTTGTATACGAGTAATACTTCCCTGATTTTTTTCACATATCCAAAAACAACCTTTTAGCTGTCAAGGGGGCACTTGCCTCTAACAAAAATTTAAAGTTTAAAGTTGTTGTGTCTAGTTGTTGGGTGGTCTTCTCACTAATTCGTCTTTATTTTAAGTTACTAACTAAGATGTTTTAGTTGTCCGAATTAAATGATTTTATTATTATTATTACTATCTTTTATTTCACTATTTACACATTACATCATATTTTGAAATATTAGAATATAAAAATTATAAAAACATTTAAAAATATAAAAAATGGTAGCCCACCGGTATCGGGAACAGGGTCCAAGCTACCAGCGGTCAGGGCTCCAGAGAAAGGAACCTCCTAACAATCCGAGCCGTGTCCAGAAGTACCTACCGCTCTTTGAATCAAGCCCTTAATCCAGCCGTCCAACGAGAGCCTCCTTAGGTGTTGGTCGAGGCTCTTGGCAATTAAGCCATTGGCTGATATGACTATCGGTACAATGATTGCTGAATTCACATCCCACATGTCGACCACCTCGCGAGCCAAGTCAAGATACTTGATTTGTTTATCTTTTTAGGCTTTCACGAGGTTCCCGTAATGAAGGACTGCTATGTCAACAATCATTGCACGCCGCTCTGTTCGATCCACCACCACTATATCAGGCTTATTGGCAACAACAGTCCTGTCAGTGATGATGGATCGATCCCAGTACAATGTGATATTTCCATTTTTAAGAACTGGGTCGGGCACATACCTGTAGAACGGCACTTCCGATTCCACAAGGATGTATTTCAGAGCAAGTTGCTGATGGATAATCCTGGCTACAAGGTTGTGTCTATGCAAGTACTCTTCGTTAGCTAGACGAGAACACCCGGAGATAATGTTTCGGATTGATTCTCCCGGACGGTGGCATGCCCGACACACATCAACCGTGCCGTCCTTCACAATAAATCTCCGGTAATTCTTCGTCATGACAATTTCGTCCATAATTGCACAGACAAACCCTTCGGTTTCTCCAAAGAGGTCCAAAGAGGCCGAAACGTAGCGCCTGGCTACGTTTCGGTGCTGCTACGATTGCTTGGAAATCTACATCGGGTTCATGTAGGGCCCGGAAAAAGCGTCCGTGAAGCTCCTTACTCTGCCATACCTCCCTGCGATCTTTAGTGTCAAGCACCACAAGCTTGCGCCAGTTCTCTTTAGCCAAGGAGAGTGGGGTGAAGGCCTTGTCCACCGCGACCACATCTCGATGCTTCCCCACGTCGGCTTTTAGGAAATATTCCCTGAGACTGCATATCTCGCGATTGTGGAGGGTCTTAGCGTTTAATAAGCCTCGACCTCCGCACTTTCGCGGAATATACAGTCTCATTACCTCTATTATCATTACCGTGGTGGATGCATTCGATATGCAGTTAGCAGCGTACGGACCCTCCTATCCAGGGCGTCGGGTTCGGTCTGAGTCCATTTGAGTATGCCGAAAGAGTACATCAAAACCGGCATGACCCAACCGTTGAAGACGCGCACTTTGTTTCCGCCTGATAGAAGGCTATTAAATATTTTCTTCAGGCGGCCAAAAATGCGCTCCTTCAACGATTGCTTCATGTCATTAACATGGATGCCCAACGCTTCCGACATACCCAAATACTTGTAGGTTTCGGATGCGGAGAGGGCTCTTAGGTTTATGGAGTCCGAGAGTTAGGTTCCCACGGATTCCAAAATCTCCCCTCGCTTTACATGCATGACCGCACATTTATCCAGCCCAAATTCCATCCTGATGGCGCAACTGAAAGTTTCAGTTATTTTCAGTAGCTCCATTAGTTGCAAATTATTGGAGGCAAAGAGTTTTAGGTCATCCATGTAGAGGAGGTGAGATATAACCTGACCACCTCTCCTCAACCGATAGCCTAGACCTGAATCCTCCAGCAGTATGCTTAAAGGATTCAAGGCTAAGCAGAACCAAAGCGAACTCAAACTGTCGCCCTGAAATATGCCTCGCTCTATCCTTATCGGCTCGCTATTCCTCTGGATATTTCTCCATCCTGGATAGCGAAGGACCGTCCTCCATTGCCCCATACACGACATCAGGAAGGTGCGCAGAGTCGCATCTACTTTATACAACTCTAGCACCCTCATGAGCCATGTATGTGGCACCGAGTCATAGGCCTTCTTATAATCTATCCAACATGTCGACAGACCCATTCGGGAATGACGAACCTGTAGGCTAGTGGCCACATCAATGAGAAGTAGCTCCTTAGTACCGCGGGACCCATTCCTACATCCATTTTGAGCGGCAGACATGATGGAGTTCGTGTCTATGTTTGTTAATTTTAGCTCTCAAAATAGATGTAAGAACTTTATAGACCGTTGGTAAACACGTGATCGGCCTATAATTTTTGGGTTCCGCGGTGTTAACTGATTTATGGATTAGGTGGGTAACTCCTGTCGTTAGGAATTGGGGTAGCGATCCCGACTCCAAAGCAGACTGGTACTGAGCCGCCAAGCGAGCGTGTGACCTTAAAAACCATTTGAGCCAGAAGTTGTGCAGCCCGTCCGGCCCTGGGGACTTCCAGTCAGGTAACGGACGGACTGCACGAGCTACATCTTGGGGCAGATGGTCACCTTCGGTGTGACTGACAGGCACCGACCAGATACTGCGCCAGAAAAAACACATGACATCATCATCCGGCAGGCGCGTGTCAGTCACACCTTGATCCAGTCGCTCCCAACCCTTATAAACCCACCTTTCATCGCTCTGGAAGGTACGATTCTGTCGCTCTACTCGCCGCTTATACCTACGAATACGGTTCGCCCAAGCATACACTTTCTGCCTATCTGACGGACAGGGCCTTCATCTACCCCAGTCACCAGGGAGTATGGAACCAGCGAGAGATGTCGTACGGTGTCCCACAGGGATCGGTCCTGGGGCCGCATCTGTGGGACATCGGATACGACTGGGTGCTGCACGCCGACCTCCCTAGCGGCGTTGGTCCTGGCGCAGGGGAGGTCGCACCAGGCGGCGGCCGAAGTAACGGCACGCGGGGTTGCGACAATCGTCGAAAGGATCCGGCAATTGGGACTCGAGATGGCCCTGCACAAGTCCGAAGCCATGTGTTTTCCTGGTCCTCGGAACGCGCCACCGTTGGTGTCCCAAATAACGGTAGGAGGGGTTTCCATCGGCGTCAAGTCGCAACCCAAAACAAGTACCTGGGACTCGTCCTCGACAGCCGGTGGAACTTAGTGGAGCATTTCTGACGTTTGGCTCCCGAACTGGAGCGGGCAGGCGCTGCATTGAATCGGCTCCTGCCTAATCTAGGGGGTCCAAACGCCTGCTGCCGAAGGCTCTACGCGGGGGTCGTGCGGTCCATGGCCCTCTACGGGGCTCCTGTATGGGCGCATTCTCTGGCGTCATCGCCATCCGGATGGTCCGGGGATACCGCACGGTCTCCTGTGAGGCGGCGAGCCTCCTTGCTGGATTGCCGCCATGGGATCTGGACGCAAAAGCCCTCGCGCACGTATGGGAGTGGTGCGAGGAGGCGAAACGCCGGGGCGTTACTCCGCTACCGCGAGAAATCGCAGCACAGTGGACGGAGCTCCAGCGGGATCTCATGGCGACATGGAGAGTACGGTTGTCGCAACCCAGTGCTGGGCACGCCAAAATTGCGGCGATAAGTCCCCTCTTTGAGGAGTGGCTAGAGAGGCGCCACGGCGTCCTCACCTTCCGCCTGATGCAGGTCCTTACCGGACACGGCAGCTTCGGGAGGTTCCTGTGTCGGATAAGGCGCGAGGAAACGCCCGGGTGTCACCACTGTGTGGATCGCCCGGAGGATACGGTGGAACATACGGTGGTGGTCTGCCCGGCTTGGGCAGAGCACCGCGTGTCCTCGTGGAGGCGATCGGTGGCAGAGATCTCTCGCGTCCGGCCCTGGTTCAGGCCATGGTACGGAGCGAGAGGGCATGGGCAGCCGTCATCTCCTTCTGCGAAGCAGTAATGCTCGCGAAGGAGAAGGCGGGACGGTTGAGGAAAAGGCAAATCTCACGCCCTCTCGCCCCTAGCCGCTGCAGGAGACGCCCTGGGCGTCGGGAATCCCGGGCGGATTTCCGGCCACCGTAGGCGCGGGCTTGCGGACGATGAGCAATGGGTAGCTCACCGTCCGGTAAGGACCAGGCCCGGGTCGACGGCACGTTGTATTTCACGCGCCTCAAAGAGATGTCGTCAGCACAAATGTAGGGGTTCACTAGGGCCAATGCCTGCCGGGGTCGCGGTAAGGTACTGGGTCACCGAAGGCCCTGGCAACACAGGCAACGGAAGGTATACGGGTGGGTTTTAGTCAGTAAGAGTCTGACACACCCTCCCGCTCCGCCCAAAGCGGGAGAAGTTATTTGAAGACTTCCCACCCAAAAAAAAAAAAAGAGGTGTTTCTATAGTACACCCACAATTCGCCAGTATCATGTAAAAGTAAGCGAGCCTACTGCCATTGTTGGTAGAAAGTCTTGAAAAGGTTTCTTTTTGATTAGATTCAAGGGTACCGAAAAAAAATCAGGAATGTTTCATTGAAAACAAAACCTATATATGCATTACCAAAATAACTTATTCGAACAACAATACATACGTTCCACCTGAAGCTTTCCCAATAGAAATAACCAATGACCCAAATCCTTCGATGTCGTCAGCACAAATGTAGGGGTCCACTAGGGCCGATGCCTGCCGGGGTCGCGGGAATGTACGGGTCACCGAGGCCCCTGGCAACACAGGCAACAGGAAGGAATACGGGTGGGTTTTAGTCAGTAACAGTCAGACACACCCTCCCGCTCCGCCCAGAGCGGGAGAAGTTTGTTGATGATTTCCGACCCAAAAAAAAAACCATACACTTTCTGCTTCAGGAAGTCGATGCGCTCTGTGACACGGGACATACAGGGTGGAATTTTGTAATGCCAATAAAAGTACAGGGTATAATTTTTTCAGATTTTAGCCGGTTCGATTCCCGGGTGTGGGAGAAGAGAATTTTCGAAAATCTTTGAATGCAGTTTGCTTTCTATTCAAAAATAAAGGAATGTTTCCTTTGAGTAAAATTTTCTATCTGCAGTATTAAAAGTACTTTCCCTCCAGGTGGCATTACAAAATTCCACCCTGTATAGTCCTGAGGGCCGATATCAGTCCCTGAGAACGCCCGCCTCACAAAACGCATCACTCTAGGGCGAGTATTGTCCTCCCTGAAGCGGATTAGTTTGCCGATGAGCGCTCTGGCCCCACCAATACGGCGTTCAATTCTGCACTGCCAAGCTGGTACGGTTGGTTTCGGTCGTGTAGCTCTAGAGTCTTTAGCAAATTTCACGTGAGCAACACGACATACCGCTACAGCCGCGCAGTACAGAATCGAATGAGTATCAGTGAGGTCTTCGCAGTCATCAAAATAATTTGACAACTGCGAATCCAGAGCTGCCACCAGCGCCCTGTTTTTCTTATGCATGGGCAAACGAGGTAAGCGTGGTCTTAGTTCGGGCGACATGAACTGATATTTTCGAATCGCATCCTCCAAAGCACTCCTCAATTCCACAATGTACTGGGTACTTACATTTGTAGCCCTGTCATCACTGCCCTCATCAGCTTGATTTGTTCTTAATTGAGGTGAAACTACAACAGTCTGCGACGGGGGGCGATGATATGGCCACTCTGCATTTCACTTCGCAGGCGATCAAGTACAGTGTCATCTAACATATGATTACGCTGGATAACCCGTACCTGATCCGACAGTCATTGTGCGGAAACGTTGACAGGTGGCTCAAGCACATGAAAAAGAGAGAGCATCCGAACACGGTACGCAGTCAGATTGTTTCCCCCCTCTGTAGCCCTATAGTATGAGCGCATAACGTTCTCATTGATAGATCGTGTCCATCTCATGCGCTGCACACTTCTGCCGGGAGCTGGGATCCTATCAGAGGCCGGTGGACCTCGAGATCCTAAGCCGTCCGGCGGCCGGCGTCCTCCCCGTCGACGAACAGGTGGTGGCGTCGTGGGCGGAGAGAAATACTCGTCGCTCGTGCTCGTCGCAACTACCGCGGCCGGTGTCGTCACAGTGGGGCTGGATACCGGCGGCGGCAAGGTGGAATTGAGCGAAGAGTCCGGAGATGGTAGGCGTGCTCTAACTGCAGCTGATCTCGTCAACATGGTATATTAATTTTCCGTATTTTCTGTTCTTATTTGTTCTTTGATTGTTGTTTTATCGGATGTGACATCTGTTATGTCACCTCCGGTTCAGCAGTTTTTCATTAAATTGTACCTATAGCATTCATTCTATGGTTTATTATGGTCTCTTTTTTGTATGTTCAGTATTTTTTGGTTCTTGGTTTTGCTAAAATTGAAGAATTCGTGTAAAATTCGTCAAAATATGTGAGTGGTTGACCAAAAAGGGACCTCAAGGGAAAATAATTGATTTGATTGATTATTTAATAATAATAAATGATTGATTCAAAAATTAAAAAAAAAAAAAAAAATGGTTTCCAATCCCTCCAGGTCCCTTTTTGGTCAACCACTCACATATTTATTACTGATAAAAATTAGAAAATGAGACGTTTTGTTGACTCGGTGTTGCCAGCTTATTATTATTATTATTATTAAAGCTTAATAATACGCAAATGGATCCCTGATTCAAAAAATGGTTTTAACAGACCCGCAATATTTTTGAACGGCCTACCCAACAACGAGAAAAAAAATATCATCCCCATTACATGCAAACTATTTTTTTTTTCAAGATTTTACTTTACCACTTTGTCGGCCTGTTTAATATATATGTATTCATGCCAAATTACAGCTTTTTAGTACTAATAGTCTCTGAGCTACGGCAACTTAAAAGAGTTGTATTGATGATTTTTATGATTATAATTCTATACCTACATAAATATTTGATAGTACCATGAATCATATTTAAATCAACATACAACTTGACCTGCAAATTGCAAAAAACGTAAGAAAATTGAATTTCGCGGGCTACCCTGACGCTTTTACCTTAACCTACACCTTGGTAACTGTTGCCAAGTAAAGTTTAACTCAATAAACTTTCTAAACAACGGGATTATTTATTTTTGTTGACCATAAAAAATAAATGACTATTTAAAACACAATAAAAAAGAATCTTTAATCACAATCGAAACAGTGAGCAAATATAATCAATTTTAGCACGCCAATCAATTGCTTTCGAAGACCTATAATCACGGCATCACGTGATAATGGCCCAATTGACTGATTCACGATTTTGGACACTATAGCTATATACGAAAGTAACATAATAGAATGCACAGTATTCCTACAAACTTATGTAGTAGTACTGAAAGCTCTTACAGCCGTTATGTGGGCAATAATGGCGTAAGGCATGTCATCTAGCCTTTCTACCGTTGAGATCTATAAGATGTGCAAGTAATTAAAAGGCTCGGCATGTATGAATCGTTACGCTATTTACCCTTACCGGGTGAACTAAACTCCAAGCAGCTAATGTCGGTACCGTTCGAGGTAGTTACATGCTGCAAATTACATAATCAGTAAAAAAAAATAATACCTACTCTGTGAAGGTTGCTTGTGGTATAATAATTACATTATTTAAAAGCTAACCGGCTTAAAAAGCCGGTGGAAGTCTGAGTCAGTCTTGGACAGAGCACCGCCGTGACCTCGTGGAGGCGATCGACGGCGGAGATCTCTCGCGTCCGGCCCTAGTCCAGGCCATGGTACGGAGCAAGAGGGCATGGGCAGCCGCCACCTCCTTCTGCGAAGCAGTCATGCTCGCGAAGGAGGCGGGATGGTTGAGGGAAAAGCAATTTTCGCACCCTCTCGCCCCTAGCCGCCGCAGGAGACGCCCTGGGTGTCGGGAATCCCAGGCGGATTTCCGGCCACCGTAGGCGCGGGCTTGGGGACGGTAAGCAATGGATAGCTCGCCGTCCGATAAGGACCAGGCCCGGGTCGACAGCGCGTTGTTCTGTTCCACGCTCGCCTCAAAGAGATTTCGTCAGCACAAGAGTAGGGGTCCACTAGGGCCGATGCCTGCCGGGGTCGTGGGAAAGCCCGAAAGGGATACCGAGGCCCCTGGCAACACAAGCAGCGGAAGGAACACGGGTGGGTTTTAGTCAGTAAGAGTCTGACACACCCTCCCGCTCCGCCCAGAGCGGGAGAATTTATTTGATAATTTCCCACCCACAAAAAAAGGCTTGCAGCATTGCCACGTTGTATGGGAATGCCGATTCTTTGGCCAAAAATTAGGCCAGCCCTCTGGCCACGTGAAGAGTTGACCAACCGCTTGGCGATGTCTCGAAAAACTAAGTAGGCACTCGGACCCCACGGCCCTAGTGTTTCAACTTCAAACGGCTCGAACATATAAGTTCCAATAAGATTGCAATATTTGCGTCTAGAACAGCGGGCACCCAAAACACGACAAAGGTGACAAAAGCACGACGGATGATTTCATTGATGCTGACGTGCCGTGCTATCCGGCCTGCGCCTGACGGTAGTGCCTGTAGAGCCGACAGTCAGAAGGCGAGCACGCTCAGTAGTATTGGTGGACGTATTAATAAAATTCTCCCTCTCATCCCATTTCCTCTGGGAAGATGGGTTCACGGGCCGATCTGTATCCGGGCAAGCCATTTTCCAGGCATTCGCCGCATCGGTCAAGCACTGAAGGGGGAAATATTTTCTCGGTCAACTTTTCAGTGCTGTGGACACAGGACATGAAGGCCGGTAAGCTAATACTTGTAATTTTATACGAACGCCAAGGCCACCAAAACGGATGGGTAGTGTGGCTTGAAGCCACGCTCGGTCGTCCAAAACCACATTTAAAATGGATGTTAGTGTGCTGCGAATAATTTCGTAAATTTTGTCCAAGAGCTGTAGAAAATATATAAAAGGACTTTTTCCATTTTCAGGCTTCAAATGGACACGATGGTCGAAAAGAAACAAATTTAGGTATCAGTTTAGTTTTGAAACGCTTATTTATTCTATACTTTTAGTATCAATTTGCGCCCACGAATAGTGTATTTAATAAGTACTGAAATTGTTTTACTCTTCGACATATTGACAGTACTTGACCTTCATTAATTCATAGTGAATTAGTGATGCCAACAATTAATCGTTTATTTTGAAATAATGATTTACAAATCGATTCTAATTATTATTTTTGAAGTTCAACTAGGTCTTCCTCATTAATTTATGAGTCTAGAGTTTACAGTCAATTAAAGCTGTTATTTATAATCACTTAAATTATTTCGAACATGTTTCTTTCATCTGGAGGCGGAGACCAACGTATTTAAGTATTTGGTCCTTCCGAAGAACGAGGCCACCATCTTTTTTCCCACGCTTCTTCACTTTAGTTGGCAACTCCTCGGACGGAAACACCCAGACAGCAGACTGTCTCTTAGTTTCAGGATCATAACAATAAATCCAGCTTTCGTGACCCGTAAGTATGTCGAACACAGCATTTGAATCACCTCCGTTAAATCTTTGAACCATTTCACGACACCAATCAACACGACGGAGTTTTTGGGCCTCTGTCAAATTATGAGGTATCCACCGGGCACAAAGCTTCCTGACCGCTAAATGTTCATGAAGGATTTTGTGCACTTGACTCATACCGTTGCCTAAACTTGTCCGAATCTGCTGATAAGTCACTCTTTTGTCAGTCTCTATCATACGCCGCACAACACTGATGTTATCTTCAGTCGTCGCCGTAGAAGGCCGTCCCTTACGCAGATCATCGGTGAGATTAGTGCGACCAAGTACCGACTGTAAGTAGTTATTTTTTTATGAATAAAAAAGTGTATTTCATGAACCATGGCTCCTCATCATATTGTTTAAATTTTCACCAGTCTATGTTACCCGGGATAACGCAACGCTTCTAACGATACCACATATATTGATATTGGTTAATAAAGGAATAAAGAAACTCACAAACATACATGAACCCTGAAAACATAACACTCCTTTTTTTGGGCAGTCGTGTAAAAGTGCGATTCTACAGTCGTAGCCAAAACACGCATATTTAACCAGAGAAGAATAAGTAGAGGTACACATATATCATACAAACATGCAAATAATGATATTGTACAAACTAGTAACTAGTTGCAAACATTACGGACGAATGCGTAGCATGCGCGATCGATTTTCGACCTAGTTGGGATTGCGAATTGACTGCAGCCAAGTAAGTACAGTGGCATGTTTTATGTATCCGCGGAATTAGCAACTTTAATGCGCCAGCTGTCAAGTCATTTGACTCTTAATTTGGAGTCCTTCCACGAGTAATTTTGATTGGAAGCATTAGCAATACACGAACGAAAGTAATGTGGTTATGCATCAACTCATGCTTTAAATACCGTTCATTACTTAAAGCGGCTTGTCCAGCAGATTCGATGATGATGGAGGAATAAAAGAAGTTGGGGTAGTAATTACTCGGTAATGGACGTATGCAAGGTTGTGGTACCAATCAAAGGCATAAGATTACTTAATGAATATTGCAAGATGCACTTGGTCATCGTGTAATGTCTTTCACATTGATGATGGTTTGGAAGTGGCATTTTATTTATCAAATGATCCATTGATTGTTGCTTATGAAACTAAGAACGATTTTAATTTGTACCGTAGGTACCATCAGCTGCAATATTATTGCACCCATTTATTCGATTAGCGTGAAAATTTATGATCAGCAGTGCTATTCTGTAACCTTATCACCGTGCAAGCTTAAGTGAAGTGAAAGTGGAGTGAACTGTCGGTGTCATCCCACTTGATACTAGGGATTGACCAAGGATTACATTTACAATCATAATCTAGATTTTAATAATATTTTTATGCTAATTCTATTGATCATAATCAATTAACTGATTAAATAAACGCAATCTCGTGATCCAACTGCGATGTGTTTTGAAGAAGCCATAGTGGATTGAGTCGACTAAAGACTGTGCGACGTAATTCAGCGTTGACCCAAATCTATTCACTAAGAAGAGATAACCGAGTGTGTCAAGTGATCGAGTGCTAAACGTGTGCCTGGCTGACGGACCATAGAATTTATCCCCTCACAAACTATGTGGACACCAAACTAAACGATGTGCTGTGTACATAAGCCATTTGAATAAAAAACGTGCGGATTATTTAATAAGTACCTTTCTAATATATTATTTTAGGTAGGTAAATTTATACCGACCTACGCATGGCCAATAATAAAATAATATTCATAAAATTACCGTCATCAATACTATAACAAAATTCAACAGTTCAACTGACACTCGCACAGCGCGCGCTCCGGCCGTCGCGGCGGGCGGCTAGCTCACTTCATCCAGCCCAAGTGAAGTGATGTTGCTATGGCAACGAAAATCGAGTGAAGTGATAAGATCACGAGACTCGCGCGTCGCACTTACCGACTCACTTCACCTAGCCGATTCACTTCGGCGCGGGTGGTTTCTTTGGTTACGAGAATCGGGTGAAGTGATAAGATCACGCCGCGCTTGCGCGTGAGGCGCTGTTATTATTATCAAGTTGAGTTTTTTATTTTTTTTATTTGCCGTTTTTTATTTATAAATGCGCGACAAATAAAAATTTGGTTTTACCACCTGTAGGTATATTAAAATCCAAAATGGCGGCTACAAACATTTTTCACCATGGGTGTTATTTTCATGGTTTTCGGGGGTGTTAAAGCCGATAGTGAGGTCAAATCTAAAAAGCAAGATGGCGGCTGCGAAAATATTCAGATTTTTCATCATGGGTATCGTTTTCATGGTTTTCGGGGGTGTTAAATCCGATAGTGAGGCAGAAATTAAAAATCAAGATGGCGGCTGCGAAAATGTTCAGATTTTTCATCATGGGTGTCGTGTTCATGGTTTTCGGGAGTGTTAAAGCCGATAGTGAGGTCAAATCTAAAAAGCAAGATTGCGGCTGCGAAAATATTCAGATTTTTTATCATGGGTATCGTTTTCATGGTTTTCGGGGGTGTTAAATCCGATAGTGAGGTCAAAATTAAAAAGCAAGATGACGCCTGTGAAAATGTTAAAATTTTTCATCATGGGTGTCGTTTTCATGTTTTTCAGGGGTGTTAAAGCTAGTGAGGTCAAATCTAAAAAGCAAAATTGCGGCCGCGAAAATTACCAAACCTTTTGGAATAAAAAAGCCAAATTGAGTTTCCGACTGAATTTCTATTTTACTATTTTATTTTATCAAAACCCTAAATAGTAACGTTTCAATTCAACACTTAAATACTAGTTTTGAAATAATATAAAACGATCAGTAGAATTAGCATAAAAATATTATTAAAATCTTGATTATGATTATAAATGTAATGCTTATAATGCATGGGAGGATAAATGCGATGCTTTGGGTATTTTTTGCGATTTGTCCAAGGCATTCGATTGCGTTCTTCATGAAACTTTGGTCAGAAAACTGCACCACTACGGAATCCGAAACTCTTCTCTGGATCTTCTTACTTCATATTTGAGTGATAGGATTCAGAGAGTTGATGTTAACGGGAAAAGATCACCCGGATCTGTAGTAAGAATGGGGGTCCCCCAGGGCTCAATTCTCGGCCCATTTTTGTTTCTTATTTATATAAATGACTTGCCTTGCCTCATAAAGGATAATCATGATATAGTGCTGTTTGCAGACGACACTTCACTTTTATTTAAACTCAAACGTCAGCAGTTGGTTACTGACAATGTAAATAGTGCCCTCGAAAAAGTAGTTAACTGGTTTAATGTTAACAACCTACTTCTTAACGAGAAAAAAACCAAATGTATTAAGTTTACAATACCTAATGTTAGACAAGTAAAAACTAGTGTTCTCATAAAGGGTGAAGAGTTGAACCCCGAAGATACCACTGTGTTCTTAGGCATAACTTTGGATGCCAAGCTTCAATGGGGCCCCCATATAGATAAATTGTCAAAAAAGCTTAGCTCTGCAGCATACGCCGTTAGAAAAATTCGTGATTTAACGGATTTAGACACAGCCCGTTTAGTATACTTTAGTTATTTTCATAGCGTAATGTCGTACGGTATTCTGTTATGGGGAAATGGCGCCAATATTCAGACAATTTTTGTTTTACAAAAAAGGGCAATCCGTTCAATTTATAAATTAAGTCCCAGATACTCCCTCAGAGAAAAATTTAAAGAGATTAATATAATGACTGTAGCTTCTCAGTATATTTATGAAAATCTTTTGTACGCACATAAAAATATCAATTTGTTTAAAAAATACAGTGATATCCATAATGTAAATACTAGGAACAAACACAAATTTGTTGTTCCTACAACCAGGCTCAAAAAAATAGGCAGCTCGTTTAGATGCCAATGTATACGTTTTTATAATAAAATTCCTAGCCACATTCAAGAACTAAGCCTTAATAAATTCAAATGTTTTATAAAACAGAAACTGTGCCTAAAAGCCTTTTATACTATTAAAGATTATATTGAGGACAAAAAGGCTTGGGATTGAGCTGCTCCAATAAACTTACAGTGAATGTTGTTTTTTTACTCTTTTTATTTTGCTAGCTATTTATATTTTCTTATTCTATATAACATTCTATATAAACAATGACATGAATATTTACTTTGTATAGTATTATATTATATTATTTTAATTATTAGGAATGTGAGGACTATGTGGGTCATTGTATGTTTTTTTTTTTTTTTTTTTTTTTGTCTCTTACCATTGAGCTCCTTAAGTTTTGAGTTGAGCTGCATGACAACTGACAAATGCGTGCACTGACTGGACAGGTCCACTCAAATCTGTGTGGTCTTTCCTCAAAAGACCATTTCGGACACAAACCTACATGGTCCTCAAATGATCTGACCAAGATTATGTCCGAATATACACATTGACATTGATGAATTTTATTTATGCAATGACATGAATATTTACTCTGTGTAGTATTATATTGTTTTAATTATTGTAAATGTGAAGACTATGTGGATCATTGTTTAATTTTGTTTTATTCTCAGTTAGTTTTTAATATGGTCTGGCAGTTTTGAGTATTTTTTGCGGCCTAGCCAAATGTCCTTTCTTTGGTATTGTTCGTTGAATCGTTGAGCTCCTTTAGTTATGAGTTGAGCTGCACAACGACTGACAAATGCGTGCACTGACTGGACAGGTCCACTCAATCTGTGTGGTTCTTTCATCAAAAGACCATTTCAGACACCAATCGACATGGTCTTCACATGATCTGACCAAGATTATGTCTGGACTTTAAAAGAGACGGTGACCTCTGAGTTTGTTTCGGCCTTTCTTCTCAGAGTAGTCAGATAGGAAACGCCGGCCTCATCTAGTTTAAAAAAATATGTTTTGACGTGTAAAAGTGTTTGTAAAAACCTACTTACAGAAATAAAATCATTTATCATTTATCATTTATCATTTATCAATGCTTGGTCACTCCCTAGCATCAGCAGGATGACACTGAAAGCTCACTCCACGCGAGTTTTCACGGTGAGATTTTTACAGAATCGACATGCTGTTTGTTAGTAGTTAATCACACGACCATGAATAAATTACGTGTTATCCTACTCATTTGGCAACCTTATTGATACAACTATCAAAATCTTTATTTACTTAGTGTAATTTAAGTAACGTTAGGAAAAAAAGCCTGTTCCTGAAAACAGAAAATATTTTCATGCAGTACCTAGGTTTAACCTAGTGCTGAAAACACCGTCATGGTAACAACACACTAATTTATTTTTCACAGTTAGTTTCTAACGCCACGTCGAACTGTGGGACAAATTGATTAGATCAATAAAGACTTCCTGCACACGAGTTATTGTCTAGAAAATAGAAGCCTTAAAAGTATGTACTGTCGCAACACATGCGCTAATGCATGTGGGACGCCGCCATCTGTCGCCGCCGGCTTTGCACGCACCAAGCTGTATTATATAAAAACTCATAAATGATTTTTTTCAGAACTTCTGTTTTATAGTTGAGTATTTTATTGATGGCCCGGAATTTTTAATCAGTAGATACCCAATGTAACCAGGTATGTTAATGTGTGTTTAACATGTTTAATTGGTCAAGGACGGCTAATGAGACACAATTGACTTTCTATTGTTTGACTCCGATTCGGTGTCGCGCGGGCCTTAACCGGTTAAAAAAAAATAGTAGCCTCCCTACATAAGAAGATGGTTTGGGATAATAAACTTTGTAGTAATTAACCAAAAATAAATTAATCTTAGGTATCCTGCTATGTGGATTTATGTAAAGGCACAGATAGTTGCATTATTCATGTCTGCGAGATTATAAATCTAATTTTATAAAATGATATTACTTGTATAACTGTTTGTAAAAGCCATAAAATTAAATGATAATATCACAATTAACTTGCGTACGAGACGTTAGAATGAAACTCCCGCCATTTTATGTAATGGCGCGAAAGCCTTTTACCCTCGCCTGCAGGCTTAGCATGACACTCTCTATTTCTTCGAAGAATAGACACGGCTCTTTCCATACAAAGTGACATTTCGTTTCTCCTTTTTTGACATCCCACCGTAGAGATCTTTCTACATAAAAAAGGACCTAGACAAAGATCGTTAGAAACGAAATACAAGATGACAGATTGTAGAAGGATTTCTACGGTGAGATGTCAAAAACTGAGAAACGAAATGTCACTTTGTATAGAAAGAGCCGTGTCTATTCTTCGAAGAAATAGAGAGTGTCATGCTAAGCCTGCTGGTCGACGCCTACTACGGTGCTACGGACTACATTTTAGCGTGTTTGAAACTCATTGAGTTATTCTGACATAATAGCCACACAATACTAGAAGCATTTTACTGTTTATTGACGTTACGGCAATACGTCAAGAATTCTTAGCAGCGGCATTTTCTCGCGGCTTAGTGCTTGCGTAGCTACGGGGTAATTATACCTAGCTAGGAGCTGAGCGTGCCTGAGGCACCTATTGGATTAAGTTCTACTTTATATAGGTAACGATATGGTATTACAAAACATTACTTTGTAACGTTTCCATCTGGTTTCAGGTAGTTCCCAGCCTCAGACCAAAGAAAAAAACCAAAACATAGCGCTGTCATCACGTGACGTCGGCGTCGTCGACGTGAGGCCGATTTTGTATATAAAAACATTGTGTTCACTCAATGAGGTGTAGTTTGGTGGAAATAGGTTGTAAATGTGTGCGTGTTTGCATGTATGCACAGAGCGAGATGTAGTCTTTACATGGCTTCACTGTAATGTTCGCAGAGCTATGTCTTGGTTTTTATTTGGTCTAAGTTTCCAGCAGTCATTTTTCAGGTCCCGGTTCTTTCTGCCTGAACTACGAGACGCGTTACATTTTTCGCAAATATTAGGCTGCTACCCACACAGGTATAGGAGTGCATGGTAACCCCTCAGAGCGAAGTTACACGCCCAAATCTGCCATCAGTTTAGTCTGTCATTTTGGTTAGAATGACGGGAGAATAATTGTCTAACCCACAGAATGACGGTCCATACTGATGAAAATTGAATATTATACATTATTTTCGTCAATCTACTGTGAATCATGAAATACTGATGGAAAACTGATCGTGTAGCCCGACCCGCTTGTTGTCATTCTCGCGTCAGTCACCGTCCGCGACAAATGGAGCACGACCTGTCACTCAATACGTCATCGGCGTGCGCGCCGCTAGCGCCGCTGCCACCGCCGCCACCGAATTGAAATAGAAAAAGATTTTCTAATTACATTGGAGTCCTTGCCCGTTTTATGGGATAAAACGAACACTAGTTATTGCAATAAATACTCGTATATAAGAAATGACGCATTGCAAAAGCTCCATAACATATTAATTAAAATTAAACCTGGGGCAACTACAGAAGATGTATTTTTTTTTATAGTATAGCGATAATTGTCTTATCTCAGGCTTTTTTTCTTTACTAGCAACCCGCCCCGGCATCACACGGTTAGCAGAGCATTGAAGCCAACAAAAAAAAGATTGTCGTAGTGTCGTATCAGCATGTTGCGTCCGGCATATGGGTTAGATTAAAATGTAACTGATGTTCACCCTACTTGGAGTATTTTGTTTCCAATCCTGCAAATAAGTGAAAAAATAAAGAATAGATACATTAAAAAACAAACTAAACTAGTTCTTTATAAACAACATACATGTAACTGAATCTAAATTACTAAGCTGATAAAATGTTCGTTTTCCTAATTTTGTTAATATTTGTGTTTAGGTCGGTTTCCCCCTTTCGAATCACATAACTGCTTTCGCACATAATTAGCGGCATCTGTTTGTAGACGGCGCTGACGTCATAATACCAAATTTACGGTAGAACGTTGGGATCACACGTCAAAATCCCGATGTTCATACAGTTATAAACAAATGCAGTAAATGTATGAAATAGCCGATGATCCCAGAATTATACGATAAACGAAAACGTCCTTATCAGCAGGGAAGTCCTTATGGATTCTACCCATACGAATAGTCAGACTCAATGCGCCAATTTACCCGAAAGTCGGGCATAACACGCGTCGATTCTTTCTTCCCTAGCCGAGGTTTATGCGAAAGTCGCTGATCATCTTTCTACGGCTTTCCTCCGTAACTCTCGAGCGTAAAATACGAACCGTTCGGCTATCACACTCAGCTTTGGCGATATTGTATTGAGACGAACCTTCTCCAGATCCCGTGGAGTAGAATATTTTCTGGAAAGCTTGCTCCCCGCTTTATTAAATGCCGCGTGTCTAGGGTCATCTCTAGGACCACATGGTCCTCCAGGACTGTGATTCTGTCCATTCCGGACAATATCACTTACAGGAGTTATAGGATAAACTTGAATGATCAACTCTTGTGTGAACGAACTGTTGTGAAACTGAATGAGTGTAGGCCGAGAGAAGATTTGAATGAGAGATTAGCATCTTTGACTGAAGTCGATTCTTTGACTGAAGTTGTTTCTGTGACTGAAGCCGTTTCTTTGACTGAAAGCATATCTCAATCTTTGTACTTGTATATATTTTTGGGATCCCTAGGTCTTAAGGCGTTAGCTTTTAGGTTACTCGCAGATTTAGTGGATGCATCTGGAGCTGGCACTGATAACGTCTAGTTGAAGGAAGTCTTTCGATTTTTTTCTGTATTTGCTGCACTTTGATATCGTTTATTAGGTTTATTTAGATGACCTACTAGTTTTACTAGGTTAGGTTTTATAGGCTAATCTATTTAATATTTGTTGGATTGCCACTCGCATATAACGTTGTCACTCTCGTGTGGGGTTGTCACTCACATGTAGGGTTGTCACTTTCTTGTAGGGTAGTCACTCTCTTGTAGGGTTGTCACTCTTGTAGGGTTGACTCTCTCTTATAGGATTGTTACTCTCCTATATATTTTTTGAAACTGCAGAGGTTACTCTGCGGTTTCAACCTATCAATTTATTTTTTCTAGTTCATATATCTGCATCCAAAATTGCGGTGAGACATATCAAATCTAAATTACAGTCTGTTTTCGAACCTATACAAAGGATTTGGCACGAAAGGTGGGTGTGAAGCAGCCGTCCATGCCTTAAGAACCTACCTTTCGTATGATGATTGCGAAATTGTAGTCAAAATTGACGTCAAAAATGCTTTCAATTCAGTAAACAGGGATACCATGCTGACAGAAGTTAAGAACAAAATTCCGGAACTGTATCAATACCTGCTTACCTGCTACGCAGAACCTTCAAAATTAATTTACCGTTCCCATGAACTTTCTTCGGAGGTCGGCTGTCAGCAGGGCGATCCCCTCGGGCCAGCAATTTTTTGCTTGGCTATAATTCCGATTATTCAAAATTTAAAATCGAAATTTAACGTTTGGTATTTGGATGACGGAACCCTGGGAGGCGATGTGGACACTGTGTTATCTGACTTATCAAATATTAAAACAAATTTCGAAAATATTGGTTTAGAATTAAATTTTAGCAAATGTGAACTCTTTATTCAAAAAACTTCTTACGGTTTGGATAATTTAAAATCCAAATTAAATTTTCTGGCACCCAATATCAAAATAGTAGACAGAAAGTCACTTTGCCTCCTGGGTTCTCCCATCTTTGAAGAATCTTTTCCTGATTATATTACTAACACTATTTCTAAATTCCAAAGTCACGCAAGTTGTTTACTCGAAATCAGTCCTCATTATGCTCTTGTAATTCTAAAGTTTTGCCTTTTTGTCCCTAAATTTACTTATGTGCTTCGCTGTAGCCCTTTTTGGAAACATCCAAATTTGCTTTCACCAATAGACGATTTAGTCAAAACTAGTTTAGAAATGATTTTAAATATTCAGCTCAATGAACCATCTTGGTTACAAGCATCCCTCCCTATTCGGTTTGGCGGTTTAGGAATCCGCAAAATTTCGAGTGTTGCTTCCCCAGCCTTTTTGTCATCCACCCATAGCACGTCACGTCTCATAGGTAATGTCCAAAGGGCTTTGCCCACAAACTATGAGACTGCGGGCTTGGAGGATGCCAAGAATGCTTTTCAAATTGCTTGCCCGGGTAAAGAATTTCCAGACAACCTAAAATCTCAAAGGAGCTGGGACAATATTTATTGCGATTTAACATACGAATCGATTCTGAGCTGCAGTTCAGGTCCGGATCGCGCAAGACTTTTGGCGGTCGGAACCAAAGAGGCCGGTCATTGGCTACATGCCCATCCTTCTCCATATACCGGTACCTTCCTGGATCCGACCTCGCTTCGTCTAGCGACTGGCCTGCGGCTTGGGGTCACGGTATGCACTCCACACACATGCCCTTGTGGCACGGACGTGGACCGACTGGGTCACCACGGACTTTGTTGTCAAAAAAGTTGCAGGCCGCTTTTCAAGACATGCGACACTTAATGACATAATCCGCCGGTCTCTTGCCAGCATCAATGTGCCTGCTCTTCTTGAGCCGACTGGCATTGTCAGAGATGATGGCAAAAGACCTGATGGCGTGTCTTTGATCCCGTGGAGTTTGGGACGGATGCTTGTGTGGGACGCTACCTGTGTAGACACACTGGCACCGTCCCACCTCCAACGGACTACTTCGAGAGCGGGTGCAGCGGCAGAAAATGCCGAAAATCTGAAAGTTCTTAAATATGGAGGCCTTGGCAGAGAGTACAACTTTGTGCCCTTTGGCGTCGAGACCCTCGGTCCGTGGGGTCCCAGTGCGCATAAGTTATTTGCGGAAATCGCGAAACGTCTAGTTGATGTAACTAGTGACCGAAAAGCTGGCGGCTTTCTCGCGCAACGCATCAGCATTGCAATTCAGCGAGGAAATGCCGCCAGCATCCTCGGTACAATGCCCCGAGGGCGTTTTTTAAGCTTAACTTAGTTTTAATTTAATTTAGTTAATGTTAATAATCATCTTGTAATTTGGTTATGTAAATAAATTATATATTTTCTGGCCATTAGTTTTTTATGCTTTATTTTTCAAATATGATTATGACGTAAACTTTTTGAAATGAACTTCTTTAGGCGCACTGAGCGATTTTCGGTAAGGGTGCATGTCAGTGATGTCGCATCACTGACATGCCCGTGCCGACATGGTGTTGTAGCAGTAAGAAAAGTTAAAGTGTATGCGTGTTGAGCGATAAGTTTTCACTTTTGCCGGCAGTCCCCATGACTGCCTTTTTTTTATAAAAAATAGCTTAAGTCGCAGAAAAATGGGAATTTAATCCAGTCGATATTATAAATTTTGGACTCTAAATTTTAAACTGAGCCATGTGAATTTTATTTATTTTACTTTGCCTTGATTCCTAATCAAGTTTCAGGTTATGTTCTGTAGTCAACCAAGTTATATTATTGAATTTTGTATTATTGATATTCTTCGAATTTGGTATGTACTTTCCGTTATTTGCTGTCTCAGCGGAGGTTTTACCGAGTTCCACAACTCCCTTGCGGAGTTGAGAGACGTCGTCGTCGGGTTTGGTTCCCTGCCCGTGTTCGTCCTCGGGGACTTCAATGCCAAGAATTTGTCTTGGGGTTCCCGGTTAACGGACACACGGGGCAGGATGGTGGAGGACTGGGCCCTGGAGACAGGCTTGGTCGTCCTAAACCGGGGTTCTGTCCCCACGTTCGTGCGGATGCGGGGTGAATCAGTGCTGGACATCTCGTTCGCCAGCCCCGCTCTGTCGCCGCGTGTAGTTGACTGGCGCGTCATGGAGGGGGTGGAGACCTATTCCGATCACCGGTATATCCGGTTCGACGTCTCCGCCTAGACCTCGAACGCGCCGGTCCGACGGGCCCCGAGTGGTCCGCGGTGGGCGCTGAAGCAGCTGGACCGGGAGCTCCTCCTGGAAGCTTCGATCGTGCAGGCCTGGGTGTCACCACCGGACAGGCCTGCTGACATCAACGTCGAGGCGGAGTGGTTCCGGGAGGCCATGTCCGACATATGTGACGTGGCAATGCCCCGTGTCCAGCCTGGACGTGCCTCGCGCCAGGTGTACTGGTGGTCGCAGAAGCTGACGGCTCTACGCACTGCGTGCGTGGCTGCGCGACGTCGGTACACCAGGCACCGCAGGCTCCGTATCAAACCTCCGAATACGGAAGCCATTCAGGCGGAGCTGTACGAGGGGTACAGAGCGGCAAAGACCGCCCTCCAAGCGGAGATCCTGCGGGCAAGGGGGTTGGCCCGCGAGGAATCGCTGGGGACTCTGGACAGGGACCCGTGGGGACGCCCGTACAAAGTGGTACGGGATAAACTCCGCCCATGGGCTCCCCCGCTGACGCAGAGTCTCCGGCCCCAGCTTGTGGAGGACGTTGTGAGCGCTCTGTTCCCTTCGCGAGGGGAATACGCTCATGGCTCCGCCTACTGCGGTGCCCGATGCGGACCACACCGCCAACGACGACGACGACTTTGCTCCGGAGGTGACCGAGGTAGAAATGAGAGCGGCGGTACGCAGGCTTAATGCCAAAAATACCGCCCCAGGACCCGGCTTACCTGGTAAGGCCTGGGTCCTGGCCTTGGAGGCTCTCGGGCCTCGACTTAGGGGGCTCCTAAGCGCATGCATGGAGAGGGGCCAGTTCCCGCTTCGCTGGAAGATGGGGAAATGGGGAATGGGCTCTACGGTGGACGCCATCATGCGCGTGCGAGACCTGACGACGGGGAATGCTGTTGCCCAGGGTGGGGTCGTCGTGTCTGTCGTGTGGTCGAGGCCTATCTGACGGACAGGGCCGTTATCTAGCCCGGTCACCAGGGAGTGTGGAACCGGCAGGAGATGTCGTGCGGTGTCCCACAGGGATCGGTCCTGGGGCCGCATATGTGGGACATCGGATACGACTGGGTGCTGCGCGCCGACCTCCCTAGCGGCGTCAGCGTAGTGTGACGACACGTTGGTCCTGGCGCAGGGGAGGTCGCACCAGGCGGCGGCTGAATTAGCGGCACGCGGGGTTGCGACAATCGTTGAAAGGATCTGGCAATTGGGACTCGAGGTGGCCCTGCACAAGTCCGAGGCTATGTGTTTTCATGGTCCTCGGAATGCGCCACCGTTGGGGTCCCAAATAACGGTAGGAGGGGTTTCCATCGGCGTCGAGTCGACGATGAAGTACCTGGGACTCGTCCTCGACAGCCGGTGGAACTTCGTGGAACATTTCCGACGTTTGGCTCCCAAACTGGAGCGGGCAGGCGCTGCATTGAAGCGGCTCCTGCCCAATCTAGGGGGTCCAAACACCTCCTGCCGGAGGCTCTATGCGGGGGTCATGCGGTCCATGGCCCTCTACGGGGCTCCTGTATGGGCGCACTCTCTGGCGCTGTGGCCAGCCCGCCGGTTGAGCGCGGCCCAAAGGGTCATGGCCATCCGGATGGTCCGGGGATACCGCACAGTCTCCTGTGAGGCAGCGAGCCTCCTTGCCGGATTGCCGCCATGGGATCTGGAGACAAAAGTCCTCGCGCACGTATGGGAGTGGCGCGTTGTATTCCACGCGCGCCTCAAAGAGATGTCGTCAGCGCATAGGTAGGGGTCCACTAGGGCCGATGCCTGCCGGCGTCGCGGGAAGGTACTTATGGTTCACCGAGGCCCCCGCAGGCAACAGGAAGGAATACGGGTGGGTTTTAGTCAGTAAGAGTCTGACACACCCTCCCGCTCCGCCCAGAGCGGGAGAAGTTATTTGACGATTTCCCACCCTCAAAAAAAAAAAAGCGGAGATTTTAGCCTTATCTCTAGTGTTTTTATATTTATTTTATTTGTCGTAGATGTAGAACCAGTGGAAATGGAACGATAGCGGACTACCCAACAGGCTTGCGTACTTTCTGGTTTGCTTTCACCAGCCGCATAGAATCCTTGGAGTTCGAGACCGGCAAGTCAGTTTTGGTGCGCGACAATAGTCGTCGTATCACCAGGGAGGTACCCATCACCTTTTAAAGCAGTATTATTATAATATTACCTCACACTGGGAAAGTGATGGAGCTATACAGGACTTATAGCTCCATCACTCATCCTCTTTCTCATGCTGAAGTAATTTATTGAAAAAATACTGCTATAAGAGGTGATGGTTACCCCCCTGCGATTCTGTCGAGGAGTGCTACACTTTGAGGTTGCAGTTCGTTAGGATCGACTTGTTATTTAAACCATCACAATTGACTGTTATACATACTGGAATTTTAACATTTGAATACCAGTTGATCTTTAACTAGAACTGTTTCTATCGGGATAACTTAAGTTCATATTTATAAGATATAATATTCATTTGAAAGTTTACGTAATTTAGTGGTCACGAACCTAAAACCGATTGAAATCGATTCTTTGGTTCGGAAACCAAATGCGTAACAAGGATTTACCATCTGATGTATACACGGCTACATATCAAGCTATACATTTCCAGTTTAAGCTGATCTCGCATTGTATAGGATATCTGTACAATGAAAGGTCAGCTTGTACTGGATATATATAGTTTGATATGGAGCCATGTCTACCGAAGTATTCTCGTAATCTCTTTTTCATTTAGGCCAAATTAACTGTTCCGCAACTGTTTTAATGATATTGAATTTTAGCTTATTATACTTTTTGATGCAATGAATAAATTATTATACGTGTTAAAGTGGTCAAGTTGAGCAGGTGACTGATAGATAAATGACTGTCGTCTTTGTTAGCTAAATGGCATCTGAGGCAATTCTTATCAGTCTGCTGTGAGTCCGGACTGGCAGTGTAAGTCGTCCATCATTCCATCAGTTTCTCATGATTGCCATCAAGAACTAGAATGAAGACCAGACTGATTCGAAACTGAGCGTGTAACCATGCTCTCAGAACTAAAGGAACAGACCAGTTTTTAATGACTGGCAGGATTTAAATTCTAGTTTATACCTCTTTACTGAAAACCTATTTAAAGTCTATGGCATGGGTATTACTGTGTATAGCTGTACAAGGATCTTTTGGCGCGTGCCCAAGATCAGAACAAACGCCGCCATCTTGTTTTTTTTAATACAATTCACAAAAAAACAACAAATGATCACCAACAGCTGCAGCGCCTCCCTGTCAAGGTCATTCGAGTCCCAAAAGATAAATTGAAACACTACCTATTTTTTTGACAAAAAAAGATCTAAAACCTGGAAAATATTAAAAAATAAATTGCTATGATTTTTTTTAGTAAAATTATATGGCAGCATCTTTAAGTTTTTGTTGAATTTGAGCTAGTTATAAGCATAAATAAAGATATGAATAAAAAGTTTATCTGTACGTCTATATGTCGTACATACATCTATAAATACATACAGATAAATACAATTGGAGTGTCTGTTTGTAATATCAAAATTACAAGATTTTTACTTAATGCATGTGGATGTATACACGGTACATAATATACCAAAATAACATGTTTTACGATTTGTGTCTGTCTGTCTGTCTGTCTGTTTGTTCCGGCTAATCTCTGAAACGGCTGGACCGATTATGACGGGTCTTTCACTGGCAGATAGCTGATGTAATAAGGAGTAACGTAGGCGTATTTTTCGAAAAAGCCACGCGGGCGAAGCCGCGGCCAACAGCTAGTATAAAATAAATACTTAAAACTGTAGTGTTACACTGCTCCATTTGATAACCAATTAAATTCGGTTTAAAACTACATATTCCATATTGTGGTTACACGATTGCTGACCGTGGCGTCCTTTGCTCGATCCCAGATTGAACCATTAATTGAGTAGCAGTTAGCAAGGTTTTGGTTTCTTTTCCATCAAGGTTTTTTTTTTCGTTTTGAATTCAGCCACTGCATTTGAGCTTGGTTGATTAATCGCAACAGCCCAAGCTTCATCTCTTTGAGAGGGAGTTGGCCATACCCCACCATGTGGGCCCGGTGCGGGTTGGTGGTCTGTCCCATAAGAGTCATTCGGGGCAAAAGGACGCACTTTTTATGATTTGTCACCACTGAACCGAACCTACACACACTAAACAACTGTTAGGCTCCTAAAACGCAACAGATATTCGTCGATAGATAAAATTATGTTCTTTTGTAGATTAAGCTAAAATGTGGCTTGGTCAGGCTGCGTACCTTTGCCCCAACTTGTTGGTAAAAATACGCGTGGATTTAGGTAAACGTATGCGTGTAAGAAAAAACTACACATTGTCTTCCCTCTTCTATTAGTTTTTTTGCAGCAATAATCTTCTTTTCCGAAACCCACTGCCACTTTGGAGATTTTTTTAAATAAATTTGCGTGGAATTATGTCGCATTCTGAAACGAATAAAACTTATAATAGTAGGTAAAACCACGCGCCATGGACCGGAAGACAAAGGACTAGTGATGGGCATGCGTCTTAAAAGAACGCCGTTCTGAATGGCATAATGCAGGAAATATTTAGGGTGTATCGCGAGCGCTTAAATAAACCTTTTTATACCATCTATCATTAGTATGCTCGGGACCTTGATCAAATGTAACTGGACTTGCTGGATAGAGCATCTGGAACGACGTGTTGCGAACCCTTGCGATGAACGATGTCAAAGGTGTATTGAGAAATGATAGTAGCCCAACAAGCCAAACGTTCAGAACGATTCTTTAGCGTAAGAAGCCACTTCAAAGCCATATGATCTGTTATAACAGTAAACTTCTTTCCATCTAAATAACAGCGAAATAAATAAATAAAAGCTTTAGTGCCAGCGGAATAAATGCTTTATCGACTCAAGAACAGTCAAAGTTCACACTCAGGGCGAATGGCGTTTACTTAAGGAAAACATAGTGTATTTTTTAAATTATTTATAATAAATAAAAATTAAGAAAAATAACAAAGTATTTAACTACCGAGTAATCAACAATTTAACAACAAAAGCATATATCTTTGACCTACTAGGACCACATTATAAAAAAAAACATGTTAATTCGGCATTGACCCTGACTTTGGGTAATGCCGCTCAGGGTATGGGGTACTGACGCTCAAACATGTTTTTTGGAATAATATATAACAAGGAAGATACATTTTAATTAAATAAATATTAATGAGATCAACCATACAATAAAAGTAAAGTCTACAATCACAAATTAGCGTTAATTATTATCCCCATTTGTACGTAAGATAAGCCTTTTTCAATTTAACAAATATAGTAAAGTCTTCGATGTCAAATCAACTTCAATTATTATAATACAATATAAAATAATAATTATTATTAGGTAAGACAAATTAGAAATAGTAATATTTTATTTTTGGACCCATACATCACAGATGTATCTATGTGGCGAATCCCATCCTGAACATATAGCGTGAGCCCACAGTCCGCAGATGGTGCAGCGATACCACAACTCATCATTTTTTCCAAATTCTTCGCAAATAATACATTTGTTATAATTAGTTTTAGCAGATTGAAGGTCTTCTTCGGTCAAAGCCGCTTTAGCGATGGTCCTTTGACGATTTCTTGGCATATCTACAACAATAAAAAATAAGTCACTAAGTAATAGCGGTAAGATGAGCGATATAACCCTAAACGGTCGTTTTGTAATAAATTTGAAATTAAAAAAGTAAATCATACACAATAGGGTCTTACACCCATTTTTAAATTATTTTAAATTAGGCTTAATTTAATTCTATGGTGCTCCAAAAAAAATCATAAAATTTTTATTCAATCGATAAGTGCCATAAAAATGCATTTAAATTTTACATTTTCAAATTTCGCGCGTAGTTTCACGAAAACGCTGGACGCAGTGGACGCCATGTTGCTCTGTGGTCGTGACGTCACTTGGCTATGTAAACAAATGCGTTGATCTATTAACTATCAGTTGACAGTTGACACGTTTTAGTTTACATAGCCGTATGACGTAATAACATGGCGGCTACTATTTCATGGTGTTTTTTAACAGATTAGAAAAACTGAAAACGTAGAATTGAATAATAAAATTTATTTTGTTATTTTATGAACTAAAAGTAACATTGTCCGACTCCTTTTTGCCTTAACTATCTCAATAATATATTTATAGATTTTTTCTCGTATATAGTAAAATACCCTATTGTTGAAAATGGATTGCATTATCACAAAATAGTGTAGTTTTATTGTCAGAAAAGTAAAATTAATAATCAAATAAGCATTCAAGTGTTGGACTTACCGACAAAAAATACCTAACCAAAAATTAGACCAGCGCGGCCGCAAACGAAGAAACGCACTTCACTGTTACATGACGTGAGTTGACTGTCCGTTTGTATCGCTGTCTGTTAGAGGCCTCTTCCCCTCGTGCTTCACGCGACGTGGCGTGTTGCTACATTCCATTTTGACAGAGTTACAGAAGTGAGTGCCATTACCCAGTGAGCTCTATTCCCCGTCCCTACCCTACTATAGTTGTCTCCGGGGAGGCGGCGACCCTCCTTGCCGGATTGCTGCCATGGGATCTAGAGGCAAAAGTCTTCGCGCACGTATGGGAGTGGCGCGAGGAGGCGAAACGCCAGGGCGTAACTCCGCTGCCGCGTGAAATCGCGCAACCCAGTACTGGGCACGCCACAATTGCGGCGATAAGTCCACTCTTTGAGGAGTGGCTAAAGAGGCGCAGGTCATCACCGGACACGGCAGTTTCGGGAGGTTCCTGTGTCGGATAAGGCGGGAGGAAACGTCCGGGTATCACCATTGTGTGGATCGCCCGGAGGACACGGTGGAGCATACGGTGGAGGTCTGCCCGGCTTGGGCAGAGCACCACCGTGTCCTCGTGGAGGCGATCGGCGGCAGAGACCTCTCGCGTCCGGCCCTGGTTCAGGCCATGGTACGGAGCGAGAGGGCATGGGCAGCCGTCATCTCCCTCTGCGAAGCAGTAATGCTCGCGAAGGAGGAGGCGGGACGGTTGAGGGAAAGGCAAGTTTCGCGCCCTCTTGCCGCTAGCCGCCGCAGGAGACGCCCAGGGCGTCGGGAATCCCGGGCGGATTTCCGGCCACTGTAGGCGCGAGCTTGCGGACGGTGAGCAATGGGTAGCTCACCGTCCGGTAAGGACCAGGCCCGGATCGACGGCGCGTTGTATTCCACGCGCGCCTCAAAGAGATGTCGTCAGCACATAGGTAGGGGTCCACTAGGGCCGATGCCTGCCGGGGTCGCGGGAAGGTACTTATGGGTCACCGAGGCCCCCGCAACACAGGCAACAAGAAGGAATACGGGTGGGTTTTAGTCAGTAAGAGTCTGACACACCCTCCCGCTCCGCCCAGAGCGGGAGAAGTTATTAGATGATTTCCAACCCTCAAAAAAAAAAAAAAGGGGTGACACTCGCCATGAATATACCTACCTAACCAAAGGATCGAAAACAATTTAAAGTACAGTCAGCGTCAAAAATATCGGGACGAACCGACTGTTCAAAATGATCTCAACAACTAAGAAAATTAAACTTTATCTCGATTTGATAAAACTCTTGTCAGAATGACAATTGTCGTGTACTTTCTTCATTTTGAAACAGTACTTGTGTCATTGAGTTAATATTTATTTTTCATAGTTGTTTAGATCATTTTGAATAGTCTGTTCGTCCCGATATTATTGACGCTGACTGTACATAACCGTAATTAAAAAGATTATGATGTTTCTATGTAACTCAATAGTATTTGAAATAAGTACGGGATTTCGGTTGCAACTGCAGAAACAACTGTTTTTCATAGTATTTCGAGGAACACGTAAAACGCAAACGTATGTTTGCGGTCGATGAAATCAATAATGTGCATGCATAAATATTTATCTTGCTCTTACAAAACCCTTCACTACGCGTGGTCCAACATGCACTCGGCCGGATTTTTTTGGTATAATTTCAAATTGTATAGATGTCACCATATGATTGTAATGTCAAATCGTCTAATTGTGAACGAACCTGCACTTATCGACAGAGTTCATAATCTGTCTGATTTTATCACCCGTACAATTGTGAACCGTCCCTGATTGGTAGGCCTTAGTCTAGGCGGTAGCCGATTTGGTCGTAGTAACTAAGCCAGGGCACCCCGCCCGACCAAATGGGTTTGGTTAGGTAATATGCGCCCCTCTTAGACGTCGCGAGGGGAATTAAACACCTCCTCACCGCTTGACCACACGGAGCCAGCGGAGGCGGGCGCCGGCACCAGTCGGGGGCTGCGTTGAAAATTAATTAAGTGCCCCGTAGCACCCGGTGCAAATGTGCGATGGAACACAGGGTGGTTTTAGTCATTAGCAGTCTGACAGACCCTTCCGTCCCCCCAGGACGGAGGCAATCCATGAGGATATCCACCCCGATACAAAAAAAAAAGGTAATAGGCGCCCCTCTTAGATGTCGCGGGAGAGTCAAACACCTCACTCCCACGCTTGAACAGACGCGCAACATCGATCCACCGCTCCGCGTTCGCGCCTCTTCGCGCTAACGGTACAGTGACGCGAGGGCTCTCGCGTCCAGGTCCCAGGACGGGGATCTAGCCAGTGCAAAGGCTACCTCGTATGAGATCATCTGATGCCCCCTAATAGCTCTGACGGCCATCGCCCTCTGTGGTTTTCGCAGTATTACGACGCCACGCACTGCCACCGGCCGTCAGGTCTGAAGACCTGGGACCCCATACAGGGCGATGGATCGCACGATCCCCAAGTATAGCCTCCTACAGGCAGTGCTCGGGCTCCCCAGATTGGGAAGCAGCGTTGCGAGCACACCCGCCACGCCCATCAACTTGGGCATCAGCCACCGAAAGTGGGGGCCGTGTACCACCGGCTGTCGGCTGTTGGGCCGTGTCCCAGGTAATTCATGGTTGACTCAACAGCAATTCGAGCCCCCTCAACCACAATGTACGATCCCGGCGGCGGCGGCGCCCATCGGGGGCCATGAAATTCCCCTTTGTCCAACTGGTGGGACAGATTCGTGGGGCAAAGTGGAATAATTTAGATGACATATAAAAGTAAAACCGACCAAATGCGTGTCAAACCACGCACAATGAAGGGTTCCTTAGTTGGGATTACTTGGGTTGAATTTATTCGAATAACAAACTTAATATTGTAGTTGAAAAACATGTTCTCTTATACATCGATATACGTCACGATCCATTCTCCAACTGGAAATTTAAGTTCGTCGACTATTACTCGTTAACTTGTAAAGCCTACGTAGCTGTGATAGTCTTCCTTTTAATTTCATTATATGTTGCAGCCATGATTTTTTTCACATCTCCATAAACAACCATTTAGCTGGCAGGGGGGGGTGACGGGGACACTTGACTCTAACAAAAATTTGCACTTTAATGCTTTATATTACGAAAGCGAATCCTTAAAACGAAAATTGGTGTTCACAAACTCTTTTTGAACGGCTTATCCAACGATACCCCACACCATGGGGTAAACGAGAAAAACTGAATTTACACATACGGTTAGTGACTACTTTATCAAATATTTTTGAGAATGCTGGAAGAAGTGCTATTGGTCTGTATTGACTAGGGTCATCGGATTTTCCACCTTTTTTAGGTATAGGTTTAATTATTGCTATTTTTAATCGAGACGGGAATGTTTTTTCCTCAAGGGATTGATTTACAAGGTAAGTTAGCGGGGAGTTAGTTCCAGGATACACGACTTTATTAATGTAGGGGGTATCTCATCGATGCCAGCTGCGTTTGTTAGGGGTGTTCTGAATAATATCAAATATCTCTTTTTCTGTAACAGGCTCTAGGAACATAGAATTAATGGCAGGCGTAATTACTGTATGGTCGATGAGTGCTTGTGAGCTGTTGTTCTGCATGGTTGGGGAACCTACGGACGCAAAGTATTGGTTGAATGTGTTAGCAATAGTGTAGGGACAATTTGTTAGGTTCTTATTTATGTTTATTTTTAGATTTTCACTGTAAATGTTTTTGAGTTATACGTTTTATTATCTGCCACATTTTTTTGGTTTTATTTTTGGATGTTTCCATTTCTTGTGAATAGTTTTGTTTTTTAGAAACCTTCACACATTTTTTGAGAATTTTTGAGAAAATTCTGTAGTGTTTTTTTAATACTTTATTTTTAGATTGATTAACTAGTGTTTTTAGAAGTCGTTTATGTTTACATGATTTACTTATTCCTTTCGTTATATAGTTATGGGTTTTAAAAATATATAATATTTTTATTCGTTTAAGTGGGATGGTGGCGGCTAAAAGTTCTTTTAATTTGTTTTCGAAGAGGTTGTAGTTATTGTTCACATTATTTTCCGACATTAAAATGTTATCCCAAGCAATTTGTCTCAGTTCGAGTTTTTTAAGTTTTATTTTAGCACTTTGTCGGCGTGATTAATATGTACACCCATGCCAAATAACATCTTTCTTGTACTAAGCGTCTCTGAGCTACAGCGGGGACAGACAGACATACAGTCAGATGGACATCGCCATATCGACAACTATAAGGGTTCCTTGTTTACTACGGAACCTAAAAAACGTTATTCGACTTCTGTTGCTGACTTACCAGGCATTTTCAAAAAATCTGAAGTCCAGAGCCTTAAAGGTTGGCTGACAGACAAAATAAGAACGTTTTTTGTACGATTTTTCTCCAAGTGGAATAAATATTTGGCTGTAGGCTCTTTTTTGCGAAAGGTGAAATGACACTACGTAAGTAATGAACGTTAGTAAGATGTAGGCTCACTGCTGGCTGAAGTATATATGTGTTACTGAGGGGTTATCCCTTGGGAAATGCAGTTGAGTGTTATACCTACGTTGTTTGTTTTTAGGGTTCCGTAGTAAACAAGGAACTCTTATAGTTTCGCCATGTCCGTCTGTCTGTCACCACCGTAGCCCAGAGACGCTTAGTACTAGAAAGCTGTAATTTGGAATAGGTATACATATTAATCACGCCGACAAAGTGCTAAATAAAATCTTGAAAAAAATTTTTTTTCTCGTCTGCCCCATGGTGTGGGATATCGTTGGATAGGCCATTTGAAAATATTGCGGGCCTGAGCAGACCACTTTTCGATTCAAGGATCCACTTGCGTAATATTAGTGCTAATTTTTGTTAGAGTCAAGTGTGGGGACACTTGACTGTAACAAAAATTAGCCCCTGCCAGCTAAACGGTTGTTGATGGAGATGTGAAAAAATGAATGGCAGTAGTACATAATTATAATGAAATTAAAAGGAAAACTATCACGGCTAAGTAGGCTTTACAAGTTAACGAGTTAATGGTGCCGATTCCCTTGTTCAGAAACTAAACTAAATTTAAGTTCAGTGTATCCTTTTCTTTCTATTTCATTAAGAAAAGGACAGATGATCAATTTTAGTTTGGTCCTGTCAAATTAATCAGCGCTTGACGTAAATTGACGTAATTTTAGTAGGCAAGTTTTTAATCACGTCTAAACTTGTATGGAGCAGTGATAGGCGCTGATTAATTTGACAGGACTAAACTAAAATTTATCTTCTGTCCTCTTCTTAATGAAATAGAAAGAAAAAGATGCACTGAAATTAAATTTAGTTTAGTTTGTGAACAAGGGAATCGGCACCATTGTCGACCAACTTAAATTTGCAGTTGGAGAATTGACCGTGGCATACATCGATGTATGGGAGAACATGTTTTTCAACTACAATGTTAAGTTGGTTTTTGGGATAACTTCATCGCAACTTCTCAACTACGGAACTCTTCATTGTGCGTGGTCCGACACGCACTTGGCCGGTCTTTTTTTATACCTTTAAAAGAAGCTAGTGAAAGTTTAAGGTTGTAACTAATTCGAGATAAAGTGTCCCGAATAATCCATAATTGGGGTTTGTACCGTACTAATGCATTATGAGTTTCGCAATAACCAAAAGTCTGTGAGGCTACAGTCCAATTGTTGCTGACATCATGTTACTGAAACAATTTTGTGAAAACGTTTCCTATAAATAAGTAGGTACGAGGTTACCGCCAGGGTCGTAGCTAGGGGCTGGCAAATCGCAACCTTTAGGGCGGCGCATTTTGTGGACCCACACCCAAAAAACCGAACATAACCGAGATGGTGCCATAAAATAATTTTCTTGCTCGCTTCGCTTGCTCTTGCATTATTTGTTTCTCACAATTCTTTAGTTTTTGATCAAAAGGCTATCTATTCGAGAGGTTGCAAACATTTTCGAACTCGCTTAACTGGCTGTTTTATTCTACATTCTCATTATTCTTGAACTTTTCTGCATAACTCGACAAATCCTCCTCCTATTTCTGTAAAAAATAAAATAATTTATCATTTACAGAAATAGGAGTTCTATTTCTGTAAATGATAAATTATTTTATTTCTGTAAGTAGGTTTGTACAAACACTTTTACATGTCAATCATATTTTAAAAACTAGATGAGGTCGGCGTTTCCTATCTGACTAGGTACTCAAGGTCGAAACAAACTCAGAGGTCAGTCTCTTTTAAAGTTCAGACATAATCTTGGTCAGATCATGCGAAGGCCATGTAGATTGGTGCCTGAACTAGTATTTTGAGGAATGGTCAAAAGAAAATCTAATCTACACCCGAGATGGTACAAACATTTTTGAATTCTCTACGCTCGATCTTGCATTATGGATTCGCATAATTCTTGAGTTGTTCTGCATGACTCGACAAAATAAATCCCATTTCTGTTTGAATGATCAAAAGAAAATCTAACCTATCTAGGGGCGAAAAAGTCTTGCTTACGCAATTCCGCATAAGTGGGCAAAGTAACTACTACTTCCGTAAAAATAGAGAAAACAAAGCCCAACCTATCCGAAGCGGGGTGCTGTAATCTTGCCTGTACCCATGGGACCACCCCGAAATCTGAGGCGATGACCGCGTCCGTCTGCAAACCGTGAAACGGTGAAAGATCTTTCAGCAAATTAAAAAGAATAAAAAAATATTGAAGATCGCAGTTTGGTTAAGAATTTAATGTTTGAGCAATCTACTACTACTATAGTACTATACTATCGGTTGAGTGTTGATGTTGTTGTAGACTATAAATTATTGTCAAATTGGCCCCAGAAACAGCCAGAAGAGTAAACTTGTAAGAGTTTTAGGGTTCCGTAGGTGTGTTTGTCAGTTTGTCCGTCTGTCACAGCCGATTTGCTCCGAAACTACTGAAATGACTAATAAGAGGCACATGACATGGCTACGACACCGGGAACTTTAGGTACCGTTTTCAGAACGTTCTGAAAACAGTACCTAAAGTTTTTTTTTAATACTTAGGTGGCTTTCTACTTTTAATAAGTCTATCCTGTTAGACGACACCATGGGAAGAGTATGCCCTTAGGGCAAGTCTCAATAAAATAAAGAAAAAAGTTCCTTTATATTATGAAATGAAGATTACTTACAGACAAGTAGTGCATTATTTGTAACTTTAAACACCGTCTGTCCGATGGAACCCTCTGTGAATTGCACGCGCAGCTGACCGGTTTCTATATTAATACCCTCGGGCGTATTGCCTAGTGATATAGGATCTTATTCTTTTATAAGATTTATTTACTCAAAATATTACATAATAGTTAGTGTCTACTTTTTTTTTTGTAAGTATGACTTTCGTTCTTTCTGTCCTATAATTATATATATCCAGTCTATAGTTTTAAATATTTTGTTAACAAAGAATACCTATACCCTTACTCAGAGCACAAATCACAGCTTCTTTATTATCGAAAAGGACTTAAGTCAGAGCTTCAGAGTGTGTGTAAGTACCTACTTAGGTACTAACACACACTCAGACGCCAGGAACATACAGTGCGTTAAATTACTTACCAACATGAAAAGTTAAGATAAAAGAACGTTCGGCCTACTAAATATGTACTCATGTAAGAAAAATCAAAAGCATTTCCCCGCAATAAAATCTTGTTAATGCTTTTCATTTGCCAAGTTCATATTTCTATGAATGCACCGTCGGCCATATGCATCTGGAATACTTATGTAAGTACTCAACGGTGAAAGCTGCTCAGTCTAGCGTCTAGCGGAGCCCGGAGCAGCCCTTGATGCTTTGATTATGACTTGCCTCATTAAACGACTTTGTGTAGGCAACTATTTAAGAAGCCTTAAACATCATATTTCAATGTTTTACTACTTTGAAAATAATTTATCCAGTTAAAGCGGTATGTGTTAAATGTTAGAAGTAGGTACGACTTCGCCCTTGTAAAACCAGTTATTTAATTTAAAATATTGGGGTAGGTAGTGGAAATGGCCTTTGAACGCATTTAAATGGTTTTATGCCTAGATATACCCAGCAACTGAGTTCATATGATTAAATATATAAAGATCTTGATTGAAAAGATAACGATGAAGCATGGCCGTGCTCAATCAAGGCTATCGTTCAATCTCAAATCATTAACATCGTTTTAGTTTTCGCAATTCCTGCTTAAAAAGAGACGTTTTATTTAATGTTGCTAAGAAAATATAGTTTTATTTTATGATTTCTATCAAAAAACATTAGTATTTGTTATTATTAGCGAAATACTTAAAAATACAATAAATACATGATTTAAATTGTTTATTTATTACTAGTTTGATTACGAGGGTTGGAATCACAATTGGCTTTTTTGGAAAAATCTTAAGTGGCAATATTATTAATATCGTCATAAAGGTGTAAACTAGTAACACTGAGTTTTTCAGTCACTCAGAAATGGGGCTGCTGTCAATTTATTTTAAACCCAATTTTTTGGGTTTATTGAAATGTTTAAACAAATTGAATTGGTTTATTGTGTTCTTTAGTTTAATCAACTTATCAGTATGCATTTACGAGGACCAGATAGGAAAATTCGACTGGTAAGTGTATATTTTAGGTTATAGTGTTTCTATGTCATTGTAGGCTCGTAGTAGACTGAATTTTTAATGAAATTATGATTTTCAGGCGTCAAACTTATGTGGGAAGGATAAAATTCTCCCAATTTGATACTGTATCCACTGCCAAGAAGATAATTGTCGCCACCGAGGAGAACGTTTTAGCTGCACTGAATTTGAAGACTGGTAAATTGATTTTATTGAGTGTATCCGTTGTAAATGTAGGAAGCCGGCGTTACTATGATAATCTGCTTACACTCTTCATAAACATACATATGGAAATTAATTCAATTATCTAATTATTGAACTTGACTAAAGTTTGGGTGCTAAAAATGAAGTATCTTCCTTCAAAAAGAAACCTGTCTTCATAAGTTGCACTGTCATTTATGTTTTTTTTTTATCAAATCATTATAATTACTCGATTACAACCCCCTCGACCTTACATTAATTTATTGTGCATACTCTAATATGAATAAGATTTTTATAGCTAATTATAATTGGTTAAACAAATTGCACATCCATATTATATGCCTACTCATAGTTATTGCTCAGTTCTGCAGATTTCATAAACAAATTGAACAATAGCATCATTACACTTGCCTGTCATTGTGTTTTATATGTTACTAAGAACACTTACATACATCAGATGATGCTCAGTGGTTACTCTATAAATATTAAATGATAATGAAGTACTGCTTTTAATTATGAACCTTTTAAATACTGCAAGAATGTACCGAAGTTGTACTTTGTATGTATATTTATTCATTCTGTGGATTAGAAGATTTTCCTCAATGTTAATTATTATAGGTAAATGCTCAGGAGAGACAATATTGATTGCATACTTATTTCACCTCCACATTATATTTTAACATTTTCCTTATTGCTTCTATTCTTGATTTATTGTATAAGGCCACTGAACAGTCATAACTCTTTTTAGCAAATATGTTTTCAGAAGACTTGGAATTTGTATGAATATTTCATACAAATATTGAATAATGTCAGGTTTCAAATGCCACCACATATGGGACTTTGCTAATAAAGATTAAACAATTTCGAGAGACAGATGCTTTGCTGGAATTATGGACCTCAGCAGTCAATATTCACACAAAAAATCTGCTAAAGGTTTACAACCAAAGATAAAAGAGAGGAACTTTTACGAACAAGGAAAAAGAAGAAGACTAGGAATTCTGAAAAAGACATAGATTTCATGAGATTTTATCATTCGGCCATTTAGTTTTTTGTTTCCTTAATGAATTAGTTGCAGAATGTAAAAAGTTCCCTTCTTATCTGCCGTTTCAATTTCAAAGGAAGTGATCCATTATGGCCCCTTGTTTTGCTAACGTATGTCACATAAACCATTATTTTATATAACCCAGGTCAAGTGGTATGGCGTCACGTGTTCGAGAGTGCCTCTACAGGCAACATTCAGCTTCTGGCTATAACGGACAAGGTGGTGACGGTGTCTGGATCCAACCCTTACTTGGTACGAGGATGGGACTCCACTACAGGTATGTCCTTGTGTTTGACACTAATGGGTTCTTTTATGCAAGTGGACTAAATAATTTTTGTACACTTGCATTAAAGGACAGTGTTTTCTAAGGAGAGTGTTTTAAAGATTCAAAACAAAAATTGTGTTTGTTTAAATATAATATTACTTTAGGTACTTTCTTTTTTTTGCTGCCATCTTGTTTTTCTCTCATATACAAGATGGCCGCTGAACTAACACGTCTACATAAAAGAAAAAAAACAAAATACTTAAATCTTTGGAAAAACATATACAATACTGCCCATGGGCATGTGACTGCCCATATTTTTCGAAATATTCATAAAATATTATCGAAACTTAACTTTAAAAAATCGAATAACATGAAAAATATTAAAGGTCCCCCTTGGTCTATCTTTAGTGTTTTTCATGTTATTCGATTGTTTATTTTTTGAGTAGAGTTTAGTTTAGTTTTTAGACAGAATCCAAATCGAGTCAATAACATCGGACATATATATGGCAAAAAATTGTAAAGCAAAGTCAAAAACGCAAACTCAAAAAATAAAAAATAGAATAACATGAAAACTAATAAACATAGGCCTTTTAAAGTTAATTTTCGATAATTTTTCATGAATATTCAGAAAATTACGGGCGGTCACATGCCCCTGGGCGGCATTTCTATATATGCGTTTACATATATACATGCCGCTGCGCGTCGCCATTCTGGCGCAATACGTCTCCAGTCTGGTCCATTTTCAACTAAAAATTAGTCAACACGCATAAAGGAGTTTTCACTTTAAAAATGTTTTAATGCTCCCTTTTTACAGGTGTACTCCAATGGGAATGGTCATTAACACTTGAAAACGACGAGCAAGCAGACTTTTCAGAGTGGTGGGTGCAGAATGACTTGTTAATTCATATGCTGCCCGTGTTCGGCTCACACATCGAGGTCAGCATGTACAACCTCGCTACTGGGCAGAACAGGGGATCTACTGCTAAGTTACCTGCGCTTTGGGCTAAAGATGGGTAAGAAGAGTTAAAATATTTTTGGAGTTTTTGGGAAGTGGACAAGGGTTTATTTTGAGGTGGTGTCTAGTAAATTAGTACAGACACCCTGAAAAAGATTTATACATGAACAAGAAAGAGGAAATTGAAAGTCTACAATTTGTGTGTTTCATAATACTGTATCAATGGTCAGTCAGTATTTTAAATACCCAATGTGTAATATTTTTTGTGGCTACAAATTGATACAATATTATGGCACAAAGATTGTAGACAAATAAATTAATTCTTGTTGATGTATACATCTATTTGAGGCTGAAGGTACTAATTTTTAACAACAATCTATTGATTCGTAAGTTAAGATCACTAGATGTTGTCAAGAGGCTAACCAGATACCAAAGAAATATTAATTCTTTTATTTTCATACATGCTTACTCTGTGTAAGATGAAAATTAAATGCAGATGTAATTTGTCTTTAGATAAAATGATATTGGCGCCGATTCCCTTGTTCACAAACTAAACTAAAATTAAGTTCAGTGCATCTTTTTCTTTCTATTTCATTAAGAAAAGGACAGAAGATCTAGCTATCACGTCCGAATCCTGTCGCGGCTCATCACCGACTCCCCTCAGCCCTATCCTTTTCCGTCCTCTGTTCCAAATTTTAGTTTAGTCCTGTCAAATTAATCAGCGCTTGACGTAAATTGACGTAATTTTAGTAGGCAAGTTTTTAATCACGTCTAAACTTTATGGAGTAGTGACAAGCGCGGATTAATTTGACAGGACTAAACTAAAATTTATCTTCTGTCCTTTTCTTAATGAAATAGAAAGAAAAAGATACACTGAACTTAAATTTAGTTTAGTTTGTGAACAAGGCAATCGGCACCATTGTCCTTGTTCTCCTCCACTTATTAGGATCTTAACACAATCTTACAAGCTAATTTTCGACATCTTTCTCTTGGTATATCAAGTTAAAACTGTTTATTCATTATAATATTTAAATAAACTGGCACTTTAGTAGTAAGCGCAATGCTTAAATATTTCATAGCTAAAACTTTTACTTAACATTTCAGATGCATAATAACACCACCATACTACACTTGCATATCTGGCGCGAGAGGCAGTCAACAGCTGATTACCCTGGACGTAACATCCCACGCGGTCCAACTTATAGCCCGCCCACTTTCCGAATACGTCAACCTGGACACTTATGACGGAGGCCTGCGACCTGTTGACGGCAGCAGTGTTATACCAGCATTCACTGTGGATGACAAGAACATTATTATGATAAAGAATAATAGGTTTGAACTGCTGAAGACTAATGTTGCTGATGCGTCGGGAAGTGTGGCGTTTATAGATATCGCAAATGGTCCGGTTGTGTTGCAGGCCTGGATGGATGATAATCAGGTCATGTGATGTTGTTGTTATTTGTATTTTAAATTAGGTGGTGTTAAGACCTGTGAGATTTCTCTGTGGGCTACCAAATGACACTAAGCGAGTTAAGCTAGAAAAAAGAATTGAAATAAGGTCTTATTACGCTGAAAATCCGCACTGTTTGAAGATCAAAGTTACCAACGACGGCTCCCAAAACGCATACCCATCACCACTTTTTTGTGTTTAAACCGGGAAGAAGAAATAACGCGACATACTCCCCGAAATTAAGCGCCAGTAACTTCTTTGTCTTCAAATATTTCTCGATAATTTAATCAGCAACTTACACAACCAAAGTTACAGAAAACAAAAACTAAACTATCTGTCTTCCATCGTCCCCAGGGCTTCACAATGACAGCACACAGCGTATCAACAGGCGCCGAACTGCCAGAACTACGTGTATCAGACCGCAATCTGAAGCTACCTGACCCTGAGGTTTCCTCAGCAGTCTGCACCAAGACCAATAGGGAACAGCTCATCTGCAGAATACTGCTCAGCGGTGGTGATGACTCTGTGCATCTCATGCAGCAGGGAGGTCGGTTGAAATAGGGTTTAAGGTTTGGAAGTCAACAAGAACTTGAGATTTTATTTGCAAGAATTGACTTGCAAACTGAATCTTAAGATCCTGTTGACTTTGCCATAATTATGCATATGGCAGTGTTATTTATTAGGTGGTCTTAGTGGAATAATAATGCCAAATCCGTTCTTCGAATTTAAAAAAAAACCGGGGCAAAAAAGATAACTTGCTCATCATGGTTTGGATTACAGACAGCTGCTTAGCTACTTTAACGCCCACTTGTACCACAAATCACACACACAAATTTAGCGCTAAACGAGTTCAAAATGTCGTTCAGTTTCTGTCAATCGCTTGATGATACAGACAGTGTCAGAATAACGTTTTAATATGTTAGGCCTTAGACTTTGAAACTTTATTTATGTTTTCAGTTTTGAATAGTTAATAACCAGAGATCGGATGTTCGGATGCATATTTACCTTAAGTTAAATTTTAGCTGTGAAAGTATGGAAGCGGCTTCTTAAAATATTTTTATTTGTAAAAAAAAATCACGGGATGCCAGGAACATCGGGAATGCATAGCTAGTCGGGTGTATAATAAAGAAGCGACTTCTAAAATATGTATATGTAGGGTGTAAGAGGAGGGGTGGTGTGTGTTAGTTAAAACAAAAAAAAAAAACACCCGAACGCATGGCAAGCACAGCGACGAATGCAATTATTGTAATTAAATAAACTAGGAGAACTATTTGTCGGGGTAGCTACTTGCGCATAAGCAGGTACCTATAATTTGCCGTCCCACTCACAAACTCGCAAAATGCCTATCGTCGTTTTCTATTAATATAATGGTGCTAACATATACTGTTTTTTTCACTAAGTATGTGGAGAGGAAAGGAATTTAACAGAATTTCAATAAGCACAATAATTTTTAACTATTTGTTTCAATAGGTAGCTACATCAATTATTCTAAATATATGTAGTCCGTTATCTTATATTAACGTTGTTTGCTATGGCAGTTTGGTATTTACCTACCTACTTTACAATATTAGGTAGGTAGATATGCATCTGCTTACATAGTCAGAAAAAACACAAAATTTGTCGATTCCGGAATCGCGGGTTTTTTTTTTTTTACTATATTGCATTCCATTTAAGCCAACATTTGAAAGTAAGTTATATGTAGTATTGATTATAATACTAATCTGATTCAATGATCAGAAACCTTGTTGATCCCGGAACCGCGGGATTTTTTCGATACAAAAGCGCATTCCACATTCGCCAACATCTAACTGTAGGTGAATATGCATCCGAATATCCGATCTCTATTAATAACTCACAATGGTCAGAGGTATGATAGTGATTAATGAACCTCTATAGGTAACTACAAGACTTTATATTTCTTTATCAGGTCGTGTCCTATGGTCGCGTGAAGAGGCGTTAGCGAATGTCGTGGCGGTAGAGTTCGTAGAACTGCCTGTGTCAGACTTGGACGCCGCCATCGAGTCGGAGTTCGATCAGAAAGAAGGTAATGTAACTGCTGTTGACCTCCAAATACATTCGTTTTGAATCTCTACTAATACTTACAATAGAAATTATTTTTCAAATTTAAATATCAAATTTAAATAAAAGACATAAAAAAAAATGGTTACGTGTGATTCGCGATTTCATCTATCGGTCTTCTTCGCGACAAACTAACAAAACACATCCTTAAGTTGCAGCGCAGATGACAGATTATTTGTGCGAAGGAGTTTTTAATGAAAGCTGTTTTTTTTTGGGTGGGAAATTAACTTCTGGATGATGTGTCAGACTCTTACTGACTAAAACCCACCCGTGTGCCTTCCGTTGCCTGTGTTGCCAGGGGCCTCGGTAACCCTTTCGGAACTCCAGCGACCCCGGCAGGTTTAATGAAAGCTTGTGAGCTAATAAAATGTAATCACATTGGTGTGTGCCGCAGACTCCTTCGCACAAAAAGTCTGTCGTCTGCGCTGCACCTAAGACTGACTGGAAACGACAGAGCACTCTGACTGAGCTGCCATTTAAATATAAATTGTGCAGTTTTAGGTTATCATTTTGCGATGCCACTTGAAGGCGTCGGTTCTTTTTGCACTGCGTAATTTATTAAGACGGTTCATCTCTCATTGCTCTGTCAGGCTATAACTAAACTATTCAGTTTTACTTTATATTTCCACTAAATGTTATGTATTTATTTATTTATCTTCTTGTTTTATAGCTGCCAAGATGTATAGTAAGTACTGTAGACGTGATTGTGTGATGTTTAGAAACCTTGAGTTCATACTTCGCTATCAGTACAGTGACGAAAATATTTGAAGAGTGGTTTTAAATGTCCTATGAAATTTTAGGCGCCCGCACATTAGCAACTATAGCGCTACATGATTCTTTTGGCGCTTAGCCATAATCGAACGTCACCATCTTGTTTTTTAAATATGTCACCGTATGATTATGAACATCATTTTAACATATCTAGCGAGATTATAAACTGTCGAAAAAATTGTGAACTGCAACAATTTACAATTTAATGCATTATTTTTCTATAGCTCTTAATCTACTAGCTTTTTCCCGCGGCTTCGCCCGCGTGGATTTCGGAAAATATAAACGTACTACCGGGATTAAAAGGAAACGAAGCGATCGCATACCTCATAGCCGAGCACTGCGTCCGCCGCGTCAACTATAATTATTTTGTTACGTGTGTTTTTTTGAATCTGTGATATCTAGTGTCCGGCCGAATGTTCGGTTTCGGTTTCGGCGGCAAAGCTGCCGAAACTACGACCGAAACTGAAACTGCATCCGGGAGTTCTCGCGCTGCATTTTGCTTTTGCTGCGTCCACGTGCCTAATCATGTCGTGACTGGCTGGTGTTTGTAGTTCGTTTTATTTGTTGTGAGTTTTCGTGTGATTTATTTTGAATTAGGTAAGTTTTATCACTACCTACTCAAATAAACACCTCACCTATTTTAAGTATTTTTAAGGTGCAGTTAATTTTTTTTTCTTAAATTAGGGGTTGTTATTTTTATGTTGCATAGTTATGTGATTTAAAGATAAAAAAATAAAACTGACTGATTAGAATAACGTTTTCTTTACTTTTCCCTTAAAACATGATCCTTGTAAAGAAGTTTCGGTTTCGGCCGAAACTGAGACCGTTACTGAAATTCGGTTTCGGTCGGACACACTGATATCTATTAAAGTATTCATTTAAATGATACGAGGGCGGGTCAATAAGTCCGTGACTTTTTGAATTTCTGACCTCTTTACTGAAACAGCAACACTGCTCCTGTCAACAGGCATCTGTCAGTTGACTCCTGTCAAAATTTAAACTTGCTACGTCAGTTAGTTTGTGTTTGACAGCTATTTTTATCAGACTACTCACTAATTTGAGGAGAAAATGGAAAAAAGTGAATTTCGTGTGCTTATTAAGCATTATTTCTTGCGAAAAAAAACCATTACCGAGACCAAGGCAAAGCTTGATAAATACTATGGGGACTCTGCACCATCGATTTCAATGGTAAAAAAGTGGTTTACTGAATTTCGTTATGGCCGTACAAGCACTGAAGATGCCGAACGTCCTGGACGCCCAGTTGAGGTCTCTACACCCGAAACAATCGAAAAAATTCACGATATGGTGTTGGCCGACCGAAGATTGAAAGTGCGAGAGATTGTGGAAGCCGTAGGGATCTCGCATGGCTCAGTGGTTTCAATTTTGAATGATCACTTGGGCATGAGAAAGCTTTCCGCAAGATGGGTGCCGCGTTTGCTCACAGTCGACCACAAACGCAATCGTGTAACAACTTCACAGGAAGGTTTGGCGTTGTTTAATCGCAATATGGAGGAGTTTTTGCGCCGTTTTGTAACCGTGGACGAAACATGGATCCATCACAACACACCAGAGACCAAACAACAGTCAAAACAGTGGGTTTCTAAGGGTGAATCGGCGCCGAAGAAGGCCAAGGTGGGTTTGTCAGCCAATAAAGTTATGGCGACTGTTTTTTGGGATGCACGCGGGATAATCCACATTGACTACCTTCAAAAGGGAAGAACAATCAATGGGGAATATTATGCCAATTTATTGGACCGATTCAATGACGATTTGAAAAAAAACCGACCTCATTTGGCCAAGAAAAAAGTTCTTTTCCACCAAGACAATGCAAGGGTGCACACATGTGCAGTTGCCATGGCAAAAATCCATGAATTGGGCTATGAATTGCTCCCTCATCCGCCCTATTCTCCAGATTTGGCTCCGAGCGACTACTTCTTGTTCCCAAACCTGAAGAAATGGCTTGGTGGAAAAAGATTTGACTCCAATGATGAAGTCATCTCGCAAACAAAGGCCTATTTTGAGGACCTCGACAAATCATTTTTTTTGGAAGGGATAAAAAAATTGGAGAAGCGTTGGACAAAGTGTATAGAGCTCAAGGGAGACTACGTTGAAAAATAAAATTATTTTTTTATCAAAAAATCTGTGTTTTATTCCAAAAGTCACGGACTTATTGACCCGCCCTCGTATGATGTAAAGGCATAATAAATACACAATTTAAACAACATATTTTATTGGATAAGCATTAATATAATACCGGTTTAAACAGCTTCTGAAATAATATTTTTTTTTCAATCAAATTTTGAAAGATAACAATGGTTACCGTGGGTCATCCTTAGAAGATAGACATAATATGCTATCGCGGACTTTTTTGTTGAACTTTTTAAGACATACAATCATGTAGAATATAATTTTTATGTATCTGGTAAGGTTTACGTGGCCCACGCCAGTAAAGCTCCCAGTCGGCATGATTTTTTCAACATCTTCAACAATAATCGTCATATTTCGGCCGATTTACACAAAACCTTAATGAATTATACATATACAGGTTGAAATTGAAAACTTGCGACAAACTGAAATGGGACATTGTATACATCATTATTAACAACTTTTACTAAGGGACCAAAGCTGTAATCCCAAAAAAAAAATCTGCTTTTCCTACATTTTGATGAGGTATTGCGAACATAAATGTAGGGGACAGCAGTTTTTTTTTTTTGGGATTGTAGCTTTGGTCCCTTAGTAAAAGTTGTTCATAATGATGAGTACAATCTCCCATTTCGATTTGTCGCATGTTTTCAATGTCACCCTGTATAAACCTTCCTCATGAATTATTCCGTCCATTGGTGAAAACCGTTTGAAAATCCGTTCAATAGTTTTTGAGTTTATCACGTTCAGACAGATAGACAGACAGACGCAGCGGGGGGACTTTGTTTTATAATATGTAAGGATCCATGGCAAACCGACAAATTGTGAACTGGTATTAAATTTGCATGCGACGACCACACCTTGCGCTAATAGTAAATGGCTAAGTAACTGCGACCAACTTGGAAGAAGCGCTCACCGCTGGCTCGTTTCGCTCGCTCGGCTCGCGCGCGTATGGTCACAATTCTAACCTTACCTAACGCATTTGGTCGGGGGATTTTGGCTTAGTTACTGCTACCAATTCGGCTACTGCCAAGACCTACCAATCAAGGATGGATCACAATTTTACAGGTGATAAGAACCCTGTCGATAAGCGCCAGTTCGCATAATTTGTCGATTTGACATTGACAGATTAGAAACTACCGAAAATTAATGCGTGTAACAGTTCACAATTTTTCGATAGTTTATAATTTCGCTAGATAGATTATAATTTATAAACTAACGGTGCTCACAATCTTACGGTGACTAATACATTTTTTAAGTGACATTTGACAAAAAAATTGCACAAATGTTTGCCAGCGGCGCCCGACCCCCTGTCGACCTTATTCGAGCCTGAAGTGCCAATAGATCCTAGTAGCATTGTCACATGAGTAATCGCTCTGGCTTTTTATTGGTTGCTGAAGCGACCAACCGACTCACGCTTGAATATCCGTCGCATGCGACCGACCCGTTAATCCGGATCGGTCAGTCGGCGAGCTGCTGACCTGTCACTTGGCTACCGCATGCTGATCTTTCTCATTCTCTCCTTTGGCAAGCAGCTGTTAAAGCCGATTTCAAAAACAGGCAGACTCTTGGCGATTAAAACAATAACAAAAAGAAAGGTGCTATCCTTAATGTGTGTTAGTGTGAAAAAGTTGTACCCTCAAGGTACAACTTTTTCAGGTTTTCAGTCAAGAATTGGTAGTACAATCAAAATAGAATTTGTTTCGTAGTGTTAATTACTTTGCATGCGATTTGATTTTGTTGCGCCACTTCTTCCCAGCTAAAGCACTAGGAAGTGGTGAAGGGCGGGCGTTTTTGGGAGACTTGTCTTATGTAACTTTGACGTTCGAAAAGCGTTGATTCTCAGCCTAGTTTGAATAAACGACTTTTGATTTTGATTCTGAATAAAAGTATTTAACTGGTTACTTGTTAATTAATAAAGATTAGATTCTTTTCCAAAAAAGGTTCCATTCTTTTCTGACTGTATGCTCTAAGGAGATTTAGAAAGATTTTTTTTAGATGTATAGTAACCCAGATAGAAAACCGGGCCAGATTAATGCATGAACTACCAAAATAAAAATTAGGCAAAATAAAGACAAACTTTTTATCGGTGCTTTTTGCTACTTAGCTAGAAGACTTTTTATTAGACTCTTTTATAGTACAAGTTAATTGAAATGCAGTGCAATGTTTAAGAAAGATCTATAATAGCTGATAAAGAAAATCTATGCTGATATTATTTTATTAGTGGCTCATCGTCATTGATATGAATTTCTATTTGAATGGAATGTAAAGTGATAATTTACATGGGCTAATAAAAAAAAATACAACATTGTTTTTTCCTAATATCAATTTGGTGCATGTGTAGTATTTACGATGCTTGAATAAGCTTTATTTCATAAGTAAAGAACAGAAGAATACAAAATGTTTTTAACTTAAAATTGAAATGTACAAGCTATCGTTAAAACCTATGATTATGACCTCTGCCCTATCCTTATCCGTTTTGGGTATACCAGCGTGATCTTATGTTTTTACACTCCCCGCTTCTCAACACAACACCTAGCAGTATTCAACTTTCGTATCATCACTACAATTCTCCGTCTAGGTTCGATCTGGGCTGCGTTCTCCCGGCGTCTTCATACGCAGTTCCAGCAGCTGCAGACGTTGATACAGAGCATCCAGAGGGGCGAAGGCCTAGAGGAGGATGCGCCCTCCGCCCTCGTGCGCGACTACTTCGGACTGCACAAGATTATTGTACTTGTTACTGATGTGGGGAAGGTAATGTATCAGATAAAGTTAAAGATACATAACTCTCCGAGCAGTTATGCAAAAAAATAATTACATATTTGCTAGCAAAATCAGGGCTTTTAATGTGCAAAGTGAAAATGTTCTTGTTTTCTTTTAAACGGACCACATTAAACCATAATAAGGAATATCTATGAAATCATTCACAGAGTTTAACTAAGTTTTTTTTATCATTAACATTGGCTGTTCTTTGTTCCTTTAACCTGTAAAGCTCCGCGCGACTCCGATTCGGTGTCAAACAATAGAAAATCAATTGTGTCTCATTAGCTGTCCTTGATCAATTAATAACGTTTGAGATGCTTTTTGGGTCTTCAATTATCAACGTTATTACTTCTTCTAGATCTTTGGCATGGACAACCTATCAGGCGCCATACTGTGGCAGTACTACGAAGCTGACTTGGACACTGAGGGCGTGGTTGTGTTCACAAGGAGGACCGCCAGGCATCCGCCTCACGACGCGTACCTTACTGTGGTCGGTAAACATGAGGTGAGAACATGCTGGCAGTCCATAATTATTGTTGATAATCGTCAAATTGGAAGCCATCTACTCTTTTTCTAGAAGAAATTCAGCTCCTCGGTGCCATTGAGTCTCCAAATGTTTGTAATGGAATATTTAGTCAAACGGGCTGTAGGCGTGGCCATCAGCCAACATCCGAACGCAACTTTGAAGGTCCATCGCCATTTGGTTTTTTTTTTAATGGCAGCTATGCGTGAAACCTATATAAATCGATAGCTGACATCAATGGTAACAGAAAACATAACCCCGTAAAGTGTCCCGTTTCCAAGATATTAACGTGCAAAGTTGCTCAATATCATAATTAAAATGATTATTTTAAACATTTAGAGTGATTATTTCAAACATTATGCAACAAGATGTACGCAAGTTAATAAAAAAAATGTATGTCACGTGATCGACTATGAACGTTAATATCTCGGAAACGTAACGCTTTATGGTTGCTATCGATTTATATAGGGTTAACGCGTGGCCAACATTAAAATAAAATGGCGGACAATAGGTATGCCAGCCAGGCTCCAAATAAAAATCGCCAGTCCCCTTTAAAATAAAAAATAATATAATTTTTCTTAAAAAATATATGAATGTTTTGTTTTTGATTATGTGCCATATTTATTTCCTTTAATAAACCATCTTTTCATGCAGATTTTCTATACAAAATAGTTTCGATCATCTGCCAGGCGTCCCGGCTCAATTTTGTTTTTTCGTTTGTATTGGTACAAACGAAAGTAAATTGTCAAGTGTCAAGCATTCTATTCAAGATTTAATCTATCTAGGAAAAGACCGACTGATCCGTCTTTATACTGGATGTTTATGTGGTCACCTAGGCTGCTTTACTTTGTCCTGCCCGCTACAATTAGTGGTGTTCAAAGTTGCTTTATGGCAATCACTTGCTTAATGCAATATGCTCTTTATTTTAAGCATACTATTTTATATGCTTTATTCGAAGCATGCTTTTGTATATGTACTACTTGTTACGACCAAAAGGGCGGGCGCGAATAAAACCAGCGCGGTGTTGTCAGAGCGGAATATTACATCGCGTTTATGAATTTATTACGGAACAGTAAAAAAACAATGAACTTTCCTTCTTATTTTCCGGGCTTAGGACTGTCTATATTTGATTAAGTGTTATTAAGAAATAAAGTAGTTATGTCAGTATTTAAAACAATTATGCCTATAATTGTTTTAAATACTGAAATACCTACACACAAAACAACAACACGATACCTCACTCAGTAAATCGTCCTTACTCACACAATTAGTTTTTATGTACATAATCAATATTGCGTGTCCTATCACTGTTTATTTACACTAAGCAAAACAACATTGTTTATAATATTACGTTACGTACGTGAGGCGCCTGAGATCGCGATAACGCACGCGGTGCCTAAAACGATTACACACGCGACCGAAAGCAAACGCTAGCATGCGACGACTAACCACCCGGCGGCCGGCACCCGCCGCTTTGCTATGCCTTGTTGCTTATTACTACATGCGCTTGCGATGTGCGACGACGTGCGATGTAAAGCAAAAAGCAAATAGCAACAAGTGAGAGCCACGATAGCATTTGATTTATGTTATGTATGATAAGCAAGATGCTTTATTAACCACCACTAGCTACAATAGCATTAAACAAATTTCGCTATGATACCCATATCTGATTTGTGGAATAAACCCACCTTCCACACAACATATCGACTGAAGTAACTATCGCATTCCTTTTACTTTGCTGACCACCCAATTTCTATCACCCAGGGAACAGGCAACGGCCTTATCATCAGCCTGAACCCGATAACCGGTACGTTGATTGGCGAGCGCCTCCTCAAACTGGACGTGCAACTGCTGCAGTGCACGTTGTTACATAATGCTGACAACGAGAAACTACATGCTCTGATATTGCTCGATAAGGAGGAAACTGTTCAGGTAATACTTTTAGTCTTCTACATCCAGAAATGGAGATATTTTTACTATTGTAAATACAATTTAAAAGGTGAGTGAGTCTAGCGCTACTACGGGTTTAATTCCCGGGTCGGGCAAGGTGTTATTGGGTTTTTCACGGGGGTTAGTCACGCTACTTGAGCTCAAAAATTAAAAATAGTGGTAATGTGATTAAGATGACATGGAATATCATTAATAGTGAAACGGGAAGGTCATCCAACCGAAGTAGTGACTACAGCCTTGCTATTGATGACAATATAATTAAATCAGATTCTGAAGTCGCCATGGCATTTGAAAATTTCTTTACAGAGATTCCTATATCAACTACAAAATCTCTAAACTCATCACCCACTGCCGCAGAGTCTTTACTTATATAAAACGTTCCAGTTTGTGATTCAGAATTTAGTTTCCAATATGTCACCTGTAAAGATGTAATTAAAACCTTTCACACGTTAAATGTTAAAAAGACCGCAGATCTATGGGGTAATTCTGTGGACGTTGCTAAGTCGATTATAAACATTGTCGCACCTACATTAGCTGTTATTTTTAATAATTGTATTGACTGTGGTGAGTTTCCTGATCTTATGAAAAACAGTAAAATAATACCGTTGTTTAAATCGGGTAGTACATCAGACCCTACTAATTATAGACCTATTTCAGTACTACCTACCTTTAGTAAAATTTTCGAGAAACTTATTTTAGATCAAATCCAAATATTTTTCAATAAACATAAATTAATGCATAACAAACAGTTCGGTTTTACAAGGGGTCGTTCGACTACTGATGTTGAACTTTTAGGACATGTTTATAATGCATGGGAGGATAAATGCGATGCTTTGGGTATTTTTTGCGATTTGTCCAAGGCATTCGATTGCGTTCTTCATGAAACTTTGGTCAGAAAACTGCACCACTACGGAATCCGAAACGCCTCTCTGGATCTTCTAACTTCATATTTGAGTGATAGGATTCAGAGAGTTGATGTTAACGGAAAAAGATCACCTGGATCTGTAGTAAGAATGGGGGTCCCCCAGGGCTCAATTCTCGGCCCATTTTTGTTTCTTATTTATATAAATGACTTGCCTTGCCTCATAAAGGATAATCATGATATAGTGCTGTTTGCAGACGACACTTCACTTTTATTTAAACTCAAACGTCAGCAGTTGGTTACTGACAATGTAAATAGTGCCCTCGAAAAAGTAGTTAACTGGTTTAATGTTAACAACCTACTTCTTAACGAGAAAAAAACCAAATCTATTAAGTTTACAATACCTAATGTTAGACAAGTAAAAACTAGTGTTCTCATAAAGGGTGAAGAGTTGAACCCCGAAGATACCACTGTGTTCTTAGGCATAACTTTGGATGCCAAGCTTCAATGGGGCCCCCATATAGATAAATTGTCAAAAAGGCTTAGCTCTGCAGCATACGCCGTTAGAAAAATTCGTGATTTAACGGATTTAGACACAGCCCGTTTAGTATACTTTAGTTATTTTCATAGCGTAATGTCGTACGGTATTCTGTTATGGGGAAATGGCGCCGATATTCAGACAATTTTTGTTTTACAAAAAAGGGCAATCCGTTCAATTTATAAATTAAGTCCCAGATACTCCCTCAGAGAAAAATTTAAAGAGATTAATATAATGACTGTAGCTTCTCAGTATATTTATGAAAATCTTTTGTACGCACATAAAAATATCAATTTGTTTAAAAAATACAGTGATATCCATAATGTAAATACTAGGAACAAACACAAATTTGTTGTTCCTACAACCAGGCTCAAAAAAATAGGCAGCTCGTTTAGATGCCAATGTATACGTTTTTATAATAAAATTCCTAGCCACATTCAAGAACTAAGCCTTAATAAATTCAAATGTTTTATAAAACAGAAACTGTGCCTAAAAGCCTTTTATACTGTTAAAGATTATATTGAGGACAAAAAGGCTTGGGATTGAGCTGCTCCAATAAACTTACAGTGAATGTTGTTTTTTAACTCTTTTTATTTTGCTAGCTATTTATATTTTCTTATTCTATATAACATTCTATATAAACAATGACATGAATATTTACTTTGTATAGTATATTATATTATATTATTTTAATTATTAGGAATGTGAGGACTATGTGGGTCATTGTTTGTTTTTTTTTTTTTTTTTTTTGTCTCTTACTTTTAATGATGGTCTGGCAGTTTGAGTACTTTATGCGGCCTACCCAAATGTCTTTTCTTTGGTATTGTTCGTCAAATCATTGAGCTCCTTAAGTTTTGAGTTGAGCTGCATGACAACTGACAAATGCGTGCACTGACTGGACAGGTCCACTCAAATCTGTGTGGTCTTTCCTCAAAAGACCATTTCGGACACAAACCTACATGGTCCTCAAATGATCTGACCAAGATTATGTCCGAATATACACATTGACATTGATGAATTTTATTTATGCAATGACATGAATATTTACTCTGTGTAGTATTATATTGTTTTAATTATTGTAAATGTGAAGACTATGTGGATCATTGTTTAATTTTGTTTTATTCTCAGTTAGTTTTTAATATGGTCTGGCAGTTTTGAGTATTTTTTGCGGCCTAGCCAAATGTCCTTTCTTTGGTATTGTTCGTTGAATCGTTGAGCTCCTTTAGTTATGAGTTGAGCTGCACAACGACTGACAAATGCGTGCACTGACTGGACAGGTCCACTCAATCTGTGTGGTTCTTTCATCAAAAGACCATTTCAGACACCAATCGACATGGTCTTCACATGATCTGACCAAGATTATGTCTGGACTTTAAAAGAGACGGTGACCTCTGAGTTTGTTTCGGCCTTTCTTCTCAGAGTAGTCAGATAGGAAACGCCGGCCTCATCTAGTTTAAAAAAAATATGTTTTGACGTGTAAAAGTGTTTGTAAAAACCTACTTACAGAAATAAAATCATTTATCATTTATCTATCAGGAGTTTTTCAGTAGCAGCCCAGTCTGGATTTGTACCCGGTTGTCGGCAATAGAATCGCCCCTTATTACATACTAGCGCTTCGCCCGCGACTTTGTCCGCGTGTTTTTCGTATCTTCGCCTACAAAGTTGAACACTCTCCGTCCCGTTTAAAAGATGGTTTCCGAAAACTAATGATTGCGAATCTTTTTATTTATTATATTATGACAAACTTTATAAAATGTGTAGATAGCGAATAGACTAAGCGTAGGGCAGTTCGCTCACACCGCGGCATTTTTTCTTGTAGCATTTTTATCCGTCGCGTCGTAACTTTTAAAGGAAATGTCCGATTTGAATAATTTAAAGAGGAATTTGTACATAATCAACCTTGATTATGAAACTATTTAGCTGGATAAGGATTAATATCATTAAACGAATGTCATGATCTTTCGATTCTACCCGTGTTTTGATTGACTAATTTGAACAAAAAACGGTTATTGTGAGTTTTCTATAATAGTTAAGACATATAGCGTCGCGGACTTTTTTGTGGGTAATGATGGATACTATAAACATGTAGTACATTATTTTATGTATCATCAATAGTTTTCGCAGCGCACGCCAAATAATGACTTTTTTATGTTTTTGATAGGTTAGATTATTGTAATTTTCGTAGGGATCTCTATTTTTTTTTTTAATTAAAATACGTCCTATGTTACTTGCTGATAATGTAAGAATTTTTAAAATGAGAAGTAGTTTTTGAGTTTATCCATTACAAACAAACAAAAAGTCTGTTCTCTTCTTATAGAGAAAAGATTTGATTTTATATTATTAGTATAGACAAGGGACTTTGGTAAATCTTTGCCTAATCCTTCGGTTGTAAAAGGCGTTATGTTATGTTATTTTCGATTTGAAAATGACGTGAAATGTTTGACAGAGCATTATCTAAGGAAACATCTCGTTCATTAGAATCATAATAGATTCGCTAACATTGCAGGTACTGCCTCGATCAGCGGCGCCGCTAGTGGAGAACATGTTCATGTACGTAGCGGAGAGAAATACGGCGCGGGTGCAGGGGTACGCGCTTGTCTTTAACGGACAGGTAAGTTCTAGCATTTATGTACAAAATATAAAATATAAAATGTGTATTTTCGATAATACCCACTTGTGCGCTATAGCACATTGGATGAGTACTGTGAAGTTGAAGAAAGCCAAAAGGGCTAATTGTGTATAGCGCTGCAAGGCTATTTTGGTGGCCATCTTGTTTTTTCAATACAATTTCTCAAAAAAAGGTTATAAATACCAACAACGCCGCCTGTAATGCAGGCAACACACGTAATTATATATACTTGCGCAAGTTTAGACTTGCACAAGTCTGCGTGACACCGAATGGCTCGGATATTGGTAGGGTACTACGGCTAAGCTGAACTTGGTTTTGGACACGTATTTTCGTCTTTGGTCAAAAAAGGAGACAAATTAAGGCTACCTTATTCGCCTGACATAGCTAGTAAGCTTTAGTAGTAATTTGAACATGTTTTTTTTTAAATGTCCGTTTGGATTGAGGAGCCACTTCACGATTTTAAAAAGGAAACTCACCCCCTGGTGAGTTTCCTTTTTTAAAATCGTGATGTTTTATTTTGTAGGAAAGCAGATAATTTTGTAGGCCAAATTCTGAAATTTGTAGTAAAATGTATCCAAAGTTATATCAATGTAGATGTGACTCCTCAATACAAACGTCTGAATTGAGGAGCCACCTGGAACACGGACAGTAAATGAATATTTTTGAAAATTTTGTATCATTTAGTAGTAATTGTGTATAGTGCCTACTAAAAATCTGAGTTCAGTACTATTGATATTCAAGAATATACAATACTTTTAATGTGGCTCCTCAATCTATACATAAGAGCGTGAATATCCATGAAAGTAATTAGTCAATTTAAATTCCACTCCAAAAAACGTTTAGTAGTGTGTTCGAATTTGTAGCTTAAAGAGAAAGTAGTAAAACTGAGTGAATTTAGTAAATAAACGCATTTTATTTGGCTCCTCAGTCCTGACGTTCTGTATAATAAATAATTGATTGTATCTACCTGAGATCATAACGTAATCAAAATCCAGAGACACTAACATTAATTAACGTCTACTAAATACATATGTACATATATTTATATAATATATATTTGAAAATTACTCATTACTAGCTTTTATTTGATACCAATATTGTTGCAATTAATTTAAATAAAAAACTTCCCCTCCTTTTTTTTGTATTTGCAGATGCAATTTATAAATATTATATAGCCTATGTCAGGGAGTGACATAGGCTATATAATATTTACAATTAAGACGAATCGAAAAACACCTCAAATGTTAAAATCCATCAAGCCGTTTAGGCTACAGAGCGTGCCAAAGAAATAGACATACATACATACATACATACATACTCTCGAAAAACATTACCCTCCTGAGGCAGTCGGGTAAAAATGAGTGAATTGGGAGATATAGCACATTTAATGTGACTCCTCAGTTGAGATGCTTCGGTAAATAGATTTGCCTCTAATATACATAAGTATATTATTATTAGAGGCAAATCTATTTATTAATAATAACAAAAACCACCTATATTTTGTATAAATTTCTACCAATACGTATAATCCTGTCATAAAAAAAGTACATATCTACGAAGTTATTAGCTATTCTTTAATTTCCTATGAAATTGTTTTGAAGGGTGACCATGAATACATTATTTAAAAAGAAAATTTTCGTTTCGTGGCTTATAGAAGCACAAATCTATTATTTTATTTAATCTTATTATTTGGGGATAACTGCCAATTAATATCGTTACTATACCTACCCTTAATAATATTTATTTAGTAACCTGACATTCATTAGCGATGAAGCTCACTTGTTTGCGCACATATTGACGTAAAAATACATTTAATAGATAATAACTTAGTTCTATTACTGACCTATATTGTTATTAATCACGTCATAATTGTTAACTTATGCGGATACTATTTGCTACTGTAACAGTGCATAATAAGTTACTGATAATTAACTTCAGTTTGATTTCCTGTTTGCAATGTAAGTATTTAACATTATATTTGTGTCGAGTATTTTTAGTTAACTTTATAAAGTAAAGAATGTTAGTAATATTGTTGTTTCAGAACTATTACGCCGAAAGGTCGCAAATCGAATGTAGATCTTGAAGATCAAAAACAATTTTTTACCAAATATGATGAGACACTATAAAATCCTAACATTAAAAGTAGTGACCAAATCTTAACTATCTCTAAAGAACTTGATTTTAAAATGTCTCCATTAGCCTTGTATATATCATTGAAACGTAACGAAGTTGGACTTACCTATTTTGACCATTTGTCCCAAGTACACACACAACATGGTCACCCTTAATAGCGAATTCTTAATGAATATCGAAAAGTTTTTTGTTTTTCAGATGCCGAATATATACAATGTTGATTTGTACATATGTATTTAGTAGACATTAATTAATGTTAGTGTCTCTGGATTTTGATTACGTTATGATCTCAGGTAGATACAATCAATTATTTATTATACAGAACGTCAGGACTGAGGAGCCAAATAAAATGCGTTTATTTACTAAATTCACTCAGTTTTACTACTTTCTCTTTAAGCTACAAATTCGAACACACTACTAAACGTTTTTTGGAGTGGAATTTAAATTGACTAATTACTTTCATGGATATTCACGCTCTTATGTATAGATTGAGGAGCCACATTAAAAGTATTGTATATTCTTGAATATCAATAGTACTGAACTCAGATTTTTAGTAGGCACTATACACAAAATATTAGTATAGACAAGGGACTTTACCAAAGTCCCTTGTCTATACTAATAATATAAAATCAAATCTTTTCTCTATAAGAAGAGAACAGACTTTTTGTTTGTTTGTAATGGATAAACTACTTCTCATTTTAAAAATTCTTACATTATCAGCAAGTAACATAGGACGTATTTTAATTAAAAAAAAAATAGAGATCCCTACGAAAATTACAATAATCTAACATATCAAAAACATAAAAAAGTCATTATTTGGCGTGCGCTGCGAAAACTATTGATGATACATAAAATAATGTACTACATGTTTATAGTATCCATCATTACCCACAAAAAAGTCCGCGACGCTATATGTCTTAACTATTATAGAAAACTCACAATAACCGTTTTTTGTTCAAATTAGTCAATCAAAACACGGGTAGAATCGAAAGATCATGACATTCGTTTAATGATATTAATCCTTATCCAACTAAATAGTTTCTGTACAAATGTGTGTGTGTAATGTACAAATTCCTCTTTAAATTATTCAAATCGGACATTTCCTTTAAAAGTTACGACGCGACGGATAAAAATGCTACAAGAAAAAATGCCGCGGTGTGAGCGAACTGCCCTACGCTTAGTCTATTCGCTATCTACACATTTTATAAAGTTTGTCATAATATAATAAATAAAAAGATTCGCAATCATTAGTTTTCGGAAACCATCTTTTAAACGGGACGGAGAGTGTTCAACTTTGTAGGCGAAGATACGAAAAACACGCGGACAAAGTCGCGGGCGAAGCGCTAGTATGTAATAAGGGGCGATTCTATTGCCGACAACCGGGTACAAATCCAGACTGGGCTGCTACTGAGAAACTCCTGATAGAAAAACCCAATAACACCTTGCCCGACCCGGGAATTAAACCCGTAGTAGCGCTAGACTCACTCACCTTTTAAATTGTATTTACAATAGTAAAAATATCTCCATTTCTGGATGTAGAAGACTAAAAGTATTACCTGAACAGTTTCCTCCTTATCGAGCAATATCAGAGCATGTAGTTTCTCGTTGTCAGCATTATGTAACAACGTGCACTGCAGCAGTTGCACGTCCAGTTTGAGGAGGCGCTCGCCAATCAACGTACCGGTTATCGGGTTCAGGCTGATGATAAGGCCGTTGCCTGTTCCCTGGGTGATAGAAATTGGGTGGTCAGCAAAGTAAAAGGAATGCGATAGTTACTTCAGTCGATATGTTGTGTGGAAGGTGGGTTTATTCCACAAATCAGATATGGGTATCATAGCGAAATTTGTTTAATGCTATTGTAGCTAGTGGTGGTTAATAAAGCATCTTGCTTATCATACATAACATAAAGCAAATGCTATCGTGGCTCTCACTTGTTGCTATTTGCTTTTTGCTTTACATCGCACGTCGTCGCACATCGCAAGCGCATGTAGTAATAAGCAACAAGGCATAGCAAAGCGGCGGGTGCCGGCCGCCGGGTGGTTAGTCGTCGCATGCTAGCGTTTGCTTTCGGTCGCGTGTGTAATCGTTTTAGGCACCGCGTGCGTTATCGCGATCTCAGGCGCCTCACGTACGTAACGTAATATTATAAACAATGTTGTTTTGCTTAGTGTAAATAAACAGTGATAGGACACGCAATATTGATTATGTACATAAAAACTAATTGTGTGAGTAAGGACGATTTACTGAGTGAGGTATCGTGTTGTTGTTTTGTGTGTAGGTATTTCAGTATTTAAAACAATTATAGGCATAATTGTTTTAAATACTGACATAACTACTTTATTTCTTAATAACACTTAATCAAATATAGACAGTCCTAAGCTTGGAAAATAAGAAGGAAAGTTCATTGTTTTTTTACTGTTCCGTAATAAATTCATAAACGCGATGTAATATTCCGCTCTGACAACACCGCGCTGGTTTTATTCGCGCCCGCCCTTTTGGTCGTAACAAGTAGTATCCGCATAAGTTAACAATTATGACGTGATTAATAACAATATAGGTCAGTAATAGAACTAAGTTATTATCTATTAAATGTATTTTTACGTCAATATGTGCGCAAACAAGTGAGCTTCATCGCTAATGAATGTCAGGTTACTAAATAAATATTATTAAGGGTAGGTATAGTAACGATATTAATTGGCAGTTATCCCCAAATAATAAGATTAAATAAAATAATAGATTTGTGCTTCTATAAGCCACGAAACGAAAATTTTCTTTTTAAATAATGTATTCATGGTCACCCTTCAAAACAATTTCATAGGAAATTAAAGAATAGCTAATAACTTCGTAGATATGTACTTTTTTATGACATTGATTATACGTACATTTAGTAGAAATTTATACAAAATATAGGTGGTTTTTGTTATTATTAATAAATAGATTTGCCTCTAATAATAATATACTTATGTATATTAGAGGCAAATCTATTTACCGAAGCATCTCAACTGAGGAGTCACATTAAATGTGCTATATCTCCCAATTCACTCATTTTTACCCGACTGCCTCAGGAGGGTAATGTTTTTCGAGAGTATGTATGTATGTATGTATGTCTATTTCTTTGGCACGCTCTGTAGCCTAAACGGCTTGATGGATTTTAACATTTGAGGTGTTTTTCGATTCGTCTTAATTGTGGGAGTGACATAGGCTATATAATATTTATAAATTGCATCTGCAAATACAAAAAAAAAGGAGGGGAAGTTTTTTATTTAAATTAATTGCAACAATATTGGTATCAAATAAAAGCTAGTAATGAGTAATTTTCAAATATATATTATATATATAAATATATAATATATATTTGAAAATTATATATATATATTAATAAAACTAAAAAGCTTGAAATAAAATAAATTATTGAAAAAACAAAAAACCCGACTTCAAAAAAACATAACTGAAAAGGGAAAAACAAGCATTATAATCTATATATTTTTGGTCTTGCAGGCGGGGACAATCGAATAACCTGAAATATGGTGTAACTTTTGATTGTCCCCGCCTGCAAGACCAAAAATATATAGATTATAATGCTTGTTTTTCCCTTTTCAGTTATGTGTTTTTGCAGTCGGGTTTTTATTTTTTCAATAATTTTTGATTACTGAGTCTTATCCTACAAATCTAATATACTTACTACTAAATGATGAAGAAATTGCGCATTAATTGAACTATTGCTTCTTTGAATAATTACGAGTCTTATGTGAGGAGCCACATACACTTGCGTGCAATAAAATCGACCCATCCCGTACGCTTTCGTTCAGGACACGATAGCAAAAAATCTAAAACAAATTAATCAACACTTTTCACACTGTTTGTTAAATGTCAGTCTAAGATTACAATACACCCAGTTTTTAGTGTAACAGATTTTGGTTTATTGATTTTACAGATAGAAAAACAAAGACGGTTAGAATTGCTCAATTTTTTTATCAATCATTTTGAAAGTAAAATTCAAAAAAAGCATTAAATTTCTAAAGAATACTTTGTTTAGTAGCTTGTATTCCCCCACGTGCTCTTATCGCAGCTTCCATCCTGTTTTTCATTGACCTTATTAATGTTTTTTATGAATTCTTGGGGTATACCATCCCACTCCTCTTGAATAGCCACCTTTAGTTCCTGGAGGGTTTCTGGAGGCTGATTTCTGGCCCTGACCCTTCTCTTCAGCTCATCCCATAGATGTTCAATGGGATTAAGGTCAGGGCTCCTTGCTGGCCACTCCATAACAGGAATTTCCACCTCACGTAGGTACTGGAATACTATCGTGGCTGTATGTGGTCGGGCGTTGTCCTGCATTAGCGTGAAACCCTCACCTACAAATCCGGCGTATGGCATAACATATTGTTCTAGCACATCCTGGATGTATCGTTGTGCAGTCAGATTGCCTAGACGAGGTCCGGATACGAACAGAAGATCCGTTTTTCCTTCCAAAGAAATTCCGCCCCAAACAGTCCACGAACCTCCTCCAAAAGCCACTCGTTCTTCAATACAAGCCTGTGCAAATCGTTCTCCCTCTCTTCGGTAAACTTTCCTGCGCCCATCATTTCCATGAAGAATGATTTTACACTCGTCCGAGAACAGTACGACCTTCCATTGTTCGAATGTCCAATCGACGTGAGCACGAGCAAATCGAAGCCGCGCTTGGCGATGCGCGGGGGTTAATTTTGGACCATTAGCGGGTTTGTGAGGATGCAATCCGCTTTCTGCAAGTCTCCGTCGTACAGTCCATTCACTTACAGCTATACCGCGTACATTACGAAGTTGCTGTTGCACCTGAACACCAGTCAAATGTCGATTTCTTAAACTTGTAGACACCATAAATCGATCATCTCGTTCTGAAGTAGCCCGATTTCTTCCCGAACCTGATCGTCTATTGAAGCTCCCAGTCTCTAAGAATCTTCGGTACACTCGTCTTACTGCTGATCGACTTAGGTGAAGACGTCTGGCCACGACGCGCTGACTCAATCCAGCCTGGATCAGTGCTACAACTTGTGCGCACTCAGACGGAGTAGTATCCATTTTCACAGAGAGTAAAAACAATTAAACTCAAGGTAAATGGTCACTAAATCAGTAAAATAACCAATGATTGAATAAACAATAAATTGATTAACTGTTAACACAATGCAATGTCACTGAGATTGCGTTATTAAAAATGAGAAATGAGGGTGTCCGAATAAACGAGTCAATATCATCAACAACATCCCATTTATTGAAGTGTAGGGCATGTACAAATAAAGTTTATGAAACATACCTTCAAATTACATTATTAGTTTTTGTTTGTCTGATCTTAATTTTTATATATTGTGTTCCGAATCGAAACTTACAGGATGGGTCGATTTTTTTGCACGTAAGTGTATAATGTATGGTAACTTTTTAATTTTAACACTACCGAGCTCAGATCTTGTCTACTAACTACTCTCAAATGCTACTAAATCATACCAATTTATGATAAATATTCATCCATGATGTTCCTAGTTCTGATGTGGCTACTCAATTCAAACATTAAGATTGAGGTGCCACCTTTATGTTCATATAACTTTTGAAGTATTATACTAAAAATCGAGGATCGAACCTACAAAATGTTTAAACTTACCATGAAATAAGTATTTAATTTCATTAAGATATGAAATGTGGCACCTCAATCCTTACGGACATTTTTTTAAGAAATGTCATCTCACAGGTCAACCTAGGAGGTTGTCGGCTGCTTAACCGGACTTTCCTGTAGATGCCTCAGTAAATTAAGGCCTCCAAGTAGGGCACTTGGATACACTTATAAACTTAGCGACGACACGCTAAGGGCACCCCCTGTGAGGTACGGAGCTCGACTTAGGGCGTCGCTAGTGGAAGACAGCAGGGGAAAGGCTGGATCGGATTAATAATTTAAACATGCTCAAAGAATTTATTTTATATTAAGCCATTTACGGGCACTTTTGATTAGTCAAGGGGTCAGTCAGTCGGAAAGATGAAGTTTGTAGCCCATTAAAAGTAGGTTCCTATGGAGAAGAACGGGCAAGAAACTCTACGGACATTCTTTAAAATCAACAACACTGCCCCACAGACAGTGGAAGCAGTCCGCACGTGGCTGGTGCAGCTGGGCGGCGCGGCGGGCGCGGGGCACCGCGTGGTGCGCGCGCTGGGCAAGCCGGCGGCCGAGCGCGTGCACTCGCCCGGCCGCGTGCTGCCCGACCGCTCCGTGCTGTACAAGTACGTCAACCCCAACCTCGTGCTGTTCGTCACCGAGGGACCCGACCCGCTGCACAAAGGTATGTGTTTATAGTGATGAAGATGGTGGAATATTTGTAAACTTTCTTAATTTATTGAACTGAGAGCCTGTGCACACGATGCCTTGCAGCGCCGCACCGCAAAAGTTTCGCCCATTCTACTGCCGCACATTGGGGACAAAAACTTCAAAACCACCTAGACAAATATTAACCAAATTTAACAATTTTTGCACAGTACTGTTTAAAATTAAATTCCAAACCCAAACTGCAAAATTAAGTTGTTGTAAAACTCGCTCTAGGTAGGGCTAGAAGGGGTAAAAGTTTTGGGCTTGCACGATTTATCATTTTTTAATCGTAAAACAGGGTAAAATTTGCTTTAGGTGGGTTTAGAGCTTTGGGCTTGCACGTTTCTTTGCTATTTATGTAACAAAACAGGGTAAAACTTGCTTTACGTTGGGTTATGGAGTACTGGATTTATGGAATGTCAGAAATCAGGCTTTGTGAGTCTCTTTAGAATTCAATTACAAACTTTTCTGTCCAAAAATGTCTTATTTTTTGACATCAAACCACATAAATATTTCATATTACTTACAGACGTGGTAGTAGCTACCTGCTTAGACGCAGCATCGGGCGCCATAGTGGCTGCGCAGGCGCACAGGAGAGCTCGAGCGTTACCCCTCGCGGTGCACACGGAGCATTATCTAGCGTACCTCTACTACAATGATAAGCATCGTAGGACTGAGATCGGTAAGTTTCAATTAATATACCAATACCAATTACACGCATTTTTGAAAAGTTTCTTTTTCTATAGTGCTAATATACCTCTAAAAAAAAAACAAAAAATATTCAATCGATAAGTGCATTAAACATGCATCTAAATTTACATTTTCAAATATCGCGCGAAATTTGTCGAAAACGCTGGACGCAGTGGACGCCATATTGCTCTGTGGTCATGACGTCAGTTGGCTGTGTAAACAAATGCGCTGATATTTTGTATGATAATTTTATTGTATATAATTTAAAATGAGTTATTGTTCTACTTAACGTTGGTGCAGTTAATTAAATTAAATTTTTGTTGGTTACGAAAATAATAACAGTACAAAGCCTCTATACGCCGATCAGCAGGCTTAGCATGACACTCTCTATTTCTTCGAAGAATAGACACGGCTCTTTCTATACAAAGTGACATTTCGTTGCTCAGTTTTTGACATCTCATCGTAGAAATCCTTCTACAATCTGTCATCTTGTCTTTCGTTTGTGACGATCTTTGTTTGAAAAGGGACCTAGCTTTTTTATGTAGAAGAATTTCTACGGTGGGATGTCAAAAAAGGAGAAACGAAATGTCACTTTGTATGGAAAGAGCCGTGTCTATTCTTCGAAGAAATAGAGAGTGTCATGCTAAGCCTGCTGTTGACAGTTGGCACTTTTTGGTTTACACAGCCGACGCAATAACATGGCGGCTAATATTTCATGGTGTTTATCAGATTAGAAAAACTGAAAACTAAATCCTATTTGTTTTGTTATTTTATGAACTAAAACTAACATTGTCCAACTGCTTTTTGCTTAAACTATCTCAATAATATATTTATAGATTTTTTCTCATATACAGGTTGGAATTTTGTAATGCCACCTGGAGGGAAAGTACTCTTAATACTGCAGATAGAAAGTTTTACTCAAAGGAAACATTCCTTTATTTTTGAATAGAAAGCAAACTGCATTCAAAGATTTTCGAAAATTCTCTTCTCCCACCCACACCCGGGAATCGAACCGGATAAAATCTGAAAAAAATATACCCTGTACTTTTATTGCATCGATCGTTAGGGTCAATTATAAGGATGAAATCTCTCTAACTAACATAAATTAAATGAAAGGAAAACCAGGAAATCTTAAATTAATTTAATTATTTGCAAAAAATGGTAAACTAACTAATTAGTTGCTCGAAATGGGCTCCATTCTTTTGGATACACAAATTTATTCTTTTAACGAATTCATTTCTAGTAACCTTTAATAAAGTGTTGTGGTGAATATTATAAATCGTATTCTGAACTTCAACTCTCAACTCGTTGTCATTCGCATAAGATTTCATGTAAATTTGATTTTTTACATATCCCCACAAAAAAAAATCTAATGGGGTGAGATCTGGCGATCTCGCAGGCCATCTGATTGTGCCGTTTGTACCAATCCAGGTATTAAAATGGTTATTAATGTAGGCAGTAGTGATTCTGCTGTTATGTGCTGGAGCACCATCTTGCTGTAGAATTATTTGGTTTCGCTCTTCCTCGGGGAAACCATTTAACTCGTTTCTTAAGAGATCCAGTATTTCAATATACTTGACAGTGTTTAAATGACCTTCGTACACGTGGACTAACACTACATTATTTCTCATAATTCCACACCAAACGTTGAAAGAAAATCTTACTTGATTGTTAGTTTCATGAACACGAACAGGATTCACTCGAGACCAATAATGGTTATTGCGGCGATTGTACATGCCATTATTGCTGAAGTTGGTTTCGTCAGACCATACAATGTTACTTAAAAAAATTAGGGTTTCGGTCAATTTCTCCAAGCATGTTTTCACAAAATTGTAATCGTCTGTCACGATCCCCAATATGCAATTTTTCCACCAACCGACCTTCACGATAGCATTTATACTTATACTTTTTCAGCACTTTAAGTACGCGAGTGTGGGTTGTTCCTAATTCATCGGCAGCATCTCTACTTGAAGCCTTAGGAAATGATTCAAAGTATGTTAAAACATCTAGTTCAAAATCGAAATAGTTTTGCTGAATAGTTTGCCGTCTCTTCTTGAAACCACCCGTATTCTTTAAATTTTCTACCATTCTTTTCAATACGAACCGAGTTGGTGCCTGTCGGTCTTGATATCTCTCTCCATACCACCGCAGAGCTAGGTTCACGTTTTTGTTATTTAAAAAATAAGCTTCCATTAAATCGAACTGTTCTTGATAAGCCATTTTTACCGTGAGACAAAATGTGAAATGAGTTGTAAAAACAATCAAATGTGAATAACAACTATGACAATCTAATTTTCAAATTTTAATCTAACATTCCATATTTAAATTACCTCATACACGCAGCTACGAGTATGTCGCAAAGGAGTCTGCATTACAAAAGATGGATGTTAGTTAAAGAGCTTTAACTTGACTCATTGAATTTGTAACTTGAGAATTCCTGGTTTTCCTTTCATTTAATTTATCATGTTTGTTAGAGAGATTTCATCCTTATAATTGACCCTAACGATCGATGCAATAAAAGTACAGGGTATAATTTTTTCAGATTTTAGCCGGTTCGATTCCCGGGTGTGGGAGAAGAGAATTTTCGAAAATCTTTGAATGCAATTTGCTTTCTATTCAAAAATAAAGGAATGTTTCCTTTGAGTAAAATTTTCTATCTGCAGTAATAAGAGTACTTTCCCTCCAGGTGGCATTACAAAATTCCACCCTGTATAGTAAAATACCCTATTATACTAATGAGGGTTTTCTGAAATGACATTCACTAGGTGGCAGCACTGAGACGACAGATCCGGGCTGTCACGTATCAAAGCGACTATTTTTTTGTCGTGACTGTTTGATGAACGAATGAATGCGTCGTCATATATTATTTATGTTCAATTATTTGAAATGGAAGACGTGTAAGTGGCACCAAGTGGTGGCCTGAATTTTCATGAAAAAGTTTATTGAAATTGTTTTTTTAATCAAAATCAAATAAAAAAATCAAAATATTTTTATTTCACATAAACCTACATGGGCACTTATGAAACGTCAGAAGCTAGGTGCACGGTTCCAATTGGTCGTTTCCTATGGAGAAGAGCCGGCAAGAAACTCCACGGTTACTCTTTTAAAAATAATTGACGTTTACAATGTTTTCAAATTACAGTGTTAATACTTCTCGACAGGCCTACACTGTCCTCCCATACCGGGAGTACAGTGTAGGCCTGTGAAGAAAACATAACAAAAGAAAAGAAAAAGGTCTACAAAAGATCTAGTCTATTAAGCCTACAACGTTCTCACATTCACAACATACACAAGAATCCATGTAAAATAATAAAAATAAACCAAATGACACCTGATGACCTATTTAAACCAAATGACATGTTTGCCACTACAACAAGTCAGAAATCAAAATTGTAGGTATGTCAAATAATGAAAATATAATGTCAAAAAGGTATGTCTAAAAAAATAATAATAATAAACACCGTAATTTGGGAGCAGTTAATAGACATTCACATAGTTATGCCGTTTCTGATGTACCAGGGAATTATTGCCAAAATTCCTTGTCTTCAACGTAGTCTTTTATAATAGAATATAATGCTTTTTATTATGTTCACCATTAAAGTACAGAAACTAATGAATAATTTGAGTATGTGTGTGTGATGGTATGTGTAACATTTTGCTTAATATGCTTGTTTCTTTCAGTCCGTCTGAAAGTTTTCTCTAAGATACAGTTTTGTATGATAAGACCGCTCATTGTATTGTATACTAGTTTCAATATGTTTTACGTGGTGTTCAATAAATAAATAATATGTTGTGTATTTTTAGGGTTAAAAGATCGAGGGAAGTCTATCTTGTCTCCATTTTTTAAATGCTTATCTAATTTATTCTGTTGTCAAATCTCTTGTCATGTTGGTTATGATCTTGATGGGTATGTAATCTTAGAACGTATTTCCCCCACAGCCACGTTAGAGCTATACGAAGGCAAGGCCCGCTGGCTGCCGGCCGGCGCCGCGTTCTCGTCGCTGTCGTCGGAGCGCGCGCCGGGCGTGGAGCGCCAGGCCTTCATCCTCAGCGCCGCGCCCGCCGCCGCCGCCACCACCGTCACCGAGCGCTCGCTCACCGACAAGCACGTGCTGCGTGAGTACCTGCCGGCGGCGACTGACGTGGGCACTAGGTCGACAACAGCCTGCTCCACAACAGTCGGAGTCGCCGCGGCGGCGACTAGAGACACCAATACTAATAATACCCATGCTCGCTCAGTTAGTGTTGAGCGCTAATTCAACTGTCACACGCATTGTCAGAATGGGGTTAAAAACTGAAAGCTCGTCATAGGTGGCAGCACAGTTGTCCGCCATTGTTTTGTTTGTTTACTTTTGTGTCGATCACAAATTAAACGAAAACTAGATAAATATGTATGCGACTTGAAGTGTACCACTATTAAAAGGCGAGCTTAGGGCATGATACGAGTCTACCGCTGGTAAAAAAACAGCTTCAATGAAAAAGTCAATAAATTATGAATGTTTTATAATTTCTAGGTTATTTTGTGTTTGTTGGGTTCTTCTTTTTTTTTTGTTGAAGACTGGGGGCGTACGATAGAAATAACCTGATAAGAATTGAAAACTAATTCGAAAATCATCTTCCTGCAAGCTTAGCATGACGCTTTCTATTTCTACGAAGAATAGACGCATCTCTTTCTACACAAAGTGACATTTCGTTTCTCCATTTTTAACATCACACCGTAGAAATCCTTCTACGATCTGTCATTTTGTCTTTCGTTTCTAACAATATAGAAAGAATATATAATAGAAAGATTTCTACGGTGCGATGTCAAAAATGGAGAAACGAAATGTCACTTTGTATAGAAAGAGCTATGTCTTTTCTTCGTAGATATAGAAAGCGTCATGCTAAGCCTGCTGATTGAAAAAAACTTCAGAGATTGATTAATTCTAGCACTGATTGAATATGATAATACAAACAAAGGTACACCATTACTATAATTTACATAATATCACATCATAAGTGCCTGGTAAAGAAAACAAACTTAGTTCTCTTGGGAGCATCACCTGTTTACGAATTTCTCCCATACAAGTCTAGGTTTCAGCACATTGTCTCGACAAAATATCGGGTTTCAATTTTTTTTTTTTGAGTGCTAAGATTTATTCCGCAGGTTTCGTCTTTTAACATCTTTGGTAAATCAAAAATCATTTATTGAAACTAGCCTGAGAATCAGCGAACGAACGTCAAAATGACATAAGACAGTCCCCCAAAACGCCTTCACCACTTCCTAGTGCTTTAGCTGAGAAGAAGAAGTGGCGCAACAAACTCGCCAGCGGCACTGCTGTCTGTTCAATTAGAAAAATAATTGGATTCTATACAATATTATGCAAAATAATTTACACTACGCGCAAAACAAAACATTAAATTATTATCCATACGCCAGCTAGCACACCACCACACCAAAAACATCGATAACTATACTCAAGCAGAAATAAAAAAGTAAACAGAAATTAATAACTTAATAAAAGCATCCAGGCATAAAGGGCGTGCCCGCTTACTTATAGCTATAGCTGTAACTCAGTCACAAATGCTAAACTAGGACCATCGAAGTAAAATAAATTGACAGTTAATTACTAATAACAATAACAAAACCATGGTCGGCCATCACCCCCTCGCCATATTTGAGGGACGGAGGCAACCCGACCCCCGACGCTACCGCAAGTAGTAACATCTATGGGAGCATGACGAACTTGCTGCCGGTTGCTCCAGAAAGAATAATAAAAGCCGAGGTGTCGCTGTGTAATGTGTTTTATTTGTGTTGAATAAACTATTTTTATTTATTTTCTTTGTCTGGAAGTTTAGTATTAGTAATTCCACCTTCCCTAATCGACCTGTTTGGTTTCCCCAGTGGCGTTATCATCAGGCGCAGTCGTTGAAGTACCCTGGGTGTACCTCGAAGCCCGTCGCGGCGGCATCACAGAGGAAGGCGTGGTTCTACCGGCGTACGCGCCCGAGTTACCGCTGGGAGGAGACGCGAGACTTAACTACAACCGCACGCTCGCCAGACCCACGCAGATACACGCTGCGCCCGCGGGGCTGGAGTCTACCAGTCTTGTGCTTACCACCGGATTAGGTAAGGACTACAGCAACCCAAATATAAACTAATAAGCAAGATACTGCAGATCTTTTTAACATTAAATGACGAAAAATCTACTGTCTTCCTAAAATACTACAACTCTGCTATCTATATAAATAAAAATTTAATACTGTTCGTCGGTATGCGCATCACTTGAGAACGGCTAGAAAAGTTCCCGGAAAATGATCAAATTCGGGAAAAACAGAACGTCCTTTTTAGGGTCCCGTAGTAAACAAGGAACCCTTATAGTTTCGCCATGTCCGTCTGTCTGTCTCTCTGTCCCTGCTGTAGCTCAGAGACGCTTAGTACTAGAAAGCTGTAATTTGGCATAGGTATACATATTAATCACGCCGACAAATTGCTAAATTAAAAACTCGAAAAAAAAAATTTTTTTAGGGTACTCTCCCTTGCACGTAATGTGGGGGATGATATTTATTTTGTCGTCTAACCCACGGTGTGAGGTATCGTTGGATAGGCCGTTCAAAAATATTGCGGGTCTTTGAACATCACTTTTCGATTCAAGGATCCGTTTACGTAATATTAAGCATTAAAGTGCTAATTTTTGTTAGTCAAGTGTCTGCCAGCTAAATGGTTGTTAATGAAGATGTGAAAAAATTCATGGCTGTAGTAGGTACATATAATGAAATTAAAAGGAAAACTCATCAATCACAGCAAAGTGGGCTTTACAAGTTAACGAGTAATACTCGACCTACTTAAATTTGCAGTTAGAGAATTGACCGTAGCATATATCGATGTATGGGAGAACATGTTTTTCAACTACAATGTTAAGTTTGTTTTGGGATAAATTCATCCCAACTTCCCAAAAACGGAACCCTTCATTGTGCGTGGTCCGACACGCACTTAGCCGGTTTTTTTCTATGGGATTTTTGTATGAATTATTGAAATTTTGACAGGACAACGTCTGGCGGGTCAACTAGTGTTTAATAAAAATAATATTTTAACAAATTAATAATCATTTTTCCACAGACCTATTCTACACTCGGGTAGCGCCATCAAAAACCTTCGATCTTCTGAAGGATGACTTCGACTACTACCTAATCACCATAGTACTGGCCGCTCTTATCCTCGCCTCATACAGTACCAAATACTTCGCCTCCCGGAAGATGCTCAAACAAGCGTGGAAGTGATGCAAGTACGTCGTCTAGGGTACTTTAGAAGGGAATTTGGACTGTGTTCTCTCGGAAATAAAGTTCGTTCTTGTTTAGCGCGCTCGCTAAGGGAAGTGTTTGCCTGCCGCCTAAATAGGGCAACAATTATTTAGAATAATAATTTAATACTGATTTCGCAAGTAATAGCCGTAATGTAGCAGTTAATTAAGTGTTCTAGAACGAAATAAAGCTAAATATCAAAGATTGATACATGTAATATTAATGTAAGTAATAAGCTGTTGAAATTATTCATATAAAATATTTATTGTCAAATTTTACATAATGTTACTTGTCTATATTTGATATACAGGGTCACATTAAATTTGCTAGAGAAACTGCAGACGTGATAGGTTTTGATATTTAAATATGATAAAACTAAAAATAAATTAGTGATTATTTTATTGTGGGTCGTCGACCGCAGTTAGTGTAGTCCCTTGAAATATCAGGGAAAATAAAACAGTTTTTTTTTTTCGCGTAATCTTCACTGACGTGATGTGTATTGATATCTAAACACGATACAACAAAAAAAAATTGATTTTCTCAACTCGTACTTCAGTAACAGTGGTTGACTCCCAAAAAAAAAACATTTTTATTTTGTTTAAATATAGATGCCCGTCACGTCTGCAGTTTCGCTGCAGCTAATTTAATTTGACCCTTTACATTCTGTAACCTCAATTTTTCATATCAAACTTGAATACTTGTCTCGTAAAAGGTGCCATCAATTGTTTATATCGAAGAAAATGTTTTGATCTTTCGTCTTGTTCTACCCAATTCATTTTTCAGTAGATTTTATTTCTGGTTATACAGATGAACAAACGTTAATTGTATGCCAAGCATTAAGTTAGGGAGAATAGGGGGGTAGTATATATGCAGCATCCATTGTTTATTCGACAAAACCTTGTGCAATTGTTATTTTGCGTTTGTTCTACATCTTGTAAAATTAAGATTACATTTTATAATCTAAATATTTTAATCGGAAATAATATTCCTCTGCCATATTTTCCGACGCAGTTCAAATTCCTTTATTTTAACGGACTTTTAATAAATAAATAAATAAAATATAATAGTTTCGTGATCGTGCATAGTGAGTGTTCATATTAAGTTCACGAATACACATGTATATATATTTCAAGCATTCGCTCCGTTGCAGAAGTTTGTATGGAAATAGGTTTTAAATAAAGGCTAAAATAATTGTTGGCTAGGTGTTGAAGCATGACAAAATTTGGTCATTACAAGATTGTAATGACCAAATTTCGTGTATTTGCAACTGCCCAAACAAGCCATCTTTGAAATCATATTCATACATTATGAATGTATGAATATATTTGGTAAACTGGGTAACTTTTAAAACGGAGCGTAAGCACGTCATATCTAGTAAAACAGGTGTTTCTGAATCAATTCAGTGATCAAATTCGTTCAAATATATACTGGTCTATGCAATTTAACTTGACCCTTATGGTAAAATGATAAATTATGCTTTTATAAATACTTGCAATTATACAATATCTTCTATAATGCTACGGCTACATTGTCGCGATAACGCGAACTACACTTCGCGCGCTCTCTCTCGCACACCGCTCGTCGTCTCACTGTACAACAGAAAACACGCAAAGTGAAGTTTTCGTTATCGCGACAATGTAGCCGTAATATTACAAAGATTACATCATATTGTCGAAGGAGCATGTTACACTGTATAGACATTTTATTGTAAAATTTAGCTAGTGCAATTTAGATGTATTATTTATTTAAGGGTGGTTTGTATTATACAATTCATTTATTAATATATTTAAACCATTCCACAATTTGTCACCTTACATTTCATCAATTTTAACAGTTACTAGTACTATTGTAAATTAAAGAAATAATACTTATTTTTTCTCCTATTGAAATCTATTCTAAAGTCTATGTAAGGTGACTGAATAAAGTCTTATCTTATTAAACATAGCATTTAATATAATTATGTATTTAATTCAATATATATAAATAACAAAACATGTCCTTGCAGTTTGTTCCTACAGTTTTAAGTTTTCTTGTGATTAATTTGATACAACACAAAACAAATATGTCTCTGCAAGAAACCTTATTTAATTTTAATGCAATTCCCTCGAAAGATGTACACACAGTATAATCTCAGTTAATTTTAAGTTGCATTCATGTTATGGACTACAGAAAGTATTATATAAATTCATTTCACATGTGACTTTCTTAAAACGAGTGAGACGACTTAATACTACTACTTCAAGGCGTAATTTTAAAAGAGCAAATTTATTGTTCGTTCTAAAAATAAATAGCTATCTGATAGCCAATTTAATCGAGACTACAATTGTCTATAGTATTTTTATCTCACGAAGTGACGCGCGCTTTACTTGTGGTAACCGACTGGCGGTGGAAGACGACTTGCGTTAGCACATAACGCATACACACACAAACATCCGACTTCGTCATTGTCTCGGACGGTACCGAGAGCTTCTGCGCTTACAAACACACACATTCACAGCGTGTTGGTACGCTTGGTAACCACAAGCAAAGCGCGCGTCACTTCGTGAGATAAAAATGTTGTATTTGAAATAAGTCGCAATATACAATATTAATTTAAATAAAAGAAGGATATACGTTAATATAAGCGAGGATTTTTTGTTTAAAAGTATTTGTTCACACGAGTTGTTAATTAGCAGTTAAGGTTAAAGTTTTACCGTGTCTTTTCTTTGTTTATTATGATGTTTCTTGGTTATTTCAATGTGTTGCAATGGTGGCTTATTAATTCAGTGACTGACTAACATTGCAACCACGCTCATAGCCAAATACTTCTCGCTTGAGCTTGTCCTGTTCTCAGTGACTTCAGAACCACTACTACTCAGTATAGTTCTGAAGTCACTTAGAACTCACTCTCAACTTAAATGCACGTATTCTCAAAAATATTATGTAAATATTAACTATGCGAAGAAACACGAATATTTGTTAAAATCTGTAAAATTATACTTCACCTTCTTACTCGTAAGTAAAGTTTGTATAACTCCACTACAAAATATTTAACGTAAATATCGATTAGCCTGATACCAATTTTCAACTTTTTCATCCGGATTCGATTGAAAAGCCAGCATATCTGAATAACATTTGTTTTTCTTTAAAATTATTTATAAAATAAATTATGTTACTGATTCTTTAATTGAAGTGTTAACTAACTGATTCGTTAGTTTACACTTCAAATAAAATACACATTTTTCCTTAGTATGTCGGAATGTTACCATTTCATTATTTAATTTTAACGGTGTGGATGAAAATATTATCATTATATTATGAATTATGTTATTGTTCTTGTACTCACGTCTTTGAATATGCTACTTTTGAATATCGACAATCATAGAATAACAGTTCGATTACATGCATTTGGTGAATGTACGAGTGTAATAAATTAGGTGTCTGTGGAACGAGACATTAATTTATCAATCGCTTTTGCATTTAACATGAATTTTAACAGTAATGCATTAGAATCAATCGTAAAAGTATTCCTTTATTCCATATCGATCGAACTGTACTCTTTCTAGACGTATCAGTGCTTCATACGTTTAAATGAATGTTGATCAGTCAGCGTCAGTTAGCAATATGACGAGCGTCGGCGCAGGATTATCGCTAGAATTTCGGTCCCTAAACGCAGTGGCTTTGATTAGACTGAGTTTAAGATGAGAGAGTGGTTGCAATACATAAGTATAATATTATATACTGTAATTAAAATGGGTATTTGTTTTCTGTGACCAATGTGTTTTGTAAAAAATAAAGTTGAAGTAATTACTGCCATTTGTGTGTTTCATTTGTTAAATAGGAAACCTGGATTTAAAACACAATATTATTTAAAAATACATTTATTACGAAACCATATGCTTGAATATTAACTTAATATTATTTTGATAGTCCTTATCCTTAGCTTCGAAAGGGGTGCCTACTATTGGTTTTAAATGCACATAGTTGACTGTGGGGGGGTTAAGCACTTCATCGTTGTTGCATAGTTCTCGGAGATGATACCAGGCGGCGCCGTAGTCGTAATCTAGGATCATTGCGAAGAACTCCACTGCTGATGACTGAAAACAGCAATCAACACTATACTTACTGCAGTTTACTTATGCGTGAGCGTAACAGATTGTACCAGATACAATCTTGACTGCTTGGACGCATCTTATGCTTCGAAAGCCTGCCATTAGCCTACAGCTAAAAGGAGTATGGTACGCTCACCTTTACTTCATACGAAATATTGCTATACTGGAAAAAAAAATAACTAGAGCGCATATTTTTTGTGGTTCAGTATCAGTAATAGAACATATTTGCATTATTTTTTCAATACTTTTTTTTTTCCCGTCTTGAAATCTGCAAAATATGGACACAATCTATTTGTAATGATATCAATGGGCACGAGGGCCGGAGCACCCGGCGGGGAGGGCCCACCCCCTCCCGGGGCAGGCGACCCCGCGCGCGCTGCCCGACCGTCTGCTTATGGGCGCATGCGTTGTAGTGATCGCGTCGATTAATTTTCCCGCGCAAGCATCGTTCCACACGTGTGTCTTACGAGATGGTGCCAGTGTCGTTATTAACTGGTGAAAACTTACGAGCAGCTCGAAGAATGTATGCGAGGAGTATGGAGAGCATACCTCGTTCGATCTGTAACCCCGCGATCCCTAATGAAAGGACCATTTTAGCAGCCATAGACTGCTTGATCATGGACAGTTCTGGACCCCGAATAAGTGTTCTTTAATTTAATTGCTAAATTATAATGCTTTATTTTCTGCCTTAATTATAAGGAAAAGTTGGAATTACTCTTCAAATAACTTCAGACAACTAACCTAAGCTAAACTAAAAAAGTCTTGTTCGAACCTGATAAAAATTAGCGCACGTAAATACTTACATACCGAACGCCGGCAAATCAAGCCAGCGCACAGCTGTTTAGGTTTCAAAGTAAACATCTTTTGTTAACGATAACTTAATTTTTTTTGTACTAAGACATGAAAATAAAAAAAAAACATTATGTTTAACAAAACTCGCATAAGTTTAATTTGTCAAAATTTGCGCACTAATTATTTTTTTTCTGTATATGATATTTGTTTAATATATGATCAGTTACATTGGTAACCCAACCGATAAATACATCAGCACCGAAAAAACAGTTGAAATCTTACATCCTGTAATTCATGAATAGAAAATTTAACTATAACCAGAAATGAAACTAAAATGGCGGCGCTAATGATGCCCTCTCACTTGCACATTATACTGTGCGAGTGAGAGGGCATGATGAGCTTTATTTAGCCGTTCGTTTCTTTAATGGTGCGGGTTTAAACAATAAATATAGCGTATATTCACGCTAAGCTCACCTGCAAAGCCTTAGGCTGTTTCTTGGACAAGTACGGCTGCACAGAGTACATAGCATCTTCCAGCGCTTCATCTGCAAGCATGAGATCTGTCGCGAGGTGCGGCAGAACGGCTAGTGCAGTCAACTGAAGGCTGTATGCTTGACTGTTGCGGTAGGCAGAGCCGACGTCTTTGAGGTAGCTCTCTCTTGAAGACTTTTGTAGATAGTAGTATATGTGTGGGAGGACGTCTCTGTGGTTGAGAGATGGAAATAGTTAACTAAAGTCTTTTAAGGGGCTGCTTTCTTGTTTATTAGAAATTATTTCGAACTGTTTCGTTAGAACCGAGGTCGTTAATAAACGACGTCGGTTCGTTTAAACCCGACGATTGTGTAGACGACGCCCACTTCGCAAACGTAACTGACGTTTGCGAAGTGCGGGACGACCAACCGTGTCGTTCTCGTGCCGACATTAAGAAGAACATTTTAGAAAGCATAACGGAATTATGGATTCCTATTAATACGCAATGCAGCACATTGTGGTGTCGTCAAGTGTAACGAATTTTACACCTGACGCCACCCCACGCGTGTTCATTAAGACGTTGACAACACCTAAACCGCGGTCACTGTCAGATTGCATAGAAAAGAAAGAGAAGCGCGATGACACAATGCTTGTAATTTATTACAAAATATGAAGCAATTATCTATTTACTCAAAATTGAGTTGAGTAATCAAAAATAAAAAACAACCAAGTTCTGCATTCAAATAAGACGTATATATATAGTATAGTATGTTTATATTTAATGCAGATATTTTGGATTAGAACTCAAGGTAAGAGGTCAGTTTAACGTTACTTTATATCGAGACTTTTTTTCAAAACGTGTTTTGGTAACAACCAGGTTCTGGGAAATATGTTCAGAATTAACATATATTTTTTCCGCTGCCACAAACTATACGGACTTGGCAATTTTTTTTCTTAAGGGAAGCCTATTTTGGTCAATTGGGTCTTGTCAGCGCCTTAACAAAGCGTGGCTTAACGAGATAAAATGTGACCAATAACATCAACTCAAACGCCCTTTTCATGACGGCAGGCTCCTGGCTGAACCTGGTCACCAGTGGTGCCCACGTGCGATTTACTAGCGGTAAAAACTTTTCTTCATACTGGCGCAATATGGGCATACCGTAGTATTAAATTGTCGCGATGAGTTTGTTACTCAATCATGCATAAACGGCTGAGTCGATTTGGATGAAATATGGCGCACAGATAGACCATAACTTGGATTAAAACTTGTGATACTTTTTATTCGGGTACATGAATATTTTCCCCTACAATGTAAGCGAAACCGTGGCAATAACTAGCTAAAAAATAAAAGTTAATCAAAACTTACGTGACAGCTCGACTCCTAATAAAATCTCGGGCCAACTCCGCCATAGTGACGAGCAGCTCAAACGCCCTCTTCATGACGGCAGGCTCCTGGCCGAACCTGGTCACCAGCGGGGCCCACGCGCGATGTACTAGCGGTAACAACTCGTCTTCATACTGGCGTAATATGGGCAGGCCGCGGGTCAGTACTTGTAAGGCGAGTACTGAGTTGTCTCGTTGAAAGCATGTGACGTAGTTTAGGCAACGTTTGAGGAGTGTCACGATTACTGCTACGTATTGAGGCGGTGGGGGTTTTTCTTCTGTGAATATAAATAGGATTTAATAATACAAGAATGTGGTATTGAAAGATAAAAATGATGTGCGGGTTTTCTTGCATTTTACAAAAATAAAGGAAATTTCTTCTAAGAAGTGTATGTGTTAACAAACAGAAATTTTACATGCAAACACCGACTCGAAACTACTTTAGGCTATGCAAATATAAAAAATGAACCGAAAACCTAGCTTTGCATTAGTTCATTATCATCATATAGGAATACAGGCAAAGTTATGACCAAGTTAAATACAGTGTAATGTGCGAATTCCGCGTAAACTACTTCAACGACTTACTAAGCTTCCAATTACACATAAAACAAAATAAACTAAATATGTTGACTTCAGCGACTTAAGAAAGCCTCTTCCCATCGGCGCGTATCGTCAACGCGAGCATGGTCGAAAAGCTTGTTGTTTCATCCAGCGCAAGTGAGAATTACTAACAAGCAAGTGAGAACGCGATAACATTGAACGACAAATAGTGTGGAAATTTCATAGAACTTGTTCCAGGAAATACGTATTTTTGAGGAAGCTTTACAAGTTCGTGAAATAAATGTTTGCCATTTAGAATCTCCATTACTTGTGCGAGGTTTTTATGAACATGGTTTCTTTACTTTTACAATTTATGAGTACATTATGAAAGGCCAAAGTTCATGTGAAATTTGTGCAAAAAAGAAGATTTTTGCAGGCTTATACTGAATTTGTTTCTACAAATTTGTGTTTTTCTCTTAACCCCAAACAGTAGCGTAACTATTCAAAATTCTGATTAAATAATACAAAAAAACAGAATGGGATATAGTCGATTCTTACCTGTAACAGTATCATCATAATCTAAAATATCATCTTCCTTCTTCTTCATATCTTCTCTATACATCTCCTCCACACTCTTACCGCTCTCTTCCTCAAACTCCTTCGCATTCAGTAGCCTCTCTACTTCTTCCTTACTTTCTACGAATACTGACAGTTCCTTCATCACGTCTATGGGCTGGTTGCGTTGAGTTGTCTTTGGTAAGGCCTCGGGTATGGTATACCATTTGCGAATACATTCCACGAATGTTAGGAACACTTGTAAGTACGCGTACAAATCTTCTTCGTAATATTTATCACAACTTTGGACTAGAACCTGTAGGTGAAGAATGAGAATTAATATAATGGAGGGTATTTGTGGAAATAAAGCTTTTTGCCAGCTTAAGTTTTGACGTGAAGTAATATCTTACTGCCGCGACACATCATTATGGGCCGCTAAGGGATCTGTCTAATTGATAATGGTTAAGACGCTGACAACACCTAAACCACGGTCACTGTCACATTGCATAGAAAAGAAAGAGAAGCGCGATGACACAACGCTTGTAATTTACTGCAAAATATGAAGCAATTATCTATTTACTCAAAATTGAGTTGAGTAATCGAAAATAAAAAACAACCAAGTTCTGCATTCAAATAAGACGTTCTTGTTATTAATTAAATACGTAACGTATGTTGATATTTAATGCAGATATTTTGGATTAGAACTCAAGGTAAGAGGTTAGTTTAACGTTAGTTTGTATCGAGATTTTTTTATCAAAACGTGTTTTGGTAACAACCAAGTTCTGGGAAATATGTTCAAAATCAACATATATTTTTTCCGCTACCACAAACTATACAGATTTGCCAATTTTTTTTCTTAAGAGAAGCCTATTTAGGTCAATTGGGTCTTGTCAGCGCCTTAAGGTGATACGTAAAAAATAAATCATAGCGAACTGGTCGGGCATAAGAAGAAGACAGTGAATTACTTTTACATGCGGAAAAAGAGAGCGCAACAATGCGTTGCGCCAAACCAAATTTTTTTTTTTTTTTTAAATAACATAAGCTATGTATCAAAAATATTTTCAGCCAGTTTTCAATTACCTAAGGCTGAGGCTACATTAGACCGCGCGCGACCTGCGTCACATGAGCGATTAAAACAAATAAATGAATGCTCGCATAATTATATGGCTACACCATTTGTATAAGCGATCGGAACAACATTACTGTAACCACGGCATCAGCCACATCAACATACTCGTATTAGCGAAATTAGCCGCATGAATCGCTCATGCTAATTCGTTGTGTAGCATGTGTACTGTAGCCACGTCATCGCCGAATATACGCCGGATTTTCGCTTGTAATGTAGCCATACCATGTTTATCTCGTCTCGCTGATTCAGTTGCATCGCAAATCGCTGCCTACTGTAGCCTCAGCCTAATACGTACATTTTGAATGCAATTTTGCAATGAAATGACTTAGGATTTTAGAATTACAGAAAAAAAAATAAAAATTAGAGGTTTTCTCGGAATTAAATTCTATCGAGGAAATTTAACCCAATTGCATTTTCCTTCAGTCAGAGTATTAATCAAATAATCAATAAACATACATACAAAAATTAAACCCATACACGCTGAAATAGTAAAATAAATGGTTACGAAAAAGCCCCTATTTTGATATCGCCTTAAGTATTTGGGCCTTCAATTAAAATGTACAAAGGTTTGTATACTCACATCTTGAACGATTCCGTAGAGATAGTTCAATATACTGGAGTCGCTGTACTCCATCACCACCGACAGTATCTGCAAGGCTGACTGACAGTTCCAAGCCTGAAATATGAGCATTGTTTTACTGTACAGTCGCATAAGCCATGTCCCAAAACTAAATCATAGGTGAAGTCAGGCCGCCACTTGACATATTCTAGGGCAGGGATCACCAATTAGTTTCATTGGGGGTCCGTTTTTAGGGTTCCGTCGTCAAGAAGGAACCCTTAAAGTTTCGCCATGTCCATCTGTCTGTCTATGTCTGTCCCCAGCTTAGCTCAGATACTCTTAGTACTAGAAAGCTGTAATTTGGCATGGGTAATTGGGTATACATGTTAAACATAAGTGGTAAAATAAAATCTTGAAAAATATTTTATATTTTTTTTCTCACCTCCCCACGGTGTGGGGTATCGTTGATAGGTCGTTCAATAACATCGTCCTGGCAACACAGGCAACGGAAGGAACACGGGTGGGTTTTAGTCAGTAAGAGCTTTACACACCCAGAGCGGACCAGACCCAAAGCTCCGCCCAGAGCGGAAGGAGTTATTTGATAATTTCCCACACAAAAGAAAAACATATGAGGGAGGCCATTTAACTCTAACAAAACATTGAACTTTAAAGCTTAATATTGCGCAAACGGATCCCTAAATAGAAAAATAAAAAAAATGCATCCCCACTTTAGGTGCAAAGGACGTCCTCTGCACCTAAAGTGGGGATGCATTTTTTTAGTACTAGAAAGGTAGGGTAAGTACCCTACCCTACCCTATTTTATTTTACTACTTTGCTGGCATAATTAATATGTATACCCATCCGAAATTACAGCTTTCTAGTACTAAGAGCTCTATGCTAAGCGGGGACAGACAGACAGACGGACATGGCGAAAGTATAAGGGTTCCTTGTTCACTACGGAACCCTAAAAAGGAATAAAACGAAAGAAAATCTGAAGTAATAAATAAATGGAAAAAATAACATAGTAAGTACTGACGACTGAAGTCCGTCACCGATTCGGTGTCAAACAATAGAAGATCAATTGTCTCATTAGCTGTCCTTGACCGACTACTAATAATGTGAAAAATTATATTTTTTTCTTACATATCTGAAGTCTGGAGTAAATTTGGTTCAAGCAAAAACTCAATTTTTTTATTTTCATATTTTTAGATTAAGTTTTAGTTATAAATTTTACTGTATACAAAATAGGTCCAGATCCGGACCACGATCCGCCATTTGGTGACTCCTGTTCTAGGGGTATCACGGCCAAAATAATTCGAGTAAGTCAGAGAAGATTTACATCTACAATAGTCAAAAGGAAAAGAATTTCACTCAGAAAAAAAATTTGTTCCGTTAACTTGTACTGATAAAAATATAGTGTGCAACAGTGAAGATTTTGAAAAACATGATGAGATCATCCAACCCGCACTGGACCTGCATGGTGGATGAATCCAAGCCCACTAATAGAGAGGATGGCCCTGATTGATAGTAGAGAAACATGATAGGCTGATTATGGCGTGATTAACATAATTAGGACTGCCTCGATGATCTACTGGTCGCAAGCGCTACTGCTGAGCATGAGGTCCTGGGTTCGATTCCCGGGTCGGGCAGTGTTATTGGATTTTTCTTTCTGGAATTTCTCAGTAGCAGCCCGGAGTCTGGCTTTGTGCCCGGTTGATGGCAATAGGCTCGCCTCCTATTAAATAGGACTTGTGGTGGATTACGGCCCACTCCCTCTCACTGTGAGGAGGCCTGTGTCCCAGCAGTGGGAACATTATAGGTTGATTATGCTAAACATAACTGGTGAAATGTGGGTGTACTACAGGTACACCTCTGCCCCCAACCCTTCGGGGAAACAAGGGGTGATGTTATGTTATCATAATTAAGGAAGGAAAATTTCGAAGCTCATACCTTCTTGAGTCGCACAGTGACTTGGTTGGTGAAGTAGTCCGCGTTGTGCTTGATGAGGTCGGCCACGGTGGCGTGACCGCCAGCTTCCGCTATATTGTGGATAGCCTTCAGGCCCGCTAAGTGCAGCATCTCGTATTTACTGCCTGTAAATTTATGTTGTTATAGCGAGCGTTGATTATTTACTTTTGTCAAACTTGTGCAATAAGTACAATCAACTACAAGTACGGTCAAGATACTTTGGTTCAGTTAGGGACTAAAATTAAATATTATGTAAGTAGTAAGTCCACTAAGCTATTACACATAATCAGCCTATAATGTTCCCACTGCTGGGACACAGGCCTGGGGCCTCCCAGGTAATCCACCACGCGGGCCCAGTGCGGGTTGGTAGATGCCACATGTCTTCGAATTTTTGGTTCTAGGACATACCGGTTTCCTCACGATGTATTCCTTCACTGTTTTGAGAGCAGTGGTGATGAAATAATTTACACAAAGTAAAGCGCCTGTCTGGGTGCGAACCTACGATCTACAACTAGTAAGTCGCGGCCGTTACCACTGGGCCACCACTGCTCCCTACTGCTGCTAAGCGATTGGCACAGCACATTATTATGTAAGAACTATGTACCAACTATAAAGCTGCCATTTACTGGGTACGTCTTTCATTGACCTGAATGTGCCCTGGTGGCTGGGAGTATGTCGTGCTCACTCTAATGTCTCGCTGATGGTGGCGCGTGTGTTGGATCATTTAGCTCCCTTCAAAACGGTTGAGCTGCATGGTGCTATTGCATGCGTCAGTAGAGGCTGGTCCTTTCTTAGCTGCCATGGTTTAATTTAATTATTGAATAGATTTTTTTTTTTTGTTAATCTTTTTATTACGTACGTAGTAAGTCCACTTCACGTTTACGTTTTGCATCGTCCTCACTTGTATAATTTTAAAATGAATGATGTAAACTATATGTTGTAACCATATGTTGATTTAAAAGAGTGTCCGTGGACTACGCTTTGGAATGGGCAGCTAGCTTCATTTTTCTGACTGACCGACCCCTTGACAATTCAAGTGTAATTGTTTTATTTGAAATAAATGCTTTGAGTGAGTTTGCACATAAGTATCAGTGGGACAAGAAATGGACTCGAAGTTAGCGATTTTGATTTTTATTTAACCGAGTCAACGCCGTCTACGTTTCCCGAAACGTTCTATAAAGGAAGTTTGCTCTATGGTAAATAATTATATATGAGCAGTGGTGGCCCAGTGGTAACGGCCGCGACTTATAAGTTGTAGGTCGTAGGTTCGAACCCGGACAGGCGCTTTACTTTGTGTAAATTATTTCATCACCACTGCTCTCAAAACGGTGAAGGAAAACATCGTGAGGAAACCGGCATGTCCTAGAACCAAAAATTCGAAGACTTGTGACATCTACCAACCCGCACTGGGCCCGCATGGTGGATTACGGCCCACTCCCTGTCACAGAGAGGAGGCCTGTGTCCCAGCAGTGGGAACATTATAGGCTCATTATGTAAATAATTATATTGACTTATTTGAAAACAAAATTAATTCAACCTTAGAAGATAAAAAACGAGATTTTTTAAATTTAACATTTTAAAAACATTACTCACCAACTCTCTCTAGCACCAAACACAGAGTCTTCAGCAGAAACGGTTGGTATTTGTCCATGAGTCTCTTAGCGATCACGCCGACGCCCTCAGTGAGTAAGCAGGACATCAGCATGTTCCGCTGTGCCTCCCCCAGGGTGGCGCACTTGTTCGGGTCCGAGTGCGGCTTGAGGCGCGGCGCGCGGTAGCTGATATCTGTGTAGCGGGTCTCTACTGCGCCCTCATATAGGTCTGGGACAATAGGGTATTTTACTATATACGAGAAAAAATCTATAAAAATATTATTGAAATAGTTTAGGCAAAAAGGAGTCGGAAAATGTTAGTTTTAGTTCATAAAATAACAAAATAAATTTTAAAATTCAATTCGACGTTTTCAGTTTTTCTTATCTGTTAAAAAACACCATGAAATAGTAGCCGCCATGTTATTACGTCATACGGCTAGTAAACAAAAACGTGTCAATTATCATACAAAAGATCAGCGCATTTGTTTTTATAGCCCAGTGACGTCATGACTACAGAGCAACCTGGCGTCCACTGCGTCCAGCGTTTTCGTCAAATTACGCGCGAAATTTGAAAATGTTAAATTTTAAATGCATTTTTATGGCACTTATCGATTGAATAAAAATTTTGGTGTACCGACTATAAGGCGCTATCTCCACGGACGAGAGAATCGCGGCGATAGTCCGCTGTGCCTTCAAATGATCGCCGCGACGACATCGCCGTGTGGAGATTGATTCATAGAGTTTCTATTGAATTTGATGGTACGGCGAGATTCGCCACGATTTTCTCGCCCGTGGAGGTGCCGCCCAAGGTAGCTAGTAACTAGCTAGCCTATGGTACGACTAACCTGGCACACTGTCCTTGTCCCAAGCCCTGGGGTTGTACACAGACACGTCCAGGGTCTCCTGGTCAGTCAGGGCGGGGTCCGCCGTTCCCACTTCTAGAGGCAGGTACCACACGTCTTCTTCTAGGTATGTGTTTAGAATACGCTTCACGAAATCTTCCGATGAATTTGGTGCTGCGAAAAAGTAAGAAAAGTATTATTAAAGTTTTACATTATTCTTATCATTATAGTATATGTACGCGTCCACGCTTCGTAAATGCATACCCTACGCTACGCCAGCGCGTCATATAAACGTAGTTTTGTCATAAGTAAGTTTGATGAACGCTTCAGCTTGTGTTTGCAAAGCAAGAAGACCCGTCGTCATATGACGCTCGCAAAATGACCTGTGATGTCAAAAAACGTTATCTTTATGGACGGCCGTCCTTTTCCGATCTTTCTATGACGGCACCGCTTTCTTAAGAAACCCAAGCTTGTCTTTGGACTACTGCTAGAAGTGAATGCATCCTTTTCTTCGAGGCTTCAATTTCAACCCTCACCTGCCGCCATACAGTTACAGATGTATACGAGCTCGCAGCCCCGCTCCTGCTGGAACAGCTCCAGCAGTCTGTCCAGCAGTAGAGAGGCGCACTCCGCCTCGCCGAGGAGGCACAGGATCTGTTCCATGCGCTGGGAGCATGCCTCGTTGTCTAAGTGACGGAACTTGCACCAGGGGGAGCCGGTGGGAGGTGGTGCGGTCACGTCTGGAAAGAAGAGGTTTCGTTGTAGTTTTAATATAGCTCTTTCTGTTTTAAAATTGCAATCTATACTAATATTTATTGAATAAAGTTGTTGGTTTCTTGTTTGTAAAATATAATCTCTGGAAATACTGCTAGGATTACTAATTTATATCGCGGAAACATGCACGGTTTCTGTGGGATAGACCACGGGCACAAAGCCGTGGGTAAAAGGTATAGCTAAAGATTGATGTATGTGCACTTTCACTTTCAGCGCGCTGCTAAGGCGTATGCCGTGCGACGGTGCGCAAGTGGCTACTTTTGCATCTGCCTGCATGCTGGCAGGAAGTTCTACACTCTGGTATATCATGATAATTCATTTTTTGATGTGTAATATCTTTAACCTGTAAAGCCCCGCGCGACACCGATTCGGAGTCAAACAATAGAAAATCAATTGTGTCTCATTAGCTGACCTTGACCAATTAAACTGATTTTTCAAGTGCCTAGGTACTACCAGCTGTTGATGACCCCAAAAATCTCATCAAATATATTTTTATTTTGTTTTATCATGTTTAGATATTGATGTATAATATGTTTTGCACTTACTAAACAGTACCAACAGTGACCACGCTCTACAGTGTCGAATTTAATTCACAACTCGACGTGCCATGTTCAGGCCCTTTGTACCCGGCACACTTTCTTTACGGTATGGCGTTGTATCGGTAGAAAAAACGTGTCTGTCAACAAGCTTGCATAGTGATCCATACAACACTGACCACCGCGTCTACACAAGGCGAATCAAACGTAGATTTTCATAGCAAAAAAAAGACAAAGAGATTAATGATGACCTTACTTTATTGTTAAATTTATTTAAATACCTAGATTTTTTTATTCTTATATTGGTAATAGTTTTATTCTGTTTTTGATGTGTAACACCTTTCCTCTCGATTTTTGTGGGAGTGATGAAAAGGGACGGAAGTGTGTAGACAGGAAGTAACAGCTTTTTTTTTTGGGTGGGAAATTATCAAATAACTGCTTCCGCTCTGGGCGGAGCGGGAGGGTGTGTCAGACTCTTACTGACTAAAACCCACCCGTGTTCCTTCCGTTGCCTGTGTTGCCAGGGGCCTCGGTAACCCTTTCGAACTTTCCCGCGACCCTAGCAGGAGGAAGTGACAGCTTGAGCATGGAATTAGTGTAGTCATGCAATTAATAAGCACTGTACAGGAGAAATTGAATTCATGGGCATCCTCTTACTTATCATTATGAACAACTTTTAGTATGGGACTAAACCTGAAACAGCGAAAAAACAATCTGTTATTCCCTACATTTTGACGAGTTAATAATAATAATAATAAAGTCATTATATTTCCTATTAGTTTACAGTTTGCGATTTAAAATAAGTAAGTTTAACGAAAAAAGATTATAAGTTTTAAGTAAACAAAAAATTATTTTCTTTACATTTTTTGGGTAATAGGAACCCCCCTCGAGGTGAAGGCCTCTTCCAAAGATTGCCATTTTGCCCGGTCTTTAGCTATAAGATGCCATTTTTGTCCCACTATTTTTTTGATGTCGTCATCCCATCGCGCGTAAGGTCTACCTTTGTAGCGATTGCCCTGTGGGCCTATCCATGTTGCAACCGTTTTGGTCCATCTGTGGTCTTTGAGACGTGCCACGTAAGCAGTCCATTTAAATTTTAATTTTAAAGCGTGGTTTAGAGCATCTATCGTTTTTGTCCTAGCTCTTATTTTTGTATGTTATCTTCTGTTTTATTTTTTAACATTTACCATACTGCGTTCCATTCCTCTGTGGCATGTAATTATTTTATTTCTTATTTTATTTGTGAACTTCCATGTTTGAGATGCGTATGTCAAACAAGGGATAAAACATGAGTCCATTACTTTCTGTTTTAGCTTTAAGGGCATGGCGTTTTTAAATATTTCTTTACAACTCCAGTATTTGTTCCAGGTATTCTTGACTCGCCTCTCAACTTCTAGTTTATTTCTATTTTTGTTAAACCCAATCTGTTTTCCTAAATAAAATTATTGTACAACGTATTCTAAAGGTTTGCCATCTATTTTTATGCTTGACTTTTTGTGGTTTGACATAGCTTTTGTTTTTGATAAGTTCATTACTAGGCCTACCTGTCTGCCAGCCTTGTAAAGAGATTCCATCATACGTTGTAGTCGAGAAGCAGTTTCTGAGAGCAGCACTAGGTCGTCTGCGAATCTGAGGTGGTTTAAATATTTGCCTTGTATAAACAGACCTTTGTTGTCCCAGTCAGGTATACCTATGATGGATTCTAGTACCGCAGTAAAAACACTTGTTGTTTAAATTTTTAAGTATATCTATGTATTTTTCTCTACGTTTTGAGATTCCAGTGTTTCCCAGATGCTATCGTGTGAAACGGTGTCGAAGGCTTTTTGATAATCAATGAATGCGATATATAGAGGTCTATTTTGTATTCCTGGTATTTTTAAATTATTAGCTCTAAAGTATGTATGTGGTCTATGGTGGAGAAACCCTTTCTCAAACTCAAACTCAACTCAAAGCATTTATTTCAAATAAACCAATTACAGGCACTTTTGAATTGTCAAGGGTACGGTCAGTCAGTCAGAAAGATGAAGCTAGTTGCCCATTCCAAAGCGTAGTAGGTACCTATGGAGAAGAACGGGCAAGAAACTCCAAGGACACTCGTTTAAATCAACGTATTATGGTTACAAAATTGTTTACATCATTCATTTTGAAATTATACATGTGAGAACGATGCAAAACGTAAAAGCGTCCGTAATAAAAAGATTACAACAAAAACAAAAGCAATTCAAAAATTAAAGTTAAGATGTACGAATTTATACAATGCAAAGAGTTTTTAAAATCTTCAGCAGCTCCAACACTATTTTCAATACCTGATCAATTAGTTTTTGCGCCCTTGTGGAGCAGGACCAGCGTTGAGCCAAGCATTTTTATCAGCAATGTAATCCCCCAATTTATAATATGCTTGGCTACATAGTGTGCGTTTTATACTAGATTTAAATTTTGTTTCATTCAGTTGAAGTATGTGGGGAGGTATTTTATTGTAACATTTTAAACAGTACTCCATGAAAGATGAGTCTACTTTAGCCAGCCCGAAACCTGGTTGAACTAATTGGTCCCTATTTCTAGTGATATAATTGTGTCTTTCACCTCTTTTACTAAAAACCTGTGTGTTTCTAAAACCAGCTTGTTCAATAGGCTGCTTTTGCTCTAGTGATGTACCAATTCTGTGGTTTGTTATTGTAGAAAAAACTTTATATATAGTTGGCAGTAGGCTTATTGGTCTGTAATCGCCGATGTCTTTAAGATCTCCTTTTTATATAGCAGGATATTATTGGATTTCGACCATTGTGAAGGTGTTTCTGAGGTTTCCAAAATCAAAGAGAAAAAATAAAAAGAAGGTTAAATAGATTTTACTAAAGGCGCGGCCAGAATGGCGTGGGCCGTCTTTATAGCATCATTAGTAATATTATCCGATCCTGGACTTTTTTCGGGTTTTAGATTTTGTATTGCCTCTATAATTTCCTTGCAATCTATTGGCTCTACATTGGATGTAGGTCTTTCGGATGTTATGGTTATGCACTCGCTTGGGTAGGAAACAACACTACGATTCTGTGTAGTAGAGTTGTATAGATTTTTGTAGAAGTCCGTTGCAACGTTTATCATGCTGTTACGACTGAATTTAGTTCGACCAGACTCTTCTAAACCCTCAATCCATGTTCTTTATATCCTTTGCTAGGTTTCCTTTTTGTTCTAAATGTTTTTTAATAATTTTTATTCTATGTTTCTTGTAATCCATTTTAATATATTTGCTTGTGAGTTTGTATAGAGCTTTAAGTTCGTTTTTCAAGGTTCGTGTTTTATTTTTAGTTTTTTGTAGTTCTTGTCTTCTTTCTATAAGGTTTTTTGTGCGATCTGTTATTATACTGCGGTCTATAGTTGTGTTCTGCTTTCCATGCACTTTGTAAGCTGGTTTGGATAAAGTCTATTAGTTTATCGTGATAAACTTGTACAGACTCGTTTGATTTCCTATCGTGTATATCAGGTAGGTGATTTTTTAGACTCTCCTTGTATAGTTTTATTGCTTGCTCTTTTGAGTGTGCTATATTGGTGGTTTTTAAATGTTGCTCTGCTTTTTATTGGTTTTATGAGTGAGATTTTTGCTCAAAGCGGTCCTTGGTCTGACGGATAGTTTAGAGTTAGTGTTTCGATGTTTTGAAACATTTGAAGTGGGTTGGAGAGAATGAAATCTATTTCGTTTTTATACTGTCCGGTCGGTGAGCGCCACGTCCATCTTTTCTTTGGCTTTTTCTTGTAAAAAGTGTTGATGATCGCTAATTTGTTTTCCATTGCAAAGTCCTAGCCCTCTGTCGTTCCTTTCAACGTAGCCGTTTTGTTTCGTTACCAGGTGTTCATCCATAAGAGGCTCACCTATTTTTGCATTAAAGTCTCCCATTAAAATGAAATCTTTACATGCTATGTCCATTGCCTTGTATATATGCTCGTAGAAAAGATTGATGTCTTCCTCAGCTGATGCTTCAGTAGGGGCGTAGACTTGTATCAAAGTTATTGGTTTATGTGGCGTGTTCAAATTTAGTAAAGCGACTCGTTCAGAGATGCCGATATAGCTTTCCATGTATTGTTTTAGGTATTTTTTTATTATAAAGCCGACCCCATAGTTGCCCGGTGTTTGACCTGTGTGGCATAGAATGAAATCTTCGTATTCTGAGATCATGTTGCCGAAGCGTCGTACTTCAGATAAGCCAATGATGGTGCCGATTCCCTTGTTCACTAACTAAACTAAATTTAAGTCCAGTGCATCTTTTTCTTTCTATTTAATTAAGGACAGAAGATACATTTTAGTTTAGTCCTGTCAAATTAATCAGCGCTTGATGTAAATTGATGTAATTTTAGTAGGCAAGTTTTTAATCACGTCTAAACTTGTATGGAGTAGTGACAGGCGCTGATTAATTTGACAGGATTAAACTAAAATTTATCTTCTGTCCTTTTCTTAATGAAATAGAAAGAAAAAGATGCACTGAACTTAAATTTAGTTTAGTTTGTGAACAAGGGAATCGGCACCATTATCGTATTTTATATTCATTAGAGCTTCTTTTAGTTCAATTACTCGTTCGTACGATGAAAGTGTTCTAGCATTGTAGGTCGCTATGTGGAGTTGGTGTTTGATATTTTTTCTGGGATTTAAATGGTTTGCAGGTATTGTCTTTGGAAGGTTGCGGTCGTAATCTTCCAAGGTGACCAACCGGCTTGGAAGACGTGTTTGTATTCTTTTTGTTTTTTGTATACATTTTTTGAGAGAGGTATTGTTGGTTGCTATGTATTGCTGTCGTTGTTACTCTTAATCTCTTCCTCCTGATTTTTATTAATTTTGTTTACTAAGAAGTTCAATTTGACGTCTGAAATTTGACGAGTTAAGCGAACACAAACGAAGGGAACAGCTGATTTTTTTTTCGCGACTTCAGGCATGGTCCCATAGTAAAAGTTGTACACAATGATGAGTACAATGACCCCTTAAGAGGATGCCCATGAATCCAATTTCTCCCTGTATAGTAGTTATTACTTGCATGAGTACAAACATTTCAGTATTTAGCTTTTTTTTTTATCTTCTGAGGTTAATTTCTGTCGCTGCTCAGTTGCTTATATTACTAAGGTTAGATGTCAGATGTTACACATAATATGTGACTACAGTAAGGCTCGCTCGTTTTTTTTAAATTTAACTGTAAAATACCTTTCACTAATGTCTGTAATGTTGTGAGTTTTTCTCAAATAAATAAATCAGTAATTAAGGTCGGAGAAAAGGGCTGATTGCGACACTGGGATATTTTAAGTAAGCGCGGATGATATCTTGTGGTGTATTTAGAAGTTTGATTGTAGACGGGTGATGTTGCGACTTTTTTGAACACTCGTTGTTCCTACGTTGAATCGTTTATTTGTTTATTATTAAAGGTTTGTGTGTGGAAAATAGAGAGGAGGACTGCCTTGCAGTGGGACCATACAGGCTTTAACCAATAGATTTTGTATACAACATATTATAAGTCACCATCATCTGCCTGCCTTTTCCTATGTTAGGGTCGGCTTCCAGTCCCTACGGATGCAGCTCAATACCAGTATTTTACATGGAGTGACTGCCTCTCTGACTCCACTACCCAGTTATTGGGTAACACGATACCCCTTGGTACGGGTTGTCAGACTTTTGGTCTTCCAACGACCCGTAATAACTGTCAAAGATCTACAAATAACAACCGGGACCAACGGTTTAACTTGCTTTCCGTGGCACGGACGAGTCGTGGTATGAAAAGATGGTCACCGATCCACGGAGCAACCGCGATAAACGTAGCTTGACCTGATTGATCGCCCCGTGCAGCTGTTATTACTTACCCACAAGTATAGGTAAGTAATACTTACCTCTACTTGTGGCTAAGTAACGAAGAAGACGAAGAGTAAGTAACGAAGAGAATACGAACCAATTGTTACCTATACTTACTAAGTATAGGTGTAAGTATAGTTGTGAATGTGAGAACGTTGTAGGCTTAATAGACTAGATCTTTTTTTCTTTAGACCGTTTCCTTTTTTTTTTTTTTTGTTAAGTACTTCTCGACAGGCCTACACTGTCCTCCCATACCTAATTTGTGTAATTTGAAAACATTGTAAAAGCCAATTATTTTTAAAAGAGTAAGCATGGAGTTTCTTGTCGGCTCTTCTCCATAGGAAACGACCAATTGGAACCGTGCACCTAGCTTCTGACGTTTCATAAGTGCCCATGTAGGTTTATGTGAAATAAAAATATTTTGATTTGATTTGATTTGATTTGATAGAAGTTATAAGTTAGTTAGTTAAGTCTTCACGTGACCAGAGGGCTGGCCTTTTTCTAGCCCAAAGAATCAGCATTGCCATCCAACGTGGCAATGCTGCCAGCCTTTTGGGCACTTTTCCCATTGACAGCGATGCGGACGAATTTTTTGATGCCCAATGAGCTCTTCCGCCTTTTTGTTTGTGTATAGGTTTAGTTAAGATAGGATATCATTTTGTTATTTTTATTAATTAATTTAATTTGATTAGGTAACAACTAGTTCGTATTCTCTTCCTTTCCCTTGTGTTACCCCTGCGAGCGTGCTGCGTGAGCACGGTGAGGCCGGCGTGCAGGGCGGCGGCCTGCGCCAGCGCGGCGCACACGGCCTGCGCGTTGTCCAGCACGCTCAGCGCTGAAGTCAGCCGCTGGGCCATCTTGTCCGCGTTCAGGACTGACACGTAGCCGTGCAGGAGGTTAAGAGACGACAGTTTGCGGCTAGAGTCTGGAAACAAAGAAACTTGTTACGGTATTTTGCCAAATTTTGACTTCGTTCGAACCATAAGGCGCTGACAAGACCCAATTGACCAAAATAGGCTTCTCTTAAGAAAAAAACTGGCAAATCTGTATAGTTCGTGGTAGCGGAAAAAATAAATGTTAATTTTGAACATATTTACCAGAACTTGGTTGTTACCAAAACGCATTTAAAAAAAAAATCTCGATACAAACTAACGTTAAACTAACCTCTTACCTTGAGTTCTAATCCAAAATATCTGTATTAAATATCAACATACGTTACGTATTTAATTAATAACAAGAGCGTCTTATTTGAATGCAGAACTTGGTTGTTTTTTTATTTTCGATTACTCAACTCAATTTTGAGTAAATAGGAAATTGCTTCATATTTTGCAATAAATTACAAGCGTTGTGTCATCGCGCTTCTCTTTCTTTTCTATGCAATCTGACAGTGACCGTGGTTTAGGTGTTGTCAGCGTCTTAAAGGAACGTACTCACCGCAAACATTTTGCAAACATTCGTTGCGCGAGCTTTTGTTAGAAGAGAAAAGAAAGAAAAATATTTATTTGGGATTCGCACAGGAAACACAACAATAAAAACCGGCCAAGTGCATGTCAGACAACGCACAATGAAGGATTCCGTAGTTGGGAAGTTGGGATGAATTTATCATAAAAATAATAGATAAAACAAACTTAACATTGTAGTTTAAAAACATGTTCTGCCATACATCGATATATGCCACGGTCAATTCTCTAACTGCAAATTTAAGTTGATCGACTATTACTCGTTAACTTGTAAAGCCTACTTAGCTGTGATAGTTTTCCTTTGAATTTCAGTATATGTACTACTGCCATGAATTTATCCACATCTCCATAAACAACCGTTTAGCTGGCAGGGGGGGGAGACACTTGACTCTAACAAAAATTTGCTCTTTAATGCTTAATATTACGCAAGCGGATCCTTGAATCGAAAAGTGATGTTCACAGAACCGCAATATTTTTGAACGGCCTATCCAACGACACCCCACACCATGGGGTAGACGAGAAAAAAAAAATCCCTTATAAGGGGGCTGATATTTTTTTTTCTCGTCTACCCCATACCTTGTCTGCCCCTAAATAAAAACTTACAAGATTTTATTTTAGCACTTTGTCGGCGTGATTAATATGTATACCTATGCCAAATTACAGCTTTCTAGCACTAAGCGTCTCTGAGCTACAGCGGGGACAGACAGACAGACGGACATGGCGAAACTATAAGGCTTCCTTGTTTACTGCGTTTGTACAGAATCAAGTTTATATAACTAAACAGACAAGTGCTGCTGGGGAGTTTGTTGCGCCACTTCTTCTTCCCAAGAAGTGGTGAAGGGCGGGCGTTTTTGGGACTGTCTTATGTAACTTTGACGTTGAAAAGTGCTGATTCTCAACACAGTTTGAATAAATGACTTTTGATTTTGATTTTTTTGTTGGAACCCTAAAAAGGACATAAAACTAACAAAATCATGTAAACAATAAAACATAAAAATAACATAATAGTGAAAACAAAAAAAAGACCTGTGCGAGGCCAAAACGGCTCCTATCGCATGACGCTGCGATATTTTATAAAATAAAAAATATTTAACAGAAAAATTAAACTGCAGAAAAAACTAAAAGCAAAAAATAATAAACCTTTTTTATTTATCCTTAATAACTAAGTTCTTAAACTAATGTATACCTAGATAATTTTAAGGCGGCGCTAAACAATCAATGAACAAAAATCACTAAATTACCTTAAATTTAAAGAAATAACCAAATCAAATTAACAATGCAACGTGAAATCTCCAGCGATAAACATTAACATTCCAAAAAATGCGCTCTCCGCACGACCAGTCGCAACGACCAACCCGTTCGGGTTGCTGTCTTGCTGAGATTAACTTCGGGAACGCTCGGCATTTTCCGGCGAAGGGGCGTGTCGCGCCGCGCTGCCGCCGCGCATCACGCTTTACGTAATTAATTAATTTGCTTGTTTGGCGCCGACTCAAAATTACTTAGGTATACTTACATTCGTTTAAGAACATAGTTATTAAGGATAAATAAAAATGTTTCTTATTTTTTGCGATTCAGTTTTTTTGGCGGTTTAATTTTTTTGTTAAAAGTTATCTATAATCTAATAATTACTACAAGCTTAATTGTTGATAATTTTTTTTATTGTAATACACAACACAGCATTAAAATCTGTGAGTGAACAATAAATCATCCCTATTTTCTCACCCTTACGGTAGGTTTTTTTTTTTCAAATTTATATGGGACCAACTTCGAGGTATACCCTATCCAATAAACAATAATTATCAAAATCTAACTACTCTGTAAAAAGTTATGCGTGGTCATACATAAAAAAAAATATATACGCGTCGACTTGAGAACCTCCTCCGTTTTTTCGTCGGATAAAAAACAAATACCGCAGGTAAATTTAACCTAACTAAACGAACATACAACCAGAACAAGAGCTAGAGCATTATTTGGTTGATGATCTTGACTTTTAGTAGAGACCTACGAAGGAATGTTCGGTCCCTGTTTACACAATAAGAATTTGGTAGAGTGGGGATAAAATATGCATTCGCTCGTTTGGTCTAAATCGGCCTTTATGGAACGAACATTTATTCGCGAAACGAACAATTTAGTGAGTACCTGAATCCAAACAAAAAAAAATCGAATGCCGTAGTGAATATACCGTTCACCGTCCATTATACAAATTAAGTGTGAAAGTACCCGACGGTTTCCTCACGATGTTTTCATCATCGTTTAGAGAACAGTGGTGATGAAATAAATAACAAAAATTGTAGTGCCAGCCTGGGTTCGAACCGAAGATCTAAGTCGGGGCAGTTACCACTGAGCTTACCACTGCTCACAGTTAAGCGCGCATAGACTGAAATACAAAAAACTAGCCAAAAAAACCGGCAAGGGGTAGGAATGAATTTATCCAAGAACAAACTTAACATTGTAGTTGTACAACGAGCTCCCCCATACATCCCAACTGCAAAATGTAAGTTTGTAAGCACAATATTGAGTGATATACCATGTTATTTTAAGACCATATAAGGGTTTCCTGTAATCTATAAGTATAGAACTATTCTCTGTATTTTTTCAAAATTGTAGGCTCAGTTTCGGAGATAATGGTCAATTTTCATCTATTTTCTTTAGTAACTTGAAAACTAATTCTTTCAAAATTATAAAAAAAATATATATTATAAGATATTTATTTGAACTCCTCCGACTTTTATTTTTATGTTTATTTTATATTATTAATTTCCGATTAATTTAAAAAAAATATTTACATTTGACATTGACTTGCTTAGTTTTATTTGACATTGTATTTATGATTTGATGACATTATATTTATTTTTATATTGTGATTAGTATTTATCTCGTGTTTTGTAACTTGTGATTGTAATATGGGAGAATCTGAAATAAAAGGATTTTATTTATAACTAGTCATCTCATTTGATATGTCACACAGTACAGTTTGCAATTTTTGTTTCCCGTTTTCCCCCATATTCAAAATTCATTTATTTACGTTACCCGCACCGAATTTCCACTTAATTGGTACAGTAGATTCGGAACAGATCGGCTGTGATAGACGGACGGACAGACAGACAGAGACGAGTAATCCCATAAGGTTTCTGTTTTTTCCTTTTGAGGCACAGCAGCCTAAAAAAGATGTTGCCTTTTACAATATGCAAAATGACTTACCAATATTATTCATAACTCTCGGCAGACTATTTATGGCTGAGAAGAAGTTCTCACAGAGCGATTCTAGAGTCTTCGACCTTGCATCATCAGTTGCGTTCGCAAAGTATGTGCTGATTGCATTGCTGCTGTACTCTGCTACCTCCGGGTATTCGTCCTTAGCTAGCGAGATGAGTGTGTCCAATGCTAAAGGAACTGTAGAAGCCAGTGCGCTGAAAATTTATTGTTATTTTAAAAATATTCATCTCCATAATGATTTTAAAAGGTTTTTTTTCTATTAATCGAAATCAAGTATCGTATGCTACGTCGAATCCAAAATAAATTGAGATAGGAGCAGGAGAAAGATGATGTGGAAAATATACATTTTGTTTTTTTTTATATACATTTTTTTAAATCCTCAAATTTTAAAGGCACACCTATAGCGATTTAGGTATTTTTTATAATAAATTGTGCATTTGCTCTCGGAAATCACCATTTGGTGGAGTGTAATTGATGATGAAGACTACAGATGGCCACCGGAACTACTTAATAAGAAGTATTTAACGAGTTGTAATTCGATTAGGTACTTTAATATGGTTGCTAAGCCATTTATGCTCTTCACAATGCATATGGTGAGTGACAGTTCACCACAGTACCTACAGTACAGTTCCAGTGGTGTCTTTGGATCTGTATTTTGGTTTTTTTCCACCGTCTTCCGAAATTAAAGTTTTTTTTTTCACGTTGTAGTGTTCTTTTGGAAGACGATTGTTTTTTTTTTTTTTTTTTAAAAAGATTTTTAGTTTAAAAGATAAACAATAAAGCCTGTAATTTTACTGACAGTTTTTTTTTTTGTTAAGATACTAAAAAAAAACATAGCACACACATAATACTCACATATCACATTCAAACATCAATCTAGAACAATAAATAGCGAGTTCTTTCCTAACTCTGAAATGTTCATGTGTTCTCAAAGCAACCAAATGCTGGGTGACTATTAAAATTTTCTTACTGGCCACGCTAAACCATTCTTCACTCCTGACCGGCAAGTTTTTGGGGTCCACCGCTGAAAACGAAAATAGAAATAAAATATTAAATTAATGTGACGAAAATATGAGTTAAAAAATCATCGCGGTTACAAAGCGAGAAGAAAAATTTTGAAAATAAAAATAATTTGTGTATTGAATAAGCGGTTGCCATAATTTTTTTTAACCAATTTTAGAGCTAAAAATCGCGTTACCACTTCCAATAAACAAAAAAGTTTTAAATTAAAATAAACGTAAAATTGGTACAAAAATCCAATTCAAGTTGTAGTTGATTTTAATAATTATATTCTCTAAAATTACTAATTACCCTTACTGCTTACTTCTATGATTTCCTTCTCTTTGAACCTATTCGCAAAGTCTTCCACGGTGATGTCGGCGGCCTGGCTCATGAACTTATTGTTCATGGCCAGACATAATATTCGATGCATTGCGTCTATTGCTATCTAGAATAAAAAAAACATTACTATTCGCTTCGTTATCAATGTTGTCATACCAAGAAGTGTTTGTACGACGAATGAAACAAAGTACATATATGACCTAAATAGTAAAACTGTGTAATTATATGTAACACTAGCTGCTGCCCGCGGCTTCGCCCGCGTGACTTTCAAAAATAAAAGTAGCCTAAGTTACTCCTTATTACATCAGCTATCTGCCAGTGAGTCCCGTCAAAATCGGTCCAGCCGTTTCAGATATTAGCCGGAACAAACAGACAGACAGACAAAATTGTAAAAAATGTTATTTTGGTATAGGTATGTACATCCATATGCATTTAGTAAAAAGCGGTTATTTTAATATTACAAACTGACACTCCAATTTTATTTATCTGTATAGATATCGCCCAGAGCGGCTTTATGACGACAGACATACGTACAACGACGCATATAAGCTGTACAAGGAACTATTGGCGCGTGGCCAAAATCGCCGCCATCTTGTTTTTCAATACATTTCACAAATGTTTACCGACAGCGCCTCCCTGTCAACGTCACGGCAGCGCCAAAAGATCTTTGAAGCACTTTACTTATGGTTTGATGACGGTTCTTCGCCCATGTAGGGTGACCCCTTTTTGTTTTTTTGGTTGGGAATTATTAAATAACTTGGCGTTGGACTTGGAAGGCGTGTCACTCTTACTGAATACAACCCACCCGTGTTCCTTCCGTTGCCTGTGCGTTGCCCAGAGTCCACGGTATCCCTTTCGGACTTTGATGTAGGGTGACCCCTGAATAAACCGCCGAGAAAGTTATTCGGCAAGTAAAGTTTGAAATTTTGGTCGTAGGTTGCGTTAGTTATCCCGTGTGTCATCGCCGTGAGATTTATACAACGTTTATGTAGTTTTATGGTGCTCTCTCATTTTCTTCAATGTTGATTTCTGATGATAATCTTCCAACTGAGTGCAACAATCAGCGCTTTATTAGTAAGGATAAAGGCAAGAATGACCAGCAAGTCGCTTACAATGGGCCTTATTAAAAGGCTGAAAGTCACTCAAAGGGCAATGGAGAGGAGGGGCAATGATTGGAGTTTCCCTACGTGATCAAATCAGAAATGAAGAGATTCGCAGGCGAACCAAGAATACCGACATAGCCCGAAGAATTGCCAAACTTAAGTGGCAGTGGGCAGGGCACATTGCTCGCAGAACAGATGGCTGATTGGGCCGAAAGGTACCGGAGTGGCGACCGCGTACCGGAAGACGTAGCATTGGAAGGCCTCCTACAAGGTGGACCGATGACCTTGTGAAGGCCGCAGGAATCCGCTCGATGCGGGAAGCATAAAATCGGTCGAAGTGGCGGTGCTTGGGGGAGGCCTATGTCCAACTGTGGATGATGATGATGATGATGACCAGCAAGAGGGACAGCTCCTGATGAGCCATTTCGATGTAGCCTTCATCTTAGCACGTGCTCTCTCGTTGACTGCAAGTCAAAGGACTCTTTTCATACAAGGAAGGCATGATCATTGATGAGCATTGATCCCCCCGCTTGCTCAAGGCGGATTGGCGATTTTATTCCATTAGTATTTTAAGTCCAGTTTTTCTCACGTTTTTTCCTTCACCAATGTCAGTGATTTCAAAGGTAAACTTATAAAATATATTTGATTCAAAAAAAAAACGCATTTAGAAATAAAAATGAAAGAAAATACATTAATTTGCACTAAACGTGTCGCATAAATGATTCGTATTTGACCAGATTCTAAACCACAACCTCGTGTATGAAAGACGGGCCTTAACCACTGGGCCATCTCGTCAATTTTTGACAGCCAATAAGACCATGACAGTTGTCAATCTCACCACAATCACAGCATGTCCAGGGTTGTCCGTGCAATTGGCGACATCTTGCAGCGCCGACATCACGCCGGGCAGGATCAGAGACAACATGTCTACCGCCAGCTTCTCTAGGACCTTGTTTTTGATGTGGTAGTCAGTGGTCAGCATCGGATGGGTTGCCGTATGCGCTGTCACACATTGCAGTGCTGCTAATCTGGAAAGTGTACGAGAATCACAATACATTGAATTGGTGTATAGAACGTTCAAGTACTTGAGCGTAAATATGATATACCGAGCTTTGGAAAGAGACTATCTTACAGCACTGCTCTCAAAACGGTGAAGGAAAACATCGTGAGGATACCGGCATGTTCTAGAAACAAAAATTTGAAGACACGTGACATCCACCAACCCGCACTGGGCCCGCGTGGTGGATTATGACCCACTCCCTCTCACAGAAAAAGGAGGCCTGTGTCCCAGCAGTGGGAAACATTATAGTCTGATTATGTATGTTTTGTATCATAGAGGTATGAGTGACAGAGACAACCAAACTTTTTATTGATGTTCGCCTTATTCATGGCACATGTTTATTTTTATTACATTTGTTAAGTGGACATTGGCTATCTCTAATCTAATAAGTAGACGAAAACACAAATTCTTCATGTACAGTCAACAATAGAATTAGGTATAGAGGATGAAAACCTGGCTTAATTTCTTCCTCCATGACAAAAAGAAATGACCTGCCAAATGTTTATTCTTTAAAAATCTCACCGTGTAAACTTAGGTGAAGTGAGGTGACATTCCAACTGATGATAGAGATTGACACAATTGACAGCTCACTTTCCAGTAAGAAGTTTACAGAATAAACCAGCTGGTTTAATACAACCCACCTGAGTGCCCTAAGTCTCTCCATCTTGGCGATATGCACGCACACGTAGACTGCCTTCCCCATCAGAGGCACGTGTGCCTTCATCATCATCTCCCTAAACTTGGCACTGACGTTAAGCAGTAACGTCGTCAGGCATGTCATCACACTGTATTGCAGTTCCTCGGGCACCTCTGCAACTGAAAATTGAAGGAATATTTATGGATACGATTAGACATTACTGTAAATCACTCATGGACTATTTCACTCTCTGGATCGCTTTCAGCGATAAGACCACCCATTGTGTCACCATAAGTAAATTTTATATATTTCTATCTGCAGGCTTAGCACGAGAACCATAGAGAAGCGTTTTGTCGAAGGAAGAGTAGACAAAAATGCCGTTTCCGTGTAGACAGTTGAAAGTTTTTACCGAAAAATTTAAACAAGTGATTTCTATTCTAATAGAAAGTAATAGAAAGCGTCATGCTAAACCTGTTGTAAGGAGGATGGGAAAAATGTATGGGACGCGTCCCCAGCGACCAATAAGAACCAGGCATATGTCGTTAAAAAGCTCTTTTCATAATTGTCACTTGTTATTATGGCGGCCAGTCTCAATTCTTCGTGGGGAACAAGTTACAGGTGAAAGAAAATGCGATAGCGGAAGGTGCGATACGACAAATAGTCCCGTAAGATGAGCACGAGACGGTCTGGCACTCCGAGTTGGTAAAACTTATACAATAAGCCGTTGTGTCAGGCTATGTCGAATGCTTTCGCTAGGTCGAAGAATAACACGCCTGTCATCGCGTTTCGCTGGAAACCAGCGCTTAAGTGCTCTACGATGGGGTGGACTTATTGGATGCAAGTGTTCGGTTCGGAAACCACACTGCTCGTTGGGGATGAGGCTCTTTGCTTCGGCATAGTCTTTGAGCTTATAAATAAGTCTCTCGTAGATTTTGTCGAGTACATTGAGGAGACTGATTGGACGGTAACTCGTGGGCTCAGACTTGGAATTACCTCGCTTAGAGATACCGAGCAGTGTCCCGGGGCAGCGTGATGTTGGCGGTGTCCTTGGATATCTCCAACGCCTTCAACACCTTGCCCTGGAGTTGTATTCGGGAGGCACTGAGGTAATATCGAGTGCCTCCCTACCTCCGCCGCATCGTTGGGGCTTATTTGGCGGAGAGGTGTGTCACCTACACGGGAAGTGATGGCAGAAACCAGCGCCGCAAGTCGTGCGGTGTTCCACAGGGCTCAATCGTGGGCCCGCTCCTGTGGAACATGGGGACGACTGGGTGCTGCGGGGCGGCCCGGGGGAGCTCGTACAGGGAGGCAGCGTTGCTGGCGACGGCTGCGGTCTCACAGGCGGTGAGCCGCGTAGGGCGCCTAGGCCTGGAGGTGGCCCTCAACAAGTCGGAGGCCATAGTATTTCATGGCCCCCGGCCAATGAAGCGGCTTGGGTACTGGCCGGATCCCCACCCTGGGACCTCGAGGCAAAAGTACTTGTCACTGTATCGGTGGCGCGCAGCCCTGGTGGCGGAATGGCGGGACAGGCTTTCACGCCCTACCGCCGGCCGGCCTCGTGACCATTGAGGCGGTCCGGTCGGTACTCGAGCGCTGGCACGGGAGGAGGCACGGCTCCCTGTCATTTCGGGTGACGAAGGTGCTCTCGGGGCATGGTTGCTTCGGGAAGTACCTGTGTCGCACAAACAGGAAGCCCGACGCCCGGTGTCACCACTGCGTCGACTGCCGGGAGGACACGGCACGGCATACGCTGGCAGTGTGCCGCTTGGGAGGAGCCGCACCGTGCCCTCGTCTCTGGAGTAGGCAGTAACCTGTCGCTGCCAGCCGTAGTCGACTCCATGGTCGGCAGCGAGGAGTCCGGGGCGCTCTATGTTCAACTTCAGCGTCAACCAAGCGTCAACGTGCGCTTGGTCTACTGGTTAAGAGCTGGCAGAACATTGGGACTCTAGGCTCTCGGCTAGGTAAGTATTCGGCCTTACCAGAATGTAAACTCGAAAGCGACGCTCTTATCTGGACGGAATAGTTTTTATGAACGTACTGGAACATTTGTTCTTGTACATTTACAGAGGGGAGAGTGTTCGTAAAGCTTCTCCAGTGTAGACTGACTAACGACATCCATCCGGTCATTATCGGATAGTGTGACAGCCTGTCGCATCATCTATTCCATAACAAAGAGATTCTATTCTGGCAGATTACTTTATTAAAGTTCATTTTATTGTATATCTGGTGAATAGTACAAGTATTCTGATGGTGCGAAACAGGCTCTAACAAACACAATAGCTGTTATTTTTAGGGTTCTGTACCTCAAAAGGAAGGAAACAAACGGAACCCTTATCCCTATTGTGTCAGTCTCTCAAGAAACTTTTTCTCAGGAACGCGTAGAAGTATCAATTTGAAATTCAAAAAAATAAATGCGTAGGTCTGCATTCCCTTAAAGCTCTAAAAAAATCAAGCTTCTAAGTCAACGCAAATAACGGTCATTTATGCGACATATTTTTATATTCTCAAATAAATCAAAACCTACTTCCCGTTGATCTATTTGAATTATGAAATTCGGCAAGAAGCAAGACCTCACAGCACAGCAAAAGTAAAGGAAAGTGACCGAAAATCGTTAATTTGTAGTTTCATCACAGAAAAATTCCTTTACAAACCTATATTTGCAGTTGGAGAATTAACCGCGACGTATATCGATGACGTGTATTCGATCGGATCGGACCACGCACAATGAAGGGTTCCGTGGTTGGGATGAAATTTATCCATAGAACAAACTTGACATTGTAGTTGAAAAACATGTTCCCCCATACAATCCAACTGCAAATGTAAGTTTGTATGCACAATATTGAGAGATTTACAAAGTTATGTTAACACCATAGACTTCTTATAGGTTTTCCTGTAATGCATAAGTGAAGAACTATATTCTGTATGTTTTCAAAATTTTAGGGTCAGTAATTTCGGAGCAAAAAAAAAGGGGGAGTGGTCAATCTTCATCTATTTTCTTAAATAACTTTAAAATTATTTATTTTAAAACTATTAAAATATATATTTGAGACCCTCACAACAAACCCTTTAATTTGATATGTCTCACGGTATGGTTTGCGAAACTTTTTTTTTCTAATTTGCGCTCTAGACTCTCATATTAAAAATTCATTTATTTACGATACACGTCCGTGTTCGGGTCACAAAAATTCATATGTGTACCAAATTTCAACTTAATCAGTCTAGTAGATTCGTTGCAAATCGGCTGTGACAGACGATCAGACAGACACACGAGTGAGGGTTCCGTTTTTTCCATTTGAGGTACGGAACCCTAAAAAAAGAGTGTTAACCTTTTGACCGCCACAGTCATAATTATATAGACGACAGCAAAATGTGCCCAGCACGCCACGGTCACGACTACATGACAGATTTTAAGGAATAATTCGTAGCTTGGCGAGGGCACGTCTATGCTTTTTTGACGTGGTGGTCAAAAGGTTTGAGATAGGTTAAAAAAAAATCCATTCTATTTAAAGGTGGTGTAAAACGTATGTGTTTCTTACTCATTCCTGGCCTCTTGTGATCAAACACGATCTGCAGCAGTCCTATTTCTATCTTCATGCACATCTCGAAGCTGTTTATGACCACCCTGTTCAGCAGCGCCCCCATGCAGTCCACCAGCTTCTGCTGTACATCATGTTTGTTCCTGAAAGTTATTAATATTTTATCAATCAAATAAAACTCTGAAACTTGGCAATATCGGAAATAGCTGTCAAATACTCAATATTAGTAAATAGAATAAAGAAATAGAAAATAAATATTGCTCTACTGGGTGTATCAGAAAGGTGTGGTCAAATTTAAGGGAGTGGTACAGACTATGTACCAGAACAACTTTCACTGTGTGACCAACATCATAATCAAGAAAAAATAATCAGTCGTCCCATACATTAGGCACTAAAATATCGATTATGAAATGCAATCATTAATATTAGTAACACTGATTCCAAATGCCCTTTATACACCTAGGACCGTTACAACACCTAATTCAGTGTTATTATTGCAATTGTGAAGGTGCGGACTCCTGACATAAAGGTTTTTACCTACTTTGGGATTCAGAGGTTTCATATGATTGTGTAATCTCATAATATGTTAATAAAGATTATAATTCGTAGTTAAAATTGTCTTAATTATTTTCATATTTAGCACATTAATAAAAGCAAATTTTTGACAGGTTTTTGCCTAATGCCAACTTTTAGAATGCAAGTTCTTAATCTTGCTTGCATAGAGAGCAGACCTATTTCCTACAACGGCTACAACAGAAATCTCAATAACCTTACATAGGTGAACTCATCATGAGAACCTATGTAATGTTGACTTAAATAAAATTAATAAAACAACTTTGAGTATGTATCCAAAATAGTTTTTAATTATTTTATTATATAATTCATTCTTATAGTTTATAATAATGATATGGGAATAATGATAATGTTCATACGGAACTATATATAAATTTTTATATTATATATTATAAATTTTTAAAGAATAAGAATGTTAAACACTTCCTGTGCTTAGCTTGGGTAGTCTGAGTGCTCTATAGATCTCAGCCTAAGAAAGCAGTGTTACTACACAATATTTTGATTAATAATAAGGTAATATATGATTATTTAAAGATGTGAAACAAAATGTATGTATGTATATCTTTTTAGGGTTCCATACCTCAAAAGGAAAAACGGAACCTTTATAGGTTCACTCGTGTGTCTGTCAGTCTGTCTGTCACAGCAGATTTGCTCTGAATCTACTGGAGCAATATGAGCAGTGGTGGCCCAGTGGTAACGACCGCGACTTACGAGTTGTAGGTCGTAGGTTCGAACCCAGACAGGCGCTTTACTTTGTGTAAATTATTTCATCACCACTGCTCTCAAAAAGGTGAAGGAAAACATCGTGAGGAAACCGGCATGTCCTAGAACCAAAAATTCGAAGACATGTGACATCTACCAACACGCACTGGGCCAGCGTGGTGGATTACGGCCCACTCCCTCTCACAGAGAGGAGGCCTGTGTCCCAGCAGTGGGAACATTATAGGCTGATTATGTACTGGAGCAATTAAGTTGAAATTTGGAACTCATATGAATTTCTGTGACCCAAATAGGAATATGTAACTTAATTAAATGAATTTTGAATATGGGGTACTTTAGGAGAAAAATTAGAAAATAAAAATAAATGTTTTGCAAACTATACCATGTTACATATCAAATGAAAGGGCTTATGAGAATTTCAAAGGTAATTTTAACATAATTAGTTTTAAAGTTATTAAAGAAAATTGATGAAAATTTACCATTTGCTATAACCGAAGCCACTGAGCCCAAAATTTTGAGAAAATACAGAGAATAGTTCTATATACTTAAAGATTATAGGAAAACCTATAAGAAGTTGATATTCTTACAATAACATGGTAAATCACTCAATATTGTGCATACAAACTTACATTTTCAGTTGAAATGTATGGGGGAACATGTTTTTCAACTACAATGTTAAGTTTTTTTAGCAATATTTTTCCTACCTGTCTATATTCACAAAATAAAAAATACTCATAAATTACTAGATAAAGTAGTTGGCCCTTTGGAGTATGTTGACATACTAAAATAATCACCATACACTAAAGGTAATCAAACAGCATCTAAAACATAATTAAGGCAAAAAGCATGTGTCATTAATTTAGGTAAGTACACTAAGTTCCGTATTACAGAACGCCACTCAATACTCAAGCACTACTTAAAACTAGATTCAAGCCATTTGATTGGTTAAAACTAGTTTTAAGTAATGCTTGAGAATTGAGTGACGTTCTGTAATACGGACCTAAATGCATTTGCAGCAGACAATAAATTACCATTACCACATGGATATCTGGGATAATTCAAAACTGCCTCATTGGTCTAGTATTGCTTATAATGAGGTCCCATGCTTACTTGCTTAGGACTTTGTTATGCTTTCCAAAATGTCTGTCATAGACTGGAGTCAGGTTTGGTGTTCCTTTTATGGCAGTAGGCTTGTCAGATTATGTGGGACTTCATCATAACTAGCTGGAATTCAGTAGTAGCAACCAAAGAATAGTTTTGTGTTTTAATTTAGCTGTGAAATTGTAAAATTTGTATAATTTTAATAATCAGTTTTTCCTTACTCAGTTTCACTTGACTTCAAGTGTGTGATGAGTGGGAACAGTAAGTACTGCTGTAACTCTTGGACCACTTCTCCTTTTAAATCTGATACGCGATCATGAAAGTCATCAATGCTATCCTTCGTAGGACACACCATGAGAACATCGCACACGGGTTTAATGCGCGAAAATGTTTCTTTTCTATCACCATTCATCTTGTTTGCATTATACGCCTATCACTGCAGGTAATTTTTATTTAATAGGTTTGTTATTTGGAAAAAAACGGATAAACTTTAGTTTTCTAATCTAAAATATAAAAATATTCGCGCAGAAAACATCAAACGAAACGCCAAATTCTTTTTTGTGCATCCCTAGATCTCAAACTCACAGACATACTTTGACTTGATTTGACATCTTTTACTTTTGACATTTTAAAATTACTCGCCTTGCAAATCATTGCATTGAATGAAAATAATCGACTAATGATCACATAATCATCGTAGGTCGCAAAATTTTGCACTGTACTGATTTTTTGGTATTTTAGTAAGATAGATACCAATTTTAGTATAAAACCAAGTTGGCAGCTTCGAAAGACCTGTGCTAACTACGTGGTGCAAATTTTCGGACTTCTTTCAGTTTTAGGCTATAACTTCTAAAAGGTGCATCCTACGGAATTTTATCTGTCTGGCGTTGGCGTTGTTCATGTCGACAGCGATGTGAAGGAAATTTTTGACACCATTTATTAGTTTGTAAATAGTTTTAGCTAAGTTAGGATATTAAATTGTTATTTTTATTAATCGATTAGGTATATTAAGTTAAGTTACAATTAAGTTATAAGTGGTGACACAGCGAAAGAAATAACCAAAGTAAGCTTAATCAGTGGATGTTTTTATTAGAGTTAATATTATGGATGTTTTGTATCACCATTTTGAACAAGTGGAAATTTTTATCCTCATTATTTTCGACCATTCTGCGAACAACTGCTTTACTACCCGCTCCCGCGCACTGCTCACCGCCGAGAAATGAAAATCCAGCAGTGTATTTTTTTGACGCGCTGGGATGCAATACTCAATTCTCAATGCTCGGCTTATGCTCTCGGTGTTAATACCATTTTTGCTCATGCTACGTGGTTAATCCGGCACAGAGTGCACGGTTAAAAATCGTCGCAGAAAAAAATCGCCAGTGGAAACGGGCCCGGGGGCTAATCCGAAATGAAACAAATAGTGTAACAAACAAAATAACAAATAGTCTGTGAATGCATGGTTCGATGGCTCGCATACCAAATTGTATGTCATCATCAGCCGAAAGAATTAAGCCACAAATTGTATAGCATTTAGTAGCACAAAATATATATGTTCATAGAAAGATACAAAAATTAGAATGATAATGAACGAAACGTAATAAAATTTCAAAAGAGGAATTGTCAAAGTCAGATGTTAATTGCTTTCTGTCAAATAGAATTAAATGGAATTGAGAACGCGATTCAATGATTAAGTTACCTTAGATAATCATGTTTTTATGATTGTGTAAAGTGTGAGAAATATTCCAAAATGTTTACCTTGGTGGGGCAGCGCGTCTTACATAAGTGCCTCAAAATTTTGAGGTTATCTGTTGCAGATTTCAGCAACTTGCCCGACATCAAGAAATTGAATGCGGTTAGGACTGTTGAAAAGACAATAGATACGAACACATCCATCTTTATCGAAAGTCCTATACACGTTAAGATCCAGCCGATCGATGTGAACGACCTTAAAGCTCACAACAAACTGACTATGACATTGTACAGCCAAGGCAAAGACACTAGTGATTTTCAAGTAAAACAGACATCCAAACGCCTGGAATTGCTGAACAAGAATAGAGCGTCGGACAGAAACGACGTCTGCCTGATCCAGGTACCATATAATTTAAATGTGCAGGTTACAACAACAGATTATGCTTCAGTACACTTAGCTAAATTAGAAGGACAGGAGTTTGTTGTTAAAACTCAGAAAGGGACCATTAATGTATCTGATCTGAAAGCACAGAATATTGTGGTTGAAAGTATTGAAGGGGAAGTAAAGTCAGAGGGGAGGTTACAAGCAAGTAACATAGATTTAAAAACCGGGTTGAATTCTGGAATTACCTGTAACAACATAATGTCGAATGGCTTTAGTGTTACGACACATGCTGGTCCAATAGTTGTAAAGTCTTGTTATAGTGAGAAATCCCATTTCACTACATTAATGGGCAACTTGAAACTATACAGCCTGCACAGATCAGTATTGATTGATATCATACAGAAAGGCAATCTTCACATCACAGGTTTCTCAGGGAACATACAGGCTTCGTTAAAAAGCGGAGATGTCTTCATGCACGCTTCACAGTTTACAAATCAGAGCAGTATTTTCATACACGAAAAGGGCAAAGTTGAGCTTCTTATGCCAGACATAATAAAAAATTTACCTTCTACTAATTTGATAGCAGAAAAGATAATAGTTGATGAGAAGATACTGAAGCTAGGACGGTTTATGGATGACTCACATCCCAAGAGGTTCCGGTTTGAGAAGGAGCCACATACTGAGTTGCACATAGTTTGTAAGAATGGCTCAATTGCATTAGAGGAAACGGATTTACCAGTTTTTCTGTAGTGAACTAATCTGTTTGATATGAAACATGTACATTAGGTTATATATTGGAGTTTATACTGTGTATCTTCATGAAAGTGCTTGTTACTTTTTTTTATGAACTATAATATTCATTATAATTATTAAATGTATTTTTAACAGTGAAATGTGTTGATGATTTTGGTGATAAAGTAAAGAAGTAGTTAAGTAATCATGTAATTTCCATAACATTCATTTAATATTATTTCAAAGTAGTTTTTTTAAATAATATGTATATCTTATATATAATTTTAGTGTTTTTATATAATTACTATGTGCAATGTTTACTCTAATATTATCATTGTTGTGTCTTCCATGAACCATACAAGAAGAACTAATTAGGATGCATCATTAATTCTCACTCATGTTGAACATAAGTGTGATCATCATAAATTTTAAAGTCTACTGTATGACTGAATCATTCTTAGGATAAAAGAAGTACTACTATACGGCCAAAGTAACACTTTGTGTAAAGCAATTTGTACAAGTATATTAACATACATTTTATTCATGCATTTATAGCTAGCATTTGAAATTAAGTCAATTGAAATGATATTGCACAGTGAGGTTGTCTCAGCTCATTACATTTAAAGATTTATTTTTGTAGGTCCTATATCCTCGTAAGGCCCAACGACCTAATTTAATGACAAAAAAAATTTGACACTCCGGCCCGAGACACTATTTAAAATCATTTAAATTATATATCTAATCATAAAAATATATATCGACCTAAATTTGGGTTGGGCCTTACGAGGCTAAAAGACATTAGTGTGTATGCTTATACCATAATGTCTAAATATTACTAGTCCTTATTTATTCATTTGTTAGAATTATTTAAATATTCTTCTCTAAGATTTCAAAATGTTAGTAACTATTCAACATTGTTATTTATTTAGGTAGTGAATTGTTGAAGAGATCATTAAAATATTATTTCATTTGATAGGTATGTATTATTTCGAATATATCCTTTCACACTTGATAACATTGAAAGAATGGTTTGAGTGAATTGATCTAATCCCTCAGTTATTTATTTGTCATTTATTATGTATTTCCCAGTTTGTTTACTTTTTATCTAGGTAAGCGTTAATTGGGTACAAAGATGATGGATCGTGTAGTGCGGGGCGCCGCCGCCGCTGTGATAACGAGGCTGTTTATATGCTGTGCGAGTGCGCGCGCGCGCCAGTCTTACCGCCAGCCGCAACCGCCATGCCGGCCTGCGCGCCTGAGTACAGTCGCCTCGCGCGCTCCAACACAGAGCTAGTCTTCTCTCCGCGAGTCAAACGATGCTCGCACCAGCCGCCGCCCTTCACGGCGCTGCGGCGATCCTTCTCCTCCACTTTCTCCTTGATACCTGAGGAGCGTGCCATATCACCTGAACGCCCACCGCCGCTGCCGCGCTTTATCAGAATCATCACATGGGGTCCGCGGCTCATGCTACGGCCGCTCATCGCCATACTAAGCCTCATCGCCCATCCGGCTTGGAAGCAAATTTTGGTCGTTCTGCCTACGTTATGGATCGCCGCCTCGCTATTCTTATTTTGGAAGTGTGTACAGTGCCCTCTTGGAGTTTTCAAGATGATTGGACGTGTCATTAGCTCAAAAAACCAGAAAAAACCACGTACTGTGCTGATTAGTGGAGGAAGCTCAGTGCAAGCTTTACACCTAGCTAGAAACTTCCATTCGGCAGGCGCAAGAGTTGTAGCGTTTGAAATAGAAGGCCAATTTGCATTGTTGAAATACTCTGCTGCGGTGCATAAGTTTTACACAGTGCCGCGGCCGAATCCAGCTGATCCTCTAGCCTATGCGCGGGCACTTAGAGAAATAGTGGAATCAGAGTCGGTGGTGTTCTATGTACCGGTGAGCTCCACTACTCCAGCGTATTACGATGCGCTTGCCAAGTCACATTTAGAAGTACTTGGATGTCAGTGCTTTGTACCTTGCGCTCGTGACGTTGTTACGTTAGATGACCCTTTGGAGTTGATGAGGGTATGTCGCGCTGCTGGCCTAGCGACACCCCAGTTTTGGGTGGTGGCCAACGACGAAGATGTTCGTGCGTGGTACGATAGCGGAGCTTCTAAGGAGGGAAGACATTTCATTGCAAGTGCTGGTGCACGTGGGGCCAGAGACCGATTGCGTTTTATCATGCCCGAAGACAAAACACAATTTAGATTCCCACGGGAAATCAGTGCGGAGAAACCGTGGGTTATTGTTCGGGAGGCAAAGGGAGAGAGGATTGTGACGTGCACTACTTTAAAAGAGTCGCGCGCAGTCAACAATGTTTCGTGCCGGGTAGACTCTGCAAGAAAGGGACTGGTGCCTCAAAGGGATGAAGAAGCTGACGCTTGGGTACAGCGATTTGTATCATTCCTTGCACCGGCGAGGCCTATGACTGGACACGTGTCATTCAGACTTGTTCGCGAAGAGCAGACTACGAACGGGCATACTAATAAACTGGTGGCTATTGGAGCTCGAGTTGGAGTGTCTTTGCCGTATTTGTGCCAAGGAGCGGCACGTTGCGGGCACGCAGCAACTATGGGCAAGCTGTTGGATACCGTGCTGGACACTCGCGAGGCTCTATTCACATTCTGGGACCCGCTTCCATACTGTGCGTACTACCAATCACGTACGCCAGACGATCGGAGGCCGCCGCCTCCGGAGCCTTGCAAGACGCCACCCAATGTTCCTCTCTGAAGTGTAATGTAGTGACGTCGTAGGAATTATTTATTAAAGACACTCCCTGAAGAGTGCGTGAGTGGGAGCTCTCTCGGCGTGTGCCATAGTTAAGTCACGCTCTCTGTGTGTTGTTTGCTCGTCTCGCTTGTGAACAAGTGTGTGATGGAGAGACAATACGATATGATGTAACTACTAAGTAGATATTTTAAGTATATGTGTACCTACAAAATGTAATGTTATCTTACCTACATTATTGTTAGGTTTAAGAAATAAAAAGAGGTCGATATTTTTAAATATTTTTGTTTATTTTCTTAATTCATGCAGGCGTTCCAATAGCTTTAAAACATAGGTACACAAGTATATGGACACAATGACGCAAATATATCTCATAATCATAATACATCACATCACATAAAGGTCCGTTTTATCTGGGTATTAATTACCGTCTCTTAATAGTCCAATCAAATCTCTATCCCAGAAAACCAATCTGTACCTATCCATGAAAGTATATTGTTTATAAAAACAGCCAAACAATCGTTAAATAAGCTTGTTAATAATCTTTTTTTATCACCAAGCAAGTACGTTGCCAAGTTATTTTTCCACAAGATCTGCGGGAAAAGTGTGATCTGTGGCCGGGCGCCCCCAGTGACCCGGACGAGATAAGCGCTATCTCTTCAAGTGCACTACAATTTATAATAATATACTTGCCACTTATCGGGTTAAATGGACAAACACCATCCCTAAGATGTGGGTAAGCAGATTCTTAAGGCAGGCGTTTGATACCTACGGAAGATCTGCCGATTATCATTTCGCCATGAAGAATCTATACAGGTTTTATTGAGAGGGGTCAGTATCCCAACAATCTCAAATTAATGGAGTAGGTAGCTGTGATGTAGGTAACCAGTGCGTCAGTCAGTAGTAAAAAATTAAGCAAAACTGCATTGAAAGATAAGATGTGCATCAAAAGTCAAACTGAGAATCAAACCAAGTCATTTTCTTGGGCTGTTAATTTAATTATTTATTTATTTATTTATTAAAACTTTATGCACAAGTGAAAAAAAAATAATACCGTACAAAGGCGGACTTAATGCCTGAGGCATTTTCTACCAGTCAACCTTAGGGTGATGCAGAGAAGACACATGGCAGGTGCAACTTAAGGGATAGATAAGACGAATATAACTACATAATACAAGAATAGATACGTAGATACATACATATAAATAGAATAAACTTTGTCAGGATAAATAACGATCGGTAGAGGAGAAAACGAATCCAGCAAAATATCAGCGCTGGGATGTTTCTGCCAACTTCTTACGTATATGTTCACGTGCCTTCAGTTTAAAAGACAACCGACTGGTCGCCGTCCTGATGTTCAGAGGGAGCGCATTCCAAAGAAAGACAGCCTGGACAAAGAAAGATGAGCGAATGAAACCAGAGCGGTGAGAAGGACATCGAAGAAGACGATTGTTGGTGGAACGAAGATTTTTACTATGGGCAGAGCACAAGTATTGAATATGGGAAGTCAGGTAAGAAGGAGAAGTGGGTTTGTTGAGAATAGAAAACAACATAGACAGAGCCCTCACCTCTCTGCGCTGACGAATGGGTAACCATTTTAGAAGCACACGGTGTGCGGATACATGATCATACTTACGAAGATTGAAAACGAACCGAATGCAATTATTGAGAAGTCGGTCAAGTTTATTGAGGAGATCTGCATTCAGGTCATAGTAACACACATCACCATAGTCAATTATGGGAAAGATTAAGGACTGTACAAGCATTGCCTTTATGTGTGATGGGAGAAGATTTCTCAACCGATAGAGCCCTTTTTAGGAATTATTCCTTAGCTAGTACATCGTCGCTCTAATACGAGTACTTAGGTATAAGTTCCAAAGCATGAACAAAACGCCTATCTACCATATTGACTTAAAGTCAATACCTAATAATTACTAGGACATGTTTGATTAAAACGTCTTCCGATGTTTATATCCTGGCTACGTGTGTGAATCAAATCATTACTTAGATGTTTTTACACTAGGGCAATAATCGAGATAGGTGGGCGCCATTTTCTTTTTGCAAACTACAAACCGTGTCTACCTAAATCACAACTTGCCGGTTGTACTTGTGTTCCCCGTCTTAGTCGTAGTTGGTCTCTTGAATAAGTTGGTAGTTAGGTACAGTCGCCAGCACATCACCACAAATTGTCAAATTTCTTTAAATGATTTTAAACCTTAAAATATTAAAGGTTAAGTTCAAAATCGAATGAGAAAATTTGACAGTTTGTGGTAACTTGATGTGCTGGCGATTTTACCTTTTTTTTCTGAAGGAAACCTTCAATAATGGGATTTTTACCTCACTAAAACCACCCCGGTGGTCACCATCTGTACATGGAAAGGGGCATCGCCTCTATGCAATACCTGTTAGGGCACATCTCTGGGAAGATTGTAAAAGGGGCTTCCCCGAAACCTAGCTTTGCCAATATGCAAGGCAGCACGTAACCACTGTGCGCCGGCCGCCGTCTTCCCTGAAGTCACTCAGCGGGCGGACAGTGTCCCCACTCTGAGCGCCCAAATAGCGACTGTACCTAGTGACGGTATCATGAGTTTACTTACTAAGTTTCGCATTATCAGTATTCAGTAGGTACAGCATCTATACCTAATGCTCCTGTCACTGCGGGGAGTTGCGTAACACATAAAATTACAATTGATCGCAATGGGCTTCATTTTGACGATTCAGCCACGTTGGTTGCGTTATTTACGTTGTCGAGCAGACGAATTTTTTTAACCTATGAAGCAATATCCTTCAAAACTCTCGGATTGTTGCCAAAACACTAGGAATGGATGAAGGGCGGGCATTTTAGGGGACTGTCTTATGTAATTTTGACATTCAAAAACTGCTGGTTTTCAGCCTATTTTAAATGAATGACTCTTGATTTTGTTTATTTATTTATTTATTTAACCATTTATGTGTACTCACACAAACTGACAAGAACCAAGAACAGAAAAATACGAACAGAGGTGATGCTTATTTCTAAATAAATTCTTCCAGCATAACTGCGATAGAAAAGTTTTTCGTTGATAAAAGACTGAATTTATGTTGTCCCTACTCTCAACCAGTTTTCTGGTTATCTCTACGTCTTCATATACGCATGTACATACTATGTTTCAGCCGATAGAACAGTAGGTACCTAAGTTGTTTGTCAATGTAGAACTAGACTTTATTATTTGAACTCTTGAACTTTGTATTAATTTAACACACATAATTATTATAATAATAACATTAATGGTTTACTAATCTAAACTCTCATTTTTAATTTGCTAGACCAAACGACAAATGCGATCGACCTTTTTTTAAAAATATAACTAATATTACAGAGACAACACGACAATAGTGGAGGTCCTCCTGCAGAGAATGATTCAGTGGTCCTTAATGAGAGTCAGTCGATGACTAGATTAATTACTAGGTTATTTTTTGTCGACACCAAATGTCATTTTAGACCCGATTTCACCAAACTATTCTTAATTAGCCATTAGCAAAGCTGTTAAAATTGACGTAGACGTCAAAAAAGTTTACGTTCTATGGAGAGATCATAACAAGGCGTTGCTAAATCAAAGGTCAAGTAGTGAGTAGTGATTGAGTGAACAAAAACGACAGGTCTGACTTTTCATTCACTCTCGTTTATAAGATGCCAAAACAAAATGTCAGGGCGTCTTAACAGCCGCCATGGGATCTGGAGGCAAAAGTCCTCGCGCAAATATGGGAGTGGCGCGAGGAGGCGAAACGCCGGGGCGTAACTCCGCTGCCGTGAGCAATCACGGCACAGCGGACAGAGCTCCGGCGGGATCTCATGGTGACATGGAGAGTGCGATTTGCGAGAGGCACTTTCCATGCAGTTATCGCCGCAATTGTGGCGTGCCCAGCACTAGCTGGGTACGCCACAATTGCGGCGATAACTCCCCTCTTTGAGGAGTGGCTAGAGAAGCGCCACGGCGTCCCCACCTTCCACCTGACGCAGGTCCTCACCGGACATGGATCATCTTACCTTCGCTCATTTCAATCATCTTTCTTCAATCATCTCACCTACAGCTTCGGGAGGTTCCTGTATCGGATAAGACGTGAGAAAACGCCCGGGTGTCACCACTGTGTGGATCGCCCGGAGGACACGGTGGAGCATACGGTAGAGGTCTGCTCGGCTTGGGCAGAGCACCGCCGTGTTTTCGTGGAGGCGATCGGTGGCGGTGATCTCTCGCATCCGGCCCTGGTCCAGGCCTTGGTACGGAGCGAGAGGGCATGGGAAGCACTCACCTCGTTCTGCGAAGCAGTAATGCTCGCGAAGGAGGAGGCGGAACGGGTGAGGGAGAGGCAAACTTAACCTTAACCTTAACATTGTAGTTGAAAAACATATTCTCCCATACATCGATATATGCCACGGTCAATTCTCCAACTGCAAAGTTAAGTTGGTCGATTATTACTCGTTAACTTGTAAAGTTCACTTAGCTGTGACAGTTTTCCTTTTTATTTCATTATATGTAGGGGAAAGGTGTAGGTACGAGATGATTAACGTAAGGGAGAATGCTTGTAGTTTAAACGATATTCAATTTAATACTGATGTAAAAGCGTTTAATCATAGTAAATTTATCCGTCTACCTGTGGTCATACTCATAATGTTAATTTTATTGATATATTAATATTATAATTCACATTTTTTTAAACACTACCAAAGAATCATCTTGTACACCCCGGTGTCCAAGATGATCCCTGTGGTAGGGGTAAGATGATCCAGGTGATCATGTTGCCCCTATTTTGGGAATATCCTAGGTTTTGGTAGAATTAAATTTAATAAAATTGTGTGAAAGGTGGTCATCTAAAATCAACAGCGCACCCAGCGCTGTTGATTTTAGAGTAGCCTCTGCTTCGTGTGGCGTACGCTAAACTAAACGCTCGTCTGGTCAACGTTATAGATTCGATGGCATGGATAGTTATTCGTCTCTTGAATGGATCTTAACACGGAATAAGACCCGTTTACCACAGGTTTCTTAAAGGCCCGTGCTCGAGCAGTTGAGGTGGATTCAGGAGCACGAAGGGCTATATCTGGATGCTGCTGACGGAATCCTCTCAGCCAATCATATCAAACTTTGTCTCTGTGGAAAGGATGGACGATATTGTTTTTAACAGCAAGTTGATAGGTACGCCAACGTTAAAACATCTTGTCTCGTTAATTCATACATCCTTGTCTCCATATCTTTAATGTGCTTCACTAGTTCAATTTACTGTTCTGTCGTAAAAACTGTTTTTTACTAAATACTTTATTGCACCAACAGTCACATTATTTATTTATGTTTTAGTCTATGATTTTTTTATTAAAATACATAGAATAAAACATAATATATTAAGATATACCTAAATGGTTCAAGGTGCGGATCATCTTGTACACCAGTACCATAATCATGTCGCCCCAACATCAATTTTTTTATTCAATGTTCGATAACATAATCTATATCTTTTCAACTGTTACCACGCCATAAAAAAAAAACAAAATAGACCAATAAACAGAGGTACCAATACAACAACCTTTACAATAGACTACCTAGATCACATTTGACATAAACTTAAAGTCAGCCTTACCTTAGATTAGAGATATATTTGTTGAACAACAAAGCTGAACCGAAGCAGTAACAACGCATATTAGGCTTTCATTCGGCACGTGCTTATCGGCAAACTTCGTTCGGCAATTACTTGGCACAATGTGAGATAAGCCGAGCGGCTTTTACCCGAACATGTATCTACATACCTATAAGTATTCGATTTTCGACCCGAACCGGTCGAAGTGGCGGTGCTTGCGGGAGGCCAATTTCCGTTGCGTGTGAGCAGCCCTTATATGGGCCGTGCGCGATTCCAATTTTCATAAAAGGCATAGGGATTTGGGCTTCCTACCACGTTATATCTTGGCGATCTCAGTATGAATACTCTATATTAGGCACTGGAGAACAATCTTATATTTTACGTGTGCCTACTGCCTATGCCTAATATCTAGGTGCGCGAAATAGTGTCTATAGGTAGGTACATATGCGTGGCATAATAAGCTTGTGGTGGAGTAACATGATTATTTACTTACGATAATAATCATTACTTTCACCAAGCGTCCCTGAAGAAAATACTTTAATTGTGTGACGTTCTCAGGCAAATTACTCATTTTAGAAGACATCTTATAAGCATAAAAATAGCGTGCAGCAGCGGACGATCGAAACATTTTATTTTTAAATTCAGCATCCGAGTTATTGCGTCGAATTTGCATAACAATACCAGGCCATTCAGAAAGTATTGCGATAAAGAGTTTTTATGTATGATGAGAGACTGGCCAGTTACAATCTATTTTGAAAATATGATTATTTGTAAATAGAAATAGGTAGTTACGTTCCAATTTCAAAATTTCCCTCCACATTGTTTGCGAGCTAATTTAAATGACCGTGTCTCAAAAAAAATGGACGCGCCGGGAACATTTTCGCGCTATGATTTTTTATGATTTCAAGTGTCGCCTGGCATTGCACTGGAATGGCATTCGTGGATGAAGGCCCTTCTAAGGCAACCGTGTATCGTTGGTACAATTCATTCAAGTGCGGTCGACTAACTTCGGGGGTTGAAGAAAGAAGTGATCGCCCTTTGACGGCTGTTATGGAAGAAAACGTGCTAGCAGTGAAAAATCTAATCCATGACAATAGGCGAGTTACGTATCAAGAGATTCAGCACATATTGCGGTAAAAATCTAGTATCGTTTGGCAGGAGAAGGGGGCTGACTACAGATACTGGGGCAGATTTGGTTATCAATCGCCCATTTTAATCGTTTCGTTTTCGCTTCTTATCGGATTTGAGGTTAGAAACATTTTTTATTAATTTTTCGAAAAATATGCATTACCTTGTAATAAGAGTGGTAGCGTTATAATCGGGGACCCAACCCCTACCAACTTTAGCTCCTTTTACCCCCCAACTCCTGCCAAACGATACTAGATCCAACCCCATATTGCAGGTTGGATCGGGCTGCCTTCGCGAAATTCTATACGTTCATTTTCGCGTGTGGAGGATAGTTTCACGCTGGGTACCGCACAACCTCACCGATGCTCAGAAGCAGGCCCGGGTGGAATGGTGCCGTGATATGATAAACAAATTTGAAAGAGGCTCGTCTCGACGTGTGTACGACATCATTACAGGTGATGAGTCTTGGATTTATTAATACGATCCAGAAACGAAGCGCCAGTCGACGGTGTCGGTGTTTCAAAACGAATCAACGCCTACCAAAGTGAAGCGATCTAGAAGCGGGGGGAAGATTTTGATCGCAAGCTTTTTCAATTTGACTGGCTACTTGGTATCAATTTCTTTACGGAACCAAAGAAGCATCAACGCTGAATGGTATACTACCAAATGCTTGGCCGAAGTTTTCTCTGTTGTGAGCAACAAGCGACCAAACACAGGGCTCCGCGGACTAGTGCTCCAGCACGACAAGGCGCCTTCGCACACCTCGCTCAAAACGAGGGGCTTCCTGGACAGCACGCCGGTCAAACTCCCGGGTCACCCTCCTTACAGCCCTGATCTAGCACCGTGTGAATTCTTTTTATTACCGAAAATAAAAAATCGTCTCAAAGGGATACAATTTTCGTCGCCACATGATGCGCTGTTAACGTTCGAGCAGGCTGTAAACGAGGTGGGGTGCATGTTGAGAAGCCTCCTCGTGGCGCACCCTGGGCAACGTCGGCTCCAACTGCCCACCAGGTTTTGGTGGACACTTGGTGCTGGCGGCGAATTCTCAACAAACGGGGAAGGGTCACGGTTCCAATCACCGATCATCCACGATGGTCGGTGAAGGGAACCGGGCTAGAGTTGGTCGTACGCCTACTCCCCCTCTGCTTACAGAGGGGAGTTGAGTTGGCGTACACTGGGGAGTCCCAATCCCAAGGTCTAGCGTGCCGAGGGGATGAATGGCCGGAGGGTTATCTGGTCGCTAGCGCGAACAGGGACCTCACCCTTAAAAGGAAAACAATGAAAAAATGCAGGCTAATGGAAATATTCCCCAGGCGGGCAACCTCCATAAGGAGGCACAATCCCGCCCTTCCACGGAAGGCAGCCCCACCGTATCTGGGGGGGGGCACCCATAGCCTCGTAGGCCAGCAGACCACCGGTCTTCGTCAACAACCTCTTGCGTCGCAAGAAAAGGAGCTCTGGGTTAGCCTGGAGCGACTGTGCGACGCAACAAAGCCGCTTGCCGTCGTTGATGGCAACAACAGCCGAGGAGGCTCATGTCCTGAAAAGGACCGACTGTTGGTGTCAGATTCTGACACCGCATCCGAAACGATGAGTTTGGTGAGCGTGGCGAGCGTGAGCTCAAAGCGCTCGCAAACTAAAGAAGAGGTGGGTGGCCGATTTTGGCAAAAAACCACGCGAAAGAAGAAGCGTGCGGGGTCAGGCTCTTCTAGTGAGGAGAGCCTGCCGGTTGCTAAAGTCCCAACACTCACTAGTGGGCGAGGTCGTGCAGTGGCGAGTGGAGCCCCCGCTCGCTTACCGGAGCGCGGCGTGCGGGGTCGGTTCAGGTCGGTTTCCCGACCCGATACGCCGGCCCCGGTGGGGAGTGACCCCGGGCCCACGACCGTGGACCCTAGCGAGGGCATCTTGCTGGGGTCTAACAAGGCGGAGGCGAATGCCGCTAAGCGGGCGCAGCGCAAGGCGGTGGCGGCTGATGAAATCAGCGAGTTGGCCCGTCAGGCGCGAGAGCGGCGCTCAGCCCGGATGACTGCTGGGGAGAGCCCATCGGCGGTGGCTCTCAGTCGCCAAGCTCTGGACGGCGTGGATGTCGTCCTGAAGGTTGCCACCAAATCGGGCAACCTAAAGGGCACATTCACCCGTGCTCTGAAGGAGGCGGCTGATGACATCAGGGAGGCAGTTGAGGTCCTCCTCAGTCGCACGAGCACGGAGGAGACGGCAAAGTTGTGGGAGGAGAATAGCCGTCTCCGGTCCGAGCTGGAGGACCTCAAACGGGAGTTTGCTGCTCAGAGGAAAGACTGGCAGCGGCAAGCACCTCCCGCAGCCACCGGCCCCACTCCTGCCGCGCCTTCGTCGGCCCCTGCACCTGTTCCACCACCTGCCTGGTCGGACCACGACATGGAGAGGGTGGCCAGAATTTGCATGGTGCAGTGTGGGGGCATGGTGGATGCGCGACTGGATGCCCGCTTGGAGGCCATAGAGTCGCGACTCCCCCCGGCTGAAATCATCCGACCGCCGCTTGCGGCAGATAAGCGGAGGAAGGAGGCGGAGGCGAGAGCGGCGGCGGTGGCTGAGCCGAACCAGCCCGGGAAGGGGGCCAAAAAGCCCGCGAAGGGGACCCAGAAGCCCGCGGAGGCAAAGTCCGTGCCCACTTCCCGAATGGCTGCTCCCCCGGCAACCGCGCCCGGAACTACCACAGAGGCCTGGACGACGGTCGTCAAGAAGACGAAAAAAAAGAAGAAGACGGCGCCGCCGCCAGCACCCGCTAAAGCACCGGCACCAGCACCGAGGAGGACCCAAAAGCCGCCTAGGACGAGAGCCCCACGCTCCGCGGCTGTGGTGGTAACACTGCAGCCCGCAGCCATCGCGAGGGGCCTCTCCTATCAGGCGGTAATGGTTGATGTGAGGAGCAAGATCGCGTTCCCCGACCTTGGCACACCAGCTGGCTTTATTTATAAGCAAGCCATTACGGGAGCGAGGTGTCGGGTGCCTCCAGCGCTGAGAAGGCGGACACATTGGCCGCCAAACTGAGAGGGGTCCTCAACCCGGAGGACGTCCGGGTGTCCAGGCCTATGAAGACTGCTGAGCTGCGCGTCGACGGACTGGATGACTCGGCGACCCCAGCTGACGTCGTGGCGGCCGTTGCCAAGGCCGGTGGATGTCCACCGGAAGACGTGCGGACGGGTGAGATCCGCGCCGACGCCTCCGGGCCTGGCACGATTTGGGTGCGGTGCCCGGTGGCGGCGGCAAACAAGGTCGCCAACGGTGGGCGTCTGTTGGTGGGATGGGTTGCAGCAAGAGTCAAGCTGCTGCAACCCAGGGCATTGCGGTGTTACCGGTGCCTGGACATGGGGCATGTCCGGGCACGGTGCACCGCTGAAATAGACCGCAGCGAGCAGTGCTATCGCTGCGGTCAGCCCGGCCACAAGGCGGCCCAGTGCTCCGCGGCACCAAACTGCAGCCTCTGTACAGCTGCAGGGAGGCCCGCGGGGCACAGGGCTGGCGGCAAGGCCTGTCGTGCGCCAGCACAAAAAAAGAAGAGGGGAGCCATGGCTGCCGGGGGCTCTTTACCCCCCCCTCAGCCTGGCTGCCCTATGGCTGACTCCCGGCCTGTGAATGGTGCGGAGGGGATGGACTGCGTCTAAAAGCGCTGTACCATTTCCTCCAGAGCAATATCAACCACGCTGCCAGAGCTCAGGATCTCTTGCTCCAGAGCATGGCAGAGTGGTCGATCGACGTGGCTGTGGTCGCCGAGCCGTACTTTGTCCCCCCCAGGGATAACTGGGTGGGAGACCTGGACGGTTTGGTGGCCATCATTGGCGGGGCTCTCGTCAACCCGTCCCGAGGACACGGCTGGGTGGCCGCCCTCGCGGACGGCATTGGCACGGTTGGGGCGTATTTCTCGCCCAACAAGAGTCTCGCCGACTTCGAGAACTTCCTTGTCGAGTTGGGTGCCGTCGTGGGCCGACTCCACCCTCACCCGGTGCTGTTGCTCGGGGATCTCAACGCCAAGTCTGCGGCGTGGGGATCTCCGGTGACCGATGCTAGGGGTGAGGCGCTAGAGGAGTGGGCGGTCACGACTGGCCTGGTCGTCCTGAATCGGGGCTCGGTCCACACGTGCGTGCGGCAGCGGGGCGGATCTGTAGTGGACGTCTCGTTCGCTAGCCCTGCTGTCGCGAGCCGTGTCCGTGACTGGCGTGTCGCCGTGGAGGTGGAGACGTTGTCGGATCACCGATACATCCGATTCGACGTCTCCACCCAGACCACCGGCGGCCGTAGTCCATCGGCCCCGCGAAGGGACGGTCCGCGCTGGACGCGTAAGCGCATCGACAGGGAGGTTCTCGAGGAGGCCGCTATTGTTCAGGCCTGGATCCGGGAGTCGGCAACAAACGGACCCATCGACGTCGAAGAGGAGGCGCTGTGGTTCCGCGGGGCGATGACACAAATCTGCGACGCGTCCATGCCCCGCGTCCACTCACATCCAGCAAAGCGCCAGGTGTACTGGTGGTCTACCGAGATCGCACAATTACGTGTCGAGTGCGTAGCGGTTAGACGCCGGTACACCCGATACCGGAGGAGACGTCGTCGGGTCCCTGACGAAGAAGCCGCGCTGTATGAGGTGTACCGCGCGGCGAAGCAGGCCTTGTGGCTGGCCATCGGCGAAGCGAGGACGCGAGCCAGGGAGGAGATGTTGGAGACTCTAGACGGAGATCCGTGGGGGCGCCCTTATCGTGTGGTTCGAGGGAAACTTCGAGCCGCGGCGCCTCCACTCACGGAGAGTCTCCAACCTGAGCTGCTGGAGGAGGTCGTCGCAGCCCTCTTCCCGGCAAGAGCGGAGCATACTCCGCCGCCGATGGCTTTGCCCACAGCCGCAGAGTCTGCAGAAGAAGAGAACGCCATCAGCGTCCCAGAGGTGACACAAACAGAGATGGGGGCAGCCGTGACGCGGCTCCGGGCCAAGAACGTGGCTCCGGGGCCCGACGGGATCCACGGCCAAGCGCTTGCCCTTGCTCTGAAGGAGCTAGAGCCCCACTTGAGAGGACTCTATACAGCGTGCCTTGAGCAGGGCCAGTTTCCTACTTTGTGGAAATCTGGTCGTCTGGTCCTGCTCAGGAAGGCGGGGCGCCCTGCGGACTCACCGTCCGGGTACAGGCCCATAGTGTTGCTAGACGAGGTGGGTAAGATGTTTGAGCGGATAATCGCTGCCCGCCTCGTCGGCCACTTGTGCGGAGAGGGGCCTGACCTGGCCGAGAGCCAGTTCGGCTTTCGGAACGGGCGCTCCACCATCCACGCGATTTCGCGGGTGAGAGTCCTGGCGGAGGAAGCGGTGTCCCGGGGCGGGGTGATGTTGGCGGTGTCCTTGGACATCTCCAACGCCTTCAACACCCCTGCCCTGGAGCTGTATTCGGGAGGCACTGCGTTACCATCGGGTGCCTTCCTACCTCCGCCGCATCGTCGGGGCTTATTTGGCGGAGAGGTGTGTCACCTACACGGGACGTGATGGCGGAAACCAGCGCCGCATGTCGTGCGGTGTTCCACAGGGCTCGGTCGTAGGACCGCTCCTGTGGAACATCGGGTACGACTGGGTGCTGCGGGGCGAGCTCCAGCCGGGCGTGGACCTGACGTGTTATGCGGACGACACACTGGTCACGGCCCGGGGGAGCTCGTACCGGGAGGCAGCGTTGCTAGCGACGGCTGCGGTCTCACAGGTGGTGAGTCGCATACGTCGCCTAGGGCTGGAGGTTGCCCTCAACAAGTCGGAGGCCTTGATCTTTCATGGCCCCCGGCGGGCGCCGCCGCCGGGATCACACATCGTGGTCGGGGGGGCCCAAATCGCTGTCGAGTCCACCATGAAGTACCTAGGATTGGTGCTCGACAGCCGGTGGGATTTTGGCCCCCATTTCCGGCGGCTGGCGCCCAAGTTGTTGGGCGCGGCTGGGGCGTTGTCAACGCTGCTTCCCAATCTGGGGGGCCCGAGCGCCGCCTGTAGGCGGCTCTACGTGGGGATCGTGCGATCGATGGCCCTTTACGGGGCCCCGATCTGGGCGGCTGACCTGACGGCCGGAAGCATCGCAGTCCTGCGGAAGCCGCAGAGAGCGATGGCCGTCAGAGTCATCAGGGGATATCGCACGATCTCCTACGAGGCGGCTTGCGTACTGGCCGGATCCCCGCCCTGGGACCTCGAGGCGAAAGTACTCGCGTCACTGTACCAGTGGCGCGAGGAAGCGAGGGCGCGGGGCGAGTGGCTTATGCAGCGACATATGGAGCTGCGTCGGTCACAGCTCCGCGCAGCCCTGGTGGCGGAATGGCGGGACAGGCTTTCACGCCCTACCGCCGGCCTCGCCACCATCGAGGCGGTCCGGCCAGTGCTCGAGCCCTGGCTCGGGAGGAGGCACGGCTCCCTGTCGTTTCGGGTGACGCAGGTGCTCTCGGGGCATGGTTGCTTCGGGAAGTACCTGTGTCGCATAAACAGGGAGCCGGACGCCCGGTGTCAACACTGCATGGACTGTCGGGAGGACACGGCGCGGCATACGCTGGCAGAGTGTGCCGCTTGGGAGGAGCCACGCCGTGCCCTCATCTCAGGAGTGGGCAGTGACCTGTCGCTGCCGGCCGTGGTCGAGGCGATGGTCGGCAGCGAGGAGTCCTGGGACGCGGTGGTATCCTTCTGCGAAACAGTCGTGTCGCAGAAGGAGGCTGCGGAACGGGAGCGGGAGATCTCTTCCGCTCACCCGGCCCGCAGCAGGCGCACCGGGCGTCGGCAGAGGGCAGACAACGCCCTCTTCCGGCCCCCCTAAATGGGTCCAGGGACGGCGGACTTGGGGACGTCCGCCGCCCCCCATCACACTGGACCCGAGGTGGCGGCGCGTAGTGTTCCACGCGCGCCCCTTTCAGACGTCACGGGGGGGGTTTAAACACCTCACCCCCCCCAGACTTGAGGTGGCCCGCAGAGGCGGGCCGGCACTAGCTGGGGATCGTGGAAGTCGCATTAGATCCCATGATCCCCGGTGCAAGTGTGGGACGGGAACACCGGGGTGGTTTTTAGTCAGTAAGAGTCTGACAGACCCCTCCGCCTACCCCAGGGCGGAGGACATCCATGAGGATTTTCCACCCCGGCAACAAAAAAAAAAAAAAAAAAGGCTGTAAACGAGGTGTTTGCAGCGGACTGGAAAAAGTGTTCAGACGCATGAAACTTTGTATAGAGGCTAGTGGAGAGTACTTTGAAAAATTTAATAAAAAAAAATATTTACTTAAAGAACATTTTTTAAAATTTTTGCATAACTTTCTGAGTGCTATGTTGTGATTTTCAGAAGGGTTCTTACCTAATAAAAGAAGGAAAAATAAATAGTATACCTAAATGCCTGATCTAGTGGTCGCAAGCGCTACTGCTGAGCATTAGGTCCTTGGTTCGATTCCCCGGTCGGGTTTTTCCATTAGCCCGGAGTCTGGCTTTGTGCCCGGTCGATGTCAATAGGCTCGCCCCCTATTAATGGGACTTAAACATAACTGGCGAAATGTGGGTGTACTCTATATTGCCTTTGCCAAACCCTTCGGGGATTACAGTGATGTTATGTCATACCTAAACAACTACGTGATGTAGATGGCTAACACAGTACCTACTTCTTATCTAAAAGAAGCAGAAAAATACCGTAAGTTGTTTGTTGTTAAATAAATAATCTTTAAAGAACTTTGAGTCGCTGATAAGCATTTCTTTGCGCATTTACGACTTTCTTTATCTGTATTAAGTAAATGGGAAGAAATGATAAAGTCAAGTAGGTATCAATTTTAATTTCGAAGAAACGTGAAATCGATATGTGCGGCGGGCACGTTTTCGTTTTTCTTATGAACATGAGACTCAGGCATCATTTTAGTGCAAAACCAGTCACAAAAGTCCGCAGTAGCCATAGTACGGTTGTCGCAACCCAGTGCTGGGCACGCCACAATTGCGGTGATAGGTCCCCTCTTTGAGGAGTGGTTAGACAGGCGCCACGGCGCACTATGGAAAATCGTAGAACAACTGCTGATTAAAAATGGTTTTTGTCAATGTCGCTACTGGCATGCATTTTACTCAATAGTTTAAGGACCAAACTAGACTATAATATCAAAAAATTATAAATATTAAATGAAATGATTTTTTTACAACACCACAAACTTTATAGTTTTGACGGACGTCCATGTCAGGCCCGTTCACTTCATCACTTTTAAATTGATTTTGTTGTTATACGTTACAGGAAAAGGTATAATGTATTATGTATTTCTGGAAACCTCGTCTTTTGAAGAATATGAAACAGCTAATATGTATTTAATGTTATGTTAAGGTTCACCTTAAAATAATTGCAAAATAAAATATGGTGAAAAAAAAGTTTTTTTAAAGTTCAACGAGACTTTTGACAGTTACCCACGTTTACCCCTGCTTTACATTTAATGTTGATTTGTAGCCTAACTATCCATAAACATAATCAAATAATAACAGCTGCGGATATTTGCGGGTTTCGAAGTAATTAATAAAAATGTGATAAGAGTCAGAAAACGGAAAACCGCTCGCTATCTATTGCGGTTTGAAATGTTGCTGTTTACATCAATAGTTTGCGGTAAGTTTTGTAATTTATCATTGATATTAGGGCATTTATCTTTTTGCACTCATGTTGCGTGTGAAAATATTAATCAACAAAATGCACACTACCCTCATATTTCAAATAGTATATAAACAGTGGTTTCATTCCATTGTAAATAACAAAATAGTGGTGAATTAACAGAAGTGTAATTACATTTGTTGACTCTTCAAAATGTCTACTTTCAAGTGTTCGGATGAAGAAGCATTGAGCGTATTTATTGACTTGGATTTAACGAAAGCACAATATTTGTACTTGAGAAATTTAACGAACGAACGAAAATGTTTTGTGCTTCCGCCATATTACAAAGTGCAAGAAGTTAAAACTACTTGCTATCCACCGTCTTCAGCCATAGAAATTACAGACACAAGTGCAAAAATAGTAAGACTTCAAGATTTATTAGATCACACTGCAGCTAGAATATTGACAATAGATTCGGTCTATAGGAATGGATTGAATAACTTACTTCTATATAGTAAATGGGGCTGTGATGGCTCATCCGGTCAAAGCCAGTACAAACAGAAACTGCCAGAAGAGTCTGAACTTATTTCTGATTCGAATTTATTTATCACTTCTTTGGTGCCTATTAAGTTAATTAACGAGCTAACTGGTGATGTTGTCTGGCAAAATCCGGTACCTTCATCTGTTCGTTTTTGCCGGCCTATATTAATAGAATTTTGTAAAGAAACTCCCGAGAAAACTAAAGCCGTTGTGGATGAAATATAGGGTTAAATAAATTCCTTGAGTCCATCATTAATTAACAAAGAAGGTGAGGGAGTGCAAGTGAAGCATGATCTCTTCCTTACAATGATAGATGGTAAAGTAGCTCAGGTATTAACAGATACGCCTTCGGGTTCCACATGTACAATATGTGGAGCTACTCCACGCCAAATGAACGATTTGACAAAAGTGACAGCTAGGCCTGAAAATGAAGATTCTTATCAATACGGACTGTCTACTTTGCACGCCTGGATTCGTTGTATGGAAATGATTTTACATATTTCCTATAATCTGTCTTTCCAAACATGGTCAGCCACAAGTGAAGAAAAGAAACGACTAAAGCAAGAGAAGAAAACCCTGGTACAAAGGCGTTTCCGTGAAGAGCTAGGATTGATCATCGACAAACCAAGACAAGTAAGTGGTAATTCTAATGACGGTAATACTGCCAGAAGATTTTTTCACAATGCAAGCTGCTCTGCTGAAATTACAGGAGTGGATATAAATTTGATTAAACGACTTTACATAATTCTGCAAGCTCTTTCATCGGGTGTAATGATAAATGCTGAAAAAATTGGCAGTTATGCTATGGAGACTGCTAGGATCTATGTGAGCAATTATGAATGGTATTACATGCCATCTTCAGTTCACAAAATTTTGATTCATGGAGAAAGTGTCATAAAGCATTTTGCAGTACTTCCTATTGGTCAACTTTCGGAAGATGCACAAGAATCTCGCAATGAGGATTATATAAAATTTCGTCTTCATCATGCTAGAAAATGCTCAAGATCCGCTACAAACGAAGATGTATTTCATACTCTTCTTTATACTTCAGATCCTTACATTACCAGCATTAGAAAACCGTATACTAAAAACGTGAAGGAACTTGATGAAGACACCTTAGATCTTTTGAAAGTGAACGAATTAATTTTAGATCCCGAAGTTCATCAAGTATAAATAACATAACATTTAGTAAACAGTGCAATTAATTAATTAATCTGTGTTCGATTTTAATCTTTAAAAAAATGCTTTTTTTATTTTATTTGATTTTTATTTTGATGTACTATATGATATTTGGTTTTTGTAAACATTAAAATAATAGTATTCATTGTTAAGAAATAAACAATGGAGATTTTTTATAATTTTGAATTTGTTTTATTTTTTAATTTATTATTTTAAATTTAATCATAATAAATTACATTCTATTTGAAGCCATATACACTATTCTATATTTGTGCAAAATTTTAGAACATTAATTCAGAAATAAAGAAGTTATTGATTTTTAATCAGAAACAGACCATTATTTTCCACAGTGCGGCGTCCTCCCCTTCCGCCTGACGCAGGTCCTCACCGGACACGGCAGCTTCAGGAGGTTCCTGTGTCAGATAAGGCGGAAGGAAACGCCTGGGTGTCACCACTGTGTGGATCGCCCGGAGGACACGGTGGAGCATACGGTGGAGGTCTGCCCGGCTTGGGCAGAGCACCGCCGTGTCCTCGTGGAGGCGATCGGCGGCAGAGATCTCTCGCGTCCGGCCCTGGTTCAGGCCATGGTACGGAGCGAGAGGGCATGGGCAGCAGTCACCTCCTTCTGCGAAGCAGTAATGCTCGCGAAGGAGGAAGCGGGACGGTTGAGGGAAAGGCAAATTTCACGCCCTCTCGCCCCTAGTCGTCGCAGGAGACGCCCTGGGCGTCGGGAATCCCGGGTGGATTTCCGGCTACCTTAGGCCCGGGCTTGCGGACGGTGAGCAATGGGCAGCTCACCGTCCGCTAAGGACCAGGCCCGGGTCGACGGCGCGTTGTATTCCACGCGCGCCCCAAAGAAATGTCGTCAGCACAAATGTAGGGGACCACTAGGGCCGATGCCTGCCGGAGTCGCGGGAAGGTAGTAAAGGGTCACCGAGGCCCCTGGCAACACAGGCAACGGAAGGAATACGGGTGGGTTTTAGTCAGTAAGAGTCTGACACATCCTCCCGCTCCGCCCAGAGCGGGAGAAGTTATTTGATGATTTCCCACGCAAAAAAAAAGTAGCCATAGTAGGTACAGCTACCTAGCTACTTAGGGTTCTAAATGGGTTCCACTGTCTTTAAAAAAAAAGATGCAAAGCTATAAGTTAAAAAAAATCAAAATAAACAAAAGCAGTTTTTTTTTTGCGGGAAAACGGTCATTCGGTTAGTCATTCGCAAACAGAAATGGTATTATTAGTGCACCTCGAATAATATGAATGTGTTAGGTATATATAAATAACGTGAGAGAAATGTACGAACCAAACACACGCACCTCCACACCTCCACACCTCTGCCTGCCCCTTCGGTGTCACCTAGACCTGGTGAGCCCTATACCAAACTAAAGTAGTAGTTATAGGTGTCAATTAGGTGGTGTTTTTATCAGTATCTCTAACTGAGGTATAATATGATTCACATAGCCAGTTCTTTTTTTGTGTGGGAAATTATCAAATAACTTCTCCCGCTCTGGGCGGAGCGGGAGGTTGTGTCAGACACTTTATGACTAAAACCCACCCATGTTCCTTCCGTTGTCAGTGTTGCCAGGGGCCTCGGTAACCCTTTCGGACTTTCCCGCGAACATAGCCAGGATTACAAAATGATTTTCAGAAACGACTTTTCTTTGTGCTCCAGCTCAAGTTCAATAGGTACCTACTTCGGTGTCAAAGTCAAAGTCAAATTATTTATTTCAAATAGGTACCTAGGTACATAAAAGGCAATTTTGAACGTCAAAATTTACAAAAAAAAAAATAAAATTGATTCTAGTTGCCCTTTCCAAAAGGTAGTTTCGTATGGAGAAGAATGGGCAAAAAAAACTCCACCGTTACTCTTTTAAAATGTTTTACAAAATTTTGTATAGGTACATTTTAAAATTATATGTGAAGACGATGCACCTAATAAAATTACTATACCAAAATAGGTAAAAAAAAAAGAATGAAAAATAAAGCAATGACAGATAAATTATTTATGTGATAGGTACATGATGCTCACATATTTACAAATATTGTAAAAGTATACGTTTTCCTAAAAATAATAAATAAAGTAATAGGTCAGTGTGTGAGTTAAATAATCACAAAATTTAAATTCAACATTGATTTATTTGAATGAATTTTGAATTAATGATTTGGTGAATCCATCTACCTCCGTTGCCTCAATTAATTAATTGTTATTTTGATCCAAATTAATATACCTTAATGTCATTGGGATACCTATTATTTATCAAGAAACACGCATGTAAAGTGTACATACACAGTTAGTTTGGATTACGATAATAAATACTATACTATGTTCGTCGCGTGATGCGTACTGCGATCACGTGAACTTCATATGCTGAATATAACTTTCAAAGTTCATGAGTTCTGTAGATCACATATCGACGAATGCTTATCTTATGGACTCCCACCACGCCTTTCTCATAATCAATAGTTGCTTTCATTTAATGTGTTATCGTTTGTTTTATGGTGCTAGCTACATTATCTTACAGAAGTAGGCATGTTTACGATTCTTCACCCCTTGGACAATGGACCTTTGATTAAATCTTACCTGATTAGTAGGTATGCCAGTAGAGTTTATGTGATTATGTTTAAGTTTAATGTGCCAGGTTTTCGTCTGTCTCATTGCAGCAAACATTTCAACTGCAGGAAACTCCCATCACGGGTTTGTTGCAGCTGTGAACATAATTCAATTCAGAAAATGCTTATAAAAACCTTGGTCATCATATTGCAACTTCTATCGAACACTACTGAATAAGAATCTGTTTACAAAAATGTCCATTTATGATTCTACTATAGGTAGTATTATATCTACTATATTAGTAGTGGCTTGCTTGCTGTTCTCCCATGTCGTGGGTTCTATTCTCGCCATTTTATTATTTTTGTGACCCAGTTGTTCACTCCCAGTTTGTTTATATATTGTTTTTGTAAATGGACCCACGCCACTGGAAAAATCCTAGTGTACGAAGTTTAAAAACAAAACAAACTGCGATTATTACACGTGGAAGCAATGTCCTTAACGCAATTCGTACTTCGTACTTCCTGACCATCGAGGCTACGCCCCCATGGTCACGATACCTATCAGCGCGTCCCAATTTGCTAGAGTCATGGAATCAGTTTGTACTATGTACTATAGCCAGATGTGTCACGGGCAGACCAGCAGACGATGCCGTGACACGGAGGTCGAAGTCTAACTTGACGGTGGGTAATTATTTGACCGAGGCTTAGCCTGTCTAGACAGATAACGGGAGCTGAGATTGTCAAAGTGTTTTTAAATTAATTTTTAAATAATTTCGTTGTTGATAATTACTGAAGAGGAAAATCATGACCTACTCTTCATAGAGCTACTCGTATAGGGCTACAGGACTTGGAAGCCAGGGGTTTTCTTCAGCGTATGGCTGTGTGTACCTTTAAAAAAATAAGGGTGATGTAAATGACTTTGATAGCTTGATTTATCTGATACCAAGGATACCTTTTGTATTTATAAGTACCTATGTGCTAATTTGATAACAGTTCTGTAAAAAGTGTGCGTTATCATATTTATCACTTAGCATAATCAGCCTATAATGTTCCCACTGCTGGGACACAGGCCTCCTCTCTGTGAGAGGGAGTGGGCCGTAATCTACCACGCGGGCCCAGTGCAGGTTGGTAGATGAGGCATGTCTTCGAATTTTTGGTTCTAGGACATGCCGGTCTAGCTACGTAAGTAGCTACTTTGAAAACTTCTAGCTTTGTATGAACACAGTGCGTGTGCGACTTGTTAAGAACGAACTTAATACGTAGGTACTTAATTTGAGAACCACCAAGCCATTAATAAATTAATGCACATTCTAATTAGGTATCGAGGGAGTTTCCTCTAGATCCGTTATCATTGTCCTCAAAGAGGGATCCGCTTCGAGCGTGAATACATATTTACTTTGAACATCCCTAGTCTTAAGGAAACTTCCGTGTGGGTTTATACAGAATTGATTATTATTCATACAGATATCATTGAATCGAATTAGTGTATTGGAACAATATTTGAATATCACGGTATCAGTTCTGGTAACTTGAGTGCGTGATATTTCTTTGTTAACCCAGCAATGACACGGATTCGGTTGTGTTGGGTTGTGTCACAGATTTTGACGTATTTTCAAGTACCTACATGTTATGATACATGTCTACTTACGATACGTAACTTATAACTAAGGAGATACTGATAGACGCTAATAACCATTGAATATATAGGTACTTGCATACATAGCATCGCAGCTTTCCTATGGGGTAGGCAGAAATTACAGACTGGTATGCAGTGCTACGATTCTACGATCCTTATAATTTTTTAAAGGAAGGTCCCGATTTATAGCCCAAAATAAAATGACCCGTGATGGACAGGCTCATTCCTGATTTTCGTGGATAGAAAAAAGAGTAATTCGAAAGTAACGTATTCATCATTCATCATCATCATTTCAGTCGAAAGACGTCCACTGCTGGACCCGCGCCAAGCACCGCCTATTTCTTCCCGTGGGTGTCGTAAAAGGCGACTAAGAGGCTTACTAGAGAATGGGCAACAACATTCTCTATGCATTTTAACTAGGGATTGAAATCCCGCAGCTCATTCAATCCCGCGGGATGATATGCGGGATTACTGAATCTCGCGTGGGATCACGCGGGATCCCGCAAATTTGAAATTATGTTATAAAATCAAATTAAAACTACCGACTTTTGTGTAAAAATCTACTTTTATTAAACATTTCTTACATTAAGCAACATAAATTATTTCTTCTCTGTTAATTAAGTATAAGTAATTAGTAATCTGCTTTCTTAGATTCATATTTAAATGTTTGGCATAGTATTAAACTATGCCAAACATTTAAAGAGAGTTTTGTTTAATTTTCCCCGTACTCCTAAGAACAGTTTTATATTTTTAATTCATTCTTATTCATATAATGACTAATAATCGAATCACAACCTTCTCTTAGATGCTATTACTACGATATCAACCTATGGTGATAACTTTTGAAAATACGCTCTTAAGAAGCAAATGGCATTTATTGTATCATCTCCGAACCTGCTTCTGAGTGAACTGCAAATAATATATAGCGTCAGATACTTACCCGCGATTTACGCAAAAGTTTTAGCGCCAAATTTTTAGTTTGCGGGATCCGCGGATCCGCGCTTTAAAGGTGCGGGATCCAGCAGTTTAATATTAGCAGCGCGATCCCGCGGGAATGCGTGATTCATTTTGCGGGATTGCAATCCCTAATTTTAACACTATACTGCGATCGCCAACTCACCTTCCAAGTTTGGCGATTATGGCAAACCCCCCCAAAATGACGAGTAACGTATTACTTTTTTCTTTTATATCCCTCTGAAAACTTGACTGCCTTACAGAGAAAACCAAACAATTATTGTTATTACTACAGTAAAGTAACGTATTTTCATAAAAATACATTTTTTGGCTAAAATTATAACATTGTAAAGTTAATTTGAAACTCAATTATAAGGATAAGTAGTAATAAATGAAATACTACTGTTTATTTATGTTTTTTTATTACGTCCCGCTTTCGACGAAAGAATCCCGCATTTTTTTTCAAAAGGTTTCATAATCCCGCATTTCCCGAAAAAAAATCTGGCAACGTTGGTGCTTACCTTCCGCAATAATGCATCACTTCATAATGTGGGTCGTCTTGATAAACTGCAGACATAATAAGGTCGGTGTCGGTGTCATCATCTGCCTACTCTGCCTAGCCTTTTCACAACTATGTCGGGGTCGGCTGCCAGGCTAACCGGATGCAGCTGAATACCAGTATTTTACATGGAGCGACGGCCTATCTGACCTCCACAACCCAGTAACTGGGTAATACGATACCCCTTTGGGAAGACTGGTTGTCATACTTTCGGGCTTCTGACAGTCGGTCTGAAGGTCGGTGTCGGTGTATGTGTGTATATTCCACAACAATAGTAGGTACATACCACAAAAAACAAGGACTACCATTATTAAACTATCCATTTGACATAGTAATGTCACATCCCACGGTAATTTACCTAAGGAATGTATTATAAAAAAATATATATTTTAGTGCAAATTAATGTATTTTCTTTCTTCATTCTTTCTATGTCCAACTTGTCAATTGAAGCCATTGGAGGACGCGAAATATCAGTTGTTGATGAAGGTAATGGTTCTAAGTACCTAACTATTGGTCAAATTGACCCTGTATAATGACAGATCTCTGCCATTATACAGGGTCAATTGGGTCAACGACCGCTGTTGTTGTTGTTATTGGAAGTAAGAGTATGAATTAAGAAAATCTGTTTTATTTTATTTGATCGTGTTTAGTTATCAATACTCGTTACGTCTGTGAAGATTCATCATTATCATCATTTAAGCCGAAATATGTCCACTGCTGGACATAGGTCTCCCCCAAGCACCGCCACTTTGACCGGTTTTGTGCTTCCCACATCCAGCGGATTCCTGCGGCCTTCACAAGGTCATCGGTCCACCTTGTAGGAGGCCTTCCAACGCTACGTCTTCCGGTACGCGGTCGCCATTCCAGAACCTTTCGGCCCCATCGGCCATATGTTCTGCGAGCAATGTGCCCTGCCCACTGCCACTTAAGTTTGGCAATTCTTCGGGCTGTGTCGGTAACCTTGGTTCGCCTGCTGATCTCTTCATTTCTGATTCGATCACGTAGGGAAACTCCAAGCATAGCCCTGTGAAGATTACACAAAAAAAAAACCAGATTTTTTAAACTGATATTTCAAGAGACTACACTACCGGCGGTTGATGACCCCAAAAATAAAACTCATCAAAATAATTATTTTTTTGTTTTACCTATCGTTTAATGTTTACATATCGAAACCCAGCAGGGCTGAGGAGTGTCTAGCTAATTCAATTTGACCCTGTATACCTATACCTATGTACATAATAGTAATTTGCGACGTATATGTGTAGAGTTCACCTCGAAAGGGACAAAGGGCTTGATGATAATAAATATATGACGTGTTGTATAATATCCGACTATCATTATCGTTAAAATTTTCCACCGGGGTCGTCGCTATCTGTCGCCATTGCTAAACCTTCAGTGTTCGTTACTATTGATAGTTTGTGTTTAACAAATAAATTAATCTATAGAAAAATATTAAATTTACAATCCTTTTTAGGGTTCCGAACCTGAAAAGATAAATGGAATCACTCCTGTGTCTCTCTGTCTGTCCGTCTGTCATAGCCGATTAGCTCCGAATCTACGGGACCGATTGAGTTGAAATTTGGTACACATATTAATTTCTATAACCCAAACTCGGACATGTAACGTAAATAAATGAATTTTGAATATGAGGGTCACTTTTAGGGGGCAAATCAGAAATATTAAAAAAAAATATGTATGACCGTATGACATATCAAATGAAAGGGCTTGTTGTGAGGGTCTCAAATAGTTTTTGTTTATAATTGCAGCTGAGATGACAATGCTAAGGCGGATGTGTGGTGTGACATGAATGGATAGAATAAGAAATAAGTAAATAAGAGGAAGTCTGAAAGTGGCACCGGTGACTGAAAAGTTGTGCGGAAATCGGTTGTGATATGGGCATGTGATGCGGAGGAATGAGAAAAATGTCCTTAGGAAAGTCTTGAGTATGAATGTCGATGGCTATGGTAGGGGTAGATCAAAGGGGAAGATCAAAGAAACGATGTATGGACTGTGTGAAAGATGATATGGCTAAAAAGGAGGTGACTACCGAGGTGACAACTAATAGAGAAGTATAGAAGAAAAGGACAAGTTGCGTCGACTCCTAAAAAATGGGATAAGGGCAGGAGGATGAACTTGATGATGATGTTTAAAGTTGTTTAAGAAAATAGATGAAAATTGACCACTAAAATAATTACTCAAAGATTAAAGGAAAACCTATAAGAACTCTACGGTGTTAAAATAACAGGGTAATATTGTGCGTACAAACTTACATTTGAAGTTGCAATGTATGCGAGAACATATTTTTCAACTACAATGTCTTGTTTGTTCTTGGGATAAATTATCTTCGAATAAAAAAAACATGATAGGTAACATATTCATTGTACGGAATCCTTTCCACGCGAGTTCAACTGGCACTTGTCCGGATTTTGTTAATAAATCTTTTTCAGCCACGAAGAAATAAAACTGAAAACTGAAAAATCAATAACTTTGCATACAGAAAGAGCTATTTCATGCTCCATTCGCCTCATGGGGTTTGTATTCATTTTTCAATATTTTTTTTTTTAATTTTAAAACGTAAACAATTTCAAACGGTTCAATAACCAGCTCTTCCTAACTAGCACTAAAGTGCTGTATGACAGCATTTTCACAGTGCACCGTGGAAACATTGGCTGTATAAACTTGCTGTATATCAGCATAGACAGCGCATCCTCTGCTGATATAACTCTAATTATTCAGCACATAGCTCTATAAGAATTCCCACTAACAAATAATTGAATTATATCAACATTATAAATTAGCATTTATGTGTGTAACAGTCATCCCAAAACCTGAAAATTGCCTGATCAACATGGCACGTGAAAAATACAGCAAAAAAGACAAATGTGTAAATGTTATATGCTTCTAAACAGTTGAAAGTACACTGAGTGAAATTGTGTAATGCAATAACTTTATTATTAATTTTTCTTTGTGTTGTGTGCAAGATCTCAGGTGCCATTTTTGTGAAAAAATAAATAGAATATAAGGTAAGTAAAACTTCGATTTCTTGCTACCTTTAAACTTTGATGATTGAAATCTTAATGGGGCGGTAACTTTATTGTAGAATACCATACATATGTTCAAAAATTTCACGTGATCTCATAATACCACTATACATCTAACATAAATGGACTGTGAATAAAATCAAATTTATTGTTGTTTACAAATAAATTGATATAAAGCTGTTTACGTGTTAATAATTTATTATCTAAATCAATTCCAATCGATATCTTCTACAAGAAACCGATATAAAAAGATACAAGTTTACAATAATACACAGTCACTCAGTGAAAATGGCGGATAGGCAGGTGAACAGTCTTAAGGCGCTGACAAGACCCAATTGACCAAAATAGGCTTCTCTTAGGAAAAAAAAATACCGAATCTGTATAGTTTGTGGTAGCGGAAAAAAATTATGTTCATTTTGAACTTATTTCCCAGAACTTAGTTGTTATCAAACCACGTTTTAAAAAACCATCTCGATACAAACTAACGTTAAACTAACCTCTTACTTGAGTTCTAATCCAAAATATCTGTATTAAATATCAACATACCTTACGTATGTAATTAATAATAAGAACGTCTTATTTGAATGCAGAACTTGGTTGTTTTTTATTTTCGATTAAGTACTCAACTCAATTTTGAGTAAATAGATAATTGCTTCATATTTTGCAATAAATTACAAGCATTGTGTCATCGCGCTTCTCTTTCTTTTCTATGCAATCTGACAGTGACCGCGGTTTAGGTGTTGTCAGCGTCTTAATCTGAATTTAATGCTTCTGTACGAGTGTTCACATGTGACATTCAGAATTGTGTAAAATAGTTAAGTACTTGTGAAAAACAAATTAAGCATTATGGATCGATGTTAGAACTAGTAGTGGTTCGAATTTAAGCCAGTTAACCAGATGAACCACCTTTATTGATCCAAGCTTTTAGGGTGCCGCTGTGGTGAAAACCATTTAATTCCCTTTTTAGTTCTTACTCTACATTCCTTCTTACTCTTCGTTCGTATTTAGATCATCAGTTTATCACCAAATCCTGCTGCTCATATCTTTAGTTTCTTGAATAATACCTAACTATAAGTATGATTTTGTTGGTTTTTTTTTAAATGCCTACGCAAGTTCAATTATTCAGCCCAAAACAGAATAGCTGACATGTTCGCTGCTATGTAACTGCAAGTTCACTTTAAGTTCTGTCTTGGTCTAGATAAATGCTGTTATTCAAGTGTATAGTACACCTAACTAATACCGTAAGAGTTTATATGTATGCAACATAAACCATTCAGTCTTTGTTATATAACTTCACAAAGTAACTATAGTAGGTCGCATTTTTTTTTAACTGTTTCATTTTAAGAGGGATCTTAAAATGCAACAGTTTTAAAATACACACGTGGACTATTATTCAGAAAATTGCATGCATCTCATCTAAGGCGTGTAGAGTTAGAAGATTGGCTCTACATGAGATTTGATAACTTTTTGACAATGCGAGCCACGTGGTCTCGTCTTGGCAACATTTTACATGAAAATGTTTTTGGTGGGATTTCACATCTTTTTGTAAGTTGCACGCTCTATTTATAATGCAGTTCTGTGCTAATTGGGTTACAATGTAGACATTCATTGTAGTGAATCACCTGCTACGGTAAAGACATCTAATAGTTCAAATATGGGGTGCGTTTTTAGGGTCCCGTAGTAAACAAGGATCCCTTATAGTTTCGCCATGTCTGTCTGTCTGTCTGTCTGCCTGTCCCCCGCTTTAGCTCAGAGACGCGTAGTACTAGAAAGTTGAAATTTGGCATGGGTGTACATATTAATCACGCCGACAAAGTGCTAAAACAAAATCTTGAAAACATTTTTTTTAAGTTACTTTTTTTCTCGTCTATCCCATGGTGCGGGGGTATCGTTGGATAGGCCGTTCAAAAATATTGCGAGTCTTTGCAAACCATTTTTCGATTCAGGGATCCGTTTGCGTAATATTAAGCTTTAAATTGCTAATTTTTGTTTGGAGTCAATTGTCCCCCTCCCCTGCCATCTGAATGGTTGTATTTGATGGACGAAAAAAATCGTAGCGGTGGTATATGTAGGATCGTCAGGATTTATTCCGTTAGATTCGGACATCATGTGGGCAGAAGATGGGTTTCGTGCAATGAAAATACACTGGGTACGATACACTACTTTTATCAAAATCACAAATGACTAATTATAATGGCTGGGCACGCTGTGGGTAGTATACGTAATGTCCCTAGTGGCGCGCTTGCGATTCGTTTCGTGTCCGTACTAATGACCGGATGCGACATATATATGTATATATAACGAAATTAAAAGAAAAACTATCACAGTTAAGTAGGCTTTTTTTCGCGGGAAGGTACTTATGGGTCACCGAGGCTCCCGCAACACAGGCAACAGGAAGGAATACGGGTGGGTTTTAGTCAGTAAGAGTCTGACACACCCTCCCGCTCCGCCCAGAGCGGGAGAAGTTATTTGACGATTTACCACCCTCAAAAAAAAAAAAAAGTAGGCTTTACAAGTCAACGAATAATAGTCTACAAACTAATATTTTCAGTTGGAGAATTGACCGTGACAATTCATCCCAATTACGGAACCCTTCACTGTGCGTTGTCCGACATGCACTTGGCCGGTTTTGTTTTAGTTTAGCTGAGCTATTTTTCAGCTCCATACAACTTGATAATTTCTTGGGTTGGTTAATTTACCTATGTAGAGACAACCGGACACTCGGAATTAGCTATACTGACTTTCAGTTATTACCGGTGGCATATTATGACGATACAGGTAATCTAATTTAATAGTGATTGTGAAACTTTTACTCATTGTTCTTCTAAGCAACTGATTAAATAAACATCACGACAATAAACGGAATCGGCCTTCGATTTTTACGAATATGTTTCATGCAGCCCCACTACAAATATTAGTGACATTATAAACAGATTCTGATAAAATAAAAAAGGCGTAGTGTTCATGGTCCAAGGTTGCAGCACAGACGCATCGCAGACGTTGATTAGACGTTATCAGTACATATAAGTGTGTTACGAATACATCTGTTTTCGTTGAGGAATGAAGAAAACAAGAAAACTGGAGGGTTGTGTAAGGTAGAGAGAGAACTGAGGATGATATATAAGATTAGGAAAGTTTTAATTGGATTAAGGCGCAGATATATGATTTTGGTGATTTTTTGATCTGTTATTACGCCTTCATATAAGTCAAGTAAGTTATGCAAAAAATGTATGTCAAACTAGAACGCATACACATCCATTCTATAAAATAGTTAAGCATTGTAGTAGAAACTTTATGAAATAAATTCAGTAAGTAATGTCTACCCAAAGGATAAAAAATACGATATATTACTTTCAAACTGAAACAAAAAAACTCTGAACTCTGACTTCTGAAGAATTGCCAAACTTAAGTGGCAGTGGGCAGGGTACATTGCTCGCAGAACAGATGGCCGATGGGGCCGAAAGGTTCTGGAATGGCGACCGCGTACCGGAAGACGTAGCGTTGGAAGGCCTCCTACAAGGTGGACCGATGACCTTGTGAAGGCCGTAGGAATCCGCTGGATGCGGGAAGCACAAAACCGGTCGAAGTGGCGGTGCTTGGGGGAGGCCTATGTCCAGCAGTGGACGTCTTTCGGCTGAAATGATGAATGATGACTTTCAAACTACTGTAGATAATTAAATGTTTTTTTTTTACATGAACAGACTTTTCGTTATCTATAATTCTATATGTGATGTTTCTTTTTAATATTTATGTATTCGTTACTATAAATAAATATTCCCTATGAAAACAAATGTCGCGCGTCGGCGGCGTGAGTGCGACGCGCATTTGTAAGTAAGGCAAAGATCAACGGCGATTACCCGACCCTTAAGTTCATTCTTGTTTTAAAAACCTCTGACTAGTTTCAGGTATCGTTACTAGTTGCAGGTACATTGGACTATTTTATTTATTTATTTATTTAAACTTCTCGCACACAATTAAGTACAAAGGCGGACTTAATGCCTTAGGCATTCTCTACCAGTAAACCAAGGGTGGTGAAGAGATAAGATGGCAGGTGCTCTAAGAGGAAACAAAAATAACAAAAAATAATAAAAGATAACATATTAGATTATAAATAGACTAGTTACAGAAATACATAAATAGGTTACACACTTATAATACAAATACATACATATTTACTATTTTTTATTTTGTTTAGTATCTAGTACTTGTTGATAGGCCTACATTGTCCTCCCGTGTCATTTGAAAACATTGTAAAAGCCAATAATTATTTGTAAAAGATAAACCGTGGACTTTCTTGCCGGCTCTTCACGATAGGAAACTACCAATTGGAACTGTGCACCTGAATGAAACGTCTGAAGTTTCAGACGTATACACATAAGTGCCCATGTAGGTTTATGTGAAAAAAATTGTTTGTATTCCTATTTTTCATTTGTTTCAAATTGAATCATGCATGACCAGTGGAAGACGCTCAACAAAATTGATAAGCACTTTTCTAAAAATTCAATAACAACACGTTTTGCATTTTATTTTCGGCACGGGCGATTAAGGGCTTATCACAAACATAAATTCTCATGGGGGTAGTCAGAAACTACAGATCGCCACATGCTACGATCCTTACATTCTCCGGAAATCTCTTCATAACTATTTGATCTTAGTTAAGATAATGCAGAAATCGAATAGAAACTAATTTATAGATGTGTAATCTAAAATTGCTAATTTTAGTTATTAATATAAATTAATTTTATAGTTTAGTGCTTGTGGCCCACCTACTATGAATATGGGGCATGCGGTGCTAACCTGTAAGAAATTGTTCCACTTATCTTAGATTATGGTAGATATTACTTTAACTATTTACAGGTAAACAAATGTTGGTTGGCCAATAAAGAAAAATAAATAAATAAAAGAAAAATAAAATAAAACATAACGTCACGCCTGTTTGGCAGAGCTGTACCTAATAGTACACCCACATTTCGCCAGTTATGTTTAAGTCCTATGTAACAGGGAGCGAGCCTATTGCCATGAACTGGGCGCTCGGGCCGCTACTGAAAAATTCCAGATAAAAGCCCAACAATACTTTGCCCGACACGGGAATCGAACCCAGGACCTCATTCTCAGCAGTGGCGCTTGCGTGGTCGCAAGCGCCACTGCTGAACATGAGGGCCTGGGGCCTAGACCGTCGAAGCAGTAAAAATACCCATACATAAAGAACCAATTTCTTGTGGTTGAGGCAATTCCTAATGATTGGATACATTTGTCATCAATAGGTTTTTAAATACCTAATTACCATTGGCGATATACTTAATTATAAAGTCTAAATGTAATGGGTTTTACAGAAGGAAAGAACCCAGTGTAATTTATATCATTCGATTCCTATTACTGTTAAACACAGTGAGCCGTTGTGAGCTAATTATCTAAAAGTGTTAATAGATCTTGTGTGGTTAAGAAATCAATAAACCTTCAAATCACTGTTAACTAAGTTATACATGGTTCTTGGAGACGGCATTGATCAATTGGACAGTTCAGATAGTAATAGAGAATAGTTACAAAGTATTTTTGTGCTGTATTCTAATGCTCTTTTTGCATTAGGAGGGTAGGGTGTGCTGTGGCCACCAGGTAAAAATAGTTAATAGTTTAGAGCTTACTTCCAGTCATTCTACACTTGCAGTCTGTGGGTTAGGTATAGGCAAAGGTGGCCTGTGACATATAACAATGCGATCAGGATGCTGGCGGAGCTCTTGCGTTTTTGTAGCGCTTCGTGGATGTTCGCTGAGGCGAGGATTGACGGCTTTCATGCCATCATCCGAAACCGGTGTCCCTCGACCCTTCGCAGAATGCGATGGGAATTTGTAAGGGAGGGATTGTCCGATGCTGCGTCACTGGATCTGACTTCATACGTCTACAAGTACGTAGGTACTTCATACTATGTGAATAGTGTGAGGTCTGACTCCGGACTTAAGCATGGGATTATGATTAGGATACTAGATTTAGGTTTCATTACACTGTATGGATCTCTGTGGTGTGATAATAAAGGCTTTAATAATACAAAAATTAGAATACTCTTTAACACTTTCAAGAACATTAAACGCCCATAGGTGTCATAACAATAACACTTCTATAGTGTCTCGTTTATTGACCTTCAACCTGATAATTGTTAAAATTTAAAAATATACACAAATGCGAGGGGCGAGGGGAAAAATCATAACAGCCGCTCGAGTCGATCTAAGGTTAGGCTACGCAGTCGGTTTGTGGACAGGTCCATTCATTACAAATCGAGACCCCTCTGTACCCCGGCTGTCATTTGTAGATCTTTGACAGTCGTTACGGTACTTAGTCATGATCCCAAAAGTCTGACAACGTGTCTTACCATAGAGTAATCATGTTAGGAACCCAGTCACTGGGTTGTGGAGGTCAGATAGGCGGCCGCTCCATGTAAAATACTGGAAGTCGAACCCTACATAGTTGGCAAAAGGCTAGGTAGATTGAATAGGCACATCCACGTAAGCTCTTGCAGACAGCATAATCAGCCTATAATGTTCCCACTGCTGGGACACAGGCCTCCTCTCTGTGAGAGGGAGTGGGCCGTAATGCACAACGCGGGCCTAGTGCGGGTTGGTAGATGTCACATGTCTTCGAATTTTTTGCTTCTAGGACATGCCGGTTTCCTCACGATGTTGAGAACAACGGTGATGAATTAATTTACAAAAAGTAAAGCGCCTGTCTGGGTTCGAACCTACGACCTACAAGTTCTCCTTGCAGTCAGCACCACTCAATATCACAGACTAGATAATCTTTTTGCACGGCAAGGCCATTTATACACCTTTTTTTTTTTGAGGGTGGGAAATCATCAAATAATTTCTCCCGCTCTGGGCGGAGCGGGAGGGTGTGTCAGACTCTTACTGACTAAAACCCACCCGTATTCCTTCCTGTTGCCTGTGTTGCGGGGGCCTCGGTGACCCATAAGTACCTTCCCGCGACCCCGGCAGGCATCGGCCCTAGAGGACCCCTACCTATGTGCTGACGACATCTCTTTGAGGCGCGCGTGGAATACAACGCGCTGTCGACCCGGGCCTGGTCCTTACCGGACGGTAAGCTACCCATTGCTCACCGTCCGCAAGCCCGCGCCTACGGTGGCCGGAAATCCGCCCGGGATTCCCGACGCCCTGGGCGTCTCCTGCGGCGGCTAAGGGCAAGAGGGCGCGAAACTTGCCTTTCCCTCAACCGTCCCGCCTCCTCCTTCGCGAGCATTACTGCTTCGCAGAAGGAGGTGACGGCTGCCCATGCCCTCTCGCTCCGAACCATGGCCTGAACCAGGGCCGGACGCGAGAGGTCTCTGCCGCCGATCGCCTCCACGAGGACACGGCGGTGCTCTGCCCAAGCCGGGCATACCTCCACCGTATGCTCCACCGTGTCCTCCGGGCGATCCACACTGTAGTGACACCCATTTATACACCTTGCCAACCCTTCAATCATAAAGCAAGGCATGCTTATAAGGTGGTTCACTCCATTGTTACGTGATATTAAGTGATTGTTATCTTCCTACTGGTCTGTCCTGAGTGTGTATCTATAGTAGTTGATAAGATAGCCGGATTAATTAATGATTACCTACTATCAAGGATTTGTAATTCACAGGAATTATCGTAAGGCTTTATTGTTGTTGCCAAATATATCTGGCCTCGGCAAATGACCTCGTGTATCTCTCATGCCTCTTTTTTTGTGTGGGAAATTATCAAATAACTTCTCCCGCTCTGGGCGGAGCGGGAGGGTGTGTCTCTTACTTACTAAAACCCACCCGTGTTCCTTCCGTTGCCTGTGTTGCTAGGGGCCTCGGTAACCCTTTCGACCTTTCCCGCGACCCCGGCAGGCATCGGCCCTAGTGGACCCCTACACTTGTGCCGGCACATCTCTTTGAGGAGCGCGTGTCGACCCAGGCCATCTTTCATGCCTGTGCCCATAACTTTGGCTTTGCCCCGAAGTGGGACAGTTAAGGTTAAAAAACAAAAATGCTCATTTCTCTTGTTTTATCTTCCAAGATTTTTGACAAACAAATTTGGAAATCTTCATCAGCTTCAGGGGCTTGTGGCTAAGTAATAACAGCCGCACGGGTTAATCGATCAGGTTAAGCTACGCTTACCGCGGTTGGTCCGTAGATGGGTGACGATCTTTGCATACCAAGACCCCTCCGTGCCTCGGAAAGCATGTTAACCCGTTGGTCCCAGCTGTCATTCGTGGATCTTTGACAGTCGTTACGGGTCGTCAGAAGTCCGAAAGTCTGAGAACCAGTCTTACCAAGGGGTATCGTATTTCCCAGTAACTGGGTTGTGGAGGTCAGATAGGCAGTCGCTCCATGTAAAATACTGATATTCAGCTGCATCCAGTTAGACTGGTAGCCGACCCCAACGTAGTTGGATAAAGGCAGGCAGATGATGAAATTTGGAAATCTTCATCAACTGTTCTTAGCTAAACACGTTTTCTTTATCAGCACTGCATTTGTGTAATTTGATTCATCATAATACTTTCAGAAAATCAGCATGACCAGAACAAAAATCCGAAGACGTAGGTACCGAATGTGACGTCTACCAACCCGCGGGTAACTGCGTAACAGACATACAATGACAATTAATCGCAATGGCTTTCATTTTGACAGTTCACTCAGGTCCATTGCGTTATTAACGTTGTTGAGCTGATTAATTTTTCAAACCTATGAGGCAATGGATTAGCAATGTCCTTCAAAACTCTCGGATTGTGATTGAAAGAGTGTTACGCAATTAGGGTGCAGCTCTGTTGTACCCACGTATTACAGCCCACATCCTCTAACAGGAAAGAGGCCCAAAAAAGTCCAAAGGCGTTTCCTCCCGTCTCACTTGGACTTGGGGAGGCCCCAAGTCCAAGTGAGACGGACCACTGTATGGATCGCCCGGAGGACACGGTGGAGCAAACGGTGGAGGTCTGCCCGGCTTGGGTTGAGCACCGCCGTGTCCTTGAGATCTCTCGCGTCCGGCCCTGGTTCAGGCCATGGTACGGAGCGAGAGGGCATGGGCAGTCGTCACCTCCTTCTGCGAAGCAGTAATGCTCGCGAAGGAGGAGGCGGGACAGTCGAGAGAAAGGCAAATTTCGCGCCCTCTCGCCCCTAGCCGCCACAGGAGACGCCCTGGGCGTCGGGAATCCCGGGCGGATTTCCGGCCCCCGTAGGCGCGGGTTTGCGGGTGGTGAGCAATGGGTAGCTCACCGTCCGGTAAGGACCAGGCCCGGGTCGACGGCGCGTTGTATTCCACGCGCGCCTCAAAGAGATGTCGTCAGCACAAGTGTAGGGGTCCGACTAGGGCCGATGCCTGCCGGGGTCGCAGGAAGGTACAAAAGGGTTACCGAGGCCCCTGGCAACACAAGCAATGGAAGGAATATGGCTGACACACCCTCCAAGTTTTTTGATGATTGCCCACCCAAAAAAAAAAAGTCCAAGTGAGAACATTACAGGTTAATTATGGAGATGGAGAACAATGCAGTCTCCTAGAAACAGCTAGGGTTATCATCCGTCTGGATTTGTGTGGACATATCCAGCTTTTTGGCATCCCGAAATAAGGGAATATTTTTAGTAAATAAAAGCTGTTAAAAAGTTAATGAAAAAAGAAAGCTTTTTGTCACCGGTTTATAAAATTTCGTAACCCTACTAGAAACACACACCTAGAAAAAATATCGGTCTAACTCCAGACGGGTCGTTACAGGTCGCCGGTAATTTTCCTGCGCGTGAGTGCATTACACCCAGACGTACAAAGTGCGGCTCGCCAGACGACGCGACCCACTTGCCGTTACGTAAACATCGTGTGAAATTATAAACAAATCCAAGGATATCTCTGTATTGTACTTACGTGACGCTCCTTGAAGTGTTATTGATTAAATGAGGATAATCTGGTTTTAACTGGGTCTAATAGAAAATGGCTGAATGTCTTTAAGATATCGCAATTCGTGATAAGACCGCCCATAGTGTCACTCTATGTGAAATTTCTACATAATTTATATTAGTAATTTGTATGGTATACCTACATAACAAAGAGTATTCTATATTCTATCTCTCGTACATATCTATGGCTAAGTGAATATATTCCCCTTATTAACCAACATGTGCCTTGTTTCAAATTAACTGTGTTGCTACAACTTGAATCCCTCGAAAACGTGGATTAAGTCTTTAAAACAGTTGTTTTTGTTTTAGTATGGCTTCTCGTAGTTGACCTTGAGAGGTCGTCACTACTTAACTGGACAATCCTGTGGCTGCCTTAAGCGAACTCAAAGCCTCTAGCCTTTTTTTTTTCCCTTGGGGTACGGACCTGGGCTTAGGGCGTCGCTGGGGGAGGAAGACAGGACAGGCTGGATCAGAATTGGATAATTATTATTATCGGGGGAATTTAAAACAGAAGACACAAAGTAAACAAAAGCGCCACCTGCAACAAAGTATTGCACTAAATAAACACGACCTTAACAACGCACTCACTAATTACATGTAAACAAAAACATTACACCTTCAGAATAGCGAACAAAGGGCGAGCTCTATCGTTGACATCGCATGTCAAGTCCTAAGGATCAACTTAACGACTCTGATATCGGTGTCGCCCTCAGGCGTCGGCAACCCGACGCCTGAGGGCGTTATGTCCATAGCTATATCTGTACCGCGAAAATGCCTTTTTGTAAAAGGTGAGATTTTTGATCTCCACTGTAGGTTATAGTTTACTTAGCATATTTAAGTTTAAGCACATTCAAATAGTGTTAGTGTTATTTGCAGATGACACATCACTTTTATTTAAGCTTAAACGACAACAGACAGTTAATGGCGTCGATTCCCTTGTTCACAAACTAAAGTAAATTTAAGTTCAGTGCATCTTTTTCTTTTTATTTCATTAAGAAAAGGACAGAAGATACATTTTAGTTTAGTCCTGTCAAATTATTCTTCTGTCCTTTTCTTAATGAAATAGAAAGAAAAAGATGCACTGAACTTAAATTTAGTTTAGTTTGTGAACAAGGGAATCGGCGCCATTGACTATGTAAATAATGCTCTCTCTAAAATAGTACATGGGTTTAGTGTTAATAATTTACTTTTAAACGAGAAAAAGACCAAATGTATTAGATTTCTGACACCTAACGTTAAGCAGGTAAAAACCAATGTAGGTACTAGTAAATGGGGCGGAGTTTGATCTTGTGGACACCACTGTGTTCTTAGGTATTACTTTGGACTCGAAGCTACAGTGGGGTCCACATATAACCAAATTGTCGAAGCAGCTAAGCTCTGCAACCTACGCGGTGTATAAAATCCGTCATTTGACTGATGTAGAAACAGCTCGATTAGTATATTTTAGTTATTTCCATAGTGTAATGTCGTACGGCATTTTACTGTGGGAAAATACAGCCGACATTCAGGCTATATTTGTGCTGCAGAATCGAGCCATTCGAGCAATTTATAACCTAAGTTGTAGGCATTCACTGAGGGATACATTTAAGGATATAAACATAATGACAATCGCATCTCAATATGTATATGAGAACCTGATTTATGTCAAAAAGAATATTAATCTTTATTCTAAACACTACGACATTCATACCATAAATACAAGAAACAAAGACTTACTTATTGTGCCCAAGACTAGGCTCCAAAAAATTAGTATTCATTTAAGTGCCAAAGTATACATTTTTACAACAAACTCCCAGCCATGTTAAAGAACTGAGCCTCAATAAATTTAAATCATTTATTAAACAGAAACTCTGTCAAAAAGGTTTCTATAAAGTGAAAGATTACTTGGACGACAAAAAGGCTTGGGATTAATTAAGCTACTCTAATGTACCCCCAGGCAACAAACTAATTTTATACTAAATCTATTTTTATACTAAGTGTGACATTGATGTTTTTTTTTATCTAAACAATGACAGTAATATTTACTTTTTGAAGTATTAAGGCTCCTACATACTGGCGCGACTTGTCGCGCGACGCGACGCGACACAAAGACACCGCGTGTAGCGCTATAAGCGGTGCCTTTGAGTCGCGACGCGTCGCGCGACAAGTCGCGCCAGTATGTAGGAGCCTTTATATTTTTTTAAATTATTGTGAATGTGAAGACTATGTGGATTATTGTTTTTTTTTTCTCTCAGTTAATTTTAATCTTGGTCTGGCAGTTTGAGTCATTTAAGCGGCCTACCCAAAAGTCCTTCCTTTGGTATTGTTCGTCGAATCGTTGAGCTCCGAGTTGAGCTGCACGATTACTGATAAATGCGTGCACTGACTGGATAGGTCCACTCAATCTGTGTGGTTCTTTCCTCAAAATACCATTTCAGACACCAATCTACATGGTCTTCACATGATCTGACCAAGATTATGTCTGGACTTTAAAAGAGACTGTGACCTCTGAGTTTGTTTCGGCCTTTCTTTTCAGAGTAGTCAGATAGGAAACGCCGAGCTCATCTAGTTTTTTTTCTAAATATGATTGACGTGTAAAAGTGTTTGTACAAACCTACTTACAAAAAATAAAATCATTTCATTTCATTTAATATATTTATTTACATAACCAAATTACAAGATGATTATTAACATTAACTAAATTAGATTAAAACTAAGTTAAGCTTAAAAAAGGCCCTCGGGGCATTGTACCGAGGATGCTGGCGGCATTTCCTCGCTGAATTGCAATGCTGATGCGTTGCGCGAGAAAGCCGCCAGCTTTTCGGTCACCAGTTACATCAACTAGACGTTTCGCGATTTCCGCAAATAACTTATGCGCACTGGGACCCCACGGACCGAGGGTCTCGACGCCAAAGGGCACAAAGTTGTACTCTCTGCCAAGGCCTCCATATTTAATAACTTTCAGATTTTCGGCATTTTCTGCCGCTGCACCCGCTTTAGAAGTAGTCCGTTGGAGGTGGGACGGTGCCAGTGTGTCTACACAGGTAGCGTCCCACACAAGCATCCATCCCAAACTCCACGGGACCAAAGACACACCATCAGGTCTTTTGCCATCATCTCTGACAATGCCAGTCGGCTCAAGAAGAGCAGGCACATTGATGCTGGCAAGAGACCGGCGGATTATATCATTAAGCGTTGCATGTCTTGAAAAGCGGCCTGCACTTTTTTGACAACAAAGTCCGTGGTGACCCAGTCGGTCCACGTCCGTGCCACAAGGGCATGTGTGTGGAGTGCATACCGTGACCCCAAGCCGCAGACCAGTCGCCAGTCGTCGTCTTTCATTTAATTAATTAAAAAAAAAATTAAATTGTAATCTATTGCTAGACGAGAACAACTACCGACAAACTGTTATGCAGTTTGGCAGACTTTATGTATGTTGTTATTAGGACTAAAAACAAGAAACAAAACCTTATGGTGATTTTAACAATTACTGTAGACGCTACGGCGCGGCGGCGCGGCGTAGCGTCGTAGCGTCGTAGCACCGTAGAAAAGACCTAAGCCCATAGTTCCGTAGACCGTTTGAAATGGTTAAAAAAGTCTTCTACAAGACATGATGGTATTGTATAAAGATGGACACTATCGAACTATTAAGGTACCCAGTTAATTATAATAATTGCGATTCATAATTTAAAGTGAAAGATAATTAGCATGTTTGTGCTATAAAGCTGCATGTCATGTTAACGCTGCGTGTTTCCGTATACCTTTGGACTGTATATATTTTTTTTTATCAAATTAAATTTAATTGCGTCTGTATGTTAATTAAGCATCTCAGTTCAATAAATATATCGCCGTGTGAAAAGGTCGCGATTCGCATTCATTATGATATGATTTAAATCATTATTTGGTCATTTGTCTTGTGGTTTAAAAGACTACGCAGACGACCATTTATTAGATAATAAGATCCAGTGGTGAATACTGAAGAGCGTACCGAGGGAACGATACGTAATTGCAAAATAATTGCGTTCGTTCGATCCCTTGCTGCATCGTTATTCCTTAACCTTTAGTTATGCAATTAATATGTAAGATATTGAAGGATTTACTCTATAAATCTTACACTTTAGAAACACGATTACTTTGTAGTTTCCTTGATAATAAGAAACCAAACTATTTTCTAAAAAAACTAAATAAACTCCATAGTACGGCGTAAATACTTCACGGAAGGTTATCAGTTTTTTAATAATAACAGAACTACATGTTTTCTATAATATTTACGTTTTACGTTTTCAAAATGTGTATTTGTTTTAATATTACGACACACGAAATACCTAAATTACCGCGCGAACCGCCCATTCTAGCCAGAGCCGCCACGCTTCCCCGGTATCCTAATGAGCGCCAGAAGGTCGGTGCGCTCTTAAAAAAAAGCTCAGTGCACTCTTGCCAGTCAGCACTCAGCCTCGGTACCACCTTGGTGACTGGATCAATATTTAAAAGCTCATATAATTATAATTCAACGAAAAGCTGGCGGCTTTCTCGCGCAACGCATCAGCATTGCAATTCAGCGAGGAAATGCCGCCAGCATTCTCGGTACAATGACCCGAGGGCCTTTTTTAGGCCTAACTTTTTAATTTAATTTAGTTGTATTATATCTTGTAATTTGGTTATATAAATAAATATAGTATTAAAAATTATAATTTCGTTCCATGGAAATATTGGGGTTGTGGAGGTCAGATAGGCCGTTCCTATATTCTATGCACAATTATGGTATTCAGCTGCCTCTGGTAAGACTGGAAGCCGACTCCAACGTAGTTGAGAAGAGGCTAGTTAGATGATGATAATAATAATAATTATTATAGTTTGTGCCGACACAAGAGAAGAGAATTTATTATGTCACCAGGCTTTTTTTTTTATTAGTTGGGAAATTATCAAGTAACTTCTCCCGCTCTGGGCGAAGCGGGAGGGTGTGTCAGACTCTTACTGACTAAAACCCACCCGTGTTCCTTCCGTTGCCAGTGTTGCCAGGGGTTTCGGTAACCCTTTCGAACTTTCCCGCGACCCCGGCAGGCATCGGCCCTAGTGGACCCCTACACTTGTGCTGACGACATCTCTTTGAGGCGCGCGTGGAACACAACGCGCCGTTGACCCGGGCCTGGATATCATCAGACTGGGTCGGTGGTTATGAATACGTATCTCACTGATCAATCGTTTGTCAATAAACCACGTAATATCATTTGTCGTGGTATTATAGGTACCTAAACCTCCCCTGCCCATGTATCAATCTGGAAACATTCATGGTTAGGTGACCACGAATGTTTCCTCCAACCCTTAAAAAACTTCACGTAGGTATCTACTTTATTTTTTATATATTCATTTTCTGTTTGATTATTATTTTGACATTATGTTTAAACTATGACTTCGGTTTATTCATATTATTTTATGTTCATTGACTTTATTTTTTTTTGGTTGCGAAGTGATCAAATAACTGGGGGTGTGTCAGACTCTTACTGACTAAAACCCACCCGTATTCCTTCCCTGTTGCCTGTGTTGCCAGGGGCCTCGGTAACCCTTTTGGACTGCCACGTGACCCCGGCAGGCATCGGCCCTAGTGGACCCCTACACTTGTGCTGACGACATCTCTTTGAGGCGCGCGTGGAATACAACGCGCCGTCGACCCGGGCCTGGTCCTTACCAGACGGCGAGCTACCCATTGCTCAACGTCCGCAAGCCCACGCCTACGGTGGCCGGAAATCCCGCCCGGGATTCCCGACGCCCCCCCCGGCGTCTGCTGCGGCGCCTAGGGGCGAGAGGGCCCGAAATTTGCCTTTCCCTCATCCATCCCGCCTTCTCCTTCGCGAGCATTACTGCTTCACAGAAGAGAAGGAAGGACGCAGAAGTCAACACACACTGTGTTGACTTAAATTGTACATAACTGCAATAATGCAAAAAAAAAAAACATTTTACAAAAATAAAAACAACCGACGACGTCCAAAAAAACAGTGCAAAGTGAGAAATAACTTTAATTTCGGAAATCAGTATCTTTGGTTTTGTATTTTCATTAAAAAAAAAAAACAAAAACAGACGAACATTGAACCTCCTCCTTTTTTGTAGTCGGTTAATTACTATGACTAAAGACGACCCCTGAACTCAAAAAGGTTCTATGTTTTCTGACTCTCCTCATCACGAGACATATCATCTCAAGTTATAATTAGAACGAAAATATTACGCAACGTTACCCACTAATTATTGTAAGCAAGTTGAAAGGTCAGTCAGTATTAACACTCAAGAGTTAGATAAGACAAGAGATATTCTTCAATTCAAAGGTTCGTATCCGGGATTCTAAGAGCGGACTTCGATCGCTGTTATTGAATATTATACAAATACCGGATCACGGCGGCTATGTCGCAATTAGTGTTGGTGGTTACTTTAATTTTATTGGGTCTATTTATGTGATTGGATACTATTAATCAAAATTATGTTAATAATTATGTTAATAAAAAATGTCTCCCTCGAAAAAAATACTGCCTCGTTGGTCTGGTGGTCGCAAGCTACTGCTGAGCATGAGGTCCTGGGTTCGATTCTCGGGTCGGGCGCAGTGTTATTGGGTTTTTCTATCTGGAATTTCTCAGTAGCAGCCCGGAGTCTGAATTTTGTGCCCGGTTGGTGGCAATAGGCTCGCCCCCTATTACATGGGAATTAAACATAACTGGCGAAATGTGGGTGTACAAATGTATGGTACACCTCTGCCCAACCCTTCGGGGAAACAAGGCGTGATGTTATGTTATGTTATGTTATGTGTTATGTTATAAAAAATGTTATGGAGATGAAGTCTGACTGTAATATAACATAACGCTTGTATTTTCTCAAAGGCAGTAGGCAGGAGGGTACACCAGGTCATTTTGGCAGTTATGTTAAAAGTCCTATGTAAAGAAAAAAAAATATTTCTTGAAAGAAAGAGAAAGTTAGAAAAAGTATTTATTAGGACTCGCACAGGAGATCACAAATTAAGCTAAAAAAGACTCATAGAAACATAAAATAAAAATAACAAAAAGTCCTGTACGAGGCCAAAAGGCTCCTATCTCAGCATAATGCTGCGACACTTAGAAATAAGTGTTGCAGCGTTCTTTCTTATTTTTGTAGTGCTAGACACCTCTGAATTTCAGAATACGGATTTGTGCGCAGGGGCACACACACTCTTCCATATTTTTGATCTCTCAATGACTGATGATTCATCGGACGGATTCATCCAACTCCAACTTTCACATATCTTCATCCAACGTCAGACAGTAAAACTGTTTTTGCTGCAGTTTCATAAATGTTGTCATGTTTGGAAACAACGCACTACAGTCCGGCCGTCGAGAGAATGCGTTCTTCACATCTGTCAGTATGATACTAACGAATATTTGTTTTGCGAATTTGATCCATAAAGTTACTAGAAATTGTCCAACTGACAGGGGTCAAGAACGCATACTCTCGACGGCTTTTTTTTTTGGGTGGGAACTTGTCAAATAACTTCTCCCGCTCTGGGCGGAGTGGGAGGGTGTGCCAGACTCTTACTGACTAAAACCCACCCATGTTCCTTCCGTTGCCTGTATTGCCAGGGGCCTCGGTAACCTTTCGGACTTTCCCGCGACCCCGGCAGGCATCGGCTCAAGTGGACCCCTACGCTTGTGCTGACGACATCTCTTTGAGGCGCGCATGGAACACAATGCGCCATCGACCCGGGCCTGATCCTTATCGGACGGCGAGCTACCCATTGCTCACCGTCCGCAAGCCCTCTCCCGACGGCTGGACTGTAGTTTAGTTACTTCAGTATTACTATTAGTTACAACCAATGTGTGCGGAAATAATACTTTTTAAAAGTCCATCATATTTTTACGTTCAAACCCTGATTGTTAAGAAGTTTTATAAGTACGTTGCGTATGACAAAGCGTGATACTTACATTTTTATTATTGCTTTTATTGTCGATATCATTTTGTCGTAATAACATCATTGACTCTTTTAACGATCCTCGGTTTGGCATCCACATATTTTCATTTTATCAATCTTTCTCATAGTTTTTTTGGGAAACCCCAGCTTGCTATGATTTGTAATCGATGCTTCACACACTGACCTACATACACGAAAATAGACTTTTCAATAATAGGGGTAACAAAAGCGACATAAACACAAAAACTTCTACTACGCTAAATTACGCACGACATGTAAGCGCGATATTTTCGTGTTGTCCCTTTTATCGCCGTATGCTATGAAAAAGAAAGCTAATTTTTGGAGGTTTTTGGAAAGGATTTAGTGGTAAAGGGTAATTGTTATTAACTGACTTGCAATTTTTGATTTTAGGTAATGAATATTAAATCAGTAGGTGTAAAACTGTAGTGGAGATAGTACGTTTAGTAAATATTGGACTAGTTTTATAAATCCAGAAAATTATGGGTTCCTAAACAATTTAGTGCAATGGGTGATGCAGCAAAATGTCCTCATTCAGCGCGCTCAAGAGCACCTCTCAATGAAGCTGGAGCAAGATGGTGGGAAATGTATGGAGACTTAGACCAAATAGAATACTATGTGCAAAACGAAGCAAAAGAGCTGCTAGTCGATAATAGTAAGGATACCGATGACAACAAATCATCCGATACGAATAATTTAAAAGTACAAAGAGCATTAACTTCAAAACTCTATAAAAACTTTATTGGCAGAACTGTGAAAAATGTTGATCCTAAAGGTAAAGTATTGAAAAAATGGAGGGAAGACCAAGCGAAAGCAAGGTACGAACAAGCTAGGAAAGCAGTTATTAATTCACTGAAAGAAAAATTCGGTGGTCCCCTGCAACAAAGCAATGTACCCTCTGTGCTTAATGTAAATAAAGGGGATAATACTAAAGCAATACCAATGATTATTATAACTGGAGACAATGTCGAAGAAACATCAAATTCAAATGTAATTCGTGACGATAAGCCTAGGGACGAAATTGGTTCAAATTCTGTGAGTGCTAAGGTTGAAATTCCGAATGCAGGAGTTGAGGATGTCAGTCACGCGAGAAGGCTTCAGATGGGGCCAGGTGGTGAGCTGGCACAGTGGAGGCTTGCTCCTCGTGGCAGTAGGGCGGCGGGTGCGGAGGGCGGACTACACGGGCTTACGAGGATCGACATGCCGGTGAGTAACTGCACTTTATCTAATATATTCATTACTACAAGTATCTTTGTGATTTATGTCTAACATTCGAGGCGAATTCGGGTGATTTTCAGATGTACAATATTAACTAATTTGACCTATTTCTCTTCAGTTCCAAAGATCCCTTATCTTTGAGAACTCTTTACATTATTCCTTTGAATAGATAACTTATTGTGCTTAAGTTTTACCTGCAAGACAAACAAAACCAATTTACCACATACATAATACTTATCGTAGCTTCCTTTAAACCGAAGGATGTTATCGAGTTCAAATTGAAGGCAGTAAACATTTACCTCCATTAGTACTTACGATGCAGGGAATAACCGATAGTCATGCTATCACGAACTAATCGGGAAGCGGGATCTACCCTGATTTTCTGTACATGGACTATGTGTGGATTTATTACGATAGTTTTCCGGTAGTGCATGGATTTTATTGGCTTTAGTAACGGCAATTGGATTATGTGCATTTGGGCAATGGGCATTGATCGTATTGAAAAGGGTGCCTGCAGTAAAGTTGAAATAGTGTTGGTGGAAATGTATTTTTGGCAATATTTTGATGTGTAATGTAGAAAAATATCTTCAGAATATGTTGTTACGTTTATTGGTGTTAGAAAGCAAATAAGTTTTCATAAAAAAAAAACGTCCAAGTCTTACAGTAGTCGCATATGATGTGTAACATCTGACATCTCACCTTGGTATTAACTAACTGAGCAGCGACAGAAGTTAACCTCAGAATTTAAAAGCTAAATACTGAATTATTTATTCGAATAATTATTTGTTACTAGTGGTCACCCACTGGTCGAAATTCGACCCCCTCTATTTACAATCTATCCTTACTAATTCCATGAGTACACTAATTCCATGCTATTATAAAGTGCTTACTAAATCCGAGCTATTCAAAAATAATTATTTATTCCATGCTCAAGCTGTTACTTCCTGTCTACACACTTCCGTCCCTTTTCACGAAATCACTCCCACATAATGCGAGAGGAAAGATGTTACACATCAAAAATTGTAGATACAGTTAAAAATTTGAGCTTTATAAGTTTTATAATGCCTAAAAGTATATGATCCACTGCAGTAAACAAAATCAGAAAAATATATTATATTCTCCAGGATATATGCTAGGTAGATAGTGTGTTGAAAACATAATACAACTAATTTGATACGATATAAAACAAATCACGAAGATACATCTAAAAAAATATTTTAACGACTAAAAACCATACTAATATACATGCAATTATTCTGATGTTTTGTCAGATTATTCTACAAGCAACATTTAGCATTATAGTGTTATAATTATTTTTTCCAATCAATACTTTTTGTAAATAGATAATTGCTTCATATTTTGCAATAAATTACCAGCGTTGTGTCATCGCGCTTCTCTTTCTTTTCTATATAGTCCGACAGTGACAGCGCTTAAAGTGTTATCAGCATCTTAACTATGTAGATGTTGCAAATATTCTCTCAGATTTTTTACACTCGTACCCAATTAGTTTAACACCGAACTACTATTGCAGCAATCTATTGAAAAACTCAACAGATATGGTCATTAAATTGGCGAGATATGATGACTATGATTGTGACGTTCCTAACACACCCACATTTTTACTACGGTCAATTGCCATGCCATATGTCAGGCGGCGGGTCGGGGGCTTATCAGACAGGTGTAACCAACGTGATTTTATTTTGTTTACTCCTGGCTCGATAGACGATGGCCTCAATTAGAACTTATCACTAATTATCTTGGTCTAGATGAGGCGTATCAGTCGGGTTTTAAAACGTGAGCAACGGCATTATAGACATAGTTTTTTTTAGTATAGTTCCTTTTTTAATCCCAGAGACTAATTTGACATTTCAAATGATTGTTGTTCGTTTTTTCAATTTGGAGTTTGACATTTGCATGTGTCAATTTAGTCTCCGAGTTTAAAAAACAGACTTTAGTTAGGTAAATTTTATGCGGATTTGTTAGAATATTTTTTTCACGAGCGAAGATTTTTTATTTTTTGTTCTGCATGATTTTTAGACAACTTTTATCTACAGACTACTTATTTATTTTCCGCGGACCCATCCTCAATGGTAAAAGTTTTAGGTCTAAGACGGAGAAGCATCTTATGGAAAATAGAAACCCGTACGATGTTTCTTCAGTGATTATCATTATTTTTCATATCTCGCGTTAGCACGTGCAAAAAACGTGTTGCGCCTACCCCAAATGAATGGGCAAGAGAATGATAATGATTAATGATGATGTCACGTCAGCGCGAGCAAAAAGCTAACTTCATGTTCTAAATTAAGTTTAAGGCAGCTGAGCATATAACAGTATCTTCGTTCGTAAAGCCACTTTTAATGCACCCATAAACATATTAAGAAAATTATCAAAAACTAGGCCAAGTTCCACAAGTTTAATGAAACAATCTGGTATAAAAACGCAGTGATTACTGTTGAGGTGATAGGGGCTGAAATGGCTTCATATCAGTTTCGCAATGTGCTAATGTTGTGTTGGCACGTTATGGCCTGCGAAACGCGCAACTTTTCAAATGTTTCTCTATGGCTCACTACAATACGCATAATGCGTCGCTTGAGTCATCAACGTTTTGTTATCACTTCGTAAATTTATTAGATACCTACTGAAGAGTTCTATGACCTGGTTTCAGTATTTCTTCTCAGGGTGACAGTCAGCTAGGAAATGCCGGCGGCAACTTGTTTTAAAATATTTACCAGAAAATTGACGTGTAACCGTGTCTTAAAATAACTATTTACAGAAATAAACATCATTTCATTTCTATAATACAACGATCAAGAGTTCAAAATGGTTTGCCATAATCACCTAGCTGACCTATACCAATTTAAGTACTTGGGGTAGGTGCAGCATGTCTTCTACCAAATATCAGCTGTCACCTCTGTTTTCAACCCCTCTGGCCATATCATCTGTCACACAATCCATACTATAGTATAGTTTCAGTTTCAAGGTCTGCTGTAGGTACCAAATTAATATCTTTGCCTTATTCGCTATACATGGAGTCTAACAGTGCCTAGCATGGAATTAGTAAGTACTATATGTGCCTAGTTCATTACCGAAGTTAGCTTGAAGTAAAGACGTAAAACAGATAAAAAATATTACTGGCTGATGATAACATTATTTGTGCCGGACAGCAATTTTATAAGGCTCGTGTAATCTGACACACTAATTACACAAGTCTCATTAACTAGGCTTCCAAATTCACAAACAATAATATTTTTATTTATTTTTGATGTGACCGTGAACGCTCATTTTGTTGACAACGTGACGATTAGTGTTGTCTATTATTTATACACGATAACAGCCGAAATCATGTGATGATCCAGTTTAGATTTTTGATGAATATTAATAAAGTGCATCTTTTTTTACATTGGTCTTTCAAAAGTGGTCTTTGGATACATCATCATCATTATCATCATCATCATGATACATTTTGTAAGAAAAAAAACTAAACCAACTTTTTGGAATTACAAATTATTCAGAAGATTTGTTTTAATTCAGAGGGGCAACAGCCGTATTTTTCGCATTCTTATCTCAGTCTCAGTCTATCAGAACCTCTAATTTACCAAAGTTTATGTTTCTAATCAGATCTTACTGTGAACATTTATTTTAGATATAAAGACCGAGCAATCTTGAAAAAAAATGTAATAATCTTTAAAACAGACATGATTTTCGAATAAAAAATGAATCGAGCAAAATTGTTACAATTACGTAACTGTCTTGTACATGGAATGAAAAAGATCCAATAAATCATATACTAAACTTCCATTTTGATTGTATGTGTGACAGTTTCAGAATATTAATGCAAGGAGGGGGAGGGATTTTCATCAGTTACTATGGTAAACTCATCTGCGATAATAGGGTAACAAAAAGGGTCTCAATAAATGGCTTGGCACCTACACACAAACATTCAAAAGCGAGACTGTTTTTGGGTTGAATCTTTTTCTAACATGAGGCATTACATGCCCATTCTCTCAGGTGTGGAAATACATCACAGATGATCAAAACAAGAGTCGAATCAATCAAATTCCCAACAAATACGCGATATATTACCTACCTATATCGCGAGTAGGTACTACGTAAGCACCTAGACACAGTGGCATACTTTTAAGAAGTATCATCATCAGCTTACAGCGGTTCATTGTTGCCTCACCAACTGCACGCAATTCAGCTCGATTCTCAGCAAATCTCATCCAGCTGCTACCAGCCACCCTGCTAAGATTTTCGCTCCACCTAGCCTGAAGTCCTACCTTACGTTTGCCGATGCGCAGTCTCCACTCAAGTTTAATGCGTTTAAAACTAAAGTAAAATCCACTCTTTGTTCAAAGGCATACTATTGTATCAATGACTACTTAAATGATAAGAATAGGTAGCTGTGATTAACTAAAGAAAATGTTTATGTTCTTTCTCCAGAATTAGCTTACCTACTGACAGGTTATATGAGTTCATATAATTGTTTATTTTTTATTTGACTGTATAAGTCAATGTATTTTAATTAAATTAAATTTTAATTTATTAGTGACATAATCTTCTCATTACAATGTGTTTTTTTATGAGTTGTATTGCGATAAGTGGTTAGCTAGCGACCTCGACCATTGATTATACTATTCTTGCCTGACCAACCGGCAGAAAATTTGTCATGCTCCCTTAGATGTCACTGCCTACGGTAGAGTCGGGGGTCGGGTTCCGGCCTCCTTCCCTCCAATATGGCGAGGGGGGTGATGGCTGATCTTTGCGTTATGCTCGTGACCGGGTGCTGCTTGTGGTGACCGGTCGTCTTGCTGACCATGGTTTTATTATTGATATTAGTAATTGTTTATGTATTTTACTTCGATGGTGCTAGTTTATCATTTCTCACTTCGAGTTACAGCAATAGCCTTAAGTAAGCGGGCACGCTCTTTATGCCTGGAGGCTTTTATTTAGGTATTAAGTTTTGTTTACGTTTTATGTTGTTTTCTTTATCTGCTAGAGTACAGTTTTCATTGTTTTGTTGGTATATTGGCGTGTGCTAGCTAACATATGGCAAGTAATTTAATTTAATGTTTTGTGTTTCGTAATGTTAATTACTTTGCATACGATTTGTATAGAATCAAGTTATATAACTAAACAGACAGGTGTGCTGCTGGGGACTTTGTTGCGCCATTTCTTCTTCCCAGCTAAAGCACTAGGAAGTGGTGAAAGGCGGGCGTTTTTGGGGAACTGTCTTATGTAACTTTGATGTTCGAAAAGTGCTGATTCTCAGCCTAGTTTGAATAAATGACTTTTGATTTTGAACACGTCTACCCCAACAGTCATCAGTTCTATGGCAAATATGGCCGGCCCAATGCCACTCCAGTTTGATTATTTTGCGAGCTAAGTATATATGTTTGCACTGAATTTTTATTTGGTCACATTAAGATATTCCGCGGACTTTGATACTCGTGATGATTTGATGATAGATACAAGACTTTTTGACATCGAATTACGATTAATTATTTGTTTATTATTATTTGAATATCATTGTTGTTAATAATTATATGTACATTTGTTAATTAGCTAGAAGCAGTGTAGAACATAATTTTAGTGGTAGATTGGGAGTTCCCGCGGCTTTGTCCGTCTGATAAAATGTTTTGCTTTTAAGTATATGCAGATAACTAAGAGAAAGTTAATCCATTGCTTGAAGAAAGTCAGAAAGTCAAACCATCAAGAGTTAGTCTTTCCACTATATGTATTTTAGTTGTAAAACTAACTCGTGAGAGTTTTAGTTGTTAGGGTGTGATGAGTAGAGATGGGATATTCGGATGCATATTCACCTAAAGTTGAGATGTTAGTTATTATGGAATGCGCTTTTGTGTCGAAAAAATACCGCGGTCCGGTATCGACAAATTTAGTTTTCTGATTATAGAATCTGATGTATATTTAGGGACTTACTTTCAAATGTTGGCTTATATGAAATGCACTTTTGTGTCGATATTAAAAATCCCGCGATTCCGGAATTGACAAATTTTGTGTCTCTTTGTGACTATTATCCAAGAATACCAGGGTTTTTTTTAATAAATATCTTTTTAGAAGTCGCTTCCATACTATACACCCGACTTGTTATGGATTCCCGGTGTTCCTGGCATCCCGGGATTTTTTTTACAAAAAAAATGTTTAAGAAGCCGTTTCCATGCTTTCACGGCTAAAAATGAACTTTAGGTAATTGTGCATCCGAATATTCGATCTCTAGTGATGAGTCACTCCGTCACACGTTGACATATTCGTACGACACACATCTGCATTGTAATAATGACAATACGGTTTCTTTTGATTAGCTAATGGCGCCGATTCCCTTGTTCACAAGCTAAACTAAATTTAAGTTCAGTGCATCTTTTTCTTTCTATTTCATTAAGAAAAGGACAGAAGATAAATTTTAGTTTAGTCCTGTCAAATTAATCAGCGCCTGTCACTACTCTATACAAGTTTAGACGTGATTAAAAACTTGTCTACTAAATTTACGTCAAGCGCTGATTAATTTGACAGGAGTAAACTAAAATGTATCTTCTGTCCTTTTCTTAATGAAATAGAAAGAAAAAGATGCACTGAACTTAAATTTAGTTTAGTTTGTGAACAAGGGAATCGGCGCCATTGTAAAAGAATTAAGAAGAGCTTATTATGCGAAGGATAAGACAAAGGTCGGTGAACTTTATGATCAAGACAAGTCATAAAACATGAGGAGTAGGATAAGAACCGCTTATTCGTATAATATTGTATATTATTCTAAAAAACGAGCGATCCTAACAGTAGTCGCATATGATGTGTGACATCTGACATCTCTCCTTGGTAATAAGCAACTGAGCAGCGACAGAAATTAACCTAAGAATTTAAAAAGCTAATTACTGAAACATTTATTCGAATATTCATTAATAGTGGTCGCACTGGTCAAAATTCGACCCCCTCTATTTACAATCTACTTATATAGTACTTACTGGTTCCATGAGTACACTAATTCCATGCTATTAAAAAGTACATACTCATTCCATGCTCAAGTTGTCGCTTACGTCCCTTTTCACGAAAGCCCTCCCACAGAAAGCGACAGGAATGATGTTACACATCCAAAAGTGTAGTGGTTTTAACGCGCCAAAAAACTGAAAGTTGTTAATACAACTTTTCAGTTTTTTGGCGTGTTACAACCACTAAACTTTTTTGACTACCCGTGACAGTTTTCTAGTTGCTACAGTGTCACCGCGAATTGCATCTTAAGTAGGTACCTATGTGTTCAAAGTTGTTGCGGAGTTGGGGAGTTTGCACCATTTCTTCTTCCCAGCTTGCTTTAGCTGGGGAGGGCTAGGGAGTGGTGAAGGGCGGGCGTTTTTGGGGGACTGTCTTATGTAACTTTGACGTTCGAAAAGTGCTGATTCTCAGCCTAGTTTGAATAAATGACTTTGATTTTTTTAATTTTTGATTTTGAAAGTAATCCGATGAAAAGGAGTACTGAAAAAGTAAGATTTAATAGTCTCTGAAATGGATTCTGTGAATGTATGTTCAATCTTAGCTCTAAAACTACCGGACCGATTTATTTATAATTAGATAATAATGTATAGTTAAGTAAACTGCGCGGTTTATATTCGTCTAAACATTACTTAAGTAGGTACTTCTAATCATAAATCATATTTTATCATAATACATTTTAACATACGAATTGAATTTGAATTATGTAACGTTTTGCGTCGTTAACATTATTTCTATATGATGATAATGTTTTAATAATAACTACACAGAATCCCTATCAATTTGTAACTAGTTTCTACATCATACATTACTGCGTAATAGTCGTTCAAATATTTCAAACATAAATTCAAGTTCGATGCACCGGAAAGCGGAATATTCTTTTACAACCTAAATACTATACGACTTGTAGCTAAGCCATTGCAAAAACATTCTTATCACTCTTGTTGTAAAGTTCAGCTATACTGCATGTCACTGTATGCACAAAAGCATGCAATGAACTGAATTTCCTTTATAGTATACTATCAGAGGATGTTGTATATTTTTAGATGGCTCTTATTTTGACATACTGCCATAGTTTTACTTAACAATGTCAATAAATTAAAAAACTGGCAATACTAAACGCATAGGAATATTTAGGAACGATCAAATAAATCCTAACATCGAAATTAAAAAGTGATTTTTTCAAACAAATTAAAAAAAAGTGTCGGGCCGACTATGGATTCTAATTTTCAAATACCAATGATTGACTACATAGCGGTAGCGAGTATTTTTTTAAAATTAATATTTGAATGGCCTGGTTGCTGGGATCATAGAGCGAGTAAACTATTGGATATAATGGATTAAAATTTTGGATGCAGACTGGGAACGTCATTATACATACAGTTAAATTTATTGTCGTCTCCACCTTTGTATTATAATATAAAACTTTGACCGACGAAAAAAGCTTGCGACGCGACGTAAAAAGGGCAAGTCATATTTTATCACGAAATCCTCGCCACATTTCTCCGCGACAGTAATAAAAATAACTTCGAAGTAAACAACTTAAGTGATTATTGATAAATACACATAGTAAATGTAAATGATTGCAATTAGAGGAGTTCAATTATTGTGTACCTACTTACTGCGGTATCGTTGATCACGCTGATGCTGCGTGTTAAGGCCAAGTTCATATTACTTACCTTTACTTGTGAATGTCAACATTCTACTTAAGTATAAATGGATAATTTATAATGATGTTTGTGCAATTAATTAGTGTCTATACTCTGATTTTTTAATTGCTAGAGAATGACATTTGGTGTCGACATAGAAATAACCTAGACCAAGACCAAGATTATGCCTGGACTTTAAAAGAGACTTTGACCCTTGAGTTTGTTTCGCCATTTCTTCTCAGGGGTAGTTAGATAGGAAATGTCGACTCCATCTAGCTTATTTTTTTTTTAAACTCGCGTGTGAGGGTTTCGTGCAATGAATATAATATTATCTACTATGTTTTTTTTTTTATCCCGAAATAGGTAATTTATCCCAAGAACAACCTTAACATTGTAGTTAAAGGCATGTTCCCTCATATATTTCAACTGCAAATTTAGTTTGTACGCACAATATTGAGTGAATTACCATGTTAATTAAAGACAATAGACTTCTTATGGGTTTTCCTGTAATCTATAAGTAAAGAACTATTTTCAGATTTTTTTTTAATGTTAGGCTCCTGTAGTTTCAGAGATAAGTGGGAATGGTCAATTTTCATGTAATAATTATAATAATAATTATTTATTAAAGGCCAACACGGACCAATTATAAAAATAAACTAATACAAATACACATACAATTTCAATACAAAACATACAATACAATACAAAACAATTAAAACAATATTTCCATATTAGCCCGTACATGTACACGGTGGAGCATACGGTGGAGGTCTGCCCGGCTTGGGCAGAGCACCGCCGTGTCCTCTTGGAGGCGATCGGCGGCAGAGACCTCTCGCGTCCGGCCCTGGTTCAGGCCATGGTACGGAGCGAGAGGGCATGGGCAGCCGTCACCTCCTTCTGCGAAGCAGTAATGCTCGCGAAGGAGGAGGCGGGACGGTTGAGGGAAAGGCAAGTTTCGCGCCCTCTCGCCCCTAGCCGCCGCAGGAGACGCCCAGGGCGTCGGGAATCCCGGGCGGATTTCCGGCCACCGTAGGCGCGGGCTTGCGGACGGTGAGCAATTGGTAGCTCACCGTCCGGTAAGGACCAGGCCCGGGTCGACGGCGCGTTGTATTCCACGCGCGCCTCAAAGAGATGTCGTCAGCACATAGTAGGGGTCCACTAGGGCCGATGCCTGCCGGGGTCGCGGGAAGGTACTTATGGGTCACCGAGGCCCCCGCAACACAGGCAACAAGAAGGAATACGGGTGGGTTTTAGTCAGTAAGAGTCTGACACACCCTCCCGCTCCGCCCAGAGCGGGAGAAGTTATTTGATGATTTCCCACCCAAAAAAAAAAAAAAAAAATTAAAAAATAAAAAAAAAATTAAAAAAAAAACCCGTACATGTACCATGTCACAGTGATACATGTACTGGCAGTCGAATCGCTGGGCGAAGGCGCTCAGGATACTGTTCGGGCTGACCCGCACCCTGCGCACCAGGGATGTGCACCGCTTGCGCATGGTTGTATAAAAACAATCCACGCCCGCTTCGGCGAACATCCCCGAAGCGCTACAGAAGCGAGGCAACCCCAACAGCAACCTGAATGCATTATTGTATTGGACGCGTAGAGCGCTGTACTGCTTTTGCGTATAATTCACCCACAGACTGCTCGCGTAGAAGGACGTGCAAAAATGCATATATTTTCTTAAATCACTTTAAAACTGTCTATTTTAAAATAATTATAAAATATCTGAAATTCTCATAACAAGCCCTTTCATTTGACATGCTCACATGCCACATAGTACCGTTCGCAAAACATTATTTTTAATTTTCTAGTTTGCCCTTGTTCAAAATTAATTTATTTACGTTACACGTCCGTGTTTGGGTCACAGAAATTCATATGTGTACCAAGTTTCAACTTAATTAGTCCAGTAGATTCGGAGAAAATTGGCTGTGACAGACGGACAGGCAGACACACGATTGTTCCTATACGTTTCGTTTTTTCCTTTTGACACACGGATTCCTAAAAAAGATCGATCGCAGCTGTCATTTTGGTGTAGTAAAATCAGAGTTTAGTTCTTAACTTTTATTTCATGTGAATATTTTTTATTATTGATCTACATAGGTACAGCAGGCTTAGCAAGACGCTTTCTATTTCTACGAAGAATAGACATAGCTCTTTCTATTCAAAGTGACATTTTTTCTACATTTTTGACGCACCGTAGAAATCCTTCTGCAATCTGTCATTTTGTCTTTCGTTTCTAACTAACGTTCTTTGTCTAGGTAATTTTTTTTATGTAAGTAGAAGGATTTCTAGGGTGCGATGTCAGAAATGGAGAAACGAAATATCACTTTGTATAGAAAAAGCTTTGCCTTTTCTTCTTAAATATAGAAAGCGTCATGCTAAGCCTGCAGTATGCCATCGCCTATACTATTGTCGACCGAATCATAGCATATAGGTAGTTGAGCTAGTGATCCAAATCAAGCCTATGTATTTAAAAAAAAATACCCAATGCGAAAAAAAAATTAAAACATTGTTATTTAATTTGGTAATGACAAGACAATTATTTTTAAATTCTAACATATGTCTATGTCTATAATAGGGGGAGCCCGAGGGGCTCGTGTCTAAATGATAATAGCCGCACGGGTTAAGCTACGCTTATCGCGGTCGGTTCGTGAATGGGTGACCATCCATTACATATCAAGATCGGAGGGATCTTGATATGTAATGGATGGTCAGACAGTTCACCCACGTCCATTGCTTTATTTACGTTGTTGAGCAGACGAATTGTTCAAACCTATGAAGCAATGGATTAGCAATATCTTGGATTGTAATTCAAACAGTGTTACGCAATTAGGGTGCTGGTTGGCTAATATCTTCAGGGGCCATCCATAAGGGGGGGGGGGGGGGGGGTGTCAACAAAGTGTGACTTCTCGTCTGATAAGAGAGAGAACGAGCTTCGTGACAAGAAACGTGAAAAACCAACTTTATCAATATTATTTGAAGGTTTGATTTAAAATTGCACAAAATGTGATGTTACACGTGGGGTCACGCAAATATAACTACCAGTGACAAGGACGGGGGCTCTGGAACAGACGAGTCTTAGAGTGGAGACCGCGTATCGGCAAGCGTGTGGGATGCCCCCCAGTTAGATGGACGGACGACCTTAAAAAGGTGGCAGGGACAGACTGGATGCGGAAGGCGAAGTACAGGGTGTTTTGGCGCAGCCTGGGAGAGGAGCATGTCCAGCAGTGGAGTTGATTAATTAATTGAATTTATTGCTGGCCTCTTATCACGACATGAACTATTACTACTTAGTGTGGTAGGTACTCATGTCTCATGTGTAGTGTTTATCTTAGTCAGTACTCGTCGATAGACGCCTAAGTTCAGTAGTGGACTTAGTACAGACTAACATAACAGATTATGCTGATAATGAGATGATCCACATGAAGCAACCACGAGGCTCCACGCGGCTTCGGACCGACACACCTCACGCGTAAAGCTCATGTGTGTATCACTATCAGGCGACCTCTGTCTGATGCTGACCTAAGAGACTGACTGTGATAAGCCACCGATATCTGCATGTTAGTATTGTTAATTGAGAGCACTGGGACTATCCGGATTTAGCATCTGGTTAGATAGCCACGCCTCTAAATGAGGATTGTAGTGGATCTTGTATTAGTATCACACACACCTCTCACGTTGGAGGATGTTACCTTTTTATTTGGGTTTGAAAGAAGTATATAACAACCTAAATCAATCTTTGTTTCTTACCCACTAATTATATTTTGATTGTCCTCCTCTCAACATGACTCAACTTCAAATTTGAGAGCAGTGGTAGCCCAGTGGTAATGGCCGCGACTTACGATTTGTAGGTCGTAGGTTCGAACCCAGACAGGTGGTTTACTTTGTGTAAATTATTTCATCACCACTACTCTCGAAACGGTGAAGAAAAACATCGCGAGAAAACCGCCATGTCTGAGAACCATAAATTCGAAGACATTTGACATCTACCAACCGGCACTGGGCCAGCGCGGTGGATTACAGCCCACTCCCTCTCACCAAGAGGCCTGTGTCCCAGCAATGGGAACATTATAGGCTGATTATGTAAGAAGCAATAAGTATATTGAAACGTGGAGTTTTAATTAATTTGCAAGAGTTACGAGTATAATGAGTTTCATCATCATTGGAAACGTTATCGTTTATACAAGTATGAAGAGAATGCGCAGTCTAATCACAGTGGCTGGCAAACAAATTAGAAAATTAGATACACACACCGTACACCAGTAACAGGACGTTTGGCTTAATAAAAGCTTGTAAAAAAAGGATATAAGTGCGAGTTGAACTCGCGTGGTGAGGGTCCCAATGAATATGTTATACAAGGTGTCGTTTTGCATCCTCGTCAAATTCAAGAAGGTAACTATGGTAATGATTCACGACACGAATCAATAAAATAAGCAGGTCTTTTTTTTTAATTTTCGGAAGTCGGCGTGTATGGGACATGCATGTTAAAACGCGGCCCGTGTGATACTGCACTGTAACTGCCCTTTTATACACACACTACCTACCGCATACGCTACGGGGTAATTCTGTTCTGTGAAAGTGGTGTATTCTAAAATACTGTCAAACTTGGATAACTAAAAAAACAAGTATGTATTAATTATTGAGCAGGTATCGTAATTTTATTTGATTATATATGTCTTACATAGCAGCCTCCTGAAATTTGACGAGCATGCAAAACGACACCTTGTATAACATGTTTTTTATCGGAAGACAATTTATCCTAAGATCAAATTTAACATTGTAGTTGAAAAACATGTTCTCCTATACATTCCACCTGAAAATATAAATTTGTACACACAATATTGAGAGACATATATTTTCTAAAATAAATAAAAAAAATATATTTTAAAATTATTAAAACTATATATTTGAGATCATCACAATAAGCCCTTTCATTTGATATGTCACACGGTCATGGTCACAGTCTGCGAAACTTTTTCATATTTCCTAATTTGCCCCCCAAAAGTGACCCTCATGTTCAAAATTCATTTATTTACGTTGCTAGTCCGTGTTCGGGTCACAGAAATTCATATGTGTACCAAATTACAACTTAATCTTTCCAGTAAATTCGGAGAAAAGCGACTGTGACAGACGGACAGACAGACCGACACACGAGTAATCCTATAAGGGCGGAACCCTTATAGGATCACTCGTGTGTCGGTCTCCTCTTGTTCGGTTTTTAGGTACAGACCGCAAAAAATGAGAAAATATTAGAAAAATGTTACGTAGGAAGTTGTTTTATGCTCATTCAGGATTGCCATGCTTTACATTAATTTTGCAATGACAGCATGGCATTATTCTGTATACGTCACGATCTACATGGGGTGACCGAAATCCGAACGGTACTGCCATAAATTGCGGTAAATTAATGATCGTAGCATGCCATAAATTGTGTTGGCTTGTTACAATGAGGTTAGCCATTTGTGGTATCAATAATTATGTCATTAACATTTTGCGTATCGAGTTTTTTATTGGTATCGGAATGAATCAGCCATTTTTTGGTTAAAACTGATGGATTTTACAGGTTGTTCCGAATGAAATATCGACTTTATTGTATTATTTTCTTGTTTATCTTGCTAAGTACTTGCAAGCCAGTCTATCGAAACATATTAAGTCTCTACAATAACAAAAACAACACATACTTTGGTGTTATTATTTTGATAAGTAAATTATAAATAATATAATATTACCAACGGAATAAGAACTTATTTAGAAACTTTCCGAATTACTGTCAAACATTATTTATCTAAGTTTTTATCAAAGTTTCGTTTTTAAAGGAAAAACCAACTATTGCTTAGTATTAGTAGGTACGGTGCAAGACACACGTGCGTGCAGAGGACAATCAAAATCGACAGCATGGTACACACGGCTACACATCAAGCTATACATTTCCAGTATAAGCTGATCTCGCATTGTATAGGATTTCCATACAATGCGAGGTCAGCGTAAACTGGAAATGTATAGCTTGATGTGTAGCCGTGTGTACTAAACGCAAAATTTACATAAGGAAAGTATCTCAGAAGGAATAGCTTTTTGGTAATTTGGGAAAATTGGCCCAAGATACATTGGTTTGCCAGTAGCGTATTAAAAGTTCCATCACTTTCTAATAACAAATCAAGTCAAAGTTATATCAAAAATAAACAACAACTTACTTAATTCATATTAGTTGTTGGGTAAAAATACGCGCATAATAAAGGGGCAACAACGGTCAACAACCGCGTAGTCAAAATTGCTACGAATGGCGTAGCAACAGCGGTGAATGCTACGCAGAAAACTCAACATGTTGCTACGCTAGTGTATATGCGACTACTCACACACGTAAACGAAAGTTCACGTGTGTGAGTAGTCGCTGAGTAATTACTGTATGACGAAAGCGCGACAAGTCTGTTTCCATAACTGTAATGGTAGTCCAAAATGTCTAAAAGTTAGCATTTGTCTATCTCTTCTCACGACAAGCCGTCTAACAAACAACTGTTCCTAGTCAAAACAGGCGGTTGCAACTTGCAAATGACGCCCGTAATTACCTAGAAAATTGCAAAAATATTACCCTTGCCTGCTTCGAGCTGGCGAAACTAAACTCAACTAAGTGTTTGATTGAAGTTACACCTCTTGTAACAGCACTAGTACACAGCAGTTGTCGAGTAATCTACTCGATTGCTCACCGATTGCCAACGAATCGAGATCGGCGGTAAGCACCAGTTGGCACAATCGATAGGAAGACGAGCACTCCCATTTTTATAAACTACAGCAACAAAAAATTACCGACGAAAAAAATGGGCCCCTCGAAAAATTGGACTCTATGTCAAGGGCGTAACGCATTTAAATTTTGGAGCGGAAGTAAGGTAACGGCAAAGTTATGTTTGTTACATTTTACCGGTTAACCAAGATGGCGGCTATGACACGTGACATAAAACGATATTTATGAGCGGCAAGTTCGCGAGTCGGGATGCGACATGCGAGACCGTCACGAACCGCGGATATACGGATTTAATGAACGATTTCTATTCATGACGATTTTATGTGACGCAGGAAGGCACACGGGACATCTCGAAACCTTAGGAATGAAATCCTTATAAAACGGTTTAAGTTATGCTAATGTTCAAACAACAGTTTGGACCCGACTTCATGTCGACTACGATTACAAGTTGTCAACGTAATTTGCATGGAGTTACTGTAACAAGACGTTGAACCAGGAATATTGTGGCAACTTCACTTTTATTGTAAAGAGGTGATGGGTGTTTAAAAGGCATTGTAGCTTTATGTTTCGAAACTGCAAATGGTTTACTAATGACTAATCAGTTGATATTACAAGCGTTATTAGTTTCGATGATAATAGTGCAAGTAAATATTATGAGGGGGAAGATTTTGGAAAACAATAATAGTACAAATGATTTTATGGAAAACAAGACAATATCATTGTAAATAGATATCTATTTAAGGCGCTGACAAGACCCAATTGACCAAAATAGGCTTCTCTTAAGAAAACAAATTGCCAAATCTGTATAGTTTGTGGTATCGGAAAAAATATATGTTAATTTTGAACATATTTCCCAGAACGGGTTGTTAGCAAAATACGGTTTGAAAAAAAAATCTCGATACAAACTAACGTTAAACTAACCTCTTACCTTGAGTTCTAATCCAAAATATCTGTATTAAATATCAACATACGTTACGTATTTAATTAATTAATAACAAGTACGTCTTATTTGAATGCAGAACTTGGTTGTTTTTTATTTTCGATTACTCAACTCAATTTTGAGTAAATAGATAATTGCTTCATATTTTGCAATAAATTACAAGCGTTTTGTCATCGCGCTTCTTTTTCTTTTCAATCTGACAGTGACCGCGGTTTAGGTGTTGTCAGCGTCTTAAAACCGAGTATGAGAGAGTGAGACTTGAAAAAGAAAATACTGCACAACTACCCACATAAAAAATCCCACGCCGTCTAAAATTTCAGGTTATGTCTGGCAGCCCGGGCTTACCTAAATGACGGATATACGTTCAGTATAACATAAATCTAAGAGAAATATATTCCCAAAACAACAATTAAACAACACCACACCAACGGAGACGTTAATTTTTGTCAACGAAAGAATCAGGAGACCTCTTGCGTCACCTACTATAAAATCTAGAATTAGATTCAGACAATAACATGAATTTAACCCAGTGTTTTCAATAGAGCTGTTTAGTGTTATAGTCACACCCTAAAACACAATATCGATAACCGATCAAATTGAACAACTGACAAATGCCTAACTACCAGCGGCATAACCAGCCAACTAGCAATTAGGCAACAGAATCTATGGTTTCATTCACTCCAAGAACGAACCGTGAAGTGAACATTCTATAAGTCTGAATTTAACTTTAACTTGAGTTAGTCAGCCAGTTCAGACACAATAATAGTTGATAGTATTGTTAATAACCGGTTAGCTGTTCGTTATCGAAAAGTTTGACACTAATGAGCAAAAGTTTTCGCCACGCGAAAAATAGGGAGCGAAATGCGGAAATAGAGTAAAAAACTGCGGATAATGCATAGTGGGGGACTGGAAAATTTTACCATTAATATATATAAGGCATGACAAATTATTATTTCTGTGTAGAAATCATAAAATCAAGTGAGAACTTTTTTCCACTTTATAACTACTTCAGAATTCGGCCCTCAGTCTGAGGACTGAGTGCCGAAGTCAATAATAATAAAAAAGGTATACTTATGCTCAATATCAAGCAAACCTCAAGATGGAAATAAATCTTATATCTCGATGCCTCAGACATGCATCAAAACTTTTAAGGGTTCCGTTGTCAACAAGGAACCCTTATAGTTTCTTCCTGACCGTCTGTCTGTCTGTCTGTGCCCAGCTTAGCTCTGTACTAGAAAGCTGTAATTTGGGATGGGTATACATGTTAATCACGTCGACAAAGTGATAAAATAAAATCTTAAAATTTTGTTTAGGGTACCTCCCTTACACGTAAAATAGGGATGATATATTTTTTTCTCGTCTATCCCATGGTGTGGGGTATCGTTGGATAGGCCGTTCAAAAATATTGCAGGTCTATGAAAGCCATTTTTCGATTCCGGATTCAGGGATCCGTTTGCGTAATATTAAGCTTTAAAGTGCTAATTTTGTTAGAGTCAAGTGTCCGCCCCGCCAGCTAGAAATTTTTGGATATGGGAAATTCATGGCAGTAGTACATAAATCGAAATTAAATGGAAAACCTATCACAGCTAAGTAGGATTTACAAGTTAACGAGTAATAGTCGACCAATTTACCATTTGCAGTTAAAGAATTGACCGTCACGTACATATTATATATCGATGTATGGGAGAACATCCGTATCTATCGATATATACGGATACGTCAACGTCAAGACAGAGACTGAGACGGCTCCGTAATTAAAAATTATTTTTAAATTATCTAAATCGTTTTCAAGTGTGAATAAGTAGTGAGATAGCATCAGTGTATTCCGATAAATAAGTGACAGTGTTCGCAAACAATCCTGTCAGGGAATAATAGTGATTTAAGTAAGTAAAACTATAAAACAGTGTAAACATAGTGAAAACATAATAAAACAATAATCTTTGTATAAATAAGGATTTAAAACAAACAGTGCTAAAACCTGGTGACTATTTGATCGTTTTACATTAAAAAAACTTAAAAAAGTAACAAAAACAACTTTTTTCAAATCACGGTCATAGTAACAACAACAAGAAAAAAAAAGGTCAAACTAAAATTCAAATATATCAAAAATAAAAACAGAACACTATTTTCGTTATAAAATTTAATGAACGTTTGGCTAAGCTGCAAAAAGGTGTGTCTCTTTTTAAGAGTCGTGGTGCACGCTCGACGCCCGAGTTCAAACCCAGCCGAAGCAAAGATCTTTTTTCTATAATTTCTTGGCCTTTATCAACAACAAACATGGAATTCTTAGAAAATATTACGTTTTGAATAAGGAAACGTGCCGCATCACTGTCAAACGATACATTAAACGAAAGTACTCTAAATAATTCTGCAAACTCACCGCTAGATGGCACATCTAGTAGCCTACCTCCTATATCCGATGACGAAAGCGACGAAGAAATCTTGCAGCTTAAAAATGAACTACAAAAAGTTAATTTACAACTAACCGCAGCTCACGAAGAAATCAATAACTTATCATTAGAAAACATGAAGTTAAAAACAGAAATTAAAAATTTAGATGCAAAGCACAAGATAATGAAACAAGTTACCAGTAAATTAACATCTGAGATAACCGTTACCCCTAAGAAAAAAGCAAAAAACATACTGGCAAAATCATGTGCAAAAAATGTTCCTACCACTCCTCCAGAAACACACACTTCACAGTCACAGTCACCATCAACCAAGGAAAAGCTCCCTGTACAAAACAGACACAATGAGGCACTTCAATCCCAAGATACAGAACTGTCTATCAAGCCTAAAAACACCAAACATAAGCTATGTATTGTAAGTACAAATAAAAATAACAAGATTTTGTCTATAGCCGAGAATACACTTCAAAACTGTGAAATTTGTCATTATGTTTCCCCGAATTGTGGCACGGAGCAGCTTATCAACAACTTGGAGAAGAAATTAATAGAATATACAATTAATGATTTCTGTATTATTTTAATTGGAGAAAAAGACTTCCATAAAACAGAAAACTATGTAGATATAATTATAAAACTGAGAGAAAAATTGCAGGAAATACAGCACACGAATGTTATAATATGTGTTCCTACTTTCAGATTAAGTGATCATTCAACATTGTTTAACTGGCGCATAGAGACCTTTAATAATCTACTGCATTTAGACTTGCAGACGTACAACTATGCAACGGCGTTTGACTCTAATTTAGACTTGTGTTACGATTTTACAATGTTCTCTAAGTTCAGTAGGAAAATAAACGATCGTGGTATGCGAAATGTGTTTTATAATCTGTCGGTAACTATAGCTGATTATAATTCATTTTATCAACAAGAAAATATAGCTGACAACCAAACAAGCATATCGTCTCCACGATGCGATTTTTTTCTTTAATCATTTAAATATAATGCATCAAAATATTGCCGGCCTCTTAAGCAAGTCCGACTTACTGGTTATTTATATAGAGGAATTGTTAAGTAAACAAATTAATTTAGATGTTGTATGTATAACCGAACATTTCATAATGTCTGGCCAAGAGAAACTTTTACATATACCAAATTATAAGCTAGCGGCATGTTATGCTAGACAGAACATTAAGCGCGGTGGAGCCTGTATCTTAGTTAAAAAAGGCATCGAATATAAAGAACTGCCTGATATTGTGAAACATTCGGTAACAGGAATTATAGAATGTTGCGCAATTGAATTACCTTCACAAAAACTTACTATTTTATGCGTGTATAGACCACCAAAAATCACTAATATATACCAATTCTATGAAAAGCTAGATATTATACTTAAAAAGATTTCCAAACCAAACAAAAAAAAATATTATGTGCGGAGATTTTAATATAGATATTCTAAAAAAGAACAGAATTAGCATGGATTTTGAATATTTTCTGATGAACTACGATTTGAAGCTAGAAATAAATAAACCGACCAGATTTCATAGTAACACTTGCTTAGATAATTTTGCGCATAATTCAAAACAAAGCTGCCAAAGTGAAATAATAGACTTCGGACTATCTGATCATACGGCTCAAATATTTACAATGAAAGTTAGTAAGTTTAGTCAAACTAAAACATGGAAAACATCAAGACGAGACATATCTGAAGAAAATTTAATTATCTTTAGAAATCATCTCCGAAATTTATCGTTTTCAGATATATATAGCACAGAGGATCCAAATGAAGCCTATGATAACTTTTTGGAAAAATTTCAACTCCTGTATGAACTATGCTTCCCCTTCAAAACAGTCATATTGAGATCTGAAAAAAAAATCAAATGGGTATCTAGAGGTATTAGAATCTGCAGCAAAAAACAACGCCAATTACTCTGGAAACAAAGACTTAATCCTACTAGTGGAAATAAAAAGACATTTAAAGACTACTCAAAAAAATTAAAAAAAATTATCAAACTGACCCAAAAAGCACAGAACAACTTTCTAATTAAAAATTCCAAAAATAAATCTAAAACATCCTGGCAAATAATAAACAGTACAAAATCTATAAGTGAACCCATAACAAGAATAAAAAAACATGATTCAATATTAACTGACCCAAATGAAATAGCTCAATCATTCAACGATTTCTTTATTGATCAGATCTTAGACCCACCCCTGAACACAACTAAAAATACTGTAAGAATAACATATAACCCTCATTCTATTTTTATGGCCCCTGTTGTCCCTCAAGACATTATAAGGGTGATCAAATCTTTAAAGAACAAGAAAAGTTATGGATATGACGGTATTTCAACAAACGTTATAAAATTTGTCTGTTCTACTATAGCTAACCCTCTAAGCCACATCATAAACACAAGTATATCCGCTGGAACATTCCCCGATAGTCTTAAAACCACAATAGTTAAACCACTCCATAAGAAGCACAATAAAGAAGACATGGCTAACTATAGACCAATAGCTTTAATCCCCGTATTTTCCAAAATCATTGAAAAAGTAATTTATGAGTCATTTTATTCATTTCTGTCAAAATATAATATATTATGTGAGGAACAAAAAGGTTTTCGTAAAAATAAAAACATAAATATGGCCATATACGATCTAATAAATAAAATAATGGTTAATGTGGATAAAAAAATACCAATTTGTGCCATTTTTACCGACATGACCAAAGCTTTTGATTACGTGAACCATGAAACGCTTTTGGTCAAACTTGATGCTTACGGTATACGAGGGAATGCTCAGCGTCTAATAAAATCGTATCTAAGTGGACGTCTTCAATATACAGAAATCTCTAAAATATGCGTCCAATCAAAACGTGAGGCTAAATATTTATCTGGTCCTAGGGAAATTAAATATGGCGTTCCTCAGGGCAGCGTTCTAGGGCCGTTATTATTCTTACTGTATATAAATGATCTACCCCGACACATCCCATACCCTTGTGTGCTATTTGCCGATGACAGTACGATACTAATAGACTGCCTCAACAAAGAGCTTTATGAAGATGAAATAAATAATTCCCTTAAATTAATAATAAACTGGCTCAACGATAATAATCTTATCATAAACCTCAATAAAACAAATATAATGCATTACTATCAAAAAATTCTTCCTTTAAACCTAAAAATTAATCATAAAGGACAAACTATCGATAGCGTTAACGTAGCTAAATTCTTGGGTATATTGATTGACAGTCAATTAACTTGGAAACCACAGGCTGAAGAAGTTTGCAAAAGATTAAGCACGTCTGCGTATGCTCTGTACAATCTGTCCAAGAAAGTTAACATTGATACATTAATGGTTGCATATCACGGTTTGGTGGTCTCTGTTCTAAGGTTTGGTGTAGTATTCTGGGGTAATTGTTCCGAAAGGGAGTCTATATTTAAAGCCCAAAAACGGTGCATAAGATCAATTTTTAATATCAAGGTTACAGATAGTTGCATTCCTTTTTTCAAGAAACACAAAATACTAACTTTTCCTAGTATATACATTCTCGAAGTAGCTATATTCGTTAAAACTAACAAGCATCAATTTCCTGCCTTGAATGATACGAGGATGCGAACTACTGCCATGAGATCAAAATATCAGAGTCTATTGTGTACTGGTAGATATAACACTGCTTTGCTTAAAAAAAACATTATTGGTATGGCACCTATTATATTTAACAAATTGCCAAATTGTATTAAGGATCAGCCCTTAATAAAATTTAAGAGACTCCTGTCGTCGTTGCTGATAGAGAAATGTTACTACTCTGTTACTGATTTTATAAATGACAAATTGTAATATTTACTCATTCACTATGTAAATTATTATATAAATATTTGTAGACTTAGCCGATTCATGATCTATTTTGAATGTAAGCAACTAGTTTCTAAATTATCTGTAAGTTAACCACAAATTTTTGTATGCCAACAGGCAGAATGTACTGGGAACATATCTGATACTAACACCATTATTGTAACACCTGCATTCTATACAAATAAAGTAATTATTATTATTATTATTATTATAACATGTTTTTCAACTTCAATATTAAGTTATTAAATATGGAGGCCTTGGCAGAGAGTACAACTTTGTGCCCTTTGGCGTCGAGACCCTCGGTCCGTGGGGTCCCAGTGCGCATAAGTTATTTGCGGAAATCGCGAAACGTCTAGTTGATTAACTGGTGACCGAAAAGCTGGCGGCTTTCTCGCGCAACGCATCAGGATTGCAATTCAGCGAGGAAATGCCGCCAGCATCCTCGGTACAATGCCCCGAGGGCCTTTTTTTAGCTTAACTTAGTTTTAATTTAATTTAGTTAATGTTAATAATCATCTTGTAATTTGGTTATGTAAATAAATATATTTTCATATTAAGTTTGTTTTTTGTATAAATTCACCTCAACTACGAAACCCTTCTTTGTGCGTGGTCCGGCACGCATTTGGCCGGTTTTAGGTAAGTATCTAATGTTACAAGAATTGTCCATGATTGTTTATATTTTAAACCCCTTGCCAAATGAAAGTGATAACTACATGTCACGGATTATTGACTTGTTGGATATATTAATTGCTTTGCGTAAAAGGGTGAGGGAAAGGATGAACGCAAAGTAATAAATTGTAGGAGAGGTCATAATTATAGTGCAAATAGTGCCCTTCCCTTGGTGCCCGTGCACCAAGCACAGGAAAAACCTTGGAAGGGACTGATTTTGTGAAGCACAATGTTATGTGTTTGGTTCTTTCCTCAAAAGGACCATTTCAGACACCAATCTACATGGCTTTCACATGATCTGACTAAGATTACGTCTGGACTTTAAAAGAGACTGACCTCTGAGTTTGTTTCGGCTATTCTTCTCATAGTAAGATAGGAAACGCCGACCTCATCTAGCTTTATTTAAAAAAATATGATTGACGTGTAAAAGTGTTAGTATAAACCTACTTATAGGAATAAAAATCATTTATCATTTACCTGCTTTTCTTTGCATAAAAATAAAAAAGTAAAAAATAACCGTTGCTAACCCGTGTTGATTTCGCGATCGTATGAAAACTGATGTAATCCAAGTGGTAGGTAAATATATGGCCGTATGATTTGACGTTTCGTATTTAAATTAATTCAAATCTTTGATTTGATTTGATTTAATTTGATTGTATAACTTATACATACAGATGTTAGGTAAATTACAGATCCATTATGTCCTGCCTAGTAGGCATACGATAATAAATTATGTCAACATGTAGTAGTAGGCCTTGTCAATTAAAAAATTACGCAATTTTTATTTGAATAGTGGGAGTTCCTTGGTGTGTATAATGTCTCCAGGTATTTTGTTGTAAATTTTAGATGCCATTCCAAAAACATTTTTGCCCAGAAGAGCAGTTCTATGTGGTATACTAGATATTTTAAGTGTATATTTTTTGTTTTTTTTTTTAACAGAACCCAGATACATTTAATAAAATCGTAGCGGAGTCAAAATTGTAATTTTGTTGTAGGTACTTAATTGATACGAGGTCTGGGAACGATACTTAAGCCGAAAATATAGTTTTTAGAATTTTTGTCTGATTGTCTGAATGTATGTTCCTGCTTCACGCAAATACTACCTAATAGAGTCCGTTCAAATTTTGCATAGATATCCTAACTTTAATATTATAAATGCGAAAGTGAGTTTTTTGTTCGTTTCTTACGCTTTCACGATTAGGATGATTATAATCTAGGTCATAGGATACTTTTTATCTCGATATTCCCACAGGATCGAGACTTATGCGGGTGAAACCGTGGGGCGCAGCTAGTTTCCTATAAGTCTGGTCAGTCTGTAGGGCATACGAGTACATTATCACCCTATTTGCTATGGGGGATGAGCGATATTACATTATGTTCGTATTTTTCTATAGTTTACCGTAGATTGTAAAAATATGAGCGAAAAGGTTAGAAAAAACCAACAACAAACCTGTGGCAGTAAGTTCAATTCTTATATTTTAATATTTATTTAGATACTTTTTTGACTTCATGATAGTTCGTAGAACGTACACAGAACAACATGGAGTTTTGGAACTCTTCTGTCATCTATGGTTAATAAAAAATAATTATTTATGGTTAAAGACTGTTAAAGTAATACGTAAAAAATAAAGCATAAGAAAGTGACAGAGTAAATTATTCTCACATGCAAAAAAAGAGCGCCAAACCAAATAATTGCTTAAAAATAAATTAAGCTATGTATCAAAAATATTTTCAGCTAGAGTTTTCAATGAGCACATTTTGAATGTAATTTAGCAATGTCATTACTAAGGGTTTTAGAATTACAGAAAAAATATAAGAGTAGAGTCTGTTCGGAATTAAATTTTATCGGCGAATTTTAACCCTATAGCGTTTTCTTTCAGTCAGAGTATTAATAAAAAAGTCAATAAAAATATATCCAAAAATTAAATCCATGCATGCTGTAATATTAAAATAAATGTTTACGAAAAAGCCTCCAATTTATTTTGGTATCACCTAGAAATCCCGTGTGTTCACAATCTAAAATAAATTGGGATAGGGCTACAGAATGATGATGATGATGTGGGAACATAATTAATTCACTAAAAACAAAAAGTTCGCAAGCAATAGGAAATTGCTACTGAAGGCTGCGGTTGTCCACCTCAGGACGAGCTGCTTCTCACGGACAACTAAACTGTACCTACGACGCTTGGCCATGCGTCACCAATCATTTGTATCATTTGACTCTCTATATATTTTGACTGCAGCGACCAAAACTACAAATGTAGTGTAAACAGAGGAGTTTTATAAAAAAATGTTGTTTTATAAAAACTGTATCTACGTCGCTTGATCTTGCGTCACCAATCATTTGTATCATTTGACTTTATATAGTTTGACTGCTGAGACCAAAACTGCAAATGTAGTGTATACAGAAGAGTTTTATAAAAATGTGGCTGTTGTTTTAGTATATTGTGGTGTCTTACGACTTCCACCCGAACTAAGTCGCGCGCAGAAGCTGGTACCTTATAAAGAGCTATTTTAGCAAAATTAGGAGGACCCTCAAATATGACGACGGGGCTAATGGCTGATCTTTGTGTTATGCTCGTGAACGGGTGCTGCTTGTGGTGAATGTCGTCTTGCTGACCATGGTTTTGTTGTTCCTAGTTTATCATTTGTGACTTCGAGTAAGCGGGCACTTTATGCCTGGAGGCTTTTATTTAGGGATTAAGTTCTATTTACGTTTTCATGTTGAAACATATGCCATAACTATGCCATATACCAACAAAATTGTTTTGTTGGTATATTAGCGTGTGCTAGTTAACATCTGGCAAATAAGTTAATTTAATATTTTGTGTAGCGCGTAGTGTAAATTGATTTGCAAACTATTGTATAGAGTCCAGTTTTTTTTTAACTGAACGGACAGCTGTGCTCCTGGGGAGTTCGTCGCGCCACTTCTTCTTCCCTACCGAGGCCCCTGGCAACACAGGCAACGGAAGGGACACGGGTGGGGTTTAGTCAGTAAGAGTCAGACACACCCTCCCGCTCCGCCCAGAGCGGGGGAAGTTATTTGATAATTTCCCACCCAAAAAAAAAAAACTAAAGCACAAGGATGTGGTGGGACTGTCTTATGTAATTTTGACGTTTGAAAAGAGCTGATTCTCAGCCTAGTTTGAATAAATGACATTTGATTTTGATTATGTACCTAATTCAACCTAACCTTCACAAAATAACTTGGTTCTGCTAAATACGTAACGTCAAACCTTATGTACATACCTACTACCACTTACATTTGCATTACATCGGTTTTCATACTATCGCGAAATCAACACGAGCTAGCAACAGAACCTGGGTAGGGACTATAGCTACGCATATATTGCCTTGCCGTCTGGTCCCGTCGCCGTTCGATTATTTACCGAGATTATCATTTTGGTCGTAAACGTTTATTGTGACCCAGTTCGCGGGGACCATCAGACACGCAGGGTTCAAATAAATAGAATAACACAATCGTTCCCGGACTCAGAAGCTACAAGATTTTGCTAATTTATTCCACAGGGTTTTACTGTCTCGTGATGAGGTTGGTTCTATGAGTTTCCTTATGAGGTTGACTTAATATAGGTACTCAGCCAGACATTCTCTTCTTCCCATGAATACCTACTTTGGTTACTTAATCATCTTTGGCTTCGAATTCAAGATCGTAATTAAATTGACTTTGATAATATTATTAATTTTGAACTTTAATAATCGTTAAAACGAAACTGATAAAGAAACATAACCATATTATACTTACAAATATTTTCATGACCTTTGTCTTTAAAACAGTCGAAGAAAGTCACGATAAGTCGGTAGGTACACATGTTTCAGACATTCCACAGTTTTCATTTTTTTTAATAAAACAAACAGTAAATAATAATTGGAGTCATAATATTTTGAGTTAGAAATCAATAACAAAGGGGTGTATGATAAGATTATTTGAGTCAACGTCCGAATGATTGCTGTGCGCGCTGGACCACGCATTATACTTGCGTCATGTATCATATTCTTTTAAACTGCCAGTTATGTAAAGAGTTGTCAAATTCGAAGTTCCTAACTTTGATTATAAAAAGTAGGTAAGCCGTGCTATTCTGTAACCTTCTCACCGTGAAAACTTAAGTGAAGTGAACGTGGAGTGAACTGTCAGTGTCATCCCACCTGATACTAGGGATGGACCAATGATTACATTTACAATCATAATCGAGATATTAATAATATTTGTATGCTAATTCTATTGATCATAATCAGTTAACTGATTAAATAAACGCAATCCCATGACCCAATCGCGATGTGTTTTGAAGAAGCGATAGTGGATTGAGTCGACTAAAGACTGTGCGACGTTATTCAGCGTTGTTATTAACCCAAATCCATTCAATAAGAAGAGATAACCGAGTGTGTCAAGTAACGAGTGCTTAAAGTGTGCCTGGCTGACGGATCATAGAATTTATCCCCTCACAAACGATGTGGAAACCTAACTAAACGATGTGTGTAACTGTGTACATAAGCCATTTGAATAAAAAACGTTTGGATTATTTAATAAGTACCTTTCTAATATTTTATTTTAGGTAGGTAAATTACCGACCTACGCGTTCCCAATAATAAAATATTATTCATAAAATCATCGTCATCAATACTACGAGTATAACAAAATTCAGACATTCGCGTAGCGCGCGCACCGGCCGGCGGGCGGCTAGGCTCACTTCATCCAGCCCAAGTGAAGTGATGTTGCTATGGCAACGAGAATCGGGTGAAGTGATAAGATCACGACACTTGCGCGTCGTGCTTGCCGACTCACTTCACCTAGCCGATTCACTTCGGCGCGGGTGGTTACTATGGTTACGAGAATCGGGTGAAGTGATAAGATCACGCCGCGCTTGCGCGTGAGGCGCTGATATTAATATCAAGTTGAGTTTTTTTTTTTTAATTTGCCGTTTTTTATTTTTAATTGCGCGACAAACAAAAATTTGGTTTTACCACCTTTATATCAAAATCCAAAATGGCGGCTACAAACATTTTTCATCATGGGTGTCGTTTTCTTGGTTTTCGGGGGTGTTAAAGCCGATAGTGAGGTCAAAATTAAAAAGCAAGATGGCGACTGCGAAAATGTTCAGATTTTTCATCATGGGTGTCGTGTTCATGGTTTTCGGGGGTGTTAAAGCTGATAGTGAGGTCAAATCTAAAAAGTAAAATGGTGGCTGTGAAAATATTAAGATTTTTCATCGTGGGTATCGTTTTCGTGGTTTTCGGGGGTGTTAAATCCGATAGTGAGGTCAAAATTTAAAAGCAAGATGGCGGCTGCAAATATGTTCAGATTTTTTATCATGGGTGTCGTTTTCATGCTTTTCGGGGGTGTTAAAGTCGATAGTGAGGTCAAATCTAAAACGCAAGATGACGGCTGCGAAAACTACCAAACCTTTTTGGGATAATTAAAACCAAATTGAGGTTCTGACTGAATTTCTGTTTTGCTATTTTATTTAAAAAAAAAACCCTAAATAGTAACGTTTCAGCACTTAAATACTAGTTTTGAAATAATATGAAACGATCAATAGAATTAGCATAAAAATATTATTAAAATCTCGATTATGATTATAAATGTAATGCTTGGTCACTCCCTAGAATCAGTGGGATCACACTGACTCACTCCACGTGAGTTTTCACGATGAGATTTTTACAGAATCGACATGAAGTACACAAAATGTAACAAATATCTTAATTCTTTTTTCTTTTATCGAATATTTGGTAACACCAAAAATTCATTAATTATGGAAAATTATGTCAGGCAAATGGCCACTTCTGGACCTTCTGCAGCAGTCGATTTTTTCGAGGTAATTTTTGATGACTTTTTGTCAAATTTCGTTAGTTATGTCGGCAATAACTTGGCGGATGTTAGTTTTTAGGTGCTCCAACGTTACAGGTGTGTTGGTATAAGAAAACCCCACATGAAAAAAAATACGTCGCCGTAACGTGGAATAATGCGAACTCTGAACGTTTCACACAAAACAACGGTAATGCGATTCATTTTGTAAATGTATTTTTTAAAAAATTGACGTTTGAAACACGCGTCATTACTAGAGCTCTCAAAATTACAGTGTTGCCAATATAGAAATTTCGAATTGGATCAGCCTTTATTTGATAACTAAATTAACGACTATTGTCATCACTGTCAATAAATCAATCCATGTCAACTGAACAACTTTCTATAATCATTGGAAATAATCTAGAATTATTAGGTATATGTATTTTATTTAATATTTTAATAGGTATATGTATGTATATACTTATATTTTAATAAATATTTATTCCACGGTTTTCGTTATTGCACCTACCACTGTCTGTCTCTGCATCACCCAAAGGTTGACTGGTAGAAAATGCCTATGGCATTAAGTCCGCCTCTGTACATTTCGCACGCTGAGAACGAAAGTGACCTATCTCAAAATTTTAGTAAAATGAGTTAAATATACAAAATGACTCAAAAAAGTACACTCTATCAGACTTATATTAAAAAACAGCCCGTTTATGGTCTGAGAGGGATAGAGGTATTTTCGGTCCCTTTGTCTTTGAGCATTTCACTCTCCCTGCGCCGGAATGAAAGGGACGCTATCAGTTCTTGTTCAATCAGTTCAATTTCGACTTGAGTCACTTTCATTCTCAGCGTGCGATTTGTGTGCTTAAGTAATATAATAAACATCGTAGCCCCCTGTCTAGCGCGGGCTTGCGGACGGTGAGCAATGGGTAACTCACCGTCCGGTAAGGACCAGGCCCCGGTCGACGGCGCGTCGTATTCTACGCGCGCCTCAAAGAGATGTCGTCAGCACAATGTAGGGGTCCGCTAGGGCCGATGCCTGCCGGGGTCGCGGGAAGGTACTAATGGGACACCGAGGCCCCCGCAACACAGGCAACAGAAGGAATATGGGTGGGTTTTAGTCAGTAAGAGTCTGACACACCTTCCCGCTCCACCCAGAGCGGGAGAAGTTATTTGATGATTTCCCATCCACAAAAAAAAACCCCCTATCTAGCTGTTACTTTTAATAAATGTGTTGATTTAGGAACTTTTCCTGACCTCATGAAGTATAGTAAAGTCATACCATTATTTAAATCAGGTAATAAAAAAGATGTTGGCAATTTCAGGCCTATTTCTATTTTACCTGCATTTAGCAAAATATTTGAAAAGTTAATACTCAAGCAGTTGCTAAGACATTTTAATTTAAACAGCCTCCTTCATATTGAACAATATGGCTTTACAAAAGGTCGTTCGACTACAGATGCAGGCGTTGCACTGCTGAAATACATATTTAACGCTTGGGAGAGCTCACAAAATGCTATTGGAGTTTTCTGTGATCTCTCCAAAGCTTTTGATTGCGTGCAACATGACACGCTCTTGCGTATACTACATTATTACGGTGTCCAAAATGAAGCTCTTAAAGTAACAAGTTCCTGCCGGGGTCGCGGGAAGGTACTTATGGGTCACCGAGGCCCCCGCAACACAGGCAACAAGAAGGAATACGGGTGGGTTTTAGTCAGTAAGAGTCTGACACACACTCCCGCTCCGCCCAGAGCGGGAGAAGTTATTTGATGATTCCCACCCAAAAAAAAAAAAAAGTAACAAGTTCATATTTACATAATAGGTTGCAATGTGTAGATGTTAATGGTGTGAAATCTTCCGGGCTTCTAGTACAGTTAGGTGTACCACAAGGCTCAATACTGGGTCCATTCTTATTCTTAGTGTATATTAATGACTTATCATTCTATTTAAAGGGTATCTGTGACGTTGTACTGTTTGCAGATGTTACCTCTCTTATTTTTAAAGTAGAAAGGAATAGACAAGATTTTGACGACGTAAACAGAGCACTCTCAATTGTTACGGATTGGTTTACGACAAATAACTTAGTTCTCAATGCTAAGAAAACATAATGTATAAAGTTCGCTTTACCGAATGTTAGATATCTAGGACCCAACATCGTCTTGGATAAAGAGGTTCTTGATACTGTAGACTCGGCAGTTTTTCTGGGCATAACAGTAGATGCTAAACTTCAGTGGGGCCCTCATATATCAAGCCTAGCGGGAAGGCTCAGTTCGGCCGCTTACGCCGTCATGAAAGTAAGACAGTACACTGACGTTGATACAGCTCGGTTAGTGTATTTTAGTTATTTTCATAGCGTTATGTCCTACGGTATTCTGCAAAGCCGCTGGCATTACGGTATTCTGCAAAGCCGGTGGGGCAAAGTCGCTGACATTCAAAATATATTTGTTATTCAAAAACGAGCTGTTCGAGCAATTTACCAGCTAGGTGCCAGAGTTTCTCTGAGGAATTTGTTTAAAGATATTGGTATTCTCACGGTGGCATCACAGTTCATCTTCGCAACATCTTATATATTAGGCAAAATATACACTTATACATTAAAAACAGTGATATTCACAATATTAACACAAGAAATAAGGACAAATTACGTGCTCTATTTCACCGGCTTCACAAGGTTCATAACTCGTTTGTTGGGATTGTATTACTTTTTATAACAAGCTGCCCTCTTCATTGCTAGATTTGCCTTTTAATGCGTTTAAAACTAAAGTAAAATCCAAACTTTGTTCAAGGGCATACTATTCTATCAACGACTACTTAAACGATAAGAATTGTTGGTACGCTGTGATTAACTCAAGACAATGTTTATATGTTCTTTCTCCAGAATTAGCTTACCTAGTGACAGGTTATATGAGTTCATATAATTGTTTATTTTATTTGACTGTATAAGTCAATTTATTTTAAATTTTATCTTCGTTTATTATTGACATAATCTTCTCATTACAATGTTTTTGTTGAGTTGTATTGCAATATGTGGTTAGCTAGCGACCTCGATAAGTGATTATATTATTCTTACAACCGGCAGCAAGTTCGTCATGCTCCCTTAGATGTCACTGCTTGCGGTAGCGTCGGGGGTCGGGTTGCCTCCTTCCCTCAAATTTGGCGAGGGGGGTAATGGCTGATTTTTGCGTTATGCTCGTGAACGGGTGCTGCTTGTGGTGCCTGGCCGTCTTGCTGACTATTGTTTTGTTTTGTTATTAGTAATTAACTGTTTATTTATTTTACTTTGATGGTCCTAGTTCATCATTTGTGACTGTTACGGCTGTAGTCAAAGTCAAAATCAAAGTCAAAGATTTATTTGCAGATAAATATGGTTACAAAAGTTCTTAAAATGGTAAGTAATACTAGTAGCTTAGCATATTTAATCATAACATAATGACATGCAATTTTTTTTTATAGGTAGGTACAATTACATTATTACTTACATTAAACTGAAAGAATTCTTTTATATTATAGAAGGGATTCTCTATTAGCCACCTACATAAAGCCCCTTTGGAGCGAACCATTGAAAGTTCTTTGATTTGGTTAGGAATCTTGTTATAAATCTGAATACACATAGGATAACAGCTTCGCCTGTATAGTTCGGTTTTATTCTCGCATTAATTAGTCTATTAGGATATCTAGTTTTGAACGCAAATTTATCTCCCAGTTTTTCAAACATCTCTGGATAAGATTTGGTAAATTTACATACTTCCTCAATATAAATACCAGTCAATGTAAGTATTCTGAGTTTCTTAAACAGTGGTTTACAGGATGTGAGTGGGTCTACGTTACAAATCGCACGTATACACCTCTTTTGTGCGATGAAATCTCTTCCGAGATGCACCCAGTTTCCCCATACCAGTATTCCATAACGCAATACTGAACCAACATATGCATGATAAGCTTGCAATGTGGCTTGTCTATCTGTTAGATTAGATAAACGCCATAGAGCATAAGCAAACTCACTGAGTCTTCCACATATCATATCAATATGATTAAGCCAGGAACACCTCTCATCTAGAACTATCCCAAGAAAAGTCATACTATTTGATTGTTCTATTTGTTTATCTTTATATGTGATGTTTAAATCCATTTTATTCCAGTTTTTGTTACAAAATTGTACATATTTGGTTTTATCTATATTAGGTTTAAGGTTATTCTTTTCCATCCAAGTTATAATTTTGCTTACGGTATCATTTATTTCCTCATTATAGTTGTCTTTAGTTTTAGGGATGATTACGGTCACATCGTCTGCAAAGAGTATGCAGGGGTGGTCAGTTACTTTTGTCAGGTCATTGATATATAGCAGAAAAAGTGGAGGGGCTAAAATACTGCCCTGTGGAACGCCTGTGCAATTGTAACCTAAATTGGAACCAAATTTCTGTTCACCATTTTGATCGAGTTTATCCACAGTAATTTCTACAACTTGCGATCTGTTTGTAAGGTTTTAATTATTTAAAGGTTTTAATTTCTACAACTTGCGATCTGTTTGTAAGGCTTTTGGCCATGCATTTGATTTTCCGTGGATTCCATATTTATCACATTTTTTTAGGAGTAACTCGTGTGAAACAAAGTCAAAGGCTTTTGACATGTCAAAAAATATAACAGTTGTCGGAATTTTCTGGTCAATATTTTTGGTAACTAGGTTAACTAAGTTAAATGTCGCTGTGGTTGTCGATTTTCTTTTTTAGAATCCATGTTGTTCTCAATTTAAAATTTGGAACTTATCGATAAAATTTATTAGTTGCGCATGCATGACCTTTTCATAAATTTTTGCTAGAATAGGCCATAGGGCTATCTATGGGTCTGTAATTTTCAACAAGCTTTTTATTTCCTTTTTATGTATTGGTTTAATAGCTGTTATTTTCAATTTTTCAGGAAACACTCCCGTGAATAGTGATAAGTCTATTAGATGTACTAGTACCGGGGTAATAATAGGGGCTATGTATTTAATCATTTTTGTAGGTATTTCATCATAACCCATTGAATTAGTATCCCTGTGTGATTTTATTACTTTTTGTATTTCGTCATCATTGGTGGGCATTAAAAACATACTAGAATTAATAGGGTCAATGTCACAATTATTAGTATTAATGTCAAAATCGTTGTTCGTCAAATTGATATAATAGTCAGTCATATAATTGGCTATGTCCGTCGGGCTTGTTAGTAGTCCGTTTTCAGTTTCTATCTCCTTAATGTTTATTTCCTGAATTTGATTATCATTATTGGAATTATATTTTATTAAGTCCCATGATGCCTTGCATTTATTTTTAGCCTTAGTTATGTAATTTGTATTATGATTTTTTTGTGCTTTTTGTATACATTTTTGAAATAATTTATTATAGTTTAGGTATTTCAATGTATTGCCTTTATCAGATGAGAAGTAGTATTTAAAACGCAAGTCTCTTTTAGTTTTAGCTGATTTTTTAATACCTTTGGAAATACATTTCGTATATTTTTTCACTGGGTTGATTTCGATCTCAATTTTAGGAAAGCATAAGTCAAAAAATAAGACCAGCAAATCATGAAACTTATTAAACGCACTATTAGCTTCCTGATCAGAAAATATGTCGATCCATTGTAAATTTGATAAGCAGCTAAAGAATTTTTCTTTATTTTCGCTAAAATTTCGCTTGTGAATTGTACGAAAGCGTAGAGGTGGAACTTTATTGTCAATTTTTATGCATATCATCTGAGCTGTTTCGTGATCTGACAGTCCCAGTGGTATAACGTCGCATATTTCATCCTTACAGTTACTTATTATTTGGTCCAAACATGGATTTCTTCTTGTTGGTTGTTTTATGTGTAATGTTAAACCGAAATTATTTACAATCCTAGTTAAATCGTCTGAGCATTTTTTATTTCTATCTGTAGATATATGTAAGCGGGCACGCCTATACTTGGTGTCTTTTATTTAGGTTTTAAGTTCTGTTTTCGTTTTTATCTCTGCTTGAGAATAGTTTTCGGTCTTTTTCTTTTCTTTTTTTTTTGGTATAGTGGTGTGCTAGCTGACATCATCATTTTCCTGCCCTTGTCCCATGTTATTTGGGGTCGGCGCAACACGTTATCTTCTTCCATCCTCCCCTGTCAGCCGTCATGCTATCATTCACTCCCTTCTCTTTCATGTCATTCCTCACACAATCCATCCATATTTTCTTTGGCGTTCCTCTCCCTCTCTACCCATCAACATTCATATTCATCACTCTTTTAGTCACATGCGTTTCATCCCTCCTCATCACATGCCCATACCAAGCCAAACGATTTCCTTTCAACTTTTCTGTCACTGGCGCAACTTGCAAGCTGCCCCTTATATATTCATTTCTTACTTTATCCATTTTCGTCACTCCACACATCCATCTCAACATTCTCATCTCCGCTGCATGCACTCTTTTTTCTTCCGTCTTCTTCACGGCCCAGCTCTCTGATCCATACAGTACGACAGGCCTTATCACGGACTTGTAAATTTTCCCCTTTAACTTGAGGGGCATCCGTGGGTCGCAAGTTGTTCCTGTGACCTGTTGCCATTTCGTCCATCCCGAGTTGATCCGGTGCGTTACATCTCGGTCTATTTTCCGGTGTGCTAGCTGACATATGGCTAATAATTTAATGTTTTGTATTTCACGTGGTGTAAATTGTTTTGCATACTATTATATAGAATCCATTTTTTTCTCTAACTGAACAGACAGCTGTGCTGCTGGGGAGTTTGTTGGCCACTTCTTCCCAGCTAAAGCACTAGGAAGTGGTGAAGGGTGGGCGTTTTGGGTGACTGTCTTATGTAATTTTGACTTTCGAAAAGTGCTGATCCTCAGCCTAGTTTGAATAAATGACTTTTGATTTTTTTTATTTTAAAGTATTAAATAAATAAATAAATTATTGTTGTTGTTGCAAAGTTAAATGGAAGTAATGTTTTTAGTTCTAGATGTAGAAAATATCCTAGATAATGATTGTAGGTATCCTTTAACCGTTAGTATAATATCGAAGGGCAAAATGTAATCTTTATACGTATTTAATCCGTTCATTTCGGTAAATGTACATGTTTTATGATACTTTAAATTTTTACAGATTAAGATAAAGTGAAAATAAATAATACCCCCGGTGACTGACTTCAGACTTTGCCCTTGTCCTTGCACGGCGCAAAGTCTAAAGTCGCTTCAGCCAAATAGAAACGGCTCAGTCTGGTTCATTTCAGCATCTATGGTGTATTTTACTTAGAAATTATTTTTGCCTGTCATTTGTCTACAACAGACGTACAAATATTGCCAAGAAAAAGGTCCTATCTACAATTAATAGAAGTGTCAATTCGGGTAGAAAGGAAACACAATATAATTTGCTACTAATGTCATGTCCACATTGGTTTGCGGTTAGGTACCTACGCAGCAAACATTTTTGCCACTTCCTTTGTACCAAATAATAATTGTAATGTCAATATAGTAGGTACATTCTACCTATCACGTGACGTCATCATCTTCATCTGCCTGCCTTTTCTCAACTATGTTGGGGTCAGCTTCCAGTCAAACTGGATGCAGCTGAATACTAGTATTTTACATAGAGCGATTGCCTATCTAACCTCCACAACGCAGTTACTGGGTAATACGATACACCTAGGTAGGCTTGCCGGTCTTAAAACCGAAAAACCGAACAGACCAGCCAGTTTAGCCGGACATCTGGGTCAAAAGGCCGGACACCCTTAATTTTTAAGTCTTAGCATAACACGACATTTTTTTTTGAAGTAAAACAAAGCAGTTTTATTTTTTTTTACCATAAAATCTTCTTAAAATCTAATGAAACAAAAATAAAATTGAATGAATCAGTCTTCTTTATCATGAATCATTCAATATTTGTTACAATGGAAAACAAATTAAAACAAAATGGTATACCTATCATTTAAGATAAAAAAATGGTCAAATTTAAAAAGCCTAACAAAATCCGGACAGGCCGGACACCGTCTAATTTGGCCGCACAAGCAACAATAAAGCCTGATTGTGTCCGGCTTTATCCGGACGCCTGGCAACGCTACCCCTAGGTAAGACTGGTTATCAGACTTTCGGGCTTCGGATGATCCGTAACGACTGTTAAAAATTCACAAATGACACCTGGGACCAACGGCTTAACGTGCTTTCGAGGCAAGGAGGGGTCTTGGTATGTATAGATGGTCACCCACCCACGGACCAACCGTGGCAACCGTAGCTTAACCTGATCGATCGACCCTTGCGGCGGTTATTACTAAGCCCCTACCCTACTTATCACGTGATGAATGATAACGTTATAGTTACTATCTATAGTTACTTGCTTATCCATATAAGTATTCTTATCAGCGTAAAATAAAGTCGTTATTCGGAGTCAATGAAATAAAATATTTTGATTTGATTTGATTTGATTTGAATGTGTGTGTGTTTGAGTTTGATTTGTGTGTGATGATTTTACGCCATAGCTTCAAAATTAAAATATTTTATTTCACATAAACCTTCATGGGCACTTATGAAAAGTCAGAAGCCTCGTGCACGGTACCAATTGGTCGTTTTCTATGGAGAAGATACGGCAAGATACTCCACGGTTACTCTTTTAAAAATAATTGGCTTTTACGATGTTTTAAAATAATTGTATTAATAGGTATGGGAGGACTTTGTAGGCCTGTCAACAAATACCAGGTACTAAACAAAATACAAAAAAAAATCTATATAAAAGATAAATAAAATAAGAAAAAAAATATTATTTAAACCAAACGACATATTAAATTAAGTAGGTACTGTTCGGTGGAAAGCAGCTAAAAACTATTCTGCTAAACATGTTTGAATGACCATTTTAGGTCCATGGGCTTGAGAAATCGAGTACTTCAACTATAAATAGTTAGAACAGACCATAATAATTTAATATTGAAAATGGACTGTTCATCATTTCCCGCTACGTCGATCTGTCTGTTGCTTACCATAATATTGCTATGATGAGCATAGATAATACTTAATCGCCTAACATATGATGAAGGCTTATGAACGGTGAAGGAAAACATCGTGAGGAAACCGGCATGTCCTACAACCAAAAATTCGAAGACATGTGACATTTACCAACCCGCACTGGGCCCGCGTGGTGGATTACGACCCACTCCCTCTCACAGAGAGGAGTTCTGTGTAGCAGCGTAGACCCCCTTTTTTTTTTTTTTTTTGTTTGTTTGTTTGTTTGTTTGTTTGGGAAATCATCAAATACCTTCTCCCGCTCTAAGTGGAGCGGGAGGGTGTGTCAGACTCTTACTGACTAAAACCCACCCGTATTCCTTCCGTTGCCTGTATTGCCAGGGGCCGATGCATCGGCCCTAGTGGACCCCTCCACTTGTGCTGACGACATCTCTTTGAGGCGCACGTGGAATACAACGGGCCGTCGACCCAGGCCTGGTCCTTACCGGATGGTGAGCTACCCATTGCTCACCGTCCGCAAGCCCGCGCCTACGGTGGCCAGAAATCTGCCCGGGCCTGAACCAGGGCCGGACGCGAGAGGTCTCTGCCGCCAATCGCCTCCACGAGGACACGGCGGTGCTCTGCCCAAGCCGGGCAGACCTCCACCGTATGCTCCACCGTGTCCTCCGGGCGATCCACACAGTGGTGACACCCGGGCGTTTCCTCCCGCCTTATCCGACACGGCGTATATCCCCTAAACTCTGCTTTTAATAGATGACTATGTAAAAATTACTTCGTCATCCATCAGAGGCTGATATTTAATTCGGAAAAAACATAGGCAATCGGACCTCTAATTTCGTATAAGGATACGAGGCGCGACGTAGCACTTTGAAGTTTTGATCTGTAAAGTAACAGCAACTTCAGTCGATGTATTCTGTAAAAATCTTACTGTGTAAACTTAAGTGCAGTGAGCTTGGTTCTCTCGTGCAAAGCGATGGCGAAGTGGATCGGACGGTTAAGCACAGTATTAACACTGGATGGAAGATATGGCAGCAGGTCACGGGAACAATCTGCGACTCCCGCATTCCCCTTAAACTGAAGGGTTGGACCTGCTGTCTTGTATGGATCAGAATGTTGGGCCACAAAAGGTATTAATGAAAGGCAATTGCATGCAGCTGAGATGAGAATGCTAAGAGGGATGTGTGGTGTGACACGAATGGATAGAATAAGGAATGAGTACGATATAAGAGCAAGTCTGAAAGTGGCAGTGGTGGAAAATGTCGTGAGGAAGGTTTTGAGTATGAATGTCGATGACTATAAGAGTAGGGGAAGATCAAAGAAACGATGGATGGACTGTGTGAAAGATGATATGGCTAGAAAGGGGGTGACTACCGAGATGACAACTAATAGAGAAGTAAGGAAGAAAGGGAAATGTTGTGCCGAACACAAATCAATTGAAATAACGGCAGGAGAATGAATGATGAGTGAGCTTGAAGTGACCTGTCAGTAGTGTCAATCTCTAGCATCAGGTGGAAAGACAGCTCACTTCAAGCTCACTTCACCTAATATTTCACGGAGAGATTTTTACAACATAGACCAAGGCCTTCAGTCTCGATATACATAGCGATCGCTTTACGACCGAATTCGGTCACATAGTCCTAATTTCGTGCTTGTCGAGACTGCAGCCCCAACTAAGATTGTTTGTGTGGCTTTAAAAGCCACACAAACAATTCTTATAACAATAACTTACATAATCTCTTTAAGTTATCATACATTCTTACAATTAGCATCGGTTACTATCTCAAATTGTGACTGAAGTTTATCAGGCATTGTGGTATCGGTCGTCGAACCCACACATCGCACGCAAATCTGTGACGCACATAATATATCATACTAAGGATTTGTGCATAGTTGTTTATGTCTTGGTTTGTAATGTAGGTTGGATTTTATAGAAACTACTAGAACATTCTAATAAGCTACGTAATATCTCATGTGTGCACTATCTACTTACTTACAGATAGAATTTAGTTTGACAGACTGGAATATAAATAGAACCGTGTTGATCCCTAATTGTGTACCACACTATCAATCAGAATCTGAATGATTTAAAAGTGCAGGCCGCTTTTCAAGACATGCGACACCATAATCCGCCGGTCTCTTGCCAGCATCAATGTGCCTGCTCTTCTTCAGCCGACTGGCATTGTCAGAGATGATGGCAAAAGACCTGATAGTGTGTCTTTAGTCTGGTGGAGTTTGGGACGGATGCTTGTGTGGGACGCTACCTGTGTAGACACACTGGCACCTACTGCGTCTAAAGCGGGTGCAACGGCAGAAAATGCCGAAAATCTGAAAGGTACATAAGGTACATATAGGTATTAAATATGGAGGCATTGGCAGAGAGTACAACTTTGTGCCCTTTTGCAGGGCAGGATTTAGGGCAGGGCAACAGGGGCACTGGCCCCGGGCCTCCACAAAGAAGGGGCCTCCACAATTAGATTTTTCATTGATTTTTATATGAATAAAATACTTCGTTTGTGTCCTTCAAAAAAAAAAGAGTCCACAATCATAACTTCGTAAGGTTCCTTCTTTGAATTGTTTTTTTTTATCTGTTTCACAAATTTTTCGGGGCCTCCACTTCTTGGTTGCCCCAGGGCCGCCACAACTTTAAATCCGTCCCTGCCCTTTTGCGTCGAGACCCTCGGTCCGTAGGGTCCCAGCGCGCATAAGTTATTTGCGGAAACGTCTAGTTGATGTAACTGGTGACCAAAAAGCTGGCGGCTCTCTCGCGCAACGCATCAGCATTGCAATTCAGCGAAGAAATGCCGCCAGCATCCTCGGTACAATGCCCCGAGGGCCTTTTTTAGGCTTAACTTTGTTTTAATTTAATTTAGTAAACGTTAATAATCATCTTGTAATTTGTTTATGTAAATAAATTGAATTCTTTTTTATGTATATTGCTATCCATTGCTTCATATGTTCGAAAAAATTGTCTGCTCAACAACGTAAATATGTAATAAACGTAAGTAAATACGTAATAACACAATGAATGTTGTTGAACTGTCAAAATGAAACACATTGCTACTGATAGTGTGTTAAGACTCTTACAAACAAGCGCGACACGCGACGCGACACAAAGGCACCGCTTGTAGTGCTACACGCGGTGCCTTTCTGTCGCGTCGCGTGTCGCGCTTGTTTGAAGGAGCCTTTACACAATTACCCCGCTGTTGTGGGGTTCTGAATTTTCTCTTGAATACGTTACTTTATCTAATACTCTAATAAAAATACATAAGAATTGTAGATTCATATTTTATTTTTACCAAGATTAATTTTCTATGGTTTTCTAACAAAATCGCTTCAGTGTGGCATTATTAGGTACTAACGATTTTAATCTTTATCTTATTCTTATTTTTTTAAGATAGCTTGCAATAACTCATTATGAAAATTCCTTTCAGTAGCAAAGTACATTGGACGATTGGAACGATTTTAATAAACTACGTACCTAGTTAATAATGTAACAAACATTAATTTACGAAAGCCCCTGCTTCAGATAAAAAACAACTAACTTCTAAAATACACTTCAAAGTGAAAAATAACTTTAATTTCGGAATCCGGTGTATTTGGATCTGTATTTTAGTATGCCACCGACTTCCGAAATTAAAGTACCTAATTATTCACTTTTTTTTTGGAAGTCGATTGTTTTTTTTTTTTTGTAAAAAGTTTTTTATTTTTCACTTTTTGGTGGGTTAGTTTGTAATTCATCTAAGTTATAATAACCTAATGTCAACTGCTCATCACCTTCTACAAAATAATGCCTTTTCCGATGCAGGGACGTTAACTGTTGAGGAGTTCTTCTGGTAAGAACCAGGAGAACTGCCACTCACCATATGCATTGTGACTTAGTAATCATATTAAAGTACTAAATAGAATCGCAACCCGTTAAATACTTATTATTAAGTAAATGCCCATGTTACACCCACTCTCATGAAAATCGGAGACGCTACGCTCGAAGTTGTGGACGAGTATGTTTATCTAGGACAAACTGTCCAGTTACATAGGTCCAACTTTGAGAAAGAGGTCAATCGTCGAATCCAACTCGGCTGGGCAGCGTTCGGGAAGCTACGCAATATCTTCTCGTCCCACATACCACAGTGTCTCAAGACGAAAGTCTTTGACCAGTGCGTGTTGCCAGTGATGGTCGCTTACAATGGGCCTTACAAAAGGCTAAAAGTCACTTAAAGGGCAATGGAGAGCGCTATGCTTGGAGTTTCCCTACGTGATCGAATCAGAAATGAAGAGATCCGCAGGCGAACCAAGGTCACCGACGTAGCACAGGACAGATGGCCGATGGGGCCGAAAGGTTCTGGAATGTCGACCGCGTACCGGAAGACGTAACGTTAGAAGGCCTACAAGGTGGACCGATGACCTTGTGAAGGCTGCAGGAATCCGCTGGATGCAGAAAGCACAAAACCGGTCGAAGTGGCGGTGCTTGGGGGAGGCCTATGTCCAGCAGTGGACGTCTTTCGGCTGAAATGATGATGATGACGACTTAACATAACTAATTTTTTTATCAGCAATCTATCGAACTCAAAATCAAAAGTCATTTATTCAAACTAGGCTGAGAATGAGCACTTTTCGAACGTCAAAATTACTGACAGTCCCCCAAAACGCCCGCCCTTCAGCATTTCCTAGTGCTTTCCTTTCTTCCTAGCTTCGAACAGCTACTAAAATCTCACGAAGGAAACGGAACAGGCACTACAGCACTATCAGGAGTTCCATACAAATGTAACGACCCTGGACGTTCATTATTATAGTCATTTAAGTAATGCATGTTGTGGTATTTATGATATTCCTGTCTGTGTGGCCTGTCTGCTTGTTTACGACATGTTAAGCTGTCATGTATTATGCTAATTAAGCTATTATTAGAAACATGTTACACACAAATACAAAATACAAATACAAAAATATTTATTTCAACTTAAACATTGGTGCCGATTCCCTAGTTCACAAACTAAACTAAATTTAAGTTCAGTGCATCCTTTTCTTTCTATTTCATTAGGAAAAGGACAGATGATCAATTTTAGTTTAGTCCTGTCAAATTAATCAGCGCTTGACGTAAATTGACGTAATTTTAGTAGGCAAGTTGTTAATCACGTCTAAACTTGTATGGAGTAGTGACAGGCGCTGATTAATTTGACAGGACTAAACTAAAATTTATCTTCTGTCCTCTTCTTAATGAAATAGAAAGAAAAAGATGCACTGAACTTAAATTTAGTTTAGTTGGTGAACAAGGGAATCGGCGCCATTGTGTCATAAATAAATTGAGGCAGCCCCAATAAGTTACAATAGTCTTGTGTCGGAGCTGTCTCACTCTTCCCTCTAGTTGTTGTTAATATGAAGCTACTAAGTAAATAGAGAGTATAAATAATTATATAGGTGTTCTATGGATTATTAAGTCCCGTGCACTACGGTTAAGGGTATTCAAATGTTGATAAAATAAATGTTGGACATTTAGGGTGCAGCTGTTACAAATCTAAATCTTAAGTAAGTAAGTATTCTGCCGGGGTCGCGTGGAAGTTTGAATGGGTTACCGAGGCCCCTGGCAACACAGGCAACGGAAGGAATACGGGTGGGTTTTAGTCAGTAAGAGAGACACACCCTCCCGCTCCGAGCAGAAGAAGTTATTTCATAATTTCCCATCCAAAAAAAAAAATAGATAAGTATTTAAGGAAATTGCTGCCTATTCTTGTCTGAAGTGAATTCGAAACCAACAGGCTCTTAGCACGTGAACCGTAGAGAAGCGTTTTGTCGACGGTAGAGTAGACAAGAATGACGTTTCCGTGTAGACAGTTGACAGTTTTCTACCGAGAAATGTAGACAAGCGATTTCTTTTCTAGAGTAGAGTAGAAATAGCCTCATGAATAGGAATAGCTTCATGTGCCTGCAGATTATCTGACAAGTCGTTGACATATGTAGGCACAGGATAACTGAGCAAGAAAAATGCCTGTAAGTACTATAGAGGTTCTATGATAATGCATCATCCTAGCCGCTACCGCACTGGCAACGTAATAAAAAATAAATATTTAAATCGGAATATAGATTTGAAATGATGGATTGTCACAGGGACAGACTTTAATTAACTAACAAACGAAAATGTATTAAATTTTAAAAGATAAATATATTAATACTTACTAAACAGGAATATTATTTATTAATGTAGCACGTCCCGCACACTACAGTACCTAATAATTATACCTTTTTAAATAAGAGAGCCTAAAATTGTCTAAATACTGTAATCGCAAAAAAGTGAATAGAGTAATACATTGTTTTTTAACCAAGTGCCTACCTGCCTACGGCGTAGCTACGAGGTGCATTCAATAAGTACCTAGCCTCATCGCCAGAGGGCGCTGTAGTTTCAAAAGAGTTTTACCACAGTGTAGCACATTCTTTTTTAATTCTTTTTTCAAATTTTCATTCCAATCCCTTCATTTGTTTTAATTTGACAACTTATGGAAGGAACGTGTCGATCGGTTTTACAAAAATGGAAAAAGAGCAATATCGTTCGGTGATTCGATTCCTATTTTTGGAAGGGAAAACGCGCATCGAAATCAAAGAGCGCTTGGATGCTGTGTACGGTGACTCTTCTCCATCGATGGCCACCGTCAAGAATTGGTTCAACGAGTTTGCACGTGGCCGTACGTCGGTTTTTGATGAACCACGTCCAGGTGCACCGAAAACAGCTGCTACGGAGGAAAACATTAAAAAAATCCATGATTTCGTATTGGCAGATCGCCGATTGAAGGTTCGGGAGCTAGCTGAGACTGTAGGCATTTCAGAAGGAACAGTGCATCATATTCTTCACGAGGAACTCGGCATGAGAAAGCTGTCGGCGCGATGGGTGCCGCGTTTACTCACACCAGAAAACCAGCGCAACCGTGAGACCACATCGGAGACGTGTTTGGCGCTGTTTAAGCGGAATCTAGCGGAGTTTTTGCGTCGTTTTGTGACCGTCGATGAAACCTGGATCCACTGGTACACACCAGAGACCAAGGAGCAATGAAAACAATGGATCCAGACCGGGGAACGTGCTCCAAAGAAGGCGAAAACTGTAAAATCGGCCGGAAAAGTTATGGCCACCGTTTTCTGGGATTCACAAGGTGTGATCTACATCGATTACCTCGAGAAGGGTAAAACAATTACAGGGCTTTACTATGCCGATTTATTGGGCCGATTCGACGCCGAGTTAAAGAAAAAACGATTGTTGCCCCATCCACCGTATTCTCCAGATTTGGCCCCTTGTGACTTCTTTCTGTTTCCTAATCTGAAAAAATCACTCGCCGGGAATAGATATGGATCGAATGAGGAGGTCATCGCCGCCACGGAGGCCTATTTTGCAGAGTTTGACAAAAACTATTTTTCGGACGGGTTAAAAAAGTTGGAGCATCGCTGGGCTAAGTGTATCGAACTAAAAGGAGACTTTGTTGAAAAATAAATTGCCACTTTTCCAAAATTTTCGTTTACTTTTTGTAGGCTAAGTATTTATTGAATGACCCTCGTAGATCGGAATCGATAATTAAAATTGGTTCAGGCTGGAATCACAGTGTACGCTAAGAGTTCCGTAGGTAATCCGTACGATATTCTCCATAGAAGTCAGCAACAAGTCTGAATAGATTGACAGCTTATTAGACAATCTTATTCTAAAATTTCTGATTTATGAAAGTTAAGTAGGTAGGTATCCTTAGCTATGGTCTAGGGCAACGTTGCACATTCTTATGGCGTTATCAGAAAGAAAAGAAAGTGGAATATATTTATTTTTCACAGAAATACGTGCACATAAAAGCTATGGTAATTCTTATAAATAATAAAACAAGGCAGATTTATGCTTATGAACACAGAACATATACATATAGTCGGCAACTGCACGCCGTGCAGTTTTTTGAAGTGTGGAATCCAAATAAAAAAGTGTTATCATTATCATATCGTTGAGGTAGGTACACCTGTACCAACGAATAGGGGGCGGATCAGTCAAGCGAATCGCTCACCCCTCGAAATAACATATTCGTAAATTTTTAAACAGTTCACCCCATCAGTTTTTGTTGAACACACGTGTGAAACGACTGTGTAAAGTATTACACAAAAACTTGTAAAATGATTTAGTTTAGGTATACAAACTGCACATACGTGCAAATAATACTGGCTGATATAATTATTGCATCAGGCGTAAGTGGGCGCGGAACCAAATTGAAAATGGAACTCGAGGATTTCAATATCGTAGTTGTAGTAAATTCAATCGTTTATCTTTTGTTTAAATTAAACTCTGATTTATCAAACGTGAAATTTACCTACCAATAATGTTTTTAAAAGTGCGTCTATTCAAATTCGTTGTTAAGACTAATTAATTGACATAACTTACCGCACGCCTTGATTGCGTTGCTAGGATACGTGCGTATTATCAATTTTTCACAAAGTTTTGATCAAATAACTCGACGAATCATGGACGCCGTTAAATTTTCTTCTAAATAGGTGAGTCTTAACAGTTTCCTTACACTTGTTTTATTGGAAAAAGATATATTTCAATGTTCAAAGATGGTTTGTTTACATGTTTTGTTCTGCAAGGTTAAACTTACTGGTGGTGAATGGCATACCATAGTGGTAAGGTAATTGACCTATTACCTGACCTACATAAGGCTACGAACTACTAGGTACCAAAGAACAATGCTATATTTTGCATGTGAACCAAGGTAAAAATAGGTACATTTCATGTTCTTGAACATAAAAATATTTTTATTGTACAAACGTTTAAATGAGCCTTCTTAGTACCTACCAATGTACGATTTACGAGTCGACTAGTCGAGTAGCATTTTAGAACATACAGAATTTTGAATTCAGTTTTAGTGCTAAATGATTCCAATTTTCCGAACTATCTGGTGAAAAGGAAAACTAAACTCTACTAAAAATCTGACAATACTGTGAACACTCGTAAGATTTGTGGATCGGTTTTGAAACTTAGGTATCTACCTAAATAGGTACTTAGAATGATAGATTGACGTAAAGTTGAATTAATAATTCACTGAAGTACCTAATCTGACATGTGCTAGCGGTCACTTTGTGTAATATAATGGTCTGTATTCTTGAACAAGATTCGTGTTCGTGACAGTTCCTTATGCGAATGCGGTCTTGACGATGGTACTCTGGATCATATTTTTTTTTCATGTCCTCTGAATTCCCATTCCTTTGACTTGTACCATAAGCTTCCCAAAATAAAAATCCCTCTTTCTACTAACTTCCATTCCCTCCTGACTAATTTTTCTCCTAAACTAATCCAAGTTCTATCAAAATTTTTAAATGTAAATGGTATCAAGATGTAGTCTGGTGTGTAGTTATAATAACCTTGTAAAAATATGTGTCGATTTGTAGTGTTTTAAAATATATAAGTATTATTATTACTTTTATAAATAGATTTACTAACAAAAATTGTCTCTTCCTTTCAGCTATTAACAACTAACATTACCTAGATAACTACCACAAAGTGCAAAGTTCGACGGCTCACCTGTCATGTGGTGATCCACATGACGCTGGCAGAATAGTCGACATCGGCTCAGTTGACAAAGAGAAAAAAAAAAATGGTCTTATTTATTTATTGTAATGGTGATCGTTTAGTTTATTCAATTTATATAAATGTAAAATAAATGTATAATGTAAAATAAAAATAATAATTCTATAAGCCTCGAATAAAATAAATATGACCATTTTATTACACAAAGTGACAGCTACCACAGTCATGTCAGATTATTCCAGTAAAAATAATTCGACTTTACATTGATTTTGACTAGTACGTACCTACCGGGTATTAGGTAATTTTGACATAATGATAGCCATGTAATAATTAAGTACCTATCTAATTGTTGTTATCGCTTCCTACAGGCACCTAGATCGGTAGATACCTATGACGATGACGATACATAATGCCGATGATTTTTCATTTCGATTAGTAGGTACTAATCGAAATGAAAAATCATCCACATTATGTTACTGACGGAAGTTTCATAGGGGTTGATTGCAACAATTAGACAAACTTTGTACCTACATCATTTATTTAGTGGTAAAGGGGACAGGTTTATTCACCTCGGCAAGGGGTCTCGCTGAGTAACTGCATTGTGGGCGGTGATAATTAGATGCCTAGTCCGATAGCCAGTGTTTCTTGCCGCCCTACGAAACGCTATTTCTGCAGTACAAACCGCAATTTCACTGTTGCCACACCTCAGAATGTTGTCTTTTTACTTTTTATTACGACCTCCTTTCTATTTCCTCGAGCTAGTGGACGTTTTATTTTTGTGAAAATCGCAGATAAGTGAATGAGTTAAGCTTTCGTGCAAAATGTCTTTCGAATTTAAGTCGGCACGTCATTTTTATTTAGAAATGAAACAAAAGAAGGTTAAGAAGAAAGTTACTTTTCAGGTCGCTACTTTTTCTTCTTAATTAAGACTCGACTTATTTATTTTGGGAGCAAAATAATATCTCTATTCTTTTCTTTGTCTCCTTTAATATACCTACCTAATGGGAAATAAGCACCCTATTTTACTGTGTGATTAAAACATTTTGTAGGTTTTGGCAGTTAATTACCCCTTTGTTTTCTAGTTGCCGAGCAGGGAAGGTTTAACTACGCCGCGGAGCGCTCGGGCTCCTATCGGCCGGCGACCTCCGAGCACGCTTCCTCATCAACGGCTCAAGAAGGAGGTAGGCATACACAATTTTGAGAAACAATCGCTCCAATGCGTATGGTGTGATGGGCCTTAACAAATATTAGGTATCAGCCAAAAACGCCTAGCAGTGAAATCTGACTCAAAAAATGCGATTACCCTTTTACCCCAGGGTTGGCTGGTAGATAAGCATTTAAAGCAGTTGCCCAGTTTCATTCTATTTTCGCTTTTTAGAAGTCCCTGGACAGTCCTCCCGAGATGGACTCTCCGGGAGGGAGTGTGGGCAGTGACCTCCGGCGGCAGAACGAGGAGTTACGCGCTCGTCTTGCCGGTGAGGCTGCTGACCATAAGCGTAGGCTCGATGCTTATCGCAAGGCTCAGCAAGGCCAAGCCGCGTTGGTGTCCAGGCTTCAGTCCAAGGTATAATAAGACAGTTCTTCATAATATGTTTTAAATGAGTAATATGTAAATAAACCAAATTAAAATCGCTGACCACTACGTATATATTACCTACTGACCGTAGAAACTGTTAGTTAATTCTACACATCAATAAGTCTAAGCAACATCGTACGTTTTAGAGCTTTTTTTTTTTTTGATGATTTTTACTATTGTAATATATTTATATTTCTTTTTTAAATAATAACAAAGCATTTTTTTTATACATTAGTGACTAAAGCCACAAAATCGTTCATTCAATTGTTCATTTAATCACATTAATTAACAATACATATGTGTACCGTAACATACGTAGTAAAAAGTTAAAACGAAATTAAACTTTTCATGTTTTACAAAATTAAATAACGACACTTTTTTTTTATTATTTGTTAATTCAATACAAAGTGTGACAGCCTCTGTTGTTTAAAACTGTCGGCAATGATTTTTCATTGAATTTATGAGATTGTTTATCTGATCCTGAGGCAATCGCTCTTAATGGAATTTTAACAAGTCTTTCAATTGTTGGGTTGTCAACAACGGCCAGAACATGTCTCTCATGTTCTCTAGAACATGTCTCTGGAGCATGTCCCATACGTGCACGATGGGATTGAGGTCTGGCGATTGTGCAGGCCACGGCAATACCCGGATGTTTTCCATTGCCAAGTACTCTCTAGTCCTACGAGCTGTGTGCTGCGAACGCGCATTGTCACCCAAGACTTTGTGCAAATGGGTGAACTTATAGGCCGAGGACATTTTCAACGTAACTTTCAACATTCATATTGCCATCTACAAAAACAAGCACAGTTCATCTGTTCTTCATAATACCCGCCCATACCATCACTATGGAGTCACTGTAAGGTTGCACTTCCAGGACGCATCTCAGCCGTTAACCCTTTCCGGGACGACGATACTCTCTTACCCTTCTCTTATCAGATAAATACCAAATTTATCAAGCAACGAAAACACATAAAACCGGAAAAAATAATAGACTTTTGTTTTAATGAAAACATACCACAATCAAAAATTTCTATTTTTAAAATCAGTCAGTATATGTTTCTGAGAACAAAAAGATTGTATACCAATCTAGTTTGTTAGGAAAAAAAAAATAAAGTATCAATTAATAAAACATGCAGTTTCTGTAAATGATGCGTGTTGCTTAGACTTTTTTGATGTGTTTATTTTCATTATTTTCTGACTATTTACCTACTTTAAGTGTGTCACTTTTTCGACACTTGTCTTCTATAATTTTCTAAAATATTGAACGTAAGTTAAAACGTCAATAACACGCCGTTTGTCAATGTCAATGAAATATTGAAATTGAAATGTCAGTGTCAGTTTTTATTTACAAACAGCCGAAAACTTCAGAAAACAGAATGATTTGATTCTTGAATGAAAACATCTAAACTTTGATTTAATTACGCATTTATCTATTTGTACAAGCCTTTTCTCTCAAATTCCTTTTCATAAAGGTCCTGCAATACAAGCAGCGATGTTCAGAACTCGAGACCCAAATGCTGGAGACTACACCACGCAGCGAGCCAACGACTTATCGCGAGTCGACTTCTTACCGGGAGCCGTCGACTTTCCGCGCTCCGGCAGTGAAGAGCCATGGCATCTCGTTGCCGCCGCCGCCCTCCGCCACTACGTGCGCCTCGGCCGCCGTGTCAGCTGCAGACGCCAGGATTACCGACCTGGAAACCGCGTTGAGGCGTTTGGATGAGGAGAAACGCAAGTAAGTGCTGATTTGTTGTTGAAAGCAGGTTAGGCGAGTTCTCCGCCCCTAAGAAGACCCACTGAACCTGACCAGGTACTGAACCTGATAAACTAAAAGAAAAGACAAGTAGAATATTTCCAGTGGCAATGTGTCTTGTTATTTGTTTTTTACAATCAATTTAATGTAGGTCACAATATTAGTCATTCTGGAAGAATGAATAGAATCTAAACATGTTTTACATTTTACTTATTGTATGCTGCTGGCTAAAGTATTCATATTTCCACTACTCTGCCAAAAAACATTTTTATTATGTGTGTCACAGGTATTGAAACTCAACACACTCAAAAGAATTATGAAAAATACTTGACTACTTCGCATACTAAGAATATACAGTAGTTTAAAAGTAGGTAGAGCTTACTGCCTGTATACTTAGGTTTTTGTTTGACTGTACAAACACAATCTTCCTTTTTAACCAACTTCTTAAAAATAAGGCGGTTGCCATCTGGTTTAAAAATAAAATATTTTCATCAATATTTTAGTCAAATGTGAACCAATTTTGAAAATTCTTTATTTGGTAGAGGTCCCATATAAATTTTATTAACTTTGCTTTGTAAGTTCTACATATTTTTTCTACTTATTGATGATGTTATAATTACTTCCTCATTCCTGCAACTAATATTTACATAACAATAACATACAAATTTGTGTGAGATAGGTTTTAAAAAGTGAAAAATAAAACCTTTTATACAAAAACAACCAACTGGTGAATTTAGTTTTGTTATTTTTCATTTTGTAATGTTTTTTTGTGACTATGATTCTGACAATGGGTAAACCAATTTAATCAAAATTACTTCAAAAACTTGCCTAAAATTGTCTTAATTCCACTTCCATTTGTTACTATTCCTCGCCAGGTGTGAGAAAGTAGTGCAGCAGAACAACTTACTACGTGACCAGCTGGAGGAGTCCCACCACCTGAATGAGGCTCTCACCAATGACTTGCAGAAGCTCACCAATGACTGGGAGGCTCTGCGGGATGAGATGGCCATCAAGGAGGATGAGTGGAAGGATGAAGAACAGGTTGGTGATATACCTATCATTTTTAGGAATAAACAAAATGTGGGTAGCTATTTAGTTTCATTATCATTGTTAAGTATAACAGACATAAAATTTTGTTTTTACAATTAGGGTAGGTAGAAACTACACAATAAAAACAATGCAGAAGGAGTATGTAAGGAGCGTAGCAGGTGGCGTTCTATAGTTTCTGCCTACCCCCATGGGAAGAAGGCGTGAGTTTGTGTATGTATGGACAATTAGGGTATTGTCATTGGTGCCGATTCCCTTGTTCACAAACTAAACTAAATTTAAGTTCAGTGCGCCTTTTTCTTTCTACTTCATTAAGAAAAGGACAGAAGATAAATTTTAGTTTAGATCTGTCAAATTAATCAGCGCCTGTCACTACTCTGTACAAGTTTAGACGTGATTAAAAACTTGCCTACTAAAATTACGTCAATTTACGTCAAGCGCTGATTAATTTGACAGGACTAAACTAAAATGTATCTTCTGTCCTTTTCTTAATGAAATAGAAAGAAAAAGATGCACTGAACTTAATTTTTGTTTAGTTTGTGAACAAGGGAATCGGCGCCATTGTCTTCATAATGTAAGTTAATTGGAAGATTAACTTACATAGCTGAGTAAACTCGTTCTTGGCCAACATTTCATATGTTGGATGATGATGATAATGATAAATGATTTTACATGTCAATCATATTTTTTAATAAAGCTAGATGAGGTCTGCGTTTCCTATCTGACTACTCTGAGAAGAAAGGCCGAAACAAACTCAGAGGTTACAGTCTCTTTTAAAGTTCAGACATAATCTGGGTCAGATCATGTGAAGGCCATGTAGTTTGGTGTCTGAAATGGTCCCTTTGAGGAAAGAACCACACAGATTAAGTGGACCTGTCCAGTCAGTGCACGCATTTGTCAGTAATCGTGTAGCTCAACTCAGAGCTTAAGGAGCTCAACGACTCTTCAAACAATATCAAAGAAAGGACGTTTGGGTAAGCCGCATAAAGTACTCAAACTGCCAGACTATCATTAAAGCTAACGGAGAAAGACACAAAACAAAATTAGACCCACACGGTGTTATTACAAAACAAAGATTTCTTTTGACATGGTTTAAACCATCGAACCAGTTTTCGTAATAAGAACTTTACTATGATTGAAATGCAGTTCTTTATTCAAAACTGACTATTTAGTCCGGTACTAAGTTGACAGTTTTTCATTAAGAACTTTAACATAGTCGGAATAAAGTTCGAAATTCAAAAATGGCTCAATAATTTAAACCTGGGTCTCAAGATAATCCTTGTTTTGTAATAAGACGGACATAGTCCTCACATTCACAATAATTTAAATAATAATAATTATATTAAACTCTACAAAGTAAATATAGCTTTCAGTACTTATACAAAAATTGGAGCAGCTCAATTCCAAGCTTTTTGTCCTCAATATAATCTTTAATGGTATAAAAGGCTTTCTGGCACAACATAATTTTTTGGAAACCATAATTTTAAAAGTTTGCAATTTAAGCACACTAAAATTGTCTTCAAGGATCAGTATTATGCCTTTAAATTTTATATTATTCCATTTGGACAAGAACAAGACTAACAGGGTGAACTTCCCAAATGTTTTTCGGTTCTCGCCTATGAGAAAATCCATAAGTATGTCATCATCTGCCTAGCCTTTTCCCAACTATGTTGGGGTCGGCTTCCAGTCTTACCGGATACAGCTGAATACCAGTATTTTACATGGAGCGACTGCCTATCTGACCTCCACAACCCACACGATACCCCTTTTTTTTTTTTTTTTTTTTTTTTTTTTTTTTTTTTTTTTTTTTTTTTTTTTTTTGGCTGGGAAATCATCAAATAACTTCTCCCGCTCTGGGCGAAGCGGGAGGGTGTGTCAGACTCTTACTGACTAAAACCCACCCGTATTCCTTCTTGTTGCCTGTGTTGCGGGGGCCTCGGTGACCCATAAGTACCTTCCCGCGACCCCAGCAGGCATCGGCCCTAGTGGACCCCTACTATGTGCTGACGACATCTCTTTGAGGCGCGCGTGGAATACAACGCGCCGTCGACCCGGGCCTGGTCCTTACCGGACGGTGAGCTACCCATTGCTCACCGTCCGCAAGCCCGCGCCTACGGTGGCCGGAAATCCGCCCGGGATTCCCGACGCCCTGGGCGTCTCCTGCGGCGGCTAGGGGCGAGAGGGCGCGAAACTTGCCTTTCCCTCAACCGTCCCGCCTCCTCCTTCGCGAGCATTACTGCTTCGCAGAAGGAGGTGACGGCTGCCCATGCCCTCTCGCTCCGTACCATGGCCTGAACCAGGGCCGGACGCGAGAGGTCTCTGCCGCCGATCGCCTCCAAGAGGACACGGCGGTGCTCTGCCCAAGCCGGGCAGACCTCCACCGTATGCTCCACCGTGTCCTCCGGGCGATCCACACAGTGGTGACACCCGGACGTTTCCTCCCGCCTTATCCGACACAGGAACCTCCCGAAGCTGCCGTGTCCGGTGAGGACCTGCGTCAGGCGGAAGGTGAGGACGCCGTGGCGCCTCTCCAGCCACTCTCAAAGAGGGGACTTATCGCCGCAATCGTGGCGTGCCCAGCACTGGGTTGCGACAACCGTACTTTCCATGACAACACGATACCCCTTGGTAAGACTGGTTGTCAGACTTTCGACTTTCTGACAACCCATAACGACTGTCAAATATCTACAAATGACAGCCGGGACCAACGGCTTAACGTGCTTTCCGAGGCACGGAGGGGTCTTGGTATGTAAAAATGGTCACCCATCCACGGACCAACCGCGGCAAGCGTAGGTTAACCTGATCGATCGACCCGTGCGGCTGTTATTACTTAGCCACAAGCCCCTCAAATATCCATAAGTATGTAAACATTTTAATTATTTTTGCACAGGCATTCAACGACTACTACTCTAACGAACATCACCGTCTGCTCACCATGTGGCGTGAGGTAGTAGCGGTGAAGCGCCACTTTTCCGAGATGCAGGCCAACACGGAGCGAGACCTGTACCGTGTGAAGAATGAGTTCGATTCCAACGCTAGGGAGCTTGTTGGTATGCTCAGTGGATACTCCATCAATGCATTCGCTGCTCAGAATATTAAGGTTAGTTTGGTATTACAAATGCATAAGTGCAATTTAATTAGTGTTTGTGCCTCATTACTTTTTGCCATAAAACTATTGTCATCAAGTTCTAACAGTCTAGAATTAACCTTTATGACTCTCAATCTCTTTATGATTTTCCAAAAACTGTTTAGTATATTGCTCTCATGTAGAAGAACAGATAGAAATAAAGAAAAATTGTTTATTCTGCACAAATAAGATGCACATTATAAAATACACATAAAATAATCTAAGTAGCCAAAAGCCTTGTATTCAACATAAACGAAATTAAAAAAAGTTGTAAATATATATGATTTAACTCAAATCGAAATAATTTGTATTCGTCTCTTTATACACACACACTACATTAGACACTATCTGAATAATAAACATCCTTTCTTTACGCTCAACAGGAATACCAACCATTATCCCACCAGACTTCTCACGGGGGAGCTTATCAACCCCCACAGCAAGGTGGTTACCAAGCTCCACAGCAAGCTGGTTACCAAGCCCAACAGCAACCTGGCTACCCTGGTTCCCATCCAGCTTGTCTCCAAGGACCTCAGGGTGTCCAAACGTCCGGTGGAACATCAGCAGGACCGTATAGTGTGGAGGGCATGCGCGTAGATCTGCGCGATATAACGGCGCAACGGGACTCTGCGGTAGCTGAGTTGCGTGAACGTGATGCCAGGATACAACGCCTGCTTGGAGAACTGCAGGGATTGGTGAGTGTGTAATAGAGATATTTCTTATTTTTCTTTCTTATCGGCACGACCTACATGCGAATACCCGGGCTGTGGTAAAATTCCACTCATGACTGCCTAGGGTGCGCCGGACGTTCATTTAAGTATTCCACTCGCGGCGGCTTTTTTTATTAGACATTTATACAAAAGGGACTCAGGCATGACACATTAAGGGTCTCAATCGATCCTAGGCACAACAATGTGCTTAGGAATAATAATTATAGCTGGCACACTGCACACTGTATAGGATGCACAATAGCTATTAATGCCATGTCTATTCGAATTTAAGGGTCGGGTAATCGCCGTTGACCTTGGCCATACAAATGCGAGTCCCGCTTAAAGATGGGCGATTTTGAATGACATTATTCGAATGATGCGATTGTAGAAGTAATTCAAATTATTATATATACAAATAACTTTACAACTCATTCGAATTTGAAAAAAAAGCGAGAAGTAAATAAGAATGTATTGCTTCGACTCATTCCTTTCGATTCTAATTTCATTACTACTAGTTTATATATTCGAATATCCGTAACCTCATCTAAAAGTAAACTCTAATTACTAAGAAAAAATACTCAATTTCGTGTGGCAAATTGAATCATCAAACCATCGAACTTAACGAACATTACTAGTTTGTATTCGAATAGTCGTAGTTTTTATTACACCCGAATACTTCATAGTACGAGAAAAACACTCAAATTTGTATGGCAAACTGAATGAATGAACTAGTGGTTCGCAAATCAGTAACTATTTACTTATTATTACTACGAATATCAATTAAAAGTAGACTTTATTCGAGAAACAGACCAATTTTGTATGGCAAAGTGAATGAATGAAATAGCGGCTTTATTCGAATTTGCGAACTAGCGATCGATGGTTTTTGTATTCGAATGTTAATATTAGTAGTATCAAACCATTCGATTATTGTAATCAGTAACAATCGCGCATCTTTATTCCCGCTCCCACCGCGTCATTGTTCGGTTTCATAGGGAATATTTATTTTTAGTAATGAAAATATGAATAATTGAAAAAATAAACATAGATAGAATTATAGAATATAAAATAGTCAGTTCATACAAAAAAAAAAAAAAATGAAAATATGTTAAGTAGTTTGAAAGTAATATCGTTTTTTATGCTTAGGGTAGATATTACTTCCTGAATTTATTTCATAAAGTATTTTACTAAATATTTTGCATACACGTCAATACGTGAATATTTAAGTATTAAAGTAATAGTACTTAAATATTCACATGTAGAATTGATGGGAATGCGTTCTAGTTGCGTACATATTTGTTTTGCACAACTTACTTGCATTATGTGTAGGTGTAATAACAGATTTAAAAGTCATTAAAATCATATTATATCGGCGCCTTAAGCTGAGATTGGCGTGAACGTGACGTAAAGATTACGTCACTTAACAACAGTGTCGCTGAACTCTAGTAATAAATAGTGTTTGTATTTCTTGCTTAATAGAGGTATGTCATTAAGTGTTAGGATAGTTATATTTGGTTGCGTGTCTGATATCTATTACTTAATTCAGATTAGGTAAACTCTTGTCGATAGTTCCTTCGAATCGAAACCGCGTGAAGTTGAGACAAGAAGATTTTAAAGTCTTTTACATTACTGTTTTGATTAAAATGCTATTACCTTATTTACTGTTGTATAAAAATAATCGTGTGTATAGATTCTATCTTTACCGATCTGCTCCGACTTTCGGTACTTCGGGTCGCTTGTCCAAGGGGATGGGGAAATAGACCGAGATGTAACGCACCGGATCAACTCGGGATGGACGAAATGGCGACAGGTCACAGGAACAACTTGCGATCCACGGATGCCCCTCAAGTTAAAGGGGAAAATTTACAGGTCCGTGATAAGGCCTGTCGTACTGTATGGATCGGAGTGACTGGGCCGTGAAGAAGACGGACGAAAAAAGAGTGCATGCAGCGGAGATGAGAATGTTGAGATGGATGTGTGAAGTGACGAAAATGGATAAAGTAAGAAATGAATATATAAGGGGTAGCTTGAAAGTAGCGCCAGTAACAGAAAAGTTGAAAGGAAATCGTTTGGCTTGGTCCATACCAAGCCAAACGATTTCCTTTCAACCCATGCGTTTCATCCCTCCTCATCACATGCCCATGCATGTGATGAGGAGGGATGAAACGCATGTGACTAAAAGAGTGATGAATATGAATGTTGATGGGTGGAGAGGGAGAGGAAGGCCAAAGAAAAGATGGATGGATTGTGGATTTTCTTTCATATCATTCCGATATGAAAGAGAAGGGAGTGAATGATAGCATGACGGCTGACAGGGGAGGATGGAAGAAGATAACGTGTTGCGCCGACCCCAAATAACATGGGACAAGGGCAGAAAAATGATGATGAAATGATGTGTATAGATTCTATCTTAGGATATTTTAAGAAAACGAGGCCTGACATTGACAGGAGGAGCGCTGCGAGTCCGCGGAGAGCGCGTGCGGCGAGGCGGGCGTCATGCGCGCGGCGCTGGAGGACGTGGCGCGCGCGCTCATCCACGACTCCGACTGCGGCGCCGAGCCCGCGTGCGCCCGCGTGCACGACAGGTACACATTCTACTCTCCGTTAAAATCTACTAAAATACGACTTTTTTTTACTTTTAGACATTATTACAATGAATTCAGCACACCATTCTATATCATGGTGGCTACCATAACACAAACAAGCAAGCAAATTTTCGTACTAACAAAACCGTTGAAATATGTTGAATTGCTTTATTAGGTCACCAAAACGCAACGTGTCTTCGTCAGCCAACGCGACAGCTTTCGCCGAGAGCACAATATCGGCCGTGCAAGCCACGCTTCATAAATATCAAATACAAATACACGAGTTACAAGTAAGATCTCAGACTTGTCTATATTAATTTTATATTAGGTGGGAAAGATTCCTAACTCATAATTGTATTAGTATTTCAGAATCCTAGTTTTTATAAAAAAAAATTGTAGCTTGGTATGTTATTTGACATATGTTACAATTTCCCCTTTCCAAATCTTTAAATTTTTATTGTTTTCTAATAATAAAAATTGAATGATTTTGCAATGATATTGTGTCCTAACGTTTCTTTAATTTTTGTGTACTTATCTATAAAAAAAATAAACAATTTCGACTGTTTAATTATGATTACACTCAGTATTGGTATTAAAAATCGATATTAAATTTTAGGTAAAACTGCAGAACACACGGGAGCAGTTAATAACTTGCAGGAAGCACGGTGAGACGGCCGACCTCACCGTCTCTTCTCTGGAGAGCAAGGTCCAAGATCTACAAGGTATAAATTAAATAAGTTAAATGCTAGGTTGACGTTCGGAAATGACACGATTGACTTAGTCTGTTTCTAAGTATTTGCTGTACTATGGACGCTTTTTTTTTATAATGAATTTATAAAAAAAAGCGTCCATAGTACAGCACCATAAATATGTAACAATATTTTTGTAACAAACTCAAACTCAAAGCATTTATTTCAAATAAACCAATTACAGGCACTTTTGAATTGTCAAGGGTTCGGTCAGTCAGTCAGAAAGATGAAGCTAGTTGCCCATTCCAAAGCGTAGTAGGTACCTATGGAGAAGAACGGGCAAGAAACTCCAAGGACACTCGTTTAAATCAACGTATTATGGTTACAAAATATTGTTTACATCATTCATTTTGAAATTATACATGTGAGAACGATGCAAAACGTAAAAGCGTCCGTAATAAAAGGATTGCAACAAAAACAAAAGCAATTCATAAATTAAAATTAAAATAAGCCGTGGCAGCCAAGAGATGGCCAGTCTCTACTGACGGCGCCCGTTCACGAACATGACGCGTGGATCAGCACCATTCAGCTCAACCATTTTGAAGGGAGCTAAATGATCCAACACACGCGCCACCATCAGCGAGACATTAGAGTGAGCACGACATACTCCCAGACGCCAGGGCACATTCAAGTCAATGAAAGACGTATCCAGTAAATGGCAGCTTTATAGTACATAGTACTCACATATCAGTGTGCTGTGCAGCTATAACATTATAATTTAAAAGAGTGTCCGTGGAGCTTCTTACCCGTTCTTCTCCATAGGTACCTACTACGCTTTGGAATAGGCAACTAGCTTCATATTTCTAACTGACCGACTCCTTAACAATTCAAAAGTGCCTATAAATTATTTAATTGAAGTAAATTGAGTTTGAGTTCAATGTGCCCTAGTAATGGTTATGTGTTAACCCCTTATTACATTGGGTCATAAAACCACTGCACACTTCAATAATGTATAATTAGTTACTGGCTATTAGTTGATTAGCTACTGGATCCACTGATCCAGTAGCTAATCAACTAACTGATCTGTTTTTTTTACCTTATCGTAATTTACGGTATACGGCAAGGTTGCCAGAAAACACTTTCGATTTCTTATATTAATTAAATCTCTTTTGATATATTGTAATTTTTAGTATCTACTGCATCTGTGCAATGCATTCGTGGGTCGATTTCAAATTTGCAAAAAAGCATTATATTTAATTTAATTCTCGTGGAGTAGATGTTAACGTAACTTAAGACGCTGACAACACCTTAATCTGATAAGTTTGACTGTAATTATAGGCATTAAATAAGTAAGAACAAGAATTACCGAGTGGTGTATTACAAAATGGTTTCATCTTATGGCTGTAGTAATGAGTAAAGTTCAAGTAGGAAGAGTTGTATCAAACGGTCAGTCTAGAAGAGATATTTTTTCATTGTGAAGTGTCACTTATATAGACGTCAATGGAGTTAACTCGCTAGGTACTTAAGAGGCGAACAACACCTAAAGCGCGGTCACTGTCGTACTGCATAGAAAAGAAAGAGAAGCGCGATGACAAAACGCTTGTAATTTATTTCAAAATATGAAGCAATTATTTATTTACTTAAAATTGAGTTGAGTAATCGAAAATAAAAAAAACAACCAAGTTCTGCATAAAATAAGACGTACTTGTTATTAATTAAATACGTAACGTATGTTGATATTTAATACAGATATTTTGGATTAGAACCCAAGGTAAGAGGTTAGTTTAACGTTAGTTTGTATCGAGATTTTTTTTTCAAAACGTGTTTTGGTAACAACCAAGTTCTGGGAAAATATGTTCAAAATTAACATATATTATGTCCGCTACCACAAACTACACAGATTTGGCAATTTTTTTTCTTAAGAGAAGCCTATTTTGGTCAATTGGGTCTTGTCAGCGCCTTAAGTTACTTTAAATCGACTACTTCTTTGAAACTCCTTAGGGCCTATTACAACGACTTTCTTATCTCTGTAAATTAGGGAGTAATTAGGCCTGTAAAACCTATTTCTCATTAATGTCACTACTTCTAGTCACTATGGGCTTATTTTTTCTAGACTGCTAAATAAAACAAAAACATGTGCAGGAAACTGGAATTTTATTTTTACAATGTTTAATATAATTCTAAAGGAAGGATAATTAATTGTTGAAACAATCTTGAGTAACAATAAAATAACATTTAATAGCTTTTTAAAAGAGTTTGTGAATCCCATTTGTGTAACTGTAATTAAACGCATCAATAAACACCTGGGATTAATACTCTGCTATACCCTGCCTCTCACCCCGTGTGATCATTGATTGTCATGTGGTTTTTTTATTACTGAACGCACCTAAATACAAAAATATACATTTTAATTCATGAAATTCCTACTTTTTTGGCCCTCTATTTGAAAGCGACCCTCGCATCAGTTATTGGACCCACTCGCAAGTTGCCACAACCCGCCCTTCGCTTACATTCTGCCTCAGCTGCTTTGAAAGTCGTCGTTCCACATATCTGTTGATACTACTAAGTAATATTGCAAACAGGTAAACTAGATCAAGCCAACGCCGACCTTCATCAACTCTTGCAAGAGAAAGAGTCAATGCAGAAGTCGTTGGAGGCGCTCCGGATCGATAAGAATAACCTGGAGAGGAACAGAGTCGAGATCAATGCTATGGTGAGTTTTATATAGTCAAACTGTAATTTATGAATTCGATAGAAAATAAAAACTTTTGTTCAATCAATCCTAACTAATATTATAAATGCGAATGTGAGTTTGTTTGTTACGCTTTCACCCTAAAACGGCTGAACGAATTTGGATGAAATTTGGCAATTGGGTAGACCATGAGCTGGATTAGGATACTTTTTTATTCCGATATTCTCACGGGACTTATGCGGGTGAAACTGCGGGATGCAGCTAGTTTTTACTATAATTATAAACGGTTTTATGTTTTGACCGCTTCTGAAAATAAATCCCAGTTGTTTTAAAGTGAAACTTTATTCCATCGCCTCAAATTTTTTCGTCCATCTATCGCATGTCGCATTACAGCTGGCCGCGGAGTAAGTGAAAGACTCTCGGTAGAGCAGCCAAGACCAATATGGTGGCGCTCATGGCTCGCATCAGCTTTACTAGTTTCACTTGCATCGTCGTTTCATAAAACCACACAATGTATTTTTTTAAAGCCTGTTTTTATCAATTCTATTACTTAGGTACACTAACGGCCGAATTCTCAAACGCAACTCAATTTGAAGACGCCATTAAAAGTGATGCTGTATCTGTCACTGACATCTCTGTAAGTCGTATTGTAGTGAAAGAAAGACTGTCGCTTGAGAATTCGGCAGTTTAAGTAGAAAGTGTTCAGTGTGCTTGTACGTTTTACGCACGAACGTAAACTTATTTTTACCGTGTCTTAGGTGGAATCTCTAACATCGGACTACGAGAAACTTCAGAAGATAAACTGTCGACTAGAGAAAGTTATAGAATCGTTGGAAACTGAGAAGCGAAACTTGAACGATGAGGTGGACCATCTGCACCGAGAGGCGTCGAGTAGAGAGGCAGTGTTGAGGTAACACTCGATTTACAGTCTTATGTGAAAGGGAATAGGGTATAAAATGTCTTGGAAGTGTACTACTAGATAAAAACGACGAAGACTCGATTTTAAATGTTATGTCTAGCAGGGTAAGATATAAAATTAGTTGCCATAAATATTTTTGGAAAAAAGGTACTTTTATTGGATTTAAAAGCAGCAGTATTTTTTACGAGTTGTACATTCCGTTAAAGTATTGATCATCCTGCGTAATCCACTAAGCCTGAGTTTATTATAATGTATTTCCGTGATATTTCTTTGCAGAATATTTCAAGGCCCATATTATATTACCCACATTTTCAAAGCCTTTATGTGAATTGAAAAGAGCATGAGTTAGATGGTTTGGTAATGTTGAGAGGATGAATGAAAGGCGACTAACAAAAGGTATTTACAAGGCAGATGTGAGTTGAAACGCCGGGAGGGGACGCTCCAGAAAGACATATAGTGACCTCATTGGTGATGTTCTTCAAAAAGTCAGGTGCGTAGTACTTGCTACCCGGCGGCGTGCGTGTATGGCCAGATGTATGAACGTAAACGAAGCAAAAGGAGTATGTAAGGAGCGTAGCAGGTAGCATTCTGTAGTTTCGGCCTACCTCCATGGGAAGAAGGTGTATAGGCAGTTAATGTATGTATGTATGTATCTATGTATGTTTTATGTGAAAATACAATATTCGGCTTTAATCCGTAGAATATTCAGTACATTTTTATTCATACAGGGCCGAAGAAGAACGTTCTTCGCGCCTACGTTCGGAATTAGTGGCGACTAGAGAAGAGCTCAACAAGACTGCGCTAGCAAGAGACTTGTTAGACCAGCAGAAGTTAGAGGCAGATTCCATACTGTCGCAGATGGAGAAACATAGGAGTAAGTGCTTCAGATTTTACATACTAGAATCAATTCTATTTATTTTTGTAATTTATTTTTCAAAAGTGCCCTCTTTGTGCCTATTTGAAATAAATAATTTAACTTTGACTTTGACTTTATCGTCATACGTTACTTTTTAAGTTTTCGGTGTTCGTGAAAATGGGAGTAACGAGGTTAGCGCCACGTTAACGCTGTGTGCTTTTGCACAAACTCTTTTTTGTTCGCTAAACGTCTGCGCAAAGTGTCTACGCTAATAATATGTGCAAAGCGTCTGTGCTTACTTGTGGATTAAGGAAAGAAAGAAAAAAATACCACTTATCATTAGTAATATTTGAAAAAACCACACTCCACATAAACGATTTACTTTTCTGTGTTTAACTCCGTCTTTGCAGATGACGTTCAAAGAGATCTCAGGTTTTTTTTTTTTTTATCTAGGTGACCTCGAAATAGAGTTGGAACGAACTCTAATGGAGAGAAGTGACTTACAAGATCTTGTGGAGAAGTTGGAAGCAGCTGTGAGGAACCTTGAAGGTGACAAGAAGAAACTGTATGAAGACGTCAAATATGTAAGTTCACAAACACTATCTTTGTTTATTACTACAGCAAACTTTATAAAAAAAAAATGAGCGGGCCTTACAGTAGTCGCATGTACAGAAACTGAACAGCGACAGAAATTAACCGCAGAATTTAAAAAGCTAAATACTGGAATATTTATTCGAATTGAAAATTCATTACTAGTGGTCGCCGGTCACTGGTCGAAATTCGACCCCCTCTACTTACAATCTTTATAGTACTTACTAATTCCATGGAGTACACTAATTCCATGCTATTAAAAAGTACTTACTTATTCCATGCTCAAGCTGCCACATCCTGCCTACACACTTCCGTCCCTTTTCACGAAATCACTCCCGAGTCCCATCAAAATTAAAATGCTGATTCAGTTGTATTTAAAATTGAACTCATTGTTTCATTGACTACTTTGAAATATTTATCATAGTGTTAGATTATTCCCTGAAGTTCCACCTCAAAAAACCAAACTAGTCCGTCGCGGTCGGCGGCCTGTAGCGCTTTCTGAGTGTGCCGAGCACGGATCAATCTAGCTAATCGCTAAGAACAGGTTTTGCTGGGACAGTTCTTGTTGTTTTTGTATATTTCGTATTACTTTTTTTGTTTTTTATTATATTTAATTACTAATTAATTTATTCATTTATAAGTATAAAAAATATGCATTAGGTATGTTGAAACTGTTTGTATTCCTCATCACGTATCCCTAAAGGTGCATTAGAAAACCAGCGTCAAACAGAATGTCTGGCATTTAATGCTGAAATGAACCTTTGTGGCAGCCGTGAGGCACACTATATTGTTGTTAAAACATTATTTTCACTTTTTTTATTCTGTTATTTGTATTTAGTGTATCATGAACTGTGTCCAAATAACGTTATTCTTTCTTTCATTCTTTCTTTCTAACTGTAAATTGAAGACGGCGACAGTATTAACAATTTAAATAGTCACCCCTTACATAGTATGTAACTGCTACTACTTTTAATACTTTCTTGCTTCATCAGCTCGAAGATGAGAAATCAAACCTGTCAAGTCAATCATCAGAACAGCAAGGTGATCTCAACTCCTTGCGTAAAGAACTACTGGCCGCTGAACAGACTAGGATGGAGTTAGAAGCAGACAAAGCGTCTCTTTGTGAGAAGATCAAGTTCTTAGAGGGAGAGAGAGATAAGGTGGAGTTGGAGTTACGACAGGTTATGAGGTAAGCAGCCGTGAATAGAAAACGGTTTTCAGGATATGAGGATATTACAGATGTGTTGCAAAACTGCTAACGAGAATGACGGACAACGCAAACAAACTGTTCTCGGTAAAAGGTGAAAATGGAGTTGGAACCGCCACGGGTAAAGTCGCGTCAGGTGGCCTTCTCCATGTGCCATATCCTCAGCTGATACCGAAACTGACAACACGGAATTTATCACTTTTTTTAACGAGGCTACGTATTCTGGGACTCTCATTGGAGTTGATTAATTATTTGCAACTTTTTTATTTCATTAATTCCGTGCTAACTTTCTCAGAAGTCCAATTAATAATAATAATATCTTTATGAATGTTAACGTTACCTCACTACTGTTTATCAAAATTCAAGATATTCTTAATCTTTTATTCTAAAGGACTCCTTGCCATCTCGCGTAATATGTCCTGTTTTTTTTAAACCAAACATGGTAAGGCCATTCTCACACTCGTCTCACACGAGTGTGAGAATGGCCTTACCATTCTCACACGAGGTGACCAAAATGAAACCAGTTTTCAACGCCGTTAGCACAAACATTTCCATGGCTATTCTCACACGACGCAACTTGTCGACAACTAGTTTTCTACGGCAACTCAACCAGTCACGCGTGACTGGCGGTGCTGGTCGCACGGTCTTTGCCAACGCAATTTTTCATAAAATTGGTTATCGTGTCATGTCGTTAAAATTGATACAGCTTGAGTTGCGCCTTGTGAGAGTACCTGTTGCATCGCAGTTGGCAACGCCCGTGGCCAACCAGTTTAGGTTGAGTTGCCGTCATCCCGTGTGAGAATTGGGGTAAGTGCGGGTGCGGGTAAGTGTTCTATAATATTGTGTTTTATTCAGGGAGAGAGGCGAGTTAAGTTCCCAACTCACAGCAATGGTCCGGAAGAAAGATACTCTAAACGAGGAGATAATACGTCTGCAACAACGACTGGAACAAGCGAATGAGACCATCGGCAGAATCAACAGGGCGTTAGAAGACCATGTCAAGGATGGAGAAGAGAAACAGGTAATTTGCTTATATCATAAGGGAATGTTTAAAATCTATACTAATATTATAAAGAGAGAGAGCGAATTTTAGCTCAAATAAATTCGCGCTCGAATTTTGTGAGTTTATATACACAAATTCACAAAATTCGCTCTCTGGTCCCGGAGATAACCGTCCACATATACATGTGGAAGGTAATCTGCGGAACCACAGCTCCTATTTGAAAAATTCTTTCACTATTTTGAGAGGTAGTACATTATTCTAGATGGACATAAGCTAAATATTATGTAAATATTTCCAAAAAGAAGTACTTAATAATACTAATGAAATACTATCTTGCATGATAACTTGTGCACAACGTGTCGTGAACAGAATACCATCTTTATATGTAAATTGCATCCGTGCGAAGTTGGGGTAGATCGCTAGTTCAAGATAAAATAAATATTAAGCCATGTGAGGCAGTTTTAAACAAATCTAAAACTGTTTAGAGAAGTTGAAAACTATATTTATCAATAACACAAGTCACAATTTAATTTCTATGAATGAAATCGATTTCATTTCCTTTAATTCGGAATATAATATTTATATAATACTATAAATAAGTTAGCAGACTTAAAATAATAATAATATGTACATGTATATAAAAAGAGGGAAATAATAATAGGGCGTCAAAAATTTCGTTCAAATTGAAAATTGTATAATCGATCATCTTTGTAGGTAAAAAAACTGAGATCAAATTTCTTGTAGTTAAGTTATTAATGATGTACTTATTTTTACATGTATGTTTCTAGTGCAGGTATAGTAATTTGTCAAGTCTATTGATACCTCATAAAAGTACTTTGAAATTTTATTTTAATTCCTTACAGATCCTAATCGACTCTCTAGAGAAAGACAAGCAGCACTTACAAGAGCAGTTAGCCGGTGTGCGATCTGAGAAGGACGCGTTGGAAGCCGTGTTGTTCGACACGGCCAACATGTTGGAGGACACAGACAATAAGAGAGCCAAGCTTGAGCATGAGCTGCAAGAGACGTTGGTGCAGCAGGAGAATTATAAGGGTAAGTTACGAGAATACTCAGCGAGGTCAGTAAGACTACCAAACTCAATTTCGGCAAACCGTAATACAACAAGATTTTATTTCGACAATATGGAACTCTGATACGTCTTCATTTCGACAATAGTTTTGTTCGAAATACCTTAAGAGCCCGACATTACTTAATTAGGAAACGATGTGACTTTGACGAAATACTTCTTCCACAACAATGTTAGTCCGACATGAGTCGATTTCGACGTACTCTACTCCGGCATGCTGTACTTCGACAATATCTTAAATCAGTATATTAATCCCAGTCAGCAAGCTGTTTGCAACTAGAGGTTGTCCTATCGGTGGCTCTCTTTGAACTCTCAAATGGATTCAAATGGTCCATTTGAGAGTAATTAAGCACTAGCTAAAGATTTTAATTAAATATTTAGATTTTAATACGAAATCCTAATTTTTAAACCGACCTTTACCTCGTTCGGCGTGCCTAGACCAGTGAAGTCTGCGTTCATTTGATTATCATGACCATTATTTATATCTGGCCAGTGGCCAGAGATACTCTTTTACCACCCAACTTCCCTGTTTTACTAACTTCACTTGTTTCGTCTGTTCTTCTAAACTTTTAGAGCATCATCTCCTTATCTCGTCGTAATGTTATAAACAGGTAGGTACGGTCTTCGCATTTTGGTGCGCATTTCATACGAACTTACTTTAGACTTAAAAAAACAACTGACTTCCAAAAATAAACAGTTTAAAGTGAAAAATAACTTTAATATCGGAAGTTGGTGTCTTTGGATATGTATTTTAGTTTTTTGTCACCGATTTTAAAGTTATTTTTTACTTTGTAGTGGGTCAGCTTGTAATTTATCTAAGTTACAATAGCCAATATTGTCAACTGCGTTGAGCACCTTTTATAGAATATTGCTTGTCTCGATGCAGGGCCGTTAATTGTTGTGGAGTTCTCCTGATACTTCACCATCAGCTCCGCTTCGCCATATGCATAGTGATGAGCATAAATTGCTTATCAAACATATTAAAGTAATCAAATCGCAACCCGTGAAATACTTACGTTTGAGTAGTTCCGGTGGCCATCTGTGGTCTTCATCAGTTCCACTCCACCAAATGGTGCTTTTCGAGAGTAACTCTCGAAAAGCACCATTTGGTGAATAATACCGAAATCGCTATAGGTGTGCCTATAAAATTTGAGAACTTAACTCGATTTATATGGGATTCTCTCATCAGATTCTGACTGAGTGACAATTGGTCCCATTGTCACTGACTTTGAGAGCATATCCTTTCAAACAAAACGATAATTTTAAAAATCAGTCCACAATTAGCGATGAAATCGGTGATGATGATGATATATAATACATTATTTAAAAAACAAAAAACCCGACTGCAAAAACACAACTGAATGGGAAAAACAAGCATTATAATCTATATAATTTTGGTATCGCAGGCGGGGACAATCAAAAGTTACACCATATTTCAATTTATTCGACTGTCGTTCTGTAGAGCGTGCCAAAGAAATAGACATACATACATACATACTCTCGAAAAACATTACCCTCCTGAGGCAGTCGGGTAAAAACAAAAACTGACGAACATATAATCTCCTCGTTTTCATTCCTTCAGGTCAAATCGCCCGTCTATCGAAAGATCTAGAGAACAGCGAGCGCAAACTGCGCGACACTCGCAACTCGATGTCTCAAGCGTCCGGTAAGAAAGAGGCGGAGTACCAACAAATCATTACCAATATTAACAGGACTACTACTGAGAACATCACCAAGTTGAAGGAGGAGAAGGTATGTATTATGTATTTAATACTTCAAGCACACAAATGTACAGGGGGTAACCATCACCTCTTATAGCAGTATTATTTCAATATTACTTTAGCGTGAGAAAGAGATGGAGCTATAAGTCCTGTATAGCTCCATCACTTTCCCACTGTGAAGTAATATTATAATAATACTGCTATAAGAGGTGATGGTTACCCCCCAGATCTTTTGTAGGGATACAAATTATATGCAGAAATTTAAGGCAGATGTTTGAACTCGTGACCGTTGTCATTGGCACAGATTTATTCCTTGTCACACTGTGTTTCAAAATGAGATGAGAATGCTAAGAGGGATGTGTGGTGTGACTCGAATGAATATAATAAGAAATGAGTACATAAGAGGAAATTTGAAAGTGGCACCGATGACTGAAAAGTTGTGCGGAAATCGTTGTCATGGTATGGGCATGTGATGCGGAGGAATGAAGAAAATGTCCTGAGGAAAGTCTTGAGTATGAATGTCGATGGCTATAACAGTAGGGGAAGATCAAAGAAACGATGTATGGACTGTGTGAAAGATGATATGGCTAGAAAGGTGGTGACTACCGAGATGACAACTAATAGAGAAGTATGGAAGAAAGAGACATGTTGCGTCGACTCCTAAAAATTGGGATAAGGGCAGGAGAATAATGATGAATGTGTTTCAAAACTGCCAAATAAGTACTTTTGTTTCATTGCTTCTTCTTCTATTCTATGGCGCCATCACCACGGACGAGAGAATCGCGGCGATAGTTACGCTGTGCCTTCAAATGTTTGCCGCGACGATATCGCCGTGTGGAGATTGATTCATAGAGTTTCTTTTGAATTTGATGGCACGGCGAGACTATCGCCGCGATTTTCTCGCCCATGGAGGTGGCGCCTAAAGTACTTATTCAAAAATATGATAGCTATATACATTTTATTCTAAACAAGAGGATGAGTAACAAAAATACAATTTATTTATTTAAACTTGTTATTACACACAAAAAAGGTACAAAGGCGGACTGAATGCCTTAGGCATTAAGTATATCATCAGTTACACACGTTCTGTTAATATGTGACTGGTTAAAATGTTTTTCGAATAAAAGAAAGAAAGCATTGTTGAAGGTATCACAAGAAATAAGCACTGCTATTTCGGTTGTTATTCCGAAAATTTCCCGCTTAACGAATGCCTTGACAGTCCATTTACTGATTAATCAATGTCCGTTGTAGGAACAACTCCGCCAAGCTTTAGAACACAAACTAAGCCAGACCATAGCATCTCTAACGAGCGAGAAGGAATCATGCGAGGCGAGCGCGCGTGAGAGGGAGAAGAAGCTGCTTATAGCGAGAGATCAACTGATACTGCAGCATGATGAGGCTATGTTAAGAGCTGAAAATGATAAGCAGCAGGCGTTGCTTATGGGTAAGTTCATATAAGAACATTTGGTGATTTGTTATTGCAGAATTCTTTCAGTTTTGGTTCATTCATTCGCTAAAGCGTTGAAAGAAAGAAAAGAAAGAAGGAAAAATGCGTTTATTGGCAATACAGCAAAAATAAAAAAAAAACACCTTAAAACTATAAAAAAGAAAACAATGAGGGATACACCTACCCAAGATAGGCCGCTCAACGCATATGTCTAACAACTCTAGCGTTGTAATCAGTGGCGTGCCTAGGGTTTCAAAATAACGCAAGCCCAATAAAATTTTAACCGATTTCAAAAAAAGAAAGTTCAGTTTTCGACTGAGTATGTAGGTACCTACGTATCTACGTATGTATCATCGCAATTTTCTCAGAAACTACTGGTTAGGTACAATAAATTCTCTATCGAGCATTTTAGTAAGGCCGGGCTTTTGGGCTTATATGAAGGTACCGCCACTGGTTGTAATAAAGGTTCTCAGAAAACAGTAGGTAGGTACTAATATAATAAATAAAAAAAACGACTTAGTGGTGATGGTACATTATGTAGAATTTAAATCACAGCTTATTACAGGATTGTTCACACAAATAAAATTTCTCAAGCTAAGTTGTACGAATGATTTTTTATTTTCTGTGAAAATCATAGTTAAAGTCAAAGTAAACTAAAAACGTGTGCGGATGGCGGACTCCGTCCCAACAACAACTATTGCTACTTGAAACTTGAGACCTTGAAACTGACTTTTTCGATCATAACGCTTTTTCGTTACGTGGCGATTTCTACCAGCAAACGTCTACCGCAAGCCGCGTTAAGAAACTTCGTTCCAAAAGTCAAAGTAATATATTACACATTTTTTTTTTCCTTATTTATTTACAGGCAATAATAGAGTTTGCCCAGCGAGCCGTGGCACAAGGAAAGGACGGCAAATTTAAATAAATCTTTGGCTGGCAACATGAAAAATATAGTCTGAAATATTATCATAATCCTACATTCCTACTCATATCAACCAACTATTTAACATAAAAATACAAAAGTATCAAATCCTTAATTTTTCAGAATATATTTCATGATACCTGTTGAAGATTTTTTAAATTTGCTGCGAAGTCCTTGTTCCACGACTCGTTGGCCAAACTCTAATATCTACATTATATTTAATTGGAGCACAAAACAAACCACGATACTAATTATTTCTATTACTCTGATCTCAGCTCACCAGGAACAGCAAGCCCTTCTAGAACGTTTAGAAGAATTGAAGCGTGCGTTTGACATGGAACAGAACAAATTGGAGCGAGTGCGGCGCGACGCGCATGCGCGCTCGGAACAGGACCGCACTTATGTCAACCAGCTGAAGGATGAGATGGCCGCCTTGAAGACTAGGCTTGATGAGGCTAAGTTAGTGATATTTGATAAAAAGCTTTATATTTTGAAAATTTATATTTAAATCTGTAGGTTTCCCGTAATTCAAAATGTTAAAAATCTGAGTGTAATCATCTCAGCGACAATGTCGAAAACTTGACAAAAAATATAGTTAAATTAAAAGTATTTTGGAGCAGTGGTGGCCCATTGGTAACGGCCGCGGCTTACGAGTTGTTGATCGTAGGTTCAAACCAAGACAGGCGCTTTACTTTGTGTAAATTATTTCATCACCACTGCTCTCAAAACGGTGAAGGACGACGTCGTGAGGAACCGGCACGTCCTAGAACCAAAAATTCGAAGACATGTGACATCTAGTAACCCGCACTGGGCCCGCGTGGTGGATTACGGCCCACTCCTCACCGAGAGGAGGTAGCAGTGTTCCCACATTATAGGCTGATTAAGCTAAAGGTATTTTTGACAGATTGAGACTGAGCTTGGAATGCGAACAGGATTAAAAATGCAGAAATAGCCCCTCTGTGATTTGATGAAAAATGTTAAACTTACCAGAACATGGTGAATTATGTTATGTATTTTCTAACTCTCTTCTAGCTTTATATAACTTACACAAAGCATTAGCCTAAGATTATTATCATATTCATCATAAATCCGAAGGTAACTCTGTTTGTTACTGATTTGGATGTTTGGCACACGGATAGACCTAGAATACCTTAGAAACCTTAGAAAGTATCCCGGTAGAACGTGCCTGTGGGTAATTTTCGACCTCCACGCGGGCAAAGCTATCAGTTTGATTACTGATTTATTACAAAAACCAGTTACAGACTTTAACTTGTGATTCGAAATCAGTTAAAACTTGTGTCACAAGGATAGCCAAAATGAAACTCGTGAAATTGCTCAATTTATTGGTAAAGATCCTTTCTTATATTTTTGGACATACTTAGTGGCTAGCTAGGCTCACATAGGTACGTTCAATATTTAATTGACCAATGGGAGAACATTGATTTGCAAAACTTAAAACAACCCATAACAATGATCTACGGTGAACGGGCACCCATCTCGCTCTGGCGCGTGCGCGACGTATAGCGTCGTCTGTACGCACACTATAAATATTACTGACCCCGGTGTTAATTGGCTTTCAGGTATTAGAGTTCTTCTTTGAGTTCATAATGTTTGCTATATTTCAGGGCTACAGCTGAAGACGAATGCGCTCGCTTCGAGAACCGAATCAAAGAACTACACTTAGAAAAAGAAGCCGTTATGAGAGAATGTACCGAGATCCGCGCTCAACTGTCATTGACTGAAGACAAGTATGACAACGCGTACGCGCAGCTGCAGGAGACTATGAGGAAGTTGAAGGAATGTGAGTAAATAGAAGTGTTAGCTTACTACAGAATACATAATAGAAATACTCTCTGATTTGTAAACGTAATTAAACGGGGTTATAAGAATGTTCTTCTATGGAGACAATGGGTTTCATAGAAGTTCATTCTATATGATGGACAAAGTGCGCCTACGTCAGCAAAATCAGTCCTTATTATTGACCAACCAGAGAGAGTTTACCTTATAGTACTCGGTTTAAAAGTAAAAATGGGTGTTCCACAAGGCTGGGTTCCTTGCCTCTTTTTAGATTATTAATATATACATATTAATAATCTACCCCATTTATTAAAAACCAACCACAAATGGTGTTATCTGCTGACACACTTCCTTAATCTTTAAGATAAATAGACGTGCATCAAATCTTGACGACGTAAATAACGCCCTAGTGCAGGTCCAAAATTGATTCACTGATAATAATTTAGTATTAAATAGGAAAACACTAAATACATAAGATTTGCTTTATCGAATGTAAAAAGTAGTGATTGTGACATAGTATTGAATAGTCTCCCTATTCTATTATAACTTGAGTTCGTCGATAAAACTGTTTTCGTGGGGATTACGCTCGATTCAAAGCTGCAATGGGCTCCTCATTTAACATCTCTTGCAGGATGGCTAAGTTGAGCACCATATGCTGGGAGAAAAATCCGCCAACTTACTAATATAGATACCGCGTGGCTAGTCTATTTCAGTTACTTTCATAGTATCATGTCTTACGGTATTTTGCTATAATAATAATAATATCCTTTATTTCAGGCAAGTAAGGCCCATAAAAACACAATACATAAATAAGTATAAAAACCATTACTATAAACTAATACATATTTTCTACAATAAACTTAAAAACTACTGCACACGATGCTATGCTATGCTTGCTATGGGGACGGGCTGCAGATATCGAGTCTATTTTTATTCTGCAGAAAAGAGCCATCAGAGCAATATATGGCCTCCGCAGGCGCGATTCTATAATCTATAGTTTGACCGACATCGCTGTACCGCGCCGTAGGTATGCGCGGCTCACGGGGGGCGGGGCGGCGAGCGCTGACGACTGAGCGGCGGGAGCCGCGCATACTCAAGGCGCGGTACAGCGGTATTGGTCAAACTATAATATAAAGTAATGACAAGTTTGTATCTTTGTAAAAGGTAATGTCTGTAATTACTGAACCGATCACAAAAAACTTACTCTGATAGAAAGCTACACTACTCTCGTGTGACAAAGAATATGTTTTATGCCAGAAAAAGCACGGTCCTGTCCCCAGTTCCATGCGGGTGCACCGCACCGAAGGGTGCTCTTATTCTTTGGGACTTTATTTAATTTCTATTTCGTCTCCAGTGGAGAACGAAGCCGATAGTCTTCGCAAAGAGCTAACTGACGTCCGTCGTCAACTAACCAACTGTATCGCGGAACGAGACAAGTACAACAGTAGCTGTCGAGAACTGCGCGACCACGTAAAGAGAGCCGAACACGAGAGGAGAGAAGCCGCTCGCGCAAGGGATGAGGCTTATCATAAGATAGCAGGTAGGACAAGAAATATCTATTTAAAACATAAGTTGATTTTTTGAGATAGGTAAAAGACTGAGTACACCTTGTTGAGATAAGAGGTACACCTTGACCGACCGACCGACCGCAGAGACAATTCGCATTCTTTAAAACGTTTTAGGTCGAATTTCGATCTACATATAATATCAAAAATTAAGTATACTCTTTTTTAAGGTTCCGTAGTCAAAAAGGAACCCTTATAGTTTCGCGTCTGTCTGTCCGTGGCTTAGCTCAGAGACTCTTAGTACTAAAAAGCTGTAATTTGGCATGGGTATATATTAAGCACGCCGACAAAGTGTTAAAATGAAATCATGAAAAAAACATTTTGTAGGATACCCCCCTTGTATGTCTTTACATACAAGGGAGGTACCCTACAAAATGTTTTTGAAATTTTTTTTCTCATATATCCCATGGTGTGGGGTATCGGTGGAAAGGCCGTTCAAAAATATTGCGGGTCTGTGAAAATAATTTTTCGATTCAGAGATCCATTTGCGTAAAGTGCAAATTTTTGTTAGTCAAATGTCCCATGTACCCAAGCTAAATATTTGATTTTGGATATGGAAAAAAGTCACGGCAGTAGTATATATACCGAAACTGAAAGGAAAACTATCACAGCTAAGTAGGCTTTACAAGTTAACGAATAATAGTCGACCAACTTAAATTTGCAGTTGGAATGATATACATATATGGGGGAACCTGTTTTTCGACTACAATGTTAAGTTTTTTCTTGGGCTAAATTAATTCCAACTACATAACCCTTCATGGCCGGTTTTTACATTGATCGTATCGAAACTAAAGGAATGTTTATGTACTAAAATTTACCCTCTTGTCAAGTCAAGGTGTACCAACTGTACACCAATAATCCTTGGTAATATTATCATCTTTAACGACATTCATGGTACATAATCTGCGCTTACGCTACACAAACTAAATCGATGCTGAACAAGTTAAATAAAAATGCGAGAGATTTGTTTATGTAGTTTTAATTCCGCAATAACTAAAGTTGAATTATTAATACAGTGGAGTAATCTGACATGTGCTAGCTGTCACTTTGTGTAATAAAATTGTCATATTTATTGTAATGGTGATCGTTTAGTTTAATCGATTTATATAAGTATCTCTTCACCACCCTTGGTTGACTGGTAGAGAATGCCTAAGGCATTAAGTCCGCCGTTGTACCTTTTTGGTATATAAAAAGTTTAAATAAATAAATAAGTGTAAAATAAATGTATTATAATAAGTGTATAAGTCTACAATACAACAAATGCAGTATATAAGACCATTTTATTACACAGTGACAGCTAGCACATGTGGGATTACTCTACTGAATGAATAATTCGACTATAGGTCCAGGCGCACAGTCCAGGAATACAGGTTAGAATTGCATGTTGCGTCATATTAATCGCAGCTTTTGCATGTACAATTTATACGAGCGGGAGGGCGATGTTGCATTGTACATCCAAGCCAGGCCCTGCAGTTTCGACATAGATAGCGATCGCTTCACGACCGAATTCGGTCGCAAAGTCCTAATGGGATCCCTAGACGGTCTTAATTGCTTGTCAAGATTGTGATTTTTTCGTGCTTGTCAAGCAATTTTGACTGACCCCATTAGAATTTTGCGACCGATTTGGTCGTAAAGCGATCGCTACCTATGTCGAGACTGCAGCCCCCGGACGTAGATATTGCGGAATTAAAACTAGAACAAAATACATAACATTTTACTTTTATACATTTTCATGTCTAGGTTTGGAAGAAAACCGCACAACCCTCGATTTAGAACTGTCTCGCGTTCAGACGATGTTGAAGGAGAGTGAGACGGGAGGCGAGCACGTGACCCGAGAGTTGAAGGCCACTGAGGGACAACTGAAGAGGGAACGGGCTGCCTTGGAGCAAGCCAATCATGATATCAAGGAATTACAGTCTAGGTGAGTATTGAAGTCATCCTCCTTTGAAAGGTTTTCTACTTATGACCCATGCAAATATCGACACCCAATATAAATAAAATCGTTACTTTATTTACAATAATATTTAACTATATACTGAGCGAATTCAGAAAAAATCATCTTAATTTGACCTAAACCACTTGAGATATCTATATACCTACTAGCTGCGCCCCGCGGTTTCACTCGCGTAAGTCTCGATGTCGTGGGAATATCGGGATGAAATATACTATACGACCTATTCTCAATATACATAAAAAAGTCATAAAAATCGGTCGAGTCGTTTCGGAGAAGTGAGACCACAAACACCGTGACACGAGATTTTTATGTATTAGATATAAAATAAATAGGTATCATATATTAGGCACTTACATAAATATATTCTAAGTAGCAGATAAAAAAAATATATTAAAATTTCTTAAAATGGCTACTCTGAAAATCACATCAAAATGAGTTACGATGTTAATCATATTGGGTGTCGATATATTAGCTCATGCCATTTGTCAAAAAATGACAACGCGGTCAGACTAGTTGCCCGAGTTACGAGTAAGCGTTCGTAAAGAACGCCTGGTACCAGTATTTGTTGTGACGGATAGGTACATGTAAATGTAACATCGCTTATTTGCTGGATTCGTTTTTTTTCTCTACCGATCGTTATTTCTCCTGACAATTTTTATATGTATGTATTGGTATTAATTTTTATATTTATTTTCGAGATATCTAACCCTTATGTTGCATTTGCCATATTTTGTCTCTGCATCATCCTAAGGTTGACTGGTAGAAAATGCTTCATGCATTAAGTCCGCCTTTGTACAGTATGTTATTACTTGTGCATAAAGATTAAATAAATTAAACAAATAAATAATTATGTCTGGTTCATGGCAGCAGCTCACGGGAACAATCTGCGACTCCCGCATTCCCCTTAAACTTAAGGGGAACATATATAAAACAATGGTGAGACCTGCTGTCTTGTATGGATCAGAATGTTGGGCCACAAAAGGGATGAATGAAAGGCAATTACATGCAGCTGAGATGAGAATGCTAAGAGCGATGTGTGATGTGACACGAATGGATATAATAAGAAATGAGTACATAAGAGGAAGTTTGAAAGTGGCACCGGTGACTGAAAAGTTGTGCGGTTGTCATGATATGGGCATGTGATGCGGAGGAATGAGGAAAATGTCGTGAGGAAAGTCTTGAGTATGAATGTCGATGTCTATAAGAGTAGAGGAAGACCAAAGAAACGATAGATGGACTGTGTGAAATATCACATGTTTCACACAGTCCATCTATCGTTTCTTTGGTCTTCCCCTACTCTTATATGGCTAGAAAGGGGGTGACTACCGAGTTGACAACTAATAGAGAATTATGCAAGAAAGGGACATGTTGCGCCGACCACAAATAAATTTGGATAAGGGCAGGAGAATGATGATGAATTATGTCTGGTTCAGCTCTTAATTGGTTAGCTCTGATTCTAAGATATTTATTTAATGCATGTAATGCAATCAATACTTTCATTTCATATCTAATTTTGTGGACAGGATACTAATTCAGACTTATTACAGTTGTAATGACAAACATGTCATTTGGTTTAAGGACGCTATCACATTTTGAACTCGCTCAAGTTTAGGTATCTGAATCGCAACACAACGATATTACGCGCACACACACTTTGAAACCGCTCTCCGCTCGATTTTATACGTAACTCAACTAATCTTGGTACTTTAATAAATAGTAAAATTAATATTACGGGTATTTATTGAGTAAAGTTAGTTGTAAGTTTGCAATCGAATTTTAGTAACCGTGACTAAGTACTATCTGCGTGATATTCATGTTTTTAGTATTTTCGAAATTCATCAGCCATTACGTAGGTACCCAAAAATTTCAAGCGCTGGCCATATGGATTAAAAAGTACCTATATTCTTAAGGAAACTAACAATCTTAATATTTTACTATTACGGAACATCTACGATTATCCCCCAGGCTACTTTTAGTTAGAAAAGATGTACGTGTAAATATTATTTTTATTGACAATTTTTGGAGCATTACTTAATCAAATACTAGCCTGGGAGATTATCGTAGACTTTCTTTTTGATATTTTAAAATAATTATTCCCTTAAGAAAACAGTATTTTATTTACTGAGACTGAGGCGCGCGTTCAGTATGTTTGATAAAAAATAAATCAAAAGTAGGTAGTAAAAAGTATAATAATTATTTTGTATAAAGGCAGATTGCAAATCGCAAAATGTATACAGCACCCTAATTGCGTAACACACTATTAATAGCAATGGGTTTCATTTTGACAGTTCAATAACCTTTTACGCATTATTTGTTTCCGTCAGTATATTTGCGCGTATGTGTGAGCTATGATCTCTAAGATTCATAGACCTCGCATATCGAGGGTCAACTAGTTCTGGTAGTAAACAGTTATTGTAAAATTTTACTAAATGTCCTTCCATGTTTTCCTTCCAGAACTTATCGTCTCTTTTCACGTACTCATATTTAATTTTGCTTTTTCATATTTAATTTAATATCATATTTAATTTAACTTTTGTTTAGTGCCACGTGTGCAGTTTTTTTTGGTCTTTGTCCGAATTTTCGAATTCGTGGCATCTATAAATAACAAATATAAATATTTTAGCAATGCACAACACAAACAAAAACCATACTTGGTGTCGACAGATATAACCATCTACTATTTTGGATTTATGATTTGACAACTAAGTCGATTTATCACCAAAAATTTACATCTGCCTTCTTGAGTCAAAAATTGGATGGTATAATCGTAAACACCACCTCCAAAACCTCCACAATTGATAACATGTCGATTTTTTTATTTTTTTAAATACATCTTCAGGCATCTTGAATAAAAAAATGGAGTACATATTCGTAATCCCCACCCCCAAAAACCTCAAAATAGACTATTGTATCGAATGTATCAAAAATAAATTATAATATAATTATTTACACAATGTTTATCCGTAATCTACAACCATAGTACAAAAAATTACAATTATGTATTTATTTCTATAACAAATTCCAAAAATCGTACTCACTTTTATTTCGGTCCGAAAAAGTATCAACTTCGACCAACCACAGTATACAATACAGCACTCACTTCTATACGTAATTATTTTTTGCGAAAAACTGATACACCCATGCTTCCACGAGCGCGTCTGAGCGCGGAATGACGAACCGCTAGTGTCCGCGAGTAGAAAATGTATGGAGAAATTTGAGGGCGTTTCTTATTTTTCTCATAAATGAAAAAGTTATTTGTTTACCTGAAAAATATTTAGCTTACCGTATAGAAGACTATATAAACAACAATTTCTTATTATTTTTATGTTTAACTATGCAGTGGATTTCGCTGTACTGGTTCCTATTCAGACCCCATTTTTTTAATTTTTTGGTTTTTATTGTGATGGTTATGAATTATTTGTGTGAAAATTTTGTATGGGGCTGTATATTTTTTATGGGCCCATTCTGGAGATGAATATATTATCTTTCATTTGAAACCAAGATATCCTTGCAGATGTGACTCCTAATTCATTAAAATGGTACATGAAAAGCACTGATATTTGCGGAAAAATGTGATAGCGTCCTTAAATAGGCTTTTATTTTTATTATTTTGCTAATATTTTACATAGATTATTTTATATTTAGTGAATGTGAGAACGTTGTAGGCTTAATATACTAGATTTGTAGACCATTTATTTTTTGTTAAGTACCTGGTACTTTTTAACAGGCCTACACTGTCTTGCTATACCTATAAACACTGTAAAAGCCAATTATTTTTAAAAGTGTAATCGTGGAGTTTCTTGCCGGCTCTTCTTCATAGGAAACCAATTGGAACGGTGCACTTAGCTTCTGATGTTTCTTATGTGTTCATGTAGGTTATTATGCTGACAACACCTAAACCGCGGTCACTGTCAGATTGCATAGAAAAGAAAGAGAAGCGCGATGACTTAACGCTTGTAATTTATTGCAAAATATGAAGCAATTATCTATTTACTCAACATTGAGTTGAGTAATCGAAAATAAAAAACAACCAAGTTCTGCATTAAAATAAGATGTTCTTGTTATTAATTAAATACGTAACGTATGTTGATATTTAATACAGATATTTTGGTTTGGAACTCAAGGTAAGAGGTTTATAGTATAACGTTAGTTTGTATTGAGATTTTTTTTCAAAACGTGTTTTGGTAACAACCAAGTTCTGGGAAATATGTTCAAAATTAACATATTTTTTTTTGCGCTACCACAAACTATACAGATTTGCCAATTTTTTTTTCATAAGAAAAGCTTATTTTGGTCAATTGGGTCTTGTCAGCGCCTTAATGTGAAATATTTTTTTTTTATTTTGATTCATACATTCTTATTTTTCAGATTACAGAACGAATGCGAAGAGCGTGAGCGTTGCGCCGGCGACGCGGCCGCGGCCCGGCGGCTCGGCGCCGAGCTGGACGCGCTGCTGGGCGCCGCGCGCGCCGAGCTGGGCGCCAGCCGCCAGCGGGCCGCCGAGCTGGACGAGGCGTGCCGCGCGCGGGACCAGGTCGGCATCGCCATCATTCTCCTGCCCTCATCCCAATTTATTTGTGGTCGGCGCAACATAGCTTTTTCTTCCATACTTCTCTATTAGTAGCCACGCCCTTTCTAGCCATATCATCTTTCACACAGTCCATCCATCGTTTCTTTGGTTTTCTCCTATATTTATAGCCAGGACCAGGTACGGTCGACTTACGAAACACTTAACCATATTAAAAGCTCGTCTATATCATTATCAGTCTACAGTAGTCCACTGCTGGATAAAACCTCTCCAATTCTGCAACTCTCATCCGGCTGCTACCAGCCATCCGTCGAAAATCGTCGCTCCAACTAGCCTGAGAGCGTCCTTCCTTACATATGCCGATTCGCTGTCGCCACTCAAGAACACGTCTATCCCAAAGTTATCAGTTCTACGGCTAATATGGCCGGCCCATTGCCACTCCAGCTTGCTTATTCTGTGAGCTATATCACAACTTTGGTTTTCTGCCGGATCACCTAGTTCTATATTCAATCTCTCAGAGAGACTCCAAGCATAGCCCGTTCCATAGCTCGCTGAGCGACCTTGAATTTATGGACCGGCCGTACCGTGAATATCCGCGTTTCGGCTCCGTAAGTCATAACAGGCAGAATGCACTGATTGAAGACCTTAATCTTTAGGCTCTATGGAATACAGTTCCCGGCGCAGATTCATTTTTTTATGAGACACGGTAATTTAAATTAGCTCGCAAACAATGTGGAGGGAAATTTTGGAATTGGAACATACCTAAATAGATTATACCAAAATAGATTATAACTGGCCAATCTCTCATATATAAAAACTTTTTTTCGCAATACTTTCTGAGTGGCCTGGTACATAATAGAAATTCAAGCCCCTTTTCGTAACTGTCTATCATCTATACGAAACAAATGGCGACGTCAAAAATGTGATGCTTCAATGAATATGATAAAGCCCAAAAGTGATCAACGTTTTCGTAAGTTAACCGTACGTCATCACCATTTATAAGGTGCCAGATAATCACTAACCATTAAACAAACGTAATATTTTCAAGACATAATGTATTATGTGTCATTCCTATTGATTAATCTGTCTATTCCGTATCAAACAATTCTACAACGATTCTACAATGTATAACGATACAAAGATTTTTTGGCGCGTGGCCAAAATCGGAACTAACGGATCTTGTGTTTTTCTAATACAATTTCTATGACAATTTCGCAAATGTTTACTAAAAACGCCCTCCCTTTTTTTTGGATGGGAAATTGTCAAATTACTTCTCCCGCTCTGGTCGGAGCGGGAGGGTGTGTCAGACTCTTACTGACTAAAACGCACCCGTATTCCTTCCGTTGCCTGTGTTGCCAGGGGCCTCTGTTACCCTTTCGTACTTTCCCACGACCCCGGCAGGCAGCGGCTCTAGTGGACCCCTACACTTCTTGTGCTGACATCTCTTTGAGGCGCGCGTGGAACACGTTGCGTCGTCGACCTGGGCCTGGTCCTTATCGGATGGTGAGCTACCCATTGCTCACCGTACGCAAGCCCGTGCCTACGGTGGCCGGATATCCGCCCGGGATTCCCGACGCCCAGGGCGTCTCCCGCGGCGGCTAGGGGCGAGAGGGCGCGAAATTTGCCTTTCCCTCAAACGTCCCGCCTCCTCCTTCGCGAGCATTACTGCTTCGCTGAAGGAAATGATGGCTGCTCATGCCCTCTCGCTCCGTACCATGGCCTGAACCAGGGCCGGACGCGAGAGATCTCCGCCGCCGATCGCCTCCACGAGGACACGGCGGTGCTCTGCCCAAGCCGGGCAGACCTCGACCGTATGCTCCCCCGTGTCCTCCGGGCGATCCACACAGTGGTGACACCCGGGCGTTTCCTCCCGCCTTATCCGACGCCCCCCTGTCAATTCAAATTGTCAAATCATTCAGGCGCCAAAAGATCTTTGTAGCACTCTATTTAACTTTTTCATAAATGTGTTCAGGAGCTGGTACTTCGTCTGGAAGACTGTCGGTCGAAGGAGCGTCGCCTTGAAGAACTCAAACATAACTTGGAAGTATGCCTCGCCGATGCCACGCAGCAGATACAAGAACTCAAGGTCTGTCTGGTGAACTAAACATGTTTTCAAGTACACTTGCATTTTATCATAGCAAAAAAAAATTAAATTAACTGCATTTGGAAAATTTAATTAACTGCTTCGTTGGTCTAGTGGCTGCAAGCGCTACTGCTGAGCATGAGGTCCTGGGTTCGATTCCCGTTTTTCGGTTTCTCTATCTGGAATTTCTCAGTAGCAATGCGGAGTCTGGATTTGTGCCCGATTGATGGCAATAGGCTCGCCCCCTATTACATGGGACTTAAATATAACTGGTGAAATGTGGGTGTACTACAGGTACACTTCTGCCCAATCCTTCTGGGAAACAAGGCGTGATGTTATGTTATGTTATGTTATGTTATGTGTAACATTGAAAAGTGCAATTGGTAAGATAAAATAAACATTTGTTTTTCCTTGTTACGAAAATGAGAAAAAAAAATCCGTTCCACAGTTTACAAATTAGGATGAATGTTTATTTCGGGCCCAAACACTTACCAAAGTCATGTAAATCTGGATCAAGTATGAAAAAAACACTCTTCAAACAGTTTAACAGACTGAAGAATTATCACCGAGATTATCTTTATTTACAGTCAGTCAGTTTCTCTGACAGTCGACACGTGTTTTCACACAAAATCTCGTAATGGAATTTTCTATGCTTAAATAAAAATAATTCCAGTGATAAATCTTAACTAGAATATTTATTTTGCAGATTAGCTTATTTTAGTTTAACTTATTTTCCTAGGCTAATAATAATAATCTTTTATTTCGATCAACAGTGGATCATAAACAAAAATACAAAATAAAACAAAATAAAAACACACAAAATAAAAACACATACAATATTAAAAAGACAAAACATATTACATATCGTCCCTTAGCTTACAACACCGCATAAGTAATTTTTACCAACTTTACAGGAGACGAAAAACTTGTGCGGTGCTGAGAGGCCAACCGACTTGCGGCGCTGTCACTACTTTTCGAATTACGGCTTCTGATTGGCTGAAATCTATATCATGTGACCAAATGGTTAAACGCTCAATGAGCAGCTCCATCTAAAGGCATTCAAATGTAAAAACCGCCAATTTTCGACTTCAGCGGTGTTGTAAGCTAAGGGACGATATCTCGATTGCCTAGTAGGTGAACCATACAGCAATGGTTCAGGTACTGGCAATCGAACCTCTGCGCGAATGCCCCCAGGATGCCGCTCGAGCTAGCCCGAACCCTGCGCACCAGGGATGTGCATCGTTTTCGCATAGTAGTATAAAAACAGTCTACTTGCTAATAATAAACCTCTTTACGTAACAGGCTCGTCTCGGCGGCAGCGAGGGTCGTTGCCGCGCGCTGGAAGCGTCGCTGTCCCAGTGCGAGGCCGCCCGGCGGGACGCTGAGGCCAAGCTGTCCTCCATCGCGCACGCGTTGCGGCGCGTGTGCGGCGTGCAGCCCGACGGGACCGTGCATGCGGCCACCAGGAAGCGGCTCGCCAGTCCCGCTAGGAGATATAGTCCACATAGAGGTGAGTAGAATCACATACCGTCAGGCTGCAATTACTTTTTTTGTTATTTTCATGTCGCAGGGCACCCTAGGTCGTTGTCTAATCGGACTTTCCTGTGGGTGCTTCAATAAATTAAGGCCTCCAGCCAGGGCATAAACTTATTAACTAAGCGACTACACGCTAAGGGGGTACGGAGTTCGGCTGAGGGCGCCGCTGGGGGAGGCTAATATGATAAATAAAAAAAAATTGTTTGTCTGTCTGTTTGTTTGTTCCGGCTAATCTCCTGATGGCTGGCTGGATCGAATTTGACAGGAATTTCACTAGCAGATAGCTGATGTTACTTAAGAAAAAGCCAGGCTGGATCGAATTTGACAGGACTTTCACTAGCAGATAGCTGATGTTACTTAAGAAAAAGCCACGTGGGCGAAGCCGCGGGCAGCACCTAGTTTATAATAAATGTTCAATAAATTTGATTTTAGTTAGTTGACAAATTACGTAACACCTACTTACGCAAACACCTTACTTGTGATCGGTACATCTAATAAACTTTTGCGCTATGAAATCTGTGTGTTTCCGTCAACTCACCTCACTCAAAACTCTAATTTACAACTTCTCACGTTAAAATAGTAAACTTTGCTAAAATACATTTTCTTGTAAACAAGACACAATTTTCTGTATGAAAAAATAATGATGAAAGTTATTTGATTACCGTTTTATTCCATGCATTGGCCTGACTAGCTTTGCAAAATCTAGTGCAACTCGCGACTTAACCACAGTTTCGGTTTATAAATAAGTTTCTGTTTACGTTCTTAGTCATTATTATATTATATGAATGCAATTATACACACACAGATCAAAATATTAGTCCATATTGTCCTACATTTTATGATGAAAAAATTTCCACGTGTAAGGAATAGTTTACCACTGTGCTCGGTAGATGGCGTTGTTCATTTTACGCACGTTCTTGAATCGCGGTGTTAAGATTCTCCGCGACTGAATTGGGGTCCCCGGTTCCATAAGGTTCGGTATCGCTTCTCGGCCTTTTGGCTAAGATCAAAGTGTAGTATCTGTTCTTTTCAGCTTAATATCTGAAAGTTCCCTCACTGAGGGACCAGTATATTAAACTGATTTTTGTAAGCTGACGGGATGTTCGGGGCTCGCTCCACTCCCGTCGCGGGTCGGCCCGGCATTGCAGTGCCGCCGGGATCGGCCCACATAAATAACTAAAGTGTACGTCTCTCTCCAGAGGAATAGAAGTCTGACTTATATTCCTCCGGTTTAAAAACGTATATCAGTAAATTATGGACTTCGTACCTCGGAAGTAGACTCCCTGTCTTTACTTTTATTGAATTATATACGACGACGTCTGTGTTTGTGAACATTTTCCTGTTATCACACCCCATGTTGTGAGGTATCGTGGGATAGACCGTTCAAAAATATTGCGGGTCTGTGAAAATCATTTTTCGATTCAGAGATCCGTTTGCGTAAAGTGCAAATTTTTGTTAGGCAAATGACGTCGTACCCAAGCTAAATGTTTGATTTTGGATATGGGAAAAAAATCACGGTAGTAGTATATACATATACCGAAACTGAAAGGAAAACTAGCACAGCTAAATAGGCTTTACAAGTTAACGAGTTATAGTCGACCAACTTAAATTTACAGTGGGAGAATTGATTGTGGCATTTATCGATGTATGAGAGAACATGTTTTTCAACTACAATGTTAAGTTTGTTTTTGAAATAAATTCATACCAACTTCCCAACTACGGAATCCTTCATTGTGCGTGGTTAGACACGCACCTGGCCGGTTTTTTTACTTTTAAAGTTTAAGTGTCTCGAGAAGAACTTAAATAAATTCCTATAATTATAAAAAAATCACATGTATGAGTAGTATGACTGTACCATTTCTGTTCTTTTGTATTTAGGACCATTTGCTTGTAGGACGATTTGCTAATATGACATTTTGCTCAGGTGTCCTTTTGATTATAGGTCGTTTTGGACTATCTGATTTTTAAGACTTTTTATAGGGGAATATTCTCTGTGTTTACGTCACTGTACTGCATTTCAGGTCGCGACCATTCCGAGGACCGTAATGAGATCATAGATGTGGATCCTGAGCTCGTGAAGAAAGGCATGCGCAACTTGATGCACGACGTGTGCCAGATTGAACGCGAGAAGGTACGAGTAACATAATGGTCTGTATACTGAGGCCTTAAGCACGAACGCGTCACGAAAACGTAGCGTAAATTCGAACGATTTTTAAATTGAAAATACAATAATATAATATTTTTAATCGTATTTTGATACCCATATATAAGAAATTTGTCTTAAAACTAAGTAAATGTTATGTAGTACGAAACTGATATTTTTAATTTTAACATTTAACGTTCCTATTTACGTTACGTTTCCTCCGTTCATGCTAAACAAATAAAACGAAACTATTGTGTGGTTTTTGGAATATTTTAAAATAATGTAATACTTTCGCAATAAATGGGACTGATGTTTGCAATTCAAGTCGTACTTTAGACATAATGGGGGTTTCGAGTATGAGTTGAGGTTTGCTTACTCATTTTGAAATCATCATCTGCCTACACAGCATGTGTTAGTGGAATGTTAACCGACGAACAATTTCTTCGCTGGGGGGTCTAGAATGTTGTTTTAATTCATGGTAACAGTTTACGTGTCGATGTCCGTCTCTCAGAACCTATACCTAGCAAAAATCCATAAAAAAAATAAAGAATTAAACATTAAACAAATGATATTAAAATTATATTAACATCTTATCCCAATTTATTTGGGGTCGGCGGAGCACGTCGTCTTTTCCATCCATATCTAGTACCTGTCATATCAGTTATAGTCATCGTCTTTCCATCCCTTTTAACTCTCACACAATCCATCCATCATTTTATCTTCTATTATTGGTCTACCTCTACTCGAAACCTCCTCTACCAAAGCCATCTTCAAATAATTAATTATTTAGAAATAATTTATTTATCAACACAAACTATCATTACAGGATATATCACGACGATAGTGTGGTTCTTATCTATGTAAGAAAAAAAAAATAGTCCTCCAAACCGAATAGAATACCAAGAATACTCTTTATTATGTACACCATAAAAATTACAGATATAAATGTTGAAATTTTACATAGGGTGACACAATGGGCGGTCTTATCGCTAAAAGCGATCTTTTACAGACAACCTTTGTATGAATATCGGCTATGGTGGCCAATCGAAACGGTGAGTAGCCCTCTACGCAGGAGATATTATAATAGTGCACAAGTGTGTGCGCAGACACAGGTGCACTCTCTCTTCCCTCACTCTCATAGTCCGATGGGACGGCAATCCGACTCGACCGGAGAGAGAACAAGTGTAGGGCCAATCGCTTAACGTGTTTTCCGAGGCACGGGGGTATCATACCGCCAATTTCCAAACTCCAGGCTGTCACTGAGGAATTCCTAATGGAAAAACCAATAACACTTTGCCCGACCTGGGAATCGCATCCCACGCTCAGCAGTCGCGCTTGCGACCACGGTACCAACGGGATAGTCAAAAGAAAAAAATACAAATAATACTTCAATAACTTTAGGGTTTATTTAAAATTCATTTATGGAACAGGCCCTTTTTTTTTTGGATGGGAAATCATCAAATAACTTCTCCCGCTCTGGGAGGAGCGGGAGGGTGTGTCAGACTCTTACTAACTAAAACCCACCCGTATTCCTTCAGGTGCCTGTGTTGCCAGGGGCTTCGGTAACCCTTTGGTACCTTCCCGCGACCCCGGCAGGCATCGGCCCTAGTGGAACCCTACGCTTGTGCTGACGATATGCCGTCTCGACATAGATAGCGATTACTTTATGATCGAATCCGGTCGCAGAGTCCTAGACAGACTGGGGTACCTAGACAGTAAAAATTGCTTGACAAGCACAAAAAAAATCACAATCTTTTCTAGCAATTTTGACCGTCTAAGGAAGGTCCTTAGACGGTCAAAATTGCTTGCGACCGAATTCGGTCCTAAAGCGATCGCTATGTATGTCAAGACTACAGCCCCAGGAAAAAACTGTCAATGCTTTTGGCGACTTCATCTTTTATTCTACTATACTTTTGCCAAATCCTTTTGCAGGACGACTACAAATCTCAAGTGAGCATGCTAAAGAAGCAGCTAAAAGCCGCGAGCGAACAGGCAGGGAAGGGAGACAACAAGCTGCAGTCAGTCACCGCCAACCTACGGACTTTGCAGGAGGAGAAGGCCAGGATACAGAGTGCGTTCGGACAGAAGGAGGCACAGCTCAATGCGCTGGTAAGATTCCGGTTGGGTGCAACAGGGATATTAAAATAACTGTTACTACAGGAGAACATTTGTGCGCTAGTTGTTTTAGTGTAGTGAGTAGTAAGAAAGTACTGTCGGCAGCACATGAAGTAACCACAAACTGTCAAATCTCGCCAAGTGATTTTAAAAGACTATGTGGGTCATTATTTAATTTTGTTTAATCTCAGTTAGTTTTTAACATGGTATTTTTTGCGGCCTACCCAAATGTCCTTTGGTATTGTTCGTTGAATCGTTGAGCTCCTTTAGTTCTGAGTTGAGCTGCACAACTACTGACAAATGCGTGCACTGACTGGACGGATCCACTCAATCTGTGTGGTTCTTTCATCAAAAGACCATTTCAGACACCAATCGACATGATCTTCACATTATCTGACCAAGATTATGTCTGGACTTTAAAAGAGACTGAGACCTCTGAGTTTGTTTCGGCCTTTCTTCTCAGACTAGTCAGATAGGAAACGCCGACCTCATCTAGTTTAAAAAAATATGTTTGACGTCTAAAAGTGTTTGTAAACTAAAAACCTACTCACAGAAATAAAATCATTTATCATTAAACCTTAAAATGTTGATGGTTAAGTTCAAAATCGAATGGCGAAACTTTGTGGTAACTTGATGTGTGTGGTAACTTCACACGTTTATATAGTATATAAATTCACACATACAACTTTGAGAGATCACTACAGACTTTGATAATACCTAGTTCACACGTTTATAATATCATCATCATCATCATCATCATTTCAGCCGAAAGACGTCCACTGCTGGGCATAGGCCTCCCCCAAGCACCGCCACTTCGACCGGTTTTGTGCTTTCCGCATCCAGCGGATTCCTGCGGCCTTCACAAGGTCATCGGTCCACCTTGTAGGAGGCCTTACAACGCTAAGCCTTCCGGTACGCGGTCGCCACTCCAGAACCATTCGGCCCCATCGGCCATCTGTTCTGCGAGCAATGGGGCTGCTCACTGCCACTTAAGTTTGGCAATTCTTCGGGCTATGTCGGTTTATAATATACAGGGTGGATTTTTGAGATGGGGCAGTAAGGGCAGGTACCTTAACCGTTGTCGCTACAAGAAAATGGTCTTAGGAGACTGTCCTTAACTTTATGAGACATTATGATCTACATCCACAGATTTTGAAAAAAAATGTACAGTCATCAAGAAAATGGGCAGTTTTTACAAAAAAACTATTTGATGCCAATCGTTCCCGTTTCTTATCATCATCTGCGTAGCCTTTTCCCAACTATGTTGGGGTCGGCTTCCAGTCTAACCGGGTGCAGCTGAATACCAGTATTTTACATGGAGCGACTGCCTATCTGACCTCCACAACCCAGTTACTGGGCAACACGATACTCCTTGGTAAGACTGGTTGTCAGACTTTCGGGCTTCTGACGACCCGTAACGACTGTCAAAGATCTAGAAATGGCAGCCGGGACCAACGGCTTACACGTGCTTTCCGAGGCACGAAGGGGTCTTGGTATGTAAAGATGGTCACCCATCCACGGACCAACCGCGGCAAGCGTAGCTTAACCTGATCGATCGACCCGTGCGGCTGTTATTACTTAGCCACAAGCCCCTCCGTTTGGGTGCAATAGGGGTATTAAAATAAATGTACAAGAGTACATCTGTGCGCTAGTTGTTTTAGTGTAGTGAGTTGTAATAACGTACTGTATGTCGGCAGCACATGAAGTTACCACAAACTGTAAAATTTCGACAAGTGATTTTAAACCTTAAAATGTTGCTAGTTAAGTTCAAAATCGAATGAGGAAATTTTGTGGTAACTTGATGTGCTGGCGACTGTATGCTGGATCGAAATAAGTCTGTTTTTTTTTTTTGATAAGGGCTTGTTTGCAGGGATCCCTCGGGGGATCTTATCTGCTTCACCGGGCTTCGGTGGGCCCAGAAGGGTCTCTCACCTATTTAATTAGGTTGTATAGGTAGCACAGCTAAGGGCGTCCCATAGTGGGACTCGAACCTAGGCTTAGGGCGCTACCGGTTACTGAGCAAGTGGGACTTGACGAATCTATGAGTTTTTATTAGGGACATTGTTTATATTATCTTGCACCGCCCGGGCGGGAGGTTCAAGGGACGGGGGGAGTATTTTGTTACTTTACTTCGCGGAGTTACTCGCCGTCGAGTACGGGATGTCGGTGTGTAGTGTTTTTTGCGAGCTAACTCTACACTCTCTTGGAAGAGAGTGTTGTCGTCGTCTTTGTCTGTTAATGCATGTTTGGGGCGTCGAGTGCGTGATATGCGTGAGGGTGTGTAGTTAGCAGCTGCTGCCACTAGTGGGTTGGTGTGTGTGGTAGCAAAGTCGAAGAAGCGTTTACTTGCTTTTTTGAGAAATTGCCTGATGGTTGGCAGATTTAAATCGACATGTAACTGTTCATTGCGTACGTACCAGGGGCTGCCCGTGGCTTTTCGCATGATTCGATTTTGGAGGATTTGCATTTTCTTTATTTGTGACGGCTTGACATATGCGAACACGACGCCAGCATATGTCATGATGGGGCGTATACACGTGGTGTAAATTCGTACCTTTGACATAAGGAGGAGTCTGATGAAAGTTTCACACGTTTATATACTTTAGAAATTCACACATACAACTTTGAGAGATCACTACAGACCTTGATAATACATTTATAATATATAAGGTGGATTTTTGAAATGGGGCGGTAAGGGCAGGTACCTTAACCGTTGTCGCTACAAGAAAATGGTCTTAGGAGACTGTCCTTAACTTTATGAGATATTATGATCTACATTCACAGATTTTGAAAAAAATGTACAGTCAGTAAGAAAATGGGCAGTTTTCACAAAAACTTATTTTGATGCCAGTCGACCGTTTCTTATAAGGATAAAAAACTTTATTGGACCAACTGAGGTTTGAATACTAGAAAAGTCAGAAATTGCATAAAAATATTCCCATACATTTTGTAGGAAATGAGAATCCAACTTACTTTTTTACGATGGATAGACTGGCCGAAAATAAACAAAAAAGATGAACTTCAAATTTCGAACGAATATGCGTTAATTTAATTTGGTTTGAGAACAATATTTATATAGTTACATATTTGTTGCTTTTGAAAAAACTTTTCCCATACAAAGATTTTTTTGCGATATCTGACTTTTGTAGCGGACATGCCTATCCGCTACCTTTAAGGTTTCCCATACAAGTCTGAAAGTTCTAAATTATTAATTAGTAATTTAATTTAGAGGTAATTTTCTTCTCGGAAATCAGAAAAAAAAATATCTGGTTAAGATTTTATTTGCTTAGTTTGTTTTAAAAATATTTCAGAACGAGTCTGTGCAAAGTAAGACCCTGGAAATCAGCAACTTGCGCGATAAGATCACCAGTTTGGAGGCTGCGCTAACATCTATCACTGAAGAAAAGGTCCAGAATGAGGTAAAAAACAATGCTAACTATTTTAAAAACAATGTCACATTTTTTGCTTATTTTGTAAAAGTTTTAATAAGGGCCTGTTTCGCTTTCACGCGAAAATGGCTTAACAGATTTTGATGAATTTTGGCTCATGGGTAGACCATGACCTGTATTAGAACATAGAATACTTTTTATCCCAATATTCCCATGGGATCGAAACTTATGAGGGTGAAACCGCGCGGAGCTAGTATAAAAATGAAAACAATAAATTCGAAAATGGAACAGAATGCAACATAACCTTAAAGTGTTAGGTTAGGTTAGGTACAAGAGTACCTATACAGGGTCAAATGAAACTAGCTTACGAAACTCTGCAGTCATGTTGGGTATCGATATATAGTCCAAAAAAAATTTATGATTTTTTTTTAAGGTCAACCTTCGCTGGCGGTGTTGTTATTGAAAAAAAATCGTGTTCTTTTACATACAAACATACATAAACTCACGCCGTCCATGGGGGTAGGCAGAAACTATAGAACGCCACCTGCTACGCTCCTTACATACTCCTTTAAAGGAGAGTAAATGCGGGAAATAAGGTGAATGGTGCTATACATGAGATAGTGCTCAAAGAAGCTCGACTGGCTGTTCATAATGGTGTGCTGGTGCCTACACTTATGTATGGAAGTGTTTTTTTTAATTTTATCGTGTTTAGTTAGTGTCATGGCTTAGACTTTGTTTTGTGTTAGGTCTGTGTCAATAGGAGCTGAAAAAGAACTCGGAGACGTTTCTATACAGTTATTGCTAACTTTTTCATTCAAAAATTTTGGATTTCTTCAATATGTGACCTTTACGAATTATTATACAATGCAATGGTAGTAGACGCGAATTGACCGCGGCGCAAGCGCTTTTGTAGCCAGAGTCGGCCGGAGTAGGGAGATGGAGAGGCGCCCCGCACCCCGTCGTCCTGCGCGTTAACAGTTAGCGATACCCATAACGTTTGTGACTTTTATACTGATATTTTAAGTAGGCGGTTGATTTTTGCCCCAAAAAAACTCACCAAATTAGTTTGTTTTTCTTTTATCATATTTATCACGTCTGCGGAGTTTGCCTATTTATTTCGCCAGTTATGAACAGAATTTGGATGAAATTATCTGTCAAGAATCCGGTAACTTAATCGTCGTGGGTGGTGATACAGGTCTCAAGTCTTTTTAGTACAGTGAGCTAGGTCTTTAGTATATTGTTTTTGGTTATTTGTATAATCCTTTAAATAATATTTTGTATGTCTAGAACAAAGGAGATAATCTTCGAGTTCAGTTAGCGGAACGCGTACAAGAAGTGGGACAGCTGCGTGAAGCGCTTGCAGCGGCTGAAGGTACATATTACACATCTGATGAAGTCAGTGTAGTCCAAATTATATCCACTTATATTCAGTGTTGGATTTACTGCTTCCGGACGCTGGAAGACAGTAGATAAGAGGGTTCATAGAAATATGTAGGCTCTGCTGTGAGACATCGCAACGTAATATCGTTGATTATAATCTAAAAGTGCAGCAAAATATCATTATTCACAGGGGTCGGTTGATGCAAATGTAACCAACTCGGTTCGATTTTTTCAGTGATGTAATTAATACTCGAATCCAAACTGAGGGGTAATTCCCGTATTGTTAAGAATGTTCGCATTCTAATCTCTTTAAAAAATACCTTTAATTTACCTACATTTTTAACAAATTCTTGACTTGAATGTGAACGTTTGTTTAAGTACCTACGAGAATTGGTCTTCTGAAAGTTATGAATTAACTTCAGACATCAAGTAGCATGCCATTTCATGTATTCCTCGCACCAGGTCGCGCGGCGCGCCTGGACGTGCGGCGCGCGCAGCTGGAGGGCGACGTGCAGCGGGCGGCCGCGGCCGCGCGGGACCGCGACCAGGCGCTCAAGGTAGGACAGCTTGTGCTGGCTCATACGGGCTGGTGTCCGTAACTCCACGTCAGAGCGCCTACTTTGCGTTCGGTTAGGAAAGTCGGTGTTTCGCCCACCCCAGCTCCTCAAGGAAGGCCAGCAACGCCTTGGTGTTACTGACAATGTCAGGTAGGGTACCTGGGGTATGTGGCAACCACCGGGCAGTTTAGCACCACATGAGCTGCTGTGCCGTCGTCTTCCATGCAAACCCTGCACAGTGGACTGTCTGTGATAGCTTACGATAATACAAGCCGTGTACCCGTTGAGATTCCTCATCGGCAAAAATTACGTACTTTTCCTTACACACTTTCAACCACTATTTAACCCTATTAGGGGATAAATTGTCAAAAAATATTTCCTTAGTGCTCACTTTTTGTTATATAAAGAATTCTTGTGCAATATTTCATGCTTCTAGAACCAGCGGTTTAGGCCGTGCGTTGTCTGTTAGCGAATTTAAAATTTTTATTAAAGTCCGCTCGCAAGTGCTCGTCACCGCCTGAGGTATGCGAGCGGTGAGGCGGGGGAGGTAGACAAAGGCCAAGCTAACTCAGTCTGCCTATCTTGTCAACCGTGCCCTCCCCGTCTCATTGCTCACATACCCCAAGCGGTGACTAGCACTTGCGCGCAGACTAGTAAGTAGATTCAACTCACTTTGTACTGCCAAAAATCATAGGAATAATGGTTTTCGTTCTAATTTTCCTCATCACCAAGCATATATTCGATTTACAAACAAGGAGGTCAATAATTCACCTACATAATGTTAAAGGATTATTCCACACGGCATACTGAACTCTTCCTATAAAACCGATACTTGGAAAAAAAAACAACTTTTCATACATGCAAACATGTATTCTATCTACTTTTGCCTAAGATGTAATTTTTTGTACTATTCCAAATTGGGTTTCATAGAGAAAATTGGACGGTATAACGATTAGAATCACCCCCTAAGCCCCCTGTAGCAACGTTTCAAGTGTTAGTGCGCAGAAATGGATATCAAAAAGGTATTTGTAACAAAAGGAACTTGATTATCTGTATGATTGTTGCTGATTGTTGCTGTATCTGTAATTTTGGATGAATAAACATATATTATTATTTGGTAGACTAAATGTTATCATCAGAGATCGGATATTCGGATGCATATTTACCTAAAGTTAATTTTTAGCAATGAAAGTATGGAAGCGGCTTCTTAAAATTTTTTTTTTTAAAGAGGCCACGAACAACGGGTATGCATAACTAGTCCGATGTATAGTATGGAAGCGACTTCTACAAAAATATTTATTAAAAAAAACCCGGGATTATTAGATTGCATGTTTATTTAAAATTAACGTTTTTACCTACTTTACATCATAATATTAGGTAGGTACATATGCATCCAATTACATAATATGTAGTCAGAAAAAAACATAATTTTGTCGATTCGGGAATGGCGGGCGGGATTTTTACGATCGATACAAAAGTGCATTCCATATAAGCTAACATTTGAAAGTAAGTTAATATACATTTGATTCTATAATCAGAAACCTAAATTTGTATTCCCAGAGCCGCGGGATTTTGCGATACAAAAGCGCATTCCATATTAGCCAACATCTCAACGTTAGGTGAATATGCATCCGAATATCCGATCTCTAGTTATCATCTTGTAAAATTTTGCTCTCCAAAAAGTAACTTTCGTGTGGATGCACCTTCAGCTGATAAAGGTGGCAACAGACAGTATTCTAGTACTACTTGTTTCGGTTACCATTTTTTTTATTCTAACCCTTCAGAAACTCCAAGAGCGTTGCGAAGGCTACACCCGCACGATCGCCCAGCTAGAAGACCGCTGTACTTCCCTCAAGGGCACGGTGGAGCAACTGTCCACAGCTCTACAGAAAGCGGCCGCGGCCGAGAGTGAGCTGAGGGCAGAGCACGGCAAGGTGACGCGGCAGCTCAACGAGGCCAAGAACAATGAGCATAATGCCGTGGATAAGCTGAGGCAGATACAGAAGAGTGTTTGTGAGTTTACAGTTTTATTTTAAATCAATTTAAAAACCTCACATGTGCAGTAAGGGTTGAGCAATTTTCAAACATTCGATTCCTCATCGCAGAAACATGCAACCTATAAAGACTACTAATATAAACCAGACTTATTATTATTACGTTGACGTTATAATTTTCATTCTGTAATAAAACCGTCTAAGTATCCATTCCTCTCTACTCTACTCTCCTCCATTTCTATCCACAAAAACTTCAAAACGTAGTTTTCAATCGATATGTAGGCAAAGCGTTGTTTGTAATAATAAGCGCAAGCAAATATAGAACTTAAGGTCTTTGACCATATAATTTTTCGACTGTAACTTGTTGACCGATCAAGTTCTCACGACAAACTGCGGAAACATTGCGGATCTACTTATATTTGTTACTTAGTTACGAGTACAGTAAGTATCAAATCTATGCATCTCAAAACTATTCTTTATTGCATTCCATGTATTACATAGATGATATATAACAAAGTAAAAGATCAATATGGACCCAGTCGGGCACAGCAACAGGAGGAGAGAGGAAGAGGGCTAAGTGTAATGTAAGGCAATTCAAGCAATACCAAATCTATAAAGACATGAGGAATAGGGTTTAAAGTTCACTCATCCTCCATAGAAAAGGGAGGATCCTCCGACCAGACGGCTGTCGTGTCTGGCGGGCAACTGCCCGACGGTTGATGTCGGGATGTTGTATATATGCTAGTTGCGCGGTAAACTCTGCTTGCGCGATGCAGGATTTTGCGTTACGTCAGTGTGTAGCGTAGTTCGCATGTGGCGATGTAGATGCCGCCACAAATCTATACCGTTTGTAAATTGGAGTCGCTTTTCGTGTATATCTGTGTGAATGCGTTGTTCTTCAAAACTACGCAACGGATTTTGTTGCAGTTTTCACTATAATTTAGAAAATTTATTTGGAAGGTTTAAATAATGAAATGAAATTGTGTATTCTGTAAATAGGATATCGGAATCACTTTTATACGTCATCGTGTGTGTGTTCATCTATACTAATCCGCCTATAATGTTCCCACTCCTGGGACACAGACACAGGCCTCCTCTCTGTGAGAGGGAGTAGGCAGTAATCCACAACGCGGGCCCAGTGCGGGTTGGTGGATGTCACATGTCTTCGATTTTTTTGTTCTAGGACATACCGTATGATGGGTGGGTGTGTATGTATAGATTTATAATATCACCGTGAATTACCCAGCAGAAGATCCTCAGTGCATACAAAAGTGCTATAAATGACACATTTTGAAAATTCCTACAACAGTTGTCAACTCGAGTTAGAATTTGACCTTAATTATACCCTGTCCTAGACAGAGTGCAGGAAACAGTGATTGTTGTGAGTTGCAATTTATTGCAACGAGACTCTAGCAACAACTTTTTAACCTTTTTCTACTCCTACAATTTGAGCTTGTGTCTTCCATCGAATATGTTGATTTAAAAGAATGCCCGTGGAGTTTCTTGTCCGTTCTTCTCCATAGGTACCTACTACGCTTTGAAATGGGCAAGTAGCTTCATATTTTTGTGACTGACCGACCCCTTGACAATTCAAAAGTGCCTGTAATTGGTTTATTTGAAATAAATGCTTTGAGTTTGAATTGAAAATCGATATCTAATGAGAGCAAATACAAACCACAGTGGCCGCGTCTGCGCATTAACTGATCAGTGAAATGAAAAGAAAAATATTTTCGATGTTTACTATGTCATGAATTCATGATGCAATGTTTATTTCCAGCGAGCTGTGAGAATGAGAGGCGGGTGCTGACAGAAAAGCTGGAGAGTGCTAAATCAGCGCTCGGAGAGATGAAGAGACTGAACTCTTCACTAGAAGACCAGGTGCACAGACTCACCAACCAGTTAGCCAATGTGGAGGTGCAGAGGTATGTCAAGTTTTAGGTTTTCTCTTACGAATACTTAAAAATATGTACATAAATACCTACCCATAGTCTGTATTCCAAAAGTGGAGGGGCTTGTGGCTAAGTAATAAATATTTATGTTATCAAATTAAAGCACTCAATTTGTATGTGGCACTACGAATTGGCAGGTACGTTTTCTGATCCATTTGTTTACAATTTCGTCATATGCTTTTGGAACAGACCATACATAGCCTAGTTTAATATAACGGCCATCTTTACTTTGGCTTTTCCAAATAAATGAATATTGACTGGTTAAATCTGGTATAACTATGTAAAGGATTGTCATGATGCTGATGATTATTAGGGTTCCATACCACAAAAAGAAAAAACGGAACCCTTATAGGATCACTCGTGTGTCCGCCTGTTTGTCCGTCTGTCACAGCCGATTTTCTTCAAATCTACTGGACCGATTAAGTTGGAATAAAAAAAAAGTTTTGCAAACTGTACCGTGTGACATCAAATGAAAGGGCTTGTTGTAAGGATTTCAGATATACCTATATATTTTTATAACTAATACTTTTTATTTTTTAGGAATTTTATTTGTAAGGATTTCAGATATACCTATATATTTTTATAACTAATACTTTTTATTTTTTAGGAAATTAATTGATAATTGACCATCCACCCCTTATCTCCGAAACTAGTGACGCAAAATTTTGAAAAAAAAAATACAGATTAAAGTTATGTAATTATAGATTACAGGACAACCTATAAGAAGTCTATGATCTTAAAATAACATGGTAAATCTCTCAATACGGAATGTATGAGGGAACATTTTCAACTACAATGTTAAGTTTGTTCTTAGGATAAATTAATCCCCACAACGGAACCTTTCATTGTGCGTGGACGCACGCACTTGGACGGTTCTTTTATTTTTTTTTTTTCAGATCCTCCTTCGAATCCCAACTCCGCATGACTACATGGGACGGCAAAGAAAGTAACACTGACAGCGAACTAGAACGCGAACTCCATCAGCTACAACGAGACCGAGCAGAACTGAAGTCCAAGTGCGACGTGCTGCAGGACACGGTGCGCAAGCTGGAGGCGGACCGGCGCATGCTGCGGCCGGCGCTGCGCAGCAGGAGCCACGACCGGGGCGACAAGACTGTGTTCTACTCGGATCTGGACTCAGGTAATCATTTAGGCCAAGATAAATAATAATAATCTCCAGATCGAATTTAGGTTACGGCGGCCAATCTCTAGCCCACTCTATCAATCTGCCCGACTATGTTGGGGTCAGCTTCCTGTCTAACTAGATACAGCTGAATACCAGTAATTTACATGGAGCGACTGCCTATCTGACCTCCACAACCCAGTTACTGGGTAATACGATACCGCTTGGTAAGACTGGTTGTCGAATTTTCGGGCTTCTGACGACCCGTAACGATTGTCGAAGATCCACACGAATGACAGCCGGGACCAACGAATTAACATGCACGGAGGAGCTTCGGTATGTAACGGACCAACCCCGGCAAGCGAAGCTTAACCTGATGGATCGACACGTTCGGTTGTTATTACTTAGCCACGAACTCCTCATAGACTAGCCCCCTCTGGAGATATTATGGTGTACAAATGTGTGCGTAGACACAGGTGCACTTTCTCTCTTGCCTCACTCTCCTAGTCCGTTGGGACGGCAATCCGAAATGACCGGAGAGCGGAGGCGCGGAACCAACGACTCCCAGGCACGGAGGTGGTCTCTTGGATTTTTGAGATGGGGACACGGAGCTCCAGGAGATCGAGAAGGAACTCCGGGCGCTGGGATACCAGCCGGAGTATGTGCGCTACATCAGGGGCGCACAGGGACGACCCGGCTGCGTGTTTCACGCCATACTTATGAAGACCCTAGACGTCCAGGCTATCTATGACACCACCGTGTTTATGTTCATGCGTGGTGTCAAGATAGAGGCATGGAGAGGGAAATGCGGGCCCGCCCAGAGCCACTGGTGCCAGCGATTCCGATATAGCTCTATACAGGGTGGATTTTGAAGATGGGGCAGTAAGGACAGGTCTTAACCGTTGTCGCTACCAGAAAACGGTCTTAGGAGACTGTCCATAACTTTGACACTAGACATTTTGATCTGCATTCACAGATTTTGAAAAAAAAATACAGTCATAAAATGGGCAGGTTTCACAAAAACTTTTTTTGGTGGTGTTTATTTTTGGATAGTCTGTCCTTCGTAAAACAGTAGGCTGGTAGTTACTACGAAATGTATGGTAACAGTTTTATGCGATTTCTGACTTTTCTAGTTCTCAAACGTCAGTTGGTGCAAACGACTTTTTTATCCTTATAAGAAACAAGATCGATTGGCATCAAAATAAGTTTTGGTGAAAACTGCCTATTTTCTTGGTGACTGTACAATGCAGATGAACATGTCTCAAAAACTTAAGGACACTCCTAGGGCCGTTTGCTTGTAGCTTTAACGGTTAAGGTACCTGCCCCTACTGCCCCTTCTCAAAAATCCACCCAGTATGTTAAGAAAACGGTTACCCATTCAAGGACTGACATCTATCGATCCGCGCGGCTGTTTCCTAGCTTAGGCTCATCTTATCAAAGATAAATAAAATTATTTAGCCCCAAGATAAATAATAAGTTTTCGCTTAGCACGTGCTAATTAAACATTAGATATTGACAAGAATAATTCTGTTTGGCTGAGAATGATTCCTGTCACTACCACACAAATGTTTAACTTCAAATCATCATCTGCCTAGCCTTTTCCCAACTACGTTGGGGTCGGCTTCCAGTCTAACCGGAGCTGAATACCAGTATTTTACATGGAGCGACTGCCTATCTGACCTCCACAACCCAGTTACTTGGTAACACGATACCCCTTGGTAACACTGGTTGTCAGACTTTCGGGTTTCTGACTATGAACGACTGTCAAAGATCTACAATGCAATGTGTTGAAATGGCAGCCGGGACCAACGGCTTAACGTGCTCTCCGAGGCACGGAGGGGTCTTGGTATGTAAAGATGGTCACCCATCCACGGACCAACCGCGGCAAGTGTAGCTTAACCTAATCGATCGACCCGTGCGGCTGTTATTCCTTAGCCACAAGCCCCTCAACTGTTTCACTTCAAGTACAAGGCAGAAACGGGAACATGTCTAAGCCAAAGCAAGTGCTAAGTGACGTTTATTAATCTCAGCTTGAGAGTTATCTCTTGTCATTTAAATAGAATTTGTCGAAGGTAAAATAACTTCTTTTTTATTCACAACGGGGAAGCTCTTGGCCTTCATCTCACCAGATGGTAAGTGATAATCAGGCCGGAGGTGGAAGCGAGCTTCACCCGGTATCCTCAACCACAGAGGAACTGCTTATCTTACCTATAACTGCCGAATCACAAAAATTCTGTTAGCATTGTTGCTATGGCGACCGACTAACTCATAGTTAAGCTGGTGGTAGCTACCCAGGCAGACGTAGAACAAGTCCTAACACCGACCAACCCTAGCAGAAATTTATTTCCGCGCTGGGATTCGAACACCTCTGGATCTGAAACAGGTGGTCTTACTACTAGACCACAAAGGCGGTTAAAAGAAGTTCCACGGTAGTAGCATATTCTAGGTCTAGTCTAAAGGTTAAAGAACTGAAAATCGAACAACACAATAGTTATGGTAAACATTTAGTCGCTCATGGGAGAGGCGAGACAAGGGAGTGGCTGAATGACCGGGTTTCGCCAAAACTTTAATTATGGGACTTATTTTGTAGAAAAACAATGCGATTTTGGTAATTATGATTTCCCGCGCAAACATATTCATATCTTTAATTGCATTCCATAATGTTTACCCGACTGCCCCAGGAGGGTAATTTTTTTTCGAGAGTATGTATGTATGTATGTATGTATGTATGTATGTATGTATGTATGTCTATTTCTTTGGCACGCTCTGTAGCCTAAACGGCTTGATGGATTTTAACATAAGAGGTGTCGTTCGATTCGTCTTAATTGTGGGAGTGACATAGGCTATATAATATTTATATATTGCATCTGCAAATATAAAACATTTTAAATTTTAAATAAATTAACAACATTGATATTAGGTATATAAAAGCTAGTAATGAGTCAATTCCATATATTAATAAAGCTAAAAAGTTCGAAATAAAACAAATTATTTAAAAAACAAAAACCCGACTGCAAAAACACATAACTGAAAAGAGAAAAACAAGCAATTTAATCTATAGAATTTTGGTATCGCACCAATAACCAATAACCTGAAACATGGTGTAACTTTTGTTTGTCCCCCCAGCGATACCAAAATTCTATAGATTAAAATGCTTGTTTTTCTCTTTTCAGTTATGTGTTTTTGCAGTCGGGTTTTTTGTTTTTTAAATAATTTGTTTTATTAAAGGTTACATAAGCTTAGAGCTAAGGTACAATTACGGACCCTGTAGGGCTCAACAAAAAAATAAAAATAAATAATTCTTAAAATAAAAAATAAAATTATGAAAGTAATTCACCATCAATAATGTTTAACATTTTAAATACATTATTAACATTATTATTTTTTATTATTTATTATTATGTTTATTTATTTTTTTACATATTAAATATATTTTTAAATATTTCTTGAAAAAAGGTATAAAAAAAACATTTAAAAATATAAAAAATAGTGGTCCGCCGGTGTCGGGAGCAGAGTCCAAGCTACCGGTGGTTAGGACTCCAGAGACAGGAACCTCCTCACAATGCGGGCCGTATCGAGGAGTACTGCCTTCTGAATCAGGCCCTTGATCCAGCCGCCTAACGAGAGCCTCGAGAGATGATGGTTGAGGCTTTCAGCCATCAGGCCATTGGCCGTAACGACAATCGGCACAATGACAGCCGAGTCAACATTCCACATGTCAACAACCTCGTGTGCTAAGTCGAGATATTTTATTTGCTTCTCTTTCTCAGCTTTCACGAGGTTTTCGTCATGTGGAATGGTAACATCGACTATCATTGCGCGGCGCGCTAATCGATCTATCACCACTATATCAGGCTTATTGGCGACAATAGTCCTGTCAGTAATGATAGACCGATCCCAGTACAACGTAACATGGTCATTTTCGAGAACTGGGTCGGGCGCATACTTGTAATACGGTACCTCAGAGTTCACAAGTTTATATTTCAAAGCAAGTTGCTGGTGAATAATCCTAGCCACTTGGTTATGTCTGTGCAAGTACTCGCCGTTAGCCAGACGAGAACAACCAGAGATAATATGTCTGATAGACTCACCCGGACGGTGGCATGCCCGACACACGTCAACCGTCCCGTCCTTCATAATATGTCTCCGGTAGTTATTCGTCAAGATAACTTCGTCCATAATTGCACAGACGAAACCTTCAGTTTCCCCGAAAAGGTCCCCAAAACGTAGCCAGGATACGGACGCTAAAAAATCTACATCGGGCTCATGAAGAGCCCGATAGAAGCGCCCGTGTAGCTCCTTGTTTTGCCATATCTCCTTGCGGTCATCCGTTGTAAGTATTACAGGTTTGCACCAGTTCTCTTTAGCCATGGAAAGTGGGGTGAGCCCCTTGTCCACTGCGACCACATCACGGTGCATACCCACTTCGGTTTTCAAAAAATATTCCCTGAGACTGCATATCTCGCGGTTGTGGAGGGTCTTCGCATTTAAAAAGCCTCGACCCCCGCACTTCCGCGGGATGTACAGTCTCATCACCGATGATCGTGGGTGATGCATCCGGTTTGCGGTCAACAGTGTACGGACCCTCCTATCCAGGGCGTCGAGTTCGGTCTGAGTCCATTTGAGTATGCCGAAAGAGTACATCAAAACCGGCATGACCCAACCGTTGAAGGCACGCACCTTGTTTCCGCCTGAAAGAGGACTAATCAATACCTTCTTCAGACGGCCAAAAAAGCGCTCCTTCAATGATTGCTTCATGTCAGTAACGTTGATGCCTAACGCTTCCGACATACCCAAATACTTATAGCTTTCGGGTGAGGAGAGGGATCTAAGGTGTATGGAATCCGAAAGTTGAATTCCCTCGGATTCCATTATCTCCCCTGCTTTACATGCATGACTGCACATTTGTCCACACCAAACTCCATTCTGATGGCGCTACTGAAAGTTTCAGTTACCTTCAGTAGCTCCATCAGTTGCAATTTGTTGGGGGCAAAGATTTTCAAGTCATCCATGTAGAGGAGGTGAGATATGACCTGACCACCTCTCCTCAACCGATAGCCTAGACCTGAATCCTCCAGCAGCGTGCTTAGAGGATTCAGGGCTAAGCAGAACCAAAGTGGACTTAAACTGTCACCCTGAAATATTCCCCGTTTAATCCATACAGGCTCATCATTCCCCTGGATCTGTCGACACCCCGGATAGCGAAGGACTGTCCTCCATTGCCCCATACACGATTCAAGGAAGGTGCGTAGAGTCGTATCTATTTTGTACAACTCCAGCACTCTCATGAGCCATGTATGTGGCACCGAGTCGTAGGCCTTCTTATAATCTATCCAGCAAGTCGACAGATCCTTGCGGAATCGACGAACCTGTTGGCTAATGGCCATGTCGATGAGAAGTAGCTCCTTAGTGCCACGGGACCCGTTCCTACATCCATTTTGAGAGGCTGACATAATCGAATTACTGTCAATGTGTGTGTTAATTTTCGCTCTCAAAATGGATGTAAGAAGTTTATAGACCGTCGATAAACACGTGATCGGTCTATAATTCTTGGGTTCCGCGGGACTACCTGACTTATGGAGCAGGTGGGTAATGCCTGTCGTCAGAAACTGTGGTAGCGACCCCGACTCTAAGGATGACTGGAACTGAGATGCCAGGCAAGTGTGTGAACTAGTTAGCCATTTCAGCCAAAAGTTGTGCAGTCCGTCCGGTCCTGGTGATTTCCAATTCGGTAACGGACGGACCGCTCTAGCTATATCTGATGGCGTGATAACGACTACTTCCATTTCTGGTATAGTTTCACACACTCGCTCGACATCCCGCATCCAGTCAGCCTCAGCATGGCAGACAGGTACCGACCAGATGCTGCGCCAGAACGCAGTCGTGGTGGCATCATCGGGGCGGCACACGTCTGTCTCGTTTTGTTCAGGTCGCTCCCAAGATCTATATACCCACCTCTCATCGCTCTGGAACATGCGATTTTGCGTGCATCGATCAACCCGCCGCTTATACCGCCGAATACGGCTCGCCCATGCACAAACTTTCTGCTTCAGGAAGTCGATGCGCTCTGTGACACGAGACATGTATTCTCGAGGGCTGATTCCAGTCCCCGAGAATGCCCGCCTTACAAAGCGCATCACTCGTGGTCGTGTATTTCCCTCCCTGAAGCAGTATAGTTTGCCTATGAGTACCCTGGCCCCATCAATACGACGCTCGATCCTGCATTGCCAGGCTGGTACGGCTGGTTTTGGTCGCGTAGCTCCGTCACAGTTTGGGAACTTCACGTTCGCTAAACGACATGCCGCAACAGCCGCGCAATATAGGATCGAGTGTGTATCAACGAGATCCTCGCTGCTCTCGAAGAAATCCTTAAGCAGCGAGTCCAAGGCACATACCAGCGCCCTATTTTTCTTGTGCATGGGTAGGCGTGGTAGTTGGGGTCTAAGTTCGGTCGGAGTGGACCTATACTCGCGAAACGCATCTTCCAGTGCGCTTCTCAATCGGACGTTGCACTGGCTACTTACTGTGGCAACCCTATCATCCTCCTCTTCAACATCGTGATTGGACCGCGGCGGGATTGCATTAATGATTGGTGCATGTGTCGCGGTTTGTGCCGGAGTTGAGACGATATGGTTGCTCAGTACCTCTGAGCGCAGCCTATCAAGTGCGGCATCGTCCAACCTGTGATTGCGTTGGATGACACGCACCTGATCCGATAGTCGTTGGGCTGAGACGTTGACGGTTGGCTCTAGTTCCTGGAACAGAGACAGCATCCTAACACGGTACGCAGTGAGGTTAGTTCCCCCCTCTGTAGACCCGTAATATGCGCGCATGACGTTCTCGTTCATAGACTGAGTCCATCTCATGCGCTGCACACAACCACCGGCAGCGGGGACCCGGCTCGGGGCCAGTTGGCCCCTAAGTCCCAAGCTCTTCGGTGGCCGGCCTCTCCCCTGCCGACGTACAGGTGTTGGCGACGTCGGCGGGGAAAAATACTCGTCGCTCGAGCTCGACGCAACTACTATTATTATTATTATTATTATTAATTAAGTAAATATAAAAAAAATATTTTGTTGAGATCAGATATGGTTGTGTTGTGGTACATAATAATTATTTGGTCAGGGCAAACATATCATCATCATTTCAGCCGAAAGACGTCCACTGCTGGACATAGGCCTATAATTAAACATTTAACATATTATATGTATTTATCTATGTACTTATGTATCTATAACTAACCAGTCGCCACAGCACATCAAGTTACCAAAAACTAAAATTTTCTCATTCTATTTTGAATTTAACCATCATTTGGAAAAATTTGACAGTTTGTGGCAACTTGATCTGCTGGCGATTGTACAATATATTTTTACATGATTTTTAGTGACACTTGTGATGCTAATCGTAATACACAGTACTTATGATGTCATTGTTATTGATTTCAGTAAGCATAGAAACTTTATTTTATGGTATTTCTGTTTTATTTAAAATGTACTCCTTTGTTTAGTTTTTATATATTATTAAGTTGCGATAATAATACGTATGCGCGATGGTGCACACTAATGAAGGTATTATATTATAAAAACTGGTGTTATTAATGAGTCGAAACCATTGAATATTATTTTAATTAAATTTGGGAGTTTCCTATACCGTCACCCGGAGGCAAAATAAATCAACCGTTGATGTGTCCTCAACCTATTTAGGAATTAAAATGACCTAAGCAAAAAAACATTCGCTGATAGATAAGCTAGTTCACACTTAGATATTGTAATCTTTGAATATCTGAATCCCAAGTGTTACTTAATCCTGCCGGGGTCGCGGGAAGGTACTTATGGGTCACCGAGGCCCCCGCAACACAGGCGACGGAAGGAATACGGGTGGGTTTTAGTCAGTAAGAGTCTGGCACACCCTCCCGCTCCGCCCAGAGCGGGAGAAGATATTTGATGATTTTCCACCCAACAAAAAAAAAAGTGTTACTTAATACCTATTAAATTAATCTGCCTGCCTTTTCCCAACCAAGTTGGGGTCGGCTTCCAGTCTAACAGGATGCAGTTGAATACCAGTATTTTACATGGAGCGACTGCCTATCTGATCTCTACAACCCAGGTACTGGGTAACACCATACCCCTTGGTAAGACTGGTTGTCAGACTTAGGCGTCTCATTACCCGTAACGACTGTCAAAGGTCTGCGAATCACAGTCGGCGACGGCTCAACGATCTTTTTGAGGCACGGCGGGGTTTCGATATGTAATGGATGGTCAGCCATCTACGAACCGACGGTGGCAAGCGTAGCTTAACCATTGATCGACTCGTGCAATTTTTATCATTTAGCTACGAACCTACCTATTAAGTTAATATAAACTTATAAAGAGGATATTTTTGTTTGTTTGTAAGACGTAATCTCCGGAAGGACTGATTCGATTACAAAAAATCTTTCACTCATAGAAACCTACACTATTTCGGATTGATATGTTATAAGGTGGTATTGATATGGAGCAGTGGTGGCCGAGTGCTAACGGCCGCGACATCGTAGGTCGTGGGTTCGAACCCACGACCTACAAGGCAGGCGCTTTACTTTGTGTAAATTATTTCATCATCGCTGCTCTTAAAACGGTGAAGAAATTTCGATGTTTTGTCAAGACGTTGAAACGGGTAGCTGGTTAAAAATAAAATGATGTATTTTCGTATCTCAGGACCAGATTCAACAAAGGACTCGTCGACGGCACGCGCCTACAAAGATTCTGCGCACATACCGTGCAAGGACAAAGGCTTCACCACGGACCTGAGTCTCATCGAACTGGAGAACAGAGAACTGCGGATGAAGATCAGGCGCCTGGAGAAGGAACTGGCTGATAAAGTAAGTTCATCATTGAGCCGAAAGACGTCCACTGCTAGGCATGGCTCCCCCAAGCCTCGCCGCATATGTTCTGTGCTTCTCACATTCAGTGAATTCCCACGACCTTCATCGGTCCACTTACCCGCTCCAGAACCTTCGGCCCCTTCAGCCATCCGTCCTACGAGCCGTAAGGGTCAATAAGTTTCTAGTATTTTTCAAAGACTGCCAACATACCGTGCAAGAACAAAGGCTTCACCACGGACTTCGGTCTCATAGAACTGGATAACAGAGAATTAAGGATGAAGATCAGACGTCTTATTTTTTTTTGTTTTTTGCGGTGGGAAATTATCAAATTTGTCAATTTAACAATATCTCTAAAGGTTATTAAAAATTTAGCCGTTTTGGAGGTCTTTTAACAGTCTGTGATTCCTTTTTCACCTAATAGTATAGTGCGGTCAGTACTCTGCATTACTTAACCCCTCTTTCAAAAAAGAAGAGGGAAAGAGGGGTCGGGTTATACAGGTCACTGACTGTACCATGCGCTGACGCCTGGCGGCTCCGGCGATCGTCCGTGACCATCTCACCTGAGACTGTTACTGTACTACTTACCACATAATAATGTTAAGTGGTTCTTAACAAACAAAAATATAATAAACGAATTTCAAATATATAAAAAAACGAGCTAGCCTTACAGTACTCCCATATGATGTGTATCATCTGACATCTCACCTTGGTAATAAGCAACTGAGCAGCGACAGATATTAACCTCAAAATTAAAAAAAGCCAAATGCTGAAATATTTATTAGATTAATAATTATTCATTACTAGTGGTCGCCCACTGGTCGAAATTCGACCCCCTCTACTTACAATCTGTATAATATTTACAAATTCTATGAGTACACTAATTCCATGCTATTATAAAGTACTCACTAATTCCATGCTCAAACTGTCACTTCCTGTTACACACTTCCGTCCCTTTTCACGAAATCACTCTCACAGAAAGCGTGAGGAAACATGTTACATATCAAAAAGTGATAATACCTCATTTATATTTTTTCTGTTATCATTCAGGAAGCTGAACTAGCAATGGCCCGTACTCGCTACCTGTCCGACCTGTCAAGCGTGTCGCCCTCTCGGCGCGGCGACGTGGACCGCTACCGCCAGGCCGCCGTGCAGGCTGAGAGACTACTGGAGAGCAAGGAGGCCGCGTACAGGCAGCAGATCATGAGGCTTGAGACACAGGTCAATTTATTTATTTATCTAACCATTTGTGTACACACATACAGACAAGAAGAAATAATACCAGCTTTTTGTTCCACTGCACACACACTTGCTATTTGTATTTTAAATGGGTGCCCAGTTTAAATAAGACTGGGCTGGACATGTTTTTTGCGCGCTGAACTCGAAAGACCAGGGGAATTAGTACCCTGAAATAGCGACCCAGGACCGCAGTAAACCACGAAGAAGATGGCGGGACGACTTTGTTGTCTTCTTGACAAATCGTGTCAGATGGAATGAAAAAAAAATTGCCTTTGACCAGCAGTGAGAAAGAAAACTTGAAGTTGAAAACTTAACTCGATCTAAGACATAAGTTTATCTAATTATTTAATTGGGACAGAAAAATGCATTTATTGTGAATAGATGACGACCAAAATGTGCCCGGCACGCCACGGTCACTACAAGACAGGTTTAAGGATTAATTCGTAGCTTGGCGCCGAGAGCACGTTTTTGCTTTTTGGACGTGGCGCTCATTAAGTTAAATGTAACACAGTAGGTATATTATTATCAAATATCTTTTGATTAACATAAAAACACATAGACACGTTCCATTGCTTGTAAAGTTATTACAACCAGCCTTAAAATAACAAAAACTTAACTAATATCAAAAACTTTAAAAATACCCGATTCCATCCCCTAGGCGTCGCAACTCCGCTCCCAGTTGACGGCCGAGATCCGCCGGCGCCAGGCGTACATCGCGCGCAGCGGGCGCGCCGCGCGGGACGTGCAGCGCCTGCGCTCCGCGTTAGGGGACTCGTTGAGGACTGTGTCGCAGGTAATAATGTCGTACTACCCTTCTTTTTAGGCGGAGCAAATACCTATGCGCATATCACACCAAATGGAATAGTTATGTGATGCTCGCAGCCACAAAAACTTTGTCGGGTATGCCTTCATCAGGCTTTATAGAAAGGCCAAGAGAACTGCTACGAATGGCTCTAGCAAATTCTCTAGCGGTGACCTTGCCAAGCTCTTACGGCGTTGTCTGGTATACTGAGGACATAAAACACCATTGAAAAGACCGCGATCTCGTTCTACCATGTCTGAATTATGCCTAAGTGGAAACAACGGGGAAGAAAAATGTTAAAGGTAGTGAGTCTTCCAACCCTTCAGCATAACTAATAAAAAACAAGTCATTTGCTCTTCCGCCCATTGGACAAAAAAGGCGCTTCAAACATAATGTTAGATTGTCCAATATTTTTATCTGCAGACAAAACTCGTTAAAATCGGACTATACCACAATACAATCGGTCAAAATCAAACAATGATAAGGATAACAAAATATCTTATCTGTTGAACTACAAACAGACAATAAATAACGTGATGAAGTGGGTTATCTAGATAATTATTTTAGAAATATTCTGAAATAAATAGGGGCAACAGCAAAAAATTCGCAACTCTTACTCAATTCAATACTAGAAAAAAAACCTTTTTTTTTTGGTGACGAGGTGGAAATGCCTCATGGATGTCCTCCGTCCTGAGGCGGATGGAGGGGTCTGTCAGACTTCTACTGACTAAAACCACCCGCACACTCGCACGGGGGAGGGGGGTTGACTCCCCCCGCGACGTCGCGTGGAACTGCGCCGGGAGAGCACTCGAAACAGCGACAGGTTGGATACCACTTCCAAAACGAGGGCACGGCGAGGTTCCTCCCAAGCTGCACACTCTGCAAACGTATGCCACGCCGTGTCCTCCCGACAATGGACGCAGTGATGACATCGAGTGTCTGGCTCCATGCCTGCGAAGCAGCAATGCCCCGAGAGCACCTGCGTCGCCCTAAATGACAGGGAGCCGGACCTCGTCCAAAGCCAGTCGTCGAGCACCGGACGAACCGCCTCGATAGTGTCGAGGCCGTAGGCCGGGGTAGGGTGAAGAAGCCTGTCCCGCTAGAAAAAAAAACTAGCCTACTAATTGAATTGAATGGAATCCTAGTTGGTAGTAAATCTATACTAATATAATAAAGCTGAAGAGTTTGTTTGATTGAAAGGGTTCCGTTTTTTTCCTTTTGAGGTACGGAACCCTATAAGGGTTCCGTTTTCCCGGATCACTCGTGTGTCTGTCTGTCTGTCTCTCACAGCCGATTTGCTCCAAATGTACTGGACCGATTAAGTTGAAATTTGGTACACATGAATTTTGAATATGACGGTCACTTTTGGGGGGCAACTTAGAAAATTAAAAAATAATAATTGCAAACTCTACCGTGTGACATATGAAATGAAAGGGTTTGTTGTGAGGGTCTCAAATATATGTTTTTATGATTTTTAAATAAATCTTAAATTTATTTAAGAAATAGATGAAAATTTAAGCCTAAGTTTTTGAAAATACATAGTTCTTTACTTCTAGATTACAGGAAAAGAAAGAAAGTCAAGCAAGTCTGACAAAAAAATATTCTATTCTATTCTATTTAAGGAAAGTCTATGGTGTTAAATTAACAAGGTAAATCTCTCAATATTGTACAAACTTACATTTGCAGTTGGGATATAGGGGGGAACATGTTTTCAACTACAATGTTAAGTTTATTCTGGGATAAATTAAAAGGCAAATAACATATATTCATTGTACGGAACCCTCACCTCGCGAGTTCAAGTTGCACTTGTTGGGTTTTGCATTTGATAGCCCAATTTTAAAGAAAAGTTAGGGCCATTTACCATCACGCTACGTCCCTTAGGAGCCTAGCAAAACGGAAAAAAGTAAAAAAGAACGCTAAGCCAAAACGAAGTAATAGCGCGGGCGGGAAATGTGCCTGTTATTTTAGTATATTGAGGTGACTTTGGACTTCCACACATCATCTGCCTAGCCTTTTCCCAACAATGTTGGGGTCGGCTTCCAGTCTTACCGGATACAGCTGAGTACCAGTATTTTACACCTCCACAACCCAGTTACTGTGTAACACGATACCCCTTGGTAAGACTGGGTGTCAGACTTTCGAGCTTCTGACGACCCGTAAAGACAGTCAAAGATCTACAAATGACAGCCGGGACCAACGGCTTAACGTGCTTTCCGAGGCACGGAAGGGTGTTGGTATGTAAAGATGGTCACCCATCCACGGACCAACCGCGGCAAGCGTAGCTTAACCTGATCGATTGACCCGTGCGGCTGTTGTTACTTAGCCACAAGACGACTTCCACACGAACAATTATAAACTTGAAAATAATTATGTTCCGTTTAAAGAAACAATTATGTATCAAATCGGGCAACAACTTCGTTCATTTACTGTAGAACATTATTGCTGTTATCAACCATAAAAATACTAGATAGGGCACGAATCGGAAACATTTCATCGTAAGCACGATAAGTAGAGAAATAGTTTACAAGTTCCATGTATTATTTCATGGACGGGTTTAAAACAATCGCAGTATTATTTTTTAATGTTTTTTCTGTTTCTAAAAAATGTTTAAAGTCGTTGAAAATTAATTTGGTGAACCAAATCAACTGCTGTTTTTTTTTTTGGTGGGAAATTATCAAATAACTTCTCGCGCTCTGGGCGGAGCGGGAGGGTATGTCAGACTCTTACTAACTAAAACCCACCCGTGTTCTTTCCGTTGCCTGTTTTGCCAGGGGCCTCATCATCCCTTCCGGACTATCCCACGATGGACCACTAGGGTGGACCACGATGGACCACGATGGACCACGAGGGGACCACTAGGGCCGATGCCCTATAAAATCAACTGCTAAAGTGACATTTGAGAGCAGAAGTGTTCATTGTATCTCTCTTATAATTAAGATGTCTGATTTCCCTGAATTGGTATTTTGTTAAAATTTCTATTTATCAATAATTTGGTAATCCGAAATCGATTACTAACTAAGATTTGGGAGGACTTCTTTGTATCTCCTGTTCTTTTGTTTTGCTGGCTTGGTATTTTATTATAATTTCTAAGAGAAAAAGAGCATAAATGTTATTCGACGCCTTTACTGGGCGTTGTATAACACATTCTTCATAAAAAAACCCAATTAGTCAATAAGTAAAACCCCAGTTCCGATGTATTTACCACTATTAAACTAACATGTTTATGAAGCATAATGAAATTGGTCCTAATGTGACGTCACTATAAAAGGAAAATAAATACTAGCTGCGTATGATCCTGGGCAATTAGTAATGGGAATCATCAGTCAGGAGTATTTAATCATCTTAGAATTGTAGAACCTCTATTATTAACCATGTACGAGTAGGTACGGTCAGCCTCAAAAAGATGTACCTATATATCGACAAGAATTAATTTAATTGATCTGTAACCTGAGCAACTGGAAGATCTAATCATTTTGATCATCATCATCATCATCATACATCAGCGAACGGAGTTCGCGTCGTTGAAGTTTGGGCCAAACATAATATTTGAATTTTCTCGACAATTTTTTATTTGCCATCGAAATGCTAAGATTGAGCAGTGGTGGCCTATTGGTAACGCCCGCGACTTACGACTTATTTGTGTAAATTATTTCATCAACACTGATCTCAAAAAGGTGAAGGACGACATCGTGAGGAAACCGGCATGTCCTAGAGACAAAAAATTCGAAGACATGTTACATCTACCAACCCGCACTGGGCCCGCGTGATAGATTACGGCCCGCTCCCTCTCACAGAGAGGAGGCCTGTGTACCAGAAGTGGAAACATTATAGGCTGCTTATGCTATGCTAAGATTGTATCAATGAGTAGCCACAAAATTTATTAACCATAGGATATTTAATTGTAGCTACACATTGATATAGTATAAGGAACACAAATTGTAGACCATGAGATGCATTCTTGTCGATTTATACGTCTTCTATACTTCTCACTTATGTTTGATATTAAGAGGGAAAGCACGGTACGTTCAGTCAACTGCAAGTCAGTAGTAACACTTGAACACAGCTGCGAACCCCTACTTCTGAAAAATAAAGGCGTTTTTAATGCAATTTTTTTCCTTGGCATGGACGTGCGGTTGACTGTAGGTAGGTAGGTAGGTAGGTACCGATAAAACCCACCTCACTATTAAAAACCATAAAAGAGGAAAATAACTAACTATACATGATAGTATGTACCTAGATAGGTTTGTATTACAATGACTGTAATATTTGAATAAATGGATGTCACCTGTCTTAAAACTGGACATATTTTCCTGTAGGTATTTGTGTCCCATATGTAGGTACTTATTTTTGCAAAAACAAAGCTAAATTGGTTTGTGGCCGCTAAGTATCATGCTGTCCCTGCAACGTGTAAAGTCTGTTTTTTAATCTCGGAGACTAAATTGACACATGCAAATGTCAAACTCCAAATTTAAAAAAAACGAAAAACTATCATTTGAAATGTCAAATCAGTCTCTGGGATTGAAAAACTAACCATAGGTACAGTTAAGGCGCTGACAAGACCTAATTGACCAAAATAGGCTTCTCTTAAGAAAAAAAAAATCGCCAAATCTGTGTAGTTTGTGGTAGCGGAAAAAATATATGTTAATTTTGAACATATTTCCCAGAACTTGGTTGTTACCAAAACACGTTTTGAAAAAAAATCTCGAAACTAACTAACGTTAAACTAACCTCTTTCCTTGAGTTCTAATCCAAAATATCTGCATTAAATATCAACATACGTTACGTATTTAATTAATAACAAGAACGTCTTATTTGAATGCAGAACTTGGTTGATTTTTATTTTCGATTACTCAACTCAATTTTGAGTAAATAGATAATTGCTTCATATTTTGCAATAAATTACAAGCCTTGTGCCATCGCGCTTCTCTTTCTTTTCTATGCAATCTGACAGTGACCGCGGTTTAGGTGTTGTCAGCGTCTTAAGCGCACATCAGTGGTAACACTCTACTTGTAAATCACCCTTACCTACTGCTACGACATAAAAACGCAGTCAATGTCAAATTAATAGCACTGATGTGCGATTGACGTAGGTATCTGTTGTACCAACGGCCAACGAAAATACATTTAATTTGGTCTTCAAGTTTGAATATTCGAAGGTTATGAGAACTAGGATTTCCTCATTAGATAAACTTTTTTAGTTAAGCAAGTCAACCTATCACAAACCGCTGCTGGATCGCTGGATCATAGGCCTCACCCAAGTTGTGTCACAGTCACAAAATCCGATTCTCCGTCTTCCGCATCCAGTCTACCTTTTTAAGTTTGTAGGTCCATCTAACAGGGGCCTGATTCGCGGCCTCCGCTCACTTGCTAGTCTGCTTAAACGGTCATAAGTCCTTCGAAACACAGGCGTACCTACTGCTACTTCAGTTTGCTAATTCTACCAGTTATGCTGTGGCCTTCGACCTATTTGTTTGTATTGAAATTTGAGGTTAGCTAGCGTCCTCGACAATTTATTATATTTATTCTTGCCGGACCAACCGGCAGCAAGTTCGTCATGCTCCCTTAGATGTCACTGCTTGCGGTAGCCTCGGGGGTCCGGTTGCCTCCTTCCCTCAAATATGGCGAAGGGGGTGATGGCTGATCTTTGCGTTATGCTCGCGAACAGGTGCTGCTTGTGGTGATTGGTCGTTTTGCTGACCATGGTTTTGTTATTAGTAATAATTAACTGTTTATTAATTTTACCTCGATAGTCCTAGTTTATCATTTGTGACTTCGAGTTACAGTTAAGTATAGCTATATGTAAGCGGGCACGCCCTTTATGCCCGGAGGCTTTTATTTAGGTAATAAGTTCTGTTCACGTTTTTATCTTTTAGTTCTGCTTATAGTTTTCGATGTTTTTTTTTGTTGGTATAGTAAATTAAATTATTTGACATATGTAGCTAGCACATGCCAGTGTGCTACCTACATAATGTCAAATAATTTAATTTATGTTTTGTGTTTCGCATAAAGTTTATTATTATTACTATTGTTTAGAATCAAGTTTTTCCATCTGAACAGACAGGTGTGCTGCTGGGGAGTTTGTGGCACCACTTTTTCCCAGCTAAAGCACTAGGAAGTGGTGAAGACTGGACGTTTTGGGGGACTGTCTAATGTAATTTTGACGTTCGAAAAGTGCCGATTCTCAGTTTAGTTTAAAATGACTTTTGATTTTGATATATTACAATGAGTATCTAGCTACTTGAATAGGTAAAGTAATTTAGCTGATAAGACCTGCAGTGCTGAGTTATTTACAGGATGACCTACATCTGTACATTACTGCTACAAACATTCGTCCTCTTGGGGCAAGATTCGCAAATCGCACTTTGCGTAAGCGTCTGACACGAATATTAACATAATTTAATTAATTTAAATGTTACGTTCGTATGAAACTGTTATTTAGCAAAGTGAAGTAAAAGTGCGGTCTGTGAATCGTGTCCCCAGACCCAAATTTGACTTTACTTTGCCAAATAAAGTGGCCGTTGTATACGAATGTGAACCTTATTCTTATGTGGATACTGTCCATATTCATAAACTAATGTGTGCAAGTGTGTCAACTGTGTCAGCGGGTGCAGCGGCAGAAAATGCCGAACGTCTTAAAGTTATTAAATATGGAGGCCTTGGCAGAGAGTACAACTTTGTGCCCTTTGGCGTCGAGACCCTCGGTCCGTGAGGTCCCAGTGCGCATAAGTTATTTGCGGAAATCGCGAAACGTCTAGTTGATGTAACTGGTGACCGAAAAGTTGGCGGCTTTCTCCCGCAACGCATCAGCATTGCAATTTAGCGAGGAAATACCGCCAGGATCCTCGGTACAATGCCCCGAGGGCCTTTTTTAGGCTCAACTTAGTTTTAATTTAGTTAATGTTAATAATCATCTTGTAATTTGGTTATGTAAATAAATCTATATGTGTGCAAGCGTTACATACGAATATAGACATTCATTTTGTATACGAGTAAAGTTCAAATTCGTATAGAACGCTTACTTTACTTAATAAAGTAAAAAATTGCGGTCTGTGAATCTTGTCTAGAAGCTGTCCCTTGACGTAAGTGGTATTTATAATTCTATATTTAATTAGAAGCTCAGATAAGTTTCAGAAAAAACAACTGGACCATGGACACTGAATATGTAATGACGTTAATACAATTACGCATTATTTACTGTAGGTATGGCAGTTACTTAGCTATTTGAATCTACCTACAATTCCAGGAACTTCAATTAAAATTATCCTTTTTCCCCCTCAACACCAAATTGGACTAGGCTATTGCTACCTTGTTTTTCTCAAGGTAGGAAGTTTTTTCCGCAATACAGTTTGCACCAACGATAATATTTGTATAAGTAGGTATATGGTTTAGGGCTTTAAGCTGACTACGTCAATAAATCTTTTGAGGCGATCAACAGTTTTTCCTTCTTCATTCATTCATTGCCCAAGTCTCTAAACTGTAGACTGCCCATCCTTTGACCGCCACGTCAAAAAAGAAAAAACGTGCCCTTGGCGCCAAGCTACGAATTATTCCTTAAAATCTGTCTTTACAGTAGTCGTGACCGTGGCGAACTGGGCACATTTTGATTTGTCATCTATACATGACTGTGGCGGTCAAGAGGTTAATTAGTGCTTTAAAATGTAGGTAGGTAAGAACCACAAACTCCTTGACCGTACCTAAGTAGGTGCGGTCAAGGAGTTGGTGATAATGACGTAGACCGAAAATTTAAAAGGTGGACGTACAATTAACATATTTATTTAATGGCTGTAGGCCTAATATTTTATTACAGACCCACGTCAAATCAGATAGATAGATAGAATAGATAGAATACTCTTTATTATGTACACCATAAAAATTACAGATACAAACGTTGAAATTTTACAAGGGGTGACACAATGGGCGGTCTTATCGCTAAAAGCGATCTTTTACAGACAACCTTTGGATGGATTAAAGGGGGAGGAGAGACAATACTGCAGGTAGTCAGTGGTGTACCAGTTACATATACAATAAATACATAAAGCATATACTATACATAACATATATCATACATACATACATACATACATACATATATATATATATATATATGCCATAAACATGAAACAAAATCAAGAACTATATAACTATAAGTAATGATGATATTTAGGGAGAGAGAAAGTGTTTTTTTACCTGAATTTTAAAAGTGGACAAAGTTTGTGCACGCCTTATCGACACGGGTAAGGCATTCCATGACCGTACTGCTTGAACTGTAAAAGATTTGTCATAAAAGCTGGTGGAATGCATCGGCATCTCTAGTTTTAAGTTTTCCGATGACCTCAGGTATCTATTATGTGTGTCATGAAGGAACTTGAAACGTTCTTTAAGATAAGAGGGGGTTGTAGGATTGAACAGAATACTGTATAGCTGAAATAAGATATGAGCATTCCGGCGAAGACGTATGGGAAGCCACTTGAGTTTTGTACGATATTCAGAAATATGATCATACTTGCGCAAGCCAAATATAAATCTTATGCAAAAGTTTTGAAGTCGCTCAAGTTTATCTAGTTGTGCCTCAGTGAGATCGAGATAACTGACATCAGATGAAACTGTATAGCAATTACGGAGTCTTCTTACACCATGTCGTTGGCTATGGTAATCAATGCAAGACATCTGAATGCATTATGTATTCGGGTTCCAGTTTCCGGTTCTCCAGGCTGCTTGTAATGTACTTTAATTAGCTGCAATTTAGCGTTATTTAGTCACGATCAAATCGTCCTTTAGCAGAACTTTGCATAGATTTATAGACTTGATATGTCGCAAGTTTTGTTTTTTAAAGTTGAGACTGAAAAAATGTGGGATAATAGAATCTACCTGAAAGAATTACCGCTAATTGATTCATCAGTTGAATACAAGGAATTGATTGCTTTAATTCTCAAGATGATGTCTCATACCTATGAATGACGCGGACTATGCAGACATTTTTGCTCGATTACGCGCAACGGCGAATGAGTGAATAGTTATTGAAGTACTTACCTATGTAATTGGAATAAGTGCTCATAACGAGTAGGTGATACGTAGGCATTACAAATAGTAATTAGCGGAATGGTCGGTGGAGCCTAAGGCTTTGTTGCTATAGGATTGGTTTACACACGCAAACATATTGATGCCCTGCCAGAGCAAGCATATTGTTTTTTGGGTTCAAAAGGAAAAACAGAACCCTTATAGGATCACTCGTGTGTCTGTCTGTCTGTCACAGACGATTTGCTCCGAAACTACTGGACGATTAAGTTGAAATTTGGTACACATGAATTTCTACGACCCAAACACGTGTGTCGTACATAAATAAATTTTTAATATGAGTCACTTTTGGGGGCAAATTAGAAAAAAAAAAAAACATTTCGTTACTCATTGTGACATATCAAATGAAAGGGCTTGTGACAGTCAAATGTTTTTTTTTTATATGAAAATTGACAATTCCTTATCTCCGAAACTAATGACACACTGAAAAAAATACAGAAAATAGTTCTTTACTTATAGCTTGCAGGAGAATTATAAGAAGTCTATGGTGTTAAAATAACTTGATAAATCTTTCAATATTGTGCGTTCAAACTAACATTTGCAGTTGGAATGTATGGTCTCCATTAAGTTTGTTCTTGCGATAAATTCATCCCAATTAAAGAACCCTTCATTGTGCGTGGTCCGACACGCACTTGACCGGTTTTTTTTTTAAATAATTTGTGGCTGTATCTAATCGGATACAGCGTTAACACAGGATCAAAGAAACAAGGCAGATTGGTATCAAGGTAGACCTACACCATAGGTACCCAAGTTTCATACATACTATGTAGGTATTCTAATCTAATAGTATTTTTTATTACCAGGACCCAGCACTGGACTCGTACACCTTGGAACACGAAGCCAGAAAGTTGGACAGCACGCTCACCCACAGCCTGCCCCCGCTCAACGACAGCTACGACTCGTCCAAATAAACAACGGCGGGCAACAAGCGATATTTACCAATAACGAGCTGCCGGCGCTCGAGCATTGTGGAAAAAAACACAATAGGAATACAGATGGTGTAATTTATAACCAGCCGTGTAGTTTCAAGTTTCTTTTATAGTAAAACTGCGGCTGCGGTGTGTTAAATTAGCAGATAAATCGACACAATAGGTGACGGCAATGTTATTCCTATCCTCCAAACTGATTGTCGTCAGTTTTTCAAGTCACCGTGGTGGCTATTTTTAGTCTTATTAAAAAAATAATGTAAAGTGGACAGCAACGACAGTACAAATATGGTACGGACTCGCGAGGGCGAGTATTTATGACGAATACATTCTGTAGCCTTCGAGTCGAAAACGGCCTCATTCATGATGGACCAAAACATTGAAAATGGTTACAGAATCGTTAATCAGTAAAAGTATTGCTGAATACCATTGTACTTATCGGTAGACTTGTGACGTCATCACTGCCTGTGTCATTGCACACGCATGTTTACTAATTTCATTTGTTCGACATGTGAGTTCTATTCGAGTTAATTACACCACATGTCAGTAGTTGAGATGAATCTATTTGGAATGTTGGAGGTTTTATGTAGTTCCAACGCCCGAATTTTAAAGATTTGTCTTGGTAGGGGTAGGGGGTAATGCACAAATTCACGAATAATTTAGGAGAAGTGTATTTGTCATTTAGCAATGATTTGTTTGATAACACGCGTGAGTCAGTGCGTCTTGAACGATGATTCACACCGAGGTCAGTTCAAAGACCGGAAATATGGAGGAAGTGATTTTTTTTTTAAACGCCAATGACTCAGTAAAATCTAGTCTAGTAGTGGGATTATGTGTAAATTGTGTGGACAGTACTTTTTCTAGTCAATTCGAATTTTCTGATGATTTTATTTGTTAAGGAACAAAATAATTAGTTTTATACAAGCATATTTTCTCAAAACAGGTTGTGATTCTAAAGTCAATGTATTGCATATTTATTTATTTTAAATAATAAAGCCATGATCTAAATAATGCATACCGATGACAAAAAAATATAAGGTAAGTACCTAACTATGCCAAGGAGATTGGCTTCAGCCGTATTTTTACTTGAATTGTCTTACTGAGGTATCACATCGTATGCCTTTAGATAAAACCATCATCGGGCCTCAATGTATATTGCTGAAGCATTGTTTCATTATGTTATCTTGTCTAGTCATTTTCATTTAACGACCTAAAGTAAAGTCTAAATATAAATACTATGTATTTAATTATTGTCATTTAGTTCCTCATGTCCAGATTAATTATTAAAACGTAGTTATTTACAACTTTGTGCGCATTACATCATTGTTTTTGTTAGAATACGTCATTCGTATAAATTAATACAAGTGTTCATAAAAACATAATAACTAATTATTATAATGTGAAGATTTCTTAGTTTGATAAAATAATTATATATCTATTGTGTGATTAATGTGATTATGCAAATGTTTATAAATAATAGTAACAACCACTGTACTAGTCATGATAGTAAATATTAATTAAGACTAGCGCAAACGATTCCGTCCGGGACTGTGTTTTAATTACAATAAGTATAAGTGTTTTAACAAATTTAAATCGACACCTAGGCGACACTAGGCTACTTAACACGTTTTCCGCCTCAACGACTATGAACATTGTTTACAATAGTCTCGTATTATCAATATTTATTTCAATAAATACGTTATATTATCACAAAGGCAAATAAAGCAAGCGGATTTCCCGAAAATCCCACAAACATTTCAATCCAAACCATACTGAGTAACAATCCATTGTATTATAACATGTTTTGTATTAAACACACAAGTTTATAAAATACGTGTAAGTTTCACTTCACGCTTTATCGCAAAGGGGGCGAGGCAGTTTAGTTATCACTATTTTTATTAAGCATGAATAAATGACACGGATAACGTTATCAAAGTAATTTTATGAGTATTTATCAAAAAGCAAATTGTCCTGATAAGTGTATATACACTTAGTATTGGGTTATTATTACATTAGTAAAAAGGGCAGCAACAATGCTACTCGCTAACATTTGACCCTGCTGCAACTCTCTAGATAAGCGCCGCAGACGGGCTCGGGCGCCTTGATAAAAATGGTTCAACACCATTTCATTACATTATCTATTTCGCCGGCTATCGGCTTGGCACTCTAGACAACCCTATTGTATGTAGATTCACGTTCCCACACGGTTAATACTTCCAATTAACGCTTTTACATTATTTATTATTAAGATATTATTTCGAACGTCGCACGCGCCCCATAGTGGGCTCGATCTATGTATGAGACCTTGTTACACACCATGGGGTGTGTCAATAGAAAACTAACGCAATTGTAATCCAACACTTGTTTTGCTTATTTATCGAGTTTGTAAGTAGATATTAAGTTAGGCGTATTGAGTTCGTTTCCACTGGACTGTGTCAATTCTTATGTTACTAGAATATCGACATACGCCCGCCACGTCACACTGCCATACATAATTTTTTATCATGATTGTACCTACTGTTTAGTTAGTCCCTATAGAATTAAGTATAGACACGTTTATGTAACTTTTTTACACTCATCAAGTCAATAAAATAGTTGTAGATGGTATATGGTTGTTTCAATTAATTAAATTCCATTAAAATTCCGACCCAATTGACGTTTATTTGATAGTCGGTGGGGTACCAGCGGCGTGCGGAGCGGTCGCGGGCCTGGGATGTGACTCATCACGCCGCGACCTCGATTGACATCACGGGAGCGCCGGCCGCGGGGGGGACAAAACATACCCCAAAAAGATAATATTTAAAATTGGTTTTATTGATGCAAAAAAAAGAAATTAATAGATTATTGTACATGTCCATTATTGATTGAAAAGATAAAATATACACATTCTTAATTTTCACAATATATATAAAAATATAATTTAACTCAGATCAAAGTCATATCCAATATCCTTGTGCAGTAAATCTTACATGTTAACAGAAAAGAGAATGGAGGAAACATCTAATTCCGTAACAATATTTGAACACCTATATTATATTACGTTTAACAAAGTTCTAGCAGCAAAACATAGGTTGATAATTTATATTTAAATGAGCCAGTAATCATAAAACTTTAATCCATTTACAATAACGATAAATTTCTTATTTCTCAATTTCATAGGGTAGGGGTTATAGTATGGTGGGCTGTGGTGTACATTAATAACACAAGGCATAGGGCACCACCATTTTTACACTGGAGACTAAGGTCGCAGGGTGCAATCACCTAAGGCTCTCTAATATTTGTTCAAAAGTTACCGAGTCCTAAACAGCTTCACATTATCAACTTTTCACTTGATACATTTGAATTATATAACAAGACAATAATATATTCTGAAAAAATTTAATGTATCCTTAATTCACATATTTAAACATTACATACTGGGTCAGGCCTTCAGGGCACATCACCCAGGTCTTTTCGGAGCCTGCTTCAACTTTCACACAGCTGTTCAGAAGTTTCAGGCTCTCCCTTTATCAGTATGATTAGATAATAACTACTAAATGGTAAACTATATCTATATTAGGTCCAGACAGATAAATATATATTTATTTATATATAACTATAAATGCAGTTGCTAACATGTTAACCATTTGATGAACAGCGGTAGTATAAAGTGGTGACACAATGAGACCTTGAAAGATAATTTCATGGTAAATAAGTGGATTCACTCATTTTCCTGTTCAATTAAATTTCAGAGGACTGTCTGTACCTAATATTGTTAATATTATTATTAAATCAAAAATATTTTTAGTTGCTTTTCATATATTTGAAAATCATAATTGAGAAACAATGAGAAGTACATACGTAGAAGAGTTTTTAGAGTGAAGTAGTGCCATGTTTTAGATTATAACTGGAATGAACATTAATGAAGTCAGTATTGTCACAGGGTGTTCTAGAACATACTCCTCATAGCCTCTAAATAAATGAATATGTTTATACTTACATCAAGTAGTTTTTAAATTTATAACCATTTACAACTTCTGAACCTAACAGCATCCACACATTACAATTGGAATTTCTAGAGTGAAACACACAGAATCGTTGAATCTATCCTTGAATATTATAACTATCAAAATATAGATCAGAAGGTTTGAGAGACACATTGTATGGATAGGTATATGGATACAATCCTAAACGCTCTGTGGATTTTCCACCAGTGCTACAGCACGCCATCACATATCTCAACAAATGCACATTCTTGAAATGCTACAGGTATATTACCAAGCAATGGTGCTCAACACCCGACCTAGATAACTTTGGGAACAGAGCCAAATCCGGGTACCAGAAGTCTTTCAAATTATTAAATATTTTATACCTAGACGTTTCGGAGGCTCCAGCGACATTCTTACAGAATGTAACATCTTGGTTTTTTTACTTTCACATTGTCAGTAGGTGTTCTCCTGTTGATTTGACGTACTAGGTCGAAGAACACATCGTTCACGTGTATTTTGGCTTTTGCCGAGGTCTCCATGAACGAGCAATTGAAGTGGCGTGCGAGATTGCTTCCCTGCTCCTTGCCCACCACGCGCTCAGCTTCCAGGTCAGTCTTGTTGCCGACCAGCACCATGGGCACGTCGTCTTTGTCCTTCACCCGCAGGATTTGCTCCCGCAGGTCTTGCAAGTCGTTGAACGTTGATTGTGCGGTGATGGAGTACACTAAGACGAATCCTTGTCCGTTCTTCATGTATAGGTCTCTCATCGCTGTAAATTGCTCCGTACCAGCAGTGTCTAGTATTTCTAGCATGCATTGTTGACCATCAACTTCCACCTGTTTCCGATAACTGTCCTCGATGGTGGGGTCGTATTTCTCGACAAAGATGCCTTGTACGAACTGTACTGTCAGCGCTGACTTTCCCACGCCTCCGCTGCCTAACACGACTATTTTGTATTCGCGCATTATTAACTATTTTTTATCACGTGATATTATCAACTTAAATCAAAGATCAAATTGCTAAAAAGCACATTAACTAGTAAGTTATTGCAAAAAAAACCTTTAACAAGTCAAACCGCCATGACACCGTTAGCAGGGCGATGGCTCACTGTGTCGGTATTGCCATAAATAAATTTAAATTATTTATCACTAACTTAGACACTGCTCTATGAGCAAAGTTCAGTTTTTTCCATTGTACGCTAGGTGCAATATTGTGGAATGTTGCATTGTTAGTCGCAAATTTTTTGTCCAATATTATTTATAATTTATATAGCAAACCGTGTTTGTGTGAATCAACTGAGGGACTGATATGAAAATACGGACGCATGTAGCATGCACTCAATGGTCCAATGAAAATTAATTGAAAGGATGCATCAAATTATTTAATTATTTTAGATTATATCTTTCAATAACTGCAGGCCAATAAATACAGAGTAGGTCATCTCTACTAGGTACATTAAAATTGTATGGCTTACGAAATAAATAAATGGAGTGGATTGATTTATTTGGATCATCATAAAAATATGTTAAAATTAATATATCCAAAATTTTATTTTTTGTTTACGTGTATTTTTGCCTGTTCTGTTAGTGTGTACATGGACATACACCATCCGAACAAGTTTTACATTTTTTACATTTCTCATTTTGAGATCAATCCTCAGAACCAATCCAAAACCAGTGCTATCAATGACACAAAAAGATTATAATATTGTCTGTGGTGATTGCACAGGTAGTTCTAAATTGTATCGAAAGATGGCATAAAACCGTAGTTAAGACTAAAGAACCCTAGAAGCATTGCTAACAAGGAATAATTTACTTTAGTTTATACCTCAACTAATAGGTAGCGCTGTTTGATTTCTATGTAATTTTTGTTTTTCCCGTAACTTGGGTAGGCAGACAGGGCATCAGAACTATAAGAGTCACTCTTATAGGTCTGGTGTAAAGAATGGTTACCTTACATTCATATTTCTGGCAATCAAAACTGGCAAAAAATTAAAAAAAATCATGGGCTGAAAAGTCCCGGGCCTAACAAAGAAAACGCGGTTTTTTTTGTTCAAAATTGACTTTATTCATCTATGTAATCTCCATCAAGAGCCACACAATCATTCCAGCGCCGCTCTAACATTTCAATACCACTTTTGTAGAACGATTTATATTTTGTCTCAAAATAAGCCTCAGTTCCAGCGATAATCTCTTCATTCGAGCGAAATTTCTTACCGGTGAGCATTTTTTGAGGTCTGCGAACAGCCAGTAGTCGCTGGAAGCCAAATCTGGCGAATACGGTGAATGTGGGAACAATTCGAAGTTCAATTTATGTAGTTTTGCCATTGTTTTGATTTACTTGTGACACGGTGCGTTGTCTTGATGAAACATTTTTTTTTATTTGCTACATGCGGTCGTTTCTTTGCAATTTCGGCCTCAAACGCTCCAATAACGCTATATAATATTCACTGTTGATGGTATTTCCCTTCTCAAGATAGGTAGTCGATGAATATTACACCACGCACATCCCAAAATACCGAGGCCATAACCTTTCCAGCCGATTGTTGTGCTTTCGGGCGCTTTGGACGAGGTTCATCAGTTGCTCTCCACTCAAATGTCGACCGTTTTGATTCCGGAGTGAAGTGATGGATCCATGTTTCATCCATTGTCACATAGCGACGCAAAACTTCCTGTTTGTTACGTTTAAACATGGCCAAACACTACTCAGAATCATCAACACGTTCTTGTTTTTGGTCAACAGTGAGCAAATGGGGTACTCTCTTTGAACAGAGCTTTCTCATAGACAAATGCTCATGCAATCTATAGCCAACACGTTCTTTTGACATCTTTACGATGTCAGCTAACTCACGCAACCTCACTTTTCGATCATTCAAAACGAATTTGTGGATTTCTTTAATGTTTTCTGGTGTTACCGCCTCATTTGGACGTCCACTGCGTTCTGCATCATCGGTGTCTCTACGACCACGTTTGAAGTCAGCAAACCAACGTTTTATTGTTGATTCTGATGGAGCAGAGTCCTTATAACACTGTTCAAGCCATTGCTTCGCTTGAACGGTATTTTTTCCCATCAAGAAGCAGTGTAAAATTAAAACACGAAATTGGTCCATTGGTTTTTGGTCCATTATTTTGAAAATAACAGAAGTAGTGACACTCTTAGCACAATAACTCACAAATTTATTAGTAGAATATCATGAAATTGTGTGTGTGTGTGTGTGTGTGTGTGTGTGTGTCTGTGGCATCGTAGCTCCCGAATGCATGGACCGATTTTGATATTGTTTTTTTTTTTGTTTGAAAGGTGATTTAATCGAGAGTGTTCTTAGCTATGATTCAATTCAAATCCGTTCAGTCGTTTGAAGATTACAGCGCAGATAGGTATCGTGTTTGGGCTCATTGTACTGGTCTTAATAAATATGTCATAGCTAGATGGTGATCAGGGTAAATTAGTAAGTACCTTCACTTTGCAAAAAATACCTACAGGGGCGCAGCTTTCGGCGAGATACGTATGGATGGCAGCGTGTCTGGCCTACTAGTAATATACAAAGTTTCAAAAGTAGTTAATAAAAGTTTAATTTAAAAAACCACCAACACTAACAAAAACATCTAAAAAGTAACAAAACAATACGTATTGGGCCCTGTCAGTTTAATATAAATTCAGGTAATATTTGGAGCCAAGCGTCGTCGTCTAGTTGGGGGATGGCTAAAGAAAATGTCAAACAGACGAGGCTTATACCTAGTAATAATAAATGTATGCTATTGTAGAAATAAAAGCCGCTGTAAACTTCCTATTTTCATTAGCCGTCCCCCGACTTGACGACGCTTGGCACAGTTAATTGATGACATGATAAAAGTGTTATTGTCAAAAAAAGCGGCAACGGCCATACAAAATAAATTATTTAAAATTAAACAAAATGAGTTGTCGATTGCCGACTATGGTAAAGAAATAACGCAATTATTTGTGGATCAAACGATTACGCAAGCTAACGACGACAATAACTCCACATGGAGATATTATGGGTATGTACGAGTATAAAAGGCCTCATAATAATTTCTATAATAACAGAAGCCGTGCAAATAACTATAGAGGCAACCGTGGTGGAGGTAGAAACTTCTACGCATGCAGAGGTCCAGCGCGAGGGCAGCAGCCACGATACCGCCCTTCACTAGGACAACTTGTCGGGTAGCATTTATTTCACACATCTTGATTTGCACCAAGGTTATTATAACGTCAAGTTAGAGGAAAATAGCAGAAGGTACACAGTTTTTCATTCGGGTCAGTACCAGATGACACGTATGCCTATGGGACTAAAAACCAGTCCCAGTTCCTTTTCAAGAATGATAACAGTAGCAATGGCGGGTCTAAATTCTGAAAAATGTTTAATTTATTTAGATGATTTAATAGTGTTTGGACGTAACTTAGAAACCCATAAAAAAAATTTGCAAGACATTTTTGAAAGATTTCGGACCGTTAATTTAAAACTAAACCCCACCAAGTGTGATTTTCTTAGGAAACAGATTTTGTATTTGGGACACGTTATTTCAAGTGACGGTATAATGCCTGACCCTGCAAAAATAACAGTAGTTCAAAATTATCCGTGTCCAGACACGCACAACGTAAAAAGATTCGTAGCATTCACTAATTTTTACAGAAAATTCATACCAAAATTTACAGAAATTGCTCATCCTTTAAACACATTAACTAAAAAAAGATGTACCATTAGAATGGAGCGAGGCATGTCAACAAGCATTTAAAATATTAAAACAAATAATAATACGTCCACCAGTGTTACAGTATCCAGACTTTTCAAAACAAAATCGTTTGATTGTTCAAACTGATGCATCAAAAAATGCTGTGGGAGCTATCTTGTGAAATAATAATAAACGACCGATAGCTTACGCTAGCAGAAGTTTAAACAAAGCAGAAAGGAATTACCCTATCATAGAAAAGGAACTACTTGCAATTGTATGGGCTGTAAAACATTTTCGTCCATATTTGTATGGTCGACCATTTATGATATTTACGGACCATAAACCATTAGTATATTTATTCAATATGAATAAATATTGAATAAATTTACCAACCCATCGAGTAGACTAATGAAATTTAGAATGATTCTAGAGGAATACAATTTTGAAGTACACTACATAAAAGGTTCTGAAAATGCAGCTGCAGATGCACTGTCTAGAATTACATTAAAAGATTTAAAGGAAATGCATGAAAGTGTAATGAACGTCATGACAAGAGCACAAGCGAAAAAATTAAACAAACAAGATTCAATGGTAGATATGGGTATTTCAGACTTGAGGCCTGATCAACCAAAAGTCGTAAGCACTCATATCAGACCAAAATAATCTGTTGAATTAAAATTTATTTGTGCTAAAGAATTAGGAAACTTAAAGAAAAAGGGGTTATTACTAAAGAAAATAAAATATTCTGTTATGCAGAAAATAAATCAACAATTTACGTAAAATTCCTAAGCTCTCAATCGCAAATGGCGCGAGACGAGTTTGTGAGAGAGTTAGATGAATTTTGCAGTCAATTAAACTTAGAGGAAATAAAAAAAATAATAACGACAATAAAAAATAATAAAGGTAGGCCCGGACCGCGCGTATGCATTTTAAGTGATGTAAAGGATAGAGAATAAAGATGATAAAAAAGTTATTTTAAATGATTTTCATCTCTTACCTAGTAGTGGCCATGCTGGTATGAGACGAATGTCAAATAACATAAAGAATAGTAGATTATTAACCAAGGGGATAAAGCAGTGTCGCCTGTCGCGGGTGACGATTTAAATCGCGAGCGTAACGAAGGACTCGAGGTTAACTCCCGAACGTAGCGAGGGTGTTAAAAAATTAAATAATGAGCGAAGCGAGGGATTTAAGACGAGTCCTTAGTGTAGCGAGGGATTTAAGTTCACCCAAGACTAAGACAGCTTTATCAGGGAGGAAAATACTCTACTTTTCGTACCATTTGCGAAAAAATTAACACAATAATAATATGAGATAAGCATTTATTAAAAATAATGACAATTAAAAGTAAAAGTTAACATTCGAAACATTGGTCCAATTATTGATAGAGAGAGTTACATTTTTGTTTGGTACATTTATTGTTGATGAGTTGATTTGAGTATTTCTCTGTTTTTGCGTCTGAGGAACTTGCGTTTCATTATAGTATACGTCGGAGATAGTGGTGGTGGTGCATCGTGAGTTACCGACGAAGATAAGATGCCGGAAGTTGATGGTTGTGGCTCTGATGGATTAAGTTTTATATTTTTGTTAATTTGATCGCTTAATATGGTTTTATTCGCCATTGAGCTTTTGATATAACCCTCAGCTACTCCATCAGAGCTCCAACCACCGTGTCTTTTTATTGACGTAATATCCGCCCCTGAATCCGCCAAGAAAGTCGCCGAAGTTCTTCTAAAGCAGTGACCGGTGTAGAGTTCAACATCTTTAAGTTTTAAATATTTAGCAATTTCCTTTGGCATATTGCTAATTTTATTTTTGCCGATGGCTTGTCGAGTACATTTCCCATTCCGAAAGTTTATAAAAAATCTATTGTTTTCCATGTTGGTGGGACGTAATGCTTGGTATTTATGAATGATTTTAGTATATTGTCCTTGTACAATGAATTACCGATTTTTCTTTGTCTTAGTTTCCTTTACATTAATCAGCAGCAACTCATTGGAATGATTTTCAACGTCCTCCACCTTTAAGTTTACAAGTTCACATCCGCGGCAAGCACCATTGAGTCCAAAATTAAGGCCACCTATAACAAAGATAAAAAAAAACAGGTAAATATATAGAATAATTACCATTACTAAGATACGAAATATTCACAGTTAAATCATGTATACTTACTTTTGTGGCCAGAAAAATTTCGTCAGGAGCTTCATTAAGAAATTTTTCCACATTTTGAGTCGTAAAAATTTTAGACTTCTTTGCGCAATGTCCTTCTGATTTTCTTTTAAAAAAAGCCAGTAATTTCGTGAATCTATTTATTTCAATGGCGTGTTTGATGCTTATTGTAGCTTTCAGTTTTGAGTATATGCACCAAAGTGTATTCGGATTCTTTGTCTTGGATAAATAATCAAAATAGACAAGAAGTACTGATTCTGAAATTGATAGGCCTTTCGCACTTCTCCACGTTGAAAATTCTTCATAAGTTTTTGAATAATTTTCCTTGGATTTTGTTGGAAGCAAATTATTTATAATTGCGGCAGCATTTGCACTGATGGAATCCGACAATTCACTGTCACTGTCGCTTTGATTTAACATCGTAACGTAATTTTAGAACATTAACTTATTTATAAAAATAAATTAAAATAAACTTAACGTTTATGTATTTGAAGAAAACAAAAACGCGGCAAATTCCTAGACTAATATTTTTTTGTCGGAAAAGCAAAGGCATCAAGCTCATACGGCCTCATCGGTTTTCGTAATTTTATTTAATAATCATAACTGCATAATAAATGCGTATTCCTTTTCAAAAAGATGTATAATGCTTTATATACAAACTCAATGGTGTAAACACAGATGTAGTTTAGTATAAATTTCGGTAAGTATTGCAAATTTAAATCACATTCTCCCCCTAGAGGATTAATGAAATTCAGTACAATTTTCTTACCCTGTTTTTAACAGATTAAAAATGACTATTGTTATGTTCGCTTTTTGTGGCATAGAATGTCAGTTTTTTGAGCAAGTGGTACGAAAATATTATTATTGGCCTGGTATTGACAATGATGTCCGAGAATTTATAAGACGGTGTGACAAACGTCAACGGCAAAACGTCCCTTAGCTAACAACACCGCATAAGTGATTTTTACCAACTTTACAGGAGACGAAAAACTTGTGCGGTGTTTAGAGGCCAACCGACTTGCGTGCTGTCACTACTTTTCGAATTACGTCTTCTGATTGGCTGAAATCTATATCATGTGACCAATGGATAGACGCGCAATGAGCAGCTCCATCTAAAGGCATTCAAATGTGAAAACCGCCAATTTTCGACTTGAGCGGTGTTGTAAGCTATGGGACGAAAAGTATTCCACACCTAAGAAGGAACCCATGGTAATTACTAGCACAGCTAATACTGCGTTAGCAATAGTATACTTAGATTTAGTTGGTCCTTTGGAAACAGATAATGATAACTATTCATATGTGCTGACATTACAATGTGAACTCACAAAATATGTAGAAGGTTTTCCCTTAATTTCTAAAAAAACAGAAGAAGTGGCGAGATGTTTTGTCAACAACTTTATTCTCAGATACGGTGTGCCGACAGTAATAGCCACAGACAGGGGAAAGGAGTTTCTCTCAGAAATATTTCAACAGGTATGTAAATTATTAAACATAAAACAACTTAATTCTACAGCATACCACCACCAATCTATAGGAGCTTTGGAAAACACCCATAAACATTTAAATGCGTTTTTGCGTATCCAAACGGAGAATCATCCAGAGATGTGGAGTAAGTGGATTCCTTTTTGGTGTTTTGCCTATAACACGGGCGTACATACAGAAACAAGATTCACCCCACATGAGTTAGTTTATGGTAAGAAATGTTCTCTACCTAGCAATCTGACAACAAATGTAGATCCATTATATAATTTTGACAGCTATCCTCATTAATTAAAATACCGATTGCAACTTTCACAAAAAGAAGCAAGAGAAAATCTAATACAAAGTAAGTTGGATAGGAAGTTAGTGTACGATAAAAATGTTAACCCTATACACTATAAAGAGAATGATTTAATTTTAGTAAGAAATTATACATCATGTAAAAAATTAGACAGCTTATATTCAGGCCCTTTCAAAGTTGTTAAAGACATACCACCAAACGTAAAAATAATTAATCAATTTGGGAAAATAGACATTTTTCATAAAAATCGAACTAAACCATATTAGGTTAACCATGTTATTCAGAAAATGTAAAAAAAAAAACTATAATTTTTTTTTTCAATTAGTACGGTGATGTGATGGTTGTATTAATTACCTACTTTAAGATCTGTATTACTATATAATCTATGCACCTTTGTAACCATTTAATGCACTATCCTATGAAATATAAATCAGTATTACTCTGGGACTCACTAGTTTCATTTACCATGAACACCGCACCTTAGAGTCGAATTATGTAAAAAAAATAATTTCGAAAAAAGTGCAGTTGTCTTTTTTTACTTTGCTGCCGTCGAAATTATCTCAAAAAAGTATGTAGGTACATAAAAAACATTCATTTAGTAGTCAAATTATGTAAAAGAGTGAATTTCGTAAAAAGCGTAGTTGACTGGTTTTACCACTTATATACAAACATTGTATGTTCGAATCCGCTGCCAACCTACATGACTGAAGAACAGCAGGCTTAGCACGGACACCGTTTTGTCTACGGAAGAATGAGAAAAAATGACGTTCCGGGTAGAAAGTACGACGAGGGCAAAGTAGAAAGAGTCAACTGCACTTATTACGAAATTCACTCTTTTACATAATTCGACTCAGAATTCTTTGTTTTGTCATACGATTTTTTTTCTGTTTGATTCTCAATTTTTACTAATATTAAGTCACTTATATAAAGTCAACTACATCAATTTTTCTCAAAGTGTCAAAGTATCGTATTTTGGAACAAAATAATATTATAGTAATATTGACCTTCTTATGATGTAAAATAGGAGAACATAGCCTTGTTGTTCTATTATCACAGTTTTGCGTTCAAAACGCTCTCCTGTAAAATCATGATTGTAGATAACCGTATGTACCTTGTGGCCGTCGCGTAGAAAAACGCAAATTTTCTTCACTACCTTTGACAACAGTCAGTTGTCATTGTGATTTTGACACTTTAGGAGAGAAACTTGGGGGGGAGAGAGGGGCTTGTGGCTAAGTAATAACAGCCGCACGGGTCGATCGATCAGGTTAAGCTACGCTTGCCGCGATTGGTCCGTAGATGGGTGACCATCTTTACATACCAAGACCCCTCCGTGCCTCGGAAAGCACGTTAAGCCGTTGGTCCCGGCTGTCATTTGTAGATCTTTGACAGTCGTTACGGGTCGTCAGAAGCTGGAAAGTCTGACAACCAAGCTTAGCAAGGGGTATCGTGTTACCCAGTAGCTGGGTTGTGGAGGTCAGATAGGCAGTCGCTCCATGTAAAATACTGGTATTCAGCTGTATCCGGTAAGATTGGAAGCCGACCCCAACATAGTTGGGAAAAGGCTAGGCAGATGATGATGGGAGAGAAACTTTCTTCTGAAATAATCTACATAAAAAAGGACCTACACAAAGACCGTTAGAAACGAAAGACAAAAATATTAACAGATAACTTAATAGATTATAAATAGAATAGTTACAGAAGTACATAAATAGGGTTACAAACTTATAATACAAATACATACATATTTACTACAATATATAACTACATTATACATATATATATACATACAAATTCAAGGAAGCTATTTGTTTTGAAATAACTCTGCGATTTCTGCTTAAATGCATACCGACTGGTGGCCGTATCAAGAGGAAGCGTATTCCAGAGAAGAATTGACTAGATATGAAAGGAAGAATGAACAAAGTCAGAAATATGAGAAGGGTAGAAAAAGTAGGAGAAGATTGTTGAAAGTACGCAGACTTTTAGCGTGTGAAGAACATAGTAATGGGTATGACGGTACCATTAAAAATAAGAGAAGGAAGAGAGCTAAGTGCCACCCTACGCATCATGCGCGAGCTTCCAATTACAATGGCCTGGCACTTTGAGGGGTTTACTGACACCCCAAAACTATCAGACCACTTTTTGATAGCGTCTAAGTCTCGGTTTACACCTGCTATAGCGTCCGATAAACCTTCTACCCGCTCAGCTGTATGCAACTGAAGATCATCAGCATAAAGATGATACGAACATCGAAGACAGCGAGTAATAAAATTAATGAAGATGGAGAAAACAGTGGACAAAGAATACCGCCTTGGAATTCAGGACGCGCCAACTCGATGAGCTCTCATCAGCACGAACCGACTGCTGCCGTCCCCGAAGATAAGAAGAGAACCATTCCAGGGCTTTGGGTGAAACCATAAGATGAGAGAGGATAGAAAGGAGAATATCATGGCTGACGGCATTAAAGGCATTGGAGAAGTCAATCAATACCAAAACAGTAACCTTGGTATCCTCCATCGCTTCTCTATCTTTGCATTGTTTTAAATCAATCTACTTTGTATTATACATATAATTGCATAGCACAGGTGTGAGTACTATGTATAATAGAGCTACTATTTACCGGTTAATATGTTTTTAATTGACTTGAATGAGCCCTGGCGGCTGAGAGTAAGTCATGCTCACTCAGATGTCTCGCTGATGGTGGCGCGCGTGTTGGATCTTATAGCTCCCTTCAAAATGGTTGAGCTAAATTGTACTGATCAATGCGTCCTGTTCGTGAACAGGCGCCGTTAGTTGGGAGTGGTCACCTCTTAGCTGCTTCGGCTTATTTTTTAATTATTTTGTTTTGAATTGTTTTTTGGTTTATTTTGCTACTATGGACGCGTTTTTTTTTACATCATCCTCACATTTAGTTATAAATTCAACATTATCTAAATTATGTAACAATATAATGTAAAAGAGTGTCCATGGACTTTCTTGCCCGTTCTTCTCCATAGGTACCTACTACGCTTTGGAATGGGCAATGACAATTCAAAACATTTTTTTAGGGTAAGGATAAAGGCTCCTACATACTGGCGCGACTTGTCGCGACACAATGGCACCGCTTGTAGCGCTACACGCAGTGTCTTTGTATCGCGTCGCGTCGCGCGACAAGTCGCGCCAGTATGTAGGAGCCTTAAGAAGTAAGCGCGCACAGTGTAATTCGCTTTATCGCGAGCATGTAGCCGTAGCTTAGGGAATAATATAATTATCATACTTACGCAATCCTAGACTTGCACACTAATAGAAACTTTACGATTTACGACACTGATGATAACCATACATCAGTATCATCAAGCCCTAACCTTGAGACCCAAAAGCCCATTACTCAAATTAAAGTGTCCGTTGTCTCTTTTATGCACTTCCCTGAGACTGAACTGTAAATTTTTCACCTTTGCATCTCCCTTTCCACAAATTCCAACTTGTCGGGCCTTCATTCGAAGCTTTCGAGATTTGGTGTTGGCGGAGGCTACTTCGTATACCATGAACCGCCATGAGAACGAATGAATCCATACTGGAGGAACTCAACATCACCAAGCGGCTATCATCTACAAATGCCAGGAGCGTGCCCTCAGCTTTTTCGGACATGTTATGCGTCCACCTAAGCAAATGCACTAAAGCAAGTCTGGAAAGACTTATGATATTGTGCCGGGTGGAAGGAAAACCCGTTCAAGGCAATATGGTCAGACGCGATCAAGAAGGCTGTTGGAGGTAGTATTTACCGAGCGGTCCACACTGCATAAGACCGCATAGCTTGGAGACGCGTCGTATGTGATCGCTCAGCATTGAGGGAACGACAGCTGATTTATTTGATGGATCCAAGCAAAATTCCGGATGAATATCGATATCGACAAAAAAGAAATGATGTAGAAGCAACCGCGTCCCCCGCCAAAAGACAGACTTTTTTGTTCTGAGCTCTTATGCCTTCTCCTGTTATATTCTCTAAGTATTGTCCCATCTGCATAATGCTCGTTAATATTTTGAAGCAGACCTAATAAATCTCATCTAAAATTGCGGAAGAAAACCTGGGCCATGGCACACCTGCGTTCAGGCTTTAATTACTCAGCGTGTAATAGTTTAATACAAGCCTCGCGTGATGCACGAACGCACCCGATCATCCCCAAAATGGCGGCAATGATAGGGTCGGACGCGGCAATTTAATTAAAAAAGTGTACATTTTTCGCGACAGTCATGTGCCACTCCTTGTAAATAGAATTACTAGATGTTTATTCTGACGTTATTTTTGGTTTACGATGGACTTGTAGCGTTGTTTTGCTTTTAAATGATTCGTGATAAAAGTATTACCATGGTTCATAAAGTTTGGAGAGAAGAATGGTTTAAGTTGTTTCCCTGAAAAACTTTGGTAACTCAAAAGTGGAGCAGGGAAAAGCAATGCAAATGTTTTCGGGGTATTTCGAAATTGCTGTTGGGTGTTGATGATGTACTTACCTACTGGGTTCGACGAACATTAGTCACAAGTAATTTCACAGTTATTATACCTCTGATTTTGCAGCACCGTCAAAATTATAGTACAAATATATACATTATAACGAGGATAAAGTTCATTGTTCATTGCGTTATAATAATATTATAATGAGAGTAAAGTTCATTGTGATTTTGACATACTTTTCAGCTATGATTTGTACTGTGATTTTGGTTGCTGCTGGGTTGTTGTAGTCAGAGGTAAAATACATAACTGTGAAAGGTCCATAGGGATATAATACTCAAACTCAAAACTGAAACTCAAAGCATTTATTTAAAATTAATCAAATACAGGCACTTTTGAATTGTCAAAGGGTCGGTCAGTCAGAAATATGAAGCAAGTTGCCCATTCAGCCATTCCAGAGAAGAACGGACAAGAAACTCCACGGACACTCTTTTAAATTAAAATATTGTTACAAAAATATTGGTTACATCAATCATGTTGAAATTAAACATGTGAAAACAATGTAGAAAGACGTGCACGTTAAAAGTGTCCGTAATAAAAAGATAAAATCAAAAACTATTTAAAAATTAAAATAAGCCGTGGCAGCTAAGAAGTGACCAGTTCCTACTGACGGCGCCCGTTCACGAACATGACGCATGGATCAGCACCATTCAGCTCCAGCGAGAGATTTGAGTGAGCTTGATATACTCTCAGCCGCCGGGGCACATTCAAGTCAATTAAAGACGTACCCAGTAAATGGTAGCTTTATAGTAGGTACCAAGTGCTCACATAATTAAATGTGCAATGCAATTGTACAATACTACCTAAGAGATTGAATTTATACAATGCAAATATAAGCCTGTTATCAAACGAGTCCCGCGCGGCGCCAGGATCTCCGTCGCAAACCACCTTTCAGGCTTGATTAAAAAATGTGTGGAGAGCAACCAAATTGTAGACTGGCATAATCTCTTCCTTTTTTCGTATACTACTTTACACGTCAAAAAAGATGAGGCTGCTATTTCTCTAACCAGAAAAAAATAACTGTTTGACAAAAACATCTTCACCTTTTGTTTCTCCCAAGAGGGGAACATTATCTAGAATTGAATTAATTGAAGGCAAAATTGCCGACGGGGATCTCAAAGGCGCCGCGCGTCTTCTTTTTACTAACGACGTGTTGTCGCCTGATACTCCTGATACCCTTTCGGCTTTGCATTCGAAACATCCCCCGGCTCCCGTGATCCCGTATTTTTTCGACTCTCCTACAGCAGACCAGCAGTGGCGGTACCTTCATATAAGCCCAAAAGCCTTACTAAAATGCTTGATAGAGAATTTATTGTACCTAACCAGTAGTTTATGAGAAAATTGCGATGATACATACGTAGATACGTAGGTACCTACATACTCAGTCGAAAACTGAACTTTCTTTTTTTTAAATCGGTTAAAATTTTATTGGGCTTGCGTTATTTTGAAACCCTAGGCACGCCACTGCAGACCAGGCCTGCCTCGAAATCGAAGGCAAAGACGTTATTGACGCAATAATTTCTTTTAAAACCGGTTCAGCGGCCGGCCTGGACGGAATCTCACCCCAACATTTAAAAGATTTAACTTCTTATTCTGTGGGTGATGCTGGTGAGCAGCTTATTTGCTCTATTACAAAATTAATTAATTTTATGTTTTCAGGCAAAATCAACGCTGATATTGCCTCACTTTTGTTTGGTGCTAATTTGATCGCCCTAAGTAAAAAGGACGGAGGGGTGAGACCCATTGCTGTGGGGTCAACTTTAAGACGTTTGGCATCCAAAATTGCGGTGAGACATATCAAATCTAAATTACAGTCAGTTTTCGAACCTATACAATTAGGATTTGGCACGAAAGGTGGGTGTGAGGCAGCCGTCCATGCCTTAAGAACCTACCTTTCGTATGATGATTGCGAAATTGTAGTCAAAATTGACGTCATAAATGCTTTCAATTCAGTAAACCGCGATGCCATGCTGACAGAAGTTAAGAACAAAATTCCGGAACTCTATCAATACCTGCTTACCTGCTACGCAGAACCTTCAAAATTAATTTACCGTTCCCATGAACTTTCTTCGGAGGTCGGCTGTCAGCAGGGCGATCCCCTCGGGCCAGCAATTTTTAGCTTGGCTATAAATCCGATTATTCAAAATTTAAAATCGAAATTTAATGTTTGGTATTTGGATGACGGAACCCTGGGAGGCGATGGACACTGTGTTATCTGACTTATCAGATATTAAAACAAATTTCGAAAATATTGGTTTAGAATTAAATTTTAGCAAATGTGAACTCTTTATTCAAAAAACTTCTTACGGTTTGGATAATTTAAAATCCAAATTAAATTTTCTGGCACCCAATATCAAAATAGTAGACAGAAAGTTACTTTGCCTCCTGGGTTCTCCCATCTTTGAAGAATCTTTTCCTGATTATATTACTAACACTATTTATAAATTCCAAAGTCACGCAAATTGTTTACTCGAAATCAGTCCTCATTATGCTCTTATAATTCTAAAGTTTTGTCTTTTTGTCCCTAAATTTACTAATGTGCTTCGCTGTAGCCCTTTTTGGAAACATCCAAATTTGCTTTCACCAATAGACGATTTAGTCAAAACTAGTTTAGAAATGATTTTAAATATTCATCTCAATGAACCATCTTGGTTACAAGCATCCCTCCCTATTCAGTTTGGCGGTTTAGGAACCCGCAAAATTTCGAGTGTTGCTTCCCCAGCCTTTTTGTCGTCCACCCATAGCACGTCACGTCTCATAGGTAATGTCCTAAGGGCTTTGCCCACAAACTATGAGACTGCGGGCTTGGAGGATGCCAAGAATGCTTTTCAAATTGCTTGTCCGGGTAAAGAATTTTCAGACAACCTAAAATCTCAAAGGAGCTGGGACGATATTTATTGCGATTTAACATACAAATCGATTCTGAGCCGCAGTTCAGGTCCGGATCGCGCAAGACTTTTGGCGGTCGGAACCAGAGAGGCCGGTCATTGGCTACATGCCCATCCTTCTCCATATACCGGTACCTTCCTGGATCCGACCTCGCTTCGTCTGGCGACTGGTCTGCGGCTTGGGGTCACGGTATGCACTCCACACACATGCCCTTGTGGCACGGACGTGGACCGACTGGGTCACCACGGACTTTGTTGTCAAAAAAGTGCAGGCCGCTTTTCAAGACATGCGACACTTAATGACATAATCCGCCGGTCTCTTGCCAGCATCAATGTGCCTGCTCTTCTTGAGCCGACTGGCATTGTCAGAGATGATGGCAAAAGACCTGATGGTGTGTCTTTGGTCCCGTGGAGTTTGGAACGGATGCTTGTGTGGGACGCTACCTGTGTAGACACACTGGCACCGTCCCACCTCCAACGGACTACTTCTAAAGCGGGTGCAGCGACAGAAAATGCCGAAAATCTGAAAGTTATTAAATATGGAGGCCTTGGCAGAGAGTACAACTTTGTACCCTTTGGCGTCGAGACCCTCGGTCCGTGGGGTCCCAGTGCGCATAAGTTATTTGCGGAAATCGCGAAACGTCTAGTTGATGTAACTGGTGACCGAAAAGCTGGCGGCTTTCTCGCGCAACGCATCAGCATTGCAATACAGCGAGGAAATGCCGCCAGCATCCTCGGTACAATGCCCCGAGGGCCTTTATTAAGCTTAACTTAGTTTTAATTTAATTTAGTTAATGTTAATAATCATCTTGTAATTTGGTTATGCAAATATATGTATAGTTTTTATGATCTTCATTAAAATTAAATATACATAGATCATCAAAGGACTGTAATGTCTCCCGGTTGCTTCCTGTTGAATTGACCTCTCATGAACCAGAATCGTAACGTATTCTGTTGTGCTAGCAAGTAAGACGATCACCCCATCTGTTTTGTCATTGGTTAATAACTGACGAATTGAGGACATAGTACCTATAGTCAGCGTCAAAAATATCGGGACGAATCGACTGTTCAAAATGATCTCAAAAACTAAGAAAATTAAACTTTGTCTCGATTTCATCAAATTCCTGTCAGAATGACAGTTGTCGTGTACTTTCTTCATTTTGAAACAGCCAGTCTATTCTGTACAAATCTCACCGTGAAACCTTAGGTGAACTGAGCGTGAAGTGAGCTCTAATTCCACCTTTTGCTAGGGATGACACTATTGACAGCTGACTTTAAGCTCACTTCACTTAAGTTTTCACGGTGTTATTATTACAGAATAGCACTGCTGTTCTTGTGTCATTGAGTTAATATTTAATTTTCATAGTTGTTTAGATCATATTGAACAGTCTGTTCGTCTCGATATTATTGACGCTGACTGTACCTACACCTACTTAGACTTACTTACTCATAAGGTGTAGTGTAATCTGCACTTGAATTGCATAACGCAATCACAATCCAATCAATCACAATCTGACAGATTTTGAAGGATATTCCTAATCCATTGCTTTATATGTTCGAAAAATTTGTCCGCTCACGTAATACAAGGTAAATAAGGCAATGAATGTTGTTGAACTGTCAAAATGAAAGCCATTGCTACTGTAAGTGTGATACGCGATTACCCCGCTGAAGGCAAGCATCAATATTTTGAAAACTACACCCCAATTGCGAAAAAAACTTTTTTTCACAGTCCAAAAGATTTTGAAGGATATTCCTAGTCCATAAAAATGATAAATGATAAATGATTTATTTCTGTAAGTAGGTTTGTACAAACACTTTTACACGTCAATCATATTTTTAAAATAAAGCTAAATGAGGTCGGCGTTTCCTATCTGACTACTCTGAGAAGAAAGGCCGAAACAAACTCAGAGATCAGTCTCCTTTAAAGTCCAGACATAATCTTGGTCAGGTCATGTGAAGGCCATGAGATTGGTGTCTGAAATGGTCCTTTTGAGGAAAGAACCACACAGATTGAGTGGACCTGTCCAGTCAGTGCACGCATTTGTCAGTAATCGTGCAGCTCAACTCAGAACTTAAGGAGCTCAACGATTCGACGAACAATACCAAAGAAAGAACATTTGGGTAGGCCGCATAAATTACTCAAACTGCCAGACCATGATTAATACTAAATGAGAAAAAAAAAAAAAAAAACAACAATGACCCACATAGGCATTGCTTCATATCTATGTTTGAAAAATTCGCTCGACAAAGTACATAACGCAAAAAATGTTGTCGAATTGTCAAAATGAGAGAAGTTGCAATGTTATGTGTATTACCCCGCTGGTAATAATCAAGTGGTCTCATTAACTTGATTTTAACTGCCAGCAGTTGATATCTATAAATATTTGGGGTACCTACATATCCATACCCGTAGGTAACCGAAATATTTACGGTTCCATGACAATGCAGCCGACGACGGATCCCTAATACTTAGCGGCCATTCACACGTTGCTGTCTCTTACGATAGTTTAACGGTAAAAAGTTGGGTTCACATGTCAACCTCCTTCTGTTCATGAATACGGAATAAATACGGTATGAAACTACCATGTGGTCCTAAAATTATACAGTAAATTAACGTACCTTTTGATCAACGCATGTGAACGGGGCCTTACAGTAGGTACCTATCTAAAGAAAGAGTATCATAATGCGCAGATATATGATTTTAGTGACTTTAATAATTATGTTAATGTCATATAATGCAAGAAAGTTGTACAAAAAATGTATGTTAAACTAGAACGCATACACATCAATTATTCTGTATGTGAATATTTATATATTATAGTAAAATACTTTAAGAAATAAACTCAGGAAGAAATCTCTGCTCAAAGCATTAAAAACGATATTACTTTCAAACTACCATGTTTTTTTTTAATGAATAGACTATTTTATTATCCAAAATTCTATATGTTTTTTTTCAATTAAGTAGTAATATTTTCATTACTAAAAATAAATATTCTCTATGAAACCGAACGCCGGCGCGGCACGCGGCGTGAGTGCGACGCGCATTTGTATGGTCAAGGTCAACGGCGATTACCCGACCCTTAAGGCTGCGGCTGCGCAGGTAGGACTTAAGCTGCGGTTTCCTAGAAGAGAGGCCGCCACATAGCGTCGGCAATGTCTCGGCGAATGACGTCACTGAAACGTTATTATGAAAGTATGTTGTTGTGTTTTCCTAAAGAGCGTGACACCGTAAAGTCAAACCCCGGTGACATCATTTTTATGACAGCTGTCTCTTCTGTACGTCCTATAGCTCCTACCTACCGACTAAAGACGCACGCGCAGCGAAGACGCAATTTACTCAGTTGTCTAATTGTCATGAGTGGGTTAGAAGTTACCAACTTCTCGAGAGGAACTCAGTTCTTGTAACTTCCAAATAGAACGCAAAACTATTATTAAGTAATCATTTTATTTCAGAATAAACATTCCATACATTGTTAGTAAATAATACTAACATAAAAAGTTAAAAGTTAGTAAAATTATTAATTATTTATTCACTTTTATTTACAAATGCTCTTCTTAATATTATAAAGGGCACCTCCAGGTCCGTGGACGGTGTTCCATTGCCGCACAACCGGGTAACCAGCCCTTCCCAATATGGTATTCAGAAGGCTGTTGGCGCTGCCTCGAAGACAACGCATCATAGACAAACTGAAAAACATGACCAACACCTAAGGTAAATGAACACCTACGAACTGCAAGTGCTCAATGCTAAGGTTGTCAAACTCAAACTCAAAGCATTTATTTTCAAATAAACCAAATACAGGCACTTTTGAATTGTCAAGGGGTCGGTCAGTCAGAAAGATGAAGCTTCCTATTGAGAAGAACGGAGAAGAGTTTCCACGGACACTCTTTTAAATTAAAATATTGTTAAAACAATATTGGTTACATTATTCATGTTGAAATTATACATGTGAGAACAATGCAGAAAGGTTAAAAGTGTCCGTAATAAAAAGATAAAATCAAAACAATTGAAAAATCAGCCCTGGCAGCTAAGACGCATGGATCAGCACCATTCAGCTCAACCATTTTGAAAGAAACTTAATGATCTAACACGTCATGTCCTTGAGACCATGCCTTACATCTTGTCATATTTGCAATAATATGGGCGACTTCTTTTAGCTTAAATCTGAACCGCTCATAATCTGCAACCTCAGCATCGAGCACCTGCTCCACACATTCTTGAAGAGACACTACCCTAAAACGATCCCTAAATAAGTCGGCTATTTGGCGTGGATCATTCCCCTTGTCACGTTAAAATGATAACGATTATTTTCTAAGTATTTACAATACGCAATAAAATCCTCCGCGATATTTATGATAGATGAATTGCCTATGGATTTTATGATACAAAGCCGTAAATAATTTTAAGTGGCCATGAAAGTCACGAAAATAATATAATAAACTTTTCATGGTAGTCGACTAAACAAGATCAAATCGAAATATAGCCAGTTAAAAAAATATACGTTTTGCTTTATGTTCTTGATTGTGAATCCTAACTATCCTAACTAATACTAAATAAACTGAAATATCGGAATCGTGCCTCACTTTTTTCAGTTTGAAGTTTCTTTCTAGAATGGGCATTTAACTTGCATGTTTGAATTTGAAAAATATTTTAGAAGAAAAAGTGGATAGCAATGTGATCCATTATTTGATATGTTTTTTATATGGAAGGATGCGTGCTATGGATGCGTTTGATATCGCCTCCCCTCACCGCGCCGCAGCCGCTCCTCGTGCCTCCCTACAGTCGATGCATCGCATAGCTCGATCTTCCTCGCGCAGCTACCTCGCGGCGGCGCATCTTCATAGCACATCTTACTCGCTCCGCTACACAGGTTAGCATTCGTGGAAACGGTCACATAGTTTCGTAGCTTAGCTTTCACATCCTCGCAGCATAGCACATCCCTGGTGGAAAAGCAGCCTTATTCTTCTAGTTCAGAGTAGTTCGGATTGACAACAGAAAACCGTTTGAAAAGTTTTGGATTATCAGGATGCATCAGTCTATATAATGTTTCCACTGATGGGACACAAGTCTCCTCTCTGCGAGAGGAAGTGGGCCGTTATCCATCACACGGGCCTAGTGCGGGTTGGTAGATATGACATGTCTTGGAATTTTGGTTCTAGGACATGCCGGTTTCCTCACGATGATTTCCTTCACCGTTTTAAGAGCAGGGGAAATTATTTACACAAAGTAAAGCGCCTGTCTGGGCTCGAACCCACGACCTACAACTCGTAAGTCGGGGCTGTTACCCACTGGGCCACCACTGCTGGATGAGAAAATTGAAATTAGGTATATTAGTTGCAGCGGATGGTTGTGGAGGTCAGATAGGTAGTCTCATGTAAAATACTGGTATTGAGCTGTATTCATTTAGACTGGAAGACGACCCCAACATGGGTGGGAAAAGGCTAGGCAGATTATGAATTTTCAAAGATGAAATTACTCGTATGTCGGTTGAGATCATAAATGCAAAATATTTTGTTTGTTTAGTACGCTTTTGCGTTAGAACGGCTGAACGGATTTGGATGAAATTTGAAATATGAGTGGACCATGACCAGGGTTAGGAAATAGTATACTTTTATCCCGGTATACGTACCCGTAGGATTATTTCCGAACTACACGTGGGTGAAGCCGCTGGTAAAGTCTAGTAATATTATAAATGCAAAAGTGAGTTTGTTTGTTTGTTACTCAATCACACAAAACCAGCTGGAATGATTTCGATGAAATTTGGCACACAGATAGACCTTGATCTGGGTAAGGATATAGGCTATTTTTCTTCCCGGATCGTAGACGAAGTTGCGGGCAACAGCTAATCTTCTAATATATAAAAGTTTGTGGTCGCAGTCCTCCGAAACGGCTCGACCGATTTTTATGATTTTTTTTAATGTATATTAGGTAGGCATGAGAATACGTCGTAAAGTATATTTCATACCGCTAATACTTCGGGATCGAGACTTACGCGGATGAAACCGCGGGGCGCAGCTAGTAAGCTATAAAAATGATTAAAATGTTTAATTATATGGACAAATAATGCGTGAGTTTATGTATGCCCAGCTAATAGAGATAACTCTGTAGGTAACAACGCTGCGAATATTAAATAAGCCCGATACCTAGCACTACACTACAAAAAAAAAAACAAATATTTTATGAAGTATTTTGTTTCTTTAAGCTTTATGATTTTATGTGGTGTTTTTTCGTCTGTGAGTAAAATACAGAAAAAACTTTTATTGTAGGTTGTAGGTAAAACGACTTTCCTCAATCTTAAGAAACATTTTAATGTAAATATAATATTCGTGATTTATTCGACTGTACCTACTTATTTTATTGAAAATGAGGGTTCTGAAATGGTTGAGTAATGTTTGGCATTCACCTTTGCTTTAATATGATTTTTACATTTAGTTTTTAGGATTCCGTACGTCCGAATGAAAAACGGAACCCTTATAGGATCACTCCTGTGTCTGTCCGTCTATTACAGCCAATTTACTCCGAATCTAATTGCCGATTAAGTTGAAATTTGGTACATATTGTAACGTTACGATTGGCCGGAGGGCCAGTCGTAAGTCACGTTAAAAAAAATAAGATTATAGTACTACTAAATATTAAAAAGTTTAGACTAGATATTAAAAAGGTTAGAGAGTTCCAGGCTTCCAGTTCGAGTGTACGGGACGCTTGGACGGCAGGATACAGGATCGGCTAGCAGCAGCTGGACAGGATCGGCAGGTAGTTGTGAGACTGGATCGGCAGGCAGCAGTGGGACAGGGCTGGCAGACGAGACAGAGCACGAAGAAGAGGCTGTTATTTCACACGCCGTAGTTGATCTCGCCGCCGCAGTCAGTCGGCAACTCTGTCCAAAGGAGTAAAACGTCCCTTGTTAACCAAGAGGTTTTGTTTTATGGTAATTTATTGGTATGTTTGTGTGTAATTGGTGCGACTTGTTTCACACTAGCAAGGGAAATGGCTTAGTGTCTAACGCCTTGATGATAGATTGCCCTAGTAATGGGAGGGCTCTCCGTCCTGGGGTGGACTAGTAAGAGGGTGGCGTTGTCTAAATCTCGCCGATACGACTGCCAGCGGAGGCGCCCTACAGCACCTCACGCTCCACGGGACAAGTGTCTGGACCTCCCATGACACACAGGAGTGGTCGGCTACGGTGTCCCAAGCCACGCGACTATAACGCCTTCGGCCTTATAGATCTCCCAAAGGCGTAAGTGAGAGGGCCGGAGGTTATTGAGAGTGAATCACAAATCACACACTATGATTATATTTTCACACTTTACAATAATAAGTTAGGTATTAGTATATAGAATGGTTTTAGACTAAAGTAGACTGCACAAGACTGAGAACAGCTGACCAAGACTGAACTGACTGAACAAAACTGACTGAACCAGACTGAAACTGAACTAGACTGACCCTTGTCAGGTCTGATGACCGCTGTTATGGATTCTGGCAAAAGTTCTAGAAGTTTCTGTTAAGCATTATTCAAATTATTTGTTTAAATGCCTGCCGGGATCAATAAAAACGGTTTACATGAGTACATAGCCTAAGTTAAGTCTGGAACAACCTTTATCATGGCAGCTATGCATAGAGAAGGAAAATCTAGGCAGATGACAAATTATGATGAAAGATCAAAAAATAGTAGATTATTAACCAAGGGGATAAAGCAGTGTCTTCTGTCGCGGGTGACGATTTAAGTTCACCCAAGACTAAGACAGCTTTATCACCGAGGAAAATACTCTACTTTTCCTACCATTTGCGAAAAAATTAACACAATAATAATATGAGATAAGCATTTATTAAAAATAATGACAATTAAAAGTAAAAGTTAACATTCGAAACATTGGTCCAATTATTGATAGAGAGAGTTACATTTTTGTTTGGTACATTTATTGTTGATGAGTTAATTTGAGTATTTCTCTGTTCTTGCGTCTGAGGAACTTGCGTTTCATTGTAGATAGTATACGTCGGAGATAGTGGTGGTGGTGCATCGTGAGTTACGGCCGAAGATAAGATGCCGGAAGTTGATGGCTGTGGCTCTGATGGATTAAGTTTTATATTTTTGTTAATTTGACTGCTTAATATGGTTTTATTCGCCATTGAGCTTTCGATATAACCCTCAGCTACTCCATCAGAGCTCCAACCACCGTGTCTTTTTATTGACGTAATATCCGCCCCTGAATCCGCCAAGAAAGTCGCCGAAGTTCTTCTAAAGCAGTGACCGGTGTAGAGTTCAACATCTTTAAGTTTTAAATATTTAGCAATTTCCTTTGGCATATTGCTAATTTTATTTTTGCCTGATGGCTTGTCGAGTACATTTCCCATTCCGATAGTTTATAAAAAATCTATTGTTTTCCATGTTGGTAGGACGTAATGCTTGGTATTTATGAATGATTTTAGTATATTGTCCTTGTACAATGAATGGCCGATTTTTCTTCGTCTTAGTTTCCTTTACATTAATCAGCAGCAACTCATTGGAATGATTTTCAACGTCCTCCACCTTTAAGTTTACAAGTTCACATCCGCGGCAAGCACCTTTGGGTCCAAAAATTAAGGCCACCTATAACAAAGATAAAAAACAGGTAAATATATAGAATAATTACCATTACTATGATACGAAATATTCATAGTTAAATCATGTATACTTACTTTTGTGGCCAGAAAAATTTCGTCAGGAGCTTCATTAAGAAATTTTTCCACATTTTGAGTCGTAAAAATTTTAGACTTCTTTGCGCAATGCCCTTCTGATTTTCTTTTTAAAAAGCCAGTAATTTCGTGAATCTATTTATTTCAATGCTGTGTTTGATGCTTATTGTAGCTTTTAGTTTTGAGTATATGCACCAAAGTGTATTCGGATTCTTTGTCTTGGATAAATAATCAAAATAGACAAGAAGTACTGATTCTGAAATTGATAGGCCTTTCGCACTTCTCCACGTTGAAAATTCTTCATAAGTTTTTAGATAATTTTACTTGGATTTTGTTAGAAGCAAATTATTTATAATTGCGGCAGCATTTGCACTGATTGAATCTGACAATTCACTGTCACTGTCGCTTTGATTTAACATCGTAACATATTTTCAGAACATTAACTTATTTATAAAAATAAATTAAAATAAACTTAACGTTTATGTATTTGAAGAAAACAAAAACGCGGCAAATTCCTAGACTAATATTTTTTGTCGGAAAAGCAAAGGCATCAAGCTCATACGGCCTCGTCGGTTTTCGTAATTTTATTTAATAATCATAACTGCATAATTTTTCAAAAAGATGTATAATGCTTTATATACAAACTCAATGGTGTAAACACAGATGTAGTTCAGTACAAATTTCGGTAAGTATTCCAAATTTAAATCACATTCTCCCCCTAGAGGATGAATGAAATTCAGTACAATTTTCTTTCCCTGTTTTTAACAGATTAAAAATGACTATTGTTATGTTCGCTTTTTGTGGCATAGAATGTCAGTTTTTTGAGCAATTGGTACGAAAAAAAAAATATGATAAAAATATTCTAAGATTTTACAACAAGAGAAAATTAATAATATATAGTACAGTTTTCAGTGTTAGAAACAGTTCATTGTGGTCTTGTTTTTCAGCTGTGGTGTTCAAACATTGAACATATGTAAGAAAGTTAGAGAAATAATATGATTTCATGTTTGAACCAAGGAAATAGTAGTGATTGTAACAACAATTATTGAACATATCAGCCTTTTATATAAATATAATATAAAGATGTGGCTTTGTTTAGCAAAATACCACAATCCATGAATTTCTGTGAATACAGACGTGTAATGTAAATAAACGAATTTTGAATGTGGGGTTTGCTTTTGAGAGGCAAACAAAAAAGGGGGGGGGGGGGGTTGCCATAATCGCCACGCTTGGCTGGCAGGCGGGTTGGCGATCGCGATCGCAGTAAAATGCATAGAGAACGTTGCTGCCCATTCTCTAGTAAGTCCCTTAGTCGCCTTTTACGACACCCACGGGAAGAAATGGGATGGTACTACTCTTTACATAAATAGATGGAAAATGACCATTCCCCCCTTACCTTCGAAACTACCGAGCCTAAAATTTTGAAAAAATACAGAAACTACTCGTAGTTCTAGATTACAGGAAAATCTACATGGGCTTAAAGTAACATGGTAAATCTCTCAATATTGTGCGTACAAACTTACATTTGCAGGTGAAATGTAAAAGGGAGAACATGTTTTTCAACTACAATGTTAAGTTTGTTCTTGGGACACAATCATCCCAAGTCGGAACCCATCATTGTGCGTGGTCCGACACGCACCCGGCCGGGTTTTTTTTTAAATTTGACATTTAAAATGCTGTAATGTTAAATTAACATTCATTACATTTCCCCATACTCAAAACTTGACTAAAGTGAAGAAAACAAGAAAGAATATTCGTTTATTTGCGGTAAACATAACGCAGAACACAAACACGAAGTATCAAGTTGGGGAAAATATTCATCACATCCACGCAAAACTGCCATCGCTCAGCATAATGCTGCTATAGAGGAACAACATGAACGTGTAAAGTTCACTCATCCTCCATAGAAAGGGAGGATCCTCCGACCAGACGGGTGTCGTGTCTGGTCGACAACTGCCCGACGGTTGATGTGGGGATGTTGTATATATCCATATATCCCAGTTGCGCGGTAAAATCTGCTTGCGCGATGCAGGATTTTGCGTGACGTCAGTGTGTTGCGTAGTTCGCATGTGGCGATGTAGATGCCGCCACACTGCGACCCTATGCGAGACAGAGCACCAGCGCTGGTTTTCAGCGACAGCTGGCGTTGACGTGATGACGTCAACAGGTGCAGCATTACACAATAACATATAATTAACTACATTTAGAACTATTATTACTTACCATAGACAGAGACTACAAAAAACCATGCTAAGGTTCTGATGAATAGCTTTATTCCTTTTGCTATTCACACATGGCCGTACTAAATTCTACCCGCAACTCCGTCTGCGGACAGTCGTTAAACCATGTCATTTACCGGATGAAAAAAATAAATAATTAAAAAAATGAAAAACACGCCTGCCTTGTCGAAATTACAAAAAAATAACAAAAAAAATAAATAAAAACAAGCTAAATGATTTTGAACTGAATACCAATCTTTTCAGCGAAGTAGAAAAAACATACATGAACCGTGAATAAAGAAACTCACAAACATACATAAACCCTGAAAACATAACACTCCTTTTTTTGGGCATTCATGTAAAAAGTATACATAATCAGCCTATAATGTTCCCACTGCTGGGACACTGGCCTCCTCTCTGTGGGAGGCAGTGGGCCGTAACCTACTACGCGGGCCCAGTGCGGGTTGGTAGATGTCACATGTCTTCGAATTTTTTGGTTCTAAGACATGCCGGTTTCCTCACGATGTTTTCCTTCACCGTTTTGAGAGCAGTGGTTATGAAATTATATACACAAAGTAGAGCGCCTGCCTGGATTCGAACCTACGACCTACAATTCGTAAGTCGCGGCCGTTATCACTGGGCCACCACTGGTCATCTAATAAAAAAAGTATCCTCTGTATTAATTCAGAGTATAAACTATATTTGTGCCTGCAAATTCGTTATGTTTTTGAGTTATTATGTAATTAACATCCAAACATACAAATTTTCATAGTTATAATATTAGTTGGATTCTGTACTCCTTCAATCTGTTTTGATTTCAAGCGCCACAAGATACAGTATAATAATATGCGTATGTCATGACACTGCGACCTACCAACGACACTATCAGGCTCATCCCTCGCGTGTCACCACTAATTAACATATTAATTACTGGCAATACATGCCGTGATTCACGCAACGCCGAACCCTATTCGTGTGAGGGATATGAAACCCGGGAAATGACCGGCCTATTTATTTTTTTTCGATGTAGGTAAAAAATACATTTTATTTCCCTAGAATACGAGTACCGATATCATATTTTAGTTACAGGAAAATAAGAGACTAAATGTATGTGTTTTTTAGTTGTGGTACCTACCCCACACAAATTCGTATACCAGTTCTTGCTATGTAGTGCTGTAAATAACAGTGATAGGAAGTTATTATAACATCATCAACATACACCAAATGGAAAACATACGTATTATTGATGCTAACTCAAAAACTACTCAACCAAAGTTAATCAATAGGACTACCGCAAAAGCTTCCTCTACCAAATGAAAAAAAGATTGTTTAAAATCAGTCCACAATTGATGAAAATATCGATGAAAATGAAAATAAGATATAAAAATACTCGATTATGTGTTTTTTTTTTAAATACGCAGATGAATTGCGACCTCCTTTTTTAAGAAGTCGTTTATAAAAGGTATCTCAACACACTAAAATCACTCTACCTACATTGATTAAAAAAGTATTGTACTTTTTGCAAGTAACATACGTACCTAGTATGAATAGTTGACTACATCATTGCTGTAAATACCTCTTTTGATAAAGAAAAACAGGAAATTTAAACTTTAGGTTGAAACTATCCAACTGAGCAATGGGTAGCTCACCGTCCGGTAAGGACCAGGCCCGGGTCGACGGCGCGTTGTATTCCACGCGCGCCTCAAAGAGATGTCGTCAGCACAAATGTAGTTGTCCACTAGGGCCGATGCCTGCCGGGGTCGCGGGAAGGCACTAAAGGGTCACCGAGGCCTCTGGCAACACAGGCAACAGAAAGGAATACGGGTGGGTTTTAGTCAGTAAGAGTCTGACACACTCTCCCGCTCCGCCCAGAGCGGGAGAAGTTATTTGACGATTTCCAACACAAAAAAAAAACTATCCAACTATTACGTCTCGTATATATGTACCATGTTTTTTGACGTGCAAGTGATATTCAAACTTAGGATAGGTATACCATTTTAGACATGGATCTACATGGTCCTCACATGATCTGACCAAGATTATGTCTGGACTTTAAAAGAGAATTTGACACTTGAGTTTGTTTCGCCATTTCTTCTCAAGGGTAGTCAGATCGGAAATGTCGACTCCATTTAGCTTTTTTCTTTTTTATAATATGACGTGTAAAAGTGATTCTGATATCCTATATCCAATTTCATTTCATTTCCTGACATTGTGTGTAATGTGAGCACTAACTATAATATTACAAGTATTTTCGGAAATCCCTTAACGATCTCTAAACAGCCTCCCACTGTTGGTGTCAATGGCCCTAATCCCCAAAACCTTTTGTAAGTCGAGTAGACAGTTATGAATGCGCGGATAAGTCAGCAGAATCTCTTCGTGACTCCTACAATTTGTCTGAAAGTATAAGCAACAGATACGCTCTTTTCATTTCGCTACCATTGTGTAAAAAACATAAGTAATAACCAAGTATTTTAAAACATCCCCGCTATTGTTAACAAACAAACAAAATGTCTGCATTTTTGATTTATATAAATTCCACTCCGTAGAGTTCTGTATTGTTAAAATAAAGTGTTTTATTGAAATTCATGTCTTGCACATCTTAAAATAGAGGAACATCTGTGTGGCTGTGAAGAATACTAATCCGAGAATGTTCTGTTTGTGCAACATCTCGGTTGCTTTTAGCCAATATTCGAGCGAGTTGAAGAAATGTAACAATATAGCGTAGAAGAAACTGGAATCAAGTGACATTTTGCGGAGTATTTTAACTACACGTACCGTATATTAGATACTGACAGTTCTTAGCAGTCATGCTGATCATAGCTTTCTATACTTAAGAATTGCTATAGAAAATGTCCGTTCAATTAGACAATACCGATTGAATTCAAACTGTACTACAATAACGGGTTCACTTCCATTTGTACAAGATATTTCGCCAACGTGCATAATTCATAAACGATTCAGGTCCATAAACAAAGGATCTGTATCTCTTTGTCTATACATATTGGAATTCCACTCACTTTACCAACTTCGAACAAATAAACCCTTTTCAAACGTGAAATTTAAAATCCTAACATTTGTTCCATTTGTACCATTTCCAATTATTGTGTGAATCTCGAAGTACATTAGCTTAATAGCTTGAAAAGCTTTTGCTGAACAAATTCAGGTCGTATACGGGACGTTTCTGAAAGGCTGCTTCCATCAATTGGTGTCAAGCTAACTGGTACTCATATATAGAAGTACGATGGGGTTCTTTAATTTTTTTTAAAAGTGAAGAAGTTATTGATTGGCTAGTGCGGTTTAAAAACAGGCGGCAAGTACTTAAGGCGCAGATATATGATTTTAGTGACTTTAAAATCTGTTATTACGCCTTCTTATACTTAATGCAAATAAGCTATGCAAAAAATGTATTTTAAACTAGAACGTATACAAATCAGTTCTGTATGTGAATATTTAAGCATTATAGTAAAATACTGTATAAAATAAATTCAGGAAGTAATGTCTACCCAAAGCATAAAAAACGATATTACTTACAAACTACTTAAGATATTTTCATGTTTTTTTTATATGAACAGGCTATTTTATTATCTTTATTTATATCTGCGATTTTTTCGAATATTCATATTTTTGTTCCTAAAAATAAATATTCCCTATGAAACCAAACGACGGCGCAACGTGAGCGCGACAGGAAAAACTGGCAATAAATAGTGCATATATTCTGTGGACTCTGTTCAACATAGCAATAACAATGTACAGACTGATTAAAAATTAATACTAAACATCACTCAGCTACTCTTTAAAGTTGTTTAATTCTGGTCCTCTAATCCTGAATTACGGGAATTAATACTTCGCGTTAAATAAACCACGACCCTCGCGGAATTATGTCAAAACAATTTTGTTTGGTAGCCTGATTGATGTCAAACCCAGTTAACTCGAAAACAAACAAATTAACAGAACAATCGACACACTGATATTAATTTTAGGACAAAATGCAACAACGGAGTTGTTGGCTGTTCAATAAAGGCTTCTACATACTGGCGCGACTTGTCGCACGACACGTCGCGACACAAAGGCACCGCTTGTAGCGCTACACGCGGTGTCTTTGTGTCGCGTCGCGTCTTAATGTCTTAATGTCCTTAATGTCCTGAAAATAATTATGTGAGTACTTTATTTGAAAAACAAAACTAAAACTAAACTTTGTCTAGTGTAAAAATGGATTGATTTTATATTTTATTAGGCCGGCCTGTTGGTACCTTCAGACTGGCCTCAAAATTACAACATGTAAGTACCTAGTGGTCACCCTCATCCCTAATCGATCCGCTAAGCGTGGTGATTGTGCCAGTATTCGTCAGGGCTGTTCACAGAAGCAGTTCCAACAAGAGGTTCATAACCAGCAATGGCCACCTGAGACTGACCCAGTACACCAGTCCATCACCTTTATACCGCGTGCAACTTTTAATTACAAAGTTTGGTTCAATTTAAGAGAGCATATCTTATGGGCACAATACGAGCGGCGAGCGCATGAATGAGTTCGTTAGAACCAACTCTGACGTGGCTAACAGCGGCTCTGAGCAAAGAGCTACGAATGTTGTATAATTTGGAGGTCGCACTTGGCAGGAAGTGTTTACATGCCCTGTATGTTACAAAAACATTTTGTCCCGACCCTTGTTCGACGAAGTGCCAGCCCGCGCCGTAGCTGAGCCTGTAGCTTTAAATTCTCCAGATAATAATAATTATCCAGTCATGATCCAGTCTGTCCCCCACCTTGCTCTCCTCCTCCTAGCGACGCCCTAAGCCGGGGTTCCTACCCCACAGGGGGTGCCCTTAGCGTGCAGTCGCTTAGTAATTTAAGAAATTCGCCCCTGGCTGGAGGCTTTGAGTTCGCTTAAGGCAGCCACAGGATAGCCCGGTTAAGTAGTCACGAAAAAAAAATAAAGTAGTCCCGGCCTCTCAAGGTCAACTACGAGAGACCTTTCAATTAAAAAAAAAAGTCATTTTGGCGGTCAAATGACGTTCACAGCGGGCACGATTTCTTTGAGGAGTGGCTGGAGAGGCGCCACGGCGTCCTCACCTTCCGCCTGACACAGGTCCTCACCGGACACGGCAGCTTCGGGAGGTTCCTGTGTCGGATAAGGCGGGAGGAAACGTCCGGGTGTCATCACTGTGTGGATCGCCCAGAGGACACGGTGGAGCATACGGTGGAGGTCTGCCCGGCTTGGGCAGAGCACCGCCGTGTCCTCGTGGAGGCGATCGGCGGCAGAGACCTCTCGCGTCCGGCCCTGGTTCAGGCCATGGTACGGAGCGAGAGGGCATGGGCAGCCGTCACCTCCTTCTGCGAAGCAGTAATGCTCGCGAAGGAGGAGGCGGGACGGTTGAGGGAAAGGCAAGTTTCGCGCCCTCTCGCCCCTAGCCGCCGCAGGAGACGCCCAGGGCGTCGGGAATCCCGGGCGGATTTCCGGCCACCGTAGGCGCAGGCTTGCGGACGGTGAGCAATGGGTAGCTCACCGTCCGGTAAGGACCAGGCCCGGGTCGACGGCGCGTCGTATTCCACGCGCGCCTCAAAGAGATGTCGTCAGCACATATAGTAGGGGTCCACTAGGGCCGATGCCTGCTGGGGTCGCGGGAAGGTAATTATGGGTCACCGAGGCCCCCGCAACACAGGCAACAGGAAGGAATACGGGTGGGTTTTATTCAGTAAGAGTCTGACACACCCTCCCGCTCCGCCCAGAGCGGGAGAAGTTATTTGAGGATTTCCCACCATCAAAAAAAAAAAAAAGCGGGCACGATTGGTGAAATTTTTGCAAGTTTTGTGAAATGTATTAAAAACTTTGGGTCTCGCGTCAAAAGAAATTTGTAGCGCTATGGCTTGTTTGTCGATGCTAACATAAGAAGCTTTTAATGATTTCTTTCACGCGTTCACGTTTTGAATTGCGCGAACATGTGTGAGATATATATAAGCTTCAAAGTCAAACTCAAATAATTTATTGCAAGTAGGCACATAAAAGGCACTTCTGATCGTCAAAATTACAAAAAAATAGAATTGATTCTAGTCGCCCCTTCCAAAAGGTAGTTTCGTATGGGGAAGAATGGGCAAGAAACTCCACCGTTACTCTTTTAAAATGTTTTACAATGTTTTGTATTAATTATATCATTATATGTGAAGACGATGCACCTAGAACAAAATGACTATACCACCACAATGGGTAAAAAGAATTAAATAGTAAGCAATGGCAGATAAATTAATTATGTGATAGATACATGATGCTACATGATGCTTATTAGGAGAATCGCCGCGGGAAAAGAGTCGAGTGCGGTTTTTCTCTGGTGTTTTCTTTTCTGATTCTGTTTACTGAAATAGTTTGAAGTTAGAATTTATTTATTAGAATCCTGCTAGGAGAGATGGTAGCCAAGATGTGTTCAACGATCTATTTACCTAAGCATCATGTTATAGGACAGGCTAATACACATACATTTGGAATACATAATTCTGTGTTCCAAAAATTTTGTATACGAAGCGTCATGCTTGTGACATACAATGAGCACGTTTGTCCTTCGTTCCAATCGAATGTCTCTTCAATGCAGTCCCATCGGCAAACAAGTGTGTGACATTTATAGGGTATTCCGAATAAACGACCCATTCACGATCCTGCAAGGTGGTTCTACCTTTCAATCCGAGATTTCATTTGTCTAGCAACATGCGACAGTGACTGCAATCAGAGTAGTGAATGGGGTATCGTACACGTTAACCTTCATTATTGGCTACGGATGATTCCATTAGGTCTCAAAGAAGGCAGGTAGGTTGATCTGTAAGTTCATGAAACGTGTCAATCTGTAAAGCAATTCAATAGCAATATTTTAGTGTACCTACTACAGACAGAGCGACATTTGATATTTTTAACTTCCGACAAAAACAGAGGGGTGTGATGAGTTTAACGTGAATTTGTGTGTCTGTCTGTGTAGTTTCCGACGGCATTGTATTTCCCGAACGGCTACACCGAGTTCTTTTTTTTACGATTGACGGGTAACGAAAACGCCATACAGACGAGGTTTATACCAATAAATGACAAATAAAGCAATAAAATCAATAATGATTGCATGCTATTGCAGAAAATAAATATTCATTAGCCGTCCTCTAACTTATACTTAATAGACTTAAAGCCTTTGACTTTTTAGAGACTGTCTTTTTAGGGACTGGTTCTATAACTCAAGGGTTGACGCTAAACAACAGGGTTGTGTAGCGTCACCGTGGCTGTTTAACTTGTACATGGATAGTTGTCTGATAGATATGAAAGAGGGTGAGTGCGGATTGAGAATGAATGAGTTGCCTATCAAATTCCTTCTTTACGCAGATGATCAAGTTCTACTTGCATCGTCAGCAGAACAGTTGCAAGACATGGTGATTGTGATGGATGAAGCATATAAGATGAAAGGGATGAATATAAATGTGAGTAAGACGAAGGTCATGGTGTTTGAAAGAGAAGAGGATATATCGGTGTGTGATGTGAAAATAAATGTTAAGAGTGTAGAGCAAGTAAGTGAATTTTTATATTTGGGGAGTCTGTTTACAAGGGATGGTAAAATTGATGAAGATGTATGAAGAAAGGAGAGTAAATGCGGGAAATAAAGTGAATGGTGCTATACATGCGATGGTGACCAACCAGTCGATGCCCAAAGAGGCTCGACTGGCTGTTCATAATGGTGTGCTGGTGCCTACACTTATATATGGAAGTAAATGTTGGGTGTGGCAAAAGAAGCATGAAAGTAGAGTAAATGCTGTGGAAATGCGTTCCTTGAGAAGTATGTGTGGTGTGACTACAAATGATGTGGTAAGGCAACGGTGCGGTTTAAAGGAAGATGTAGAGGCAAAAATTGAAAAGAGTATGCTTAGATGGTTTGGTCATGTTGAGAGGATGAATGAAAGGCGACTAACACAAGGCAGATGTGAGTGGAAATGCCGGGAGGGGACGCCCCAGAAAGACATATAGTGACCTCATTAATGATGCTCTTCAAAAAGGTCAGGTGTGTAGTGCTCGCAACCGGCGAGTGTGTATGACCAGATGTATGAACGTAAAAGTAGCAAGTGGCGTTCTATAGTTTCTGCCTACCCCCATGGGAAGAAGGCGTGTGTTTATGTATGTATATATGTGTACTTTTTAGAGGTCTTTGTTTGTGTCGGGGGTTTTATGATTTTGTAATATTGACAAATTAATCAAAACAGTGAAATATTTGACAGCTATTACGACGTTGCCAACTTTCAGTGTCAAGTTGTGAACGCTGTTTAGATGTGCTAATCGCGTTCAGTTTCAATGGTGAAATTTGACCAATATTGGTCGCGATTCTTACGTTCGCGAATCATATTTTAATTTTGCGAGCTACCTTAGCGCTTCCCCCTTAACAATAAATCGTAAAGTTCTCATAATAGACCAACTCAAAGCATTTATTACAATTAAACCATTTACAGTTATTTTTAATTGTCAAAGTAAACAATAATTAAAATCCAATTATTATAGTATTCAACATTAATAAAATATGGTGTCTCAAATGGTTCGCATGGTTTTAATTAATATTTCGTCAATGTGAATATCATGTTGAAATATTCTGAGAATTTTGTCTAGTCATTACCAGTTCAGTATAATATGTAATTAAAAAACTTGCGTGACCAGCTCGTATGTCTGGGCTGTTTCCAAATTACATATTAGATACGAAAATTACTTTTTCGAAGGATTTTTTGTAGCATATTCCATCTAGCTGACACTAATTAAATTATATTTTTTCTTAGATTCAAAAAATTGCATGAAATCACTGTGTTTATTTTTTTCTTTTCATGTGGGCACGAACAAGTGGCAGACTAAGCATGTCGCCCCGGGCCTTAGAATGAACGTCGAAATATTTAGCACGTTGCCTCGAAAAGGTTAGGTTTTGTTTTGACTATTGTTACAGAAATAGGAGATACATGGTCGACAACAAAAAAAGCTAGAGCATCAGACGAACGGTAGAGCGAATGAAGCAAGCTCGAAATTTTTGTTTCCCGCATAGTTTAAAATTTTCTTTTAAACATTTATACAGAAATCTGAAAAACTTGGTCAAACGAGAAAAGTTTGAAAATGTAGGATGTAAGAGCGAGTGAAGCGACCTCGAAATTTTTAGCACCCCACTCCAGATAGTAAGGTTTTCTTTTGACTATTCGTACATAAATAGGTTTTACTTTGTCGATGTATTCAGATAAGTCTGGGAAATGAGACTTTAGACAAAAGCGAGCGAAGCGGTCTTGAAAATTTTAGCACCCTACATTTATATATTTAGCATGCATCTAAACTACAAACTGCCTTTTACTTCCTAAACATATTTTGGTCTTGTTTGGTATTTGATTAAAAATCATCTCATGGCGTGGTGAAAATATTATCTAGCGAGTAAGGTTGGCAGCCGTGTTGCCTTGTGTAGGTACACCGCTTTGGCTCCAGACAAAACTCAACACAAATCTAAAACTCGTGGCACGGTTTATAATATACTTATTGTGTGAAAAGTTAAATAGGTACACATTTTGCACTATGCCATCCCTTCTTGTAAAAGTCTTTAAACAAGTGTTCATCAAATCATTGAAGTTATTTAGTACAACGGACAGTTAAATTTAATAAAAGTCATCCATCTTACCGCATCAATTCTTCCCACGTCCCACCACTTTTCAGCGGGCGAAGTTAAATTGATCATTCAAAACTTGGATAATAGGCACTAGAAACGTTTGGAGCGTGCCTTAGACCTTGAGGGGGGCCAATAGGATCCGGAATTCTTCTCCTTGAACGCTTCCAGCAAACTAGTTCTTTGCCTACAATCGATTGTGAACTTTTAGTAACACTGTTATAATTTCCTTTAGAAGCGTTTCATTTTCTTTTTTTTTTGTCGTTTTAGTCCTCGTATAATGTTGGGCAATTATTGCATAGATAAGTTCTTAGAATTGGCTTTTGTTTAATTTCCTTTAAAGCAAATGGATTGAGGGAATCTGTATTAAAATTTGTTAGAGAAAAGTTGCCAAGAAGAAAAAAGCACAAAAACTACCCCGGAAAAATACAAAAAAATATTCTACCATAGAAGTATGTGTTGATTTATTTGATTTACAAAAAGCAATCTTTAATCGATTCTGTAATAATCGATATATCGCATGTACTTATTTAAAAGGATAACGGAAACCTGCTTCCCTCACTACACTATCATTCTTTTACTTCTTGTTTGCGCTTTAACGGAGACGGACGTATAACCTTCCTAGTGAATTTTAATTGGCTAATAATAATCTATACATTTTAAAAAGCCCACAACTCGTTTTATTGAAGTGTTAGAACCTAGATTTCCTACAGTATGCGAATGAAAGACTTGAGGCAGGTTTCGAAAACCATAACTAAAATTCCGCATAACGTATGGGTGTGCTTGTCTTACCCAAAACGGAGCACCACATCAGAAGTCCTGTACAAATATTCAATAGATAGGGGAAAACAGCCAGCTTTGACATACGAATATTAATGAGCCCACATTTTGCAAAGTAACGCTTCCAAGTTTGTTTAGGATGTTATGGGTTCAAATTTTTTGCTGAACACTGATCCCGGGACCTCAGCCGTACTGAAAATAGTTGGGTTGATTGGATTTCGACGTCCGCGCTCGATATGAATTCGGCGGATTTGTTCTGTGTAACACTCTGGTTTATTCCGACATGTTAGATATTGTCTGTGTTTTTATTAAATCTTTTCATTTGCTTCATTGAGTTTAAAAAGTATAAAATATAATACTTGATAAAGAATATACGAGAACGGTTAACCGCACGTCAGTAGTAACACAGTTTACGTTTTTTCTTTCTTTTGCGAGTAGAAACTAATTCAACTGAGCAAATGGAATGCACTCGATTTTATAATTTCCTAACATTCTGGGTCGGAATAATAATAAAATAACCGCATTTAAATAGCAGGTAAACTGCAGAAAACATGTAAGCTGAAAGAAGCATGTAATTTATTTTCTCATTTAAAATCCAGATGCCGATCAATTGTAATTGGAATATTTGGAATGGAATTTACAATCTGAATGTGAGTGCACAAAAAATTCAATTACCATTGAAGGCAGGAGAGCATGATTGAACTACTGATTAGTGTCTGTGCTGAATGAACTATTACTATGCTCGGGTTCTTTGGCGGTCACCTGGGGTTTTTATTTTTTAATGATTGAGAGTACTTCACCAAAGAGTCGTTAAGGATGATTTCCACCAAACAGCTCGATCGCATCGGATCGGAACGGATTTTACAAAACTTTAAACGATATTAAATCGTGTAATTAGTATTTAAAGTTATATTATGAACAGCAGCTTGACCACGGGCGTCTTACGCGACACGCGATCGTCGACGAAAGTATGCTGCGACGCGCGATCGGCTCCGTTCGTATGTAGTCGTATCCGATCGAATCTCTTCAATCCAAATCTCAATCAATCCAAATTTTTCTTTTCCTCTTCTGTGTTTTATGATTATTTTTTTCTTTTTGTAATGCAATAGCCAACAATACTACGTCAACTTCAACCATTTTCAAATTAGAAGACGTCAAAACGGTAGGAATGAAACTATTTGACAAGGCGCAGAAACGGATACGTTCGCAAGCGACGGTACGGAGCCGATCGTATGCGTCCACATCTTGCCGGACGCGATCGGTTGTTGCCACATCCGTTCGTATCCTTTCGGATCCGATGCGATGCGAGCTGTTTGGTGGAAATCATCCTTTAGAGTGAGTGAATGACTGACTGATGATTTAGTTTCTCTTTGGGATTAGAGCATGTCATTCTTAAGGAAAAAAGGGTTGCATTTTAGAACGAAAGAAAGAAAGAAAAACGTATTTATTTGTCACAGAAACACATGCATTTAAAAAGCTATGGTAATTCAAATAAATAATAAAACAAAACAGATTTATGCTTATGAAAAGAGAACATTTATAGTCGGCAGCTGCACGCCATGACTGTGTCAACAAGGCTTCCACTCAGCATGATGCTGTGCTATGTTAAACCCACAGCACAGCGCTGATTTTCAGTGGTCACCCGAAAACGACGTACGGAACCCAAGTCAGGTCGAGAGATTTTAACAGATTAGACAAAAATAGGTAAAATAAATAGTGCTTAGAAAATAATATGCCTGCCTCGTTGGTCTAGTGATCGCAAGCGATACTACTGAACCCGAGGTCCTAGGTTCGATTCCCAAGTCGGTCAAAGTGTTATTGGATTTTTTTATCTGGAATTTCTCAGTAGCAGCCCGGAGTCTGGATTTATGCCCAGTTGATGGCAATAGGCTCGCCCCTATTTTATGGGAACTAAACATAACTGGCGAACTGGTCATGTTGAGAGGATGAATGAAAGGCGACTAACAAAAGGTATTTACAAGGCAGATGGGAGTGGAAATGGCGGCAGGGGACGCCCCAGAAAGACATATAGTGACCTCATTAATGATGTTCTTCAAAAAGGTCAGGTGCGTAGTACTCGCAACCGGCGTGCGTGTATGACCAGATGTATGAACGTAAACAAAGCAAAAGGAGTATGGAGTCGGCGTTCTATAGTTTCTGCCTACCCCCATAGGAAGAAGGCGTGACTTTTTGTATGTGTGTGTGTGTTTGCTAATGTAAGAAGTAGTGTTAAAACAAGTCTCCTTGGAATTCACAAAGTAGCAGCTTGCGTTTAAAAACATCAGCAGTGCTATTCTGTAACCTTCTCACCGTGAAAACTTAAGTGAAGTGAACGTGGAGTGAACTGTCAGTGTCATCCCACCTGATACTAGGGATGGACCAAGGATAATATTTACAATCATAATCGAGATTTTATTAAATATATTTGTGGTAATTCTATTGATCATTATCAGTTAACTGCTTAAATAAACGCAGTCCCATGACCCAACCGCGATGTGTTTGGAAGAACCGATAGTGGATGGAGTCGAGTAAAGACTGTGGGACGTTATTCAGCGTTGTTATTAACCCAAATATATTAAATAAGAAGAAATAACCGAGTGTGTCAAGTGATCGAGGGCTAGAAGTGTGCCTGGCTGACGGTCCATAGAATTTATCCCCTCACAAACTATGTGGAATCCTAACTAAACGATGTGTGTGTCTGTGTACATGAGCCATTTGAATAATAAACGTGCGGATTATTTAATAAGTACCTTTCAAATATTTTATTTTAGGTAGGTCAATTTATACCGACCTACGCGTTGCCAATAATAATAAAATATTCATAAAATCACCGTCATCAAAACTATAACAAAATTCAACAGTTCAAGTGACACCTGCACAGCGCGCGCACTGGGGCGGGTGGCTAGGCTCACTTCATCCAGTCCAAGTGAAGTGGTGTTGCTATGGCAACGAGAATCGAGTGAAGTGATAAGATCACGTCACTCGCGAGTCGCGCTTACCGTCTCACTTCAACTAGCCGATTCGCTTCGGCGCGGGTGGTTACTATGGTTACGAGAATCGGTTGAAGTGATCAGATCACGCCGCGCTTGCGCGTGAAGCGCTGTTATTAATATCAAGTTGAGTTTTTTTTTTTTTTATTGTTTTTAAATGCGCGACAAACAAACATTTGGTTTTACCACCTTTATATAAAAATCCAAAATGGCGGCTACAAACATTTTTCATCATGGGTGTCGTTTTCATGGTTTTCAGGGATGTTACAGCCGATACGGAGGTCAAATCTAAAAAGCAAGACGGCGGCTGCGGAAATGTTCAGATGTTTCATCATGGGTGCCGTTTTCATGGTTTTCGGAGGTGTTAAAGCCGATAGTGAGGTCAAATCTAAAAAGCAAGATGGTGGCTGCGGAAATGTTCAGAGTTTTCATCATGGGTATCGTTTTGGTGGTTTTCGGGGGTGTTAAATCCGATAGTGAGGTCAAAATGAAACAGCAAGATGGCGGCTGCGAAAATGTTCCGATTTTTCATCATGGGTGTCGTTTTCATGGTTTTCGCGGGTGTTAAAAGCCGATAGTGAAGTCAAATCTATAAAGCAAGATGGCGGCTGCGAAAATTACCAAACCTTTTGGAATAAAAAACACAAAATTGAGTTTTTGACTGAACTTCTGTTTTGCTATATTATTTATAAAAAACCCTAAATAGTAACTTCTCAACACTTAAATACTAGTTTTGAAATAATATAAAATTATCAATAGAATTAGCATACAAATATTATTAAAATCTTGATTATGATTATAAATGTAATGCCTGGTCTAGCATGGCCCTAGCATCAGTGGGTTGACAATGACAGCTCACTCCACGCGAGTTTTCACGGTGATATTTTTACAGAATCGACATGCAGACGTTAAGTTTTCATGATAACGCAATTTTAACAACCAAAATCATTTTCTTGGAACAAAAAATTAGGGAGTTTAGGGATAATATTATTGCATGAGTATCAATTGTTATGTCAGTAAAGAGAATTGAACATGTAACACGTACGCACGAGATTTGCATAGGTTATTAATCCTCTGTGCGGATACAATAGGCTTTTGTTGGATACATTTTTTACACGAAATTTAATTCCATTTTGTTTAACTCCGATTGTTTTCCTTCCATATTTATGGAGATTGCCATACCATATTGTTTGATTTAAGCTCTGGTTAATCATGGTGACTGATGAAGTACACATACCAATAGTGTCTAGGATCAAGCAGGTTTTTGCTAGTTACAACAAATCTGGTTTTTAATATTTTTTTTGTAACTCCTATGGATACTTTTTAGTAAATAACGTCATTTGAAAAGGGAATAGTTTTTGAATTTTGGTCAAAAGATGAAAGTTTTCCTATTGCAACTGATTTGAGCCAAATCAGTAAAATTTCTGCCATGCTTCGGAGTGAAATCAATACAAAAGAACGTTATTATGGACAGAAGACGTCATTTGAGCCGAGGAGAAATGATCAGAGCCGTGGGAATATTGGAAGCTGGTTCTCGGCAACGTGCTGTGGCAATCGCTCTGGGCACCATGCATAGAAAGAAAGAAAAAGGGCAGAGCGACTTGGACGATGAGCTCGCATCGCCACACGCAGACAAGATTAAATACATACTACTAATTGTTTATTTACGCAAAATACGACCAAATCATACAATGAATGAAATACATACTACTAATTGTTTATTTTACGTAATAAAAACCTTTAAAAACATTAATTTTTATCTTTTTATCACATTTAATGTCAGGATTAACTAAGGTGAATATCGCGAAAGTCTTTATTAATGCAAAAGCAGAGAGTATTTCGTCGATCTACACATACAACATCATTTTATTTAATCAATCTAAATAGACATTTTTATTTGATTTCAATAGGGCAATAAGAAAAATACCTTGATCCCTAGACACTTTTGATGTGTGTATAACTCACGACTTCTTCCCATGGGCTTAGAGTACAGAACGCCACCTGCTACGAGCCTTACAACCCCTTTTGCTTCATTTACGTTCATACATCCTGGTCATACTGGACAGGTCCACTCAAATCTGTGTGGTTCTTTCCTCAAAAGACCATTTTAGACACTAATCTACATGGTTCTCCAATGATCTGACCAAAATTATGTCAGGATTGTTATATTGAAATTGATGAATATTTACCCTGTAAAGTATTATATTATTTTAATTATTGTAAATGAGAAGACTATGTGGGTCATTGTTTTTGTTTTATCTCAGTTAGTTTTTATCATGTTCTGGCAGTTTGTGTAATTTTTGCGGCCTACCCAAATGTCCTTTCTTTGGTATTGTTCATTGAATCGTTGAGCTCCTTAAGTTCTGAGTTGAGCTGCACGACTATTGACAAATGCGTGCACTGACAGGACAGGTCCACTCAATCTGTGTGGTTATTCATCAAAAGACCATTTCAGTCACCTATCTACATGGTCTTTACATGCTCTGACCAAGATTATGTCTGGACTGTGAAAGAGACGGTGACTGTGTTTGTTTCGGCCTTTCTTTTCAGAGTACTCAGATAGGAAACAGAAAACAAAACCTCATCCAGTTAAAAAAAATATGATTGACGTACATAAAAACGGCGTGTTTGTACAAATCTGCTTACAGAAATAAAATAATTTTTCATATATACACGCGTTTCGAGTTTTACGCATCATCAGAAATGCCTGACATTTCTGATGAACATCCCCAATAAGGTCACTATTTATGTTCTTACGTCCTTGTATATAGGTATATCTACTAAGAAGTTAAAGATGCTTTGTCAATGTGGTCGTACAGTCTTGCCAAATCAAGGCGGTGATGGAATTATATCCCAGCACTAGGAACTGGTGAATGGTGGGCATTTTGGGGGACTGTCTTATGTAATTTTGACGTTTGAAAAGTGCTGATTCTCAGCCTAGTTTGTAAATTACTTTTGATTTTGATATCATTTGTTTTCACCGACCATTTCTGTGACTCTAATTAGATAAACAAGACAAGTTTTAGTCTGGCCGCATTGCAATCACCAACCAAAAGATCACGCATAAAAATGACAAACAACAAAATAAGTCAACATTTAACACAAATTCATAACTCTGAACCCAAATTGAGCCATAAACGAAATTGAGATGCCATAATAAAAAGTGTCGGAACTTTGCGTCTACGAGTCACGAGAAAAGAGAATATTCGCAAAAGCACAGACTTTATGGTAATATGTAACCTTGGAAGTTTAGGCGACACTCACCGGTGGAAAAACCGTCGTAAAACGGGTCCGACATAAGGGTACCGTCCGTCCGGTTTCTTAACTTATGGACGGAAACGCGTTCGTTTGGGATTTCTTTGCATCCAAGTTGTAATGGCACTCGCTCTGTTACAGACCGTTTGTTTGGGAGTTTTTTTATCTTGTAGATATTCATTATACAAGTATTTTTGTACTTCTTTTGATATTATTAGGTACTCAAATGGAAGAGTGGAATTCAGGACTAGTAGGTGACTGGTACTCAGTCTTACAAACAGCAAATGAAGTGTTTCGAAATAGTTGTTACAGTCCTCCAGACCGAATTTCGGCTATGGCAGCCGAACTCAGCAGGGACTAGTGTAGTGTACTCATTATAGTGGAAAAGTGTGTGTGTGCAGACACAGGCGTACTCTCTATTCTCTCACTCTCATAGTCCTCAAGGACGGCGATCCGACACGACCGGAGAGAGATGTGCAGAACCCTTGTGCCTCGGAAAACACGTTAAGCCGGTACTTAACGTGATTTCCGAGGCATGGGGGTTTCAAAACTTCCAAACTACGTGCTTGTTATACTACTGAGAAATTAATTCTTAATGGGAAAACCCTCGTTTTCTCGACTCGGGAATCGAACCTAGGACCCTACGCTGGGCTTGCGGACGGTGAAAATGGCTCGCTGTCCGTTAAGGACTAGGCCCGGGTCAAAGGCACGTTGTATTCCACGCGCGCCTCAGAGAGATCTCGTCAGCACAAGTGTAGGGGTCAACCAGGGCCGATGCCTGCCGGCGTTCGGGAAAGTACGAAAGGGTTACCGAGGCCCCTGGCTACACAGGCAACGGAAGGAATACGGATGGGTTTTAGTCAGTAAGAGTCTGACACACCCTCCCGCTCCGCCCAGAGCGGGAGATATTATTTGATACACACCCATCCAAAAAAAAAAGCACCCTAAGCTCAGCAGTCGCGCTTGCAACCATGAGACGAACTAAGCAGTTATTACAAAGGGTCTTACGAAATTTAGAAGACTGTATCTAACCATGGTGTCTGTAATAAATACAGTAAATTTAAAAAATCCAAAAACCCGACTGCGTAAGAAGTAAGCAGAGGCCGACAACACCTAAAGCGCGGTTACTGTCGGATTACATAGAATAGAAAGAGAAGCGCCATGACACAACACTGGGAATTTATTGCAAAATATGAAGTAATTATCGATTTACAAAAAAGCTATAGATTGTATAAAAAAAATAAAACACTATTATGCTAATATGTTGCTTGTGGAATATTCTGACAAAAAATCAGAATGATTGCATGTGTATTAGTATGGTTTTCAATCGTTAAAAGAAATTTTTAGAGATATCTTCGTGATTTTTTTCTATCGTATCAAATTAGTTATATTATGTTTTCAACACACTATCTACCTAGCATATATCCTTAAGAATATCATATATTTTCTGATTTTGATTCTGCAGTGGATCATATACTTTAAGGCATTATAAAACTTATAAAAGTTGCGTTTAGGTCCTGTTGTCCCCTTAATAACAAGATGACCTAATCTCATGCAGTCGGGACTCTATTGTTGAATTTAAGAAGACTACTCCGACTGCACGAGATTAGGTCATCTTGTTTCCATCTTTTTTAAAGTTCAGTTTTTACGCAGTTGGATTTTTCTTTAATTTACTTGTTTTATTTTAAACTTTCTACTTTTTAGTTAGTATTATTTTTCTCTTATTGTATTAAGTAACGCTTTTGGTATCGGTCGCTGAACTTATCTTTCAAAGCATTCATATTATATTATAATAATAATTTATCACGTTAATAAGACGTTAATAATACGATTATATTAGAATTGAACACAGCTTTATTTTAAGTTTTGAAAATTTAAATGAAAATGGTTGCTAACCAACTTTAAATCGTTATTAAATGGGTATTCAAAATGAAAAATGATTAGAAAAACATAAATATGAGTTTCAAAGATCCATCCAATGATAGGAAACTTGACATAGTTCGTAGACTTTAGATTTTTCTTTTCACAATATGGCGTCTGGCTGTGGCCATATTGAGTTTTGATTACTGCCATGTGACCGTCACATGATTATGAAAAATCGATTGACGTAAGAATCATACAAATCGGCAAAACGTGTTTGGTCTCTAGAGCGCCACAAAGGAACAAACATACATACATACATAATATAAGCTAATAAACACACTACCCTCCGTCGTCGTCCCTGCGTTGCGCAGTTGGGTAAAAACATAGTTCGACTACAGTTTATCTGCAAATTAATTCGTTTAAGTACATGAAAGTTAATATAAAAAGAACAATTTAAGTTTCTATTTTACCGAGCAAGTTGTACGTTAATAATATAAAAAAAATACACTTAAAACTTAAAGCGCGGTCTACATAGACACAAAGCTAAAAGCTTACGGCCGAGTATTTAGAACTTTACACAAAGTTATAAAAGGTTTATGTATTAATTAACTGTACAACAGTTTGCATAAAACTAAAACTGAAACTCGATGCAAAATTCGTGTACCTAGTAACGCTTTAAGCCTGGATTTTACGGCGCCCAAAACAGTTATAAAACTATACAATATACTAAAATATTACTGTTATTATAGAGCGTCCTTCCATCTAATCTAAGGTTAAGTAAGTTAGGAGACGGAGCTCAAAATTTACACTTTAATAGCTAAAATTTTGCAACACTCCGCCAATCCGGTCAGCCGGAGTTTCAAATAATAGTGCGGCTTCCCGTATCCGCGCCGCGTCGGTCGGATACGGCTGCGCGGATATCCGAAACCGCGGCTAGTGATAGATAATTTTGGCGTCGTTTGATTTTTATAGCATATGTATATCGATTAATTAAATTGTTACGGGAATAGGAAGGGTGCAATTTGGGAATTTTGTAACTAATTTGAGTACAGTTCGAGCCTCTGCAAAGTTAAAGTCCTTCTGTTACACAAATAGAACAATTGACTTCTAAATGGAAGTTGAAATGAAAATGAATCTTTAGAATAACAGCAGTGTAGCAGGGTGCTTTATTAGGTAAGGGTCTAAAAATAAATGCTTTTGCCAAGATGAAATTCCATAATTTTATCATTATTCAAACACATTACTCTAATGGTTGCAATATTGGTTAGATCTGTGACAGTCTGAGTTAATGGATATTTCTATTCAGATATTATCAGTAGTAGCCCGGCTAATTTAATTGTGTCTTGTGAATCCAATTACTAAGACTTATTACAGTTACTAGCCAATTGATATTTATTTTCATAAAATAATTCCCAATTATCCGCACGCGGATATCAAAGCGGCGGATACGGTGCCCATCTCGCCGACCCAGCGTCCCACGAAAGGTCATTCCCAGCTTATTCCGGTCGAATACAGCACAACTCTAAGTTAATTCCGCGCCAAGAACCCCTCAATTGAGATTTTCAACTTTTATGAAAAAGCAAAAACCATTAAAATCTATAGAATTTCTTCTCCAAACTTTGTGGAACGAGATCCGATACTGAAAAGGGGAAAACTTTTTTTATTTGTTAGGTCCTCATATTTGAATATTGGGATTGCTAAAGGTCATATTATTCGGGCGGTTACGCTCGACGGCTTTGGTTTCAGGAGTTTTAGGAGCTCAATTAAATTCTTCGTGGAAATACCTACTGTTGAAAATTTTCTATTGTGGTACTATTCACTACAAGCTTTGATGCTGGTAGAGTTTGAATACAATCTAGTAAGGAGAAATATGTAATAGACTAATTCAAAAATGGAAACCTCTGTTTGAATATTACGCGAATAGTCGTGTAAGTTAGAGTAATAAACTATCTTTGGGAGTCTGTAGAACTCAAGTAGTTGAAATGAAAAAGATATACGTAAGTTTTTAAGCAAAACACAACATAAAATAATAGATATGTCGCAGTCAACTAGCTTAATTAGCCGTTTAGTTAACATCCTAACTCTGTCTCAGCCATCTGGTTAAATTAGCCAGCTAATTGGACGCCTAGGCCGTTCATTAAACGCCGGCACCCAATTACTGTGACCAACCATGCGTGCCGAAGTGGTAGCAGTAACTAAACCAGGGCACCCCGATCAAATGGGTTAGATTAGGTTAGAACTGTGACCAACCGTGCGCGAGCCAAGCGAGCGAAGCGAGCGGTGCCGCGGTAGCGGCCGTCGAGCGCTACTTCTAACGGTTAGGCTGTTAACTAAATGGCAAATTAAGCTAGTTGGCTGCGACATCGGTCCCAGCATTTAATGAACGGCGTAGGCGTCCAAATAGCTGGCTAATTTAACCAGATGGCTGCGACAGATATAGGACAAATATAAGTGTGTCTTCAACTTTTACCTACAAAGCAACAAAAGTTATGCCGTAAAATAACAGTAAGTCCTCCTCGCTTACTATTGACTTTTCCTTATTGTCACATCACATTTCCGTCTTCAACTAATGCATCAGCTGCCACATCCATCCATATCGTGGACAGGCCACAGATGTTTGTTACTTTCGCTCGTCACTCTTTTTTATCGAAGCCTGGTTGCCATAGTTACCAGTCATCGCCTGCGTATGAGATGATACAGCGTTTGTAAAAACGAACTTGTTTGGACAAGAGACGGTAGTCGCGGCTATGTTTTAGAAAACAATGGTTTTGATTCATAATGAATTTTCTGTGTGTGTGCTTACATGTTTGAGCTTATACTTGCGTAATATAATTCAAAGACAATCCTTCAGAGGGAGAAAGTGCTAGTGCTCATGGAACTGAACAGGCTCTGCAGTCTCGACATAGACAGCGATCGCTTTACGACCGAATTCGGTCGCAAATTCGTAATGGGGTCCTTAGACAGACAAATTTTTCACCGTTTAAACCCCGTTAGGACTTTGCGACTACATTAGGGCTATTAGAATTTGTGTGGGGTAGCTAGCACAACTAAAAAGTAAAATATTTCAACTTTTCAAAAAAAAAACACTCTTCACAAAAAAAAAAACTGCAAAGTGAAAAATAGCTTTAGTTGCGGCAGTCGGTGGCAAAAAACGAAAATACAGAACCAAAGACACCGACTTAAGTTAAGAAACTTATAAGAAACTTTCAGGCAAAGATGTTTTGCCATATTCAGTCTACGCTCTATCCGCCATGTTATTTAAACGTATGGGATGAATTAGCACTTTTGAACTTTCAAACGTAGCCAGTCATTTGTTTTTCTCGACATCTGCTATGTGGAAATGCGTTTTCACTTTTCACGTAAACGCTGAACGAATGTTTTCAAACTACCTACATTATATTTATCGCCCTTTTGCGAAGACGGTTCATTGACAGTTTATTTCTTTAGACAGTCATGTGCGTGTATTTTACATACTTATCAATACTAATTATTATGAATGCCAAAGTAACTGTCTGTCTGTCTGTTATCTTTTCACGCCTAAACCGATCGTTATAAAATTTGACAGATACCTGGGTAGCCTGGGACCTGGAGAAGAACATTTTCATACGTTATACCGGATACCTATTTGTATATTGTTTTTTTTTTAAAAACTAAAGACGCTTTGATGAAGTCACGGGCAACAGCTACTTTGATATTTAGGGGTGTCTCTCTATCGCGATGTGTAAGCCGCTAATCAAGACTACGTCTGGTTGTAGAAGTTTCCGGGTCCATTAATTAAAGTCTTTTGTTAAGTTAATAATGTTTATGTTTATTACATGGAAAACCCTTTAAGACGACCTTCTACGCAGACCAGTGCGCAGTAACTGGTCCCCATTCATATTTCTCGCTTGTATACATATTTGCTGATCAAGCGTTCTGCATTTCGTGTTTACATTGTGTCTCTACAGATATATTTTCACAATAAACAAATCCAATAAATAAATTGACCACGTGCTTATTGATTATAATGCCAGTACTATTGTTCACTTCTTAAGGTGGCTTCGCACGGTGCGTGATATTGCGGACGGACGCGGACCAACCCGCACGACCGACGACCACGGACAGCCACGCACCGCACACCAAGGATCTTCCAACGGTGCGTGTCGGTCTGTGTGGTTCTTGAGATTCGAAGCCATGTTCATTACAAAATGGTCAGTGAAACTCGTAAAGAAAGCTCGCATCGCACTTTTAAATTTACCGACTCGCTGCGGATCGGACGCACCGCGACGGACGTGTCTGTGCTACCACGGACGGTACCCTCCCCATGGTGCATCGGTGTGGGCTAGTCCGCGTCCTTCCGCAATTTCACGCACCCTGGGAGCCAGCTTGGCGTTGCAGTTTTAATCAAACAATATAAATAAACCCAAGATTACCTATTTCTACTTAGTTCACAAAGCTATTCTACTATATCTACATTCAAGCAGGTGTTCCTAGACTAATTATTGTGTGTTCAATGTTCATAGATCAAACACTGCAAGCAAATACATTGCCCGGGCAATACATTGCTTTGGGCCCCTGAGCAATAGCCCGATAGACATTCTCATCCGATATATATTCTAAGAGAGTATTAGTAGCATTGTTATTTACAATTGTACAGTCAATCAAAGAGTAAAGCCAGCGGGGTAGTTGCGTAATACACAATGGCGATGCGTTTGATTTCGACAATTCAACAACATTCATTGCATTTTTTACGTTGTTGAGCAGACGAATTTTTCAAACATATGAAGCAATGGATTAGTAATTTCTTTAGCAATGAATTAGTTACGCAATTAGGCGTGCAGATTTTACACGGTGCAATTTAATTGTCTGTGGTATACTGTTGAAATAACAATAAAAGTTGTTTCAATTTTATTGTTTTTCACAAGCAAGAAACTTACATCATGTAAATGGGGCTTTAGGTAAACCCCAGAATCATCCTTACTTCTTCACAAAGAGATTTAAATGGTAAGAAGTAAGGCTGCTCAATGACTATACGCACTCTGTTGTTGACTCTAAGTAGACTTCTAGAAGTTTCAGTGCCATGATCTGTCTAAACTAATCCCGACTAATATTATAATGAGGTAAAATTGTTTGTTTGCCTGCCTTGTTCGCCTAGTGGTCGCAAACGATACTACTGAGCATGAGATCCTGGGTTCGATTTACCCGGGCAAAGTGTTATTGGGTATTTTCAGTAGCAGCCCTTTTTTTTGTTTTGGGTGGGAAATCATCAAATAACTTCTCCCGCTCTGGGCGGAACGGGAGGGTGTGTCAGACTCTTACTGACTAAAACCCACCCGTATTCCTTCCGTTGCTTGTATTGCCAGGGGCCTCGGTAACCCTTTGGTACCTTCCCGCGACCCCGGCCGGCATCGGCCTTAGTGGCCTACGCTTGTGCTGACGACATTTCTTTGAGGCGCGCGTGGAATACAACGCGCCGTCGACCCGGGCCTGGTCCTTACCGGACGGCGAGCTACCCATTGCTCACCGTCCGCAAGCCCCGTAGCAGCCCTGAGTCTAGATCTGTGCCCGGTTGATGGCAATAGACTTGGCTCCTGATAAATGGGACTTAAACATAACTGGCGAATTGTGGATGTCTCCCTTCGGAGAATACAGGCTTGACGTTATATGTATGCTGATTTCCTCGCGGATGGAAGTCGCGGGCATAAGCTTATATTATTATAAATTTGTTTGATTGTTATTAAAAGGTAATCGATTACAAAAAAATCCTTCGTCATAGGATAACATAAGCTCACCTTTTCTTCCCAATTAGAATTAGGGATTAGGCAGTAACTACAGAACGCTACCTGCTACGCTCCTTACATACTCCTATTGCTTCGTTTACGTTCATACATCTGGTCATACACGCACGCCGGTTGCGAGTACTATGCACTTGACCGTTTTGAAGAGCATCACCAATGAGGTGAATATGTGTATGTCTAGTGTCATAGGATATTTAATGTTAAAATAAGTTTCACGCGGGCTAAGTCGCGGTAGAAGCTAATAGCTTGTATTTCCTTACTAGCTGCGTCCCGCGGTTACACCCGCATAAGTCTCGATCCCGTAGGAATATCGGGATAAATGTATGCTATGCCCTAACCTAGGTTATGGTCTACCCATGTGCGAAATTTCATCCAAATCCGTTCAGCCGTTTTAGCGTGGAAGTGTAACAAACAAACAAACAAACCCGCTTTCGCATTTATAATATTTTTTAAGTTGCATATTATTTGGAGTGAACGATTAACACTGAATTGTACAATTTGATTGTCTGGTACAAGTTGTAGGTTAGTGGTGGGAAATGTAATTTTAAATGAGAACAAAACTATATTTTTCCCCATTTTCCTGCTTGATGTTAAATTTGTATGAGGAAAATGGATGAAGACTACGTTTTTTTTGGACGGCATACAAATAATATAGAATCAGAATAATTTATTGCATCATAAGTACACTAATCAACCTGCAATGCTCTGCGCGTCCAGTATAACAATGACTTCTGGGGTTTGTTGGGGCTCCCATGGCGGTGCAGTGCCTCCAGCGTGTTTGCCGTCTACAACACGGACGGCTTCCAGGCGGTGTTTCGCAAAAGAACGGCCTGCCTGTGGTCTCGGGTACAGGGTAGCAGCAACACGCTTGTGAGCGTGGTGTCGGACAAAGTGGACAGCCAAATCCTGAGGCATTGGTCGCTTATCATCATCATCTGTCTAGCCTTTTTCCCAACTACGTTGGGATCGGCTTCCAGATTAACTGGATGCAGTTGAATACCAGTATTTTACATGGAGCGACTGCCTATCTGACCTCCACAACCCAGTTACTGGGTAACACGATAACCCTTCGTAAGACTGGTTGTCAGACTTTCGGGCTTCTGACGACCCGTAACGACTGTCAAAGATCCACGAATGACAGCCGGGATAAACGGCTTAACGTACTTTCCGAGGAACGGAGGGGTCTTAGTATGTAAAGATGGTCACCCATCTACGGACCAACCGCGGCAAGCGTAGCTTAACCTGATCGATCGACCCGTGCGGCTGTTTTTATTTAGCCACAAGCCCCTTTGGCATTGGTCGCTCATGCATGTTCAAAATAACAATTATTTTAAATTTTATTAACATAGCTATAAGTATCTCTAACATAGCTATAACATACCAAACTCAAACTCAAACTCAAAGCATTTATTTCAATTAAACCATTTACAGGCACTTTTGAATTGTCAAGGAGTCGGTCAGTTAGAAATATTAAGCTAGTTGCCCATTCCAAAGCGTAGTAGGTACCTATGGAGAAGAACGGGCAAGAAACTCCATGGACACTCTTTTAAATTAAATTGATACATAAAGATTAGTACAATAATAATGTTGAAATTATAACTAAATGTGAGGACGATGTAAAATAAAAAAAACGCGTCCATAGTAGAAAGAGAAACAAAAACAATTTCTAAATAAAATAATTACAAATAAGCCAAGGACGCTAAGAGGTGACCAGTCCCAACTAACGGCGCCCGTTCACGAGCATGACGCATGGATTAGCACCATTCAGCTCAACCATTTTGAAGGGAGCTAAATGATCCAACACACGCGCCACCTTCTAACATAATAAGGACTTGTATCAATTACTGTGTGCCTGGTCTGAAATATTTTCAATTCAATTCAATCAGTACCTACCTACCTATTTGCTATCGTAATAGGAATTATATGTATTATTGTTGTCTAAGAATTGGTTATGGCTGAATAACGCAACAGAATCGATTTTTAGTGTTCCGTAGCCAATTGGCATAAACGGAACCCTTACAATTTTTTTTAAGCATTACGAACCAAGAACATTTTTGGTGTGCCTTTCCTCTCGCTTGCTGTGGGAGTGATTTTGTGAAAAGAGACGGAAGTGTGTAACAGGATGTGACAGCTTGAGCATGGAAGAAGTAAGTACTTTTTAATAGCATGGACTTAGTAAGTACTATATAGATTGTAAGTAGATCGGGTCAAATTTCGACTAGTGTGCGACCACTAATCTATATTATAATAATTCGAACTACACTATTCTATATTTAAATATGTCAGTATTTAGCTTTTTTAAATTTTGAGGTTAATTTCTGTCGTTGCTCAATTACTTATCACCAAGGTGAGATGTCAGATGTTACATAACATCATATGCGAGTACTGTAAGGCTCACTCGTTTTTTTTTAATTTCCTCGCCCGTGAAACTACTTGGGACATTGGGTCACCAACATTATTGTATCTTCTCAATCAACATGCGCCCATCCCTTATCCCTTGCGCCACCCAAGTTTTCTCTGACTACCCTCCCTGCGCTATAGAATACAACTTATCAACATCGTTCTAACATTACAGATCAAGTTGCTTCCGATGCTTTACTGGCTGCGTCACTAATAAATTTGTCGTTTCGGGTAGCCATTTCACATCAGGAACCTTGTATTTCAAACCTCGTTACGTCGTGGTTTTGTTGTCTGTACTTCAAGTGATTAAAGACTTGGAGTTACTGGTAAATTAGGTGCACGTTGAAGTGAAGATGGATTTGAAATGGATAATTTTAGGATATTTTAAAGAACCTAAGGGAATTTCCGTAAATATTACTAAAAGCGAGGTATCTATTCCGAATGATCAAGAAAAATAAACAAACAACTATGATATTTCATCATACACTGCTGGGCATAGGCGTTTTTTTTTTTCGCCCGCTCCGGGCGGATAAGGCGGGTGTGTCAGACTCTTACTGGCTAAAACCCACCCGTATTCCTTCCGTGTCGCCTTTGTTGGGAGGCGTGGGGTGGCTGAAAACCAGCGCTGGGACTTGATCTCGCATAGGGTCGCAGCATTATGCTGAGCGATGGCCGTTTTAAGTGGATGTGACGCATATTTTCCCCCAACTTTTTCTTTTTAGGGTTCCGTAACTCAAAAGAAAAAAAAAAACGGTACCCTTATATATATAATAACTCTAATAGGATCACTCGTGTGCATGTCTGTCTGTCTGTCTGTCCGTTTGTCACAGCCGATTTGCTCCGAATCACCTGGACTGATTAAGTTAAAATTTGGTACATGTATGAATTTATGTGATCCAAAGACGCACATGTATCGTAAATAAATTAATTTTAAATATGGGATCACTTTTGGGGGAAAAAATAAAAAATTAAAATAAAATCTGTACAAACTGTGACACATATCAAATGAAAGGAATTGTTAAGAGGATTTCAAATGTATTATATTTATATTTTGAAATACTTAGTTTTAAAGTTATTACAGATAATAGATGAATTGACTTATTTCCGAAACTACAGACAGTTTTTTTTCCAAAAAATACAGATAATAGTTATATACTTATAGATTGCAGGAGACCTATAAGAAGTCTATGGTCTTAAAATGACATGGTAAATCACTCAATATTGTGCATACAAACTTACATTTGCAGTTGGAATATATGGGGGAACATGTTTTTCAACTAAAATGTTAAATTTATTCTTGGGATAAATTTATCCAAACTACGGAACCCTTCATTGTGCGTGCTGACACGCACTTGGCTGGTTTTTTTTTGTTTGTGTTCCTTTTTTGCGTCATACATAATCAGCCTATAATGTTCCCACTGCTGGGACACAGGCCTCCTCTCGGTGAAAGGGAATGGGCCGTAATCCACCACGCGGGCCCAGTGCGGGATGGTAAGAGATGTCACATCTTCGAATTTTTGTTTCTAGGACATACCTGTTTTCAGTGGCGGTACCTTCATATAAGCCCAAAAGCCTTACTAAAATGCTCGATAGCGAATTTATTGTACCTAACCAGTAGTTTATGAGAAAATTGCGATGATACATACGTAGATACGTAGGTACCTACATACTCAGTCGAAAACTGAACTTTCTTTTTTTGAAATCGGTTAAAAGTTTTATTGGGCTTGCGTTATTTTGAAACCCTAGGCACGCCACTGCCTGTTTTCTCACGATGTTTGCGTCATCATCATCATCTACCTAGCATTTTCCCAACTACGTTGAGATCGGCTTCCGGTCTAAACGAATACCAGTATTTTACATGGAGCGACTGCCTATCTGACCTCCACAACCCAATTACTGGGTAATACGATACCACTTGGTAAGACTGGTTGTCAGACTTTCGGGCTTGTTTACCGCAAATAAACATATTTTATTTCTTTTATTTGCTCCTGTGCTAGTTTTATTTAGGTTCTACCTACGATAGGCGTGTATGATGACTACGTTACAAGATGCCAGGTAGGCAAGGTGTACCTTGCCTACCTGGCATCTTGTCCAACTCTATTTAAATTTAGGTAATGAAAACATATCCCACAATTTTCCATTTCATTTCATTTCATTTTCCATAAAACAGACTTAACTTAGTTAAATAACTCGTACTGTGCACAAAATTAAGACCACTAGCTTGTCAAGGTAAATAAAAATGTTAGCTCCGGTTTTTTATGAGCTAAATAACCAGTGGTCGTAATTCAAGACAAAATTGTGTATAATTAGCGGACCAACTAGCTGGCTTAATTGCAGGAGCAAAATATGCTAAATTTAGACAAGCAGTCTTGCTGTCAACGTTATTACGGTACCGCACTTATTCTAAGGAACGATCAAACCTTTGATAAAAAATATAAACTACTTCCAAAAAAACAACCACACTACAATGTGAAAAATAACTTTGATTTCGGAAGTCGGTGTCTTTGGATCTGTATTTTAGTTTTTTGCCACCGACTTCCAAATTTTGTAGTGTTTTTTTTTAGGAATTCGATTGTTTTTTTTTTGTAAAAAAGTTTTTTATTTTTCACTTTATAGTTATGGTACCTAAAAAAACAATTCATATACCACTACTTGCTATGTAAACAACAGTGACAGAAAGTGTTATAACATCATCAAGATACACAAAGTTGATTAAATACGTACTATCGAAGCTAACTCAAAAACTACCCAAACAAAGTTAATAAAATTTATATAGAACCACCGCGCAAGTTTCCTCTACCAAACGAACGGTCCATAATTACCGAAAATGTCAATAAAAATACAAAAAAAAATACATACAGACGAACAATAACCTCGTCGTTTTTTAAGTCTGTTTAAAAGACTAGCAACCCTAGTACAGTTTTTGGACTTGACAACACATCGAGATTTCTTTAAGGCTCCTGCATACTGACAGTGGCGGTACCTTCATATAAGCCCAAAAGCCAGCATGCCTTACTAAAATGCTCGATAGAGAATTTATTGTACCAAACCAGTAGTTTATGAGAAAATTGCGATGATACATACGTAGATAGGTAGGTACCTACATACTCAGTCGAAAACTGAACTTTCTTTTTTTGAAATCGGTTAAAATTTTATTGGGCTTGCGTTATTTTGAAACCCTAGGCACGCCACTGCATACTGAGGCGATATCGCGGGAGCAACACGCAGCAATATGCCTGTCGCGCCCGCGATATCGACCCAGTCTGTAAGAGCCTTTATTTTAGATAAAGTTAATATTAATGAATTATACATAAACCTTTCGAAATAAATTCTCTAACTGATGGTGAAATACGCTTTAAAATCCGTTGTGTAGTTTAGAACAACAACGCGATCACAGAGACAGACACGACAAGAATTTATAATATGTAGAGATTATGAATTCCTTTGACGGTAATATTGAATTTCAATGACGTTTCCTTGTTTCCGTTTTGGAGACGTGTATTCTATTGCGGTGTTTTTTTTTTAAGTTTTTTTAATCTGCATTCAAAGGATCTTCTTGAAATAAGATGTGGGTTTTATGGAATGGTTTTCTTTTTAGGGACCACGGTTAATTTTTGTTCTCTTGCTCGTGTTACATAGAATCTGATAGTGTTGCTTTAACTGGCAACGTCTACCACATCAAAGTTCTGTCAAGCCTGTCTGAGTCATAAATGATAAATGATTTTATTACTGTAATTAGGTTTGTACAAACATTTTTACAGTACATCAAACATATTTAAAAAAATAGATGAGTTCGGCTTTTCCTGTCTGACTATTCTGAGAACAAAGGCCGAAACAAACTCAGAGGCCACAGTCTCTTTTAAAGTTCAGACATGATCTTGGTCAGATCAATTCATGTGAAGACCATGTAGATTGGTGTCTGAAATGGTCTTTTACTCGTAATGAAAAACCACACAGATTGAGTGGACCTGTCCGGTCAGGGCACGCATTTGTCAGTAATCATGCAGCTCAACCCAGAACTTAAGAAGCTCAACGATTCACCGAACAATACCAAAGAAAGGATATTTGTGTAAGCCGCATAAATTATACAAACCATGATAAAAACTAACTGAGAAAATAAAAACAAATAAAGACAATTACCCGCAACGAACATAGAGAACACTTAACATTGATAACCAGCTGAATTTAGACAGGGAAATAGGCACCTTAGCCAAACCAAATCAGTGGCACTGGATGATGGCGTCTGTGAAACCTCATTAATTATAAAAATACAAGCCAGGTGCAAAAATGAGCTTTCTTACATATTTTCATCCCCTACTTAACTCCTTTAACCTTTTGACCGCCACAGTCATGTATAGATGAGAGACCAAAAATTCAAAATTCTATCTCTTCAAAATAATATCTTTATTGTGGGCATATGTTAGCTACAGGTCTTAACAATAAATTAGAGTTCCAATATCCCCACCTAGTAGGCATACAATAATTATGTATTGGCATTCAATTTAAAATTATTTTATTTTATTTTTATTTTATTTTATAGCACGTTTTATTTATTTTTTGTACGTAATTCGTATAATTCGTGCTTGTTCCAAATTATTTTTTTTTATTCACTCAGAGACTAAAAGAGAGTTTTATTCACTGTTATCGATGAATCAAATGCCCTTTTTCGAGTGGCAATACTAAAAAAATAATAAACGCAAGAACATCGTGTTTACTTCGTTTTCATATCGTACAAACTTCGTTTCTCAAACTCTCGACGTACAATTATACGAGACTAGCCCCATCAGATATAAGGATTACTACAAAGATTACTGTGAGTTAAGGATAAACTTACAAACGGTGTTAACTACTACTATGAAGTTTTTAGTAAGCTGCTTGGTTTGCTTTAAGTGGTGTCTCAGTCATTATCATAATTATTACCTGTAGTTTTCAAGTCTTCATGCTTTTTGTATCTTTAGCTTTAAGTGGATTTAGTGAAAGTGTGTTTAATGTTTGTTGGGTAGATCTTGGTTTTATGAACAAAACATTGCAAAATGCCTGTTTCCCCGTTAAATCTAGTGACTGCCTATCCACAACCCAGTAACTGGGTAACACAATACCCTTGGTAAGATTGGTTGTCAGACCTTCGGGCTTCTGATGACCCGTAACAACTGTCTAAGATCTACCATCCACGGACCAACTGCGACAAGCGGAGCTTAACCTGATGGATCGAGCCGTGAGGCTGTTATTACTTACCCAGGAGCTCCTCCGTCACTGCCTCGTATATCTGCAATTCAGAAGGATTTGTACACCTCCCTTTCTTTAAATTTTCAAAATCTTTCCTAAATTTAAAATTTAGTTTTTTTTTATTTTTTTTTATTTTACCTCAAGAGTACTTCATGTGAACTAAATAAAACATTTGTGTTCCTATCTCTCATCACTGTATACGAAATATGTTTTTACATAATTAAAATAATTACGAGTACGTCCACAAGTAAATAAAGTGCGCGATGTATCCGAAACTTCAGAAGTAAAGTGACTAATTAGCTCCCAACGCAGACGTGAAATGGGTAATTAATTAAAGCCCAAATATAGTGAAAATGTGTTCTAAATTGCCGTCGTTTGTTTATTCACTTATTTTGATAGAATCTGGTAAATCGGGGGCGTGAAAAGGCAAAAATTATGCTTATTAAACTGAAAAGTTTAGCTGATCACAACTATTATGTGAATATTTTTCACCATATTAAAGAAAAGATGGATAAAAAGTTGATCACGTTAGGTGAGTGGTAGCAGCTGGATTAAAAAGGCATAGTTTCGAGGCTCATGGTGATGGCTTACGTTAAGCTGTATATAGCCTTACGCACATTAAAAAAAACGCCGTTTACTGTATTGGACTTGTCACTCAAAATTACAAAAGTCTCATTTGCCTTTAAGGGTTGGGTAATCGCCGTTGATCTCGGCTATATAAATCCGCGTTGCGCTCACACCACGTTGCCATTCGATTTCATTATTCATATTAAAAAAAAAACACAAAAAGTTTGGAAGTAATTTCGTTTTTTGTGCTTTGGGTAGTAGTACTAGTAGTCCTGAATTTATTTCATAAAGTATTTTACTACAATACTTAAATATTTAATTTTTTAAGCGTTCTAGTTTAACATAGATTTTTGCATAACTTACTTGCATTATATGAAGGCATAATCACAGATTTAAAAGTCACTAAAATCATATATCTGCGCCTTAATGAACGCCGTCGGCAGATTGGGTATTGTCGCCCTCGAATGAATACTTTCTCAAGGAGTCTACCATCAACGTATTTTTACCGAACCGAAGTAGACCAGATAGGAAGATCTATCGAAATAGGAGTTATATCTTCCACTCGCTCCAAACTATAGAACATAATATAGGTAAGTTAGTTTTCCACAGACAGGTTACCGATGTTCTAGGTCTCGTGTTTCGCTTGGAACACCGGGAATTGCGGTGTCAATCTGTCTCGGCTACGTCCAGTCTTTAAACCGGTTAAATCCGGACAGATAACGGGTTTGACCCACCGTCTTCTTGAAAGCGGGGCGGGTTTTTATGGAGCGTTTTCGAGTAAACATTTGCGCAATTGTTTCGTCAAATGTATAAAAAACCGGACAAGTGCGAGCCAGAATCGCCCACCGAGGGTTCCGTACAAATGTGTAGGTGTTAATTAAATAAATACTATATTTTTAATGAATTAATTACAAATGTATAGTTTTAAGACTTTTTCCTGTAGTTGTAGTATAAGATGATATTACTTGCTAAATTTCATAGGTCAACGGAAAGTACCTACCCTATAAATTTTGATGTTAACTTAGAAGTTTGTTTTTTTTTTTCACAGCTTCAAGGGACTGTACACTTGAGTATATGGTTTTAATTTCAACTCGATACCTCCACGCGTTCTTGAGATAAAGGGTCTTGACCGACAGACGGACAACGAAGTGATCCTATAAGATACATACATCTCCTCTAAACACCCTCGTACTGATGGACACGGACGTAGTTGAAGTGAAGTGTAAATTGACAAATTTAAAATCTGATAGTGCCCCGGGTTGGGACACCATTTCAACAAAACTTTGTAAGAAAGGAAGTCGTTCCTGCAACAACCCACCTTGCAAATCTCTGTCTCCAGCAAGGCGGCTCTCCTAAAGTAGTCTATTATAACCCCAGTTCACAAGAGGGGGGGGGGGGGGGGGACCGGGACGATTTCAATAATTATAGACCTATTGCGGTCTTACCAGCTATATCAAAAATTCTCGAAAAGATAATAGATTCTAGACTTACTCAATTCTTCAATAAAATCAACTTATTATCTCCTTCACAATTTGGCTTCAGACAGGCAGTAAGCACCGAAGATGCTGTTACTGCATTAACTTCTCAGATAATCAAATGACTTGACAAGGGAAACAAGTGCCTGTCCATTTTCTTAGACCTAAAAAAAGCATTTGACACCGTCTCTGTCCCTATCCTCGTGGACAAAAAGTCGGTATAAGAGGTACTGCGCTCAGTTTACTCAAGGATTACCTCTCTAATAGAAAGCAAAAAGTAAACATAGGACAATACACTAGCAACGAAGCAGAGGTAACATACGGCGTACCACAGGGTAGTGTTTTGTATCCTCTTTTTAATATATATCAATGATTTGTGCAATATTAAATTACCAAATGCCAGTATATTTGCATACGCTGATGATACTGCTGTTGTATTTGCTGGTACTTCTTGGAAAGATGTTAAGCTGAGCGCAGAGGTAGAGATTGCCCAGATAGCTGAATGGCTGAAAAACAACTTACTAACACTAAACACCACCAAGACTAACTACGTATGTTTTAGTGTTAGTAACCGGACACAGCCCAATGAAGACCTTCAATTAAAAATACACACATGTGGCGATATAAACGGCATAATTATGCTGTAATTGCCCGGTCCTAAACAGAGTCTCTAAGACGAAATACTTAGGCGTGATGGTTGACCAGTTTCTATCCTGGTACCCTCACCTTGAACAAATGATTGGAAGGGTTAGAAAGCTTACATGGATTTTCAAATCACTGAGACACGTTGCCCCAACTAAAGTGTTGAAGAGTGACAAGCGACCTAGAAACCTCCTTAACGAAATTTATATTGCTCTAGCACAGTCCGTCCTTCTTTATTGTATCCCCATTTGGGGTGGCGCAACTAAGACTAGATTTATGGACGTGGAACGTGCACAACGAGCAAATTATAAAAGTTAGGTATTTTAAAAACAAAAGATATTCTAAAAACTTATACGAAATCAGTAATTTACTCTCGGTCATAAAACTGTACATAACCCAAACGGTCCTAAAAAAACATAAATCCCTCCCATATCATTTGAATAAGAAACATAAAAGGAGAAAGGATTTGATTGCAGAAGTTCCCCAATGTAAAACCAAATTCGCAAGCAGACAATTTTACTATCTCTCAGCTCAATTATACAATAGGATTAATAAAGACATAATATGTAGTACAGTAGAAACTATTACGACTGTAAAAAAATGATAATAAACTGGATTAAGTCTCTTACTTATGAGGATACGGCAGCTCTTCTGATATATCATGAGTAACATAAACACACACCATAACGATACATACCTCACTCTACGCTCTTTACTACTGTACAAAACAACTCGCTACACCACACCACACCACGCTACATCTCACCACACCACACGACATCACATCACAGCACATCAGATTCACATCAAACCACACTAATCTTACACGCACCCCACACCACGCATCTTACCACATGATACATACTTTAGATGTTAGAATATTAATGATAAGAATACCAAGATGTTTAATTGTAGCACTACATCTAAGATATGGAAGAGCGGAGTCTCCTAACACAGGCATTGTTTGCCTAAAAGGAGGCTCCAAATACAATTCAATGTATGAAGCTTTTTGTGACAATAAATATTTTTTCAATTTTTCATTTTCCTTTTTTGTTTTTTCTTTATAGGTTCCTTTTTTCCGTTTTAGGCCACGCGTCTAAAGATCCTTGGTATCTACAGGCTTAGAATATAGAAAGAACCAGAAGCCGCGAACTGTTACAGTTTCCCAATGCCGAGGAAAACCCTTAGTGATCAACAATAATCGATTACATAGATTTCCTGTAAATTGTCTTGTCATCATTTAAGAGCAGCCTGCCTCCCACTTCTAGTAGCACGCCAGTTTCGTCCCGATCGCTGAACCTCCAGCATCTCCGTCTATCATAGTGTCTGCCAGTTCCTTTTGAGTGTAACCCAAAATTGTAACAAGGTCAAACTCCAAACTATACTATTTATTCACGTGTATTTAAAAGTGTTTTTTTTTAAACGTTGTTTACATGACCTCGTATAACATTGGTGGCAGCTTATTTACAAAAAAATCCTCGGATCGCCTCAATTCAGTGAAAACTATAAAAAAAATAAAAATACCATACTTACTTGTGTTGTGATAGTGCAAAGTGCTAAAATCCGATCTTACCTCCGTGTCCTGTCGCTGTATCCTGTCGCTGTATCTTGTCACTGTGTCTTTCCGCGCAGTGCCGCTGTATCCTGCTGGTCTTATCAGACCTTCACGTGCCGTGTTTGGTATAGCGGGGTGTACCCCGAATATCTATCACTCACCTTGGGTGATCTCACCTAGCCACGAAATGATTCGTGTTGCCGTCGCAGTCGCAGTGTTCCTGTAAGTACATCCATTCTACATCGAAACTATCTATGTTGTGAAAATAGTGCTAGTGATTAAAACTACAAAGTTTCATCGCATAGTTCCAATTCAATTCGAGCTTCAAAGTGTTAGACTTAGTAACATTCAGTAAATCAATTGTCCCAATGTATTATTTTATCACTCAGCTCCGAGACTAGTGCAACATTCCTTTCTTATCGCATCTCCGTACCTCACGTGTTATCTTTGTTTTGACTAACTTGGCATGCCTAAAGACGAGCCTAGTACCATGTCTAAAGAAACAAAAGAAATCGACATGAACTTTATAAGCAAGTTTATTAACAAATTCGACGGAAACCGCGAAAAACTTAATGCGTTTTTAAATAATTGCCGAAATGGAATAAGCCTTGCGTCACCCCTTCAACAAGACACAATATTAAAATATATTTTAAGCCAACTTGAAGGCCGCGCCGAAAGTGCGCGCTCTATTAAAGAATTCGAAAACTGGCAACAGTTAGAAGAATTTCTCAAAAACCAATTTGGCGAGAAAAAACATTACGCTGCACTACTCTCGGACCTCCAAGATTGCTGTCAAACTAATAGCGAAACAGTCAACCAGTTCGCACTACGCGTAGAGACATGCCTTGCCAAACTATTAACCGAAATCAATATTTCAATACCCACGAAAAAGAAAGGTGAACTGACTGGCCGTGTCGCTGCAATGCAATACTTAGCATTGCATACTTGCGGGATAAACTCCGCCCATGGGCTCCCCCGCTGACGCAGAGTCTCCGGCCCCAGCTTGTGGAGGACGTGGTGAGCGCTCTGTTCCCTTCCCGAGGGGAACACACCTCCCCGCCTATGGCTCCGCCTACTGCGGTGCCCGATGCGGACCACACCGCCGACGACGACGACGATGCTCCGGAGGTGACCGAGGTGGAAATGAGAGCGGCGGTACGCAGGCTTAATGCCAAAAATACCGCCCCAGGACCCGACGGCTTACCTGGGAAGGCCTGGGTCCTGGCCTTGGAGGCTCTCGGGCCTCGACTTAGGGGGCTCCTAAGCGCATGCATGGAGAGGGGCCAGTTCCCGCTTCGCTGGAAGACGGGGAAACTGGTCCTCATAAAGAAGGCAGGGCGCCCTGCGGACTCTCCATCCGCTTATCGGCCCATCGTGCTGCTCGACGAGGTGGGCAAGCTCTTTGAAAGAGTCATTGCAGACCGCCTCATCGGCCAGCTGGTGCAGGTGGGGCCAGATTTGGCGGAGAGCCAGTTTGGTTTCCGCAGAGGGCGCTCTACGGTGGACGCCATCATGCGTGTGCGAGCCCTGGCGACGGGGAATGCTGTTGCCCAGGGTGGGGTCGTCTTGGCGGTGTCTCTAGACATCGCCAATGCCTTTAATACCCTGCCCTGGAGTTGCACTCCGGTATCACCGGATGCCGACCTACCTCTGTCGTGTGGTCGAGGCCTATTTGACGGACAGGGCCGTCATCTACCCCGGTCACCAGGGAGTGTGGAACTGGCAAGAGATGTCGTGCGGTGTCCCACAGGGATCGGTCCTGGGGCCGCATCTGTGGGACATCGGATACGACTGGGTGCTGCGCGCCGACCTCCCTAGCGGCATCAGCGTAGTGTGCTACGCTGACGACACGTTGGTCCTGGCGCAGGGGAGGTCTCACCAGGCGGCAGCCGAATTAGCGGCACGCGGGGTTGCGACAATCGTCGAAAGGATCCGGCAATTGGGACTCGAGGTGGCCCTGCACAAGTCCGAGGCCATGTGTTTTCATGGTCCTCGGAACGCGCCACCGTTGGGGTCCCAAATAACGGTAGGAGGGGTTTCTATCGGCGTCGAGTCGACGATGAAGTACCTGGGACTCGTCCTCGACAGCCGGTGGAACTTCGTGGAGCATTTCCGACGTTTGGCTCCCAAACTGGAGCGGGCGGGCGCTGCATTGAAGCGGCTCCTGCCCAATCTAGGGGGTCCAAACGCCTCCTGCCGGAGGCTCTACACGGGGGTCGTGCGGTCCATGGCCCTCTACGGGGCTCCTGTATGGGCGCGCTCTCTGGCGCTGCGGCAAGCCCGCCGGTTGAGCGCGGCCCAAAGGGTCATGGCCATCCGGATGGTTCGGGGATACCGCACGGTCTCCTGTGAGGCAGCGAGCCTCCTTGCCGGATTGCCGCCATGGGATCTGGAGGCAAAAGTCCTCGCGCACGTATGGGAGTGGCGCGAGGAGGCGAAACGCCTCCTCTTGCCTCCTCCTTCTGCGAAGCAGTAATGCTCGCGAAGGAGGAGGCGGGACGGTTGAGGGAAAGGCACGTTTCGCGCCCTCTCGCCCCTAGCCGCCGCAGGAGACGCCCTGGGCGTCGGGAATCTCGGGCGGATTTCCAGCCACCGTAGGCGCGGGCTTGCGGACGGTAAGCAATGGGTAGCTCACTGTCCGGTAAGGACCAGGCCCGGGTCGACGGCGCGTCGTATTCCACGTGCGCCTCAAAGAGATGTCAGCACAAATGCAGGGGTCCACTAGGGCCGATGCCTGCCGGGGTCGCGGGAAGGTATTTATGGGTCACCGAGTCCCCTGGCAACACAGGCAACAGGAAGGAATACGGGTGGGTTTTAGTCAGTAAGAGTCTGACACACCCTCCCGCTCCGCCCAGAGCGGGAAAAGTTATTTGATGATTTCCCACCCTCAAAAAATAAAAAAAAAGCATTGCATACTTATTCCTGGTGACAAACTTTCCCACACAAATACACTTAAGCATAACATAACAACGAGCGTTCAAAATCCAATAAACGTAAAATCTTACCGATTCCTAGAGGTACACAAACAAGAAGTCAATAAACAAATTGACCAAATGCTCGATCAAGGACTCATAAAACCTTCGGAGTCTCCATGGGCTTCTCCAATTTGGATTGTCCCCAAAAAAACCGATGCATCCGGACAGCAAAAATGGCGTATAGTTATCGATTACCAAAAACTAATGGTACTATTGGAGATAGCTACCCTATACCGCAAATATCCGAAATTTTAGATCAGCTGGGTCAGAGTAAATATTTTTCTCGACTCTTGACCTTGCATCAGGATTCCATCAAATTTTGATTAATGAGGAGGATGCCTCTAAAACGGCATTTAATGTACCTCAAGGACATTACCAATTTACAAGAATGCCATTTGGCTTAAAGAACGCGCCTGCTACTTTCCAACGGTTAATGAATACCGCTCTCACAGGCCTCCAAGGCCTACGATGTTTCGTATATCTCGATGATATAGTAATATACTCTCATGATTTAAATTCTCACATTGATAATCTTTCGTCAGTATTCCAAAGGCTTCGAGATTACAATCTAAAACTCCAACCTGACAAATGCGAATTTCTACGACGTGAAGTCGCATATCTTGGTCATCAAATAACTAGAGATGGTGGAAAACCTAACCCTGAAAAGATAAAAGCAGTAACACAATTTCCTACTCCCATATCCCAGAAGGACATTAAGTCCTTCCTCGGACTTGTATCCTACTATCGCCGTTTCGTTTCTAACTTCTGCAAAACCTCTAACTCAACTTTTAAAAAAGGATGTCCTATGGGTAAACCAACAACAAGTCGCCTTTGACGAGCTCAAGCACAAACTTACCTCTGCTCCTATCCTCATTTATCCAGATTTTTCTGCCCCTTTCATCTTAACGTGTGATGCCTCTAATTATGCCATTGGTGCCGTACTCAGTCAAGGTCCAGTTGGTAAAGATAAGCCAATAGCCTTTGCCTCTCGTACCCTCAACAAGAGCGAGTCTAACTACAATACCACTGAAAAATAACTCCTTGCTATTTTGTACGGGTGCAAAACCTTTCGCCCATATCTCTACGGATGAAAATTCCTGATCATTACTGATCATAGGCCGTTGAAATGGCTGTTTAATCATAAAGATCCTAGTAGCAAATTACAAAGATGGCGCCTGAAACTAATGGAATACGAGTATGAAATCACTTATCAAAAAGGAAAACTTAATGCCGCTGCTGACGCCTTATCCCGATATCCTGTAAACCCAATTCAACCATCGGCCTGTGATCTCATTCCATCCATTTCTAACGAAAATGCAGATAATTCCACACCTCAATTTAGCCCTCTAACTCTCGAGGATCTCGATATACAACTACCTCCTGGTTGCCTAGACCTTGACTACCAAAAACTACCTTCTGTAGACCTCTTAGAAAACGACGACTCACCACCAGGAATCGATAATCCTATTACACCTACCGCATCTAACAAATCCCCGAATATCACAACAAATCCTTCTCGTGACGATAATTATAGCAAATTCCTGAAAATAATGCGCAACAAAGACTTTAATAGCAACGCTAAAATTACAGAACACATGAAAGCGTCCTGAAAACTAACCTACTTCCATAGACCTCGATGATTCCAATCCTCACGTAGAAGAAATCCTGAGCAACCTCGAAAACTCTAAAGAACTCCTAGATAGGGAATGAACTCTCTACTCCTTTATCTCATTCAATAACAAAGGAAAGACCTATTCCCTATTCACTAAAGTATACCACTTTCATAACAGTTCTTATGAAGATATTTATAAAAGTTTACTAAATCTTCAATCCGATATACTACGTAATTTTACTGATTCCAACCTAGATTTAGCCATTACCGATTTCCAAAATCCTTTCGACAAGCATATCTGGGCGAAAATATACAACATGTTCTGCTATATCTTTAACAATACTCAAGTATCAGTCCATATCTATCACAATACTATAATTTTCCCTACACCCTCGGAGATACCTAGAATACTCCGCGAAAACCATGACATCCCTATTGCCGGACATTTATGATCTACGCGAATGTTTAATCGAATAAAAGAAAGGTATTTCTGGAAAAATATGCGGACAGATATCGAAACATATGTAAGAAATTGCTCCCAGTGCAAAAGTAACAAAGCCCTAAGACATTAATAAATCACCAATGCAAATAACTACCCCTTCCACTAAACCATTTGAACGACTCAGCCTCGACCTTGTGAGTCCCCTTCCAGAAGCTGGCCTTACTAAGCTCAAATTCATTGTTACACTACAGGACGACCTCACCAAATACTCCCAAAAAAAAATATTTGGCACAATGGATGAAGACGATGCCATCCGATATGACAATACAATTAGAGAAGTAGAGACAGACCAAAAGAAACTAGCCCTTCTAATGAAAGAAAACATATTAGTCACTATTTCTTCGCTTAGATCTTTCAATGAAACTTTGCATGTAATAAAACTAAATGAAGAGCATCTGAAAGATGCAATGGATGAATTGTCTCTAGATATTCTAAATCTGACTTATGTTTCACAAGAATTAGGTATTAGGTCTAGAATGCTGGAATTAACATCCATGATAGAAAATAGTCTCCTAGCCTTTCCTTCAAAGTTGAAGACATAATTAACTCTATTATGTTCAGCAAATCTAATGTCTTGTACCCCACTATCCTAACACCCAAAGAGCTTTATACCGAATTGGTCGATAATTATAGATTCTTACCAGAATCTAAACAACTTCCAGTTCCTTTAAACCTCGATAACATGCATACTATTTTAAATATATCAGAAATATCAAGCTACTTTAATAAAGAAAAAGTAGTGTTTACAGTAAACATCCCTCTCATTAACCCTATACACTTAAGTGTATATCATAACTTACCTTCGCTGGTTCCCCATGATAAAAATAATCCAAAGTCATATTCGACCATTATTCCATCCTCCAAATATATTGGTATCAGCAGAGATAGGTCAATGTACTGCAAGTTAGATAATCTGGATTTGGATCTTTGTGAAACATCAATATTATACTCTTCTTCAATGACGCCTTCCTGTGAAACGGAAATTATCACAAAAGTACTTACCTCAATCCCTTCGATTTGTGAAACCAAATTTATTCAAGGTCACGTTAGCATCTGGCAGCCACTACGCTATAGTAGATGGTTATATGTAATGTCAGAAAAAACTAAAATAAGTATTGAATGTAATAACACTCAATCAACTGAAATAGAATTTAGTGGCAATGTATTGTACTTACCTTCTAAATGTATTGCCTACTGCAAGGACACTCGTTTAATTTCGCATGAAAATATTAAAATTCAGCTAAAAACTATTGTTTCTAATTTTAACATTTTAAATGATTCATGTTGTAATATTGTAGCTTATAATAGCATTGTATCGAACTTACCTGTAGTTAATCTTAAGAATGTTAACTTAGATTCCTTAGCTTATGATAATCCTGAAATCCTGAATGGTCTTAACAATATAATTGAAAAACCACATATTGTTTTATATCAAAAATACTATTCAGGTATTATAATTGTAATTATAATTTCTATTATGTGCTTTATTATGTATAAGGTGTATAAAACTGGCATACACAAGAAAATAATAAAATTTAAGAAAAATAAAACTCCCGAAAATAATGACCCTGAGCTAGATGACATTGAACTCTCAACCGTTAACACGGGACCCTCTCTTCGAATCGGCTGACTTACATTTCACTAACTTAAACATAAACTTCGCTTTAAAGGGTGTAGTTTACTCTAAATAGGGGGGCGGTTACAGTTTCCCAATGCTAAGGAAAACCCTTAGTGATCAACAATAATCGATTACATAGATTTCCTGTAAATTGTCTTGTCATCATTTAAGAGCAGCCTGCCTCCCACTTCCAGTAGCACGCCAGTCTCGTCCCGATCGCTGAACCTCCAGCATCTCCGTCTATCATTGTGTCTGCCAGTTCCTTTTGAGTGTAAGTCAAAATTGTAACAAGGTCAAACTCCAAATTAAACTATTTATTCACGTGTATTTAAAAGTGTTTTTTTTTAAAACGTTGTTTACATGACCTCGTATAACAGAACGCGCCTAATACTTAAGCGGCAATAACTACTTTTAATTAAAATAGTTTGACGCGCAGCCGATCGGTTACTCTGTGAACGTCGCATCACGTAACGTGTTTTTACCGGTGTGCAATTTAGCAAAATTATGGCGTCTTGTGTCAGTCATACCATTAAAAATTCATGCAAAAAAAAAAAAAGGATGGGATCTCATTTCACGTGTAAATAGCGCATTCAAATATCATCTTATTTAATTACTGAATAAATTGTTCAGTCATAGAGAATGATACATCAAACTTGTTAGTGTTGCCAGAGAGTTTTGATTTTCCCTGATGAAAAGACCAATTTTGATAATGTCCGATTAGCAAAAACTACGCGGATAGGAAGTGCGGCGGGCGCGGGACGCTTGTCTTGTTTTTGGACACAGCGTGCGGCTTGCAATTACAGTTGAACGCGGATTCTGGTTCTTTCTATATTCTAAGCCTACAGGTAAAATGTGCGGGCTGGGCGTTAATATGACACATCGAACATTTGACAGCGGCTGTCAAACAGGTATTAGTGACAAAGCTAAACGTTTTTAAAAATGAGATGGCCATGTTTACAGTCGGGTGGGTACTATAAATATTGTGCCAAAGAAAGAAGAATGGTGGGTGCAGAATCTTCCATAGCTGTCTATTCCAAGAAATTAAACATCTGTCGTCTGTCTTTGTGAACAGCTTTTTTTAAGGAATAACACTGTTATTCTTGGTAGTGCACTGATGAGTGCACTACCTACTCATGACACATAATTATCTGTTTACCAGGTACCCGAAGGCACGGTAATATTATCTAGGGGTGTTTTTTACACGGCCATTTTATTTTTAGTAGTTTTCTTATTGTTTGTTTCTATTTGCTAAGTTTCTATGTAAGCAAGTACATGGAAAGTTTGGTGGCGGTGTAAATTTTTTTTTGGAAGTCGGTGTTTTTTTTTGTATATCAGTTTTTATTTATTTATTTAAACTTCTCGCACACAATTAAGTACAAAGGCGGACTTAATGCCTTAGGCATTCTCTACCAGTCAACCAAGGGTGGTGAAGAGATAAGATGGCAGGTGCTCTGAGAGGAAATAAAAATAACGAAAAATATTAAAGATAACATAATACTCGTAATTATAAAAAGAATAAGTACAGAAATACATAAATATGTTACAAGCATAAAATACAAATACATACTTATTTACTACAATATATACCTACATTATACATATATATAAATCATATAAATGAGATGACTCTACGCTATTTGTTTTGAAAATAACTCTGCAATTTCCGCTTAAATGCATACCGACTGGTGGCCGTCCTGATATTAAGAGGAAGCGCATACCAAAGAAGAATGGACTGAATATGAAAGGAAGAATGAACAAAGTCAGAAGTATGAGAAGGACAGAGAAGAAAAAGATTGTTGGAAGAACGCAGACTTTTAGCGTGCGAAGAACATAGATATTGAAAGTGAGACATAAGAAGGAGGGTTGAGAAGGGAGAAAAGAGTGGTCAATACGCGCAAGCTTCATCGTTGGCGAATAGACATTCATTTGAGGTGATTTGGTTTGAGATTTGTTTTTTATTTTTACTTTTTAGTTGTGATACCAACCCCAAACCAATTTGTATACCACATTGAACAACAGTGAAAGTTTTATAACATAATCAATATAGTAGATTAAATACGTATTATTGAAGCTGACTCAAAAACTACCCAAGAAAAACTTAAAATTATGTGGGACCACCGCGCAAACTTCCTCTACCAAGTGAAATTATAAAAAACGGTTCATAAACAAATAAGTTATACCCAAACATAATTTTTAAACTTCTTTTTTGTTTATTTTCGGCTAGTCTGTCCATCATAAAAAAGTATGTTGTAGTTCCTACGAAAAGTATGGAAAAAGTGTTTTTGCTATTTATGACTTTTTTAGTACCTGACCTCAGATCGTCCAATAGACTTTTTTTGGTTCTTATAATAAACAGGTTCGATTGGCATCAAAAAAGTTTTTGTAAAAACTGTGCATTTTCTCGCTGACTGTATTTTTTTTTAAATCTGTTAATGCAGATCAAAAGTCTCATAAAGATATTACAGCGACAACGGTTAAGGTGTCTTTACTGCCCCATCACAAAAATCCATTCTGTATATACAATTGAGAACCTCCAACTTTTTTGAATTCGGTTAAAAATAATTTATAGCCAGAGTGCATCTCATGACAATTTCAATAAGCCCAAACACGGCAGGGATACATTGTTTCATTACGGAGTTCCGGTGCCCACTTTCCGGCTTCATCTTCAGATCAGTTTGCTGGTACCATTTTGATCAGAACCATTTATTTAAATTTGCTTCGTCATAGTCGCTTAACTATCTTAATCGAGATATCTTATTGCCACCAGTGAAATATATATCATTGAGGAGTTCCGGTGGCCATCTGTGGTCTTCTCAGGTTCATGGTTTACATAAGTTCCACTTCACCAAATGATATTTTCTGAATTGACTTGCTGATGAAAACACAAAAATATGTATGTATGCCTATCACATTTGAAGAGTTCTCTCAATTCCTCATGGACCCCATCATCAGAACTGGATTTTGATAAAAATGGGATCAATTTGGAAGTAGATTGTTTCAAATATTTTTTTTAATCCAAATTCACGGAGATGTGAGATAAAAAAAAAACAAAATATATAACATAATTAAGAACTTCCTTCGTTTTATGTAAAAATTACCTCCTACAATGACTCAATCAGCACTTTTTGAACGTCAAAATTACATAAGTCAACCTCCAAAATGCCCGGTAACGGTCAATGTGGAACTGTGGGCCTATCATGAACTCTTAGGTCAATTTTCGACGGAAAGTGAACTGTCGGGCTTTTTTGTACCATGGACACGTCAAATAACAACGTGACAACATTTCACTGGTCTGACCTGCAACAAGATGTACCATCAATTCCTTTTTGACACGAGAAAACTGAACTGCACTGCAGTCATATTAAGCAGCCGTGTAAAACTAACTTTTGTTGAACTGTTTTCTTTAATTTAAAATAAAAAAAAAAAATGTTAATTTATGAATATCTATTGTGGTTATTTAAAATTATAGAAAAATGGTCAGTGCAATAAGCAGGGTTCTCACTTATGCAATAAGTAGACTTCTCACCTTAGGAAATCGTTTTAGAATAAAAATGTGAGATAAATAATACAATATCGCCTGTGAGTTCCGCTCAGTCTTCTAAGTGACCAACGCCTTACTCTCCCCAATTCTGCACTACTGCACTTTCATATATTACAACTGTTATAGTCTTCGATTGCCAAATCACATGGTTGCTAAACCAACTTAGACTATTACAGAGACTATAATACAGAGCGAGGTTTGGAGATGGCCGAGAGGGCTTTAGGGCTAAATCAAAATCGTATGAAACGTAGAACAATATTTTTCTACTTTTCGTACGGTTCAAATATAAAGAAAAAAAAAGGAAGAGAGGTTATAGATATATTTATTTGCTCAAACATGTGTAGACATACAAGAACAAAATGCATACAGGATAACAAAAAATAATCAGACATAATATGCCAATATACTATGCGTGCAAATATTATGATTGGTAATAATTATTTTCAATACAATAACATTAATTTAACGTCAATTCCGCAAACAATAATAAATTATTAAAATCAAGCGAAAAACAATTCATAGAAGTTATGTCAAAATAAAAGATTCTGCTTAAAAACAAATTATTTAAAAAACAAAAAACCTGACTACTAAAACACATATCTGAAAAGAGAAAAACAAGCACTATAAATCTATAGATGTGTTTTAGCAGTCGGGTTTATGTTTTTTAAATAATTTGTTTTATTTCAAGCTTTTTAGTTTTATTAAACATATACTATTCATATATACATGAAATCGACTCATTACTCGTACTAGCTATTATTTGACATCAATATTGTTGTAAACGAATCCAACGACACCTCTCATGTTAAAATACATCAAGCCGTTTAGGCTACAGAGCGTGCTAAAGAATTAGACATACATACATACATACATACTCTCGAAAAACATTACCCTCCTTCTGGGGCAGTCGGGTAAAAAGATTCTGATTAATTAATAGTATAGGCTTCTTTTTTAGTTAGAAATGACTTTAGTTGTTGTTTGGTTGTTTCCAAGGAGTCATGAGTTCGATTATGGAATAAAGTTAAGGTATGTTTTTAGTTTTTGACTTCCATATGTTTTTAAAGTGCTTTAAATTGTTCTGGACATCGCACATTCTCAAAAATTCAAAATATACTCGTATTTTAACTTTATTGCAAAATCGAGGTCATGATACCTCGATTTTGCAATAAAGTTAAAATATATTTATTATTTTTTCATGACTCCTTGGAAAGAACCAAACAACAACTAAATTCTTTTCTAACTAACGAAGCAGACTATACTACTACTGTCTTACTAAGAAATCCTGCCTTCATATTTTCCGTGTAGTCTTGGATTTTTCTATTAAGGAAGACTGCGTTCAATATTCTTTTATCCTATTAAAGCGCTTCCAAGTATAGATGCAAAGATATTTTCGATGTCTCCAGTTATGTCTTTAATGGTACAACTGTGAGAAATAAAAAGATAACAGCTGGTTGATGGGCAAGCGAGCTATTTAGTTGGGTACGCCTTACTTGTTCCTTGATTTTATAAAATTGTTTCGGGCTATTTATTGTCTGGGATATTGCAGAATTTTTTTCTTGTATGGGAATGGAACGAAACGTAGAAATTGTACGCCGTTTCGTTATTGTAGAAGCCGGTACGAAACGAAATGAAACTAATATACATATTAAATCACTTCTGTATTCCCCGGGAAAGGAGGCTTATGTTAGTGGCCTATTGCTATTGTGAATGAAACAAATTCCTAAACAAACCGGTGTAAAAACCGTTAGCATTTCTATCGGTATATTAACTATTTTCTGTCAATTACAAGTTTCCAGCACCTTTTTTTTTTGGAAAATCCTCATGGATATCCTCCGACCTGGGGCGGGCGGAGGGGTCTGACAGACTCTTACTAGCTAAAAACCACCCCGGTGTTCCCCTCCCACACTTGCGACTTCCGCGATCCCCGGCTGTTGCCGGCCCGCGATTGCGCCACCTCAGGCTCGCGGGGGGGAATGAGGTAAAACTCCCCGCGCGACGTCCAATAGGGGCGCGAGAGGAACACTACGTGCGGCCACCTCGGGTCCTGCTATGTGGGGGGGCGACGGATGTCCCCGACTCCGTCGCTCCTGGACCCATTTAGGGGGCTGGAAGAGGGCATTGTGTGCTCTCCGCCGACGCCCAGTGCGCCTGCTGTGGGCAGGGTGAGTGGAAGAGATCTCCCGCTCCCTTTTCGCAGCCTCCTTCTGCGAAACAGTCATGTCGCAAAAGGAGGCTGCGAAAAGGGAGCGGGAGATCCGCATCCTAGGACTCCTCGCTGCCGACCATGAAGTCGACCACGGCTGGCAGCGACAGGTTACTTCCTACTCCTCAGAGGTTTCCAGCAACCTGCCGCAACATAAACAACTAGAAGCAATGCCTTTGGCAAGCATGCAACGAAGCGCTAAACCTCTTACAGTTCTAGCGAGAAAAGCGCTTTATTACTTAAAACGTTCCTCCATATACCCAGTTTGCATAAACAGCATCTTAACACGATTGCAAGAAAAGGTCCTCTACAAACTTACGCGCTGAATAAAGCACTGGAGGAGAAAGTTGTCAACAGTCCGGACAAACTTGTGTAACGGCCTTAAGTGAAGTCGTGAAAGAAATCAAATGTAGTAGAGATGCTTCCGACAACTATTTTGGAACTCAGAATGTTCGTAGTGAAGGCTAAGTCGAGCAGCGAGCTTTAGGTGCAGTTGATTCTAGTTTTTGATGTTTATTGGAAATGTTTGGGACGAAAGTTGGAGTATGCAGAGACGGAACTAGTATTGCAGGTATATATTAAGTGTCAACAGAATTTCAGAGGAATGAGTTTTTTTTAATGAAAATTCACGACACCAGTTGGCACCACTTTTACAAAAGGTCTTCCATTTCGACAATGAATATAAAATATACGATCGCGTTCATCATTCAGTCACGTCTAAAGAAAATATAGGCGCTTTGACAGGTTCTGACCTGACGTCTCAGTGCTGCCAGAAAACTTCCATTAGTACGAATCACCGATGAAACTGAACGCAATCAGCTCATGTAATGACTAACCGCTATCAGTGTCATCATTATTGTGGATTATTGACTCTGACAGCTTTTGCACGCGGTTTAGACGTGCTGTGAATTTCGCCCATAGTAGCTTTGTTGTTATTAGTGGACAAGTGGACGCTTCTACCCACCCTCTTGACGTTCCGTCTTATTAGACGTAACAATTTAGACTTTGACATTGCCTATATATGGCGGGTTTTACAGTGCGTTCATTATAACTTGACGCGTGACGAGATTGGTACACGATTAGTACAGATTGGCACTGAATTTTGCAGCCATGTGATTTGGTAGTACTGTCAGTTCTGTCAGTCGCCATTTTGAACTCTTTATTGAAACTAAGACTGCTTTCAGTGCTACCAATCGAGTCACGCGTCAAGTTATAATGAACGCACAGTAGTACTATAGAGGAAGGAGAAACAGGTTGTAAAGTTCACTCATCCTCAATAGAAAAGGGAGGATCCTCCGACCAGACGGGTGCCATGCCTGGTGGCTACCCGACGGTTGATGTCGGGATGTTGTATATATGCTAGTTGCGCGGTAAACTCTGCTTGCGCGATGCAGGATTTTGCGTGACAACACCATCACATCGCCACATCGCCACATCACTCTTCTTCAGAGACCGCAGGTCGATAGTGGGACGAGTCGTGTATCTTGCGTGCCAGATGTGGTTTTAGTGTATCGGAACCGGTTGTCGCATAGTTCGCAGTGGGTCGGAATTGTCTGCGGTGATGCCCCAGTGAGTCAGGGTGGCGCTGCGTCATGCTCCAGTGAGTCGGACGTGGTACAGCGCCGGGTTGAAGGCTGACTGCTGGCGTCGACCAGGAGAGGTTTGAAGAGCTCTGCTTGTTGACCGGTCGAAAGTGCAGTGTGCTGTGCCAAGGTTGCTGATGAAGCTGAGGGTGATGACCAGGTATGCGCGGTCGCTGCATGCTGGTGGTCAGGAAACACGTTGAAGCCGTGGGTGGTGCTGTGGGTGGGCTGGTTGTGTCATTCACCGCTTGAAAGCTGGAGGAAGTGATGATGATGACGTCACGCTGAAGTAGTTGCATGAAGGCTGCGCTGACGTTCGTATTTGAAGGGCGGGCATTTTTGTGGGACTGTCTTATGTAACTTTGACGTGCCTAGTTTGAATAAATGACTTTTGATTCTGATTCGGGGTCACCAGTATAGAGGCATGAGGGTGTAAAGTTCTTTCATCCTGAATAGAAAAGGGAGGATCTTCCGACCAGACGAGTGTCATGCTTTGTGGCCCGACGGTTGCTGTCGGGATGTTGTATATATCCCAGTTGCGCGGTATACTCTGCTTGCGCGATGCAGGATTTTGCGTGACGTCAGTGTGCTGCGTAGTTCACATGTGGCGATGTAGATGGCCGCCATAGTACAGTCGCCAGCACATCATGTTACCACGAACTGTCAAATCTTCTCATTCTTTTCTCAGATATGAGTATCTTCTGGTTAACCTAACCACGCATGGAAAGGGGCGGCCATTGTCGGGGTAAATTATATACAGGATGACTTATTACTACTAACCAGATTGGCTATGCCTAGGTGTAGAACAGCTTTTTGCTATAAAAACTGCAGTCGAATGGCAGTGAAGATATTTAATAAGATACCTAAGATAATTAGAGAACTGCCATCGAATCTATTTCAAAGAAGACTCCGAACATGGCTTATTGAAAATTGTTTCTATTCTATTAATGAATTTATGAATTTCAATACAAAGAATAATTTATTACAGACTTGAATAACGTAATTAAATTGACTTTGGCATTCCTCTAAGCTTATCTTGAACATTGTGATTATTAGTATTTTTATTGTTTGACATTTGTAATTTTTCGTACATTGACATTTGTAATTTTCAATTTGACATTTGTAATTTTTCATAGTTTGATAGATGTGTAATATTCATAGTTGACATTTGTATTTTAATTTCATGATTTTTTTTTTCCCCATTGTGACATATTTAAATGCAATTTTTTATTTAATTAATTAAAATTATGGCACAACCTAAATTTGCATGCTGAATTTAGTAGGCGGAATATGAAGCACTGTATTGTATTATGAGATCTGTAAGCACCATATTTCATGCAAATAAACGATATTATTATTATTATTATAACATATTCCTTCCAGGACTTGATAGATTGACCTATTTGCAACAATTAAGCACCCCATAAATCCTAGGCCAAAAATTCATGGGATCATTTTCAAAAATCATCTCACTTGAAATTTGACACCAATAATCCCAAAAACTTTGTATGGCATTAAGCTTACAAATCAAACGTACATCTTTATTCAACAGCTATCTAACGAGGTACAAAAGTTAAAAATAAAAGTCTCTTTAAGACATTTTGAAACAAATGAATTTGTTCAACACATTACTTTAACATAACTATAACTAATATAATGACAAACTAGATACCACGAATGATGTTGCTTCCAAACTTTGTGAGTGTTTTAAAAAACTTGATGTGATATAAATGTTTGTTCAAAATTTTCGTAATAAGAGGGTAGTCAGAAAACATCGATAGGTACATTCGGTAGGTACATTATCATTGGGCAAAAGTCTTTTTTTTATAGTACCAATGTGTTTTCTATGTTAATGAACTAAAAAAAACAATCTCTTGTGAGAATACTTTGAACCCGAAAACATACGTGTAATAAAACACAAATATTTTAATTACCTAGTTTTGAAACTAAGCTAAAACTTACGCTGTCACGTGTGTTTATATTAAAGTAAGTAGGTAATTTTGGCATTCAATGTTTAGCAAGCCTTTAGAATACTGTTATAATCGTTATTACCAAATTCCTTGATGTTACATAATCAGACTATAATGTTCCCACTGCTGGGACACAGGCCTCCTCTCTGTGAGAGAGAGTGGGCCGTAATTCACCACGCGGGCCCAGTGCGGGTTGGTATATATCACATGTCTTAGAATTTTAGGTTCTAGGACATGCCGGTTTCCTCACGATGTTTTCCTTCACCGTTTTGAGAGCAGTGGTGATGAAATAATTTACACAAAGTAAAGCGCCTGTCTGGGTTCGAACCTACGACATACAACTTGTGAGTCGCGGCCGTTACCACTGGGCCACCAATGCTCTATTTATCACCAAATTCCTTGATGTTAGGAACACATAATTAAGGAATTAAAAATAAAATTATTCTAGTTTTAATCTATTAGTATATATAATCTATTAGTTATTATCTAATCTATTCTTATTTATTATATTTCAGGGGGCTTACTATGGGCTTTTAAAAACAATATTCAAATTCCCGCCAGTTCTAAAGTAGGCCTGCTTCTGAATTACTAATAAGCGTACTATGACAGTACTAAAGGTGAACGACTATTGAACGAAGTTGAATGTTAATGCTTGTCTGTGGTCAGCTGTAGGTAAATGTCGTTGTCTTCCTAAACCTACAGGCTTAGCATGACACTCTCTATTTCTTCGAAGAATAGACACGGCTCTTTCTATACAAAGTGACATTTCGTTTCTCAGTTTTTGACATCTCACCGTAGAAATCCCTCTACAATCTGTCATCTTGTCTTTCGTTTCTAACGATCTTTGTCTAGGTCCTTTTTAATGTAGAAAGATTTCTACGGCGGGATGTCAAAAAAGGAGAAACGAAATGTCACTTTATATGGAAAGAGCCATGTCTATTCTTCGAAGAAATAGAGTGTCATGCTAAGCCTGCTGAAACTTAAAATCTTACTCCATTTTCACATTCCCGGTTTAAAAAAAAATAGAAATGTGATTTGTTTGAGTATTATTCATGTTTTAACTATATTTACGTATAACAAATTACCTTGATACATTATCTAAACGCAAAACAACTTTGTGACTGCAAGATTCAACGTGATTTTGAACGTGTGTTGGATAAGTTTTGCAAGAATGACAGGTGGCGGCAAATAAATATTGTGTGTCGTCAGGGGGTCATCTTAGGGAATTGTTCTATAAAATAGCATTTCGTTGCGGTTATTTACTATAAATCTTTTGTTGGAGGCGGTCAAGGAGTCAACACATTTAGAAAGTGTCGCGCGTTCCGTATGGTTATGTCGTGTCGTGTACCTACAGTGTGTGAATAATGTGATCATTTGATCGTACATTATTATTTGATTTAGACTGCAAACGGTTTTTCTATTGTGCAATAACCAACACTTCATTGTACGCCCACAGTAGTTAAAATATGGCCGGTGCTAACGAGAGAGACGTACCTTCTCCGTCATATATATATGTATCATTTATACATTAGAGGCAGTGAAGAAAATCAATGATGATTTTGAAAGAGTGGTGGCATGGTTAGTAACTTGGTTTTAGGAAGTAGGAAAACGATCAGTGCCATACTGTCAACCACACCAGAAGTTGTTATCAAGGGGAAAAAAATAGATGACCACCGACCGGAAAACCGGAACTACGATTTAGGAAGCACATCAGTAACTCAATGAGAAATTATTTTTATAGATTGAAAATCCTTTATTCAATTAGGTGTATTCACCTGAGTTTTGATCTACATAAACAACTAGTGGATAGCTTAATATTCTCAAGTCTATTATATTAGTAACTATTGTGATACCGGGTATGGCCCATGCCTGTTAACAAGAACAGAGAAGCTGAAACAACGTATACAAAATGCATGTACACGGTTCTGTGTAAAGATATCTCGCAGAAGCCATGAAAATGGCTGCTAGGAGAAAGTTACATATGGCTAGTTTACTTTTTGGAGTAGTCAATACACAAAAATCACACTATCTGTTTTAGAAGTTAATTTAGAGACAGAGCAAAAACGAACCACGTTTTACTACCAAACCTCTTTGTACATCAACACATAGGACCGCAACATTCAGGGGGAGCTTCAAATACGCCGCCACGCACTGTTGGAATAACCTTCCTCCACCAGCAACAGTCCTGAGAAAAAAAAAATATTTTCTGAATGTTTTAAAGAGATATTTCATGCAATCCCCATGGTTGTAAACTGGAACTAAAAAATATAATAATTGCTCTCTTTGCACTTATAGAGGCATGAGGAACAGGGTGTAAAGTTCACTCATCCTCCATAGAAAAGGGAGGATCCTCCGACCAGATGGGTGTCGTGTCTGGTGGGCAACTGCCCGACGAATGATGTCGGGATGTTGTGTAGTGCGCGGTAAACTCTGCTTGCGCGATGCAGGATTTTGCGTGACGTCATTGTGATGCGTAGTTTGCATGTGGTAATGTAGATGCCGCCACATCACTCCCCTCTGGAGACCGGAGGTCGATAGTGGGCTGAGTCGTGTATCTTGCGATGCTTGCCAGTGCCAGATGGGGTTCCAGTGGGTCGGAACCGGTTTTCGCATAGTTCGCGGTGGGCGGAAATGTCTGCGGTGATGCCCCAGTTAGTCGGGGTGGCGCTGCGTTATGCTCCAGTGAGTCGGAGGTGGTACAGCGCCGGGTTGAGGGCTGATTGCTGGCGACCAGGAGAGGATTGAAGAGCTCTGCTTGTTGACCAGCCGAAAGTGCAGTGTGCCGTGCCAAGGTTGCTGATACGGTGATGACCAGGTATGCACGGTCACTGCATGCAGGTCAGGATACCCGTTGAAGACGTGGGTGCTGGCTGGCTGTGTGTCTCGCCGCTCGAGAGCTTGAGGAAGTGATGATGATGACGTCACGCTGAAGTAGTTGCACGAAGGCTGCACTGACGTTCATATTCGGGGTCACCAGTATAGAGGCATGAGTAACAGGGTGTAAAGTTCAATCATCCTCCATAGAAAAGGGAGGATCCTCCAACCAGACGGGTGTCGTATCTGGCCCGACGGTTGATGTCGGGATGTTGTAAATATGCTAGTTGCGCGGTAAACTCTGCTTGCGCGATGCAGGATTTTGCGTGACGTCAGTGTGATGCGTAGTTTGAATGTGGCAATGATCTACATTGCCACCACACACTTTCCTCAAAGGTTACGGCCTACGGGCAATGGATATGGTTTTTCAACAGTCCAAGTGGCCTTTAAAATCAAAAAATCAAAATCAAAAGTCATTTATTCTAAGCTGAGAATCAGCACTTTTTGAACGTCAAAGTTAAATAAGATAGTCCCCCAAAAACGCCCGCCCTTCACCATATTTTGTGCTTTAGCTGAAAAGAAGAAGAAGTGGCGCAACAAACTCCTCAGCAGCACAGCTGTCTTTTCAGTTAAAAAAACCATTCAGTCTGATTCCTCCCTATTCAGGTCCGGTCGGTGTCATCCTTACAAGAGGAATGGAAGTTCTCAGTTATCTGGAGCGTGTTTGCTGTCGATCTTGCCGAACCTGCATTATCTAGGTACACTGTACACAACGTCTACATTAATTATTTGTTATTATTCTCTTTTCATTTTATTATAGTTCTAATTTATGTATTATTTGTTTATAAAAGTTACGCGTAATTACGTATAGGTATACCGATATATATATTTTATTTCTAAGTACACACTATGTTCAGTTTAAAAAAAAAATGTACTTACTGTACTTACCCGAATTATTATGACACACTTTACCTGCTGGAAATCAGCGTTGTTGACGATAAGTTCGTCCGAATTCACATTTTGCCGAGCAACGACCTGTTCTTGCACAGATGTTACAAAAGTAGATAATTTCCACTCTGCAATCGGCATTTTCTTTTGTTTTGTTTGTTTGTTGTCATTTGCCAGTGTCGCAACGCGTAATGTGTATTATCTTTGGCCTAACCTTACATCAAGCAATGGACAACATTGTCAAACTTTTAACTGTTAAGGTTTTGAATACGGGCTTGCGGGCGGTGAGCAATGGGTAGCCCGCCGTTCGATCAGCACCAGGCCTGGGTCGACGGCGCGTTGTGTTCCACGCGCGACGAAGAAATGTCATCAGAAATGTCGACACAAAGAGCGGGAGAAGTTATTTGATAATTTCCCAACCAAAAAAAAAAAATATTATTAATAGGCTTTTGGCTTTTTTCTTATTTTTATTTCTGGATAATATTTACATAATTTAAAAGCTAATAGTCTTAAAATAATAATAATAATTATGTACGAGTATATTTTTGGCTACTTGGTATTAGGGTGCATATTTTGTTTTTTTTGTAATGTTTGTTTTGTTTGTGCAGAATAGAAAATTTCTCTTTCTTTCTTTTCTTATATTAAATGAGTTTGCATACTTGTGTGATATTTATCAGAAGTTCAACTGCCGACCTCACCGCATCAACGCACCTTGTGATCAGGGGCTTCGATTAAGTTCGTAACTATTCAGGTATTTCCAAAACATGCGTTTTGGTAAGTAAGATGTGTTAAAAATGAATAAATTCGGTGTACTTTTGCCTAAGAAAACTTACGGCAGATTGCAATTCAATTTAATTCAATATAACGGCGCAGGATAGCCTTTATCAGAAGCCTTTAGTGGTTGCGCAATTTGCTGCGCCGTCAAATATATTTTATTTGTCATAAACCTACATGGGCACTTCTGGAACGTAAGAAGCCAGGTGCTCGGTTCCAATTTATCGTTTCCTATGAAGAAGATTCACGGTTACTTATTTTTTTTAATAATTGTTTTTACAATATTTTGAAATTACACCTACCTATTGGTAAGGGGGGACGGTGTAGGCCAGTAATAATAGAATAGAATACTCTTTATTATGTACACCATCAAAATTACATACATAAATGTAGATATTTTACGTAAAGTGACACAATGGGCGGTCTTACCACTACGAGCGATCTTTGAAAGACAACCTTTGGATGGATTAGTAAGTTTTACTTTAAGAATAATACTAAAGTTCTACCAGGTACTTAACAAAATAGAAAATGTTCAGCAAATCGAAGCATCTATGAGTCTATAAGGCCTACAACGTCCTGACATTCAGAAAATAGAAAAGAATCTATACGTATACAAGAATGGAAAAAAATATTATAATACATTTTTTTAGACCTATTTAAACCAAAAAAATGTAAAACTGTGGAAACTAATAAGTAGCAGACGCACCAAACCACCCATAGCTTGAGTTCCGATATATGCACAGACCTTTGCAGCACTAGACAAAGGACGCGAAAAAGATTAGAAAAGACCTAAAGTCTGCAGTGTTCCAGAGTACGAAAAGCCACTGGAATACTGCAGACTTTTAATTAGTAATTCGATAATACAAAACAATGCTAATTAAATCCGGTATATAAAGCACACTCTATAAATAGCAAGACATGGAAGGGACAACCCTTTTCATGGAAACTTTAGCCATCGGTTATTGGTTAACAGATAGTTAAAATCCAATTTTCTTAAACATGATCATTCATTAGAGTATTTTGATAATTACCATAAAACTGTCTAATTTTCAACTCATAATTAATTGGCGATTTTCCATCATTAAGGAGGAATATTTCAGTAACAAGGACTCCGTTAAATTAATCAGTTCAATGGGTATAAATCCGGGCAGATGACACAGATGCGCTGAAGTAATACGAGTACTGTAAACATATATAGGATTAATAATTAATGTTAACTGGCGAAATTTCGGACTCTTTGGTTATTGATATCAACATAAAATAATATTAAGCCTGTAATCCCCGAAGGCTTAGGCAGAGGTACCCTATAGTGCACCCACATTTCGCCAGTTGTGTTTAAGGGGACTACAGGACCTAAACGCAAATTTTGTAAGTTTTATAATGCCTAAAAGTATATGATCCACTGCAGTAAACAAAATCAGAAAAATATATTCTATTCTTCAGGATATATGCTAGGTAGATAGTGTGTTGAAAACATAATACAACTAATTTGATACGATAGAAAAAATCACGAATATACCTCTAAAAAAATCTTTTACCGATTAAAAACCGTACTAATATACATGCAATCATTATGATTTTTTGTCAGATTATTCTACAAGCAACATATTAGCATAATAATATTTTTTTTTTTTTATACAATCTATAGCTTTTTTGTATATCGATAATTGCTTCATACTTTGCAATAAATTACCAGCGTTGTGTCATCGCGCTTCTCTCTCTTTTCTAAGCAGTCCGACAGTGACCGCGCTTTAGGTGTTGTCGGCCTCTTAAGTATTGATATCAAATGATGTTAAAATTCTTAATTTAGTTTAATTGGTCAAGGACAGCTTATGAGACACAATTGATTTTCTATTGTTTAATTCCCAATCGGTGTCGCGCGAGGCTTAAGGCGCTGACAAGAACTAATTGACCAAAATAGGCTTCTCTTAAGAAAAAAAATTGCCAAATCTGTATAGTTTGTGGTAGCGGAAAAAATATATGTTAATTTTGAACATATTTCCCAGAACTTGGTTGTTACCAAAACACGTTTCGAAAAAAAATCTTAAGTTCTAATCCAAAATATCCGTATTAAATATCAACATACGTTACGTATTTAATTAATAACAATAACGTCTTATTTGAATGCAGAACTTGGTTGTTTTTATTTTCGATTACTCCACTCAATTTTGAGTAAATAGATAATTGCTTCATATTTTGCAATAAATTACAAGCGTTGTGTCATCGGGCTTCTCTTTCTTTTCTATGTAATTTGACAGTGACCGCGGTTTAGGTGTTGTCAGCGTCTTAACAGGTTACATATAAATGGTCAATACAATACAGTTGCAAGAATTAAACCATACCAAACTAAATATTGAGATTGCAAATATTAATTTTACTGGCAAAGTAACGCCTGATACCTCATGACGTAACATATAAATCACTTGTGACGAAAATTATAATAATATGTGAGTATAGGTATACGACATTGTACTAATTACTGTGAATGCTCTCAGAAGCTGCATGTACAACATAAGTAGTGGAATCTAATGGCAAACTACACGCGTTAGATCTTTGGGAGATACCTCTGTTTGATTTATGTAAGCCTGGTACTCCATTACCAACTGACGCATTGCATGTCTTCGTTGAGTGTTATAATTAAACTCACTCTGTTAATTATACCAAGTTTAATTATTAGATAAAATGAATATGAAGTTTTGTTGTTTTTAGTTTATTTCTAGTTGGCAGGTATTTAATTCAAAGGTCTTTTAAGGTTCTTTGAACGTCAATGTGTACTAAGGCAACGATAGGTCAAACATAGTTGAATGGGATATAAACTGTACTTATCGAACCGTTATGATTGCTTGCGTGGTGATTTGGAGAGTTGCTGATCATGGTTTTAATTGTTATTAGTAATTGTTTACTTATTTTACTTCGATGGGGCTAGTTTATCATTTCTCACTTCGAGCTACAGCAATAGCTTTATGTAAGCGGGCACCCCCTTTATGCCTGGAGGCGTTTTTTTATGTTGTAATTTTTATCTGCTTGAGTACAGTTTGTTCATTGTTTTGTTGGTATACTGGCGTGTGCTAGCTAACATATGGCAAGTGTGTAATTTAATCCAATGTTTTGTGTTTCGTAATGTAAATTACTTTGCATACGATTTGTATAGGATCAAGTTTATATAACTAAACAGACAGATGTGCTGCTGGGGAGTTTGTTCCACCACTTCTTCTTCCCAGCTAAAGCACTAGAAAGTGGTGAAAGGCGGGCATTTTTGGGGGACTGTCTTATGTAACTTTGATGTTCGAAAAGTGCTGATTTTCAGCCTAGTTTGAATAAATGACTTTTGATTTTGATTTTGCCAGCTTTTTAGTGTGTCCTCTAGTGCATATGTCGCAGATGGATTGCTTAATTAGCTGTTTTTAATAATCACTAGCTGTTTTACAAAACAGCTCCATTATTTAAAATAGTTGAACAACATTCAGGTGGATTGCCATTGCGTTACGTTTAACAAAACTGCTACCCACGTTTGGCGTAATGCAGCATGGCTTATGGTTTGGTGTGGCTTCTAATGCCAAATCGATCGCAGTAACTATGTTAGAGCACCATGACCAATTGGTTTAGGTTAGGTTGGAATAGTGACCAACCGGCCCGCGAGCGGTACTTCCAAGTTGGTCGTAGTTACTTGGATATTTAGTAGTTTTAGGACTTACTATCATAAAACTCTGATAACTTTATTTAATATAAAGTTGTCCTTAAAATCACAATTTTCACTTGAGTTTGGGTAATTTTCACTCATATTACTCAATTTATTTATTTCCGTTTCGGACGCCATTATTGTTTTCATGAAACACAGCCATGAGCGATAAAATATAGAACTAAAATCTACAATTTCATTTCATGCTGTTTTATATAACCTCTAATCGTTGACTTGAATGCAGCGGGCATTGATAAATGTAAAACATTTATGCAATTCTGCGTGTTAATGTTCAGTAATTATGGATGATCGCTAACCGTCGTTCAGCTGTTTTACATAACGGAGCTGTTTTGTAAAACAGCGGATTCGACAATCCATCTGCGACACATACAAATACAACTTAGTAAGTACAGTGACACAGTTTCAGGATAAATGCAATATATGTTTTACGCGGCAGTAGGGAACCTAAACTTTTAGTTGAGGTGATTTCGATCCAATAGTTATTGTTGCTCTTAGGTAACCCATGCAAATAATTTTACGACTTAAACACGTCTTAACTACCATCGAACCAAACCAACCAACCGCCACCACCACCATCGAACCAACCGTCGTCGTTGTTATTGACCAGCACCAACGTAGAAATCTTCACATACCTACTTTTCCCGACAATTTTTACTAGGACTGAGTCATACAAAATGGAGCGCGGTATGAAGGGAGCTGAAACGTTGCTGAACCTGCAACAATCTTATTTAAAATTTTTGAGAGCTCTCCCGCACGGAGGTTCAACCTTGTTGCAGGGATCCTGCCGTTTTGCCGAAAAGATTTTGCCAAAATTTCACTACCCAAACAAATTTAAGCAACCTTTTTATACCAAAGCAATGTTTGGAATGATTTACTTGGCAGAATATTATCAAGGATAATGTCAGTTAGGCATTTGGTCATTAATCAAATGATTTATTACAGCAAACAATCTTTAGACAATAAACGTTAGAGAATGTGATATGTGAATGAGATGTGCTTGAATTTGTCTGAAACAAGTCAAATTTATGGTTACTTATGGAACTAGTTACGAGTAGGTTAATTATTTTAAATAATGGTCAGGTTAGGTTAGGTTAAAACTGTGACCTCCTACGCACGAGCCGAACGAGCGAAGCGAGCGGTTCCGCGGCAGCGTCCGGCGAGTGCCAGAAACGAATAGAATAAATAGAAAAAAGAACCGAACTAGTTAGACGAGGTACAAATTTTATTTTGCGAAAAATGAATAAATGTAATAATAAATGAATTCCAACTGAAATATTTGACTAGATAAAAATTGGTAAAAGTACTAGTTGGTAAACAAGTTATTGTTTAAACGTTCACTTGCCAAACATTAAGTTTGCGTTACAATTATTTGTGAAGAGATTATTTGCTAAGTAATAATTTGGCAAACGAAATTATGCGGAACATTGTTTGGGAAATGATAATTTGGCTATTTCTTTTCGATGAAACAAGGGAGACCCTTGTTGCAATGTAAGGGCTTATGTTTAAAAAGCCATGCGCAAGCGGTGCGCGTCCTTGGTGCGCAGGGTGCGGGGCAGCTCCAATACAGTGCTGGCGATGATCGCCGGGAGATTTGACTGCCCGTATATCGGACACTGCTGTAGCAGGCATGTTGCTAGCTGTGTCCGATAATATGTCTGTTTTGTGTATTTTTTATGTGTGTATGTGTCTTTTATGTATTCTGGTTGCTGTATGGGTGCTTTTTGGTTACCTGAAATAAATACTTTTTATTTTATTTTTATTTATTTATGTTTAAAAAGGGGTTTTCTCTTACTTATTAGGGTTAAGAATAAGTATCATGTTATAAACAGTTTTTCCGAAAGTGACTACAGCTTAGTCTGTCTGGTGATTGTGTTTTTTCAAACTACGTAAGGGAAACCTACAAACATAAAACACTTAACAAAATGAGTAAAAACGAAAATTTTATCAGCCTAAGTTAATTTAGGAACAGTCACATGTGGTATTTTCCTGAATCAAGGTATGTTTACTCAAACAAACAGCCATTCCCGGAACAGATATGTATCTCTGCAGGGCTTACAAAACGGTTCCCATTCGTGGAAATAGCAGCCAATTACTCGTCAGCCATAGCGCCACCGGGCCGTCAAGATTATGCAAGAGGAAAACTCTCTGGGGAAAAATAATATTATTTACTTTGCTTCTTTAGATCTAAATATGATTTCACTAGGTATCCAGTCGAACAAGCAGAAACCAAATCAAACCAAATGAATCAATAGAAAAACACTCAAATCCAAGTAAGAAGAGCTTCAATAAATAATATTAATAAAGCAAATGTCGGCCAAACCGATCAGTTTGATCAGCTTGGTATCCAATTATACAAGAGAGCAGTCGTATCCATCCGCGCGTAATGTCGCTGAATGAATGTACGGAAATTACCGACGATGGCCGAATGCCGCCGAAACGTTTTATGGCTTTTGTTGACTTGTTGAGTATGTTTGTCCTGCGGTTTTTGTTGGATATATTTAAAAGAGTTTATTTGATAGAAATGTCCAGCTCTAATCTTCTTCTATATAAATAATTACCTTCCTTTCTCTCGTCAGGGAAAAATGAAACGCTGTTCGTTGGTAAGCGCATCACTTGAGAACAGCTGCACCGTTTTGGCTATTTCGTTTTGAAAACTTCTTTAGCCGCGTTGAGCGATTTTTGGTAGGGGAACAACTTATGGGTTCGCGTCACCGACATGCCCGCGTCGACATGTTGTAGTAGCAGTAAGTGAAGTTAAATTGACTACGTGAAAAGTTTAATTTGTGTATACTGTGCATTGTTTATTTGCTGTTTTAAAATGTTCCGAAAAAAAAATACCGAGTCCGAATTAGGTTTCTATAGAAAAAAAAAACTGTAAAGATTCCCGGAAATTTTTCAAATTCGGGTAAAACCGAACGTCATTTTTTCTATAGGATGTTTGTATTAATTATTGAAATTTGGACAAGGAAACGTCTGTCGGTTCAGCTAGTACGAAATAAAACTAACTCGATTTTCGTGTCTGTCTGTGTGATCGTTTAGACCTTCTAAACTACCTACACAATGGATTTTGATGAACGAATCGAAAATAATAACCGAAAACCGAATAGATATTCCTGAAAGTTTATGTTTGTGTTTATACATTACTATTTTTGAACTTAAATGACTAACTAAATATACAAATAAATTTAAAAACAAAAGGACACTTCGCTGTCAACCGGAAACGTGCACAGAAACTGAAGAATTAGCATTGCCATTCAACGTGGGAATGCTGGATTGCCACGTCGAATGGCAATGCATTTTTTCGGCCTAAGAACGAGCCAGCTATCGCTTGAATTTAGCATAAATATCTCGATGTTTTGACATGTCGCCATTGCGACCGTGCGAAGCAGAGGCAGGGCGCAAGTTTCCTACAAAAAAAACCGGCCACTTGGATTTGCGATTTATTCATTCAGCTTATTTCTTTCTAATTTAGGTCTTCAATTAACAATTCCTCTGTATCTTTCTTCACATAATCGTCTTCCGAAAATCGGGCTACATTATCAGTCCAATTTTATTTTGAAGCAGGGTTCATTCCCTGTGGTTTTCATAGGTACGGCCGGGCTAACTTCTTATCATTATGTATCCCAAGAGGCTGTGTTAAGTATTAAAATCGATATGTTCAATTGGTACAATATTCCATCCTAAGGGAAGTGTGATTAAGGTCGATGTTAAAGTTGACTGAAGCTGAGGGCGTTGCTATGGCTTCTGAACTGATACCTACAAAAAATGGGACTAGAAATAATTTTATGTTGCATGTAACTTTGAAAAAAATTTTGACCATAATTTTGAGATTGTTTAAGACGCTGACAACACATAAACTGCGGTTACTGTCAGATTGCATAGAAAAGAAAAAGAAGCGCGATGACAAAACGCTTGTAATTTATAGCAAAATATGAAGCAATTATCTATTTACTCAAAATTGAGTTGAGTAATCGAAAATAAAAAACAAGCAAGTTCTGCATTCAAATAAGACGTACTTGTTATTAAGTAAATACGTAACGTATGTTGATATTTAATACAGATACTTATTTTAGATTAGGACTCAAGGTAAGAGGTTAGTTTAACGTTAGTTTGTATCGAGATTTTTTTCTAAACGTGTTTTGGTAACAACCAAGTTCTGGGAAATATGTTCAAAATTAACATATATTTTTTCCGCTACCACAAACTATACAGATTAGGCTATTTTTTTTCTTAAGAGAAGCCTATTTTGGTCAATTGGGTCTTGTCAGCGCCTTAAGGAGTTCATGATTTTGTCGAGTTACGTTCGTCTGACTTTCTCACGATCACTATTTTAATTTGTTATACCTGATGAGTGATAGAGCTTTATTATTCTTTCGACTTTTCATCATTATCATTACGCCATAACCTACAATGTTATCCTTCCTAATGCGAAAGTAGTTTGTTTATCTGTTTGTTTGTTCCGCTTTCACGCTAAAACGGCTGAACGGATTTGGATAATATTTGGCACATGGGTAGATCATGACTTAGATTAGGACATAGAATAGTTTTAACCCGGGTGAAACCGTGGAACGCAGCTAGTATATTATATTCGATAGCAATTATAACAGTGTCATCCTAGATCGCTATGCGACAAAAAAAAAATATCCATGTATTTCGAACCTCTAATAGTTCCCATTTTGCGCTCCTAAAAATATGATTGATCACTAATATAATAATTGCACCTCTTTTTTGAACCTCAAATAATTCCTATTTAGTCCTAAAAATACTAATTAGCCAAGTTACTGCGACCAACTTGGATGTATCGCGGTTGATTACAGCTCTAACCTTATTTTTCATGGTTGTCCTCTGCGCTGGGGCGGGCAGAGGGGTCTGTCAGACTCTTACTGACTAAAAGCCACCCCGGTGCTGGACCCTCTCTTGCACCGGGGATCATGGGATCTAGTGCGACTTCCGCGATCCCCGGCTGGTTGCCCGCTGTTGCGGGCCACCTCAGGCTCGCGGGGGAATGAGGTGTAGAACTCCCCCCGCGACGTCCAATAGGGCGCACGTGGAACACTACGCGCCGCCACCTCGGGTCCTGTTCTAACCTAACCTAAGCCATTTAGTCGTGGTTTAGCTTAGTTACTGAGAAAAAGGCAAGAAGTTAAGAAAATAAATTCAAGTATTTAAAAAAATTGAGCATCAAAGGAAGCACAATTTTTTTTGAGGTTCGTTCATTTAAAAACGTGTCCTTCATAAGAAGGTCAATAAGTTTTTAGAGGATCATTTAAAACTTTCCCAAAAAAAAATGAAGAAACAGACAACACAGTCTCTTTTATCATTAGATAATATAGATAATATATTAGATTATATTATATTAGATAATATAGATAAGATACCATAAGTACATACATTTTTTTCAGTGGAGGGTACGTTGGTATGGGTTGCCAACTTTTCTACCGAATGTAGTATTTTCGAAGGCTTTTCCTGTAAAAATGAAGTCAATGGCGAAAAATTAAATATAGTAGGTATGATTCAAATATATTTAATTTATTAATGCATATTTTTTCATTTTGAGCCTTTATTAACAGTTAGTCTAAATTAAGGTTACAAAATACCATCAATTCAGGTTTTATGACATTAATATTGGTCTTATTGCGCTTATCTCGCCATTTTGTATTGTTCACTGAAAATATGGGCTCAGTAAAAGCAATAACAGATAAAGGCGTTTCGTATTACAGTTATTTTAAAACAAAGTTATTTAAGTTTTCTTACTTTTTTTTGTTTATTTTTCAATATTGGCCAACCAACAATTGTTTACACTGTAAATAGTTAAAGTAAAATCTACCATAATCTAAGATAAGTGGAACAATTTCTTACAGGTTAGCACCGCATGCCATATTCATAGTAGATGTGCCACAAGCACTAAACTATAAAATTAATGTAAGTAAAATACCTAAGATTAGCAACTTTAAATAAAATTACGTTATGAAGTATAAAACTAATATAAACAGCAAATTGTAAAATTCAATAGAGCAAAACTAACAGAGACACAACAAAATCGAGAAAAAATAAAATTAATTTTTGCCTACTCATCTGCCTAGCCTTTACCCAACTATGTTGGGGTCGGCTTACCTGATACAGCTGAAAACCATTATTTTACATGGAGCGACTGCCTATCTGACCTCCACAACCCAGTTACTGGGTAACACGATACCCCTTGGTAAGACTGGTTGTCATACTTTCGAGCTTCTGACGACCCGTAACGACTGTCAAAGATCTACAAATGACAGCTGGGACTAACGGCTTAACGTGCTTTCCGAGGCACGGAGGGTCTTGGTATGAACTTTCGCCTACTATGGGTATATATTTTTTTGAAATATAGTATGTATGCCTCTAATATACCAGGATACTATGTTATATAGTAACGCACCCTGGGTTGGCAACCCTATTTGGTACCTATGTATGTAATCGTAAAACAAATAGTCCGTGATATTTAATGGACGCTGTACTTTATTCTGGAATCTCTGATGGATTGCCCTGATCTGTGTGTATCTAGGACCAGTGGTGGCCTAGCGGTATCGACCGCGACTTACGATATTTAGGCCGTAGCTGTAGGTTCGAATTTAGACAGGCGCTTTACTTTGTGTAAATTATTTCATCACCACTGCTTTCAAAACGGTGAAGGAATACATCGTGAGGAAACTTGCATGTCCTAGAACCAAAGAAATATAAGACATGTGACATCTACCAACCCGCACTGGGCCCGCATGGTAGATTACGGCCCACTTCCTCTCACAGAGCGAAGGCCTGTGCCCCAGCAGTGGTTAGCTGTGTTTGCAAGTGGTTACAAAAAAAATTGCCTAACCGGATTGCTCTGAAGGGTGTTAAAGTTTTAGAGTATATAAATGTTATATGTAAAGAAATTATACCGATTGTTTGTATATCTCACGTTTATTACATTTTGACAACGTTATTGAAATAAAAAAAATATACCAAATAACTTTATATGATAAGAGACGCACCCCCTTCAATAAAATAAAGCTAACGTTGAAAAAGTAATTTTGGATATTATTGAAAAGTTAATAATGACTCTTTTGAGCATTTTCAGTTATAGACCAACAGTCTCATTAAAAATCTCACACTGTTTAATTTTAATAGCCTTAATGAGTGGCTGTTGCTTTGCGTCTGGCGCACCCGGGACAGTCATAGACCGCTTACTTTATCTAGCATACGAAAATGAACTTTATTCATAAAAAATAACGTTCATATTCTTATGAAAGCTTGCTCACATTTCCTTCTACAAGTATGAACATTATGCACAAAATAATAAGGTTCATATTTGTATGAATCGCTTACTTTACACAGCAAAGCAAAGTCCAGTGCTGTCTGTGAATCTTGCTATCAGTCATGCTGACTAGATTTGTTTTTACCACGATGTGCATTAATCAGGGACAAGAACATCTGCTGGGGTCGCGGGAAAGTCACAAAGGGTTACCAAGGCGCCTGGCAACACAGGCAACGGAAGGAACACGGGTGGGTTTTAGTCAGTAAGAGTATGTACACACCCTTCCGCTCCGCCCAGAGCGGGAGAAATTATTTGATAATTTCCCACGCAACAAAAAAAAAGGACAAGAACCTTGTTTAATATTTATTTTACATTTATATTTACCTTATTGTTATTGGATTTTTCCATCAGGAATTTCTCAGTAGCAGCTCGGAATTTGGATTTGTGCCCGGGTGATGGCAATAGGCTCGTCCCCTATTACATGGGACTTAAACATAACTGGCGAAATGTGGGTGTACTATAGCACCTCTGCCTAACCCTTCAGGGAACACAGGCGTAATGTTCTGTGTATACTTTATTGTACACCAGATTATACATTTCAAAAAGAAAAGATATAGACTCGAAAATATACAATGAGTCGCCTTATCGCTTACCGCGATCTCTTCCAGACAACCTTTAACCTTTTGACCGCCACAGTCATGTATAGATGACAAACTAAAATGTGCCCAGCACGCCACGGTCACGACTACATGACAGATTTTTAATAATTTGTAGCTTGGCGCCGAGGGCACGTTTTTGCATTTTTGACGTGGCGGTCAAAGGGTTAATAATTATAAGGTTATATGTTCTGTGTGAAAATTGACCCCAGAAATAAATGAATGCCTGCTTCGAAGGTGTGGTCGCAAACGCGACTGCCAAGCGTGAGGTCCTGGGTTCGATTCCCAGATCGGGAAAAGTGTTATAGGGTTTTTCCGTCAGAAATTTCTAACTGGCAGCTCGGAGTCTGGATTTGTGCCCGGTAGATGGCAATAGGCTCGCTCCCTATTATTTTGAACTTAAACATAACTGGCGAAAGTGGTGTAGGTAAGTAGTTAACTACAGTTTATTATGCAAAATCATCATTATATACAATTATATATACATATTGACATTGATGAATATTATAAACAAAATTACGTGAATATTTATGAACCTTGAAAAGTATTATATTACTTTAATTATTGTGAATGGTGAGCACTATGTGGGTCATTTTTATTTATTTCATTTTGTTTTTTTCTCTCAGTTTTAATGATAGTCTGGCATTTTGAGTAATTTATGCGGCCTACCCAAATGTCCTTTCCTTGGTATTGTTCGTCGAGTCGTTGGGCACCTTAAGTTCTGAGTTGAGCTACACGATTACTGGCAAATGCTTGCACTGACTGGACAGGTCAGGTCAAATTTGTGTGGTTCTTTCCTCAAAAGACCATTTCAGACATGGATCTACATGGTCCTCACATGATCTGACCAAGATTATGTCTGGACTTTAAAAGAGACTTTGACCCTTGAGTTTGTTTCGCCATTTCTTCTAGAGGGTAGTCAGATAGGAAATGTCGACTCTATCTAGCTTATTTTTTAATATTTTTTTTTTATATGACGTGTAAAAGTGATTCTGATTTACAGAATAAACAATTTCATTTCATTTCACTATAAGTAGGTACTCCATTGCCTGATGTTTCGGGGAAAACAGGCGAGATGATATGTGTAAATAAATTAAAATATATAATCCCACCCAAACCCTTTCAATTTCAAAAGAAAGTTCTCAACAAAATTACAAACGTAGACAAGTATTTGATACATCCCAGAACATGTTTATAAAAGAAACTCCTGTTAAGTTCGCTTCACAAGTTTTTTGTTCAACGCGACATGTTACAACAAAACTTTGCGAGCCTTTACAAACTGGAACTTGTTGTCGCCTGTTGATGAATTGGGGCTTGTCAACATCTGAGGCCTTGTGAAATAACCCAGGACTTTTTATGTCCATACTTTTAATATTACAATCCTAACTTAATATTAAAAATGCGAAAGTGAGTTTGTTTGTTTCTTTCGCTTTCACGCTGAAACGGCTGAACGGAGTTGGATGAAATTTGGCACATGGGTAGACCATGACTTAGATTAAGAGATTGAATACTTTTAATCCCGATATTCCTACGGGATCGAGAGTTATGCTGCAGGCTTAGCATGACACTCTCTATTTCTTCGAAGAATAGACACGGCTCTTTCTATACAAAGTGACATTTCGTTTCTCCTTTTTTGACATCCCACTGTAGAAATCTTTCTATATAAAAAAAATACCTAGACAAAGATCGTTAGAAACGAAAGACAAGATGACAGATTGTGGAAGGATTTCTACGGTGAGATGTCAAAAACTGAGAAATGAAATGTCACTTTGTATAGAAAGAGCCGTGTATATTCTTCGAAGAAATAGAGAGTGTCATGCTAAGCCTGCTGGTGAAACCGCGGGGCACACTTAGTAATATTATAATTGCGAAAGTAACTCTGTCTGTCTGTCTGTTAACTTTTCACGCCTAAACCACCGAACCGAATGTTATGAAACTTGACAGACTGGGACCTGGGGAAGGACATTAGCTAGTTTCAGGCCATTTTTGTTTTTTTTTTTTATAGAAAGTATGCTCGTAAAGGTGGTCATGGCTAAATGATAACAGCCCCACGTGTCTTTCGAAGTTTAAGCTACGCTTGCCGCGGTCGGTTGGTGGATGGGTGTCCATCCATTATACAGGTTGAAATTGAAAACTTGCGACAAACTGAAATGGGACATTGTATACATCATTATTAACAACTTTTACTAAGGGACCAAAGCTGTAATCCCAAAAAAAAAAATCTGCTTTTCCTACATTTTGATGAGGTATTGCGAACATAAATGTAGGGGACAGCAGTTTTTTTTTTGGGATTGTAGCTTTGGTCCCTTAGTAAAAGTTGTTCATAATGATGAGTACAATCTCCCATTTCGATTTGTCGCATGTTTTCAATGTCACCCTGTATAGCATGACCCCTCCGAGCCTCGGAAAACATGTTAAACCGTTGGTTCCTGCTGTCATTCGTAGATCTTAGACAGTAGTTACGGGTAATCAGAGGGCCAATATTTTGACAACTAGTCTTACCAATGGGTATTGTTTTATCCAGTAACTGGGTTGTGGATGTCGAATAGGCAGTCGCTCCATGTAAAATACTGGTATTCAGCTGCATCCGGTTAGACTAGAAGCCGACCCCAACATAGTTGGGAAAAAGTTAGGCAGATGATGATGATGATGATATAATGATTAATAAAAGGTTTTTTTACAATCTGTAAAATGCTTTTGGAAAATGAATTATACATAATAAAATTAGTTTGAAAGTAATATCGTTTTTTAGGGTTCCGTACCCAAAGGGTAAAACAGGATCTTATTACGTCCTTCTGTCTGTCCGTCTGTCACCAGGCTGTATCTCGTGATAGGTAGACGGTTGAAATTTTCACAGATGATGTGTTTCTGTTGCCGCTATAACAACAAATAATTAAAATCAGAATAACACAAATATTTAAGGGGGCACCCATACAACAGACATGATTTTTGTGCCATTTTTATAGATAATGGTACGGAACCCTTCGTACGCGAGTCCGATTCGCACTTGGCCGGTTTTATGCTTTGGGTAGACATTACTTCCTGAATTTATTTCATAAAGTATTTTACTACAATACTTTAATATTCACAGATAGAATTGATGTGTATGCGATCTAGTTTAATATACAGTTTTTGCATAAGTTACTTGCATTATAATGAAGGCGTAATAACAGATTTTAAAGTACTGAACTTATATATCTACGCCTTAAGGCCAGCGCCCATTGGCGGACGGCGGAGCAGAGTATTTTAAATTTACCAACGTAAATTCGTACGTATCTAATGATAACAATATAAAGATTCCAAAGCTCAGAGACCGACCACAGTGCATCAAATGGGATTTCTCTCTGCGGTATTGAAGGGGGCGCTGGAGGATACCGCGTCGGGACGCGAAAGCATGCGACGGTATGCGCCGGAGTTCGCTCGCATAAGATCGCGCGAGAGGCAGTGTAAGTGAGGATGCATTCCGCATTTCCCCGGCAAATCCTCCTTGATGCCGTTCCCCGCCGTACGCCAGTGTGCGTTGGCTTTAGCTAACACTCGTTTACTAAAAGTCTACTCCTAATCATTTTGCAGAACCTACATTTCTAATAAGAGGTCTGATAAGGATCTAGGCCGAAGTTAAAAATAATAAACGAAGAAATATACTTTGCCACTCCAGGATCTACTAAAATATTAAATTGCTGGACTAAAGAAAATTAGAACAAAGGAATGTTGTAAGTAAAAAGTTATTTTTAGTATAAAAGTTAATAAAACACTAGTTACGGAGCCGTTAAATAAAACATTGTATCTACCTAATTTAGACCACGATTATTCTCATAAGTTTGCCGAAATTTCTAACATTCTGACTGTTATATTACGTAAAAGATCCCTAACTAAAGATATATTAAATTTTAAGCCTCTAACAAAGAGACTAGAACAAAGTTGTCTAATATAAAAGCAATTTGTCAGTAGAGAGCAAAAATATATCTTTTTCTACGAAATAATATTAAAATTCTCACCGAACTAATTCCTAGTAAGTATATGGAAATATACGGAAGAAAAATGTCCCGAACACGAAATTAAAAACACGTTAAGCTTCGATTGGCATCTAACCTGACTATGATTTGATTTCTTGCCTGAAAGAAGAAGCCGTAAGGGTGCGTATTGCCCGGCTTGGGCAGAGCACCACCGTGTCCTCATGGAGGCGATTGGCGGCGGAGATCTCTCGCGTATGGCCCTGGTCCAGGGCATGGTACGGAGTGAGAGGGCATGGGCAGCCATCACCTCATTCTGCGAAGCAGTAATGCTTGCGAGGGAGGAGGCGGGACGGTTGAAGGAAGGCAAATCTCGTGCCCTCTGTCCCCTAGCCGCCGCAGGAGACGCCTTGGACGTCGGGAATCCCAGGCGGATTTCCGGCTACCGTAGGCGCGGGCTTGCGAACCGTGAGCAATGGGTAGCTCGCCGTCCGATGAGGACCAGGCTTGTGTCGACAGCGCATTGTGTTCCACCCTCTCCTCAAAGAGATGTCAGCACAAGTGTAGGGGTCCACTAGGGCCGATGCCTGTCGGGGTCGTGGGAAGTCCGAAAGGGTTACCGAGGTCTCTTACAACACAGGCAACGGAAGGAACACGGGTGGGTTTTATTCAGTAAGAGTCCAACACACCCTAGCTCCGCCCAGAGCGGGAGAAAATATTTGATAATTTCCCACCCAAAAAAAAAGGCTGCGTATTGTATGTTTTAAATACACCTGCTTCCTGACTTTGTTGTACCTAAAATGATTGGATATGCAATAAAGATTAGTGCAACGGATCTTAAAAGTTTTTACAGGCCTTTCAGTATCCTAACTATCATAACTTATAAATGCGTAAGTGAGTTTGTTTGATTTTTACGCTTTCATGCTAAAACGGCTGAACGGATTTGGATGAAATTTGGCACATGGGTAGACCATGACCTGGAAAAGACAAAGACTACTTTGCATCCTGGATTGCAGACAAAGTCACTAGTAACAGCTAGTAATATTATATATGCGTATTATATAAGTGAGTTTGTTCGTTACGCTTTCACGTCACTACTCTACCGTTCATTATGAAATTTGCATACACGTTGTCAGGGGTACAAAAGTACTATTCCCGAGGGATAGACACTGAATGCGAGGGAAGCCGTGGGCAAAAGCTAGTTTACCCATAAAACACTCGACTACCAAGCAATGACTTACTAGACTTCACCTCATCACCATTTTGTTATTTTCCTTTCGGTATAAAAACTACTAATCATGTTTGTCCAAGTTCTTCAAAATATTACCCCGTATAACACCAAGATTCGCCCCCTGAAACTTTACAGATTCAACGTAATTTCGTGTAAAACAACCCGACTGTCATCAAACTCTGTTTAGGATGAAGACAGGTGGAATTACAGGCATTTACAGGCCTACAACTTTGTGGTAGAGCGAAGGTTTACCACCGATGGCGAGCCAGCGATCATAGGGAACGATTATGAGTATTAGTTCCTGTAATATCGCTTTTTAAGTAATTTTGTTAAATTGTAACTTTGTCTTTAAAGCCATAAAATATGACTTACCAGCATCGTATTGAACAATTAAACTATGGTTTCACGTAACAAAAATATATTTTAAACAGTGAGCATATTTCGACACCAGTAATAAACACTGCGCTAACTTGAAAAAGTAGATTTTACACCAGAGGCGGCTCAAAGAAAAAATGTGATAGCTTTTTTTAAATAAAGATAATTTATTGTTTTTACTGTTGTCAGTTCTTTTGATACATAGAGCATAACAAAAGTTCTGCGCTCCTGGCCGCTCATAAATGTTTGCTTGAATTTCGAATGTTATATTTTTCTAAACTTAAGAAACTCATTCATTGATGAATAGTAGATTATACAACTAGTGAACAAAAAGGGAATTTAATCCGCGGGACTAATGCGGGCCCAGAGAGCAGGGAAGGGTTCTAGGGATGAGATGACTTTTTTTTTCACGAGTTGTGTTCTCCACTTTTTACCATTGACTACGAGAAAATAAATAGTAGTTTAGTTTTTATATTTTATTAAGTATGATACAAATTATCTTACATAACTGCTGCTTTGGAACGAAATGACATGAAAACCGCGAGAGCAGATAGAAAAGAACCTAACTAAAACTAGCGGGCTGTTTTCATTTAATTGTATAGCTCTATGGGATACCAGCCACTTTCAGCACGTTTTATTTATTTTTTGTACAAAATTCGTATAATTTGTTACAAATTTATCACAAATTCGTATAATTTGTTTCAAATATGTTTTTATTCACTCAGTGACTAAAAGAGAGTTTTATTCACTGTTATTGATGAATGAAATGCCCTTTTTCGACTGGCAATGGCAAAAAATATTTTTGGCGGGATGTCGCGTCTCAATTATTTTTTATCACAATTTGAAGTTCGTCGTCCGTAGGAAAAATGGAATTAACGCGAAATGGTTTTAATGGCGATGATTATTTATGATTTTAAAAGTTCACCGTCTCAGCAAGACTGCACTGCTCGTCTTTAAAATGATTTTGGGAGGGAAGCACCTTTGACCACTGGAAGGCGTTGGTACGCAAAATTTGATCGTGGCCGTGTTTTTCTCCATGATGAAATTCGTGAAGGTCAGTATCAGGCAACTAATTGAAGGAAACCGGCGTATCATATATGAGGAGATTTGAGGATATTTGGGGATTGGTATAAGGCAAATTTAAAAAATCTTATATTAACATTTAAAAGTTAGAAAACTTTGTTGCCGCTGGATTCCTCATTATCTACAAAAACGGACACAGGTAGTTTGGTGTAAAAAATGTTGTTAAAGTACAATCACGGACGTTATGAATGCTGTGTATGACATTGTTACAGGAGATAAAACATGGATGTTCTTCTGTATGGGTGTTCGAAGGCGGCAGCAAACCAACAAAATTGAGGCAGGCGAAAAGCGTAGGCAAAAAAATGGTTTCGTTTTTTTGTGTCTGCACGGTCGCACTTGAAGGACAAAATACTGTTAATGTTGAGTGGTACACCACCATTTGTTTGCCCAGTGTCAAGAGTTAGAGAAAAACGACCAAGAAGTCGCATCCTATTGCACAATTGCAATGCTTCGGCGCACACCGCGAACAAGACAAAGTAATTTTTGGCTTCTGAAAAGGTAGAGCTCGTCTCCCATCCCGCACATAGTTCAGACCTGGAATGATGCGATTTCTTTATTTTCCCAAAAATCTAAGATTTTTGAGATGTTTGACATTTACGGGGCCAGAAGAGTCTGTTTTTTTTTTTTTTGAGGGTGGGAAATCATCAAATAACTTCTCCCGCTCTGGGCGGAGCGGGAGGGTGTGTCAGACTCTTACTGACTAAAACCCACCCGTATTCCTTCCTGTTGCCTGTGTTGCGGGGGCCTCGGTGACCCATAAGTACCTTTCCGCGACCCCGGCAGGCATCGGCCCTAGTGGACCCCTACTACATGTGCTGACGACATCTCTTTGAGGCGCGCGTGGAATACAACGCGCCGTCGACCCGGGCCTGGTCCTTACCGGACGGTGAGCTACCCATTGCTCACCGTCCGCAAGCCCGCGCCTACGGTGGCCGGAAATCCGCCCGGGATTCCCGACGCCCTGGGCGTCTCCTGCGGCGGCTAGGGGCGAGAGGGCGCGAAACTTGCCTTTCCCTCAACCGTCCCGCCTCCTCCTTCGCGAGCATTACTGCTTCGCAGAAGGAGGTGACGGCTGCCCATGCCCTCTCGCTCCGTACCATGGCCTGAACCAGGGCCGGACGCGAGAGGTCTCTGCCGCCGATCGCCTCCACAAGGACACGGCGGTGCTCTGCCCAAGCCGGGCAGACCTCCACCGTATGCTCCACCGTGTCCTCTGGGCGTTCCACACAGTGGTGACACCCGGGCCAGAAGAGTCTGAGATTGCTTTCAACCAGCACGAGACCAGCGCAACATGAAAAACATGCCCTTAGACCAATGGTCCTCATGTTTTCAAAAATGGTTTGAACGAAAGAAAAGTGTTTAAAATGCATAATACTTTGAAAAGCAGTAAATATATTACTTTACATGCAAAATATACAATATATAACTTTTTTTATGAGTTACGCAAAACTTGCAGTGTACCGCACGTAATACAAGAAATGTCGTTATTTAATAAAAAAAAAATGTTAGAATAGAATAGAATACTATTTATTATGTACACCATAAAAATTGCAGATATAGATATTGAAATTTTACAAGGGGTGACACAACGGGCGGTCTTATCGCTAAAAGCGATCTTTTAAAGACAACCTTTGGACAGATTAGGGGGAAAGGAGACATTATTACAGGGAGTCTGTAGTGAACCATTTACATTTATACAATAAATACATACAAACATAAAACATATCAAACTTACCTATATAATACATATATTCAATAATAATCATGAAACAAGTGTTACTAACAAAAACATATGTATCTTTAAGGAGAAAGATAGTTATTTTTTACCAACATTTTAAAAATGGACAGAGATTGAGCACGCCTTATCGACACGGCAAGGCATAACCGTAATGCTTGAACTGTAAAAGATTTATGATAGAAACTGGTGGAATGCATCTCTAGTCTCAAGTTTTCCGATGACCTCAGGTAGGTATCTATTATGTGTGTCATGACGGAACTTGAAATGTTCTTTAAGATATGAGGGGGTTATAGTATAGAATAGAATATATTTATTGTAAAACATGAGTATACATCAAATAATATGTGCAAGGTCTTAAAATAACAGGTAGATGTATGTTTTGCCATTGATGGCGTACAAAACAACATATTTTTGGTTTAGAATAAACCATAAAATATTTAGGTCTTGTTGTGTAGACCTAAATATTTTATATATTATATATATATATTTATACTATGAAATTAATGACTTAATCCTAATGCTATTGTTTTTACAGATTTGAGGGTCAAATTGTGAAAATGTCGTAATTATAGGAATCTATTTAATTAATTGCGGTCATTTAAAATTTGTAGGTTGAACAGAATACTGTAGAGCTGAAACAAGATATGAGATTTCCGGTGAAGACGTATGGGAAGCCACTTGAGCTTTGTACGAAATTCAGAAATGTGATCATATTTGCGCAAGCCAAATATAAATCTTATGTAGAAGTTTTGAAGTCGCTCAAGTTTATCTAGTTGTACCACAGTGAGATCGAGAAAACTGACATCAGCGTAGTCAAGGATGGAAAGTAAAAGATATTGCGCAAGCGCAGTTTTAGTGGCAGCTGGAAGAAAGTTAGTTAGTTTTGAATTTATCCCGAGTTAGCCGTGCGTACACATAAAAAGCCAATAAATTAATGTGTAGTAAATTACGCCAACGTGAGTGTACTATATTATGGAATTTCAAAAGGCGAGAATGCTAAAACAATACATTTAATTTATATTAATTGCCAAACTATACTTAACTAAAATAACTGAAATTAAAACATAAATCCTTTACAATATTAACAATAACGAAAAACAATACATATTATCTTAAACCACTATGTAATAAGCACTCAGCTAAGTCGTGCCTTTTTTACTCGACTGCGCGACGCAAAGGAGGGTAATGCGGTTTTTGCTACGAACGATCACGAACGGATCACACTAGGCTAATTAATAGATAGCGTAATGTACGAGTATATCGCGCTATTGCAAAAATTACATTCACTTAACATTGTGTTTAATTTGTAACTTCGTTATTTTTTGGAATTTTTATATATATGTTTTTGTACTAATTTATTGTTCATACTATAAACAATTAGGCATTAAAAACGGCAATTTCCCAAAATTTATGTAAGCGTAATATAAATTGCTGGTGTCGATTTATAAACGCTCGCGCAGACTGGGGCGATATCGCGGGCTTGACAGGCATATTGCTGCCTGTTGCGCCCGTGATTTCGCGCAAGCCTGCACGAGCCTTCATGCGCCCAGTCTTGTGCTTATTCACAAATCACTGTAAAAATACAATATACAAACAATTTAGATATATTTTTTCAGAAACAGATAAAAAAATCTGCTCCCATAAATTTGATTTCCAATAAAATTCTAGGAATTTCGTATCTATCATTCATTTGTAACATTTTCGTCGAAAACAGAACTGATGTGGCTCGAAAATTCGAAATACATTTACATTTACAAATTCATGCCCGAAGCTATGTATCATTTGAAATCCGCGTTAGTTTCGGGTAACAAATAGTTCAAGATTTCGGACACTCCCCGCAGCCGGGGCCGGTGTACCGACACATTAGTCAGGGAACCAACGTTCCTATGTATTATTAATTCATGTAAAAAGGCTATTCTGTTTCAGTATAATACTGGTAAAATCTAAAATCAAAACAGAATCGTAGCGTAATTTATGCGGCCTGCCCAAATATTCTTTCTTTGGTATTATTCGTCGCATCGTTGAGCTCCTTAAGTTTTGAGTTGAGCTGCACGATTACTGACAAATGCGTGCACTGACTGGACAGGTTCACTCAATCTGTGTGGTTCTGGTTCCTCAAAAGGACCATTTCAGACATGGCCTTCACATGATCTGACTAAGATTATGTCTGGACTTTAAAGGATGTGATCTCTGAGTTTGTTTCGGCCTTTCTTCTCAGAGTAGTCAGATAGGAAACGCCGACCTCATCTAGCTTTATTTTAAAAATATGATTGACATGTAAAAGTGTTTGTACAAATCTACTTACAGAAAACAAATCATTTATCATTTAGCTTTATTAAGCTATGCTTTTGTGTTGATATTAAACGATTTAGATTATTCAGTCTTCAAAAGGTATTTACAAAGCAGAGGTGAGTGGAAACGCCAGGAGGGGGGCGCCCTAGGAGGACATATAGGTAGTGACCTAATTGGTGATGCTCTTCAGAAAGATCACGTACGTAGTGCTCGAAACCGGCTTGCGTGTATGACCAGATGTATGAACGTAAACGAAGCACGAGGAGTATGTGTATGTATTTATTCATGTCTATTTATATTTCAACGTGGAGCATCTAGCGCTGATGAACTTTGGAAGATTTGCTTGATTAAAGAGTAGCGGCTGTGTTTTGGGTCAAATAAATTGAAAACATGAAAAAAATCATTGAGATGTTTTATTTTTATATGAAGTCCACCTCACTATACTTACCGAAGTTTTACTTCGGCAAGCCTCATTTAACGCATTGCCCAGAGCGTTTTGATTGTCCGAAATTGCGTTAACCCTTTCCCTGTCCCATGAACTACATATGGTACATGTTGATTATTTAACTATTTTGCCTACTTTGTTGCCAGTGAAAGTGGTATCAAGTAAAGACAAATATATTTATTCGTAGGATATGGTACAAGATTGGTAGATAAAATCAGTACATCCAGGACAAAAGCGGCTTACGAATATTTACAATTCACATAAATATGAATATATAGAATCTAACGTATAGCACTTATAGATAATCTAATAAACAATAAACTGATAGGTTTTATATGTATAAATATGTCGTAATGGAAGGTAGCTCGAGCTGTTTTCTAAGAGTTTTCATTGTCATGGATCAAGTTGTTAGTGAAGACACTTGTATAGGAAAAAGAAAATAAAGAAAAATGGTTTATTCTGCACAAGCAAAACGCACATTACAAAAAAAAAATACATAGTATACACACTTACAAAGTATCAAAAGCCACGTATTCAGGCCATAAAAAATTGTCTTCTTAAAATCTTGTCCATTGCTTGATGTCAGAGCCAGGGACCAAAGACAATTTACATTGCGTAATATTTACTCTGTATTGCGACACTGAAATCAAATCAAATCAAAATATTTTATTTCACTTAACCTACATGGGCACTTATGAAACGTCAGAAGCTAGGTGCACGGTTCGTTTGGTCGATTCGACGGTGGTCAATTGGTTGATTCCTATGGAGAAGAGCCGCCAAGAAACTCCACGGTTACTCTTTTAACAAATAATTGGCTTTTACAATGTTTTCAAATCACAGTGTTAATAGGTATGGAAGGACAGTGTAGGCCTGTCAAAAAGTACCAGGTACCTACTTAACAAAAAATAAATGGTCTACAAATCTAGTCTATTAAGCCTACAACGTTGTGACATTCACAAAATACACAAGAATCTATAAAATATATATTAATAAAAATAAAAACCAATTTAAACCAAATGACATATTTGCCATTACAAGTCTGAATTAATTATCTTGTCCACAAAAGCCACTAATAAATGTAAATAGTGAATTATGTCAAAAAAGTATGCATAAATAAAAAATAAAAAATTAACATCATAATTTGGGAGCAGTTAATAGACATTTACATAGTTACGAGACACTGATAGATGACAAAATACAAACAATCAAAACAGAATGGCGATTGCATAGTGGAAGCGATGATGATTGGTGATGACGGTTGCGCGTGTAGGCGACATTAATACCCACTAGTCAGCTGGAAAATTGTAATTTACAGGTTTAAAGTCTGTCATGAATTCACACACTAAGTGTTAGTTACGTTTGAATGTGAGAACAGGCGTTCACGAGTTCACGGGGCTCGGAAAATCGGGGAACACATCCGTGTGAGCTAATAGTTCGTCTCGGGACCATATGGTTCACTTGCCAAAAAAACCTTTCTCGTTTGTGCCTAGAGTACCTCCTGCCCTTCGCCCCGTGACAACACTCGGCAGCACAAAATCATCCCCGCCTCTGCACGTTTGCCTAAGTACAACTGTAAAGTCGGCCAAGTGCGTGTCGAACCACGCACAATGAAGGGTTCCGTAGTTGGGGAGTTGGGATGAATTTATTCCAAAGCAAACTTAAAATTGTAGCTGAAAAACATGTTCTTCCATAACATCGATATATGCCACGGTCAATTCTCCAACTGAAAATGTAAGCTGGTCGACTATTACTCGTTAACTTGTAAAGCCCACTTAGCCGTGATAGTTTTCCTTTTAATTTCATTATATGTACTAGTGCCATGATTGTTTTCACATCTCCATAAACATTTAGCTGGCAGGGGCACACACTTGACTCTAACAAAATAGAGTACTTACTCTAAGCTTAATATTTCGCAAACGGATACCTGAATCGAAAAATAGTTTTTTTTAAACCTACCCGCAATAATTTTGAACAGCCTATCCAAAGACACCCCAAGACCAGTCCTCAGTCCATATGATAAACGAGAAAAAAAATCATCCCCAATTTACGGGTAGGGCCGGTACCCAAACATTTTTTTTTATAACATTTCTTTTACCACTGACGCCGTGATTAATATCACGCAAACGGATCCCTGAATCGAAAAATGGTATTCACATAACCTCAATATTTTTGAACAGCCAATCCAACGACATCCCACACCATGGGATAGACACAAAAAAAAAACATCCCCAATTTACGTGAACCTTAATTTTTCTTTTTTATTTATTTATTTAACAGTTTATGTAAACACATATAAACAGACAAAAAGAAAGGAACAGAAAAATACGTACAAAGGTGATGCTTATTTCTAATGAAATCTCTTCCAGCATACCTGCAATAGGACAGTAGACAGAGATGTAGACAACGTGTGTAAGGTAAAAGAGAAAACAAAACATAAAAACAAAATAAAACTATTCACTAATTTAATTATACACTATGACTATGTTATTTTACCCCTTTGTCGGCGTGATTAACATGTACACCCATGGCAAATAACAGCTTTCTAGTACTAAGAGTCTCTGAGCTAAACCGCGGACAGACAGACAGACAGACTGACAGACATGGCGAAACTATAAGGGTTCCTTATTGACGACGGAACCCTAAAAAGGGGCATTGTTCTCATTATTATGGACAATTTTTACTATGGGACCAACTGTGAATACACAAAAAAAAGCCGCTGTTCCCTACATTTTGTCGAGTTATGCGAACATAAATGTATGAGTAACTACTCATACATTTAAAAAAAAAACTTACAATGAAAAAAAAATGCATAAATAATAAATAAATAATAAATTGCATAAATAATTAACTGATTATTTTCGCAATTATTAGGTTGGTTGGTAAGTACAAGATGTTGATGAGTAGAACGACTCCTTTACATAATCAACCTACAATGTTCCCACTGCTGGGACACAGGCCTCCTCTCTGTGAGAGGGAGTGGGCCGTAATCCACCACGCGGGCCCAGTGCGAGTTGGTGGATAAACGACTCCTTTACAAAATACAAAAAACAAAATATTTATTTCTGTACCAACTAGTTTAAATTAGTTTATGATTTATGATTGGAGCCTCATTTTAAGCATGATGACGCACTTGTTAGGAGACTCTGCACTTCCATGGCTTTGGCTGTTTGTACAAAATACATTTTTTTTCTCTTTTGAGTTACATTTTAGTTATAACTAGAGTAATATATTTTTCTTAAATTCTGTGGGTGTGTTGGGTGTGCGGAGTGTGGAGTGTGTGATGCGTGAGGGGTGTGTGAGGTGTGTCGAATGTGTGTGGTGTGTGTTGTGTGCGGTGGGGTGTGTTAGGTTTGAGAGGTATTCAGTTATTCCAATTAAATTCACCTGGTATATCTTGAAAAAGTCTTGTTTGTTGTCTTTTCTCAGCCTTCAAAGCATGTACCCTCTATTTGTTACAGGTTTGAATCCGTTTAAGATTCGCCACCTCAACGTCTACCGCACACTGTACCGAGGCTCCCCGTAACATCAGTCAGGCGCTACGATGTGTGTTGCTCCTGATTTAATGAGATCAAGTTTAATTAAGGTATTTACTTTAATTACAATGTATGGGAATATTGTGATGTTTTAGTTTGGTTGCAAGAGATTCGGAGAAAAGAAAGTCGGCAACGTCTTGAATAACTGTAAAATATTTCACTGATTTGATCAATTTGTCAAAATTATGGTTCTGTAGTGCATTAAAATGTTGATTATGAATTTCAATAACAACACTGAGTTATGTTGTAACAGTTTTAGGTAGGTATAAAAAATCTTTTGACAGTTATCGAATGCATTTTAAATATTGATAAATTAATCAAAACAGCTACCTATTAACGACGTTGCAATTTTCTGAATGCACCGCACCGTCTTAGTACATATAAATGTCAAAATCAAAAGTAATTTATTCAAACTAGGCTGAGAATCGGCACTTTTCGAACTTCAAAATTACATAAGACAGTCCCCTTCACCACTTCCTAGTGCTTTAGCTGGGAAGAAGAAGTGGCGCAACAAACTCCCCAGCAGCACACCTGTCTGTTTAGTTATATAAAATTGATTCTATAAAGATCGTATGCAAAGTAATGAACACTACGAAACACAAAACATTAAATTAAATTACTTGCCATAGGTAAGCTAGCACACGCCAATATACCAACAAAACATTGTGAGTAATCAGTAATGGAAGTGATACTTTGACTGCAAGAGATTAATTAGTGTAACGTCATGGCGTCAGACAAAAGTTGTCTCCTATCAAGAAGTTTAGTATTTCGTAGTAGGTACCTAACTTCTTAATTAGTAGAAAATACCACAATTTATAATTACTTATTGCTTTAAAAATACTAGTGTGGATTACAATCTAAGTAATAAATAAATGTTTAAAGAAAATCTGTATTAATGGCCTCTTTAATATGATTGAAGAAAATGAATTCGTAGCGAAATGAAAATTGTTCTTCGAAATAGTCGTAACAGGAAAAAGCCACGTTTTTCCACGCCCTTAAAAAATCTCTCCAGTAAAAATCCGCAAAAAATCCTTAACCAACAAAATTCAAATAGCCAATCTACATCTCGTATGCCATAAAATATAAGAAAAACTATGTAAACGTTCACAAACAAGGGTCGGACGCACCGCAGCGACTATTTCGGACGAGAAATATCGCCAGTTAGTTATCAGATTTATTGTATTTCGGCTATCATCGGGAAATATCGGGACGGGTATAAAACAAGAATTGGCGGCCCAGACGAAAACCATAAAATTTATAGGAATCATAACAAAAGTAACAACGCCCCGAGGTACGTTATATTTTGCGCAGTTATTTTATAGCTCCATGTTATTATGTTCTAGATTTGTTGGAGACAGTACTTGATGATTTCGTTATGTTTCGTGTGTGTAGGATTTAACGTTTACGTCTGTGAGGGATCTGAACACGTCTGTAACTTTTAGGGGCTTTGATTACTTTTTATATATTTCATTTGAAAGACTTACAGCTAAACAAAACAGACTAATATTAACAGAGTAATAATAGAAAAAAGTCTGTGAACAACATAGTACCTACTTCCTTTCGTATTTTAGTTCTTTATCTACTTTCCTATCGCAGGTATGCTGAAAGAGATTTCTTTAGAAAAAAGCATCACCTTTGTACGTATTTTTCTGTTCTGTTCTTCTTGTCTGTTTTTAGATGTGTGTACATTAATGGTTAAATAAATAAATAAAATACTGCTAACAAAAATAATAAACCGCCAAAACCAAAACTATACATGTTAAACAATACCGCCTCGTTGGTCTACTGCTCGCAAGCGCTACTGCAGAGCATGAGGTCCTGGGTTCAATTCCCGGGTACGGCAAAAGTGTTATTGGAATTTTCCATCTCGTATTTCTCAGTAACAGCCTTTTTTGGTTGCGAATTCATCAAATATAACTTCTCCCGCTCTGGGCGGAGCGGTAGGATGTGTCAGACTCTTACTGACTAAATCCCACCCGTATTCCTTCCGTTGCCTGTGTTGCGGGGGCCTCGGTTACCCTTTAGTTCCCGCGACCCCGACAGGCATCGGCCCTAGTGGATCCCTACATTTGTGCTGACGACATCTCTTTGAGGCGCGCGTGGAATACAACGCGCCGTCGACCCGGGCCTGGATCTTACCGGACGGTGAGCTACCCATTGCTCACCGTCCTCAGTAACAGCCTGGAGTCTGGATTTGTGCCCGGTTGATGGCAATAGGCTCGCCCCCTATTACATGGCGCTTAAACATAATTGGCGAAATGCGTGTGGTACACATATATATACGCTATAGGTACACCTCTGCCTAAGTCTTTGGGGAAAACCGGCGTGAAGATGTTATGTTATTTTTACACTGGGGCAATAGGGATGATGACAATTTTTTTATACCTGACGGTACCAAGACTATTAAAACATATTGGACACCTGTTTTTTCTTTTTTTACGTACCTAATCAAAAGATTACAGCGATACATTGAGTTAAAATGTGGCATGACGTCATGCCTTGCTAGATTTTACTGAATACTGAATTGTGACGTAGCGAGCCAACACTCTCCAACTTTAATGCGTTTTATCTAAGTCATTTTTTATTAATATGATAAAGCAAAGCGTAAAGCAAAAGCAAATACGTGTCTAATATATTTTTTTATTATCTTACTGATGGGCTAAATAGGATTTCTTTTTTTTTTACCCAGGCATCATTCCTATTGGAATTGACCACGCCTCTGTTACAGTGAACTTGATTGCTTCATCAGGGCAATATTTATATAGCCCAGAAAATATTGGATCGTGTTCCCAATATCGTATGAATCCTAGTGCGAGTAAACTTTTATTTATTGCCTTAACAAGCTTTACGTCGCTACTTCAAACCGATTTCACGTTGGATTCTCTCAACGATTTTGGATGTTTTCGTTGATTGTGGACAAAATGTGTCCGTATGGATTGAGGAGCCATGTATCATATTTAAAGGTGGGTACTTACCAATATTTAGTAGTAAATTAGGCCCGATCCTGGAATTAGTAGTAAAAAGTTACAGGACGTTTAAGGTGGCTCCTCAATTCAGACGTTTGAATTGAGGAGCCACCTTAGAACTAAGTGACAAATATTTTTGTAAATTTGGTAGAATTTAGTATTGTTTATGCGTAATCTGTACAAAAAAAATCCGGCCAAGTGCGTGTCAGACCACGCACAATGAAGGGTCCGTAGTTGGGAAGTTGGGATGAATTTATCCCAAAAACAAAACTAAACATTGTCGTTGAAAAACATGTTCTCCCATACATCGATATATGCCCCGATGAATTCTCCAACTGTAAATTTAAGTTGGTCGTCTATTACTCGTTAACTTGTAAAGCCCACTTAGCTGTGATAGTTTTCCTTTTAATTTCATTATTTATGTACTAATGCTATGAATTTTTTCACATCTCCATAAATAATCATTTAGCTGGCTTGACTCTAACAAAAATTAGCACTTTAATGCTTAATATCTTATTACCCAAACGGATCCTTAAATCGAAAAGTGGTGTTCACAGTCCCGCTCTCACCTATGGGATAGGTACTCGAGAAAAAAATATATCATCCCCACATTACGTGAAAGGGCGGTACCCCAAAAAAAATTTTTTTTCATTGTTTTTGAGCACTTTGTTGGCGTGATTAATATGTATACCTATGCCAAATTACAGCTTTCTAGTACTAAGCGTCTTAGAGCTTTTTTTTTTTTGAGGGTGGTAAATCATCAAATAACTTCTCCCGCTCTGGACGGAGCGGGGGGGTGTGTCAGACTCTTACTGACTAAAACCCACCCCTATTCCTTCCTGTTGCCTCTGTTGCGGGGGCCTCGGTGACCCATAAGTAGCTTCCCGCGACCCCGGCAGGCATCGCCCCTAGTGGACCCTACCTATGTGCTGACGACACCTCTTTGAGGCGCGCGTGGAATACAACGCGCCGTCGACCCGAGCCTGGTCCTTACCGGACGGTGAGCTACCCATTGCTCACCGTCCCCAAGCCCGCGCCTATGGTGGCCGGAAATCCGCCCGGGATTCCCGACGCCCAGGGCGTCTCCTGCGGCGGCTAGGAGCGAGAGGGCGCAAAATTTGCCTTTCCCTCAACCGTCCCGCCTCCTCCTTCGCGAGCATTACTGCTTCGCAGAAGGAGGTGACGGCTGCCCATGCCCTCTCGCTCCGTACCATGGCCTGAACCAGGGCCGGATGCGAGAGATCTCTGCCGCCGATCGCCTCCACGAGGACACGGCGGTGCTCTGCCCAAGCCGGGCAGACCTCCACCGTGTCCTCCGGGCGATCTACACAGTGGTGAAACCCGGGCGTTTCCTCCCGCCTTATCCGACACAGGAACCTCCCGAAGCTGCCGTGTCCGGTGAGGACCTGCGTCAGGCGGAAGGTGAGGACGCCGATCGTCTTAGAGCTACAGCGGGGAAATCCTTTTTGCTGATGACAGCACAGCCATCTTTACAGGTCAAAATACTGATACTTTTGAAAATGACATAAATTCCACTCTTTGCAATATAATTAACTGGCTGACGGATAATAACTTAATTATCAATTTAGAAAAAACTAAATTAGTAAATTTTGGGCGTAACAATAAACATAACAACCTCAATATTCATTATAATGAGACGAACATTGAACAAGTCACCTGCGTTAAATTTCTAAGGCTTTGGATAGATAACGATTTGACTTGGGAAACACACAATATAATAATAATATGCAATAAACTTAATCAGTACTCATATGCTTTATATAAATTATCTAAAATTGCTGATCAATCAGTTCTTTTGACCGCATATCATGCTTATGTTTCGTCGACACTGACATATGCAGTCATATATTGGGGAAATGCCACTAATAGGGATTTAGTGTTTAAAGCGCAAAAACGATGTGTACGTGCGTTTGCTGATATCCGTGTTCCTGATTCATGTGAACCATATTTCAAAGAATTTAAAATATTGACATTTCCTGCAATTTAAATTTATGAAGTAGCTGTATTATTTTCATTGGTTTATAAAAACCAATGAAAATCTATTTGATAAGCTCAAATCGAAAAGATATATGTTTAAAATTTCTAATGTACCACATAAAACGGCTCTATTTAACAAAAGCTTCTTTGGCATTGCATCAAAAATATAGAACAAAATACCTATTAACATTCTGAGCACTAAGGAACTTCCAGTATTTAAGAATAAATTACGAAACTTTTTATTTGATAAAGCTTATTACACATTCCAAGATTTCTTGATTTATTGATTTTAATTTTTGTTGACCATATAATAATTTCACTGTATTTTCATATTTTGACTTTTATAATAACTAAATTTGACATATAAAATAAATTTAAATTTAATGCTAATACATATTTATTGTATGCCTATTAGGCAGGACATATTGTAACACTAATTTATTGTTAAGACCTATAACAAACATATGCCCACAATAAAAATATTTTGAATTTTGACAGACAGGCAGACGGACATGGCGAAACTCTAAGGGTTTCTTGTTGAGTACGGAACCATAAAAATGGGTTTTGTAAGGCTGAATTTGAGATAGTTACAATGGTTTGATTTTTCATAAAAATCCATAAATTTCACCGCACTGTTTCTCGGCAAGTAATAAACCAATTAAAACAGTTAAAGAGAAGAAGTTTAAAAGAGAAATTAAATCCAAGGAAGGAAGGAATGATCGTAGCAGGTGGCGTTCTGTAGTTTCTGCCTACTCCCATAGAAAGGCGTGAGAAAGCGTGAGTTTGTATATGAAATTCTACTATCCTACATAAATAATTATATAATATTTCATATTTAATATTTTTTTTTTTTTTTATTTCGGCGCCAGGCCAGGGCGCGAACCACCGTAGCCTAAACAACGCCTGCAGTACATTTTTTAAGCATGATCATCACTCACGTGGTTATCTACTTTGTAAAATACACCAATATTAGATTTAAAATAAACATGGCATCATAAATCCCCTTTTTTTTTGGATGGGAAATCATCAAATAACTTCTCCCGCTCTGGGTGGAGCGGGAGGGTGTGTCAGACTCTTACTGACTAAAACCCACCCGTATTCCTTCCGTTGCTTGTGTAGCCAGGGGCCTCGGTGACCCATTAGTACCTTCCCGCGACATCATAAATCCCGTTAATAACATAACACCATAATAACGTTAGGGGATCATAAATCCCCTAACGTTATCTTGGTTAAGTTTTGTCAACTAATTAGAATGGTGAAACGAACATTTGTTCGTTTCCCACAGCACTCCATAAACTAGCCATAAATCTAACATCTTTATTACCTCTCATGTAGTTTTTGTAAACTTTCGTTTTTAGAAATACTTAGGCAAATGTGAACGTGATCACGGGGCGAGGTGCGGGAGGTAGGCTAGCATCAAAAGGCGAAGGGTTTGGAATTGAGACATTCTATTTTTGGCAAGTGATCCATACAACCATACGGTCACGAGGCGAACTATTAGAGCCTGTCCAGATGAGGCGATCTGCGTGCGAGTCCACTCGCGCGCTTCTGTTTATATTGCGTCCAGATGCGCGTTTCTTCCCTAGGAGGGATTCCCTGCCAGTTATAAACATGGACTCGGATACAGATACTTTTACCTATGCTTTTTACAACTTCGTCAATAAAAGTTCCGTATCGAAGTTATCACGCTCCATTTCGAACCAAAAAATACGTCCACTCGCCACTGACTCGCGCTTAGTACTGGACGCAGCCCGAGTATCTCAACTTGCGCGTAAACGCCCGCTTATTGCAAGCGTTTCACGCGCGAGTGAGGAAACGCGCGGCAGCATCTGGACGGTGTATGTAACTCCAGTAGCTCGGGAACGCGCGAGTGGACTCGCTCAATTCGCCTCATCTGGACAGGCTCTTAGCAAACACAGAGGTGTTTCCCGATTTCCCGAGCCCCGTGAACTCGTGAACGCCTCTTCTCACATTTAGACGTAACTAAAACATGAACAGACTAAATTTTAATTACGTCTATTCATGTTTTAAACCTGTAAATTACAAGTTTCCGTCTTACTGGTGCGTATTACTTTCGCCTACACAAGTGTCTTCCCTGACAACCTAATCGCTGACAACGAAAACTCGTAGAAAACAGCTCAAGCCTTTACGACATATATAATATTATATAAAACTAGCTTTTGCCCGCGGCTTCGCCCGCGTGGATGTTGGAAAAATCTCACGGGAACGCACTACTGGGATTAAAAGTACCATATTTGTTAAAAAGTATATGTGTGCCAAATTTCAACCAAATCCGTTAAGCCGTTTTTGGGCCAATCCGGAAAAACAGACAAACGGACGCAAATTCTAAAAATGATATTTTCGGCATAAGACTCGTACCCACACCTGGTAGCAATTACATTTTAGATGATATATGAATACCGACTTAGTTTTGCACATACTTGTTCAATGTACTTGTCATGTCTAAGTCTATTTGTAGACCATGAAATTATGTACTGTTTATTTCGTCTGCGTTTTTGTTCTCAAACATTAATTTATGTAGGTATGCCTACCGACTTTTGAGTTATTCAAGGCACTCGGTAAAATTCTCCCTATTTTTTTTTTCCCTTTTTCCCCCGTTAAGGGTCGATTCACAAAAACTCCATATACTTGTAATTCTATTTTTTCTGTCAAAAGTATGAACACCGAGTTTTGAGTTAATCGAACCACGCGGTAAAATTTTTCCATACAAATATGGTTGCTTGTAAAAAAAAACGTTTTTTTTACAAGCTGTATTATTTGCTTAAATAAGTATTATTGCCAACTTTCAAGTATATTAACTCAAGGAATAAGATTTTTCATATAAACTGTATGGGGGATACAGTTTTCACCCCTAAAATTAATTAATTAATTTCAACCCGTTTGAGGTAGAATTTCGAAAAACCATGATACATGTTATTCTTTATTTTTTGTTTTAAGTATAAATACTGAGTTTCTATTTAATGAGACGTCGCGTAAAAAATCTTTCATACAAACTTTGACACCCCCCATCCCCGTTAAGGAGGTAGTTTACAAAAAAAAAATAGTGAGAAACTTTATAATTTACTTAGATAAACATTCGTGCCAAGTTTCACGTTTATTAACTCAAGGAATAAGGTTTTTCATACAAACAAAATCCCCCCTTTTCACCCCCTTAAAGGTCGAATTTCCAAAACCCCTTCTTAATGCTCCCTTACATTATAAAAGGAAGCCGAGTGCAAAATTTCACGTTTCTAGTCCTAGTAGTTTCGGCTGTGAGTTGACATGTAAGTCAGTCAGTTTCTCCTTTTATATAAACAATAGAAGAAGATATTATATTATATACATTTTATATGAGTAATTATAATATGTAGTTTGTATGTTTTGTACGTGTTTGTTTGGATGTTTGTTACACAATCACACCAAAATGGCTAAACGGATTTGGATGAAATTTGACTCACAGATAGTTTATAACCTGGATTAACACAGGATACTTCATATTTTATCGTGGTTTTGACTTGGTACACACGGCTACATAATATCAAGCTATACATTTCCAGTCTAAACTGATCTCGCATTGTATAGGATTTCCCTAAAATGTAAGGTCAGCTTATACTGGAACGTTATAGCTTGATATGTAGCCGTGTGTACGAATCTGTTTTACGTTTTGTCAAAGCAATATTATCGTGCTTTTTGGGATTGGTTATCTGGCTTTTGGAAACTTAACTATCTTCTCAGATCGCCACTGCAGATGTTCAAAGCCTTCCGCCTTACTTTTACCTCATTGATTATTTCAATTGAAGTTACACCCACACCAACATTTCAACTTAATAATTTAGATGAAGGCTTCAGGCAATTTTCCTTGGCAACTTAAAAAATCCTGTGACACCAATTTTCCTTATTTCATCCAATCTTAAGGAAATTCCTTCAACAAGCTTCCTTCTGGCTATCTAAATTCTAAGAGCTTAGTACATTACCTACCCTGTAGAAACGAGTGGCCTGTCTCACTCAGAACCACCTACATTTGTGACTGTCAGTCTAAAACATTGCCTTGCAAACGTTCTCCATTCAAATTAGTAAGGAGTAGACACCATTGTTGTTTGAGGAATAAAGGCCTGTTCAGATATAAGCGATATCGCCGTCGCACTCGGTAGGCGAAATCGCATGAATGCGCGGCGGCGCGGTGGCGCGTTGAAAACGCATCACTCCCCCCCACTCCTCGCCAGTAGCATCGCATGCGCACGCAATTAGTTGAACCATTATGTTTGAATGGTCGAGTTCGTTTAAAATTGTGGCAAATTCATAGTTAGTGTAGTCGACAAAACTGACTAACCAGTAGGCGGACCAGTACCTATCGCTACTGAGTGCGACAGAGATATCGCGTACTGGGGCTGCAGTCTCCCGACCGAGTCAGACCGAATTCAGTCGCAAGTCTTAATGGGATCCTTAGACAGTCAAAATTGCTTGACAAGCACGAAAACACACGATATCAGAATCATGTCCGTCGTTGCAATTTTGACCGCCTAGGGCTAGAGACTAGCACTAGTGGGCACTAGGACTAGACTAGGGCTAGGGAATTTGCGACCGAATTCAGTCGTAAAGCGATCGGTATCTATGTCTAGACTGAAGCTCCCGATTCGGTATCGCTACCGAGCGCGACAGCGATATCGCTTATATCTGAATACGCCTTTAAACCTTTTTCATTGTTTTTAAAAGAAAGGAAGAAAAGGTTCAGCGATGCGGAAAGAGTTAGCGAAAGGTAATTAACGAAAAAGAGTTGTCGTGTTATTTGAGTGGAAGTGCGGGATGATATTGTGGCACACAGAGGGAATTTTATTAAAATTGAAGACATTGCTATACAAAAAATGTAATTGAAATTTTGAGGATTTCGTCATCTCTTCATCAGTGATAGTGTATCCATGAAGCTGATATCCAACGCTAACAAAAATGAACATTCATTCATGTGAACCATTCAGTCGAGTGATTGTTCAATTTGGTTTAATTCCACGTTCATACGACACCTAAGAAATTATAAAGAAATGAACGTTCGAATCATTGTTCGGTAGGCGAGTGAAAGACGTCGAGACAGAATCCAACATCGCGTTGGATCGGTTCACTAATGAATTCATTTTTCACTTTTGATTCATTTTCTGTTCAGATATTACACTTAGAGTAAAATATGAAAGACTTGAAAGACATAAACTGAAGCGTCTGATATCTGCTTAATTGGCCAAGGGCAGCAGCTAATGAGACACAATTGATTTTCTATTGTTTGACTCCGAATCGCTGTCGCGTGGGACTTTTTTTTTTTTGGATGGGAAATCATCAAATAACTTCTTCTGCTCTGGGCGGAGCGAGAGGGTGTGTCAGACTATTACTGACTAAAACCCACCCGTATTCCTTCCTGTTGCCTGTGTTGCCAGGGGCTTTCCCGCGACCCCGGCAGGCATCGGCCCTAGTGGACCCCTACATTTGTGCTGACGACATCTCTGTGAGGCGCGCGTGGAATACAATGCGCCGTCGACCCGTGCCTGTTCCTTACCGGACGGTGAGCTACCCATTGCTCACCGTCCGCAAGCCCGCGCCTACGGTGGCCGGAAATCCGCTCGGAATTTCCGACGCCCAGGGCGTCTCCTGCGGCGGGTCGCGCGGGGTTTAACAGGTTAAATCACCAATTACCGCTATAAAATTCTCTGAAATGAAAGTGTTGCGTTAATAAGCCTAATTCGTGTAATGTTCTACCTAATTCTAAGTTAACTAATTCCTTGCAGCGATTAAGCTACAGATGCATAAGTGGTTCAATCTAGTCTACTAATGGTTTTAGTTCAGTTAGTAGTTGTAACTTTAACAATCACTACGCTAACACTGCTGGTGCTTGTTTTAATTTTCGTGCCATTAACGCCTTACTGAGTTTTGTTAGCGTAAATACATGCACTTACGTTAGTAAATGTATCTATTTACATACAAAAGTATGTACATTTTTAAAGTCATTTATGGTTGACATTTAGTTCAGGAAGTAAATGGTAAAGTCAACTTTTGGTACTTGCCAGGTTCAATTGAGAAGTCATTTACGGTTGACGTTTAGTTCAGGAAGTAAATGGTAAAGTCAACTTTTGGTACCTACTTGACAGGTTCAATTGACAAGTCATTTACGGTTGACATTTAGTTCAGGAAGTAAATTTTAATGGAAAATACAACTTTTGGTACTTGCCAGGCTCAAACTAGCTCTTTAATATCTGGGTCTTCACTGTATTCCGTTTCATCATTTGCTGTGGGTCAAACGGCCAGATTACCGAGATTAAAGTAAATTAATTGAATTGACAGAACCCGAAGCAAAAATAACTTTATTGAATTATTTCTTTTATCAACTCCACTAACGACACTCCTGGGAAAAAAACTGAGAACCAAAACTGGGTCACTAACAATCTGCTGATAGAATGGATATGTTTTTCTTTTGTTTCCTATCATCCATCGTAATCCTGACGTTGCACGTTTGCAGCGTGACTGAACTGCAACTGATGTGTTGCAAAATTTTTAGTTTTACTTTGGCGACAGTTTTAGTGCAACACCGGCTGATACGCTGAATACGAAAAAAAAACGGATACAACGAGTATACCGGGAACAACCCGCAACAAAAAAAATCGAAGACGATCTAAAGAAACAGTTCTAACAACACTAAAGTCCACAAAAACATACGAATAATAAAAAAATAAAAACGATTTACGAGCAATATGTAGTGGCTGCTTATGTTGCGGACACAACATTAATGGACCATACATAATATTTGGATGAATTGTACCCATACTAAGAGCATTCTGCCCTTAAACTGTCCCTAGGATATTTCGTTAGAGGGTAAGTTTAATCGAGTGTCAGGAATTGTGGTGAGAACTTGGCACTTTGTTTGATACTGTAATACTTCCTACGGGTTATGTTGCCCTGGTATTTTACGAAGGAAACCTCGACAGGTGGGGGCAATGTGTCCTCAATTTGAGCTTATGTCCAGGGGGGATTTAAGCTCAAATTGATAGAATGAAGATACATGGTCGTTCATTTGTTTTGTTGTATCGTAACATGTTTGAGTGAAATTGAACTTAAGTTAGCTTTCGTCTGTTTGTTCTAAACGACAAATGTAACGCATGCCTACAATTAGATATAGGAAACTTCGAATGGCCGGTCAATTTCCGTATAAAAATAATAAGAAGAAGAAGAATAATTGTCAGCTTTATTTTTAAAATACGTTCAAGTTTCTACATAGTAGAATCAAGTAATTTATTGGCAGTCATTTGTTTTTAAACCTAGAGATGTAATCGTCCATGAATTATAAAAATATTTCTGTGTGTAGTTCGAATAAATCCGTACAAATAATTATATGCTTAATATTACATTTTAAATCTCCAGTTCGAAATTGAATAAAGATTATGAAAATTTCTGATTGCCTACTTCAATTTATGGTTAAAGTTTTTTACCTACACGAAAATAAATACCAATGAATTTGGAGATAAGCTCTCATAATAAACTAATATTTTTTACTAAGTCGCCCATTCAACCGTTATTTGTTTGGACGGGCTTGTCAAAGCACCATGATATATGGATTTAAAGCTCGTATGATTAACGGCCTACGGAGCAAAACAAATATATTTTTCGTTATAAAATGGATTTTGCACAAGGATATATTTGCGTGATACATTTTGTGACAAATTGTTAACTAAAATGCCATATTTTTGGTTTTATTTGATTATGCTTCACTAAATAAAAATATGCAGAGACAATAACCTGAATAAAAAAATATCTAAATGTCGCTCAAATGATGAATAGTTTTAAATCTACAAAATTCACTGTTGCGTGAGTAACACGAATATTATATAATGTAATATAATGAAGAAATTAAACACAAGAAACCAATTATGTGAGCCTGCCGTGGAAAAACATGGTTTAATCTTACCTTCACCAGACATAGCAACAAATAAAACTCAGAAATCGCATACGTTCGAAAAAGAAGCTAGAAAAAGTTGTGCTGATTCTTCTACTTTTTTGTAACTTTAATAACATCTTCTGCATCTTACAGCAGGCAAAATGCAGACATTTATTTTTAAACTTCAAGCTATTGTAAGCAAAATTACAATATAAATCAAGATATTTCAATGTCAATTTTAAGATTTTATTAGTGCGCAACTTGACTAGCAACTGTAATTTGACTAGATAAAGGACGATACTGTGTTTAAATATTATGTTATGATTAAATACATAGAAATTAACTTGAAACCATAAACAAAACATTAATAATTAATATAACAAATAGTTACCATTTTATATAAGTTTAACGTCGAGTATTGACCTAAAATTTGCGCGGTTTGCCCCACTTTTGTAACATGGACACAGGTCTGTCAAGCCTCTCGCGTCCGGCCCTGGTTCAGGCCATGGTACGGAGCGAGAGGGCATGGGCAGCCGTCACCTCCTTCTGCGAAGCAGTAATGCTCGCGAAGGAGGAGGCAGGATGGTTGAGGGAAAGGCAAATTTCGCGTCCTCTCGCCCCTAGCCGCCGCAGGAGACGCCCTGGGCGTCGGGAATCCCGGGCGGATTTCCGACCACCGTAGGCGCGGGCTTGCGGACGGTGAGCAATGGGTAGCTCACCGTCCGGTAAGGACCAGGCCCGGGTCGACGGCTCGTTGTATTCCACGCGCGCCTCAAAGAAATGTCGTCAGCACAAAGGTAGAGGTCCACTAGGGCCGATGCCTGCCGGGGTCGCGGGAAGGTATTTATGGGTCACCGAGGCCCCTGCAACACAGGCAACAGGAAGGAATACGGGTGGGTTTTAGTCAGTAAGAAACTGACACACCCTCCCGCTCCGCCCAGAGCGGGAGAAGTTACTTGATGATTTCACAAGGTAAAAAAAAAAAAAAAAAAGTCTGTCAAGTAAATCGAATACTGTGGCATTATATTTTCGGCTGTCGAGCTGTACAATTCAGACTAAGTGTAAAAGTGTTAATTATTGTATAGTGTTATTAATTAAAGGAATTTACCACAGTATAAGTGCTTTTTCTTTCACTATGCACGAGTACTGTGTCATACTTGTGTTCAGACGTTCAAGACGAATTTTATGTATTATAGTGATTGGTCGACGTCATAGTTTCTCATATTCAGTTATTCATTTCCTTGAAACTTCTTCAATGTGGACGGTCAAAGAAATTGTTTAAGTCAAGGGGCAGAGACCACAGATCATGAAATCGCTGGCAGCGTCTCAGTACTAATAAAATTTGTGGCGCCGAAAGCGCGTTGAGCCACAGCTTCTGTCGCAGACGTCATTAGCAGCCGTCAATTTCAATACTTTACGTATCGTAGTGGGAGTAAACAGTGACTTATAGAGGCATGAGGAACAGGGCGTAAAGTTCACTCATCCTCCATAGAAAAGGGAGGATCCTCCGACCAGACGGGTGTCGTGTCTGGTGGGCAACTGCCCGACGGTTGATGTCGGGATGTTGTATATATGCTAGTTGCGCGGTAAACTCTGCTTGCGCGATGCAGGATTTTGCGTGACGTCAGTGTGATGCGTAGTTCGTATGTGGCGCTGTAGATGCCGCCACATCACTCCCCTCCGGAGACCGGAGGTCGATAGTGGGCTGAGTCGTGTATCTTGCGATGCTTGCCAGTGCCAGGTGTGGGTTCCAGTGGGTCGGAACCGGTTGTCGCATAGTTCGCGGTGGGTCGGAACTGTCTGCGGTGATGATGCCCCAGTGAGTCGGGGTGGCGCTGCGTTATGCTCCAGTGAGTCGGACGTGGTACAGCGCCGGGTTGAGGGCTGACTGCTGGCGTCGACCAGGAGAGCGTTGAAGAGCTCTGCTTGTTGACCGGCCGAAAGTGCAGTGTGCTGTGCCAAGGTTGCTGATGAGGCTTAGGGTGATGACCAGGTATGCGCGGTCGCTGCATGCTGGTGGTCAGGATACCCGTTGAAGCCGTGGGTGCTGGCTGGCTGTGTGACTCGCCGCTCGAAAGCTTGAGGAAGTGATGATGATGACGTCACGCTGAAGTAGTTGCACGAAGGCTGCGCTGACGTTCATACTCGGGGTCACCAGTATAGAGGCATGAGGAACAGGGTGTAAAGTTCACTCATCCTCCATAGAAAAGGGAGGATCCTCCGACCAGACGGGTGTCGTGTCTGGTGGGCAACTGCCCGACGGTTGATGTCGGGATGTTGTATATATGCTAGTTGCGCGGTAAACTCTGCTTGCGCGATGCAGGATTTTGCGTGACGTCAGTGTGATGCGTAGTTCGTATGTGGCGCTGTAGATGCCGCCACAGACTCATTTGGTTTGTATGGAAACGGGTTGCCTCCTTCCCTCCAATATGGCGAGGGGGGTGATGGCTGATCTTTGCGTTATGCTCGTGAACGGATGCTGCTTGTGGTGACTGGTCGTCTTCCTGACCATGGTTTTATTATTGTTATTAGTAATTGCTTATTTATTTTACTACGATGGTGCTAGTTTGTCATTTCGCACTTCGAGTTACAGCAGTAAGCCTTGTGTAAGCGGGCACACCCTTTATGCCTGGAGGCTTTTATTTAGGTATTAAGTTCTGTTTACGTTTTTATGTTGTAATTTTTATCTGCGTGAGTACAGTTTTCATTGTTTTGTTGGTATAATGGCGTGTGCTAGCTAACATATGGCAAGTAATTTAATTTAATGTGTGTTACGTAATGTTAATTACTTTGCATATGATTTGTATAGAATCAAGTCTATATAACTAAACAGACAGGTATGCTGCTGGGGAGTTTGTTGCGCCACTTCTTCTTCCCAGCTAAATTACTAAGAAGTGGTGAAGGGCGGGCGTTTTTGCGGGACTGTCTTATGTATTTTTGACGTTCGAAAAGTGCTGATTCTCTGCCTAGTTTGAATAAATGACTTTTGATTTTGAAAGTGACAGTGTTGACAGTGCCACGTCTAGCAGCCGCCGAGGCATCTCAGTGCTCTGTGAGCAGAAAAAAGGATACGGTTAGTAGGGAGGGAGCAAGATTTATAATAATGTTCTCTTAGTGTGGACTAGGGGATGATTACTTTATATTTTATTCCTTTCTCCCTCATAGGGAAAGTCGTGTAGAAGAAATACGCCCAAAATTTGGTGAATGAATATTATCTTTTGACAGGTATATTTATCCTTATGGTGGATTCGCCCAGCCAATGGCGTTGGACTGATACTGCTACTATTACTACTACCGCTGAAGGACGTCGTAAACCAAGAAACATATTCTTCCAGTCATAAATTTACCAGCAACGGTGACAAAGCATTTTGTAGAATGTTAAAAATACCTGTTACGAGTATTAATCGTTATATCATCATCATCTGCCTAGTCTTTTCCCAACTATGTTGGAGTCGACTTCCAGTCTAAACGGATGAAGTTGAATACCAGTATTTTACATGGAGCGACTGCCTATCTGGCCTCCACAACCCAGTTGCTGGGGAACACTATAACCCTTGGTAAGACTGGTTGTCAGACTTTCGTAACGACTGTCAAAGATCTACAAATGACAGTCGGGACCAACGGCTTAACGTGCTTTCCGAGGCATGGAGGGGTCTTGGTATGTAAAGATGGTAACCCATCCACGGTCCACCCGCGGCAAGCTTAGCTTAATCTGATCGACCAACCAGTGCGGCTTGTATTACTGTTATTAATCGTTATAATTAATCGTAAATGTCGTGATGGCTTAGTAAAGTACCAATGTGAATTTTTCAATTCATATGTACAGCCGCCAAAACATAAAGGAGAATGGGCAAAATCGTATGGCGCTTGGTCTATCAGCGACCAGGAAGATTTTTTATTTGTTTTGGTTTACTGTCACCTTACAATCACCCTCAAGAAGTTTTATATCAGTGGTGTAATTATTCATGAAATTAAATACATTTTTATTTTAGATATGTCAGCCTGTGATTTAGCTTATTATAACTAAGGTTTAGTATTAAAAATAAAGGAAAAAAATAAAATTACTTGTAGACTTCATTAAAAATACATTTATTACTATGACAAAACATCGCCAAAAATAATAATAATGATAACGTAATCAGAACTCAGTGCTATTTTTGTACATTACGGAATTAGTACGGCTAGACATCAAGACGAGGATATTTTATTGCCGTCATCAGGACACACTGTACATTATTGTAGATTAATACATTTAATGTACAATAATAGCACTGAGTTCTGATGCCGGTAATAAAATATCCTCGTCTTGATGTCTAGCCCATGCCAGATACCACACTACACACATAATGTGTGAGCAGCAACCGATTGTGCGCCTTCTACTCATACAACTGCAATAATAATGAGTAATTGCTTCTCTATTTTGTCTTTCTTGGTTAATTACAATATAAGAATAATATATTCCTTACATGTCTAGATTGTATTCGCACACGTAATAAACAAATGTCTTCTTCTTCAATAAAATCTCTGCGCTGACTTATTTGTCGCTCCCGGTATACTTCAATATTGTACAAGCCTTCAACTAAGTGTTTAGCGTAGTAGCTGCGAGCCAACTTGATTTGGTATGTGCCAAGTGCAAACAGAATTAGGTCTTCTTCAGAAAAAACCGGGAAGTCTTCAAAAATAGGCTGATCGCTGCTGAGTCTTTCAAATGATGCCCTCTGTCTATTTATGTTATGACGGATAACATAGTCCGCTAAGAGGTTCGGTATTTCAAAGCGTTCATTAATTATATTCACGAACGACAATGCATAAATACTATCTTGTATTGGTGTCTGAAATGAATTGATGAGTGCCGCTGCGTGCGTCCTCGAACATGTGATTTAAGGCGCGATTAAAATATTCTTGCCTAAACAATTTAAAATCTCGCTTGAACCTGCCATTTATAACTTCCACTACCCAGCGGCATAGAGTGACCAGCCTAGTTCTATTGGCCTGTTCAGTAGTAACCTGGTCTGCACCGCGGTCTTTGGTTTCGGGCATATAGGCACTGTAGTTGAATCGCTCCAAATCGCCACAGACGTCTCTGAACCCACGATCTAAAATGAATATATCCCTAGCCCGGTAAAACCAGTGAAATGTGCCTTCTTCGTCATTTATTATTCTATTCAAAATACTGGCATCTGAGTCTGTGACAGCATAGGGCCTACAAACATCAATTATATGCCCATCGGAACACACCATTAAGAACGGTTTTAATAGATTTTCGTATTTGTGTAGACTGTAGGTCTCTCGCTGGAATGAAAAGTTGGAGCTCTTCTGTATATAAATATATGTTCCATCCATGATTGTTACTGAGTTCCTTTCTTCTGGAGATGACTCGAGATTTCCAAATAACGCGTTTGGTACAATAAGATTGCGTTCAGCGACCATTCTTCTATTTAAATGGTTGAGTCCCAGATGTCTTGGCTTAAAGTCTAGAGATATAGCATCACGCGCGGTTTTTAAATGCCTTTCTAGAGTCCTTCTACTTATGTTAAAGAGCGTGGCTAATCTCTCGTTGCTATCACCAGTTCGCAACCTCATTAAATAAATGGCTAGTTTCGTTTTGGCGTTTGACTCAGAAAAAGAAGGCGTTTGTTCCAAGATTGAATTTAATTGATCTTTGCTAACGCCCAATCGAATATGAATCTCATTAGGATCCATATTTTCGATATCTTCAAAGTCCAGAATATTTTTTTTAAGTATTTGCACAAAATGAGTACTGTTAAAATCATGACTGAGAGGCCTATCAATGAGCTCCTCCCAAACATTCGATGTTAAATGTGCATCACATATTCTGGCACTGTCTGGTATGAATAAGTTAAAATGTAACAGAAGAGTAATCCTTACATTCTCAGGCATTCGACGACGTGACACACTACGGCATCTGTTAAACATACAATTCGTTGAGGTGCTAGGCACTCGTGAATATTCTTCCACTTGAAGAACACATTCGTGCGGGGCAGGTTTATTGTTTGGCTGCACAGCCCGTTGAGCTCGTTGCCAACATGGTCGACAAATGTATTCTCGGCCGTTATATTCAACCTGAAAAGGAAAATAGTTTATAACATAGTATTTTAAACTCGAAGCAGTTTCGGTCAAATCATGTTTTGTATAGTGAAGAACATGCCGAGCGCTCTTTTTCCACGTGACGAATGAGTCATGCTCATACGCATTGTTAGTGAGTGGTTGGCCTCTATTATGTCTCGAAGCTAGATAACGCTGGCTTTGTTTTCATAAGCGCCATGTGTGTGAAAGAGAGAGATCTGTTTTGACTATAACTTAATTATTCTTAGAAAAGAACAGATAACGCTGGCTTTGTTTTCATAAGCGCTATGTGTGTGAAAGAGAGAGAAGATCTGTTTGACTATAACTTAACTATTCTTAGAAAAGAACCGTACGCTTAAGGAAATAACATAATTCACTAAAATGACGTACATAAAAATACAATCACGTCTGTAACCCTATAGAGGAGCAGGAAGAGGGACTTTCTATCTAGTGCTCACACTTCACCCAACGATGTATCCTATGTGCCCATCGTGGCAGATGATGAGGCCATCGCCGCTATAGGTGGGTACACACGAGTAAAAACAACGAAAAAAAGTGCAAAAATACTTACTTGTTGTGGAGCTATAGCTTCAATAATATATTGAGCATTGGCAGCATTTTCTTCAAAAAGAGCATGGGTTATTTCTAATCTTCTTCTGTTAACCACTGATCGATTGCACAAAACACATATAGGTCGATTTTCTGCCATTTTTCAATCAATGTTCCGTTGGCGTTCCAGAGTCCAAGTACACAAGCACAAATGTACAGAAGTTCAGAATTAATAGCCAGGTTATCAGGTTAGGAAAAAACAGCAGTGTCTGAAGGGTAGCCAGGGTCAAAATGTTTGAAAAAGAATCCGTAGATGATTGCACAGTACACAACGTCACAAGGGTAAGCGAAGGACTGCACGGAGTGACGCGCACCCTACGCCTCGGCTCTTTTGTTTGCACTCAAAGCTGATTGGTCCGTTCGAATTCGGGTAGTCCATGTAGTAAACCCGTTTTCAGTTTGAGTCTTGTAACCGGTATGCTGACAACGTTTTGAATTCATAAACTAATGTTAACATAAGTATTTTATAAAATGGGTTTGTACATTTTCTTCATTTATTATCTAAGTATTTTACCTAGGTAGATGTATTTTTTTTTCTAAATGAGCTGCAATGTTACGTTCATAGTAAAAGTTAGTCCTTAGTAATAGTACTTTCATTTAATACCTATCTCGTTGTTGGCCGCTCATAGACCATTTTGCTCTTTCTCCTTTACCAAAAACTCTCAAATTTCTCCAAATGATTTTAAACCCTCAAATGTTGCTAGTTAACTTCAAAATCGAATGAAATTTGACAATTTGTGGTAAATTTATGTCCTGTCACCTCTACTTTCTGAGTCCATCTTGGACATTACTAAACACTACTGGATCGTTTTGGCTATTTTTGTTTTAAAATGTTCGTAATAATCTGAAATCGGTTAAGAAAAGAATCAGCAGCTGCTTGTCATAATAACCTTTCTTTGTTTCAAAAGAAATTCCTTTTCGAACTACCTTTGATGTTCAACAGTTCATTAAAGAAAGGTTGCCCACAAGAGACTTATAGGAGGGTACTTCATACGTAGAAGATGATTCTAAAAAGGGATATTTTCCAGACGAATGTTTGCGGGCAATTTAGTCTAGACAATGGCTATTTAGAGGACATTGCCGTTGAGACAAGCTTGTCAGTGTTTGTAATGGACTAGTAGACAGACATTTATAATTGTTAACCATGCAAAATTAAATAGGTGTCTGATTCGAGAAGCCATTTTAAGCCTGGTTTTCCTGGCTCCAAAGTTGGAGTAGAGGCTTAAAGTTTGTTTTGTAAGTGAATGTTTGCGAATGACTGGATTGACTGCCTTTGATACCAAGTGAGTGCGAGTGGTTGGATATTTTTGAGATTTTAATAATGAAGATTTGTTATTATAATGACTGATTTTTTACTACTGCTACTGATGCTATGATCTTTCGATCATATCGTTCAAGAAATAAATGAATATATACACAGTAAAACCGGCCAAGTACGTGTCGGACCACACACAATGAAGGGTTACGTAGTTGGGATGATTTTTTATACATTCCAATTGCAAATGTTACTTTGTATGCACAATATTGAGAGATTTAAGCCAAAGTTAAAGTCAAAAACGTTTATTGCGAACTAAGTGTACAATGTTGGTGTTATGTTAAGATAGTACTTATGACTTAGCAGCCTTTTACAAGCATTGCAATTATCTTTCGCCTGCCCTTATCATCCTAAATTAGCATGCATTACACAATATTATTAATTAATTGTTTTCTTTTATATTAGTATAATTCAAATGAAAAATTATAGTTGGGTATGTCAAAATTAAATATCAATAATAATGAATATGTAGGGGCGCTGACGCAGTTGTTTTATATTCCTCGCATGCGCAGCGCCCGGCGAAGCCAGTTCGCCCGAAACCGCCTTCCGCTATACACGCGCCGCAAATACAACTTTGTAATATCAACCCTAGTAAAGACTTATACAATACATACAACATCTATTTATTTCTCTCCGTACACACTACCCTGGAACACTCACAAAATTGGTGACCCCGACGTGATGTAATTTCGCGACTGTTTATATTAATACAAGTAATCAGCAATATTAATGTCATAATTTATAGGTAGTACAAATTAAAATTATAACATTACATTATTTGAAGTTAAATAGGATATACTACATCTTATTGTTTGTATAGGACAGATTTACCATCTTATTTTAAGACCACAGACTTCTTATAGGTTTCCAAATTTCAACTTAATCGGTCCATTACATTCGAAGCCTGTGGCAGACGGACAGACACACGAGTGATCCTATAAGGTTCCCGTTTTTTATTCGGACGTAAGAAACCCTAAAAACGTTTGAGTATGCAGGTAAATTAAGTACTTAGGCCTTTACTGTGGGATGTAACGTGAGTCGATACTCTTGCGCCATCCCATCTTCCTGGCTTGGCGTGCTGTGCTGGCGCTGCGGCTGCAGAGAACCTCAAACAGCGTATGTATAATAACTTAGTTGACACTTCCCGTGACCCAAGGCCTGGCTTTTACCTTGGCCAGAGGTTAAGGTAAAAGCCAGCCCTTGGGCATTACCAGCGACAGCGATGTGGATGAATTTTTCGACGTCATAATTTAGTTTATAAAACATCTTATAAGAAGAAAAAAGTAAAGAAAGGATTTTATATCCTACTGTTAGACATTATTACCTACTATGTATTTGGAATTTCAGCAGTTGCAGAAATATAAAAAGCAGCCAGTAAAAGCACTTACAGAGGAAAGCCATGTTCGTGAACGGGCGCCGCGCCGCGCGCCGTCAGTAGAGACTGGTCATCTCTTAGCTGCCACGGCTTATTTTCATTTTTGAATTGATTTTTTTTTGTTAATGTTTTTATTACGGACGCTTTTACGTTTCGCATCGTTCTCACATGTATAATTTCAAAATTAATTATGTAAACAATATTTTGTAACCATAATTATGTTGATTTAAAAGAGTGTCCTTGTAATTTCTTGCCCGTTCTTCTCCATAGGTTAGGTACCTACGCTTTGGAATGGGTCAACTAGCTTCATCTTTCTGACTGACCGACCCCTTAACAATTCAAAAGTGCCTGTAATTGGTTTATTTGAAATTAATGCTTTGAATTTGAGTTTGAAGATGCTTTGAACTTGAGTTTGAAGTTTTTTGCTATTGTTTACTTTACAAGACGAGAGAGAGCATAATCAGCCTATAATGTTCCCACTGCTGGGACACAGACCTCCTCTCTGTGAGAGGGAGAGGGCCATAATCCACCACGCTGGCCCAGTGCGAGTTGGTAGATATCGCATCTCTTCGAATTTTTGCTTTTAGGACATGCCGATTTCCTCACGATGTTTCCCTTCACCATTTTGAGAACAGTGGTGATTAAATAATTTACACAAAGTAAAGCGCCTGTCTGAGCTCGAACCTACGACCTTCAACTCGGAAGTCACGGCCGTTACCACAGGGCCACCAATGCTCTCCTGAGAGAGAGAGTTTATACATTTTTCAAGGCGGTACATCTAGCCAATATACTTCAAAACAAGAGCTAAGCAGACCGATCTGTGCTAACTATAATAATAGCTCAGAGCAGACGATTGTAAGACAGTGCAAGTTTCAGTATTACGCAGCACTTCGTTCTGAAGTTCTGTTACTCCAACTTGCCAAGCAGCCCTCAGTACCTCCTTAGAGTGTTATTAAACTTTTCTTTATTATTAACCTGTGGTATTCTTTCAAAGAAGATTATTTTCTGAAGTTTTAAATTAAATTTAAAACAATTTTTCTTTGCTCTTTTGCGTCCCTTTATTTAACGCTTTCAAGTACACTGAATGAGATGAAATAGAAGTTTTCTTGTTATGATGCCTATGGACGCTAAGTGTCCCCGAACGTGTTATAATTATAGAGTTTAGGGATTTTTTTTTTGGTGGGAAATCATCAAATAACTTCTCCCGCTCTGGGCGGAGCGGGAGGGTGTGTCAGACTCTTACTAACTAAAACCCACCCGTATTCCTTCCGTGTCCTGTGTTGTCAGGGGCCTCAGGGAGTCAGTAAGAGTCTGACACGCTATCCCGCTCCGTCCAAAGCGGGAGAAGTTATTTGATAATTTCCTACCAAAAAATAGTGGAAACATAAATATGCTGAGATTTAGGTACTGAGCAAATTAAAATGACAAAATAGGTTCCTGCAAGTGAAAGTTGAAGCAAAAGAGTTAATGAAAAAGTAGAAATTATCAGAAAATTAAAGCAACCTCAATTTTATGGACCATTGACCCTGTTGCTTGCCACTCAATCTTAATTTTTCTTGTAGTAACAGAATTTTCAGATATTCAAGAACATAAGTTACAGCAGCTGATGATTGATTGTTAACTTGAAATATACCTAAGTACGTCAAGAAAATAGAAGATTTTTATAAAAAACAAATCTAGATTTAATCAAGTCGAACGATTTAGTAAACTAACTTTTTCAGTTGAATTATTCATTCACTGGACGAAACTGGCAGGTGCTAGCTGACACTTAGTTAAATATTATGGAAATATTTATTGTATTTATTACCCGACTGCCTCAGAAGGGTAATGTTTTTCGAGAGTATGTATGTATGTATGTATGAATGTATGTATATATGTATGTATGTATGTATGTCTATTTCTTTGGCACGCTCTGTAGCCTAAACGGCTTAATGGAGGTGTCAATTCGTCTTAATTGTCGGAGTGACATAGGATATATAATATTTATAAATTGCACTGCAAATACAAAAAAAAGAGGGGAAGTTTTTTTTTTAAATTAATTGCAACAATATTGGTATCAAATAAAAGCTAGTAATGAGTAATTTTCAAATATATATATTAATAAAACTAAAAAGCTTGAAATAAAATAAATTATTTAAAAAACAAAAACCCGACTGCAAAAACACAACTGAAAAGGAAAAAAAAAGCATTATAATCTATATAATTTTGGTCTTTCAGGCGAGGGACAGTCGAATAACCTGAAATATAGTGTAACTTTTGATTGTCTCCGCCTGCAAGACCAAAATTATATAGATTATAATGCTTGTTTTTCCCTTTTCAGTTATGGGTTTTTGCAGTCGGGTTTTTGTTTTTTAAATAATTTATTTTTTGTATTCTACACTTTTACACTTATTATTATACATTTATTTTACACTTACATCCATAAATCGATTAAACTAAACCATCACCATCACTATTACAATAAATATGACCATTTTATTACACAAAGTGACAGCTAGCACGTGTCAGATTACTCCAGTGCATGAATAAATAAATCGACTTTAGATTCCATCTCTCAACTTAGGCAGCGAGCTAGCTAACACAATATCATCCCTCCAAGATCAAGCCAATTATAACGATTACCTTGTTAACACTACAGACTCACTTAATCTTTCTAATCTATTCATTATCACAAGACAGTAGAGGTGATAATTGATGAGCACAGCAAGCTTCTCGACGCAAGTTTCATAGAAGTTAGACAGGGACGCAAAGTGGAAATCGTTTTTCATTTTAACAAATGGAGCGTTTTTTATTAGAAAAGTTTTCGTCGCCTTTCAATATTTTAATGTCTGCGTCCTTCGCTTATTGGATTCCCCGGGCAATGTTCAGGGAGTACTTTTTCTAGAGATGATATCATGTATCGGATCGGTATCGGATTCTTGATTTTGAAGTTTTTGCCTGTCTGCCGAGGGGATTCGGTATTAGAAATGTCTGTGACTTGTTAGATTTTAAAATTGATGGAATGGAATAAAACATTCCATCAATTTTAACAAAGTTTTTTTTTAAGTATCTAATAAATTACTAAAATAAGATAAAAATAACTTAACATCACGCCTGTATGCCCGAAGGGTTGGGCAGAGGTGTACCTATAGTAGTTACGCCCACTTTTGGCCAGTTATGTTTAAGTCCCATGTAATAGGGGGCGAGCCTATTGCCATCAACCGGGCACAAATCCAGACTCTACTGTTGCTGTACTCTAGGCTGCTACTGAGAAATTCCAGAAGGAAAAATCCAATAACACTTTTTCCCGACCCGGGAAGTGAACCCAGGACCTAAGGCTCAGCAGTAGCGCCAGCGACCACTAGACTTACGAGGAAACTTTAAATCAACTGGAGAAAAAGAATTAAGTAAATTAAAATTATAATCTAGCGTTCGTGAAGTATTTATTCAACATCATTTTATTCTCATTGTACGAGTATCTAGTAACTAAGTTTTACCCACGTCGATGTTGGAAAATATCCCACGGAAACCTACCGGCTTTAAAAGTACCTTATGTATTAATCCAGGTTATAACTGTGTGCCAATTTTCATCCCAAACCGTTTAGGCTTTTTTGCGCCAATCCAGATCATAAGATAAACAGATAAACGGTCAAAAATGCTAAAAAATATAGAGCATCAGACTCGTTCGCACATCTTGTAGCAATTACATAAAAAAATAAAAATAATGTACAGTTTTGACTTTGTTATTTTTTTTTATATATATATAATAATAAGGTACGCTGAAAAGGAGAGGGAGGGGGAGGGATGACCGTACCGTGAATTAAAGGCTTCTGCAGACTGGGGCGATATCGCAGGCGCGACAGGCAACAATACGAGTATACCAGTCGCGCCCGCGATATCGCCTCAGTCTGCAGAATTCTTAAAACTATAATAAAAAATGGTGTCCGCATCCTTAAGGCTCGTGCAGACTGGGGCGATACCGCAGGCATGACAGGCATATTGCTGCCTGTCGCGCACGCGATATTGCGCTAGTCTGCACGAGCCTTTAATGTGAAACTCAATTAATGAACAATAGAAGTAATTACACCAAGCGGGAATTACGTTTTTAATCATTGCATTAACGATCTGTGAAAGCTTTGTGTTATGAATTTATAAATTCTTTGGTAAAAATATACTTTAGTGTACAAATGAGTTCTAGAATACAAAATAAACAGCTTTTGCCCGTGACTTCGTTCGCATGGAAATCGTAAGATACACAATATTATTTATTATTTTATTTTCGGAAGTCTTACATATTTATAACATTATAACAACAGTAATTTACAACTAAGTTGCTAATTACAAGCCCCCACAGATAGATACAAAATAAATAGGTACTCCCCTGATAGTCTAAGTTACATCTTATCTGTATAACTAACTTAACTTAAACTAATTTGTCCAAATTTCAAGCCAATCTGGACAATAAACGGATCATGTGCAGGCAGGTGTCTCTTGTACAAATAGAAGGCGGGACGGTCGAGGGAAAGGCAAATTTCGAGCCGTCTCGCCCCTAGCCGCCGCAGCAGACGCCCTGGGCGTCGGCAATCCCAGGCGGATTTCCGGCCACCGTAGAGCTTGCGGACGCTGATCAATGGGTAGCTCACCGTCTGGTACGGACCAGGCCCGGGTCGAAGGCACGTTGTATTCCACGCGCACCTCAAAGAGATGTCGTCAGCACAAGCGTAGGGGTCCTCAAGGGCCGATGCCTGCCGGGGTCGCGGGAAGGTACCAAAGGGTTACCGAGGCCCCTGGCAACACAGGCAACAGGAAGGAATACGGGTGGGTTTTAGCCAGTAAGAGTCTGACACACCCTCCCGCTCCGCCCAGAGCGGGAAAATGTATTTGATGATTTCCCACCCAAAAAAAAAAAAGAACGGCGTCTCTTGTACAAAAAATGGCTTTGCTAAAAGCTTCCTTATCGTGCTTGCATCAATATACTGAAATAGCAGCCAAATTTTAAATCAAACTGACGCGGTGAGTCGGGGACCGTGGGCCCCGACTGACTGCATCGCATCGCATCGCCCGCCCGCGCTATTACTTCGTTTTCGCTTAGTGTGACTGTTCTGTGCGATTTTTCTTTTTGCTCGGCGCCTAAAGGGTCGTAGCGTGAACCTATAACCTTCCTCAAGAGTTGGGCTACCAACGCAACAAGATTTTTCAAATCTGACTGGTAGTTCCAGAGATTAGCGCGTTCAAACAAACAAACAAACGTTTCAGCTTTTTATATTACTATAGAAGTATACAACATGAGAACGTGTTGGATTCTAAAATAATTGACTGTGCCTCAAGTTAGAAGGACGGACGAATTGACTATGCTAAACAATTCAGACACAATAAAAAAAAATGTGCAATTCATATTTTTACAATTACAAACGTGAATCAATAGCGCTGGGAAAGTCATAATAAAGTGAGTATGTTTGTTTGTTTGTTTGTTTGTTTGTTTGTTACGCTTTCACACTAAAACGGCTGAATGGATTTAGATGAAATTTGGTACATGGGTAGACCATGACCTGGATTAGGACATGGGATACTTTTTATCCCGATTTTACCACGGGATCAAAACTTATGAGGGTGAAACCGCGGGGCGCAGCTAGTAATAAATAATAAGCTAATAATAATTGTCAGCTTGTTGTTTAATCACTTCGTAGAACTGAATTACTGTCACTGTTAGCCTGTATCATCCCAGTGCTGGGCAAAGGCATCTCTCCATGATTTTCAGCGCTGGCGATCCAGTGCTAATGTGGAACACTGGTTGTTTGTTTTGTCCATCGCGTTTCGCCATCTGCTCTGTAGCAGATGGCAGGGTTGTGTATTAAGGAGCCCGTGCTCCTAAGAATTACTATCCTAAGAATAAGAATATAATAAATACAGGGTGTCCGTAAATTTTAAAAACATTTCTTTTAAAATTCATCGCTTAAACCCATAGTATCCACAAAATGCCAGGAAAACTATTCTAAAGCTGCTTCCTGCCGGGGTGGCGGGAAGGTACTTATGGGTTTTAGTCAGTAAGAGTCTGACACAAAGAGCGGGAGAAGTTATTTGATGATTTCCCACCATCAAAAAAAAAAAAAGCTGCTTGGTTCTATTGTTGGATGTTGTTATGTTCTGATCAAAATCATGCTTATGCTTTGAGCAGATAGTACCTACCTAGAAAAAAAATTAAATTCTTTTAAAGTTTCTAAGAAAAATAAATTATAATTAAAGCTCACCTTTTTATTGCATTTTGCAATTTTGTTAGTTTTTGGATTTTTTAATTAAATTGATTAAAAAGAAAACGTGGAGAAAAGTCCGAGAATATTGGCGTGAGTAAATATAGCACATGATCGCACTACTTCGCTGTTTTCGTTCGTTCAACCATGCGCCGAACACCCTGTATAAATAACTAATTCATTTGTTTTGTAACCATTCCAAAATCAGTAAACATTTTCCCACAAAATATAATTTGAAATATATAAAATAATGATTTTAGTTACCAAATTCCAATTAGCCCAGTTTCAGCCTAATTGAACACTACAGTAGTTTTAAACAGGCCCCACTTCGCTGTACCTGAGTTTTTAGTGTAATTAAAATTCTGTTTGGTAAATCCCGTGATTTTTCGGGGAATATATTATGAAAACAAGCAGTTTTGTGAAATAATTTGATCTTAATTTAAATGGACCACACCGCATTTTGGATTTGTTGTGTGTAGAGGTGAACCTATAGTACAAAAATATTTCGCTAGCTAAGTTTAAGTCCCATGTAATAGGCGCAAGCCTATTGCTATCACCCGGGCATTCTAGATGGAAAACCCAATAACAATGCCCTACCCGGGAATCGAACCCAGGATCTCATGCTCAGCAATAGAGCTTGCGACTATTAGACTAACGAGGCAACCTGTCAAAAACTTAAAAGCTTAAATCAATGGTCTGTCCTTCATCGATCGACCATCAATCGATCGATATGGTAAATCGAATACGTTTTAAATCCAATGATCGACGTCAATCGAGCAGAGTTTGGTTGCATTTTATTATGCAACATCTACACCAACTTTTTTGTCACTTACGGATATAACTTTTTGAATCCGAATTACCAGGCCACTCAGAAAGTGATGCGAAAAAAGTTTGTATGTTTGAGAGACTGGCCTCTACTGGCCGGTTATAATCTATTTTGAAAATATGATTATTTGTAAGTAAGAGTAGGAGCGTTCCAATTTCAAAATTTCTCTAAATAATGTTTGCGAGCTAATTTAAAATATCGTGTCTCATTAAAAATTTTCAGATACATTTTTAACGCCGGGAACATTTTCGTGCTATGATTTTTTACGATTTCAAGTGTCGCCTAACTGCGGCGATAAGTGATTGAGGAGTGACTAGAGAGGCGCCACGGCATCCTCACCTTCCGCCTGACGCAGGTACTCACCGGACACGGCACCTTCGGGAGGTTCCTGTGTCGGATACGGCGGGTGGAAACGCCCGGGTGTCACCACTGTGTGGATCGCCCGGAGGACACGGTGGAGCATACGGTGGAGGTCTGCCCGGCTTGGGCTGAGCACCGCCATGTCCTCGTGGAGGCGATCGGCGGCAGAGATCTCTCGCGTCCGGCCCTGGTTCAGGCCATGGTACGGAGCGGGAGGGCATGGGCAGCCGTCATCTACTTCTGCGAAGCAGTAAAGCTCGCGAACGAGGAGGCGAGACGGTTGAGGGAAAGGCAAATTACACGCCCTCTCGCCCCTACCCGCCGCAGGAGACGCCCTGAGCGTCGGGAATCCCGGGCGGATTTCCGGCCACCGTAGGCGCGGGCTTGCGGACGGTGAGCAATGGGTAGCTCACCGTCCGGTAAGGACCAGGTCCGGATCGACGGCGCGTTGTATTCCACACGCGCCTCAAAGAGATGTCGTCAGCACAAGTGTAGGGGTCCACTAGGGCCGATACCTGCCGGGGTCGCAGGTAGGTACTAAAGGGTTACCGAGGCCCCTGGCAACACAGGTAACGGAAGGAATACGGGTGGGTTTTAGTCAGTGAGAGTCTGACAAACTTCTCCCGCTCCAGTCAGAGAGAGAGAAGTTATTTGATGACGTCCCACCCAAAAAAAAAAGTGTCGTCGGACGAATCGTACGATGGCATTCATGGATGAAAGCCCTTCTAAGGCAAGCGTGTATCTTTGGTATAACGAATTCAAGCGCGGTCGACTAACTTTTGGGGATGAAGAAAGAAGTGGTTGCCCTTTGACGGCTGTTACGGAAGAAAACGTGCTAGCAGTGAAACATTTAATCGATGACAATAGGCGAGTAACGTATCAAGAGATTCAGCACATACTGCAGGTTGGATCGGGAAGTTTTCACGAAATTCTACACGTGCATCTTCGCGTGAGGAGGATACTTTCACGCTGGGTGCCGCACAACCATGATAAACAAATTTGAAGCAGGCTCGTCTCGGCGTGTTTACGACATCACTAAGGTGATGAATCTTGCATTTATCAATACGACCCAGAAAAAAAGCGTCAGTTGACGATTTGGGTGTTACAAAACGAATCAACGCCTACCAAAGTGAAGCGATCTAGAAGCGGGGGAAGATTTTGATCGCGGGCTTTTTCAATTAGACTGGCTATTTGGTTTCAATTCCTTTACGGAACCAAAGAAGCGTCAACGCTGAATGGTATACTACCAAATGCTTGGCAGAAGTTTTCTCTGTTGTGAGCAACAAGCGACCAAACATAGTGTTCTGCGGGCTACTGCTCCAGCACGTTAACGCGCCTTCGCACACCGCGCTCAAAACGAGGGACTTCCTGGACAGCACGCCGGTCAAGCTCCTGGGTCACCCTCCTTACAGCCTTGACCTAGCACCGTATGACTTCTTTTTATTCCCGAAAATCACAATTTTCGTCGCCGGAAGATGCGCTGTCAGCGTTCGAGCAGGCTGTAAACGAGGTGTCTGCAGCGGACTGGTTCAGACGCATGAAACTTTGTGTAAGCTAGGAAAGAGTGCTTTGAAAAGATAAAATAAAAAAATATTTACCTATAGAACATTTTTTTAATTTTCGCAAAACTTTCTGAGTGTCCCACGTAAATATATTTGATTTGATTTGATTATAGATTTTGGAACTGCTATGGTATTCACAAATTGAACACTTTTTTATCTAAAATATTTATTTCGCTAAAACTCTGATAATTTATTTTATTTCCAAATTAAACTACAAAGTACGGTAATCACGATATTAAAAATTCTTGAATACGAATAAAATGGTGATAGAGACGGTGCTAAAGCGTTTTAAAAGTTCACAGGGGAGTAAAACATTTTCTAATTATGTAAATGTAATTAACCGAACAAGTTTCTTTATATTCATCTTGAATTTGAAGAAAAATATTAGATTGAAACTACTAAGTGATTAAATTATAAAATCCGATAAACCGACCTGTAAAAACAGAACCTTTTATTTCTATAGGTAGTGAGCAACGGTACCGTACTTATGTACCACAATAAGACAGAAAAAAAAACGGTATCTTTTTAATTTTGTAATAATTTATCGTGTCGTGCCAAACATTATTTTAAGCTAGAAATTATACATCGAACTTGTCGTAAATTAGTAAAAAGTATTGAATTATAGTGAAATTTCCTACCCAGATCTCAGATTTTCAAAGTCCTTAGATTTTTTGCTAAAATTTATTTTGCCTGATTTGCAAAGTGTTGACTTTATATAAGTAAATTCATACTTTTGCATAGTTTAAAAACTTATAATGAATAAAAATGTAATGAAACTAGGTACAGATGTGCCTTTTATTAAATGTAAAACAATGTTTATTAAACATGGGAAATACGCAAGCGGTCTCCAGGACCAAGGGCAGGTGGTAGTGTAACTGAAAAACACGTCAGATGGTTAAGGGTTTGCTGATGTTCTTCAGAAAGGTCAGGTGCGTAGTACTCGCAACCGGCGTGCGTTATGACCAGATGTATGATCGTAAACGAAGCAAAAGGAGTATGTAAGGATCGCAGTAGGTGCCGTTCTGTAGTTTCTGCTTACCTCCATGTGAAGAAGTCGTGAGTTTATGTGTGTACCATACCTACACGTTTAACATTGGCGTCCATTGACCGTTTGTGATGGCGTTATTATTTTAATCTGGTTGTTTTTCCAACACAATTTTAGTGAAACAAAATATTGTTGTGGTAAGTCAGTTACTGAATTCATTGCTGTACAATAAAGTATATTCTGTCTAGTTATCTTCTGTCCAATTTTTACTTTTAGACAATATGCAAGTAATTCAATACTAATTATCCATTATTTAAATACATTGTGTAGGAGTCAAGAAACAAATTCATATTCTTTTTGCATTTTTTATTGCATTACTTATTTTACAATTCATTCATTTATGTTGTGTTTTTTGGTGGAATGGAACGCAAACTCAAAACGCGTCGTCTTGACATTGCCGGAATTGACGAAAGAAACTACATGTTAGTAAAAATCTATTCTTAGCAAAGTGCTTGAAATCTCACTAAGGTAAGTAAGTAACTGCGATTTCTGCTTGAATAAAGCATAACATATAATTTAATTTATATGATTGGGGGCTACATACAGATGTAAACAAAGAAGTTTTGTGGCAAATGACGTCACTTCATGCCCGCTACAGAAACGGCCGTTTGAACTGTAGTAGAAAATTGTTGGAGTTTCATAACTTTTTGAGCAACTAGTTGAATTTAATTTTTAATACTTTTCTTGGGCTTGTCTAATAATATAGTGAAAAAAAAAAGTTACATACATATTCCCTATTGAGAGCAAATAAATAATATGTAGATATATACTAGCAGTGGGTTTTTCATATTTATTCAAGAGATGTGAAAGTGCTCACTCCTGAGTTTCTTAAACTAAATAATTTGCTGAGCGATAGAGAAAAAGCATTTAATTAGTTTAAAATACGCCAAGTACGAGTTGGGTTCGCGCACTATAAGTTCCATACCATAAAATTGGTAAAAAAAACGGGACAAGTGCGTGTCATACCACGCACAATAAAGGGTTCCGTAGTTGGGAAGAGTTTATTCCAAGAACACACTTTAGATTGTAGTCGAAAAACATGTTTCCCCATACATTCCAACTACACATGTAAGTTTGTACGCACAGTATTGAGTGATTTATTATAGTATTTTAAAACCTACTTCTTATAAGTAGGTTTTTCTGTAATCTATAAGTATAGAATTATAAGCTGTGTTTTTTTTTTTAATTTTAGGGTCAGCAAATTCGGAGATAAGGGGGATTAGTCAACTTTCATATATTTTCATTAATAACTTTAAAACTAATTATTCTAAATTGTAAACAAATTTAACCCTCATAATAAGTCCTTTAATTTGATGTCACACATACAATTCGCAATTTAAAAAAAAATGTCTTTTCCCCCAATAGTAAACTCCATATTTAAAATTAATTTATAAATAAATAATAATAATAATAATATTTTTTGTGGAATCCATAAGTATACCATATTTCAACGTAATCGGTCGAGCAGATTCGGAGCAAATCAGATGACAGACAGACAGACTGACGACGAAGTGACCTTTACTGACGAGTGATCCTATAAGGCTTCCGTTTTTTTTTCTTTTGAGGTACGAAACCCTAAAACAAACATTTTTGTGCCAATAGGGTTTACATTTGGGATTTAAAATTTTAATCAAATATTAATAAGATCATCTAAGTCGTTGTTACGGTTCGAAATTACAGCTCCGTGACAGATATTCAGACTGCGTAGACTTAGGAATAGGATAATAGGACTTTTGGCTACGGAACCCTAAAAATGAAGAAAGTAGGTATTCATCAAACTTTTATTCTGAAATTAAAACTTCCATTTCGCCCTTCAACAAGTTACTCACAACATTATTCCTTGAGGTGAGATTTCTAAGTTCTGGTACCTAAGTCCTTAATAAGTTGAATAGCAAATAAATCACGGTGGTAATGAAATAATTTATAGCCACTGAAAGCAACACGGTTTACCGAGAAAACTTGGCTAATGAGTTTACTTCTTATTGGCATTTACCAGTTCTAGCAGGGAACTATGTTTCAATTCTCTGTTGAAGTTCTACAGTTGATGCTGTGTTTGAGATCTGGGTTAGAATAGTAGATTACAAGAGGATACACTTACCGGACAGACAGACACACGAGTGATCCTATAAGAATTCCGTTTTTTCCTTTTGAGGTTCGGAACCCAAAAAAAAGCGTAAAGGCTTAAAAAATTGCCAAGTTATAGTATATGTTTTAAAATTACTGCTAGACAAAGATGGCACTATCATAGAAGTGACGTCATGACTGTAATTTCACCACCAAACCAATAACCTGAAATATGGTGTAACTGTTGATTATCCCCGCCTGCGATACCAAAATTCTATAGATTATAATGCTTGTTTTTCCGTTTTCAGCTATGTGTTTTTGCAGTCGGGTTTTTTGTTTTTTTTTAATAATTTATTTATTAATCTAAGTCATCATCTGCCTAGCCTTTTCCTAACTACGTTAGGGTCGGCTTCCAGTCTAACCGGATGCAGCTGAGTATTAGTATTTTACATGGAGCGACTGCCTATCTGACCTCCACAATCCAGTTACTGGGTAACACGATACTCTTGGTAAGATTGGTTGTCAGACTTTCGGTCTTTTACTCCATGTAAAAAACTGGTATTCAGCTGCATCTGGAAGCTGACCCCAACATACGTGGGAAAAGGCTAGGCAGATTGATTTAAGGGCTTAAATAATCACCCTATAATGTTCCCACTGCTGGGATAAAGGCCTTCTCTCTGTGAGAGGGAGTGGGCCGTTATCCATCACGCGGGCCAAGAGCGGGTTGGTAGATGTCACATATGTCATATGTCATAGGTAACTGACATCTCGTTAGTTTTTGATATACACAGATGTATATATTCTAAAATATTCAGAAAGAGCAAAATTTCAACAGAGATGTCGGGTGACAAATGCTAATTAATAACCTTTTTCTTTGAAGCGGGAATGTTTTACGTTGCTTAAACACGTATATCATATTAAATTTTATATATTATACATTTCGTGTTCATTTCGTATGGAAAACTATTTAAATTTAACTGATGCGTAGGTGTAAGAGGAAAAGTTAATATTCAACTGTAAACATGTAAATTCAAGTTACTCTTTTATAACAGAATATAATAGAATAGAATTACTTATATTCAAGTATCATATGACTCAAAAATGATTAGTAAGATTTACAACTATATTAGTAAGAATTAACACTTCACAAAAACAAAAAAATAGTAGTGGATCACCGCTGCGGCAACCCATGTAAAATGGCACAACAGCGATCCATGAAAACAAAGTCTAGACAACTTGAAATCATGCTTGGGATACTGTTGGAGCTGCTTCACACAGTGATTGTGAAGAAACAATTTACATGCGCATCCATGAACATCCCTTAATTTGTAATTAATCTAAACCAGAATTCTACTTAGGTAGGTAATCTTGATTTAATCGACTCGCCTTTACTTAGTCAAGTGTCAAAGCGAACTAAACTATAATTACTCACTTTGTAATTGTGAAGTTCAGTGACTGAGTAAAATTATTGCGAACCGGTAGAGAGCGCGGTGGAGTTGAAAAACCAGTCGGAGGAACAGCAAACCGCATTATCGTGTAGTGATTGAAAAGTTGAGAGTTAGGGAATGTTCGAAGGTAGCTCCGACATTCTATTTTCTTATTATTGCGCGTTATACCTAGCTTTCAAAGGTATCTATTAGGTATCTATACGCTGAGTGCTAATAATTGTGATTGGCGTGAGTTTTGGTTATTAATAAAATAAGTTTTAATTGCTCAAGGACAGCTAATGAGACACAATTGATTTTCTATTGTTTGACACCGAATCGGTGTCGCGCAGGACTTAACAGGTTAAGTGGATCTTATAAAAGGGCTTGGATTTCATAAGGAGCGATATCAGTTATTGTTACTGTTTCTACTGTAACTTTCAGTAACTTATCTAATAACTGGGCAAGAGGTGCCAGCTGATTTTGAAACGTATAAGTCTAACGCCATAACGGATTTTGAATTTTGAATTAGGTGATTTCTAATGTTTGTCTTATGCATAGGTTATTTGCGGAAATCGCGAAACGGCTAGTTGATGTAACTGGTGACCGAAAAGCTGGCGGCTTTCTCGCGCAACGCATCAGCATTGCAATTCAGCGTAGAAATGCCGCCAGCATACTCGGTACAATGCCCCGTGGGCCTTTTATAGGCTTAAGTTAGTTTTAATTTAATTTAGTTAATGTTAATAATCATCTTGTAATTTGGTTATTTTTAATTAAGTAATTATGGTGATCTCTAATTCAAAATTGCATACTCCGCCACGGCTGCCACTGCTTTCCGCACACACATTTCAAATGCTTATACTTATAGAAATTGTTGTGTTGGAACGTGCAGTTTTAAGTTAGACGATATCTACTTAGTTTTGCTACATAGCTCTTCAAGTCTAGTCCTTCGTGGACTACCGCAAAACTATCCTTAATATTTTTGTGAATCTAAACACTGGGCTATTACCTACTGAAAGTCTTCCAATCGAAAAACCCTATAAAGCTCCAAACAGACTGAGGAGAATCCTGCGCAGAACTGTTAAAATGAGTGAATTTAATTGTTAATTTTATTAACTATATACTTTAATTGTCCGTATATTCGATTCACAGCTGTCAGTCTTTGACAGTTGTACGAAATAAATTTAACGTGAGTCAATTTTATAAGCAACCAAAGCTTTTCCAAATCCGTTGACGCGTTTTAGCGTGAGATCGTAACAAACAAACAAACTCACTTTTGCATCATACGAGTACTAGTCACAACAAAGTCAAGGCCACTAAGTATAGACTAGTAACTGTTGAAATAAATTATCAATGAACATGTTTATTTAACTTTAAATAAATAAATACAATTTAAGATAAAAAATCCAAACTAAAAAAGTCTTCATTTTTTATTTCCCTTTCTGTTTTTTAATAACGCATATGTCCTCCTCTTTTAGCTATGCATTCCTGAAACCTGAAATGCATGCTCCCGATCAAATGCCTGGCTGAAAAAGCGAGGCATTGGCTGGAATCTATTTCAGGAATTTTCAAAGCGCCAATCAGTTGCTGCTTGTTACAGACCTATTGTGGTCTCTCTCTAAACCTTCGTTTAAATTGGTCCCACATGTGCTCGATTGGATTCAAGTCCGGACTGTTTGCTGGCCACGGTAAAACTTGAACGTGAGAGTCTTCCAGCACTGACTGTGTCGCTTGAGCTGTGTAGGCACGGGCATTGTCCTTCATTTAGAATAATACAGGATCTATTTGCTGTGGCAAATGAAATCAGACGAACCCAGGACCCTGTACAAATGGGATGGAGGCCTGATGACCTCCTCAATGTAACGCTGAGCAATTACGGAACCCTCATTTAAAATAGCGAGTTCAGTTATGCCTTGTAAGCTAATCTCACCCCATTATTACGTTGGGACCACCGAAAGGATCAACTTCATGCATGCAGGCTTCCGAAAATCGCTCGCTGCGCCGTGCTCACAACATAATGCGCCGACAGTCAGACACAAAAAAATACTTTGCACTCCTCGGTAAAAGCACCATGCCCCACTGATTTATGCCTCAGTCCAAGTATTGACGGGAGAAACTTAACCGATTGCCACGTTGGTCCCTGGACAAAGGAATTCGAACAACTTGTAGTTTTGAAGTTTGCTGGGCTTCGTGCAATCGATTCTGGATAGTTTGGTCATTGACACGAGTACCCATTGTGGTTGACAATGGGTACTCGTGTCAATGACGTAGGCGATTTTATAACGTACGAGCCGTCACTGTGCGTTCTCGGCGGGCACTTAGCCGGATGTATCAATCCCAGTGAACACTGGTAATGCGAACTCTACTCGAACTTGGTCTTCTTGCAACATTGTCGGTGTCTTGGAAGCGATTCCAAGCATTTTGGATAGATCTTTGAGAAAACCCAGTTGCACACCCACAGACCGCTGCAAATTTCCTTCTTAGATCATTGTAACGGCTCTGGTTACAGTAATTGTATCCACATGTCGTTATATTTGTGGCATATTAACGCAAGATGTTACTGTTACAAGGTAACTAAACTAAATTATGATATTTTTTAGAATACCAAGGAATTAATTGAAACACAACTTAAAGAAAGATCGAAACAAGATTACAAGAAAATTAAAAATTTTTATTTTTTCGTATTTTTTTAAACTAAGGCCAGCATTTGATCTCAAGCATGACATCAAAGAGGTTAGATATTAAAGAGTTCGTAATATCAATACTTTGCTACTTAGCAATTAGTTAATGTTCTTTGAATTACATTGAAATGTAAAAAGTAGCAAGGCGGCCTTTAAATTTGAGTAGATAATATTAGTTAGGATTAATTAATTTGAAATCAGGACCCTACACTCAGATTTCGCGGTTGCGGCCACTAGACGAACAAAGCAGATATAATTTGATAATAATTTACAACAATAATCGAGAAGGTACATTTAATGACATTGGCTCATTAAAACCCACACTCAACCAGTATTGTTTATAATTACTTCCATACGAATAAACTAATTAAACCAGTTTTGTATATTTGCTGTGCAAAGTGCATGATTAATGAAATTAGTATTGTTAAATAGGGGTGGATTCTCGTTATTATAATAATATAATTATGGGTAAGCGAACTGATTAGTAATTTCAACGTTTGACCCTTTGTTTTAGAGGTTTTCTATTGAAATTCTTCTATGGTATTGTTCATCGCATCGTTGAGCTCCTTAAGTTCTGAGTTGAGCTGCACGATTACTGACAAATGCGTGCACTGACTGGACTGGTCCACTCAATCTGTGTGGTTCTTTCCTCAAAAGACCATTTCCGACACCAATCTACATGGCCTTCACATGATCTGATCAAGATTATGTCTGGACTTTAAAAGAGACTGTGACCTCTGATTTTGTTTCGACCTTACTTCTCAGAGTAGTAAGATAGGAAACACTGACCTCATCTAGTTTTAAAAATATGATTGACGTGTAAAGTGTTTGTACAAACCTACTTACAGAAATAAAATCATTTATCATTCATGTTTTGCTAAAAATAAATATTCTCTATGAAACCAAACGGCGGCGTGGCGGGGTGACCGCGACGGGCATTTATATTGCCAAGGTCAACGACGCTTATCTGACTCTTAAACAAAAATCATCTTTATCATCATCGAATGTCCTATGTTTAGCAGTAATAGATTATGATCATTATCAATCAAGATGATAGTTAGGCACCCGCACCCGCATGTTCCGAAAATAATGCACACCACCCAACACCCCAAAACAGATTTACACTGAATTTTCACTATTATGTCTAAAACATTGTTTATTTATTAAATTAGTTATACTGATTGTGGAAGGAAATTGTAGTCACATTACAAATCTGCGCACGCACACACTCACACACGTGTGCGTCCGGGGTCGCGGGAAGGTACTAAAGGGTTACCGAGGCCCCTGGTTACACAGCCAACGGAAGGAATACAGGTGGGTTTTGCCAGTAAGAGTCTGACATACCCTCTCGCTCCGCCCAGAGCGGGAGAAATTATTTGAAGTTTTACCAACCAAAAAAAAAGGGTCTAGCGTAGTAGGTACTTTGTCCATTTTGGTTAGTTTTGACTGTACAGCGGAATTGTGACCGTAATTTACGTAGTTTTAATTATTAGGGAGGCCTATGTCCAGTAGTGGACGTCTTTCACCTGAAATGATGATGATGATGAATTATTTTTGGGATAAAATATTACCTATTCTAAATGACAGAAATTGATTCCGTAAAGGATTCTGAACAAACTACTTTCATAATGTGCATTAATTCAGTTACACATTGTATGTGTCCAGAACAGATGGTAACATTGTTTTCGTAACGAATAAAACCAAAACACTTTTCATGAAAACTTCATCTTTTAAAAGGGTCGATTTCAAATTTGGGGCCAAAAGCATATATTTTCATTTATTTCTCATGGTGTAGAATTTATCGTAACTAAAATTATTTTAAATCATGTAGTCTTATGAGACGTCCAAACGCCAGTTACAACGAATCTTTTATAATTGTAAATTAAAAAGATAGATCTAAAACTAGTACCTATTTCTCATTAGTGTTAATGCTCCAAAGTCTTATTTTTTCTTAATCTTTCTAAAAAACGAAATAACGCGTCGAGGAAATTCAAATTTGATCGTGGTACTTTTAAGTATATACTTCAAAGATGAATAATTAGATATTAAAAACAATACTGGGTATAAAAAAAATGTTCTTTTTTAGCTTTCTAAAACTGTTTCATTTTAAAGTATAATTTGTGTGATCGTAACAAAATGCACCAGTAAATAGAATTCGTCCCTGATTTACCCGACCTTTACCCCGCGCGCATCCCGTGTGCTCAGTCGTGACCGAACGCGCGTGCTCGTCAGTTGTGTGTGGCGTTATTTTAAGAGAAATTCCAAATTTCAGGTAAGATTTTGACTTTTGTAACAAATTTATATCATTAGTGTTTTGTCACATATCGTGCTTAGTTAAATGTGTTTTTTGTTTTTGATTTGGCTGCCTTACAAACCATTGAGAGCATATTTTGTTTCCAATGTACGAAAACGTTCTAGAACGTTCTATTTACGAAATAAATTCGAATTACTTCCAAAAATCTCATTCGTGTCACTCTCATTTGTGTCGATTGACGAGTCACACAAATTATATTGAAAGTCACACTAATGATTTTTTTTTTTACTTTTAGATTAAGTATTATATAATGGCGAAACCAAAAAAACAAAAAAGTGAGGAAGAATTAGAGAGACGTAGAATAGCTAGAAGACAAAAATATCAAACTATTAAAAACAATCCTGAGTTATATGCTGCTGAGCAAGAAAAAAAAAGACAATATTACTTAAAAGCGAAGGAGAATAAAAAAATTAAAAGTATTAACGAAATGAGTCCACGCGAGCAAAGAATTCAAAGACGAAAATGGAAAACGAGTGCCAAAAAGTTTTATAGAAAGAAAGTAAGTCAAAGAATGATAGAAAACGTTGCAGTAACTGAAGAAAGTTGTGATATTGAAAATGTTAACATGAATACAGATCCCTTAAACATAGAAAACCAAGAAATAAAATCGAAACTAAGTATGCGTGAACAAAAATTAATAAAAAAAAATCAAAACAATGAAAATGCAGCACGAGAAAGAAAAACGAAATTATATATTATTATTAAACAGGTACAGGTTCAGGGTAAATTATTTAAAAAGAAAAACATCTACACTAACAGGAGAAATAAGTAATGAATCAGAAAATACAAAAAATGAAGACAAGAAACAATTATTTGATAAACTTCTAAGTGCTGAAATAACACGGAAATTTGCAACAACTGCAAACAGGAAAGACAAACGCGTTATCACTAACTTAATTGATAAAGAGAAGTTTAAAAAAATTAAGGTTGCTACTGACCTTCGCAAAGTTCATCTCCGAGAACGATTTAAGAAGAATGCACGAAATAACATCAACGTTCAAAAATTAGTGGAAAAGTTTTACGAAGACGACATTAACAGTCGCATTACTCCAGGCAAGAAACAATATAAGAAGAAACATGGAACCGTTAAACAAGTCAGATATCTTTTAGATTCTATAAAAAATTTACACAAGAAATTTTTGGCTGAAAATACTAACATTAAAATTAGTTACACAACTTTTACAAGACTCAGACCATTTTGGGTCTCTCTTCCAACTGACGACCGTGATACGTGCGCCTGCTTATTGCACACAAACTTTAACTTATTAATAGCGGCTCTTAATAAGAATAATATTCTTGATGTAAAAGATAGTCAGAATTTGACAAAGGAAATCTGTTGTAATAAATATAGCCTAGATTGTCTTAATCGCAAATGCGCTTCATGTAAAAATAAAACAGTACCATATAAAGAATTCCGAAATGATAAAGAAATACAGTACATGGTATGGGAAAGAGACACCAAAAAAGTAGATACGAAAGAAATAAAAATTATCAAGAAGAAAGCAAAGAGATCTGATGCTCGTAACCTGATAATTGAACTGGAAAATATGCTGCCAAAATTTTTGTCCCACACGAGTAACATTGTCAACCAGTACGCTACTATTAAATGTTTGAAAGAAGCTCTAACTACCAATGAAGCCTTGATTCATATGGATTTTTCGGAAAACTATTCTTATAAATATGCGGAGGAAGTACAAAGCATGCACTTTGGTGGCAGCCGTGGTCAAGTCTCACTTCATACAGCAGTGGTTTATTTAAAAAAATGATTCCAATGCTACTCAAGCCTACTCTGTTTGCACAGCCAGTGAATGCACCCGTCATGATGCAGCGGCAGTGTGGGCTCATCTAAATGATTTAATTAAATTTGTGTTTAACAGATCATCACAAATTAATCGCATTCACATTTTAACAGATAGTCCCTCAAGCCAGTATAGAAATAAATACATATTTTATATTTTAACCCAATTAAGGAATGACTTCCCAGAACTAAATCTTATCACTTGGAATTACCAAGAAGCTGGGCACGGCAAGGGTGCTCCTGATGGCATCGGAGCTGTGATCAAAAGGACTGCGGATTATGAATTAAGGTGTCATCAGGATATCGGAGACTTTGATGCCTTTGTTAACATCATTCGAAGAAATATAAAAAACGTAGAAATGGGTATTATTCAAGAGCACGAAATTAAATTAAAGGAATTAATGTTGCCTAAAGATATTGCCACTTTCAAGGGGACTATGACAGTTCATCAGGTATATTTTATACAACAATTAAACATTAAAAAATATACTGATGTTACCATACACAATGTAATAATAATACATATTTTTTTCTTTCAGGTCATTTGGGCTGCCGATTCTGCTTATCTAGAATTTAGATAACAGAGCTGTTTCGAATGTTTAAATGTCGCTTGTAAACATGGCAAACATATGAGATTTTTTTAAATATATAATACTCCCATTGAATCTACAATGGAAAATATAAACGTCATCCCGGAAAACAAAATAATTAAGGTATTAAGTGATGTTACCATTCGTTATGCTAATACCGATGATCCAATGTTACATGACAGCATGCCATCAACTTCAAGTCTCCGCAGTGTTCGACACTCGTGGACCAACAAATCTTTTATAAATAATCATACAAAAGCGACAGATCATGAAAAAGAATTTCTTGATTTTTTAAAGAAATGTGAAGATGATGATGACGATCCCATTGATTAAATTAAGAAGGTATTAAAAATATGAATATTGTTATTGTATTCGCAATGAAAAACGATTAGCGTTAACGAATCTTGAAGACTGAAATCAGAAATGTATACCATTGATTAGCTTAGTTGAATAAGTTATTGTTTTGGAATTAAGTTTAAAATTCTGTAGTACGGTGACCAGCACAAAAATGGTACCCCAATCTGTCAAAGTTTCCAGGTAATGGAATTTGACACTTTTTACACTGTTGCAGTAAATTGAAAATCTTTTATAGAAATTTGACAGTAGGTTGAGGGTAGGTTAAAGCGCTGACCACTGCACCTGCTACTAATAATGTTAATGACAAATATTTTATGTTTTGTTGATTATTTATTAACTTTCATTAGTGTAACCAGAGATCTCATTAGTATATCACAAAATATCATTAGAGAAATTATGCTGCTCATTCGTGTCACTCAAAAATTTGTATTTTCCCTGTTATTGGAAGAAATTAAAGGTTTGTTTGATTAGCATGTGTTTTTTTAACTAATGAACGCACCCAGATATTTAAACATTATTTTTCAAACATTTTTCAAATATCATGCAATTCACGCTTTTTTGGCCCCAAATTTGAAATCGACCAAAAAGCGTTAACAGGTAAAATAGCTCATTAAGGCGCAGATATATGATTTTAGTGACTTTTAAATCTGTTATTATGCCTTCAAATAATGCAAGTAAGTTATGCAAAAAATGCATGTCAAACTAAAACGCATACACGTCAATTCTATGAGTGCATATTTAAGTACTGCAGTAAAATACTTTATGAAATAAATTCAGGAAGTCTACCCAAAGCATAAAAAAACCGGCTAAGTGCCGGACCACGCACAATGAAGGGTTCCGTAGTTGGAATTACTTGGGACGAATTTATTCCAAAAACAAACTCAACATTGTAGTTGAAAAACCTGTTCTCCCATACATCGATATATGCCACGGTAAATTCTCCAACTGCAAATTTAAGTTGGTCGACTATAACTCTTTAACTTGTAAAGCCTACTTAGCCGTGATAGTTTTCCTTTTATTTTCATTATATGTACTACTGCAATGAATTATTTCACATCTCTATAAAGAACCATTTAGCTGGCAGGGAGGGGACTTGAGTAACAAAAATTAGCACTTTAATGCATATTATTACGCAAGTGGGTCTTTTAACAGAATAGTGCTATATTGCTAAATGCTAAATTACAGCTTTCTAGTACTTAGCGTCTCTCAGCTACAGTGGGGCCAGACAGACATATAGACAGACGGACATGGCGAAACAAAAAGGGTTCCTTGTTTACTACGGAACCCTAAAAACGATATTACTTTCCAACTACCTGAGATATTTTCATGATTGTTTTGTATGAAAAGATTATTTTATTATGTATAATTTTATCTTCGATAGTTTTAAATATTCATGTTTTTGTTGCAGAAAAAAAATATTCCCTATGAAAACAAACGGCGGCGGCGTGGCGGCGTGAGCGCGAAGTGCATTTGTATAGCTAAGGTCAACGGCGATTACCCGACCCTTAACAGTTAATGAGAAAGTCAAAACATTGATCTTAAAAATAACGTTACACTACAGTTCGGCTAAGCAACGTGTGTGAACGAAAAATGCTAATAGAAATGGCATCCTGCAAAAAAAACATGTCATTATCTTTATTATATGGCCAAGGTCAACGATGCTTATCCGACCCTTAAACGCTACCAAATTACACAAATATTGAGCCTAATGTTGTTATTGTACTTACATGGGAAGAGCCAACAATCGTTTAAATTCTCAATCACCCGTTATTTTTAAGAGTCTAGAAATAATCCGGAAAAAAGATAAAAGAAAATTGTATACAATTGAGGAGGATTGGGCGAAGATCAAGCTCAATGGGATAAGGCAGAAAATTTAATTAACAGTGTTCTTTGTACCCAAATTATTAAGAATATCAAAGAAATGCCGAGACGCTGGAGTGTCTCATTAAAATGATAGAATGGTCTTTTTCGTGCTAAAGATCGGAGTTTTTTATGTACTTTGTTGCGAATTGGCGACCCGCAAACCTTTCATGAAATATATTGTGTCTAGCCTGTTATTTCTTGGTGTAAATTCTCATTTTCCGAAGTAATTTGCTTGTTATTATTTTCTTTTTCATGTTTATTAGAAGTTATGTTCAAAGCTTCATCATCATCTGCTTAGCCTTTTCCTAACTACGTTGGAGTCGGCTTCCAGCCTTACTGGATGCAGCTGAATACCAGTATTTTACATAGAGCGACTGCCTATCTGACCTCCACAACCCAGTTACTGGGTAATACGATACCCCTTGGTAAGACTGGTTGTCAGACTTTTGGGCTTCTGACTACCCGTAACGACTGTCAAAGATCCACGAATGAAAGCCGGGACCAACGGCTTAACGTGCTTTCCAAGGCACGGAGGGGCCTTGGTATGTAAAGATGGTCACCCAGCCATCTACGGACCAACCGCGGCAAGCGTAGCTTAACCTGATCGATTGACCCGTGCGGCTGTTATTACTTAGTCACAAGCCCCCCAAGTTATGTTCAAAGCTTATTAGGTAAAAATATGTGTTTGGTGCGTTGCGTTTTTTATTTGAAGACAAAATCTTCAGTTTGGTAGACGCTTTATTAATTTTATTGAAGATTTTAAAATTGTGGCATTTACAGATAGAAATGCTCGGGAGTTTGTTGCACCGTTGCCTTTTTTTTCAGCAAGAAGGCAGCGATGATAGGCGTTTTTTTCTGAGTTGCCTTTCAGTGTTCGGTTCCTTTTTAATTTTATGAGAGATGCTAGGAGAGATGCTAGAGAGATGATAAGGGAGTAAAGTGTGAGAAGACAAACTAAACGTGAAATACGAGTACAAAGAATAACAATGGTTTATTTATAAATATTAATCTGATTCTAACTACGAGTATAATAAGAATATCCTAAACGAAAGCCCTAATAGCGTCGTATATGAGTCGATTGTGCGGTTTCGCTAACGATGATAACACAATCAGCAAATGACATATGCTGCTGAGCCGGTATCCGATAAGATGCGGGGGCGGGAGGTGACCGACCTAAGTCAATGCAGATTAGTGCACCCGAACCGTACCGAACGCTGACTGTACTAGCTGGTGCTTTTTTTTTCATTTTTTTTAATGGCATTGTACGGTGTACGTACATGGGCTTTAAAATATTGTTATTGCACTTTGGACGCGACCTACATTTGGCAGGGCATTGAAACTGACATATTGCATTATTCTATGCATTTTATGTATATTTTATAGTGTTTAATTAGACGTGGTTTGAGTCGGACAACTTGCATTTTTATTTAGATTCATCCCGTTGAGCATTCACTGACATTTTCTGCATTTAAGTTTAAATTTGACATTCTGCATTATATTGACATTTTACATTTCCATTAGCATTACTTATGTTAGGGATACACCCTACATAGTTTTATGGTCCTTCGTAACTATTGCAAGTACCTACCATACGGTCCGATACATCGGTCGATACGTCGTCGCGCCGGATCTGTGTCGTATCGTGTCATACCGTGCCGTTGCCGTGCAGGAGCATTCGGGGAGGTTGCATACATTTACATTGGCATTACTTATGTTAGGGATACACCCTACAGGCATCTCGGGAGAGGTCGTACCTACTTAACCGGACTATCCTGTGGCTGCCTTAAGCGAACTCAAAGCCTCCAGGGGCGAATTTCTTACATTACTAAGCGACTGCACGCTAAGGGAACCCCCTGTGGGGTACGGACCTCAGCTTAGGGCGTCGCTGGGGGGAGGACAGCAGCGTGGGTCAGGCTGGATCAGAACTAGGTGGTGCTCGAGCTTTTAAAGCCTTGTACTGTCCCATTGTTGGGCAAAGGCCTCTTCTTATACAGAGAAGGCATGAGCATTGATCACCACGCTTGCTCAAGACAAGTTGGCGATTTCAGACAGTCCAGGTTTCCTCTCGATGTTTTCCTTCACCGATGTCATTTATGTCCAAGATAGACACAGAAAGTAATAACCAGATATACGAGTATTAGCTTAAGACAAAGTATTTTTATCCTTCAATTCAGTACACCCTTTTTGAAGGCAGACTTCTTTAGTCACACTTTGCGCTCTTTCTGAACAGAGAACGAAACAGAACCGTCACGTTCGGGTTGGTGACGCTGAATCGCGTATACTCGGTGCTGGGGGTCTACTCTCTAAGTCCAACAACGAAGATACGGGCCCGTCCGATCGTAGTTGATCCGTCAAAAAAATAATCGTACGGGCAAATACATATCGGGAGTAGGGACAACTGTCAAATCGTGTTGTCATTCATTCTTAGTTTGGGCTCCAAACTAATCTTAGGACCGCACGTGTTACGGGGAATGTAATGCCCGTAACTTCGACCAAAACTACGGAGTTCGCGTTTCGGGAGTAGGCTCTTGAGTATAATCGTGTACACTGGAGTCCAGTCAAAGTTTACAAATCTATCGTGAGGTCCACGCCCTTCTTTTTATCACAATAAAGAAACTCGTTGAACATACTCCACTGGGTAACCCGTCATTTCAATAGAAATGAGGTTTTATTCGATTGCGTGACCATTCGATCTAGTCAGTGTCCCGGACTGCCAACAGGGACGACTCTGACCCTTATCATAACCTACATAACTCCCTTAGGGTATCGGCATAGAGTAAGAATTTATAGAAGCGAAACTATGAAGGCTGCTTCTCCACTTGGCCTAGACGCAACTTTCGTCAAGCGACACGCACGCGCCTCATCTGTTTCCATCCCTCGCTCTGCAGGTGGCGTGCTCTCAACAACTTCTTTCATTTGTTTTCTCCGCAGTCGCTGTCGCAGGACATGTGTCGTTGGAACGTGTAGCTCGACGCCAGAGGGTTTGAGCGGAGCGAGCAAGCGGAGAATAGATAGTAGAGATCCTATCGCCGAGCAGTATCCAATAAAGCGTGAATAACTGCTTAACACACTTAATCCGAAGGATTTTAAAGGAAATTCACGATTCATTGTTTCATAAGCTTGAACATTTCGCCTGATCGACAGCGTAATTAAATAACGCCAGGAATATTGTTAAATTATCAAAATGAAAGGCATTTTCATTGTAAGCCTAAACGTATACGGAGACACAGGCCGCGCAGCACAACACAGGGTAGGACAGCAAAGATTAAACTTTGTGACACAGCAAATATCTAAACTGGGTTTACGAAAGTCGCATGACCCGCACGTGTTTGTGATCAGTCTATAGCCAATCGCAAGCCAAGCCACATGAGTTCACCATGGGATCTAGAGGCAAATGTCTTCGTGCACGTGTGGGAGTGGCGCGAGGAGGCGAAACACCGGGGCGTTACTCCGCTGCCGCGAGAAATCGCGGCACAGCGGACGGAGCTCCGGCGGGATCTCATGGCGACATGGAGAGTGCGATTGTCGCAACCCAGTGCTGGGCAATTGCGGCGATAAGTCCCCTCTTTGAGGAGTGGCTAGAGAGGCGGCACGGCGTCCTCACCTTCGGCCTGACGCAGGTCCTCACCGGACAAGGCAGCTTCGGGAGGTTCCTGTGACGCCCAGGGCGTCTCCTGCGGCGGCTAGGGGCGAGAGGGCGCGAAAAATGCCTTTCCCTCAACCGTCCCGCCTCCTCCTTCGCGAGCATTACTGCTTCGCAGAAGGAGGTGACGGCTGCCCATGCCCTCTCGCTCCGTACCATGGCCAATTCCTCCAGCCTGGGGTGAATTTCTTATATTACTAAGCGACTGCACTCTAAGGGCACTCTCTGTGGGGTACGAACCTCGACTGAGAGCGTCGCTGGGGGGAAGACACCAAGTTTTGACTAAATCGTCTAATGGTGAAAGCAAATTTTGATGTTTCCAAAAAGGGCTACATAAGTAAATATAAGGACAAAAAGGCAAAACTTTAGAATTACTAGAGCATAATGAGGACTGATTTCGAGTAAACAATTTGCGTGACTTTGGAATTTAGAAAAAAAGTCTCAATTATGTTAACTACAAAACGACTAGTGCTGTTGAAAAACTGATAAAAATGTTTGAAGTTGTATCGCAAACTGAACTTTATGTGCGGTGGGTATTAAAGCTATTTTTCCAAAAACATACCTTTTTACTTAATTTTTTGGAAATTAAATTGCAAACTCAGGATACACGAGATTCGTTTCTACCCGGTTATCTTATTCTATGGCACCGTTGACGTCTAGAATAGCAATTGATTTGAAGATTGACTAACTGCCCACACCGATCTACGTGAGAGCGTTGTTAAAAGTAATATTATTTTAGGTTTAAAGTTGATATGAATTAAATCTCTATGCAGGTATATTTCGTGCTTTACCTTTATGTTTAATATTTTTGATTCATTTAGTTATCTCATAATGAAAATATTGTGACGCGTGTTACCTACCAGACGTAGAACGTGGATAAAGCAAAGTAGGTAGGTATGTGGCAGTTCAGTAGTTTCTGCCTTCCCCCATTAGCACAAGGTGAGGTTATTTAGTCATCAATACCAGCAAAGGAATATTTAAAACCAAGTAATATCATCATCATCATCATCATCATTTCAGCCGAAAGACGTCCACTGCAGGACATAGGTTTCCCCCAGGCACCGCCATTTCGACCGGTTCTGTGCTTCCCGCATCCATCGGATTCCTGCGGCCTTCACAAGGTCATCAGTCCACCTTGTAGGAGGCCTTACAACGCTACGTCTTCCGGTACGCAGTCACCACTCCAGAACCTTCTGTTCTGTGAGCAATGTACCCTGCCCACTGCCACTAAGTAACACAGTTTACATTATTTTTTTAAGAATCTATAAAACAAAAAGAAGACCTTGGCGAAGCCAAAAGTGCCCATCTCAGCATACACACAAAAACCAAATAGCCGACCTTGCCCGAGAGCAATTTTGCGAAGAGCTAAAAGCTACATTGGTAAATCTATATAAGAAACATATGTGAATAAAATAATTTATCTACCCAAAATAAAAGATAAAAGCTGCATAACAGAGGCTTATGCCCAAAAGATTCTTAATTCTTTGATTGATTGGTAAAACTTTGTAAATATAAACACGCAGATTCTCTGTACCCATGAGGAAAAGTCAGAAACATTCACAATATTATTTTACACTAGCTGCTGCCCGCGGCTTCGCCCGCGTGGCTTTGTCTAAAATTAAAGTTACTCCGCTATCTGTTAGTGAAAGTCCCGTCAAAATCGGTCCAGCCGTTTCGGAAATTAGCTGGAACAAACGAACAGACAGACAGACAAAAAGGATTTAGTAAAAAGCTGTTGTGTTGACCTTACAAACGGACACTTTAATCTTTATTTTTTTACTATTTGTATTTCCTGTGTGTTCCAATTAAAATATTTGTAATCCTAATCTTAGACAGCTAAAATATTTATACTTTTAGGTGCACTTGTTTGTATGCGGTTCTGATTATCAGATTTATCTTCCAATCCTCATCTCAGTTTATCGCTGACGATAACTTTGGTTGACAGGTTTGCACTAAGGCAAGACAAGATATTACCCTCTTTACAACTTCCAAACAATATTAACAATTCCCCATTTTATTGTTTCATATAAAATTCTTCGCTAAGTTTTGAACAACAAAAAGTTTGTAAACTTTCTGTGGTTTTTAATACAAATGCTGTGTTATTCATAACGTTGGTTTCAATAATAAGGTGTGTTATTTATACAGTTTTTGTGAGTTGTTCAACGGTTAATTAAAGTTGTGTTACTTTACAAGTATTGTGCTGCGTTGAGTCTAAGCTTTTATGCTGCGTTTACAGTTGTGCAAGATTTTAGTTACATTGCACAAAACCATTTCAGCATCTAAATTCAGCTTCAGCATCTAAATTACCGAGTTCATTATTTTCTCATTTCTTTTTTTTTAACCTGCTCTATAGGTACACATGTATTGATCACCACGCTTGATCCTGCAGTCCAGATTTCCTAACGAATTTAAACCTTATTTCATTAGTTTATAGGTAAAGGAAGTAATTTAACAAGTATTTGCACATTCCATTATGGAAGCCTCGCGCATAGCCACGTCAATTTACAATAATAATTATTCCTTGTTTCTTTTTTTGTATGGTATTGAATGAGAGTCCTATGCTCAGCAGTGGGTAAAGTCGGGCAGTGGATGATGATGGATACCTGCATCATATACAATATGTAACAAAAACCCTGTTGTTCCTTTTAGGAACGTATACATTTACCTATAAGCAGAACATTGATGAAATTATAATTTAAAAAAAATAAGCATTGGCTAGTCGAGAGGTCAAAATCAAATAACTATTAAAATCGACACATTCAAAAAAATGTTTAGAGTATCCGATTTTACAAGTACATGTTTATTTCGCTAAATTACCTACGAGCTCGGCGGCTTTCTTTGATGCGTCAAACGATGCCGCCAAAAACTGCCGCCGCGCACGTGCCCCAGGTCGGTACCACGTGCCTACCTACCCCGCCGCCCCACCACCCGTCTCCCTGCGAATCACTTCCTTAGTCTCCCGCGCAGCTTACTTCCGAATGGATGTTATTGTTGACCTACGTAGTGAGTGACTAGTGTTTTGTTTACGTAAACGTTGACCATGTCTTATTCTAACATAGAATATTTTAATATGTTGATGTGTCTTCGGAAATGTGACTGCAATTATGCAGAAGCACGCAGACTCTAACAAGAACGTTTTGCGAGTCTACCATTACCGTCTGCGATGGCATTCCAGCGTTTGCACATACGTACGTACAATACCGGCAATGTTCACGAGCTGACGAAGGCAGACCGTGGACTCGAGACAGAAGTCTTGGACTTGTTTGAGCACCATCCAACGCGAAGTACACGCTCAGTGGGACACGAACTCAGAGTAAACCATGCGCGCGTTAGGAGAGTACTCAAAGAAGATGGCCAGCACCCATTTCACTATTGTCGCATCCTATCATTACTTCCCGCCGACTATGAGCCAAGAAGTGTAGAGGTACAAGGTGGTCATATCGAACAGAAACTCCGTGGCCTTCAAGTAGATATGATAATAAATTAATGCATCAAAATGCTTGCAAATATTTGCTGTTCCCTATATTTATGGTCGCATAACTCGTCAAAATGCAAATATTCTTTTCGCGATTTCAGGTTTGATCCCATACTAAAACTTGTTTATAATGATGAGTACAATGAGCACTTAAGAGGTTTTTAGTATTTTACCAATCACCCTGTATGTATATAATATATACATATCTAAGAGAATACGTACTTCACATGCAGTGTGAAGGATAGCAAGTCAGCAAAGTTGGTAAGTAATGAGACTATGCCTAGTCGGTCGTACTCAAGTCTACCAGAAGGCATGACGCTTTCTATTTCTACGAAGAATAGACACAGCTCTTTCTATACAAAGTGACATTTCGTTTCTCCATTTTTAACATCGCACCGTAGAAATCCTTCTATAATCTGTCATTTGGTCCTTTTTTATGTAGTAGGATTTCTACGGTGCGATGTCAAAAATGGAGAAACGAAATGTCACTTTGTATAGAAAGAGTTGTGTCTATTCTTCGTAGAAATAGAAAGCGTCATGCTAAGCTTGCTGGTGGTTTTTAAAGCATATCTAATAATTATCTTCTTCTGCAATAAACCCCAACCACCTTGATCTCACCTGTCTAGTACATTCACTTAATAATAAACTTATTGGTCCTTGTCCAGACTAGACGCTATCGAATATTAACGAGGTTGGGGACTAACTACGTATGTAACTAACCCTTAAATTGTATTAAATTCGGACCAAAATAATGTTTATTTGATAAGTTATTCTTATATTGGGATTTATTAAAGTATCGTTCATATTTTATAGAAAAGACAGGGGTAGAATTAGGCTGAGGTCGGTGACATTGAATAGTTAAAGCCATTATGTACTTACATAAATTCGTCTTTAGCGAATCAGATTTGCTTTGTAACAAATATTATATAAATCATCATCATCATTATCATCATCTCCCTGCCTATTCCCAACTCAGTTGCGGTTGGCTTCTAGGCTAACCGGGTGCAGCTGAATACCAGTATTTTACATGGAGCGACTGCCTATCTGACCTTCACAACCTAGTAACTGGGTTAATAGGATACCCCTTGGTAAGACTGGTTTCAGATTTTTGGGCTGCTGACGACCCGTAACGACTGTCAAAGATACACGAATGACAGCCGGGACCAACGGCTTAACGTGCTTTTCGAGGCACGGAAGGGTAGAATTATTAATTCTATTTTTTTTTTTTGGTATTTGATCTTCGTCCTTACCCAATCATTCAACCTCTTTTGCGGAACCCTACTGGCACATATGTGTCTATCGTTTGAATATTAGTATGAAAAATTTTGATTTTTTTTGACAAGAAGGTAGGGTGTCTTTATAAAATAATTTATTTGAGATCAGTTTGCTTTTTTTATAAAAATATTTTTCATTATGACTGTCTTGGAATAAAACAACAAAATTTAACGTTTATTGGATTAGATATAAACTCCTGGAATATATTATTCATTCTTTATTTTCGGTAGGTATTGCCTATTTTTTTTCTTAATCTCAGATATTATAATATTGGCTATCTACCAATCAAACGCTTTATTTTTGAAGTCTCATCCTGCTCGGCAGCGTATAAGAGCGTACGTTCTTAAGAGTTTAAGTCGTCGTTTGAATTGAGTCCCACGTCGCAGTGGTATGTAATTTCCTTAATTTGAAAGTCCCGGCTTGGTAATTTCATTTTAACCTATACCTTTTATCTAGGTAAACTACATAGGGTACTACGTTGGGCTGTTATCATCTGCACGCCCAGGCCGAATTCCACTACATCACTTGCCACCACGCAGCTGTCCATCAAAACTTCTCACGCCGCCACGCAGTGGACTACTTTGCTACTCCGCTGCTGAGCTTCATAGCGTGGTCCGTCTCTTCGTGTCGTCACCTCACCCTGCCGAGTCACTGGATTTTTACATCAGATAACCACAATTTTTTTTTTATTTTTCGTCTAATCTGCGTCTTCAACGCACCTAGGGTGTTGGTTGCAATCATCCGTTTAGATCGTTGACAAAACCTGAAAATTCACACCTAATAAAAGATACCTAAATAGCCTATACCGAAAAAGTAATTAGTTTAAATGACAAAGAAGTGCTTAAAGATACAGAATAAGATCGAACGTCGAAACTAAGCGTTATCTGCGCATGCTTCAGGCGCGGCCGCCCATACCAATAGTAACCAAATAGGATATAGTGCTATGTAAGTCGAACTGCGGAAGACTACTACTGTCAAGGTGACAAGTCATAATCAAAAATGTGACTTAGTTGGGTAAGAACTCAGTAACAATTACAACTCAGAGTGGTGGCAAGTGATGTAGTGGAATTCGGCCTGGGCGTACAGATGATAACCGCCCAAAGCAGTACCCTAGGTGGTTTCCCTAGATAAAAGGTTATGGTGAAAAATGGAATTACCAAGCCTGGACTTTCAAAAAAAGGAAATTACATACCACTGTGACGTGGGACTCAATTCAAATGACGCCTTAAGGGGACTACAGGACCTAAACGTAAATTTTGTAAGTTTTATAATGCCTAAAACTATATGATCCACTGCAGTAAACAAAATCAGAAAAATATATGATATTCTTCAGGATATATGCTAGGTAGATAGTGTATTGAAAACATAATAAAACTAATTTCATACGATAGAAAAAAATCACGAAGATACCTCTAAAAATTTCTTTTAACGATTAAAAACCATACTAATATACATGCAATCATTCTGATTTTTTGGCAGATTATTCTACAAGCAACATATTAGCATAGGTAGTGTTTTAATTTTTTTTCGAATCAATAGATTTTTTGTAAATAGATAATTGCTTCATATCATATTTTGCAATAAATTACCAGCGTTGTGTCATCGCGCTTCTCCTTCTTTTCTATGCAGTCCGACAGTGACCGCGCTTTAGCTGTTGTCATCCTCTTAAACACTTAAGAACGTACGCTCTTATACGCTGCCGAGCAGGATGAGACTTCTCAAATAACATTATGATTGGTAGATAGCCAATATTATAATATCCGAGATTAAGAAAAAAAAAATAGGCAATACCTACCGAAAAAATAATAAATAATATATTTCAGGAGTATAAATCTAATACAATAAACGTTAAATTTTGGTGTTTTATTCCGAGACAGTCATAATGAAAAATATTTATGTAAAAAAACGCAAACTGATCTCAAAAGAAAATATTTTGTAATGACACGCTGCCTTCTTGTCAGAATTTTCAGAAAATCAGAATTTTTCATACTAATATTCGAACGCGATAGAAAACATGTGTGCCAGTAGGAAAATATAAGAGAGGTTGAATATGTAGTGTTAAGAATGAAGAACACATACAAAACAAAAAAAAAAAATAGAATGATAATTCTACAGTATGTAAAGATGGTCACCCATCTACGGACCAACCGCGGCAAGTGTAGCTTAACCTGATCGATTGACCCATGCGGCTGTTATATGCATACTTATATTTTGCGCGTCTACCTATCTATGTAACTATGTGTGATTTTTATTATAACACAGCATCAAAAATGCTGGATATACCTATGTACATATTTAAAATTAATGAGTATTCGTTAGATAAATGTTGTATCTGCCCAGGTGACACCGGGTATGTGACGTTTCAAAAATATTAACATGGCGGCTGACAAACGCCATCTTGGAAAACTAAAAACCAAATAGCGTCAATGGTATCTCACGAAGGGACTCATAGATTTTATTATTTCAACAGGTTGCACAATATTATGCGACGTAAGCGAAAGACACGTCACTAGCGATACCGCATGCGTTGCGTCCGCGCACCAAATAGTAGAATCCCTGGTCTCCCCAGTCCGTGCCCCACGAGTTCTTTATAATCCAGTACGGGAGTCGTCGACCGGATTTTGATACTGCAATAAAAATAACAATATATTTAAATGAATGCGAGCCAAGGTTACGGACATAGCCCGAAGAATTGCCAAAGTTAAGTGGCAGTGGGCAGGGCACATTGCTCGCAGAACAGATGGCTGATGGGGCCGAAAGGTTCTTGAGTGGCGACCGCGTACCGGAAGACAAAGCGTTGGAAGGCCTCCTACAAGGTGGATCGATGACGTTGTGAAGGCCGCAGGAATCCGCTGGATGCGGGAAGCACAAAACCGGTCGAAGTGGCGGTGCTTGGGGGAGGCCTAGGTCCAGCAGTGGAAGTCTTTCGGCTGGAATGATGATGATGATGAAATTGATTTTAGTAGTTATTGGCTGACTGATAAACAATGGCGATGAAGACTAGACAACTGATTTGATAGATTTGCTGCAATGTCGATTTAACTTCGAAGAGATTCTAAAAATAAAATAAAAACGGATACAAACCATAGACACTGTAACCGACGATCAAAACAGCGTGGTCTAGTTTCTTAGGACAACAGTCCCGATTCGATGGTTCGTCTATACCTCCTGTGTATGTGCTCATGGATGCCGAATTTATCGCTGCGAGAAAAAAATATTGTTATTACCGTACCGTTACCTTATATTGTTATAGTATAGTGGACCTTGCTTTATCACCCTAAGGTTGAATGTCACTTCAATGTCATTAAACGAAAAGGTCTATTTATCTATGTGACATTTGGATCATTTCAACCTTAGGGTAGTAGTTTTGTAGGCCATGGTACGGAGCGAGAGGGCATGGGCAGCTGTCACCTCCTTCTGCGAAGCAGTAATGCTCGCGAAGGAGGAGGCGGGATGGTTGAGGGAAAGGCAAATTTCGCGCCCTCTCGCCCCTAGCCGCCGCAGTACACGCCCTGGGCGTCGGGAATTCCTGGTGGATTACCGGCCACCGTAGGCGCGGGCTTGAGGATGGTGAGCAATGGGTAGCTCGCCATCCGATAAGGACCAGGCCCGGGTCGACGGTGCGTTGTGTTCCACGCGTGCCTCAAAAAGATGTCAGCACAGGTGTAGAGGTCCACTAGGGCCTGCTGGGGTCGCGGGAAAGTCCGAAAGGGTTACCGAGGCCCCTGACAACACAGGCAACGGAAGCAATAAGCGTGGGTTTTAGTTAGTAAGAGTCTGACACACCCTCCCGCTCGGCCGAGAGTGAGAGAAGTTATTTGATAATTTCCAAACCAAAAAAAAAAAGGTAGTCACTCTCGTGGGAAAGAGTGATAAAACATGTATTACTTTTACAACGGGACATAGAACTCATTAAAAAGAACTGCAGTTTAAGTCATTTCGTAGCGCTTTTCATTTATCAAAAAAACACAACAATTTGTTTTTATTTCCACTAACGTCTGTTATTTCCAAGACTATTTAGGAATGCAATAATTATGCCTAGCATTAGTGAAATATCTAGTTTATCAATTTGACCTTCACATACTGTATAGGTACGAAAACAAAACGTGTAATTGTAAGACATGATTTCAACATCACACTAATTACGGTTTTATTTTTAGAGCTCTACCAGTGACTGTCCAGGACAGTAAGTACCACTTAAATCTGTGGTGCTTTCCTCAAAAGATTACCTCAGACATTAACCTACGTTAGTGGAGGCGATCGGCGGCGGTGCTCTTGCGTCCGGCCCTGGTCCAGGCCATGGTATGGAGCGAGAGGGCATGAGAAGCCATCACCTCCTTTTGCGAAGCAGTAATTGCTCGCGAAGGAGCAGGCAGACCGGGTGAGGGAGAGGCAAATTTCGAGCCCTCACGTCTAGTCGCCGCAGTTAACACCCTGGGCGTCGGGAATCCCAGGCCGATTCCCGGCCACCGTAAGCGCGGGCTTATGGACGATGAGCAATGGGTAGCTCGCCATCCGATAAGGACCAAGCCCAGGTGGACGGCGCGTTGTGCTCCACGTGCGCCTCAAAGAGATATCAGCACAACTGACGGGGTCCGCTAGGGCCGATGCCTGCCGGGGTCACGGGAAAGTTTGAAAGGGTTCCCATGGCCTCTTGCAACACACAGGCAACGGAAGGAATACACCCGTATTCCTTCCGTTGCCTGTGTGTTGCTGTTGTTGGGTTTTAGTCAGTAAGAGTCTCCCGCTCCGCTCAGAGCGGGAGATGTTATTTGATCATTTCCCGCCCAAAATAAAAAGATATTAACCTACATGGTTCTCATATTATTATGATCTGACCATTACAAGCCATTGTATGGATTTTATTGTATTGTTTGTTGTAAGGTGGCTGGGACCCCATCCGACTGGATGCGGAAGGCGGAGGACAGGGTGTTGTGGAGTAGGCTGGGAGAGGCTGAGTTGATTGTATGTACTTTAAAAGAGACTGTAACCTCTGAGTTGGCTTCGGTGTTTTCTATCAGAGTAGTCGGGTAGTAAAAAACGACCTCATCTTGTTAATAGCAAAACAAAAATCGCTTGAAAGTGTTATTTTCAATCAATTAGTAAAATTCATAAATAAATATGATTATTCATAATTAAATATCATTATTCATTTAATTTTATCAATCTATGTATTAAGCTAGAAATGTTTGTATCACTTACCAGCAGACAGCGGGCCTTGCTCATACACGAATCTAGTCATAACTTCTTCATCAGGATACACCCTTTGCAACCCTATGACAGGTACCGGCTGCGGGTACCTAAACAAGGACTCTGGTATCTTGGGTGTTGAGGTACCAGGTTTCCACCTGCATTGCCTGCGTTCTTCAACATATGGACCATAATCTCTGTCCCGGAGAACTCCACCGAATACCGTCACTATGTGCCTGAAATAGAACTTAAAATTGCTTGCACTAAGTTATACATTAGGATACACATTTTGGTACCGTTTTAGAACTGAAGACAGACACGAAAGAGTTTTTCTTTCTAGAACATGGGTAGGTGTAAAAAAATATGGCAGTCTGAGCTTGAAGTAAGCTGTCAATAATGTAAAAAATTAGGTGCAATGACAGCCTACTTCAATCTCACGTCACCTAAGTTTTCACGGCGAGATTTTAACAGAAAAGTTCGGCCGGTGTTGCAAATAAAACAATGAAATCATGAATTTTTCCAGTTGATTTTGTACAAATATCAATTTAATATCTAAAACAACACTCAAGGAACAGAATTAAATTTTCGTTACAATTAAACGCCAAATCAAGGATAAATTACTTATATCTTAATAAAAAAAGATGAATATTGTTAAAAATAATAGAATTTTAAGCAACCCGGATTTCAAAGTCAAAGTCACAGTCAAATTATTTATTTTAGATAGGCACATGAAGGGCACTTTTAAACGTCAAAACTTACAAGAAAATAGAATTGATTTTAGTAGCCCCTTCCAAAAGGTAGTTTCTTATGGAGAAGAAAGGGCAAGAAACTCCACCGTTATTCTTTAAAAAATGTTTTACAATATTTTGTATAGGTACACTAATTATATAATTTTATGTGACGAACTGAAGACGTTGCATCTAGAATAAAAATACTATACCACAGTTGGTAAAAAGATTTAAAAATGAAGCAATGACAGATAAATTAATTATGTGATAAATACATGGTGTTCACATATTTACAAACTTTGTAAAAGTACTTATACGTACTCCTAAACAAAAAAAAACATAACGCACATAACATAACATCACGCCTGTTTTCTGCGAAGGGTTGGGCAGTGGTGTACCTGTAATACACCCACATTTTGCTAGTTATGTTTTTAAGACCCATGTAATAGGGGGCGAGCCTATTGCCATCAACCGGGCACAAATCCAGACTCCGGGCTGCTACTGAGAAATTCCATATAGCAAAACCCAATAACACATTGGCCGACCCGGGAATCGATCCCAGGACCTCATGCTCAGCAGTAGCGTAAAATTAAAGTAACAGGATAAAAGTAATTTGAGATGTTTACCCCGTAAATGACATTATGCTCGCCGCCATGGGACTTAAACTGCCTAAGCCTTCAGGGAATGAATGTGTGTTACGTAAAACGTGCTGTAATGTGTGTTATGTTGATATTTAGATAGACTTACGCAAATGTTTGGAGAATGGATGCGTCACCACACCCCTTCTCAGCTACATCACAATCAATAAGAAACTGCTCCGATAGAACTTCTTCCACGTCTCGGTATATCTTCAGGTGACTTTCAATATTTGCTGTCACACAGTTAAAACGAACAAATATTGGTAGCTAATAACTGCTAATTAAATTAAGCCACAAATATAAAAAAAAATAACTACGGAGAAATAAACTATCAACTAATCTACGAAATTTTATTGAGAAAAATCATTCATTAAGACGCTGACAACACCTAAACCACGGTCACTGTCACATTGTATAGAAAAGAAAGAGAAGCGCGATGACACAACGCTTGTAATTTACTGCAAAATATGAAGCAATTATCTATTTACTCAAAATTGAGTTGAGTAATCGAAAATAAAAAACAACCAAGTTCTGCATTCAAATAAGACGTTCTTGTTATTAATTAAATACGTAACGTATGTTGATATTTAATGCAGATATTTTGTATTAGAACTCAAGGTAAGAGGTTAGTTTAACGTTAGTTTGTATCAAGATTTTTTTATCAAAACGTGTTTTGGTAACAACCAAGTTCTGGGAAATATGTTCATAATTAACATATATTTTTTCCGCTACCACAAACTATACAGATTTGCCAATTTTTTGTCTTAAGAGAAGCCTATTTTGGTCAATTGGGTCTTGTCAGGGCCTTAATATCAAATAGGAAATAAAGAAATATCTAAGGAAAACTTTGCAAATACTCTCACTACTTATAATTTGTTTAAAATCTAATAATTTTGCCTTGTTCATGGTAAAGTATTTTTTTTTCGTATAGGTATTTGGAAAATATATGAAACAAAATATCTATTAATGTATGAATAAGGACAAATTTATACCGATAGAGCTGAAAGCCCAGCAAGCTGCACAATGCAATTGATTTTTCACGGGCGATACCATATTAGTCTCCCTCCAATCAAAGCTCGCGGGTGGATCCCCCCTGTTTACAGGTCTTCTAGAAAATACTGGATTTATTTCAAAAGACCCATTGATAGGCGGCAAAATTACGGTCCCATTGCTGGGAGGCAGAACAAGAAAACAACTATATTCCCTTAACAGGAACAAAAACACAGCGATCCTCAACATTTTTACAGATTTAATAGCCGAGGAATGGTGCGCCCGTCAGAAATGTACTCTTTAAATACTCAACACTATTCCACCCATCCCTGCTATTCGACATTTTACAATGTTTTTTATTGCTCGTTTTATTCTAGTGTCCTGCGTTTTTGACATCACTTGAATATTTCGAGTGCCATACTGTATTATAATTTGTTTATCGTTAAATCACGGTGTTGGCGTCCAATTATTTTTCTGTTGACGTTTACACTTCAGCCGTCCAAGATTCATTAGACGATGTCATATTGAATTATTAAGATGTTATATTGACTACTTATATATATTTTTTTGTTCGTAAGCTGATTTTAAAATACGCAGTTTTTAAGTGAACATTTCTTTAGCCGCGTTGAGCGATTTTTGGTAGGGGAACAACTTATAGGTTCGCGTCACCGACATGCTAATGTGACGTATTGCACTCTGGTCTGGTGTGGTCTGGTATGCTGCGCGCAGCGGGCTGTGTACATGTATGTGTTCACCTCTGCTGGCAGTACCCATGACTTCCATTTTTTTTGTCGAACTTATCAATCGTTTTATTGAATAGGTACCTACTTAGGTAGACTATAATGCAATAACATCGAATTTAATTGTTTCTAAATTATTCCTTAAAAGCTTTTTTCACAAACAACGTCCCATTGAGAATGATAATGACTAAGTGCCGATCGATCAGGTTAAGCTACGCTTGTCTAGGTTGGTCCGAGGATGGGTGACCATCTTTACATACCATGACTCCTCCATGCCTCGGAAAGCACGGCGAGCCGTTGATCCTGGCTGTCATTCCTGGATCTTTGACAGTCATTACCATGGTGGCCTTTGAGAGGGAGCGTAGAGCTCTGGTGGTACCTAATATGTTGGCACGAAGATTTGCTCGGTGCATTGACCAATAACGCATATTATCAGAGTTTTTATACCGGTAATATTTGGGTCAACTACTCGAAAAGGTCGCTGGATGTTCAAAGCGTTCAATACAACAAAGTGTTTAGGATGCTGTTGCGACTGCCTCCTTTTTGAAGTGCCTCAGAAATGTTCGCGGTAACCCATACCGATGGATTTCATGCCATCGTCCACGAAAAAATGGCCTCACTCCTGAGTAGAAGAAGAGGCAGTTACAATAGCATTCTGAAGGCTGTGGCAGTAGACACTTCCTCCGCCATAATAAGGAAATTTGTGACAAGACTTATACCCTAGTTTCCATTTATCGTTGTGTCTAGTCGATGGAGACCCCCCATCAACACAACGAGTAATGAGATGAAAGAGAGAAAGAAAGAAAGAAAGAAAATAAATTTATTAGATCCAGGTTAAGGCACACAATATTCATACAAAAACAAAAAACAGAAAGTATTTAGAACACAGTACTGTGTGCCTCTCGGCTGCGCCAAATAGGCACAGTGCATCATGCATTCGTCTTTAGTTTAAGTTACTAACAATAGTAGGTATTTTAAGTGCAAAAAAACCTGTTACTAACAGTTTATGGACCTTTATACGTAGTAGAGAGCAGTGGTGGCCCAGTGGTAACGGCCGTGACTTAGTTGTACGTCGTAGCTTCGAACCCAGACGCCAGGCGCTTTACTTTGTGTAAATTATTTCATCACAATTGCTCTCAAAAACGGTGAAGGAAAACATCGTGAGGAAACCGGCATGTCCTAGAACAAAAAAAATCGAAGACATGTGACATCTACCAACCCGCACTGGGCCCGCGTGGTGGATTACGGCCCACTCCCTCTCTCGCAGAGAGGAGGCCTGTGTCCCAGCAGTGGGAACATAATAGGCTGATTATGTATGTTATGTATACGTAGTTGTCCGAAATAAAATGATTTTATTTATTATTTGTATATTACGGGTCGACAGAATCCCGAAAGTCTTACAATCAAGAGTTTTTTTTTTGGGTGGGAAATTATCAAATAGCTTCTCTCACTCTGGACGGAGCGGAAGGGGGTGTCAGGTTCTTACTGACTAAAACCCACCCGTGTTCTTTCCGTTGCCTGTATTGCCTTAGTAACCCTTTCAGACTTTCCCGTGACCCCACTAGAATCAAGAGATATCGTGTTACCCAGTAACTGCATGGATTATGAAGATAGGAAGTCACAACTTGTAAAATGCTGGTATTCAGCTGCATCCTGTAAGCTGGAAACCGAACCCAACAGAGCTGGGAAAAGGGCAGATGATGATGAGAAAGATATACTGTCCATTGCTTAATCAGTTTCCTTCGATTAAAAATCACACATCTCTACTCAAATCATTAATCGATTAGTTGACTTTATCCCAAACTTACATTATCGTCGAAGGTCAAAGATCGTTTATTGATGAGCATTAAAAACGACTTCAAAAAATAGAAGATAGTGGTGGTCATTTGAAACGACTTCAAACCTATCTCTGAGACGATTCGCGCAAGTTTTAATTGATCAATTTAAGTTCAACTGCTAACATTTGACCTGGGATTAGGGTTGTACCTACGGATTTTAGATGGTTAAAAGGTATATATTTGCATTGTAATTAGATAATTATGTGAGAGCGTGTCGATAAACGGATAAAGTACCTTAATGAATGTTAGATTCGGTAACAATTTTAGATATTGGACTGAGGTATTGGTTGAGCTCCTTAAGTTCTGAGTTGAGCTGCACGATTACTGAAAAATGCGTGCAGTGACTGGATAGGTCCACTTAATCTGTGTGGTTCTTTCCTTAAAAGGACCATTTCAGACACCTATCTACATGGTCTTCACATGATCTGACCAAGATTATGTCTGGACTTTAAAAGAGACTGTGACATCTGAGCTTGTTTCGGCCTTACTTCTCAGAGAAGCGGATAGGAAACGCCACCTCATCAAGTCAAAAAATATGATTGACGTGTAAAAGTGTTTGTACAAATCTACATACAGAAAATAAAATCATTTCATTTCATTTCATCATTTCATTTCGTCATTTCATTTCAAACATGATTACTATACTGATACCAGTTGTATAGCAAATATAAACGAAATTAAGTAAATAGATTCATAATAAAAATGGGTAAAATTACAATCCAGGGTGGATTGTAACACATTACAGGCGCATCTGGACGCAGCGCATCGCATTTCAATACAAAAAAGCACCGTGCAGCCCGCTTGTGGTGTGTGATGGATTTTTTGCCTAAATCTGCGACAGCCTTAATACGTGCATAGTAAAGGCCTAATCTATGTCTATTGCCTTCCATTTAAATTCTATTTGAAATATCCAATAACGTAGGAATATTTTAATATTTAGTTCTTTTTTATCGCTCCATTTAAATATTTAGTCTGCAGCGCGCAGTCGTTTCAGTAGAATTTCATACAATATGCATGCGTGTGTTTATTTAATTATTTCTACATAATTGACAAATTCATATTCGCTCTATATTTTTAACCAATGTTTCAATATTCGTATCGTGATCAAGTTATAAAGGTCTACTGATAGTTAGAGCAAAACTTGCTTTTGCCCGTGGCTTCGCTCGCATTAAGTTCGGAAATTATCTCTACCGGTATCAAAAGTATTCTATAAAAAGCAATGGTGGTAACGGCCGCGATTTACGAGTTGTATGTCGTGTGTTCGAACCCAAGCAGGCACTTTACGTTGTGTAAATTATTTCATCACCTCTGCTCTCAAAACGGTGAAGAGAAACATCGTGAGGAAACCTACTGAACCAAAAATTCGAAGACGTGGCATTCGCCAACCCGCACTGGGCCTGCTGTGGGCGGAACATTATAGGCTGATTACGATGGATATTTATCACCGTAAGATTGTGAGCACCTTTAGCTTATAATCTATCTAGCGAGATTGTTTTGTGATTGAGAAAAAGTAACGATGTTCATAATTATACGGTAACAAACATACAGTTTATGTTTACGTTTTAACTTAGACATAACTTAACTTATTTATTCCACAGTTTTCGCTATTGCATCTACCACTATTTGTCTCTGCATCACCCAAAGATTGACTAGTAAAAAATGAAATAAATAAATAAATCACAATCAAAATCAAAAGTCATTTATTCAAACTAGGCTGAGAATCAGCACTTTTCGAATGTCAAAATTACATAAGACAGTCTCCAAAACGCCCGCCCTTCACCACTTCCTAGTGCTTTAGCTGGGCAGAAGAAGTGGCCAACAAACTCCCCCGCAATAAATAACTTGTGCTTATTTGGGAAAAACCCAGATAGACAGTCGCTCCATGTAGACTCCTGGTATTCAGCTGCATCTGTTTAAACTGGAAGGCGACCCCAACATATTTGGGAAAAGGCTGGACAAATATTGATTTGGGGGAAAAGGCTGGACAAATATTGATTTGGGGGAAAAGGCTGGACAAATATTGATTTGGGGAAAACCCGGAGATTTAATTTTTTGTCAGGATTTGTGCCCGGCTGATGGCATTAGGCTCGCTCCCTATTATATGGGTCTTGAACATAACTGGCGAAATGTGGGTGTACTATAGGTGCACCTCTGCCTGACCCTTCGGGGAATACAGACGTCATATTATGTTATGTTTGTACATTTTTGGCCACGTCAGATGGCCACTAAAGCCTACGTAGCAACTCATCTGCTGAATAGTTTCGCCATGTCCAGCTGTCTGTCCGCAGCTTTTTTTTTTTGGAAATCATTAAATAACTTCTCCCGCTCTGGGCGGAGCGGGAGGGTGAGTCAGACTCTTACTGACTAAAACCCACCCGTATTCCTTCCTGTTGCCTGTGTTTCGGGGGCCTCGGTGTGCCTTTAGTACCTTCCCGCGACCCCGGCAGGCATTGGCCCTGGTGGACCCCTACATTTGTGCTGACGACATCTCTTTGCTTCGCGTGGAATAAAACGCGCCGTCGACCCGGGGCTTAGCTGAGAGACTCTTAGTACTAGAAAACTGTAATTTGACATGGGTGGTGCTCCCGCATGTAAAGTGGGGATGATATTTTTTATCTCGTCTATACCATGGTTTGGAATATCGTTGGATAGGCCGTCCAGAAATATTCTGGGTCTCTCCAAACTATTTATCGATTCAGGGATCCTTTTGCGTAATATTAAGATTTAAAGTGCACATTTTTGTTATAGTCAAGTGTCACCCCCCTCCTACCAGCTAAACGATTTCAAAAATGTGAAAAAAATCATGGCAGTAGTATTTATAAAGAAATTAAAAGGAAAACTACAGCTAAGTACAAGTTAACGAGTAATAGTCGACCAACTTACATTAGCAGTTGCAGAATTGACCCTCATGTATATTGATGTATCGGTTAACACCTTGTAATGTTTTTCACCTTGCAATAGACTATTTTGCTACAATTTATAGCATCTATCTACAATCGTTTCACAGCTATTTTACCTCTGATTTTGCCTCAATGTCAAAGTCAAATTGATTTTTATTTTCGTTGCATTATGGTTCCAGGTGATTGTTGCTTAGTGCCGTTATCAGAGGTAAATTAACTGAAAGGACTGTAACTGACCTTGACATTGCTCCTTGACAGTAAAAAAATATCTGTGAATTCTAATTCTTTTCAAATTTCAATAAATGCTTTTCTTTAACAAATTGACAACCAAACTCACATGAAAGAGGTGTATTCTGGACATCCATCAACAGAAGCGCTTTATTTCGATAGCTTTTCTCTGTTCAACCCTACTCCTGACATTGTAACCGTTCAATCTTCCCTACAGAGATCTCTACCTGTTATTGGTAATCTGAGCACTTAGCGACCACAACTTTGTATCGACGGGTTAACTAATAGCCAATTATTGAGCTGATCCCCTGGTACAAATGTTAGTCTACTTACTTGTTAGTACTAGTAGACTATCGATTTTGATATTTACATAAAGTGAACGAGTTACACTGAAATTCAGAGATTTGGCTTAATCAAAGGTTGTTGGCTTAACTTACATTTAATATTCGTGGAAAATGTGGAATTAGATTCTAGTGAATACTTAATATCTAAGTAACTTAGTTTTTCAGTTTGAAAAGATTAATTGAGTTTAATAATGGAAATTCTGTGTAATCAGCAGTAAGCAGTGGTGGCTCAGAGGTCACCGCAAGGACGCAACTTTAAAAAAAAAAAAAAAAAGGGCAACAACGAGTTGTAGTAGAGGTTCGAACCCAGACAGGCTTTACTTTGTGTAAATTATTTCATCACCACTGTTTTGAAAACGGTGAAGGAAAACATCGTATGGAAACCGGCGGCATGTCTTAGTATTAAAAAATTCGAAGTCATGTGACATCTATAATGATGTAAGATGTCACATGACTTCCATGACCCGGGCCCGTGTTGTGCACTCTCACCGAGAGGAGGCCGGTGTCCCAACAGTTGTTTTTGGTATAAATTCATCCCAAGACCCAGAACATATTCATACGGAACCCATCATTGAGTGTGGTCCGACACGCACTTAGCCGGTATTTTTTAAAATTTGAGCTTGAGTTTACTTTTCGATGTTTTTTTTTTATTTTTGGTGTGCGTGCTAGCTGAAATATGGCTAATAATTTAATGTTTTGTGTTGCGCGTAGTGCAAATTATTTTCCATACTATTGTAAGGAATCCATTTTTTTTTCTAACTGAACAGACAGGTGTGCTGCTGGGGAGTTTGTTGCGCCACTTCTTCCCAGGTAAAGCACTAGGAAGTGGTGATGGGTGGGCGTTTTGGGGGACTGTCTTATGTCATTTCGATGTTCGAAAAGTGCTGATTCTCAGCTTAGTTTGAATAAATGAATTTTGATTTTATTTGAGTAGGAGCATTAAAGATTGATTACGTTTTTAAGCTGTGAAATGCTCAGCTGAAACCCAGTAGTTTTAAGTGAACGTTTGTGACGGTGCTTGTGTGTTTGTAACTCTAACAATAAACGGCTGCATGGATTTGGATGAAATTTCTTACACACATGGAGTATGTTGTGGATTAAAATATTAAGTTCTTTGTCCCGTAACGGTCTTTGGCCGAAGAAATGCCTTTTGATATGATATGTTTGAAATGGGAATAAGTATTTTTTCTGAGTATTCATCAAGTTTCTTGCCTTTTCATTTCCAAAGCACAGTTCTTGGAACCGTGCTACTAAATACTTGACTTTTCATAAAGTTAAAGCCAACGTGTAATAAAACGTTTTAATCTTAAAGCTGTCCTAATTACGTGTCGTATCTAATCCTCGTTTTTGTAAGCTTCTCAAGAACAACAAATTGGGTAGATTTAATAAAAAAAATCTACTTACAATATAATTATTTTTGGGTAGAATTAGAAACGTTTTGATAAGACAGTAAAGCAAGGTTCTAATGGACTTAGAAAGGCTTTTTACAAGAGAAAAAATACTTTATTTCTATAATTCTTTACATCGAATTACAATAATACAGTGCATTTGTTTTCTCCAAGCCATAAGAACTCAATCTAATTCGGTTCAATAGTAGTTACGTGCTTCGAATTAAAGAAGTGGTCACGATTTCTGTTCTCGGGTGAGTTAAAAAAGTTAATTAACTTACTTATGCCCTTTTTCTCTGGTAGGTACGCTGAAATGCAAGTTTTAATAGTGAATTAGAAAAAAATGTTAATAGAGAAGTTTCTTATATCTACTAATAGGTATTAACTAATAATGATTACCTACAATTATCACGATTGTATCGTTGCATTGGTCTAGTGGTGGCAGGCGCTACTGCTGAGTATGAGGTCGTGGGTTCGATTCCCGGATCGGGCAAAGTGTTATTGAATTTTTCTATCTGGAATTTCTCAGTAGCAGCCCGGAGTCTGGATTTGTGCCCGGTTTTTGGCAATAGGCTCGCCCGCCTCGTACACCTCTGTCCAACCCTTCGGGGAATAAAGGCCTAATGCTATGTGTGTTATGTGTATATTTATCTCCTTTATTCATCTATATTAGTATAGATGTACACCAAACAAAAAATCAAATCTTTTCTCTTTATAATATTAGTATTATAAAGAGAAAAGATTAGATTTTTTTGTTTGTTCGTTTTGATATACTCGAAAACTACTTAACTGATTTTAAACATTCATTCATCTGTAGAAAGCTACATTATCAATGAGTAACATGGGCTGTATTATATTTAAAAAAAAATAGAGCTCACTATGTAAATTACAATAATGTAACCCAAGGTATCAAAAATTTGCCAATAAAAGTAATTATTCGGTGTGCGCTGCAAAACTATTGATGATATGTAAAACAATGTACTACATAAGTACTCATTATTACCCATAAAAAAAAAAAAAACAAAAATCCCGACTGCACAAACACATAACTGAAAAGAGAAAAACAAGCATTACAATTATTACAAGCATTACAAGAATTTTGGTATCGCAGGCGGGGGATAAACAAAAGTTACGCCTGCGATACCAAAATTCTATAGATTGCAATCCTTGTTTTTCTCTTTTCAGTTATGTGTTTTTGCAGTCGGGTTTTTTGTTTTTAAATAATTTGTTTTATTTTGAGCTTTTAAGTTTTATATATATATACGGAATTGACTTATTACTAGCTTTTACTGTTGTGATTTATTTTAAAAAACTTTTCCCTCCCCTTTTTTTGTATTTGCAGACGCAAAATATAAAAATTGCCTATGTCACTCCCACAATGAAGACGAATCTAACGACACCTCTTATGTTAAAATCCATCAAGCCGTTTAGGCTACAGAGCGTGCCAAAGAAATAGACATACATATATAGATATATACTCTCGAAAAACATTACCCTTATTCTGGGGCAGTTGGGTGAAAAGTCCGCGAGGCTATGTGTCTACCTATATCATAATAATCATATTTGTTCAAAGGCGAACGGCAGGCTTGTATGGACGGCGCGTCGTATTCCACGCGCGCCTCAAAGAGATGTCGTCAGCACAAAGTAGGGGTCCACTAGGGCCGATGCCTGCCGGGGTCGCGGGAAGGTACTTATGGGTCACCGAGGCCCCCGCAACACGGGCAACAGGAAGGAATACGGGTGGGTTTTAGTCAGTAAGAGTCTGACACACCCTCCCGCTCCGCCCAGAGCGGGAGAAGTTATTTGATAATTTCCCACCTTCAAAAAAAAAAAAGGCTTGTATGGGACTTTCATACAGCTAATAAAATTTCGAGTTTTGGGATATTTTTTGTTTTAATTGGTAGTTAATACGATAGACAAGCCTTTTTTAAATTCTTGGATTTTTAGAACTTGGGACGTAAAAGTTATAACCAGTTTTATTTTTTAATGTTATTTTTTTACTTAAGACATGCCTATTTTGGTCACTTGCTTCTTGTCAACGCCTTAACTAGGTTATAAAGTGCAAGAAACTATTTTACGAAAACTAAATAAGAACTTACGTTTATAAGACTTTGTTGTTTTTATGTTTAAGTAAAAAATATTGAATTAATTACATTTTGTCATTATTTCAAGACTTATTATATTAAATATTGTTAAGAATTTTATCGTCCTATAATTACTATAAAGTAAGAGCTCCTGCCACCTGCGATACTCGTACAGGTTTATCCAAGTACAGACATCTAACATCATAATACCTTTGTAATCCTGAGCCTATAGATCTTTGTAGCACTTTACGTTCTGTTCTGTTCATTTTTGAAACGAGAATCAAGTACCGTATACCCTCTTTCAATCTTTTCTTCGTTTATTCAGTCACCGTGTATCAAAGTAAGTACATACAAAAGACATTGTGCTAAAGTGTTTACAATCTGTTTCGCTCCGAGCAAGTTCATAATTAATTTTAAAATACTTCACAGTGTTACGTGAAAATAATTGTAGGTACTTGTGTAGCGAGTGGGTGTTCCATGATAATTTTTTTTTGTTGTAAAATTATTTAATCGTTTTATGTAAAATAATTGCTGGCATTTTCACGGCTAGTCTATAAGCGTGCTTGAATATTGTTAGGTACGTTTTTATAAATATTAACCTAAAAAAAACTTTTAATATTTTGATAAATGACTTTGTAGCTTGCGAGATACATAAAGTTTTTTGAAGTGAAAACTCCTTTAGGCGCGTTGAGCGATTTTTGGTAGGGGAAAAATTTTCTGGTTCGCGTCACCGACATGCTAATGTGAAGTGTTGCGCCAGACTGGCGACGTGCCTGTGTGCCATGTATATGCATATACATATATGTTATTCTCCAAAGTTTTAAGTTTTCATTTCTGTCGGCATTCCCTATGACTGCCTATTTATTTTTAAAGGAGTTTTCACTTCAATATAAAGTACGTTTTATAAAAAAAAAAACGACCTACTTCCAAAAAAACACTACAAAGTGAAAAAATAACTATAATTTCGGAAGTCGGTGTCTTTGGATCTGTATTTTAGTTCTTTGCCACCGACTTCCGAAATTAAAGTTATTTTTTTTTACTTTGTGGTGTTTTTTTGGAAGTCGGTTGTTTTTTTATAAAAAAGTTTATTATTTTTCACTTTTTAGTGGGTCAGTTTGTAATTTATCTAATTTACAATAGTCTAATTTCAACTGCTCATCACCTTTTACAAAATATTGATGCAGGGTTGTTAATTGTTGAGGAGTTCTACTGGTAAGAACCAGGAGAACTGCCACTCACCATATGCATTGTGAAGAGCATAAATGGCTTAGTAACCATATTAAAGTACCTAATCGAATCGCAACTCGTTAAATACTTTTTATTAAGTAGTTGCGGTGGCCATCTGTGGTCTTCATCATCAATTCCACTCCACCAACTGGTGCTTTTCGAGAGCAAATGCACAAGTTACTACATAAAATACCTAAATCGCTATAAGAGTGCCTTTAAAATTTAGATTTCCCTCGATTTCCATTTCCTCATCAGATTATGACTTGGTGATAATGGGACCACCTCGGAAGCAAACCCTTTCAAACAAAAAAATAATATTTAAAATCGGTCCACAATTGACGGAGAAATCAGCGAACATACATAAAAATATATATATATGTATGAACATGTTGAATTGATAACCTCCTCCTTTTTGAAGTCGGTTAAAAATAATGATTATCTAAAACACAATTTAAACAATGCACAGTATACACAAATAAAACTGTTCACACAATTTTTCACAACATTTTTTGTCAATTTAACTTCACTTACTGCTACTGCAGCATGTCGGTGACGCGAACCCATAAGTCCATAGTCCTACTGTCAAACATTTTACACCAGCGGCCTTTGGGATAAGCATACCCCCCTAAAAGCAGACTAGTCCTGCGCATTGAACACAACAATGCCTCCAGCAGGCTTAGCATGACACTATTTCTTCGAAGAATAGACACGGCTCTTTCCATACAAAGCGACATTTCGTTTCTCCTTTTTTGACATCCCACCGTAGAAATCTTTCTACATAAAATAGGAACTAGACAAAGATCGTTAGAAACGAAAGACAAGATGACAGATTGTAGAAGATTTCTACGGTGAGCTGTCAAAAACAGAGAAACGAGATGTCACTTTCTATAGAAAGAGCCGTGTCTATTCTTCGAAGAAATAGAGAGTGTCATGCTAAGCCTGCTGGGCGCTGTTGAGGCTTCCACATTACTGTAGTACATCAGGTATGTTCGCTGATGCGCACACTGACGATTGCTTTGCGGTAATGCGGAAGATAGTTGCCTCAGTAATAACCCGAGTGAGGGGAAGCAGCAACAGCATTCTGAAGGTTTTTGCTGGGCCTACAATGGGGAGGTTTTCCAAGTTACATGTTCGCAACAAAGCTTGTTAAACCTTCCTGTGATTGTGATTGTCTTTTTCTTTTTAGTGTTCCTGCAAGTTTTTCCCCTGTCAAAAATCTGCGATTGAAAAAAAACAAGTCTAAAGATTTCACTTAAGCGCGTTGAGTGATTAGTTTTCAATTCTGTCGGCAGTCTCCATGACTGCCTATATTTTATTGCAAAATGTTTTGTAACAATTTTTTTAAGAGCTTCCTTATAATATCTATCTAGGTAAGTATTGATTCATGTATTTAAAAATTCTTTCTCCCCATTATTCTCTTACCTTTGCTAAAATTTATTTGAGGTCGGCGTAACATGACGTATTCTTCCATACTTCTCTATTGGTCGTCATCTTAGTAGTCAAAAAACAAAATAATATGTTTGGGTATAAAATAAACATTTATTTATTTATTTATTTGTTTTAAAACACATACGACTATCATTACAGGCTTATCTAATCCAATAGCGTAGTTATAGTTATACTTAAAATACTAGACTACTAGAATACTTGTTATACTTATTAGATACTTATAAAGATTAGACTAATTAAATTGTATTCTTATGAACACCAGATACTTATAAAGATTAGACTAATTATATTGTATTCTTATGAACACCAAGATTAACTTTACAAACTACGGCCTGTGTGAATTCACTCAGAGTACAATTGAAGCAGTCAATCTGGGCCTCAAGTCTGCTATTACAATAGTGTCAGAATGGTCTGTTCCGATCCTCATTAATGACGCCATTATACAAGTTGTTGTTTTGAACCTGCAAAACATTTCAGGAGGTTGTTATGAAACTCGTAAATAATCGTATAACAATACGATACCAACTCAATAATCAATAATACTTCTTATTTTATTTTAATTTTTTTTTTTTTGTTGATTCGGGTCGAGAATCACTAACATAATTACCTCCTAAAATGTTTTGCAGGTCCAAAACAACACCTTGTATTAGTAGATTGACTTGAGGCCCTGTTATGACACCATATTGAGTGTATGCAGGGCGCGCGTCAGAGGCGCTTGCTACAGCAAGTTGGTGCGAGCGGGCGGCACCCACACTTCTTACTCCCAGCTTATTATAGCCTACCATGCCCAGCACAAATAGAGTAGGATACAACAGTGGATACCCTGGATACACACCAAACTGCTTTAAGTGCAGGAATCTTACATAAAATATAACATCACGCCTTGTTTCCCCCAAGGGTTAGGCAGGGCGTGATGTTATGTTTTATGTTTATTTTATTTTTTTGTCTTATAACAAAATAATATTTTTGTTTAATTACAGCCAATTATGGCAGCTTAAAGTATATTTAATCAAGGGGCTTGTGTCTAAGTAATAACAGCCGCACGGGTCGATCGATCAGGTTAAGCTACGCTTGCCGCGGTTGGTCCGTGGATGGGTGACCATCTTTACATGCCAAGACCCCTCCGTGCTTCGGAAAGCACGTTAAGCCGTTGCTCCCGGCTGTCATTTGTAGATCTTTGACAGTCGTTACGGGTCGTCACAAGCTCGAAAGTCTGACAACCAGTCTTAACAAGGGGTATCGTGTTACCCAGTAACTGAGTTGTGGAGGTCAGATAGGCAGTCGCTCCATGTGAAATACTGATATTCAGCTGTATCCGGTAAGACTTGAAGCCGACCCCAACATAGTTGGGAAAAGGCTAGGCAGATGATGAAAGTATATTTCATCAACATTTATTTAACCTAGATTATATACAATATACAGCTTTTAAGTATTTTAAATAAATATTCTTCTCCTTAAAACGTACGAACTAAACACGCAAAATCATACCCATTATTCTTTCCCTACCCAAAAAGGACTAAGCCGTTATACCACGTCACTTCTAAATCCTGCCCATTAATAACCGGGACAGTTGCACATTTCATACATCATGGTCACCCTGATCCGGTTTTAAATGAACTACAAGCGGGTAGTGAAATAAAATAGGTCTGACTAGCTATTGTGTGAGTTAATGTAGTGTTTACACACCGAATAGTGTTGGGGCTGTGACAAGAAAACCGGTTTAGGAAACAACCGGATAATTTATTTGGGTTGTTTTTTTAGTGTTGTGTTATTTTAATTATTAATTAACTATTAATAATTAAAATAACACAACACTACAAAAACAAACCAAATAAATTTTCGTCGCCCCCTATTACATGGGACTTAATAATAATAATAAACCATAGATGAATACCTTAACCTAAGTATACATATAATAACAATTGTGTTAGTAAATAAAACTTAAAACTATGTTAGTATCGCATAGTTGCACTATCTCTTTGTGCGTTCCAGTGGCACTTGTCCGTGAAAGCGGCGGAACACCACATCTTGTGGCCAAAAGCTTTCTTCCATCACCTGGTGCAGATAGCATGTTGGTATGCGCACCACAAACACCTTAAAGTTGAAGTTGCGATGCGACTCCAGCTGCTGCACTATCGGCGCGTACTTCAGCCTTTGGCGCACGTACTTCACGATGTCTTCCGCGTCGGTGGTGTAGTGAAGACGGGAAATATACACCGGGGTGTTCGGCTTTGCAGCACGCAGTTTTTGTTGGGGTCCGTAGGACCCTGCAGCGGTTCTTACAGCTACTCTGTCGGCGCACACTTAAACATAACTGGCGAAATGTGGGTACTATATGTATAATAGGTGCACCTCTGCCTAACCTTCGGGGAATATGGGCGTAATGCTATGTGCCTGAGGTATTCCAATTTCTCAAGCGAGAGGTACTCAGAATCTTAAAGGCCGATTAACAATACTCCATTCCTGAATTCGAAGTTCTGAATGATTAAGTTCCAAGTTCGAGTTCGTTTTAAAAAGCTTTCAAAGTTTTACTTCAGTCGATAGGATTCCGGTTATTTTTTAATGAAAGGCTGTTACCCGGTTTTTGTTTGGTTTTTGAACACCAGTGTTTTATTTGTGGTAGAATTTGATTTATACATATGTATATAAAAATAATCTTTTGTATATTAAAATTTTTGTACTCTAGAATATTTTTTTAAGGTCAAAGTCAAATTATTTATTTCAAATAGGCACATAAAAGGCACTTATGAAAGTCACAATTTACAAAAAAAAAAAAAAATAGAATTGATTCTAGTTGCCCCTTCCAAAAGGTAGTTTCGTATGGAGAAGAATAGGGAAGAAACTCCACCGTTACTCTTTTAAAATGTTTTACAAAATTTTGTATAGGTACCTATATTATATAATTATATGTGAAGACGATGCACCTAGAATAAAATTACTATACCAAAATAGGTAAGAAAAGAATAAAAAAATGAAGCAATGAAAGATAAATTAAATATGTGATAGGTACATGATGCTCACATATTTACAAACATTGTAAAAGTATTCGTTTTCCTAAAAATAATATATTGGATTGTTGCAAGGTTACTTTTTCAAAAGTTTGATAATTATGGAATCTACGGAAACAATTTGAAAGGGTTACTAGATATTACACTCGAGAGCAATGAATCAGGGTCACATGAAGATACCACATTTAATTGGTTTTATTTTTGTTATTAGTAATTAACTGTTTATTTATTTTACTTCGATAGTGCTAGTTTATCATTTCTCACTTCGAGTTACAGCTATAGCCTTATGTAAGCGGGCACGCCCTCTATGCCTGGAGGCTTTTATTTAGGTATTAAGTTTTGTTTACGTTTTTATGTTGTAATTTTTATTTCTGCTTGAGTACAGTTTTCATTGTTTTGTTGGTATATTGGCGTATGCTAGCTAACATATGGCAAGTAATTTAATTTAATGTTTTGTGTTTCGTAGTGTTCATTACTTTGCATACGATTTGTATAGAATCATGTTTATATAACTAATCCGACAGGTGTGCTGCTGGGGAGTTTGTTGCGCCACTTCTTCCCAGCTAAAGCACTAGGAAGTGGTGAAGGCCGGTTTTTGGGGGACTATCTTATGTAATTTTGACGTTCGAAAAGTGCTGTTTCTCAGCCTAGTTTGAAAAAATGACTTTTGATTGTCCATTAAACACAATTTATTTCATTAAGCTAGCATTCTTAGTTTCCGAGACTTTCAGGTATCTTTACATACATACATAATTAGCCTATAATGTTCCCACTGCTGGGACACAGGCCTCCTCTCCGTGAGAGGGAATTAATTTCTCTCGATTGTAGAAAAGCTGCTGTAACAATCTATATAAAAAAATATTAACAAAAGTTCTTAACTAAACAAAAAATTCTGCACAAAGCAAAAAACGGAAGCGTAATTTGAAAAAGGCTAATTAAGCTTTTTCCTTCATCATCACCCACTCTGTGGTTTTTTATTTTTCACCAGAGAATGCAACTTCGAAACAATTGCAAGTAGTCAGGAATTCTTGCAGATAGAATAATTAGCGAACCGGAGGTTATCTCTGATGAAAAAGAAACTTCATTTCAACGGAAATGGCAAAAGTTTGAAGAGGTGCAATAATAATTGTGGTATATTTCCAACTGACTTTATGGACGCTTCTTTGAATTTTCCTTTGTGAATATTTTATTACGTATTCATTATACATAAAGAAAAATTATTTTAAAAAATACAAAAAAAAAACCGGAATGCAAAAACATATGACTGAAAAAAACCGGCCAAGTGCGAGTCGGACTCGAGCATGAATTATTCAAGCATTATCTATAAAAACGGCAAAAAAGTCACATCTGTTGTATGAGAGCCCCCTTAAACATTTAATTTATTCTGTTTTTTAGTATTTGTTGTTATAGCGGCAACAGAAATACATAATCTGTAAAAATTTCAACTGTCTAACGGTTCATGAGATACAGCCTGGTGACAGACAGACGGACAGCAGAGTCTTAGTAATAGGGTCCCTTTTACATTTTGGGTACGGAACCCTAAAAACAAGCATTATTATAAACTAGCTGCGCCCCACGGTTTCACCCGCACAAGTCTCGATGCCGTGGAAACATCGGGATGAAAAGTATCTTATGTCCTAATCCCGCATACTGAATGACTTTGAAGTATATTGCTAATCCACTACTTCATATGTTCGAAGAATTTGTCTGCTCAGCAATGTAAATAACGTAATTAATGTTTTTGAACTGTCAAAATGAAACACATAGTTACTGATAGTGTCTTACGTAATTATCTCGCAGGTCATAGTCTTTTTTTTTTTTGGATGGGAAATCATCAAATAACTTCTCCCGCTCTGGGCGGAGCGGGAGGGTGTGTCAGACTCTTACTGACTAAAACCCACCCGTATTCCTTCCTGTTGCCTGTGTTGCGGAGGCCTTGGTGACCCATAAGTACCTTCCCGCGACCCCGGCAGGCATCGGCCCTAGTGGACCCCTACTATATGTGCTGACGACATCTCTTTGAGGCGCGCGTGGAATACGACGCGCCGTCGACCCGGGCCTGGTCCTTACCGGACGGTGAGCTACCCATTGCTCAGGTAAGACTGGTTGTCAGACTTTCGAGCTTCTGACGACCCGTAACGACCAGGCTTCGAACAAATATGTTGGTAAAATGGTGCTTATTCTATTTTTGATCGCACAAAACAAAGCTACGTAGCTTTATTTTTAGGGTACCTTTCTTGATCGAAGTAGGTGTTCAACCGAATCATATTATTATGTATAAATTCTTTTTTGTTGAAATTAGAAGAAATATAGGCCATGTTGTCATAGCAATTAAGTTGTTTGACAAAAGAAAAGACAAGACAAAAGACGGTATTTATGAATTTGAAAGCTTATCACTGATTTTTATTTAACATCAAAGTTAGGTAGGTAGTTCTAAAGTTGTCTTAAATCTCATATAACAATGTGATCGTTATTAAGCCTTGATTTCTAGAGCCGAATCATCTAATCTCGATTCAGCGAATCTTTGATCTATTAGATGCATAATCCGAATCGAACATTTTTAAATTTGTCGCATCCGTAGACCATGACCTTGTAGGGGTCCTACAAGGTCATGGTCTACGGATGCGACAAATTTCGTCTAAATCCGTTTCGCCGTATTAGCGTGACAGCGTAACAAAAAAACAAATGAACTCACTTTCACTTTCATAATATTAGTTAGGATTAAACTTCTATCTTCGTAAGATGTCGCAGGGACAAACCAATAAATATTGACAACCTGAAATATTGTGTAACTTTTATTTGTCCCGTCTGCGATATCTTAAAGTTATGATTTTTCTCTTTTTAGATATGTGTTTTTTCAGTCGGGTTTTTTGTATTTTTTACACGACTGCCCATCTTTTCAGCGAAGTCGGGGGACCTGTTAATAACTGTTCCAAGGAACCGTCTCCCGACTGCAATGAATAGATTGGTATTCAGTTCAAAATCATTTAGCTTGTTTTTAATTCTTTAGTTAATTTTTTGTAATTAACTTTTTGACAAGGCAGGCGTGTTTTTTAATTTTTTTAATTCATTATTTAATCATTTGCTTTATTTCTAGCTTTTTAGTATACATGTGTGTGTAGCTTTTATTTTATGCTAATACTGTTGTAATTTATTTTTAACCTGTAAAGCCCCGCGCGGCACCGATTCGGAGTCAAACAATTGAAAATCAATCGTTTCTCATTAGCTGTCCTTGACCAATTAAAAAGCCTTCCTCTCCCTTTGTATTTGCAGATGCAATATATAAATAATGTATACGCTATGTCACTCCTACAATTAAGAGAAATCTAACGACACCTTATATGATAAAATCCATCAAACTGTTAAGCAACAGGGCGTGCCAAAGATATAGACATACATACAAACATACTCTTGAAAAACATTAACCTCCTTCTGGGGAAGTCGTATAAAAAATAATTTTGTTTGATTAAAGTCTGGCGGATTAAGCAATTAATTTAAATGTATTTTATTGACATATCTCGCTGAATAGAGTACCGATCACCCTGTCACTGCCTACATGGTGCGAAATTTGAAGCCCAACTTTATTCCACGCTAAAACGCACGTAACAATTGTTAGCGTTAGAAACATGACAGCTTACTGACAATACTAACAATGAGATATTTCAAATCCCTAATAAAACCGTACTACAATTTTATTCGCCCCTCACTAATTCGCTCCACGTATTTCGAAAACAAAAGACAGATGCAGAACCCAACGTGTTATGGTAACAACTGTTTAAAGGGGGGTTCGATAAGGTAGCCCGCGAAATACAAATTATCTTACGTTTTGAATGAATGATATATTTATTTGCAAGAATGTAGGTAGCTGACATAAGTTCTTAGGATCTATGGGTTTCACTATATTCGGCATTCCAGCCGTGCAAATATTTAGATTTTACATCTTGGATTTACATAAAGCATTTAGTACACATTTAAAAATTATTAGCAATAACATAAAAATACTAATAATAATGTCATAATTTAAGTTTAAATTATAATGCAATTAATAAAATTCAAATTAATTACAATTCTATCCATTTAAAATAATAACTAATATTAAAAAATAACGATCAATAATAATATTATAAGTGTCCATGGAGTTTCATGCCCGTTCTTTTCCATAGGTACTACGTACTACGCTTTGGAATGGGCAACTGGCTTCATATTTCTAACTGACCGACTCCTTGACAATTTAAAAGTGCCTGTAAAAGGTTTATTTGAAATAAATGCTTTGAGTTTGAGTTTGAATGATATCAAGTGAATAAAAAATAGCAAGAATAATGAAAATGTTTCTATATTATTTAAGTAATGTCAATGTGGATGTCATAATAATTATAATACATAAGTTTTACATTTTACATTCAAAGTATTCATTTATGGAATAAAAACATCTCTCACACAACCAACTTTGACGTGATAACGTCTTATAAATCGATGAAACTGACGCCGGTTGCACGCACGAAAAGTGTCACGTTCCGCTTGAGCCGACCGTGCAAGCGAGAGCGCGGAACTAGCGATAGAGAGGCACGATCGGCCTAAGCGTTCGGCTTGTGACGCATCTCTCTCTCGTTATCACGTAAAATTATCGTCCGTAAACCGACCTTACAGACAACCAATTGAATTTTTCAAGCTTTGTCTAACACACAAGGAAATTCCTAATCCATTGCTTCATAGTTTTGAAAGATTCGTCTGCTCAACAACGTCAATAACCCAATGACCGTGGCCGAACTGTCAAATGAAAGGACCTGCGAGCAATTGACATGTTATGTGAGTTACTGGATTACTCCACAGGTTGTATGTTAATTAAAATATGATTTGTGCACGTAACAAATTTATATTTTTTTACTAGTTCAGTGTCAGGTTTTAATTCGTACTTAGAGAGTTATATTCATGATTATAATCCTGTAAATATAAATTTTGAAGGATTCCGTAGTTGGGATTACTTGGAATGAATTTATCTGTAATATATTAATAATTTATGTTCTCCCATACATCGATCCGCAACGCAATGATTTTGTAGCATTGGCTTTCTCGTATACGTCACGGTCAATTCTCCAACTGTTAATTTAAGCTGGTCAACTCGTTAACTTGTAAAGCTTACTTAGCTGTCATAGTTATCTTTTTAATTTCATATTATGTACTACTGCCATGATATTTTTCAAATCTCCATAAACAACCATTTAGCTGGAAGAGGGGGGATAATTGACTCTAACAAAAATTAGCACTTTAAAGCTTAATATTACGCAAACGGATCTTTGAATCGATGGTATTCACAAACCTGCAATATTTTTGAACGGCCTATCCAGCGATACCCCAGATCGTGGGATGGACGAGAAATATATAAATATCATCGCCACATTAAGAGAAAGGAAGCCACACAAAAAAAAAAAAACATTCAAGATTTTTTCTTACGACTTTGTTGTCGTGATTAAACTGTATTCCTATGCCAAATTACAGCTTTCTAGTACTAAGTGTCTCTGAGCTACAGACAGCGGGGACAGACAGTCAGACATGGCGGAACTATAAAAGTTCCTTGTTTACTACAGAACCTTAAATAATGCAACCATGGGGAAATTTGAATTTCAGGGACTAAATTAGCGCATCCCTCTTAAAAAATACACTAAAAGGCTTTGTGCTGTAGGGGCGCGGGCCAGTCACCGGTCGGCTGGTCCATTCTCTCCTAGGTACAGACGGGACAACAAGGCATTAAGCGCAAATCCCTTTATCTCGTCGTCCAGTCGCACAGTGGAACGAATGTATGGGAGCGGTTGGACGTAGACATGTCCGAAAAATAAGAGTAAAATTATGCCAAACTAATGATGCCATCTTATTCGATTACTTAATGCCTTCATAAATTGTGGTGATGAATTTCTTCATAACTCCCATATTTCGGGAGTAATTTGAGAAAATGTGAAATTTTACTAGGAAAATGAGTGTATCGAGCTCTCTCCCTCCTGATTCCGGGCTTGTTTCAAGTAGCGGTCTCTAATATCGTAATGCTATTACTAAGAGCTATATTTAATACTAAGACACATAGTGCGCCAAATGTGCACTTTCTGGGATAAAAGGAAATGAAAATTTAAAAAAAAAAACGTTTTTTCCCCATTTGTATTTACTTTAAACCGCAGACAGACTTATTAAGAGGTCTATAAATATATTATATATATACAGAAATATATATTAACAAAAATATTCACAAGAACTGATGAGAGTATGACTTTTAAGTAAGTTGATAATAAATTACCTAGTTTCATTAAAAGTACAATAAATAATTAAGATGTAAGCTCTAATTTACTAAGTTACACATTTTAAAACAATAACATCATTTAATTATCTTCGTCATCATCATCATCATCAATTAATTCAAATTCAGAATCGATGTCCGCTAAATCATTTATGTTAACAAATTCGATATCACTTTTCTCAGAATCCGTAAGCTCATAAAATTCCTTAAAAGAAGATTTTTTTACAAACTTATTTCCTTTTGGACGGATACTTGTAACAAGTGGATCAGAAGACAGTAAAAGATTGTGCATAATATCTTCATTGCATGAGATACTGCTATGCTTTCGAGAATGCCCCTCTCTATATTTTCTAAAATCTTTATTTCTAGCCTCAGATGCCTCTTCGGATAGAAAACCAATGGGCACAATTGACATGTTCTGAACTATGTCTGGCCCATGCATTAAAATTTTATGAAGTGAAGAAGGCATATAATACCATGGGTATAACTCCACGTAAAGCTTAGCAGTATCAAAGCAGAACTCTCGGAATTTAGTTACGTTGATCTTCTCTCCTGATGAAATACACTGCAAGATCACACAGATTTTTCTTAAAAGCATAGCATCTATTCCGGTCAGTTCAGCAGATTTAGTGTAGTTTTCAAAAAATCTCCTTGCCGAGTTGCCATTGTTGGTGGATCCACTGCCTTGTTTCACAACATCGAGAAGTAAGCCCGTTTCTCTTCTTACAGCCTCTTGAACTCTTTTCTTCCTGTCATCAACTTGCCTTTTTGCTATATCACCCCTTACTTGCCATGATTTTATGTCTAATTTGTAGGAAATGTGTAATAAGCATTCCATTGAGCGAATCCAAGCGTGAAGGGTGCTTAAGCTATATTTATACATGTCCTCGTTTGCGTGTTTATCTTTGATTAACTCTAAATTATTCATTTCTTTAGGACAAGCCTTGCATATGTCACACACTGAAGCTGCTGTATTGGATATAATGGAATGAATTTTACCATCAATCATTGTCAACAGCAGTTGGTGTTTGACACTAATTCCATCAGTGATGGTGGATGGAGTTAAGGCTTCAATCTCTGCTTCGATTTCAGCCATCTCTCTCTGCACATTTTCTTTGGTTTCCTTTATAAACTTAAACAATATTGGCCGGCAAAATGAAGTGGAAGATGGTCGCTCGTTTTCCCAAATTGTTACACCTTTTGAGACGAGCCGCAGTGGTACAAGACTAATCATAAAATTACTAGCAAGATCGATTTGCTCATCTTCACTCGTCCTTTGATGATAAATGCTTTGGCTAGATGATCCGTCAAAACCCCATTTGCTGGTCAATACGAGCTGTTGATTGGGATCAACAGGGGTTTCTAACGACCTAATAAGTCTTCTTGAGGTTAAATCCATCAAGGCTTGTAATTTGATTTTTGCAGAGCTCTCTGTAACTGTGAGATCTTCTTTGGCCGGATAGCACTTAATTTTTTCTTTAACCAACATGTAGTAACTCGGGTATTGAAGAGCTCCTTCTTGAGTGTTGAAATCCCGAAGAGTGTTATAGCGCCATTTCGATAAGTTCATCGATACATAAAGAGCCAATGCCTTCAAAGGGGATATTTCCCGTACCTGAATTGATTTACCTTCAATGAAGGCTTTGATTTTTGAGGCCTCTTCTGGATTCTCCGTCAAGTATTTCATAACATAAGCTGTATCGCTTTGTCCTGCCTTTTGAAGCGCCCTTTCGGCCGAAAACATAATTTCAGCGCTGCTACTGCTGCATGAAAGACTATCTTCAGTGCGTCTTCTTTTTTGCCGGTTACTAAGGTCCTCAAAAGATTTACGAGGACTAGGATGTGTACAAGTTGAAGCATCAGATTTAGCAGGAGAAATTATGGGCTCGATGACGTCACTTATATTTTCTGTAGAAGGTTCCATATTTTCATTCTGTAATTCCGGCCATTGAATTGCAGCCTGTAGCCAAATCTCATGTTTCTTCCGAAACTTATCTGTGCTTCTTCCAGACTGTGTCCATTTTGCATAAATGCGGTAGCAAAATCGATGACACCAGTCTTTTAAACTTGTTTCAGCACTTTCACATAACTGAACACAACTGTTATCTTTTAAAACACTGAACAAATAGTTAAAGTCGCGTAAATCTTTATGTGCGCGTGCGCATAAAGCAACGTGAATATCAAGATTTGTATTAAAATTTGGAAAATACATTGCGAGATTAGCTTGGATACAACGAGGTGTAAATCAACACTGATTTTAAAGTTACTAATAGTGACCTATTTATATAAAATCCAGGTATCCCAGGTATCCTTTGTTAAATATTGCAAGGTAATTAGTTATTGTGATAATTAGTAAATGATGCATGCTAAATTAGTGTATTAAGAGCCATTTAGTAATTAAATAATAGCAATGTTCTTATCAGTAATCATTAGTGCATCAGTTTTATATGTAAACCTTAAGTCCCTAATTATATATCCTAATTAGCTTATATCTTCTCTAATTGGCTGCTCAGAAATGTTATTGTAATAAGGTAAACCTTTAGAAAAACGGTTTTAATCAACAAAATAAACAAAAAATAAAAAAATTGTGTTATAAAATAAACATCACTCTTTATCCCAGAAAGTGCACATTTGGCGCACTATGTGTCTTAGTATTAAATATAGCTCTTAGTATTAGCATTATGATATTAGAGACCGCTACTTGAAACAAGCCCGGAATCAGGAGGGAGAGAGCTCGATACACTCATTTTCATAGTAAAATTTCACATTTTCTCAAATTACTCCCGAAATATGGGAGTTATGAAGAAATTCATCACCACAAGTTATGAAGGCATTAAGTAATCGAATAAGATGGCATCATTAGTTTGGCATAATTTTACTCTTTTTTTTCGGACATGTCTACGTCCAACCGCTCCCATACATTCGTTCCACTGTGAGTCGCGTCGCTCATGCGTGGCATTGCTTCCCGGCGTTGTGGGTGTGAGATGAGCGGGCTGGGAATTGAATCGGGAGTGAAGTTACCTCCAATTTCGTCGAGTATATCAAAGATTAGTTGGGCTGGGTCAGAATTTATAGCTAGTAGGACCGGACCAGTTTAGGCTTGATTGGCGTAGAGCAATAGTTAGTTCCATTGCCGCACGAAATAAATATTGGAAGGGTTCTCTGCTATGGTTAAAGCTAGAGTTATTATACATAGTAAACACCACCATGTATTTACCACCACATGAACATATGAAATTCAGTTATAGAAATAAGTAACGATATTTAAGGCATGGGTGCTTTTCATACTGGAGCAGCATTCATCGGTATCTTGACGATAAAACTAGCAAAATTTAGTAGGAGCGACTTTCTCATTCATATACAGGGTGACATTGAAAACATGCGACAAATCGAAATGGGAGATTGTACTCATCATTATGAACAACTTTTACTAAGGGACCAAAGCTACAATCCCAAAAAAAAAAAACTGCTGTCCCCTACATTTATGTTCGCAATACCTCATCAAAATGTAGGAAAAGCAGATTTTTTTTTTGGGATTACAGCTTTGGTCCCTTAGTAAAAGTTGTTAATAATGATGTATACAATGTCCCATTTCAGTTTGTCGCAAGTTTTCAATTTCAACCTGTATATCTGTTAATCTGTAGACTAGACACCGAGTAGACACTCGGTACCTACTTATATTCGTTGCCAAAGTCAAATAATTAAATAAACAAAACTTTGATAAAAATGTGTTTTTTTTTTCGCCTTCGTTAATCTCCGCAGTTTTAATGTCCACACTGGGTTGTTGGTGTATTAACTTACAAGAGCTTACTGTATCCTGTGCTGGAAATAACGCCATTCTGCTATAAAAATCTTCGCCATTATGATCTGAGCAACGTTTTTGCTTCATAGAGGCCTATTGTAGTGTGAGGTTCATATATAAAAACATAAATATGACCAACACATTACAACATATTTTGTGAACGTAAGTTATGGTGACTTGGTTATCAGTAGGTGGGCAGCTTAGGTACAATACTAACAGAATATACATAATATGTTACCATTGGTAGTGTCTAAGCTTTGAGGAATATGTATTAATGCTATTTACATTATTGGAAGCACTAAATACTGTACTTATTGCGTTCGTGATGACTATGACGATGAATATATTCGACTTTTAGGGACACATGTAAGTACGTATGGCAGAGTGCATGTTAAGCAAAATGTATGTGAGCGAGACGTATGGACGAACGGGCAGTGACTGTGCACTGGCCCGAGCGAACGGTTCTCCCACGGGGTTTAAACGCGGAAATAAATTCGGTATCTAAAATCAGTCTATCATTATTCCGAGACCCCAGGGCCAGACGAAGCAGTATAAATAGGGTTTTTGTACCACTTGCTCAAAAAAGTGACACTTCTATGCCAGAAAAAGCGAACATAACAATAGTAATTTTTAATCTGTTAAAAACAGGGAAAGAAAATTGTACTTACTGTATTATTATTATTATTCATCCTCTAGGGGGAGAATGTGATTTAAATTTGGAATACTTACCGAAATTTATACTGAACTACATCTGTGTTTACACCATTGAGTTTGTATATAAAGCATTATACATCTTTTTGAAAAAGGAATACGCATTTATTATGCAGTTATGATTATTAAATAAAATTACGAAAACCGACGAGGCCGTATGAGCTTGATGCCTTTGCTTTTCCGACAAAAAAATATTAGTCTAGGAATTTGCCGCGTTTTTGTTTTCTTCAAATACATAAACGTTAAGTTTATTTTAATTTATTTTTATAAATAAGTTAATGTTCTAAAAATACGTTACGACGTTAAATCAAAGCGACAGTGACAGTGAATTGTCGGATTCCATCAGTGCAAATGCTGCCGCAATTAAAAATAATTTGCTTCCAACAAAATCCAAGGAAAATTATTTAAAAACTTAATCTAAATATATTTATTTACATAACCAAATTACAAGATGATTATTAACATTAACTAAATTAAATTAAAACTAAGTTAAGCTTAAAAAAGGCCCTCGGGGCATTGTACCGAGGATGCTGGCGGCATTTCCTCGCTGAATTGCAATGCTGATGCGTTGCGCGAGAAAGCCGCCAGCTTTTCGGTCACCTGTTACATCAACTAGACGTTTCGCGATTTCCGCAAATAACTTATGCGCACTGGGACCCCATGGACCGAGGGTCTCGACGCCAAAGGGCACAAAGTTGTACTCTCTGCCAAGGCCTCCATATTTAATAACTTTCAGATTTTCGGCATTTTCTGCCGCTGCACCCGCTTTAGAAGTAGTCCGTTGGAGGTGGGACGGTGCCAGTGTGTCTACACAGGTAGCGTCCCACACAAGCATCCGTCCCAAACTCCACGGGACCAAAGACACACCATCAGGTCTTTTGCCATCATCTCTGACAATGCCAGTCGGCTCAAGAAGAGCAGGCACATTGATGCTGGCAAGAGACCGGCGGATTATGTCATTAAGTGTTGCATGTCTTGAAAAGCGAATGTCTTTAAAAACTTATGAAGAATTTTCAACGTGGAGAAGTGCGAAAGGCCTATCATTTTCAGAATCAGTACTTCTTGTCTATTTTGATTATTATTGTGTTAATTTTTTCGCAAATGGTACGAAAAGTAGAGTATTTTTCTCGGTGGTAAAGACTAAGACATAGTCTTGGGTGAACTTAAATCCCTTGCTACACTCAGGACTCGTCTTAAATCCCTCGCTTCGCTCGTGATTTAAGTTTTTAACACTCTCGCTACGCTCGGGAGTAAACCTCGAGTCCTTCGTTACGCTCGCGATTTAAATCTTCACCCGCGACAGAAGACACTGCTTTATCCCCTTGGTTAATAATCTACTATTAGTACCCTCATGAACCACGAGACATAAACCCTAAAGACTATATAACAGTTTGCTAAAGTCGAATTATTAGTTGACTAGAGTAATCTGATATTTGCGTCATTTTGTGTTATAAAATGGTCATATTTATTGTATTTTAGACTTTCACACTTAATATTATACATTTATTATACACTTATATAAATCGATTAAACTAAACGATCAACGTTACAATAAATATGTCCATTTTATTACGCAAAGTGACAGCTAGCACATGTCAAATTACTAATTAATTAATAATTTGACTATAATTCTTTATTAAGTAGTTTCCTATAGAATACATCAGATGAGAAGCACGTTATTGCGTTGCATTTTGCGATACGGTTATTGTTTATAAAGCCTCGTTGGATCCCTTGCTTGGAACGCTTTCCTCATCTTGCATTGGGGATACAATTACATACACTAAATTTTAAAAGCTAATGTTCTTTACTAGCATCAAATGTTTGTATTCTTGCTTCAACAATTCAGACACCAATCTTCATGGTCTTCACAAATGTTCAGACCAAGATTATGTCTGGAATTTAAAAGATTTAAAAGAGACTGTGACCTCTGAGTTTGTTTCGGCCTTTCTTCTCCGAGTAGTCAGATTGGAAACGCCGACCTCATCTAGATTTAATAGTAGATTATTAACCAAGGGCATAAAGCAGTATCTTCTGTCGCGGGTGACGATTTAAAACGCGAGCGTAACGAAGGACTCGAGGTTTACTCCCGAGCGTAGCGAGGGTGTCAAAAACTTAAATCACGAGCGAAGCGCGGGATTTAAGACGAGTCCTGAGTGTAGTGAGGGATTTAAGTTCACCCAAGACTAAGACAGCTTTATCACCGAGGAAAATTATCTACTAACATTGGTCGAATTATTGATAGAGAGAGTTACATTTTTGTTTAGTACATTTATTGTTGATGAGTTGATTTGAGTATTTCTCTGTTCTTTCGTCTGAGGAACTTGCGTTTCATTGTAGATAGTATACGTTGGAGATAGTGGTGGTGGTACATCGTGAGTTACGGACGAAGATAAGATGCCGGAAGTTGATGGTTGTGGCTTTGATGGATTAAGTTTTATATTTTTGTTAATTGGACTGCTTAATATGGTTTTAGGTATTCGCCATTGAGCTTTCGATATAACCCTCAGCTACTCTATCAGAGCTCCAACCACCGTGTCTTTTTATTGACGTAATATCCGCCCCTGAACCCGCCAAGAGAGTCACCGAAGTTCTTCTAAAGCAGTGACCGGTGTAGAGTTCAACATCTTTAAGTTTTAAATATTTAGCAATTTCCTTTGGCATATTGCTAATTTTATTTTGCCGATGGTTTGTCGAGTACATTTCCCATTCCGATAGTTTATAAAAAATCTATTGTTTTCCATGTTGGTGGGACGTAATGCTTGGTATTTATGAATGATTTTAGTATATTGTCCTTGTACAATGAATGACCGATTTTTCTTTGTCTTAGTTTCCTTTACATTAATCAGAAGCAACTCATTGGAATGATTTTCAACGTCCTCCACCTTTAAGTTTACAAGTTCACATCCGCGGCACCTATAACAAAGATAAGAAACAGATAAATATATAGAATAATTGCCATTACTAAGATACGAAATATTCATAGTTAAAACATGTATACTTACTTTTGTGGCCAGAACAATTTCGTCAGGAGCTTCATTAAGAATTTTTTCCACATTTTGAGTCCTAAAAATTTTAGACTTCTTTGCGCAATGCCTGGCAATGCCTAGCAATGCCTGGCTGGCAAATTACTGGCTTTTTTTAAAAGAAAATCAGAAGGGCATTGCCCCTCTTGATTTTCTATTTAAAAAAGCCAGTAATTTCTTGAATCTATTTATTTCAATGCTGTGTTTGATGCTTATTGTAGCTTTCCGTTTTGAGTATATGCACCAAAGTGTATTCGGATTCTTTGTCTTGGATAAATAATCAAAATAGACAAGAAGTACTGATTTTGAAATTGATTTTCGCACTTTCGGACTTTCGCACTTCTCCACGTTGAAAATTCTTCATAAGTTTTTAATAATTTTCCTTGGATTTTGTTGGAAGCAAATTATTTATTATTGCGGCAGCATTTGCACTGATGGAATCCGACAATTCACTGTCACTATCGCTTTGATTTAACATCGTAACGTATTTTTAGAACATTAACTTATTTATAAAAATAAATGAAAATAAACTTAACGTTTATGTATTTGAAGAAAACAAAAACGCGGCAAATTCCTAGACTAATATTTTTTTGTCGGAAAAGCAAAGGCGTCAAGCTCATATGGACTCGTCGGTTTTCGTAATTTTATTTAATAATCATAACTGCATAATAAATGCGTATTCCTTTTTCAAAAAGATGTATAATGCTTTATATACAAACTCAATGGTGTAAACACAGATGTAGTTCAGTATAAATTTCGGTAAGTATTCCAAATTTAAATCACATTCTCCCCCTAGAGGATGAATGAAATTCAGTACAATTTTCTTTCCCTGTTTTTAACAGATTAAAAATTACTATTGTTATGTTCGCTTTTTGTGGCATAGAATGTCACTTTTTTGAGCAAGTGGTACGAAAAAAATATGATTGACGTGTAAAAGTGTTTTTACAAACCTAATTACAGAAATAAAGACATTTATTATTTGAGGTGATAAACTTGAGAAAGCGGAATTTGCCATTGAAATGAAATTATGTTTATTTCTGTAAGTATATTTTTAATTTTACACGTACATTTTTGGTCACTAATTATTTATCAGTCATCATATCGCAGACATTCTTAACGCACAGAATATCAGTTTGTTGTTCTTGGTAAACCAATACTACTGTCTATTATTTTGACATAAGTGGTGGAAAAGGCTGATGACCTCTATAGTCCATCCGTCATTACCTAAGATTGAAATGAAATGGTTCTGTAAATAGGATATCAGAATCACTTTTACACGTCATATTAAAAAATAAACTAGATGGAGTCGACATCATTATCCTATCAGACTATCAATGAGAAGAAATGGCGCAACAAACTCAGGAAATTGAGGATGGATTGTTTTCCTTCCTCCATTTCTATGGTATTTTTGTTTGCAACATCATTTATATTTATCACAATCAAAAAGGGAAGGCTTTTGTGCTAAACAGCAACTTAGCGCGGGTCTTAGCGAAGTTGACCCAAACAACATAATGCCATTAGAAGGGACTGTTACACTATAACTTTAACGAGAATTAAGAGCGTCTGACTAATGATTGTGGAATTGGTCCACCGTGTGTTTGTTAGGCTGTGGACAGAGTACTGAAATTGTTATATACGAGGTCTTCGCTTTTAAGACGTTTTAAGAAAGTACCGTGACGTAGACATATAATATGTTGACGGAATGTTACTATTTTAAATATCTGAATTTATTTTTTTCTCTTTTTTTCATATTACAATCTCACTAAGACCGGTCGACGTCATCACGTCAACGCCGGCTATCGCTGAAAACCAGCGCTGGGGCTCTGTCTTGCATAGGGTCGCAGCATTATGCTGAGTGTTGGCCGTTTTGCTTGGATGTGCCGCATATTCACCCCGAAATTGTATATTTTTTGTATTTATGTGCCTTCTTTGCGCCATGTTTACCGCAAATAAACGTATTTTCTTTCTTTCTTTTATTTTTCTTTCTTTTGTAATCACTTGCAGTTTTCATCTACATTTTCTTATGTAATATTTTCTTCTGGGATGTTTTACTTGCTTATTTGACAATACTTAGATGCACCTTTGACTATCCCATTGCCTTTTTTGGTCAGTTTCCCAGAAAATGATTCACACAGAGCCGTTAGTTATCTCAGCCTGCTAAGTTTCCGCGGCGGATTTCCGGCCACCGTGTAGGCGCGGGCTCGTGGACGGTGAGCAATGGGTAGCTCGCCGTCCGATAAGGACCTGGCCTAGATTTACGGCGCGTTGTGTTCTACGCGTGCCTTAAAGAGATGTCAGCACAAGTGTAGGGGTCCACTAAGGCCGATGCCTGTCGGGGTCTTGGGAAAGGCTGGAAGGGTTACCGAGGCCCTTGGCAATACAGGCAACGGAAGGAACACGCGTGGGTTTTAGTAAGAGTCTGACACACCCTCCCGCTCTGCCCAGAGCGAGAGAAGTTATTTGAAAATTATCCACCCAAAAAAAAAAGCCTGCCAAGTTGGTAATGCCACATGTCAGTAAAAAATAGTATTTAAACTAACCAAAAGGGTAGAAATAAAAAATATACGAATTAGTTAACATATTATTTACTTAGGTATTGCAAATTAAGAATAGTTGAAAGACATGGTGACTATGATGGGTGAAGCATGTAAGATGAAAGGAATGAATATAAATGTGAGCAAGACGAAGGTCATAGTATTTGAAAGAGAAGAGGATATATCGGTGTGTGATGTGAAAATAAACGATAAGAGTGTGGAGCAATTAAATGAGTTTGTATATTTGGAGAGTCTGTCTACAAGAGATAGAAAGATTGATGAAGATGTGGAAAGAACAGTAAATACATGCGATTGTGACCAACCAGTTGATGTGGTGTGACTGGTTGTTCACAATGGTGTGCTGGTGCTTACACTTGTATATAGAAGTGAATTTTGGGTGTGGCAAAAGAGACATGAAAGCAGAGTAAATGCTGTGGAAATGCATTCCGTGCGAATTATGTGGTGTAACTATTAATGATAGGCTGAGTAATGATTAAACTGTAAGCCACCATTGTTCGTTTTAAACCCCGAGATATTGAAGAAAGAAAAGAAAGAATAACGTTTATTTGGATACAGTTCGTGAAACACAATAAAAATAACAATAAAAAAGTGAAAATAATGTTTTGAATAAATAGTGTGTGCCTCACGGCTGCACCAAAAAGGTTCATTTCAGCATTAATGCCAGACAGATGCTGTCTGACGCTGGTTTTCTAATGAACCTTTAGGGACAAGTGACGTCCAAGTACAAACAGCTTCAACATACCTAATACATATTTTTACTTATAAATTAATACATTAATTAGTAATTAAACATAATAACAAAACACAAACACAGTTTTCGTATAAAAACAACAACTGTCCCAGCAAAAACCTGTTCCTAGCGATTAGCTAGATTGATCCGTGCACGGTGCGCTCACAAAGCGCTACAGGCCGCCGACCGCGGCGGACAAATTATCGACAATTATCTAGTTACCCGACAAGAAAAATAGTTATTGTGGGTTGTTTGAATAAACAAATTGCAAAAGTATTTGAATGGACAGACTTACGTCGGCACATGATGTACAACATAGTTGAAGGAAATTCAAACAAAACGCATTATATATGGCTACGAACATTTTCCACAAAACTTCTGTGAACTGTATTCATACTTGTTTGCTTGTGGGCGGACGGCCAAAAACTACAGTGGTATTACAATAAGTAAAACTACGAGTATGGGTCAAGTTGTATTTAAGGCTGAAAACTGACGATATTTCTAGTACCCATGTAAAAATCTATCTCTTTATTTATAAATGTTGCTTAAAGTAAAGAGACGTCTTAACGTCAAAAATGTATTGATTAAGACGTTTACAACAGCTAAACTGCGGTCACTGTCAGACTACATAGAAAAGAAAGAGAAGGGCGATGACACAATGCTTGTAATTTATTGCAAAATATGAAGCAATTATCTATTTACTCAAAATTAAGTTGAGTAATCAAAAATAAAAAACAACCAAGTTCTGCATTGAAGTAAGACGTTCTTGTTATTAATGAAATACGTCACATACGTTGATATTTAGCACAGATATTTAGGATTGGAACTCAAAGTAACAGGTTAGTTTACCGTTAGTTTGGATCGAGATTTTTTTTCAAAACGTGTTTTGGTAACAACCAAGTTCTGAAAAATATGTTCAAAATGAACATATATTTTTTCCGCTACCATAAACTATACAGATTTGGCACTTTTGTTTCATAAGACAAGCCTACTTTGTTCATTTGCCTCTTATCTTAACTTTAAGTAAGGTTTATAAATAAGCTCCCTAATGTCTACAGAACCACCTATAGATACCCATCTAATCAATATTGGCTTTGCTCATAAGAGAGTCCACAAAAGGAAAGAAAATTAGTCCGAGGACTATATTCTATACTCAATATTATGAACTAGTTCTCTCTAGTTCCTTGATTGTCATATTGATTTTTCATCAAAGCTACACGCCATTTTGTATCGTTAGCCACATTTTCATAATTGAAAGGGATGTGTTGCAAAATATTAAGTGTCTATGTTTTGAACGATGCCCCAATTATTATCTGTTGTATAGCGGGAACTATTCATTGATTTGAACTATAATACGCTTACCTACTTATCAGATTCAGAGATGCGATTAGAATGGCTATAATCTGTCTCCAAAACCTCTGAAAGGAGGGAACCAATGAAATTAGGTACCAACCGACGATTATCACTGTATGCACTATGCAAGTGCACCCATTTATTTATTTTTTTGTTCCGAGCTGGAAAATCTTCATGGATGTCCTCCGCCCTGGGGCGGGCCTGTCAGACTCTTACTGACTAATAACGACCCCAGTGTTCCCCTTCCACCCTTGCTCCGGGGATCATGGGATCTATTGCGACTTCCACGATCCCCTGCTGGTGCCGGCCCCCCGGCCGCCTCAGGCCCGCTGGGGGAAATGAGGTGTAAAACTCCCCGCGACGTCCAGTTGCGTGTAACACTACGCGCCACCACCTCGGGGCTTGCTGTGTGACGGATGTATGCAAGTACACTCAGATTATTGCAGGATATGGAAACAAAGATATTGGAGTAAGTGTTTGGATGGCTAAAGTGCACTGGTAACCAATCCACTGTCTCTGCTGTCCTCTGCCTGATCAATGTTTTATTATATGCGCGGAAAAAAATGTTAGGGGGTGACTTGCACACTCAATAATGGGCCCCCGGAAACTGTCGCTAGCACTTAGTGACGTAGCAACAAGGGGGCAACATATCCTTAGGTGCAGAACAATCCCAGAGCCCGGAAAATGGTCAAGATCACTACCAGCACTTATTGGAATACTTCCTTCCCTCGAGCACGTTTGCTCTTGCGAATCTCCACTCGAGCCGGCCAATAAAGGCAAGAATAAGGTGGTAGCTCTGTTCCTCATCAGTGTTCTCTCCAGCCGGTCAATAAAAGGAAGCCAACGATGAGGAAGAAGTCTTCTCCTTGGAGATAGGGTCCGTGGGGTCACTACTGCCGAACAGCTTGCCACAAGCTGCCCTGCGGGTTTATATATATCTCTTGATCCGTCCAATCTCCGTACTAAGCTCTTTATCTAAGATCCTCGAAAGGATACTTAATAATTGTCTCATTGCCTATCTCACTAAACACAATATCATTGCAAACAATCAGTACGGTTTTAGACCAGGAATCTCAACGGAGGATGCTGTAGCTGACCTAACCAGGACATTAGTTAAAAACTTGGACAAAGGCATGAAATGCTACGGTATCTTCCTAGACTTATCTAAGGCATTTGACACAGTTTCTGTTCCCACCTTGATCTTGAAAATGGAAAGCGTTGGGATTCGTGGCCTCACATTGGACATATTTAAGGATTATCTCTCTAGTCGTACTCAACGGGTTAAAATCGACTCTACAATGAGTGATGATAGATTTATCAGCTTCGGTGTTCCGCAGGGTAGGATCCTCGGGCCTTCTCTCTTTTTGCTATACATCAATGACCTGTGTCAAACACATATTCCAAATTGCGACATATTTACGTACGCCGATGACACAGCTTTGATAGTTTATGACACTGACTGGGACAGAGCATGTAAAAGGGCGGAACAGTCGCTTCGCCTTGTAATGCAGTGGCTCTCAGAGAATTTACTCACCCTTAACGTAGCTAAGACAAAGGTCATTCGATTTTCGCTATCTAACACTCTAACTCCTCCGCTAGAATTAAGTCAAATCAAAGCCCACATTTGCTCAAGTGAGGCACCCAATTGCAGCTGCCCATTTCTGTCCTTAGTTCCGGACATAAAATATTTAGGAGTCCACATTGACTACAAACTTAGCTGGCAACCCCACATCGAAGCCCTATGTGCAAGGATCAGAAAATTAATTTATGTATTTAAGGAACTTAGGCACTCTGCTGATCCCGATTTAGCCTTGCTAGTTTATCGGAGTCTTTGCCAGTCAATTATTTTATACTATATCCCAGTTTGGGGCGGAACCTACAAAACCTCCTTAATTAAAGTAGAAAGAGCTCAAAGGACGATCTTGAAAGTCATGCACTATAAGCGCAGGGACTTTTCGACCACTCAACTTTATTCAGAAGCTGAAGTGTTGACTGTGAGGCAGCTTTTTGTGCACCGTGCTGTGCTGCGAAAACACTCTATGTTACATCTAGACATTGATAAGCTGAAAAGACGCAAAGGCACTCCCGTGTGCGATATAGTCCAATGCCGTTCCAAATTTGCCAGCCGACAGTATGCGGCGACTAGCTCTCGACTGTATGACAAAATAAATAAACTTATACCCATATACTCCCTGAATAAACACGAAGTTAAAATCAGACTAACAAACTGGTTGCAGAAGTTAACGTATGACGAAACCGAGAATCTTATTACAATTGTTTCATAATAGAACTAATACTGTATTTAAATTAAGCCACTATTTGTTTAATATTGCTCGCGCAAGTTTTAGAAATAAGTTAAATTATAATATTTCCGACCGCAGTTTTGAGCTATATTTCCTTCCCTCCCAATTCCCATACAACAGAACGAGAGGCACGCTTGTCGCACGCCGAATCAGAGGCACTTCCTCCGCGGCGAAAAAACCAATTACCGCATATATATCCAGAAAAAACATTCTCGCATCAGTGTGTGTTGTTCTACTGCAACCGCTCACGTTCCGCGCCCCGCTCCGCAAATAATCAGAGTGTGTTGTTCTACTGCAACCGCTCACGCACCGCGCCGCACCGCAAATAATCCGCTACTATATCAAAACTCTAAACTCTCTCTATTTATAAGTGTTGGCCGACACAAGTGTAACATTTAAAAAACAAGTGATAGTGCATCACAGTGAAAGGAAGAAAGTCGTGAACACGTGGGACGTCTGCTAAGGCTGCCCCTTGAGTCAACGTGCTTCGTCCAGAAGGTTCTCAAGTAAGTCCATCCATCCCTTTTTCTTACTCAATCTCATATTCCTCTTTTGCTCAATTCTGTGTGTCGTCCAATCTTCCAACCCGCAATAAAACAAATAAATTACAATATGCGGGGCATATTGGTCCTTCGAAGTCGAAAAAACCGCTTCAACTTATACTCCACAAGTTTTTTGGCCACTTCGAGCCGGATAAAAGAATCAACCCTACCTACCCAGGATTTAGGTCGAAATACCTAAAATATAAAGTTCATAAAACCGCCATATTGAACGCATACTTACGTTCGTACACTTTCGCTAGATACATTAGTCATTGAGAATTACTGTACCAACTTAATATTTCGCCTATTGCATTGAAATAGCATAGGTAAATATTCTAACCGCTAATTATCGTGAGTTAGTTAAGCTAACTTACCTACAACTTATATTCAAACCGCATTCCTTTGTTATACTCGATTAGAATAAAATTATTATTCTAAATCTACCCGCTTTATTTAATATTTTGTACGCTATATTTTCAAGGACTTGGAAGATCTTAAAATGAAAGTTAAATTACTTCAAGCTAAAAATCAAGCAATCTTTGAACGTTTATCGTCACTATATGAAACTGCTAAGAAAAAAAATACGTCTGATATAGAGCTTCGTTCAGCGGAAACATTTATGGCAGACTCGGAGATAATCTCAGTCACTCGTCAAGAATTTAGTACCAATTTAGATAAAATAAATACATATTCTTTACAATTAAATCCTGATCATAAAATCGATTACAACAATCTGACATCTTACGACGGAATATACACTCGCGTACAACGAGTGCGATCACTTATCGCCGAAAAGTGTTCCAGATCATTAGATGACTCAGTGTTTCATGATAACGCAAACCCATATAAAGGTGCGATCATACTGCCACCGATTCAAATTCCGTTCTTTGATGGTAGGATTGACAACTGGCCTGTTTTCTATGAATCATTTAAAGCAAATATCCATAGTAATTTAAAACTTACAGATTCTCAACGTGTGCAGTATTTAATAGGTAATTTAAAAGGAAACGCACTGCAAATTATCGCCGGAATTATTCCCTCAGGTGATAACTATACCGCTATTTGGAACAGTTTAGTTCAAAAATATCAAGATAAGCGACCACTAGGCTCACATTACATGTCTAACATATTATATATGAAACCCGCAATTAATAATTCCACATCTTTAAATAGTTTCATTGAAAGTTTTCACGCTTCTGTTTCAGCTTTAGAACAATTAAAAATTAACGATTTAAAGGATTTCATTTTGCTAAATTTAGCTTTGAGAAAGTTAGACCCCGCAACCGTACATATATTCGAAATGAATAAGAGAGATGATGAAATTCCTACTTATACGGATTTCGTTGAATTTATAAAATCGCAAGTTAAAATATTGGATCGCACTATTTCATCTCGAACCGCGTTAGTGAGTAACAACCCTAATAAAAATAATTCTTCTCGTAATCAGTCACGTGATAGTACAGTACATGCTTTTGTTGCTTTTGATAATAATCAAACCTGTTTGTATTGCAATAAAATTGATCATTGTAAACTTTACACTTGTCCAATCTTTCAATCACTCTCAGCCAATTCGCGTTTGGATTTTATTAAAAACAAACGTGGATGTGTAAACTGTCTTAGTGTAACGCACACTGCTTCACAGTGTAAATCTATACATACTTGTAGGACGTGTAACAAAAGACATCATTCTCTTTTACATCTAAAACACAGTTCGCAGCCGCCTAGGTCTGTCTCGACTGACGCTGTCACTAGCTCAGCGAATTCGCAACAGGTGGCGCTGTGTGCGTGCTCTCGCGTTGATGCAAACATACCGCGTACTACTGTACTTCTGTCAACTGCGCAAGTCTATGTTGATAACAAATATAAAAAATACGTTTCTGTGAGATGTTTAATAGATAACGCTTCGCAAAATAATATAATTACTTCCGCTTGTTGTAAAAAACTACAATTAAACATTATACCGCTTTCAAACTCAATTATAAAGAGTGTCGGATCCTCTTCGCGGCCTATCATAGGTTACGTTGAGACAATCGTTACTGCTAAAAACAAAACAAATTCTTTTAAAATTACCGCTCTTGTTGTCGATTGTATCACGGATAACTTACCATCTCACTTTGTTGACACTTCTGCAGTGCAACATTTGTTTGATTTACCGCTCGCTGACCCACTGTGGTACGTACCTGGTGAGGTTGAATTGCTTCTAGGGGCAAAATTGTTCCCGTATTTACTACTTCATAATAAAATTATCTCACCTACCGCTCCGTCCGCTAGTGAAACCGTGTTTGGTTACATTCTTATGGGTGAGGTACCCGCTAGTTTATATAATAATAATATAGTCCCGCTGAATTAAATACCGCTTCATATTTTTCTACCGCGCTAAATATAGATAATTCACATTGTTTTCTGTCTTTAGACGAATCTTTACATAAATTTTGGAACATCGAAGAAATAATTTCAAAACCTTTTATGAGCCCTGCTGAACTGGAGTGTGAACAGCTGTACGCTTCTACTGTGTCACGTGACTCCAGTGGTGGGTATTGTACCGCGTTACCATTCTGTAAACGTCCAGATTCACTTGGAAATTCTTATGCTGTCGCTTATCGACGTCTAATTAATTTGGAAAAAACTAAGCTTCGCGACCCTGTTTTGCGCGCTAATTATAATGAAATAATTCAAGAGTATATCGATCAAAATTATTTAACTGAAACTACACCTAGTTCTGTTGATCAGACTGTAGGTTATTACATACCGCATCACCCTGTTATTAGGAATGATAAACAAACAACTAAAGTTCGTATCGTTCTTGACGCAAGCGCTAAGTCTCATAATGGCGTGTCATTGAATGACTTGTTACACACAGGGCCGAATTTACAGGCTGATATATTTTTATTACTTTTAAATTTCCGCTTGTGCTCTATTGCAGTTACAGCTGACATAAAACTGATGTATCTTCGAATTGCTGTTATTGATGAGCATCGAAAATACCAAAAAATATTGTTTCGTTTTAATACCGCTGAACCTATTCGCGAATTTCAATTTAATCGAGTTGCATTTGGTCTCAAGCCCAGGCCCTTTCTAGCCATGCGCACTGTGCGCCAGCTATCAGAAGATGAAAAACACCGCTTCCCGCGCGCATCCATTGTTGCTTCTCATGAGCTATACATGGATGATTTAGCTAATTCGACCCCGTCTCTGGAAGAAGCCAAGATTCTTTCCGCTGAACTTATCGCCTTATTTAAGGCTGGGGGCTTTGACCTTACTAAATGGGCAAGTAATTCCTTGGAACTACTAGAGGCCATCCCACATTCCAATCGCTCTTTTATTAATTTCTCTGATGGATGACTACATCTAATTTGGATAATAGTTGTACTAAACGCTCCATACTTTCCACTATTGCCCGTCTGTGGGATGTTCTCGGTCTTGTGGCTCCTGTAGTTTTATTCGCGAATTTACTCATAAAAGAACTATGGAAATTAAATACAGATTGGGATGAAACTCCACCCGATTCTATTGTACTTCTCTTTCAAAAATTCAAAGAGCAATTACCTTTACTTTCTTCTTTAAAATTAACTCGCCATGTAGCCGTTACTATGGGTTGCGTGACAAATATAGTGGGTTTTGCTGATGCCAGCTTGAATGCATATGGCTGCGTCATATACTTACATGTCACTGATACAAATGGTAACACACACGTAAATTTGGTGTGTGCTAAATCCAAAGTTGCACCTGTTAAGGTCATATCTCTAGCTCGTCTAGAGCTCTGTGCCGCTGTTCTTTTGTCTAAATTAATTAAATTAGTTTATGACACTTACCGCTCTCGTACCGCTATCAATAATATATTTGCCTTTTCCGATTTTACAATTACGCTTTCATGGATTCATTCCTCACCGCATAAATAGAACATTTTTGTTAGTAACCGCGTCGCTAAATGTCAAGAAAATCTTGATCCTAAGCATTATCATATTAACGGAACCAATTTCGTTGGAGCCAAGGCTCAACTGCAAGAACTACTTGTTAACCGCTACCGCATAGAGTGGAAAATGATTCCACCCCGCGCTCCCCACTTTGGAGGGTTGTGGGAATCAAATATTAAATCTACTAAAACGCATTTATACCGTGTTATCGGTTCTCAACTCCTTACCTATGAGGAGCTTTCGACTGTTCTCACTGAAATTGACGCAGTTCCAAATTCAAGACCACTCTGTGTCCTGAATGAGGATCCGTACCTAGAACCGCTTACACCCGCTCATTTTATAATGGCTTCTCCGTTAACTTCGTTGCCTGTCGTGAATGTTCCCGAAACAACGAAATCTCTGACTTGCCGCAAAAAATTGCTTGACCAGATGGTTTGTAGTTTCTGGAAGAGGTGGCGTTTAGAATATTTACATAATCTTCAAGTCAGACAAAAATGGTTGAACGCCGCAGACGATATTAAGATTGGTACAGTGGTTCTCATGCATCAGGATGATGTCCCTCCTTTACGTTGGCCAATGGGTGTGATCACTGAAGTTTTTCCCGGCAAGGATGGGACAACCCGCGTTGCTATGGTAAAGACATGCAGTGGCTCTTTCAAGAGACCCGTTGTCAAACTATGTCCTTTACCTTCTCAATAACGTCACCGCGTAATTACCTAATTTAGCTGTAGTTAGCATATTTAAAATATTTTCTTTTCTTAGTCCGCTTTAATATAATTTCTTTCCTTTTGAGAATATTACATATCCTCAAAGCCGGGCAGGATGCTCGCGCAAGTTTTAGAAATAAGTTAAATTATAATATTTCCGACCGCAGTTTTGAGCTATATTTCCTTTCCTCCCAATTCCCATACAACAGAACGAGAGGCACGCTCGTCGCACGCCGAATCAGAGGCACTTTCTCCGCGGCGAAAAAACCAATTACCGCATATATATCCAGAAAAAACATTCTCGCATCAGTGTGTGTTGTTCTACTGCAACCGCTCACGTTCCGCACCCCGCTCCGCAAATAATCAGAGTGTGTTGTTCTACTGTAACCGCTCACGCACCGCGCCGCACCGCAAATAATCCGCTACTATATCAAAACTCTAAACTCTCTCTATTTATAAGTGTTGGCCGACACAAGTGTTACATTTAAAAAAAACAAGTGATAGTGCATCACAGTGAAAGGAAGAAAGTCGTGAACACGTGGGACGTCTGCTAAGGCTGCCCCTTGAGTCAACGTGCTTCGTCCAGAAGGTTCTCAAGTAAGTCCATCCATCCCTCTTTCTTACTCATAATCTCATATTCCCCTTTCGTTCAATTCTGTGTGTCGTCCAATCTTCCAACCCGAAATAAAACAAATAAATTACATCCCCGCATATTGGTCCTTCGAAGTCGAAAAAACTGCTTCAACTTATACTCCAAATATATTATTATGTTGTTGCTATCTACAAGTACTTGCATGGCACTCAATACTAGTTGTATGTTGTTATTATATTTCGAGGAACATTGGCTCCTAAAACACAGGCTTTAGGCCTAGTTTAGGAGGCATCAGTTCGCCATTTAATATGACTGTATTGTACAATATTCGTTTAATCCTTGTGTACTTATGTATGGTTTTCAAGTGTACCAATAAACATTTTTATTTATTTATTTATTTATTTATCTTATCCTAGACCTGTTCCGGCAAAGTGACCTTTACCGGCACAGACATAGAGTTTGGCGGAGGTATTATTATCATTAAAAATGTCCGTGACGTATCTTGGGACGCTTGAGTCCCGGAGCTTTGGAAGGCGAACGAGGGGCCGCACCCAGCTCGCAGAGGCCCATTAGACGTTTTTTTTTTTTTTTTTTTTTTTTTATTTGTGATGGGTTTGCTCTTGACCTTAGTCTATGCCAGAGGCGACAGAAACAAAGTCGACGATGGAGCGAGCTTACCCAGAAGAAGCCTGTTCACTCTCACTTTGAAGAGATTAGGGTTATATGCGTTCGGAAACACAGACGCAGGCAGAGAGTTCCATTCCTTTGCTGTGCGCATTATAAAAGAAGTTTGGAAACGCTTAGTGCGAGTTGGTGGGATAGCCACCAGGAAGGGATGGTAACCTGAAGTGCGCCTAGATGACCGATAATAGAAGGGGGCCGGTGGAATGAGGTCGTGGAGTTCCTGAGTTTTTAATGAAACGGGGTGCCAACCGATTACTGTCCCGATTATTATTATTATTATAACGCAAAATTATAAAGTGATTTTCTCCTAAAGTACTGATTCAATTTTTATAGTGTTACGAACATGGTCTTTTTAAAACCACACTGAATAGGTCTGAAACTTGCAATCGTTATTTTACCAGCAAATCGCTTTTAAATTTTGCGAAATCATGCTCAAGACTGCAGGTACTTGAAGGACCGGATCGTTCGTGCGTTTCCTCAAGCTTTCGCATGATTAAATTTCGAACGAAAACGCCTGTGAGTATGGCCTTACTCCTTCAGTTGTTAATGTCATAAGCCATGAGGCCACTTGTTACTTAGGCTTATTATTAAACCAGGGCTGATGTTAGCCCTTAATTGCCGCCAGCGTTTATTAGGCATGCCCTCTTTGACTAGGGACTGTTTATACATTAGGGCTTTGATACCCTATCAAATTGTGTTAAGGATAAGCGTATTAGCTTGTCAGACAAGCAGTGTTTCATTTTCGGCTGTTTTTAAAGAAGAGGTGGACTGATGACCTTGTGAAGGCCGCAGGAAACCGCGGTGCTAGGGGAAAGCCTATATAGAGGAGTGGGTGTCTTTCGGCTAAAATGATGATGATGGAGGTGATAATGATCTCGCATTTGTGGTCGTCAATAATCATATTAAGAACTTAAGATAAACGTACCGACTATTTAATCCTTCTTGTATAGGTGCGACCAGTAGGAGAATACTTACTTTTTTATTTTATTTCTTGGTGGAAAATCCTCATGGATGGATAAAAACAACGCCGGTGTTCCCCTACTCCCATACTTGCACCGGGGATCGAGGAGAATACTTAACTTATGCCAACTTATAATATTTTATGTCAAGACGTGTCCCCGATGGGATTTCTCATCGGAAAAAATGAAGAACGTCCGCACAAGTTTTCATCGCCTATTAAGTACGTAATCAGACTATAATGTTCCCACTGCTGGGACACAGGGCTCCTCTCAGTGAGAGGGATCCCCTATTAATTAATTTTCAAAAATCCTTTTTTAGAATAGAATAGAATAGAATACTCATTTATTATGTACACCATAAAAGTTACAGATACAAATGTTGAAATTTTACAAGGGGTGACACAATGGGCGGTCTTATCGCTAAAAGTGTTTTTTTCATTTTTTTTTCTTTCTTTTTTGTGCTTACTTTGGTTATTTAAGGGGCTTATGGCTAAGTAATAACAGCCGCACGGGTCGATCGATTAGGTTAAGCTTCGCTTGCTGCGGTTGGTCCGTGGATGGGTGACCATCTTTACATACCAAGACCCCTACGTGCCTCGGAAAACACGTTAAGCCGTTGGTCCCGGCTGTTATTTGTGGATCTTTGAAAGTCGTTACGGGTCGCCCAGTAACTGGGTTGTGGAGGTCAGATAGGCAGTCGCTCCATGGCAAATACTGGTATTCAGCTGCATCCGATTAGACTTGGAACCGACCCCAACGTAACTGGGAAAAGGCTAAGCAGATGATGACTTTGGTTATTTAAAGGATTCCAGGGGGGTAACCATCACCTCTTATATCAGTATTATTATAATATTACTTTACAGTGGGAAAGTGATGGAGCTATACAGTACTTATAGCTCCATCACTTTCTCACGCTAAAGTAATATTGAAATAATACTGCTATAAGAGGTGATGGTTACCCCCCTGTGCATTATTGCGTGTTTCTAAGACTCAGCTGTTTAAAATAAAAATCAAAAGTCATTTATTCAAACTAGGCTGAGAATCAGCACTTTTCGAACATCAAAATTACACAAGACTGTCCCCCAAAACGCCCGCCCTTCACCACTTCCTAGTTGATTTAGCTGGGAAGAAGTGGCGCAACAAACTCCGCAGCAGCAGCTGTCTGTTCAGTTAGAAAGAACTGGATCCTATACAATAGTATGCAAAATAATTTACACTAAAATATATATTAATAAAATATTAAATTAAATGATTAAATTAGCCATATATCAGCTAGCACACGCCACTATACCCACAAAAAAAAAACATCGAAAACTATACTCAAGCAGAAATAAAAAATAAAAACGGGGCAAGTACGTGTCGGACCACGCATAATGAAGGGATCCGTAATTGGGAAGTTGGGATGAATTTATCCAAAAAACAATCTTAACATTGTAGTTCAACAACATGTTCTCCCTTACATCGATATAAGCCACAGTCAATTCTCCAACTGCAAGTTTAAGTTGGTCGACTATTACTCGTTAACTCGTAAAGCCCACTAAGACTTAGATGTGATAGTTTTCCTTTTCATTTCATTATATGTACTACTGCCATGAATTGTTTCACATCTCCTTAAACAACCATTTAGCTGGCAGGGGGGGAGACACTTGACTCTAACAATAATTGATATTACGCAAACGGGTTATTGAATCAAAAAGTGGTGTTCGTAGACCCGCAATATTTTTGAACGTCCTATCCAACGATACCCCACACTAAGTGCAAGGGCATTTTGCCGGCGTGATTGATATGTATAGGTCCTATGCCAAATTACAGCTTTCTAGTACTAAGCGCCTCTGAGCTACAGCGGGGACAGACAGACAGACAGACGGTCATGGCGACACTATAATGGTTCCTTATAGTAATCCCTAACTTAATACTTAAATAAAATCCCCCAGTCATAAAGGCCCGCTTACATACAGGTGTTGGAGGAATGTAGACAATTCCCTAGCTAGTCAATGGCCAGTAAAAAAGTTTTTTTACTGCCCCTCTACTCCGCTTGGTGGCGCTGTCGTTGCGCGCTCTCGTACGTTTTCTGTCAAGTCATGTTAACTAGCTTTTATGTTTTCTATTAATAAAACCGTGTTGTAATACCTAAATAGTTATCATTTCTACAGGTTATGGTTGGTTTACTGAGAGATCTAATCAGCACCTCCCTGGATAGCTGTACTAATGTCGAAGACTATGTGAATAGAATCATGAGTACAGCACACAAGTTAAGGAACATTAATTTTAAAGTAGAGGATGAGTGGTTAGGAACTCTAATGCTAGCAGGTTTACCGGAAAATTATAAACCGATGATAATGGGAATTGAGAGTTTTGGAGTAAAAGTATCATCCGATTTCATTAAGACAAAACTATTGCAAGAAGTGCAAGATTCAGAGTCTTCAGCTTTTCATGCAAAACACAAGTACAATAAAAACAATTCAAATAGCCAACCTAACCCTAAGGGGAAAGGACCCCGTTGCTTTAATTGCAACAAATATGGGCATATTAAGTCCCAATGCACTGCAAAGAAAACTACTAATAATGTTTTTAGCCATTTTTTCAGCTTATAGCACATTGAATCAAGATTATTGGTACATAGATTCCGGCGCAACAATGCATATGACGAGGCGTGCTGATTGGATGTATGATTTAGAACCTCCTCCGATCCAAAAGATAATGGTGGCCAACAATGAAACAGTCTCTGTGCAACAGATAGGTAAAGTAAACATCCAAACTACTGCTTATTTTTTATTGGAGAAAATCATATTATAACAAGCGAAAACAACTACATAAACTTCATAAGCTTACTAAATGAGTCCCTTCGAAATGTTACACACACCAACGTAGTAGTTTGTCTTCCTACGTATAAGATGGGATCACTTGTATATAACTTCAAAGTTGAGATATTTAACAACTTGCTTCACCTAGACAACCAAAACCATAAGTACGCATACATCTTCGACAGCAATCTTCTTACACTACGGGCAGAATCAATAAATACGGAATCAAAAATATATATGACAATATTATGAGTAACATTCAGATTGATTTAGACTTATACTGTCAGACAAACAGACATACGAATAATAATACCAGACAAGAATGTGATAAGATCTTAACGACTCCCATTGGTGACGAACACAATTCAAACCCGAAAGAAAACCCCAACTTTTTTCGTTTATAACAGTATACATATTCTTCATCAAAATATTGCTGGACTCCTGAATAAAAGTGACACGCTTACTGTGTATTTGGAAGAACTAGAAAACAGTAAAAGACCGATCGATACTATATGCATAACCGAAACTTTTATGACACCTGAACAGGAAGGACTTCTAAATTTACCAAACTACAGCCTAGCAACAAGTTTCTCCAGACGTAACAGAAGAGGTGGCGCGTGCATTTTGACCAGGGTTGGCCACAAGTATAAAGCGTTAAACTTAGGGAAATATTCTGTAATCAACGTAATTGAATGCTGCGCTATAGAATTGACAGAACACAAGATTGTTATTGTATGTATTTATAGGGTGCCGCAATCTAATTTGGATACATTTTTCGAAAATTTAAATAATATTTTGCACTTGTGTTTAAAATTGAATACTAAAAAGGTTGTCTTATGTGGGGACTTTAATATCAACTCATTGAAAAGAAATAAACAAACCTTAGACTTCCAATATACATTTTTAAATTATAATTTAAAATTACAATTTTCTCAACCCACTAGGTTAAGCAGTGGGACCTGCTTGGACAATATAGCACATAATGTAAAAGGTTGTAAGGGAGAAATTATAGAATTGGGCCTGTCAGATCATTCCGCACAACTTTTGAAATGTCCTGTTAAGAAAACATGTGTCCTAAAGCATTGGAAAATAAAAAGACGGAATTATTGTCAAGATAATGTAGAGAAATTTAGGAATTGCATTGAAGGTCTCACTTTTTCAGACATATATACAACTAGTGACGTCAATGAGGCCTACGCCCATTTTCTTGACCTATTCAGGTGTTTTTACGATCTTTGCTTTCCCTATGAAACAATAACAAAATCGATTACTAAAAAAGTAAAATGGATCACTAATGGTATAAGAATATGTAGTAAAAAGAAGCGGCACTTGCTATGGCAATATAGAACACATCCCACCCCAAAGAATAAACAATCATTTAAGACATATTCTGCAAGGTATAAAAGAGTTATAACGTTAACACAAACATCACGAAATAACTACTTCATTAAGACGTCCCAAAATAAATCTAAAGCGGCATGGACCATAATTAATAATTCTAAGACCTGCTTCCCTAAAGAACCAATAACGCAAATTCAAACAGAGACACAGAAAATCACGAATCCATTAAAAATAGCTCAGGCTTTCAACAAGTTTTATATTAATCAAGTTACCAAACCAAAAAATAAAAATATACCAGAAATTAACGTACGCTCAAATACTTCAAACTCTTTATTTATGCAGCCCACTTTACCTCAAGATATAAATAATCATATTAACTCACTTCGAAATACCTATAGTGTTGGTTATGACGGAATATACACTAAAGTTATCAAAGAAGTGTCTCAATACATAGCTCCACATCTCAGTCACATTATTAATATGAGTATTTCTAACGGAATCTTCCCTGAGAAATTAAAAACGTCAATAATTATACCCTTGCACAAAAAAAATGATAGACAAATTATGTCAAACTATAGGCCTATTGCGTTGATACCTGTCTTTTCAAAAATATTTGAGAAAGTCATTTATAAGTCATTGTACAACTACGAGGGCGGCACTGAAAATTTCGGGAATCAAGGAAGTGACACAACATTACTATTTAAAAATGTATTTATTGCTTTTCGAAGTATTCTCCGCGAAATTTGACACATTTTTCCATACGATGGAACCAATCATTGAAGCAACCATTCCATTCGGAAGTTGGGGTCTCCAAAATGGCCGTTTTGTAGGCGTCCACAGCTTCTTCAGGTGATGAAAATCTCTGTCCACGCAATTTATTCTTTATTTTAGGGAAAGTATAGAAATCATTAGGGCTTAGGTCGGGGCTGTACGGCGGATGGTCTAATAATTCTATGTTTTCTTGCTCTAAAAACTCTTTTGTTCGGTGCGCGGTGTGAGAACTCGCATTGTCGTGATGGAGGATGATGCGGCGGTTGCAGTTCTCTTTACGGAGTTCAGAAACGACCTGTGGCCAACAAATGCTAGCATACCATTCTGCATTAACCGTTCTTTGTCCCTCAAGAGGAATAGTCGTAACATGGTCGGTTTTGGAGACAAACGTGGCACACCATTTTTTTTTCAACACTCCGTGAACGAACAATTTTTGTTGGCTTACTCATTTTCGAACACCCAAACTCGTGACTGGTTTTTTGTTTCGGGTTCGTACGCGTATATCCAGGATTCGTCACCTGATACGATGTTGTATACAGCATTTGAGGATCCTGCGTGGAATCTTTCGAGAGTTCTGACACACCAAGTAACGCGAGCCGCTTTTTGCTCTTCACACGAATTACGAATGCGGGAAAACAACTTTTTTACACCTAATTGTTCATGCAAGATTATTTGTATTTGACTCATGCCAATGTCTAAAGTTGCCTGAATTTCGCGATATGTCTTTAGTTGCGTGTGAGGTGCTTCTTGAGGTAACTAATAAAAGTCGATTGTAGTTCTGATGGTTAAATTTTATTTGGAATTATGCCTATTGATATTCGTTTTTATTATAGTACAAGTATTTCTTAGCCTACAGTGTTTACGATTTACAACCCACCAATCACAAGAGGGCGCTCGATCCGCCGCGCCGCGGGGCGCGCGGGAGAGGTCGTCCGCGCAGGGCAAGTACTCGCGACACTATAAAACGCGAGAGCGCGCGCGCGTCGATCCTTTTCTCGGGCTGCCGACGTTGCGTGAAGATCTCTGCGTGTCACCGTGTGTCCACCTCTGCTGCCTCATGATTTTCACGCACGTCGTCAGCCTTGAGTACCAACCGCTCTTTTCAGAGCGTTCTCTTGTTTCTTGCCAGAGTGTCGTGAACGCGTCTTTTTCAAGACGGTCTGTTTCTTGTTTCTTGTCAGAGTGTCAATAACGTAACGGTATGGTTCTTGGTATCTGGTAAGGTTCTTGGTATCTGGTAAGGTTCTTGGTATCTGGTAAGGTTTGTGGTTCCTTGGTACTTGTGTCACTACATTACTCCCCCCTAAGTGAAACGTACGTTCGGTTTCACTGTGCGGCCGGTTCTTGTGACGTAGGTATGTTTCTTACTCGCTGCGGTCGGTGTAGGCGGTTCGGTTGTTGCGTTGTGTTGACCTTGAGTCGGCGTATGCGTCGGAGATGACGACAAGCTTGATGTTTCTGTGTCTTCATTGTACATGTACGCCGGCTTCAATCTGTCGACTGATATAATGGCGGTGCGAAGAGGTAACCGCAACGTAAACAACTTCCCGTCTTCACTGCGTTGTAATACTTCGAACGGGCCGTCGTAAGGTGGTGTGAGTGGGGGGCGCACAGTGTCGTTACGTACGAACACATGCGTACACGTAGCGAGGTCCTTGTACACGAATGTGTTCGTGTTTGATGTGTGCGTTCTTCTTACCGGCGATAGCGAGGTCATTGTTTCGCTCAGCTGTCAAACGAATTCGGCGTCTTCAATTTTCGGCGTTGTAGGCACGAAGAAGTCGGACGGAATACGTAATGTGGTACCGTACGTCATTAGGGCTGCGCTGACGGAGGTGTCTTCACGAAGTGCGGTACGTAGTCCTAGAAGAACTGTGGGTAATTCCTCGCTCCAGCGTGTTGCGGCTGCTCTCGCCATCAGTGCGGCCTTTAGTGAGCGGTGCCATCGCTCGACTTGACCGTTCGCTTGCGGGTGAAATGCAGTGGTGCGAATGCGTGTGATACCGAACTTCTTCATCAGTGATGTGAATAGCGCAGATTCAAACTGTCGTCCTTGATCCGTTGTGAGCCGTAGCGGGCATCCGAAACGTGAAATCCACCCGTCGTACACGGCTTTTGCTACTGTCTCGGCGGTGACGTCATGTGTGGGTATTGCTTCGGGCCACTTGGTGTAACGATCTATCATCGTGACGAGGTATCTGTAGTCACCTGAGGGAGGTAGTGGTCCGACGATGTCAACGTGTATGTGTTCGAAGCGTGCTGATTCTTGAAATTCACTGAGCGGGCTCTTCACGTGTCGTTGAACTTTCGCGCGTTGACAGCTGATACAAGACTTCGCCCACGTAGCTACGTCTTTGTTCATGGAAGGCCAGAAGTATTTTGTTGCGATAATTTTTCTTGACGTTCGAACTCCGGGGTGACTCAAATCGTGTTGCGCTTTGAAGGCGGCAAAACGGTAGGTCGGCGGTACATACGGTCGAATGTTGTTTGTTGACGTTTCGCACAGTATCGGCCGCTGAACTCCAGGTATAGCTATGCGGGTGAACTTGAGTTTGGGGTTGTTCAGACACGACTGCAGTTCGGAGTCGTTTTCATATTCTTGAATAAGTTGGTTGTAGTCAATTGTCGAGTTCAGTAGTTCGATTTCTTCGATTCGTGATAACGCGTCAGCTGCTTCGTTCTTATCGCCGTGAATATACTTTATGATTGAGCAGAACTGGCTTATGTAGTGAAGTTGTCTCTCTCTTCTCGGTGTATCACTGCTGTTCGGTGTTCTTGTCAGTGCGTACGTAAGAGGTTTGTGATCCGTGAATATTGTGAGATCGTTGCCTTCTATTAGCCGACGTAGATGTTGCACAGCGGTGTACATTGCTAATAATTCGCGATCGTACACGCTGTAGCGTCGCTGCGTCTCGCTCATAGTTTTTGAATAGAATGCGAGAGGTTTCCACACGTTGTCGATTTTCTGTTGCAGGACGGCACCGATGCTAGTGTTCGATGCGTCGGTAAACAAACACAGCGGTGCGTTGGGTATCGGGTGCGTTAGCGTGGTTGCCTCGAGTATGCTTTGGCGGCATGTCTCAAATGCTTCTTCGGCTTCCGGCGTCCAGGTGATTGGTGATTTGTCGTTCTTTTTGCTATTATGAAGGTATTTGTTGAGTAGGTTTTGATGTTCGGCTTGATGAGGTAGGCAGCTGCGGTAAAAGTTTATCATGCCCAAAAATCTTCGTAGTTCTTGTATTGTTGTTGGTTTTGGATAGTTAAGTATGGCTTCGATGCGATCTTGTGTGGGTTTGATTCCATCCTGCGTAACTTCGTATCCGAGAAACTGTATTTTGTTCGTGCCGAACTCGCATTTTTGAATGTTGAGGGTAATTCCGTACTTATTCAATCGCTCGAGTACTTGATGTAAGTGGTGCTGATGTTCTTCTTCATTATTCGAGTAGATGAGCAAATCGTCGACGAAACAATATACGATGTTGTCGAGTCCGCGTAGTACTTCATGCATGAATCGTTGGAACGTTTGGCCTGAGTTGCGTAGGCCAAACGGCATGCAGGTAAACTCAAAGAGACCGAATGGTGTTATAATGGCGGTCTTCGCAGCGTCTTCTTCTTCGTTTGGTATGGAATAATAGGCCATTTTCATATCGAGTTTTGAAAAGATTTTCTTCCCGTGTAATTGGTACGTAAAGTCTTGCATTCTCGGAATTGGGTAGCGGTCGGGTATTGTCACAGCGTTTAGTCTTCGGTAGTCTCCGCATACACGTAGTGAGCCATCTTTTTTCTTAACAACGTGTAATGGACTGGCCCATGGGCTTTTCGATGGTTTACAAATACCCATGTCCATCATCTTCTCGAACTCTAGTTTTGCTGCGTTGTACTTGTCGGGAGGAAGTGGGCGTGGCCTTGAGTAAATCGGTTGGCCTGTTGTTTCGATGTGATGTTTCACGTCGTGTTTTGCGGGAGTCTTGAGTGAGATTGGTCGCAAAACGTCTGGATACTGTTTCAATATGTCGTGGTATACGTGGTTGCGGTCGATTAAATAGACGATTTCTTCTGTAGCTTGAATTTTTACGGCGTTTACTGTGATGTTGGTAACGCGGTCGATGAGTTTCCTTTGATGCAAGTCGACTAGTAATTTGTGATGTACGAGGAAGTCTGCGCCCAGTATCGATGTCTTGATGTCGGCGACGACGAATGTCCATTTGAAGCTTCTACGTAAACCTAAGTTGAGTTCGAGTGTACGTTCTCCGTAGGTACGTATCTGTGTGCCGTTTGCTGCGAATAGTTTGTAGGTACTGTCTGCTGGTCTTGCATATTTCGTGTTTCTTGCTGCTAAAACTGATATGTCGGCTCCGGTGTCGACAAGGAACTTTTCTCGATTCTTGGTATCGATGATGCAGAGGCGGTGGCTTCGTTGGCTTACATCGACTTCTGTGGCGGAAGTCGATGTAAGCCAACGAAGCCACCGCCTCTGCATCATCGATACCAAGAATCGAGAAAAGTACGTTCTAGTTCTAGTCGACGTACGTTCTAGTTTTCCTTCTTGATTTTCGAACAAGGTGATTCGCATTTGCGTGCGTTGTCACCAAATCGGTAGTGATAATAACACAGCCAATCAGCGTCGCCCGGTTTGCTTGATCCGCGGGAATTTTGACGCGAATTGCTGCGTCGGCGCGAAGATGACGGGTAGCGGTAACGGGGACGAGAGTCGCGCTGTTGTTGGCTGGTGCGTAGCTCGGCGATTTCGAGCGATAACTTTTCTATTCGTTTTGACAGCATTTGTACCTCCAAATTCATGATGGCTGACGGTGAGTGATGATTTCCGCAGCTTGACGTATTTGCTGTGGTGATTGCGGCGACTGATGCTGGTTCGTAGTGCTCCATAATTTTGTCGGCCATTGCAGCTAGGACATCAAGCGTGGATTCCGTGTTCACTGAGATAATGGCGCGAATTTGCGTGGGCAGCTGATTGAGCCACATGACTTTGAGTGCTTCGTCTGACATTAATTTGCCGTTCAAATCGCGCATCTTGCGGAGTAACTGGCTAGGTTTCTGATCGCCGAGTTCGAGTCCAGCGAGTAATTTCTGTAGCTGGCGTTGGTCCGATTCTTGATACGTTGATATTAGCCTGTTCTTCAGTGTGCTGTATTTGCCCGTAGTCGGTGGGCTCAAGATTATGTCGCTGACCTGTTCTATGTCGCTATATCCCAGGAGTGGAACGACGAGGTTGAATTTTTGGTCTTCACTGATTTTGCTGGCGGCTATGGCGGTTTCGAATTGCGCGAACCATAGCCGCGGATTTTGACGATAAAATGGTGGCAAACGCGCAGGCAGCGATACGGCGGCAACGTTGCTGTTGTCTGTTGAGATGCCGTGGGCGTCGCAAAATTCTTCAACTTTTTCCTTCGACATTTTAACCAGATTTGCGGTTCTCGGGGTTCGGGGTCACCAGTTTAGTTGCGTGTGAGGTGCTTCTTGAGGTAACTAATAAAAGTCGATTGTAGTTCTGATGGTTAAATTTTATTATTATTTTTTTTTTTTTTTATGTATGGCATCTCGTAGTTGACCTTGAGAGGTCGTGACTACTTAACCGGACTTTCCTGTGGCTGCCTTAAGCGAACTCAAAGCCTCCAGCCAGGGGCGAATTACTTATAGTACTAAGCGACTGCACGCTAAGGGCACCCCCTGTGGGGTACGGACCTCGGCTTAGGGCGTCGCTGGGGGGAGGACAGCAAGATGGGACAGGCTGGATCTGGTTAATATTATTATTATTAATCGGGGAATTTAAAGCTACAGGCTCAGCTGCGGCGCGGGCTGGCACTTCTTCGAGCAAGGGTCGGGGGGGACAATTACGTCGGGGTTTACGCGAGGGACCTCGGCGGCGAGGTCGGAACGTAGGTCGGTGTGTTTTGTGCACTGTACTCGTTGCCCTATTGCTTTCCTGGAGGAGGGTAATGGGGTCATCGGGGTCGGAGAGGGTATGCCTTGGACGGCGAATAGAGCTAATGGTGGAGGGCCTATAACTGGCGGCCTGCACAACCAGAGGGTTGCGGTGGGTGGTGGCGGAGTCGAAGAAGCGCTTCGTGATGCGCTTCATGAACTGCTTGATGGTGGGGATTCTAAGATCGAGATGGAGGATCTCGTTTCGGACGAACCAGGGGGGCTCCCGGTGCCTTTCGGAGGAAACGGTTTTGGAGGGACTGCATCCTGTGGATGTGGTGGGGTTTAGCGTGTGCGAAGACTGCACAGGCATAAGTCATGATGGGACGGATGCACGCTGTGTAAATACGCAATTTGCCCTTAAGGGACAATTTGCTGCGCGCATTTAGGACGGAGTGAAGTCTACCGAGAGCAAAAGCGGCACGCGAACGCACCTGCTTGATGTGCTCTGAGAACGAGAGATGGTGGTCAAGGGTCACGCCTAGGTATTTGGCTCGCTTCTCCCAAGGGATAGGCTTGCCGAACATGGTGAGCGGTCGGGGGGCGATGAGGTTTTTACGCTGTTTGGTGAAGAGAACAGCCTGACTTTTGTCGGGATTGACCTCGATTCTCCACTTTCTAGACCAAGCGCCAAGCTTGTTTACCTCGGTCTGGAGAGTGCGAGATATGTGGTCGTGGACTAACCCGGTGTAGTAGATGGCCGTGTCGTCTGCGAACAGAGCCAACTGCGCCTTTCTACTTTTCGGGATGTCGCTGGTGAAGAGAGTGAAAATGAGAGGGGATAGTACAGAGCCCTGAGAGACGCCTGCACGGATAGGGTGAGGGGAGGATAGCGCTCCTTCGATGCGATAGCGGAAGGTGCGGTTCGACAAGAAGTCTCGTAAGATGAGCACGAGACGATCGGGCACACCGAGTTTGTAGAGCTTATATAATAAGCCGTTGTGCCAGACCTTGTCGAACGCTTTCGCTATATCGAAGAATACAGCACCGGTCGTAAGACCACGTTGAAAGCCGTGGCTTATGTGTTCAACGATGCGGTGGACCTGTTGGACGCAAGAATGTTGGGCTCTAAAGCCGAACTGCTGGTCGGGGATGAGGCCCTTTGTTTCCGCAAAATCTCTGAGGCGCTTTAAGATAAGCCTCTCATAGATTTTGCCGAAGACATTGAGCAGACTGATGGGCCGGTAGCTGGTGGGCTCCGTTTTCGGCTTACCGGGCTTCGGTATGCCGATGACGGTGGCCTTCTTCCACTCTTGTGGGAAGATGTTATTGCTCAGGGCTCCATTGAAGATGGTGGCCATGAGCATTATGAGGTGAGCGGGGAACAGTTGGAGCACCCTATTGGTGATTCCGTCTGAGCCGGGGGCTTTGCGAGGTTTTAGACCCTTGATGATATCATGCACTTCGTCTGGAGTGACGGGAGGCAGAGGATAGTCAGGGTCTTCAACGGGCGGGAGGGAGGCTCTACGTTCGACTTCCGCGTCGACCTGGGACAGGTGAGCTTGGTCTACTGGTTGAGAGCTAGGTGAGCATTGAGCCTCAAGACTATCGGCTAGGCATTCTGCCTTGTCGACGTCATCGAAAGCGATGGTCTTGTCGGGGCGCACCAGGGGGGGCATTGAGACGACTTCGTCGGATTTGAGTTTCCTCTGAAGGTCCCAGAACGCTCAGTGAGTGGGCTCTAGCTCGCTCAGCATCTTGTCCCATCCAGCGTCACGCAGCTCCGATAGGCGTGTCTTTACAGATCTCTGTAAATAGCGCATATGGGCTTTGTTCGCGTGGTTGGGAAAGTTACTGTACGCACGGACAGCCGCGTTCTTCTCATTCAACAGTTCGCGTACATCGTCCGGGAGCTTCCAGCGATGGTCGTCCATCGCCGGAACCTCCCTTGAACAGTCGTTCAGGACTGATTGTACGTGCACTGTGAATGAGTCGATCGCGGCTGTCGTGTCAGCGATAGAGTCGAAGTGGTCGGGAATGGAGTCTAGTCGGGGACCTAACGTGGTGGATTTCAGGCAGTCGCTTACTTTCCTCCAGTCTGTAACTAACTTGGTGAGAGGGGGTCTATCAGGGTCATGGAGACCTAGGCGTGGTGCCAGCTTTACAACAACTGGACGGTGGTCAGAGGAGAGTTCGTCAAGCGCCTCTATAGAGTCCAACCGTAGGTTGATACTCTTCAGAAGCGCTATGTCAAGTACGTCGGGGGTTTGGTTAGGGTCGTGGGGAAAGTGAGTGGGAGTCATCGGGGCGATGATGTCGAAGTTGAGGATGGGACATAGGTCAAACAGGTGTCTGCCTCTGGTGGAGGTCCTGGTGCTGTTCCAAGCATGATGTTTGGCGTTGAGATCGCCCGCTATGATAACGGAGTCACTCAGGCCAAGTAGAATGGAAAGGTCGTCAGAGAGGGGGGGAAGGGCTAACTCCGATGAGGAACCGGGGGGAACATAGGCCGATACTATGGTGATCGGTTGATGGCCAGTCATGCCTAGCTTGCATATGGACACTTCTAAACGCGAGAGAGGGGGCGGGTCCATTGGGATGCAGTGGAGGGTTGATCTGAAATAAATTAGGGTGCCGCCCCTGTGACATCTAGTCCTGTCATTGCGAACTATACGATAGTTGGCAATTGACGGGTTTCGACGGCTGGGCTTTAAGAATGTTTCCTGTAATAGGAGAATATCAATTTGGTGGTCGCGGAGGAAAGCAGCGATTTCATCGCGTTGATTTATCATGCCATTGGCATTAAAGAAGCCTAACTTTAGGGATCGGGGTTTGGTACGTGCCTTCGGTTGTAAATCCATTATTTGGGTTTCGCGAAGTTTTCCAGGGCTTGCGTTATCTCTGGATACGCGTGGAAGATACGCTGTATCTGGGCGAGATCGCAGGAATTACGGGCGGCAACGAGCTCGTTGGCCATTTTGCGCGCGCGGGGCGTAAAAAATAGAGCGAAGGTCCCAGAGATCACGCTGAACGGATCTACTGGGATGGACGGGATGGACGGGCCGACCACCGGGGTGGTTGAAGCGGCGACGGGCCGTGGCGCAGCGGTTGCGGCAGCGGCCACGGGAGCGGGCGCGGGCCTCGCGGGTTGGACAGGCGCGGAGACGCGGATGCGGGGGTCCATCAGCGGTCTGATGGGAGGCGGGGTGGGTCTGGGCTGAACCATAGCAGGGAACGCCTGCTGATGATTCATCGCATTCCAAGGGCTAGGCCTTTGCGGGCTTAGCCTCAGGGGGAGTTGGGGGAATGTCTGTGATGGGGGGGGGAATAACCCATATGATAGGCACTCTCTCTGCTGGCGGGCGTCTGCACGTTTCACCAGTTTTGATGAGGACGTCTTGGGGGCCATACGACAGCCCCGGTAGTTTGCCGGGTGCCCAGCCTCACCGCACAGTACGCAGCTGGGCGGCTCGGTGCACAAAGACCGGTCTTTAGGGCGGGGGCAGTCCGAAGTGCCATGCTCCCCCAGGCACTTGACGCACCTGGGAGTCGCATGGCAGTTCTTCTGCGCATGCCCGTATAACTGGCAACGGTGACATTGCCCGACGACGCCGCTCTTGCGGGGCTTCTCGATGACGAGGCCCGTGAGATGGCATATAGAAGTGACTTTAAATATAGGGTGATGCCCTTCGAACGGGGGGCATACGACAAGGATCATATCGTATGCCGAGCCCCCCCTGGCGCGGTGCATGCGATGCACCTCGTCCACGGGGACGCCTTGAGACTCAAGGTCGGCCTTGATGTCGGCTGTGGGGATTTCTTTCGGGATCCTACGGATCACCACGCGGATCTGGCGTTCCTCGGGGAGCGAGTAGGTGTGGTATGACACACCTCTCGCCCGGAGGACTCTGGTTAGGTCCCTATAGTCGCGGGACGTAGGGACGGTAATTTTAATGCCCTGTTGGGTCGCGGTGGCTTTAGAGAAGCCGATTTTTTGTTCGACGCACCATTTGGATACGTCCAACCATCTTGTTTTGTCCTGCAAGATTACAGGAGGGGGAGGGGGGATCTTTTTAGGGGCCGGAGTGGCCGGAGTGTCCTTAGCGGACGAAGCGGTCGGGGTGGGGATAGTAGCGGAGGGCGCCACAGATACAGGGGGAGTGGGGGCAGAGAGAACCTCCGTGGCGGCTATTTTAGTCGCCTGCGAGGACGTCGCCTTCCTCTGTTTCCTCTTTTTCCCCTTTCCGGTGACGGCCACGAAGCCGTCGTCCTCGGAAGAGGGAGCGGAGTGGGCAGAAGAAGAGTCGACTGACTCTACGTCAGAGTAGGAAAAAGGGGTCGGGCACCTCTTGTCTTGCGACAAGGGCTCCTCTATGTCCATGGACACTGAGGGGCTAGGAGGGATCACGGTCGCGGTCGATGCGGGGGTCAGAGCATCGCTGAAGTCAGCGATGGAGTCGGTTGATAGCGGCTGGCTAAGAGCCGCAAACCTAGCGCCATATCTGGCGAGGAAGTCTGGGTCCTTGAGGAGGACTTCTTTGAAGAACGCCGCTATTAGGGCGTCCTCCATGATGGGGGAGGGGGGGGGATTACGGGGGCGAAATCTTGGAATCTAAATTCCTCCTAACATAGACCTAACGGCCCTAAACCTAACTCCCCGGGTGGATAGGCCCGGGGATGAGTCGCCCTCCCTGTCGGGTGCAGACAGGGAGGTGAGTACCTAATTGTGAGCCCTAAGCTTGTAACCCTTTGCCAGTCTTAATGTGCAAAGGGGCCCTGAACCAGTCTAGCGCGAAGGGTGTAGACACACCCTAAAGACGCTAGGTGAGTAGCTGAAAAGGAATTCAGTGCACCAGAGCCGACTAGGAGATCCCCCAAGGCCGGTTAACTCTGGGACCCTTCCAATTAACTGCCTAGCCCTGAAGGGGTTCGGCGGGTGTATTGGGACAACAACACCCCACTCGGTTTCGTTGGCACCGTCAGGTATCCACCGAGGATCACGAAACAGTGGATTTAGCCCAGAGGGGGCCTATGAGCTACTCTGACACTTTTTCTGTTAAAGAAATACCTGCCTTGAAAAAGGCACTTTTTGAGATCAATACGGCCGATTAATAAAATTAATCGACCGTGGATCGGTAGTAGTCGGCGACTACTGAGAGTTACGGCAGCGTAACGAGATCCGGAATTCGAGAGCGCAGTGATCGAGTGCAGCGAGCGGGAGCGGCAGCACGTCCGTTCACGGCGGGTGTCGAGCGCGGAATGAAAATTTTATTTGGAATTATTCATGGGGATGTCGCTGCGCCCCCGCAAGGGGGCGCGGCAGCGGAACCGGAGCGTCGCTCCCTGGCCGCGGAGGGTACACGGTGGCCCGTAAATACGGACCCCTCATTTTGTGCGCCTATGCGGCGATTTAAAAAACTTCGGACGCGTTTTACCGCGTCCGTGTAACTGGTTGCTATGAGTAAATCTGTAGGCACGCCACGACGCTAGTACATTAGCGCCGCTTTCTTCACGACTCCACGGCGGTCAGTCCCCGCCAGGTGAGACCCCCGGTTACCCGGGGGAGGCCCAACGAAGACGACCAGCGACAGTGGAGCCGACTCGACGTTCCTACAGACTAGGTGTATAGTCCCCGCCCGCCCCGCTCTCAGATCTAGCCGATTACGGTCCGGACTAAGGGACGGATGTGTATGTGTGAACGGCATTGTGTTGTGTGTAACACCGTTCAGTGTCTACATGCGTCGCAGCCCGCACCGCGCCCGCATGTGTGAGTTGGCTGCTTGTCTAGTAGTGGGTGTCTGGTTTAATTACGTGACGCGCCTATATTAACTTAGCACGCGCCACGCAATAGATGTGTGTCATCTGTAGAGTTCTATTGAGTCGAGTAAGCCGCGTGTAACCTGGATGCGACTTACTCGAGGCGTCCAGTCCGGTGATGGGGTCACTCGTCCGCTACCAGGTCGCGGGGCAGGGGTCTCGCGTCAGGGGGTCGCGTATGCCAGGGCGCTATCTGCTTGACATGGGGCCAAGCAGACACGTCGGCACGCGCGTACATCCCCTTCGCGAGGCGCCGCACAAACTCATCCAGGCTCTCGATCCCGAGGTCCCGCTGGATGACATCATTCCTCACGAAGCGAGGAGCGTCAACTATGGTCCGCAGCGCAATACTCTGTTGCGCGCGGAGCAACTTCCGCCTCGACTCGCTCGTGAGGGCGAACCAAGCGGGAGCGGCGTACGTCAAGATTGGGCGCACGTACAGTTTGTACACGCCCAGCTTGACGCGCGCCGGGATGCGGGACGAGAGCACAGGTTTGAGCAGGTTGCGGGCGACCCGGCCCTGCGCGGCGACCTTGCGGACATGTGGCCCCATAGTGAGCCGACGGTCGATGGTGACCCCCAGGTATTTGACCCGGGGCGACCAATCGATATCGGCTCCTTGTAGATTCAAGGGTGGCGGGAGGCGCGCTGATCCTGTGACCATCGCCTGCGTCTTACCCACGTTCACCGACAGCCGCCACTTCGACAGCCACTCGGGTAGGAGCTCTAGCGCGCGCTGCATCTTGACCGCCGCGTACTTCGCATTAAGCGATGTAGTAATGTACGCGGCGTCGTCGGCATACAGCGCGAGCATCGCGTCGGAAGTGGTGGGGATGTCGTCGGTGTAACATGAGTAACACGTCGGCGACACACAGCTGCCCTGCGGCACGCCCGCCAACACTGGGCGCGCGCTAGACAGCGCGCCGTCGACCACCACCCTAAAGGTCCTATTTGAGAGAAAACTGGAGACCACCTTAATAACGCGACGGGGCGCGTCTGAGGTGGCCATCTTGTATATGAGGCCGTCGTGCCACACACGGTCGAAGGCCTTCTCCATGTCGAGGAATACTGCCACCGAGTATTCCTTCTTGTTGAGCGCGGCTGCGAGGTGGTGCAGTACCCTCGACAGCTGGAGCGTCGTGCTATGCTCCGCCCTGAACCCAAACTGCTCAGGGCGCGGGGCGACATGTGGTTGGAGATGTCGCAGCAGGAGTGCTTCAAACACCTTGGAGACAGTCGGCAGTAGCGTAATGGGCCGATAGCTCTCCGGCTTCAGGATGTTTTTCCCCGCCTTGGGCAGCATGATGACGCGCCCTTCCTTCCACGAGGCCGGAAAGGCCCCCGTGCGCAGTATCGCCGTATACAGGCGCGCCAGTGCCGCTACCATTCGGAACGGCAAGTGGCGCAGCACTGCGTTGGTGATACCGTCAGCACCGGGGGCCTTCCTCGGTTTCGTTCTCAGGATGGCGCGTCTGACTGCGCCCGGCGAGAAAAAGATAGGATCCTCATCGGGAGCTATCGGCGTGCCGAAATAGTCCCCGAGGTGTCTCTCGACTGCTGCGACATGTTCGGTGTCGTCGGTCGGGTTAGGGCGGAACTGACGCTCCAGGTGTTCGGCGAAGACCTCCGCCCGGTCCTCCGCTATATACTTAAGCGCCCCGTCGCTGTTTAATAAAGGGCGCACCGGAGCTGGGGTATTTGAGAGCTGCCTACAAAGTTTGTGTATCGACGGCCAGCTATCTCTAGCGGCGTCGATACGGTCCTCCCAGCCCGCGGAGGTGAGCGCCTGCAACTCGGCCTTCACCCTCTCCGCGAGACGATTTAATTCCCTCTTTATGGTAGGGCATCTTAGTTGCTGCCACTGCTTGCGAAGGCGCCTCTTCGCGGCGATCATCGCATGTAGATGCGCCGGCAGGGGCGGCAATAACACTCTCCCCTGCGGCTGCGTCGTAGTCGCCGCTTGCAAGGCGCTTTGTATGCAAGCGCCTTTGGAATTATGCCTATTGATATTCGTTTTTATTATAGTACAAGTATTTCTTAGCCTACAGTGTTTACGATTTACAACCCACCAATCACAAGAGGGCGCTCGATCCGCCGCGCCGCGGGGCGCGCGGGAGAGGTCGTCCGCGCAGGGCAAGTACTCGCGACACTATAAAACGCGAGAGCGCGCGCGCGTCGATCCTTTTCTCGGGCTGCCGTCGTTGCGTGAAGATCTCTGCGTGTCACCGTGTGTCCACCTCTGCTGCCTCATGATTTTCACGCACGTCGTCAGCCTTGAGTACCAACCGCTCTTTTCAGAGCGTTCTCTTGTTTCTTGCCAGAGTGTCGTGAACGCGTCTTTTTCAAGACGGTCTGTTTCTTGTTTCTTGTCAGAGTGTCAATAACGTAACGGTATGGTTCTTGGTATCTGGTAAGGTTCTTGGTATCTGGTAAGGTTCTTGGTATCTGGTAAGGTTTGTGGTTCCTTGGTACTTGTGTCACTACATGTCACATGCCGATCTTCCTCAATCAGCTTACGCACAGCATCAACGTTTTCTTGGGTGACTGCAGTTTTTGGACGACCTTGACGGGGATCATCACTGAGCCTGACACGTCCACATTGAAATTCAGCAAACCAGTGATAAATTGTTGTTTTGGATGGGGCTTCATCACCAAATGCAGAAATCATCCGGTCAACACACTGTTTTTGTGTTAAACCACTTCGAAAGTCATAATAAATCATCGGTCTTGAATTTTGTCGAGTCAATTCCATTTTCTCAACGACTAAACAAGTTTGACAAAACCTTGTGCCAAGTCCGAGAATCTTTATTTAAATAAATAAATGGTATTCGATTTTTAAAACCAAGGAGTTTTCAATTAAAAAGATTTTAATATGACAGGAACAGTGGAAATATTCCATTCCCGATACTTTTAGTGCAGCCCTCGTACCTTGAGAAATCAAACATATTAGTAAAGGAACAAAAGGGATTTCGCAAGCAGAAGTCTATCAATATGGCCATACACGACCTGCTTCTCCCTATTTTGTCAAATGTAGATAAGAGAAATCCTGTATGTGCTATCTATATGGATCTAACTAAGGCTTTTGATTATGTGGATTATCCTATACTAATACATAAACTTGAAAAATATGCTATCACTTGATCTCATTCGATCTTACTTAACGGCTAGAAAGCAATTTGTAGAAATCACACAAATATGCTCAAACACCAGCTACGAGAAAAAATATCGTTCTGAAAGCGAGATAATTAAATACGGCATCCCTCAGGGTAGCGTGCTGGGACCCCTCCTTTTTTTGCTCTACATTAATGACCTTCCGGGGCAAATAAACCACCCCATGGTACTTTTCGCCGATGATAGCACCGTAGTGATTAAGTGTGATGATCCCAACACTTATGAAAATGAAATAAATATGACATTAAATAGAATAATATCATGGTTTGACAACAATAATCTAATTATAAACTTAGAAAAGACTAAAATTATGCATTTTTATCAAAGGATCCCACAAAAAATCCTTGACATTAGCTATTTAGGGACGAAAATAGAACCAGCTACTGCTACTAAATTTCTTGGTATTAATATAGACAATAATTTGACTTGGAGATCTCAGACAGACGAAATATGTAAAAAACTTCATAAATTTGCCTATGTTCTCTATGAACTATCAAAAATAGTGAGCCTAGAATCCGTACTAACAGCCTATCACGGCTATGTTGCATCAACACTCAGATATTGCGTAATATACTGGGGCAATTCAGTAGATAGAGAACTTGTATTTAGAGCCCAAAAAAGATGTGTCAGAGCTATGTGTAGCCTTAAAAGCACGGAAAGTTGTCAACCGTTCTTTAAACGTTTAAAAATTCTGACCTTGCCATCGTTGTACATATGTGTTTGTCAAATCTAACATCTCATTGTACAAAATAGCTGCTAAAAGTTACTACAGAAAATTACGCGATAAGAATAAGTCAGAACTCGAAGTGACTTATGGTAAAACTGCACTAATGAATAAAAGTACCTTCTGTATGGCCAAAAAAATATTTAACAAATTACCTGAACAAATAAAAACGTTAAATCTGGACAATTTCAAAAAAGCACTATTTAAAATTTTGATAAATAAATGCTATTACTCACTAAAGGAATATTTGGACGACAATTCTATAGTAACTGCCTCAGAAAATTATTCATTACCTCACCTATTTTGACAACCTTGAATTTGGTTTGATATTAACATTAATATGACATGTACTCGTAACTTAATCTATTTGACATTTATTGAAATTGATTGTATTTTAAATTTGTATTGATGTGCATGTATCTATTAATACTGACTTTACTAGCGATGTGAAAGTTACGTAATTCTAACATTTTATGATATTTTAAAAGTAAAATGTGTGTTAAAAAGTAAAAATTTGACAATGTTAATTAAATATATTTGTACGCCTCTGGGCAAAACATAGAAGATCTACCTATCTGTAACATCTCACACTCTGTTGTAATTTGACCTATGTTTACAAATAAAGCATTCTGATTCTGATTCTGATTCTTAAACTATTACAAATAATGCTGAACATGACATTCAGGTGAGAAATGTTTTACTTATACCAGACCTTAGCGCAAATTTATTATCAGTTAGCCAGTTAACTAAAAACGGTTGCAATGTACAGTTTACAAAAACAGGCTGTAACATATACAATGCTAAGAATGATCTTGTTGCAACGGCGAGGCTTACTAACTGTACGGATCACGTACAGGCAAATTGCTAACGCCGCGACCTACTTTTCGCTACTCGTTTTATTTACTTGAATAATTATAATTATTTAGTTGACCAATAGCTGCCGTAGCGCTATAACCGCGGATTAGCATCCAACGGAACATTCGTGTAACTTTTACGAATAAACATAATTATCGTGAAGTCTGTGGTCTTCGTCAACTCACATCCAACAACTCAACTGTAACTAACTTGCTACCTCTGAGCCATACATAAAAGTGGTCCTTCGAGCCGGATAAAGCTTGCGGAAACTTCGCAACTTTGGTGAACTAGTACCTGCGGTGATACAACTCTACTCTACCGACGGTCAAGCCTAACTATAACTAATAACAATGGTTCAGAGTGTAACGGAACTGATAAGCCGTCAAGAAACTCTCTTCAGAGATTTGAAGCTTATTTGCAGCAACTACAAGAAGGACAGTCCCACCAGGAAGAACTTGGCGTACCTGGAGGAGCGTCTTTCTCGGCTGAACAATAACTGGGAGAAGTTTGTTCACAACCATCAACTACTGGAAGAGTCTGGAGCAACAGACCTTCAATACTTCAACGACGATATTTTCAACAATACGAAGAAGATATATGAAGAAGTGCTGCAAGATATGTTGAAACGTAAATCGGAATTGCCGTCTGCATCTACTAGTAAGACGGAACAACCACCTGCGACGCCTACGCAAGGTAAGGGACAATCGAAATTTACTTTCGATGATATCAAATTCCACATACCTCCTCGGGGAACAAGCGAGTCGACGGAAAAGCAACAAGATCTTTTACGTCAACAATACTGCAATTTTAGAGCGTTCGACCGCACTGTGAAGAAGATTAACATAGCATTGGCGGTACCGATGGAAAAATGGGAATTAGAAGACAACGTAAGCACCCTGAAAACTAAATGGGAGCATATCGAAAAGGCAAATTGGGAACTAGACTACGTACTGCAAGATGAGGACTCAATTTATCAACAGAAATACAATACAGCAGAAAACCTTTATGATGACCTGAAAAGGAAACTACAACACAACATCTGGAACAATGCACATTACGAAAAATCTACGCCCAAAATTCAAATACCGGATTTTCATGGAAACTATAACCAGTGGTTGACTTTTAGGGACCTCTACCTCGAAAGTGTACACAACAATCCGACACTTTCGAAGGCTCAAAAAATGCAACACTTGAAGACAAAACTGAAGGGTGAGGCGGAGAAACTGGTTCAACATCTTGGCATCAGTGCTGAGAACTACACATCTTGCTGGGAGATGCTGACCCACCGCTACGATAACAAACGGCTATTATTCACATCATACATGAACACGCTCCTGAATCAACCTAGTATTCAGCAACCAACCGCTGCAAGCATACGGAAGCTTCATGACGTCATGATGGAGTGCTTGAACGGACTCAAAAACATCGGGCTAGACACCACCAATTGGGATCCGATAGTTGTTCACCTATTGATTCAAAAACTAGATAGCGTTACGTACAACGAATATATAAAGGCAATCAAACATCCCAGGGAATTTCCTGACCTGGAAGAGTTCGCCGAGTTTTTAGAATCAAAATTCATGTCACTGGAAGCTCTGCAGGGAAATAGCCAAAAATTATCGTCACCAAACAAACCATGGAAATCGGAAAAGCAGCCTCATAAGGGATCAGAAAACCGAAATAACAGCTACAAGAATAAAACACACGGGTCATCGTACTTTAACAAGTCCCAAAACTCACCAAAAGCCTTCTTCACGACAGCAAAAACATGCCCAATATGCAAAACTAATCACGTTTTGATGAATTGCGACCAATTCTTGGCTATGAACACAAACAAACGGAATGACGCAATTCGCAACTTGCATATTTGTAAAAACTGCTTATTCAGCCATGGAGAAAAACAATGCAAATCACGGAAGGCGTGTAAATTGTGTCATAAGGCACACCACACACTTATGCATGAAGCTGAATCTGAACTATCTAGCAACAAACAAGCAACAAGGGAAGAAAACCCATCGTCCACCCCTTCCACTTCCTATGGGGTCAACAACATAACGAACGTAGGAAAGGAAGTGTTGTTGACAACTGTACTTCTGAAAGTCAAAACAATTGATGGAAACTTCATCAATTTGAGAGGTCTACTTGACCAAGGCTCCCAAGTGAGCCTAATAACAGAAAACGCGGCACAGCGCCTCCGATTACAGCGACATAAAGTGAGCGCTGTTGTATCGGGTGTTGGAACCCTTAGCGGTAACTGCAAAGGGGCAGTGAACTTAGAATGCCAGTCAATACATTCAGACTACAAATTTAACTTTGAAGCATTAATTATGAAAAAACTCATAAGCAACTTACCTACCGCATCGTTTTCAATCAGGAACTGGGACTATTTGGAAAACTTAATACTTGCGGATCCACAGTTCAACTTGTCAGGCCCGGTCGATCTGCTCTTGGGCGCGGACATCTACTCAGAACTTATCCTAAACGGCGTCATCAGGAGTGATGAGAAATACCCAGTAGCTCAACAAACCAAAGTGGGCTGGATTCTATGCGGGAATGTAAAGACATTCAACTGCTTGGTGACACTTAACGATTTCGAAAACATGGCAAGATTTTGGGAAACCGAGGAAATTCCAGACATGTCTTCATCAACTAGTGAGGAACAACACTGCGAGGAATATTACAATGCAACTACCACAAGATTGGCGAACGGACAATATGTGGTACAAATGCCTATGAAGCCTAACTTCGAAACAAGCTTAAAAAACGCAAGGTCACAAGCCTTAGCACAGTTCCTTCAACTGGAAAGGAAAATGCTAAAAAACAAAGAACTCAGTTACGAGTACAAGCGTTTTATGAACGAATACATCGCTATGGGACACATGAAACCTGTCACAGGAGAAAGTAGGGGCCAAGTCTACCTACCTCACCATGGCGTGTTGAGAGCTGAGTCCACTACAACAAAACTAAGAGTAGTGTTCAATGCGTCGTACAAGACAAAAGGAGACAGCAGTCTCAACGATCACATGTACTGCGGTCCTAACTTACAAAAGGATATACTGACACTACTAATTAATTGGAGAACGTACAGGTACGTCTTTACGGCAGATGTAGAAAAACTTTACCGGTTCATCTGGCTGAACGAAAAACAACAACATCTGCAAACTATAATCTGGAGATCTTCCCCTAACGAGCCTCTACAAGATTGGCAGTTGGGCACAGTAACTTACGGAACGAAAAGTGCACCTTATCTGGCAATGCGCACTCTACATAAACTCGCAGAAGATGAAAAAGATACCTATCCGGAAGCTGGAAACATCCTGAAAAACTATTTCTACATGGATGATTTGGTTTACGGGCAGGATACTATCGACGCATCGAAAACACTGGTCACACAGCTAATTGAGTTGCTGAAAAAGGGAGGATTTAACTTGAGAAAATGGAAAACGAACGAACCGATTATCTTGGAAGACTTGCGAGATGATCAAAAGAGCCGCAATACGAACATTGACTTTAGCCCAGAACAAACAACAAACTCAAAAATGTTGGGCATGAGGTGGAATCAAGACAACGATAGCTTCACATACCATTGGGATCTACCAATCCAGAAAAACCAAACAAAACGCGTACTACTGAGCGAAATAAGCAAGTTATACGACCCACTTGGATTACTATCGCCATTTACAATAAAAACCAAGCTTCTGTTCCAGAAAATCTGGATAAGCAAAATCAACTGGGATGAAAGCTTACCCGACAATCTCGCTACGGAATGGGAAACTATGAGAAAAGATATCCCATTGCTAAACAAGCTTTCCATACCACGATGGTTACAATCACAAGAAAACAACCTAGAGATACACGGGTTTTGCGACGCAAGCGAAAAAGCTTACGCGTGCGTCATTTACAGCCGAGTGAGGAATCAAGCCGGCGAATACAAGACTACACTAATTACGGCAAAAACAAAGGTTGCACCAATCAGCAATAGGATAACTGTACCTAGAATGGAACTTTGCGGGGCCGTTTTACTAGCCAAACTGCTAGAAAAGGTTCAGAACACTATCTGCAATAAAAACCTACATTTAAGGTGCTGGAGCGACTCTAAGGTCGTTTTAGCCTGGTTGCAGGGCGATATAAACCGATGGGAAAAATATGTAGCTAACAGAGTGAAACAAATAAACAGCATTATCTCGGCAAACTGCTGGAACTATGTAAAGTCAGAAGAAAATCCCGCTGACTGTGCAACTCGAGGGCTCACTCCTTTTCAACTCCTAGATTTTAAACTTTGGTGGAATGGGCCAGATTGGTTAAAAACAAACATGCCAACAATCCATCAAGACAATCGCCTGACCTACACAACAAATACTGAGTTGCAAGAAATAAACTGCTGCGCAGTCACATACAAGCGTTGCGAAATAATTGACACATTACTGAATAAAAACAGTAATTATAAACGCGTAATTCGAGTGCTTGGATGGATTTTACGACTGAGCAACATTCGTAAGCAAAAACGCTCATTAAACTCAACGAATAACTTATCCGACTGCGGTAACGAAAAGGTGGTTATGTATTTGTCACCACAAGACATTATGGGAGCAACAGAATTGGTCATCAAGAGCGTGCAAAATGAAAACTATGGCGACGAAATTGAATGTTTAAAGAAAAATCGACCAATACCAACAAAAAGCAACTTGCTGAAGTTAACCCCATTTCTTGACTACAGTGGAATACTGCGCGTGAAGGGGCGACTAGGCTACTCAACTTTATCTCCCGAAGCTAAACATCCTATTATTCTTCCGGCTACAGGAAGGCTAACGGAGCTTATTATTCAAGAGGCTCATCGCGACACTCTCCATGGAGGCGCCCGGCTCACTTTGGCTCATTTACGTCAACAGTTTTGGGTCATTGGAGGTAGCAGAACAGTCAAGAAGGAGCTTCGACAATGCGTCCGATGTCATCGTTTCAAACCGAACCGAAACGTCCAACTGATGGCAGACTTGCCAAAGGAGCGTGTAACTCCATCAAGACCGTTCACAAATACGGGCGTCGACTATACCGGACATGTTGATGTGAAAATCAACAAAGGAAGAGGAGTTAAAACTTGCAAGGCTTACATAGCAATTTTCATATGCATGGTGACCAAAGCTGTGCATTTGGAATTGGTGTCGGATCTGACTACGCAAACGTTCCTCGCCGCATTCAAAAGGATGTGTGCCCGCAGGGGTACACCCCGACGTGTATTCTCCGACAATGGAACGAATTTTGTGGGCGCAGCAAAACTACTTCAAGAGGAATTTGAACAACACAATACGTTTAAGACTTCTGAATTCTTCGATGAGATGAGCCACTTACAAATTGAGTGGCATTTCAATGCACCACTTTGGCCGACAGCTGGAGGCCTGTGGGAGGCTGCCGTCAAAGCCATGAAATATCACCTACATCGAGTACTGGGGGAACAGAAGCTTACTTTCGAACAATTCACTACTTTACTAAATCAAATTGAAGCCTGTCTTAACTCTCGTCCGCTGTGCCCATTAACAGAGGATGTCGAAGACTTGGAATATCTAACTCCCGGTCACTTCCTCATTGGCGGTCCCATACTGTCACTACCACAAGATGAGCAAGATTTTGCTGAGCACGATCTAAGAAACAGATGGAGGCTTGTTGAACAAATGAACGTGCACATCTGGAAGCGCTGGTCGAACGAATATCTACATCAACTGCAAATCCGAAGCAAATGGCAGCACCCAAAAGAAAACCTGAAACAAGGAAGCCTGGTATTAGTAAAAGATGAACATTTACCTCCTGGTCGCTGGGCTATAGGAAGAGTTCAGGAACTACATCCAGGCGCCGATGGTCGAGTACGGGTTGTTACCTTAAAAACTAGGAAAGGGTCACTTAAACGACCAATAACGAAGCTATCACCATTACCGCTGAAACTCGAAAAACCAAGAATAAACGAGAAGGAAGAGAAAAGGACACCTACTCTTGAAACTAAAAAACGGGGACGCACAACAAAAACCAAGAACAATTGGCTGTCACTTGTTCTTCTATCCATACTAGCAATGACAGGATTTGCACAGTCAGCGCCAACGACGAATAACTTGAAGGTTACACCTATACCGAGCAATCATCCGGTTTACTTCGACGAAGCTGGGAAAATACAACTCATACATGACGAATGGACCTTATTGGTTTACTACAACTTAACGTCATACTGGCAAGCAACTGATCGGATCAATGAATATGTGAACCAAATAGACAAACTATGCCAAAGAATATCACATGAGTACACGCCTTGCGAAACAATTGTCGGCCACCTACGTCATGAACTGAGTCACCTAGCCGACTACAACTCTATGCTGCTCACTCAACACTCAAGACCAAAACGAGGTTACTTTGATGGAGTTGGGAAATTAACAAGAACTCTTTTCGGAGTGCTCGACGCAGACTTTGCTGAAAAGTACGAAAGGGACATACAGAATCTACAATCAAATGATGACTACCTACTACAACTTATGAAAAACCAAACATTAATTGTAGAGGCTGAAAACAACATTATAAAAAGAAACACTGCGTTTATGGATGAACAGTTCAAAACATTGCGCGTTTACATGAACCAAACTTGCAGCGAAATCACAAAAATAGTGAACAAGGCGCAAATGCTATTCACGATGAATGACATAAATTCCGCTGCAGTGACGTCAACTCTGATTTTAAATGATTTAAATCGAATATTGGAAATGCTGATAAATGCTATCGCCAACATTTATAGAGGACATTTAGATACCCATTTATTTCCGGCTAACCAACTGGTTGAACAGCTAAACATAATATCCGGAAGGTTGCCACAGGGATTGTCGTTACCTGTAAAGGACATTCAAAAGGAATTGAAAAATATCTATGACCTCATCCATGTGAAAGCTCGAATTACAAACAACTATATGCTTTTTGAAATACACATTCCCTTGCTGAGCGATGAAGACTACAAGATATATCGAGTCATACCAATACCGTTCCTTAGACAAGGACACTTAAAACTCGTACAACCAAGTTCAAGCTTCATCGCAATCAACTTAGTAAAAAACTCTTACATAACAATGGAAGACCAAGACATGCGCCAATGTACTGCATACGGAGAAGACGAATTCATTTGTGTCTCACGTAATCCTGTCTACAACATGCATGATAAAGACGCCCCATGTGAGGCCCAAGTCTTCAACCAACAAGAGTCTTTATCATGCGTCCTCAATGACGTAACATGCAAAGAAACCTGGACAAAGCTTCACAAATCGAACATGTGGCTATTTACATTGTGCGGAAAACAGCTGATGCGCGTCATATGTAACGATCAAGTTACGCCAGCGGTCATTAACGGGACTGGAGTGATTTCCTTGAAATCAAAGTGCTTACTGCAGAAAAAGGACGCCACAATATTTACACACAATCAGCTGGGAAGTAGCTTTAACATGGAACCAGATATAGAAATACCAACCATAAATTCAACAATTAACAACATCTTTGATTTCGGCTGGAATAATGCAAAATTAAATATAACACAACAAGAAACAACAAATGCAGTAGAAATAAGAAAAATAGACCAGCAGTTGGAATTCCAGAAAAACAGAGAAATATTACCGAAGGCGTCTGACATGTCAAGTCACGACATCTATCTCTACTCGGTTACTTCTTTGTTGTTGGGAGGAATCGCTGTGCTTGCCCTCTATATTCTCATTAAACGATGGTGCAAAACAAAGAAAGGCGCCAACCCACTCTCTGTCAAAACAAGAGTGACACCTAGAGGAAGGGATAACTTTGGAGGGGACACCGAGCTACAAGAAATACATTCGACAGCAGCGGAGCCCGTTTACAGCGAAGCAAGACAGCCGAAGAAAGCGTTTCACTTTGACGAATTAAACTAAGTGTTATACCTATACTTTTACATTTATACTTTTACACATTTACTATTGTTTACTATTTAACTTTAATTATTTACTTTACACTTCTCTTATACTATTATTTGCTTTGTAATGGATGCTCATCCCACTTTTCCCTCGGGAGCATGTACGGATCACGTACAGGCAAATTGCTAACGCCGCGACCTACTTTTCGCTACTCGTTTTATTTACTTGAATAATTATAATTATTTAGTTGACCAATAGCTGCCGTAGCGCTATAACCGCGGATTAGCATCCAACGGAACATTCGTGTAACTTTTACGAATAAACATAATTATCGTGAAGTCTGTGGTCTTCGTCAACTCACATCCAACAACTCAACTGTAACTAACTTGCTACCTCTGAGCCATACACTAACAATATGTATAAACTAAACACAGCTACTGGCAAAGCAAGTGCAGTTTTTTCTCATGAGAGCAAGGCTGATATTGGGACATGGCATAGGAGAATGGCTCATTTAAATTTGACAGATGTTAGAAAGTTAGAAAATTGAACTGAAGGTTTTAAAATAACACAAGACAGTGATACTACTGTATGTATTCCATGTTGTGAAGGGAAACAAACCAGACTTCCGTTTCCACACTCTGGCTCAAGAGCTAATGACTTGTTAGAAATAATACATTCAGATCTCTGTGGTCCGATGGAGACTCCATCTGCAGGTGGAGCGAAATACTTCATAACCTTTGTAGATGATTTCTCACGAAAAACTTATATATATTTCTTAAAGAATAAGTTGGATATAAAGTCAATGTTTGAAAGATTTAAAAATGAAGTTGAAAACGAAACTAATAAGAGAATAAAGATACTTAGGACTGACAATGGAAAGGAATACTGTAATAACATATTTTTAAATTTCTTAGCTGATTCTGGCATCAAACATCAAACTACCACACCATATACTCCGGAGCAAAATGGTCTAGCAGAACGGAGAAACAGAATACTGGTGGAGCGAGCCAAAGCTATGCTTTTTGATGCAAATTTGGGTAAGAAATATTGGGCTGAAGCCTACATAGTTAACCGCTCACCGACAAAGATCCTTGATGGAGCAACACCATATGAAAAGTGGAAGGGTAAGAAACCAAATATATCACATTTAAAGATATTCGGGTCCAAGGCTATGGTACACATACTGTTGTGTTGTAATACCTAAATAGTTATCATTTCTACAATAGGTATAGCTGTAACTCGAAGTCACAAATGATAAACTAGGAGGCTGCGCGTTTGAGGTGGCCCGCAATGGCGGGCCGGCAACAGCCGGGGATCGTGGAAGTCGCACTAGATCCCATGATCCCCGGTGCAAGTGTGGGAGGGGAACACCGGGATGGTTTTTAGTCAGTAAAAGTCTGACAGACCGCGTTGTCTGTTAGTGAATTCAAGATTCTTATTTAGTAGATCTGGGCAGTGTTTCGTTTTCGGTATATAGTACACACGCAAGTACTAGTTACCGCCCGAGGTAAGTGAGCGGCGACACGGGGAGGTAGACTAAGGCCAAGCTAACTCAGTCTGCCAATCTTGTCAATCGCACCCTCCTCAGGCGGTGACTAGCAAGTTTGCACGTGGACTATGGTATGGCTGTACATTGGTACAGCAGGTTCAGTGCAGGCAGCAGGTTCAGTGGTAATAAATCCAGTAAACGTAGGCCTCTTATTTTATTGAAACTCCGTAAAAAACACAAGGCCACGTAAGGTCAGTGTTACAACATGCGACTGTACTATCGTGTGTGCGTATGTAGGACCACTTTGAAAACAAAATCCCGTGCTCACGATGACCACATCTGTTTCTTTATGCCCCTTTTTGCGTCGACCATTAAAAAATAATATCTTGTGTTTAAATATTTTTTTCAAGCTCTGTTACAATGATCACAGAAATCTGTTTTGTTTCATTTATAAAGGCTCAGCAAAAATCTGTTGCGGCGATGCTATTGGTTGATGAGCGTAGCCTTCTTCCAAATCAAAAAATAATCATCAAACTTGAGAAAAAGAGCTTTTAAACCGTTCAGGTCCAAAAGCTCTTTTTTCTCAGTTTGATTTTGAATCCCAAAAATATTTTCGTTTACACCTCATTGCAATTGATTTAAGAAAAAAATAAGTTGTTTTCTCTCATCCCATTGTCACCGACGACTTTGAGGTTTGAACTTTAAATTAAATTCCACGATTTGATTTAAAGTTCTAATAAACTTCTGCTTTTAAAATCACACTTGATTTAGACTATTGAAATGGAAATTCAATGTTGAATCTCATTGTGAGTGTGAAGGTGATTTTTAAAATAAGAATGGAATTATTTGAATGTTGATTTAGTGCACTTGAGGCCTTTTGGAAGTATACACACCCGATCAGTTGTTCCCAGCGGGTATGCAATCGGATTTGAAAAGACTATGTTTCTGAAAGAGTTGTGTGGAAACATGTAAGAAAAGGTTGTGTGGAAATACAAAATTGAAGGTAAATCAATCGATTTACCTTCAATTGTGTCGTAATGTGCCTTATCATCAAATAACTTCTCCCGCTCTGGGCGGAGCGGGAGGGTGTGACTCTTACTGACTAAAACCCACCCGTATTCCTTCCTGTTGCCTGTGTTGCCAGGGGACTCGGTGACCCATAAGTACCTTCCCACGACCCCGGCAGGCATCGGCCCTAGTGGACCCCTACATTTGTGCTGACATCTCTTTGAGGCGCGCGTGGAATACGACGCGCCGTCGACCCGGGCCTGGTCCTTGCCGGACGGTGAGCTACCCATTGCTCACCGTCCGCAAGCCCGCGCCTACGGTGGCCGGAAATCCGCCCGGGATTCCTGACGCCCAGAGTGTCTCCTGCGGCGGCTAGGGGCGAGAGGGCGCGAAACATGCCTTTCCCTCAACCGTCCCGCCTCCTCCTTCGCGAGCATTACTGCTTCGCAGAAGGAGGTGGCGGCTGCCCATGCCCTCTCGCTCCGTACCATGGCCTGAACCAGGGCCGGACGCGAGAGATCTCTGCCGCCGATCGCCTCCACGCAGCGGTGCTCTGCCCAGGCCGGGCAGACCTCCACCGTATGCTCCACCGTGTCCTCTGGGCGATCCACGCAGTGGTGACACCCGGACGTTTCCTCCCGCCTTATCCGACACGTGCCTTGCAGCCTTGCGTTTCATACACGAGGTTGTTCAAATCCGAGCAAATATCAAGACTTTTTCAATTCATATGTACTTTCTGAGTTTATCTTGGACATTACTGACATCGCTGACGGAAAAACATCGTGAGGAAACCTAGACTTTTATTTAATTCTGAAATCGTCAAACCGTCTTGAGCAAGCGTGGTGATCAGTGCTATCACCTTCTCTGTATGAGAAGAGGCCTTTGCCCTGGAGTTTTGAATTGAGGTGGGTTTTAAATTAAAACCCACATCAAACGTGTCCTTATTAAAAATCTTATTGTAAGATTAAAGACTACGTTGAAGACAAGGAAGTTTGGCAATAATTCCTTCTGCCCATGTGGCTTCCCCGGTTCTTCGTCAACGGCTTTTAACTACGTAAATATCTATTAACTGCTCTCAAATTGCGATGTTTTTTTACATACTTCCTTGACATAATCTTTTCATTATTTGACATTATATACGTACAATTGTTATTTCAATTATTCATAGTATCTTTTGCGGACAGGTTATTAATTCAGATTAGTTACAGTTGTAATAGCAATCATGTCATTTGGATTAACTGGGTTTAAATTTTGGTTTTTACAAATTTATTTATCTTTTATAGAGATTCTTTTATAATTAGTGACTGTGAGAACGTTGTAGGCTCAATAGACTGTAGTTTTGTAGACCATTTTCTACTTTGTTAAGTACCTGGTACTTTTTGACAGGCCTACACTGTCCTCCCATATTAACATTGTAATTTGAAAACATTGTAAAAGCCAGTTACTTTTAAAATAGTAACCGTGGAGTATCTTGCCGGCTCTCCTCCATAGGAAATGACCAATATTGGAACCGTGCACCTAGCTTCTGACGGTTCATAAGTGCCCATGGGATATACATATATTTATGTGAAATAAAGTATTTTGATTTGATTTGAGTAATATGTTGGTATTATATGTTGGTTATATCCTCAAATACCTACTCGTACGTCGTGCCAATTCGAGACAGGAAGTGGCATTGCACGTTTACGGGTTTGTGCAGTAATAAAAATGTAAAATAATATAATGTAATGTAATGTGAAATCATAATATATTATGCAAGGTGTCGTTTTGCATCCTCGTCAAATTCAAGGAGGTAACTATGCTAATGATTCTCGACATGAATCAAAAATAAAATAAGTAGGTATTTTTTTTTAAATATCGGAAATCGGCATGTGTAGGACATGCATGTTAAAACACGGCATGTATGAAACCGCACTGTAACTGCCCTTTTACACACACACTACCTCATACGCAACGGGGTGATCCTGTTCTGTGAAAGTGGTGTATTCTAAAATACTGTCAAATCAAATCAAATCAAATCAAATCATTTATTTGCATAACACAGGTTCAGAGGATGTTATAAAAGTTCATAAGGTACACCGTATTATAACCATGCAAGGTGTGCAAATTTAATATATTAGGTACATTATGACACAATTATTCTTAATCAGTTTTCTTATAAAATTAAATTGTCATTTAAAATATACATACATAGTCAATTTCGATACACATTAAATTAAATCTGAACTAATAAATTATAAAAGTAATGTCAGGTAAATTAATAATGTTATAGTAATTGTATTTATTATCATGTTGCATTAATGTACAAATATTTGCTATAATCAAAATAATAAATAAAAATATAATTATCTTCGAAATAGTCTTTTACATTATAATAACGCTTTTTAATTAGGAATGTGAATAATTTCTTCTTAAATACATTACAATGAGTAGGTAACTTCTTAATGTCATCGGGCAGTTTATTATAAATCAGTGATGCCATACAAATAACACTTTTATTGAGTAATGCCGTTTTCCCATACGATATTTCTACGTCTAAAAAACGACATTTAAGTTTGACGACGTTGTCTAACAAACGTCTGTCAAACTTAAATAACTAAAAAAACAAGAATGTATTAATTATTTAGTAGGTATCGTAATTTTATTTGATTATACATGCCTTTCATAGCTGCCTCCAAATTTGACGAGGATGCAAAACGACACCTTGTATAGTGCATGTGGTGTTAGCCGGTAAGTGATTGTTGCACTTATAAATGTATATCGTGTACTTTGAAATGAAATTTAATGTGTAAACAATTGTAGGCTAACCTATTAATAAATAAATATCATAAAATATATGTCAAGGCCGTACAGGAAATTACCCTCCTACATCCCGAAAAAAATTCACCCTAAATCTTCATCTTAACCAATAACTCAAACCTCTGACACAATCACAGTTATACCCCATTTGTTTTTACAAATAAGAAAAATGCTCAACTGAGTCTGAGCAAATAGGGGTGGAATTGGGATTAGGAACAATGCTTAACTTAATAAACGGGACAAATAATATAAGACGTAAATCATAAAGGTTGGTTGGATCTGTCACATTCGTGCTGGTCGGTAGAGCGGGCAATTAATTAGGTTCTGATAAACCTGTTAGGTTCGATGTCGGATACATTTGTTGTTTGATTGCGTACCGGAAGTTTGATTGTTGTGATAGGTAGTAATATTTATAGTTTCATATGTGAAAGCATTGTTCTATTCAAAATATTATAAGCTAGTGCTATATAAAGTTTCATAACTTTAACTTTCATATATCAGCTCAGAATAAATTGGCTGCTTAAATACTAAAGCTTTTCTATTTTAGTATTAAATCCAAACTAATAGTATGTTTAATAATGTAGGTACTCAAAATTAGACGATAAGATTTTAATGTGGAAGTAATTACTCTCTAATTTATAACAGGTACAAAATCTGTTCACTGCGGCAATTGGGATTGTCCAATTGTGATTAATTGTTAACTCCACCGCGCAGGCAAATAGAATTTCATGGTGAAGGAATTGTCGTTTACCATCAAATTCTATTTGTCTGCGCGATGGAGGTAACAATTAATCTGGTTTTGATAGACAGTCCTGTGGGCTTCAAATTCAGTCAACGTTGTTATTCGTTTACCGCCCCAAAAGTCCGGAACGGGCCTCGTAATCGTTTTTACGTCACAACTTTTGAAATGTAGAGTGAAATGTTGACAATGTGTTTCCTGAAAGTTCAGTTCAGTTCAGGGGGACAGGAAAAGAGAAAATTACGTTAAAAAGGATGGAAGGGATTTGGTAAGTCGAACATTCCTAGGACGATATTTATAAACGTCACTCAGCACGTGCTATGGCTTAGATAAATTCAAATAAACGCTTAGACTACTTGTAGTTTGACAGTTGTATGACAGTGACTTAACCAAATTAAGTGCTAAGTAACGTTTAAAGATTTCGGGCTTAGTCTGTTGGTTCATATAACTACTTGCTATCGAGTATATTTAAGTCAACCAGATTTAAATTTTAGTCTGCATTCGTACATAAAAACGTTGCGTTTCCAGATATTAATAATTCTTCTGTTAAAATTATAACTTTCAAAAAATATGATGAGATTTTCTATCTTACGAATACAAAGTATTCTAATCACAGAGGCGAAACAGGTCCATCCAATTTAAACAAAGACCCAAAGGACTCTTAAGGGGCCGTGCACGAAATCGACTGATTTTGATCAATTTTGTTATTTTTTCTGAGAACGGCAAACGACAAAATCATTTGTCATTTAAAAAATAAAGTTCTTTGTTTTGCATGTGGGTTGAAGGGATTTTTCAAATAAAATACGTATTCATGGAAAATCACTAGGTACCTAATAACCACAACATTTTTTCCGAAAAATCACGCGAAACTGCCGTTTCATGATTTTGTTACAAGATTTTTTTTATTTTGAACATAAAAAAATACCATCTATATTATTATATGGTCTACTTGCATGTGGCAGAAGCACTTTTTCAACTTCTATACAAAATATATCAGAGACATTTTAATAATGTTGAAAACACCAATTTTTTTTTAAAAACCCAGTCGTTAATGTATTTTTTCCTATTATTTAGCTAACAATACCAAGAAATTTAAAAATCACACATTAACCTTTACCTATAATATTGTATAATCATAAAATGTTATTTTATGATTATACAATATTTTCATTAAGTAAATCAAAGGCGAAATAAAATATATTTTCGAGAGCGCAAAATTGATGAAATTATTAACAGGTTCTGTGACTGACACGAATGCTTTAGCACCACGAAAACTGTACATTTATAGTAACAAAGACTTATTGTTTCACTTATTTCAAGTTTTTTCACAATTAGATAAAAAATTGACAAGAAAGGGTTTTTTTTCATGCACGGAGCCTTAAATCAGATTCCTAATTTTAATAAGTTAATTAAGAACCCACGCCCTATCAGACATCTGATAAATCGCAATTACTAAAAACAAAATTACCTATTCCCGTCGCTCCGTTGAACAATATTTCAAAAACAATTTCTGCTGTCGGAAATAGGAATGGCGGGAGAACACTGGGCCGATTAATGATGGCTTTGTTCCAGTTTACAAACTACGGTCACAGAATACATGGGTACAGAAGGTCGGCTTCATACAACGAGAGAAAACGCTCGCACACGCAGACACGGCTCATATACGGAGTGTACTAGCTACTGGCGTTTGTGTGAAGTTCGGTTTAGTTAGACCATACGAGTGAATGACATTTTGTCCTGCAATGGTTCTATGTTCGTTTGGTCTAACTCTTACTAAATCCACCTTCAAAGAGTTTGAGATCTATGAATGGACTGTTATACATAATTTTACTGAACAGCAATTATTACTGATATGCATATCTAACTGTACAGTCAACCCACAAATTTTGTGTGATAATTTTTATTTTTTTTATTTTATATTTCGTGTAAATATATTTGTATTTAATATGCCTATAATGTTCCCACTGCTGGGTCACAGACCTCCTGTGTGCGAGGGAGTGGGCCGTAATACATCACGCGAGCCCAGTGGGGGTTGGTAGATGTCACGTGTCTTCGAATTTTTGGATCTAGGACATGCCGGTTTCCTCACGATGTTTTCCTTCACTGTTTGAGAGCAGTGGTGATGAAATAATTAACACAAAGTAAAGCGCCTGTCTGGGTTCGAACCTACGACCTACAACTCGTAAGTCGCATCCGTTACCACTTAGCCACCATTGCTCCTATTTAGCTATGAGTAAGAAAGAAAGATGCTCAAAAATATTTGCAACAAACATTTTAATGAGACCTTTTTAAATTAGGTACTTAAGACCATTTTTTTTACCAATTAGATTTCCAATATAGATTGTGTAGTAGCAACCAAAGTGTTTTCATTTCAGAAGACCCATAGGCTACCATCCTAACAGAACGCGTGTATGTGTGCGTGCGTCTGCTTTTGCTCGTTGTACGAAGCGAGCCTTCTGTTCTATCTATTCTGTGGTTGTACTCCGGTATTTCAAGTTCTTATTAATGGACTTAAAACTTCAGGTGGACGTCGCGGTTCATGCTCTAGTAGAGAGCACCTTGTGGAGTTGCATAAAGACTTCTATTTTGCAGAAGATTTATTTCTACTTGGAACTATTCTTTTGAGTAGGGAAAGTAATGGTGCGAAGAATTCTTGTGCGACAGTTTGACAACTATAAATATTTTTGTGTAAGAATATTTAATCTGTGGAAAGGTACTTTAATGATCGTTATGTTGTAACTCTATATTCTAGCTAGTATTCTAGGGTGTATTGTCTCACTTGTGGTCTCACTACAGGCCAAAGGCCCCCCCCTTTTCTTAGGAGTCTTGGTAGGAGAGAGAGTTTTGGTAGTAGTCAAACTCGTCCCCTTATCTTCACTTTGGTATTCGCGGTGTTGTATAACGTTCAAGATTTATTAAATCGTTATTTACATCTATACTATGAAGCGTGTATCCGGAAGATGTGGTCATATTTAGGGGTGTGGTACAGACCATCAAACTGGACAACTTTTTCCATGTGACCAACATCGTAATCGCGAAAAAATAACCAGCCGTCCTATACATTTGGGTCGAGTAAAGTTAGCATAGAATAGAATAGTTCTTTATTTGCACAGAAAGTGGGTACAAGTTACAGGTGTTAAGTTTAAAATTATCCTTATACTAACTACCTTAAAGAGTTTACGCCGTACGGCGTTTCATATAAGTTTTCAAGTTCATTTTTATTCGAAATTACTGAACCGACTTTAATGAAACTTCACACACATAAGCAGGATACATGGTCTAAAATGTTAGTAGAAACTTTTCCGAAATGTCTTATTTAAAAAAAAGATAATTGGACATTTTTGTTTGTATAGAAAAAAATAAAATCGCTCTGATTGTGACACTATTTTTCGAAAATGTTTTCTACTAACTTTTTAGACCTATGTATCTTGCTTATGTGTGTGAAGTTTCATTAAAATCGGTTCAGTAATTTGGAAAAATAAGGACTTGAAAATTTGTAGTTAATGCCGTACGGCGTCTAAGGCATGCAAACAGGCTACAATAATAAAAGATTCATTAAATATAATTATATTATCAACACAATCAATCAGAGCAATACAAGTTTACCATTTCAAGATGAAATTCAGTAAATAATTTGAAATAGGCAATACAAAACATATTGTCAACTTTAATAATATTTAATTATTTATTTAAGTTTTGTATGGGACAGCTGATAATTATTTCCCGAGCGATAATTTTCGACCTCCACGCGGGTATAACCGCGGGCCTAAACCTGGTCTATACTAATCTATGTTAATATTATAAAGAGAAAGGTTTTGATTTTTTGTTTGTTTGTTTGTAATGGATAAACTCAAAAACCACTGTAACTCTATCTCAAACTCTCAAACTCAAAAATAACTGATTTCAAAAATTCTTTCACCTATAGAAAGCTACATTAGCTACATTATTATAGAGAGAGTGTGGAACTTTGGAGGTGAAGAGACGAAATCCACGCGGACGAAGTCGCGGGCGAAGCGCTAGTACTTTACAATAATGAGTGTCTTTAGCAAAAAATCATTAACATTGATTTCACCAACAGGAATTGTAATTACCACCCAATCATCAAAAACGGCCAACAAGTACCAAAATCAAAATCAAAGTCATTTATTTAAACTAGGCTGAGAATGCTTATGCCAACTATTTTATGTCAAGCCGTGTGCCCGATGGGATTTCTCATCGGCAAAAATGAAGAACTTCCGCACAAATTTTCATCGCCTATTAAGTACATAATCAGCCTATAACGTTCCCACAGCTGGGACACAGGGCTCCTCTCAGTGATAGGGATCCCCTATAATTAATTTTCAAAAATCCTTTTTTAGATTAGAATAGAATACTCCTTATTATGTACACCATAAAAGTTACAGATACAAATGTTGAAATTTTACAAGGGGTGACACAATGGGCGGTCTTATCGCTAAAAGCGTTTTTTTTCTTTTTTTTAGTGCTTACTTTGGTTATTTAAGGGGCTTGTGGCTAAGTAATAACAGCCGCACGGGTCGATCGATTAGATTAAGCTTCGCTTGCTGCGGTTGGTCCGTGGATGGGTGATTATCTTTCCATACCAAGACCTCTCTGTCCCTCGGAAAGCACGTTAAGCCGTTGGTCCCGGCTGTCATTCGTGGATCTTTGACAGTCGTTACGGGTTGCCCATTAACTGGGTTGTGGAGGTCAGATAAGCAGTCGCTCCATGTAAAATACTGGTATTCAGCTGCATCCGGTTAGACTTGGAACCGACCCCAACGTAACTGGGAAAAGGCTAAGCAGATGATGACTTTGGTTATTTAAAGGATTCCAGGGGGGTAACCATCACCTCTTATATCAGTATTATTATAATATTACTTTACAGTGGGAAAATGATGGAGCTATACAGTACTTATAGCCCCATCTCTTTCTCACGCTAAAGTAATATTGAAATAATACTGCTATAAGAGGTGATGGTTACCGTCCCTGTGCATTAACGCGTGTTTCTAAGACTCAGCTGTTTAAAATAATAATCAAAAGTCATTTATTCAAACTAGGCTGAGAATCAGCACTTTACGAACCTCAAAATTACATAAGACAGTCCCTGGGACAGCTGGGAAGAAGAAGTGGCTCAACCAACTCCCCAGCAGCACAGCTGTCTGTTCAGTTAGAAAAAAAAAAGGATTATATACAATAGTATGCAAAATAATTTACACTACGCGCAACATAAAACATTAAATTACTAGCCATATGTCAGCTAGCACACCGCTATACCAACAAACAAAAAAAAAAAACCGAAAACTATACTCAAGCAGAAATAAAAACGTAAACAGAACTTAATACCTAAATAGAAGCCTCCAGGCATGAAGGGCGTGCCCGCTTACAAATATATAGCTGTAACTCAGTCACAAATGATAAACTAGGACCATCGATGTAAAATAAATAAACAGTAATTACTAATACCAAACAAAACTGTGGTCAGCAAGACGACCTATCACCACAAGCATAAGTAAATACAACCAAATAAATACCTTAACATAAAACTTGACGCGAAACAGCGGTTGAAAGCGCACGGAAAAAAGAAAAGACAGGATCTAGACATGCGTTTGCGTATGCATTTTAAAAACATGTATTGGTTGATTGGACGGGGTTCCTGCCTATGGATACATAACACAATTTTATTATATAAGCATATTCTTATGCCAATATGGACATAATAGCATCCAACTGTGGGGCTGTACTAAACCGACCAACATCAAAATTATTCATACATTGCAGAATTATGTACTCATGAGTATTTTTAATGCGCCCTGGTATATAAGTTACGACGATTCCATCGTGACCTAAAAATGGAACACGTCACCAACATAATCCAAAAATTTGCTGAGGCCCACGAACACCGACTCCACCGACATGTGAACATCGAGGCAATCCAGCTGTTAGACCCAACAAATATAGTGCGAAGACTAAAACGAACAAAACCTTTTGAGTTAGTGTAGTGTAAAAAGTGTAGACATTATTGTGATAATGACTCACATATAACACATGAACAAAATGTTGATATTATTATATGAGACTCTAAGAAAGTGGAACAAACTTGTGTAAAGTACAATCAACACTATTCTAAGTTTTAATATAATTATCACGAAAAAAAATAAGTTAGATCAAAATTACTAAAAGTAATTTTAATCTAACTTATTTTTTAGCCTGTAGGCTAGATTGTAATTAATTATCAAGAACCTGGTTCTTTTTATAAAGCATTTAAAAAAAAAATAAGAAAAAAAAAGCATTGACTTAAAAACATGAGGAAGCATTTACCTGATAAAAATATTTCAATAAAATTACCTTAATGAACCGTTTCTGTTCCATTTTCGAACCAATCCCAAGAATCAAGGCCAAGTAAATATTTACCGACGTTATTTTCCAATGAAACTCTATCGAATTTCCCTTTGCTGGGTTAGTTATTAGCATAGCATAAAGTTAAGAAAACAAAGTAAGTCTTAATTAATTTAAAGTCTTAAGGATTTAAGTTCTAAAATTGATTAAAAAACTTAAAGTATTAAGTTATAAGCAACTTTGTTAAACAATAACAGAATAGAGCCGTTCTCATTCCACGGTAAATATTTTCTATCAATCAAAGAAGACATGTATGAGCATCAAGAAATAATGAGTTTTACGTCTTAATAACATTAACATAGTAAGTGAAATAGGCGGGTTACTGAAGGGTAAGTTGATTGATGAATTGATACAAACATAAGGCATACACGAAAACATACTAGTAGTACCAATTTACTCATCCATCAACATACAGACAAAATGACGTAAATACAAGTACCGAGAATAAAAACATTGATCATATGTACCTTGAGGGTACCAGGAAATCCTTGTAACCATACTAAATAAGTATTCTTCGTAACCGTCGGGAAAATAATTTGCCGGCACAAGGGAAACTGGATATCTTAAAGAGAATTATCTGTAACATAATGAATCATATTACGATGACCATGGAGTTTAGAAAGAAAAATATACCGAGAGAGTATAGTAGTTAATGAAACTGTTGCACAATGATAATAGTATAAGAAACTGTTACAGTTATGTGCAGTTTCATACACTATTTTGACTACCGCAAAAAATGCATTAAATTCATTAAGTTTACGCTACTTCACGTTAGGCAGGTAAAAACTTAGGTGTTGATAAAGAGCAAAGAATTGAATCCTGAAAATAGCAGTATTCTCGGGCTTAACTTTGGATGCTAAGCTTCAGTGGGGCCCTCATATATGTAGATAAATTGTCAAAAAAATAAAATAAGTGTCACAGCATACGCTAGAAAAAATTGTAATTTAACTGATATAGAGACTGCCCGTTTAGTGTACTTTAGTTAGTTTCATAGGGTAATGTCATTCAGTATTTTGTTTAAATATACCTATGATATTTTTTACACAATGACATGAATATTTACTTTGTGGAGTAAAATGTTATTTATAGCACTGTATGAGCTAAATTTGCACTTAAGTCACGCTTCTCCGTGACTTAAGTAGTCCATTTTTACACTGTGCGAAAATGAATCTATAATTTTTTCTATTTCATATATTCAATAAACTTGTAGTTCGTCGTAGATCGAACATGTAGTTTTATTGCGAAAACGCGACACGAATCTTTGCACGACAATGTGGCCGAAGCATCATTGTATCTTGACAAAACAAGATGGCTGCCCTAGTTCCGATTTTGGTCACGTGCCTTGTGGCTTTGACCCTTGTCAAAATATTGTTGGGTGTACAGTTCGCGTCACGAATTTTGTCATCTATGAATTCAGACAAGTGAAATCGTAAGTTGCGTCTTAACTTGGGAGCCCTTTTTTAAGTTTTTAGCAAATATCTCAAAAACTAGACTCCCTCTTTTTTTTTGTGGATGGGAAATCATCAAATAACTTCTCCCGCTCTGGGCGGAGCGGGAGGGTGTGTCAGACTCTTACTGACTAAAACCCACCCGTATTCCTTCTTGTTGCCAGGTCAAAAATAATGAAATTTTTATCACCCTTGTGTCAACAACCCCCGGTATTCTTGAGTATAGATTAATGGATGACCTCTAATTAACCTTGACCGTGACGTCTTTCAAAATATTTTCAAGTATTTGACTTGATAGCCTCGGGATACTTGAGTACAGATTAATGGATGACCTCTAATTAACCTTGACCGTGACCTTTTTCAAAATATTTTCGAGTATTTGATTTGCTTCTGCGGCGTGTATTGATATTGTAATTGCGTTATATTAACGTGACTTTGAACATCTAAAAGACACTGTTTAACAGTGTCCTTCAGGGATTCGCTCCCCAAACCCCCTGTCGAATGTCACTGCCAAGGTTTGAATAGTATACGTGTTAACCGCGTGCTTGTCACGCGGTTTGAAATGGTCTACTTCCCTCCAGTTCCATAATATACTATTTTAAATAAATCTTTTCCATAAATTAAAAATTTGGCGGGTGTATGACATAAGTAAGTTAGCGTTTAGCACCTTTGCTACGCTCTGGCGCTAACTTCACACCGTGCAATAATGAATTACTTAAGACACATGTATCGTAATATACTATAATTATTTTAATTGTTGTGAATGTGAGGACTATGTGGGCCTTTTTTTTTTTTTCGTTTGTTCGCTCAGTTAGTTTTATTGATGGACTGGTTGGAGGGACAGGCGTATAAAATAGCCGTGTATCCTTGCGGGTCGAGGACGACAGAAAAATTATTATCTGGAATGCATAATAAATCAATTTGCCTTTTTTTTTGAGCAAACTTTCAAAGAGGAATTGGTGACGGTCAGGTGGCGTTTGTAGCCTAACTCCAGCAAATAATGCAAAAGCGGTACCTGTGCAGAAGCACAGGTACCGCTTTTGCATTATTTGCTGGAGAACCTGGCGAAAGTCTTGAAGAATCCTTCTGGGCAGGTGGCCACCTTGCTTGCCCGTACACTGGTCACTTGAAAGTCTATATTTTGGATTTAATCGGACGCGGGTTATTATTTTTAATTTTGAAAACGTAGCACAGTATATCCCCAAGGATTACGGGATAACGTAATAAAGTTTTGCGGTTTTGCGGGCGCGATGAACTGAGATTGAAAAAACGTGGTTTGCGGTGAGACGAAATGCTTCCGTTCGGCGCCGGTGCACTATGACGTCTGACAGCCATTATTAGCTGTCACTAGCCGCAGGATTCTCTAAATCCCGCGACACACAATATCCGCGGCTGCAATATAAGCCTAAGACAGACTACAGACACCTTATAAACCGTCCACAATCAAAAAAATGTAAGGGGCAATAACTTGCCACACCATACTCCCCGCCTTGAAAGGTCCCGAGCTTTCGAAATTAATTATCAGATTCCAAAGAATGAAATTGCAGTTTGATTAAATTAAGACAAAGTTGAATTACCAAGCTAAATTATAACTATGTAATGGCGTACCATTGAGAAAATATACTATTGTAAATTATAAACTAAATTAAACTACGAAATAATATAGTTCTATTGGGTTGGCAAAGGATATAACTTGGTGACAGGACGTTTATATGTACCTGACGCGGTTTTTACTGAAGCTACTCGAATTACACCATCCGATCCCGGAAAAACTTCCACTATGATGCCCAATGGCCAAGTCAATGGTGGTACGTTATCTTGACCCAAGAGAACGACAGTACCGATCTCTATAGGGCGATCGGGAGTGCACCATTTCTGGCGAACTTGCAACGTGTGCAAGTACTCAACTCGCCATTTGTTCCAGTAGCATAACACAAGCTGATCCAAAAGCCTTTTGCGGTTTGTTAAATTTATGTTTTCTTCTGTCAATTCAGAAGAAGGCAAATGCTTAAGTGGACTGGACATTAGAAAATGCGCAGGCGTGATGGTGGATGCGGGTCTGATGAGAGAACACTAAGCGGTCGAGAATTTAAAAGGCACTCGATTTGTACCAGTACGGTAGAGAGTTCCTCGTAAGTGAGAAGCTGCTTTCCTATGACTCTATACAAGTGAGTTTTAACACTCTTAATGTTCGACTCCCAAATACCTCCGAAGTGCGGAGCTCGCGGCGGTTCTCTTGTCCACTCAATGCGAGATTTTAGAAGCTCATTTTTAATATCTGTTTGAACAGACGAGTTCAATAAGAAAGAATAAATATCATCAAGTTGCGCCTTAGCGCCAACAAAATTGGTACCATTGTCTGAGTACATGACAGACACTGGACCGCGGCGAGAAATAAATCTTTTAAATGCGGATAAGAAAGCCTCGGATGTGAGGTCCGATACGAGTTCGATATGTATGGCTTTAGTTACCATACATATGAACAAACATATATAAAGTTTTTGCGAACGTTGACCTCTACGGCGAATAGGTGTGTAAGCAAGCGGCCCGGCGAAATCTACTCCAGTGTGCACAAAGGCTTTAGTATCACGGACACGGTATCCAGGAAGTTCAGCCATTTTGGGTGTTAGATGCGTAGGATTTAGACGGAAACAAGTGTTGCATTTCCGACAGCGGGAACGTATGACTGTTCGTCCATCTAATATCCAAAACCGCTGCCTTATAATAGACATCAATAATCCGGGGCCCGTGTGGCAGTACGTATTGTGATAGTGATCAATAATTAGATCAACTACGCGGTCACGTTTAGGTAAAAGCGCGGGATGCTTGGCTTCATATGGTAAGTCAGATTTAGACAATCTGCCCCCAATACGTAAGATTCCGTAGCTATCAATAAAGACAGACACACAGCGCAACTTCTTAGATGGAAGTTCGCCTGCTTTAATTAAATTTAAATCGTTAGAAAAATGCGTATTTTGAACTATTCGAATAATGAAATTTTCGGCGGTTTGTATATTTTTAACAGAGCTATGACTAAGTAGTCTGTTCGTAAATTTAAGAATGTACATAAATACACGTAACAATTTATTCCATGAACAAACACGGTCAGCTATTGTATCTAAAATACGCGGTTCAGTATTTGATGTTTCTACAAGAAAAACCTTTGATTTAAACTCTGGCAATGTTTCACATTCAGTAGGAGAGAATTTTAAAGGCCACTCGCTAATGGGTCGATGGAGCCAAGTAGGACCGTTCCACCATAACGAGTGTTCAATTAAATCAGATGGCAGCATGCCGCGGGAGAGACAATCGCTAGGATTCTCCTTTCCGGACACGTGATTAAAACTAGCGGCAGGTAGGTTTTCCTGTATTTTAGCAATGCGATTACTGACAAAAATAGACCATCTATGGGGAGATGAGTGGATCCACGAAAGAGCTATGGTGGAGTCCGAGAAAGCGTAGACACCTGCAATAGGTACACGAGCGAAAAGTTTATCTTTGACCACGCGAACAAGCTTAGACAGAAGTAAAGCGGCGACAAGTTCTAATCGAGCTAGCGTTGTTATTTTAGCGGGGGAAACTTTGGACTTTGCACATAAAAGCCGAACGCTGATATTGCCTTTAGAGTCAGTTATGTGTAAATAAATACAACAACCATAACCACTAAAGCTGGCGTCGCAAAAGGCTATGATATTCACTACAGCTTCTCTAAAGACGCCAATGTGGCGAGGAACCTTTAGAGAAGAGAGTGAGGGGAAATCGCGCAAAAAAACGGAAAACCGATTGGTGATGGAGTCCGGAGGAACCTCATCCCAACCTATTTTAGCTAACCAAAGTTCCTTAATTAGGATTTTCGCGTACAACACGACGGGTGCTACGAGGCCAAGTACGTCGAACAAGCGGGCAACTAGCGATAGAATCGCACGCTTAGTGCATTTATCATCTACAGCGACTGTTGTCAAAGAAAAATAATCATCAGCGGGTTCCCAGGTTAATCCAAGGATTTTGAAATTATGTTTATCATTATCCATGCCAGAAAAATTAACTGGTAAGCGGTGAGACTCTGGGAGAATCTCCAACAAAGCGGGTGAGTTAGTAGCCCATTTGACCAGGTCAAAGGATCCTAACTTAAATAACTCAATTAAATCGCGGGATAATTGTATAGCAATCTGTTCATCAGGAACAGAATAGACATAATCGTCCATAAAAAACTGAGTTTCTACTAATTTAGAAGCCTCAGGATAGCGGTCGCCATGCTCACACGCTAAATTGCGTATTGTGCGCATCGCTAAATAAGGACTAGGCTTTAATCCAAAGGGAACGCGGTTAAAGTGAAAAGTACGTATAGGTTCATTTTTGTTGAATCGATTTAAAATTCGTAAATATTTGCGGTGGTGCTCATTTACTCCGATCCGTAGGAACATTTGTTTTATATCCGCTGTCATTGCGACAGGGAGGGTACGAAAATCGAGTAATAATAAAAACAAGTCGGCCTGTAAATTAGGTCCGACATGCAGAATGTCATTGAGTGACAACCACGAGTGTGTTTTGGCACTAGCGTCCAAAACCACTCGAATGCTGTCTTTGTCCGGTCTAATAACGGCGTGATGCGGTATGTAGTAACCCTCTTCTGTTAATTCAGAGTCGGGTACCTCCGATAAATACCCCTGAGTTATATAATCGGTGATAGTTTTATTGTAATCCTCGCGTAGGGTTGGCACGCACGTGAATTTACGCTCGAGCGCAAGTAGCCGCCGATGAGCGACACCGCGTGAATTGCCTAATTAGGAGGGATTGCGCGCGAAAGGTAAATCGACAAAATATCTACCGTCTTTAAATAAAACTGAAGAATTAAAATTATTTTCACACTCTAATTCGTCCGGACTAATAAAACGCTGAGATGGAATTTCCTCTAGCTCAAAAAAATTCTGCAAACTTGACTCGACGTCAATGCTAGCAAGCGCGGTAAACGAAGATGTCATGTGTGTTACGTCACTACTATGACAATCAATATCACCCATCAGTACATATCCGAAACTAGTCAGTATAGCTGGGGGTGCGCGGGTGCCTGAGTCAACCCTATCACCTAAATAAATAAAAGGGAACAGCTGTGCTCCAAGCACAACATCGATTCCACCAGGTACATTCCAGGTTGAGTCAGCAAGCGGTAAATTATTTAAATATGACATATCGTCATTTAATCTGATAAAACTAGCGGGAAGTCTATCTGTAATGCAATCAACAACTAATGCGTGTATATAATACTTATTGTGAGGATTAATCCGAGATTCTATATTGAGATAAATAAAGCCGTGTACAGGTCGTGAGGTCATACCAACACCTTGTAAAGACGAATTACGTAATTTAATTATGGGTAAGTTCAAACGTTTACAACAGTCCACAGTAATTAAATTATTTTGCGATCCATTGTCTATTAAACACCTGACAACAAGCTTATCTCGGCCGCTGCTATCATATACGTATATCTGCGCGGTAGCTAACAAAATAGTTGTCTCTGTCGGTAAACATATTTTAGCGGCGGCACTAAGCGAGACAGACGTAGCGGCAGGCTCGCTCGGCGTTGAATCACTTTTTACTTCGGAGAAATGTAACAATGAATGATGTGTTTTCTTACAAGTTTTACAAACACTCCGTGATTTACATTTAACCAAAGAGTGGGATAGACTTAAGCAATTTACACAGCCATGTTTCTTTTTAATAAATTCGAAACGAGCTTGCGGAGAATTCATATTTTTAAATTGTGGACAATCAAACAGTCGATGATCGACGTTATCGCCGTCACACAGCGGGCAGCGGTTATTCGAAGCTGGTTCGCTACAAGATACAAACGCTTTAGCGGTACTTTGAGTATTACTTCGATTGTTAGCTAAACACGCAACTCAACTTAGCACGCGATTCCGTCTGTGAATTATTAACGTGTGAGCGCTGGAGTACCTTAACATAGTCTTGCATAAATATTATAAACTCCGTATAGGAAGGCAATTCCTTGCCACTCACACGGCTTTCAAATTGTTGAACAGTTTGTGAGTCAACCTTTCTTAAACCACAGTGTAATATCCCAAAATCTAATAAGTCTGAAATGTCTAACTGCTTCAATGCAGCGACAGACGCTGAATATCGTTCTACAAATGCATTCAGACTAGCAGCATTGCCGGCGCATCCTTTAATGTCCAGTATATTATTGAGATAATGAATACCTAAACTACGTTTATCTTGATACCTTTTGACAAGACTGTTCCACATAACACTGTATGTATCTCCTGTGGGAACAATGCCTGCAGTTAGTTTTAAGGCATCATGAGTTAATTTACTTATTAAATACTGCACACGCTGCGAATCCGTCAGATCAGTATTTAAATGAACATTAGTACGGAACATTTCATAAAACATTGGCCAATTTTCAGTTCTACCGTCGAACGATGGTAACTCGATTGGTGGTAACTTTATGCTTCTACCTCCCTTCTGATCTGATGTTAATGTTTTGCCACTTGAAAGAATGAGATTACGTTTGTATTTAATAGTTGAATATAAGTCTTCAATAGAACTTAGACTCCCATAGTCGGGTGGGGTTTCATCAATTTCAAACTGCAACTCATTGATCTGGTCAATTAATGTTTCAAACTTGCTGTAAGATTTACCAATAGATTCAGACTGCGCTAGGAATAACTCGTTCGAGCGTGAATCATAATTAGATATACTTTTGGAAGAATTATACAAGCGATTAACTCGCTCAAAAATTACTTCTTTTTTAGCAATAAGCTGAGCTAATTTAGTTTCTTGTTTTTGAGTTGCCATTATAAGGCACTATCTAATATTAATTGCTGTAAATTATCGTAAGTACTTGCAATGACTTGTACTTATTTAACTGATACCTATCCAGGCTCGAATGGGCCATAAGTGTGGAGGGACAGGCGTATAAAATAGCCGTGTATCCTTGCGGGTCGAGGACGACAGAAAAATTATTATCTGGAATGCATAATAATTCAATTTGCCTTTTTTTTTGAGCAAACTTTCAAAGAGGAATTGGTGACGGTCAGGTGGCGTTTGTAGCCTAACTCCAGCAAATAATGCAAAAGCGGTACCTGTGCTTCTCCTGGCGAAATTCTTGAAGAATCCTTCTGGGCAGGTGGCCACCTTGCTTGCCCGTACACTGGTCACTTGAAAGTCTATATTTTGGATTTAATCGGACGCGGGTTATTATTTTTAATTTTGAAAACGTAGCACAGTATATCCCCAAGGATTACGGGATAACGTAATAAAGTTTTGCGGTTTTGCGGGCGCGATGAACTGAGATTGAAAAAACGTGGTTTGCGGTGAGACGAAATGCTTCCGTTCGGCGCCGGTGCACTATGACGTCTGACAGCCATTATTAGCTGTCACTAGCCGCAGGATTCTCTAAATCCCGCGACACACAATATCCGCGGCTGCAATATAAGCCTAAGACAGACTACAGACACCTTATAAACCGTCCACAATCAAAAAAATGTAAGGGGCAATAACTTGCCACACCATACTCCCCGCCTTGAAAGGTCCCGAGCTTTCGAAATTAATTATCAGATTCCAAAGAATGAAATTGCATTTCTTTGGTATTGTTCGTCGATATGTTGAGCTCCTTAAGTTTTGAGTTGAGTTACTCGATTACTGACAAATGCGTGCGGACTGAATAGGTCCATCTGTATGGTTCTTTTCTCAAAAGACAATTTGAGACACCAATCTACGTGGTCCTCAAATGATCTGACCAAGATTATTTCCATATTTTTATATACACATTGACATTAATGAATTTCATATAATACAAGGACATAAGCCATAGGCCATGGAGCGGGCTATGCTCGGAGTTTCTTTGAAGGATAAGATCAGAAATGAAGTTATCCGGAAGAGAACCGGAGTTACCGACATAGCCTGCAGAGTCAGCAAGCTGAAGTGGCAGTGGGCTGGCCATGTATGTCGAAGGACCGATGGCCGGTGGAGCAGACGAGTCCTGGAGTGGAGACCGCGTATCGGCAAGCGTAGTGTGGGACGCCCCCCAGTTAGATGGACCGATGACCTTAAAAAGGTGGCTGGGACAGACTAGATGCGGAAGGCGGAGGACAGGGTGTTGTGGCGCAGTCTGGGAGAGGCCTATATCCAGCAGTGGACTGCTATAGGCTCAGTTGATTTGATTGATCGATTGAAGGACATAAATATTTACTTTGTAAAATATTTTATTTATTGTGAATGTACGACCCGAGCGGTGTGTGGCCGGGCGTTATGCTGCATCAGTATCGATCCATAACCCATATTTACTAAAAATAGCCCTGCATCATTCATGAAGGATTTTTTGAGCATATCTTTCCCCAGTCAGGGTGCCAATTTCTATGGCCACTAGCTCTGTGCGACCTTCTGAAGAGATGCCAGCCCATACGTGTACAGAGCCTCCACCATATTGGACCCTTTCGGTGAAGCAGGCTTGAATGTATCACTCCCTGCATATCAAAAAGTCCTGAAATCAAATGGTCCTATTATCAAAACGACCTTTAATCAAAATGACACTTTAGAAAATGTCCTTGTAGCAAATCGACCTAAAAACAAAAGAACGGAAATGGTACAGTTATACCACACATAAATATTATTTTTTTAAAGGAATAATTTCACCAGGCTGCCTATAAACTCTTCGCCTTCCATCGGAATGAATAGTGAGAATCGACACTCATCAGTGAACAAAACTCTTGCCCATTGTTCTTCACTCCACTGTATGTGTTCACGGGCGTAGCGCAGTCTTGCTACTCGATGCCCTCTCTCGAGTTTGGGGCCACTTTCTGCCCTTTGGGGATTCAGGTTTGCTTCAGCAAGTCTTATTTTATTGTACTGTAATGTCGCTAATGTAGTCTCTTCGGGACTGAAGAATCTGTTGCTGGATTTCAACTGCATTGAGGTGGCGATTTCTCAACACAGTGGATACAATATAGCCGTATCTCAGGTACTAGAGCACTTTTTTTTGGGTGGGAAATCATCAAATAATTTCTCTCTTGACTCTTACTGACTAAAACCCACCCGTGTTCCTTCCGTTGCCTGTGCGTTGCCAGAGGCCACGGTATCCCTTTTGGACTTTCCCGCGACCCTGGCAGGCATCGGCCCTAGCGGACCCCTACAGTTGTGCTGACATCTCTTTCAGGCGCGAGTGGAACACAACTTGCCGTCGACCCGGGCCTGGTCGTTATTGGACGGCGAGCTACCCATTTCTCACCGTCCACAAGCCAGGGGTTCTAGTGTACCTGGGTCTACAATTAAAAGATCTCTTCAGATGGTTTCCCGTTTCTTCGTACCAACGCTTCACCTGCTGGACCGTTCTTAATGTTACACCCACTGTTCTTGCAGTACGACGCATACTGATGCCTAGTTTTAGAAAAGCCATGGTTCTTGCACATTCTTCAGGTTAAAGAGCCAAAATAAGGAAAGTTAACGTGCTGTAGACGGGTGTGTAACGTTTGAAATAATAACAAAAGTTCTATTGATCATAATTATGACCTAATTTTATTTAATGTACTTTTTTTTGATATAACGATGAAATTATATAATGAATTATTGATATCATTTTATTTTACCTAATTTTGTATGGTATAATGAACGTTTTCTATAATGCATATTTGAATTAATATTCAATTAGTATAATAACCAGTTACTATAATATTCAAAATCTATAAGTAACGTTTAACATAGTTTAGTAACATCTACTTCCATCTACTGTTATTGGATAATTTGGGTTAGGTTAGGTTAGGTTAGAACAGTGACCATTTATGTGCGAAGGCGAGCGAGCGAAGCGAGCTTGTCGCTGCAACGGCCGTGGAGCGCCAGATCTCCTCTATTGTTGGTGAATCATTTGGGTTAGCTCAGGTTATAACAGTATGTCATTTCCTGATATTTACTTATTCATGACATCATTTTGGATGAAAATTTGGTCAACTGAACGTTATATAAAAAGAGCGATATGCAAATTGAAAGTTATATGAAATGAACGTTATACGAAATGTAATTAGAGCAAAATCAGGTTATATGAAATATAAAATTAGATCACATGAAATTAAGTTATTTGTTTTTATAGCATATGAAAGTTATATCATGTGAATGTTATTTCATTTTATTTTATACTGATTTTGTTATTTTAATGTTGTTATTTTATACTAGCTGTTATAATGCCATACATTACAAACCCGCTGTAGACACCTTTTCTTTTTTTTTTGTTTGGGAAATCATCAAATAACTTCTCCCGCTCTGGGCGGAGCGGGAGGGTGTGTCAGACTCTTACTGACTAAAACCCACCCGTATTCCTTCCGTGTTGCCTGTGTTGCCAGGGGCCTCGGTAACCCTTTAGTACCTTCCCACGACCCCAGGTTTTGAATGAAAATTCATCAATCAAGAAATTGTGTAAACAGAAACAAAAATGTCAAAAGTAAGACAGCAATTTGAAAAGGACTGATTTTGTTTATGACGTTTTTTTCAGTCATTCCTTACAAGAAGGTTATAGACTACTCGTATAAAGTTTTTCTATAAAAGTTTAAATTATTTTTGTAATTCTGTTTATTTAGAAAATATATATTGTGTACTTTAAAAAGTTATTGCATTTTTTTTTTAAGTGTGGCACTAAGTTTTGAAGGCCAGTGTAGTTGGGAAAAGGCTAGGCAGCTGATAACTTATCCCTTTTATTTCTAAGATCCCAGCCAAAGATGAATCGCTCACAGCCACGAACATTTTGACCAGAGATACTTGTCAGTCGGCATTATTAATTACGTTTTAAGGAAAAATCGTCGTTTTTACATCATTATGCATATTATGTCGGCAGTCATTATTCATTGAAATGCGATGGCGAGGGATTTAAGAGCGTGACTTTCTTTATTCTTCTTTACCTAATTAAGGTTTATTTTTTTTTTTGTAAAAATTTGGATAGTAGAGTGGTATAAAAATTTTAACGAGCTTAGCAGGGTGTTGTATGAAACTGTTAACTTTCTGTACCTATTGAATTTGGGTGACCCAAATCATCATCATCATCATCATCATCATCATCATCATCATCATCATCTGCCTAGCCTTTTCCCAACTATGGTGGGGTCGGCTTCCAGTCTAACCGGATGCAGCTGAATACCAGTATTTTACATGGAGCGACTGCCTATCTGACCTCCACAACCCAGTTACTGGGTAATACGATACCCCTTGGTTAAACTGGTTGTCAGACTTTCGGGCTTCCGATGACCCGTAACGACTCATATATCGACGTATATAATTATATAACCCACATATCGCCATAAAAAGTGGTTTATGATGGTAGCCACCCCACTTAGTTGGTAGGTTTTAAATGTGAAACATTATAAAATATATAGGAATTTTGAAGCTAATTTTGTAGGTATCTTTAAAATTCTGTGTGCCTATTTAAAATAAATAATTTGACTTTGACTTTGATTTTGACTTTATAGCTAAAAGAAATCTATGGCCAGCATGCAAACATTGACATAATCTAACTAAGTTGGTATTGCGTCTATTCGCAATACAAAATGGGCTCACAGGTCAATATGTAATGTATGTCTGAAAAGTTTCGATTCAAAGATTCGAGTGTTAGTTTTTTTATGGACCGATATAATATGATTGAATTTGTATTAAATTATCATTTTAACGATACTCGTAATTACATTGCAATGTTTGTAATGTATTCATGGAAATAATAATAAGTATTATGAAATAAATATCATGGTATTGGATACGTTCACGTATTATTTCATTGCTAGGTGTAGAGGTGGAGAAATATTATATTTGTATAACTTGTCAATCTTCATTCATCTCTTTTATGTCTGTTTTTGGGTGGGAAATTATCAAATAACTTCTCCCGCTCTGGGCGGAGCGGGAGGGTGTGTCAGACTCTTACTGACTAAAACTCACCCGTATTCCTTCCGTTGCCTGTGTTGCGGGGGCCTCGGTAACCCTTTTGGACTTTCACGCGACCCCGGCAGGCATCGGCCCTAGTGGACCCCTACACTTGTGCTGACATCTCTTTGAGGCGCGCATGGAACACAATGCGCCGTCGACCTGGGCCTGGTCCTTATCGGACGGCGAGCTACCCATTGCTCACCGTCCGCAAGCCCGCGCCTACGGTGGCTGGAAATTCGCCCGGGATTCCCGACGCCCAGGGTGTCTCCTGCGGCCGCTAGGGGCGAGAGGGCGGGAAATTTGCCTTTCCCTCAACCGTCCCGCCTCTTCCATTGCGAGCATTACTGCTTCGCAGAAGGAGGCGACGGCTACCCATGCCCTCTCGCTCCGTACCTTGGCCTGGACCAGGGCCGGATGCGAGAGATCTCCGCCGCCGATCGCCTCCACGAGGATTCATTCATATCTGAAGTTTGAATAAAAGAATAAATTAAACAAATTGCTTCAAAAATTAAGGCCCACCGCACTAAATGTGTTTAGTGATAAATGTATTTAAAATAAAACGTCATTCTGTCTCTCTCATCTTCAAGTGATTGTATGAAACAACGATTTCTTAAGTTCGGTTTTTTTAAAAGAGCGGTAGTCGCCACATAATGGCCACAGTGACGGCTGTCATGAAAATAATGGCATTGGGGTTTTACTTTACGCCAAAAAGCGTTATGTCCAAAACGCTCTCTAGAAAAACACACCATATTACTTTTATAAATAACGTTTCAGTGACGTCATTCGCCGGTAAACTGCAGACGCTATGTGGCGCCCATCGCTCTTCTAGGAAACCTTCAAGTTTTATTTTATTCAGTAGGTTTACAAAAACTAAACTTAATAATATCTTTTATTTGTGACCTCTGTCTCATTTGCTAGTTCTGTGTTCTCTGTTCGTTGTTATTTCGCATTGATATGCATCACATTCATGATTGTATCGCAGGCACCTTAGTGCAACGCTTGGTGCGAAGTAATGGAACACGACATAGTAACAACACGCCCTGTTCTAGTGGAAAAGCGTATACGGATCAAACACATTGTTGTTAGTCTGAGAGATACACAATTTTAATCTATTTTTACCCGACTGCGCGACAGCAAAGACATGGGTATGTTTTTCACGCGTATCTACGTATATTCGTAGGTACATGGAATTCTTTATTCCCTCGAAGCATCCTAACGACTGAATGGGTTTTAATACAAGAGGTATCTATCGATTCGTCTATGCCACGATATGCTTAAGGGATTGTTCTTATAAAATCTAAATGACGGATTTTAGACGTTAATAAGACTAAAAAAATAGTACCATGGCCAAGTGCGATATCAAAATAAAGGGCTTAAGTAATTCCAGAAATATAACACACTAAAAAAATGAAAAAAAAAAACTGCCGAAAGAAGTGAAAACTTATCGCCCAATGCGCCTAAAGAAGTTCTCACTCCAATAAAATAATGATTATTTAAACCACAATTTAGACAATGCACAGTATACACAAATTAAACTTTTCACGTGGTTAATTTAACTTCACTTACTGCTACTACACCATGTCGCCGCGGGCATGTCGGTGACGTGAACCTATAAGTTTTTCCCCGACCAAAAATCGGTCAACGCGCCTAAAGGAGTTTTCACTTCAAAAAACAAAATATCAAAAAATCTCAATGTAACTAGAAGTCAAAAACAAGATCACTTTCACGTCTTGGCTTACTGCACCAGACAGCTTGAACAGTGCGATTATTTTGAAATTTTTAGTAACAATCGGGTTTTTAGTTTAGTAAATCATTATCGTATCGCTTGAGTGTCCCACGCCCAAGGCGACTTTTTGTATCGATGCTGTCGCGCGTTTCGTAAACGCGCAACAGCATCGCTACTAATGCGTGTTAGTCGCATTTGCAACGCGCTACAGAAGCGATGCCAACGTGCTACTAACGCGCTACAGCAACGACAAGACAACGTGACTAATGTTGCCTCAACGGAGTCCATCTTGCAACTGTAGCGATCGCAGGTATTTTTGTGCCGTTACTGAATCGCGTTTGCATCGCGACAGAAGCGCGACAGTATCGCTTTTGCATCGCGACTGAATCTGGGCCCGTGGGCGAGGGTACACAGCTAGCGACCGCTTCGCGACTGTATCGATACGGACGCGCGACAGCATCGCTACAAAAAGCCGCCGTGGGCGAGGGGCCTTAGTGATTTTCAGAGAATATGTACAGGCTGCAACAAAAGTCGATTAACACCATCAGTTGTTTACATCCTACACCACCTCGATGGGCACAGACTAAGGGGCGTATAATTGGGTCCAGAGAGCATGACATAATATCAAATGTTTTATAATTCTTTACCGTTACTCGCGTTAAATAAATTGAAAAATAATGTTTTTGAAAGTCTGTCAGGTGGTTTAAAATACACCATTGTGTCTCGCTGCAATGCATCCAACTAGCTGATTTTCTTACATAAAAACACGGTACTTACTTCGGTAGTTAGTAGATCGAGGGACTAGTTCAAACTCGGACAAAAGTTTTGGTGCTAAACTAATATGTGGGTAGGTACTTAGTAGCGTTATTAGGAATAGAGCTCCAGTGGCTAAATTCATTTAGGGTTTCGAATTAGTTACTCTAGGAAACTGAGAAGGCCATTTGGGGTTCCGTAGTCAACAAGGAATACTTATAGTTTCACCATGTCCGTCTGTCTGCCTGTGGGGTGCTTAGCTCAGAGACTCTTAGTACTGGAAAGCTGTAATTTGGCATGGGTTTACTTATTAATCACGCCAACAAATTGGTAAAATAAAATCTTGAAAAAAACATTTTTTTTAGTGGAGCAGACCCGAAAAATAAATTTATTCATGCACGTAAAGTGCGGATGATATTTTTTTCTCGTCTAACGAGGGGTGCGGGGAATCGTTATATAGGCCGTTCAAAAATTATTGCAGGTCTGTCGAAACCATTTTTCGATTCAAGGATTCGCTTGCGTGCTTTGTAGTGCCATTTTTTGTTATAGACAAGAGTGCTAAGTGGTTGTTTTTGGATATAGGAAAAAAAATGATGACAGTAGTGTATAATAATATAACGAAATTAAAAGGAAAACTATCACAGTAAAGTAGGCTTTAAAAGTTAACGAGTAATTGTCGACCAACTTAAATTTGCATTTGAAGTGTCCTGCAGGCTTAGCATGACGCTTCCTATTTCTTCGAAGAATAGACACGGCTCTTTGTATACAAAGTGACATTTCGTTTTTGACATCTCACCGTAGAAGAAATCCTTCTACAATCTGTCATTTTGTCTTTCGTTTCTAACGATCTTAGGTCTAGGTCCTTTTTTATGTAGAAGGATTTCTACGGTGGATGTCAAAAAAAGAATAAACGAAATGTCACTTTGTATAGAAAGAGTCTTGTCTTTTCTTCAAAGAAATAGGAAGCGTCATGCTAAGCCTGCTGGACCTAATGTGGTTATGATGTTAAAACTTTCTGATGCTTGTAAAAGAATATCGTAGGTGGTATATTTCTGAATATAGTACGTACCGATATTTCAATTACTATTTTCTGTGTAGATTCAGAGAATATCTAACCGAAATGTTTCGAGCCCAAAAAGCGAATGAAACAGCCGCTGGTTCTCTTGATATTTTGCCGATTGGTTGGCTCGTGAAAATGAAAGGTAGTACATAGTTAGGCTTACATTTAGCCGAGGGCTTGTTGGTTTGTTCTCTATGACTAGGTAGGTATACGAAGCTCAAAGCCTTTGCTGGGAGATAACGATTTTCGGTATCTGCGAGAATGGAAAAATTAACATTGCACGAGATCAACTATGGTAAGCTAGCTATCAAATAGAAATGAAGAGAAAAAAATGATTATTAATAAAATAAATTTTGTAAAGATATAAGAATACAGAGATATAAAGAAGTAGGAACTCGTTATTTCTCTTTTAAAAACTTCTATGTAAGTAATCAAATCTTAAGCGTTTTAATTGTTTCAATCACGATAATACCACGTAGAGTTCTAAAATTTCTGTTCACTCTCATTGAATAAAACCGGCCAAGTCCGTGTCGGACCACGCACAATGAAGGGTTCAGTAGTTAGAATGAATTTATCCCAAGAATAAACTTAACAATGTAGTTGAAAAACATGTTTTGCATACAATCCAACTGCAAATTTAAGTTTGGATGCACAATATTGACAGATTTACCAAGTTATTTTAACACCATAGACTTTTTGTAATCTATAAGTATAGAACTATTTTCTGTATTTATTTCAAAATGTTAGTACTTTCGGAGATAGGCGGGGGGGTGGGGGGGGTAGGGGGTGGGGGTATGGTAAATGATCATCTATTTTCTTAAAAAACTATATTTATATTGGGTCTTCACAAGCTTTGAAAGGACTTGCTTTCATTTGATATGTCACACGGTACAGTTTGCAAAAGTTTTAATCCCCCAAAAGTGACCCTCATTAAAAAATCTCTTATTTACTATACATACACGTCTGTGTTTGAGACACAGAAATCCATGTGTACCACATTTCAACTTAATCGGTCTCTACTAGACCGATTAAGTTGAAATTTGGTATTCTGAGCAAATCGGCTGTGACGGACAGACAGACAGACACGAGTGATCCGATAAGGGTTCCGTTTTTTTCCTTTTGAGCTACGGAACCCTAAAAAACGTGGAAACTGTGTGGTAAGTACTCGTATGTTCTGAACTGACCTAAACATCAGTAGTAGCCGCTTAAGAGGACCGACTTTTATTGGCCTTGAATTCACAATGCCATAAAATTAGCCAAAATCCCTGGAAAATCCAGCTATACTGCAAACCAAGTGCCAATAAAGTGTTTAATGCTGAGCATCAATTTTGTAAGTACCCTATTATGAGTTGGTAGCCGATGCCAAAACCGCCAGCGATTTGCGGCCTTACATAGCCACATTTATGGCAAATGCCAAATATTGGACTAGGCAAACAAGCTAGAGTGCTTTGAAATTTATTTAGCGTTTAATATTTCATGTTGGAATAGATTGTTGGTCGAAAGTTGGCGTGTGTTTGTGGAATGTTTGTGATGTTGGTGAGATAGTTGTGCAGTTGTTGCCGTTTAATTCTTTATTAGAAGTAAGAGGGTTCCTAGGTTTATAAATAAATCTGTCTCATGGTCAAGGCCCTTGCTTATACTTACGAAGAAAGATAAGATTAGATGCAAGGTATTTTCAACAATTCCTTTGATAGTATTTAGTGTTTACATAACATACATACATACATAATCAGCCTATACTGTTCCCACTGCTGAGACACAGGCCTCCTCTCTGTGTGAGGGATTGGGCCGTAATCCACCACGCGGGCCCAGTGCAGGTTGGTAGATGTCACATATCTTCAAATTTTTGGTTCTAGGACATGCCGGCTTACTAACGATGTTTTCCTTCACCGGTTTGAGAGCAGTGGTAATGAAATAATTTACACAAAGTAAAGCGCCTGTCTGGGTTCGAACCTACGATCTATAACTCGTAAGTAGCGGCCGTGAGGAGTCATAGACAGTCCGCTGTGCAGGGCCTGCATTAAGGATGACGAGACAGCAGCACATGTGCTACTAAACTGCCCGGTGGTCGCCACATACAGGGTAAAGTACTTTGGTAACCCAGGTACCCTCCGTGAGATTGTCAGTAACACCAAGACGTTGTTCTTTGAGGAGCTGGGGTGGATCGAATAATCGATTTCCCACCCGTACGCAAAATACGCGCATTAACGTGGAGTTGCGGACACCAACCCGTATTACCCAGTACCTAAGTCGCGGCCGTTACCATTGTGTTAGCAGTGGTGGCCACCACTACTCTCTATTTAGTGATTATTGTCGCTCAAATAGATTTATAGTGCAGTAGGCCATACTTATCTTTCAATCTTCCTAGTAACCGTTTTATACCTGCAGGCTTAGCACGAGCACCGTTTTGTTAGAATAGACAAAAATGACGTTCCGTGTAGAACGTACGACGACAGCAAAGTAGACAGAGTCAACTGCACTTTTTACGAAATTCACTCTTTTACATAATTCGACTCAGAATTCTTTGTCGATTTTTTTTTGTGTTTGATTCTCAGTTTTTACTGATATTAAGTCACTTAAATATAAGGTGCTATAAAAATATCTGCCACGGCTGCAATGGGAGACAGTATTGTGTTTATAGATTACAATAGTAAAGATAAATTATTGATAATTTGTCATATTTTTTTCATACAAAAAATTGTACGTATAAATTTGAATTGATTTATTCGCATAAAACCATCACGATAAGCTGTTGCCAAACCGCACTGAATACAATTCAATCGTTTCGCAAAACGCCGGCGCCGTTCATACACTGTTGCCATTCTTATCAAACAATGCTGCTGCGCGCCGGCTATTCGTCGGTCGTAAAAGCGCAGCCCGCGCAGCCCCGCGCGCCCCCACCCTCACCCGCACTACCCCGTTCGTCGCACGCGCCAGTCGACCGCCCGCTCGCCAGTCGCCTCCCGCTAGAGATGAGATATACCTGCCATTCTCCATACCCGGCCTTTAAGGTATGGGTATCACTAAATACCTGGTACAAATACCAGGTATCAAAATACTTCTAAGTATTTGGGTGTGGTAGGATTTCGATAAGTAAACGTATGCGATAAGTATGGTATGCCTCCAATATAATGTAGGTACGATGTTTCAAGTACCTATACGTAATTATGCATTATGAGATATGAAATCTTTCCTTCCTACTTTACCAGGCTTAGGACTGTCGGCTAAGAGTATGACGATGGTTATTAATGAATTCTAGTTATTTCTATATAAATTAATGCAAAATAACATTAATTATATTTAAACTGACTAACTAGCCGGCGTAGTTAAAAGATTTCAAATCAATTTATTTACAATCGTAATTTTAATTTGCAATATTTTTTTTAGTTTTGTCAGGTTTTTGTTTTTTTTTTGTTTTTTTTTGTACGGTTTTTAGTGCTTTTTATTTTGCTGCAGGAATATTAATTGCTGGACTTTTCGACTACCAAGCCGCGATCTTCTTTCTGTCAATATATTTCCGGCAACGGAAAATAGCCGTTCACATGGAACGCTTGGTGGCCATTGCGTTTAATTTTAATTTGGCCAGTTTGGCTAAGTTAGGGTAAATACCTTGGTTAGCTCGCCACCATGTCAAAGGGTCCATGTCTGGTGGTAATACACTGTCATCTATATATTTTTGTACTTCTATGATAGCCCTACTGTTGGCTGTACCAGTTGGCCGTACATTTTTCATGGTTTTAATATAATGTTGCCAAATTAAACTATTTGATTTTTTTTCTTGGACATCTTGTGGTGCTTCAGAGCCTGTAGTTGTAGGTTGATTAGTTTCTGTTTGTTGGATCATAGATGTTACTAAACCCACAACGTAATGTTTAGTATTTTCTGCTACGGTTGCATTTTGGAAATATAATTTATATCTTGGATCTAAAAATGTAGAGATAGTTAAGGTACGGCTCCTTTCTAAATTTTGAAATCGACTATTAATTTCGGAGAGTAAATCCTGGCGGCACATTTCAACTTCGTCTGGAAATATACTAATATTGTTTTCTTGTCGGTATGTCTCAGTAGCAATTTCCTGCAGAGCATTGGTAAGGCCAACCGTTATGGAAATCACCGAGCTACCACTAACATATTTTTGACCGCTCACTTCTCTGGTAACTTCCTCACATGGACGCAACACCCAAATTAATGATTGACATTATCGTCGCTCGCATGACTAACTGTCCTATCTCATTTTTCACTAACTGCCCTATATGAGTTCCGCTTTGTAGTAATATTTTTTTTTTGGGTTAATAGAGATACGTTGACTTTCAAAATGGTTATATTTTGAAATCCAAATAACATAGAGAAACGAAGGTTAGTGTAAAATGTAAAGAGTCACGAAATATAAACTGTAGTTGTCCTAACTCAAATCAGCTAAAAAATGAGATAGGACAGTTAGTCATGCGAGCGACGATATATCCCAATCGTAATTTGTTAAACGAGTGCAATTCACTACATCTAAATTGCTCATTGCGCAATTAATTTCATCTTTTAACTCGACAAATCGTGACAACATATAAAATGTGGAATTCCACCGTGTAGGGACGTCTTGAAGGGGCCTCTTCACCACCTTATTGGCTTGCTCTTGGTAAGTCTTCAATTTGTTCCAAGCCACATTACTACGCTTAAAATATGACACTATTGATTTTACTTTACTTAAAGTGTCTTTAATGTAGGAGTTTCCTAATATCTTTTGTACCGCTAGATTTAATGTGTGCGCATAACAGCTAAAAGGTTTCCACCCTAATATTTGCTTTACAGCATTCGTTATGTTTGCACCATTATCGGAAACTACAAGAAGCACTTTTTCAGATGGAATAGACCAATCCTGAGTTACATTTTTTATCTCCTCGGACAAATGTACACCAGTGTGACTTTTTTCTAAAACTTTACATTCGAGAAGTATAGATTGTAGAATAAAATTCCTGTCAATGTAATGACCCGTGATCGCCAGATAGGAGTCATTATTTCTCGACGTCCAAATATCGGTGGTTAAGCATATACTGCTTGCATCTTCACTTACAGAAATTTTAGTGGCAGTTTTTACATCTTCATACAGCCCTGGCAATAAATTGTTTGCAAAATATTTTCTTGATGGTATTATATAATTCGGGAATGCAAACTTGATCAATTCACGAAATCCTTTATCTTCTATTATGGAAAAAGGCTGCATGTCACATACAAAAAGATTCATTAAGTGATCATCAATTTCCTTTTTTATTTTATTACAATCGCGTCTAAGAAATGCTGATATGCTGGACGGATGAGTTCGTACCATACTCGACGTCGTCGCAGTTTGAGAGGAAATACCGGTTGCAGTAGTTTGTGACATTGGTGGGGCATTCATCTGTGCTTCTTGAATAGGTTGATTTTCTAGTTGGTTCAAATTATTATCCCTCCTAACTAAATTTACAGCAAGATGTTTCCTCTGGATATGTTTTGTGAGATTTGTGACTCCGGATTTGTAAGAGAAAACAGCTTTACACATTTTACACTCTGCTTTAAAATCACCTTTATCGGTAAAGTGATCCCATGCCACACTTTTTTTAGGAGCCATTATTACTAATTTATAAATTATAAGTCCTCTAATATACCTACTAAGAAGAATACCTAACCTAAGTACTATCCAAATAATACATATTTACACTTTCTTGAATATATTTACACCACAGAGTTGTTACACATAAATAAAAGCTATTATTATTGAATAATTATACGTGTCTACTAAACACTTTTCTAGATAAAAACAAACAGGTGTAACGAAATCGCAATCACAACTGACGCAAAAAATCAAAAAATTGTCGACCTAAGTACCACTAGACAACGTAAACATTCAAACACGTAATAATATTCCATAACATAAACAAACTAAGGAACTCTTTCACGTCGTGACAAAAAATGTAATTATGCTATTATGTTCCTTATGCACGTAAAAATAAATACCCATTTTGTCTAACTAAATTAAATCAACCGAATGTTCATAAAGCACGAATGACGTTTCGGGTCCCTTCGTAAGCTGTCGGGTAGCTTCGGGTTGCTTCGGCGTACCGAACTACTGATAAAACTGGGCGCTACCTTGTGGTAGCGGTTCGTATCGTACTATGCGTCTGACGTCATACCTTCAAGGTATTTACCCAGTATTTCGGTCAGTACCCGGTCTATGTACTGGGAAGCACATACTTGGTATATATACCTCTACCAGTATATACGTCTCATCTCTACCTCCCGCCCGCTCGGAAGTAAGTTTTAGCGGTTAGCGACGGGAAAATCGCTCGCGCTTCCTTTAAAAATGCCTCCCAGACGACGGTATTCCAATCAAGAATATCTTGAAATGGTATTGTGCTACCGCGAGTGTAACTCCATAACTGCGCATGCAGTAAACTTATACCAGCAGAGGTTTGGTGTGCGAGTGAGTCATCATACCATTCTGGATGCCGTGTACAGATTTACTGAACAGGGCTGCTTTGACCCGCCTCCGGTAGACGCAAGCAGGCCTCCATATTCTGCCGAACTCGAAGAGGAAGTGTTGGACTTCTTGCGACGTCATCCTCTTGCGAGCACCAGGGATGCTGCTCGAGTCTTCGACGTGAGCGACAGCTACGTGTGGCGACTTTTAAATCGGGAAGGGCTCCATCCTTACCATTTCTTTTTTCAAGAGTACAGAAATTGCATCCACATGACTACGCGGCTCGCCTCGCGTTTTGTAATTGGATGCGAGAAGAACGCCGCAACATTCGGTGGACTGACGAGTCCACATTCACACGGGTTGGTATGTTCAACATACACAATGCGCATTATTGGACTGAGGCGAATCCTCGTGTTGTGCGGCCTGATCACTTTCAGACTCGGTTTAGTGTTAATGTGTGGGCCGGGATACTCGGCAAGAGAATTCTAGGACCAGTGTTCTTGGACAGACTGAACGGAGACACGTATCTGCGCTTACTACGAACCCGTGTGAGAAGAATGTTGGAACGTATTCCTCTTGAAGAGATAAGAGGGCTGCACTTTCAACATGATGGAGCACCACCTCATTTCGCCATCAGCGTACGGGAATTTTTAAACGGTGTGTGGTACACGAGGAGGGCCAGTGCCATGGCCTCCTCGCTCGCCGGATTTAACCCCTCTAGACTTTTTTTTGTGGGGTCGTGTAAAGGACCTTGTGTACGGCCAAACCGGACATGACATTAGAAGTGTGGAAGAACTAAAAAGGCGCATCAAACGCGCATTTAGGCAAGTAAAAAGTGAAACGGACACATTAAATAAAGTGAAGAGACATGTACGTAAGCGTGCCTACATTTGTTTGCAACTCGAAGGCGGACTTGTGCAACAGTTTTGTAAATAAGTAGGTAGGGAGTGTGTAAATAACTGTAAATACGATGCAATTATTGTAAATAAGATGATTAACTTTTAAACACGCCAAGTTACTGTAATTTATTGTTATTTGATATTAATCTAAGCTTGTTTTAAGTGTGATGTCAGTTTATCATCTCATTTACGTCAGTTTTTTTGAAGAATACGGTAGCTGGTAAGTAATTGCACTTTTAAAACACTTTTTTGTCTGCGTATTATTGCGTACCTAGTAGGTTAGATAGTGACGAACTAGTCAGCTGATTTCAGTTTTCATTCACAGAACAGATAGAAAGAGATAGCAGTTGTTTTCATTGACGAAGCGACACATCGTGCGTAATTTGTGAACGACATTATGCAGAGTAGAGTCAATTTTTATTAAACTACTTTATTTTCTCAAATGGAATTAACTATTCTGGGGTACGAAAGTTCTTCACTATTGTAATCTTTAAACACAATACTACCTCCCATTAAAGCCGTGGCAGATATTTTTATAGCACCTTATATAAAGACAACTACAACAAATTTTCTCAGTGTCGAAGTAGCGTATTTTGGAACAAAAACATATTATAGTAATATTGGCCTTCACCATTTCCTTGGTAATGTCCTATTAACTAAATTATGTAAAATAGGAGAAAATAGCCTTGTTCTTCTATTAATTATCACAGTTTTGAGTTCATAACGCTCTCCTGTAAAATCATTATTTTGTAGATAACCGTATATACTTGTGGCTGTCGAGTAGAAAAAACGCAAATTGTCTTCACTACCTACCTTAGACAACTGTCACTTGTCAGTGTGGTTTTGACAGTTTGGTATAGAAAGTTTCTTCTGAAATAGAACATCTACATCTACATATAAAAGGACCTAGACAAAGATCGGTAGATACGAAAGACAAACTGACAGATTGCTGAAGGATTTCTACGGTGCGATGTCAAAAATGGAGAAACGAAATGTCACTTTGTATAGAAAAAGCTAAGTCTATTCTTCGAAGAAATAGAAAGCGTCATGCTAAGCCTGCTGGTCTCCGGTTAGAATAGAATACTCTTCATTTTGTACACCATGCAGTCAGACAGACTCATTCAATTCCAGCAAAAAATCATTACCACAAAAGAGATGAGGAAGCCTGTTTAATACTTGGCATGTAGGTACTAAATCCGTAATGCAGTGTGATAATCGGTTCCTAATTAATGCTGATCTAAATTGCACGCTAATGCAAGCATAGTGTCCGTTAGCCGGTCCAGCCCGGACCTCGAATCTATGTTAATCTCTGGCTTGAATAAAATTACTCTCTGTTCTAACGTAGTTTTAGGAGCTGTCTTATTTCTTTTAGTATTAAGGTCAGACTGGCTTGAGGTTTATAGAAAACCGATGTATGGCTTAACTGTTTTTTTACACGACTACCCAAAAAAAGAAGTGTTATGGTTTCAGGGTTCTTAATCGGTCAAGGACAGCTAATGAGACACAATTGATTTTCAATTGCTTGACACCGAACCGGTGACGCGCCGGGCTTCAGCCGATGGTGTGTATGAGTTATCACCAGTGATAGGAATAGGTAGTGCCTATTTGCCTAAACTTCGAAGAACAGAGACAAGAAACGGAGACTTCCTTAGGACTAACTTTTTTTCCGAGACATCTGTCCCTAAATTTCGAGACAACACATAAATACATTTAAAAAAAATGTTATTTGGAATAAGTAATTCGTCTATATTTACCTAAAGTTTGCGACTAGATATATCATAATAAATAACATACACAGTCGTTACAACCATAAAATTTTCTGAATTTTTTTTTGGAGAACATTTTGTAAATGACTTGTTGATCGTAATACACAATGAATCACAATGTTTGAATAAGAAGCCGTACACGTTTCGAAGTAAATATCTTCTTTCTAGCTCACTCTCGGCTACGTTTAATGAGATTTCTAAAGTTCAAGTGTAAAAAAGGCATTATATGTAACACATAATATGATTTAAAAGAGTGTCCATGGAGTTTCTTGCACGTTCTTCTCCATAGAGACCTACTCTTTGGAACGTGCAATTTAGCTTCACTTTTCTTGGACTGACCGACATTTGACTATTCAAAAGTGCCCGTAAATGGTCTATTTGAAATAAATGCTTTGATTTTGATTTTATCGGTATTTAAAATAAATAAATAATTCATTTATTTGCCAGAATGTAGGTATACAAAGTGGTATGATCTTAATATTAATGAGGTCCCTTTACATTCTACCGTTATACATGATGTGCAAATATTTAGTTACAAATGAAAATACAAATACCTTTTTTTCTTTCATGTTAATGAAATATATTTCTAAAGTATATTTAAAAATGTGCATGATATTAAAATAATTGCATAATAATGGTATCACATTATCACATTTTACGGCAGCGCGTTTCGTTATCTATTCTTAGAAATTACAAAAGGTAACCGCCATGGTCGCATACCTGTGCGGCGCGGGGAGGGTCTACATACCCCCTCCCCCCTACTCCTTACCGCCCCGCGTGCGCGCAGGTTACCTTCACTTCAATCCTGTACTTCGGTTTGTTAAGTGCGCATCTTCCTGTATTGTTTTTGTGAATATTGTTTTTCACCCTCGCTCGTTTTTTGGTTCATTGGATCTTCTTAATACGACTACTTTGGCTTGAATTTATGGATTACGATTTGCTGCAATAACATTGTTCCTGTCTGTCTACATCAAATAATACGGTAAGTCAACATTTATTACTTTTTAATGTTTTGGCTAAAGTTATTTATTTTATTTCTTGTAGGGAAACAAACAGTAAGTTAGATATAAAGAAGAACATTAATGCATATATTATTTTATCTTAAACTAGCAATTTGACAGTCTAGATTGATATGCAATTGTATGAACTTGATATTTTTTAGTGGAGTTTTTAAGATAATTATTGTGTATGAAACGTAGTTAAAGAAAAAAAACATACGCATTTAACTTTTGGTTCAAATATAAAAGTGAACTTCAATACTACCAAGCATAGTAATGTTATATCTTTGGTGTCATAAAGAATTGCTAAGGTGGACGAATTCTATCAAAATATATTATTTTTCTGGCCGGTTCTTTTAATATTTGAACCAAAAAGGAATATGTCTTTTGCGCATTGACTAAAATGCGAAAAAAAAATTCAATAACAATGATGTTACGCGTGTTCATATTATCTAACCGTTTTTCTTTATTAGTGCGTAAAATGAAAGAATAAAATCTTTAAATCGATACAATCGATGCACCTAGCTGGAATGCGCGCACCTCTCCCGCTTTCCTTTCCACCTCCCTGTATCTATAAAGGTTCGTTATTCCTTTTGAGGCATGGAAAACTTAAAATTTTATTTTATTTTAGGTACTTGCCATCGTACATCTTTTTGGAGACCAGTAAGATTGGAGATGGCGAACAAGCCTAAGAAAGCAACAGTACAAAGTTGGATTGGACTTCATCCTGAATTACGACCCGGCCAGTAATTTGATTTACTGTTCTAAGTGCGAGAGCAGTATAACAGCTAAACTTAGTAGTGTCAAGAGGCACGTTAAAGGTCCGAAACACAAAGGGACAAGTAAAAAACCAAATGAAGAATTTTATTTGGACCTAGTACAATTTCTCATATTATGTAATATACCTTGGATTCAAGTAAACAACCCCGCTTTCAAAAAATTCTTCCATAAATATATTTGCTGCAATTGTACAAATCGACAAAAGCTTCCTGAGCAATCATTGCTGAGAAAAGTTTATTTAGATAAGATTTTTAAAACTAAAATTGACTAGATTTATGAACAAATTGCAAATCAAAAGCTGTGGGTATCTTTAGACGAGACAACTGATTTTTTAGGCAGATACATGGTACATTTACTTGTAAAACCTTTAAATGCGATCACACAAAAACCATTTTTAGTTGCTTGCAAAGTACTAGAAATTGTTAATGGGAGCACAATTGCCCAATTTGTAATAGACTGCTTTGAAAATATGTGGTGCGATTTGTATGAATCCAAAGTAGGAGACGTTGCTGTATTATGCACTGATAGTGTAGCATATATGCTAAAAGCGGGACGTGTGCTGAAAAATTATTTGCCCAACATGATACACGTCACTTGCTTAGCACATGCACTGAATCTCGTGGCAGAAAAAATACGATACGAATACCCAGATGTAGATGAATTAATTTCAAACGTAAAAAAAATATTTTTAAAATCACCTAATAGAGTGCGCTTGTTAAAAAACACCTTTCCCCACATGCCGCTTCCTCCAGAACCCGTTATTACAAGATGGGGTACTTGGTTGGAGGCAGTGTCATATTATGCATAACATTATGATCAAATTAAAACAATTGTAAATCTTTTAAGAAGTTCCGACGCGCTATCTATTAGGTGTGCCAAAAATGTTCTTCAAAAGGAAAACTCGAAATCGGACTTGGACTACATCGAGGAATATTTTAAAGATATACAAATTGGATTAAAGAAATTACAAAAATCGAATTTAACTCTAACGGAATCCTTTGAAATATTTGATCACGTGAGAACTGTGCTTAGCTGGTGTTCATCTGAGCTTACAAAAATAAACTCGTAAATGTCATGGACAGAAATCCCGGTTTAGATAAAATTAGAGACATATGTGAAGCGATAACAGCAGGAAAGGATGAGCGATCATACTATATGTACGCGCCTTTAACCTCAGTTGATGTTGAAAGGTCATTTTCAACTTATAAATGGATTCTTAACATAAAAAGAAATCGCCTGACAGTTGAAAATATAGAAAAAATTATGATTGTGTATTTTAACTTAGATGACTCATCTGACAAAGAAAATTTCGGTTCTGATACTGAACTTGACGAATCGAATCACGATGATTAAATTAAAATCGCTCTTTATTTTTTATGGTATTTGTAACACAAAGATTTTCAAATTCTTAGCAATTTTTGATGCATCAAGTTCTTTATCAAAACCGAACAGTTACTAGTTCAGTATTAAAACTGATTGTCCTAAATGCTTCAAATATTAATTTGTAAACTTCAAAGGTTAATTTGTACTTTGATTTGAGTAAAAATTGCATCCCTCAACGTCAGTAAAATAAATTTGACATAGATATTTAAAGATAGATAAACATAAATTTGTTTCATAAATCTTTCCTTCTGTACATTTTGTTTCATGGTTTCCAATTACGTCATATTTTAAAATAATATAAATATACATATATTTGTTACAACAATATTCTATGTGTTTTATTTTTCCTTTAGAGCCCATTAATTATTTAATGAACCTAGAGCGATATCGACCGGCGATTTTTGAGCATTTTTTCTTTCGTTTTTTTTTTGCATAGAAATCTCCAAAAATCGCCAGACAATATCGGTGGTGTGAAAGGACCCTTACGTTTTTTAACTAGTTAATGCCCGCGGCTTTTCCCGCGTGTACTATTGTTTTTGTATCCCATGGGAACTATACTTTTTTTTTAATAGGAAGTAGCTAATGTGCTATTCCACACCTTAATCTATATCACTACCAAAATCAGCATTTTCAGTGGCATTGAGTAATGGACATCCATACAAACTATCACATTTATAGACAAACTTTAGATAAATATAGACGAATTACTTATTCCAAATAACACATTTTTTTAAATGTATTTAAGTGTTGTCTTTAAATTTCGAGACAGATGTGCCGGAAATAATTTAGTCCTAAGGAAGTCTCCGTTTCTTGTCTCTGTTCTTCGAAGTTTAGGCTAATAGGCACTACCTATTCCTATCACTGGTTATCACTCATAAATTATGTTAAAATAAATAATAATAATAATATTCTACCGTAATTTTCAGGATAAATAAGGCCACCCCAGGAAAAGGTGGCGCCACTGCACACTTACCGCGAGGGATGATTCGGGGTGGCGCGGGTAATGAATTCCTGGAAGGACTTGGGGGAGGCCTTTGCCGAGCAGTAGGACAGAAAGGTCTAAGAAAAAAATAAAAATACCTAATAAGAAACGTTTAAAGAAGATTTTTTTCATAATTAACAGCTTATTGAAGTTCAAGTGTTCACTCTTACTAAGAGGATCTTTCCAAATAAACAGATTTTCTCTTTTGACACCGTAGTCGCTAGACACTAGACAGGCAGTATTAATGTCCACAAGGTCTTTCCCTCGACACTGTTACCTATTTACCACGTAAATACCCTAAGAAGCTTTGGTTTTCCCATCAATTAAACTTGCAAGAAACACTGAATACGTTTGCTTTTGAAATTAGGCAAACAAAGACAGTTATTAACTCATTAATTTGACCTGTACCCAACACTAACGCCAAACATGACAGCAAGCTTCATTTCAACACCAATTAAACCTCCGACCCACCCACGATATTATACAAAGCCCAACGAACCATAAAAATTAAACATAAACCTAGTGTCCCTATTTCACAATACATGAACAATTATCTCCCTATTTCACGAGGTGTGAGCTAGCCGAACGTGGCTCGTATGCATACGCAAGCGTATGCTAATCCTGGTAGTGACTACGAGCTATGACATAATGTAGAAGCAGGTTTTGTTTTTAAAATTTAACGGTTATGAACTGGTATTGCCAGTTAAAGTTGATTATTAAGGCGCTGACAAGACCCAATTGACCAAAATAGGCTTCTCTTAAGAAAAAAATAATGCCAAATCTGTATAGTTTGTGGTAACGGAAAAAATATATGTTAATTTCGAACATATTTCCCAGAACTTGGTTGTTAACAAAACTCGTTTTGAAAAAAAATCTCGATACAATTTAATGTTAAACTAACCTCTTACCTTGAGATCTAATCCAAAATATCTGCATTAAATATCAACATACGTTACGTATTTAATTAATAACAAGAACGTCTTATTTGAATACAGAACTTGGTTGTTTTTTATTTTCGATTACTCAACTCAATTTTGAGTGAATAGATAATTGCTTCATATTTTGCAATAAATTACGAGCGTTGTGTCATCGCACTTCTCTTTCTTTTCTATGCAATCTGACAGTGACCGCAGTTTAGGTGTTGTCAGCGTCTTAATTTACTGGAGTAATCTGACATGTGCTGCACATAGCTGTCGCTTTGTGTAATAAAATGGTCATATTTATTGTATTCTAGACTTTAACACTTATTATTATTCATTTATTTTACACTTATATACATCAATTAAACTAAACCATCACCATTACAATGAATATGACGATTTTAATACACAACGTGACAGCTAGCATATGTCAGAACACTCCATTGAATTAATAATTCGACTTTATGAGATACTTTTTCGGGGAAGGAATGTTTTGTTTTTTTCTTGGGTTTAAGCTACGTGTCCATGGTATAGTTTTGTTAAATATTCTTTGGATAGTGGAATTTATCCCTATTAATATTAATTATTCTGTGTTTATTTTGTGTGCATCGCGAGTGGTTTGCTATCAAAACATTGAAAATTTATATTCTCTGTCTCTAAAGTGTCAAGTAAACGGCACAATCTTGATCAATCAATCAAGTCAGCGGCAAACTTACATTGATTTAGAAATGACGGAGAAATGCAGTATACAAAAAAAAATACAGATGGCTAAAGCACTTTCTTCTTTTTGAAGTAGTTCAAAAACTCGTACACACTCGCAATTAGTTTTTGCTAAAGCGATGTTTACACTCTCAGACCAACATGTTGATGCAGCCGTGTTTATGAACAAAAGTTTACCGTGAACACTAACTTTACATTTAACAGCGTCGGCGTTCGCGTTCCAAACAGTGTGAATTTAAAAATAATTCATTTACGTTCGGAATTCAAGGAATGCTTTTCATTTGTTTTTGATGTCAAATGTCGCATTGTTCCGGAGTTTTTGGTCGTGGTAACATTCTGTCGATTGTTTAAAATGTAAGCTGGAATGCTAGGATACAATTATTTGTTTTGATGGAAATATCGTCGTTATCTTACCACTAAACCACTTGCATTTATTTACTTAGATGATAGAATAGAATTGAATAGTATAAAATAAAATACTCCTTATTATATACACCATAAAAATTACAGATATAAATGTACAAATTTTACATAGGGTGACACAATGGGCGGTCTTATCGCTAAAAGCGATCTTTTAAAGGCAACCTTTGAATGGATTAGGGGGAAAAAGAGAGACAATATTGCAGGTAGTCTGTGGTGTACGATTTGCATAATATATACAATAAATACATACATAAAACATATTAAAATTATCTATATATAATATATTCAATAATAAATCATAAAACTATTGTTAAGAACCAAAACAGGTGCAAATAACAAAGAAAATAAAAATGATAACAGTAAACTTGATTTATTTATTTATACAGGGTTATATTAAATTGGCTAGCTAAACTCCGCAGACGCGAGGGGTATCGATTTCTAACCACGATAAAATAAAAAGACTTGATGATTTTTTTTGGGAGGTCAACGACCGCTTTTAGTGATGTTACTTGAAGTACGAGTTGAAAAAAATAGGTATTTTATATTTTAACGTGTTTAGATATCGATACCCATCACGACTGTGAAGTTTACACAAAAAAGAGGCTATTAAAAAAAAACATAGTGTGGTTTTATGAAACCACGACATAAGTGATTTTTTTTTCGTCTGATATTTTCGCACTATTCTTGGTTTTCCCTCGTTGACCGGTTTATTTGACTTACTAGCTGTATCGTTGTCCATAACGATCAAGTGAACAACAACATTTACATTAATACACCGATCAAAACACACAAATACCGCGGAGCACTTGCATGAATGAGTGAGAAAATAAATGCTACACAGTTAGCTGATGCGAGCCATTGGCGCCGCCATATTGGCCTCGGCTGCTCTGCCGAGCGCCTTTCACTTTACCCCTACTCCGCAGCCGGCTGTAATGCGACATGCGATATATGGACGAAAAAAAATGAGACGATGGAAAAAAAGTTTCACTTAAAAAAAAAAAAAAACTACGAACCGTATATAAAATGGGCGGCCTTAAAACTTTGGGAGCAATGAAAGCCTAATATAATTTTTTAGATATTTAAACTTCAAGATTCCGTAAATTCAAAGAAAAAGGAGCAACATGGAAAAGAACTCGGTTGAACTTGGTTAATATAAATGTCAGGTAGCATCGTGTGATGCTCTACTTATCCCTGATAGTCACCATCCAGTTTTTTCTGCACTAACCTGTCTTAATATGAAATTCACTCCCATGAAATGCCGTTCAGTATATAGGTACAACTTCCATAAGGCCGATTACGTTGGTATTAACAGCGAATTTGATGAAATTGATTGGGACAAGGAATTCTCTCATTTTGAATCTGAGCAAGCTGTTACTTTGTTCTATGAGATAATATATGGCGTCATCAGATCACATGTTCCGTTTCTCAAAACTAAAAATTCAAACTTTCCTGTCTGGTTTTCACAGTCTCTAATCCGTATTTTTAAAGCTAAAGAACGCGCTTGGATAAAATGGAAGAAGTATAATAATCTTTCCGATTAACTAAGTTTCTCTGCCTATCGCAAACTTTTCCACGGCGAGTATAATAAGTGTTACAGAAAGTACATTGAATCTGTGGAGGATAGCATTCCTAAAAATATTAAACATTTCTGGTCTTACGTCTCATCACGAAATAGAAAAGCCAAATATCCAGCCTGTATGTATTTTAAAAATATTTCCTCTGGTGATGCCACGGAAATCTGTAATTTATTCTCATCTTTCTTCTCTTCTGTATACGAACCCTCAACCCTCGACCCTAACAACTGGGAACCATCTAACTACTATTCAAATAACACAACTTGTTTATATGAAATATACCTATCCCCTACAGTTATCTGCTCGGCACTAAAGTCATTAGATTCTTCCAAAGGAGCGGGCCCCGATGGTCTACCACCTATATTTTTCTTAAAGACATGTGATAGCTTGTGCACTGCCTTATATATAATATTTTTTTTTTTTTTTTTTTTTTTAATATCATTTATTTACATAACCAAATTACAAGATGATTATTAACATTAACTAAATTAAATTAAAACTAAGTTAAGCTTAAAAAAGGCCCTCGGGGCATTGTACCGAGGATGCTGGCGGCATTTCCTCGCTGAATTGCAATGCTGATGCGTTGCGCGAGAAAGCCGCCAGCTTTTCGGTCACCAGTTACATCAACTAGACGTTTCGCGATTTCCGCAAATAACTTATGCGCACTGGGACCCCACGGACCGAGGGTCTCGACGCCAAAGGGCACAAAGTTGTACTCTCTGCCAAGGCCTACATATTTAATAACTTTCAGATTTTCGGCATTTTCTGCCGCTGCACCCGCTTTAGAAGTAGTCCGTTGGAGGTGGGACGGTGCCAGTGTGTCTACACAGGTAGCGTCCCACACAAGCATCCGTCCCAAACTCCACGGGACCAAAGACACACCATCAGGTCTTTTGCCATCATCTCTGACAATGCCAGTCGGCTCAAGAAGAGCAGGCACATTGATGCTGGCAAGAGACCGGCGGATTATGTCATTAAGTGTTGCATGTCTTGAAAAGCGGCCTGCACTTTTTTGACAACAAAGTCCGTGGTGACCCAGTCGGTCCACGTCCGTGCCACAAGGGCATGTGTGTGGAGTGCATACCGTGACCCCAAGCCGCAGACCAGTCGCCAGACGAAGCGAGGTCGGATCCAGGAAGGTACCGGTATATGGAGAAGGATGGGCATGTAGCCAATGACCGGCCTCTCTGGTTCCGACCGCCAAAAGTCTTGCGCGATCCGGACCTGAACTGCGGCTCAGAATCGATTTGTATGTTAAATCGCAATAAATATCGTCCCAGCTCCTCTGAGATTTTAGGTTGTCTGGAAATTCTTTACCCGGGCAAGCAATTTGAAAAGCATTCTTGGCATCCTCCAAGCCCGCAGTCTCATAGTTTGTGGGCAAAGCCCTTAGGACATTACCTACGAGACGTGACGTGCTATGGGTGGACGACAAAAAGGCTGGGGAAGCAACACTCGAAATTTTGCGGATTCCTAAACCGCCAAACCGAATAGGGAGGGATGCTTGTAACCAAGATGGTTCATTGAGCTGAATATTTAAAATCGTTTCTAAACTAGTTTTGACTAAATCGTCTATTGGTGAAAGCAAATTTGGATGTTTCCAAAAAGGGCTACAGCGAAGCACATAAGTAAATTTAGGGACAAAAAGGCAAAACTTTAGAATTATAAGAGCATAATGAGGACTGATTTCGAGTAAACAATTTGCGTGACTTTGGAATTTAGAAATAGTGTTAGTAATATAATCAGGAAAAGATTCTTCAAAGATGGGAGAGCCCAGGAGGCAAAGTGACTTTCTGTCTACTATTTTGATATTCGGTGCCAGAAAATTTAATTTGGATTTTAAATTATCCAAACCGTAAGAAGTTTTTTGAATGAAGAGTTCACATTTGCTAAAATTTAATTCTAAACCAATATTTTCGAAATATGTTTTAATATCTGATAAGTCAGATAGCACAGTGTCCACATCGCCTCCCAGGGTTCCGTCATCCAAATACCAAACGTTAAATTTTGATTTTAAATTTTGAATAATCGGATTTATAGCCAAGCTAAAAATTGCTGGCCCGAGGGGATCGCCCTGCTGACAGCCGACCTCCGAAGAAAGTTCATGGGAACGGTAAATTAATTTTGAAGGTTCTGCGTAGCAGGTAAGCAGGTATTGATAGAGTTCAGGAATTTTGTTCTTAACTTCTGTCAGCATGGCATCCCTGTTTACTGAATTGAAAGCATTTTTGACGTCAATTTTGACTACAATTTCGCAATAATCATACGAAAGGTAGGTTCTTAAGGCATGGACGGCTGCCTCACACCCACCTTTCGTGCCAAATCCTAATTGTATAGGTTCGAAAACAGACTGTAATTTAGATTTGATATGTCTCACCGCAATTTTGGATGCCAAACGTCTTAAAGTTGACCCCACAGCAATGGGTCTCACCCCTCCGTCCTTTTTAGTTAGGGCGATCAAATTAGCACCAAATAAAAGTGAGGCAATATCAGCGTTGATTTTGCCTGAAAACATAAAATTTATTAATTTTGTAATAGAGCAAATAAGCTGCACACCTGCATCACCCACAGAATAAGAAGTTAAATCTTTTAAATGTTGGGGTGAGATTCCGTCCAGGCCGGCCGCTGAACCGGTTTTAAAAGAAATTATTGCGTCAATAACGTCTTTGCCTTCGATTTCGAGGCAGGCCTGGTCTGCTGTAGGAGAGTCGAAAAAATACGGGATCACGGGAGCCGGGGGATGTTTCGAATGCAAAGCCGAAAGGGTATCAGGAGTATCAGGCGACAACACGTCGTTAGTAAAAAGAAGACGTGCGGCGCCTTTGAGATCCCCGTCGGCAATTTTGCCTTCAATTAATTTAATTCTAGATAATGTTCCCCTCTTGGGAGAATCAAAAGGTGAAGATGTTTTTGTTAAACAGTTATTTTTGATTTTTTGGGTTAGAGAAATAGTAGCCTCATCTTTTTTGACATGCAAAGTGGTATACGAAAAAAGGAAGAGATTATGCCAGTCTACAATTTGGTTGCTCTCCACACATTTTTTAATCAAGCCTGAAAGGTGGTTTGCGACGGAGATCCTGGCGCCGCGCGGGACTCGTTTGATAACAGGCACATTATTTTTTAGGTAACTAAGGTACAAATGGAATGGGGTAGAATTTGGACTGTCGGAAACAGGTGCCGGTAAAGAAACTGGGTCTAAATTTAGAGCAGGGCCGTTCTGGCTAATACAAAGACGATGTTTTTTTGAAATATGAATGTTAAGACCCCTTTTTGATTGAAAAGATCTATCGCAATGTAAACAAATGCAATTTTGATTTAACGTGCCATCACAGGATTGGGTTGCGGTATGCATCCACTTACCAGAAAACAACACTTGAATAGAGAAAAACACTCAACTAAACACAAAATAGAAATTATCACTAAAATATAACTATTTTAAAGTCTTTCAGAAGCGTTGACGTCGGACGTCAGGACGACACGCCATAACGTTGCCAAGGAGGACCGCAACGTCTGAAACAAAAAGATATTTTATTATTTGTTCAAAATTGGGAGCTGCCTACACTTTGGCACAGCAGTTAAGCCTTGATTAACAAGAAAACGATCAAATTTGGACATCTAGGGCCACGTAAAATATGTAAATTTAAATAAATATGAGCTGTGAAAAAGTGACAGACAGTGACGTGACAGATTTATAATATTTAATAAATGTTTGCGTGACGGAGTTTTCCCTGCTATTTGGAAACGGGCATTTATCACTCCGGTTTACAAGACAGGTGACAAAAATAATGTAGAGAATTACCGCCCTATTTCAATCCTCTCCACCTTGTCCAAGGTCTTTGAGCGTCTTGTCCACAGTGCTGTTTATTCTCATATTCATCGGCTTATCATTCCCGAACAACACGGATTCTTTAAACAACGCTCTTTAACAATTAACAATCTCTTTGGAAAAATGGATCAACGAGTTCAAGTAGACGCTGTGTACACGGACTTTCAGAAGGCTTTTGACAAGGTGGATCATGTACTGCTTCTTGAGAAGATTGCATATAACGGAATACGTGGTAACCTACTTAGATGGTTTGTTTCATATGTTTTTAATAGGGTTTGTCACATCTGGTGTTCCACAGGGATCTATTTTGGGCCCTCTGCTCTTTATAATATTTATCAACGACATCAAAAGCTGCTTTATCAACTCAAATTTCATAATGTACGCTGACGACATAAAAATTTATAGATCCTGCAAGGATATACAGGACTGCTTGCTTCTTCAAGAGGACCTAGATAGATTATATACATACTGTAACAATAATAAACTCTTTCTCAGTCTACCCAAATGTCATGCCATCTCATTTACTAAGAAGAGAAATAAAATAAATTTTAATTATTCCATTAACAATTCAGGCTTGGATAAAGTTGGTTCCATTCGTGACTTGGGTGTTACACTGGATGCCAGTTTGCACTTCGATATTCACGTCGACAACATAATAAATAAGGCGTACCAGATGTATGGTTTCGTCATGAGATCATCACGTGACTTTGTGCGACCCTCTACGTTCCTACTGCTTTATAAGACTCTGGTACGATCACAGCTAGAGTATGCCATTCCAATCTGAAACCCCTTCTACGACAAATATGGCTCTAGAATTGAAATGGTACAGAAGAAGTTCCTACGATCTATGAACTATAAATGTTTCCATTCAAAAGTTCCATATGTGCAGCTGTTGAAACGGTATGGAGTTCTAGATTTGGGGTCCAGGCGGTTATTACTTGATGTCATAACCCTGCATGGTATATGTAATAATAAATTTGATTGTATCGACCTTACAAATAAGTTGTGTTACAAGGTGCCCCGAAGTGTTATTTTAAGGGGGGTGGGCGTGCCTCAACTCTTCCACACAGATATATGCCGGACTAATGCTGGGGAACGAGCACCTCTTCGCCGTCTTGTTGATACATACAACACACATTTTATGGACCTGGATATATTTTATCTGCCTAAGCAAGTATTTAAGAAAATGGCTCTGGATATTTTGTCTGCAGAGTAAATTAAGTTACACTAAGCAATCTCAGCAATATTATGACAACGATTCTTTTGTTTTGTCTTGTTTTTCTTTTATTATCACTTGTCTTTTTTCACTTATTTTAACTTTTAGTTAACACGTGGACAATGGTGTGGGTTGCATGTTTGACAATTCCTAGCTTAAGTAATTCTCTGTATTTTGTAGCATGTAACTGTTTTTTGTCCCTAATAAAAAAAAAAAAAATAAAGGATTATTTCATACTTTAGTATGAAAAAAACATTTATATACAAAAAATAATTGTATATTTCTGAAACTTCTCTGAAGAGAAAGTTAGTTTACAAATATGTTTTATCCAGTTCACAAAGTGTCGATGCACTTCATCGCGCTGTTTCGCTAGTTTTAAAACCGTTGAAAATGGTTGTAAACAATGCTGAAGCTTTCCATATTTTTCTAGCTTGGTTTACCATCAGGGAATGATTTTTGTAAAGCATAAAAGCAATCAAAAGAGATTTTTTATTTGGGATTATTTACAGCTGAATTTTATGAATACTACTTATTTTCTCTTGTAAACGGTTAAATAACCCATCAGAAATGAAGCATGAAATTCACGGAAAAACGAAAAAACGAATTATGAGCGTTTACGCATAGTATAAAGAGGGGAAGTACGTTATCTTCATACAAACGCACCGCGCGCGGCTTGTATGTGTGCGCCAAAGTATCTATGAGTCGCCGCACGCACACTTAAAAAATCTCGACCCGTTTCTCAGTCCGCCAGTCGGAGCTAACACCGCACGAGGTTCGCGCGTCACGGCGTTTCGGCACCGCTAAGTTAATAAAATGTTTAGGTGTCTTAATAATTCATCGATTCCAGAATTGCCTCTGTTCAGATTACCTATTGAACAGGAAAGGTAAGCAAGTCACTTATTCTAGCATATAATTTTTACTTGATGATGAGATACATAATTACTTATTTTTTGTTGTATTAGTTTTTTATCAGACAGAGGAAGTAGGTAGTAAGTAAGTAAGTATTTATTTGCATAAAACATAGTATACATGGTGTTACAATAATTTACAATAAAGATCTTACATGTTTTGCCAGAATTGTACTTAGCATGCATATGTTCACTTAATACTAACATGAGAATTTGTTATCCATAAATTCTTTAAGACTATGGACATTTTTCAAGTTTAACCAGTCAAACAATTTTCCCTTAAATAATCTGGAGTTTAAGTTTTTTGTAGGCCTACTTACCCACTAGAATGTATTAGGTACTTTTGATCTGTCAACTGATTTGCCGCTATTGCTCATGCCGATTTCTCAGTATTGTAGGTTTAATAACTAAGTACCTACTTACAGTTATAAAATCGTAATTAAAAAGAAGTAATTGACTAATTGTGAATCAGATAAATAGAGCTAAGTCCGAATCATAACAACAGAACAAAAATTTGATTATAGTCTAAGAGGCAGGCGTTAGTTTTTTTATGTTGTTTTACGATGTTTTTTTTCATTATTGTTTAAGTAAAACCGACCTCACAAACCCTGTAAGTAAAAAATATAACTTCCCGACCCTTGCCAATTTATAGGCACTGGATTAAAATTTAGCTAAAAGTGACAACCCTGAGACAGTAGGCAATTATATCGCGGATTGGGCCGGAGATAGCCTACTTCCTCTCTTTATACTATGGTTTACGTTTACGCGCGGGACGTCAAATTTAGGTAATTCTTCGCAAATTTAACTCAAACAGAAGCGGGCGTAAGTGTGTGCGTAGAATAGACGTGTTCTCTCTTTTTATAGTTAGACTTACCCACGTTGATCGGTTCGCTTCAGAGTTTAGAGCAATATTGTGATAGCAAAATTAAATTGGAATTTAAATCCAACTAAAATTTATTGGTACTTGTGATTTGTAGATTTATGATACATAAATAATAATATTATATTTAAATGAAACAGTTTATTTATACGCATCTTGTCGTGTTTATTTTGCATAAGACATAGGTAACAATAATTTTTTATTTCTAAATGATATTTATTTCTGTAAGTCTTGTACAACTTTAAAAAATACTTTTATGACTATTCGATGTTCCATGGTTTCACAGGATTAGGCTGACGTAGGATTCTGAAAAAATATTAAACACCTCCCCCTTCCCCCCGTGTGTCCTTTTTCTTTATTTTGATTTATTTCAATTCTTTCCGTTCTTCTCTTATCACTAGAGTTTTCTTTACATTGCCTGAAGTTAAACCATATACCAGTAAGCATAAAACCAGTGGCACTCGTGCAATAAAGAGAAATCTAATGACAAATTAATAAAAATTGATTCAGCCGTTTATTGGTTCAGACATACAAACATACATACAGGTCAAACACATAACCAGTGTAATAAAGTGTAATAAAATACACCCACTAGTACAAATTAGCCAAAAGCCTGGTATTCAATAAATCAAAATTTAAAGCTTGACAATGTGGACCACATTGTCAAGCTTTAAATTTTGATTTATTGAATCACTTGATGATAGGGCAAGGCATATTTGAATCGGAATACTCCACTGCATTCTCTCCTCACAATCTTAGCTTTCCCATGCACTAGCTAAATCATTGCTTTACAATAGAAATTGCCTATTAACAGCATCCCCTGAGACTAGTCTAAGACGGGCTTAGCCGACGCAACAATTGTGCTGTCCCGCAACGATCGTCTTCCTTGGATGCCTATGATGTGTTCAAACAGGTGGCGATGATGTCTTTGATGTGTTCTGACGGCATTAGCTTGGTAATAGATTATTGGGAAGCTATTGTGTATTTTGGAGGTTAGCGACCTTGGATACAGACATAGGCGGATAGCCGTTTTTTGTCAAAGTAAAAAATATTTAAGATCAAATTATGGAGGTACTTGTTTTAAATGATGACATCATATACCTGTAGTAACAATAAATAATATTATTTGTATTCTACTTTAAAGTAATAAATACATTAAAATATCGACGTTTTAGATATATTTATATATTTTACAAACATATAATTTAGGCCAAAACGCTATTGCCTTCCAATTTCCATTTCCCTACTTCCCCCACAATATGCGCGGTCAACATGCAATTGCCACATGATTTTCATTGACAAATCAATGTAAACACGATTTATCCTAAATTCCATGCTGTTTTTCTTTGAAAGAATGGTACAAAACCATTCTTTCAGTAAGGTACCAAATTAAATACATTGTTACTACTTTGTTTTTGTGAAAATTATGAGCGATTAACTTGTTACTTGAAGAAAGTATAGATATATTTTTAGTAAACACAAGTTACTAGGTACCTATTATGTCATAATTGCATATTGTTATACTGATGTTCTATTACCCATTGTACTATACACGTCTATCTCCCCTTGCCCCATTCCTTTCTTCTGGGAGTACGTGCGTGATGTTATGGATAGGTTGCATATTGTCCGGGTCCTAGAAATAAAAATAATTTTTAATTGATAATAGTTGTTTTATAAATACTTTATAGAGCATACACGTTTTGCTTATATAGAATGCAAATATTATAATTTATATTACAAAATATTTCCCGTCAGTAAATAATTTTATGCTGTAAAAATTATTAGTGTAAGTAGTATTTTTTTAAACAATCTAACATCTAAACTTTTTAAATCACTTATTGTGCACAATATTGTGCAGTACGGGGCACATTTGTGTGCTGGGTTGGTGAAGAACACAGCGTTTTCCTTGTAGATCTTCTTTATTTCAGAGTGTTCTTCTTACTGCTATTTCTCGCCGACTGTGTCGACACCCAAAAAGGCTACGGAATTTATACAAAAAAACGTAGGCCCTGTGATTGGTCAGCCAATCAGATCACAGGACTTTTAGCCAAGGAGCGCGAAGTGGATGTCGGCGCAGTAAGCTTAAGTATGACAAAACTTTACCGTAGTGAGAGCCAACAATAATTGTTGGCTCTCACTACGGTAAAGTTTTGTTATACTTAAGATTAATTATTAATCTTAAGTATAACAAAACTTTACTGTAACAAGAACCATGCGATAATTAGGCTTAAGTATAACAAAACTTTACCGTAACGAGGGCCGTATGACAATTTTCTCGTTTTTCCTTATATTCTCTTACGGTAACATACTATAATTTTATATTTTAAGTCTCTACAACTAATAAACTTTACAAGAAAAATATAAAACAAGAAATATAAGACATAATCAAATAGGCAATCTAATACTATGAATTACTTAGTAAAGTATAATTAAAACTATAAAACAATGATAACGTAAACCTTATATACTATTATGTACTGTCCTATCAGTTCGTGTTATCACTATACACTTTCACTTGTCCCGCACATCACTCCCGCCGTGCGACTGTGTCGCATTAAGTTTCGGTGCGGGCACGTCGTCCGTAGTCAGGGGCAGGATCACCAGCTTCCTTACTGGCCGGCGCAGGACACCTCCTTTGGTCTGCACATCCACCGTCCGCACGATGTTGTCTGGTCCAGGATACACCGCGATGACTCGTCCTCTTATCCACACGTTGCGGGGTAGGTGCGGGTCGACGATCTGCACGAGGTCATTTACTTGTACTGCTTGGCCTCGTCCGTGGGGCTCCCGCCGGTGTTGGAGCTCGGGAAGGTACTCCTTCACCCAGCGGAGCCAAAAGATGTCTGCGAGCCTCTGTGCAGCTCGCCAGCTGGACCTGGAGATGGTGTCTTGTTCGGTGAATGTGCCCGGCTGTGGCACACGTCCAGGACCCCCCAGCAGAAAATGATTGGGGGTCAGGGCTTCGGGATCGTCTGCGCTTACGGAGACGTGCATCAGCGGACGGTTGTTTACTCTACTTCGGCAAGTAGAGTAGTGAGGACTTCCTCGGTGGGGTGGCACTCGTGCAGTGTCGATGCGAGGGCTGTCTTGACTGAGCGAACCATTCGCTCCCAGGCGCCGCCCATGAACAGAGCTCCAGGCGGAATATAGCGCCAGGAGATTGTCCTTTTCACTGCTTCTTCTGAAGCCGCCGCGTCGATTGCTTGTCGAAGTTCCTTGTCGGCAGCCTTTAGATTGGTGCCGTTGTCCGACTAGATTTCAGTCGGGCAGCCTCGTCACGCGATTATACGTCTGATCGCCATTACTGCAGCGTCAGCGCTTAGCGAGCCGGCGACTTCTAAGTGTATTGCTCGCGTCGTGAGACATGTGAAGATGACCACATATCTTTTTTGTCGAGTCCGTCCCACGGTCACGGAGAGAGGTCCGAAATAGTCGACTCCGGTGAATGTAAAGGGTCGCTTATGATGTGCTAAGCGATACGCTGGCAGGTCCCCGGTTCTTGGATGCGGAGGCATTTGAGTCTTCATGCGGCAGAAGAGGCATCTTCGCAGAATTGCGCGTGTGACAGGGCGCAGTCTACTAAGACTGCGCCCACTGGGTACTAACCCAGTATTGCTGTCTGCATTCGTTGACTGTTGCCTCCACGCCGGCGTGATGGAGTTGCCGGTGTACAGCCTGTATCCAAAGTTTCACGGTGGGATGATCTCCGTCGACTACTAACGGGTTCTTAAAGTCCTCTTGCATGTCCCTGACCGCTCAGATACGACTTCGAATTCGGAGTAAGCCGTTTACTGATTCGACACTGAGCTGGTGTAGGCGACTTTCCTTGGCGATCGGCTTCCCGCTGTTCAAATTATCTATGTCTTCGGCGAAGGTTTCTTCCTGCGAGGACCGCATCAGTAGGTCTTCAGCTTTCTTGAGGAGCTCGGCTGTGATCGGAATCAGTTTCAGTGACGGTTTCTTCAGTGCTGTAGGCGCCTGTTGTTTCGCTGTAGTTGGCTTGTTTCTCTTCCAGGTAGGATCCATTTCCTTGTTCTTCTTTGTTCGTCGGTAGTTGACCTTCTGTCTAAGGGCCCTACACAGCTCGATGAACTGCAGAGCACGTGCTGTTGAATATCGGAGGCGGTCCCAATTGGAGAATATCGTCGGATCAGGCAGTCCCTCTGCTAACTTAAATCATCTTCTATCGGTCAGATGATGCGTCTTCTCCTCATCGGAGGGTTCTTCGGGTGTTGTTCTTGCGGTTTCTATAGGCCAGGAGGCTTCCGTCAGATATAGGAAGTCGGGCACTTTGTACCATGTTTCTGTGGTGTCTTTTGAGACGGCGCAAGCTCGGCGTATCCTTTTTCTATAAGGGCGTCCATTTGTTCGACATATCTTTTCTTCAGGGCTGGATCACGGTCGATCTTCTTTTCTACATTGAAGAGTCTCTTCAAGGAGTTGTCGTAGTTATCGGGGAGCTTTACGTCTTCTTTCTTCCAGAGAAGGCCGGTCTGATATCTAGTTTCTTCAATCCTCTCAGTCTTCTTTTCCAATATTCGAAGCGCCTTTTCTTCTGGGTCAGTCTTCGGGTTTATGCAGAGGGCGTCCATCTCAAAGTACTTCTTTACTAGGTCCTCGAGGTCATATTCGGAGTTTTCTGTCATATGTGACACGAAGTGTATCTTCTGACCGAAGGGTTTCGTTTGGCTTCTATGAAGAACCAGCGGCGTGAGAGATACAACCGGGTGGTTCTTATCGCCCTTTCTTGTTTCTTTGGTGATCAGAAGATGCCAGTTGTCCTGACCGATGAGGAATTGCGGCTTTGCATTGGAGTACGATAGATGTTCCTTGATGTCCGATAGATGCGAGCACTCCTACACTAGTTCTCGTGGAACCCCCTTTTTTTTTTTTGAGGTTGGGAAATCATCAAATAACTTCTCCCGCTCTGGGCGGAGCAGGAGGGTGTGTCAGACTCTTACTGACTAAAACCCACCCATATTCCTTCCTGTTGCCTGTGTTGCGGGGGCCTCGGTGACCCATAAGTACCTTCCCGCGACCCCGGCAGGCATCGGCCCTAGTGGACCCCTACTATATGTGCTGACGACATCTCTTTGAGGCGCGCGTGGAATACAACGCGCCGTAGACCCGGGCCTGGTCCTTACCGGACGGTGAGCTACCCATTGCTCACCGTCCGCAAGCCCGAGCCTACGGTGGCCGGAAATCCGCCCGGGATTCCCGACGCCCTGGGCGTCTCCTGCGGCGGCTAGGGGCGAGAGGGCGCGAAACTTGCCTTTCCCTCAACCGTCCCGCCTCCTCCTTCGCGAGCATTACTGCTTCGCAGAAGGAGGTGACGGCTGCCCATGCCCTCTCGCTCCGTACCATGGCCTTAACCAGGGCCGGACGCGAGAGGTCTCTGCCGCCGATCGCCTCCACGAGGACACGGCGGTGCTCTGCCCAAGCCGGGCAGACCTCCACCGTATGCTCCACCGTGTCCTCCGGGCGATCCACACAGTGGTGACACCCGGACGTTTCCTCCCGCCTTATCCGACACAGGAACCTCCCGAAGCTGCCGTGTCCGGTGAGGACCTGCGTCAGGCGGAAGGTGAGGACGCCGTGGCGCTTCTCCAGCCACTCCTCAAAGAGGGGACTTATCGCCGCAATCGTGGCGTGCCCAGCACTGGGTTGCGACAACCGTACTTTCCATGACGCCATGAGATCCCGCGGGAGCTCCGTCCGCTGTGCCGCGATTTCTCGCGGCAGCGGACTAACGCCCTGGCGTTTCGCCTCCTCGCGCCACTCCCATACGTGCGCGAGGACTTTTGCCTCCAGATCCCATGGCGGCAATCCGGCAAGGAGGCTCGCCGCCTCACAGGAGACCGTGCGGTATCCCCGGACCATCCGGATGGCCATGACCCTTCGGGCCGCGCTCAACCGGCGGGCTGGCCGCAGCGCCAGAGAGCGCGCCCATACAGGAGCCCCGTAGAGGGCTATGGACCGCACCCCTTGAGATGAGACTTGTAAGTTCTTTACTGTTCTTGCTTGAATTTGCTCTTCTCTATTGTTGATCCCTTTTAGCCCGATAGTCACCCTTCTTGATGTTGATTCCGCCGTTTTTAGTTCGTTGATGGTTTCGGTTTTTAGCGGATCTATGGGTCCTGTTGCTCCGATGCTTGTCACGATGCTGTCGTCGACGAGCGTGACTGTCGACCCGTCGTCCATTAAAGCGAAGGTGTTGACTGTTCCTTTCGGTCCCTTCACCTGGACCGGCAGGATCTTCAGATAGGATTGTTTCTTTATTGTCCATGCTGAGTTGATCACTTCTGTTGCCTCTTCTTTTTCTGTCTTCTCTGCCTTATCTGTTTTCTTCTCATAGTGAAGCATCTTGTGGTGCGTGTATTTGCAGTTGCTGACACCACACGGCCTTGTTCTGCAATTGTGTGTCTTGCTCCTATATCGCAGGCATCTGAAGCAGAGGCGTTTGGACTTTGCTGTATCCCATCTTGTGTTGGCATCCATCTTCTTGAATTCTTCACATTCTGTTGCATTGGTGTGACTTGCTTCTTCGCACACGAAGCACTTCAGTACGTTGGTCTTCTCAGTTACGTTGGTGACTCGCTGCGTCTTCCTATGTGGTGCGGCTGTAGACTGTACTGTCATTTGTTCAGGCAGTGCGTAGTGTCCGCACAGTTCAGTTTCTCTCTTGAAGAATTTTTCTATCTTGATGAGGCAGGGGTCTTCTCGCGGCTGTGTGCTTGAGAAGTCGTAGTATCGATACCGCAGTGTTGGAGTCAGCTTGTCTACCAATGTCTTCGCAAGTTTGGGGTTGTACATATAGTTGAAACAACCTAATGTCTTCAAGGTCGCTACGACGTTGGAAATCTTCGTGGCAAATATGCAGATGTCCCTCGGTGAGTCGGAGAGGCGCGTAAGACTTCCAAGTGTTTCCATCTCGATCATGGCTACAGATTCTGGTCTTCCGAATCTGGATTCTAATGTCTTCATCACCTCTTTTGGGTGCGCGTTTGTGTTCAGCAACCCTTCTACAGCTTCCTTGGCTTTGCCTTTCAAGTTTCTCCGTAGTAAGTTCGTATTCTCGACGGCACTGAACATTGCTTCTGACTCATAATAGGCGGCGTGGAAGGGTAGCCACTCCTGGTGCGACCCGCTGAAGAACGGTAGCTCGATGAACTTGGGTCGTTGGGCGGTGCTGACAGCCCTGGTGATGGCTTCAGCTAGAAGGGCTAAGTCCCCTTGGCCTCCCGCCGGTGATCGATGTGTTTCTTCATGTTTCTTTGCTCGTCGTGTGCAGCCGTTTGCGCTACCGGAGGGCGATATGGCTCGCTGGCAATAGCCAAGACGGGACGAATCACCTGGTTTTCCAACCAGTTGTCTACTCTTTCATTGACTTCTTCGTAGAGGGAGGCGTCATCTTCTTCTTCTTCATCTTCCTCGTTCTGTAGTGCAGCTAGGCGCGTTGCAGCTAGTTCGACTTGGAGGCGGAGCAATTCTTCCTTCGCCTTTGCTATCTTCTGTTCTCTTGATTTGCTATGCGTCGAAACCCCCCCCCACCCCCTTTCTTACTGGGAGGCGGGAGGCACTGTGGGCCGGTTGGCTTCGATGTATACACTCGCTTCACTGTTGAGGTGTCTGTTTCTTGGCGAGTATCTCTGGAGGTGACAGCGGCGGGTGGTTTCATCTGCTGCTTCGATTTTGCACCCGCAGTAAGCGTCGTCGCGGCGGAGAAGGCGACGGAGGGTACGCTGGTTGGATCAGTCGTCGCGGAGGTGGCGGTATGTTCGGAAGACTCCGTGGCAGTCGTCCCTGTATGTGTCGATTCCGTTGTGGCTTCCGTGCTGGTGCCGGTCGCTGAGGACCCTGGTGTGGTTTCAGACGACGACGGCTTCTGTTCATTCTGCGGCTTGCGGCCTCTACCCTCGGATCGCGTAACGGGCATGACGTCAGCAGATTCTACAATCGACGATCTTGAACACTTTCACTAGATGCGATCTTCAAGGCTTCTTTATTTGCGGCACTATTTTCTTCAAGCAGTATTCTTCACGATAAATCCGGCTTCGGAGGACCATTAAATGTGCAGTACGGGGCACATTTGTGCGCTGGGTTGGTGAAGAATACAGCGTTTTTCTTGTAGATCTTCTTTATTTCAGAGTGTTCTTCTTACTGCTATTTCCCGCCGACTGTGTCGACACCCTTTTTTTTTTTTTTTTTTTTAGAACTTGGCTTATTGCAAGGGTCACGTGGACCTTTCCCTGCTTCAACGGGCTTCGGTGGGGCCAGAAGGGCCTCTCACCTAGCAAAATAAAATGGAAGTTAGGTAGTACACCTAAGGGCGTCCCATGTGGGACTCGAACCTAGGCTTGGAGCGCTACCGATTTTGAGCAAGTGGGGACTTGTCATATCTGAGAGTTATTATTATTATTAGGGATATTTAGTTTACTTGCTCCGCGCGGGCGGGTGGTTTCAAGAGACAGGGGGGAGTATTAAGTTACTCTACTTCGCTGAGGTACTCGCCGTCGAGTACGGGATGTCTGTGTGGGTGTGTTCTACGGTGTAAAGTTAATGTAGAATGAAGATAGGTCGGAGTATTGGGCCATAAGGGCCATATTGGCCTGGAGATTGCCCTTAGCTGCGATGAGCTTGGCATGTAATTCATTGCTTCGAGCAATGATGTTTGGATCGAAAAATCGCGCTAGCACGTCAAAAGTGCTAGGGCTGTAGGGGGCCGGTGTAGGCGCGAATGATGGCGCGGACGCTCTGGGGATATTGGTAACTGGCTTGGGGGCCTGTTTTAATGGCGGCGCGGGGGCGCTGAGGGGTTTTGTTTGCTGGTTTGCAAACATACCCATTGGGGGTGGTATGGAGTAGTTCAACGCCTGGGGGATAACTGATGGGGCTGCCAGGGTGGGCCTAAGAGCTGGGACCGCTTGCTCGTGGTTCAGGCGGTTCCACGGCGTGGGGCGCTGCGGTCTTAGCTCATCGGGGAGAGCGCTACCCGGTCGGAATTTGGGTAGCTGATGGGGTTTAGCGCGCGGGGCTCGGGGGCACCCACGGTAGTTCGCGGGGTGTCCGGACTGGCCGCAAAGGACGCAGCTAGGGGGCTCGGTGCACGCGGCCAAGTCCTTGGGTCGTGCACAGTCAGCTGTTGCGTGGTCGCCTAGGCACTTTACGCACCTGGCTCGCGCGAAGCAGTTTTGCTGTGCATGCCCGTAGAGTTGGCAGTTGTGACACTGCCCGGGTAATCTGTTTGGGTACGGTTTTTCAACCTGAAACCCGGTTAGTTTACATACTGATTTGATGTTGACAATATCATGGCCGGCCTTTGTATTTTCTAGTGCGACTAGAATCATGTCATATGGGGCTCCATTTCGACCGCGGTGCATGCGGTGAACTTCGATGATGGGGTATTTCTGGGCTCGGAGGTCCGCAGAAATTTCATCAATTTTAACTTCTTTAGGGATGCGTTTTATGACGACCCTAAATTGACGGTCTTCTCCGAGGGCGTAGGTGTGGAATGCCACCTTACGCTCCTTGAGTAGTTTAGTCAGCGAACGAAAGTCCGCTGAGGTAGGTACTTGCGGGCATGGGTGTAACCGATACGTTCATCGGCGCAGGCCTTGGACACTGTGGTCCATAGGTCTTTGTCGTGGATGTAGAGCGGTGGTGGAATGGGGGCCTTAGGGGCCACGACGGGGGTCGGTATTTGTCCTGCCTTGGAGGAGATAGGGCGGCTCCACGCAGCGAGGGATGCTGGGGCGAGGGCCAGCTTTTTAGCGGCCTTTCTGGCCTTTCGGGCGGCGGTAGAGCGCTTCCTTTTTCCTTCGACTATGGTGTAGTCGTCGGAGGAAGAAGAGCGGGCAGCTTCGTGAGCTTGGGAATTACGAACCGGGGCGTCCAGTTCGTTGTCGGACGTATTGGAAACGTCTTCCCATTCTTCCATCTCACAGTCACCGGTTGGTGCTGAAGGAGATGGGGAACGGGGGCGCGTAGAGGCCCTCTGGGTGGTGTTTGGACCTGGTGAGCCAGTGGGGCTGGCAGGGCTATCGGGTTGGGGGGGTAGTTTGCAGTCGGCTATTTCGTTCGCATACTTCTTGTGGATGTATGGTTCGTTTAGGAGAATTTCCTGGACTAAAAACAGTATGGAACGGACATCCATACTGAGTTTTCCAGCAAATGACGGTGAGCTATTTTAGCGAATAAATTAGCCCCAGGTTGGGGCCTGGGGGTGTGAGGGTTGTACGACCCTCCCTGTCTGTTCGACAGGGAGGTGGGTGTGTAGTCGTAAGTACGTCAGTAATGAGGGATTAAGTAACCCTAAGGGCTATGGATCGGGTGGCACTTGGTCGAGTGTGTCGACACATTGGGAAGTCGCTACGCCCCCGTCAGGGGGCGCGGCTAGCGGAGCCGGGGCGTCGCCCCTCGGCCGCGGGAGCAATTCGTTGACCCGTAACTACGGGCCCCTCATTGAGTTTGTCAACAATGTGACGCCTAGATGATTGGGCGCGTTAACTAATAACGCGCCCATGTGAGTGGTTGCTATTGTGTTACTGTAGGCGCATCACGACGCTAATACTGTTAGCGCCGCTTTCTTCACGACACCCCGGCGGTCAACCCCCGCCAGGTGAGACCCCCGGTTGCCCGGGGGAGGCCCAGTGAAGGCGACCAGCGACGTAGGTGCCGACTCGACGCTCCTACAGTATAGGTGTTTAGTTCCCGCCCGCCCCGCTTTCAGATCAAGCCGATTACGGTCCGGGCTAAGGAACTGTCGTGTGTGTGTGGGCGGCATTGTAATTGCGTAACACCGCCCAGTGTCTACACATATCGCTTAGCCCGCGCTACGCGTATGTGTGTGAGTTAGATGTCTGTTTAGTGATGAATGTCTGTGTTAATTGCGTGACGCGCCTATATTAACTTAGCACACGCCACGCAATAGATGTATGTTATCTGTAGAGTACTATTGAAACGAGTAAGCCGCGTGTAACCTGGATGCAGCTTACTCGTGGCGTCCAGTCCGGTGCGATGGGGTCAGTCGTCCGCTACCAGGTCGCGGGGCAGGGCTCTCGCGTCAGGGGGGCGCGTATGCCATGGCGCTATCTGCTTGATATGAGGCCAAGCAGACGCGTCGGCACGCGCGAACATCCCTTTCGCGAGACGCCGCACATACTCATCCAGGCTCTCAATCCCGAGGTCCCTCTGGATGATGTCGTTCCTCACGAAGTGAGGGGCGGCAACTATGGTCCGCAGCGCCAGACTCTGTTGCGCGCGGAGCAGCCTGCGGTTCGTCTCACTCGTGAGGGTGTGTCGACACCCTTTTTTTTTTTTTTTTTTTTTTTGTGTATGGCATCTCGTAGTTGACCTTGAGAGGTCGTGACTACTTAACCGGACTTTCCTGTGGCTGCCTTAAGCGAACTCAAAGCCTCCAGCCAGGGGCAAATTACTTATAGTACTAAGCGACTGCACGCTAAGGGCACCCCCTGTGGGGTACGGACCTCGGCTTAGGGCGTCGCTGGGGGGAGGACAGCAAGATGGGACAGGCTGGATCTGGTTAATATTATTATTATTAATCGGGGAATTTAAAGCTACAGGCTCAGCTGCGGCGCGGGCTGGCACTTCTTCGAGCAAGGGTCGGGGGGGACAATTACGTCGGGGTTTACGCGAGGGACCTCGGCGGCGAGGTCGGAACGTAGGTCGTCGGTGTGTTTTGTGCACTGTACTCGTTGCCCTATTGCTTTCCTGGAGGAGGGTAATGGGGTCATCGGGGTCGGAGAGGGTATGCCTTGGACGGCGAATAGAACTAATGGTGGAGGGCCTATAACTGGCGGCCTGCACAACCAGAGGGTTGCGGTGGGTGGTGGCGGAGTCGAAGAAGCGCTTCGTGATGCGCTTCATGAACTGCTTGATGGTGGGGATTCTAAGATCGAGATGGAGGATCTCGTTTCGAACGAACCAGGGGGCTCCCGTTGCCTTTCGGAGGAAACGGTTTTGGAGGGACTGCATCCTGTGGATGTGGTGGGGTTTAGCGTGTGCGAAGACTGCACAGGCATAAGTCATGATGGGACGGATGCACGCTGTGTAAATACGCAATTTGCCCTTAAGGGACAATTTGCTGCGCGCATTTAGGACGGAGTGAAGTCTACCGAGAGCGAAAGCGGCACGCGAACGCACCTGCTTGATGTGCTCTGAGAACGAGAGATGGTGGTCAAGGGTCACGCCTAGGTATTTGGCTCGCTTCTCCCAAGGGATAGGCTTGCCGAACATGGTGAGCGGTCGGGGGGCGATGAGGTTTTTACGCTGTTTGGTGAAGAGAACAGCCTGACTTTTGTCGGGATTGACCTCGATTCTCCACTTTCTAAACCAAGCGCCAAGCTTGTTGACCTCGGTCTGGAGAGTGCGAGATATGTGGTCGTGGACTAACCCGGTGTAGTAGATGGCCGTGTCGTCTGCGAACAGAGCCAACTGCGCCTTTCTACTTTTCGGGATGTCGCTGGTGAAGAGAGTGAAAATGAGAGGGGATAGTACAGAGCCCTGAGGGACGCCTGCACGGATAGGGTGAGGGGAGGATAGCGCTCCTTCGATGCGATAGCGGAAGGTGCGGTTCGACAAGAAGTCTCGTAAGATGAGCACGAGACGATCGGGCACACCGAGTTTGTAGAGCTTATATAATAAGCCGTTGTGCCAGACCTTGTCGAACGCTTTCGCTATATCGAAGAATACAGCACCGGTCGTAAGACCACGTTGAAAGCCGTAGCTTATGTGTTCAACGATGCGGTGGACCTGTTGGACGCAAGAATGTTGGGCTCTAAAGCCGAACTGCTGGTCGGGGATGAGGCCCTTTGTTTCCGCAAAATCTCTGAGGCGCTTTAAGATAAGCCTCTCATAGATTTTGCCGAAGACATTGAGCAGACTGATGGGCCGGTAGCTGGTGGGCTCCGTTTTCGGCTTACCGGGCTTCGGTATGCCGATGACGGTGGCCTTCTTCCACTCTTGTGGGAAGATGTTATTGCTCAGGGCTCCATTGAAGATGGTGGCCATGAGCATTATGAGGTGAGCGGGGAACAGTTGGAGCACCCTATTGGTGATTCCGTCTGAGCCGGGGGCTTTGCGAGGTTTTAGACCCTTGATGATATCATGCACTTCGTCTGGAGTGACGGGAGGCAGAGGATAGTCAGGGTCTTCAACGGGCGGGAGGGAGGCTCTACGTTCGACTTCCGCGTCGACCTGGGACAGGTGAGCTTGGTCTACTGGTTGAGAGCTAGGCGAGCATTGAGCCTCAAGACTATCGGCTAGGCATTCTGCCTTGTCGACGTCATCGAAAGCGATGGTCTTGTCGGGGCGCACCAGGGGGGGCATTGAGACGACTTCGTCGGATTTGAGTTTCCTCTGAAGGTCCCAGAACGCTCGGTGAGTGGGCTCTAGCTCGCTCAGCATCTTGTCCCATCCAGCGTCACGCAGCTCCGATAGGCGTGTCTTTACAGATCTCTGTAAATAGCGCATATGGGCTTTGTTCGCGTGGTTGGGAAAGTTACTGTACGCACGGACAGCCGCGTTCTTCTCATTCAACAGTTCGCGTACATCGTCCGGGAGCTTCCAGCGATGGTCGTCCATCGCCGGAACCTCCCTTGAACAGTCGTTCAGGACTGATTGTACGTGCACTGTGAATGAGTCAATCGCGGCTGTCGTGTCAGCGATAGAGTCGAAGTGGTCGGGAATGGAGTCTAGTCGGGGACCTAACGTGGTGGATTTCAGGCAGTCGCTTACTTTCCTCCAGTCTGTAACTAACTTGGTGAGAGGGGGTCTATCAGGGTCATGGAGACCTAGGCGTGGTGCCAGCTTTACAACAACTGGACGGTGGTCGGAGGAGAGTTCGTCAAGCGCCTCTATAGAGTCCAACCGTAGGTTGATACTCTTCAGAAGCGCTATGTCAAGTACGTCGGGGGTTTGGTTAGGGTCGTGGGGAAAGTGAGTGGGAGTCATCGGGGCGATGATGTCGAAGTTGAGGATGGGACATAGGTCAAACAGGTGTCTGCCTCTGGTGGAGATCCTGGTGCTGTTCCAAGCATGATGTTTGGCGTTGAGATCGCCCACTATGATAACGGAGTCACTCAGGCCAAGTAGGATGGAAAGGTCGTCAGAGAGGGGGGGAAGGGCTAACTCCGATGAGGAACAGGGGGGAACATAGGCCGATACAATGGTGATCGGTTGATGGCCAGTCATGCCTAGCTTGCATATGGACACTTCTAAACGCGAGAGAGGGGGCGGGTCCATTGGGATGCAGTGGAGGGTTGATCTGAAATAAATTAGGGTGCCGCCCCTGTGACATCTAGTCCTGTCATTGCGAACTATGCGATAGTTGGCAATTGACGGGTTTCGACGGCTGGGCTTTAAGAATGTTTCCTGTAATAGGAGAATGTCAATTTGGTGGTCGCGGAGGAAAGCAGCGATTTCATCTCGCTGGTTAATCATGCCATTGGCATTGAAGAAACCTAACTTTAGGGATCGGGGTTTGGTACGTGCTTTTGGATGTAAATCCATTATTTGGGTTTCGCGAAGTTCTCCAGGGCTTGCGTAATCTCTGGATACGCGTGGAAGATACGCTGTATCTGAGCGAGATCGCAGGAATTACGGGCGGCAACGAGCTCGTTGGCCATTTTGCGCGCGCGGGGTGTGAAAAATAACGAAAACGTCCCAGAGATCACACTGAATGGATCAATTGGGATGGACGGGCCGACCACCGGGGTGGTTGAAGCGGCGACGGGCCGTGGCGCAGCGGTTGCGGCAGCGGCCATGGGAGCGGGGGCGGGTTTCGCGGGTTGGATAGGCGCGGAGACGCGGATGCGGGGGTCCATCAGCGGTCTGATGGGAGGCGGGGTGGGTCTGGGCTGAACCATAGCAGGGAACGCCTGCTGATGGTTCATCGCATTCCATGGGCTAGGCCTTTGCGGGCTTAACCTCAGGGGGAGTTGAGGGAATGTCTGAGATTGGGGGGGGAAGAACCCATATGATGGGCACTCTCTCTGCTGGCGGGCGTCTGCACGCTTCACCAGTTTGGATGAGGACGTCTTGGGGGCCATGCGACAGCCCCGGTAGTTTGCCGGGTGTCCAGCCTCACCGCACAGTACGCAGCTGGGCGGCTCGGTGCACAGAGACCGGTCTTTAGGGCGGGGGCAGTCCGAAGTGCCATGCTCCCCCAGGCACTTGACGCACCTGGGAGTCGCATGGCAGTTCTTCTGCGCATGCCCGTATAACTGGCAACGGTGACATTGCCCGACGACGCCGCTCTTCCGGGGCTTCTCGATGACGAGGCCCGTGAGATGGCAAATAGAGGAAACTTTGTGGATAGGGTGATGCCCTTCGAACGGGGGGCATACGACAAGGATCATGTCGTAAGCCGAGCCCCCCCTGGCGCGGTGCATGCGGTGCACCTCGTCCACGGGGACGCCTTGAGATTCAAGGTCGGCCTTGATGTCGGCTGTGGGGATTTCTTTCGGGATCCTACGGATCACCACGCGGATCTGTCGTTCCTCGGGGAGCGAGTAGGTGTGGTATGACACACCTCTCGCCCGGAGGACTCTGGTTAGGTCCCTGTAATCGCGGGACGTAGGGACTGTAATCTTAATTCCCTGTTGGGTCGCGGTGGCTTTAGAGAAGCCGATTTTTTGTTCGACGCACCATTTGGATACGTCTAACCATCTTGTTTTGTCCTGCAAGATTACAGGAGGGGGAGGGGGGGTCTTTTTAGGGGCCGGAGTGGCCGGAGTGTCCTTAGCGGACGAAGCGGTCGGGGTGGGGATAGCAGCGGAGGGCGCCACAGATACAGGGGGAGTGGGGGCAGAGAGAACCTCCGTGGCGGCTATTTTAGTCGCCTGCGAGGACGTCGCCTTCCTCTGTTTCCTCTTTTTCCCCTTTCCGGAGACGGCCACGAAGCCGTCGTCCTCGGAAGAGGGAGTAGAGTGGGCAGAAGAAGAGTCGACTGACTCTACATCAGAGTAGGAGAAAGGGGTCGGGCACCTCTTGTCTTGCGACAAGGGCTCCTCGATGTCCATGGACACTGAGGGGCTAGGAGGGATCATGGTCGCGGTCGCGGTCAATGCGGGGGTCAGCGCATCGCTGAAATCAGCGATGGAGTCGGTTGATAGCGGCTGGCTAAGAGCCGCAAACCTAGCGCCATATCTGGCGAGGAAGTCTGGGTCCTTGAGGAGGACCTCTTTGAAGAACGCCGCTATTAGGGCGTCCTTCATGGCGGGGGAGAGGGGAATTACGGGGGCGAAATCTTGGAATCTAAATTCCTCCTAACATAGACCTAACGGCCCTAAACCTAACTCCCCGGGTGGATAGGCCCGGGGATGAGTCGCCCTCCCTGTCGGGTGCAGACAGGGAGGTGAGTACCTAATTGTGAGCCCTAAGCTTGTAACCCTTTGCCAGTCTTAATGTGCAAAGGGGCCCTGAACCAGTCTAGCGCGAAGGGTGTAGACACACCCTAGAGACGCTAGGTGAGTAGCTGAAAAGGAAATCAGTGCACCAGAGCCGACTAGGAGATCCCCCAAGGCCGGTTAGCTCTGGGACCCTTCCAATTAACTGCCTAGCCCTGAAGGGGTTCGGCGGGTGTATTGGGACAACAACACCCCACTCGGTTTCGTTGGCACCGTCAGGTATCCACCGAGGACCACGAAACAGTGGATTTAGCCCAGAGGGGGCCTATGAGCTACTCTGACACTTTTTCTGTTAGAGAAATACCTGCCTTGAAAAAGGCACTTTTTGAGATCAATACGGCCGATTAATAAAATTAATCGACCGTGGATCGGTAGTAGTCGGCGACTACTGGGAGTTACGGCAGCGTAACGAGATCCGGAATTCGAGAGCGCAGTGATCGAGTGCAGCGAGCGGGAGCGGCAGCACGTCCGTTCACGGCGGGTGTCGAGCGCGGAATGAGTCGACACCCAAAAAGGCTACGGAATTTATACAAATAATGTAGGCCCTGTGATTGGTCAGCCAATCAGATCACAGGACTTTTAGCCAATGAGCGCGAAGTGGATGTCGGCGCAGTAAGCTTAAGTATGACAAAACTTTACCGTAGTGAGAGCCAAAAATTAATCTTAAGTATAACAAAACTTTACTGTAACGAGAACCATGCGATAATTAGGCTTAAGTATAACAAAACTTTACCGTAACGAGAGCCGTATGACAATTTTCTCGTTTTTCTATATATTCTCTTACGGTAACATACTATAATTTTATATTTTAAGTCTCGACAACTAATAAACTTTACAAGAAAAATATAAAACATAATCAAATAGGCAATCTAATACTATGAATTACTTAGTAAAGTATAATTAAAACTATAAAACAAAGATAACGTAAACCTTATATACTATTATGTACTGTCCTATCAGTTCGTGTTATCACTATACACTTTCACTGTCTGTTCACTTGTCCCGCACAAATATTATTATATATCCGAACACACAATGGCTAAACAGCTTTTACTTTATTTACTTAGTTTGTCATTTAATATAAACCTGTGAGAATCTCGCCGGTTTTGAGGATATACATCCTCTGCCTTTTAAGTCTTTATGCTTCTTCACAAACATGCGTACTTAATAGATATAGAGATATATATACATAGAGAGATGGTAGCGGTAATACCGCTACCCTCTCTCTATATCTATGAAGCCAAGTTCTATAAATATTGGCCTACAAGATTCATCAGGTTGCAACAAATACCCTAATTTTTGTCGGTACTATTCCCCCACATTATGGGCACATAGCGTATTAATGATTCAACATAAGCATAAAAGGTAGTGGCAGCATTTTAATGTTTGTTATATTTTAAACCTTTATAAATGGGTATACGAATTTATTTATTCTTTTAGATCATCTACTTGTACTTTCCAATGTATGTCCTGAACTATTATTACTCGAAGAAATTTCGTTTGTGTAATTTCATTAAGTATTGGTATGTCAAGTTTCAAATTGTATTTATTATTTGTAGATATATTTAACTGTACATATTTTATACAGACTTATTTTAATTTTTAAGTTATTCATGTTGTCAATCGTGTTGTTAATTTCTGTTTCATGGTCATAAATTGTATTAGTCTTTTAACGGACGTCACTATAATGGAAATGTGTACTGTGTAGCATAGTATAGTTTAGTATATTTTAAGTTACTTTGTCGCATTAAATTTATTATCTGTAATGGCAAAGGAAACATTTCATGTGATAATTAAATAAATAAATCATTGGCGAATAGTATGCATTTATGATTTGTTATATCTGTGATTGAATTCATTTATTCAAACCAGGCTGAGAATCAGCACTTTTCGAACGTTAAAATTGCATAAGATAGTCCCCCAAAACGCCTACCCTTCACCACTTCCTTGTGCTTTAGCTGGGAAGAAGTGGCGCAACAAACTCCCCAGCAGCACAGCTGTCTGTTCAGTTAGAGAAAAAAAAAGCATTCGAATGGTTGGTCCAGTAAGAATAATATAATCAGTTATCGAGGTCGCTAGCTAACCACATATTGCAATACAACTCAACAAAAAACATAGTAATGAGAAGATTATGTCAATAATAAACGAAAATCAAACTAAAAATAAATTGACTAATAAGTCAATTTATTTTTAATATGATTTTCGTTTATTATTATATAATTATTTATTTTATTTGACTGTATACAGTCAAATAAAAGAAACAATTAAATGAACTCATATAACCTATCACTAGGTATGCTAATTCTGGAGAAAGAACATAAACATTGTCTTCGACAAGGCGGCAAATTCGGTAAGGCAAACTTTATACATTTCGTTTTCTTAGCATTGAGAACTAAGTTATTTGTCGTAAACCAATCTGTAACAATTGAGAGTGCACTGTTTACGTCGTCAAAATCTTGTCTATTCTTGTATACTTTAAAAATAAGAGAGGTATCATCTACAAACAGTACAACGTCACAGATACCCTTTAATATTAATAGCTGTGTGATTGTCTGAAATAAAAAGTTTGATAATCTGATCTGAGATTTGAACTTGACACCGGACGTTAATCTCAATTCATATTATAATAAAATAGAGAAATCGCAGACCTATAAATAGTAATAAAAAAACTATAAATACCTAACGACCCAGTTGACCAATAAATAACTAGATCCATTTTTCACTATAACGTGTTTATTTGAGTGTGTTTACCTCGATATGGTATCGCGGTAAATCGTCGTCAGTCGATCGTGAAATTAACAGTCCATTAAAAGTCACGAGCCGCTGTTGTGCGAACGGGCTTGGAGAATTATCTCGAAGCCCGTTCGCACATAATGTAGCAGATATTCTGTTGTATTTTCCCATTTACACGAAAATACTTTTGGAAAAATAACCTGACCTCATTTTTAAACCACAAAGTTCTAAACTCTTAAAAACATTTTCTTAAAACGCTAGCCGGGTAGGTAAGCTAAAATCAAGCTTCGGGGATAAATCCATCATCGCCTATAATCGATTGTTCGCTCAAGGATGAACAATCGAGAAACAACATCGAGTCGGTGTTTAATGTCGATACTGTTTACAACATTGTTTGTCGTGGTTTAAAAAAAAATAGACGTTCAGGAACTTCAGAGAACAATGGAATTATTTTGTACAATATTCTTTTTTTATGGAAATAGTCTTTTTCGTTTGACCGCGTCACACCTGACAATGCCAAGAGTTATTAGATATTTCGAAGTTACTTTTTTAGGAGTCCGACTTTAGTGACAGGTGGCCCAGAAAAGAGGAGATCAGACTGATATTGTAAGAATTTCAATATTGTTTCCAATACAAGGAAATATTGTAGAGATTTATTTCAAGTGCTTGAGTCGTTTGATCTTTGATTCAGAAAAAATCTTACCGTTTTTTTGGTAGATGGATTTTCGTAAAACAGGTTCATAAGACGACTTGAGATGACTTTGGAAGGCGGGCGCAATGCAGTACATTTATTATATAATAATGATATAGGGGCTCATAGCTAAATAATAACAGCCATACGGGTCGATCGAAGGTTAATCTACGCTTGCCGCGGTTATTTCGTGGATGGGTAACTATCCATTACATAACGAGACCCTTCCGTGCCTCGCAAAGCACGTTAACCCGTTGGTCCCGGCTGTCATTCGTAGATCTTTGACTGTCGTTACTGGTGGTGAGTATCCCATAAAATCTGACAACTAGTAGTCTTACCAAAGGGTATTAGGTTACCCAGTAACTTGGTTGTGGAGGTCAGATTGGCAGTCTCTCCATATAAAATACTGGTATTCCGCTGCATCCGGTTGGACTGGACCCCAACATAGTTAAGAAAAGGCTAGACAGATTGATTTTGTCCTGAGTGGCTCATGAGATATCGCTTCACTTCAAATAAGCCAAGTAATGGTAAAAAAAGTGTAAGATATAATCATTTTGTCTAAGTTCTAGCTGAAGCCAGATAAAGAAAATCATATTTAATACATTCTGCCAACATTTTACAAAGCCCAATTTTCCTTGAAAATACTTGAAAGCTAGCTAACCCATCGTACGGTAGACGGGACCTGAAATTCGTCAAAGTTGGTTAAACACGTTAAGTTACTCTCGGCGACAAATGGTACCGAATGATGACGTCACGGGCCTATCAACGGTACAAACGACGGTACGGCAAGTTCACAAAAGTAAATAACGTTTGAACTGCGAAGGATATTAAATTGTAGTCATTCGTAATTATAATATTTGGATATTTATGCAATGTTATTGGATAATATTGTGTTCGTTGTTATTTGGGTAAATGTAAGTATTTATAATAACGAAGAAAGTAAAAAAAATACATTTATTTAGTACAGACTAAAAGACACACAAGGTTATGTATTGATACGATAAAACCTTGTCTGAAATAGCCCTAGATATAGAGAAGTGGAAGGAGAGCATGGGAGGTCTTTGCACATCGGTGGCAATATCCAGGCCATATAATATCTAATAAAAATAATTTCTACGTAAATAAGTCTACGTAGGTAATTTCTACGTAGGTAAATGAAAAAAAGGAAAAAGTGTTGTTCACAGAAATACATTGTTTGCCTCCTGTCAAACTGCAAAGCAGTTTGTTGGCTGACGTAGCTCCTTTTTTTTTGTACATGTAAACAAAATTATAAATTTTTTTCACCTATAGGTACGCTAAACTATTCTCTTAGATCATAAAATCTTTTTTTTTTTAAGAAAATCATAGCTACCTAGAATTAATTATTTAAAAATAACAGAATGGAAAATAAATCGTAACAACGTGAAGCCGTTGGACTCCGAAATAATTGAAATTCTTCTAGTTCCTTATACTCATCCGTCGCTTCCGAGCTCACGAGCAAAAGTGACCGAGGTGCGTGAGCGCCCCTCTGAAGCTGTGTTGCCCCTTCCACTCACTGCGTCACAATGGTCACGTGATATATGTCGACTCACTTGACAAATTGTCTAATAAATGTTTGGGCCAATCTGGAACATACTCGTACATGTGCGTACATTATGGTACATGGTATAAAAATGCTTTATATCACTATGTTTTGCCTTGCAAGGCGTACAAATTAGGCATAAAGAAAAAACCTACAAACTAAATAAAACTATTTCAAACAAGTAACGTCGTAAACAGGACAGAATAACAGGTGGATCGGACATTTTTATTTAATGCTTCTATCATCTAAAAACTAATTGATAGAGTAGTAAGCCTTTTCAATCAAGAATTTTTTTAAGTTGCGATTTAAATTGGTTTATGTTGGTCATGCTTTTTAAAGTTTTTGGCAGTTTATTAAAAATCTTAGAACCCATGCCGAGACAACTCTTTGAGAAAAGTGCAGTTTTGTGTTTTTTTTTACTTTAGTGTGCTTTGGTGACGTCTAAGTATTAAGTTTTTTAAATCTAGACAGATTCTCCTTAACAAATATTGACATTTCATAAATATAGAGGGATGGAAACGTAAGTATTTTTAAACTAACGAAAAATGGTTTGCAACTTTCGGTGGTTTTTAACAAACATATGGCTCGAAGACATTGTTTTTGGGCCTTAAATGCCATTTCTCTATTGGCAGAGTTGCCCCAAAATATTATGCCGTAACGAAGAGTTGTGGAGACATATGCATGATGAACACAACGACAAACAGACAAGCGGACAAAACCTTTAAAAACTATATTTTTGGCATCAGATTCGTTCCCACCACGCCTCGTAACATTAGGGACAATGCGAGTAATTCAAAACTTATCCATTATTTAAATATAAATTGTGTAGGAGTCAAGAAGCAAATTCCTATTCTTTAAAAAAATAATTAATACATTACTTATTTTACAATTCATCAATTTATGTTGCGTTTTTTTGGTGGAACGGAACGCAAACTCAAAACGCATCGTCTTCGACAATGCCGGAAGTAACGAAAGAAACTATGTGAATAAAAATCTATTCTTTGCAAAATGCTTGAAATCTCACTATGGTAAGTAAGTAAATGCGATTTTTGCTTGAATAAAGCGCAAAAATAATTTAATTTATATTATTTGGGGCTAAAGACCATGTAAACAAAAAAGATTCGTGGTAAATGACGTCACATCATGCCCGCGACAGAAACAAACGTTTGAACTGTAGTAGAAAATTGACGGAATTTAATTTTTTTTTTTAGCAACAAGCAGTAGTTGAATTTAACTTTTAATACACTTCTTGTGTTTATATTACTGTATATTATTGATTTAATATTCCCTATTACATTTTTTTCAAAAATATTCGATGTACAATTTTGACTTCGTTACTATTTTATTATACGTATAGATGAAAAGACTAAATAATTTAAAATATAACAAATTATTATATATTTCCAAGTTCGTTTACGGCTGGTATAGTCGCTTAATTAGTTAATCGAGTTCATCGAAGCCTATTAAATGTAGGGAAAAACAAGTTAAATATTTATTAATTTATTAAACAAGTTAGCTATTCATACATATTACGTAAATATCCTTACATACTCCTTTTTCTTCGTTTTCGTTCATACACTTAACCTTTTTGAAAAACATCAGCAATAAAGTTACTATATCGTCCTAAGACATCCTCTCCCGGTGCTTTCGCTCATATCTGCCTTTTAAATACCTTTTGTTAATCGTCTTTCATTCATCCTCTCAACATGACCAAACAATCTAAGCATACTCTTTTAATTTTTAGGGTTCCGTATGTTCGAATAAAGAACGGAACCCTTAATGGATCACTCGGACGTCTGTTTGTCTGTCCAACTGTTACTGCCAATTTACTCCGAATCGAATGGACTGAATATTTTCAAGCACGGACGTGTTACGTAAATAAATGAGTTTTGGGATCTGGGGAATATGGGGGTCACTTTTGGGAGACCACAAAAAAAAAAAAGTTTTGCATACTGTACCGTGTGACATATCAAATGAAAGGGTTCAGTGTAAGGATCTCAAGTATATATTTTTTAAATTAATAGTTTTAAGTTATTTAAGAAAATAGATGGAAAAAGTATAGAAAATTATTCTATACTTACAGTTTACAGGAAAAACTATAAAAAGACGATGTTTTTTTTTTGTTATGTATTTTTGTGGTGTCCAATAAAGTATATATAAAAAAATAATTAATAACATGGTAAATGATTTATTTATTATTTGGATTTATTTATTATAGATGTGGAGAAATTCATGGCAGTAGTACATATAATGAAATTAAAAGGAAAACTATCACAGCTAAGTAGGCTTTACAAGTTTACGAGTAATAGTCGACCAACTTAAATTTGCAGTTGGAGAATTGACCGTGACGTATGGGAGAACATTTTCATCATCATCATCATTTCAGCCGAAAGACGTCCACTGCTGGACATAGGCCTCCCCCAAGCACCGCCGCTTCGACCGGTTTTGTGCTTCCCGCATCCAGCGTATTCCTGCGGCCTTCACAAGGTCATCGGTTCACCTTGTAGGAGGCCTTCCTACGCTACGTCTTCCGGTACGCGGTCACCATTCCAGAACCTTTCGGCCCCATCGGCCATCTGTTCTGCGAGCAATGTGCCCTGCCCACTGCCACTTAAGTTTGGCAATTCTTCGGGATATGTCGGTGACCTTGGTTCGCCTGCGGATCTCTTCGTTTCTGATTCGATCACGTAGGGAAACTCCAAGCATAGCCCTCTCCATTGCCCTTTGAGTGACTTTTAGCTTTTTGATAAGGCCCATTGTAAGCGACCACGTTTCAGTGCCATAGGTCATCACTGGCAACACGCACTGGTCAAAGACTTTCGTCTTGTGACACTGTGGTATGTGGGACGAGAAGATATTGCGTAGCTTCCCGAACGCTGCCCAGCCGAGTCGGATTCGACGATTGACCTCTTTCTCGAAGTTGGACCTACCTAACTGGACAGTTTGTCCTAGATAAACATACTCGTCCACAACTTCAAGCGTAGCGTCTCCGATTTTCATGAGAGTGGGTGTAACATGGGCATTTGACATGATCTTTGTCTTGTCCATGTTCATTTTAAGACCCACTCTATCGGAAGCTCTACTGAGGTCATCGAGCATTGTACTGAGGTCCTCCATAGTCTCAGCCATGACAACTATATCGTCGGCAAACCTAAGGTGATTGATGTACTCGCCATTGATGTTGATGCCTGGCCCTTTCCAGTCCAGAACCTTGAAGACATCTGCCAGTGCAGCGGTGAACAGTTTCGGAGAGATAACGTCTTCCTGCCTCACACCTCGCTGCAGAAGGATAGGTTTCGAAGTCTGGTCCTGGAGTCAGACTGACATAGTGGCGTTTTCGTACAGACACCGGTCAGTCCCCATTGACTCCGAATAGGAGTTTCACTCCTCCAACCGTCAGTCCCCACTGACACCTATTCGGAGTCTTTGGGGTGCGCGGTTTGCAACTCTATTATAATATTTATAACGGATGAACACCTTATTGCATTATAATAGAGTTGCAAACCGCGTGGCCCAAGACTCCAATTCGGAGTCAATGGGGGCACCTCAATGTACCGATAGTCGATCTGGCACCGTTGAAGAGACTGCAGTACAGCCCTTGTCTCGATCGAATCGAAGGCTTTTTCGTAGTCCACAAACGCTAAGCAGAGAGGCAGGTTATACTCCTCGGTCTTCTGTATAACCTGCCGCAGCGTATATATGTGGTCTACAGTGCTAAATCCTTTACGGAATCCGGCTTGTTCGGGAGGCTGGAAGTCGTCAAACCTGCGCGCGAGACGGTTCGTGATGACTCTTGTAAACAGCTTGTAGACATGGCTCAGAAGTGAGATGGACCAATAAATTCATAAGGAGGGTATTGTCGCCCTTCTTAAAGAACAGTATCACCACACCTCTGTTCCATGCCTGTGGCGTTTTGCCCTCGAGTATGACGGAACCAAACAGCTTCTGGAGGGCCTTGAGAACGGGTTTTCCACCGGTCCTCAGAAGTTCAGCCGTAATTCCGTCATCACCCAGCGCCTTGTTGTTTTTGAGCTGCTTCAGAGCCATCCTAATCTCGTACAAGCTGACGTCCGGGATGTCTTCGGTGTAGTGTTGGGTCAATCTAGCTCTTTTTTTTTAGATTAATTTGACAGGACTAAACTAAAATTTATCTTCTGTCCTTTTCTTAATGACATAGTAAGAAAAAGATGCACTGAACTTAAATTTAGTTTAGTTTGTGAACAAGAGAATCGGCACCAATACCTAACAATCTATTAATTTATAGAGAGTGATTAGCAAAGTTAGTTTAAAAATGTTCGATTCGGATTATGCATCTAATAGATCAAAGATTCGCTGAATCGAGATTAGATGATTCGGCTCTAGAAATCAAGGCTTAATAACGATCACATTGTTTTATGAGATTTAAGACAACTTTAGAACTACCTACCTAACTTTGATGTTAAATAAAAAATCAGTGATAAGCTTTCAAATTCATAAATACCGTCTTTTGTCTTGTCTTTTCTTTTGTCAAACAACTTAATTGCTATGACAACATGGCCTATATTTCTTCTAATTTCAACAAAAAAGAATTTATACATTATAATATGATTCGGTTGAACACCTACGAGTACTTCGATCAAGAAAGATACCCTAAAAATAAAGCTACGTAGCTTTGTTTTGTGCGATCAAAAATAGAATAAGCACCATTTTACCAACATATTTGTTCGAAGCCTGGTCGTTACGGGTCGTCAGAAGCTCGAAAGTCTGACAACCAGTCTTACCTGAGCAATGGGTAGCTCACCAGTAAGGTAAGGACTAGGCCCGGGTCGACGGCGCGTCGTATTCCACGCGCGCCTCATAGAGATGTCAGCACAAATGTAGGGGTCCACTAGGGCCGATGCCTGCCGGGGTCGCGGTAAGGTACTTATGGGTCACCGAGACCCCCGCAACACAGGCAACAGGAAGGAATACGGGTGGGTTTTAGTCAGTAAGAGTCTGACACAACCTTCCGCTCCGCCCAGAGCGGGAGAAGTTATTTGATGATTTCCCAACATCAAAAGAAAAAAAAAGAAAAAGGGGTATCGTGTTACTCAGTAACTGGGTTGTGGAGGTCAGATAGGCAGTCGCTCCATGTAAAATAGTGGTATTCAGCTGCGTCCGGTTAGACTGGAAGCCGACCCGAACGTAGTTGGGAAAAGGCAGGCAGATGATGATTTGTTCCAAGCTCGTTTTTATTGGATTTTTGTTTTATTTTTTATTTTTGTAGACTTTAGTTACAAGCTTTAAACGAATTTGTTTTTACGTTATCTCCGATGACATACCGCTAACTCCCCATTGACACCGAATAGGGGTCGCACTCCTCCAACCGTCAGTCCCCACTGACTCCGAATAGGAGTTTTGGGCCACGCGGTTTGCAACTCTATTATAACGTCCAATAAGGTGCTCATCCGCGGAAGAGGTCGGGGCGGGGCGGGGATTGACGTCATCTGACAGCGGCGGGCAAGCGGTTAATATAATCATATAATGTCCATTAATATATCGCAAACATAATTCTACTGTGTGTTCTAGTATTAAGGTTGAAAATAATATGAAGTTTATGTTATTTAAAATACCATGGAATATTTCTTTATACTTAAATTCGCAAATAAACGTATTTCCTTTCTTTTTAAATCACAGCGACATTAATAATATGCAAACGTGGCCTACTGGCCAAAAGAAATATTTCGTTTTTTTTCTCAATTTACATCTCTACCCACATGAAGGATCACGAACAAAAATTCTTAGCTCAGTTGAGCTAAGAATTTTTAACTACTTAAACAGAAACATGAAAAAAAAACTTATCATCGTCGTTTTTTTTCTATCTTTCTTTTATTTTTCATAAAAAGTGAAATAAATTAAAATAGAATAAAACACTAAATGTAATTATTATATTTTTAACTAGCTGAGCCCCGCGGTTTCACCCGCAATAGTCTAGATCTCGTGGGAATATCGGTATAGACACTATGACCTAATCCTTTTCATGGTCTCTTTAGCGTAACAAACAAACATACTCACATACGTATTTATAATATTACTAGCTGCACCCCGCGGTTTCACCCGCATAAGTCTCGATCTCGTAGGAATACCAGGATATTAAGTATCGTATGTCCTAATGCAGGTCATGGTCTACCCATGTGCCAAATTTCGTCCAAATCCGTTCAGCCGTTTTAGCGTGAAGGCGTAACAAACAAACAAACTCGTTTATAATATAAGTTAGTATTAGGCCTAGGATTAAAGTAAAATTATGTTTAAATCAATGAAATTAGATTTTATACAGGTACCTATTATTATGAACTTAAAAAATACTTAAATTTTCATTAGGGTTACAATCATCTGTATCAGTATCAGTAGCTACGCTTGTTTTAACTCTCACTGTCTCAAGATTTCTGCTCCACAGTACCGAGGCGCCACTCGTACGGAGTGATCGTGTTGGCGTCGTATCCTTGACGAACTAGCTATCCGCACATCATACGAACTATACGTAGCCGCTCACTATCGCAATTCATTTCTTTGTTATGCGACGTTCTTTGGTATGCGATGTTATATAACGTTTGATGGCGATAAGGAAGGATTCTATCCAAACACAAGTGACCGTAACCTAGGAGAAGTCAATGTGGTGTCAGATGCAGCCCAATGCAACAATACACAAGAACAAAACTCAACAGAAGTACAATTAAACGATTTTGAAGTTTCGATACTTAATAAACGCGAGCAAGAAGAAGACGACATGGATTGGACTGAGGTTGGCCGAAACGGGAAAAAAATTAAAGATGATAGAAATAAAATTGAAGTCTACGTATCAAATTCAGAAAAGCTGCCAAAACAGTTCAGCTTAGCAAAGTTATTTAAGGAGCAAGGCATATATGATACAATAAAAATTAAATACACAAACCCATATAGAATAAGAGTAGAGTTTATTATTGAATTAAGCGCTGATTTATTTATTACTTGTGACAAATTCATATCTATGGGATGGAGAATTTTTAAGGCCATGGAAGTCGGTTACTCCTACAGCATAATCAAAAATGTTGATTTAGATCTGAACGAGGAGCTGGAAGATATTGCGTGTCCAAGTCCAGCGGAATTAGTCGCATTGAAACGAATTAACCGACGAGACGAAAATGGAGATGGAGGGATTCCATCTGAAACTGTCCGATTATGTTTCAAGGGTCATTTTTTGCCAGCGTACGTTTTTGTGGGCAACCTCAAAATTAACATTCAAAAATATGTGTTCTCAGTCTCACAAAGTTCTTGCTGCTGGAAATCAGGCCATGTCTTTAAAAAAGTGTAAAGAAGGTAGTTTGCCCAAAATGTAGTGGACATCAATCATCCAAATTGAGACATGAGTATGTTGAAGTGCCCTAATTGATCAGGAGAACACATGGCGTTGTCCAAAGAATGCCCGTCCTATAAGAAAGAAAGGAAAATCCGTCTTATCATGGCCGAGTTTAACTGAACGTATCGTAAGGGTCTTACAATGTACCTTACTTCAGAATCACCATGTAACTCACCAACCCTGGCAACCCGAACTGATAGGCCAGTGGGGAAATACCCAGTAACCTTCGTCAATGTCGTAAAAGAAGTTCCACGCCAGGAGCAGCAATATAAGCCGAAGACTACTTCAAAAATAAAGACAATCCGAAGCCGAAAAATATAACAAAGACATTTAATTTAAAAAACTGGGAATTCATAGACTCCGACGCAGCATCCAAAAGCAGCGAAGCAAATTATAACACTAAATCTAGGAAACCGTCTACAAAACGAACCCCGGATGGTAACGTAACAATTAGAGAACTAATAACAAAAATAAAAGAAGTTATTTTTACCAAAAGAGACACAATTTCTGTTGAAATTATTGTTAAGTATTGTTAAAATATCTACTGAGTGGTTGATTATTTGGGCAGTCGGTAATATATAACAGTCGTCTTTATTTAAGAGGTTATTTGACTTTTCTTTTGCCTCAGACAATGAATCGTCAAATTAAAAATGATTACTTGAATATTATACAGTGGAATTGTCAAAGCCTTAAACCTAAGTTGCGCAATTTAAAAAATCTACTGGTACTAGAAAAAATCCACGTTGCTACCCTCAGTGAAACTTGGTTAGAACCCAAGTCGGAACTTAGAATAAAAAATTATAATGTTTACCGCATTGACCGATCCGATGGCTACGGAGGTGTAGCGGTAATAGTTCATAATTCCTTAAAATCCAGCACTAGCTTAGTTAAATGTCATAATTCAGGGATACAAACACTTAAATTGAATTGTTCAATTGTAACGACATTAAAACTATAATAGCGATTTATTGCCCTTCTTCGGTAATGACATCTTCGAGTGACTGAGATTGTCTTTTATCGCAAGACAACAGTAAGACTTTGATTCTGGGTGACATTAACGGACACCATAGTAATTGGTCTTATAAAATGGACCATCGCGGCAGTCAACTATTTGATTCCTTATTGGACAATAATTTCATGGTATTGAATGATGGAAGCCCGACCAGTATAAATAAAATTAGTAAATAGCGTGGTTCAGAAATCCTCACCAGATCTATCTTTGGCATGATAAGATATCGCTGTTAAAATTGACTGGTTGATGCTAAACGAATCAGGCAGCGACCATTAATGATTTAAATTAAATCTAGTTCAGGCACCGGATCTCGACGATGTCAAACGAAGCACCGAAATTATAAAACTGCCGATTGGAATTTGTACAAAGAGTTAGCAAAGACTTTGTTTGACAAGTTTATACACTCAGAAGATCTGCCAATGTCGTATGACTTATTTGAACAACTAATTATCACAGCGGCGGATAAATACATTCCATACTATGAAATACACACTGGTCCTACCTCTAATTTCCGTCAAAACCCTATTGGAACCCTTCTTTATCCAAGTCCGTTGCTGTTCGCCGCCGCGCACTTGCTAATAGGTAATACGGGCTGGTGTCCGCAACTCCACGTCAATGCGCGTATTTTGCGTACGGGTGGGAAATCGATTATTCGATCCACCCCAGCTCCTCAAGGAAGGCCAACAACGCCTTGGTGTTACTGACCATCTCACGGAGGGTACCTGGGTTACCGAAGTACTTTGCCCTGTATGTGGCGATCACCGGGCAGTTAAGTTGCACATGTGCTGCTGTCTCGTCGTCCTTCATGCAGGCCCTGCACAGCGGACTGTCTGTGACTCCTATGACAAAGAGGTGTTTGTTAAATGACCCGTGGCCTGTTATAGCTGCTGTAACAGTGCGCAGCTGTAGTTTAGTTAGTCGGAGAACCCGTTTCGTGAGGTGACCATCAATTGTAGGGAGAGCTTCCTTGGCCTGCCTGCACTCACCTTGGTCCGACCATAGTTTGAGATGTTTATCTCTGGTGCGTTTCCTTACCAGAGTGCGTAGGTACCCGAAGGGAAGTGGCACGATGGGTTCAGGTCCCACTGGTGCCATGCCCGACCCCCTTCTGGCAAGTTCATCGGCTGCATCGTCGCGTAGCGAACCGCTGTGTCCTTTAATCCATTGAATGGTTATGTTGTTGAGGCTACTCACCTGGTTGAGGCGCTGGTGGCACTCGTAAATTAGCCCAGAGTCAACTGTGTGACTGTTTAGCGCTTGCAGGACAGCCATGCTGTCTGAGAGTATGCGGATCGAGTGGTCCTTAACTTCCCTGGCCATGATGGCTAAGGCGGCCAGAGAAATACCTAAGCACTCGGCCTGGAACACTGTGTTATGGACCCCCAATGGTGAAAAAGTCCTCCGAGAAGATTCCAGCACCTGCGCCACTACCTGTTTTGGATCCATCTGTGAAGATGCGCAGCTCTGCGGGGCGCAACCCCTCGCATCGGCGATCCTCGTGGAGTTGGATCTTGTATTTTTTATCAAATATAAATTGTTTGGGAACCTGGTCATTTATTGCTTTCGTGATGGGGAACTCTTTATTGAGTCCCTCAAGCAGCGCGGTGTGTAGTGTGTCTCTCTTGCCCCAGAGATTCAGTGCATTTAGGCGTACTGCCGCCATCGTCGCTTCCTGCTGTATGAACAGGTGGAGCGGCGGCAGTCCCAGCATGGCTTCGACTGCAGCAGTCGGAGTTGTCCTCATGCAGCCCGTGGTCGCCATGTAGGCAAGTCTTTGCATGCGTTGTAGTTTATTGGAGGCTATGACTAGCTGGGTGCGGGGCCACCAGACCACGGCCCCGTAGGAGATCATGGGGTGGATTACCGCCGTGTGCAGCCATAGTATAATTTTGGGGGATAGGCCCCACTTCTTACCTATCATTTTCTTGCACTGCCAAAAGGTGATGCAAGCCCTGTTTATTTTGTTGTCTAAGTGACTACTTCAGTTTAACTTACTGTCTTGAATGACCCCGAGGTACTTGACTTCGTTGGCTAACTGAAGTTCTGTATCGAACAGTATTGGTAGGCGGAAAGGGCCTAATGCTCGTTTATGGGTAAACATAACTAGTTCAGTTTTGGTGGGGTTCACCGATAGGTCGAAATCCCTACACCATTTTTCTACGATACGTAGTGCCTGCTGAGTGGGGTTGCAGATTGTTCCCGTTACTTTCCCCGAAAAAAGGATTGCAAGGTCGTCTGCGTAACCTATTGTGTAATAGTGGCTCGCGTTGAGTTTGGTGATGAGATCGTTTATCACCAGATTCCATAAAAGGGGGGACAGCACCCCTCCCTGGGGGCAGCCTCTGGTTATCATGGCCAGCAGTCGCTCATCCTCAAGGCAAACCACACGTTTGCTTAACATGTTTGTAATCCAGTCCGTTAGTACCTGTTCTACTCCATGTCTGGAGAGGGCGCTGCTGATGCTGGAGAAGTTTGTTTTGTCGAAGGCTCCTTCGATGTCTATGAAAGTGCCCAGGCTGGTGCCCTTCTGATGAATCGCTTCCTCTATCTGTCTAACCACTAAATGAAGAGCGGATTCGGTCGATTTACCCAAGCTGTATGCATGTTGGTTACCGTGCAGCGGTATGGTTTTTAGAGCGCCGTCCCTCAACTCCCTATCACACAGCCTTTCCAGAGTCTTTAGTAGAAAGGAGGTCAGGCTGATTGGTCGATGGGATTTGACGTTTGTGTAGTCCCCATTACCTGGCTTAGGGATGAATATGACTTTCACTTCCCTCCATCCTTTGGGAACGTATCTAAAGGCCAGACACGCTCTCATTAGTGGCAACAGTCTTATTGCGACAGAGGTTCCGCCCCATTGTAGTAAGGCGGGGAACACTCCATCAGGACCAGCTACTTTAAAAGGATGGAAGCTCCGGATGGCCCATTGGAGTTTCTCCAACGTGATCACCCTGCGTGTGTAATGCCAATCGTTGTCTGATGGCGTTTGAATTACATCTTGCCAGTCGATTACCTGCGTGAAGTCTCGATAAGGACGCGTCTCGTTTCTTCTGGCGAGGAAGTGAGTGTGTTATCAGGTTTGCGGAGGGTAGTGGGCCCAGGAGGTTTCTGTTGCGCCAGTACCTTCCTTACCCTGTTAGCTTGCTGGCAAGATTCAATGCTACCACAGAATTTGCGCCATCCCGCGGTACTCCTGAATCTAATGCATTTTGTAACCGGACTTGGCTGCGTAGTAATTATCCCAGTCCTCATCCGCACATGTGTTCATGGCTCTGTTCAGAGCTGCCCTTACCTTGCCACGCTTGCGCTCTAGATCAGCGCCCCACCATGGTTGTTTGCCTGGTGTGCTGCGCGGGGTGGTGTCTGGGCAGGCAGTTTGGTAGATATCTATCATTGTTTTGGTAAGATAGCTCACTTGTACCTCAATCTGTGTCGTGTCCGCAAACGTCACCGGATCGCTTATTGTCACAAACTTGGATTCAAGGTTGCGTGTGTAAGTGGCACGATTCGTGTTTCGCGGATTGCGCCGTGGTAGAGTTGGAGAAACACAGACCTGGATGTCGAAGAGGATCCACCTGTGATCAGAGCAGGAGGCCTCGTTGGAGACCTGCCACCCAGCAGATTTCCGCCGCGCCCTCTGTTGCCAGAGTGAGATCTATGATTGTTCGGCTACGCCTGGTTACGAATGCTGGTTCGGAGCCAGTGTTTAGTAGGGATAGGTTAGTCGAGAACAAGTATTCAACCAATGCCTTACCCCTCTCGTTTTGCGTGTCCATACCCCACAGTTGATGGTGAGCGTTGGCGTCGGCCCCTACTACGACCTCAAACCCACAACCCTCGTAATGGCTCACGAGGCATGCGAGGTCGTGCGGAGGTGGCGCCTCTGCCTCGGGCATGTAGGCCGAGGCGAAAACGATCGCCATCTTCGTGGTGTCGTCACGCTGTATTACCAGCTTTGCTGCAGAGACATCTCTGCAACAGAAGTCAGTTAAAAGATGTGTTTTAAGGTTACCTGTGACATAGATGCACGCTCTGGGGTGATCGTGCTCTGTGGTGACCAGGAGCTTACCGCCAAGATTGGAAAGTCCTTGTATGCGGCCCGCCCTAATCCACGGCTCTTGGATCAAGGCAATGGCCGTGTGTTGCGCCTCCAGCCACTTGCGAAGCTGAGCCGTCGCAGTCTGACTGTGGTGGAGGTTTGCCTGCAGGACTTTACATGTTGACGAAAGGGACGCCATCGCTGGTCGAACCCTCTTCGTCCCCCCCAAGTCTGAGCCCGGCAAACAAGTCGCCCTCGTCGAAGCCGTCCCCCCCGGGCCCGAAGCCGGTGACAGGAGTATGTCGTCCAGCTCCTCTCCCGTTGGAGGGACAGCGCCCACGGAGGCGGCGGCATAGTCGGCCGACCCTGCTACAGCAGGTTCAGCCGCGGATGCGTCCGGGTTGTTTTGTGGGGGAGTGGTCTCCCCTGCTGGTGTTTGGGGCAGCTGCTTCGGCGCCTCGCATACGGTCCCAGGGGCAGGGTCCGATCCCTGAGGGACGTCGGTGAACCTGCCGTTCCGACCCTGGAACTTCACATATACCGTCCCCAATCCAATTGAGAGACGGCGTCCGGCTTCCATCAGGATCGGGATTTGGTCCATAGGGACACCGACCACCACAAACCATGCTGCGGCTTGTTTGTCGGCATGCAGAAGTACCCACCTCTTTATGTTGACCCAGGGGTTCTGGTAACTGAGAGCGCGCCCAATATTGGTAAGCTCACCGAAGACTCCCTGCTCGTCTGGGATCACGAAGCCACATCGTGCTCGCTTCAGGATTTCCGACTGGCTCTTGACAACTAGCGGGATGCTAGATGGGAGAGACAAGTCGGAGACTGTTTTCCTTAGCCAGGCTAAGGTGTGGCCGTTACCGAACCACAGTTTAAGTACACCTCCGGCGAACAGCGGCTTGGCGTTGAAGGTCGGTCCTGGAGTGTCTTGCTTGGGGGAGCAGGCCTCAAGAATGATCTGCTTCTGGATAGCAGCGAGTACCTGGTCCGATACGTCCTTGCTGAGGATTCCCGTGCGGCCGCAGGTGATCGCGACGTCCAGGGTTAAGCTGGCAGCTTGGGCGTAGCTTCGTTGGTCGACCCATTTGAATTGGTCAAGACGCGGCCGCTTATGCTCCCCCCGAGGTGTCAAAGACTCGTTGAGAGCTCGCTTGGCCGTGGCCTGATCCTTCCAATCGGATCGCTGTTTATTTTTATTGCCAGCAGCCGGAACACTGGTTTGCGGTTGACTGGGCGTTAGTCGGCTTGTGCCGGCCTCTGTCTGTGACCTCTTGCCAGCGGAGAAGCTCAGTCGGCCGCTCGTCGGTTTGTCCGTACTAGCGGCAGTGGCCTGTTTGATGCGGGAGCCCTTACCTGGCCTCCAGCGGGCTTGGCGTCGCTCCTTCCTCGTCACTCCGTCCCTCTGCTTGCCTTTAGCTGCAGTAGGTGATGGACCTGAAGGGTCAGTGCAAGGGCAACGGGCTTGTTGAGTGCATTTACCCTTGCCCTTGCGTTTCTGCACTTGCCAGGCATGCGAAAACGCATCCTGTGTGCAGCTGGCCGTCTCCGTTTGACCGGTGACGGCCATCAGGTGGGAGGAGGCTAGAGGAGCCTCAGGAGGAGGAGGGTGTTTGGCTGGAACCCTGGTGCCGGTGTTACCGAGCACCGGGGTCGTCGCTTTGGTATGGGAAGGGTCGGTACTGGTCCCAATCAGCGCCGACGTCCTTTGTGTGTTTTGGGACTGTTTTGTTTTGGTTTGGCTGTGGTTCTCGCCACAGCCGGACCTACGCCCGCGCTGGTAACCGCAGCGTTAGCTGCAAGGCCACCAGGGGCGAGGGAAGTGCTAGCACCTCCCTTGGGAGTCGCATTGGCTTTCGCCTCCACTCCTGTGTTTATTTTTTTAATAGGCCTATTACGATCCATGTTAAATTGGATTTTGGATTCATCTCTCTGGCTCCCACCCTCCATGGAGCCCACACCTGGGAACGTCTCACTATGAAAAAGCTCGAACGTTAGGACTACCAGAGAGATATAGGGGCGCAAGGCTGGCTTACAGTGCGACATCGGGTGCTCGATCGGGTTGGCGTAGGGGGTCGAAAGGCCCACCCCTAACGAACTGATCAACCCTCACTTACACCGTCAGCATGACCTTTACCTACCACTTCGGCCGTCCGAGGACGACTTCAGCGGACCTCACGCACCTCGCCTGTGGCCCTCTGACGGGACACTATGACCATTTCCCTACCCCTGGCTATTGGGTAGGGCCACCGTTTTGCTTGAAATTCGGACCAAAGAGGGCGTGTTGCCTTACGGGCACATTACCGCCAGAGCCGCTCGGCCCAACCCCCCAGGACTCCTTCATCCCCGCTCACGGCGCTCAACTGCGCAGGTCCTAGCGTAGCGTAGGTTCTTACTCCTACTCGCCATCAGCTGAATTTAGTGACAGTCGAGCCCGCAACCACCCAATCACAAAGGGGTCACGGTTCGGAGTGGAAATTGGACTGGTGAAGGAATGGAGATAAGGATGTGGGTAGGATGGGGTAAGGAGGGATTGGGAGATTTAGGGCAGGAGGGTGAAAGACGGGAGAGAATGGGGGGAATTGGGGAAAGGAAGTGATGACGCCTGGTGGTTTTTGTTACGTCTATTTCTTATGGAACTAGACTAAGAAACGGGGTGGCAACCTCGGGAAGGTGTATCCGCCAGACTTGCCTTGAGGATCTACACGACTGTAGCGCCCTCAAGACCCCGCCAGCCTACCACCTCTGAAGGAGGCGGCAGGATAGGCCTGTATCTATACTACCAAGCAAGCAAAGCATGTCGTTGTGCAACCGCAAAACCATAAATCCAGACCCCCCCGCGCACTTGCTAACGAATCCTATTGCCGAAAACTATGATGAGTTAAAAAAGAGAATTAATGAATCAGAAAAACAAATTAGTTCAGCCAGCCGTTTGTCCTTCCGTGAATTCTGCTCAATTTTAAATCACCAGATTACGGCCTCGTAAATGTGGCATAAATTACAATGGATGAAGGGATACGTTTCACCTAGGATCTACATTACTCGTAACAAAACTAACGTTGAGAATCTGCTCACGTCTTTGACGCCAGATTTTGTCGGTCTGTCTACCCCAAATTTTACTTCATGCAACCCAAAACCTGACGCACCCTTTTCTAAACCAGAATTCCTAAAATCAATGAAATTTAGAAACAACACACTCGGCAAGGACAATATATCATTTAATATGATAAAGCATCTCCCAGATAATGCAAAAAATATACTATTGTTTTTACTCAACCGATGTTTTCTTAATGGATTTGTTCCTAAACAATGGCGACAAATAAACATCGTGCCTATTCCTAAACACACTCCAAATACCTCGGAATCTACGAAACTCGACCTATTTCTATGATATCGTGTATTTGCAAGACATTTCACTATATGATACTGAACAGAATTGAGTGGTATTTAGAACATAATAAGATATTCTCTGATAGAACAGTGGGTTTTAGAAAGTGCCGTTCTAGTTTAGATAGTCTTTCTAACCTAGCTTCTAGAATACAGACGGGATTTTCGGAGGGACTTCACACTGTGGGTTGCTTAATACACATTGAAAATGCTTATAATAATATTTAAATTATTCCCCTACTGCGGTACATGAATGAAACATTACATATTGGACCAAAACTATGCTCGTATTTGTGGAACTTTCTCCAAGACAGGGAATTAAGTATTTGTATGGAGGATAATGTTTCAATTAGCAGAAACACAGGACACGGTCTAGCCCAAGGTGATCCCCCGTCACCATTATTGTTTAACGTTGCTACTGTCCCTATTTGTAAAACTATAAAAGACGTTCATGGAGCTCAATATGCTGATGATTTCGTTTTGTATATTGCAGATCATAACTGTCACTTGGCATCACTAAAGTTACAGACGGCTTTGGACAATTTTAATAAAATCATTGCAGGTTTAGGCCTTGACATATCCCCGTCGAAAAGCAAAGTATGTGTATTAAAAAGACGATACAAAAGAGAACATGTCAACTTGAATATCAATGAATCGACCTTAGTTGACAATATAAAGTATTTAGGACTATGGTTTGGTTTCAGACTTATCTGGAGGAGGTTATATTAATTAATTAAAAGAAAAACTCCTTAAGTTCGTCAATATTTTTAGAATGCTAGCCTGTTCTGGCTGGGGTGTGACACATCTTAGGCGCGTGTATATAGCTACAGTTTTTTTTTTTTTTTGTGTGGAAAGAAGAAGTCGATTAGATTATGGGTGTGCTCTGTATGGAAATGGCAGTCGTACACATTTATTAAAACTGGAGAGGATACAGAATCTATGTTTACGCACAATAGGTGGTTTCATTAAGAGCACACCTATACATATTATGGAAAACGAATTGTGTATGGCGCCTCTGCATATCCATCGGCAATATCTAAGAAGTAATTTTTAGTTGAAATGCAAATCTTTTAAAAACAATGTCACTATTGATAAACGAGTACTCGAACATCTGTCATCGCTGTGTTCGCACCGCTATTGGAGAAACAAACCAAAACCTGTTTTAGTAACGATTCATGACTCACTTAGAGACGATCGTATTTATTGTAGTGATATCGTATAAATGTTTAGTTTACCCACTTGGGTAAACTAAACATTTATACACAACATTATTTTGTGTAAATGTTTTTATACACAACATTATTTTGACTATTGATGGTGTTGACCAAGCCAAAAAAGATTACAATAGTTGTCAATTAAAAGCAGTTTGTAATACATACTACAAATAAATTATACGGGTCAATATACAATTTACACTGATGCGTCAATTACTAATAATGAAATTGGTGTTGCCTTTTTCGATTCATCATTTCTTTTTTCATTGAATTTTAAATTTCATCGAGGTATTTGTAAACAAATGCCTCGATGAAATTTAAAGTTGATTCTATGATCTCAATAATGCACGCTGAAATAATAGCAATTTTAGAGGCATTGTCCTATATTGACACAATTACATGTTCTGAGTTTTTAATTATATCTGATTGTCGCAGTGCTTTACATACAGTTACTGAGTCGATGCACCTTACCTAAACGGGGCATTCCCATTGCCTATGCTGTATTGGATTTAATATGTAAACTTAAAAAAAAGAATAAAAATGTTGTAATACAATAAGTGCCATCTCATATTAGCATTGAAGGTAGTGAGATTGTCGACCAGTATGCTAAAGAGGCATCAGCAGACGGTGAAAAGTATTCCTGTTTCCCGTATAATACCGAACTTCACTTTAAATTAAAACACCTCTGTTATGATAGCTGGCAAGAATACTTCAATAAAAGGAGCCGCAGTAAAGGTATACGGTATGCCACTATACAACCGAACGTTTTTAAAAGTACGTGGATAGACAGTGCCAATATGGGAAGGCAGACAATCATAATAGCCCTCTGTCTTCGCTCCGGACAAATACCCTTAAATAAATTTGCATTCCTAATGGGTAAAGTTAGGTCACCAAATTGTGTAGAATGCAACTTAATCGTAAGATATTTATCATATTATTATGGAGTGTGTCCGGAACGAGCCAGAATGACGAGATTTGTTAATAGTATTTAATCATATGTGCGAAACTGGGGTCTGTGTCCGTGCTGCTCCTGCTTCGGAAGCAGCCAGGATGCTGTACAGGCTCGTAAACATTGGGATTAATCGCAGAGATAGATAGTGTAAGATAATTTTTAGTTGTGTATGTAAAGTTGATTTGTAACGATGGGGGTGGCGGCATAATCAGTCTAGATTAAAAACCTCTTTAAATAAATAAAGAAAAAAAAAGAAAAAGATTTCTGCTGTCTGCACGCAATTCATCCAAATCATAAACCAAACGAGGATTAGGGAAATCCTCGTCCATAAATGTAAACTTCAGTGGGTGTTGCCAATTATTTTGAGACACTTATGTACTTCCATCCAGGTTTATCCCGGTATGCGGGTAGGTCTCATAGTCCAGGCGGCGCTGAGTTCCTACATCGATAGGTTCCGGGTATCTGCGTGAATTCTTCTGTGTCGCGGTTATGTCCTGAAGTCTTCATGGGATGGGGTTTTTGACGTAGAAATAATAACTCTGAAATGTCTTCATACCTAAGTGATCAGGAAGCGGTTTGCGAGACGTATTAGAAGTTATAAAGTTTCTTGCCGATGACTACGAATTCATTAAATTTGCATGCGTGCAACAGCCTCTGTTAAGCCCCGCGCAACACTGATTCGGAGTCAAACAATAAAAAATCAATTGTGTTTCATTAGCTGTCCAATTAAGTACAGACTACCTTTACCTTACAGAGGACCATCGCTTCCCGTTCCAAAGTTTTATTTATTTTATTATCCACTATGTATAGATCACATATTACATTTAAACACCGTTGAATATTCAGGTATACAAGGCATATTGCAAATCAAAATATTCTCTATAAATTACTTATCTACTGAGGCTACTATAATAACTGTGTCTAGTAATTTTGCATGCAAAACAGTTTTAATTAAAAAAAGACAATTTTATACCATTTGGTATAAAATTGTCTTTTTTAATTAAAACTGTTTTGCATGCAAAATTACTGAAAAAGCAATGAACCGATTCCCAAGTTACACATAGAAGGAGGCGGGATGGTTGAGGGAAAGGCAAATTTTGCGCCGCCTCGCCCCTAGCGGCCGCAGGAGACGCCCTGGGCGTCGGGAATCCCGGGCGGATTTCCGGCCACCGTAGGCGCGGGCTTGCGAACGGTGAGCAATGGGCAGCTCACCGTCCGGTAAGGACCAGGCCCGGGTAGATGGCTCGTTGTATTCCACGCGCGCCTCAAAGAGATGTCGTCAGCACAAGTGTAGGGGTCCACTAGGGTGCCCTGGTACTAAAGGGTCACCGAGGCCCCTGGCAACACAGGCAACAGGAAGGAATACGGGTGGGTTTTAGTCAGTAAGAGTCTGACACACCCTCGCGCTCCGCCCAGAGCGGGAGAAGTTATTTGACGATTTCCCAACCAAAAAAAAAAAGAAAGTTACACATAGAAACCTCAGGGCGGTCTGTTGACCGAGAGAAATCTGGTAATTGAATCGTTATATCTAGATTTGTCAGCAAGTGACGGGCTGAACTTCTACAACGCGTAAACTCAATTAAATAAGGTTTTCTGAATGGCTAGATATCTGAAAGCTAGGTCTGGACCTAGCTTTACACAGTCCAGGTGTCACCAAGGATTATGAAGGTTGTATTTACCATTCCTACGTAAAACCATTATTTTCAATTTTGACACTATTTTGATTTTTTTTTAATTTTTTTTTGCTAAGTAGTATTAATAACTAGCTGCGCCCCACGTTTTTACCCGCATAAGTCTCGGTCTTGTAGGAATATCGGGTTAATAAGCAATGTCCTAACCCATCATTGTTTGTTTTTTTTGTTTGTTTTTTTTTTGTTGTTTTTGTGTTTTTTTTTTTTCTCATTTAGTATTAATCATGGTCTGGCAGTTTGAGTAATTTATGCGGCCTACCCAAATGTTCTTTCTTTGGTATTGTTCGTCGAATCGTTGAGCTCCTTAAGTTCTGAGTTGAGCAGCACGATTACTGACAAATGCGTGCACTGACTGGACAGGTCCACTCAATCTGTGTGGTTCTTTCCTCAAAAGGACCATTTCAGACACCAATCTACATGGCCTTCACATGATCTGACCAAGATTATGTCTGGACTTTAAAAGAGACTGTGACCTCTGAGTTTGTTTCGGCCTTTCTTCTCAGAGTAGTCAGATAGGAAACGCCGACCTCATCTAGCTTTATTTAAAAAATATGATTGACGTGTAAAAGTGTTTGTACAAACCTACTTACAGAAAATAAATCATTTATCATTTATCATGATCTACCCATGTGCCAAATTTCAGCCAAATTCGTTCAACCGTTTAAGCGTGAAAGCGTAACAAACAAACAAACAAACAAAAAAATAAACAAACATATTCACTTTCGTATTTATAATATTTGTTAGGACTATCCTTTATTGAATTTAAGTTAATACAAAAAAACAATATATAATTTAATTTTTTTGGTGACGCATCGTCGCGAACAGTACTATTTAACAAAAAAACTAGAACTTATTTTCTTTTTAAATAAAAAAAAAAATATATCTACTCATATTTAACGATGACCACCTTACCGTTATGTTTATTTTCGTACTCTTGAATAAAACCTACTCCAGAAAAAAAAAACTGTTATTTTTTTAAGCGTTTCGGGTATTTTTCGTCTCAGAAAAAAAACCGTTTTTTTACAACTTTAATCTAGAGTATTCTTGATTGAAGCATACCTACTACAACCTATCTAAAACAAATGACCACCAAAGTAATATCATCAAATATTTGGTTTTGATTTCAACCCACTAAACCCTTTTTTTCTTCAAGGATCGCTACAGATCTTCTCAGAAATATTCAACAAACCCTCGAATCCAATTTGATGCAAAGTTTTGGCTGAGCGCCCGTCACTCCCAGCTCTCCCATCAAATCGAATTCGCAACTTATAACACGAGTTAGTTCTCCACAAACTATAATTCCCATGGAAATACAAATTGATATATGTAGGCCGTAATGAGTTGTACTCGTAAATATAAGGCTCAGTTCATTGAATATCACGCTATGACCTATCTACTGAACTTCTATGAAAGTTACACCCGTTTGTCAAAAGTTCTCTCAATAAAAATATTGGACTAGCACTATCTAAGGTTTTCGGATGTAATTTGTTGCCTGAGAAGTTATAACTTCACCAGTGTTTCTGTGTATATTTTTATGTGTTCTTCTTAAATATTCATGTTCCATTAGACAGTGCTTTAAACAGACTAACGTGATTTGCATTTGAACCACTCAGTCTAAAGTGGAACCTGGTATAATGTGAGGGTGTATGAACACTTAATAAAATTATTCTACTACCTACCTGATTAGGCACTTTGTGTAGCTAGGTATTAACGTTGTTCTAAACTTTCTTTGCTTTCTAGTTATGCCTATTAGGGCCTTTTTATTGTCATGCGTGTTTGCGCTCGCGTGCAGGCCAGGCACGCATGCTTGATGCGGGCCGCACGCAGAGCAGATTATTTTCGCCACACCGCCACAGTATTGTGCGAGTCAGAGAAGAGAACTCGTGTCAAATTGATCATACAACGTGCGTGCAACCCGCTTGACAGTAAAAACAACACTGACTGTCAAGGTTCGCCATAAGCACATGGGTGGCACGCATCCGTGCGAGGCACCCGCGATCCGCCCATGTGCCGCGTGCGTGTGGCGCGCATGACAATAAAAACATGTATGATACGATAGGTTGCGGGCAGCACGCATGCGTGCCTGGCCTGCACGCGGGCGCAAACACGCATGACAATAAAACGGCCCTTAATTTGGCTTAGTCACGACTAAGATTCGTCTCCATTCTTTTTTTTAACTTCCGTATTAATACAATAATATTACAATACAACTGTACTTATACTACACTGAACTATATACATAATAAAGTTGACAAATAGTACTGTCTAGATTATTCACCTTTGAAAGTTTACCTAAAATTTCTAAAAACACGCTTCAAGTATGTGTCTTTTGCAAAGATCCTATGAGGATTTGAGACTAAAATATATTATATGTGTGCTGTAAAGAGGGAAGATTCGAATCAAACTTACCGGTCGCTCCCGTCCCGCCGCTTCGCACACCGATGGGCTTAGAAGGCGCGTTCGATAGTTCTGAATCTTGCTTCAACTCCACTTCACATATTTTTCCACAGGCGCTGGTTCAGGGTATATCTGGTATCTTGCGGGGATTGTAGCACGTTTTCAACCGAAGGACCTTATTTTTTGTAGAAAAGTATATATCGCGCGTGGCGTGTTTTCGCGGACACCCGTATAGTACGTAGTACAGTGGAAAAAAAAAACACACGCAGGAGCGCGGCGCTAGTGTGCTCATCCGCAACCAATCGGAAGGCTCGACGAATGGGCGATGAGCAAACGCCGGAAGCTCATTCAAATCAACACCCTCGGCAAATACACAAAAAAGCCTGATTACCAGTTGTGGGGTGAAGAAAACACTATTCTAAAATTTCCAAGATTTAATTCAGTAGGTACGTAATACCAACTGCAAAGAGAACGGTACGTAACATGCCGCTCGCCTTAAAAGAATTAATTTCTTTTAACCTTAAATTAAAAGACAAAAAAAAGAATGTAACATTCGAAATAAGAATGAAAAATGCTACGAAAGCATGAAGCCTTAAAATTTTAAACTAAAGTTATTCTAACTTAAGATTACTTAACTAAGATTCGCAACAATATTAACTAAAACTTACAGAATGATTATTCTAAGGGCAAAGGACATATTTTGACTACTGAGCGTTTCACTAAAGTTTTGCCCATCTGTAAAGTTACGACACGAGTAATATTATCGGAACCTGGGTGGAGAGTATGGACACGAGCCAGTCTCCATTGTAATGGTGGCAAATTATCATCTCGTACAACGACAATAATACCTTCACGGAGTTGTGAGCCGCGATCTCGAAACCATTTGTTACGTTGTTGAATTTCGTGTAAATATTCACGACTCCAACGTTTCCAAAAGTGTTGCACACATTGTTGTATTCTACGCCATCTAGTGAGTCGATTTGAAACATTATCGGTTAATGAAATGTCTGGTAAGGACGTCAACGGACCTCCTATTAAAAAATGAGCTGGTGTCAAAGGTAACGGATCTAATGGGTCAGCACTTAATACACAAAGTGGACGTGAATTAAGTACCGCTTCAATTTGACAAAGAAGGGTATGCATCTCATCATAAGTTTGAGTTTGCGTACCGAGGACTCGATGTAAATGATGTTTAAAACTTTTAACACCGGAGTCAAAAAGGCCACCAAAATGAGAGGCGTAAGGAGGCTGGAAATGCCAAGTAATGCCTTGTTCTAAAATTTTACTATTAAGAGTGACTTGAACAGAATCATTACGTAAAAAAATATACAAGTCTTGTAGATAATTATTACAACCAACAAAGTTCCTTCCACAATCAGAGTAAATGTCGGTGCATAAACCTCTACGGGACGTGAAGCGTCGCAATGTTGCCAAAAATGCATCAGTTGACAACTCGGATACGAGTTCGAGGTGTATGGCCTTGACAGACATACACACAAAAAGAGATACATAGCATTTAATAATTTTCGCATTTCGAACTTTGTTTGCTCGAACGTAAAACGGACCCGCGAAATCAACAGATGTTTTAAGAAATGGCCGCTCGGGGCGCACTCTGACGGCCGGTAACGGACCCATGCATGGCTGCGGATTCACGGGGCGCGTACGAAAACAACGAACACAGCGATGTATGCGTGTACGTATAGCGTCACGACTAGACATTATCCAATATTTTTGGAATAAAATGTATTGCACGGATTGCGGACCAGCATGTAGATGCGTGATATGTGTATGGTCAATGATTAAATCTGTAAGATGATGTTTCTTAGGCAAAATCAATTGATGTTTGGAAACAAACGGTAAAAGTGATTTATGAATTCGCCCACCTACCCGAAGATTATTTTTGTTATCCATGAACGGGTTGAGTCGACGTAATTTAATTGATGGATACTTTCCATGTGAAATATTATTAATGTCTTCGGAAAAACAAGAATGTTGAACTAAATGGATAAGTCGATTTAAACAAAAATTAAACTCGGATACAGTTATGTATTTTGGATAGGAATTTTGAACTTTCTTACATTTATTATAGAATCGAAATAACAGTGCTGTTATCCTAACAAGTTTACTTAGAGTAGAAAATCTAGTAATATACTCGACCACATCGGGTGGTGCTGAGGTGGAAGAGTTTGACACCATAGACATAGGTAGATTGCGTTTGTCTTCAGTGACTTCTAGTATTTTCTTGGGATTTGGCCAATAACTAGAATCACGCGCGAGCCACCAGGGCCCATGGAGCCACATCTTATTTTGGACAAAACTTGTAGGAAGCATTCCTCGAGAAGGTGCGTCAGCTGGATTGTCAGCTGACGGGACATGTCTCCAAGTTTTGGCCGGAAGCCTGGATAAGATTTCACTAGTGCGATTAGAAACGAATGTTTTCCACTCGTGTGGTGGAGAACGAAGCCACGCTAACACGATGGATGAATCAGTCCACGCACAAACATGTTCACAGTTTAAATGGTTATCATACACACTTCTCACTTTATCAATCAACTTTGATAACAAAACAGCTGCGCACAACTCTAGGCGCGGAATAGTAAGAACCGGTTTTATAGGTGCTACACGCGTTTTAGCGAGAAGAAGAAATGTTTTAACGTTATCATTATTATCGGATATACGGGCGTAAACACACGCGGCATAAGCCCGCTCGGAAGCGTCGGAAAACCCGTGAATTTGAATTGCATTCACGTTTGCAAAAACGAAACGTGGAATTTGAAACTTTGATAATAATGGTAACTCGTTAAGAAAACTAGACCAAGCGTTTATAATATCTAAAGGAGGTGACTCATCCCAGTCGACCGCTGAAATCCATAACAACTGAATGAGATGTTTCGCATAAATAGTTACAGGAGATAACCATCCCATAGGATCATAAATTTTCGCTATTTGTGATAGTATGGATCGCTTTGTAATTTTATCATTAGTTGACTGAACGCTAAAAGTGAAAGTATCAGATTCAGGATTCCACTGAAGTCCTAAAACCTTAATTTGTTTGTCATTCTCCATCAGAGCGAAAGAAACGTTATCAGGCCGCTCGCCCTGAACGACTGACGTTTGTAAAGCAGCGAGTAACGCTGGCGAATTGCTCTGCCACTTACGTAACTCGAAACCAGCTGACGAACAAATACCTACTAACTCACGTTGTAAAACCAGGGCATGCTTTACGTCGCCTGCTCCGGTGACGATGTCATCAACAAAAACCTGGTTCTGGAGAACCTTAGAACCTAACGAGAAGTTAGCAGCTTCATCATGAGCCAACTGTTCAATAGTACGAAGGGCTAAGTATGGTGATGAGCTGATACCAAAAGTGACGGTGCGCAATCGATAATCACGCAACGGTTCAGTGGGTGATTTACGCCACACAATGCGTTGAAAATCCCAATCGGATTGTTGTAATTTTATGTTTCTGTACATCTGCTTTATGTCGGCAGTGACAGCAATAGCATGGATACGAAAACCCAATAAAACGTCTATTATATCCTGGTGCAGCTTCGGACCAGTCAGTAGAACATCATTAAGTGATATTCCATTCGAAGTTTTACAACCCGCGTCAAAGACGACACGAGTACGAGTAGTCTCACTGGACTCTTTGACCACGCAGTGGTGCGGAATGTAATAGCTATTACCTAACGAAACAGGTAAATCAACGGGCTCCATGTGACCGAGTTCCAAGTACTCCTGGAGGCACGCATGATAGTCTACCTTAAGTTGAGGATTGTGTTCCAACCTATACTCTAATTTCTTAAACCTAGAGGCCGCCGTATCTCGTGATGCGCCGAGGGTGGGTGCATCAGGTTTGAAAGGGAGTGGAACAACATATCGCCCAGTTTCATCACGAGTATGTGAATTTACGAATATAGATTCACACAACGCTTCGTCGGGACTTAGAATTCTTTTTTCCAGAAGAGATTCCAATTCCCAGAACCGTCTCAGGTTGATGTCGTCATCGTAGGATGAGCATAAACTACTGAGACAAACTTGAAGTGAAGTAGATGTATTTTGGTTGTATGAAACATCACCCATCAATAAATAACCAAAGATACTGTTCATAGCCATCGGTGAACCGGGTGGACCCGTGATCACGTGACCTAATAAAACTTGGGATAGTATATCCGCACCTAAAAGCATTTCCACCGATTGTGGAAGATAAAACTTAGGATCAGCTAAAGTTAAGTTTTGTATGTGTGGCCATCCCTTAAAGGGCAACGTCACACATGGCATACGTGAAATAAGATTAGATAAAATTAATGCGTTAACTGAAATTGAAGGTTGATCCCCGTGTGTAGGAGTGACATGACAAGATACTACACCCTTAGGGTAAACCGCTCCAACCTCGGTCCCTCCAACACCGAACACCGGAACATTCGCTTGGCTGCGATGTAACCCTAACCGCTGAACACAAGACTCGGTAATAAAAGTCGCCTGACTGCCTGTATCAATAATACATCGAACTGTGTGTTTTTGTGGGCCACTATGCACATTGATGAGTGCCGTACATAGGAGCACCGTACTCGCGCTAACCGACGGAGCAATAGAACGCGAATTGTTCTTGCGATCGTTCACCGCCGCAGTCATCGCAGCGTGCGAGGTACTGGGAACCGCTGTCTCTGTCGTTTCGTTCACAGAAAGTGAGACCGCATTATCACTACTACCACTAATAACTGATAAACTGTTAGACTTTTCGAAATGAATTAATGAATGATGTCGTTTATGACATGAACGACAAACAAAGTTAGATTTGCATTGTTTTAAATCATGACCGACATGTAAACAATTGAAACAAACGTTCTTGTTTTGAATAAAAGAATACCTATCACGGGGAGATAAATTACGGAATTTCGAACATTTTGTCAACGTATGTTGAGCATCACAACATAAACAATTATTTTTTAAATTATTTTGTTTGGTAGATTGTAAGTCTGTTGTATTCGAACTCGATGAAGCGACATTGGCTGCGAGCGCGCGTCGCGAGCCTTCGTTACCGCGCGATGTGCGGGAAGTACCTACCTTTTCAAGATTATTTTTATTTTGTGGGTGAGAAGAGAATTCGCTTGCAGCTAACTCGCGTTCTAAGAAAGTTATCAATGTACTTATGTCAGGTACATCCGATGGCCTCGATAGTGATAATTCGAAACGTTTTCGAACACTAGACGGAATCTTACGTAGTAAAATCGTCACTATTATGAAACTCCACTGATCTATCGGAAATTGCATAGCCTGCAATGCCTTGATGTTTTCTTGATAAACATTGAGTAAGTTTCTTAGACTTTGAGTCATTTTCTCGGTACTAGGTTCAATGTCTAATATTTTTTCGAGATGTTTCGTGGCGATAGCCCGTTTATTATCATACCGAGAAACTAAAATATCCCACGCAACACTATAGTTTTCGTCTGTAATTGGTATCGATTTAATAAGATTATAGGGTTCATCTTTTAATGACAGTAACAGGTAACGAAACTTCTCTGTCTCCGTGTAGGTATTTTTGTCATGTACTAATGAACGAAACAAATCGTGAAATGGGGGCCAATCCGTGGTTTCCCCTGAGAAGGTAGGCATTGGAAGAATAGGTACATTCTTCGTTTACGCTCAATATCCTCTTCCTTAAGTTTATCTAAGTGAACACTAATTGCGAAATAACAATCATTAAAATTGTTACGAATCTTCAGTTGTTCGTCTTTGTCGAAAGTATTGGATTTTATTAAGAATTTTTCTATTTTTGCCTGAAGTTTGAAGAACTTTCTTTGTTGCAAAGTTAATTCTTTTGAGCGTGACCTAAACTGTTGTTCGTCTGAATCTATGAACTCTAAAATACGTTTGAGATCATCGATAATGATCTCACGTTCAAAAATGTCTTGTTGAATAAGTTCCGCCATTTTGGACGCGTAACGCCGCAAATGGACTTTGAACTAAGAACACTAGGAAAATAACCCCACAACAAGTACCTAGATATAAATCCAGGCTCGAAGAGATCAAACAATTATGTGCTGTAAAGAGGGAAGATTCGAATCAAACTTACCGGTCGCTCCCGTCCCGCCGCTTCGCACACCGATGGGCTTAGAAGGCGCGTTCGATAGTTCTGAATCTTGCTTCAACTCCACTTCACATATTTTTCCACAGGCGCTGGTTCAGGGTATATCTGGTATCTTGCGGGGATTGTAGCACGTTTTCAACCGAAGGACCTTATTTTTTGTAGAAAAGTATATATCGCGCGTGGCGTGTTTTCGCGGACACCCGTATAGTACGTAGTACAGTGAAAAAAAAAAACACACGCAGGAGCGCGGCGCTAGTGTGCTCATCCGCAACCAATCGGAAGGCTCGACGAATGGGCGATGAGCAAACGCCGGAAGCTCATTCAAATCAACACCCTCGGCAAATACACAAAAAAGCCTGATTACCAGTTGTGGGGTGAAGAAAACACTATTCTAAAATCTCCAAGATTTAATTCAGTAGGTACGTAATACCAACTGCAAAGAGAACGGTACGTAACAATATGTATTACAACAGTGCTAAACTGGAAGTGGATTGTGATTCCAGTTATTGAAGCGATTATCTTAAGTCAATTCATATAACTGATTCGTCATGAGAAGCATTTTATTCACTCTGTTTTTCCTACATAACTTCATCAGCAGAAATAAATCAAATTGACGCAAAAATAAACCAATAGGCATAGGCCGGGAGCTAGCAACAAAGATGTTATTGGGTTTTATTTTTATAGGTATATGTAATTTATCTTTTTTTTGCAAAAAAGAGGAATATATTCAACCAGATTTATTTTGCATAAATTGTTGGTTACTAACGACTTTTCAATTGAGTTATATCGGAGAGAGCTCATGCGTTTTTCATAACTCACAAAATGATAACAGTTTTTTAATGGCTGTGTATTTCTGTTTTCATGTATTTTTGCATGGAAACTCTTTTCCAATATTTTCGATCTAATTTCATTAATCAGGCAATGTATAGATCTTCCCAAAGGTGCCATTTTTCAAATACTTTATATTCGCACTTTTATTTTGTGAGAGTGCCATGGGAAATGGATACATTTTCTGTAAATAATTTGTAATAATTTTGCATTTTTACCATAAGGTAGTGTATTTAGCGCGAAATTATTGTATTGAACTGCTAAACTAAAATCAAACTAATAAAAACTAAAATCTGCATCTACTGTAACCAAAATCACTTGAATACTTTTGTATCCAAGTGATTTTGGTTACAGTAGATGCAGATTTTAGTTTTTATCAAAAGCCATAACAATAAATTGTCTTTTGTATTTCCGTGTGGTGTGTAAAAGTTTAAGGAAGGAAGCTAAGGAATTAAGATAAGCGATCTGCTGATATCCGGCGTAGTATGGCAACATTCCCTTGGAACTCTTTATCGTTCTAATATATGGAACTTATCACCAACACCACAGCGAAACTACTGACAAAACCGTTTCACGTGGCATGTGCATATTTGGCGCTAGCTCTCCGCCTAAGACTTATTATTCAAAGTATAGCATTTTCCCCTATTACGGAAGAAACAAGCTTGCATCCGTAATCTTGTAGTCAGTAGAAAAGTTGTACTATGTCGGCAACGAATTTAATTAAGACCCGGAAATAGAAAACACTGTTAACAACTCAATCTCAGCGGCTGTGTTTGTAATTTGTGGTATTTTTTTGTCAAATAAATTGTTAGGTAACTTTGGTACAATATTTAAGTACCCTACTTAAATATTGTACCGCTTCTGATTTTAATTTAAATACTGATGGAAATAGGACGGTGTTTGAACAATTTCCTTTGTTCCACGTTATAATTTTAGCGAACGAACGTGTTGATGATCGACATCTCAATTTGGCTGATGATAGTGAATTTTATCGTAATTAAATGTTCGCTAATTATTATGCACACAATGATATATCATAGTGATACTTGCCATAATCACCTCGGTTGAAAAAACGAATTGGTTATCATGGTATATTTACATGCGCACAAAGATTATACCAAGACTTTTAACGTCTTATATGGTACGAGTAGGGATCGGCAGTGAAGGATTTGCCCAGGATTTTATAGAAAATCCTACGCAAATAAATATGAACACCGCTTTTTCCAAATATTGCACGCCTACAACTACAAAATACCATTAGAATTTATGACATAGGTACTTTTCTTTGGTGTGGGATATTATCAAATAACTTCTCCCGCGCTGGGTATGTCAGACTCCTGACTAAAACCCACCCGTGTTCCTTTCGTTGCCTGTGTTGCCAGTGGCCCCGGTACCCCTTTCGGACTTTCCCGCGACCCCGGCAGGTATCGGCCCTAGTGGACCCCTACACTTGTGCTGACGACATCTCCTTGAGGCGCGCGTGGAACACAACGCGCCGTCGACCCGGGCCTGGACCTTATTGGACGGCGAGCTACCCAATGCTCACCGTCCGCAAGCTCACGCCTAAAACCCTTCGGGGAATACCGGCGTGAAGTTATGATATGTTTCACCCTATTAGGGGGATTGATTGGGGGGGGGGGGGGGGGGTGGAGGATTACCTCAAAGGATTAGGACACAAACAACGCACAGTTACCTCTCTTCATCCAACTCCTACACATCGCCAAACAAGATATGATTACGTCACATAAGATCGACAAGGAACCATTGTTTATCATAAATTTCGTGGATCCAATAAATGTGTAACGAACTCAATTCCGTATATTAGGATCACATACGGTGACACAAAGAATAAACATTCCTCGAAAGGACTTTAAGATAAAAATATCATTTTTCTTGTGTGGTACGGGGCTTTGAAGTAGGCTTTTATGGTACAGAAATGAATAGAAATATAGAGCGAATGGACAGGAAATGTTAGAAGCGAAATTTCTCGAATAATATAAAACACAGACTCGGTCTCCTCGTTGGTCTAGTGGTCGCTAGCGTTGAGCATGATGAGGTCTTGGGTTCGATTCCCAGGTCGGGCAAAGTGTTATTGGGTATTTCAATTAGGGATTTCTCAGTAGCAGCCCGGAGACCGGATTTGTGTCCGGTTGACGGCAATAAGCTCGCCCCCTGTAACAACATACTGGCGAAAAAGTTATGTATTTTTCTCTTTTGGACCAATTATTTTTGGTTAAACCATAACAGTTACCATTTTAGAAAAAAAAAAACGAATCTATTTCATTTGGCAGGCTCCGCAAATTTCTTTTTTTACGATTGAATATTTCTTAAGAATAGGAAAAAAACAATATATTTTGCACAGAGATGATTTGAAACAGATCGTCTGAAGAGTCAAGCTTCTGAAAGAAAGAAAGAAAAGAAAGAGAGCGAAATATTGTTCCCATCTTTTCTTCTAAAACTTGGCCCAACTGACAAACATTTTAAAATAACGTCCAATATCAAAGTTGAACACAACTATTACAAGACCTACATAATCAGCCTATAATTTCCCCACTGCTGGGACACAGGCCTCCTCTCTGTGAGAGGGAGATGGGCCGTAATCCACCACGCGGGCCCAGTGCGAGTTGGTAGATGTCACATATCTTCGATTTTTTGGTTTTAGGACATGCCAGTTACCTCACGATGTTTTCCTTCACCGTTTTGAGAGCAGTAGCGGTAAAATAATTTACACAAAGTAAAGCGCCTGTCCAGGTTCGAACCTACGACCTACAACTCGTAAGTCGTGGTCGTTGCCGCTGAGCCACACTTACAAGACCTAAGCAGTTCATACTTTGACAATTTCACGCATATTTTGCGGCTCCATATTCCGCTTATACTAGAGCAACTGGTAACATTATACGCCAGGAAAATAGGCTGCCATGTCTGCATTAATTCTCACTACACCACCCTTCTACACTATCCTCCATGTTATTTACACCCCCTCCGTAAAAGGGGGAAACTCCTGAAGGAGGTACCTTTCTCTACTGATCAAATACAGGCGGCAAATATTTGGCTGGGATTAATTTATTTGCATCGATGTCACCTTCCCAGCTTAACCTCTTACCTGGTAAGTCTATTTTCGTTAGGTTGATCTCAGACTGCGTGGGCAATGGTATCGGTGTCCGATTTTGCATCCGTACATACAAATTTTAAGGTAAGATACTTAAAAGTTTGTCTTGAAACTACTTTTGTGTGCCGGACAGAATTTGTTTTACAAAATGGTTGCCCATTTTGGAGAAGTTTTGTAGTCAATTTTCACCTACTTTCAGTCGGTTACCAACATCCACGGTTGACTTTTATAGAATAATGATCAGTCCATCGTTTGTGGTCACTTGTTAGTATACCTAACTAGAATCTAATTCGTCTATCATGAGTACAATGTGTTACGTCTGAAATATTTTGTCAGAATAAAGGCAACGTAAAATTAGGCTAAAATAGAATTATAGACCTAGACTTAACTTTGATTGTGTTGACTATCAGTGTAACCAGATGTGGCAGTTTATAAATGAAATTTTGGTTACAATTTTTAAGTATCCATTTTCTGATCTTTTGGGAATGCCAATAATCAATGTTAGACCAGGGTTAACTATCGCAATTTTCCTGCTGTTATTGTTTTACATTAATGAGATGATTTTTAAGCTTTTCAGCCGATGATTTTGCATATTTTTCAGAATGGTGACCCATCCAAACTCCAACCACGATATGCGTTGCTTCACTTCGTAACAAATTCGCATGAGCTGAGCTGAGTATGAGCATCCCAACGGAGAAATGAGATCTCAAAATAATAATAGCGTGTGCGTTCCTTATTTATCAGAGAGAGAGTATTGGGTTAAAGCGATTATACTAAAGATGTTTAAATTAATTAGTTTAATTAGTTCAAGTTTACAAAGGGGATTGTGATCTGTTTAATCTTAAGATAATCAGGAAGTTAAGTAAAGTTAGATGCACGATAATGGTGTCATGGTCGTTTGAGTTTTTAGGGCTTAATAACAGTTTTTCATCACATTTATCCCAAGTTAGGGGATTTTTTTTAAGAGGTTCTCTTCAATTTCATATATACTGGCCAGAGAAAATTAAGGGTCATGTTGGACTCTTATTTATTAGCTTAAAAAGTGTTGTTTGCCTACTTTGTGGGATTGGCCTTCATATTTTTCGTGCCTAATTGAACACAGGCCATTCTAAGGAAAACGTTTGTTCTATGCGTTTACTTTATGTATAATGTTCTTAGCAATATTTCAATAGCTAGTTTTGATTCACAAGACCCCAATGTAAACTAAGGTACATTATTTTCTACAGTTTGCCAAGAATTCAATAAAGCGTGTCCTGTGAAAAAAGTTAGGCCTACACTGTCCTCCCATACCTATTAAGATAAGATAAGATATTTATTTGCAAAAACATATATACACATACAATAATAAATATATGCATGCAGGATTACAAAGGAAAAATAAGTTCAGACATGTTTGCCACACAATATGGCGTGCAAATATGAATGGATTATTATTAATTAATTTCAAGTCAATATTATTATGTATATAATAGGCCTGTGTCCCAGCAGTAGACATTTTAGTCTGATTATGCAATATCATTAAATTAAATTAAATGTCAACAGTAAATAAAAGATAATTCACAAAAACATAAAAAAAATAAAATCTAAAAAAACTATCAAAGTAAATGCTTCAGTCAGAATTTCGCTAATATTATAGTATAACTAACTATTTTAGAATGTCATCAAGTAGTCAAATTAGAATTATTTAAACAATTTATGTACCTATATAATATTAAATATATTTAATGTCAAAATTTATCTGTTAAAACCTTTCTTCAATGAGCACAACATTTTAAAAATGAAAGCTAGACGTAAGCTGCACTTGTCGACCCTACTCTTTGGTGTTATTAAGTCTCATTCCCTTCTTATATATAAATGTTCTCAACAACTTTCCATCCCACGGCACAGGTCGGCGGCTTTTAGGGGCAGCTTTAGCTATGCAGCTACTAAATGCTGGAACAATATCCCTCCCCCCATAAAGTATAATAAAACTTGCTCAAGTTTCAAATTGAAATTAAAAGAATTTTTACTAAGCCGACAAAAAGATTTTGAAAATGTTCAAGCTGACATATTTGCCATATAAGAAAACATTTTTTATCAATTTTACAAATTTTATCAGTTTTACCAATTTTATCACCAATTTTACCAATTTTATCAGTTTTAATTTTTATTAGTCAATTATTATTGTTTTATACTTTAAATGGTAATGAAAACCGCATCAGAATCCGTTTCGTAGTTTAGAAGTACACGCAGTCACACAATCTTGTATTGAAGGTACTCTATTTATAGATTTTTGATACAGATATTGGTTATTCATTTTAGTTTTTCATTAAACACAATACAACACACACACACACGAACACATGTATGTCACAACTTTTTTTATTTTTTATGTTTATTTTGTATGACCTTTTTATATTATCACCTTTAATTTCACCTCTTAATTAATTAAAAGCGGGCACACAGTTCCCTATGTGTTTATTATTCTAGCGTATGGGTGGGTTGCAGCTGAAAATCAGCGTCAGGTTGTACACCTTATGTGTCATCTGACATTATGCTGAGCTGAGGCCCCTTTTGGCATTATTGTAATTGTTTTCTGTTTTTTATTAGTTTTGAGGTGTATTTTTTCTTTGTTGTAATGCCAATAAACGCATTTTTCTTTCTTTATTTCTTTCTTAAAAATCTGAGACACTATAATAACATTTTTGACATAGCATTGTTTTAATTCTTGCTTAAACAAATTAACATTATATCTTTTTAGGTCCTTTGGCAATTTATTAAAAACGACAGGTGCCATATGAACAATACTCTTATACATTAAGGCAGTATTCGTTTGACGAACACAGAGACGACTTTCATCTCTTTGAGTACGATTGAATGCTTCAGATGCTATAGGTTTATGTGAAATAAAATATTTTGATTTTGATTTTAATGGATTGCCTAATTAAAATACTTTGTAAACTAGGCAGTAGTTATTATTTATTTTTGTGTATTTTTATTTTAAACTGCAAAGAAATTGTATAATCAGGTATTAGGCGCGTCTATGGGCAAAGATATAGAGGTATGAGGAACAGAGTGTAAAGTTTACTCATTCTCCATAGTAAAGAGAGGATCCTTCGACGGGTGTCTTGTCTGGTCGGCAACTTCCCGACAGTTGATGTCGGGATGTTGTATATATGTTAGTTGCGCAGTAAACTCTGCTTGTGCGATGCAGGATTTTGCGTGACGTCAGTGTGTTGCGTAGTTCGCATGTGGCTATGTAGATGCCGCCACAAAGAAAAAAATAAATAAATTGGCATTGAACTGTACGATGCTTTCAAAAGTAGTCCTGTTGGAAACATGTTGGCACCAACTCAAAATGGGAATACCTAGTTTAGGTTGATTTGTTTGTTTGTTTGTTTCGCTTTCACGCTAACCGTATTTGGATGAAACACATGAGTACACCATGACCTGGATTAGTATATAGGATACTTTTTATCCCGATATTGCCACGGGATCAAGGCTTATGCGGGTGAAACCGCGGGGCGCAGCTTATTATTTATTACTAGCTAGTAATAAATAATAAGCTAATAATTATTATAATCTTGTTATTTAATAACTTCGTAGAACTGAATTACTGTTAGCCTGTATCATCTCAGTGCTGGGAAAAGGCCTCTCGCCATGACTTCCTTTCGTGCTTGCGATCCAGTGCTTGCGATCCAGTGCTTGTGATCAAGTACTTGCGATCCAGTGCTTGCGAGCCAGTACTTGTGATCCAGTGCTAGCGATCCAGTGCTTGCGATCCAGTGCTTGCGATCCAGTGCTTGCGATCCAGTGCTTTCAATCCAGTGCTTGTTATGCAGTTCTTGCGATCCAGTTCTTGTGACCCTGTGCTTGTGATCCAGTGCTTGCGATCCAGTCCTTGCGATCCAGTGCTTCCGACTCAGTGCTAATGTGGACCACTGGTCGTTTGTTTTGTCCATCTCGTCTCGTCTGCTACGAAGCAGATGGCGGGATTGTGTATTTATATATTAATTCTGTTCTTAGAAGCACGGGCTCCTAAAATTAAAAGTAAGTTATGAATTCTTAGCACAAAAAATACTTTTTATCATGATATTCTCACGGGATCAAGACTTATGTGGGTGAAACCGCGGGGCGCAGCTAGTTTTTAATAATGTTTGAATATATTTTGTATGGAACATAGTTTCGACAAGCGGTTGGTTACCTGGGGTTTTATGTTACCAACATTTTATATTTATTAAGGCTCGGCCCAGAAAGGGGTGGCGGAGGCCTTTGATCAACAAACTCAAATTCGACTCAAATTCAAAGCATTTATTTCAAATAATCCAATTACAAGCACTTTTGAATTGTCAAGGGGTTGGTCAGTCAGAAAGCTGAAGCTAGTTGCCCATTCCAAAGCGTAGTAGGTACCTATAGAGAAGAACGGGCAAGAAACTCCACTCTTTTAAATCAACATATAGTTACAAAATATTGGTTACATCATTCATTTTGAAATATGAGAATATATGAGAACGATGCATAACATCAAAAGCGTCGGTAATAAAAAGTAAAAAAAAAACAATTCAACAATTACATTAAATTAAATTAAGCCGTGGCAGCTAAGAGATGACCAGTCCCTACTGACGGCACCCGTTTAAGAACATGACGCATGGATTAGCACCATTTAGCTCAACCATTTTGAAGGGAGCTAAATGATCTAACACACGCGCCACCATCAGCGAGACATTAGAGTGAGTATGACATAATCAGCATGACATACTAAGAGTGGGACATTATGGCGTTCTATCAGGTACGTTTACGTGGGATAATTTATCGGAAATCCGCGTTGGTGAAGTAAGCTAGTTTGCAATAAAAGACCCATGTTAGGTAGACTAAATTAGGCATTTCATTTCATCACAAAATTAGGCCACAACACAGACTTTAATTCAAAGATATTATCCAAATAGCTTATAGTTTCTCTCAAAATCAATCTCCCATTTTAAGGCCAGCTTGTGGCCACTATTATAGCCGACAAACGAGGAGTGAGGGGATCCTCCGGGCCCCGTATTATTAGGACAATTAACAGGCCGTAATGGAAGCGGCCCAAGCCGGGTCTCGCTTCACAAGCGGAGGTTGAAATTTCCAATTGTCTGTGAAATATTGAATTAAAAATTTATAGTACCTTTAAACTTGATGAAGCAGGTTAGTTTAATACTATTCTTTGCCTTTAATAGGCCTGTTTAATGGGACGATTTTGGTGCTGTTCATATCCGATGTTTATAGCATTAATAAAAAATAAAAAAAAATTACAAGATGGTAATCTTGTAATTTTTACGAGACATACATACGATTTGTATACAGTCGGGTTATATAAACCCGACTGTATACAAATCGTATGCAAAGTAATTAACATTATGAAACACAAAAATTGAATGTTGAAATGGTCAAGTCTAAACTTTCCATGTTACATAATCAGCAATGTGGAAGGAAACAAACGGTCAAAGGAGTGTTGGCAAATCAATAGCCAGGTGGGAGGACGACCTACAGAAGATTGCGGAGAAGACTTGGATGAGACTTGCACAGACAAGGGAAGCATGGCGCAGAATGAAGGCGGCCTGTACTCTATAGTGGGTGGAACAAGGAACTCAATGATGATGATAATGAATGTGGAAACATACAGGGTTATTTTAAGTTGGTTAGCTAAACTCCGCAGACGCAATGGGTATAAATCGATATTTAAACACGATAAATAAAAGATTTGATGTTTTTTTTCGGGAGGTCAACGACCGCTGTTAGTGTTGTTACTTGAAGTATGAGTTGAAAAAACAGTTTTCTTATGTTTTATCGTGTTAAGATAGCGATACCCATCACGATTGTGAAGTTTACACAAAAAAATAACAGTTTTTTTAAACTTATATTTCAAGTGACTACAGGAACTGCGGTCGACGATCCTATAAAAAAAAACAACAAATTATTATTTTTTTTAATTTATCTTGTTCAGATATAAATAAAAAAAAATATAAGATACAAAAAAAAAGATATCGGTACCCATCGCGTCTGGGGAGTTTAGCTAGCCAATCTAAAATAACCCTGTATAGGCGTTTTAGTAGTTTGTCTTTTCACATAGCTACACACCCATTTATCGATGTTAAGTAGATGTTTAATGTGCACAATATTAATGTATATATACCCGATCATGTAATTCATGTATGACATTTTCGTCTTTAATAAAATATGATTAGGTTTGTGAGAGCTTAGTTTATTTTCTACGTAGATACTTACCGTGCTTTTGAAACCTGAAATAGATTGGATTAGATAGAGAGATAGATTTTCTGAGAAAGATAATTTCACTACCAGAGCCGAAATACGAAATTCATTTGCTTAATTCCAGGTTATATTTTGAAGTAGCAGATAAATTTAAAGGAACATCGCCATCTAGATTAAAATCAGAACTGTACTAATTGGACGTTTCCCTAAAATATTGCGAAAACCTTCAATTAAGATATCGTATGTCGGTTGTTATCAATATTGATGACTAAATAATTGGTTTTCTACGAACTTAGGCAGTGCACATACTAGAGTCAAAACAGTGCTGTTTTGACTCTAGCGTGCTATCTGTATAGAATCTCAAATCAGTGATATCTGTGAAGAATGAACAGCCGATCAATTCTGTAAAATTTAGGTGTTAATCCCTAGCATCAGGAATGACAGCTTATTTCAAGCTCACCTAACTTCATAGATTGGCTGTTTTGTGTAATTAAGTAAGAAAAGAAAGAAAAAAGAAAGGTACGTATTTGTCTGTTCCTTTCTTCTTGTCTGTTTATATGTGTGTGCATAAACTGTTAAATAATAAATAATAATAATATTAATAAAGAAAGAAAGAGTCATCTGTCCCACCGCCGTCGGCGAGGAAGCGCCTAGCCAATCAACGACCTTCTCGCTCAAGAAACGTACAAAAGATTGTAGGTCCCGTGGAAGTAAAAGAGATACATTTTATATTAATAGTTGATCGCTGAGTGTTCACACCCGGCGTGTACTTGTTTGTCGCAGCGACTAGAGATCTTGTTGATACTCGATAGAGAGCCTCTCGATCAGAGAAACACTCGCTCTGCGACGCTTGGCGTGCAGAACACTCGCTGAGAGACTCACGCTTGGTACATACGCATACCAGCGAGTAATCGATGCTCGCCAACTCGTTCTTAGTTGATAGCTCTACTCGCTTCTCGTTAATTTCCAGCAGTAGGACATGTGCTTGTGGGCAATTGGACCTCCAGATTACGTCATATACGCGCCAGCCGCGGCGGTCACATGCCTAAATCTTATTCAAACATAAATGCTCACCACCCAACACCCTTGGTTGACTGATAGAGATTGCCTAAGGCATTAAGTCCGCCTTTGTACCTAATTGTGTGTGAGAAGTTTAAATAAATAAATAAATAAATAAATAAATGCCATAAAATTATCTGTCAATTAAAGTCAATGTTACAGATATTAAAACATTGTTCTGTGTTTTATTTCTATTCAAAGTTCTCAGCTCACGTGGTCAAAACTGCGTGTACAATTAGTTAGGTATAGGCACCAATATTACGAGTACCAATTTAAATTCCAAACTTCTATTCCCATGGAACGTCCTATTAAATGCTATTAGACCATGATATTGATTTGTAATTACAGGTACAACGTGAATAGCCCACGTGAGCGTCACTGTGCCCTTATTTAATGACACTTGATCGAACTATGTATGGTTGTACCACATGAGAGTACAACTTTGATATTGGCGTGTCTAATTACCTGAACTATTTAGAGGTATACGACCTTTGGCCTTGTGGCTAAAGGCTCTTACAGACTGGGGCGATATCGCGAGCGGGACAGGCATATTGCTGCCTGTCGCGCCCGCGATATTGCCTCAGTATGCAGGAGCCTTAAGTAATGACAGTCGCACGGGTCGATCGATTAGGGCAAGCGGCCCAGGGCGTCGGGAATCCCGGGCGGATTTCCGGCCACCGTAGGCGCGGGATTGCGGACGGTGAGCAATGGGTAGCTCACCGTCCGGTAAGGACCAGGCCCGGGTCGACAGCGCGTTGTATTCCACGCGCGCCTCAAAGAGATGTCGTCAGCACATAGGTAGGGGTCCACTAGGGCCGATGCCTGCCGGGGTCGCGGGAAGGTACTTATGGATCACCGAGGCCCCCGCAACACAGGCAACAGGAAGGAATACGGGTGGGGTTTAGTCAGTAAGAGCCTGACACACCCTCCCGCTCCGCCCAGAGCGGGAGAAGTTATTTGATGTTTTCCCACCCTCAAAAAAAAAAAAGCTTCGCTTGCCATGGTTGGTCCGTGGACAGGGTGACCATCTTTACATACCAAGACCCCTCCGAGCCTCAGAAAGCACGTTATATGTAAAGATGGTCACCAAAACCCGTCCTCGCCTCGGCAAGCACGTTTAGCTGTTGGTCCCGGCTGTTATTTGTAGACCTTTGACAGTCGTTACGGGTCGTCAGAAGAAGCCCGAAAGTCTAATGACCAGTCTTACCAAGGGAAGCCTGGTAACGCTTCCCTTGGTAAGACCTCCACAAGCCAGTAACCGGGTACAGTTACTGGCTTGTGGAGGTCAGATAGGTAGTCGCTCCATGTAAAATACTGGTATTCAACTGCAACCGGTTAGACTGGAAGCCGACCTACATATTTAGTTGGGAAAAGGCTAGGTAGATAATAATAATAAATATTTATTTAGTATTACAATAGGGTATTTTACTATATACGAGAAAAAAACTATTAATATATTATTGAAATAGTTTAGGCAAAAAGGAGTCGGAAAATGTTAGTTTTAGTTCATAATCAATTATCTATCATACAAAAGATCAGCGCATTTGTTTTTATAGCCCAGTGACGTCATGACCACAGAGCAACATGGCGTCCACTGGATCCAGCGTTTTCGTCAACCTACGCGCGAAATTTGAAAATGTAAAATTTTAAATGCATTTTTATGGCACTTATAGATTGAATAAAAATTTTGTATTTTTTTTGGGGCATATTAGCACTATAGAATTGAATTAAGACACTTTTCAAAAATGGGTGTAAGACCCTATTGGTAAAATACACACACACACACACACACATACATAAACTCACGCCTTCTTCCCATGGGGGTTAGGCAGAAACTATAGAACGCTACCTGCTACGCTCCTTACATACTCCTTTTGCTTCGTTTACGTTCATACATCGTTCGTAATTGGTAAAATATTTACATAAAATTTTCGAAATAATTTACAAAGGTATTATGATGTTAGATTAGGATAAACCTGTATCGCCGGCGGCATGAACTCTTACATTATGGTAAATGTAGGACGATAAAATTCTTACCTATATTTAACTTTACAAGTCTGAGATGATGTTGATATACCTACCTTTAAGGCGCTGACAAGACCCAATTGACAAAAATAGGCTTCTCTTAAGAAAAAAATGTCCAAATCTGTATAGTTTGTGATAGTGGAAAAAAGATATGTTAATTTTGAACTTATTTCCCAGAACATGGTTGTTCCCAAAACACGTTTTGAAAAAAAAATCTCGATACAAACTAACGTTAAACTAACCTCTTACCTTGAGTTCTAATCCAAAATATCTGTATTATATATAAACATACGTTACGTATTTAATTATTAACAAGAACGTCTTATTTGAATGCAAAACTTGGTTGTTTTTTATTTTCGATTATTCAACTCAATTTTGAGTAAATAGATAATTGCTTCATATTTTGCAATAAATTACAAGCGTTGTGTGATCGCGCTTCTCTTTCTTTTCTATGCAATCTGACAGTGACCGCGGTTAAGGTGTTGTCAGCGTCTTAAGTTTCTCTACCAAGGTTGTCTACGATTTCAGGTAGGTAGGTGTTCAAATTCAAATTAATTTATTTGCCAGAATGTAGGTACAAATCAAGAACTTAAGACTATCGTGGCCCAATTACATTCTACCATTACATATGGTATGTATTTATTAACAGGTAATTTAACAATGCGATTTAAATTATTAAGTTTCAGGAACATACATTATTAACGACAAAATAAAAATAAAAAAAAGATTATTCAAATTAAGTAACAAAAATATTAAAATGTCAAATTACGAATATAATGCAGAGTCCTTGTAATTTGATGATTCAATAATATCAATGTTATTACAATGCTGTATACTTTTGTCAATCTTCTCATGGTTGCACCCTTAAAAATCTTTTTTATTAAAATTAGGATCAGCCGTAGACCCTTTTTTTTTTTTTTTTTGAGGGTGGGAAATCATCAAATAACTTCTCCCGCTCTGGGCGGAGCGGGAGGGTGTGTCAGACTCTTACTGACTAAAACCCACCCGTATTTCTTCCTGTTGCCTGTGTTGTGGGGGCCTCGGTGACCCATAAGTACCTTCCCGCGACCAGCCGTAGTACCTAGCGATATCATTGAAACTTTTCGAAACGAAAGGTAAATTTGCGTAGATTTAATTTTAAAGTAAGTTCGCTTTTAAATTGTTTGCGGCCAAGTGGCTGAAGTGATGAGTGAGCTTTGAGGCCAGTTAGCAGAACAGAATAGCTCAAAAGCTCTCAAAACGAAAAGCTCATCCTAGATCGTTTCCTAGGGATTAAGCAAGGAAAAAGTAAATCAACTCGTCTTTGTCTGCCTTACCATATTCTTTGGCATATCTCAAAGAATAATGACTAAGTGTAGCGTGAGATATTTCATTTTTCTTCTAGCCTGTTCCATTTTATGTTACGTGAAGTTGACCCCATTATGTTGTATACACTGGTTGTAAGACTTACGACCTTTAAAATAAAACTCACTTTAACGACTGTCGACGACATTTTATGTGCTCTTCAAAACACCTAGTGGTCTCGAATTTTTAAAAGAATGGTCACTCGTCCACGAGCTGACCATGCCAAGAGAAACTTAACCTCACAGATTGAATCTGTTACCTATTTACAAAACTCTTTTTCATTTTCAAACAATATACATACACATACAGGATGTCCAACTCAACTTTTTTGGCTGTCATTTTGATTTGGAGCCATATTGTTACGGTTGTTTGATATCCACTATTTAGTTAAAATGCGGCTGCATTAGCCGCATTAACTTTAGTAATTTTATCCAACCGAATTTACGAGTAACCAATCTCATTTTGATCACAGGGAATTTGTAATCAAACAAATAATACCAGCAAAACGGTAGAGATTTGGTGGATGTTATTTTCCATACAAAATTGCCAGCTTCTATTATACGTATATGGAGGTATGTCTTTCCAACTTACATAATCAGCCTATAATGTTCCCACTGCTGGGACACAGGCCTCCTCTCTGTGAGCGGGAGTGGGCCATAATCCACCACGCGGGCCCAGTGCGGGTTGGTAGATGTCACGTGTCTTTGAATTTTTGGTTCTAGGACATGCCGGTTTCGTCACGATACGATAATATTTACACAAAGTAAAGCGCCTGCCTGGGTTCGAACCCACGACCCGACTCGATGACGACTCACGAAGACCACGACTCGTAAGTTAGGGCCGTTACCACTGGGCCACCACTGCTCTCTTCCTCATTACAATTATTTATAACTATGGGAATATAGGCTCCTGCATACAGAGGCGATATCGAGGGCGCGACAGGCAGCAATATGCCTGTCGCGCCCGCGATATCGCCTCAGTGAGTAGGAGCCTTAAATCTGGTGAGTTTCTTTTTTTATAATATATGTGGGAAATAAGTTAGTCACTCGTTTGACTAATCGGGACGCCAGCACCACCAAGCGGCGCTCAACAGAGTCTACAACATAACGCTTGACCGGGGTTAAGTGCAGTTTATCGAAACAGTTTGTCGGAGGCGGTCCAGAAGTGAACACGTTTAGAAACTGTCGCGCGTTCCGTATAGTTGTCGTGTACCTACAGTGTATGAATAGCTACTCGTAGTGTGATTATTTGATCGTAAATTATAATTTGATTTAAACTGCAAACGGTTTACCTATTATGCAATAACCAACACTTCCCATTGTACGCCCACAGTAGTTAAAATATAGCAGATGATAACGAGAAAGACCTACCTTCTCCGTCATCAGATGTGGGATTACGTGTTGGTTCAGGCGCAAAATGGAAACTCTGAAAGTGACCGTTAGCGTGCCATGTTTGAACAACAAAATTCAAACATGCGAGCGCTGATTGAAGCCCTGTCTAAAACCAACTATCGTGTGGATCTGCAAGGTAGATACGGATGCGCGATCATTGTGCCCGACAGCTGATTTGTTTTGCTGAAAATTCACTGCAAGGAGACCCTTGTTGCCTATTCAAATCGCCTAATGACGTCTGTCACAGGAGCACAGAAGCAAGCCCATTGACAGCAGAGGAAGAGCTACGACGTCTTCAGTATCGAGCCAAGCAGCCCCGCAGCCCTCTGTGAAGCCCTTCGTGTACTTCAAGTGTGGGAAACCAGGACAGCCAATCAGATGGTGGAGCACGTGTTATAAGCAGTGAACGGCGAGTGGCTGTTTGCGTTGTACAACCACCCTCAGGCACGTTGGAACACAACGGTGAGCTGTATTGTTTTGTTTACGATTCTGGTGCTGAATGATCGTTAGTAAAGGAAAGTTGTGTAGCCAACTTAAGTGACAAACGAGTTTATAACCTTGTTGCTTTGACTGGTATTGGTCAAACACGTGTATTCAGCGCAGAACAAATCTTAAGTAGCGTAACGATTAGCGAACACCAGTTTGAGATTTTGTTACATGTGCTTCCCAACACTTACCTTCAAAGTAATCTTATGATAGGACAAAAGCAGCTGTAACAAAAATTCGGTTGGCGATTTCGTGTTATTAGAAAACAAAGAGCGAAATCAGACTAAGTTTGATCGGAAGTTCAGAGGTCCGTTTAGGGTAGCCGATGTTTTGGATGGTGATCGCTATACGTTAAAAGCTTTCAATTGCAACCGTAATTACAAATACGTTTACGATAGGTTAAGAAAGATGCCAGTTGGTCATGTACCAGTCGAAGTACTCGTAGATAGTGATTATAATGGTGACGAGCAAGCTTAAGTTATGGGAAACATGCGAGTAGGGTTCTCTATCGGCCGTAGTAACCGACGGAAGTCGACCGTACCAGTAGTCAATACGTAGTCGTAGCCCGGTAGAAATCGGTGTCTCTTGAGGAAACTCATGTAGTCCGTGGGTGCCCGGTGCGCGTTTGTCGCGTTTGCGCGGTGGAGGTCGGGGTCTGGAGAGACCGTAGTGTGTAGTCAGTGGTTGATGCACACGGGTGATCCACTTGATGGATATGCGTACAGATTGATCCATGGGCTGGATGTGTGATAGCAATGCGATTGCTGATCGGCTGGAGGGCCGTGGCGTTAGAGGTCTTACTCGGGGGTTTCTGTAAGCTTGGCAATTTTTGTTGCAGTAGAGTTTTAAATGTTGGTTGATAGTACATGGCCCAGGTTAGTGATTGTTATATTTTCCCAATTTTACCCTGTTTGATTTTAAAGAGTATGATTTGGTTAAAACAAAACTGTAGAGTTTTAAAAATTTCCTTATTTTCACCAACCCGATGAATCTAGAGTTTGGTCAGAATTGGCCGAGTCGAACAAACACTGCTGTTGATTTCTGGTTACAGGTTAACACACGAGGACGTGTGCAAGCAGGATGGCCGTGTCGGAAATAAGTTAGTCACTCGTTTGACTAAACGGGACGCCAGCGCCACCAAGCGGCGCTCAACAGAGTCTACAACATAACGCTTGACCGGGGTTAAGTGCAGTTTATCGAAACAGTTTGTCGGAGGCGGTCCAGAAGTGAACACGTTTAGAAACTGTCGCGCGTTCCGTATAGTTGTGTCGTGTACCTACAGTGTGTGAATAGCTAGTGTGATTATTTTATCGTAAATTATAATTTTCTATTGTGCAATTACCAACACTTCCCATTTTACGCCCACAGAAGTTAAAATATAGCTGATGATAACGAGAGAGACCTACCTTCTCCGTAATATATATATCATATAAAAATAAACCTCAATTTTAAGTTGCATGCTTTCCAGTTGGCCACCCTGTGAATACAACAGCTCGCTATAAATTATTTAATTCAAACACCAATTAAAAGGCACTTAATAATTTCCCAACACGAAGTTCAGACACACTGATTAGAAGTCTTCGTTCACCGTTATGTGTATAGTTGAACCATTAAGATACTGGTACTAATAAATGAAAACTTATCATGAACTTTATCCCATACAAAAGTTTATATCGATTTTCCAAACCGCGTTGTTTCATCAAGTGAAATAAGGCAAACGCAATATTGACGGCTAGTTGTAAAATATCAAGTTACTTTTTTATAGGGATCGTAAAAAAATGGTCTTAAGTAATTTAAAAAGGGATGACATGTTTTGTAGTCAGTGAAAAGATTTTCTAGAATTTAAAGGTCTCATTAAAATGTTTGTTGCAAACATATTTGGGCATCTTTCGTACTTGGAGGGGTTCACAGCTAAATAGGAGCAGCGGTGGCCCAGTGGGCGCTACTTACGAGTCGTAAGTCGTCGATTCAAACCTAGTCAGGCGCTTTACTTTGTGTAAATTATTTAATCACCACTGCTCTAAAAACGATGAAGAAAAACATCGTGAGGAATAATGTTCCCACTGCTGGGACACAGGCCTCCTCTCTGTGAGAGAGAGTGGGCCGTAATCCACTACGCGGACCCAGTGCGGGTTGGCAGATGTCAAATTCCTTCGAATATTTGGACATGCCAGTTTCCTCACGATTTCTCCCTTCACCGTTTTGAAAACACAACAACATAACATAATCAGCCTATAATGTTCCCACTGCTGGAACACAGGCCTCCTCTCTGTGAGAGTGGGCCGTAATCCACCACGCGGGCCCAGTGTGGGTTGGTAGAAGTCACATGTCTTCGAATTTTTGGTTCTACGACATGCCGGTTTCCTCACGATGTTATCCTTCACCGTTTTGAAAACAGAGGTGATTAAATAACTTAGTAAAGCGCCTGACTGGGTTCGAACCTACGACCTTCAACTCACACCCCTGCTCTCCTGAGAGAGAGAGTTTATACATTTTTCAAGTCGGTACATCTAGCCAATATACTTCAAAGCAAGAGCTCAGCATACCGATCTATTGCAACTATAATAATAGCTCAGAGCAGACGATTGTAAGACAGTGCAAGTTTCAGTATTACGCAGCACTTAATTCTGAAGTTCTGTTACTCCAACTTTCCAGGCAGTACCTCCTTAGAGTATTATTAAACTTTTCTTTATTATTAACCTGTGGTATTCTTTCAAAGAAGATTCTATTCTCAAGTTTTAAATTAAATTTAAAACAATTTATTTTTGTTCTTTTGCGTCTCTATTTAACGCTTTCTAGGACACTGAACGAGATAAAATAGAAGTTTTATACCTCTGCCTAACCTCCGGGGTTAGGCAGAGGTATAAAACTTCTATTTTTTCTTTTTGGTAAACAGGCGTGATCTCAGGCGTTATATGTTATGTAAATAAAAAACTGACTTTATGTCGATGTCCTCCGTGTTTCTGAAACTGGGTTAAACATTAGTCAGTTCCATTTTCAATAATTATGGCAATCTCGTTACTGCATTTAGGAGCCCAAAACTCTGACAACGGTCTTACCTTAGAATATCGGGTTCCCCTCATAATTGGGTTGAAGAGGTCGGACGACGCGGCGGTCCCTCTACGTAAAATATTGATAGTCAACCGCATCTGGTTTTACCGGAAGTTAACCCTAACTTTGTTTGGAAAAGTAAGTAAAATCGATGCCGTTTCAAAAAATATTTGTTCTTCAATGGAATTTCACATGTATTTTTACACTTATTATTTGAAAAAATCATGGAACCAGAAAGAAACAAATGTCACCTCAAACGAAAGTCGATAAACCCAATTTAGCAAAGAAAACAATTAACAGCAACCTTTAATTTTGAAGACAAGCCATTTTCACAAATGTTACAGAGTACTTTATTGCCTTTATTGGCAATGTTAGTCTATTCAGAAATAAAATGAACTGTGCTTAAACTCAAACTCAAACTCAAAGCATTTATTTCAAATAAACCAAATACAGGCACTTTTGAAATGTCATGCGGTCGGTCAGTCAGAAAGATGAAGCTGCTCATGAAGTTGCCCATTCCAAAGCGTAGTAGGTTCCTATGGAGAAGAACGGACAAGAAACTCCACGGACACTCTTTTCAATGAAAATATTGTTACAAAAATATTGGTTACATCATTCATGTTGAAATTATACATGTGAGAACAATGTAGAAAGACGTCCACGTTAAAAGTGTCCGTAGTAAAAAGATTAAAATTGAAAAATTAAAATAAGATGTGGCAGATATGAAAAACGGGCGCCGTCATTAGGGACTGGTCCCTACTGACGGCGCCCGTTCACGAGCACGACGCATGGATCAGCACCATTCAGCTCAACCATTTTGAAGGGAGCTTAATGATCCAACACACACGCCACCAAAGGCCAACTTATACCTAATTAATTAATAAAATATTAATATAATATCCTAACTTAACTAAAACTATTGACAAACTAATATCAACTGGTAATGTACCCAAGAAACTGGCGGCATTGCCACTTACGTAGGTATTTTTAACGCTTTCCCGTTTTCATAATAAATTCAAGTGCCAACCTTGATGTCAACTTGTAATACCTTCGAAGATTGCAAGGGGTAGATAAGTATATAAGGGAGGGTAATCGCCGTTGACCTTGGCCATATAAATGCGCGTCGCGCTCACGCCGCGCCGCCGTGCTCCGTTCGGTTTCATAGGGAATAATTTTATCAACGAAAATATGAATATTTGATAAAAGTCACAGATAGAATTATAGATCTCAAAAACACTCTGTTTATACAAAAAAAAAAAAATCCTGAAAATATCTATATAGTAGTTTGAAAGTAATATCGTTTTCTATGCGTTGGGTAGACATTACTTCCTGAATTTATTTCATATAGTATTTTACTACAATACTTAAATATTCACATAAAAAAATTGATGTGTATGCATTCTAGTTTAACATGTTTGGCATTATATGAAGGCGTAATAACAGATTTAAAAGTCACTAAAATCATATATCTGCGCCTTAATGCCTAGCATTAAAAACTCAACGGTATTATCCTAGAACAAAACGATTCGGTCTCTCAGTGCTATTCACTCGCTCTTCTATCTGTAAAACCCTTTCCCACGACCCATATATCTCAACCGTCAACGTATTCATTGTTTTAAGCCATTACTCTTAAGGGATGTGCGCACCGAACTTTATTGCGACCCGCGTGTTTTATCTCCCATGTGTGTACCGCTTTACTGAAGTTGGTGTCAAGTTTGATCTGTGTGATGTTTGTTTGTTTGATTTTTGATGAAGATGTTGATGTTGCATAAGACATTTTTGAAAATTAGGGCATACTATTAACATCGTGACGTAACCTGTCAAGCAAATCAGTAGGTCTGTTCTAGAACAAAAAATCCAAAACATGTGACATTTGCTAACGCACTGGACCCGCGTGGTGGATTACGGCCCATGCCCACTGACAGAGAAGAGGCCTAAGTTCGAGCAGTGGGAACATTATAGGCTGATTATTTATAAGTTACGTACGACTGCCATCTTCTGCGCCCTTTCTACTACTTCTAAGAAATTATGGCATCAAAGTGGATTTTTACGAACCAATAATCATTTTGTAGCAACTAAATATAACGGTGTTTTTTCTATGAATTATTATAAATAGATTTTTTTAAGAAAACTGGGTGTAACTTAATGCGATGGATGAAGTGTATCTATTGAGTGTTTTGACTCAATTATTTAAGAGATACCTATAAGAACTAGACTTAATATAGAAAGAAATGACAAGGCCTTGGTTTTGATCGATTATAGCCTGGTTGAAGGAGAAAAATGGACCGTCTGTAAAACTTATTGATCCTAGGAAATGGCATCTTTTAAAAGCAGGCATTTTGAGATTACTAAGAAGGTAACCTACTTTAATAAAAAATATTTGTATTACGGACCTTTAATAACTAGATACGATAAGATGTGTTATTTGTCTAGTTATACTAACAACATAGAGATTAATTATGAATCATTATGTTGTACGAAGTCAGAGTCAAATTATTTATTTCAAATAGGCACATAAAAGGCACTTTTGAACGTCAAAATTTACAAAAAAATAGAATTGATTCTAGTTGCGCCTTCCAAAATGTAGTTTCGTATGGAGAAGAATGAGCAGGAAACTCCACCGTTACTCTTATAAAAATGTTTTACAAACTTTTGAATAGGTAGGTACATTATATAATTATATGTGAAGACGATGCATCTTGAATAAAATTACTATACCAAAATAGGTAAAAAAAGAATTAAAAATTAAGCAATGCCAGATAAATTAATTATGTTATAGGTACATGATGCTAACATATTTACAAACATTGTAAAAGTACCTATAGGTTTTTCTAAAAAGAATAAATAAAGTAATAGATCAGTGTGTGAGTTAAAGTAATCACAGAATTTAAATTCAACATTGATTTATTATTGGTATCAAATAATAAATTGTACAATTAAAATAGCAACCAGTTTGATTTTGTCTAGACTCTAGATTGTCCTATGGAGCTGGACCAGAATGTTTCCAAGCATTCTTATTTGGATATAATCCTCTAATTTGTATGAAATGAACTTTTAAGTAGATACCTACTTTAATGCAAATGAGTAGGGGAAGACCAAAGAAACGATGGATGGACTGTGTGAAAGACGTTATGGCTAGAGAGGGGGAGTAACTACCGTGATGATAACTAATAGAGAAGTGTGGAAGAAAGGGGCATGTTACGCCGACCACAAGTAAATTGGAATAAGGGCAGGAGAATGATGACCTACTTTAATGAACATTATTTTTATAAAAGACCCTTAACAGCTAGTGATTGACATTTAAAACCTGTGAAGACAATTTGGATTGGTGTTGTTGCGAAATACCATTTTTTTTTAAACAGAAGACTGAAAGACTATAGGTAACTTCGCGGGAAAGTCCGAAAGGGATACCGTGGCCTCTGGCAACACACAGGCAACGGAAGAAACACGGGTGGGTTTTAGTCAGTAAGAGTGTGACACGCCCTCCCGCTCCGGCCAGTGCGGAAGAAGTTATTTGATGATTTCCCACACAAAAAAAAGCCTATAGGTAACTTCGCGGGAAAGTCCGAAAGGGATACCGTGGCCTCTGGCAACACACAGGCAACGGAAGGAACGCGGGTGGGTTTTAGTCAGTAAGAGTGTGACACGCCCTCCCGCTCCGGCCAGTGCGGAAGAAGTTATTTGATGATTTCCCACACAAAAAAAAAGCCTATAGGTAACTTCGCGGGAAAGCCTGAAAGGTATACCGTCGCCTATGTCAACACACAGGCAACAGAAGAAACACGGGTGGGTTTTAGTCAGTAAGAGTCTGACGGAAATTATCAAATAACTACGACTACTAAAGTTTACTATTCAAAACCAAAACAATAAAGTGGCCAAAAAAGATATCATTGTTAACCCTAAAACTGCAAGTCGCTTGGAAGCTTTTAAAGTTAAACTCATTAATAAATTACCAGTTTTGTCTATTCCTGCTGATCCTAATCATCTATATGATGATTTCTTTAATATATACTGTAAACAATTTCATTCCATTTTTATTCCCAAGACTATCTCGATTAATAATAACGCATCTTTCAGTGATTGGGCTACCATTGGTATTCATAAAAGTAGAACACGGCTTTATGAGCTGTACAATGAAAGGGCATACATAAACACTGCTGAATTTAATTTATATGTTAGAAACTATTCAAAATTATTTAAAAAAGTTTGTTGTATGGCCAAGTCGCGTCATTTGAGTTCAAAGATTAAAAATAGTAGTAATGTAATCAAAACGACTTGGAATATTATTAACAGTGAAACGGGAAGGTCTAGTAACCGAAATACTGACTATAGCCTGTCAATTAATGACAACATAATAAAATCAGACTCGCAAGTCGCCGCGTCCTTTGGAAATTTCTTTTCAGATATTCCCGTTTCAACTACTAAATCCCTAAACTCATCATGTTAATGTTTGCGATTCGGAATTTCATTTTGAACATATTACCTGTAGAGATATAATTAAAACCTTTCACACTTTAAATGTAAAAAAGACTGCAGATCTGTGGGGTAATTCTGTAGAAGTTGCTAAGTCAATTATGCACATTGTAGCTCCTGCTTTATCTCTTATCTTTAATAATTGCATTGACTGTGGGGAGTTTCCTGACCTTATGAAAAATAGTAAAATAATACCTTTGTTTAAATCAGGTAGTACATCAGACCCCACCAATTATAGACCTATTTCAGTACTACCTACCTTTAGTAAAATTTTTGAAAAAATAATTTTGGTCCAATTACAAAGATTTTTTAATAAACATAAATTATTGCACAATAAACAGTTCGGTTTTACAAGGGGTCGTTCGACTACTGATGCCGTCGTGAGAAGTAAGAAGATCCAGAGCGGTGTTCCGGATCCCGTAGTGGCGGAGTTTCCTGATTAACGTTTCGTGAAGAACGCAATCGAATGCCTTGGACAAATCAAAAAAGATGCCAAATGCATCGCGTTTATCTTCCCATGCATTATAAATAATATTTATAATGCATGGGAAAAGATGCCCAATGCATCGCGTTTATCTTCCCATGCATTATATATAATATTTATAATGCATGGGAAGATAAACGCGATGCATTGGGCATCTTTTTCCATGCATAATATTTATAATGCATGGGTAGATGAACGCGATGCATTGGGCATCTTTTGTGATTTGTCCAAGGCATTCGATTGCGTTCTTCACGAAACGTTAATCAGGAAACTCCGCCACTACGGGATCCGGAACACCGCTCTGGATCTTCTTACTTCATACTTGAGTAATAGGATTCAGAGCGTTGACGTTAATGGGAAAAGATCTCCCAGATCTATAGTAACAATGGGAGTCCCACAGGGCTCAATTCTTGGTCCTTTCTTGTTTCTTATTTACATTAATGATTTGCCATACCTCATAAAGGATAATCATGATATAGTGTTGTTTGCGGATGACACTTCACTTTTGTTTAAACTTAAACGTCAGCAGCTGGTTACTGACGATGTTAATAGTGCGATCTCAAAAGTAGTTCACTGGTTCAATGTTAATAATTTACAACTTAATGAAAAAAAAAAACCAAATGCATTAAGTTTACGCTACCTCACGTTAGGCAGGTGAAAACTAATGTGTTGATAAAGGGCGAAGAATTGAACCCTGAAGATAGCACAGTATTCTTGGGTTTAACTTTGGATGCTAAGCTTCAGTGGGGTCCACATATAGATAAATTGTCGAAAAAGCTAAGCTCCGCAGCATACGCTGTTAGAAAAATTCGTAATTTAACTGATATAGAGACAGCCCGTTTAGTGTACTTTAGCTATTTTCATAGTGTAATGTCGTACGGTATTCTGTTGTGGGGAAATGCCGCTGACATTCAGAATATCTTTGTTTTGCAGAAAAGAGCTGTTCGGTCAATTTATAGATTAAGTCCGAGACACTCTCTCAGAGAGAAATTTAAGGAGATTCATTTTAATTGAAAATCTTTTATATGCCCATTAAAATATAAAATTGTTTAAAAAATACAGTGATATCCATAATATAAATACTAGGAACAAACACAAATTTGTTGTACCTACAACAAGGCTCAAGAAAATAGGTGGCTCATTCAGATGCCAATGTATACGTTTTTATAATAAACTTCCAAGCCACGTTCAAGATCTAAGCCTTAATAAATTCAAATCATTTATTAAAAGTAAGTTGTGCCAGAAAGCCTTTTATACTATTAAAGATTATATTGAGGACAAAAAGGCTTGGGATTAAGCTGCTCCGATTATTGCATACTGAAACTTTTATTTTATTTATATACCATTTTGACATATTTACTTTGTGGAGTTCAATACCTATACTGTTTGGAACTTAATATTTACTTGTAAAGTATTATATTGTTTTCAATTATTGTTTGTTTTTTTTTTCTCATTTAGTATTAATCATGGTCTGGCAGTTTGAGTAATTTATGCGGCCTACCCAAATGTTCTTTCTTTGGTATTGTTCGTCGAATCGTTGAGCTCCTTAAGTTCTGAGTTGAGCTGCACGATTACTGACAAATGCGTGCACTGACTGGACAGGTCCACTCAATCTGTGTGGTTCTTTCCACAAAAGGACCATTTCAGACACCAATCTACATGGCCTTCACATGATCTGACCAAGATTATGTTTGGACTTTAAAAGAGACTGTGACCTCTGAGTTTGTTTCGGCCTTTCTTCTCAGAGTAGTCAGATAGGAAACGCCGACCTCATCTAGCTTTATTTGAAAAATATGATTGACGTGTAAAAGTGTTTGTACAAACCTACTTACAGAAAATAAATCATTTATCATTTATCATTTAACTTGTCCCGCTCTGGGCGGAGCGGAAGAATATATATTTGATAATTTCCCAACCAAAAAAAAAAAGACTGTAGGTAACTGTTTTCTTTAATATAGCTGCCACTGATCCAAAATAAGTTGTGGCTCGTACCTAAGTCATAACAGCCGTACGGATCGATCTATGCTTGCCGCGGTCGGTTCGTGGACGGGTGGATTACATATCGACACCCCTTCAAGCCTTGTTGGGCAGGGCTGTTATTTGTCCACCTTTAACAGACGTTACGGGTAGTCAGAAGCCCAAAAGTCTTACAACCAGTCTTACCAAAGGGTATCGTGTTACCAAGTAACTGGGTTGTAGAAGTCAGATAGACAGTCACTCCATGTAAAATACTGGTATTCAGCTACATCTGGTAAGACTGGAAGCCGACCCCAACATAGTTGGGGAAAGGCTAGGAAGATTGATTGATTTTTTATCCAAAATAAGTTGAATATTTAACTATGGTTAAATATTGAATGAAAAGGATCCGTAGTAAACGTGTCCTACAGATGAAGGTGCCATAAAACACCTTAAACAATTGAAAGAACATTATTCTAACCTACATAATCAGCCTATAATGTTCCCACTGCTGGGACTCAGGCCTCCTCTCTGTGAGAGGGAGCGGGCCGTAATCCACCACGCGGGCCCAGTCGGATTGGTAGATGTCACATGTCTTCGAATTTTTATTTTTTTTTATTTTTGACATGCCGGTTTCCTCACGATGTTTTCCTTCACCGTTTTGAGAGCAGTGGTGATGAAATAATTTACACAAAGTAAAGCGCCAGTCTGGGTTCGAACCCTCGACCTACAACTCGTAAGTCGCGGCGGTTACCACTGGGCCACCACTGCTCTCTAAGTAGTAAAAGTAAACTTGTCCTACAGATGAAGGTGCCATAAAACACCTTAAATAATTGAAAGAACATTATTCTAACCTGTCACTCCAATAAAAAGTAACTTACCTACTAGAGAAAATGGATATTGGTCTGGAAACACCGTTATTCTGCTATTCTCAAAGGAAACATGAACAAAACGCTAGTATGTTAGTATAATATGTACTGCTGCTTAAGTTATAAATCCCTGAAGGTAAATAAAACGCGGTATTTGTTGTTGAACACATTTACCTATTGGATAATTTTGTTTTCCTCAGCTGTCGTGTAGGGTGAAAAGTCAAAGGCGCTTTACCACGCCTTTGCCGCTGAGCCAACAGGGTGGAAGGCAAAATGCTTTTAAGCGTTAATAACTACATTATATTGCATTCACTTATCCGATTGCCTAGCTTAATGGCGATATTACCTTACGATCGTTTATTATCGCCCTGTTGCTTTTAAAGGGTACTTGCTTGGCTTGGAAGCTCTTGTAATACCATAACACATCACGCCTGTTTTTCTCGAATCACATCACCCAAATTTCGGCAGTCATGTTTAAGTCTCATGTAATAGGGGGCAAGCTTATTGACATCGACCGGACATAATTTATTTATTTATTTATCAATTTTTTTTTACCATTACAGGTTAACCCAAAGCGATAAATGCGTCTACCCTAACTTAATCGATGCCAACATCAGTAACAAATTATAAACTATGCATTTCTTGTCAATTCACTCACGGAACAACAGAGTAAGTCCGTTTCCTTCGTTATTATGAGGTCGAGCGTGTGGAGTGCACGCGTCCGCTCCCTTGTAGCTCGCCGTCCGGTAAGGACCAGGCCCGGATCGAAGGCGTGTTGTGTTCCACGCGCGCCTCTTAGAGTTGTCAGCACAGGTGTAGGGGTCCACTAGGGCCAATGCCTGCCGGGGTCGCGGGAAAGTCCGAAAGGGATACCATGGCCTCTGGCAACGCACAGGCAACGGAAGGAACACGGTTGGGTTTTAGTCAGTAAGACAACACGTCCCCACGTGTCTGACACACCCTCCCGCTCTGCCCAGAGCGGTAGAAAATATTTGATAATATACCACTCCGAAAAAAAAGGGGGCGCCTCCCTTAAAATATTGGTCTTAGCACGTCGCTCCTGTAGGGGTCCACTAGGGCCGATGCCTGCCGGGGTCGCGGGAAGGTACTTATGGGTCACCGAGTCCCCTGGCAACACAGGCAACAGGAAGGAATACGGGTGGGTTTTAGTCAGTAAGAGTCTGACACACCCTCCTGCTCCGCCCAGAGCGGGAGAAGTTATTTGATGATTTCCCACCCTCAAAAAAAAAAAAAAAAAAGCACGCCGCTCCACTAGCAGTTACGGCTGCCGTCGATAGATCCAGACTCCAGGCTATTATTGGTTTTTCCATCAGGAATTTCTCAGCCCATCCTGGGGATCGAGCTCATGCTCAGCAGTAGAGCCTCTTGCGAACACTAGACCAAAGAGGCAGGTCTTGTAATTAGGATGCAGGATTTTAATTTATCACTTTGTCGGCGTGATTAATATGTATATCTATCCTAAATTACATCTTTCTAGTACTAACTGCCTATGAGCTAAGTTGGGGACAGACATACGGACATGGCGAAACTATAGGGTAATTTGTTGAATATGAAATCCTAAAAATGTAGGTTCTTAAGTTCATCTTCCTCTTAATAAAAATCTTAAATTTATCCGCTGACACACAAAGCGCTGCGACAAGAATCACGAAAGTTCCTTATGTAACAAAGTTGACCAATAAGGAAGGATTTCTGAAAATAATATTTAGGCCCTGATGAAATTTTGTATGGAAGTTCGTCATGTTTGCGGATGAGAAATTTTATCGGGGACACGGCTTGGTTTTTAAAAGTATTTTTTTTTCCAAGCTATTTCCTAATTAGACGTTCAACCTTTTTACCTAAATAGTATTTTACCAAAGTACTATTAGCCTAGAAAAAATATTGGCGGCCTCGCATCCTCATCCATTTTGTTTCTGATTAAATTATTTATGGGCTCCAAAATATCGGCTTTCACGGAGATTCCCAGGAGCCTGGTTGTTTGCAACAAATATACCTATGTATAGAGGGAAAATTCCTTACTTACGAAGAAGTAAATGTTTTATCATAAATTAATATCCCGCTATTTCGTATTTCTAATATATTTGTCTGAAGCGATTCGGGGAAGTTTTTTCTTGTGGTAAGTACTTGGTGGTATTTATTATTGTACTATTAGTACCGCACAATAAGAAATAATATCAACATTTAAATAGGCGCTTAAGGGTGGGGTAAACGCTTTTGAAATTGGCCATACAAATGCTCTTCGCGGTCACGCCACGCTGCCTTTCGGTTTCGAAGGGAATTTTTATTTTTAGTAACGAAAATATGAATATTTTGAAAAATATATCATAAGTAGTTTGAAAGTAATATCGTTTATTATGTTTTGGGTAGACATTACTTTCTGAATTTATTTCATAAAGTATTTTACTACAATACTTAATATTCACATATAGAATTGATGTGTACGCGTTCTAGATTAATATACATTTTTTTTTGCATAAGTTACTTGCATTCTTTGAAGGCGTAATAACAGATTTAAAAGTCACTAAAATCGTATATCTGCACCTTAAATACAACATAATACTTGTAGTCATCCAAATGTGTAAGTGAAAGCTATCTCGCTTAAATGATAATGGTTAGGTAAAGGATCGGAAAATATAATTTTCTCATAATAAATGCGTTAAGTAAAAACGAGAATACTCAAGAAAACTTTATCTAATCCACCGTCGACACCCGTTCCGGTTGTACGAGTATCTAAAACCAAACCAGTAATGAAAAGTATATTCTGGTAGATACAACAAAGTTACTCAAAATAACGTAATAGGTACTCGTAGTATCGGTAAAACCAATTTCATTATGTTTTGTACTAGGTTTTTTATTTAACTTAAGAACGTGCATTCTGAAAGTGTGCAACGTCGCAAATCGCTGTCAAATATTTCGCTGTTTTGATTAATTTGGCATTTTTACTGTATGGAAACTAGTGACCTAAAATATTGGTGCCGATTCCTTTTGTTCACAAACTAAACTAAATTTAAGTTCAGTGCATCTTTTTCTTTCTATTTCATTAAGAAAAGGACAGATAATGAATTTTAGTTTAGTCATGTTAAATTAATCAGCGCATGTCACTACTCCATACAAGTTTAGACGTGATTAAAAACTTGCCTACTAAAATTACGTCAATTTACGTCAAGCGCTGATTAATTTGACAGGACTAAACTAAAATTTATCTTTTGTCCTTTTCTTAATGAAATAGAAAGAAAAAGATGCACTGAACTTAAACTTAATTTAGTTTGTGAACAAGGGAATCGGCACCACTGATTATGAAATGCAATAATGTATAACGTAACACCGAATATTTATTTATTTATTTATTATTTATTTATTAAAACTTTATGCACAAGTATAAAAAAAATAATACCGTACAAAGGCGGACTTAATGCCTGAGGCATTTTCTACCAGTCAACCTTAGGGTGATGCAGAGAAGACACATGGCAGGTGCAACTCAAGGGATAGATAACACGAAAATAACTTTACAATACAAGAATACATACGTAGATACATACATATAAACAGAATAAACTTTGTCAGGAGAAATAACGATCGGTAGTGGGGAAATATCGATCAGTAGAGGAGAAAACGAATCCAGCAAAATATCAGCGCTGGGATGTTTCTGCCAACTTCTTACGTATATGTTCACGTGCCTTCAGTTTAAAAGACAACCGACAGGTCACCGTTCTGATGTTCAGAGGAAGCGCATTCCAAAGAAAGACAGCCTGGACAAAGAAAGAAGAGCGAATGAAACCAGAGCGGTGAGAAGGACATCGAAGAAGACGATTGTTGGTGGAACGAAGATTTTTACTATGGGCAGAGCACAAGTATTGAATATGGGAAGTCAGGTAAGAAGGAGAAGTGGGTTTGTTGAGAATAGAGAACAACATAGACAGAGCCCTCACCTCTCTGCGCTGACGAATGGGTAACCATTTTAGAAGCACACGGTGTGCGGATACATGGTCATACTTACGAAGATTGAAAACGAATCGAATGCAATTATTGAGAAGTCGGTCAAGTTTATTGAGGAGATCTGCATTCAGGTCATAGTAACACACATCACCATAGTCGATTATGGGAAAGATTAAGGACTGTACAAGCATTGCCTTTATGTGTGATGGGAGAAGATTTCTCAACCGATAGAGCGACCGCAACGTTCCGGTGACTTTCTTACTAACAGTCGTCACCTGCTTTTGCCAGTCAAGACAAATGTCGACATGCAGACCAAGATCTTTAACATCGGAGCTAAACGGAATGACTAAGTTGTCAAAGATTACAGGTGGCAAAGATAAGCCATTCAGCTTCCTTATGCTGTGGGGGCTCCCTATTAAAATAGCCTGACACTTGGTAGGGTTAACCGCCACTCCAAATCGATCAGACCAGTTTTTGACCACACCTAAATCCCGGTTTAGCTCCTCAATCGCATCAGAAATGTTATCAACACTTGCATGGCAGTAAAGTTGCAAATCGTCGGCATAGAGATGATACGCAGCCCGAAGCTCGGTGGTAATGAGATTAATAAAAATGGAGAACAAAAGAGGAGATAATATACCGCCTTGAGGGACGCCAGCTGCAAGATCACACCAACTCGACGAAGAGTCACCAGCATGAACAGACTGCTGACGCCCCCGAAGATAAGAGGAAAACCATTCCAATACCTCTGGAGAGACCATATGATAAGAAAGGATGGATAAAAGGACTTCGTGACTGACGGCATTAAAAGCATTGGAGAAGTCAATTAACACTAAGACTGTAACTTTGGTGTCTTCCATTCCCCGCCTTATATCGTCAGTCACTTTAAGGAGAGCTGAAACGGTACTATGCCCGGGCCTGAAACCGGACTGAAAGGGACTGATGAGGGAGTTGTGGTGGACAAAGTGGGAGAATTGTTTATGAACACTGGCCTCCAGCACTTTAGACAGAAAGGGCAGGATGGAAATTGGGCGAAAGTGACTAGGAAGAGAGGGGTTGGGTATCTTAGGCAGTGGCCGAACAAGGGCTTTACGCCAAAGGAAGGGGAAAACACCGGTGTACAGGGAGAAGTTTAAGATGTGGGAGATTGCAGGAAGGAGTTGATCAAGAGCCGTAACGATCATATGGCGGCTGATATTATCGCAGCCCACAGCTTTGGATTTAATAGAAAGGATAATCTTTCTGATCTCTCCCGGGTCAACTGGGGTGAAGACAAAGGGATTAATATTAGGGCGCGTCAGACCAGCAAGGTAGTCAAGGGTTTGACATTTGGTTAGACTATCTAGCGTGGGAACAGTGGAGAAATGGTGATTTAGATCGTCTAAGCCAATTGTGTTAAGAAGGTCTGAGTGCCGCGATTTGCCGATGCCTAAAGTTCCAAGGAACTTCCAAATATCGGCAGGAGAAGAAGAAGTGATATTATTTAGGATATGTCGGCGTTTAGCGTTGCGTATCATCTGGTTACACCGATTCCTAGCAGCCTTAAAGCAGGTCCAATTGTCCTCCGAGCGATCCTTTTTGAATTTCCGAAACGCGCGGTCTCTCCGTCGCATTGCCATCCGAACTCCCATGTTCATCCAAGGCGCAGGCGGACGCTTCAACTTGATTTTTCTGATAGGAGCATGTGTGTCATATAGCTTGACCACAACATTGTTGAACAAACTAACTTTTTCGTCAACTGAAGCAGCTGCTTCCAGGGGTGACCAGTCAATATTGGATGCATCTTGTTGAAGCTTCTCGCTATTCATACGTGCAAAGGCACGCCTGTACTGGAATTTTGGTTTAGGTTTAGGGGGTTTAAGGACATAGGATAGGAATATAAGATCGTGATGGGAAAAGCCAGGAGCAGCATATTGACCATGTGAGGAAACTAGGGAAGGATTAGAGGTGAGGATCAGGTCAAGCCAAGTATCATCACCGACTATATTTTGGTGAGTGGCTTGGAGAGGTAATACATGCAAACTGGCTGACTCGATTAGATGCAGGAGTTTACGGGACCGAGGGGCGTTGTGGGCAAGGAGGTTGGTATTAAAATCCCCCATAACAATGTGATGTACATACTCCGAACCCAAAGATTCAAGTACCGATTCGAATTCAGTGAAGTAATCAATAGAAGGGGGGCAATAGACGACACCAAGGACAGTTTTAGCTCCTTTGACACAAACCTCGAGGAAAAGAAACTCTGCGGATTCATTGGAAGAAGAAGAAGAAGCTAGAATTTTAAAAGGGAAATCACCACGAAGGTAAATCGCTACACCACCCCCTCTCCTACCGATCCGGTCATTCCGAAGAAGAACGAAACCGGGGAGCGGGTAAGTGGTTGAGAGCAGGTTAGGTTTGAGCCAAGACTCGGAAATCAGGACGGCGTGAACGTTGCTGTCAGCAAACGTGTCGTACAGTTCGTTGTAGTGACTAGGAATGCTCTGAGCATTGAGGTGGCATACGTTAAATAGCCGGCTATAATTTTGACTGAAATTTTGGCGTAAAAGAACACCTAAGGTGTCAGTAAGAGAAATAAAACTTTCATCGCTGGAAGAGGTACTAAATTCGTTAGCAGAATAAAATGATTCGTTATCAGATGTCATAAATACTATTACAATAAATAAGATAAATATATAATATATAATCGCAAAAAATAAACTACACGAATAGCTGGTACGACGTTTGCATCTCTGCACCACCCGCCAGCTCACAACATCATCAAATTCTGAGCAAATTAAACATTAGTTCAACGAATTATGTGATTAAGAGCACTTTCTAAAACTAAACAGAACCATCATACACAACAAAATAGTAACAATAACAAGATAAAAAGTAAAAACTATGTGTACACAAATGAATTAAATTAAATAAATTAAAAAATTACGGTAAGGCGAGAATAATTCTAAATATTCTAAGTAATTCTAAATTTTGAGTGCGTATCCGATTATGAATATGCCAACCTTCGAATCTACCCTAATATCTTAGATAGTCTGTGGACTTTGTTGACATATTTGACATTTTTCATTACGTACAAAAGATATAAAAATTGAAAGGTCTTATTCTAAAACATGTTGAGGGTAAAATATTATCTAAAGCATGCAAACTTTTACAAGGGATTCTGAGGCAACTATACATAAACTAATAAACTGATAAAAACTACTCGGAACATAAACAAGGAAATTATAACGGTAAGTAATTCCATAATACCAATTGCATGCAACTACATAGTAAGTTTAAACAAGATACCATTATTCCATTATTGACCCACTCTGTTTTGCAGGCAATCTCCTGTGCCCTGGGCCGTTGGATCTTGTACCTTTGGAAACTTCGCAAGCAGTGGACTGAGCTGATCCATTGAAGATACTTTATGCCTACTTCCGTCAAAGGCCTTCAAAACAATAACACCGTCCTGCGTCCAACAAGACCGCATTCCGAAGTGAAGACGCGCCTTCCCAAAGATGGTTTGCCGGACCTTGGTCAGGAACTCCTTGACTGAAATGGAGGTTCCTTTCAGGCTTGTCTTAGCTTTCCACACCAATGATTTATCATCGTAGCTGGAGAACCTCACTAGTATGGGCCTGTGATGATCTTTATTGGGTGCGCCAAGTCTGTGACAGACCTTCATGGAGGACGCAGAAAAGCTCTTGAGGGCCAGCTTATTGGTAATGATATCCAGGATGACTGCAGTGCTGTCTTCACTATCAGCTTCAGCAACACCCTGAAAAATCAGTGCTTTTCGCCTGTGCCTATTCTCCAATGCGTCAACCTGCTTAGCACACTCACTAATCTGAGTCCGGAGCAATCCAAGCATGCTGAAAATAAGCTCCCTGAAAGTCCGGAACTCTTCAGCCACTCTAGCCACAGTATCCTTGGCAGGTCCAGCGCACTGAATCTGAGCTTCCAGTGCTTTCATCTTCCGAGTGAAGTTTTCTTCTAGGCTCTTTTGTGCCGACAATATCTCAACAAGTTGGGACATAGTGATCCACAAGTGTCAAAGTGCAAGTGAAGTTAATAGTATGCAGGTAATGAGCTGGCAGGTGGTGTAATTTTAATATTTGAGTCACATAAATGTGCCACAAACGTGAGTACCCATGTAGTGGAAGTTATACACCGATAACTGATAATTTTGCGGCAAATAATTGTATATTTTAATATTAAATATAAATTCAAAATCAAAGATATGTCTGTCGTTTTTTTACACCTTAGTATTAGTAGAATATTTCGTTTTAGATGTAAAAAAAGTGTTTGGAAACTTTACAAATGCCCTATTTTTTTACCTAAAAAGGTTACAACACCAAATTTAGTGTAATAATTGCAATTCATTATTAATATTATATATCACTAGTTAGCGATATTTTATATTTCCTTAGAGTAATATTAACAAATTAATAAAAAAAGGTAAATATTTTACATCTATTTGCGACGTTGCCAACTTTTAGAATGAAAAACCGTATACGAGTAACTAGTATAGTTTTCTATAATCAGCAGGTAATACACATGTCACGGCATCAAATAGTTTGCTTGACGTTATAACGTCAGAAAAACTACTTAAAAATCCGATACCCTTTTAGTACCATCATATCAATCTATCAAAATGTATTTATTAAGACAATAAAGATCCATAATGTTAGAAATACCTTAAAGCTGGTGTTGTTGGTTACGTACTACTAATAATACGAATTACGTAATAATATTATTATTTGAATTTGAAGCTTTTTGCACAGAATATGACCAAGCGAGATACAACTTTCTCACTTGGCCATCCTCTCCACAAAATGCCTCAAAATGAGAGAATAGAAACTCTAAGTCACTGTTTTCAGAATGCTGTTGCTACTGGCCCGTGCACCACTACACCACTGTTATATCCATCACTTTTACGATCAAACGACCTTCCACTCGAATGTGTCGTCTGTCTCAAGATGCGATGCTCATGCAGCCGTCAAATGCGATTTTATCTACATTAAACTTAAGACCAAGAAGCCGAACACTTTAAAGTTGGGGAGAAATATTAAAATTTTGTTCTGTGAAGCTGTGAAGTTTTGCAAAGTTGTGTATCTATTGAATTTTTGACGAGAAGCGGAATAAAATAATGAACCATTAACATTTTACTGTGAGAAGTAAACATTGCTGTTTGTGAAAAAGTAATTGTGTAAGGAAAGGTCTAGAAGTGAAGAGAAATTTCCAGGAAGGCTTGGGTGCATTTTTAATCTGAAAGTTTATATTTCTATTGTCTTGCCAGACGTTGTTATAACAAGTTTACAGAACTTAAATCAATGTTTTAGCATACCCTTTCAACAGTTTGAATGAAACAACTTCTTTGGTGACAGTTTTAATTAATTTCACTGCTGTATAAGATAAAAGTGTAGTATACAAATTGTTTATCGACTTTTAGGACTGCAGTCCCAGGGCGTCGGGAATCCCGGGCGGATTTCCGGCCACCGTAGGCGCGGGCTTGCGGACGGTGAGCAATGGGTAGCTCACCGTCCGGTAAGGACCAGGCCCGGGTCGACGGCGTGTTGTATTCCACGCGCGCCTCAAAGAGATGTCGTCAGCACATATAGTAGGGGTCCACTAGGGCCGATGCCTGCCGGGGTCGCGGGAAGGTACTTATGGGTCACCGAGGCCCCCGCAACACAGGCAACAGGAAGGAATACGGGTGGGTTTTAGTCAGTAAGAGTCTGACACACCCTCCCGCTCCGACCAGAGCGGGAGAAGTTATTTGATGATATGCCACCCTCAAAAAAAAAAAAGGACTGCTGTTCAACTGAAAACGTTTTACTGTAGCTTAAACACAAGTTTTTAAAAGTGTCTAAGGCGTATATAAACTGCTCAGAAGCTACCTTTTCATCTTGTTTTAGATTTCCGAGTGAAAATCAATGTTTCATTGATTTTGAAAACCAGAGGACACAACTATTGCTAGTATTACTATTTTGAATAGAATAGAATAGAATAGAATAGCGTTTATTTGCAAATATGGGTAATACATAAGTAGATAGTAGTAGGTATAAATCAGTTCTGCCATATTTCACCATTCGGCATGCAAACATTTTCATTATACAAAATTGTTAAAATTTAAATTCTAATTTAAACATTAAATTAATTATTACATTCAATATCAAAAATTATTAAAATTCAAATTGTCATTAATACATTAACCTAATTATAACAAATATACCTACATTAAATAAAATGGTAAAACATTTAAATTGTCATTAACAGTATAATTATATAGGAATAAAAATCGTGGTCGAACATAAATAAACAAACAAACATTAAAATTCAGGTCATAGATATATGTAGCATTCCTCAAATAAATCACTAATAAATTATTTAAAACATTACAGGTATTCAGAAAACGTTTTGTCCGTTAAAAACTCAGTTACACTGTAGTATGTTTTATCTATCAGTAATTTTCGAAGTGTACTTTTGAAATGCACCGTTTTCAAATCTTTCCAAGCCCTTGGCAATTTATTATAAACAATTGGGGCCATGTAATAAATACTTTTGCGCATCATCGTAGTTTGACACGATACCTGATTTAATTTTGTATTGTCTCGCCTATTTCTTGGGAATACATCGGACAAACGTTCAAAACGATTTGGATTGTTCTTTACGAACACAGCTACTTCGAGAATATAAATACAGGGAAGTGTCAAAATGTTGTACTGCTTAAAATATGGCTTGCAACTGTCGGTGGTTTTAAGTTTGAGCATTGACCGGAGACATCTTTTTTGAGCCTTAAATGCTATCTCTTTATCGGTGGAGTTTGCCCAGAAAATGACACCGTAGCGCAAGTGAGATTCAGCTATGCCGTAGTAAGCCGCAAGAAGTGCTTTGGTATCGACTATGGATGATAACCTATACAAAGCATATGCCGACGAACTCAATTTTTTACACAATACCCCTACATGTGCTTTCCAATTTAAACTGCAGTCTATTTGTAATCCCAAAAATTTGGTAACAGTTACTTCATCAATATCGTCAGTTTTATAATGTATGTGAAGGTTAGGTACACCGGGCATACGTTGTCTAAAGTGCATTGTCTTAGTCTTACTTAAATTTATATTCAAATTATTTTTATCTAGCCATTTAATTAAATTGTCGAGAGAATTATTTATGTCTGTTTCATATGTATTTATGTTTTTACAGGGGATTGTAATGGTGCTATCATCAGCAAACATAGTTAAAGGGTGTTCAATGGACGTGGGCATATCATTAACATATAATATAAATCCAAACGGACCCACAACGCTTCCCTGTGGAACACCGAATTTAATTTTACGTTCTCGTGATCGTGATATCTCTTCATGTTTATTCATTACATTAATGCGACTAATCTCGGTTATCTGTGTTCTGTTTTCTAAATACGATTTCAAAAGTTCGAGCACGGTACCTCTTATGCCGTAGGATTCTAATTTATTTAACAATGTATTATAATGGACGTAATCAAAAGCCTGCGTCATATCACAAAAAATGGCACATATGGGGGATCCGAACCGCATACATAGTAGATATCTGCGGTTTCTAACTGCATTAAATTGTCAAGGGGTCAGTCAGTGCACCGCCGTGTCCTCGTGGAGGCGATCGGCGGCAGAGATCTCTCGCGTCCGGCCCTGGTTCAGGCCATGGTACGGAGCGAGAGGGCATGGGCAGCCGTCACCTCCTTCTGCGAAGCAGTAATGCTCGCGAAGGAGGAGGCGGGACGGTTGAGGGAAAGGCAAATTTCGCGCCCTCTCGCCCCTAGCCGCCGCTGGAGACGCCCTGGGCGTCGGGAATACCTGGCGGATTTCCACCGCAGGTGCGGCTTGCGGACGGTGAGCAATGGGTAGCTTACCGTCCGGTAAGGACCAGGCCCGGGTCGACAGCGCGTTGTATTCCACGCGCGCCTCAAAGAGTTGTCGTCAGTAAAAACGTAGGGGTCCACTAGGGCATCGGCTCTAGTGGACCCCTAGGTTTCCCGCGAACCCGGCAGGCATTGGCCTGCCGGGGTCTGCGAAGCAGTAATGCTCGCGAAGGAGGAGGCGGGACGGTTGAGGGAAAGGCAAATTTCGCGCCCTCTCGCCCCTAGCCGCCGCTGGAGACGCCCTGGGCGTCGGGAATACCTGGCGGATTTCCACCGCAGGTGCGGCTTGCGGACGGTGAGCAATGGGTAGCTTACCGTCCGGTAAGGACCAGGCCCGGGTCGACAGCGCGTTGTATTCCACGCGCGCCTCAAAGAGTTGTCGTCAGTAAAAACGTAGGGGTCCACTAGGGCATCGGCTCTAGTGGACCCCTAGGTTTCCCGCGAACCCGGCAGGCATTGGCCTGCCGGGGTCGCGGGAAGGTACTAAAGGGTCACCGGGGCTCCTAGCAACACAGGCAACAGGAAGGAATACGGGTGGGTTTTAGTCAGTAAGAGTCTGACACACCCTCCCGCTCCGCCCAAAGCGGGAGAAGTTATTTGATGATTTCCCATACAAAGAAAAAAGGGGTCAGTCAGTCAGAAAGATGAAGCTAGTTGTTCCCATTCCAAAGCGTACTAGGTACCTATGGAGAAGAGCGGACAAGAAACTCCACAGACATTCTTTTAAATCAAAATATGTTAACAAAATATTGGTTACATCATTTATGTTGAAATTATACATGTGAGAACGATGCAAAACGTTAAAAACGTCCGTAATAAAACAAAAAAAAAACAATTCTAAAAATTTTATTTTTATAATTGTTTTTTTTTTTTTCGTTTGATGATGATGATGATCATGACGTAACCAATATTTTCAAGGTTCCTACTGATGGCACCCGTTCACGAACATTACGCATGGATTAGCAAGATTCAGCTCAACCATTTTGAAGGCAGCTAAGTAAATCAATCCTTACGGTTCAAAGCTATTTTACGCTACATTTCACTGTTCGCGGTCACCAATCTGAATTTGCCTACATATTGGAAGACTTCCAGCATACTCGTACAAGGTATATAGAGGAAGCAATAATATTCGAGAAGACTGAGTGAGACAATGTTATACAACAACCAAGCTTTACAAAGGGAACAAGCATCCTGAGGCTTATCAGGAGAAATGCCATAATCCATACTTACGAGTAATACAGGTTGGTCAATTTGAAGGTGTAGAACTTTTAATTAAGACTATTTTAATTACAAACAAAGATATGTTCCTATAATTATTTAATTAAGGCTTTGCAATTTTGTATGAAAAAAAACATCCGCCAAACTCCACCTTTTTGTTGGTTTGAAATTTTTCGCATACTTTATTAGATGTTCTACTATCAGGGTCACAATATTCTGCTTTTAGTATCTGATGAATTTGGGGGTCATTTAATGTCAGCATTTCTTGGAATTTATTGTTTCGAACACATTGCACTAAAAGTTTTGAATATGTTTCGTGCTGTGTGGATTCTGGCTCCATTTTTTTGGAACCACGTATTTTCTACGTCTTTTTTTTTGGCTGGGAATTCATCTAATAACTTCTCCTGCTCTGGGCGGAGCGGGAGGGTGTGTCAGACTCTTACTGACTAAAATCCGCGCGTATTCCTTCCGTTGCCTGTTTTACCAGGGCCTCGGTAACCCTTTCGTACTTTCCCGCGAAATTTTACAAGCTTAGCAATTATTTTTTTGAAAGCGTATTCTGTCAATGTTTACTATTTACATATCAAAATGACATCACTACATTCTATAAGTATCGGTTTATTTCCGAAATAGATAACACTGCAGCCCATATGATTTTATCTCCATACAATAAAACACAAAACTTAAACGTAAACTTTAAATTGGTCTCATATACATTTGGTGAAGATCTGATGAGGATCTTCGGCGTGATGAGCAGAAAAGCTCCTCAAAATGCAGTGAATTGCTCACTTTTAGATTTTTACCAGTGGAATCGACCCTTTAACTACTAGGTAGGGATGGATTAAGCACCTGGGGCCACCTCACCACAAAACTAGGCTAAGGCGTTACCTCTGCCAATTAACAACTGTTAGTTAATTTTTGTAGCGGGCTTACAAATATTTACTCATTATTATTCCGGTTTTTGTAGTTGGCTTACAAATATTTACTCATAATTATTCCGGGTTTTGTAGCTGGCTTACAAATATTTACTCATAATTATTTCGGTTTTTTGTAGCTGGCTTACAAATATTTGCTAATAATTATTCCGGTTTTTAAATTCGAATTTGACTTATTGAACGTTGTCGTGTTTTTTTGATAGGAAAAAAGTAGGTCAGTCACCAAACAAAGCGTTGGTAGAATAAAATATTTCGGACCCAAACGCTAAAATTACAAGTTACAATTATTACAAGTTATTTTTCTGCGAACAAAATCTTAGTAAATGTCCAGTTTTAAATAAATTTTGTAGGTTGGGGAAAAAGTATTTTCGCATTATAGTATGTAAGAACTTGTAATAAAATCTCTTTGGGTATACTATTTGTATCTGGCTGGTTTTGGTATCATTGAAAGTTTAAATTTTAAAGAACATAATTCCAAATTCAAATTTGGAAAATGTGTGATTTTCATTTGTTTTTCGTACCGTCAAGATGAGTGAATCTAATGAAGAAATTCGATACATTTTAAAATTTTACTACAAAAAATGTAAAAATGCAAAGCAAGCCGCGAAAAAAATTTGGGATGTTTATGGACCTAGTGCAGTGTCTGTGAGAGTAGCACAAATTTGGTTTAAGCGTTTTCAATCCGGAAATTTTGATGTCAAAGATGCACGTCGCTCTGGTCGCCCTATTACGCATAAAATGGATGTCATTTTTGAAAAAGTGGAGCAAGATCGGCATATCAGTAGTTACAACGTAGCTGAAGAACTGGGAATTGACTACAAAACAGTTTTGGTGCATTTGAAAGAAACTGGGTACACAAAAAAGCTCGATATTTGGGTACCTCACGAACTCACTGAAAGAAACCTAATGAACCATGTACTCATTTGTGATTCTTTATTACGACGTAATGAAACCGAACCATTTTTGAAGAAGCTGATAACTGGTAATGAAAAGTGGATCACGTACGACAAGAACGTACGAAAAAGTTCGTGGTCAAAGGCCGGTCAGGCTTCACAGACTGTGGCGAAACCCGGGTTAACTGGCAACAAGGTGATGCTGTGTGTGTGGTGGGATTGGAAGGGCATTATTCATTATGAGCTGTTACCACCAGGCAGGACCATCGATTCTGAACTCTACTGCAAACAACTGATGAGATTAAAGCAAGAAGTTGAGAGAAAGCGGCCGGAATTAATCAACAGAAGGGGTGTGGTTTTTCATCATGATAACGCTAGACCTCACACATCTTTAGCCACTCAGCAAAAATTAAGAGTGTTTGGCTGTGAGGTGTTAATGCATCCGCTGTATAGTCTTGATCTTGCACCTTCAGATTTCCACCTGTTTCAGTCTCTTCAGAATTCTTTAGGCAGTGTCAGGTTAACATCACGAGAGGACTGCCAAAACCAATTGTCGCGGTATTTTGATCAGAAGTCCCAAAATTTCTATAGCAATGGGATCATGTCCCTACCTACAAGATGGCAAAAAATTATCTAACAAAATGGTACCTACACACTTTAGTTAAATGTAAATAAACTATATTAAAAACTGTTTTGAATTTTCTTAAAAAATGCGAAAAAACTTTTTCCCCATCCTATTATAATACTACTCGTGCGTGATAAGTTGGGACCTGCTAGGAATGCGACTCCCCGCCCGCTTCCCCTGCACTTCCCCGATGGCGCCCGTATTGTACCGTTCGCATCACTATTTTTTACTAGGGTTTTTAGTCTCGTACTGGCCTACGCCTGGCCTAAGAGACGAATGAATCGCAATTAATTGTAAATTTATCGGATACCTCTTCGTCAAGTGATTATAGTGAGACTGAGGACGAAGAACAACCTCTAGAAGGCATAAATCCACTAAGTAGTGACGAAGATGAGATAATGTAAATAATAGATAAAATAAATGTATAAACTTAAACATTGTATTTTTATTCATTACAAAACCATAGTCAACACTTTCGGTGATACATAATTAAATACCTAGTGTCCTATTTTATTCAAATAGTGTAAAAAAGATTAGATAAAAAGCAGCGTCCTCCCTGAGTAACATAATAAATTAGGTTAAAAAAAACGAAGACGAAGCCGCGGGCGGCTGCTTGTTATGTTCGCTTTTTTGCGGGCGGTACAAACACGCCAATATGACGTCACCGCGCTCAGGTCCCAACTTATCGCGCACGGGTAGTAGTTGCAAAAAAGTTTGTGCTCGCGAGGTTTACTGTTCGCAGAACTTCTAGTCTTATTAATAGTGCTTAACGAACTTGCCACATTTTAACTAAATAGTGGATATCAAAGAACCGTAAACAACAAAAAATGGTACCACCATGGCAATGGTAATGGTATCACTATCCATTCCATGGTTGCCGGGAAGAGATCGCAGTAAGCGATAAAGCCGCCCATTGTAAATTTTGTAGTGTATATTTTTTCTATTTTTTTATAATGTATCTGGTGTACAAAAAAGTATATATAAAATAAATAATAAGTAACCAAAAAACTTTTATAAATTCGAATTGGAGTATAAATGCGACCCTTACTGTGTCTATACTTCTGGTACCTTTTCACGGCTTAACAACGGCTGAACACGTTTCGATGAAATTTGGCACAAAGGTTAACTACACATAACGTCACGCCTCGTTTCCCCGAAGGGTTGGGCAGAGGTGTACCTATAGTACACCAACATTTCGCCAGTTATGTTTTTAAGTCCCATGGGTCGGCGTTTCCTATCTGACTACTCTGAGAAGAAAGGCTGAAACAAACTCAGAGGTCACAGTCTCCTTTAAAGACATAATCTTAGCCATGTAGATTGGTGTCTGAAAGGGTCCTTTTGAGGAAAGAACCACACAGATTGAGTGGACCTGTCCAGTCAGTGCACGCATTTGTCAGTAATCGTGCAGCTCAACTTAGAACTTATGGAGCTCAACGATTCGACGAACAATACCAAAGAAAGAACATTTAGGTAGGCCGCATAAATTACTCAATGGGAAATCATCAAATAACTTCTCCCGCTCTGGGCGGAGCGGGAGGGTGTGTCAGACTCTTACTGACTAAAACCCACCCGTATTCCTTCCTGTTGCCTGTGTTGCCAGGGGACTCGGTGACCCATAAGTACCTTCCCGCGACCCCGGCAGGCATCGGCCCTAGTGGACCCCTACATTTGTGCTGACATCTCTTTGAGGCGCGCGTGGAATACGACGCGCCATCGACCCGGGCCTGGTCCTTACCGGACGGTGAGCTACCCATTGCTCACCGTCCGCAAGCCCGCGCCTACGGTGGTCGGAAATCCGCCCGGGATTCCCGACGCCCTGAGCGTCTCCTGCGGCGGCTAGGGGCGAGAGGGCGCGAAACGTGCCTTTCCCTCAACCGTCCCGCCTCCTCCTTCGCGAGCATTACTGCTTCGCAGAAGGAGGTAACGGCTGCCCATGCCCTCTCGCTCCGTACCATGGCCTGAACCAGGGCCGGACGCGAGAGGTCTCTGCCGCCGATCGCCTCCACGAGGACACGGCGGTGCTCTGCCCAAGCCGGGCAGACCTCCACCGTATGCTCCACCGTGTCCTCTGGGCGATCCACACAGTGGTAACACCCGGACGTTTCCTCCCGCCTTATCCGACACAGGAACCTCCCGAAGCTGCCGTGTCCGGTGAGGACCTGTGTCAGGCGGAAGGTGAGGACGCCGTGGCGCCTCTCCAGCCACTCCTCAAAGAGGGGACTTATCGCCGCAATCTTCCAGACTAAACGCACGCAAACTGCCAGACTATGATTAATACTAAATGAGAAAGAAAAAAAACAACAATGACCCACATAGGCAATTAGAATAATAATAATTACATTCACAATAATTGAAAACAATATAATACTTTACAAGTAAATATTAAATTCCAAACAATATATTGAACTCCAAAAAGTAAATATGTCAAAAGTGTATATAAATATAATAAAAGTTCCAGTATGCAATAAATGGAGCAGCTTAATCCCAAGCCTTTTTGTCCTCAATATAATCTTTAACGGTATAAAAGGCTTTCTGGCACAATTTACTTTTAATAAATGATTTGAATTTATTAAGGTAAGACTGGTTGTCAGACTTTGGGGGTTCGGACGCCCCGTAACGACTGCCACAACTACCTGCCTACCTTCTGTCTTCTACTTTCTCGTCGCTTCCTTATTAAAGTTATAATTATGATTATGACTCGCAGCGCCCGTGCTCGCCTCGAAGAGTCCAAACTCAATCAGGCTTTGAGCGAATTAAAGGCGTCAAAGGAGTCCTGTGACCAACTAAATAAGGAATTAGATGACAATGAAAGGGTGCTCTTTGATGCCCATGAAAAGAATAGGAAGTTAAAAACTGAAATGGCTCAGATATATACTCAATACACTGATGCCATAGAAGAACGGGATAGACTTCGGCTTGTTGTAGACGGGTTCAGCCAATGTAGCATAGAGTATGAACAAACTCTTAGTCATAAACATTTTCTACAACAGCAGCTACATGAGGCTCAAAGTCAAATAACAGAACTTCAGACTACAAATCATAACATCACTGCCTCGCTGAATCAAAGTCTATTCAATGAGTTGATGCCTATTGCCCCGTCCATGGTTTCTACCATCAACCCCTCTTGCACAATAGATTTGACTGGTGATGATTCAAAGTCAGGTAATTCAATGCGGGTAGTCACCAGTAAGAACAAACTTAAAAAATACATAAAAATTAATAAATACATTGTTAAAACACAAAAGATGGTTAAAAGGCAAAAGTTCTTTATTAAAAATGTTAAACTTAATAGAGAAAGGCTAAACTTACTGAAACAATTAGATATGTATTCTTTTAATTTGGAACAAAGTACCAGGAGGTACAACATTGATACAGAGTACTTGCAATCTGAACTTGACCATTTACAGGAGAAACTTAGTTCAATGACTAACAAATATAATACCTCTGAAGATCTCATGAGGGAATATGTGTTGGCAATGAATGAGCTGGTATACTCACAAAAAAACAACTGTGAGCATTGTCAAACACCATCCAATGTACTTACACCGGACCATTCATTGACAAGATTGAATACCACCTTACCGCAGCCCTGTGTTGATTTGACATTTCCTGCTATTAATAGTTCCAATAAACAATCTAAACAAAGTGTAAAAAATGATATAGTATTATTTTGTGATGAAATTGGAAAGGACTTAGGCCACTTGTTGACAGATGAATATCCGGGACACTCCATAATAAATTACTGTATGCCTGGTTGTTCTTTATTTGATATTATGAAAAAAATTATTAAATGTAACTTCAATAAGGACACTACTTTATTAATTTTTATGGGTAATAGGGGAAATGTGAACAAAGGAGAATTGCTCCAATATTATAGAACATTGTGTAATCTTAGTTTAAGAAAAATTGTGTTGTTTACATTTCCTTATAGTAACAGTTTGCCACAGGAAGAAAATAAGTTAAGATTTGATATTAATTTGACATTGCATAATTTGACATTTAATAATAATCAATTCCATTTAATTGATACTAACAATTATGTTGGTAATAATTTGTATTTGACAAAAGATAGATATAATATTATTATGTACTATCTTTCTAACTTTTACAAAAGACAGATAGCTGTGTCGCTATCATATTTTTTTTCTATCTCAGCCAAAAATTTGGCTAAACAACTTGCTTCTTTTGAGCAATGCAATGATATTTTAAATAATTCTGCCAATCATTTGGCATCAACTAATGACATTGATTATCATTTAAATTAGAAATTAGGACAATAGAGGAAACCTCTTGCTTAACAAATGAAGATAATTTAAATAAAGGTTTAAATCATCTTAATGTTACACAAAGTTCTTTAATATCACACCCATCAAATTGCAGTAACCTAAATAAATGTAATAATAATACTCTAAAAATCGTTCATCAAAATATACAGGGTGTGATAGGTAAGGAATTGGAACTGGAGCTGTTCATGAACTGTAATTATATTGATATCCTATGTGTAACTGAACATTGGTTAAAAGTCCACCAGTTCATGTTCAGCTTTAACAACCACCAGGTTGCCAGCTCGTTCAGCAGAGTTAATATGATACGTGGTGGCTCTCTAATAATTGTTCGTAACAATATGAAATTTAAAGAACGTAAGGATATTGTGAGCCTCTCTGTTGAGCGAGTTATTGAAATAGCTTGCATTGAGCTTGAGCAGTTCATTGTAATGAGCGTGTACAGGCCCCCATGTGCTTCATATGATATTTTCAAGAAATATATGGAAGAAGTATTATTAAAGACTTGTAACAGTAATAAAACACTTGTTGTCTGTGGAGATTTCAACATTAATATATTGGAAAAATCTGCTGCAGTAAATAAATTTATAACTTTATTAAAATCCTATAATTTGTACAATACATTCTTTGAGCCAACTAGAATAACTGCCACTAGCGCTACCTGTATTGACAATATTTTTACAAATTTAAGACCTTCTAGCCATTCAATTGTGAATGAGTTGGACTCTGATCACTGTGGCCAGTTGGTCACTTTCCCTCAGAAAATAATCAGAGTTCAAAGAAAACTTATGAGTTTTATTCCTGTTAACACAAGTCGCTTAGAACAATTTAAAAATAATTTAATGGAAAAACTACCGGGTTTGCCTTATCACACTGACCCGGACCAAGCATATACTTTACTATTTAACCTCATCAATTGTGAATTTAGGAAGGTATTCACCTCAAAAACATTGCCTGTTTATGATCGCGTTATATTTAGTGACTGGGCAACACCAGGTATTTACAAAAGTAGGTTGAGGTTATATGAACTGTATCATGAAAAAACATATAACCATGATGAAACTTTTAAAGAATTTGTTAAGAATTATTCTAAAACTTTTAAAAGAGCCTGTTCCTCAGCAAAAGCCATACACATTAAAAATAAAATAAAATCTTCTGGAAATAAAATTAAAACAACTTGGAATATTATTAATTCTGAAACGGGAAGAACGACAGTACGGAATCGTGACTTCCATCTAAAAATCGATGATGCAGATATTAGGGCAGACGTGGAGGTGGCAACAGAGTTTGAAAACTTCTTCACTAATATTCCCTTTTTAACAACCAAAACTCTGTCATCGTCGTCCTCCACTTCTGCTTACTCAATACTAAAAGAATGTGTACCAGAATGTGATAAACACTTTAAATTCACAGTTGTTAGCCCTAAAGACATTTTGGAATCTTTTAAAGAACTTGATGTAAAAAAAACTACTGATCTTTGGGGATTATCAGTACATACAATGTCTTCAATAATTGATGTTATTTCACCCTTTTTAGCAATTGTTTTTAACTCTTGTATTGCATCTGGTATATTTCCTGATCTGATGAAACTTAGCAAAGTGATTCCACTGTTCAAATCTGGCAGCACAACTGATCCCACGAATTTTCGGCCTATTTCGATATTACCTACATTGAGCAAAATCTTTGAAAAAATAATTTTAAAACAAATGTTAGGACATTTCAATTCATGTAATTTATTTCATCTGAAACAGTTTGGTTTTACGAAGGGTCGTTCAACTACAGACGCGGGCGTGGAATTGCTGAAGAGCATTTTCGAGGCTTGGGAGGAGTCGCAGGATGCTCTTGGCATTTTCTGCGACTTGTCTAAGGCCTTCGATTGCGTCCATCATGATACTCTCATCAGGAAACTGCACCACTATGGTATGAGGGACAGGGCTCTCGACCTTCTGACTTCCTATCTTAATAATAGAATTCAGAGGGTTGATATAAATGGCAAGAGATCTGCAGGATCTGCGGTCACTATGGGCGTTCCGCAGGGTTCAATTCTAGGTCCATTCTTGTTTCTAATCTATATAAATGACTTACCTTATCACATAAGGGATAATCACAAGATTGTATTGTTCGCAGATGACACTTCCCTCATTTTTAAAATCAAACGACTGCTGGTCAACTTTGAACATGTTAACGATGCACTCTCTAAAGTTGTCCATTGGTTTAATGTAAATAATCTTCTCCTGAACGAAAAAAAGACTAAACTTATTAAATTTTCAACGCCAAATGTCAGGCAGCTAACTACCAATGTTCAACTTAATGGAATAGAGTTGGACCCTGTTGAGTCGACAGTTTTTCTTGGAATAACTATTGACGCTAAATTACAATGGCGCCCACACATAGAAAAATTGTCAGGAAGGCTAAGTTCGGCCGCCTATGCTGTTAAAAAAATTCGACAGATAACCGATGTAGATACGGCCAGAATTGTTTATTTTAGTTATTTTCATAGTCTTATGTCCTATGGGATTCTTCTCTGGGGAACCTGTGCGGACATTAATACCGTCTTTGTTTTACAAAAAAGGGCTGTTCGAGCCATTTACAACCTAGGTCCAAGAGATTCCCTTCGAGAAAAATTCAAAGAAATAGATATTCTGACTGTAGCCTCTCAATATATATTTGATAATCTTATGTATGTACACAAAAATATATCAAATTTTAAGAAAATGTCCGATATCCACAGTTTAAATACCAGGAATAAACATAATCTTGCTGTACTACACACTCGCCTCCACAGAGTAGGCAACTCGTTCATGGGTCAATGTATACGCTTTTACAACAAACTTCCTATTGCTATTCGAAATTTACCCATTAAACGATTTAAAAGCTGTATTAAAACCAAACTTTGTAAAAAGGGGTACTATAAAATTTCAGATTATTTAGAAGACAAAAAAGCTTGGGATTGAGCTGCTCGCTCTGATAAGCTTTGTGCTAAAACCATTAAATTTGATATTTAAATTATGCAAAATCATCATTATGTACAACTATATGTACATATTGACATTGATGAATATTATAAGCAAAATTAAGTGAATATTTATGTATGTACCTTGAAAAGTATTATATTACTTTAATTATTGTGAATGTGAGCACTATGTGGGTCATCTTTATTTATTTCGTTGTTTTTTTTTTTTTTTTTTTCTCTTAGTTATGGTCTGGCATTTTGAGTTCTTTATGCGGCCAAACCAATTGTCCTTTCCTTGGTATTGTTCGTCAAGTCGTTGAGCTCCTTAAGTTTTGAGTTGAGCTACACGATTACTGACAAATGCTTGCACTGACTGGACAGGTCCACTCAAATTTGTGTGGTTCTTTCCTCAAAAGACCATTTCAGACATAGATCTACATGGTCCTCACATGATCTGACCAAGATTATGTCTGGACTTTAAAAGAGACTTTGACCCTTGAGTTTGTTTCGCCATTTCTTCTCAGGGGTAGTCAGATAGGAAATGTCGACTCCATCTAGCTTATTTTTTAATATGACGTGTAAAAGTGATTCTCATATCCTATTTACAGAATAAACAATTTCATTTCATTTCATTTCATTTCATTTCATTTCATTTCATTTCATTTCATTTGTCAAAGATCCACGAATGACAGCCGGGACCAACGGCTTACCGTGCTTTCTGAGGCATGAAGTGGTCTCGATATGTAAAGATGGTCACCCTTCCGCGGCAAGTATAGCTTAACCTGATCGATCGACCCGTGTGACTGGTATTACTTAGCCACGAGCCCCTCACAGAATAAAAGTAAACACGACTTAATTATTAGGGTTCTGATCACTTAAAATAGTAACAATTTTTTTCTAAATATGGCCTTACTGAGTAATATCAGTTGAGCCCATTAAAATTTGCCCATTGTAGGTGTCAACTAAACTTTGATAACTACGTATAACTAACTATGACCTGGGTTAAGATAAAGGATATTTTTTTTACGTTTCCAAAGAATAATTTTTGACCTCCACACGGGCCGTAGTCGCGGGCAAAAGATAGTGGTTTAGTAAATCTTCTCTCCCTTAAGTCATCTTTATTGAATGCTTGTCTATTACGAGTCTTGAAAGCTCTTCAACAGGCATGGCTTCAGCCCACTTCTTGATGTTGTTGAGCCAAGATATACAGACAAACTAGCAACTAATTTTATCAAAGCAAATCCTAATTCTAATTAATATTATAAATGCGAAAGTGAGTTTGTTTGTTTGTTACGCTTTCACGCTAAAATGGCTGAACGGATTAGGATGAAATTTGGCACATGGGTAGACCATGACTTGGATTAGGACATAGAATACTTTTGTCTCGATATCTCCACGGAATCAAGACTTATGTGGGTGAAACCAGTGCAGGTAGTTATATATAACTTAAGGCGCTGACAAGACCCAATTGACTAAAATAGGCTTCTCTTAAGAAAAAAAATTGCCAGATCTATATAGTTTGTGGTAGCGGAAAAAATATATGTTAATTTTGAACATATTTCCCAGAACTTGGTTGTTACCAAAACACGTTTTGAAAAAAAATCTCGATACAGACTAACGTTAAACTAACCTCTTACCTTGAGTTCTAATTCAAAATATCTGCATTAAATATCAACATAGGTTACGTATTTAATTAATAACAAGAACGACTTATTTGAATGCAAAACTTGGTTGTTTTTATTTTCGATTAGTCAATCAATTTTGAGTAAATAGATAATTGCTTCATATTTTGCAATAAATTACAAGCGTTGTGTCATCGCGCTTCTCTTTCTTTTCTATGCAATCTGACAGTGACCGCGGTTTAGGTGTTGTCAGCGTCTTAAGAGGAGAACCGATCGGTCCTGTAACAATCAGTATCAAATTAACTACCCAACTCTGTAGCTATTGACGTAAAATTATTGGTACTAAATATTATTATTGCGATTCCAATTAAGATTGGGAGAGGGTTCTGTATAATTAACCAGATCTGAAATACATGGAAGTTACTACCGACCTTTTATGTCAATGCAAATTGAGGCCATTGAATGCTATAAATATAACATTATTAAGTAGCAGTAACTTTTTTGGATATTTAACTATATACTTTATATAAAAAAAAATATTAGGGTTGTTCTTCCGCGACTTACGAGTTGTAGGTCGTAAGTTCGAACCCAGACAGGCGCTTTACTTTGTGTAAATTATTTCATCACCACTGCTCTCAAAACGGTGAAGGAAAACATCGTGAGGAAACCGGCATGTCCTAGAACCAAAAATTCAAAGACATGTGACATGTACCAACCCGCATTGGGCCCGCGTGGTGGATTAAGGCCCTCTTCCTCTCACAGAGAGGAGGCCTGTGTCCCAGCAGTGGGAACATTATAGGCTTATGTATAGGGTTGTTCGCAGCAGCGCGTTCAGATGTCTTCTTTGCAATCATGTGTAAAAATTCCGCGTCACTACTGCGTCGGATTCGAGACAGCGACAGCAGTCTCCGGAGCATTGTTGCTATTGAGACTGAAAGCCACCTGATGGGACACCTGCGTAGTGCGTGTATTTTTGCCGAGTGTCTCCAGTAGGCTTAGCATGACGCTTTCTATTTCTTCGAAGAAAAGACACGGTTCTTTCTATACAAAGTGACATTTCGTTTCTCCTTTTTTGACATCCCACCGTAGAAATCCTTGTACATAAAAAATGACCTAGACAAAGATCGTTAGAAACGGAAGGCAAAATGACAGATTGTAAAAGGATTTCTACGGTGAGATGTCAAAAATGGAGAAACGAAATGTGACTTTGTATGGTAAGAGCCGTGTCTATTCTTCAAAGATATAAAGCGTCATGCTGAGCCTGCAGAAGGCATAATAGATATACGTATTCCTTAAGTTGCGTTGTGTTGTATTATTATTGTTTTTGAATAAATAAAAATAAATAATGGAAATGCCGGGAGGGAGGGAGGGAAGAGGGGCTTGTGGCTAAGTAATAACAGCCGCACGGGTCGATCGATTAGGTTAAGCTACGCTTGCCGCGGTTGGTCCGTGGATGGGTGACCATCTTTACATACCAAGACCCCTCCGTGCCTCGGAAAGCACGTTAAGCCGTTGGTCCCGGCTGTCATTTGTAGATATTTTACAGTCGTTACGGGTCGTCAGAAGCTCGAAAGTCTGACAACCAGTCTTACCAAGGGGTATCGTGTTACCCAGTAACTGGGTTGTGAAGGTCCAGCTGTATCCGGTAAGACTAGAAGCCGACCCCAACATAGTTGGGAAAAGGCAGGCAGATGATGAATGGAAATGCCGGGAGGGGACGCCCCAGAAAGACATAATATATGTATATTGACCTCATTGGTGATGTTCTTCAAAAACGTCAGGTGCGTAGTACTCGCTACCTGGTGTGAGTGTATGGCCAGATGTATGAGTGTAAACGAAGCAAAACGAGTATGTACGAGTAAGTAGCGTAGCAGGTGGGGTTCTATAGCTACCTCCGCTTCAACGAGCTCATAAAGACAGTACGCAACCATGCTGCCTTTGCGCTCGGTCGCCTCCACTATCTTATAAATACACGTAGTAAACTAGCCCTTAAGTCAAAGGTGCGAATTTACACCACGTGTATTCGCCCCATTATGACATATGCGGGCGTCGTGTTGGCACACGCCAAGCCTTCACTTTTAAAAAAAATGCAAGTCCTCCAAAATCGATTCATGCGAAAAGCCACGGGCAGCCCCTGGTTTGAACGCAATGATCAATTACATGTCGATTTAAAATTGCCAACCATCAGGCAATTTCAAACGCTTTTTTGATTCTGCTACCACGCACACTAATCCACTGGTGGCAGCAGCTACCAGTTACACTACCTCACGCATTTCACGCACACGACGACCAAAACTTGCACTAACCGACAAAGATGACGACATCTCTCTCTACCAAGAGAGTATTAAGTTAGCCCATCAGAAACAAAAACACACCACACTGACCTCCCGTACTCGACGGCGAGTACCTCCGCGAGCTAGGTTAAAAAGAGTAAAAAGTCACTCCCCCGACCCTTGAAACCGCCCGCCCGCGCAGAGCAAGTTAATTCAAATAATATCCCCAATAATAATATAACACAGATACGACAAGTCCCCGCTTGCTCAGTAACCGGTAGCGCCCTAAGCCGAGGTTCGAGTCCCACTATGGGACACCCTTAGCTGTGCTGCCTAATTTTAATTTAAATAGGTGAGAGGCCCTTCCGGCCCCACCGAAACCCGGTAAAGCAGTCGAGGACCCCCGCGGGACCACTGCATAAAAGCCATAATCAAAAAACTGAGTTTATGTATGTATGTTATGTAAAAATAAATAAATGATTAATTCACGCACAGTTGAAAAAAATAAAAAAAAAAACAAAAAAAACTGCGCAAGAGTTCCTAACATAGCGAAAATGAGCACTAAGGAAGGATTTTTAAGAATAAAACTTCTATACAAACTTTTCATCACCTGTTTAACCAAAGGCTTAAATAGGTGATGAAGTTCATATTTTTTTCCGCTAGGAAATTCTATCGGCGCAAGGCATATAACTGAATATTTCTTGAATTACAGGACATGTCTTTTGTCATAATTTGATAACATAGAGTCAAAAAGTTGAGCCCAAAGTGGTGTAGCTCAGTAAACCAGACCTAATATATGTATAATAGATCCACAACTCGATCGTACACCCCACAAACCACAATCACAAACGCAAAGCGATCCTACCACAATGAATAATGTATCCAGTCTCCATGTTACTCATATCATATTCAAGTGAACTCTTTGATTGAGATAACACCCCGTGATTGCGTTAGATATTCCACTTCAGCTCCAACAAAGGTTTATTTTAATTGTAAAGTTGGGTTTGAAGATAAGACAAGCGGGTACTGTCTGCTTCTGAAACTAGGTTACGTTAGCATGTAGATGGTTTTTCTTTAATCTTAGAAGTTTTTGTCTGTCTGTACTTTAGATTTGAGTTCGTATTTGGAGCTTTTTTTTTGTGGGAAATTATCAAATAACTTCTCCCGCTCAGCACACCTAATTGTAATTAGCCATCGACCGACGCCTTTGAACATGTGGAATAGCAAAGGCATCTCAGATGCGTTGCCATACCTCAGACAAAGCCGAAATGTCATAAGGACTTGTTATTACACTGGCAACCTAACCCTTCAAATTCTTCGATTTGTTTTAATGTTTTCTTTTTTTGGGTCATAAAATAATTTCTCCCGCTCTGCGCGGAGCGGGAGGGTGTGTCAGACTCTTACTGATTCAAACCCGCCCGTTTTCCTTCCGTTGCCTGTGATGCCAGGCACCTCGGCAACCCTTTCGGACTTTCCCGCGTCCCCGGCAGGCATCGGCCCTAGTGAACCCCTATACTTGTGCTGACTACTCTTTGAGGCGCGCGTGGAACACAACGCTCCCTCGACCCGGGCCTGGTCCTTATCGGACGGCGAGCTACCCATTACTCACCGCCCGCAAGCCCGCGGAAATCCGCTTGGGATCCCCGACGTCCAGGTCGTCTCCTGCGGCGGCTAGGGGTGTGAGGGCGCGAAGTTTGCCTCTCCCTCACCCGTTGAGCCTCCTCCTTCGCGAGAATTACTGCTTCGCTATTTGGGGCTAGGTTGTAACTTTGGGACTTTGGGGCCATAGAAGGAGAGAGGACCCTCCTCTCTCCTTCTATTCGACCCAAAAATTAGCATTGCACTTAGCAGATGCATCTACATCTTTTTAAATGTCGCAGCATCATGCTGAGGTAGGAGCCCTTTGGCCTCGTAGAGGACTTTCTGTTTTTTACGTTCTTTTTATTGAATTTTGTTTTTTTTTTATTTTTATGATTGTGTTTAGTTTAGTTTGTGATCTTCCCGTGGGAGTCACAGTTACTACTTTTAACCGACTGCGCGACGCAAAGGAGGGTAATGTTTTTATCAGCCTAAATATGTATGTTTGTTCGTTTGTGGCGCTCTAGAGGCCAAACGCGTGGGCCGATTTTGATGATTATTACGTCAATCGATTTATCTTACTCTTGAAAGTATCACTAAATACATGCCAGTAATCACAAATCAATATGGCGACAACCAGACGCTATATTGTGAAAAAGAAAAAATGGAAGTCGACGAACTATGTCAAGTGGGGTATCTTTGCATAGGTATTTGAAAGTCATCTTTAGGTTTCTGTAATTATTTTGAATGACCATATAAGTTAATTAAAGTTGGCTAGCAACCATTCTCACTCAAATTTTCGAAACTTATAATAAAGCTGTGATAAAGTTCTTAAATAATCGTTTAAATAGGTCTTATTAAAGTTAAAAAAATAATTAAAAAATCAAGAAACCTGACTGCAATAGGACTTGTTCAATTTAAGAAGATGCCTCCGACTGCATGAGATTGTTTATAGTATTAAGTTATATTTATCTTGATTCCATCTTTATTAAAGTTTACTTTTTAGGCAGTCAGGTTTTTGATTTCTATCTGTGAATGGACTATGTTAATACCAGTGAAAGGATGCAGTCCATTCTTTAAAATAATCCAGTCACGTTGCAAGTCACCCAGGAAAATAAAAAAAATCGTATTTTCTTTATTAAGACGCACTATCTGTCTGTAAAGTCGGTTTACGGACGATAATTTTATGTGATAACGAAAGAGAGATGCGTCACAAGCCGAACGCTTAGTCCGATCGTGCCTCTCTAACGCTAGTTCCGCGCTCTCGCTTGCACGCTCGGCTCAGGCGGAACGTGACAATGAGTCCTGCTTTTTCGTGCATGCAGCCGGCGTTCATCGATTTATAAGACATTATCACGTCAAAAACAATATTCAACGTGACATGCTGGAGGCACCAACAAATATAACAGAATACGAGTATATATAAATTACATTAATTTTACTTAGGGTGACACAATAGGCGGTCTTATCGCTAAAAGCGATCTTTTAGAGTCAACCTTTGGATGGATTCAGAGATATTTACAATAAATACATACATACACAAAGCATATTAAACTTATCTATGTAATATATTCAATAATACGAGTAATTATGAAACAAGTGCAAGGAACAAAAAAATAAAAATATGTTTAAGGAGAGAGATAGTGATTTTTTTACAGATAAACATACTTGACATAACAGAATGATTTTTTCCTGCACTACAAAAGTTCAAAGCATCTCCAATTGTCATTTTCGTTACAAGAACTCCACATTCTTCTCAAATCAGTGGTACCCAGACACTTCCCAGTGCAGTTATAAGCGCATGACGTAACACTAGTGTTGGTTTCCGTTATCCGTCCAAGCTCCGTCCGGCCATGTTTGTCGGCCACTCACTTTTATTGGATCCGGCTTTCGGCCGCGGATATTACGCGGTGGCAGTAACTAGATCGTGAAATATTCGGTTATTGTTTGCCTAGTTATTTTATGGGTACAAGTTTTGAAGAATGTTTTCGGCTTTCGGCTGTCATCTGATATTCGACTTAATGTACTGGTTGATACAGTTATGTAGTTCTGTTATTGAAGTCTTGAAACTCTCTATATGGATTTTATTTGAATTGTAGTCGTAAATAGGTCAGACGTGTGGAATGGAATGGCGTTGTATTTCTGGGTTTTGGTCAAGTTTTGTGTTATATTGTATGGAGATAAAATCATATGGGGCTGCAGTGAAATAAACCAATACTTATAGAATGTAGTGATGTCATTTTGATATGTAAATCGTAAACATTGACAGAATACGCTTTCAAAAAAATAATTGCTAAGCTTGTAAAATTTCGCGGGAAGGTACAAAAGGGTTACCGAGGCCCCTGGCAACACAGGCAACGGAAAGAACACGGGTGGGTTTTAGTCAGTAAGATTCTGACACACACTCCCGCTCCGCCCAGAACGGGAGAAGTTATTTGATAATTTCCCACCCAAAAAAAAAAGCTTGTAAAATTATATAAAAATATAGGTACACTAGCTGTTGCCCACGACTTCGTCTGCGATCCGGATGAAATGTAGCCTATATCCTTTAAAAAAAAAAAAAAAAAATCTGCTCAGCCGTTTTAGCGTGAAAGCGTAACAAACAAACAAACTCACTTTCGGAATTAAGATTGATTTTTGTAACTGAACTTTAAATGTCCAAAACTCCCCCCTTTTTTGAGTGGGATATTAAAATATAAGTTCTCCCGCTCTGGGCGGAGCGGAAGGGTGTGCCAGACTCTTGCTGACTAAAACCCACCAGTGTTCCTTCCGTTGCCTGTGTTGACACCCACCCACGGTATCCTTTTCGGAAAAACTGCACCCTAACTGCGTCACACACTATCAATCACAATCTAAAGAAAGAAAGAAAGAAAAAGTATTCACATTAAACTAAAAAACACTCATATAAACATAAAAAAAAACAAAGTAAAATTAAAATAAAAATAAAAAAGTCCTGTACGAGGCCAAAAGGCAATCTGAATTATTTTGAAGTATACTGCTAATCCATTGCATTGCTGTTCAAAAATTTGTCTGCTCAACAAAGCAAGTAAGGGCGCGTTCCCACTATGTCGTAACGACTAATTTATCGTTCGACGACTGTCGTCTCTACCTGTTCCCATTATAACGATTGTTTGTCGTCAACATTTTTTATCGTTTAGCGACTGTCGTATCTAGCTGTTCCCATTGGATCGCGACGACATTTTATCGTTTCCCGGCAGTCGCTTTGTCGTTTACACATCATCAGCAAGCTACAAATCTAGTCGCCTCTGCGTTCGCTTGGTGATCACTAGTGCGTTTACTCTCCTGAGTTCAATGGACGAAGATGAAATTTTAATAATGTATTACTTTTTGAAAAGAAGGAAAATGAAGCAAGCAATGAAAAGAAAGTACTGGGTACATCCAATGTTAATGAAAAGAATTCCATTAGGATTATGTCAGAGTTATATAGAAGAATTAAAAAGTGATGATGGAAAGTTTTATGAGTATTTAAGAATGACTGTCTCCACCTTTGATAGCCTACTGGCACGACTTGCAGACAATCTTAGAAGAGAAAACACACATTTCAGAAATTGTATAAGTGCCGAAGAAAGACTAGTGATAACTTTAAGGTAAGTAAATAAAATGAAAATTCTTTATTAGTGTATACATTTATTTATTTAGAGATTTATTTTAGAGTTACACGTTTTATAAGTAAAGACATCTTTAAATTATATATTGTCAAAATTAAAAGAATCTTGTGTGCTATCAGACAAATTAGTATAGACTGAATTTGGTGATGCAGCCGGTTCCATAACTTGATTGCTAGTCGAAGTTGATGCACCTGGATCTTGTGTAAAATATCCTGTCGGTTGTGATAAATGGTTTTGATAGTCACCATAGTTTGCATAAGTATCATATAAATTATTACGAAGGCGTTTCTTTTTAATTTTTTGGATCAGTTGCATAATACCCGTTTGGAATTCAAAATTGTCATCATTGTCGAATGATGCCAAAGATGGTAAAATTCCTTTAATAAAGGACACATGTGGGTGATCTTGATTATTTAATTTATAATCTAGAAAATGTGACATTTTATCATCTAATGTGTCAGTCTTAGTTTTCTTTTGAGTAGAGGGTGCTGCATCACTTAATGTATCAGAGATAGAATTATTAGGCTCATTAGATGAATCAGAGGTCATACGGGGCTCAGTAACTTTTAATAAAAAAGACAGCTGATTCTTATAAACATACGGCCTAGTTGTTTTTGCGCCTGCACCAGATCGCTTTTTTTCTTTTTCATTTTTCAGGGATCTCATAAATGCATCTCGAATATGTGTCCTCTTTGTAGATATCTGTGTAGCTGTAAAAGTAAAATAGACTTAAAATTAAAATTTGTTTGTTTATAGATTTAACATTACGAGGGTCATTCAATAAATACTTAGCCTACAAAAAGTAAACGAAAATTTTGGAAAAGTGGCAATTTATTTTTCAACAAAGTCTCCTTTTGGTTCGATACACTTAGCCCAGCGATGCTCCAACTTTTTTAACCCGTCCGAAAAATAGTTTTTGTCAAACTCTGCAAAATAGGCCTCCGTGGCGGCGATGACTTCCTCATTCGATCCATATCTATTCCCGGCGAGTGATTTTTTCAGATTAGGAAACAGAAAGAAGTCACAAGGGGCCAAATCTGGAGAATACGGTGGATGGGGCAACAATTCGTAGCGTAATACGACCAATTTGGCCATGGCAACGGCAGACGTGTGAACCGGTGCGTTGTCGTGGTGAAACAGCACTTTTTCTTCGCCAGATGGGGTCGTTTTTTCTTTAATTCGGCGTCGAATCGGCCCAATAAATCGGCATAGTAAAGCCCTGTAATTGTTTTACCCTTCTCGAGGTAATCGATGTAGATCACACCTTGTGAATCCAAGAAAACGGTGGCCATAACTTTTCCGGCCGATTTTACAGTTTTCGCCTTCTTTGGAGCACGTTCCCCGGTCAGGATCCATTGTTTTGATTGCTCCTTGGACTCTGGTGTGTACCAGTGGATCCAGGTTTCATCGACGGTCACAAAACGACGCAAAAACTCCGCTGGATTCCGCTTAAACAGCGCCAAACACGTCTCCGATGTGGTCTCACGGTTGCGCTTGTTTTCTGGTGTGAGTAAACGCGGCACCCATCGCGCCGACAGCTTTCTCATGCCGAGTTCCTCGTGAAGAATATGATGCACTGTTCCTTCTGAAATGCCTGCAGTCTCAGCTAGCTCCCGAACCTTCAATCGGCGATCTGCCAATACGAAATCATGGATTTTTTCAATGTTTTCCTCCGTAGCAGCTGTTTTCGGTGCACCTGGACGTGGTTCATCAAAAACCGACGCACGGCCACGTGCAAACTCGTTGAACCAATTCTTGACGGTGGCCATCGATGGAGAAGAGTCACCGTACACAGCATCCAAGCGCTCTTTGATTTCGATGCGCGTTTTCCCTTCCAAAAATAGGAATCGAATCACCGAACGATATTGCTCTTTTCCATTTTTGTAAAACCGATCGACACGTTCGCTTCCATAAGTTGTCAAATTAAAACAAATGAAGGGATTGGAATGAAAATTTGAAAAAAGAATTAAAAAAGAATGTGCTACACTGTGGTAAAACTCTTTTGAAACTACAGCGCCCTCTGGCGATGAGGCCAGGTACTTATTGAATGCACCTCGTATATGTATTAACATATAATTAGTCTAATCCGTAGTCAAATTATTGTTCACGCAAACATCTGCACGTTTTTCAGAGTTTAAAAACTATACTAAGATCGAGTTTTTCCACTAGTATCCCCGGATGTTTCCGTGAACAAGTAAGGGACTACGTATTAGACTGATTATATGTTTATACATAATTATAATGTTAGGGCATTGGTCCTCGAATATAAGCGTATTATAATAGCTGTTGTATTTATTTACAGATATTTGGCGTCGGGATGTTCGTTTAAACAACTGCATTATAATTTTAGAGTGGGAATGTCAACCATCAGCAAAATAATCAAAGAAACGTGTTCTGTTATTTGGAGCGTATTAAGTGCAGAATATTTAAAGTTGCCCAATACCGAAGAAGAATGGAAAGCGATCGCTGAAGCTTTTAAAACGAAAGCAAATTTTCCTCATTGCCTCGGTGCGCTGGACGGCAAGCACATAAGGATTACAAAGCCAATAAATAGTGGTTCTATGTTTTTTATCTATAAGGATTATTTTTCTTTTATTTTATTTGCAATTGTTGATTCAGAATACCGTTTATTTACGTTAGTATTGGTTCATACGGAAAAGAGTGTGATTCATCTATCCTAAAACAATCCAATTTTTGGAAGAAACTAAATGATGGTACTTTAAATATACCAAGACCCACGCCATTACACGAAAATATGCAAGAAGAAATACCATATGTATTTGTTGGAGACGAAGCCTTTACATTGTCACAAAATTTATTGCGACCTTATGGCGGTACTCATTTAGACAATAAGAAAAATATATTTAATTACCGTCTAAGCCGCGCGAGAAGATATGTTGAATGCACTTTTGGTATCTTATCCAATAAATGGAGGATCTTGCATAGACCATTGGATGTATGTGCAGAAACAGCTATTGAAGTTGTAAAGGCTTGTACGGTATTACATATTTTTTTAATAAAAAAAGACGCTATATACTTGGAGAATACCCCAACCGTTATGCTCCTGGTAAACATGCCTGCAACACAGCTGCGTTCAAACGAAGGTGGTGGAAACGCAGTGCGCTTACAATTTTCCGACTATTTTGTATCTGAAATAGGCTCCGTACCTTGGCAAAACATTACATAATAAACACGTATCATAATAAATAAAAAGTTTCAGAAACTTACCGAAATCTTTTCTTTCCTTTTCCTCCAACTTGTCAAAATTAGGTTCAAAAACGCAACAAATTTCTCTCCACGCGGCTAATTTCAAACCTTTGTCTTTATAAATGTCTAAAGTTTTGTCCCAAAGGACAGCCCTTTGTTCCACAAGTGGAATTAAAACTTCCGGTGTTATATTATTAGCCATTGTTATACATCCACCATGCGCAGGAGTCTGACAAGTTCTAACACGCACAAAGCAAACCGAGTACAGACGCGAGGGGCGCGCGGGTGCGAGAGGGAAGGGAAAACATGTGTTCGTCTACATAGAGTTGCCGTCCACGATTTTTTATCGTTTTACGACTGTCGTGCTTGCCGTTCCCACTGTCACGACAAAGTGTCGTCACTGCAAAAGAAGTCGTAGACGACAGTAAATTGTGTCGTTCTAAATGTGAACACCTCCATTTAAACATATAAGCCACGACACTTAAAACTACACGATTATCTGTCGTCACGACACGGTGGGAACGCGCCCTAACACAATGGTGCCGATTCCCTTGTTCACAAACTAAACTAAATTTAAGTTCAGTGCATCTTTGTCTTTCTATTTCATTAAGAAAAGGACAGAAGATCAATTTTAGTTTAGTCCTGTCAAATTAATCAGCGCTTGTCGTAAATTGACGTAATTTTAGTAGAAAAGTTTTTAATCACGTCTTAACTTGTATGGAGTAGTGACAGGCGCTGATTAATTTGACAGGACTAAACTAAAATTTATCTTCTTAATGAAATAGAAAGAAAAAGATGCACTGAACTTAAATTTAGTTTAGTTTGTGAACAAGGGAATCGGCACCATTGATTGTTGTTGAACGATCAAAATGGAACTCATTGCTGCTGAATAGTGTGTTACACAATTACCCCGCTGAATTGTCGAGTGTCATTCATCATCAATTTCTCTTATATCATCATCCTTCTGTCTTTTGTATCCCCATTTATTTATGGTCTGCGCGGTGTCTTTTTTTCCCACACATACATATCTCTATCAGTGTCTATAACAGGGTTTACTTCCTTCCCAACCATATCATCGTTCACGAAATCCATCCATCTTTTCTTTTGTCGCAGCAATCCACATTCATACTTACACACCATCACCAAACATATAAGGCTCAAATGAAATGGATCATCAAACAAAACTAAGGCGTAAAAGGACGACTTAATTAGCAATCGGTAGCGAGCGTATGTACGCTTGGTAGCAAAATACGGATGGATATACCGACGGGTGTTTATCTCTGCATCGACGCCACGGCGGTCTGAATGCAACGAGGTAGATAGCTGTATCGCAAAGGGGCAAACGCTCTTTGTTAAATTATGGCTCTGATTCGGTATTGCAGGAACATTGCCCAAAATCAAAATCAAAAGTCATTTATTTAGACTAGGCATCAGCACTTTTCGAACATCAAAATTACATAAGACAGTCCCCCAAAAGGCCCGCCCTTCACCACTTCCTAGTGCTTTAGCTGAGAAGAAGTGGCGCAACAAACTCCTCAGCAGCACAGCTGTCTGTTCAGTTAGAAAAACTTGATTCTATACATTAGTTTGCAAAACATCTTACGCTACGCGCAACACAAAATAATTATTTGCCATAAATCAGCTATGACATGCCACTATACGAACAAAAAAAAAAACATCGAAAACAAGCAGAAATAAAAAATAAAAACAAACAGAACTTAATACCTAAATGAAAGCCTCCAGGCTTAAAGAGCGTGTCCGCTTACATAAAGCTATAGCTGTAACTCGAAGTTACAAATGATAAACTAGGACCATCGAAGTAAAATATATAAACAGTTAATTACTTACAACAATAATAAAACCATGATCAGCAAGACGACCAGTCATCACAAACACCATCCGTTCACGAGCATAAAGGCTCCTACATACTGGCGCGACTTGTCGCGCGACGCGACGCGACACAAAGTCACCGCGTGTAGCGCTACAAACGGTGCCTTTGTGTCGCGACGCGTCGCGCGATAAGTCGCGCCAGTATGTAGGAGCCTTCACGCAAAGATCAGCCATTACCACGCCATGTTTCTTTTTCCAATAGTTATTGCCTCTTATTGTATGTTTATATTTAAATTAGTGAATAGTTTTTTGTTTTCTCTTCTACTCTTACATACTGTGTCTACATATCTTTGTCTTCTTTTCTATCGCAGGTGTGGTGGAAGAGATTTCTTTAGAAATAAGCATCACCTTTGTACGAATTTTGGTGTTCCTTTCTTCTTGTCACTTTATATTTGTGTGTACATAAACTGTTAAATGAATAAATAATTCATGCAAAGTCTCTAGAGTAAAACTATCTTTTGATATACCTCAGAAAATCATCAGCCATTGTTATTTTATGCTCATAAGACGATGGACACGCAAAAGAAATTCATTTTGATGTCAAAATGAACGATGTAGCAGCTGTTTTCTTAACATTTACGTCGTAAAAGTTGTCTAGATGGGACATAATGTTGTTCAGAAACATGTGTTAGCAAGCTAATAGGTTTTTATTTTCTTACATTTTTAGTTGAACACCTGGCCAGAAAATAATTCTGAAACTAGCCACGATTACATAACAGGTTGATCCGGGTTTTTTCACTGTTTACAATAATAAATATCAAACTTTTTGCCGTCGTAAAATCCAGTAAATTATACTTAACTTAGTTCTAGACAATATTCATTAAGAACATGAATTTACAAAATTAAATTACCGGTACTTTTTATCTAGAACGAACGAATAACGAGAGAGGGGGAACGAGGGGCTTGTGTCTAACTACAGTCGTCGCAATCTAAGAAGTCGGATTTGACAACTATAAAAATACTTTGTGTAGTGAGGGGAAAAAAATCGGATTCTTTAAAAACTGATTCTTGAGACATATCGATTTAAAATAATTAGTTTGTAATCGACAGTTTTATTAAACGCACGAGTTTGTAATATTTAACAGTTATTACATAAATTCCAACGAAGTTTAAATTTGGGCGAGATTCAAAGCCAAACCAAGACATAAACTAAAACCCGACATACTGATTTCTTCCGGAAGGTTTATGTGTATTAAATAATAATACATTGTTTGTATTATTATAGGTATGTATTATATTACATTACCAAATCATTTCGTATAATATCAAAATATTCATATTAAATATCAAAATAAAGCTAAAAATATATGTGATCAGATTTTGTTTTTATATGTTTGAATATTAAATAATACAGTAATTACACATTTATCTCTTTTAAAAAAGAGAATCGAAAATCGATTTTATTCGGTCAATAAACGGCTTTTAACAGTCACAACACTACGGCAACCAACCCAAAGACATGACATTGTAGTAACGTCCTGTCGGAATATTAATCAACGATTAATTCGTGTTTTTGAGTGCATTTTTTCAATATAAAGTTAAACAGGATTATGAATTATATTTTTCAATTTCTTAAATAGACGTTCATACAATGTTATCGCGGCATGTCAAATGAGAAACGTCAAATCCGACTTCTTAGATTGCGACGACTTTAATAACAGCCGCACGGGTCGATCGATCAGGTTATGCTACGCTTGCCGCGGTTGGTCCGTGGATGGGTGACCATCTTTATATACCAAGACCCCTTCGTGACTAGCCAAGCACGTTAAGCCGTTGGTCCTGGCTTTCATTTGTAGATCTTTGACAGTTGTGACGGGTCATCAGAAACTCGAAAGTCTGACAACCAACCTTACCAAGGGGTATCGTGTTACCCAGTAACTGGGTTGTGGAGTTCAGATAGGCAGTCGCTCTATGCAAAATACTGGTATTCAGCTGTATCCGGTATGACTGGATGGCGACCCCAACATAGTTGGGAAAAGGCAGGCAGATGATGATGAAGGACTTGAGGAGACCTTTGCTGAGGTGATGTGGGACAGTAATCGCTAGCGTAGGTAACCGACAATCAGAATGTCCCCTTATTCTTTATAGGACATGTGTCTGAAAATATATACCAATATAATTACTACACACACACAGAGACTTAACTTTAAAACCTATCATTCTTTTCAGCAAGCCTATCATGATGCTTTCTATTTCTATGAAGAATAGACACGCCTCTTTCTATACGTGACATTTCGTTTCTCCATTTTTGACATCGCACCGTATAAATCCTTCTACAATCTGTCATTTTGTCTTTCGTTTCTAACGATCTTTGTCTAGGTCCTTTTTATATTGAAGGATTTCTACGGTGCCATGTCAAAAATGGAGAAACGAAATGTCACTTTGTATAGAAAAAGCTGTGTCTATTCTTCGTAGTAATAGACAGCGTCATGCTAAGCCTGCTGGTTCCCACAAATCATCAACGAAATTGTACAATCAAAAATAATAAGCATTGTTTCGTTAATTTAGATACATCATGATTCTAAGCCTAATAAAAGACTCAACTTTATTAATCCATCATACTTTATTTTTACTAGCGGCCCGCACCAGTTTCGTACGTTTTGTACGACTTGACAAAATATCGAGAATTCTGTATTATTAAGCCCCGCGCGACACCGATTCGGAGTCAAACAATGAAAGAAAGAAAGAAAGAAAGAAAGAAATCATTTATTTGCTGATAATGTAGGTATACATATAAGTTGGAATATTTATTAAGTGTCCCGAAACATTTTACCTTACGGCATGCAAAATATTAGTTTGAATCAGTAGTAATAAAGATACAGCTATTACGTTTATTATTAACCATAGTCGAATTTAATAGTTTGTTACGGATCAGACTACAATAAATAAATAAATAAAAATAATTAATTAATTAAATATAAATCTCGCGCATATCATACAATGAAGAATATATATCGTAATGTGTAATGTGAAAAAGCTTAATGTTAAAATATTCAAAAACATTAACAACAATCACAATTATTATTAGGTATAGAACTTAGATAATCTCGTAATGTCAAAATCTGTTATGTCAAATTACATTTAAACAACAACCATAAAAATATAAAATAAATAAAAAATCGATTATAAATAAATAACAATGTCATTATTATAATCTAAAAAAAACATTCGAAATTGCAAAGACAACGTACATTTATCAATAACATTTTCCTATATAGTTTTGTCACTTAGAAAGTCTTTAACTGTGTAATAACATTTCTCCAGCAATAGTTTTGTTAATTGTTTTTTAAACATTTTTATGGGTAGGTCTTAGAAATTTTCAGGTAATTTATTATATATAAGCGGTCCCATGGAAAGGATGCTATTTTTTAATAAGGCTGTTTTATGACCACCTGTGCACAATTGGTTTTTATACTGGGACCTCATTGGTGCTGTGCGTTGACTTATGTCAATCATTGAGGTAAATAGGTGTTTATTTAATTTAACGAATATGGCAACTTCTAGAATATATAAACAAGGTAATGTCAGAATTTTTAGGGATATAAATACAGGTTGACAACTTTCAGTAAACTTAAGACCTGTCATTGATCTAAGACATCGTTTTTGGGCCTTAAATATTCTTTCCCTCGCACTGCAGTTGCCCCAAAATATGACACCGTATCTTAATAACGAAGCAACTAATCCATGATAGGCTGTAACTAGTGTATTTATGTTTACTTTATTTGAGAGGTTATAGAGTACATATGAAGATTTACTAAGTTTTTGGCACAAATATTCAGCATGAGATTTCCATGTCAATTTGTCGTCAATCTGCAATGGGTAGCTCACCGTCCGGTAAGGACCAGGCCCGGGTCAACGGCGCGTCGTATTCCACGCGCGCCTCAAAGAGATGTCGTCAGCACAAAGTAGGGGTCCAGTAGGGCCGATGCCTGCCGGGGTCGCGGGAAGGTACTTATGGGTCACCGAGGCCCCCGCAACACAGGCAACAGGAAGGAATACGGGTGGGTTTTAGTCAGTAAGAGTCTGACACACCCTCCCGCTCCGCCCAGAGCGGGAGAAGTTCCCACCCTCAAAAAAAAAAAAAAAAGTGTGCTGTTTATGTCATCTTCGTAGTTCGTCTCATTCATACATTCGACTATACCAGTGCTGTCATCGGCAAATAATGTCATTGGCTGTTGAATTTGACGGGGTAGGTCATTAATATATAGTAGAAACAGTAATGGACCGAGTACACTGCCCTGTGGAACTCCGAACTCTGTTACTCTGCAACTGGATAGGTATTTCAGTTCACGCTTAGTTTTAGTACAGATTCTCGATAGTTCTGTGTACTGTTTTCTATCCGTGAGATATGACTTAATTAGGTTTAGCACGTTTCCTCTTATGCCATAATCGCTAAGTTTATTTAAGAGAGTGTCATGTTTTACATAATCGAATGCCTTTCTCATGTCCGTGAATATTGCACATATAGGGTTTTTCTTATCCATATTATTCATGATTACTTTCAAGAGATCGAATATTGCCATGTTGATATTTTTATTTTTTCGAAAGCCCTTTTGTTCTTCACATAAAATGTCATTTTTAGCTATAAAAGTGTAAATAGATTCATATATGATTTATTCAAAGATCTTAGAGAATATTGAAATAAGAGCTACAGGTCTATAGTTTGTCATGTCTTCCTTGTCATTCTTTTTGTGCAATGGTTTTATGATCACAGTCTTTAATTCATCAGGGAATATACCTGAGCTTATACACTCATTTATTATAATGGCTTAACGATTTTGCGATAATATCAGAAACAAATTTGACTGCAATGGTAGAAATGCCATCGAATCCGAAACTTTTTTTATTTTTTAAGTTTTGTATCACACGTGTAATATCTTCGGGGCCTACCGGCTGCATAAACAAAGAATTACGGGTTTTGGTAATTGCAGCTGCATTTCCCGTAATATTACTGGATACATCATGTATTTGGTCAACAAAAAAGTTATTAAATGATCCAGCAATCTGCATAGGGTCTTTTATTAGTTTGTTTCCTTCCTTAATTTGCAAAATTGGTTCTTTAATTAAATTATTATTATTATTTATTATTTGGCATGGTGATTTTGACTTGTTTATTGAGCTATTAATCAAAAAATTATTTTGGGCTCTTTGAGTTAATTTTACGATCTTTTTAAGTCTCTGTGCATAGTTTTGAAATTTATTTTTGTTCTCGCTTGTAGGTGACTTTCTGTATTTCCATAGCATATTCCTTTGCTTTCTGCCACAAATCCTAATTCCGCGTGATAGCCATTTCATTTTTTTATCAAATTTTACATTTTTTTATTGCATTGGGAAGCATAAGTTATATAATAGCCGAAAGAGATCGATAAAGTTATTATATGCATAATTAGGGTCATCTGTTTCAAGTACTTCTGAGATTGATAGGCATTGAAGGTGCTTTTTAAATAAAATAAAATTTTCTCTGCATACGAGTAAGTTACGCTTTTGAATTCAGGTTTCGCCAGGAATTTATTGTACATGTTTTGTTTACCGGTATTTTTAAAATTTGAGCGACTTCATCGCTCATACAATTTTGTTTGGAATTGTGGGCAAAGTTATCTAAACACGTATGGCTTTTTGGTCTAGTTGCTTGATTAATCACTAACTTTAGATTATAATTCAACAGTAAATTTTCAAAGTCCAATGTAAAGTTATTTTTTTTTAGTGTGTTGATGTTGAAGTCACCGCATACTACTATTTTTTTATTTGCCTTGGTACACAATTTCTTTAACAAAGTATCTAGATGAACAAAAAATATATTAATACAGGACATGTTTGTTGGTCTATAAATACAAACAACCATTAATCCCTGCTGTCTTAATTCTATTGCACAGTATTCAAACACACTCGTAATAGATGTGTTAGGTAGCTCTTTACATTGGTATTTATTTTTAATAAGGATACATCCGTGTCGGTCCCGGAGAAAGAATAGGCCACCCCATCTCGTCCCGTGGGTGTCGTAGGAGGCGACTAAGGGAGCTCAAGACCGAATGCTTACCATAAAGCACATTGGGTCACCCGTACGGTGGCGGGTAAATCATCAACAATCGCATTCCCAAGGAGGGTTGGTGTCAGGCTGGCGGCCGACTGTAAAACTGTGCCAAAACCTTGAGCAACATGAGTAAATACGATATGATGCGCGATAGAGCTACGGCGTACCCCACAAGCGACGCGCAGGGGCAGCACCCGGCTCCTGCGGGAAGTGGACAAGGGTTGTTGCACCACCCCGGGCGGGGGCAACGTAAGAAGCGAGCTCGGGAAGTGAGATTGAGGTATGCAAGTTGGAATGTTGGGACGATGACTGGAAGAGCCAGAGAGCTAGCGGATGTATTCAAAAGAAGGCGAATAAATGCGGCGTGTTTGCAAGAAACAAAATGGAAAGGAACGAAAGCGAGGGAAATCGGTGAAGGATACAAGTTTTTCTACTGTGGAAGTGACGGGAAAAGAAATGGCGTGGGAATAGTGTTAGATACTAATATGAAAAAAGGCGTGATGGAGGTAAAAAGAATTAATGATAGATTGATAGTTGTAAAAGTTATGTTAGAAAATGTAATGTTGAATGTAATTAGTGTGTATACACCGCAGGTAGGATGTGATGAAGGGGTGAAAGAGAAGTTTTGGGAGGACTTTGACACAGTTTTGATGACCATCCCGGTGCATGAGGAATTGATAGTTGGAGGTGATTTTAATGGACATGTGGGAAGAGTGAAGGGGGTTTATGAAAGAGTGCATGGAGGATGGGGATTTGGTAAGCTAAATAACGAGGGAGAGACTTTGCTGCAATCTGCTACCGCATTTGACCTGGCAGTAGCCAACACTTGGTTTCAGAAGTACGATGGACACCTAATTACTTACAAAAGCGGTAATCACAAGACGCAAATTGATTATTTTCTAGTACGACGCAAAAATTTAAAGCACATCAAAGACTGCAAAGTGCTACCGGGTGAAGATGTAGTCTCGCAATACAGGCTCCTTATTATGGAAATGGTCGTAGAAGTAAAGCTCAACAAAAACAAAGAGTGACCTCCCCCTAGAATAAAATGGCATATGTTGGAGAAGAACGATTGTGCGGAAAAATTTAAAGAGCGAGTGGTCGACAAAATAATAGATATGGGCGACATGAATGACCGAAGTGTAAATGAATGCTGGAGTGAAATGGCGGGGTATATTAGGAGTGCAGCAAAAGATATTTTGGGAGAGACAAAAGGAAAGGGTACGATAGATAGAGATACATGGTGGTGGTCGACAGAAATGCAGAAGGTGTTGCAGGATATGAAGAGAAAGTTCAAGGAATGGCTGAGTGTTGAAGATGAGAATGTTAGTTTGAAAGCAGAAAAAAAAGAGTGAGTATGATGCTCTAAAGAAAAAATCCAAGAAAGCTGTGGCCATAGCGAGAGCAAAAGCCCAGGACAAGCTTTATGACACACTGGATAGTCCAGCAGGCCAAAAAAAGTTATACCGACTTGCTAGAGCTAGAGAGAGAAAGACGAGGGATGTTTGTCAGATAAAATGTATAAGGAATGAAAGTGGAATAGTTCTTACGGATGACGAGAAAATTAAGGATAGACGGAAGGGCTCTTTTGAAAGACTGATGAATGAGGAGAATGACTGGAGTGATGTGCTTGAGAATAAATAGCAGTAAATGGGATGAAGAATGGTAAAGCAATAGGGCCGGATGGAATACCAGTTGAAGTATGGAAGTTATTACGGGCAAGTGGATGGACGTGGTTAGCTTTATTCTTCAATAAGTTGTTGCTGGAAGAAGCCATACCTGATGAGTGGTGTAACAGTTCGCTGGTGCCCATCTTTAAAAACAAAGGTGATGTGCTGGAGTGTAACAACTATAGAAGAATAAAACTAATGTCACATAGTATGAAGGTTTGGGAGAAAGTTATTGAAAGGCGACTGAGAGAAGAGAGTGAAATTTTGCAAAATCAATTCGGTTTTATGCCTGGTCGGGGAACAACGGATGCCATCTTTGCTATCCGCCAGCTGTGCGAGAAATACAGAGGTGCGCATAAAAACTTGCACATGGTATTTGTTGACCTCGAAAAGGCATACGACCGAGTGCCTCGTGAAGTTTTGTGGTGGGCCCTTAAGGTTAAATGTGTGCCTGGGAAGTATGTGCAGTTGATTCGAGCGATGTACAGTCGATGTAGTACCCAAGTCCGGTCTACAGTGGGCACTACTGGCAGCTTCAATGTGGCTGTTGGCTTGCATCAAGGGTCGGCACTCAGCCCTTACCTCTTCGTGTTGATAATGGACGCTCTTACGTCGGATATCCAGGAAGAGGCACCCTGGTGTATGCTGTTTGCCGATGACATTGTGCTGGTTGCCGAGAGCGGCTTAGAGGTCCAGAGCAGATTGGAGTTGTGGTGGGAAGATTGGAGACCTTTGGCCTGAGAGTAAGTCGGACCAAAACAGAGTACTTGTTTTGTGATTTTGGCGGTCCCTCCAGTCCTGTGCCCATATATCTTGCCGGAACGCCTTTACCGATCTGCTCCGACTTTCGGTACCTCGGGTCGCTTGTCCAAGGGGATGGGGAAATACACCGAGATGTAACGCACCGGATCAACTCGGGATGGACGAAATGGCGATAGGTCACAGGAACAACTTGCGACCCACGGATGCCCCTCAAGTTAAAGGGGAAAATTTACAAGTCCATGATAAGGCCTGTCGTACTGTATGGATCGGAGTGCTGGACCGTGAAGAAGACGGACGAAAAAAGAGTGCATGCAGCGGAGATGATAATGTTAAGATGGATGTGTGGAGTGATGAAAATGGATAAAGTAAGAAATGAATATATAAGGGGCAGCTTGCAAGTGGCGCCAGTGACAGAAAAGTTGAAAGGAAATAATATGGGCATGTGATGAGGAGGGATGAAACGCTTGTGACTAAAAGAGTGATGAATATGAATGTTGATGGGTGGAGAGGGAGAGGAAGGCCAAAGAAAAGATGGATGGATTGTGTGAGGAATGATATGAAAGAGAAGGGAGTGAATGATAGCATGACGGCTGACAGGGGAGGATGGAAGAAGATAACGTGTTGCGCCGACCTCAAATAACATGGGACAAGGGCAGGAAAATGATGAATGATGATGACATGCCCCTCCTCGCTTCTTACTTCTTGAATAACAGGCTGCAAGCTTATAATTTGGAACGTTGATTAAAGATTCCTGTCCTGAGGTTACGAAATGTTCAGTGATGCATAAAACATCTATATCTAAATTTTTGTGTTTTGCGTATAGCTCTTGGATATGCAGCGTCAATATATCAGTTTTATTTAGAACTCCAGCGATGTTTTGGTGCATGATGTTCATGTGCTTATGAAAGAAATAACTGGTCTTGTGTTATTGTTGATTTGTCTTCAAACACGCTATTTGAGAGTGGCGGCGTTTGGCCAACATTGTCTTATGTGAAATCGTCTTGAGAGCAGAATAATTTGTAGTCTATCAATATGTTAGACATGATTTGTTCAAAAATGTTCCTCCATCCATTTCTACTTAATTTCCCTGTACTATTGGAAAACATTTCAAGTGATAGGTTACGATTACTATCAAAAAAATATGCGTATTGATTGTTTTGTATGTCTAAACATAGTAGGTTATTAAATAAATCGACTTTATAATTGTGAATTAGAGCACCAGTTTTGTACGTTGGAGCGCAGATAATAATGTTTGTGTGGTTGATATTTTGCATCGCGTTCTTAAGGTTGAAAAGTATATTCAAATAGTCTCCATTGTTCAGATCATTTTCTCCAATGAAAAATAGGCAGTAATCGCTCATCGTGAAATCTTTTAATTTATATATAAGAGAGTTCAGGAAGCCTGGTGCGGTGACTTGTGGCAGTAAATGATGACAAAAATTAAAATGATTTGAGAAGATTTCTTCGATTAGGGACAGCGTTCCCTTTGTTCAATTGCTGCTTATTACGGAGAATCTGTTTTTATGTTTTGGTACATACATCGCTCCTGATGTATTATCGCAGGCAATATTACACACTTGAGAAGTTGCTGTTGATTTTTTATCAGTTTGCGTCGATTTGTCGTTAGTCAGATTTGATGTTTGGGTTTCCATATTAAGCATTTCTATTTTTTTGTAAGCTGTGTCTTTTCTCTTGGACTCATTATTTGAGATATTCGGTGAAATGTTTTGTTGTTTAGAGGTTTTTTGCGAGCTGCTGATGTTGAGATTGTGACATTTTTTCTATCAGGTGTTAAGCAAATCTTTTTACAGGTTTCGACGGTCTTCAAAGATTTTTGTAGATCAGTTTTTAAACGGAAATTCTCGTTATTTAAATTGTCTATTTCTTGATGAGCACTCATTAATTGCATTGTCAGTGATTTAATTTGTTCGTTCAGGTCGTTAACCATGTCATTGTCGCTATAGTTCTGAAGACTGTCTGGTATGCTTAACATTGTGGTGTCAAATATTGTTTTATCCTCGTCATTTGTCAGATCAGACAAATTACTTAGAGATCCCGTTTTGTGCGGTTTCCGATGTGTGATGTTATTTGAATCCATGTTTTATTATATCACCCTCTGTTAGCACTAGCACGTATTCAGCTGTGAACAATCGGTGATAAACATTCACAAAAAGAGTTCTCAGATAGCGGGGCTCGAACTTGGTACTCGTCGTGTACAGCGGTTGCTGAGGTCAGGTGTTCAAATTACGCTATACGTACCGTAGTGTCATAAAAAAATAAGTTCGTTGACAAGTTTTGAATTCAAATGTTTTTAATGAAGTCCAAAGGTCATTTCTTTGTTTGATTTGTACACTAATGTTTCACTTTTTTTGCTTCTTTTTATCGCTTCTTTAACACCTTTAGCGCATGTAATGTTGAGTTTTTGTTGTAATTAGGTAGGTATATTACACGTTGAACACTGCTTTATATATTTAGTTTGTAACACTTGATAAGTTGGTAGAATATAGTTTATGGAAGATAAATATGTACTTTATATTAATGTTCACTGCAGTATTTAAGTTTTTATCACACTTCCACATATACATAACACAGTTCAGTTTGATATAGTACTAACTTTATGTCAGTTTAAGTCGTTTTTTTTTTATAGACAATAGACACAATCAATTGTGTCTCATTAGCTGTCCTTGACCAACTAATGTTGTTTATACACGTCACACGTCATTGTTTTATACACGTAAACCTTCGGGAATCAATTCTCTAAATCATGGTGAACACCGCATTAAGGGTAGGGTTCTCCTGTGAGGCAGCGAGCCTCCTTGCCGGATTGCCGCCATGGGATCTGGAGGCAAAAGTCCTCGCGCACGTATGGGAGTGGCGCGAGGAGGCGAAACGCCGGGGCGTAAGCCCGCTGCCGCGAGAAATCGCGGCACAGCGGACGGAGCTCCGGCGGGATCTCATGGCGTCATGGAAAGTACGGTTGTTGCAACCCAGTGCTGGGCACGCCACGATTGCGGCGATAAGTCCCCTCTTTGAGGAGTGGCTGGAGAGGCGCCACGGCGTCCTCACCTTCCGCGTGACGCAGGTCCTCACCGGACACGGCAGCTTCGGGAGGTTCCTGTGTCGGATAAGGCGGGAGGAAACGTCCGGGTGTCACTACTGTGTGGATCGCCTGGAGGACACGGTGGAGCATACGGTGGAGGTCTGCCCGGCTTGGGCAGAGCACCGCCGTGTCCTCGTGGAGGCGATCGGCGGCAGAGACCTCTCGCGTCCGGCCCTGGTTCAGGCCATGGTACGGAGCGAGAGGGCATGGGCAGCCGTCACCTCCTTCTGCGAAGCAGTAATGCTCGCAAAGGAGGAGGCGGGACGGTTGAGGGAAAGGCAAGTTTCGCGCCCTCTCGCCCCTAGCCGCCGCAGGAGACGCCCAGGGCGTCGGGAATCCCGGGCGGATTTCCGGCCACCGTAGGCGCGGGCTTGCGGACGGTGAGCAATGGGTAGCTCACCGTCCGGTAAGGACCAGGCCCGGGTCGACGGCGCGTTGTATTCCACGCGCGCCTCAAAGAGATGTCGTCAGCACATAGTAGGGGCCCACTAGGGCCGATGCCTGCCGGGGTCGCGGGAAGGTACTTATGGGTCACCGAGGCCCCTGCAACACAGGCAACAAGAAGGAATACGGGTGGGTTTTAGTCAGTAAGAGTCTGACACACCCTCCCGCTCCGCCCAGGGCGGGAGAAGTTATTTGATGATTTCCCACCCAAAAAAAAAAAAAAAAAAGGGTAGGGTAATCGCCGTTGACCTTGGTCCCAAATGTGCGTCCCGCTCACGCCGCACGGCCCCGTTCGGTTCCATAGGAAATATTTATTTTTAGTAACGAAAATATGAATAGGTATTTGAAAAAATAGTTTGTTCTACCAAAAAGAAAAACATGAAAATATCTTGAGTAGTTTGAAAGTAATATCGTTTTTTACGCTGCTATGCTACGGGTAGACACTATTTCCTAAATTTTTTGAATAAAGTATTTTACTACAATACTAAAATATTCACTTGTATAATTGATGTGTATGCGTCCTAGTTTAACATACATTTTTTGCCAAACTTATTTGCATTATAATGAAGGCGTATTAACACATAAAAGTCACTAAAATCATATATCTGCGCCTTAAAATCCGTTGCGTAGTTTAGAAGAAAAAACGCGGCTCTAAACTGGCAGACACGAAAAGCGACTTTATTATGTTGGCAGCACAATTTGAGAAGGGCACAAATCGTGTTACCAACATAGAAAAAAAACTAATTAACAAGTTACATACATACGTCAGGAGGGCCGAACGTACTCGTAACACGCGCCCGCGATCGCTGAGCATCCAATCAAACTTTATTGTGTCTGCATGCCCCAGATGTGAATAGATACTCTTTGTGCAAGTTAGAGCTTCCCCTTTAGTATGCCGAAGACGTTCTCACTTTTACATCCTGTTTCCATCGTTAGTACTGATTATTCTAAGTGGGTAGGTAGGAAAAGTCCATTAATGTTGTGAGGGAATTCCAAGTGCGTTGTTTTTTCTTGCCAGGCGTTTCTTGGTATTTTTAAGCAGTGTGGAGATGTTCTTTTAAAATCACACATGGTATTTTTATATAACTACAGGGGAATTATGCAGCACAAAATTCGATAAGTATTCCTTAAAATGTACGCAGCCCTCGCTCATTTTGAAACTGAAAACTCGAGATAATAAATTTCTGTTTCTAAAAACATAAAAAAATGCATTCCAGGTATACCCCAGAATTTCGCTGACATATATAACCAATACCTAACAATATATTTCAAAAATGTATGATAGATGAAATGCCCTAGTTACTTAAGTTACTAGCCTACTTACTTAATCCATGCTCAAGCTTTTACTTCACGTTACACACTTCCATCCCTTTTCAAGGAACCACAGAAAGCGAGAGAAATTATGTAACAGATCAAAAAAATACCTTAACCTTTGGTTTAGGAGTATCACCATTCTCTAGTTAACATCAAAGGTAACGGCCAGTGCCTATACCGTACAATAATTTGGCCAATTAGCACACTCGAAGTGCATTGCAGTGCACTAAATGCGGAGAATTGCACCAATCAGAACTACGTGCGTTACGTGTCGGGTCATAATGTGATCTTTGGTTTGTGAAACTCGCGGTTAGATACATACGTTATGATTGCCTGGAAGAGATCGCAGAAAGCGATAAGGCCGCCCATTTTATATTTTGTAGTGTTTGATTTATTTTTTGTCATGTATTTTTGTGGTGTACAATAAAGTATATACAAGGTGTTGTTTTGGACCTGCAAAACATTTTAGGAGGTAATTATGTTAGTGATTCTCAACCCGAATTAACAAAAAAAAAAAAAAAATAAAAAAAAAGGAAAAAAAAAAAATTAAAAAAAGAAAAAGAAAAGATAAAATTTAAAATCTAAAATAAAAAGTATTATTGATTATTGACTTGGTATCGTATTGTTATACGATTATTTACGAATTTCATAACAACCTCCTGTAATGTTTTGCAGGTTCAAAACAACAGCTTGTATAAATAAATAAATACGTGACTGAAGCAAATATACATTATTACCAACGGGTGTTTGAGATTATGCTAAGAAATTATAAGATAGTTTTCGTGGAACTGAAGAATGTTGGAATTTGGCTCGAAGGCAAGTCTCATTGCTCAAGCAAGGGGTAATGTCCAATTATCCTTTTCCTAAGGTTCCGTAGTCATCAAGGAACCCTTATAGTTTCGCCATGTTCATCTGTCTTTCTGTCGGCGGCTTAGTTCAGAGAGTCTTAGTACTAGAAAGCTGTAATTTTGCATGGGTATACATATTAATCGGCCCAGGACAGCTAATGAAACACAATTGATTTTCCATTGTTTGGCACCACATAGGGTACGCGCCGGGCTTCATAAGTTAATCATGCCGACAAAGTGATAAAATAAATCTCACAAGATTTTTTGTTAGGGTGCGACTCGTAGGAGGACAAAAAAGAAAAAACATCTCGACTTTACGTCTACACGTAAAGTAGGGATGTTTTTTGTTTCGATGATTATTGTGGGAGGTCGTTCAAAAATATTGCGAATGTGTGAAAACCATTTTTCGATTCAGAGACGCGTTTGCGAAATTTTAAGCTTTGCAAATTTTTATCCCCAAAAATAACTATTTTGCTGGCAGGAGGTACGTGGGGACGTACCTCCTGCCAGCAAAATAGTTATTTTTGGATATGTTAAAAAAATCACAGCAATAGAATATATAAAGTTATAAATAAAGCTAAATAGGCTTTACAACTTTCCGCCTGACGCAGGTCATCACCGAACACGGCAGCTTACTTACTTATTTAGCGTTACCGAGGCCCCTGGTAACACAAGCAACGAAAGGAATATGGCTGGGTTTTAGTCAGTAAGAGTGCCTCCCGCTCCGCTCAGAGCGGGAGAAGTTATTTGATAATATCCCACCCAAATAAAAAGGTAGTACTAGCTGGCTTTAAAAATATTAGTAAAAATGTTTTTATTTATTTATTAACTATATTTGTGAGCTAGACCAACCATTGATTGGGTACCATTAAATGCTAGACGACATCGCGGCAGATCAAGACGAAGACGGAGGGACAATCTTGATTCCTACCGAAAGGACTGGCTCGCAATGACATTGGACAGACGTGTGTGCAAAGGGGAAAGGGAGGCCTATGCCCAGCAGTGGGACATTCGGACTTATATCATCTGCCTAGCCTTTTCTCAACTATGTTGGGGTTGGCTTCCAGTCTTACCGGATTTTACATGGAACGACTGCCTATCTGACCTCCACAACCCAGTTACTGGGTAACACGATACCCCTTGGTAAGACTGGTTGTCAGACTTTCGAGCTACTGACGACCCGTAACGACTGTCAAAGATTTACAAATGACAGCCGGGACCAACGGCTTCACGTGCTTTCGGAGGCACGGAGGGGTCTTGGTATGTAAAGATGGTCACCTATCCACGGACCAACCGCGGCAAGCGTAGCTTAACCTGATCGATCGACCCTTGAGGCTGTTATTACTTAGCTACAAGCCCCTCGGAAGGATTAATTATATAGATACAGTTATTTTAAATCATTAACTGTGCTTCACACGCTTCAGTTTATATTAGATATCTCCAACTCAAAGGGACATGTCTAGAATAATCCAGAAAAATTGCATCTCTATTTCACGAATTTCAACGCAATCCCGTTTTGACTTGAATATTGAAATAAAATATAAACAGAAGTCGTGATATTTTGCCACAATATTGTATGCTGCGCGAACTGGCATCGCGTCGTGTGGCTGCAATATCTCTATTCATATGAACTTTGGAGTTTGTGTATGAGTATCATAGTCACACATGTGCAAACATATGAAACTGTTAAAATATATTGTTTGTTTTTAGACGTCATTATGAAAGTAGTTTGGCGTGATCCAGTAAAAAGGTTTTGTTGTCACATATTATCACGCTTGTGTTCTCCAAAGAGTTTGACTGAGGTGTAACAGTGGTACACCCACATTTCGCCAGTTATGTTTAAGTCCCATGCAAGAGGGGCGAGACCATTGCCATCATCCGGGCATAAATCCAGACTCCAGGCGACTACTCAGAATTTCCAGATGGAAAAACCCATTAACACTTTGCCCGGCCCTGGGGACTAACCCAGCACCTCATGCCCAGCAGTAGCGTTTGCGACTAATAGACCAACAGGTTGTGTGACTGGCTGGGTTGTTGGTTAGCTGGTTTTGGTAGAAGGTACTTATAAATAGCTACAGGAGACGTCCTGGGCGTCGGGAATCCCAGGCCGATTCCCGGCCACCGTAGGCGCGGACTTGCGGACGGTGAGCAATGGGTAGCTCGCCGTCCGATAAGGACCAGGCCCGGGTTGACGGTGCGTTGTGTTAACGTGCGCCTCAAAGAGATGTCAGCACAACTGTAGGGGTCCCCTACGGTCGATGCCTGCCGGGATCGCGGGAAAGTCTGAAAGGGATACCGTGGCATCTGGCAACAGAGGCAACAGGAAGGAATACGGGTGGGTTTTAGTCAGTAAGACTCTGACACACCCTCCCGCTCCCCCCAGAGCGGGAGAAGTTATTCGATGATTTCCCATCCAAAAAAAAAACCCCTTTAAAATGACAATCACTACTTCAGTATATAACTCTATCTATTAAAATCATAAGTTACCCAAAAAGCTGTGTTGCCAGAACACAGGCAACGGAAGGAACACGGGTGGGTTTTTGTGAGTAAGAATCTGACACACCCTCCCGCTCCACCCAGAACGGGAGAAGTTATTTGATAATTTCCCACCCAAATAAAAAGGTACTTATGAATAATTTCTACCTTTTTTTTTATGTTTTCAGACAGCAAGCAATAAATTACTTACACCTAGCCAGAGACTACATTTATATAGCAGGAATACCAATTGCATGGCAATCAAAATCCTCAACAATTTACCCCCACGCATCAGGGTGTTGCCAACTAATAAATTCAGGAAAACAATATTTGCCTGGCTTTTAGACAACTGTTTCGATTCAGTTTTTTTATTATAAATTTTGACATTACATTTTATCAATACTTTGTGTGTAGATTTTTTATTTTTTAAGCATTTGACATTATATTTATAATTAGTAAATTTTAACATTTCATTCATTAAAAAAAAAAAAAAAAAAATTGTGCTCATAAAACTTGACATTTGTATTAAAAGTAAACTGAAAAAAAAACCTGTTTTCATTTCAAACTAATTTATAATTATATAGTTATTGTACCTACTTCATTTTCAGCATTTCTACACCGACAACTGTAGTAAATGTGAAGCTGTTTATTAATATTAAGATCTTAATGTACCATTTACTCAGTAATAAGTAAATAATATTCTATTCTATTCTAAGCACTCCGACAGCCCACCTAATAGTAATTAGATATCAACCGACGCCTTTGAACATGTGAAATAGCAAAGGCATCTCAGATGTGTTGCCATACCTCAGACAAAGCCGAAATGTCATAGACTTGTTATTACACTGGCAACCTAACCCTTCAAATTATTCGATTTGTATTAATGTTTTTTTTTTTTTTTGGGTGGGAAGTCATCAAATAATTTCTCCCGCTCTGCGCGGAGCGGGAGGGCGTCAGACTCTTACTGACTAAAACCCACCCGTATTCCTTCCGTTGCCTGTGTTGCCAGGGGCCTCGGTAACCTAAAGGGTTACCGAGGCCCCTGGCAACACAGTACCTTCCCGCGACCCCGGCAGGCATCGGCTCTAGTGGACCCCTACACTTGTGCTGACGACATATCTTTGAGGCTCGCGTGGAATTCAACGCGCCATTGCTCACCGTCCCCAAGCCCTACGGTGGCCGGACATCCGACCGGGTTTCCCGACGCCCAGGGCGTCGCCTGCGGCGGCTAGGGGCGAGAGGGCGCGATATTTGCCTTTGCCTCAACCGTCCCGCCTCCTCCTTCGCGAGCATTACTGCTTTGCAGAAGGAGGTGACGGCTGCCCAAGCCCTCTCGCTTCGTACCATGGCCTCAACCAGGGCCGGACGCGAGAGATCTCTGCCGCCGATCGCCTCCACAAGGACACGGCGGTGCTCTGCCCAGGCTGGGCAGACCTCCACCGTATGCTCCACCGTGTCCTCCGGGCGATCCACACAATGGTGACACCCGGATTTGTCTTAATCTTGTGAGTGTCATCAAAGATATGACAGTAATCAAAATTCAATATGGCGACAACCAGACGCCATATTGCGTAAAAGAAAAGAAAAAAAAGTCGACGAATTATGTCAAGTGGGGTGTTACTCGTATTGAATAGGTCTTTGAAAATCCTCTTTAGGTTTCTGTAATCATTTTTCATTCAGGATCTATAAGATCAGATTTAAACTTGGTTAGCAACAAATCTCATTACATTTTCAAAACTCATAATAAAGCTGTGATAAAGTTCCTATATAATTGTGTAATAGGTCTTATTTAACGTGAAAAATAATAATCAAAACGTGTAAAATTAAAAATAAATTAATAAAATCTAAAAACCTGCGTAAAAAGTAAACTTTAAAAAAGATGAAGAAACAATCTCATGCAGTCGGAGGCATCTTCGAATAAAGGCCTATTGCTTCCGACTACATGAGATTGTTTTGTTAAACATACATAGGTCATCTTGTTTCTATTTTTTTTAAAGTTCACTTTTTACGCAGTTGGGATTTTAGATATTATTATTTTAAATTTATTTTTACACTTAGTACAAACGGACCAGGAAAACCTTTAAAAGCTTGAAAAATACATGATGGATTTAAAAAAATATATCGTGATTCTATCGAATGAAAATATTATAAAATCCGACGAAGCGGACTTTTAATTTCATCCGGTGAGTGTCAGCGTTATCTATATTTCCAATTCAGTATATTTTTTCAGAGATTAGTTGTAGTTTCTCGTTCAGCGGATTGAAAGAGATAACATTGTTTATGCCTGTGTTTTTTTTTTTAATTAATCAATCCTAAAATGTTAGAGAGATTGATTTTTACACGATTATGCAAAAGTCCAAAAATGATTTTTACCATTTTGGATTCCTGAATTAAACTCTATTGGTTGACAACAAAAATATTGATTCAGTAATTCAATGTGTTTCTTTTAAACATAAAGGTTAAATGGCAAAGAATGTCATTAATCACCTTTGTGCACTGAAGTACGTACAAAAGAAAATAATTTTGTGTATTTCTTGAATGAGTTGCGTTTTGACGTACCATTCAAGTATCATTTATTTATTTTATATTATTATTTATATTATATTACAAGAAAAAAATATGAATTTGTGACGTTTTATACTAAAATATTAAATACAAATTATAATGCAAAAAATAACTAACTATAGCCTGCATTGCTTCTCTGCAGGGCAAAGGGGCAATCTCTCTCTTTTCCACACGATTCTGTCTTTTGCTGGTTTGGACTGTTCTATGGAACACTTTTTATAATCTAAGAGCCCCAACTGCAATGATAATTTTATTTATCTGTGTAGTCAGCGAGTGAATGATTCTTGACCTTTCGCTTTGTAGATACAGATTAATTAATACAACTTCTTTTTTTACTTTTTAGTTCGTTTTGTTGGCAGGACGAAATTATGATTTCAAAAATTAAAACCATGGCTGGTTTTAATTTTCGAAATCATAATTTTTATTTTATACATTTAGTGGCAAGTTTTATATTAAAACATGTAATGCTTCAAGGTAGTATTCTGTTAACCACTAAAGGTGGTTTTATACTCTCGCGGTGAGGCGAGGCGTGGATGTCGTGTGGATGAAATGTTTATGTTGCATGTACTAAGTATGTAAAATGTATGCTACGAGGGTGACACTGAAAGTTCTTAGAAAATCAAAAACTGAACAAACTAGCAAGTTATTAGTTTTATTATATCTTTTTTTTTAAATAGTATCCATTTACATCAATACATCGCTGCATCCGATGGAACCACTGAGAAAAGCACTTTACCCACTCGTCCTTATGGGTCTCTTCGACGGCATTTGGAAACGCAGCCACTGCTTCCTCGGCGTCCATAAAACGTTTTCCTCGAAGTTTTCTTTTATTTTCGGAAATAAATAAAAATCGCAAGGTGCGAGGTCGGGGCTATAGGGCGGGTGACCCAGTAATTCCACGTTTGATGTCGCCAAGTAGTCGATTGTATGCTTGGCGGTGTCTTGTTTGCGACGAGGCCTTCTCGTGGTGAAGGAGGATCCTACTTCGAGGACCAATATTTCCAAGACAAGTGGCAAACAATTGTTAGTGTACCACTCTGCAGTAACTGTTTTTCGAACCTCTAAAACAATTGTTGCGTAATGACCTGCCCTTCCGAAGAACGAGGCCACCATCTTTTTTCCCACGCTTCGACCTCTCTTCACTTTAGTTGCGAACCATATCCCATGTATCTAAATCAAAGAAACTCACATAGATACATACATACTTACATGATCTGACCAAGATTATGTCTGGACTTTAAAAGAGACTTTGCCCTTAAGTTTGTTTCACCATTTCTTCTCAGGGATAGTCAGATAGGAAATGTCGACTCCATCTAGCTTATTTTTTAATATATATTTTTTTTTAATATGACGTGTAAAAGTGATTCTGATATCCTATTTACAGATTAATAAACAATTTCATTCCTTTGGCCGTCGTGTAAAAATAAGGAAGTATTCTTCCCATTTGAATGAACTTCTTGAGTGCTATACTCTGAGTACTTATTTCTCTAATACCTACATTTGATTCTTTAAACATAATTCCTACTAGATGTACAGTCAACAGTACAGAGTTTAGAATGCAGGCAAAAAACCTTTTTACAAATTCGATTACAAAAAAGTATATTGAAAATACAACTTTCCTTTAGCATTTTGGTTTAAATGTATGCGACAAGCACCATTAGTATTACCCATACATATCATGTATAAAGTCTTAAAATTTAATAAAGGCTTATTATTTTCAAAACGAGTACTTATTTATAATCATAGAATCGTTCGAATTTAGGTTAAGATTACTCCGTGCATTCGTGCGAGGCACACTGACTAAACTGTCGGTTGGCGTCGCATGAACGCATTGACTCGATTAACTTTGGATTCATGAGAATTCAAAGTTGTTATTCACTTTTTAGTTGTAGTACCTACCTACCCCACACAAATTCGAACACCATTACCAAGTGATAGGAAGTTATAACATAATCCACATAGGCTAAGTTAGAAAAATAGGTACGTATTATTGGAGCTAACATAAAAACTACCCGAGAAAAGTTAATAAAAATGATATCGGACCACCCCGCAAGCTTTCTCTACCAAACGAAACGAACGAATATCCAAAATCACTTCACAATTGACGAAGATATCGATGAAGATATATTATATAAATACATACATACGTTGTGTTTACTTTGCACCTGTGTGGGTAGGAATAACAATAAGAATAATTTATTTGTGAAACATAATTACATTAAACAAAATAAAATCATAAAATTAAGAAGTGCGCTATGTTTTGCTAGGGCCTCTGGAATGAATAAGTTACTTTCAGGTGAGTGTGTATTATCATTGACCATATCATCGCTTAATATCGGGTGAGATACTGGTCAAAGGTGAGGCGATCTAAAGTAAATGACGTCCCACGCCGTAGCTGAGCCCGTAGCTTTAAATTCCTCTAATAAGAGGTTCGTACCCCACAGGGGGTACCCCCTTAGCGTGCAGTCGCTTAGTAATATAAGAAATTCATCCCTGGCTTTGAGTTCGCTTAAGGCAGCCACAGGATAGTCCGGTTAAGTAGTCACGACCTCTCAAGGTCAACTACGAGAAGCCATACAAAAAAAAGTAAAAGACGTCAAGTCTTCGAACAACTACTTTTTAACCAGTCTGTCTTTATACTACATATATTAGTCTCTTTTGTTAACTGTACATTCGTTCTCAGTCTGTTGGGTTTTCCACACGATATTTCTTCAATGCGAAGTTTGTTTACTTAGTAAATAAGTTATTATAGCAACAGCAAGTTTGCTTAGACATAACTTGTTTATTTGTTGATTTAGAATATTATGTTTGTCGTTCTGTAGTGCTTTCAGATTGTGGGTAACTTATGATTTTAATAGATAGAGTTATATACTAAAGTAGTGACTGTCATTTTAAAGGGGTAAACTATGTATTTGTCAAGTTGAACTATTAGGCATCTGGTTTAGAGTTTAAAATAAACCTAGGTAACTAAGGACGTTCAGGTTTCGAACGTTTTGTATCCACAAATAAACCCATAAAAAAAAAACCGGCCAAGTGCGTGTCGAACCGCGCACAATGTTCCGTAGTTGGGATTACTTGGGATGAATTAATTCCAAAAACAAACTTAATTCGTCGATATACATCACGATCAATTCTTCAACTTCAAATTTAAGTTGGTCGACTATTACTCGTTAACTTGTAAATCCTACTTAGCCGTGATAGTTTTCATTTTAATTTCATTATATGCACTACTGCCATGATTTTTTCCACATCTCTATAAACAACCATTTAGCTGGCAGGGGGAGGGACACTTGACTCTAACAAAAATTAGCAATTTAAAGCTTAATATTACGCATACTTGAACAAAAATGGTGTTCACAGACCCGCAATATTTTAAACGGCCTATCCAACAATACCTCACATCATGGGGTAGACGAGAACAAAAAATATCATCCCCACGTTACATGCAATGGTACCTACATCCCTAAAAAAAAATATATATATTTTAGCTTTTATTTTAGCACTTTATCAGCGTGATTAATATGTATAAGTATGCCAAATTACAGCTTTCTAGTACTAAGCGTCTCCGAGCTACAGCGGGGACAGACAGACAGACAGACGAACCTTTTTTTTTTGGTTGGGAAATCATCAAATAACTTCTCCCGCTCTGGGCGGAGCGGGAGGGTGTGTCAGACTCTTACTGACTAAAACCCACCCGTATTCCTTCCGTTGCCTGTGTAGCCAGGGGCTTCGGTAACCCTTGAGTACCTTCCCGCGAAGACAGACGGACATGGCGATACTATAAGGGTTCCTTGTTTACTACGGAACCCTAAAACGGTTTTCTTATGGGAAATAACGCCCTCAACATTTTTGCTATTACAACGAGAGTATGCAATTAGCCCTTACTACTATTTAAGTTTGAAAATACAAAAAAAAAACATATTTTTACTTAAATGTTTCGAGCTACGTCCACGTTTGATTAAAGTACCTAAGTAGCTACCATTGCAATTTTGAACTAGGACGTCTACTGGACATAGCGGCTCTCCCAATTGTGGGTTTTTGAGAGATTTATGATTCAACCTCCTCTGATATTGAGTTACCTACAAATACGGTAACCTATAAAATCAAATATTATTAATTATGGGAGTAAAATAAATGATGAGTTACTTGTAGGTATGTAGAGTAGTTAACGTCAAGTCAAATTTATTGACATAAGCTCATGATGATAATGTTTGACATTCTGGTATATTTATCTTCCTCCTCATTTTATGTTTTACTTTTCCAGTCTAAGGCACTTGCGCCATCGCCGACGATTAACGAGTAGCGAAGAGAACTAGCAACTAAAAACGAGTTAGCGAGCAGCGAGCAGCGGCTGCGCGACGGCGACGAGCGATCAAGCATGAGTCTTTCAGGGAGTGTTCTGCCCACCTAGGGAATATTTTTTGATGGCTCTTGTCGCTGCAACAAATGTGTACTCGCTGACGTCGTGAATAGTCAACTATCAAGTATGAATATATCGGAAAGGTCATGAATACGGGATGTCAATTGACAACGAAACGCAAGTGTGAAGTTGGCGCGCTTCGACAGAGTCTAACCTGACGTTCGTGCGAGTCGACGAGAGTGCTACAGTGGCATGGAGAAGCTCTCTTGAGCATCGGACATCGTACGGACAAGTGCATAGTAACTGTCCAACATTTCGTTTTATAAATTTTGCCAAGTTCAAATATAAAAATCAATAATCAACTTTTTCTTCTCGCCCGCTGCACACATGTGCAACCAGTAAAATGTTCAGCTGTTAAGAATGCAGCTCAAATCGGCCCCCTGTCCCGACACATATATTATAATGTATCTCCATTACAAGGGACAAAGAATCTTTCGTACGTTTATAGAGCGATAAAATCGTTGATATCTAGTCGCTTCGTCTCGTCGGCAGCGGTGGAACCGGTGCCTAAAATAGGTCCTTTTCAAATTTTCCATCATTCAAGATAATTTTCCACTCGACCGAATACAGACAAACCTAATGGCTTCGTTTAGCAATGTCTACATATCGACTCTGTTCAATTACGTAGGTACTTTTATAAAAAAGTATCTTTGTTATAAAGTTCTGAACATAATGTACGGGTAATAAGCGTCTATTTGATAATAGTTTCTAGTATTATGTCTAACTATGATTTTAGAGATAACTTCAATTCATTTGTTGACCGTATCTCACCACACAAAAATAAACCAAACATTCTAAACACAATAAATTAAACTCAAAAAGAAAAGTTAAAACGGTCGACATATTCCACAGATTAAATATGGCGGACAACTTGGTGGGAAGTTTTGAAAAGTGGCAACACATCAGTCAACTGTCAAAGTATTGCTCGGGAAACTGTCGTGCAGGGCAAATGACGTCATGCAGCGATGCCACGGTGTTTGTGCATGTACTCGTATGAACCGTTTACTTTACGTTAATATTTTAGTAGATTTTAATGCTTTGCTAGTTTCATAATATTATAATCGAGACATATAGAGTGACGTGGGATTACTATAAGCGATCTTACGGAGAGTATTTTAAACGCCATTTTCTAAACACCGCTGTGTTTATCGAGGACTTTCGAGTAATTAGTTAATTAAATTGAGTGTCTTTCTCTAAAGTTATGGCATTGGTGAGTGCTTAGTTATGGGTAACATAAATAAATAAAACTCACTCAAGTAATACTAAAACTAAAAACTTAGGTATAAATAGTTCAGTAATACTAAAAATGGTTAAGTGGTGGTGGTGATATGGCTAAGTCGCTTCGTATCTATGTAAATTGAATAGTTATTTTTAACATTTAAGGCGCAGATATATGAATTTAGTGACTTTTAAATCTGTTATGTCGCCCTCAAATAATGCAAGTAAGTTATGCAAAAATGTATCTTAAAGTAGAAAGCGTACGCATCAATTATGTGTATATGTGAATATTTAAGTCTTGTAGTAAAATATTTCTTTGAAATAATTTCAAGAAGTAATGTCTACCCAAATCATAAAAAACTATCAAACTGATTAAGAAATTTTCATTTTTTTTTTGTACGAACAGACTATTTTATTACAATATATATTATCCGTGTTTTTTTTTCAAACATTCATATGTTCGTTACTAAAAATTAATAGGTATTCCCTTTGAAACCGAACGGCGCGGCGGCGCACGGTGGGCCGATATGAACTCGTAGAAGACTTAGGAATCAATAAAAACTGATTGGGTTATTTAAAAAAAAAAGACGGAATTGAAATCTACTATCAAATACAATTTAATAATGTTCTACGACTTTTACGTTTTGACCGTTATTTTCAATGTTATGAATATTTAAAGATTTTTTTGTATGAAAAAAAACATAACTTCGTGAAAATCTCGAAATTCTCAAGAGCTCTCAACAAACGGTTTACAGATTAAAATAGTACAAATTATTTTCCTATTTTATCATATAATCTGGTACTGCGATATGCTGCGATTTTGGAGATATTTTTTTTTTTAATTCTCTTTTCCACACCACCCCAGAGGTAGAGAACTAGGCGCGTTTTTTTTAACAGTGGTGTCCCCAGTAGGCCTAATCCACTACTTAAAACGTTGTTTGTGTTTAGACACAGGCACCATTAATTGATTATTCAGAAAAGTCAGATTCAGGTTCATTGTACAGTGATAGGTCTGAACTTAAATGTAATATGTTTTCCTGATCATTATCGTCAGGATCCATAATAATCAACAAAGCTTTTGCCTCTTCTGAGAGGGCTTTGTGTTTTTGCAACAGTTTGTGACGTATTTTTGAAATAAGTGGGCAGAACTAATTAATAAATTATTCATTATATCTTCATTGGTAGCCTTTCTACAATTTTTTTTTCGAATGATGTGTACGATATCTCCTGAAATCCTTATTTCGAGCTTCAGCAGCCTCTTCAGATAATTTTCCAATTGGCACTATACCCAAATTCTCAATTATATATGCTCCGTGAGCGAGAACTTTATGTACACTTGCAGGCATGCAATACCAATTATACAAATTAACATACAATTTCATGGTAGCTTCGGTATAGTCTTTGAACTTAATTACATCTATTGGGTGACCAGAAGAAATTGCCTCTAGTATGGTTTTAAAACGTTTTATCAAATTCTCATCGACTCCTGTGATCGAAGCCGCAATTTCGGAGTTTTCAAAAAATCTTCTAGCGGTATTTTCGTCATTGGTTGTACCGTGGCCCTGTTTTACGACATCAGTTAAAAGTCCTGTTTGAGATTTAAACGATTCCTGAATATCTTTCTTTCTGCTCTGCATAATATATTTGCTGTCACCCTTAACAATCCACTTCTTCAAATGTAATCTATATGATATATGAAGAATGCATTCCATGAAACGTATCCAAATGTGTAACGACGATAGACCATATTTATATAGGTTGACATCAACTTTCTTTGTCAATATCAAAGGCATGTCATTCATCTCCTTTGGAGTAGCTTTACATATGTCACATCTTTGAGATGATGTATTGCAAAGAATAGCTGTCACTTTACCATCTATCATCGTTAATATTAAGTCGTGTGAGATTTTCATTTCTCCAATCTCTGTCTTCACTAAATTATCTCTCTCTGCCTTGATTGCATTTTTCTCCCGCAGAATAGTACATTAATTTGTTCTCTTTTACAAATTGGAAAAAGAGTGGACGACACCAATGAGCAGGGTTAGGAGAGTCATTTTCCCAAACAAGTTGATCACCAGAAACCAATTTGATAGGTATCAAACTACCCATAAAAACACTAGAATCATCATAATCAGTCTCTTCTGTGGTGTCTAAATGCATTTTTTGCTTATAGTTGGCTTGATTAGAAGCACCGTCAAAACCCCATTTACTTATCAGTGTCATTTCTTTATACGTCTCATCAATTGGGGTTGATTTAATTATATTCTAGCTGATGTATCTGTTACTGTAATAGCAGTTTTAGGTGGATAACATTTTAGTTTTTCATTTTGTAGTGCGTAGTAGGAGGGAAATATGTTAACAGTGGTCACTTGTTCGGTGCTTTTCCGCAGCGTATTATGTTGCCATTTCGTCATTTTAAGTGACAAAAACAAGCCTAAAGCTTCATCCGGTGCAAACTCAGTTTTTTTTTTAACAAAAACACTTTCTTTCACTTTCTGCACTTCTTGTGGATTCTTAAGCAAGTACTCTAATATTTCTGCAATACTGTCATTTCCATCTGCTTTTAACTTTGAAACATATGCATGTGATAATTCGTCTGAATCTTGTCAGAGTATGTTCTACACGTCTCTTTTTATGCTTAGGACTTAATTCAGTGAAAGGTTTTCTAGGACTTACTTCGGTCGATGTGCCAATAGATGCTTTCTCTAGAGATGGATCTACAATTTGTGTAGAACTGGGAACTAATTCGTCGTCTTTTTCCGCCAAAACTCGCATAAAATCTGGCCACAATATTTCTGACTCTAACCACTCACTATAATTGCTTTTGAATACTTGTTCTTACGATGAGAACTTTCCCATTTCTTATAAATATTAAAACAATACTTTGCACAAAAGTCCTTCAGTTTTTCATCATTATCACTGCTTAAACTAGATGTTTTTGACCTATATTCATTATACAAAAAGTTATTATCTTTAATACTCCCAGCTGCTTTTAACTTCACGAACATATCAAGGTTAGTCACTAAATCACTAAACATTTTCACAAAAACTCGTCAACCGTAACTTCACAAAAGTTAATTTAGCAGGGTAGTCCGTATGTAATCGTAGATAACAACGAACTAAAGTTGACGTTTCCTACCCTCTCGGTGACTAACTACTTGCATAATTACTACCTTCTGATTGGTGCACGTCATGACGTCACTAATTACTACGCGTCTACTGATAAGAAAACTGGTTTGGCCATGTTTTGGACACAAACAAATGACGTCAATGGAGTGGTGTGGAATATTTTTGCACGTACATACAAAAACATCTATTATTTTAATATTTTTTTCATACAATATTGAAAGCAGTATAACTCTGTAAGTAACGGCTTGACGAAAAAAGTCGTCGGATCATGAAAATATTGTATTAGTATATAGATTTCAAAAATGTACATACCAATCCTTAAGTCCACACTTCGCGATTTCAGCCTACTGTGCGGCGGCGCGGCGCGACGTGAGCGGGACGCGCATTTATATGGTCAAGGTCAACGGCGTTTACCCGACCCTTAAATTCAAACCAACACTTACAGTGCCAGTGTGAAAAATACTAAGGTTAATTTTATCTACTATGTATTCTTTATTTATATTTAATATACAAGTAACAATGGACTCAAATGTGTTAGTAACAATATTTGTTAACAACGATGTTAGTAAACTTAACCTAACACTGCCCTATAGTTATGAGAATCCCTGCTACAAGCTCAACACCGATGTGGAAAGCTTGCAGCATGGACTCATGCACAAGTAGTCTAGTCTGCTTGCGACACACTGTAGTATAATGTTGGGGCTGCCCGCACCCGGCGCACAAGGGAGGCGCATATTTTTCGGATCGTAGCATAGAAGCAATCGACATCAGCAAACATCCCTAAGCGCTACAGAAGTGGAACAATCAATCCATCAATAACCGGAACGCAGGTATTTAATACGAAGGGCGCTGTACGATTTTTGTGTAATCTACCCACAGGCCGCACGTGTAAAATGAGGTGCAATTTGCACGAAATAAGGTTTTTTTAACTACTCTGGAACAACGTGCAAACCTGCGAGCGATCATATTAGCTCTCACCTACAGCGCCCTCCTTTCTTTTTTAATATCATCATCATCATCTCTGACGTCAGCGGTCAAAAGATGTCCCATGTATTTTACCTTATATACTCTCACAAGCGATATTTCATTTAATTTGACCGGAGGCATGGGATCAGAACATCGACCCCTGACACCACAGACCATGACTTCACTTTTAGTGACGTCGTAGGCCAATCTATGAAGTTGTGGCGGCATCTACATCACCACATGCGAAATACGCAACACACTGACGTCACGCAAAATCCTGCATCGCGCAAGCAGAGTTTACCGCGCAACTAGCATATATACAAGATCCCGACATCAACCGTCGACACGACAGGCGTCTGATCGGAGGATCCTCCCTTTTCTCTGCAGGATGAGGGAACTTTACACCCTGTTCCTCATGCCTCTATAATGATAAGCACACTCTTCACAGATGGTCACCAACCGGTGACCATCTATGAAGAGTTGATGATATGATGTTTATGTATGTGTTTGTGTATGTAATTGTGTGTGATGATATGGTACTGCTGAGCGGCTCGGTTTGTGGGTTTGGGAGTTTTCCCAAGCCCACAAACCGAGCCGCTCAGTGCCATATCATCGGCGGCGTAACTAATGTTGTTTATTATTAGTATAGAATTGCAAAATTCGTGCCTGTAAAGATGACCTTACTAACCTATCCCTTGAGGACCGACTCCCAAGCCAACTAATTACTGTTAAATAAAATATAACTTCAATAACAATGATGCAACAAAACCATCCCCTAAAATGCTAAAAATAAATAATAATTAAAACACATTTGTAACACATATACGCTTCATTCGCGTGTCACAACACATTGAGCATTAATGGCTGTAGGCATGACATACATTACATTAACTTTGGACAATCAACCCAGATTTGTTTGCTGCTTTTAATTTTTAGTTGGTTAAGCCCCTTGCAGTTCAGGGTTGGGCTGGAGAAATGTTTTTGTGGAGTTAAATTGATAGGCTTAAATGATGAATTAAATCCTTTCTTTGAATGGTTGAAAAGTGAGAAGTAGAAAAAAACTTCAACAAAAATGAAGAGAAGATGCAACACGGAAGAAGAAAACGTGGTTCTCTAATTGAAATGGTTAGAAAATAAAAGGCTTTCATAGCTAGGCATTGGGTTTTTAGAAACCGTTCAATCGTTGATGCTGGAAAACTGAATATTTAAAGAGATTAGGTCAGCAACTTACTAAAATGAGCACTACGTAGGTATATAGGTACGTCCCTCATTTTTTTATAGAAGGTTCATCATTCTTCATATTCAGCAGCCTGGACAGATAAAACCCTGTACATTACACGCCCTCTGATAACAGGTTCAGCACATGCAAAAATAAAATTTACAAAACGAAATGGATTCTCTGTAAACGTCGCTCTCCCAAAACTTGACATTCTAATTAACAAAACACTAGTTCCTACAAAAATACCTGTTCCAAAAATAACTAGCTCCTGGTCTATGCCCAAACCAATTATGAGACCTATCTCGCAAAATAAATACGTCCTATTTATATTTGATACCCTTTGAGAATAAAGTAATTAAAACTAACAAGATATACCGAGCGACCTACCTAGACTTCACGACTCTGAGTATTTCTCGGCTCTAAACTAGGTCTTTAAGACATCGATAGACTTAAGACCTAGTTGCAAAGGTTGTTTGAAATGGGATTTAGTATTCCATGATATGACATTTAAAACCATTGACAGTGGTATCGGCCCCGACTTATGAGATTTAGCGCGTGAGTTCGAACCCAGCGGCACTTCACTTTGTGTATTTAATTTCATCACCACTGCTCTCAAAACGGTGAAAGAAAATATTGTGAGGAAACCGGCATGTCCTAGAACCAATAATTCGGAGACATAACTGTGACATCCACCAACCCGCAATGGGCCGGCGTGGTAGATTTTAGCTCATTCCCTCTGACAGAGAGGAGGCCTGTGTCTCAGCAGTGGGAACATTATAGGCTGATTATGTAGGTTAGAATAATGTTCTTTCAATTGTTTAAGGTGTTTTATGGCACCTTCATCTGTAGGACAAGTTTACTACGGATCCTTTTCATTCAATATTTAACCATACTTACTCGTATATACAGGGTGACATTGAAAACATGCGACAAATCGAAATGGGAGATTGTACTCATCATTATGAACAACTTTTATTAAGGGACCAATGCTACAATCCCAAAAAAAAAAACTGCTGTCCCCTACATTTATGTTCGCAATACCTCATCAAAATGTAGGAAAAGCAGATTTTTTCTTTTTGGGATTACTGCTTTGGTCCCTTAGTAAAAGTTGTTAATAATGATGTATACAATGTCCCATTTCAGTTTGTCGCAAGTTTTCAATTTCAACCTGTATAATGCTGAGTTAAAAACTAAAACCCAAATACGACAAGATCGATTTGTTTTGTTTTTTATACCTTTTTAGGTGGCGATCTTGTCGTAGTTGGGTTTTAGTTTTTAACATTTTTTTTACTTCAATTATATTGGGCCTAGGGATGATTCGGGGTAGTAAGTACTTATCAAGAGAGATCTCAAAAAAAACAAGCTTTAAATTAACTAAAGAGTACGAAATACTTATATCAATAGTTATTTTTTATTTTGAAAATATATACTTATAAATTTAGTCTTCGATCAATAATTTTTGATCGAAGACTAAGTGATATATAGTTATAAGTTACACTAAGTAAAATTATTGATCGAAGACTAAGTGATATATAGTTATAAGTTACACTAAGTAAAATTACGAAAACAAGAAGTTTAACATTTTCTTAAAAGCTTGATGCTTTATCTTTAGGTGTGAGAAGGACGTTCATGCCTCAAGTTTTTTAGAAGATATTAAAGTTCTTGTTTTCATTAGTTTTATTTAGTACTTTTTAGATAATTAAAAACTTGTTTTATAAAATATAATTTTCGCTTATAAATTTTTTTGTGTAATTTTTATCATTAGAATTTAAGTTTAAGCATCTGTTATTCCTCGACGTTACTTGTAAGGTAGATACAAGTACTTACATAAATCTAAATGGCATAAACACAACAGGGCTATCTTGCCCGTGATCACCTTCAGGCTTCATCATCAAACCCTGGATATCATCTAGGACCAGAATCCGTATCAAGACGAATCAAACAAGCTCAAACTCAATGGGGTTGCGTCGTTTTACTAGCCATGAGAGAGTTCCCATGGCCACCTTCCGGCTCCATCATCAGATCAGCTCCATGTTATAATATTGCATTGTCTTACATATGCATGCAAAATCTTGTTCAGTTAAGGAATCAATAACTTGGATGAATGACCATAACCCCGAAATCAATTTCTCTAAATCTATTATAATGCCCTTCCACCCCGTTAAAAAACCCCACTAGACATAAACTTTACCGACAACAGTACAACAATAGAAGTCGGTACAAACATTGATTGGAAATCACACATCAAAAATATTAAATCAAAACTATACTATCATTGTTTCGTTATAACAAGAACTATTCTATAATAATGAATAGTGAATAAATTTAAAAATTTAAAAATCTTACGCCCATGTGAATGTATCGAAATGGCCAAGCCACATATTTTGACTGCGGCGTAGAGTTTGTGAAGTTAAGGGTTATAGAGTTCGTGTAGAGTTAGAAGCTTGGCTTTACATGAGATTTGATAACTTTTTGATGTAAGGCAAAAGGGCTGCCTCTAGACCGTTTGTAGCAGTTGATTCATTCGAGGTAATTTTCAATGACTTTATCGCAAATTTCGTGGATTATCTCGGCAATAATTTGGTGGATGTTAGTTTTAAGGACTCTTAAAAAAAGAATCACAAAAATAATCCAACGGCGTTAAATCGCACGATCTTGGCGGCCAGTTGACGTCACTGTAACGTGAAATAATGCGACCTCTGAACGTTTCACGGAAAACATCTAACACAACACAACAACTGAACAATTTTAAGGTGTTGGGCAACGGTAAAATCCACCAACCCGCATTGGGCCCGCGTGGTGGATTACGGCCCACTCCTTCTCACCAAATGGAGGCCTGTGTCCCAGCAGTGTTAACATTATAGGCTGATTATGAGCAATGGTAAAGCGATTAATTTTAACTCACATTTGACGTTTGAAATACGCGCGATTACCAACAGCTGTCAAAATTACAGTGTTGCCAATATAGGAATCTCGAATCGGAATACCCATTTGCGGTGTCCGGCGGGGTCCAAAATGTTCATACTTTGTAAAACGTACCACCTAAGTTCTCATGTGGTAGCAATAAATATATTTATTTATTTATTTATTTATTTAGGTATTTAATATTAAGCAGACAAATGTACAGAGGCGGACTTAATGCCGTAGGCATTTTCTACCAGTCAACCTTTGGGTGATGCAGAGACAAACAGTGGTACTGCAATAGCGAAAACTGTGGAATACATATTTATTTTAATATAAGGATATACATACATATACCTAAATCAAAATCAAAAGTCATTTATTCAAACTAGGCTGAAAATCAGCACTTTTCGGACGTCAAAGTTACATAAGATAGTCCCCCAAAATTGCCCGCCCTTCACCACTTCCTAGTGCTTTAGCTGGGAAGAAGAAGTGGTGGAACAAACTCCCCAGCAGCACGTCTGTCTGTTTAGTTATATAAACTTGATTCTATACAAATCGTATGCAAAGTAATTAACATTACGAAACACAAAACATTGGATTAAATTACACACTTGCCATACGTTAGCTAGCACGCGCCAGTATACCAACAAAACAATGAACAAACTGTACTCAAGCAGATAAAAATTACAACATAAAAAAACGTAAATAGAACTTAATACCTAAATAAAAGCCATAAAGGGCATAAAGGGCGTGCCCGCTTACATAAGGCAATTGCTGTAGCTCGAAGTGATAAATGATAAACTAGCCCCATCGAAGTAAAATAAGTAAACAATTACTAATAACAATTAAAACCATGATCAGCAAGACGACCAGTCACCACAAGCAGCACCCGTTCACGAGCATAATGAAAAGATCAGCCATCACCCCCCTCGCCATATTGGAGGGAAGGAGGCAACCCGACCCCCGACGCTACCGCAGCCAGTGACATCTAAGGGAGCATGACGAGCTTGCTGCCGGTTGCTCAGGCAAGAATAGTGTAATCAATAATCGAGGACGCTAGCTAACCACTTATTGCAATACAACTCATAAAACACACATTGTAATGAGTAGATTATGTCACTAATAAATTAAAATTTAACTGAATTAAATTACATTGACTTATACAGTCAAATAAAAAAATAATCAATTATATGAACTCATATAATCAAACTAATAACACAGGGTGGATTTTACTTTAGTTTTAAAAGCATTACTCGTAAAAGGCAAATCTAGCAAAGAAGAGGGCAGCATGTTATAAAAAGTTATATCAAGCCCAACAAATGAGTTATGTACCTTATGAAGCCGGTGAAATGGAGTTCGTAATTTGTCCTTATTTCTGGTGTTAATATTGTGAATATCACTATTTTTAGTGTATAAGTGTATATTTTGCCTAATATATAAGATGTTGGCGAAGATGAATTGTGATGCCACCGTGAGAATACCAACATCTTTAAAAAAATCTCTCAGAGAAACTCTGGCACCAAACTGGTAAATAGCTCGAACAGCTCGTTTTTGAAGAACGAATATATTTTAAATGTCAGCGGCTTTGCCCCACAGCAGAATACCGTAGGACATCAAAATAACTAAAATAAACTAATCGAGCTGTATCAACGTCAGTGTATTGTCTTACTTTTCTGACGGCGTAGGCGGCCGATCTGAGCCTGCCCGCTAGGCTTGATATATGAGGGCCCCACTGAAGTTTGGCATCTACTGTTATACCAAGAAAAACTGCCGAGTCTACAGTTTCAAGCACCCCATTATCTAAGACGATGTTGGGACCTAGATTCCTAACATTTGGCAAGGCACACTTTATACATTTCGTTTTCTTGGCATTGAGAACTAGGTTATTCGTCGTAAACCAATCCGTAACCATTTGAGAGTGCACTGTTTACGTCATCAAAATCTTGTCTATTCCTGTTTACTTTAAAAATAAGTGAGGTGTCATCTGCAAACAATACAACGTCACAGATACCCTTTAAATAAAATGGTAAGTCATTAATATACACTAAGAATAAGAATGGACCCAGTATTGAGCCTTGAGGTACACCTAACTGAACTGATAACCCGGAAGATTTTACACCATTCACATCTACACATTGGAACCTTTTATGTAAATGAGAATTTACTACTTTTAGAGCTTCATTTTGGACACCATAATGACACAGTTTACGCAAAAGCGTGTCATGGTCCACGCAATAAAAGGCTTTGGAGAGATCACAGAAAACTCCAATAGCATTTTGCGAGCCCTATTAAAAACTTTAAATATATATACCTAATTATACATAAATATAAAACCTAATATATACACATAAATACACGAACATACTAAAACAGATAAGACAAACAATGGGAAAACATTACCATTGTGATGATACTGCCAGCTTCTTACGAATATGCTCGCGAACATTGACTTTAAAGGATAATCGGTTGATTGCCATTCTGATTTCCTGGGGGAGCGCATTCCACCGAGAGATAGACTGAACGAAGAAAGAAGAGTGAATGAAGTCAGTGCGGTAAGGGGGACATTGAAGAAGACGATTGTGTGAAGAACGTAGGTTTCTACTGTGGTTCGCGCAAATGTACTGAAAGTGGGGGGCGAGATAACTATATTGAGTATTGAATGACAGTGACCACCTTCAGGCTCCATCATCAGATCCTGGATGTCATCTAGGACCATGGTCATTTTTTTTAAGATGAATCAAACGAGCCCAAACACGATGGGGCTGCGTCGTTTTATTACAGAGTTCCCATCATCAGATTAGCTCCATATCTATATATATATAATAATCATCCGATTTACATATGCTTGCAAAATTTTAGCTCAATCGGAAACCGGGTAGTTGCCAGATTGATCAGATTTAATTACAGACAGACACCGGACAGGTGAAACTAGTTAAAAGCTTGTAAAACGCAAATGGAATTTATTTTTTTGGCATCCCACGATAAACTATAGACAAAAGTAAAAAAAAAATGAGACCCACACTTTTTTGGACGGATGTTCCGTCATATTGATTTTGTACGTATAAAAAGTAGGGTATGTCGCCCAAACCATAATAACAAATCGATTGAGACTTCATTCAACAAAATCAGATGAGTAGTTTAGGCGCAACAATGGAGCTTAGGTAGATAGTCTGCTAAAAATAACCCTTACTTTTGGCTTTGCCGTAGTCGGGTAACAAACATACAGGAAGTTTTTGACATTGGGATTCAGGGCAAAAATCAAAATTGTGAAAAGTAGAACAGAGAGATGAGAGGACTTATGAGCCTTTGAAATCTCAAAGGGAAATTAATTAGAGTAATCCTTGTACAAATTGGGCATAGAAACAAGTATATTTTATAAACTACATGTGAATTACTACGAGGGGCTTGTGGCTAAGTAAAAACAGCCACACGGATCGACCGATAAGGTTAAGCTACGCTTGCCACGGTTGATTCGTGGATGGGTGACTTTACATACTAAGACCCATTCGTGCCTTGGAAAGCACGTTAAGCCATTGGTTCCGGCTATCATTCGTAGATCTTTGACAGTTGTTACGGGGTCGTCAGAAGCCCGAAAGCCTGACAACCAGTCTTATCAAGGGGTATTGTATTACCCAGTAAGTGGCATTTTTTTTTTTTTTTGGAGGGAAATCATCAAATAACTTCTCCCGCTCTGGGCGGAGCGGGAGGGTGTGGCAGACTCTTACTGACTAAAACCCACCCGTATTCCTTCTTGTTGCCTATGTTGCGGGGGCCTCGGTGACCCATTAGTACCTTCCCGCGACCCCGGCAGGCATCGGCCCTAGTGGACCCCTACTATGTGCTGACGACATCTCTTTGAGGCGCGCGTGGAATACAACGCGCCGTCAACCCGGGCCTGGTCCTTACCGGACGGTGAGCTACCCATTGCTCACCGTCCGCAAGCCCGCGCCTACGGTGGCCGGAAATCCGCCCGGGATTCCCGACGCCCTGGGCGTCTCCTGCGGCGGCTAGGGGCGAGAGGGCGCGAAACTTGCCTTTCCCTCAGCCATCCCGCCTCCTCCTTCGCGAGCATTACTGCTTCACAGAAGGGTGACGACTGCCCATGCCCTCTCGCTCCGTACCATGGCCTGAACCAGGGCCGGACGCGAGAGGTCTCTGCCGCCGATCGCCTCCACGAGGACACGACGGTGCTCTGCTCAAGCCAGGCAGACCTCCACCGTATGCTCCACCGTGTCCTCCGGGCGATCCACACAATGGTGACACCCGGACGTTTCCTCCCGCCTTATCCGACACAGGAACCTCCCGAAGCTGCCGTGTCCGGTGAGGACCTGCGTCAGGCGGAAGGTGAGGACGCCGTGGCGCCTCTCCAGCCACTCCTCAAAGAGGGTACTTATCGCCGCAATCGTGGCGTGCCCAGCACTGGGTTGCGACAACCGTACTTTCCATGACGCCATGAGATCCTGCCGGAGCTCCGTCCGCTGTGCCGCGATTTCTCGCAGCAGCGGCCTTACGCCCCGGCGTTTCGCCTCCTCGCGCCACTCCCATACGTGCGCGAGGACTTTTGCCTCCAGATCCCATGGTGGCAATCCGGCAAGGAGGCTCGCTGCCTCCCAGGAGACCGTGCGGTATCCTCGGACCATCCGGATGGCCATGACCCTTTGGGCCGCGCTCAACCGGCGGGCTGGCCGCAGCGCCAGAGAGCGCGCCCATACAGGAGCCCCGTAGAGGGCCATGGACCGCACGACCCCCGCGTAGAGCCTCCGGCAGGAGGCGTTTGGACCCCCTAGATTGGGCAGGAGCCGCTTCAATGCAGCGCCCGCCCGCTCCAGTTTGGGAGCCAAACGTCGGAAATGCTCCACGAAGTTCCACCGGCTGTCGAGGACGAGTCCCAGGTACTTCATCGTCGACTCGACGCCGACAGTAAGTGGCCTGTGGAGGTCAGATAGGCAGTCGCTCCATGTAAAATACTGGTATTCAGCGGCAACCGGTTAGACTGGATGCCGACCCCAACATGGTTTGGAAAAGGCTAGGCAGATGATGACATGTGAATTAATCGGTCAAGGACTGCTAATGAGACACAATTATTTTATTGTTTGACACCGAATCGGTGACGTACGGAGTATGATGTACGACTGAAGCCCGGTTTCAGTCGTACATCATACTATACATGTGAATTACTTATTACCGGCGAAAATTATGATCGGGCTAGAGATACCTACAGACTGTTAAGCGACATAATGCAAACAATATGTATAAATATGACATGGATTTATCTGTTACTAGCTGCCCCGTGTTCCCGTGGCAATATCGGCACAAAAAGTGTTCTATGTCCTAACCCAGATTCTGGTCTATCCATGTGCCAAATTTAATCCAAATCCGTTCAGCCGTGTTAGCGTGAAAGCGTAACAAAGAAACAAACTCATTTTTAGTATATACAGGGTTACTGGTAACTCGACGTATTCCTTGCAGGACGTCAAAGTAGGGGTAAAATGCAACAAAATTAAGCGAACAAATGTTCTACCGAAGTTCAGTAGTTTTTGAGTTAGTCAGATTTTTAGTTTTTAATGAAAAATCCCAGATTAAATCATTTAAAGCCAATTTTAAAAAAATCATTTACGATGCGACTGGACAGAAATTTAAGTTATTATTATAGTTGATGCCGTAGCAGATATTTGAAAATAATTTGAAGTTCAAAAATGCCTAAAACTTTGGCATATAAATGGTTAGGATTAACAATAAAATTTATTATAAAAGTATGTTACTGCGTAAACAATGAGTAACCGCCAGCAATTAAGGAATTAAATGGAAATATGTTTAAAAAAAAATAATGAGTCTGCATGAGTTTGTTGGGGAAAAAAATGTTAGCATATAATCATTTTCAAATCCTTTTAAAACTATTGCATACCGACATGTGCAGATTTTTGCCCTAAATGTTGTTTAAAATAAGAACACACACTCAAATAGTTAAGCTATAAAGATTTGTTTAACAAAATACACATAACTCAAACTCAAAGAATGTATTTCAAATAAACCAATTACAGGCACTTTTGAATTGTCAAGGGGTCGGTCGGTTACTAAGAAAGATGAAGCTAGTTGCCCATTCCAAAGCGTAGTAGGTACCTATGGATAAGAACGGGCAAGAAACTCCAAGGACACTCTTTTAAATCAACGTATTATGGTTACAAAATATTGTTTACATCATTCATTTTGAAATTATACATGTCACAACGATGCAGAACATAAAAGCGTCCGTAATAAAAAGATTAACAAAAAAAAAGCAATTCAAAAATTAAAATAAGTCGTGGCAGCTAACAGATGACCAGTCTCCACTGACGGCGCCCGTTCACGAACATGACGCATGGATTAGCACCATTCAACTCAACCATTTTGAAGGGAGCTAAATGATCCAACACACGCGCCACCATCAGCGAGACATTAGAGTGAGCACGACATACTCCCAGCCGCCAGGGCACATTCAAGTCAATGAAAGACGTATCCAGTAAATAGCAGCTTTATATTACATAGTACTCACATAACAATGTGCTGTGCAACTATACAATGCTAAGTGATTGAATTTATACAATGCAAAGATAGTTTTTGAAATCTTCAGCAGCTCCAACACTATTTTCAAATGCTAATCAATTAGTTTTTGCGCCCTTGTGGAGCAGGACCAGCATTGAGCCAAGCATTTTTATCAGCGATGTAATCCCCAACTTATAATATGCTTGGCTGCATAGTGTGCGTTTTATACAAGATTTGAATTTTGTTTCATTCAGTTGAAGTATGTGGGGAGGTATTTTATTGTAACATTTTAAATAGTACCCCATGAAAGATGAGTCTACTTTACCTGGTTGAACTAATTGGTCCCTATTTCTAGTGATATAATTGTGTCTTTCACCTCTTTTACTAAAAAGATGTAGATTTTTCCTTATAAAAAAAATAATTACAAGAAGTGATATATTGATAACATTATTGCAAGTATGAGAGGCCCAAAATTAAGAGAATACCAAATTACTGTGCTATCATCGCTTCATATAATTTTCGTATCTTTTGTGGTAGCCTCGCCATTATGTACGGACAAGGCAATTCTCTTCGATTTTTCTCGATGAATGAGATGGCTCTTCACGTCACTTGCAGGTGTGACGTCAATGTTTGTCAACCCGTGAAAAGATGGAGGGGTATTTTTGACTTGACCCGAGGGTATTTTTATAAGCATATCAACGTTACAGTTTTCATAAAAGTTTTGTGTTGTTAAAATGTGAGTATCATGTGGGCATGGGGCAGTCTTGCAATTTAGAAACTAAATAATTGGAAGCTAAACTAATTACTCGTTAATCCTTTTTGAGTTTATTTGTAAATTTCCAAATACAACAACTTTGCGGACTTATTTTTGTAGATTCATACCATTCAAAAACTAAACATACCCACTTGTACCACTGTAAGACTTCTCTCTTAGGCTTTTTATTATTAATTTGTGCTCTTCTTTTTGTTAAGTGATGGCCTGAAACACAGGTTTGAATAAACCTACATCAGGCAGGTCGCTATTGTATTCAATTAGACCCTTAACCAATCTATAAAAGTTATACACTAGATTTATTTTAGACATAGTTTAACATTTTCTTACTAATATTAATATGTTACTTTGTAATGATGTAACTTCTAGTAATTTCTATGTGAACTTATTAATAAAATTATTATTATTAATGCTGTCAATGACACGACTAAGTATGCTACATGAAGCACGGAATGCTTTGAATCGACTTGACCGCGGTAGTTCTGCCTCATTGAACTAGCAAATGATATACTACGCACTATTTACCCATTAAGCTTTGTGTCCCATGTCATCCCGTACAATTGGCTCAGTACAAAACATCAACTCAATGACATTAGGCATTTTATTTCATAGAAATAACACACGTTCGGACGAGAAGAATGATCATAGAAACATATGGCACAATATATTGCCAAACGGCCTCCACATAATGGCCAAATGGTCATTTGTTCAGCGGGCGAAGGGTTAGGTCGAATAAATGACATTAGGACTAGATTTTGCAATAAATATTTAGATGAAAGGTACATAATGTAATGTCTCATAAAGTCTGGCCTCAAAAGTTATTCGATTGTACAGATATAATTTTATTAAACAAATATTTTGAGCCTTTAATAACGAACTTTTTTGCAGTATCATTTTACTCCTAGCTCGAATTTCTGTTCATTTTTCTATCTAACTTCCTTTATCGTGGATACTTAAATTAATTTTTGGTTCGACAAACTTAGTAGTCTTTTCAAAGTTATCAAATATCATAATTTTTATAAGGAGCGACTGTCATTCGACCCCTCGAAAAACTTTTGAGTAACAAATATTTAAGTTAACAAATGAATGACAAGAATGTTCACATAGATTAGAAGTCATTTATTATTTTAAAACGTGACATCGTTTTGTCTAGGACACCCTTCAAGTCACTTTATCAACGCATTATTCAGGATTTAAAGATTATTCACGCTTAAAAGTTTCTTAAAACTATTTTAGTCTAGTACCTTTTGAAAGCAATGGGATTAGTTAGAGGGAGAGAGAGTATTGATTGTGGCAAAAGCTCTTTCATTATAGCGTAATCCTGCTAGGACACAGGCCTCCTCTCTGTGAGAGGGAGCGGGCCGTAATCCACCACGCGGGCCCAGTGCGGGTTGGTAGATGTCACATGTCTTCGAATTTTTTATGTTTACCTTCACCGTTTTGAGAGCGGTGGTGATGAAATAATTTACACAAAATAAAGCGCCTGTCTGGGTTCGAACCTACGACCTACAACTCGTAAGTCGCAGCCATTACCACTGGACCACCATTGCTCTTAAAAATAATGTTATCTGAAAATGATTTCAAATCGGTAATTCCTCGACATTTAATCGATGGCCGCAAAGTGTAAACGATTATCTACAAAAGCGAGAATTTGCAGGAGAGCGTTTTGAACGCAAAACTGTGATAATTATTAAAAGAACAAAATCTTTTTCTATTTTAAAACATTTAGTTAATAGGGCATTACCAAGAAAATAATTAAGACTAATTACTGTAATATATTTTTTTTTTCTAAAATACGGTAGATGTCTTTATCTACTTCATACGAAAAAGTAGGTAAACTAAATTAGTCAACTGCCATATATCAGCTTTAGCGCGGGACTTCCTAATTGCTTAAGCTTATTTAATTTTAAATAACAATACAGTTATAACAATTATTTTGTATTTTACATTGTTGAAGGCTATATTAAATAAAAGTATGCCATACTTTTCCTTATTTAACTATTATTAGTAACGCCGATGTGACTTATTATTTTTGTGGCAATAAACGACGCAAATTTAAAAAAAAATATTAAAATCCCAACGGCGCAGCAAGTTGAACTATTTCTATATCTTTATAAAAATCTCATGCGGTCGAAGGCATCTTCTTAAATTTAACAATACATACCTACATATTGCCTCTGATTGCTTAAGATAGGTCAACTTGTTTCCATCTTTTTTAAAGTTCACTTTTTACGCAGTCGGGTTTTTTTTAATTTTTTGTATTTCCTTTTGTTTATTTTACACTTTTTAATAATTACATACATAAACTAACGCCTTCTTCCCATGGGGGTAGGCAGGCACCTGCTACGCTCCTTATATACCTACTCTTTTTTTCGTTTACGTTCATACATCTGGTCATACACGCACGCCGGTTGCGAGTTAAATAATTACTTTTGACGTTAATAATATCTTTACCCGGCTTTATAATAACTTAACAGCTTTATTGAGTGAGCATGGTTGCTAACCAACTTTAAATCGTTATCGAGATCCTAAATGGTCTTTCAAAATGAAAAATTGATTACAAAAACTTAAAGGTTATTTTCAAAGAACTAATTACATCGTCGACTGATTTTTTTTTATTTTTCTCAATATGGCGTCTGGTTGCCGCCATATTGAATTTTGATTACTGTCATGTCTTGAGTGACACAAGATTAAGGCCCGTATTATAGAACGTCACTCAATACTCAAGCACTACTTAAAACTAGATTCAAGCCATTTGATTGGTTAAAACTAGTTTTAAGTAATGCTTGAGAATTGAGTGACGTTCTGTAATACGGACCTAAGACATCAATCGTAAAAATCACGGACTAACGGTATAATAATATGTTCATGTCTACTTCATCACTTTGTGAAAAATAGATGTAATATTGTCTTTATATAAGTGACTTAATATTAGTAAAAATTAAGAATTGAACAGAAAAATAATCCTATAATAAAACAAAGAATATTGAGTCGAATTATGTACAGGAAAATTTTCTCGTTCGATTTGGAATTTAACCATCAAAATTTTAAGGTTTAAAATCATTTGGAGAAATTGTGGTAACTTGGTGTGCTTGCGACTTTACAAAACTGAATTAAAAGTGCAGTTGACTCTTTGTACTTTACTGCCGTCGAAATGTACATACTAATATCGCCATAGTACAGAATTTAAGATGAATGTACTGTTGTACACCGATAAATTTACTCTTTAAGGCCCAATTGACCAAAATAGGCTTCTCTTAAGAAAAAAAAACTGCCAAATCTGTATAGTTTGTGGTAGTGGAAAAAATATATTTTAATTTTGAACATATTTCCCAGAACTTAGTTGTTACCAAAACACGTTTTGAAAAAAAATCTCGATACAAGCTGACGTTAAACTAACTTCTTTCCTTGAGTTCTAATCCAAAATATCTGTATTAAATATAAACATACGTTACGTATTTAATTAATAACAAGAATGTCTTATTTGAATGCAGAACTTGGTTGTTTTTTTATTTTCGATTACTCAACTCAATTTTGAGTAAATAGATAATTGCTTCATATTTTGCAATAAATTACAAGCGTTGTGTCATCGCGCTTCTCTTTCTTTTCTATGCAATCTGACAGTGACCACGGTTTAGGTGTTCTCAGCGTCATAAGACACAGATATATGATTTTAGTGACTTTTAAATCTGTTATTAAGCCTTCATATAATGCAAGTAAGTTTTGCAAAAAGTGTATGTTAAACTAGAATGATGATGATGTTCAATTCTATATGTGAATATTTAAGTTTTCTAATAAAATACTTTATGAAATAAATTCAGGAAGTAATATTTACCCAAAGCATAAAATCCGGCTAAGTGCGAGTCGGACTCGCGCACGAAGGGTTCCGTACCAATATCTATAAGAACGGCAAAAAAATCATGTCTGTTGTATGGGAGCTCTCTTAAATATTTATTTTATTCCTTTTTTAGTATGTGTTGTTATAGCGGCAACAGAAATTGAAAATTTCAACTGCCTAACTATCACGGTTCATGAGATACAGCCTGGTGACAGACGGACAGCATAGTCTTAGTAATAGGGTCCCGTTTTGCCCTTTGGGTACGGAACCCTAAACAAACGATATTACTCTTAAACTAGTTAAGATATTTTCATGATTTTTCTGTATGAACAGAATATTTTATTATCTATAATTCTATCTGTGATTTTTTTCTAATGTTCATATTTTCGTTACTAAAAATAAATAATACCTACGAAAACGAACCGCGGCGCGGCGTGAACGCGACACGCATTTATATGGCCTAGGCCAACGGCGACGACCCTGAAACCGGAAATTAGTGTTCTGACATCTATGCCAATATTATAATAAATATAAATATAGTACATATAAAATAATAAAAAAAAAAAAAAAAATATATATAATAAATATATGTTTAATATAAATATATATGCCAATATTATTATATTATTTATCTATGCTAATATTCAAATAACAACTTGCAACTATTACAAAATTAAGCCATGTATGAAACCTTTCTTCTAAAAGTTTAAACGTTATAAGACTTAAAAAACAATTTCAGGAATTGAAATACAGCCTACAAGAGTTTATGACAGGTTTCCAGCTTCAAGAGTATTTACATAATAATCAAAAGTTTATTCAGAACACAAGCGTCTTTATTCCTTGACTTAATTTAAATGGAGATGAAAGATAAATTTTCTCGTTCTTCTATTAGTTCTTCGTGTCGTAATGTCAAGGTTCTTTTAGTAAAATGTTATGATAATTATCTTAGTTATGATATTAATTATTATTGGATAGGTATAATTACGTGGTAATTTGATACTTGGATGAATTGGGTGATAATAATTAATAAAAAATCAGTTGCCAAGCGTTGCGTGGTGTCGAAGCCAGGCAGGTACTTCGTAGATCTGCCCGGCTTGGGCAGAGCAGCGCCGTGTCCTCGTGGAGGCGATCGGCGGCAGAGATCTCTCGCATCCGGCCCTGGTTCAGGCCATGGTACGGAGCGAGAGGGCATGGGCAGCCGTCACCTCCTTCTGCGAAGTAGTAATGCTCGGTAAGGAGTCATGTCTTTGAATTTTTGTTTCTAGGATATGCCGGTTTCCTCACGATGTTTCCCTTCACCGGTATGAGAGCAGTGGTTATGAAATAATTTACACAAAGTAAAGCGCACAGACGCTTTTCTTTGTGTAAATTATTTCATCCCAGACACCCGGGTTTGAACCTTCCACCTACACCTCGTAAGTCACGGCCGTTACCGTTGCCTGGGCCACCACTGCTGTCTCTGATATTGGCGTACATAATCAGCCTACAATATTTTCCTTCACCAGTGAGAGAGCAGTGGTGATGAAATAATTTACACACAAAGTACAGCGCCTGTCGGGGTTCGAACGTCCGACCTACAGCTCGTAAGTAGCGGCCGTTACCACTGGGCCACCACAGCTCTCCCTCATATTGGCATAAAAGCTATTAAATCAACAATGTTGCTTTAATTTTATGTATGCATAGGTACATAAACTTACGCCTTCTTTCCACGGGGAGGCAGAAACTACAGAATGCCACCTGCTACGATCCTTCCATAGTACTTTTGCTTCGTTTTTGTTGCGAGTACTACGCACCTGACCTGTCTGAAGAAAATCACCAATAAGTTCACTCACTGTATGTTATCCTAGGAAGTTTTCACTTACATCTCCCGTAAATACCTTTTGTTAGTCGCCTTTCATGAATCCTCTCAACATGACCAAACATACATACTCTTTAAAAAATGGTCACTACATCTTCTTTTAAACAGCACCATTGCCTTATTGTATCATTGCTACAATAAAATATATAATCTATTAATAATAATAATATTGAGCAGGTACGCCTCTTTTTTTTTTGGGTGAAATATCATCAAATAACTTCTCCCGCTCTGGGCGGAGCGGGAGGGTGTGTCTCACTCTTACTGACTAAAACCCACCCGTATTCCTTCCTGTTGCCTGTGTTGCCAGGGGCCTTGGTGACCCTTTAGTACCTTCCCGCGACCCCGGCAGGCATCGGCCCTAGTGGATCCCTACATTTGTGCTGATGACATCTCTTTGAGGCGCGCGTGGAATACAGCGCGTCGTTGACCCGGGCCTGGTCCTTACCAGACGGTGAGCTACCCATTGCTCACCGTCCGCAAGTCCGCGCCTACGGTGGCCGGAAATCTGCACGGGTTTCCCGACGCCCAGGGCGTCTCCTGCGGCGGCTAGGGGCGAGAAGGCGCGAAATTTGCCTTTCCCTCAACCGTCCCGCCTCCTCTTTTGCGAGCATTACTGCTCCGCAGAAGGATTTGACGGCTGCCCATGCCGTCTCGCTCCGTACCATGGCCTGAACCAGGGCCGGACGCGAGAGATCTCTGCCGCCGATCGCCTCCACGAGGACACGGCGGTGGTCTGCCCAAGCCGGGCAGACCTCCATCGTAAGCTCCACCGTGTCCTCCGGGCGATCCATACGGTGGCGACACCCGGGCGTTTCCTCCCGCCTTATCCGACACAGGAACCTCCGGAAGCTTTCGTGTCCGGTGAGGATCTGCGTCAGGCGGAAGGAGAGGACGCCGTGGCGCCTCTCTAGCCACTCCTCAAAGAGTTGTGCAGGGCCACTTGGAGTCCCAATTGCCGGATTCTTTCGACGATTGTCGCAACCCTGCATGCTACTTCAGCCGTCGCTTGGTGCGACCTCCCCTGCGCCAGAACCAACGTGTTATCAGCGTAGCACACTACGCTGATGCCGCTAGGGAGCTCGGCGCGCAGCACCCAGTCGTATCCGATGTCCCACAGATGCGGCCCCAGGACCGTGTGGGACACCACATGACATCTCTTGCCGGTTCCACACTCCTTGGTGACCGGGGTAAATGACGGCCCTGTCCGTCAGATAGGCCTCGACCACAGGACAGAGGTAGGTCAGCATCCGGTGGTACCGGAGTGCCTCCCTGATGCAACTCCAGGGCAGGGTATTAAAGGCATTGGCGATGTCTAGAGACTCCGCCAAGACGACCCCACCCTGGGCAACAGCATTCCCCGTCGTCAGGGCTCGCACGCGCATGATGTCGTCCACCATAGAGCGCCCCCTGCGGAAACCAAACTGGCTTTCCGCCAAATCCGGCCCCACCCGCACCAACTGGCCGACAAGACGGTCTGCAATGACTCTTTCAAAGAGCTTGCCCACGTCGAGTCCGCAGGGCGCCCTGCCTTTTTTATGAGGACCAGTTTCCCCGTCTTCCAACGAAGCGGGAACTGGCCTCTCTCCAAGCATGCGCTTAGGAGTCCCATTAGTCGAGGCCCGAGAGCCTCCAAGGCCAGGACCCAGGCTTTCCCAGGTAATCCGTCGGGTCCTGGAGCGGTATTTTTGGCATTCAGCCTACGTACCGCCACTCTCATCTCTACCTCGGTCACCTCCGGAGCATCATCGTCGTCGTCGTCGTCGGCGGTGTGGTCCGCATCGGGCACCGCATTAGGCGGAGCCACGGGCGGGGCGTTCCCCTCGCGAAGGGAACAGCCATATTTAACGTACTGGCACACTGTGCTGGTCAAGTATAGTTTAATTTATAAAAAAATATCCTAATTTATATAATTAACCAATCAATTTATTTAATAGTAATATAATTTCACTACAATCACAATGCTGGTATCTAATATAATTGTTTCACACTTACCAGTTTGTTCATTGATCTATTAGTTGAGCTTCTATAAGTCACAGTTTGTCATCTACACCATTTTACACGGTTTGCAAAAACTATTCCTACACAATCACCCAATTACATCTTATGTTTTTTAGTCATATCCACAGAACACTTATCGAGTTTTACATAATGCGCCATCAATGTTAGATAATTAGAATTATGTAGCAATTATGTAACACCTGCATGTCAAAACGTCAAACAAATAGTTTTCTGACAGCTGCGCGCGTACGTCGTTCTCGTCGGTACGAAATGTTGCCATTTTAAATATTTGTAGTTATGTAATTCTATAATTTTTTTTTTTAATATTTGTATTTATGTTATTTAAATTACAATCTCACTGTATGCTGCACCGGTCGACGTCTTAACGTCAACGCCGGCTATCGCTGAAAACCAGCGCTGGGGCTCTGTCTCGCATAGGGTCGCAGCATTATGCTGAGCGTTGGCCGTTTTGCGTGGACGTGACGCATATTCTCCCCCAAATTGTTTCTTTTTGTATTTGTGTTCCTTCCTTGCGTCATGTTTACCGCAAATAAATGTATTTTCTTTCTTCTTTCTTTTCTTTCTAACAGAGTCACCACGTCTTCCACAAGCTGGGGCCGGAGACTCTGCGTCAGCGGGGGAGCCCATGGGCGGAGTTTATCCCGTACCACTTTGTACGGGCGTCCCCACGGGTCCCTGTTCAGAGTCCCCAGCGACGCGACGCAGCGGGCAGGTACGCTGGAAGAGATTTCTTTAGAAATAAGCATCACCTTTGTACATTTTTGTCTCTCTCTGCCTCTGTTCCTTTCTTCTTGTCTGTATACATGTGTGTACATAAACTGTTAAATAAATAAAATAAATAATATAACATCTGACTTAAGATAGAGACTAAAGGCATGTTATCACTGACATGCAGAAACGAGGGGACGGTGTTTACAATTTTCGTTTCTGGCCAAGAAAAGGCCTTAACAATAAAATGGGACAGTAAAAGTCTGAAATTATTTCTTAATACGAGTGGTTCCATTTCACCACAAATAAAACATTTTCTACTACCAAAGAATTCTTAGTAGCATCTGAAATTCGACACATACGGTAGAATTCCTATTGTGTGTGCAATTGTCGGGAACCGCCACACTATGCGCTTCGGTTTAGAATCGTATTATTTCGGGGTCGAGTGAAATGTCACACGAATAACGGGTTGTGGTAGAAATGCTTCTGATGGGCTTATTGTGATAATACGTAGCGGGGAATGGTAAAAGATACGGGACTGAAACAACAGATTTGGAAAGTGCTGAACAAAGAAAACGCTACAATTGATACAGCAGCAGGAGAGCTCTTTGATGATGCGCGTTATCTTTAAAAAATACTAGCGATTCACCCCTGCTAAACCGGGTATACGGCGCGTTGTATTCCACGCGCGCCTCAAAGAGATGTCGTCAGCACAAATGTAGGGGTCCACTAGGGCCGATGCCTGCCGGGGTCGCGGGAAGGTACTAAAGTATCACCGAGGCCCCCGCAACACAGGCAACGGAAGGAATACGGGTGGGTTTTAGTCAGTAAGAGTCTGACACATCCTCCTGCTCCGCCCAGAGCGGGAGAAGTTATTTGATGATATCCCACCCAAAAAAAAAACCCCTGCTGCACAAGGTTTTTACATCTTGACAAAACTTCGGGATTTCTTTATAATACGTAAATTTAATATTAATGGGGGGCTTGTGGCTAAGTAATAACAGCCGCACGGGTCGATCGATCAGGTTAAGCTACGCTTACCGCGGTTGGTCCGTAGATACGTGACTATCTTTACATACCAAGACCCCTCCGTGCCTCGGAAAGCACATTAAGCCGTTGATCCCGGCTGTCATTTGTAGATCTTTGACAGTCGTTACGGGTCGTCAGAAGCTCGAAAGTCTGACAACTAGTCTTACCAAGGGGTATCGTGTTACCCAGTAACTGGGTTGTGGAGTTCAGATAGGCAGTCGCTCCATGTAAAAGACTGGAAGCCGACCCCAACGTAGTTGGGAAAAGGCTAGGCAGATGATGATGACAAAAATTTAATATTAATATAATATTATACACACAAACATTCTGGAATAAGTTCTCTAAATCATGGTTTAGAAGGATAAACGACTTTGATTTATATTAATTATAGATAAGTATAGATTAAATAAGCATATAGCCTAACTATTTATAACATAAAATTATGTCTGACGAAGGATGCAATGCAGATACTGTTTTCCAAAGAAGGTAAATCGACAAAGTAGAAACATTGGAAGTATAACAAGTTGTTACTTGTTTTTTTACCCGACTGCCTCAGGAGGGTAATGTTTTTCGAGAGTATGTATGTATGTATGTATGTATGTATGTATGTATGTATTTATGTATGTCTATTTCTTTGGCACGCTCTGTAGCCTAAACGGCTTGATGGATTTTAACGTATAAGGTGTCCTTAGATTCGTCTTAATTGTGGAAGTGACATAGGCTATTAGTATTTATAAATAGTATCTGCAAATACAAAAAAAAGGAGGGGAAGGGTTTTTTTTTTAAATTAATTGGAACAATATTGGTATCAAATAAAAGCTAGTAATGAGTAATTTTCAAATATATACTCGTATGTTAATAAAACTAAAAAGCCTGAAATAAAATAAATTATTTAAAAAACAACTGATACCAAAATTATATATATTATAATGCTTGTTTTTCCCTTTTCAGTTATGTGTTTTTGCAGTCGAGTTTTTTGTTTTTTAAATAATTTATTTTATTTACTGGAGAAGCCTTACAAATCCAATCAGAATTATCTGATCTTAAATATGTAAAATAATACATATTTAACATGTTTAAACATGCATATGGATATCTTCATTTTGCTTAAAATATGTGGTACATTTTCATGATCGACCAGTTACAGATTCGACTTTATCAGGATAAGGTCTCATGATTGCTTCTCATTGGTGTTTAAACGCAAATAAGAGATGCAAAAGCAAGGATTTTACCAATGAAATAAGAAGGTTTTTGAAAATCGATAAAGCTTATGTACTAAGCCTTACAAGAATATTAGAACAGGAAGTGGTTTACGCCCTTTTTATGAATATCTTTTATTGTCTCGCGAAAAATTGGCTAACACTTAAACACGTTTGCGTCGGTAAAGTGTAATACTGATGTGAGTGAGTGCTTCCATTACGTATTTATGTACGTTTTGTTACTTTTTTGTATGCAAATTACGAATATATATTCAAGTCAGTTTTTTTGTTTTGCTACGCCTCTTTAACAACTGGCGTAGCGATTCGTAGCAGTTCGTAGCAAAAGCGTAGGCAGTTCAGAATATTATTGCATAAGGGTTTATGATTAGCTAGGTACCTTTTGTTTGACGAAAAAGTTTCCTTTAAAGTTACCCCTCGTTATTTGAAGAGTCTTTAGACTAACAACAGTTTAAAAAGACAAATAATTATGTCAGTCATTGCATAAAGCCTTTCACCACATGAACTTTAGAGACAAAGGTCAACAAAAGTCTTCTACAGGTAAAAAGTTTCAGGTTGCATCGTTTGACGGAAGGTGCGTCGGGCGTAACTTTGATCGCGTTTGTAACAGCGCGCTCGCTGCTACACTGAGCTTTTTTTTTTTTGAGGGTGGGCAATCATAAGCACTGACAAAACACAGCAGGTGCAACTTAAGGGATATGTTTTTTTTTTGGGTGGGAAATCTTCAAATAACTTCTCCCGCTCTGGGCGGAGCGGGAGGGTGTGTCAGACTCTTACTGAATAAAACCCACCCGTATTCCTTCCTGTTGCCTGTGTTGCGGGGGCCTCGGTGACCCATAAGTACCTTCCCGCGACCCCCCTTTGGTTATGTAAAAATATATTTATTTACATAACCAAATTACAAGATGATTATTAACATTAACTAAATTAAATTAAAACTAAGTTAAGCTTAAAAAAGGCCCTCGGGGCATTGTACCGAGGATGCTGGCGGCATGTCCTCGCTGAATTGCAATGCTGATGCGTTGCGCGAGAAAGCCGCCAGCTTTTCGGTCTCCAGTTACATCAACTAGACGTTTCGCGATTTCCGCAAATAACTTATGCGCACTGGGACCCCACGGGCCGACGGTCTCGACGCCAAAAGGCACAATGTTGTACTCTCTGCCAAGGCCTCCATATTTAATAACTTTGTAGTAATATTTTAACCGTGTTCTGATTGGCTGTTTAATAAATACTACCTTTTAAGTAAAGCCAGTACTTGTGCTTAGGTAATTTTGTATATAGTTAGTGTATCAATAAATTAATATTCATTCCTTCTTACAACAAACATTGTTTTATTTCTACCAACTGAATACGTCGCTAAACGTCTATCTACAATGTGTCGTTTTGCATCCTCGTCAAATTTCAGGAGTCTGCTATGAAAGACATATGTAATCAATTAAAATTACGATTCCTGCTCAATAATTAATACATACTTGTTCTTTTACCTATTTAAGTTTGACAGTATTTTAGAATACACTACTTTCACAGAACAGAAACACCCCGTTGCGTATGCGGTAGTGTGTGTGTAAAAGGGCAGTTACAGTGCGGTATCACACGGGCGTTTTAAGATGCGTGTCCCACACATGACGATTTCCGAAAATTAAAAAAAATAAAAACTATTTTATTATTGATTCGTGTAGAGAATCATTAGCATAGTTACATCCTTGTATTTGACGAGGTTACAAAACGACACCTCGTATTTGCTTGCCGCACTAACGCATCATCGATTGAGTGTGTAAGGTTGAATGTTTTATTATGTACTTATCTATTCTGGCGTTACGCGTCCGACGATATGCGACGCGTCTTCTGTCAGATATGTGACCCACTCAACCGATGCACGATGATGCGGTAGTGCGTCGAGCGAATAAATTGTCGCGAACGAAGTTACGCTCGACATATCTTCCGTCAGATGTGTGACCTTAGAAGCTTTAGGCTGCTTTTCCACTAGAGATATGCTATACAGCTATGATGTGTAAGCTAAGCTACGAAACTATGTGACCGTTTCCACTAATGCGAAGCTGTATAGCGGAGCGAGGAAGATACGCCGCCGCGAAGTAGCTGTGCGAGGAAGATGCACAGCTCGAGCTATGCGACGCATCGACAGTCGTGAAGGCACGGGGAGCGGCATCGTCAGGCGCTCGATATCAAACGCATCCAAAGCACGCATCCATAGCACGCATCAGTAGCACGCATCCTTCCATATAAAAAACATAGCTAAGTTGATCCCGTGTTCACCAGTGCTTATGCTATGTGGACCGATGAACATGATCGGTGGGTATCAGACGCATCCATAGCAATGTCCATGATGCATGGTTCAGATACATTTACACCGTCGTCTTGAGTAATTTGTATTTCCTTTGTGCCAAATAATTTAAGCATAATTATCTCAAAGTCCGTTTTCTCGTAATAATTCGCGAAGCAAGTAATTTCTTGATTTTCAAGTCAGCAGTTCTATTTCAGAAAGTAATTGGAGCGTATCTTTCGTTATACAGATCAAAATAAAATCAATACGAAGAAGTAAAATAAGGATTTCTTAAATAGGTATCTTGGGGATAAGTAAATTTTCACTTGACAAAAGAAAATGAAATATAATTATTTTACGACGAGATACTGTTAATAATTTTGTGCTGGATCTTCCTTTGTAATTAAATAATAATTTTAGGGACATTCTGTATTTACAGGGAGAACAAAAAAAATGTGAAAGATGATATTTTTCAATATTAATTTTCGAATTTTGTGACACTGCTGACAAAAATGAAAGTAACTACGATTCTGTTCCTCAAAGAAGACACAAAGGCACTGTACTACATTCCCTATTCTCCTATGACGTTACAGAATTTTAATTCAAAATTAAAAATGAGAATTGGTGACAAATAACATAAAACAAAAAGCAACTAGATTTTTCCCAGGACGGACCCAAACCTAGAACCCCATAACTCGTAATTGCTATAGTTCATACGGATCGATTTAGGAGACCACTCCGGAATGTCTACATAAATAGCACTGGGTCAACCAACAAAGCGATCATTCTTCTTTTGTTTCCCAAAAACTAGGGAGACAATGGTAAACTGGACACTGGCAGTCGAGACAAAAGGAGAGAGAACAAAATACTGTCCCACGATTAAGAATAATTTACCTGCCATCTTATCTCCTCTCCACCCTTGGTTGACTGGTAGGGCATGCCTAAGGCATTAAGTACGCCTTTGTACCTTATTGTGTGCGAGAAGTTTTAATAAATAAATTATATTGAATTTACGTGAAAGATACTAATACAGGAAATCACTACTTTCCAGTCTATGAAAACTGACTTTTAATAGTGACAAAAACAATTACTTACCTTTTTTGTGTTAATATTGTTTTGTTTTTAATCATTAATAGCTTTCCAAAAACCCATTGAAGAAATCCAGAAGATATGATATCTCAATAGTGTGTTTTGTAAATAATCAAAAGAATCATCATCTTCGGTTACGATATTTAATATGGTTTAATATTGTTACGAGGTAAAACTCACTGATATTTTTGGTGTAAATCAAAAGCTTCAGTTATGGATTTTTTATATTTAAATGTCATTATCTCCTAAATAATTAAAAACACTTAGTGACTTTACCTTTGAACCAACGTAATGTTAAAATTAATAAACATTTGTTTTGAATATGTAAAACCGCAAATCATAACGTTCGTTTGGAATCTAGTCTTTTAAGTCACAATATTTTTATTGTGACTTAAAAGGCGTGACTGTTAACATAAATTATCTGGTTGTGAAATATTAATTCAGGAAGTGATGAATACATTTATTTTAAATTAGAACTCTTGTTTCACAAAATATTAATTTACAGTAAGAATAGAAAGAATAATTAATGTTGAAATGAAACGTAATCTAAAGTCAACGTCATCTGTCTTATGACAGCTGACATTGTCTTTGTTATTTAAGCAAGTTTGTGCTTATTGTTTTACAACATCATTAATACAACAGTTATTTTCTTATAATTATGAATAATTTACACGTGCAAGTTTATTAATTTACCTTTATAAAGACCAAGTTTGTAATGCGATGATCGCCATTTTGATGATAGAGGTGGTCAAAGTGGCAAATTTTCGAACATCGAAACTGCACCACAGGGGCAGTGAATCTCCGGCCCCAGCTTGTAGGGGACGTGGTGAGCGCTCTGTTCCCTTCGCGAGGGGAACATACCTCGCCACCCATGGCTCCGCCTACTGCGGTGCCCGATGCGGACCACACCGCCGACGACGACGACGACGACGATATTCCGGAGGTGACCGAGGTAGAGATGAGAGTGGCAGTACGCAGGCTGAATGCCAAAAAAACCCCAAGGACCCGACGGCTTACCTTGGAAAGCCTGGGTCCTGGCCTTGGAGGCTCTCGGGCCTAAGGGGACTAAGGGGGCTCCTAAGCACATGTTTGGAGGGGGGCCAGTTCCCGCTTTGTTGGAAGACGGGGAAACTGTTCCTCGTCGGGGTCCCAAATAACGGTAGGAGGGGTTCACATCGGTGTCGAGTCAACGATGAAGTACTTGTGACTCATCCTCGACAGCCGGTGGAACTTCCTGGAGCATTTCCGACATTTGGCTCCCAAACTGGAGCGGGCCGGGGCTACCTTGAAGCGGCTCCTGCCCAAACTAGGGGATCTGAACGCCATCTGCCGGAGGCTCTACGCGGGGGTCGTGCGGTCCATGGCCCTTTACGGGGCTCCTGTGTGGGCGCGTTCCCTGGCGCTGCGGCCAGCCCGCCGGTTGAGCGAATTGGCCATCCGGCTGATCCGGGGATACCGCACCGTCTCCGGTGAGGCGGTGAGCCTCTTTTCCGGATTGCCGCCATGGGATCTGGAGGAAAAAGTATGGCACATGTATGGGAATGGCGCGAGGAGGCGAAACGCCGGGTCGTAACTCCACTGCCATGAGAAACCGCAGCACAGCGGACAAAGCTCCAGCGGCATCTCATGGCGACATGGAGAGTGCGATTGTCGCAACCCAGTGCTGGGTACGCCACAATAGCGGCGGCAAGTCCCCTCTTTGAGGAGTGGCTAGAGAGGCGCCACGGCGTCCTTACCTTCCGCCTGACGCAGGTCGTCACCGGACACGGCAGCTTCGGGAGGTTCCTGTGTCGGATAAGGCGGGAGAAAACGCCCGGGTGTCACCACTGTGTGGATCGCCCGGAGGACACGGTGGAGCATAAGGTGGAGGTCTGCCCGGCTTGCGCAGAGTACCACCGTGTCCTCGTGGAGGCGATCGGTGGCAGAGGTCTCTAGCGTCCGGCCCTGGTTCAGGGCATGGTACGAAGCAAGAGGACATGGGCAGGCGTCACCTCCTTCTGCGAAGCAGTAATGTTCGCGAAGGAGGAGGTGGGACGGTTGAGGGAAAGGCAAATTTCGCGCCCCCTCGCCCCTAGCCGCCACAGGAGACGCCCTGGGCGTCGGGAATCCCAGGCGGATTTCTAGCCACCGTAGGCGCGGGCTTGCGGACGGTGAGCAATGGGTAGCTCGCTGTCCGATAAGGCCCAGGCCCGGGTTGACGACGCGTTGTGTTCCACGCGCACCTCAAAGAGATGTCGTCAGCACAAGTGTAGGGGTCCACTAGGGCCGATGCCTGCCGGGGTCGCGGGAAAGTCCGAAAGGGATACCGAGGGCCCTGGCAACACAAGCAACAGAAGAAACACGGGTGGGTTTTAGTCAGTAAGAGTCTGACACACCCTCCCGCTCCGCCCAGAGCGGGAGAAGTTATTTGATAATTTCCCACCCAAAAAAGGGGCAGTGAATAAAACATAATTTAATTAAAATTAATAAATCTCGTAAGATGTTACATATCTTTAGTCTGACAAAGAATAAATGCAAAAAAAGGCTAACTGACTGGCTACTAAAATTAAACTATAATGACACTGAAAACATCCTTATAAAGACCTAAACACACAATCACACACTCTCATACCCACACAATCACCCATACTACACATCTACTAACATTCGTCTCGCATACTTAACCTACTCGTAGATATTAATCAAAATAAATAAAACTATAAAATGTGGTATGATTCCTTATTACATTTTTTCAGCGCGCTTAGTACATAATTTATAAAATGAAAATGTAAAGGGGTGGGTGGGATCCTGGTGTCCTGAAACACAGGCCACGAGCCTAGCTTAGGCACCAGTCTCCCACAATATAATACTTACCTGAATTGTGTACTCGTAACATTGTCAAATCTGACCAATGTAAAATAATTTACATTTATTATTATGTTTATAGTAGAAGAAAAATACGAACGAATTTAAGTTGCCCACCTTTTTGATAGGTGTAGTTATACGTATTTTAATATACAACTTATGTCAAAAAAGTGCAGGCCGCTTTTCAAGACATGCGACACTTAATGACATAATCCGCCGGTCTCTTGCCAGCATCAATGTGTCTGCTCTTCTTGAGCCGACTGGCATTGTCAGAGATGATGGCAAAAGACCTGATGGTGTGTCTTTGGTCCCGTGGAGTTTGGGACGGATGCTTGTGTGGGACGCTACCTGTGTAGACACACTTGCACCGTCCCACCTCCAACGGTCTACTTCTAAAGCGGGTGCAGCGGCAGAAAATGCCGAAAATCTGAAAGTTATTAAATATGGAGGCCTTGGCAGAGAGAGTACAACTTTGTCCCCTGTGGCGTCGAGACCCTCGGTCCGTGGGGTCCCAGTGCGCATAAGTTATTTGCGGAAATCGCGAAACGTCTAGTTGATGTAACTGGTGATCGAAAAGCTGGCGGCTTTCTCGCGCAACGCATCAGCATTGTAATTCAGCGAGGAAATGCCGCCAGCATCCTCGGTACAATGCCCCGAGGGCCTTTTTTAAGCATAACTTAGTTTTAATTTAATTTAGTTAATGTTAATAATCATCTTGTAATTTGGTTATGTAAATAAATAACTTTCGCAGTATAATGGCGCAGTTTCACTGCCCTCAATATATCGTCGACCGTAGGTAGGTTCAATTGCGGTAAGGGACAAAATACCCAAAATGAGTTGAGTACACAATTTTGTTCAGAATTTTTCGCACTTTCGGATGGTGTATAAGAAAAAATCTAGCTTAAGAAAAACTGATTTTTTGTATCCAAATTTCGAATCAGCCTCATAATAACAATGTATCTGAAAAACAATGCAATATAGCAACTTGAACTGGTGTAATTACCGCTACCAATCCACTACAAATAAGGAAAGGGTCTTCCCAATCAGCGAATTACCATTACATGGTTTATTCTTGTAGAAACCATAATAAAACTGGCCTTACACTAATGTTATCTCAAAAAATAAATATCATCCATACTTTAAATGGTTTGCACGAGTTTTGACATAGTTGTCCCTTACCCCAATTTTCATTGTCATACTTTAGGCAGTGTCAACGTTACACCTATTTGATCGAATTATATTTAGGTTCAGTGTCCGTTGCACCAATTTGCTCGTGAGAAGTAATGAATTTTTATCCCTGCTACCTTTATTTACACATACTTCTAACTTCGTAACACAAGATAGCACGTGCTTGCACTATTACCATCCTTTTCTATCTCACAACGTCTTTCTGTGTGCGAAACAGAGGATGATACCAATGCGAAAGCAGTGCGCGGGCATTAAAAAAAGTCTCTATCAGTGCGAGGTACTGGTAGAGACTTTTTTTGATGCCCGTCGTTTGGTCGGGATTGTGCACAGTTTTTGACAAAAAAAAACAAAACCATTTAAACCAGTTGCTTCGACGCAGACAGAACACACATTACTGTAGGCATTCAAGCAATAGGATGTATTAACCACAAGAACACAAAACGTTGACTAACTTATACCGCCTATACCGAAAATCATGTGAACAGAAAAAGATAAATTACCTGAGCGTACGTGTTTTCATTAATCTGTTCCATAAAGAATACAGCAACATTCACGTTCCGAAGAAGGATAAGTTCAACATTTGCGCTAAACATGAAAACAATTCAAAGGAGAAAAGGACAAGGATAAGATTAAAGATCACATGGAAGAAAAAGATACTACATAAGAAAGATTTACTAGTCATCAAAACTATTCTGTAAACAAGGATGCTCTAGTTGCAAGCTTTGATTTACAAAAGATTTTAAATACGCCTCATGGTGACGATATTTTATTATTCTGTAGCAGAAAATTGCGTATAAAACTTGTACGGTTTATGAAAACTCTACTGAAACGGGTTTTGCTATGTTTGGGGTGAATGTGACGGAAAACAAAGGTCAAAAGAGACAGGGTCCTGCCTTTTCTAGTATCTGAAAGATGTCGATGATGAGGAATAAGAAAGTTATCCTGTATTGTGATGCTTGCACTGGACAAAATCGTAATAGCCTCGTAAGGCCCAACGACCTAATTTAATGACAAAAAAATTTTGACACTCCGGCCCGAGACACTATTTAAAATCATTTAAATTATATATCTAATCATAAAAATATATATCGACCTAAATTTGGGTTGGGCCTTACGAGGTTAAGAAAATGCTGGCAATATTGCATTATTTTTTGTCAATATCCAAGAATGTCGAAACGATTCAGATTCACTTTTTACTGACCGGTCACAGTTACATGCAAGTTGACAGCATGCACCCGCTTATTGAACGAGAAGTGGCTGTTTGGAGTTACATGCAATGGCCTAGATATAATGTGCTAGAAAGAATCTTCGTCCCTACGTCGTAACCGTTATGGAGCGCAAGGATTTTATTGACTGGGACCCCGTTACAGAAAAACTGCTTCCACAAAAGACGAAGGACTTGCAAGTTACGAAATTTAGAATAGCAACGATAAAGAAAAAAGACCTTAAAACCATTTTGACTAAACACTCTATGAAGGAGGAAGCGGTTGTCTATGTCATCAAAATAAATGGGGAATTGGCAGCCAAATAAATATGGAGTAATCCAGAACGTAACATGAAAAGTGGGAAGGGAAAAAGATAAGGGACGGGAAAGGGTTAGGTTAAAAGTAAAACATCTGTTAGTGTGCCGTCACCACAAGCCTCGCCTGATATAAAAGTGGACAATAATTGCTTAAAACTAAGACCTTTGTATATTACCAGGCTGCCAATATCGTTAGCAAAATACAAAGATTAAAAAAAAATTGCGTGAATGCTGTGCCTAGTAGATTACATCAAGATTATTTGAAGCTTCATATTGCGCTTAAGTGATTTTTAATTTGCATCAAACGGACAAAGAAGATAATTTTGATGAAAAAAACCTGTAATTCTGAAACTTTTATTGATCTTAATTTAATTACTTAATATATTTTTTAATGATTGTAATGATTAAACATTGATCTCATATTGAAGGCTGATTAAGCGGTAGAAGTAAAATTGTTTAATTTAATTTGATTAACAATGCCCTATAGGCTATATTATGATTATTTGCAGCTACTCTTTTATTTGAATAAGAATTCAAAGTAAATATAGGTAAAATGGTTACCATTTTTTTAATAATTTGATTATAATAAACATACTAAATGAGCAGTGGTGGCCCAGTGGTAACGGCCGCGACTTACGAGTTGTAGGTCGTAGGTTCGAACCCGGACAGGCGCTTTACTTTGTGTAAATTATTTCATCACCACTGTCTCAAAACGGTGAAGGAAAACATCGTGAGGAAACCGGCATGTCCTAGAACCAAAAAATCGAAGATATGTGACATCTACCAACCCGCACTGGGCCCGCGTGGTGGATTACGGCCCATTCCTCTCACAGAGAGGAGGCCTGTGTCCCAGGAGTGGGAACATTATAGGCTGATTATGTGATACTAAATGAAATAAAAATTGTTTTATTCCAACTAATAGAAATTGGCTATTAACAAAGTACAAACAATGCATGTAAGCGACACACACGGTTCTAATACATTTTCATGTCTCTTAACCCTTTAACGTGCAGAGGAAATGGGCAAAGGTATAAAAATAAAAACACATGGATATCGTTAAATGAGTTTATATTAACAAAATGTGAAAAAAAAAAATTGAATATCTTAAAAAAAAATATGGTGTCCAAAATATGGACAGCAGCCACCTAGGGTAAATGAAAAGATGCAAAGCAAGGAACAATGCATAGTGGTATATTGCATCGCATACACTGGATTTTGGATTTTTTGTACCTACACAATAGCAAAGCAGCTTGTCAAATATTTTGAAAGAAAATTAACGAAACGCATGGTGTCTAATATATGGACAGAACCCTGAAAAGGGTTAAATGATTTTATATAACGATTTCCAAATTTAAGATATCCGTACGTCAAAAGTGTGTACTTCATTTTCTGACAACAATCTCTTTACACTGTATTTTTTTCATACGTTGTTTTCAACAAGTCCTTTACACTATTTTTTCATTAATAGATTGGATCCAACATAGAGGTCAATTTAATGTAAGGGACGGGACTACAAGATACTTGGTCAGTAAGGGACATTACAAACAAAATACATTGGTGTAAGGGACGTCTATTTTCTTAAATAGCTAACTTATTTAAATAAACACATTTTTACACAGAAAGATAGAGCACTAAAATGCAAGATTATGTGTGAATTCAGATCCGAAAAGAGTTAATAACAAAAAAAGTTATGGGTGATTTAGTCCAAAAAAAAAAACTTTATCGGCCTCTCCTGAAACATCGTATTTTGTCCCTTACCTCAATTGAACCTACGGTCGACCATATAATTAAAGATATTTGACACAAACATATTGTATAAAATCAGTGTGGTAACCTTTTTTTTTCTTAATAAATTCGAATGCTGAAAGTTGATGTAAAATCCTGAATTTCATGACGTAATTCGCAACATCCCATCGAGTCAGCTGATAATGATGTCATATGTCAAAATCTAGTCGAGCAGAGTGGTTAAACCAACATCTCAAAAATACCGACTAATTATAACAAATCAGTTACACTTTACAATTATTTTATTAACTTAACCTTTTGACCGCCACAGTCATGTATATATAATTCGTAGCTTGGCGCTGAGGGCACGTTTTTGCCTTTTTTGACATAGCGGTCAATAGGTTAAAGTAATGTGAGCATACGTGTACTTATGACTTCTGAATTGTACGAAACTCCTTGTGTATTTAATATTATTCCTTAATTCCTCCAATCCAACAATTTAATACAATCAACCAGCTCCAACAGTTATTTATAATTATCGACTGTTACTGTAGTTTGTCCGACCCGTCGGTAGCTCGCTCAGTTGTCAACCGTCACACTCGAAGATGTCGCTGCCCCAAGGGGGCGCGGCATGCGGAGCCGGAGCATCGCTCCCTGGCCGCGGAGGGTCTGCGTTGGCCCGTTAATACGGGCCCTCATTTTGGGCGCCTAGTGGCGATTTAAAAATCGTCGGACGCGTTTTAACGCGTCCGTGTCACTGGTTGCTAAGTGTAAATCTGTAGGCACGCCGCGACGCTAGTACATTAGCGCCGCTTTCTTCACGACTCCACGGCGGTCAGTCCCCGCCAGGTGAGACCCCCGGTTACCCGGGGGAGGCCCAGCGAGGACGACCAGCGACAGTGGAGCCGACTCGACGTTCCTACAGATAGGTGTATAGTCCCCGCCCGCCCCGCTCTCAGATCTAGCCGATTACGGTCCGGACTAAGGAACTGTCGTGTGTGTGTGAACGGCATTGTGTTGTGTGTAACGCCGTTCAGTGTCTACGTGCGTCGCGGCCCGCGCCGCGCACGCACGTGTGAGTTAAAAGCTTGTTTAGTAATGGGTGTCTGGTTTAATTACGTGACGCGCCTATATTAACTTAGCACACGCCACGCAATAGATGTATGTCATCTGTAGAGTTCTATTGAGTCGAGTAAGCCGCGTGTAACCTGGGTGCGACTTACTCGACGCGTCCAGTCCGGTGTATGGGGTCACTCGTCCGCTACCAGGTCGCGGGGCAAGGGTCTCGCGTCAGGGGGACGCGTATGCCAGGGCGCTATCTGCTTGAAACGTGGCCATTCAGACGCGTCGGCACGCGCGTACATCCCCTTCGCGAGGCGCCGCACAAACTCATCCAGGCTCTCGATCCCGAGGTCCCGCATGATTACATCGTTCCTCACGAAGCGAGGAGCGTCAACAATGGTCGGCAGCGCAATGCTCTGTTGCGCGCGGAGCAGCTTCCGGCTCGACTCGCTCGTGAGGGCGAACCAAGCGGGGGCGGCGTACGTCAAAATTGGGCGCACGTACAATTTGTACACGCCCAATTTGACGCGCACCGGGATGCGGGACGAGAGCACAGGTTTAAGCAGGTTGCGGGCGACCCTACCCTGCGCGGCGACCTTGCGGACATGTGGCCCCATAGTGAGCCGACGGTCGATGGTGACACCCAGGTATTTGACCCGGGGCGACCAATCGATGTCGGCTCCTTGTAGATTCAAGGGTGGCGGGAGGCGCGCTGATCCTGTGACCATCGCCTGCGTCTTACCCACATTCACCGAAAGCCGCCACTTCGACAGCCACTCGGGAAGTTGATCGAGCGCGCGCTGCATTTTGACCGCCGCGTACTTCGCATTAAGCGACGTAGTAATGTACGCGGCGTCGTCGGCATACAGCGCGAGCGTCGCGTCGGAAGTGGCGGGGATGTCGTCGGTGTAACGTGAGTAACACGTCGGCGCTCGGTGTTGCCACATATATAATCGTTCTAAATAATCTTTGTGTCAGTTAAGTCGATTTCAAAAATACAGATATAATAATAATAATACCTTATTGATACAGATAATCATTGTTACAAAAGTACTTAACGATTAGGTTACAAGATCAGATAAATAAAGGTAGCTTAAATAATGGAAACTCTGGCTCCTAAACTAGGGGAAACCTGTGACTTAGGAGTCAGTGTTCTACTGTTACTTCAATTGTTCCAATAAATGTGTTGTTTATGATAAAGGACCTAATTACATAATTGGTTAATAACAATTAACAAAAAGATATCAATGTGAGGTAAGGTTATGTAGAGTTGGATATGTGAGTATTTCGTTAATAAAAAAGCAAGAAAATAACAAGAAAGCAAGATTTTGGAAAACCATTCTTGATGGTCGAGGGGAAATTAGCTGAAGTTTGTATTGATTTGGACTTAGTTTAGTAAATTAAATGGTCACATAAACATTTTCACAACTTGTATCAATCAATCAACTCAGCCTATAACAGTCCACTGCTGGAAATAGGCCTCTCCCAGGCTGCGCTACAACACCCTGTCCAACTGTGTATAAATGTTCAAACTTAATTTGTGTTTTGTGGATTAAAAAAAGCTTATAAAGTCACTTTATAGTAATGTCGCTTTAAAGTGTCTTTTTCCGTGTGGGGCCGGACGTAAAGAATAGCACCATCCCATTTCATCCCGTGGGTGTCGTAAAAGGCGACTAAGGGACTAACTAGAGAATGGGCAGCAGCGTTTTCTATGCATTTTAACACCATACTGCGATCGCCAACCCGCTTGTCGAGCATGGCGATTATGGCAATATTGTGGGGTAGGCCTATGTCCAGCAGTGAAACTCTTTCTGCTGGAATGATAATTTATGTATATATTGATGGACCATGTAACTGGGTTGTGGAGGTCTGATAGGCAGTCGGTCCATGTAAAATAGCTGTGTCCGGCTAGACTGGAAGCTGACCCCAAAGGCTAACATAGTTGGGAAAAGGCTAGGCAGATGATGTTTGATAAACCATAACCATAGCATAGATGCAAGCTGTGTTTTTTTCCAAAATAGGTAGTTTAATTTGTATGATAACTTACAACTCTAAAACCATAGCCTAATCATATCATATTAAAACCATCTCTCTGGCTGGTTGAATGTATCTATACTCCATTAGAAAAATAACGATGATCACCTTCTCGTTATTCCGATATAAACGTATAATAAACTCTGTTATTTCACGACGAATTTACCATTTAAATTAAAAAAATAAGTCTAAAGTGCCTTAATTTCAACAATATTACACATGAACTGCTGTTATTTTGCCGTTATTTTTCTAATGTTATTTTGATAAATGAAATATATGTAGATACTTTAAAATAAAATAATTTTTCTTAAATCAACAGATTTACCATAAGAAAATATCTCCATATCTCATCATTTTCAAAGTTAATGACTGCCATCTAAAATCCCAAGAGCCCCGACGATCTCCGTCATTATTAAAGAATACAAATTTCGTGATCATAATTTACATGATCACGAATTCAATGAAAAGCTTATTGAGCTGTTCAATTATTCTGGAATATTTCTAGCCAATGTACTCGTGTAACGAATTTAGCTAATGGAAATATTTTTTTAAATGTATGTAGGTATGCTGTCCACAGTTCCACACCCCATTCGCGTGTCCATGTAAATTTTGGTACGAGTCATAAGCGCAAGGCGGGTTTGCAATTATATTCATGTTTGAAATTTCTCAAACAAACAAACAATCAATCAATTCAGCCTATAGCAGTCCACTGCTGGACATAGGTCTCTCCCAGGCTGCGGCTCAACGCCCTGTCCTCCGCCTTCCGCATCCAGTCTGTCCGAGCCACCTTTTTAAGGTCGTCGGTCTATCTAGCTGGGGTCGTCCCACACTACGCTTGCCGATACGCGGTCTCCAGTCCAGGACTCATCTGTTTTACAGGCCATTGGTCCTTCGACAAACATGGCCAGCCCACAGCCACTTCAGCTTGCTTACTCTGTAGGCTAGGTCGGTAACTCCGGTTCTCTTCCGGGTAACTTAATTTCTGATCTTATCCTTGAAAGAAACTCCGAGCATAGCCCGCTCCATAGCGTACTGAGCGACCTTAACCTTGTTGAAATTCCTACTAAGTACATATTTTAGCTGCTTACTTTCTCTTTTAGTTCAAAATTAGTTGAGCATTTCCATAAGCACATGAGTTAAGGCGTGTACTCTTAGAATGGTTTGTGTACATTTTAATAAATACATGTCAAAATAGAACGACAGTAGTTTGATGTTAACCGCAAACATAATGTTTATAATTTTTTTTTACGTAATTCTTGGTAATTTTATAGTAAATATGAGGAAAATCTGTGATTAATTTTATACTGGGAATTATAATTACAACGCAATGCACTTCTCATTATTTTGTTTCAACGAAGTGTTGTTAAATTCTAATTTTATCCGTATATTCAGATACCAAACAAATGTATAGTTTTTCTTTGTTAAAGCTAATCGAACCAGAATAAATACGCTTAATTGATAGCACTAGACTAAATGTCCCTTGACAGTTATTGTTCGCAAAGTTTATAGCAGAATTCCACGCTAACTGCTATAACTTAAGCTTTGTTAGCAATATACTTACAACGATTTCCATTAATGTAGCCACAAATTTTATGAAAAAAGCCATTTTCAGCGCGTTTTAAGCGTCTTCGGGAAAGGTTCTCAGTTCGACCCATATGTTTTTTTTTAATGTTTTCCTTTGGATAGACCGTTCAAAAATATTGCGGGTCTGTGAAAAACATTTTTCGATTCAGGGATCCGTTTGCGTAATATTAATCTTTAAAGTACAAATTTTTGTTAGAGTCAAGTGTCCCCACCCCTGCCAGCTAAATGGTTGTTTATGGATACGTGAAAAAATCATGGCAGTCGTACATATAACGAAATGAAAAGGAAAACTATCGCAGCTAAGTAGGCTTTACAAGTTAACGAATAATAGTTGACCAAGTTACATTTGCAGTTGGAGAAGTGCCCGTGACGTAATGGATGTATGGGAGAACATGTTTTTCAACTTCAATATTGTAACATGACGACCTTATCTTGTAACTCTAAATAATAATAATATTCTTTATTTTTCGGACCACAGTGATCCATCGTGTTAGTAAGCAAAACAAAATAACTTATTTCTAGTTTTAGTAGCTGAGATACAATAGAGAAAAATAAAGATAAAATAGTATTGTGAAAAGGATACCTCCGGTTTAATGTCCAGTGATTGTCCTTCTCACAAAACTTTTAACAATCGGAGAGTCAATACTCTCCGCCATAGTTTTTAGGATGCTGTTGCCACTCGCCCGCAACCTTGACAACAGCGACGCGGTTTTCTTACGAATGACGGCGTGGAAGCCGTCAGTTCGGTTTTGCGCAAACATAGCAAAAGCGCTGCACCATCGCGGCAGTCCCAACATCATCCTAAAAATATTATTATATTGTACGCGTAGGTCATCTAACGTTCTTTTAGTATAGTTGACCCAAAGATTCCCCGTGTAAAAACACTGGCAATATGCCTTAAACAGTGTTACTTTTACTAAACTGCTACACCGAGCGAATCTTCGGGCCAACATGTTACCTCGGACCGCCAGTGCCCTACGCTATCTTTCAATATCAGCATTGTCCTTAAGGTCGTCAGCGAGTAGATGCCCTAGATATTTGACTGTTGTCACTCTTTTGACGTTCAAGTCGTTTAGGGTAATGTCAGGTATAGTATCTGGGCATTCACCGCCGGCCTCAAAGACAATGTATTCACACTTCTTAACGTTATAAACAAGTCCGTGTGAGGCAGCATACGCCTGACAGACCCGAAGCATTTCATTTATCGCACCTGCCGTCGGCGCCAGCAACGCCATGTCATCAGCGTAGCTGATACTGTTTATTTTTATACCATGGACGCTGCATCCCACCCTCATATTGCTGAGGTTCACGATTAAGCCATCTTATATATGTGCTAAAAAGCCTCGGAGATGTCAAACCATCCTGCCTCACGCCGCATTCCAACCTGTATGTGTAAATAATCATAACTCTCTGCTTAGCCTTTTCCCAACTATTTATTTTATTAAAATCTCCCTAAGAACTATCATTACAGCAGGCTTAGCACGAGCACTGTTTTGTCTACGGAAGAATAGACAAAAATGACGTTCCGTGTAGAAAGTACGACGGCAGCAAAATCGAAAGAGTCAACTGCACTTTTTACGAAATTCACTCTTTTACATAATTCGACTTAGAATTCTAAGTTTTGTTACACGATTTTTTTTTTTGTTTGATTCTCAATTTTTACTGATATTAAGTCACGTATATAAAGACAACTACTTTTTTTTTCTGAAAGTGTCGAATACCGTATTTTGGAACAAAACATTATAATAGTAATATTGGCCTTCACCATTTCCTTGGTAATGGCCTATTAACAAAATGATGTAAAATAGGAGAAGATAGCTTTGCTCTTCTATTAATTACCATAGTTTTGCGTTCAAAACGCTCTCCTGTGAAATCATGATTTTGTAGATAACCATATATACCTTGTGGCCGTCGACTAGAAAAGTGCAAATTGTCTTAACTACCTTAGACAACTGTCAGTTGTTAGTGTGATTTTGACAGTTGGGTATAGAAACTTTCTTCTGAAATAGTCTACATAAAAAAGGACCTAGACAAGCATCGTTAGAAACGAAAGACAAAGTGACAGATTGCAGAAGGATTTCTACAGTGCGATGTCAAAAATGGAGAATCGAAATGTCACTTTGTATAGAAAGAGCCGTGTCTATTCTTCGAAGAAATAGAGAGTGTCATGCTAAGCCTGCTGGTGTATGCAACAAATGCGACAGTGCGGGCATTATATTATGGTCACGATGTTGGGGTCACCTCCAGCCTAACTGGATGCAGCTGAATATCAGTATTTTACATGGAGCGACTGCCTATCAATATATACCCCAAAACCCAGTTACTGGGTAACACAATACCCCTTGGTAAGGCTGGTTGTCAGACTTTCGGGCTTCTGACTACCTGCAACGACTGTCCAATATCTACGAATAACAGCCGGGACCAACGGCTAAATGTGCTTTCCGAGGTACGAGGTGAGAGGGGTCTCGATTTGGGCTCCGAAAGCCTCCTTTTGCGAAGCAGTAATGCTCACGAAGGAGGAGGCGGAACGGGTGAAGGATAGGCAAAGTTCGCGCCCTCACGCCCTCAACTGCGGCAGGAGACGCCCTGGGCGTCGGGAATCCCAGGCCGATTCCCAGCCACCGTAGGCGCGGGCTTGCGGATGGTGAGCAATTGGTAGCTCACTGTCCGATAAGGACCATGCCCGGGTTGACGGCGCGTTGTGTTCCACGCGCGCCTCAAAGAGATGTCAGCAGAAGTGTAGGGGTCCGCTAGGGCCGATGCCTGCTGGGGTCGCGGGAAATTCTGAAAGGAATACCGTGGCCTCTGGCAACGCACAGGCAACGGAAGGAACACGGGTGGGTTTTAGTCAATAAGAGTCTGACACGCCCTCCCGTTCCGCCCAGAGCGGGAGAAGATATTTCACAATTTCCCACCCAAAAAAAGGGGTCTCGATATGTAGGGTCCCGACTGCGGCAAGCGTAGCTTAATCTTCGACAGACCTGTGTGTCTGTAATTATTTAGCTACAAGCCCCTTCAATCATTCGAATTTACCTGTCCCTGTATTTTGGATAAGTGTAACGTATTTATGCTCGTGACTTTGCCTGTGTTCTGCTAAGCTACATGGAGGTGGAAATTGAAGATCATAGATTAAAGGTCGGTTAGCACCGGACTTGATTGGAATGTAGCAGGCATTAGGGACGATTAAAGCTTAGAGGACTTGTGGTCTGTCCAATGTATAGTTCAAAGATAATTATGTGCTTTTACCGCGCAGTTGTGGGCCCTATCAGAATACCAGCGCTGTGGCACTTATTTCTTAAGTACTGCAGCATTATGCTGAGATAGGAGCCTTTTGGCCTCGTACAGGACTTTTTGTTTTTATTTTAATTTTACTTTGTTTTTTTTTTATGTTTCTACGGGTGTTTTTTAGTTTAGTTTAATGTGTGATCTCCTGTGCGAGTCCCAATAAATACTTTTTCTTTCTTTCTTTCTTTCTTTCAAAAAGTAAAAAAAAATACCTCTATTTCAGACCTACATTAGTCCATAAGTTGATAGTGGTTAGTAACAGATTGTGCTTATATGCTATGTTAGTTTTCATTAATTTAGCCTGATCCTAATTACTAGCTTTAACCACTGCCTTTGGATGGGGCAGTCCGCTCTGTGATCAATCATTTGCAGGATGCCACTTCGTTTTAAGGCTCTGTGCACGAAAAATAACCTTTTTCTTCAATTTCAAAATCTAATTGTAAGAAAACTTGAAATAATTGAAACATTTATATCTGTGTAACTATAAAAGTACAGTATTCGTGGTGATAAACCATTCGTTGCAGTCACAGCATCTGTTAATAGTCTCGATAATATAGTTTTTTTTTCGCCTTTGATTTACTTAATGAAGATATTGTATAATCATAAAATAAAATTTTGTTTTTATCTTGAGGATAGCTGAAGCTTGGTGTGTGATTTTAAAATTTATTGACATGATTGGTAAATAATAGGAAAAATACATTACTGAATAGGTATAAAAAAATGGGTTTTTTAACATTATTTTTGTGCTAAATTTTGTAAGAAAGTTGAAAAAGTGCTTCACCCACATGCAAGTAGACTATTATAGGTAATGATGTGGATAATATTTTTTATGTTCAAAATCCAAAGTAGTTTTTTTTTATAAAGATGATCAAACGTCAGTGTTGAGCACAGCACACGAAACGCTCTGCTGATCCTACAACCTGAGGCTGAGCTGTGCTGGGGGGGTTACACTCTGATAGGCGGGGGTTATCGTGTTCTCCCAGGGGGTGCGAATTCAACCAGCGAAAACGTAGTTAACACTTGTAATTATCAATACACGTACACATAAACAACAGTTACACAGTTACACAAATAATACTGAACTTATGCAGCACTAATTACTATATACACGCGACGTTATAGGGCTCGAGCGATCTCAACACCTATATGTGTTGCTCGTTTGGTGGTTTGGAATGACTGACTAATATTTTTTTTTTTTTTGAGAATGGCATCTCGTAGTTGACCTTGAGAGGTCGTGACTACTCAACCGGACTCTCCTGTGGCTGCCTTAAGCGAACTCAAAGCCTCCAGCCAGGGGCGAATATCTTACATTACTAAGCGACTCCACGCTAAGGGCACCCCCTGTGGGGTACGGTCCTCGGCTTAGGGCGTCGCTGGGGGGAAGACAGCAAGTTGGGACAGGCTGGATCTGATCAGAATTATTATTATTCGGGGAATTTAACACTACAGGCTCAGCTGCGGCGTGGGCTGGCACTTCGTCGAGCAAGGGTCGGGGCGGACAATTACGTCGGGGTTTACGCGAGAAACCTCGCCTGCGAGGTCGGAACGTAGGTAGGTGTGTTTTGTGCACTGTACACGTGGCCCTACTGCTCTCCTGGAGGAGGGTAATGGGGTCATCTGGATCGGTAAGAGTATGCCTTGGTCGGCGAATAGAGCTAATGGTGGAGGGCCTATAACTGGCGGCCTTCGCAACCAGAGGGTTGCGGTGGTTGGTGGCAGAGTCGAAGAATCGCTTCGTGATGCGCTTCATGAACTGCTTGATGGTGGGGATTTTAAGATCGAGATGGAGGATCTCGTTTCGGACGAACCAGGGGGCTCCCGTTGCCTTTCGGAGGAAATGGTTTTAGAGGCACTGCATCCTATGGATGTGGTGGGGCCTAGCTTGTGCGAAGATTGCACAGGCATATGTCATAATGGGACGGATGCACGTTGTGTAAATACGCAATTTGCCCTTAAGGGACAACTTGCTGCGTGTGTTAGATTGTTCATATTTATAGGAAAACAACTGTTTATTGATGTTGAAAAACAATAACACATGAAGAACTTGTAAATAGCTACTAGACAACGTCAGCTGTCATAAGACAGATTACGTTTCATTTCAACATTATTTATTCAGTCTATTCTTACTGCAAATTATTTTGTGAAACAAGAGTTTTAATTTAAAGCAAATGTAATCATCACATCCTGAATTAATATTTCACAAACAGATAATTTATGTTAACAGCCAAGTCTCTTATAAGTCACAATAAAAAATATTGCGACTTAAAAGACTAGATTCCGAACGAAAGTCATGATTTGCGGTTTTACCTAGTCAAAATAAATGTTTATTAATTTTAACATTACAAATTGATAACGTATTAATGAATAGTACGATACTTTAATGTTTCTTAGATTTTACATTGCGATTTATATGTACCAAGTCATTCTAAACGAATCTGAAAACTTTGATATTTTATCATGTTATTTATGTTGATATTTTATCAACTTTAGATAAAGTTATCATGTAAACAATTACTTGATTCCTAAATCACCTCATTAAGTTTTAAACCAGTTCCGCTTTATAAGATTTGTTTATCATCACTTATTTACGAAATTATTCAGCCAAAATTTTTGTCCATATTAAATAAATAAAATAAATAAATAAAAGTGTATGACGCTCTGTGATTGGCGGATACTAATATCTTATCAAATGTTCCTTAAACGTTATAAATAAACACTAGCTATATTGCTAAACTGTCTCATTAAGTTTTAAAGTAATCTCACTACATAAGTTTTGTTAAATAATAGCTATGTTAGTAGATATTGGCAAAAACTGTATGGCGCTCTGTGATTGGTGGATACCAATATCATATCGAATCTCACTTAAAACATTATAATTAAGCACTAGCTATATTATTTAACTATCTCATTAAGTTTTAAAGTAGTCTCGCTACATAAGTTTTGTTTATTAATAGCTATACTAATAGATATTCAGCCAAAACTGTACGGCGCTCTGTGATTGGTCGAAAAAGGCGGGAAAAGTCTGAGGTTGGTGAATAATATAAAAGGGCTTGTAACCAACAGCTAGGCGGACTCCTTATGCTAGCTGTCTAACGGTAAAGACATTCTGGTGTCCGCCGTAATATTAAGCTGCTAAAGAGATCCACCGCCATTAAGAGATAGTACATTGTAAAGTGGAAAGTCTGGCCGGTAAGCCAAAGAGAGCTGGTACGCTGTAACGCGGAAGCTCTGGCTAAATATCATCCAGAGACTCTTCACGCTAGCTGTCGAACGGTAAAGACATTTGGTGTCCGCCGTAATATTAAGCTGCTAAAGAGATTCACCGCCATTAAGAGATAGTACATTGTAAAGTGGAAACTGGCCGGCCATCCAAAGAGCTGGTACGCTGTATGGATTACATACAAAGATGAGTATTCACTTTTTCGAAAACCATTATTTCTTAGCTATTCTATGTAATTTCTGTGTAAAATATAACATAGGTCCCATACCGTTGCTATTAGGTACAATACTTATCTAATAACATAATACCTAAAGTATAATATATGTACCTATGTATGATGATAATATAATTTATAAGATTTCTGTTCTATGTAAATGCATTTGATAATGCAACTTGTGTGATTGGTAATTCAACATATGAAAGTTAAAATGATATCAGGTTTTTATTGAATTCCTACAAAATATACCTTTATAGGCACTTATTTCACTGATTTAGCTAAAAGTGGGTTCAACTCCTATTTTTAATTACTGTGCATTTGAGAGACTCAATTCATAATAACACGTATAATCTTTTACGTGCATTTAAGACAGAGTTTAGTCTACCGAGAGCGAAAGCGGCACGCGAACGCACCTGCTTGATGTGATCTGAGAAGGAGAGATGGTGGTCAAGGGTCACGCCTATGTATTTGGCTCGCTTCTCCCAAGGCATAGGCTTGCCAAACATGGTGAGCGGTCGGGGGGGGATGAGGTTTCTACGCGGTTAGGTGAAAAGAACCGCCTGACTTTTGTCGGGATTAACTTCGATTCTCCAGTTTCTAAACCATGCACCAAGCTTGTTGACTTCGGTCTGGAGAGTGCGAGATATCTGGTCATGGACTAACCCAGTGTAGTAGATGGCCGTGTCGTCTGCAGACAGATCCAACTGCGCCTTTCTACTTTTGCGGATGTCGCTGGTGAAAAGAGTGAAAATGAGAGGGGCTAGTACAGAGCCCTGAGGGACGCCTGCATGGATAGGATGAGGGGAGGATGGCGCTCCTTCGATGCGATAGCGGAAGGTGCGGTTTGACAAGAAGTCTCGTAAGATGAGCACGAGACGTTCGGGCACACCGAGTTTGTAGAGCTTATATAATAAGCCGTTGACCTTGTCGAACGCTTTCGCTATGTCGAAGAATACAGCACTGGTCGTAAGACCACGTTGAAAGCCGTAGCTTATGTGTTCTACGATGCGGTGGACCTGTTGGACGCAAGAATGTTGGGATCTAAAACCGAACTGCTGGTCGGGGATGAGGCCCTTTTTTTCAGCAAAATCTCTGAACCGCTTTAAAATAAGCCTCTCATAGACTTTGCCGAAGACATTGAGCAGACTGATGGGCCGGTAGCTGGAGGGCTCCGTTTTCGGCTTACCGGGCTTCGGTATGCCGATGACGGTGGCCTTTTTCCACTCTTGTGGAAAGATCTTATTGCTCAGGGCACCATTGAAGATGGTGGCCATGAGCATTATAAGGTGAGCGGGAAACAGTTGGAGTACCCTATTGGTGATTCCGTCTGAGCCGGGGGCTTTGCGAGGTTTCAGACCCTTGATGATATCGTGCACTTCGTCTGGTGTGACGGGAGGCAGAGGATAATCAGGGTCTTCAACGGGCGGTAGGGAGGGAGCTCTACGTTCGACTTCCGCGTCGACCGTGGGACAGGTGAGCTTGGTCTACTGGTTGAAAGCTAGGTGAGCATTGAGCTTCAAGACTATCGGCTAGGCATTCCGCCTTGTCGACGTCATCGAAAGCTATGGTCTTGTCGGGGCGCACCAAGGGGGGCTTAGAGATGACTTCTTCGGATTTGAGTTTCCTCTGAAGGTCCCAGAAAGCTAAGTGAGTGGGCTCTAACTCGCTCAGCATCTTGTCCCAGCCGGCGTTACGCAGCTCCGATAGGCGTGTCTTTACAAATCTCTGTAAATAGCGCGCGCATATGGGCTTTGTTCGAGAGGGAGGGGGTCTGTCATGGTCGTGGAGACCTAGGCGGAGGGCCAGCTTTACGACAACTGGACGGTGGTCAGAGGAGAGTTCGTCGTGCGCTTCTATATAATCCAACCGTAGGTTGATACTCTTAGGGGTATGGTTAGGGTTGTGGGGAAAGTGAGTGGGAGTCATCGGGGCAATGATGTCGAAGTTGAGGATGGTCAGCCTCTAACACCTGTTTTTAACGGAAAGGTTGTCAGAGAGCGGGGGTAGGGCTAACTCTGTTGTAGAGACGGGGGGAATATAAGCCGATATTATGGTGATCGATTGGTGGCCAGTCATGCCTAACTTACATATGGACACTTCTAAACGTGAGAGAGGGGGCGGATCCATTGGGATGCAGTGCAGGGACGTTCTACAATAGATTAGGGTGCCGCCCTTGTGACATCTAGTCCTATCAGTGCGAACTATGCGATAGTTGGCAATTGACGGGTTTCAATGGTTGGGCTTTAAAAGGTTTCCTGTAAGAGGAGAATATCAATTTGGTGGTCGCAGAGGAACGCAGCGATTTCATCGCGTTGTTTTAGAATGCCATTGGCATTGAAGATGCCTAGCTTTAGGGATCGGGGTTTAGTTCTAGCTTGGACTCGTATATCCATTAATGGGGTTTCGCGAAGTTTTCTAAGGCTTGCGTAATCTCGGGATACGCGTGAAAAATCCTCTGGATCTGAGCGAGATCGCAGGAGTTACAGGCAGCAACGAGTTTGTTGGCCATTTTACGCTCGCGGGGCGTAACAAACATTGGGAAGGCCCCAGAGTTCACTCTGAACGGATCTACTGGGACAGACGGACCGACCACTGGAGTGGTTGAAGCGGCGACGGGTCGTGGCGCAGCGGTTGCGGCAGCGGCCATGGGGGCGGGCGCGGGTCTCGCGTGTTGAGCGGGTACGGGCGCGGGCGCGGGGACGCGGATGCGGGGATCCATCAGCGGTCTGACGGGAGGCGGAGTGGGTCTCAGCTGAACCATAGCAGGGAAGGCCTGCTGGTGGTTCAGGTAGTTCCAGGGGCTAGGCCTTTGCGGGCTTAGCCTCTGGGGGAGCTGAGAGAGAGTCTGGGATTGGGGGAAGAACGCATACGCCTGTCCGTGTCCGGCCTCACCGCATAGCACGCAGCCGGGCGGCTCGATGCAAAGTGACCTATCTTTGGGGCGGGGGCAGTCGGACGTGCCATGTTCACCCAGGTACTTGACGCACCTGGGTTTCGCATGGCAGTTCTTCTGCGCATGCCCGTAGAGTTGGCAACGGTGACATTGCCCGACGACGCCGCTCTTCCTGGGCTTCTCTATGACGAGGCCCGTGAGACGGCAGATATTTGAGATTTTAAAAAAATAGGCTGATACCCTTCTGTCGGGGGGCATACGACGAGAATCATGTCGTACGCTTGACCAGCCCTGGCGCGGTGCATGCGGTGGACTTCGTCCACCGGGAGCCTTGGGACTCAAGGTCGGCCTTGATGTCCGCTGTGGGGATTTCCCTTGGGATCCTCCGGATCACTACGCGGGTCTGGCGTTCCTCAGGGAGCGAGTTGGTGTGGTATGACACACCTCTTGCCCAGAGGACTTTGGTTAGTTCCCTATAATCGCGGGAAGTGGGGACTATAATTTTGATACCCTGTTGGGTAGTTGTGGCTTTAGAAAAGCCGATTTTCAGGTCGACGCACCATTTGGATACGTCCAACCATTTGGATTTGTCCTGTAAGAAAACAGGAGGGGGTGGGGGACCTTTTTTGGGGCCGGAGTGGCCTGGGTATCCTTGGCGGATACTGACAAAGTCGGGGTGGGGATAGTGACGGAGGGCGCCACGGGAATGAGGGAGTGGGAGCAGAGAGAACCTCCGTGGTAGCGATTTTGGTCGCCTGCGAGGAGGTCGCCTTCCTCTGCTTCCTTTTCTTCCCCTTTCCGGTGACGACCATGAAACCGTCGTCCTCGGAAGAGGGAGTAGATTGAGCGGAGGAAGACGAGCTCACAGATTCGGCGTCAGAGTATGAAAATGGGGTCGGGCATCGCTGAATTCAGCGGTGGAGTCGGCAGAAGGGGGCTGACTAAGAGCCGCAAACTTGGCGCTATATTTGGCGAAGAAATCTAGGTTCTTAAAAAGGACCTCTTTGAAGAACGTTAGTATGAGGGCGTCCTCCATGACGGGGGAGAGGGGGGATTACTAGGGCGAAATTTTGGAATCTTATTCCTCCTACAATAGACCTAACGGCCTTAAACCTAACTCCCCGGGTGGATAGGCCCGGGGATGAGTCGCCCTCACTGTCTGGTGCAGACAGGGAGGTGTGTACCTAATGGTGAGCCCTAAGCTTGTAACCTTTTGCCAGACTAATAAAATCTACATCGGGCTATACTTATACTAATGCCCCTATAGCTACAGTAGCGGGGGTACCTTACTGTATTATGTTTCTAATTGGCACAATCTGCCAATCGGCATGGACTTAAAAGTGGTCTCGCCCCTATTCTTGCATCATATTTGGTATGCAGGTTGCAACCGAACAGGATTCCATTGATAAGAGTGAACCTGTCTACATATTTCGGCTGCGACCTGTCGAGATGCGACAGACAAGTATGAGATTGGTTTGTATGATGTAATCATTACGAAACAATCTGCAACATTGCACAAGTGCATTATGTAAACATTACGAAACAACTAGCAATATTACATAGGATGCAGCCTATAGCTATTTCTATCTTATTCTAATTGTGATCAATGGTAAACGGAGCTAGAATCATGGTGCTTCCTTCACAGTCAGTCTCGCGTCTTTTTTTGGGAAACTTCTTGCGAATGTTAGGGATTTCCCATGAATACTCAATTTATTTGAAAAACCCCTTCCAGCCACATGCAAAACAAAGAACTCGACTTATCAAATCACAAATATTTTTGTTTAAATTCTTTATTCCTTTCTCACAAACCAATGAACAAAATTGATAAACATCTGCCGATTTCATGCATGGCCCCTCCATACTTCTTTAGCTATTATAATTAAACTCGTTTTTTTCACTTTTTCTTGTCTGTCTGTGCGACCCCGTTGTTTTTCTTAACTACGCAGCGAATTTGGATGCGGTTTTCACTATAAAAGTGTAAACATTCATTCATATTAAAGTTACTTATAATAAAGAAATCTCGATGTTTTGTCAAGTCGTAGATACCGCGCAAAGTAGGGGCGGATCACTAGTAATATTACAAATGCGAAAGTAACTCTGTCTGTCTGTCTGTTACCAAAATTTGCCACACACGTGTAGACCTTGATCTGGTTTTGGATTTAGATACTTTTTTTATGGCGGTAGTATATTCCCGTGGGATATTTTTCGACCTCCATGTGGGCGAAACCGCAGGAAAAACCTAGTCATATTTAATTGGCAGAATGTCCATTTTGTTTAATTTTGTTAATGTTCAATTTGCAGATTGGGCAATTTTCAGAAAAAAAAAAAAAACCACAGCCACTCTTCACGATTAGCAGATTGCAGGTATTATAAATTATTTAAAATGTAACTTGGTTTGCTGTCCAAAATGTTAGTTGGTATTGTGTCAATCATTGTCTTCGTTGTCAAGATGTGATACATTTTTTATTGTAGTATTATACAACTCCATCTAAAAATCGAAATCAAAAGGTTATGTTTAGTTTCTAAACAAATTGTCTTACTGATAACAAATTATCCTGTATTTTAATAAAAACTAACCGAATCCCTATTGGGACCTAGGGAATACTTGCTAATAATCAATTAACCCCACCCTTCAGTTAATTTATTCGTAAACCAACTTATTGACATTACAGTTCTAACTGCCAGTGTTAACGGACTTGTTTCGGTAAGTCTTTTGTTTATATAATTATTACCAATTTATTTTCAAACCTGTTCTTTTGTTTATGTTCTCAGATAAACAAAATATGGTTTGAATGTGATATTTTCGATTTTTCTACGTCTCAATTTACCGTATGGCGGAAAATGAAAGGGCTGAAGAGACAAAAATATTCAACACATTACGTAGATATACACAAAGCTACTGATCTGCCTCTTAATTTAACGCCGTACTTTGTATCCCCGTGCGATCAGGCTTTTGACATGAACGACTCTGAACTTGATGTTGTTGTTACTCCCTAAGAATTTCATAAATGTGTCCGATTTGAAGATACTGCACCTGGAGGCGAAAATATTTCTTACTTCATGATCAAGAGGTTACCACAAAATGGTAAAATGATATTAATTTAACTATATAATAAGACTTTAATTTCGGGTTTTGTTCCTAAACAATGGCTCGATATTTTAATTGTGCCCATTCATAAACTGGGACGAGACTCCCAAAGTCCATCATCTCTTAGCCCTATTTCAATGATCTCATGCATTTGTAAAGTTTTTCATAACATTTTAATGAACAGATTAAAGTGGTTTATCAAAAAACAGATTTCTTTGTCAAATAAAACTACAGGTTCAGAAAATGTCGCTCAACTGCAGAAATTGCATACGTTTTAATACGAGTATCTCGCTCTCAAAATGGATTTTCTAAAAAATAATACGGTAGCTGTTTTCATAGATATTAACAAAGTATATAATTACGTAGAGGTCAAAATTTTATTGAAAGTCATGCAACGAATTGGTGTACGATCCAGGATTTGTAGTTACATCTGGAACTTTTTCAAGCTGAGAAATCTCAATATGTAGTTAACTACGTCATTAGTCGTACGTCCGGTCGGGGATTGGCCCAAGGTGATCCATTGCCACCCTTACTTTTAAATATAGAAACAATGGATGTGTGTCATAGTAGAGGGGACGTATTTCTGTCGCGGTCTGCAGACGATTTTGTGTTGTATACCACTTTTTTTTTGGGTGGGAACTTATCAAATAACTTCTCCTGCACTTATGTCAGACTCTTACTGACTAAAACCCACCCTTGCTCCTTCCGTTGCCTGTTTTGCCAGGGGCCTCGGTATTCCTTTCGGACATTCTCACGACCCCGGCAGGGTTGTATACCACTTGAAGTGATGTCTCATCGGCCCAACAACATTTACAACTCGCTTTAAATAAGATGACTAAACTTCTTTTGGATTTGGGTCTAGAGATATCCCCTCTGAAAAGCAGTGTCTGTATTTTAAAGAACATTGTGGCAAGAGAGATAGTTACTTTAAAAATTAATGAGAATTGGAAATTTGGGAGATTGGCTTGACCGATCACTTAAAAAAACTCAAAAATTCAAAACTAAAGCATTTATTTCAATTAAACTAACTACAGGCACTTTTGAACTGTCAAAGAATCGGTCAGTAATTCAGAAAGCTGAAGCTAGTTGCCCATTCCAAAACGTAGATCTCTATGGAGAAGAGCGGGCAAGAAACTCCAAGGACACTCTTTTAAATCCAGATAATACAAATTCTGAGTACATTATTCTTGCTGCTTCTCTAGGTGAGAGCAATGTAAAAACAAATAAATTAAAAACAGTACAGGATATAAGATTAAAAATAAGCTCCGGCAGTTAAGAGATGACCAGTCTCAACTGACGGTGCCCGTTCACAAACATGACGGGCTAGGGTTTAGGTGGGATAAGCATATTAATGAGACTCGAGAAAAGCTGTTAAATTTGTTAATGTTTTTAAAGTTATTTCTGGATCTAGATGAACATCTGAGATGATTATACATCTCAACAATTCGGAGTACATTTGATTACGCTTGTTTACTTTACGATATTAGCCGTGAAACTCACCTAAGTAAATTATACAGGGTCCAAAACGTTTGCATTAAATCAAAATCAAAATCAAAATCAAAAGTCATTTATTCAAACTAGGCTGAGAATCAGCACTTTTCGAACGTCAAAATTACATAAGACAGTCCCCCAAAACGCCCACCCTTCACCACTTCCTAGTGCTTTAGCTGGGAAGAAGAAGTGGTCAACAAACTCCCCAGCAGCACAGCTGTCTGTTCAGTTAGAGGGAAAAAAAATGGATTCTATACAACAGTATGCAAAACAATTTACATTACGTGCAACATAAAACATTAAATTATTAGCCATATGTCAGCTAGCACACCACTACACCAACAAAAAAAAAAAAAGAAAAGCAAAACACCGAAAACTATTAATTCTCAAGCAGAGATAAAAACGTAAACAGAACTTAATGCCCAAATAAAAGCCTCCAAGCATAAAAGGCGTGCCCGCTTACATATAGCTATAGCTGTAACAGTCACAAATGATGAACTAGGACCATCAAAGTAAAATAAATAAACAATTAATTACTAATAACAAAACAAAACAATGGTCAGCAAGACGACCAGTCACCACAAGCAGCACCCGTTCACGAGCATAACGCAAAACTCAGCCATTACCCCCCTCGCCATATTAGAGGGAAGGAGGTAACCCGACCCCCGACGCTACCGCAAGCAGTGACAACTAAGGGAGCATGACGAACTTGCTGCCGGTTGTAAGAATAATATAATCAGTTATCGAGGTCGCTAGCTAACCACATATTGCAATACAACTCAACAAAAAACATTGTAATGAGAAGATTATGTCAATAATAAACGAAAATAAAATTTAAAATAAATTGACTTATACAGTCAAATAAAATAAACAATTATATGAACTCATATAACCTGTCACTAGGTAGGCTAATTCTGGAGAAAGAACGTAAACATTGTCTTGAGTTAATCACAGCGACCAACAATTCTTATCATTTAAGTAGTCGTTGATAGAATAGTATGCCCTTGAACAAAGTTTGGATTTTACTTTAGTTTTAAACGCATTAAAAGGCAAATCTAGCAAAGAAGATGGTAACTTGTTAAAAAAAGTAATACCAAGCCCAACAAACGAGTTATGAACCTTGTGAAGCCGGTGAAATGGAGCACGTAATTTGTCCTTATTTCTGGTGTTAATATTGTGAATATCACTGTTTTTAATGTATAAGTGTATATTTTGCCTAATATATAAGATGTTGGCGAAGATGAATTGTGATGCCACCGTGAGAATACCAATATCTTTAAAAAAATCTCTCAGAGAAACTCTGGCACCTAGCTGGTAAATTGCTCGAACAGCTCGTTTTTGAAGAACAAATATATTTTGAATGTCAGCGGCTTTGCCCCACAGCAGAATACCGTAGGACATAACGCTATGAAAATAACTAAAATATACTAACCGAGCTGTATTAACGTCAGTGTATTGTCTTACTTTCCTGACGGCGTAAGCGGCCGAACTGAGCCTTCCCGCTAGGCTTGGGTTATCGGTGACTTTATTAGAACCACTGCGATTCACGTCATGGAAAATGAACTAAACCTGCAACCGTTGAGGATTCACGGATATTAGCGGGTAAATTTCAGCCCAAAATAAAATCATACGCTGATAATAATATTATTGCTGTAATATTAACTACAAGTCCATTGTCAATCATCACACTGGAAAAGAAAGGTGCCGTTGTTAGTCGTAATTCATGAATCTTTTGAGTTGCTACCTGTCTACACGAGCCCAAAGCTTGAAACATTCTCATTAGACACTTGGGTTCACATGATTGGAGATTGAGACAGATGTCTCAAGTCATATTTCCTAGGTTTAGTTGTGGCTAAAAATTACTATCAAAAGGCAAAACTCAGTGATCTACGAGTATGTACTGCAATATTTTGAAATAACACGTATTCGGGATATTGCGAGAGCAGAGATGGCCCAGTAGTAACAGCCGTGACTTACGAGTTGTAAGTCGTAGATTCGAACCCGGACAGGTGCTTTACTTTGTGTAAATTACGTATTTCATCACCACTGCTCTCAAAACGGTGAAGGTAAACATCGTGAGGAAACCGGTATGTTTTAGAACCAAAAAATTCGAAGACATGCGACATCTAACAAACCGCACTGGGCCCGCGTGGTGGATTACGGCCCACTCCCTCTCACAGAGAGGAGGCCTGCGTCCCAGCAGTGGGAATAGTATAGGCTGATTATGTTATGCATGTATTCGGGATTCTACATAATATACAAAGATGGAGCCAAAGACAAAATAGATTCCGGAGCACCGTTTTTTGATCCACAAACTAAAATTGCAATGCAATTAAACGTAAACTCAAAATGCAATATAATGTGTACTGAATTTGTGGCAATAGATGAAGCATTATCTTACATTGACTCATTTGAGAGCGGCAATTGTGTTACTTTGAGAGAATTGAGAATTGAGAGATCTGGCTCGGTGTACCTCGAGTTTTCGGGGTACTCCGTTTGTCTACAGCGTGATCAAATCTATTTGAAAACTTATTTTAAAAAACAAGAGTATTGTACTGCAATGGATGTCCATGTTGGCTTGGAAAATAATGAAGTAGTGGATCGATTGGCGAAATATGCTTGTGAAGATGGGTTGGTCTGTCCACACTTTCTCGTGCACAGTGTTTTTTGTGTGTTGCTAAAGAAGAATGCACTAAGATCACTGAGCACGGGAATCTGGTATCGGACGATGCAGCCAGCACTTTCTCGTTGCTCATGTTTTGACCAGGCAAACATAACTCGGCCGGAAATTATAACGGCGCTTCGACATCGATCGGGACCCATTGCAATGAACAGTTTTGTTTCAGTTTTCAGTTTTTCTCATGGATAAACTTGCTTCACCAAATTGTCCGTAGTGTAATATAGTGGAAGCGCAGTATAATAACTTACCATATACTGATTGAGTGCGTCCGGAACGAGGCCGAAAAAATCACATTGTTATCCTGCAGGTTAGCCTGACGCTTTCTATTTCTTCGAAGAATAGACACGGCTCTTTCTATACAAAGTGACATTTCGTTTCTCCTTTTTTGACATCCCGCCGTAGAAATCCTTCTACATAAATAAGGACCTAGACATAGATCGTTAGAAACGAAAGACAAAATGACAGATTGTAGAAGGATTTCTACGGTGAGATGTCAAAAATGGAGAAACGAAATGCCACTTTGTATAGAAAGTGCCGTGTCTATTCTTCGAAGAAATAGAGAGTGTCATGCTAAACCTGCTGGATGTAACTATCCTAGTCACTGGATGTTGGAAAGTGTAATAGTATTCTTGCGACCCCATTGTTACAGGTTGGAAGACTCTTATATATGGTAGCAAAACTAGGATTTAGATCATAAATAATATATTTTTGTTCCGATAAGGGTGGCATAATCAATTTATGATTAAACTCTACATCGAAATATAAAAAAAAATGTGATATTTATTCCATATTCAAAAACATATTAAAATTTGATAAAGGTAGGCATATGAAAATATCATCAATGAGAAATATATAAATATCAATATAAAGCAAGTGTAAATTAAATTCGTTTTAGAATGACTACGGCTATTTATCAAAATTCATATTTTTTTGGAAGTTGTAGCGCATTGTGAACTTTAGGTTTTTACCATTATAGTTGTTTTTCCAAAAACACAATCATATTTATTTACATATTTGGAAACGTAATTACGAATGCAGGATACATTGAAGGCTTACTTACACGGAGTACTTCTGCACATCAGTTATCCTTCATTTAATATAACATTAGAAAAATAACGATTATCACACTCTCGTTATTTCAATATAAAAGTATAATAGGCTTAACTTAGTTTTAATTTAATTAATGTTAATAATCATCTTGTAATTTGGTTATGTCAATAAATATAATTTTAAAGTATAATAAACTCCGTTATTTCACGATGAATACAAAGCAATGTAATGTATTTACCATTTACATAAAAAAAAATCTAAAGTGCAGTAATTTCAACAATATATAACTGACGTTATTCTGCCTTTATTTTTCTAATATATAGATTATAGCAGTTATTAAAACTTTTTAACGTTTTCATGTTTTTCTACTCATTTTCAGTTGCTTGATTTATGTGCCTCGCGGTGGTTTTTTTGGTGGTAATAAATAGTTTATAGGTACTGCGAATTTATCAATTCAATGTGGTTGTATACAATACTGTTCCTAAAAAAAATGTGAAAGATCAATAAAACAAAATAAAAAAAAAACCTGCAAAAAACGAACTGAAAAGATGGAAACAAGCTAAAAAGAAAAACGAGTAGGTATCCTTTAAGTACCAAAAATAAATAAATGCAGTCATCTAGTCGTCGTCTTATTCGGAGGCATCTAGGATGTAACGAACTCCTTAAAATTTGCCTCCTACTGGATTTTTCGTTTCAGTTCGTTTTTTGCAGACGGGTTTTTTGTTATTTTTTAATAATTTGTTTTATTTTAAGCTTTTTAGTGTTATTAATGAACAAACAAGTAAATTTCCTATACGGTTAAATAAGACTAGCAAGATAGCATAGATTTTAAAAAGAAAGAAAGGGTACTTTGTAGTTTTTGTCCAAATAGAAGCTTAAAAGTGTCAATAATATATACATAGATTGTCTATTTACTAGCCTTTATTTGATATTATTATAATCACATAATATTGTTTTTATTCCTCCTATCTTTTTTGATTCGCAGATGCCATATATTAAAATTGTATGCCCTTTGTCACTCCCACAATTAAAATCAAGCATCAAGCCGTTAAGGTGAGAGGATGCCAAAGAGATGCCATCGTTTTCGACGTACGTACATACATATGTTGTAACGTTACGATTGGCTGGAGGGCCCGTCGTAAGTCACGTTAAAAAAAAGAAAACTAAAGTCTTACTACTTACTACTAAATATTAAAAAGATTAGACTAAATATTAAAAGTATTCTAGGCTTCCGGTCTGAGTGCACGGGACGCTTGGACGGCAGGATGTAGCATTGGCTGGCAGCAGCTGGACAGGGTCAGCAGGTAGTTGGTCTGGATCGGCAGGCAGCAGTGGGACAGGGCTGACAGACGAGGCGGAGCACGAAGATGAGGTTCTCGCCTTCGCAGTCAGTCGGCAACTCTGTCCCAAGGAATAAAACGTCCCTTGTTAAACAAGAGGTTTTGTTCTATAGTACCTAAATTAGTGGTATTGTTGGTGTGGTTGGTGGTATGATGTGTAATTGGTGTTAGTGTCCAACGCCACGTTGATAGAATGCCCTAATAATGGTAGAGCTCTCCGTCCTGGAGTGGGCTAGTAAGACGGTGGCGTAGTCCGAATCTCGCCGATACGGCTGACTGTGGAGGCACTCTACAGCACCTCACGCTCCACGAGACGAGTGTCTGGACCTCCTAAGACACACAGGATTGGTCGGCTATGGCTTCCTAAGCCAGGCGACTATAACGCCTTCAGCCTTAGAAATCTCCCAAAGGCGGAAGTGAGAGGGCCGGCGGCTATGTAAGGTGAATCACAAATCACACACACTATGAGATTCTTTAGAGATTATATTTTTCACACGTTACAATTATTAGTTCAAGAAATAAAGTAAGCTTTAGAACTGAATCGGACTCAACCGGAACTGACTGCGCCGAACTCAACTGACTGACTGAACCCTTGTCAGGTCCGATCACCGCTTTAATAGATCCTGGCAAAAGTTCTAGAAGTTTCTGTGAAACATAATTCAAATGATTAGTTTGAATGCCTGCCAGGATCAATGAAAACGGTTTATATGAGTACATAGCGAAGTAAGTCTGAAACTAGCTTTATCAAAGCCGGTACGATTCATAGAGAAAGAAAATATTAGACAGATGACAATTTATGATTGAAGATGTCAATGGATAAAAATATACTATTTTACAACAAGAGAAAATTAAAAATATAAAATACAGTCTTCAGTGTTAGAAACAGTTCATTGTGATGTTGCTTTTCAGCTGTGGTGTTCAAACATATGTAAGAAAGTCAGAAATAATATGATTTCATGTTTGAAGCAAGGAAAACAGTATAGGAATCAAAACAAAGGTAAATTTATAATTATTATAGCATAAAGATGTGGCTTTATGTAGCAAAATACCACAATGTATACTCAAAAACATAACCCTCCTTCTGGGGCAGTCGGGTAAAATACGGTACTTACGACTTTATTCCGCGTCCTGTTTCTAATCAGCTTGGATCTAAATAACATTATATGAATTTTCTAGATCCCTCATTACCAATTTTACATATGTAATATTTATTTCGTAATATAAGGAAAAAGAAACCAGACAAGTGCAAATCGAACCTCGCAAGATTACTTTTTTGTACATATTCGTCAAAGCCAAAGCCTTTTGCTACGGCCGCCATTTTCAATTGAACTCTATTACATGATGGTGGGTGTGACGCTAAAGCTCTACTTAAGTTGGCCCTGTTTACTTAGAAACTGTTTAAGTACCTACGAGTAATGTTTCATATTCGTGATTATTTTTCAGCTACTATTACGTAGGTATTGGGGATGCTGCGGATATTCGCATCCGCATCTGCAATTGCGGAGCTCCCGCATTTATGTATCCGCATTAATATCAATGCGGGGCTCATGCGGATGCAGATTTGGTAGAAACGGGTGAATATAATCATTAATATAGCTCTAAATCGTCACAGTTACGAGAGCTATATTGATTTTTAAATTATGTTAATTTAGTTCTTATTTTATTATACGAGTAAGTGCCGCGTATTGAATTATGATCATACAACGAAACAGCGCTTCAATTTGCAAAAAAATATAATAATTAAAGAAATCAAAAACCCAACTGCAAAAATACGACTTAAAAGTAATGCACTAAAACGACTGAAACAATATTTAAAATAGAAAACAAAATTATAATAAACTATAAACAAAGTAAACTCTACTTCGGTTCAACAGACTATATTATGAGCTGAAAGCCTGCGGAACCCATTAATTTTCTTTCGGTTTATAATTTGCAATTGGGTCCCTTTTTTCTGCCATCTAAGGACACTTAGGTTTTTAAGACGAATATAGCGGTACCTTAACGTTTGGAAGGTACGAGGTAATAAAGAAATTTACAAACAAATTAATATACATACAAGTCACGCGCGAAAAGCATAACCCTTCATTAGAAGTCGGGTAAAAAAGTAAGAAATATTGTATGTCGCCTTGCCGCTATGACGCATCTCTTAGAAATACTTGAGATACGCATCCGCATCCGCAAATGTGAGCAACTAAAAATCCGCATCTGCATAAGAAACGTGGATGTTAAAAAATCTGCATCTGTAACATCCCTGGTACGTTTATATTGTTATGAATTCTTTATCCATCGATATTTTCTGCATATAAATTATCTGAGCTAAATGTTGAGTTTTTTTTTTATTTGACAATTCGGTATTTGCAAGACATCTGGGCCATTACGACAGACTTTTTAGTCAAGTAAGTTAAAATCTTTTTGTAAGGATAGACCACTATCCAGTTTGCTTTATAATTGTGTTGGAGAACTTGGAGAATGATGATGAATAAGGTTTTTTTTTGGAAATTTGAGAAAAGTTCCACAAATTTCCAAACAAATAAATTTCAAACAATAATTTTCATCATCATTCTTCCACCCTTATCCAAATTTATTTGGTTTCACTGCAACATGTCATTTTCTTCTAAACTCCTCTATTAGTTGTCATTTCGGTAGTCACCTCCCTTCTAGCCATATCATCTTTCACACAGTCCATTCACCGTTTCTTTGGTCTTCCCCTACTCTTATTGCCCTGTACATACTCAAAACTTTCCTCACGACATTTTCCTCATTCCTCCGCTCACATACCATGACAACCGATTTCCACACAACTTTTCAGAATATAAGAATTAAAAAAAAACTGTATCCAATCAGTATGACAATTAATCAAATACTTGTCTAAACTCAAAAATTATATTTCGGGTATACCTACCTACATTTTTTATTAAACTGTAATAAAAATCCGGTCAAGTGCGTGTCGTGCCACGCAGAATGAAGAGGTCCGTAGTTAGGATAAAGGGTCACGGTCAAAATGGGCGTAAAACCAACAGCTTTAAAATATATTTTATGTGAAAGCTAATGACCATTACTTAATTTTATACTATGACGGCAATCACCCAAATAACCGGTGAGCAGAGATATTCAAACGTATTTGTTATAGAATCCAAAACAATCGCTAATACAACGGAGATAACACGACACGATGTTGTGCAGAGCTAGGCCAAAGAAACCAATCTATTGGTTGGTAACCTAACGGAATTACTACATTCCATCCCTTTCTAACTTCTCTCTTACTCAGGCGCAGACCAAAAAACAAGCGTGCGGGCAGAATGTATAGAGGCAGAATTTAGCCCTTTACATCTAGGGTTTGACCATATTACAAGGAATAATATCTTAGAGAGGAATTTGTTGATACCAAAACACATATTCGGTAACAGTGAAAACAGCAAAGCAATAGTTATTTGCGATGGTACTTATATTTATATAGAAAAGAGTTCCAATTTTTTGTTTCAACGATTGTCTTATAGCGTGCATAAGTATGAGAATTTACTAAAACCCTTCATGATTGTCAGCACTGATGGCTACATTTTGGATGTCCTAGGTCCGTATGCCGCCACTACATCTGATGCAACAATCATGCAAGACATTATGCATGATGAAAATAGTGCTTGGCATTGGATTTTTCAACAAAACGACGTTATTTTGGTTGATCGGGGTTTTAGGGATAGCTTAGCTAGTATTGAAGAGTGGGGTTATGAGGTACACATACCACCCACAAAATACAGAAACTAAACCCAATTAACAACGGACCAAGCCAATAAATCGCGAACGATTACCATTAGCCGCTGGGTAATGGAAGCCATGAATGGCAAAATAAAACAGTGTTTCAAACTGCTGCGACAAACATATATTAATAGAGCTCTTCCCCATATGTTTGTAGATTTCAAAATTGGTGCTAGCCTTTTAAATGCTTTTTACCCAGTTTTTGAAAACCATAGACTAGCTTCGCATTTAATAAACATTATTGATGAAAAAATAAACAACCCGAATCGTTTATTCGATTACGTCGAACTTAAAAATCTGAATCGACAACGTCGAGACTTTGTAAGAATGGAAGCAAATCTACCATTCCTAAATGATTTTCCACGTTTAACAGAGGAATGTATAGTGCTTCACGCTTTGGGAACTTATCATATAAAACTAGCAAAATCGTATGTCGCAGAACATTTCCGCGATGGTGTTTATTTAATTGAATTATATAGAGAGGAGTCATTAAATGATTTAAACAGATATAATATTCTGCAAACTAATGTGTGGTTGCTTCGAATTAAAATACAGTCGCGGCATGTCAGATCACGCACATATAATACTTACATTTTGATCGATAGAGAACAAATCGGTGGAAATGCGATAGTTGAGCATTACTGTACTTGCTTAACAGGCAGAAGAACAGTGGGAAGTTGTGCCCACATAGTTTCAGTTTTGTGGTTTTTAGGGTTAGGACGGCACGAGCCTTTCATTGCACCCGCAGAACATTTATTAGATGTTATAGTTGATGATAACCATTGATATTTAAATAAAAGATATCAAGTTTTTAACAAATATGTGTGTTTTATTTAACCAATCTTTGGGATTTTTTTGCAGTGATAACCGGTCGATATTGGGGTTAACAAGTATTTAGGGGGTATTTAGAAGTACAATAAAGTAAATTACAACACATTTTATTTCTGTTGGTTTTACGCCCAGCTCTCATACAAAAATGCCCATGATCCTTTATCCCAAATAAAAAAAACATGTTCTCCCATGCATCGATGGACGTCACAGTCAATTCTCCAGCTGCAAATGTAAATTGGCCAACTATTACTCGTTAACTCGTAAAGCCTGCTTAGCTGTGATAGTTTTCCTTTTAACTTCGTTATACACACTACAGTCATTATTTCTTTCACATATCCAAAAATAACCATTAAGCTGGCAGGGAGGGACACTTGAGTCTAACAAAAATTTGATACCCTATGTCACTCCCGCAATTAAAACGAATCTAATGACACCTCATATGTTAAAATCCATGAAAAACATAACCCTCCTTCTGGGGCAGTCGGGTAAAAATTAGAACTACACACACATTTATAGCTTAATATTATACCAACGGATCCCTGAATCGAAAAATGGTTTTGACAGACCCACAATATTTTTAAACGGCCTATCGAACGGTACCCCACACCATGGGATAGACAAAAAAAAATATCATCGCCACTTTACGTGCAAGGGAGGTAGGTACCCTACAAAAAATTACTTATATAATACATACAACTTTATCGTCGTGACTAATATGTATACCCATGCCAAATTACAGCTTTCTAGTACTTAGAGTATCTGAGCTAACCCGCGGACAGACAGACAGACATGACATGGCGAAACTATAAGGGTTCCTTGTTAACTACGGAATCCAGTACATGTACACATAAAACAGACTAGGTAGGCACTACAATATTGCCGGGGTCGCGGGAAAGTCCGAAAGGGATACCGTGGCCCCTGGCAACACAGGCAACGGAAGGAACACGGGTGGGTTTTAGTCAGACTGTAGCGGTGTTATTACAAAACAAGGATTTCTTTTGACATGGTTTAAACCATCGAGCTAGTTTTTGTAATAAGAACGTTATTGTGATTGAAATGCAGTTCTTTATACAAAAGTTACTATTTAGTCCGGTACTAAGTTGACAGTTTGGCATTAAGAACTTTAACGTAGTCGGAATAAAGTTCGAAATTAAAAAACGGCTCAATAATTTAAACCTGGGTCTGAAGATAATCCTTGTTTTGTAATAAGACGGTAAGAGTCTGCCACACCCTCCCGCTCCGCCCAGAGCGGGAGAAGTTATTTGATAATTTCCCAACCAAAAAAAAGGTACTACAATATAAATCAGGTGTCGTGTTCAAAAGTATGGTCAGTAAATGTACCTTCTCTTATCTGTGAAAACCTTTTCAACCACTTTTAGCTGAATTTATTACCGGATTAGCTTTAAGTGGCTCATTGTTGAAAATATGATTGTTTTAATGAAACTAGTTTGCCGGAAATTGTGTGTTTGTTGATATGCTGATATCAGTATGAAAGCCAGTTGAAGTGGTTAAAAAATATGTTATTTAAAACAATAAATTTTTGAACCAAATTTTTTATTGTCCGATATTTTTTTTTTTTTAGTTGAACAATTAAAATATTCATTGGTCATGACCTAAAACATCATTACATAATCAGCCTATAATCAGGCCTGTGAGAGGGAGTGGGCCGTAATTTACCACGCGGGCCCAGTGTGGTTTGGTAGATGTCGAATGTTTCGGTTCTAAGAAGTTTCCTCATGATGTTTTCCTTCACCGTTTTGAGAGCAGCGGTGATGAAATAATTTACACAAAGTAAAGCGGACTGCCTGGGTACGAACCTACGACCTACAATTCGTAAGTCGCGGCCATTACCACTGGCCCACCACTGCTTCACACACATCATTATATCCTAAATTATTAAAAAGTGAGTACTAAAGTACCCAAGGACAAGTGGTAGAATAGACAAATTTAAGGTTATAGCACATTATACCGGCACCGCAACTGCACAGCTACAGCACGGCGTCGCCTCGAATTTAGGCTACGGCTAGCTACCACGCGCTAACTACGCGTTGTCCGCAAGGTGCAAGCTCGCAGTCCGCGCGCCGGCCGCGACGTGTAAGCTCACAGTCCGCGCAGTGGCCGCGAGGTGCAAGCTCACAGTCCGCGAGGTGCAAGCTTGCTGTCACCGCGAACTCAATATAATAGTTGACGAAGCAGCACGGGAATGACGTTGTTTCGCTGGCGACTCGGAGTCGGCGCGTAATAAGCATGCGGTCGGCGCGCTGTAAGCACATGGTCCGCTCGCTTGCAGCACGCGGGCTGCGAGTCGAGTTGTATGGTAGCGGCAAGCGCGCTGACTGCCCGCCGTTGGCTTTTTCATATTGACATTATGAAATATACGAGTATTATACTACACACGATTTAATGCTCTAAATTGAATGACAAGTTAATTGCTGGTTTGGAGCGGTGCCATTGCGGTGTCGGTATAATTTGCCATGACCTTTACACTGAAATTGTCTTTTATTATTCGTATTGATCTATTCCTACCGTAATTTCTAGTTCAAGAAACATTCTAAATGTAGTCCCCAATTCTTGTGTAACACTCGAAGCATAAATTAAACATTGTATTGTAGGCGTTCCGACGTTTGTAGGGAACGTTCCAGAGACATAAATCTTCATATTGTGTGTATTCGATATCTCGTATCTCGCACTCGGTTCGTAAGTTACTATATGATTGATTGCTCATAAACAGGTAGCGTTTTAGTTTATGTGTGTGTGATTGTGTAAGAATAGTGGCATTCTAAATTTTGAAATGAAGACATCGAGGTGAATTGGAACTCGAAAGTGGTAAGTTTTAAAAACTTCGTAGAGGTATGTGTAGTTTTAGTATTCGATGGTTAAGAATTTTGATTATAATAAGAATATTATTTTATTTTATTTACAGACAACATTTCAAACGGTGTTATGAAAAAAAAATAGGAAAAAAAAATTGCATTAGTTGTATTATTATTTTTTTAAACTATGTTTTAACATGAGAAGAGATTAATTAAGGAGTATGGAAGGAAAATATATGTTGCGCCAACCCCAAATAAATTGGGATAAGGCAAGAGAATGATGAGAGAGCATCACTATATTATTTCATTCGGTATTTGTAAAGCACCTGAGACATATTAACTTTTATCTCAAGGCGCTGACAACTGGCAAATGAACAAGATAGAAGACCTATTTTGTCTTAAGAAAACAAATTGCCAAATCTGTACAGTTTGTGGTAGCGGAAAAAATATATGTTAATAATGAACATAAATTTCTCAGAACTTGGTTGTTACCAAAACACGTTTTAAAAAAAATCTCGATACAAATTATCGGTAAAGTAACGTTTTACCTTGAGTTCCAATCCAAAATATCTGTATTAAATATCAATGTCCGTTAAGTATTTAATTTATAACAAGAACTTCTTATTTGAATCCAGAACTTGGTTGTTTTTTTTTTTTTATTTTAGATTACTCAACTCAATTTTGAGTAAATAGATCATTGCTTCATTTGCAATAATTTACAAGCGTTGTGTCATCGCGATTCTCTTTCTTTTCTATGCAGTCTGACAGTGACCGCGGTTTAGGTGTTGTCAGCGTCTTAGGCACAGATATATGATTTTAGTGTCTTTTAAATCTGTTATTCCTCCATATAATGGAGACTCCACAAAATATGTACGTTAAACTAGAACGCATAATATACATCAATTCTGTGAAAATTTAAGCATTGTAATAAAATACTTTATGAAATAAATTTAGGAAGTAATGTCTACCTAAAGCATAAAAAACGATATTACTTTCAAACTACTTTAATAAATTTATTTACATTACCAAATTACAAGATGATTATTAACATTAACTAAATTAAATTAAAACTAAGTTAAGCTTAAAAAGGCCCTCGGGGCATTGTACCGAGGATGCTGGCGGCATTTCCTCGCTGAATTGCAATGCTGATGCGTTGCGCGAGAAAGCCGCCAGCTTTTCGGTCACCAGTTACATCAACTAGACGTTTCGCGATTTCCGCAAATAACTTATGCGCACTGGGACCCCACGGACCGAGGGTCTCGACGCCAAAGGGTACAAAGTTGTACTCTCTGCCAAGGCCTCCATATTTAATAACTTTCAGATTTTCGGCATTTTTGCCGCTGCACCCGCTTTAGAAGTAGTCCGTTGGAGGTGGGACGGTGCCAGTGTGTCTACACAGGTAGCGTCCCACACAAGCATCCGTCCCAAACTCCACGGGACCAAAGACACAACATCAGGTCTTTTGCCATCATCTCTGACAATGCCAGTCGGCTCAAGAAGAGCAGGCACATTGATGCTGGCAAGAGACCGGCGGATTATGTCATTAAGTGTCGCAAACTAACTAAGATATTTTCATGTTTTTTTTTGTTTGATTAGACTATTTTGTTATCTACGTAATATCTATCTGTAATTTTTTCAAATATTCATATTTTCTGGAAAAGAAAGGTGCAGTTGTTAGTCGTAATTCATGAATCTTTTGAGTTGCTACCTGTCTACACGAGCCCAAAGCTTGAAACATTCTCATTGGACACTTGGGTTCACATGATTGATCTCAAGTCATATTTTCTAGGTTTAGTTGTGGCTAAAAATTACTATCAAAAGGTAAAAACTCAGTGATCTATGTACTGCAATATTTTGAAATAACACGTATTCGGGATATTGCGAGAGCAGAGATGGCCCAGTGGTAACAGCCGCGACTTACGAGTTGTAGGTCGTAGGTTCGAACCCGGACAGGCGCTTTACTTTGTGTAAATTACGTATTTCATCACCACTGCTATCAAAACGGTGAAGTTAAACATCGTGAGGAAACCGGTATGTCCTAGAACCAAAAAATTCGAAGACATGCGACATCTAACAAACCGCACTGGGCCCGCGTGGTGGATTACGGCCCACTCCCTCTCACAGAGAGGAGGCCTGTGTCTCAGCAGTGGGAATAGTATAGGCTGATTATGTTATGTGTGTATTCGGGATTCTACATAATATACACAGATGGAGCCAAAGACAAAATAGATTCGGGAGGACCGTTTTTTTGATCCACAAACTAAAATTGCAATGCAATTAAACGTAAACTCAAAATGCAATATAATGTGTACTGAATTTGTGGCAATAGATGAAGCATTATCTTACATTGAGTCATTTGAGAGCGGCAATTGTGTTACTTTGAGAGAATTGAGAATGGAGAGATCTGGCTCGGTGTACCTGGAGTTTTCGGGGTACTCCGTTTGTCTACAGCGTGATCAAATCTATTTGAAAACTTATTTTTAAAATCAAGCGTATTGTACTGCAATGGATGTCCATGTTGGCTTGGAAAATAATGAAGTAGTGGATCGATTGGCGAAATATGCTTGTGAAGATGGGTTGGTCTGTCCACACTTTCTCGTGCACAGTGTTTACATAAATAAGGACCTAGACATAGATCGTTAGAAACGAAAGACAAAATGACAGATTGTAGAAGGATTTCTACGGTGAGATGTCAAAAATGGAGAAACGAAATGCCACTTTGTATAGAAAGTGCCGTGTCTATTCTTCGAAGAAATAGAGTGTCATGCTAAGCCTGCTGGATGTAACTATCCTAGTCACTGGATGATGGAAAGTGTAATAGTATTCTTGCGACCCCATTGTTGAAGGTTGGAAGACTCTTATATAAGGTAGCAAAACTAGGATTTAGATCATAAATAATATTTTTTTGTACCGATGAGGGTGGCATAATCAATTTATGATTAAACTCTACATCGAAATATAAAAAATGTGATATTTATTCCATATTCAAAAACATATTAAAATTTGATATATAAAATATCATCAATGAGAAATATATAAATATCAATATAAAGCAAGAGTAAATTAAATTCGTTTTAGAATGACTACGACTATATAACAAAATTCATAATTTTTTGGAAGTTGTAGCGCATTGTGAACTTTAGGTTTTTACCATTATAGTTGTTTTTCCAAAAACACAATCATATTTATTTACATGTTTGTAAACGTAATTACGAATGCAGGATACATTGAAGGCTTACCTACACGAAGTACTTCTACACATCAGTTAACCTCCATTTAATATAATACATTAGAAAAATAACGATTATCACACTCTTGTTATTTCAATATAAAAGTATAATAGGCTTAACTTAGTTTTAATTTAATTTAATTAATGTTAATAATCATCTTGTAATTTGGTTGTGTCAATAAATATAATTTTAAAGTATAATAAAATCCGCTATTTCACGATGAATACAAAGCAATGAAAAAAAAATAAAATAAAGAGCAGTAATTTCAAAAATATATAACTGACGTTATCCTGTCGTTGTTTTTCTAATATATAGAGTATAACAGTTATCAAAACTTTTCAACGTTCTGTCATGTTTTTCTACTCATTTTCAGTTGCTTGATTTATGTGCCTCGCGGTTTTTTTTTGTGGTAATAAATAGGTTATAGGTACTGCGAATTTATCAATTCAAGGTGGTTGTATAAAATACTGTTCCTAAAAAAATGTGAAAGATCAATAAAACAAATAATTTAAAAAAAAAAACCGACTGCGAAAAACGAACTGAAAAGATGGAAACAAGATAAAAAGAAAAACGAGTAGGTATCCTTTAAGTACCAAAAATAAATAAATGCAGTCATCTAGTCGTTGTCCTATTCGGAGGCATCTAGGATGTAACGAACTCCTTAAAATTTGCCTCCTCCTCCTCCTCCTCCTCCTTACTGGATTTTTCGTTTCAGTTCGTTTTTTGCAGTCGGGTTTTTTGTTTTTTTTTAATAATTTGTTTTATTTTAAGCTTTTTAGTATTATTAATGAACAAATAAGTAAATTATATATATATATAATATTATAATATTATATTTTATTATATTTAATTATAATAAAATATAATTATTTATATTTTATTTATTTAAAATTGTATGCCCTTTGTCACTCCCACAATTAAAATCCATCAAGCCGTTAAGGTGAGAGCATGCCAAAGAGATGCCATCGTTTTCGACGTACGTACATACATATGTACACTCGAAAAACATAACCCTCCTTCTGGGGCAGTCGGGTAAAATACGGTACTTACGACTTTATTCCCCGTCCTGTTTCTAATCAGCTTGGATCTAAATAACATTATATGAATTTTCTAGATCCCTCATTACCAATTTTACATATGTAATATTTATTTCGTAATATAAGGAAAAAGAAACCAGACAAGTGCAAATCGAACCTCGCAAGATTACTTTTTTGTACATATTCGTCAAAGCCAAAGCCTTTTGCTACGGCCGCCATTTTCAATTGAACTCTATTACATGATGGTGGGTGTGACGCTAAAGCTCTACTTAAGTTGGCCGTGTTTACTTAGAAACTGTTTAAGTACCTACGAGTAATGTTTCATATTCGTGATTATTTTTCAGCTACTATTACGTAGGTATTGGGGATGCTGCGGATATTCGCATCCGCATCTGCAATTGCGGAGCTCCCGCATTTATGTATCCGCATTAATATCAATGCGGGGCTCATGCGGATGCAGATTTGGTAGAAACGGGTGAATATAATCATTAATATAGCTCTAAATCGTCACAGTTACGAGAGCTATATTGATTTTTAAATTATGTTAATTTAGTTCTTATTTTATTATACGAGTAAGTGCCGCGAAAAATCATATTGAATTATGATCATACAACGAAACAGCGCTGCAATTTGCAAAAAACTTAATAATTAAAAAAATCAAAATCCCGAATTCAAAAAATACAAAGTAAAAGTAATGTACTAAAAAGACTAAAACAATATTGAAAATAGAAAACAAAATTATAATAAACTATAAACAAAGTAAACTCTTCTTCGGTTCAACAGACTATATTATGAGCTGAAAGCCTGCGGAACCCATTAATTTTCTTTCGGTTTATAATTTGCAATTGGGTCCCTTTTTTCTGCCGTCTAAGGACACTTAGGTTTTTAAGACGAATATAACGGTACCTTAAAGTTTGGAAGGTACGAGGTAATAAAGAAATTTACAAACAAATTAATATACATACAAGTCACGCGCGAAAAGCATAACCCTTCATTAGAAGTCGGGTAAAAAAGTAAGAAATATTGTATGTCGCCTTGCCGCTATGACGCATCTCTTAGAAATACTTGAGATACGCATCCGCATCCGCAGATGTGAGCAACTAAAAATCCGCATTTGCATAAGAAACCCGGATGTTAAAAAATCTGCATCTGTAACATCCCTGGTACGTTTATATTTTTGTGAATTCTTTATCCATCGATATTTTCTGCATATAAATTATCTGTGCTAAATGTCGAGTTTTCTTTTTGTTATTTGACTATTCGGTATTTGCAAGACATCTGGGCCATTACGACAGACTTTTTAGTCAAGTAAGTTAAAATCTTTTTGTAAGGATAGACCACTATCCAGTTTGCTTTATAATTGTGTTGGAGAACTTGGAGAATGATGATTAATAAGGTTTTTTTTTGGAAATTTGAGAAAAGTTCCACAAATTTCCAAACAAAAAAGCCTTTTTCATAATCATTCTTCCACCCTTATGCAAATTTATTTGGTTTCACTGCAACATGTCTTTTTCTTCCAAACTCCTCTATTAGTTGTCATTTCGGTAGTCACCTCCCTTCTAGCCATATCATCTTTCACACAGTCCATTCACCGTTTCTTTGGTCTTCCCCTACTGTTATTGCCCTCTACATACTCAAAACTTTTCTCACGACATTTTCCTCATTCCTCCGCTCACATGCCCATACCATGACAACCGATTTCCACACAACTTTTCAGATTATAAGAATTAAAAAAACTGTATCCAATCAGTATGACAATTAATCAAATACTTATCTTTTTTTTTATTTTTTTTTTATTTTGTGATGGGTTTGCTCTTGACCTTAGTCTATGTCAGAGGCGACAGAAACAAAGTCGACGATGGAGCGAGCTTACCCAGAAGAAGCCTGTTCACTCTCACTTTGAAGAGATTAGGGTTATATGCGTTCGGAAACACAGACGCAGGCAGAGAGTTCCATTCCTTTGCTGTGCGCATTATAAAAGAAAACTATCTAAACTCAAAGCTTATATTTCGGGTATACCTACCTACATTTTTTATTAAACTGTAATAAAAAAACCCGGCCAAGTGCGTGTCGTGCCACGCAGAATGAAGAGTTCCGTAGTTAGGATAAATTTATCCCAAATAAAAAAAAAACATGTTCTCCCATGCATCGATGGACGTCACGGTCAATTCTCCAGCTGCAAATGTAAATTGGCCAACTATTACTCGTTAACTCGTAAAGCCTACTTAGCTGTGATAGTTTTCCTTTTAACTTCTTTATACATACTACAGTCATTATTTCTTTCACATATCCAAAAATAACCATTAAGCTGGCAGGGAGGGACACTTGAGTCTAACAAAAATTTGATACCCTATGTCAGTCCCGCAATTAAAACGAATCTAATGATAACTCTCATGTTAAAATCCATGAAAAGCATAACCCTCCTGGGGCAGTCGCGTAAAATTTGCACTATACACACAATTAAAGCTTAATACTATGCAAACGGATCCCTGAATCCAAAAATGGTTTCACAGACCCGCAATATTTTTGAACGGCCTATCCAACGATGATAACACCAAATGATAGAGAAAAAAATATTATCCCTACAAAAATAACATATAAAATACATAATTATAACTTTATCGTCGTGACTAATATGTATACCCATGCCAAATTACAGCTTTCTAGTACTTAGAGTATCTGAGCTAAGCCGCGGACAGACAGACAGACATGACATGGCGAAACTATAAGGGTTCCTTGTTAACTACAGAATCCAGTACATGTACACATAAAACAGACTAGGTAGGTACTACAATATTGCCGGAGTCGCGGGAAGGTACTAAAGGGTCACCGAGGCCCCTGGCAACACAGGCAACAGGAATGAACACGGGTGGGTTTTAGTCAGTACGAGTCTGACACACCCTCCCGCTCCGCCCAGAGCGAAGAAGTTATTTGATAATTTCTAAACCAAAAAAAAGGTACTACAATATAAATCAGGTGTCGTGTTCCAAAGTAGGGTCAGTAAATGTACCTTCTCTTATCTGTGAAAACCTTTTCAACCACTTTTAGCTGAATTTATTACCGGATTAGCTGTAAGTGCCTCGTTGTTGAAAATATGATTGTTTTAATGAAACTAGTTTGCCGGAAATTGTGTGTTTGTTGATATGCTGATATCAGTATGAAGGCCAGTTGAAGTGGTTAAAAAATATATTATATAAAACAATACATTTTTGAACCAAATTTTTTATTGTCCGTAATTACATTTTTTTAGTTGAACAAATAAAATATTCATTGGTCATGACCTAAAACATCGTAACATAATCAGCCTATAATCAGGCCTGTGTCCCAGCAGTGGGAATACCCACTGCTGGGACACAGGCCTCCTCTCTGTGACAGGGAGTGGGCCGTAATTTACCACGCGGGCCCAGTGTGGTTTGGTAGATGTCGAATGTTTCGGTTCTAAGAAGTTTCCTCATGATGTTTTCCTTCACCGTTTTGAGAGCAGCGGTGATGAAATAATTTACACAAAGTAAAGCGGACTGCCTGGGTACGAACCTACGACCTACAATTCGTAAGTCGCGGCCATTACCACTGGCCCACCACTGCTTCACACACATCATTATATCCTAAATTATTAAAAAGTGAGTACTAAAGTACTCAAGGAAAAGTGGTAGAATAGACAAATTTAAGGTTATAGCACATTATACCGGCACCGCAACTGCACAGCTACAGCACGGCGTCGCCTCGAAATTAGGCTACGGCTAGCTACCACGCGCTAACTACGCGTTGTCCGCAAGGTGCAAGCTCACAGTCCGCGCGCCGGCTGCAACGTGTAAGCTCACAGTCCGCGCGGTGGCCGCGAGTTGCAAGCTTGCTGTCACCGCGAACTCAATATAATAGTTGACGAAGCAGCACGGGAATGACGTTGTTTCGCTGGCGACTCGGATTCGGCGCGTAATAAGCATGCGGTCGGCGCGCTGTAAGCACATGGTCCGCTCGCTTGCAGCACGCGGGCTGCGAGTCGAGTTTTATGGTAGCGGCAAGCGCGCTGACTGCCCGCCGTTGGCTTTTTCATATTGACATTATGAAATATATTAAAAAACACGATTTAATGTTCTAAATTGAATGACAAGTTAATTGCTGGTTTGGAGCGGTGCCATTGCGGTGCCGGTATAATGTGCCATGACCTTTACACTGAAATTGTCTTTTATTATTCGTATTGATCTATTCCTACCGTAACTTCTAGTTCAAGAAACATTCTAAATGTAGTTCAAACCCCAATTCTTGTGTAACACTCGAAGCATACATTAAACATTGTATTGTATGCGTTCCGACGTTTGTAGGGTACGTTCCAGAGACATAAATCTTCATATTGTGTGCATTCGATATCTCGTATCTCGCACTCGGTTCGTAAGTTACTATATGATTGATTGCTCATAAACAGGTAGCGTTTTAGTTTATGTGTGTGTGATTGTGAAAGAATAATGGCATTCTAAATTGTGTTTGTGAAATGAAGACATCGAGGTGAATTGGAACTCGAAAGTGGTAAGGTTTAAAAACTTTGTAGAGGTACTCGTATGTGTAGTTTTAGTATTCGATGGTTAAGAATTTTGATTATAATAAGAATATTATTTTATTTTATTTACAGACAACATTTCAAACGGTGTTATGAAAAAAAAAATAGGAAAAAAAATTGCATTAGTTGTATTATTATTTTTTTAAACTGTTTTAACATGAGAAGATATTAATTAAGGAGTATGGAAGGAAAATATATGTTGCGCCAACCCCAAATAAATTGGGATAAGGCAAGAGAATGATGAGAGAGCATTACTATTATTTCATTCGGTATTTGTAAAGCACCTGAGACATATTAACTTTTATCTTAAGGCACTGACAACAAACAAATGAACAAAATAGAAGACCTATTTTGTCTTAAGAAAACAAATTGCCAAATCTGTACAGTTTGTGGTAACGGAAAAAATATATGTTAATAATGAACATACATTTCTCAGAACTTGGTTGTTACAAAAAAACACGTTTTAAAAAAAATCTCGGTACAAATTATCGGTAAACTAACGTTTTACCTTGAGTTCCAATCCAAAATATGTGTATTAAATATCAATGTCCGTTAAGTATTTCATTTATAACAAGAACTTCTTATTTGAATCCAGAACTTGGTTGTTTTTTTTTATTTTAGATTACTCAACTCAATTTTGAGTAAATAGATCATTGCTTCATTTGCAATAATTTACAAGCGTTGTGTCATCGCAATTCTCTTTCTTTTCTATGCAGTCTGACAGTGACCGCGGTTTAGGTGTTGTCAGCGTCTTAAGGAACAGATATATGATTTTATTGTCTTTTAAATCTGTTATTCCTCCATATAATGGAGACTCCACAAAATATGTACGTTAAACTAGACCGCATAATATACATCAATTCTGTGAAAATTTAAGCATTGTAATAAAATACTTTATGCAATAAATTCAGGAAGTAATGTGTACCTAAAGCATAAAAAACGATATTACATTCAAACTACTTTAATAAATTTATTTACATAACCAAATTACAAGATGATTATTAACATTAACTAAATTAAATTAAAACTAAGTTAAGCTTAAAAAAGGCCCTCGGGGCATTGTACCGAGGATGCTGGCGGCATTTCCTCGCTGAATTGCAATGCTGATGCGTTGCGCGAGAAAGCCGCCAGCTTTTCGGTCACCAGTTACATCAACTAGACGTTTCGCGATTTCCGCAAATAACTTATGCGCACTGGGACCCCACGGACCGAGGGTCTCGACGCCAAAAGGTACAAAGTTGTACTCTCTGCCAAGGCCTCCATATTTAATAACTTTCAGATTTTCGGCATTTTTGCCGCTGCACCCGCTTTAGAAGTAGTCCGTTGGAGGTGGGACGGTGCCAGTGTGTCTACACAGGTAGCGTCCCACACAAGCATCCGTCCCAAACTCCACGGGACCAAAGACACAACATCAGGTCTTTTGCCATCATCTCTGACAATGCCAGTCGGCTCAAGAAGAGCAGGCACATTGATGCTGGCAAGAGACCGGCGGATTATGTCATTAAGTGTCGCAAACTAACTAAGATATTTTCATGTTTTTTTTTGTTTGATTAGACTATTTTGTTATCTACGTATAATACTATCTGTAATTTTTTCAAATATTCATATTTTCGTTACTAAAAATAAATATTCCCTATGAACGCCCGTCGCACTCACGCCGCCGCGCCAACGTTCGGTGTTGGCGCGGCGGCGTGAGTGCGACGCGCATTTGTATGGCTGAGGTCAACGGCGATTACCCGATCCTTAAGTAGGTATTACTTTTCTGTCAGATAAGTATGTAAGGGCAGTATCATAAAGGCAATCCAGTCAGTCAGGCCAACTTATAATATAACCCAACAATCCGTCAACGATGTCCCAAGCCGACAGTTTTACCACTCCTTATGCACTTTACATGAACTCCCTGCTGAGTTGATCCAAACTATTAAGTCTTTGGAGTGTAGGAGCAGATACTTCAATAGTTCAGCTCAGATCGGTTCAGTTCAAGTGTGTTCTCTTGAACAATTTAATCGCTTACGCTTAAGTGAAAGCAGCGAACCTTGATGTTCATGCAAAAGGAGTTTATGGGTGTTGAATTTAGCTGATGTCTAGCAATTAATAGTGATAATAGGGGGGTTAAATATGACTCTAAAGAGAGGAAGCACTTAAGGCCTTTTTGGGGGACGCCTAAATCCCAAGTCTGAACCAAAGGTTGACGCACGATTCTTCCTAAGTACATCACTTTAGAACATTTTGTATCAACCATCGTACACTACAAGCAGGCCGCGCCGCACTTTTTTGTATTGATGCGATTCACTGCAGCCGGACGCGGCTGTGATGTGTGCTATGATTTTAGTAACTTTTAAATCTGTTAGTACGCCTTCATATAATGCAAAAAGTTATGCAAATATGTATGTTAAACTGATGTGTATGCGTTCATACACATCAATTCTATAAGTGAATGTCTAAGTATTGTTGTAATACTTTCTGAAATAAATTCAGGAAGTAATGTCTACCCCAAGCATAAAAAACGATATTACTTAAGATATTTTCATGTTTTTTTTTTGTACGGGCAGTATATTTTATATTTTACTATCTGTGATTTTTTTCAAATATTCATATTTTCGTTACTAAAAATAAATATTCCCTATGAACGCCCGTCGCACTCACGCCGCCGCGCCAACGTTCGGTGTTGGCGCGGCGGCGTGAGTGCGACGCGCATTTGTATGGCTGAGGTCAACGGCGATTACCCGATCCTTAAGTAGGTATTACTTTTCTGTCAGATAAGTATGTAAGGGCAGTATCATAAAGGCAATCCAGTCAGTCAGGCCAACTTATAATATAACCCAACAATCCGTCAACGATGTCCCAAGCCGACAGTTTTACCACTCCTTATGCACTTTACATGAACTCCCTGCTGAGTTGATCCAAACTATTAAGTCTTTGGAGTGTAGGAGCAGATACTTCAATAGTTCAGCTCAGATCGGTTCAGTTCAAGTGTGTTCTCTTGAACAATTTAATCGCTTACGCTTAAGTGAAAGCAGCGAACCTTGATGTTCATGCAAAAGGAGTTTATGGGTGTTGAATTTAGCTGATGTCTAGCAATTAATAGTGATAATAGGGGGGTTAAATATGACTCTAAAGAGAGGAAGCACTTAAGGCCTTTTTGGGGGACGCCTAAATCCCAAGTCTGAACCAAAGGTTGACGCACGATTCTTCCTAAGTACATCACTTTAGAACATTTTGTATCAACCATCGTACACTACAAGCAGGCCGCGCCGCACTTTTTTGTATTGATGCGATTCACTGCAGCCGGACGCGGCTGTGATGTGTGCTATGATTTTAGTAACTTTTAAATCTGTTAGTACGCCTTCATATAATGCAAAAAGTTATGCAAATATGTATGTTAAACTGATGTGTATGCGTTCATACACATCAATTCTATAAGTGAATGTCTAAGTATTGTTGTAATACTTTCTGAAATAAATTCAGGAAGTAATGTCTACCCCAAGCATAAAAAACGATATTACTTAAGATATTTTCATGTTTTTTTTTTGTACGGGCAGTATATTTTATATTTTACTATCTGTGATTTTTTTCAATTGTTCACATTTTCGTTACTTAAAATAAATATTCACTATGAAACCGAACGGGGCGGTGCGGCGTGAGTGCGATGCGCATTTGTATGGCCAAGGTCAACGGCGACCCTTAAGTAATTATAATAAAATTATATATTTCATAAATAATCTAGTTGTAATAGTTAAATTAATTAATAATGCAAGAAATATTTTTATTATAATTGATATTTGCACACCTGTTTAGGTAGGATATGGTATAAATAACTTTTTTTTGTATTTATCACCTTATGTACCCATATTCAAACAAAAAAAAATATTATTTAGCTTATTTTTTGCTTCTCGAGATAAGATATTCTTAGTCTCCTTCAAAAAACTGAAGAACATAGTCTCTTTGCTACGTTATTCTTCGCAGTTTTGCACGTAACTTTTTAGGTCTGTCCGTACTCCAGAGAGCCCATTTTGCCATTTCTTATTTTCTCTCACAGACATGTTATTACATAACATACTTAATCAGCCTATAATATTCCCACTGCTGGACACAGGCCTCCTCTCTGTGAGAGGGAGTGGGCCGTAATCCACCACGCGGGCCCAGTGCGGGTTGGTAGATGTCACATGTCTTTGAATTTTTGGTTCTAGGACATGCCGGTTTCCTCACGATGATTTCCTTCACCGTTTTGGGAGCAGCGGTGATGAAATAATTTATGTCTGGATTCGAACCTACGACCAACAACTCGTAAGTCACGGCCGTTACCACTAGGCCACCACTGCTCTCATGTTTTTATTGAATAACAAAAGAAACTTCTTCACTATGACGATAACATGGTCTTCTCTTGCCACGGATCCCAACATATTTGGGGTCGGCCCAGCATGTCTTCTAACTCCATTCATCCCTATCAGTCGTCATTTCAGTATTTTCTACCCTTTTTAAACTTCACAGTTCATTCATCGTTTCTATTGTCTACTGTCATAGTCATCTAAATTAAAAAAAAAACGGAACACACACAATGACATAATCTAGTAGGTATCTATTTTTGTATAAAATACATAAATAAAGGAAATGAATAGGAAGCTTTATTTTTGTCTGTTGTACGTATCCAAACAATAGCGAGTGGGATGCTTTATTAATTTGATTTTGGAATAGTTGTTTTTTTTTTTTTGGAAGAACGTAGATAGGGTCATCTACACCCTGCCAAAAAAAAAATCAAATAACTTTCCTCAGACGGCTACTTAACTTAATTTTTAGTTTTATCGATGTTACATGCTGAATTTTATTTGCCCTACCATTCCCAAATACATATACGTACACTTATTGCTTCGTGTATAATCTACTAAAGCTGCTTTTCATCCATTGAGTACTCGTACCCGCTCCTCAAAAGCCATGCCAAAATATTTATCCTCCCACGATAAGGTTTATTGAACAAGATATCCAAGAAAAGATCTCTGTGATTGCTACCTATTTGTGGTATCTTTTTATAAGCTATGTCAATTTGCTTATATTTTTGGAAGAGAAATGTAATCATACATTAGATAGGTACGTATTTATGTTCCTACTCATTATTGATATAGTCTGCTTAGGATAAAGCTACAACTCAAGTTCGGGTTTCCTAGGAATACGGTGGCCGCCACATAGCGTCCACAATTTACCGTCGAATGACGACACTGAAACGTTATACAAGGTGTCGTTTTGCATCCTCGTCAAATTTCAGGAGGCTGCTACGAAATACTTATATAATCAAATAAAATTACGATACCTGCTCAATAATTAATACATACTTGTTTTTTTAGTTATTTAAGTTTGACAGAATTTTAGAATACAAAACTGTCACAGAACAGAATCACCCCGTTGCATATGCGGTGGTGTGTAAGGGCAGTTACAGTGCGAGATCACACGGGCCGCGTTTTAACATGCCTCTCCCACACATGCCGATTTCCAAAAATTTGAAAAAAAAAGACCTACTTATATTATTATTGATTCGCGTCTAGAATCATTAGCATAGTTACCTCCTTCAATTTGACGAGGATGCAAAACGACACTTTGTATATATGAAAGTAAGTTGGTATGTTTTCCAAGAGAGCATTTTTTGCACCGCAAAGTCAAAATCAAAATCAAAATCAAAGTCAAACCCCGATACCATTATTTTCATGACGGCCGTCACTGCCGCCGTTATGTAGCGGTCACTGCTAAGAACCCGCAGCTTTATTGAATAATATACTGGCATTCTAGTAAACATATTTTGTTCTCATTTCAAAGTTATTTCGTTCTTAGATCCGATCAGAGTCGGCACCTAGAAAAATTTAAACGAGAATTGGAATAATGGCGATCATTACACTCTTTAAAGATGATTTTTAAAATTAACAATATATCTACCGATATCTTATCATAGAAAGAAAGAAAGAAAAGTATTTATTGGGTCTCGTACAGTGATCAACTAAAATCTGTCACTCATATAATAACTGCTTTAGGATGCTGTTGGGACTGCCGCGCCATTGTAGTGCGTCCGGGGTATGTTCGCGTTTGCGCATACCGATGATTTTTACGCCATAATGCGCAAAAAAACAAGTTCCATCTCGTCAAGAGCGCGGTCTAGTTCTAACAGCATCCCAAGTATGTTAATAGAAAAGTACGACGCACCTTGGTTGTCGCACGCTGTGGAGGTGCTGGTTAGAAGACCCCACAGCTAACCTTTTTGTTTCTGTGTTTGTGTACTAACAATAATTTTTAAGAATAATATTACTAACAATTGGGCCTAGTTGCCATAAATAAACAAATATTTTATATATTTTATAATATAAACATAAAAAAAGCAAATGTAAAATGAAAATAAAAACAGAAAGTCCTGTACGAGACCAAAAGGCTTCTATCTCAGCATGATGCTGCGACATTAAAAATTAAGTATCGCAGCGCTGGTATTCTGATAGGGCCCGCTGTGATATCACGGATAGATACAGAAATAATCAGAATCATTACTTTTTAAGCAATCTCCAGCAACGACAATTGAATCAAATCAAACCAAATCAAAATATTTTATTTCACATAAACCTACAAGGGCACTTATGAAACGTCAGAAGCTAGGTGCACGGTTCCAATTGGTCGTTTCCTATGAAGAAGTACCGGCAAGAAATTCCACAGTTAATTTATTTATAAGAATTGGCTTTTCCAAAGTTTTCAAATTACAGTGTTAATAGGTATGGGAGGACAGTGTAGGCCTGTCTCGGTGACCCATAAGGGTCGCGGGAAGGTAACACAGGCAACGGAAGGAATACGGGTGGGTTTTAGTCAGTAAGAATCTGCCATACCCTCCCGCTCCGCCCAGAGCGGGAGAAGTTATTTGATGATTTCCCATCCACAAAAAAAAAAAGTAGCAGGTACTTAACAAAAATAAATGGTCTACAAATCTGCAGTCTATTAAGCCTACAATATTCTCACAAAAAACCTTAAACCAAATGAAATTATTGCCATTTCAACTGGCCACAATGGATAAGTTAAGCAAGTGTCCATCTTAAGATTGCCTGGAATAAATAAAACCGTATTTGATATTATAGCATTCGATTGTTCGTTAACTTTCCTACTTAATAATATTTTCGTGTATTTCATTTTTATATTAACTGTTGAATTAATTAATTAATATTTTGGTCCCAGTTTCGGCTCTCGCGCAATAATTGTTTATTAAACATTGTTTTCGTGGGTTAAAATTGCTCTAAATCCGACAGTCCTTAATTTCGGCAGTCAAAGTAATCAAGTATTTGTTCTCGCTTTTGCGTCACAATTTTCAGGAACTAATCAAAAGTTAATAACTTAATACAAATTGTGTCGCGGATCAGACAATCTCCAAAATATTATTCCTGTTAGTCGAATTGTTTATTTATTTCCTAGAATTTTGTTGCCTTAACCCGAAATAACATTAAATGTCGGCTAAACATTGATATACAAAAAATGCAATGTGGCTAAATAATAATTTCAATACTGGATTAATATCATAATAATATTTTATTCCGATGTTATCAAAATATTTTTATTGAACCCCTTTTAAATATATATATTATATCGTTTTGGATAACAAAAAATAATATATTCCAGGTTGTAAACAGATAAGATGAACTCATTGAATATGGAAATGCTTGAGCTAGATTTTGAAACCTGAATTTTGATATGAATTTAAATTGAACCTAAGAACTAACTTGTGATAAAATTAGGAGTTTAGAGTTATTACTGTATAGTTATTAATGCATAAATTATACGCTACATTAAACATTCGGGTCACTTTTGCAGTTGAAACTAGATTCCGTTATGACAGGCAATAAGCCGAAAAAAATGTGTTTTTCGTATTCGATTTCCGACTTTTTTTATGGGTGGGAAATTATCCAATAACTTCTCCCGCTCTGGCCGAAGCGGGAGGGAGTGTCAGACTCTTACTGACTAAAACCCACCCATGTTGCTTCCGTTGCCTGTGTTGCAAGGGGCCTCGGTAACCCTTTCGAACTTTCCCGCGACCCCTGCAGGCATCGCGCGTGGAACACAATGCGCCGTCGACCCGGGCCTGGTCCTTACCGGACGGTGAGTTACCCATTGCTCATCGTCCGCAAGCTCGCGCCTACGGTGGCCAGATATCCGCCCGGGATTCCCGACGCTCAGGGCGTCTCTTGCGGTGGCTAGGGGCGTCTCTTGCGGTGGCTAGGGGCGAGAGGGCGCGAAATTTGCCTTTCCCTCAACCATCCCGCCTCCTCCTTCCTGAGCATTCTTGCTTCGCAGAAGGAGGTGACGGCTGCCCATGCCCTCTCGCTCCGTACCATGGCCTGAACCAGAGCTGTATGCAAGAGATCTCTGCCGCCGATCGCCTCTTCGAGGACATAGCGGTGCTCTACCCAAGCTGAGCAGACCTCCACCGTATGCTCCACCGTGTCCTCCGGGTGATCCACACAGTGGTGACACCCGGGCGTTTCCTCCCACCTTATCTGACACAGGAATCTCCTGAAGCTGCCGTGTCCCGTGATGACCTGCGTCAGGCGGAAGGTGAGGATGCCGTGCCGCCTCTCTAGCCACTCCTCAAAGAGGGGACTTATCGCCGCAATTGTGGCGTGTCCAGCACTGGATTGCGACAATCGTACTCTCCATGTCGCCATGAGATCCCGCAGGAGCTATATCACTGGAGCACGTCAGCTGGTGGCACTGGAGTTAAGCCCCGGCGTTTTGCCTTCTCATGCCACTCCCATACGTGCGCGAGGACTTTTGCCTCCAGATCCCATGGCGGCAATCCGGCAAAGAGTCTCGCCGCCTCACCGAAGACCGTACAGTATCCCCGGACCAGCCGGGTGGCCATGACCCTTTGGGCCGCGCTCAACCGGTGGGCTGGCCGCAGCGCCAAGGAACGTGCCCATACAGGAGCCCCGTAAAGGGCCATGACCACAGCGTAGAGCCTCCGGAAAAAGGCGTTTGAACCTAGGGGAGGTTGAGCAGAAGCCGCTTCAAGGCAGCCCCTGCTCGCTCCAGTTTGGGAGCCAAACGTCGGAAATGCTCCACGAAGTTCCACCGGCTGTCGAAAACGAGTCCCAGATACTTCATCGACTAAACGCAGATGTAAACCCCTCCTACCGTTATTTGGGATACAGACGGTGGCGCGTTTCGAGGACCATGAAAACACATGGCCTCGGACTTTGCAGGGCCACCTCGAGTCCCAATTACCGGATCCTTTCGACGATTGTCGCAACCCCGCGTGCCGCTATTCCGGCCGCCACTTGGTGCGACCTCCCTTGCGCCAGGACCAACGTGTCGTCAGCATAGCTCACGCCACTAGGGAGGTCGGCGCACAGCTTCCAGTCGTTTCCGATGTCCCGCAGATGCGGCCCCAGGACGACATCTCTTGCCGGTTCACACTCCCTGGTGACCGGGATAGATGACGGTCCTATCCGTCATATAGGCCTCCCTCATGCAATTCAAGGGCAGGGTATTGAAGGCATTGAGAACCAAGACGACCCCACCCTGGGCAACAGCATTCCCCGTCGTGAGGGCCCGCACGCGCATGATGGCGTCTACCGTAGTCCATTTCCGACTTGCAGTTCAAAATCAATATCAAAAGTCATTTATTCAAATTAGGCTGAGTATCAGTACTTTTCGAACGTCAACATTTAGATAAGACAGTCCCCCAAAACGCCCACCCTTCACTACTTCCTAATGCTTTCGCTGGGAAGAAGAAGTGGCGCAACAAACTCCCCAGCAGCACAGCTGTCTGTTCAATTAGAAAAAAAAAATCAATACTATCAATAATACGAGTAGTATGCAAAAATAATGTATGCATCGCTAACTCATTAAATTATTATGCATATGTCAGCTAGCACGCCACTATACCAACAACAAAAACTATACTCAAGCAGAAATTTAATAAAAACGTAAACAGAAATTAATACCTAAATAAAAACCAACAGGCATAAATGGCGTGCCTGCTTACACATACTCGTAGCTGTAGTTGTAACTCAGTCACAAATGATAAACTAGGACCATCGAGGTAAAATAAAGAAACAGTTACTACTAATAACAAAACCATGGCTAGCAAGACGACGACTCCCATTACATACACATCTTGTACATTTCATAACATAAAAACAAAAAACCTAATTTGTTTTATTTCAAGCTTTTTAGTTTTATTAACATATATGTATATGGAATTGTCTCATAACTAGCTATTATTTGATAACAATATTGTTGTAGTTTTATTTTTTTTAAGCTTTCGGCCCTAGGTTTTTGTATTTGCATACAATATTATTTACCCTATGTCACTCCCACAATTAATTAACTTATGTTAAAATCCATCAAGCTGTTTAGGCTACAGAGCGTGCCAAAGAAATAGACATACATACATACATGCATGCATACATACATACATACATACATACATACATACATACATACATACATACATACATACTCTCGAAAAACATTACCCTCTTTCTGGGGCAATCGGATAAAAAGAAACAGTTAACAGCAATATCACACAGAACTACCCACATAATTGCTCGTTATGAATATCCGATACAATTTGTATTCAACCCAGTTCATATATGTAATATTTTTTGTTGCGATACCTACCCAACAAACGACATGAAACAACGCGTCCCGAGAATACTAGATTTCATCCCCGAAAGGAGAAAAAAGATTTAACAAATTGTGTTACACCACCAACCAAATTCAAACCTTGTAATTGAGAAGATAGGGTTTAAATTCTGCTGTGTGGTGTGCTTAAAATGGATGCCCAACAATTCTGTTTGCACCATGACAATGATGTGTCGCTTAGATTTTATCACAAATGCTTTTGCAGTCATTAGTGAGTGCACGGAACGATTCTTTTAATTCCTACCCTCTTTGTTTTGTAAAAACTTCACGAATAATGGAGGATTCGTCATTACGTGGAATATTTTAAAAGAATTCTACCAAAATACGATAATCTGTAGCTTTCCCGAAGTTAAAGTGTTTTGTTCGGGTAAGCGTTTTGTTATGTACTGCTGTAAATGGCGTGGGTGGTTGGTTGGCGATACAGAATTTTCCTGTATTTTGGTTAAAAATAGACCTTAACCTTTTTGTAACCTCACGTAACCGTTAATTAGTGAAGTATTATCATAGAATGCGCAGTTTTATGCACCCCTTTCATTTCCATGTAATTTTTTTAGGATATTTTATGTCGGTTTTGATCGAACCAGAAGACGCTGTGTTAAATCACATCTGATGACAATATCGTCGAAATAATAATATATGTTTTCGTAATCAATCATTAGCACAAAGACTTCTAAGAGAGTTTTGACCATTTTCATTCTTATATTTTTCTTTAAATGGGACGTAGGTTGTAATTATAAATAACATCCATTCGGTAGATCATAATCTTCCTGCCCGTCTTTCTCAATTTGGGGTCATATATAATTATTGCCGTCATCTCATTCTTCCTTTCCCAATAGGAAATATATGTATGGGATCTTTTACACAATCCATTCACCATTTCCATAGTTCTAGTTATAAATAGAACTAGTGTGTTCAATAATATGAATATATTCAGATTTCTATCATCCAATACAATTTATGTAGTAACAACATGAATACATAACATGATAAAATTCATTGTTTCCGGGAACATAATCAACAAACGTGTATGTGATAATGAAATAGAGAGACCACAGAAGGTAGGTAGGTACTCACAAATGCTTCGAGGTCTAATGTTTACTGTTGTTAAGAGGACTCGAATAATACTGGCTTGCACGACTGTTCACTAAATGTAATTAAGAGTAAATAATCGTACTTTTAAGTTAATTAAAGTACGTAAGTGGTCATACTCAAATCAGCCTGGGTCTGCAACAGTTCTCCGACAGTCATTTCTCCCTTGGACTGATCACCGACAGGACGTTTCGTATTTGAGAGATTCGTCGATAGAACGTTTTAACTATGGACGTTTCGCCGACAGAACCTTTCATATGCGTTACTTTCGACGACAGCCCTTGGTAGAAAATATAGTAGGTTGGCAGCTACAGCGAAGGACAATGTTGGGTTAGGTTAAGTTAGGATGGGGTGCATGTTGAGAAGCCTCCTCGTGGCGCACCCTGGGCAACGTCGGCTCCAACTGCCCACCAGGTTTTGGTGGACACTTGGTGCTGGCGGCGAATTCTCAACAAACGGGGAAGGGTCACGGTTCCAATCACCGATCATCCACGATGGTCGGTGAAGGGAACAGGGCTAGAGTTGGTCGTACGCCTACTCCCCCTCTGCTTACAGAGGGGAGTTGAGTTGGCGTACACTGGGGAGTCCCAATCCCAAGGTCTAGCGTGCCGAGGGGATGAATGGCCGGAGGGTTATCCGGTCGCTAGCGCGAACAGGGACCTCACCCTTAAAAGGAAAACAATGGAAAAATGCAGGCTAATGGAAATATTCCCCAGGCGGGCAACCTCCATAAGGAGGCACAATCCCGCCCTTCCACGGAAGGCAGCCCCACCGTATCTGGGGGGGGCACCCATAGCCTCGTAGGCCGGCAGACCACCGGTCTTCGTCAACAACCTCTTGCGTCGCAAGAAAAGGAGCTCCGGGTTAGCCTGGAGCGACTGTGCGACGCAACAAAGCCGCTTGCCGTCGTTGATGGCAACAACAGCCGAGGAGGCTCATGTCCTGAAAAGGACCGACTGTTGGTGTCAGATTCTGACACCGCATCCGAGATGAGTTTGGTGAGCGTGGCGAGCGTGAGCTCAAAGCGCTCGCAAACTAAAGAAGAGGTGGGTGGCCGATTTTGGCAAAAAACCACGCGAAAGAAGAAGCGCGCGGGGTCAGGCTCTTCTAGTGAGGAGAGCCTGCCGGTTGCTAAAGTCCCAACACTCACTAGTGGGCGAGGTCGTGCAGTGGCGAGTGGAGCCCCCGCTCGCTTACCGGAGCGCGGCGTGTGGGGTCGGTTCAGGTCGGTTTCCCGACCCGATACGCCGGCCCCGGTGGAGGCCGAGGGCGTGGGGAGTGACCCCGGGCCCACGACCGTGGACCCTAGCGAGGGCATCTTGCTGGGGTCTAACAAGGCGGAGGCGAATGCCGCTAAGCGGGCGCAGCGCAAGGCGGTGGCGGCTGATGAAATCAGCGAGTTGGCCCGTCAGGCGCGAGAGCGGCGCTCAGCCCGGATGACTGCTGGGGAGAGCCCATCGGCGGTGGCTCTCAGTCGCCAAGCTCTGGACGGCGTGGATGTCGTCCTGAAGGTTGCCACCAAATCGGGCAACCTGAAGGGCACATTCACCCGTGCTCTGAAGGAGGCGGCTGATGACATCAGGGAGGCAGTTGAGGTCCTCCTCAGTCGCACGAGCACGGAGGAGACGGCAAAGTTGTGGGAGGAGAATAGCCGTCTCCGGTCCGAGCTGGAGGACCTCAAACGGGAGTTTGCTGCTCAGAGGAAAGACTGGCAGCGGCAAGCACCTCCCGCAGCCACCGGCCCCACTCCTGCCGCGCCTTCGTCGGCCCCTGCACCTGTTCCACCACCTGCCTGGTCGGACCACGACATGGAGAGGGTGGCCAGAATTTGCATGGTGCAGTGTGGGGGCATGGTGGATGCGCGACTGGATGCCCGCTTGGAGGCCATAGAGTCGCGACTCCCCCCGGCTGAAATCATCCGACCGCCGCTTGCGGCAGATAAGCGGAGGAAGGAGGCGGAGGCGAGAGCGGCGGCGGTGGCTGAGCCGAACCAGCCCGGGAAGGGGGCCAAAAAGCCCGCGAAGAGGACCCAGAAGCCCGCGGAGGCAAAGTCCGTGCCCACTTCCCGAATGGCTGCTCCCCCGGCAACCGCGCCCGGAACCACCACAGAGGCCTGGACGACGGTCGTCAAGAAGACGAAAAAAAAGAAGAAGACGGCGCCGCCGCCAGCACCCGCTAAAGCACCGGCACCAGCACCGAGGAGGACCCAAAAGCCGCCTAGGACGAGAGCCCCACGCTCCGCGGCTGTGGTGGTAACACTGCAGCCCGCAGCCATCGCGAGGGGCCTCTCCTATCAGGCGGTAATGGTTGATGTGAGGAGCAAGATCGCGTTCCCCGACCTTGGCACACCAGCTGGCTTTATTTATAAGCAAGCCATTACGGGAGCGCGGCTGTTCGAGGTGTCGGGTGCCTCCAGCGCTGAGAAGGCGGACACATTGGCCGCCAAACTGAGAGGGGTCCTCAACCCGGAGTACGTCCGGGTGTCCAGGCCTATGAAGACTGGTGAGCTGCGTGTCGACGGACTGGATGACTCGGCGACCCCAGCTGACGTCGTGGCGGCCGTTGCCAAGGCCGGTGGATGTCCACCGGAAGACGTGCGGACGGGTGAGATCCGCGCCGACGCCTCCGGGCCTGGCACGATTTGGGTGCGGTGCCCGGTGGCGGCGGCAAACAAGGTCGCCAACGGTGGGCGTCTGTTGGTGGGATGGGTTGCAGCAAGAGTCAAGCTGCTGCAACCCAGGGCATTGCGGTGTTACCGGTGCCTGGACATGGGGCATGTCCGGGCACGGTGCACCGCTGAAATAGACCGCAGCGAGCAGTGCTATCGCTGCGGTCAGCCCGGCCACAAGGCGGCCCAGTGCTCCGCGGCACCAAACTGCAGCCTCTGTACAGCTGCAGGGAGGCCCGCGGGGCACAGGGCTGGCGGCAAGGCCTGTCATGCGCCAGCACAAAAAAAGAAGAGGGGAGCCATGGCTGCCGGGGGCTCTTTACCCCCCCCTCAGCCTGGCTGCCCTACGGCCGACTTCCGGCCTGTGAATGGTGCGGAGGGGATGGACTGCGTCTAATGGCGCTGTACCATTTCCTCCAGAGCAATATCAACCACGCTGCCAGAGCTCAGGATCTCTTGCTCCAGAGCATGGCAGAGTGGTCGATCGACGTGGCTGTGGTCGCCGAGCCGTACTTTATCCCCCCCAGGGATAACTGGGTGGGAGACCTGGACGGTTTGGTGGCCATCATTGGCGGGGCTCTCGTCAACCCGTCCCGAGGACACGGCTGGGTGGCCGCCCTCGCGGACGGCATTGGCACGGTTGGGGCGTATTTCTCGCCCAACAAGAGTCTCGCCGACTTCGAGAACTTCCTTGTCGAGTTGGGGGCCGTCGTGGGCCGACTCCACCCTTACCCGGTGCTGTTGCTCGGGGATCTCAACGCCAAGTCTGCGGCGTGGGGATCTCCGGTGACCGATGCTAGGGGTGAGGCGCTAGAGGAGTGGGCGGTCACGACTGGCCTGGTCGTCCTGAATCGGGGCTCGGTCCACACGTGCGTGCGGCAGCGGGGCGGATCTGTAGTGGACGTCTCGTTCGCTAGCCCTGCTGTCGCGAGCCGTGTCCGTGACTGGCGTGTCGCCGTGGAGGTGGAGACGTTGTCGGATCACCGATACATCCGATTCGACGTCTCCACCCAGACCACCGGTGGTCGTAGTTCATCGGCCCCGCGAAGGGACGGTCCGCGCTGGACGCGTAAGCGCATCGACAGGGAGGTTCTCGAGGAGGCCGCTATTGTTCAGGCCTGGATCCGGGAGTCGGCAACAAACGGACCCATCGACGTCGAAGAGGAGGCGCTGTGGTTCCGCGGGGCGATGACACAAATCTGCGACGCGTCCATGCCCCGCGTCCACTCACATCCAGCAAAGCGCCAGGTGTACTGGTGGTCTACCGGGATCGCACAATTACGTGTCGAGTGCGTAGCGGTTAGACGCCGGTACACCCGATACCGGAGGAGACGTCGTCGGGTCCCTGACGAAGAAGCCGCGCTGTATGAGGTGTACCGCGCGGCGAAGCAGGCCTTGTGGCTGGCCATCGGCGAAGCGAGGACGCGAGCCAGGGAGGAGATGTTGGAGACTCTAGACGGAGATCCGTGGGGGCGCCCTTATCGTGTGGTTCGAGGGAAACTTCGAGCCGCGGCGCCTCCACTCACGGAGAGTCTCCAACCTGAGCTGCTGGAGGAGGTCGTCGCAGCCCTCTTCCCGGCAAGAGCGGAGCATACTCCGCCGCCGATGGCTTTGCCCACAGCCGCAGAGTCTGCAGAAGAAGAGAACGCCATCAGCGTCCCAGAGGTGACACAAACAGAGATGGGGGCAGCCGTGACGCGGCTCCGAGCCAAGAACGTGGCTCCGGGGCCCGACGGGATCCACGGCCAAGCGCTTGCCCTCGCTCTGAAGGAGCTAGAGCCCCACTTGAGAGGACTCTACACAGCGTGCCTTGAGCAGGGCCAGTTTCCTACTTTGTGGAAATCTGGTCGTCTGGTCCTGCTCAGGAAGGCGGGGCGCCCTGCGGACTCACCGTCCGGGTACAGGCCCATAGTGTTGCTAGACGAGGTGGGTAAGATGTTTGAGCGGATAATCGCTGCCCGCCTCGTCGGCCACTTGTGCGGAGAGGGGCCTGACCTGGCCGAGAGCCAGTTCGGCTTTCGGCACGGGCGCTCCACCATCCACGCGATTTCACGGGTGAGAGTCCTGGCGGAGGAAGCGGTGTCCCGGGGCGGGGTGATGTTGGCGGTGTCCTTGGACATCTCCAACGCCTTCAACACCCTGCCCTGGAGCTGTATTCGGGAGGCACTGCGTTACCATCGGGTGCCTTCCTACCTCCGCCGCATCGTCGGGGCTTATTTGGCGGAGAGGTGTGTCACCTACACGGGACGTGATGGCGGAAACCAGCGCCGCATGTCGTGCGGTGTTCCACAGGGCTCGGTCGTAGGACCGCTCCTGTGGAACATCGGGTACGACTGGGTGCTGCGGGGCGAGCTCCAGCCGGGCGTGGACCTGACGTGTTATGCGGACGACACACTGGTCACGGCCCGGGGGAGCTCGTACCGGGAGGCAGCGTTGCTAGCGACGGCTGCGGTCTCACAGGTGGTGAGTCGCATACGTCGCCTAGGGCTGGAAGTTGCCCTCAACAAGTCGGAGGCCTTGATCTTTCATGGCCCCCGGCGGGCGCCGCCGCCGGGATCACACATCGTGGTCGGGGGGGCTCAAATCGCTGTCGAGTCCACCATGAAGTACCTAGGATTGGTGCTCGACAGCCGGTGGGATTTTGGGCCCCATTTCCGGCGGCTGGCGCCCAAGTTGTTGGGCGCGGCTGGGGCGTTGTCAACGCTGCTTCCCAATCTGGGGGGCCCGAGCGCCGCCTGTAGGCGGCTCTACGTGGGGATCGTGCGATCGATGGCCCTTTACGGGGCCCCGATCTGGGCGGCTGACCTGACGGCCGGAAGCATCGCAGTCCTGCGGAAGCCGCAGAGAGCGATGGCCGTCAGAGTCATCAGGGGATATCGCACGATCTCCTTCGAGGCGGCTTGCGTACTGGCCGGATCCCCGCCCTGGGACCTCGAGGCGAAAGTACTCGCGTCGCTGTACCAGTGGCGCGAGGAAGCGAGGGCGCGGGGCGAGTGGCTTATGCAGCGACATATGGAGCTGCGTCGGTCACAGCTCCGCGCAGCCCTGGTGGCGGAATGGCGGGACAGGCTTACACGCCCTACCGCCGGCCTCGCCACCATCGAGGCGGTCCGGCCAGTGCTCGAGCCCTGGCTCGGGAGGAGGCACGGCTCCCTGTCGTTTCGGGTGACGCAGGTGCTCTCGGGGCATGGTTGCTTCGGGAAGTACCTGTGTCGCATAAACAGGGAGCCGGACGCCCGGTGTCACCACTGCATCGACTGTCGGGAGGATACGGCGCGGCATACGCTGGCAGAGTGTGCCGCTTGGGAGGAGCCACGCCGTGCCCTCATCTCAGGAGTGGGCAGTGACCTGTCGCTGCCGGCCGTGGTCGAGGCGATGGTCGGCGGCGAGGAGTCCTGGGACGCGGTGGTATCCTTCTGCGAAACAGTCGTGTCGCAGAAGGAGGCTGCGGAACGGGAGCGGGAGATCTCTTCCGCTCACCCGGCCCGCAGCAGGCGCACCGGGCGTCGGCAGAGGGCAGACAACGCCCTCTTCCGGCCCCCCTAAATGGGTCCAGGGACGGCGGACTTGGGGACGTCCGCAGCCCCCCATCACACTGGACCCGAGGTGGCGGCGCGTAGTGTTCCACGCGCGCCCCTTTCAAACGTTGTGGGGGGGGTTTAAACACCTCACCCCCCCCAGACTTGAGGTGGCCCGCAGAGGCGGGCCGGCACTAGCTGGGGATCGTGGAAGTCGCATTAGATCCCATGATCCCCGGTGCAAGTGTGGGACGGGAACACCGGGGTGGTTTTTAGTCAGTAAGAGTCTGACAGACCCCTCCGCCTACCCCAGGGCGGAGGACATCCATGAGGATTTTCCACCCCGGCAACAAAAAAAAAAAAAAAAAAAGGTTAAGTTAGGATTCGAGGCGGTCCGGCCAGTGCTGGAGCCCTGGCTCGGGAGGAGGCACGGCTCCCCGTCATTTCGGGTGACGCAGGTGCTCTCGGGGCAAGGTTGCTTCGGGAAGTACCTGTGTCGCATAAACAGGGAGCCGGACGTCCGGTGTCACCACTACGTCGACTGTCGGGAGAACACGGCGCGGCATACGCTGGCAGTGTGTGCCGCTTGGGAGGAGCCGCGCCGTGCCCTCATCTCAGGAGTGGGCAGTGACCTGTCGCTGCCAGCCGTGGTCGAGTCGATGGTCGGCAGCGAGGAGTCCTGGGATGCGGTGGTATCCTTCTACGACACAGTCGTGTCGCAGAAGGAGGCTGCGGAACGGGAGCGGGAGATCTCTTCCGCTCACCCGGCCCGCAGCAGGCGCACCGGGCGTCGGCAGAGGGCAGACAACGCCCTCTTCCGGCCCCCCTAAATGGGTCCAGGGACGGCGGACTTGGGGACGTCTGCCGCCCCCCATCACACTGGACCCGAGGTGGCGGCGCGTAGTGTTCCACGCGCGCCCCTTTCAGACGTCGTGGGGGGAGTTTAAACACCTCACCCCCCCAGACTTGAGGGCGGGCCGGCACTAGCTGGGGATCGCGGAAGTCGCATTAGATCCCATGATCCCCGGTGCAAGTGTGGGACGGGAACACCGGGTTGGTTTTTAGTCAGTAAGAGTCTGACAGACCCCTCGGCCTACCCCAGGGCGGAGGACATCCATGAGGATTTTCCACCCCGGAACAAAAGAAAAAAAAAGGTTAGGTTAGAATAGTGACCATTAACGCGCGAAGGCGAGCGAGCGCCAGACCTCCTCTATTACTGTCGTCGAAAGTGATGTACATATATGAAAGGTTCTGTCGGCGAAACTTCCATATATGAAACGTTCTATCGACGAATCTCGCAAAAACGAAACGTCCTGTCGGTGATCAGTCCAAAGGAGAAATAACTGTCGGAGAAAGATGGCAGATTCAATTAACCTCCTGCGCAACTTGGGCGGCCGGTTGCGCTGTAGGAACTGCCACGCTGTCTAATATGTTTGCTATAGCATGAGAAATTATTTAAAGAAGTCCAAGAAGTTAATTTTAATCCCTGATTGACGGTGAAAGAAAACATTGTTGAACTTTAAATTGTTAGGCCCATCGTCTACGGTGCTTCTCAAAAGTAAAGTGTTAAAAACTCAGATGGCCAATGAGTAGCCGGAATGTCACAACACTGGTACCTACATATTTCAATGGCGTTTCGTACACGACACGGCTTATTTAAGCGTTATTAGCTGATTTGTAATTGGTTGCGTCGTGTTCGGACCACCATTGAAATACTAATGCTGTGACATTTTGGCTACTCATCGATCATTTGAGTTTTTAACACGTTACTTTTTAGTAGCGTCGTGTATGTCGTCGACGACGAGCCTTTTTTTTTTTTTTTGGGTGGTAAATCATCAAATAACTTCTCCCGCTCTAGGCGGAGCGGGAGGGTGTGTCAGACTCTTACTGACTAAAACCCACCCGTATTCCTTCCTGTTGCCTGTGTTGCCAGGGGCCTCTGTGACCCATAAGTACCTTCCCGCGACCCCGGCAGGCATCGGCCCTAGTGGACCCCTACTTTTGTGCTGACGACATCTCTTTGAGGTGCGCGTGGAATACGACGTGCCGTCGACCCGGACCTGGTCCTTACCGGACGGTGAGCTACCCATTGCGACCTCCCCTGCGCCAGGACCAACGTGTCGTCAGCGTAGCACACTACGCTGACGCCGCTAGGGAGGTCGGCGCGCAGCACCCAGTCGTATCCGATTTTCCACAGATGCGGCCCCAGGACCGATCCCTGTGGGACACCGCACGACATCTCTTGCCAGTTCCACACTCCCTGGTGACCGGGGGAGACGAGCCTAAGGATCTTGCAGTGTCAATATTAAGCTACTGAAAAACAGCAACTAAACAAATAGAGATTTAATCAATCAATCTGCCTATGCCATAATGCCAATTATTTTACATGGAGCGAATGCCTATCTGACCAAAAAAAGCTTGGGATTGAGCTGCTCGCTCTGGTAAGCCTTGTGATAAAACCGTAAAACTTGCATTACCATTTATCAGTTGCCGCGGGTGGTTCGTGGATGGGGACCATCTTTGCATACTAAGTATGACATCCCTCTATGCCTCGGAAAGCATGTTAAGCCGTTAGTTCCGGCTGTCATTCGTGGATCTTTGATAATTCTTACGGGTCGACAGAAGTCTGACTACCAAGGGGTATCGTATTGAGGCGATCGGCGGCAGAGATCTCTCGCGTCCGGGCCTGGTTCAGGCCATGGTACGGAGCGAGAGGGCATGGGCAGCCATCACCTCCTTCTGCGAAGCAGTAATGCTCGCGAAGGAGGAGGCGGGACGTTTGAGGGAAAGGCAAATTTCGGGCCCTCTCGCCCCTAGCCGCCACAGGAGACGCCCTGGGCGTCGGGAATCCCGGGCGGATTTCCGGCCACCGTAGGCGCGGGCTTGCGGATGGTGAGCAATGGGTAGCTCACCGTCCGGTAAGGACCAGACCCGGGTCGACGGCGCGTTGTATTCCACGCGCGCCTTAAAGAGATGTCGTCAGCACAAATGTAGGGGTCCACTAGGGCCGATGCCAGCCGGGGTCGCGGGAAGGTACTAATGGGTCAATGTTGGGTCCCGCAACACAGGCAACGGAAGGAATACGGGTGGGTTTTAGTCAGTAAGAGTCTGACACCCTCCCGCTCCGCCCAGAGCGGGAAAAGTTATTTGATGATTTCCTACCCAAAAAAAAAGGGGTATCGTATTACCCAGTAACTGGGTTGTGGAGGACAGATAGGCAATCGCTCAATGTATTATACTGGTATTCAGCTGCATCCAGTTAGACTGGACGCCGACCCCAACATAATTTGGAAAAGGCTAGACAGATAATCATAACATAGTTTAGTGGTTCCTTCGTCCGTTCGAGATCAAATTGCGGTGCTCGAAAGGATTTGCAATCGATTTCAAAATATTTTTTGGGGTAAAAAAATAAATTTAATAATGGTTATCGTTTTTTTTAGGTACTGTTGTTATTTATAAAATATATATATATCGGAAGAGTCATGAGTATGGGATGTCAATTGACAACGAAACGCAAGTGTGAAGTTGGCGCGCTTCGACAGAGTCTAGCCTAACGTTCGTGCGAGACGACGACGAGACACTACAGCAGCGTGGAGAAGCCTCTCTTGACCATCGGACTTCGTACGGACAACATGTGCATAGAAACTGTAAAGTTCAAATATAACCTAAAAATCAATAATCGACTTCAGACTTTCTCTTCTCGCCCGCTGCACACGCCCAGTAAAATATTCAACGGTTAAGAATCAAGCTCCAATCGGCCCCTTGTCCCGACATATATATATCAATCTAAAATATATCGTTAAATACAGTTTTTCTTAAATCCATGTCAATTTCACCCATGATTTGTGCCTGAACTAGGTAATTCTGAGTTTCGGGCGATTGGAGGTAACATTAATTGATTAAATAATCACATAATCATATTAATCTTATTGGTACATAAATGTAAAAAGGTGTCTAAAATTATAGTATCTTAACTTAACAAACTAATAAAAAAAAATTAAATATGGTAAGTAAAACTTTGTGCCCTTTGGCGTCTAGACCCTCGGCCCGTGGGGTCCCAGTGCGCATAAGTTATTTGCGGAAATCGCGAAACGTCTAGTTGATGTAACTGGTGACCGAAAAGCTGGCGGCTTTCTCGCGCAACGCATCAGCATTGCAATTCAGCGAGGAAATGCCGCCATCATCCTCGGTACAATGCCCCGAGGGCCTTTTTTAGGCTTGAACTTAGTTTTAATTTAATTTAGTTAATGTTAATAATCATCTGGTAATTTGGTTATGTAAATTTTAATTCATTAAAGTATTAAAAAAAAAAAACAATAATACAAACAATATTTGACTTTAGCACTAGTAATAAATTCTCTGTATCTTCATAGGACATTGTTTGAAGAGTTTCCTGAAGGATTTTCTTGCAGTTCCTATGATTTAAGGAGTAGATGATTCCTTTTTCATTTAGCCTGTTATAGTGTAGCGGACCGAGGTACATATAAATGTTGGTTGTGAAAGCATATTTTGTACTTTTTTGAGGGCAAACTATATCTTTCCGTTTATATTTCTGTCATAATATTTTATTCGTCTGCAAGAAACAAGAAGAACAAGAGTCCTACAGTGGAGACCGCGTATCGGCAAGCGTAGTGTGGGACGCCCCCCAGCTAGATGGAGCAACGACCTTAAAAAGGTGGCTGGGACAGACTGGATGCGGAAAGCGGAGGACAGGGTATTGTGGCGCAGCCTGGGAGAGGCCTATGTCCAGCAGTGGACTGTTATAGGCTGAGTTGATTGAAACAAGAAAGAAAATAATTTATAAGGTCTCGCAAAAAAAACAAAAAACAGTACCTACCTACAACGATTTTGGACCCCAAACAAACATTGGGGAGTCGACTGCAAATCCTTTTTAAATTACCAAAAAGGTCTCTATCAATAAAAATCCTGGGAAAATTAACATTATTCGGTAACAGTTACCCTGATTTCCAATTCTTCGAAAAGAGACGGCGTTCGGAACGCGCGTCCAAACCGCTCGCGTTTAATAAACATCCTAAATAAACATTGTTAGTAGAATTTTCTTAGTTTACTCTGCTATCAAAATTTACTCAACCTTGATTGAATTATAACTCGAGACGATAAAATATCCTGTTTATGACAACAGAGCTTGTCTTGGAATTATGTAATATGATTCTAGATTTTCTTTGCGAATCGAGAATCAAAGATTGTATTAGCGTTTCATCCGGTAGAAGTATTTTTTTAGAAAGATAAGGATAACTAAAAAATACTTATTTTAATTATCCTTATCTTTCCAAAAAATAATTAGTTACCCTAACTAAAATAATAAATGCGTAAGTGAGTTCGTTTGTGTTTGTTACGTTTTCACGCTGAAACGGCTGAACGGATTTGAGTGAAATTTGACACATTGCCTAGGTTAGAATATATAATACTGTTATCTCGATATTCTCATTGGATCGGGGAGGGGAGGGGGGTGTAGCTAGTCAAATAAAATCAAACGTTTATTATTTGAGAGCTAGTAGTTTATTTCAAAGCAGTGGTGGCCAAATGGTAACGGCTATGACTTACGAGTTGTAGGTTCGAACCGAGACAGGTACTTTACTTTGTGTAAATTATTACGTCACCACTGCTCTCAAAACGGTGAAGGAAAACATCGTGAGGAAACCCGCATTTCCTAGAGCCAAAAAAATCAAAGACATGTGACATCCACCAGCTCGAACTGGGCCTGCTTGATGGATTACGGCCCACTCCCGCTCACAGTGAGGAGGCCAGTGTCCCAGCAGTGGGAACATTATAGGCTGATTATGCAGATGAAACGTTTATTAGCAAGAAAAAATTGTTTCTATAAAGGTCAGATCATAAAACCTAAATGTCATTATATTCTGCCTGCAAGCAAGCGTGTAACTTGTTATTAAGTTTACTTATACGTTATTAGTAGTCACTATTAGTTAGATATAAGCGTTGTGCCTAAGTAACCAGCCACACGGGTCGATCGATCAGGTTAAGCTACGCTTGCCGCGGTTGGTCCGTAGATGGGTGACCATCTTTACATGCCAAGACCCCTCCGTGTCTTGGACCCAGTACTTTAAGCTATTAGTCCCGGCTGTCATTGACGGATCTTTGACAGTCGTTACGGGTCATCAGAAGCCCGAAAGTCTGACAAACAGTCTTACCAAGGGGTATCGAACCCAGTAACTGGGTTGTAGATGTCAGATAGGCAGTCGCTCTATGTAAAATACTGGTATTCGACTGCATCCGGTCAGACTGGAACCCGACCCCAACATCGTTGGGAAAAGGCTAGGCAGATTATGATGAGTTAGATAAAAGCGCTTGGATAGTCAAGTACGTTGAGTGTGGGAAATTAATTGTATTTCAAATTAACTCACTACGTCGTTATAGTCCAGGTCACCAATCCTGCCGGGGTCGCGGGAAGGTACTAATGGGTCACCGAAGCCCCCGGGGGCAACACAGGCAACGGAATAAATACGGGTGGGTTTGAGTCAGTAAGAGTCTGACACACCCTCCCGCTCCGCCCAGAGCGAGAGAAGTTATTTGATGATTTCCCAACCAAAAAAAAAAAAAGGGGTCGACAATAAGTATAGATCCGATAACAAATACCTTTGGCGGTCCTTTTAGTAGACGGTTATTAGCAACCAAGATTGAAAATGTAATCTAAGAAATAAAACGAAAAGAAACCTGAATAGTCTTAACAAAGAAAATGAATAATGTTAATCTGAAAAAAAAACGGCCAAGTGCGTGTCAGACCACGCACAATGAAGAGTTTCGTGGTTGGGATGAATTTCTCCCAAAAACAAACTTAATATTGTAGTTGAAAAACATGTCCTCCCATAGTTCGATATACGCCAGGCAATTCTTCAACTGCCAATGTAAGTTCATAACAACAAGAAAAAAAATGTGTGATTGTGTAATTAACGATTTACGGACTTTTCTCTTTACTTGTGCTATGAAACGTTGCTTCTTGCGAAATTTCATGATTCTAGTTCAACGGGAAGTACCCTATAGGTTTTGATTTATTGACAATTTTACTTTGAACTATCTGTCTAAAGTCTGGAGTAAAGTTGGTGCCAAGCTATTGCCAGTAAATCCTGAAGATGTTCATTGGTAAGCCGAACTGACAAAATACACGGGCGGCGGCGCAGCGGTACGGAGTCCGACGGCGGCATTTGGTGCCTCCTGATAGTCATTTCATACAATAGTCAAAGAATTACACTTGTAATTTAGAAAGAAAGAAAATACGTATATTTTCCGTAAACATGACGCAAAAAAGAAACACAAATACAAAAAGGAACAAGTTGGGGGAAAATATGCCTAATGCTGCGACCTTATGTGAGACAAAGCCCCAGCGCTGTCTTCAGCGATAGCCAGCGTTGACGTGATGACATCGACTGGTGCAGCACACAGTGAGATTATAATTAGAAATAAAATAAATACAAATATTTAAAATGGGAACGTACTGTCGGCAACGACGTATGCACCTCTAGTAATCTTAAAATGTGATAGATTGATAGATTCATCATCATCTGCCTAGCCTTTTCCCAACTATGTTGGGGTCGGCCTTCAGTCTTACCGGATACAGCTGAATACCGGTGTTTTACATGGAGCGACTGCCTATCTGACCTCCACAACCCAGTTACTGGGTAACACGATACCCCTTGGTAAGACTGGTTGTCAGACTTTTGAGCTTCTGTCGACCCGTAACGACCGTCAAAGATCTACAAATGGCAGCCGGGACCAACGGATTAACGTGCTTTCCGAGGCACTGAGCGGTCTTGGCATGTAAAGATGGTCACCCATCCACGGACCAACCGCGGCAAGCGTTTAGCAAAACTGATCGATCGACCCATACGGCTGTTATTATTTAGCCACTATTAATATTTTTGGTAATTAGATAGATTATGATGCATAAACAACTTAATTAGCAACTACTTTAATCGGTCTCCATTTTAATTGTATCGGTTCACAAAAATAATGAACTTCCTAAGTTGTTGGTACGAGTATATCGGCGTGTTCCAGCCAATATATGGCACATAATCTAATTTAATGTTTTATGTTTCGTAATGTTAATTACTTTCCATACGATTTGTATAAAATCAAGTTTTTCTAACTGAACAGACAGCTGTGCTGCTGGGGAGTTTGTTGCGCCATTTCTGCTTCCTAGCTTTTAAGCAAGAATTGGTGATGGGCGAGAGTTTTGGGGGACTATCTTATGTAATTTTGACGTTCAAAAAGTGCTGATTCTCAGCCTAGTTTGAATAAATGAATTTAAATTTTGATTAAGCAAAGTGATAACCTCCACATATGGGCACCTGACTAAGGGGTTGGCCAAAACGCTGCTGTTTTCTTAGAAACAAGGTGACATATCTTAAGTGCCTGGGTCATCTTACTTTCAACCTGGAACAGCCGTTCTAAGTTGATGAGTATGTAATGGTAGAAATAGTCTATTCCCCGACAATCATCTGGACAGCTATACAACTGAAGGAATATTACGGAGGCTAATCCTAACTATAATATTATAAATGCGAAAATGAGTTTGTTTGTTATGGTTTTACGCTAAAACGGCTGAACCGATTTTGATGAAATTTGGTACACAGATAGACCATGACCTGGGTTAGGCTAGCTTTTCATTCTGGATCGCAGACGAAGTCACGGACAACACCTAGTTGGGTAACACACAATGACAATGCTTTTCATGTTGACAATTCAACAACATTCATTGCGTGATTTAGTTGTAGAACAGACCAATATTTCAAATATATGAAGCAATGGATTTGTGATTTCCTTCAAAATCCGTCAAATTGTAATTGAGAGTATTTTATGCAATTGGGGTGCTGGTAGTAAATACGGCTAATTCCAAAACAAAACAAACCTGACAAGCACTGCCTAAAAGCAATAATTCAATCAAAATCTCAAAACTAAAGAAGGATTATTCCTTCAAAACTTTACTGATCCTTGGAAGGATAACATGAATATAACAATTAATTACTAGTTAACAAGAGGCGGGCTTAACTGAGAAATAATTAAGGCTTGGGTACTGTAGTGTCCTGCGACTCAATTAATGAAGGAAATTGCTCTGTGTTGGACTGAGGAACTCTCTATATGACAAAGTTATGTGTGCAGCTGTGCTAGAGGGATGTTGTTTATATACACATTATGTTTGTATATGCTTTTGCATTTTGTGGTTTATATACTCATTGTTAAGTTTAAAAACGTATTCTAAATGCTACTACAAAAATGAAACATAGTATAGTAATACAGTCAGGGAAAAATGGTTTAGCAAAATTGATCATCAACTTTAATTGTCCATTAATTAAAATCATAATTGTCTCTTTATCATTATTTCATAAGAAATAGTTATAATAATAAATAAAATAAAATAAAATTCATTTATTTCAGGTCCTTGACCCATATTAAATACGCTCACAATTATGTCAATTTAACAAGTGTCACTAGTGCAATTAAATAAGTAGGTAATAAAAAGTTGAGTGATTCATAGATAAATAAACTTAATTATATGACGTAACAATATGAGTAGCAGATAAATGTCAAATCAAATCAATTAATGTCAAAAGCTCACAGCAAAATAAAAAAATATTAAATAGTACAATGAATTAAATTAAGTAAATGAAGTTATGTCAGAAGAAGAGTATATATATGTATATCTATAAGACGGAAAACTTAAGTAGTCGGTCAGTATATTAAACAATACAATTCCGTGACTGTAAACTGTTTTTTTTTTATCCTAGACGTTGTCACGCACCGCCCTACCAGCCGTGTCGACGACACTGCCTACCCTATTTTCAAAACAAAAGTGTAGGTTCCTAAACTCGTTTATTCAGGTAACTAACTCCATAAACATGGCTACGTGTTTCCGTTACAGATCTAAATAATTGCCGAGCTGTTTCTATGTTATATGCTTCTTTAATCAAACTGGATTCAGGATGAAAGGACTAATTCTTTTCTTGCGTTCTGTTGTGTTCTTAGACGTTGGGTTTGGAGTTTTGTTTGAGAATGTGTTTTTTTTTTGTTAGTTTTCGGTAGTGTTACGAAGATTGGTAGGTACACAAAACGGAATATAAATAGTAAGTGACTGTCAGCCAATTTTCAAATCTATGTTTTTTTTTACTAGAATAATGAGAACTATGAATACAGCTTAGCATAGCATAATCAGGCAATAATGTTCCCACTACTGGGACACAGGCACACAGGCATAGGCACAGGTCTCTCTTCAAGAGAGAGTGGGCTGGAATCCACCACGCGGGGCTAGTGCTCGTTGGTAGAAATAGTCATAAGTCACATGTCTTCGAATTTTTGGTTCTAGGACATGCCGAAACCGGCATGTCCTGAACCAAAAATTCGAAGACATGTAACTTATGACTATTTCTATCAACGAGCACTAGCCCCCTCACGATGTTTTCCTTCACCGTTTTAAGAGCAGAGGTGATGAAATTATTCGAACTCACGACCTACAACACCTAAGTAGGGGGGAGGGGGGGCGTTATCTAGTGGTAACGGCCTCGACATACGTGGACAGTGGTGGCCCAGTACATCAATGTCCATAATACAGCACTTGCCACAAAAAAAAAACGAAAATAACATCAAATAAGATAGTCGTTTATGAAACTGTTGCATAATGTATCAAAACACTCTCATACATAGGGACTGATATAATGAAAGTTACTCGTAAATGGCGCCTAAACCCAGCACTTCACCGACCATGCGCTAAAGCGGGCCACAGACAAGTAAAAATTCGAATGAAAACTTTTTTGTAATGCTTTAAAACTGGCGGCGCCCCACATAAAAAATAAATAAATCATAATGATTAATGGAAACCCTTTGGTGTTATTAACTTCTTGGATTTGCCCTGTATCGTATTGGTAAAAACGTTGTTTTATAAAATTATTTTGTTTGAAAAAAAGTGTTACAATAATATTATGATTCTAATATAGCATTTACACAAACAATATTTTTTTAAATTTCGGCATTGTGTTTGTAAAGTATGTCAATATAAACTTGTTTTGAAGTTTATATTTCAAATTTTACGATATGAAAGTAGATAAAGTAATTTTCATAATCAGTATATAATTGACGGAGAAGTCGGTGAACATACTTACATAAAAAAACAAAACTTACATACAGACGAACATAAAACCTCCTATTTTTGGAAGTCGGTTTAAAAATAAAAATACATAGATATTATTATAATAATATTAGTTACTATAGAATTTAAAGGATTTTCTGCAAGATTTCCCAATAAGTTTTTAATTTTATCAAAATAGTGTTCGAGTGGCCAAATTATAGGCGTTGAATAAGCATTGTTAAAAAAGTATGAACATCGAAAAAGAAACGAATTTTTATTTTTGTACCTTCACAATGAGTTGATTTAAAGCGAATCAAAAGTGATTTTGTGGTTAAACGAAATTATTTACCCAGGTAAAATAAAATAACTGAATCAAAACTTTAAAAATCCTTAGAAATAAACAGAGCAAAGAAAAGTACTTCTAATGTACCAGCTGCTCCTTGTCTGTAACTTATAACTTGTCTGAGATAAGTTATGCTTGTATTATTCTAGCTGTAATAATTCAAACTTTATGCATTTTAACCTATGAAACTTTAACCATTGTTACAGATAACTGACTTCATAGTCTTGTGAATTTCTCATTTATAATCAATACTAGTTTTCTCAAAAAAAAGGCATACCTATAAATTCTTAGACACACTCAATACGACACTAGATCGAAGGTTAAGCTACGCTTGTCGCGGTCGGTTCTTGGATGGGTGACCATCCTTTACATATCGAGACCCCTCCGTGCCTTGGAAAGCGCGTTAAGCTGTTAGTCCCGGCTGTCATAAGTAGTTCTTTGACAGTCGTCAGCCCAAAAGTCTATCAACCAGTCTTATCAAGGGGTATTGTGTTATCCAGTAACTGGGTTGTCTGGGTCGTGGAGACAGATAGGCAGTCAATCAACTCAGCCTATAACAGTCCACTGCTGGACATAGGCCTCTCCCAGGCTGCGCCACAACACCCTGTCCTCCGCCTTCCGCATCCAGTCTGTCCCAGCCACCTTTTAAGGTCGTCGGTCCATCTAGCTGGGGGGCGTCCCACACTACGCTTGCCGGTAAACGGTCTCCACTCCAGGACTCGTCTGCTCCACCGACCATCGGTCCTTCGATACACATGGCCAGCCCACTGCCACTTCAGCTTGCTGACTCTGCAGACTATGTCGGTAACTCCGCAGTCACTCTATGTAAAATACTAGTATTCAACTGCATCCGGTTAGACTGGAAGCCGAGTCCAACCTTGTTCACAAACTAAACTAAATTTAAGTTCAGTGCATCTTTTTCTTTCTATTTCATTAAGAAAAGGACAAAAGATAAATTTTAGTTTAGTCCTGTCAAATTAATCAGCGCCTGTCACTACTCTATACAAGTTTAGACGTGATTAAAAACTGGCCAACTAAAATTACGTCAAGCGCTGATTAATTTGACAGGACTAAACTAAAATGTATCTTCTATCCTTTTTTTAATGAAATAGAAAGAAAAAGATGCACTGAACTTAAATTTAGTTTAGTTTGTGAACAAGAGAATCGGCGCCAATATGGAACAAATTAACATTATTTCATGCCTACTTTTCTGCGTTCTGTTGTAGATAAGTTTTAATTTATGAGAATAAATTTATTTCGCTAAGTTTACATTCAAGTGGATTAAATTCATAGATCTCACACTAGGTTTACCTGTGTTATGAGATTCAGGCTCCTTCATTCGTTAACAATTTTATATAAAAAAAAAAATGAGGTTCATTTTTAACTTAAAATAGGTATAACAAGAGTGTACCTATGCATTTTTTTTTTGTTGGGGAACTTATCAAATAACTTCTCCCGCTCTGGGCGGAACGGCAGGGTGTGTCAGACTCTTACTGACTAAAACCCACCCACATTCCTTCCGTTGCCTGTGTTTCCAGGGGCCTCGATAACCCTTTCGAACTTCCACGCGACCCCGGCAAGCAAGCAGGGCGTCTCCTGCGGTGGCTAGGGGCGAGAGGGCGCGAAACATTCTTGTTATTCACTTCCAGGACCAAAGGATGAAATGAGATTGTTTGAAAACGTACATCACCTACATATGTATAGCGTAGTCACAACAGACTGATGTAACACCTCACGACGCTACCTAATCAAAATTACTCATGGAGACTTGTCTGGGAAAGTTAGAGAGTCCTACAATAGTTGCCATAGTAACGGAACCCTATTACATTCTAGAGTTACCGTAAAACGGGGTGAATAGGGATGCAGGGGTAAATCGGGACACTTTAAACAGGATTTTAACGTTGAAATAATATACTTAGTTGCCAAAAAGGACTCTAATGAATGTATTGTATAATAATTAACGACTAACTTTCGTTTTTGGCAGCAAAATTTCAACGTTAAAATCCATTTTTTTTTCGTTTCAATTCACGCCTGCATTCCTATTCACCCCGTGTTACGGTACTTCAAGACTCCTTATCAATATTGTAGTGTATCTATTCAGATAACGTAAATACTGTCTCACATACACCAAGTTGTCAGGTAGCCATCACTAATGTCAAATTGTCAACTAAAGTCGCAATATTAATTCACTGGAGTAATCTGATATGTGCTAGCTGTGTCTGTGTTATCTATGTTAACTAGTATTCTAATCAGTCGTTTTTGTAGTATGAATAGTGTTGATGCGTCTGTACTATTTCCCCATCATAAAAATAGATATACAACAGTATTGATAAGGGTTCTTGAAGTACCGTACAACGGGGTGAATAGTGCTGCAGGAGTGAATCGGGACACTTTAAAATGTCGCGCACTGTCGCGGTGACTGATAAAGTCGAATTTAATAATTCGACTGACTGTGAAGTTGAAGGTGAAGTGTATCTATAGCATCATCTAAGTTTTCATGGTGAGGTTTTTACAGAATAGGTCAGCTGGATTGGGACTTGGGTTCTGTGAGTGAATTGTGATAATTCATTTATTAAAACTTTATGCAGAAGTAAAAAAAAAACATCCAAACATAACGTCACGCCTTGTTTCCCCGAAGGGTTGGGCAGAGGTGTACCTGTACACACCCACATTTCGCCAGTCTGTTATGTTTAAGTCCCATGTAATAGGGGGCGAGCCTATTGCCATCAACCGGGCACACATCTAGACTTCGGGCTGCTACTGAGATATTCCAAATAGAAAAACCCAATAACGTAAAAAAAATACTATACAAAGGCGGACTTAATGTCTGAGGCATTTTCTACCAGTCAACCTTAGGGTGAAGCACTGACAAAACATAGCAGGTGCAACTTAAGGGATATTTTTTTTTTTTTTGGGTGGGAAATCATCAAATCACTTCTCTCGCTCTTGTGTCAGACTCTTACTGACTAAAACCCACCCGTATTCTTTCCGTTGCCTGTGTTGCCAGGGGCCTCGGTGACCCTTTAGTACCTTTCCGCGACCCCGGCAAACTTAAGGGATAGATATCTCGAAAATCAAAAATATATACTAATACATACATGTAAACAAAATAAAAAGTCTCAGGAGAAATAACGATTGGTAGGGGGAGAAAACGAATCGCGCGATAACACATTATTATGTGTTAAGGCTGCTTGTGTGTCCGCTAGGGCCGATGACTGCCGGGGTCGCGGGAAAGTCCGAAAGGGATACCGTGGCCTCAGGCAACACAGGCAATGGAAGGAACACGGTTGGCTTTTAGTCAGTAAGAGTCTGACACACCCTCCCGCTCCGCCCAGCGAGCGGGCGAAGTTATTTCATAATTTCCCAATAAAAAAAAAAAGACTCTAATTATGGATTTCAACATATACTACAAATATGTATGTTACTCCATCTTTGTTTTTCTCATAAGGAAAAGTGTAAACGCCACAAATATTTTACTTTTAATATGACGTATATCATTTTTATGGGTGGGTCTGCTATTCGCGGTTGTCCCTAAGGTTATTGAGCCCCTGCGGTTATCAAGTGATGGAGGGACCATAATAAAGGCGATGGAACTTGTTTCGGCTTTAAATTGCTTGTTGGCTGTGTGCTGTGATCATTAATTACAGTAGTAAGATAAAAAAAAAATTGAAATGAAACGGTCTGGAAAAGAACTGGAGTTACCGACATCGCTTGAAGAGAAAGAAAAGAGCTTGTAAGAAATAGGTAAGCAAAATATGTGAAACTATTTATATATAGGACCTCATTATGTACGTTACCTTATTGCAAAATAAAGATATTCTATGCTATCCGCCGCGTGGCCTATCGAGAAGATCACCTGTCTCAGACCCAGGTCTGAGACGGGTGGTTGTGACACGAGGTTGTGTCTGTCGCGGGGATTCCCAGCGGGAGCAAAATCTTCTGATCGGTTTGGTTGGTCGCAGGTCTTGTTTTAAGTCCGTCTGGCTAGCTATCACCATGCTATTTAAGTCTGACGCCATAACAACAATGATAACAGCATTGTTGTGTTTCGGCGGTTATAGGTAAGATAGCCAGTTCCTTTGTGATTGAGGATTCCGGGTGCTGGCTTCCACCTTGAGCCTTATCATCACTTACCATCAGGTGAGATGAAGCCAAGAGCTTCCCCGTTGTAGATACAAAAAAACAACTGAAGTGGCAGTGGGCTGGCCATGCTTATCTAAGGACTGACGGCCGTTGGAGCTGACGAGTCCTTGAGTGAAGACTGAGACTATAGACTGAGTAAATAGGTCTTTAGTTGATTGATTCATGCATTATAAAGTATTCCTTCATCTTATTTAAACCGACTTCAACATACTTAATACATTATTATAAAAAATATTATAAAGAGAATAGATTAGATTTTTTTATGTTTGTTTGTTACGGTTTCACGCTCAAACAGCTGAACAGATTTGCATGAAATTTAGCATGTGGGTACAGCATGACGTGAATTAGGACAAAGAATACTTTTCATCCCGATATTCCTACGGGATCAAAACTTATGCGGATGAAACCGCGGGGTACAGCTAGTACATTATAAATAGGCCGTTCACAATACAAATCAATACGCATGAAAACTCGTATGAGCTTCGTATTGAAATTCTATTTATGGAACCTTTGTTATAAAGGAGGTTTATTTTTGTTTGAGCCCTTAACAGAAAACAAATAGTTATGTTTAGGGAGTGTTCTTTAGAATAGCGGGTGAGGCGACCCATTATGGCGATGCGTCACATAGGTTCAACATGCGCGACATGTTGCACAACATCTTGCTCAACATGTTAAAAGTTAGAGCGGAACTTTGGTTTAGCAACTTTATATGTGATCAGTCGTCGACAACATGTCGCCAGAGGCACTAGTGTTGATTTCAGCGGCAACTGTGCTTATAGTTTTATCGAATAATGCATCAACAAGAAAAAAACCAACGTTGCACAACAGTGTCCGACGTTGCCGAACATGTTGAGCATCATATGTTGCACGTCAATTGTTGCCTAGTGGAAACAAAGCTTTATCACGAGGCCCTACTGACTTCTACACCTTTGGATGATGCTAGACACAACCTTATTAGTTTTTTTTTCTTTACTAACTGCACCCCATGGTTTCACCCGCATAAGTCTTGATTCCGTGGGAATATCGAGATAAAAAATATTTTATCTCCTAACCCCGATCATGATCTACCCATGTGCCAAATTTCATCCAAATCCGTTGTCGTTTAAGCCTGAAAGCGTAAAAAACAAACAAATCCACTTTCGCATTTATAATATTAGTTAGGAAGATAGGATTACCTTCATTTAAATTCAAAATTTATTTAAAAACAAGGCGTGCGTCCCATGGGATTTCCTATCGACTAAAATGCTGAACTTCCATACAAACTTTCATCCCCTTTATCCTCTTTATTCAACTCCTTTAGGGGAATTAAATTTATTTATTAAAACTGGGGAGCAGTGGTTGCCCAGTGGTAAAGGCCTCGACTTACGAGTTGTAGGTTGAAGGTTCAAACCCTGACAGGTGTTTTACTTGGAGAAGAAAAACATCGTGAGGGAACCGGCATGTCCTAGAACTAAAAATTCAAAGACATTTGACCTCTACCAACCCGCACTGGGCCCGCGTTGTGGATTACGGCCCACTTCCTCTCACAGAGAGGTCTGTGTCCCAGAGGTGGGATCATTATATGCTGTTTAAGCTTATTATGTTTCTCCTTCTTTTCGATTCAATGGTAAATACAAGAATTATGTTTAATGAGTAAGTAATCAGTGGCATTTTAAGTCCTCAGAGGTGCAGTTGTATGGACACTTGGACGGTAGAATCTATCATATTTTGCTAGATTGTGCTTGCAGCGGCCTACCCTAATCTGTTTATTGTTTTCCATAAAGGCCACCGCAGGTTACTTCCGGGTGGCAGATGCTCCTGAGGCTGAAAAAAGTCGTGTGGTAGTGGGTGCGGCGTTACCCACAGGTCTCTTCACCTTAGGCGGTTGGTCTTAAATAGCCTGTGTACAGCGGAGAAAGCTCTTCCACCTCTCAAGTCTACTTTATGCTAAAGTAAAAAAAAACTGTACAAATGCGGATTTAATGCCTGAGGTAAAATTTTACCTACACCTACCTACATTGAAAATAACAAATAGGACGATTAATTTTGGCCTTGACTGAATATCCTACTAAGAGTTTATTCGACCAAAACTCGGATGAAGGCCTTCATAATTGGAGAATCGAATTTCTCCGCAATAACCTGCGAGATGCTGTTAGAACTACCGCGCAACCTACTCAATAATGAAGCAGTTCTTTTAAGTATGATGGCGTGGAAGCCATCAACCCTTGCTTCCGCAAACATATTCGTCATATGCCACAACAACATCCTAAAGCTGTCCTAAAGCTGCATCCTAAAGATGTATTGGACTCGCAAGGTACTGAGCGATCCAAGGTAGAGAGTATATGTGGTCCACAGGATGCTCGTGTAAAATGTTAGGCAGTATGCTTTAAACAGGGTGATTTTAACCTGTGAACTGCAATGAGCAAACCTGCGTGCCAGCATATTATCTCTGTCCACCAGTTATAAAAAGGGCGCCCTGTGCTCCCTTTCAATATCCATTTAATCGTCAATGCTCTCAGTAACGTAGTGTCCTAATATTTGAAATGATACACTCGACTGAGCTTGACTCCATTCAGTCGAATTGGAGGCACTCTGGATGGACCTTTACCGAAGGCCTTGAATACCAAAAACTAATTTTTCTTACAATTGTATATAAGACCGTGTTGACTTGCGTAGTTTTCACAAACGGGCAACAGTCTCCTTGGCGTCCGCGTAGCTGACATTGTTTACAGAAACATTGTCAATCGAGCAGCCGACACGAGTACTGCTGAGCCCAACCATAAGCTCGTTTACGTACAAGTTGAAGAGCTTCGGTGAACTCAAACCACCCTGCCTCCAACCTGTACGAGTTGGAGACTTGGAGAGGCTGTTAGCCCATCTGACGCTCTTTGTTTGATTACCGTACCGAAACTGGAAGAAGCGCTGCACCTATGAATGCACGCTCGTACACTTTGACTTTTACCATAAAATATCGTAAGACACAAGGTCGAAAGCTTTAGAGAGGTCGAGGAAACATGCATACACAGGTGTACGCCTCTCTGTGTAGTACTGCACAGTGTGCTTGAGACTCAATATAGTGTGTGGATATTCCGCTTCGGAAGCCGAACTGAGCGACATGAATATGGAAAAATATGTAGAACTCAGCAAAATTTAATGCTTTTAAAGTCGAATTAATAATTAATTTACTGGAGTAATCTGAATTGTGCTAGCTGTCACTGTGTAATAAAATGGTCATATTTATTGTAATGGTGATCGTTTAGTTTAATCGATTTATATAAGTAATAATAAAAAATAATAATAAAAGCTTTATTTCATAAAAACAGTACTTAGATTACATTACAGTTAAGTACTATGATAAAACAAAAGTACACAAAATTTTGAACATCTGGAGCTGAACTAGGAGGAACCTGTATTTCGGCTAACAGCGCCAAATCCCGAGTTACATTAGATTACAGTACTTAAATGCTAGCATTTTACAGAACAGGAATAATAATAGTCTAAGGTTCTATTTATGATCAATTAATGATCTGCTCCTCTCTTTGTGTTGGGTGATATGGTGAATGAGTGAGTGTGAGAGGGTGTGTCTATTTGTGTGTGCTTGGGATTTTTAAGAGTGAACACATCAATTAGTGGGATATGCGGATATAGTGGATATATATTTGTCTATAGATAATTCTTTTTTTCTAACATTAAAACATTATTATATTGTCTATCTTGTTGGTACAGTTAGAAGTTACTCAGTCTCATCATATGTGAGACCTTGTAGGTAAGCCGATACTTTTTTCTTGCTTTGTGTTGAGTGGATTAATATTAAGATTTTTATTAAGTTTATTGTAGATATATAGGGACCGAAGAAATTGAATCAAAATCAAAAGTCATTTATTCAAACTAGGCTGAGAATCAGCACTTTTCGAACGTCAAAATTACATAAGACAGTCCCCCAAAACGCCCACCCTTCACCACTTCCTAGTGCTTTAGCTGGGAAGAAGAAGTGGTCAACAAACTCCCCAGCAGCACAGCTGTCTGTTCAGTTAGAGGAAAAAAAAAATGGATTCTATACAACAGTATGCAAAACAATTTACATTACGTGCAACACAAAACATTAAATTATTAGCCATATGTCAGCTAGCACACCACTATACCAACAAAAAAAAGATAAGGAAAACACCGGAAAACTATTAATTTTCAAGCAGAGATAAAAACGTAAACAGAACTTAATGCCCAAATAAAAGCCTCCAAGCATAAAAGGCGTGCCCGCTTACATATAGCTATAGCTGTAACAGTCACAAATGATGAACTAGGACCATCAAAGTAAAATAAATAAACAATTAATTACTAATAACAAAACAAAACAATGGTCAGCAAGACGACCAGTCACCACAAGCAGCACCCGTTCACGAGCATAACGGGTAATGGCTGATCCATTACCCCCCTCGCCATATTAGAGGGAAGGAGGTAACCCGACCCCCGACGCTACCGCAAGCAGTGACATCTAAGGGAGCATGACGAACTTGCTGCCAGTTGTAAGAATAATATAATCAGTTATCGAGGTCGCTAGCTAACCACATATTGCAATACAACTTAACAAAAAACATTGTAATGAGAAGATTATGTCAATAATAAACGAAAATAAAATTAAAAATAAATTGACTTATACAGTCAAATAAAATAAACAATTATATGAACTCATATAACCTGCCTCTAGGTAAGCTAATTCTGGAGAAAGAACATAAACATTGTCTTGAGTTAATCACAGCGACCAACAATTCTTATCATTTAAGTAGTCGTTGATAGAATAGTATGCCCTTGAACAAAGTTTGGATTTTACTTTAGTTTTAAACGCATTAAAAGGCAAATCAAAGAAGAGGGTAACTTGTTATAAAAAGTAATACCAAGCCCAACAAACGAGTTATGAACCTTGTGAAGCCGGTGAAATGGAGCACGTAATTTGTCCTTATTTCTGGTGTTAATATTGTGAATATCACTGTTTTTAATGTATAAGTGTATATTTTGCCTAATATATAAGATGTTGGCGAAGATGATTTGTGATGCCACCGTGAGAATACCAATATCTTTAAAAAAATCTCTCAGAGAGACTCTGGCACCTAGCTGGTAAATTGAAAATAACTAAAATATACTAACCGAGCTGTATTAACGTCAGTGTATTGTCTTACTTTCCTGACGGCGTAAGCGGCTGAACTGAGCCTTCCCGCTAGGCTTGATATATGAGAGCCCCACTGAAGTTTGGCATCTACTGTTATGCCCAGAAAAACTGCTGAGTCTACAGTTCCAAGAACCTCTTTATCCAAGACGATGTTGGGTCCTAGATTTCTAACATTTGGTAAAGCGAACTTTATACATTTCGTTTTATTAGCATTGAGAATAAGTTATTTTTCGTAAACCAATCCGTAACAATTGAGAGTGCACTATTTACGTCGTCAAAATCTTGTCTATTCCTGTCTACTTTAAAAATAAGAGAGGTACAGATGTTCTATGTCACGAAGTCCATTTGGCTATGAATGTTGTCAAGCGTGCACATGCACATTGTTTTTGTGTGCGTAACCTCGAGAGCGCTCAGTGTCGATCGGGACACGGTCCGGATCAGTAGTGGTTTTTAGTTCGCGCCAAATTGTTTCACGGAGTAAGGTCAGCATGGCAACAAAACGAAGAAGAGTTGTCCATAGTGAGGTAATATTTATTTATACGTTTTCAATTAAAATGTTATACAAAGATACTTAATATAGCAATAGAAGTATTTATAAAATGAATGTTTTTTTGTGTTATAAAATGTTTATATTACTTAATTATTTTGATTACATTTTGTTTTAGGGTCGAAACATGATAGCTAGTGTTTATCATTTTCTGCGAGAAGAATATGAATTTACAAAATCATTAATGGAACTCAACTGTGATTTGTATTATTTACGAGACATTACACGCCGTACAGCTGAATCACCCAGAATTAAATGCGATTGAAAATATTTGGGGGATCGTTAAAAATTATGTCGCATCTAAAAATATCGAGCAAAACATGATGAATACGGAAAGACTGATCAATGAAAGTTTGGGCCAAGTTAGCAGTGAAACGTGGCAAAAAACTTGTGCTCATGTTGAAACAATTGAAAAAGACTACTTGAAATATTTTGATCTCATTATTTTGATTTTGAATTTATAATCAATGTACAAGATGATTCTGACGACAGCAAAACGGAATCGGAAATCGAAAATTTATCTGATAGTGATTGAAAATACTGAATAGTCCTACTTGTTTCGTTTCAATTCTGTAACACCAATGCTTAATTAAATGCCTACATATTCTTAATATTTTTGTATTTATTGCAACCTAATCTAATTTATTTACAAAATGTATATACTTTTAAAACCAAAATTTTATTTAGATTATTAAATCTCGACTTGAATATATATCAGATTTTTTTGCTAACGTTACCTACTTTTACACACACAAGCGCGCTTGTCGGGATACGTCACTACTACAGTCAAAGCCGAACGGACTTCGTGAAATAGAATATCTGTATCATCTGAAAACAGTACAACGTCACAGATACCCTTTAAATAGAATGGTAAGTCATTAATATATACTAAGAATAAGAATGGACCCAGTATTGAGCCTTGTGGTACACCTAACTGAACTAGAAGCCCGGAAGATTTTTTTTTTTTTTTTTTTTTTAAAAAAACGTTGCCCCACACTAGGAATTTCTTCCTGTATCGTGGGTGCGTTTACAAACATAGAAAACTCACAAACACAAACACCCAGACCCGGAACAATTACTTGCAGATCATACAAATATTTGTTCCGTGCGGGGATCGAACCCGCGACACGCTGCGCAGCAGTCGATCGCTCAGCCATTACGCCAACCGTGTCGCCATTAACATCTACACATTGCAACCTATTATGTAAATATGAACTTATTACTTTAAGAGCTTCATTTTGGACACCGTAACGATGTATTTTACGTACAAGCGTGTCATGTTGCACGCAATCAAAAGCTTTGAAGAGATCACAGAAAACTCCAATAGCATTTTGCGAGTCCTCCCATGCGTTAAATATGTGTTTCGCAATATAATAATTTGGTACCAAATTTAGTGTTGTAAGGAAAAAGTGAAATGTGTAAAATAAATGTATAATAATATCTGTAAAAGTCTAGAATACTTTATTGTATTCTAGACTTTTTATTACACAAACTGACAGCTATCACATGTCAGATTACTTACTAGACTTTAGAACCAGCGGTTTAGGTTTGGCTAGAGAGGTGCCACGGCGTCCTCACCTTCCGCCTGACGCAGGTCCTCACCGGATATGGCAGCTTCGGGAGGTCCCTATGTTGGATAAGGCGGGAGGAAACGCCCGGGTGCCACCACTGTGTGGATCGCCCGGAGGACACGGTGGAGCATACGATGTAGGTCTGCCCGGCTTGGGCAGAGCACCGCCGTGTCCTCGTGGAGGCGATCGGCGGCAGAGATCTCTCGCGTCCGGCCATGGTTCAGGTCATGGTACGGAGCGAGAGGGCATGGGCAGCCGTCACCTCCTTCTGCGAAGCAGTAATGCTCGCGAAGGAGGAGGCGGGACTGTTGAGGGAAAGGAAAATTTCGCGCCCTCTCGCCCCTAGCCGCCGCAGGAGACGCCCTGGGCGTCGAGAATCCCGGACGGATTTCCGGCCGCCGTAGGCGCGGGCTTGCGGACGGTGAGCAATGGGTAGCTCGCCGTCTGGTATGGACCAGGCCCGGGTCGACGGCGCGTCGTATTCCACGCGTGCCATAAAGAGCTGTCGTCAGCACAATGTAGGGGTCCACTAGGGCCGATGCCTGTCGGGGTCGCGGGAAGGTACTAATGGGTCACCGAAGCCCCTGGCAACACAGGCAATGGAAGGAATACGGGTGGGTTTTAGTCAGTAAGAGTTTGACACACCCTCCCGCTCCGCCTAGAGCGGGAGAAGTTATTTGATGATTTCCCATCCAAAAAAAAAAAGCGGTTTAGGTTTTGCGTTGTCTGTTAGTGAATTAATTTATGATTAAGTAGATGATAAACAGCTTGAACATTTGCATCGTCGTGTAAGCTCAGGTTCGTCGTGTAATTCAGGTTGATGCTGATTGCATCTATCCTTTATTATGTGCCCGTTGTGTCCCACTGCAGGAAAAATGACTCGCTTCCATTTTTCTCGGTCTATTGCAAATAATTGCAATATCTGGCCAATCCTTAAGGTGGAATCTAACTCAAGATACCTTATCAGTCTAACTCTAAAGATAGACTTTAATGTTCTTGGCTCAGATTCAAAATAATGTCTTTGCAAAACCGCACACAATGCATAATTTCATAGATATGTAGAACAGGACTCTTTGAGGTTGTCACGTTATTTGCTGCCCCAATTCTGAGAGCGGGACGAAACCGGGACAGTTGACAGTTCCATTATAAGCCATTTTTTATTTGTTTTTCAATTAGGTTTCCAAATCTGGGACAGTATGAGGTTTTAGTAACTACTCGTAAGTAATCATATTATTGCGTCAGTTGTTTTGGGAATGGTACCTAATCTAAAAATAGACCTTTTTATTTTTGGGTGGCAAATTATCGGGCGGAGCAGGAGGGTGTGTCAGACTCTTATTGACTAAAACCCACCTGTGTTGCTTCCATTTCCTGTGTTGCCATGATCAACGGTATCCGGGGTCGCGTGAAAGTCCAAAAGGGTTACGGAGGCCCCTGGCAACACAGGCAACGAAGGAATACGGGTGGCTTTCAGTCAGTAAGTCTGACACCCCCTCCCGCTCCGCCCAGAGTGGGAGAAGTATTTGATAATTTACACTAAAAGCCTCGCGTTTGTTTTACAATTACATTTCCAAATCTGGGACGGTATGAGATTTAAAAGTACATAATTGCGCCACTCGTTTTCGACATTTTTTTTTCTTTTTTTTTTGGGTGGGAAATTATCAAATAACTTCTCCTGCTCTGGGCGGAGCGGGAGGGTGTGTGTCAGACTCAGGGGCCTCGGTAACCCTTTTGTACCTTCCCGCGACCCCGGCAGGCATCGGCCCTAGTGGACCCCTACACTTGTGCTGACGACATCTCTTTGAGGCGCGCGAAGAACACAACGCACCGTCGACCCGGGCCTGGTCCTTACCGGACGGTGAGCTACCCATTGCTCACCGTCCGCAAGCCCGCGCCTACGGTGGCCGGAAATCCGCTCGGGATTCCCGACGCCTGGGGCGTCTCCACATTCTAAGAATGCATAAAGATATTTTTAACCGTGTACTACAAGTTATACATATAACCGTATACTCTACCGTGTATACGGTTCAGTAATCGGAGCATTATTAAACCTAAAGTTGGGGTTACACGTGTGAATATCCCGCGAGTGTTACCTACATAATACGCTACGTGTAAGTAACTTAACCCGTGCATTTATTTACACTGTAGTTTAGTCGATGCATAATTCTACCTCGTGTGTGTGCACCTTAACTTGAGCTTGAAATATGCGTGGAACCACCAAAAAACACAGATTTCCTGTGTTACTTTTATTTATGCTCACAGCAAGACACAAAGTTTCATAATCCTACCCGGAAGGTAATTTTCCTGAAGAAAAACCAGCAGAATTTAACCTTTCTCACTTTCGTTGTAACATTATTTCTTGGCCTTATTTCTGAGCGAAGCAAAATGAAGATAGTTCAGTCAAAAGTAACATGTCGGGGTGGCTTTTTATTAAAATTATTTTCAGAACATAGGAATGATCGTCATAGAGACTTATCTTAATACTTGAAAAGGTGATAGGTTCCTATGACAACCTAATTGGCACTGAGGAAAATCGCAAATAATTGGAGCATGAAATACAACGCATGCCAGACATTGTGCTTCTGGTGCATGCATCGGTACAGGGATCGTGGGGCTATTTTAAGTAAAGTTACATTTAAAACTAGTTTTCGTAAACAAAATAAAAAAGTTGGGACTTTGACTTTCAATATCTCCCTATTACCGACGTTTCCCAGGTATGGCCAAGTACAAAAAAAAAAACACTGACGGGAGTGTAAGTGAGTCTAGGCTTCGTTATGCATCTTTAAATAAATAATATTTATTTATTTTATCTAACATGTGTAAAATCTTTCCTCTCGTTATCTTTGGGAGTGATTTCATGAAAACGAACGGAAGTGTGTAACAGGAAGTGACAGCTTGAGCATGGAATTTGTGTACTCATGGAATTAGTAAGTACTATATAGATTGTAAGTACAGAGGTCGAATTTCAAACTCAAACTCAAAGCATTTATTTCAAATAAACCAAATACAGACTTTTGAATTATCAAGGGGTCGGTCAGAAAGATGAAGCTAGTTGCCCATTCCAAAGCGTAGTAGGTATCTATGGAGAAGAACGGGCAAGAAACTCCACAGACACTCTTTTAAATTAAAATATTGGTTACATCAATCATGTTGAAATTATACATGTGAGAACAATTTAGAAAGATGTAGACGTGCACGTTAAAAGTGTCCATATTAAAAAGCTAAAAACAATTGAAAAATTAAAATTCGACCAGGGAGCGACCTCTTGTAATAAATAATTATTCGAATAAATATTTCAGTAAACCGCTTTTTAAATTTTGAGGTTAATTTCTGTCGCTTCTAAGTTGCTTATTATCAAGGTAAGATGTCAGATGTTACACATTATATGCGACTACTGTATGGCTCGCTCGTTTTTTTTTTTATCTGTCTTGCAAAGATCCGCGCCTCAAAGAGATGTCGTCAGCACAAGCGTAGGGGTCCACTAGGGCCGATGCCTGCCGGGGTCGCGGGAAGGCACTAAAGGGTCACCGAGGCCCCTGACAACATAGGCAACAAGAAGGAATACGGGTGGGTTTTACTCAGTAAGAGTCTGACACACCCTCCCGCTCCGCCCATAGCGGGAGAAATTAATTGATGATTTCCAATCCAAAAAAAAAAATGACACTACTGTAAGGCCCGCTCGTTTTTTTTTAGTATACAATATTGTATGTTGTAGGTGGTTATCAAATAAAGTTGGTCAAAAATAAAATATTTTTCCTTTTATAGTCCTAATACATACATTCGCGATAGCTGTTTACTTAGGGTATTTTTTCCATATTAATTTCCGCGACGCTATAGTTCTTTAGGCATCGTATGACCTTTTCTGGAGCGTTACGAGGACCTCTATAGTCTCCCACGTAGAACCCTCTTTTTAGTATTGCCGTAGTTGGTTAAAATTGCTCTTTTGACGCAAACGCCAATATAACGACGCGGTTTTACCTCTTCCTTATTATATGTTACAGAGATTTGTTTGTACAGATCCGTGAGTTGTCTTCCTACGCCTTATGCGTAGGAAGACAACACGTGTAAGCGAATATACACATCACATAATCAGCCTATAATGTTCCCACTGCTGGGACACAGGCTGTGAGAATGATGCCATAATCCACCACGCGGGCCCAGTGCGGGTTGGTAGATGTCACATGTCTTTAAATTTTTGGTTCTCGGACATGTCTGTTTCCTCAAGATGTTTTTCTTCACCGTTTTGAGAGCAGTGGTGATGAAATAATTTTCACAAAGTAAAGCGCCTGGCCTGGGTTCGAACCTAGGACTTACAATTCATAAGTCGTGGCTGTTGGCACTGGGCCACCACTGCTCAAGAGAGTATCTCATTGTTATACCTTCGCAACATTGTCTAACTTGAGAGTGGTATTAATGATCGAATCGAACTTGATGTAATAGTGTAAGTGCGATAACGAAATAAGTTACTTCGGTATGTCTAATGATAATGAACGAAGGGCTCGGATCATCAAAAAGTATAGTATTAGTACTAGTAGTATCGTTTTTAGGGTTCCGTAAACTCTGCCGGGGTCACGGGAAAGTCCGAAAGGGATACCGTGGCCTCTGGCAACACAGGCAACGGAAAGAACTCGGGTTTTAGTCAGTAAGCTTCTGACATACCCTCCCCCTCCACCCAGAGCGGGAGATGTTATTTGATAATTTCCCTCTCGAAAAAACAAACGGAATTTAACAGATACTACAGATAATATGTGTGTTACTCTATCTTTGTTTTTCTCATAAGAGAAAGTGTAAACGCCTCAAATATTTTACTTTGACTATGTCGTATATCATTTTAGCAGGAGAAGTTATTTGATTATATCCCACCCAAAAATGAAAAAGGTTTCCGTACCCGAAGGATGCCAAAGGAACCTTATGACTAAGCCTCCAGTGTTCGTCCGTCCGTCCGTGTGATTTTCAGGGGGCTGTATCTCATGAACCGTAATACATAGGTAGACAGTTGAAATATTTACAACGACAGAATTGTGACTTATTCAATTGACAAATAACGTGTTTAATGTGACAAATTCCAAAAGTGATCATTGGTTTCGTAAAGACGTGTACGCACAGACGAACAAAACATGTTGAACACGAACATCGAACACGGAATATTTGGTTCCTACACGACGTGTGGATGTAAATTAGCAAAGCGAACACAAACACAGTTTGACTTGCGTTCGCGCTCAACTACCGCGCTCTCTTTAGTCGCCATTCTTCGAACACCGTCCACACAAAAAAAACGAAATTGGATCGCAACGAACATTTTTAACGAACATAGTGTTTGGTGGTACGCATATGGGAGCAAAGTGTTCGACATTCGTGTCCACCATGTTAATGCTCGTTCGTGCGTATACGCCTTAAGGTGACCGTACTACCACCCCAACTTTTTATCAATATCATGGGTACACTAGGCTCGTTAGTGGCAACATGTTGACCTTGAGCTGGCCTAACGCAGTACGGACTTTTAATAGATTAATACTGTAATTTGAAAACATTGTAAAAGCCAATTATTTTTAAAAGAATAAACGTAGAATTTCTTGCCGGATCTTCTCCATAGGAAACGACCAATTGGAACCGTGCACCTAGCTTCTGACGTTTCATAAGTGCCCATGTAGGTTTATGTGAAATATTTTTTTTGATTTTGATTACACTGGTTTGGTTACCACTGACGTGCGGCCTAATATACACAAACATAGATATTATCAAGGCTTAGCTTATTTTCCCCTAAAGACGGAACAGGAAAAAACACGTGTCAGAAGAAATATTGATTGTTGTAATTTGGCTCCAGTTCATCGCCTTTAGGCATATTTTGTGTTCTGGTATTCAAGTAAGTACCTACTTATCTCAGGGTTGCTTGGTAATCGCATTTATTATGTTGCTGAGGCTTTGTTTTGGTTGGAAATTGGACCCCCGTCAGGAACAAATTCCTTTCGCGATACTCACACGTACACACACAGTCGTATTTATAGAAAGAGAAAGAGAGAGAGAGAGAAAGTCGCATGGAGGGGCCATAAAGCTTTTTTCTTACGTGACGATTTCTACCAGCCAACTTCTACCGCAAGCCACATTGAGGAATTCCGTTCCCATAACCTGAAATTGATGAATACTTCTAAATATTAAATCAACAATTGTTTGAATAATTTGAAAACAGTTGTTTATCTTAACACATTTTTTTTACTTCACTAAACAATTCTTCTCTTCGTGCAGACCATCAAACTGAACAACTTTTTCCATGGGACCTCCTTAAACTGTACTCTTCTAGTCTATATGCTATGTTAATAAAAATATATAATAAATTACCGGAAAACATTCAACAAGAAAATAAAACCAATCATTTTTAAATAAATTACAACAATTCTTAATTAATAGAAGCTATTAAGCAATAGACGATTATTTAACGGATAAATTCTATAATAAATAGGGGTAACTTTTTGTCAGTTATGTAAAATAATAAAGATAAATGAGCGGCTGATATTACTTAGCCACAAGCCGCTCTATGACGCGCATGAGTATTACTTGCAAAAAAAAAAACGTTATAACCTTTAAGAGATAAGATTGGCTAACAATTTAATAAAAAACCGGCCAAGTGCGAGTCAGACTCACGCACGAAGGGTTCCGTACCATTATCTTAAAAACGGCAAAAAAAAAAAATCATGTCTGTTGTATGGGAGCCCCCTTAAATATTTATCAGTTATTTATGAAATATTTTATTTTTGTTTTATATTTTATTTTATATTTCTTAAATATTTATAAGTTTATTAGTTGTTAAAGCGGCAACAGACAGGCAGGCAGGCATCATCTGTGAAAATTTCAACTGTCTAACTATCACGGTTCATGAGATACAGCCTGGTGACAGACAGACAGCGGAGTCTTCATAGGTAATAAGGACCCGATTTACCCTTTGGGTACGAAAACCTAAACAATACAAAACAATGTAAATGGAACGTTTATTTTTACGTTAAAGCCTCCATTATTATGTATGTGAGTAGATCTGCCTAACTACGCAGTCCACACTCTTTGTAACACCTACGTATCAGTGGCTGGCCTTATTCGTGACTAGGCAAAAGTACCAAAAAAAGTAAAATATGTAGTCAAACAATAAGTTTATTACGTTTTTTTATTTCTATTGCCAAAAAAATATGTCGCATTGTATGTAAAAAATAAAACAAAAAACCGACTAAGTGCGTGTCCGACCTCGCACACTGAAGGGCCCCATAGTTTGGATGAATTAATCCCAAAACAAACTTAACATTGTTGTTGAAAATCATGTTCTCCCATACATCGATATACGTCACGGTCAAAACTGCCTTTAATTTTTTGGAGGGTGAAGGGGGAGGGGGCGACGGCACTTGACTCTAACAAAAAATAGTACTTTAAGACGCTGACAACACCTAAACCGCAGTCACTATCAGATTGCATAGAAAAGAAAGAGACGCGCGATGACACAACGCTTGTAATTTATTGCAAAATATGAAGCAATTCTCTATTTACTCAAAATTGAGTTGAGTAATCGAAAATAAAAAACAACCAAGTTCAGCATTAATAAAACGTTCTTGTTATTAATTAAATACGTAACGTATGTTGATATTTAATGCAGATATTTTGGATTAGAACTCAAGGTAAGGGGTTAGTTTAACGTTAGTTTGTATCGAGATTTTTTTTTTCAAAACGTGTTTTGGTAACAACCTAGTTCTGGGAAATATGTTCATAATTAACATATATTTTTTCCGCTACCACAAACTATACAGATTTGGCAATTTTTTTTCTTAAGGGAAGCCTATTTTGGTCAATTGGGTCTTGTCAGCGCCTTAAAGCTTAATATTATGCAAACAGATCCCTGAATCGAAAAATGGTTTTGGACGGGGACAGACAGACAGATAGACGGACATGGCAAAACTAAAGTGTTCCTTGTTGACTACGGAACTCTAAAAAGCACCCACATCTATTATATAGTATTATGTAGCACTTTCTCAATTTTTATACAGAGGTTCGGTTACGAATGAATATCAGTATTTTACACAAGGTCACCTTCTCACTTCCGTAACCACATAAATTGGGCTTTAAGTAAATCGGAGTGCCAACGAATTTGGTTTTTCTGACTGCTCGATTCGGCGTCGAATGTAAAGCTTTTTATTTGAGGGATTTTCTCTTAAAAATAATTGGTTTCAGTATTACACATGTTATAAAAGAGATTTGAAACTTTCATTTTTATATATCAAAACTACCCACACGTTTGTTTTGAGAAACAACGATGACTGAATTTAGTGTAAACAAACTCAACGACTCATCATCACGTTAGTTTTTAAATCTTGTTTTTTTATGTGTAAAATGTATGTGTTTAATAGAAAGGAAAAACCACCTATATTAAAATTATCAACATTTATAAACCCTGAAAAAGGCTTGGTTTGAGGAAAGAGTGGTAAAATGATACCAGCCAGGTGGATCGAAGATTAAGCTATGCTTGCCGCGGTCGGTTCGTGGATGGGTGGCTCGGAGGAGTCTCGATATGAAATGGATGCATTACATATCGAGACTCCTCCGAGCCTCGGTCGCGATTGTCATTCGTAGATGTTTGACAGTCAATACGGGTAGTCAGAAGCCCAAAAGTCTGACTACCAGTCTTACCAAGGGGTATTGTGTTACCCAGTAACTGGGTTGTAGGGGTCTGATAGGCAGTCGCTCCATATAAAATACAGCTACACTGGAAGCCGACCCCAACATAGTTAGGAAAAGGCTTTTTTTTAGGTCAGAAACCATCAAATAACTTGTCCCGCTCCGGGCGGAGCGGGAGGGTGTGTCAGACTCTTACTGACTAAAACCCACCCGTTCCTTCCTGTTGCCTGTGTTGCCAGGGGCCTCTGTAACCCTAAAGGGAAAGGGAAAGGGCTTGGCAGATTGATTGAATTTTATAAAGTCTGAGATTTTTTGAAGTTATCTATTACTAGATCATTCCCGCGGCTTCACCCGCGTGGAGATTTTTTTTTTCTTACATAAGAACCTTCTCCTGACAATAACAAATGCAACAAAAAAATTATTAGCGAAATCGGTCCAGCCGTTCACGCGTGATGCTGTGACCAAGGGAAATAGGGATTCGTTTTTTTATACGTGTATAGATTGTTTTGGTTGACAAAAATAACAACTGCCAATCACAGGTTGTCTGAATCAGTTCGTCAACCGATTTAATTAAATATTAACCTCTAGGAACCGGAGGAGATGAAAGTAGAAAGAAAATTGACGCAGTACATAAATCTGTGCTGTAACTTCGCCAGCTCTACACGTAGGTACAGTTAAATACTCGTATGTCTGTCTTTTAATTACAAACACTTAGAATTTATTATTAAAGTGAGCATTTACTTGTGAAGTTTCCCCTACCAGAGGCCCTAGCTCGAACGGGCGATGAAAACGTTACGTAAATTCAAACGATTTTTAAATCAAATAAGAAGAGATGAAGGCCAAGAGATTCCCCGTTGTGGATAAAAAAAAAATAAAAAAGACACAAGTATCCTATAGAATTGAGGTTAACTTTTTTGCGACAAGCATAATTTATATCACAATTAGGTACGAATAAAGTCTTTAGAAGTATATTTGCGGTAAACATGACGCAAAGAAGGATCACGAATACAAAAAAGAAACAATTTGGGGAAAACGCGTCACATGCACGCAAAACGGCCATCGCTCAGCATAATGCTGATACCCTAAGTGAGACAGAGCCCCGGGGCGCTGGTTTAAAAACTAAGTTAATCTTTTCTACGAAACGAGTGTTTTCAAATTTAGCATCGCTCCAATTTACGTTACGTCTACCCCACGGTTTCACGCTAGGCCTACAGAATTTATTCTAACACGAGATGCTGCCTACGGTTTCGCCCGCGTGACCTTTTCTAAAATAAAACACTAAGTTACTCCTTATAACATCAGTTATCTGCCAGTGAAAGTCCCGTCGAAATCGGTGCAGGCGTTTCGGAGATTAACCGGAACAAATAGATGGAGAGACAAACAATTTCTTTTTATTTTTTATTTTAAGTACCATAAATACTTTCATATAAAAACTGTTATTTTGACATTACAAACAGACACTTTTTTTTGGGTTGGATATTATCAAATAACTTCTTCCGCTTTTTGTGTCAGACTCTTACTGACTAAAACCCACCCGTGGTCCTTCCGTTGCCTGTGTTGCCAGGGGCCTCGGTAACCCTTTCGGACTTTCCGGCGACCCTGGCAGGCATCGGCCCTAGTGGACCCCTACACTTGTGCTGGCATCTCTTTGAGGCGCGCGTGGAACACAAAGCGCCGTCGTCCCGGGCCTGGTCCTTATCGGACGGCGACCTACCCATTCCTCACCGTCCGCACAAACAGACACTTCAATTTTATTTATTTGTATAGATATACTTTTTTTTTTTTTTTTGAGGGTGGGAAATCATCAAATAACTTCTCCCGCTCTGGGCGGAGCGGGAAGGTGTGTCAGACTCTTACTGACTAAAACCTACCCGTATTCCTTCCTGTTGCCTGTATTGCGGGGGCCTCGGTGACCCATAAGTACCTTCCCGCGACCCCGGCAGGCATCGGCCCTAGTGGACCCCGTATAGATATACTAAACCAGTCATTTCCAGAAAGTGTGAGACGCGTGGACACTTTTACTTATTTTGATGGTCTTTTTCTCTTAGTGTTAGGCGAACTGGTATCAACATTAGTTACGTCGGCTTCCCTTGTCAGTAATAACTTTTAGGATCCTTTCTAGGAAACTTTTCAAGGCTTTGAACGGTTGGTCGAATGGATCCTGGATTATTGTTATGAGCCCATTTTGATCATTATCACTAATGTTACTGAAGGTACTGGATGGGTTACTTTCGGGATATTTATGTTTCGGCGTGCGTGCATGGCCCGATTGAAATTGTACGCCTTTTCAGTACGAATAATTCTGTATTTATATTCTTGCACACATACAAACTTGGTAGGTATATAGCAATATTTAAAGAATTAGTTAATTAGGTACTCAAGATAATATCAGTATAGTCTTTAGACTTCTTGATGAGAACCTCAGAGGTTCGAAAAGAATTGATTTATCAACTACGCGACACCCCAATTATCATGTTTCTATTCCATTTTCTTAAAAAAAACAGTACTTTTACGATAACTGTCAAATGATATACTTAAAAACTTCATGATATAGGGATACAAAAATCATTTGAGGCAATTCACATAGTTTCAATTTTAAGTTAAGTATTTAAAATCACTGCAAATCTTATTATTTGGTAATCATGACATGTACGACGATGTATGCACGTAAACGAAGCAAAAGGAGTATGTTTGGATCATAGCAGGTGAGATTCTGTAGTTTCTGCCTACTCCCATGGGAAGAAGCCGTGAGTTTATGTATGTATGTATGTGTTCATAAAAGTATATACTTTGTAGGGTAGCTCGGTGTTCCGGAATTGCCTGAACATTCAAGGACTAGCCTAAATCTTGGCGGTGGTCTTTGTAGTTCAGAGTCAATGTTCATGTACAAAGTACCTACAGCACCCTAATTGCGTAGCACAGTTTGAATCACCATCCGAGATTTTTTGGACGATATTGGCGCCGATTCAATTGTTCACAAACTAAACTAAATTTAAGTTCAGTGCATCTTTTTCTTTCTATTTCATTAAGGAAAGGACAGAAGATAAATTTTAGTTTAGTCCTGTCAAATTAATCAGCGCCTGTCACTACTCTATACAAGTTTAGATGTGATTAAAAACTTGCCTACTAAAATTACGTCAATTTACGTCAAGCGCTGACTAATTTGACAGGACTAAACTAAAATGTATCTTCTGTCCTTTTCCTAATGCAATAGAAAGAAAAAGATGCACTGAACTTAAATTTACTTTAGTTTGTGAACAAGGGAATCGACGCCATTGTCAATCCATTGTTTCATAAATTTGAAACTGTCTGCTCCGCTGTTAGGTGACTCCACCCTTCCTCTTAACATTAGACAGTGTAAGCAATTGAAAACAAAGTATAAAATAAAAGAAAAGGAAACACAAAAAGGGGCACACTTGTGCGATATATGCGAGTGGGTTTTGAGTGTGTGTGTACGTGAGTGTGTGTTATAGTGTGAGTGCGTGTGTGCGTGAGTGTGTATAATAGTGTACTTTGTGTATGAATTAATTTCGTTTCCCTGCACATAGGTATAAGTTTTAGGTTTCAAATTAGGTTTAGGTAGGCTCAACAACGTAAGTGACGCGATGGACGTGGGTGAACTGTCAAAATGAAACCGATTGCGATTAATTGTCAATTTACGTGTGTAATTGTCAATACACGCAGGTCACGCTGCGAATATCATGAACTTTGCCCAGATTAAGAACTATTAGACAATTTTGAATCCGAATCGATTACGACTAATAATATTATCGTATGATAATGGGTACTCATAAACTTAAACAATGCATTGGTGCCGATTCCCTTGTCCACAAACTAAAGAAAATTTAAGTTCAGTGCATCTTTTTCTTTCTATTTCATTAAGAAAAGGACAGAAGATAAATTTTAGTTTAGTCCTGTCAAATTAATCAGCGCTTGACCTAAATTGACGTAATTTTAGTAGGCAAGTTTTTAATCACGTCTAAACTTGTATGGAGTACGAGTAGTGACAGGCGCTGACTAATTTGACAGAACTAAAATTTATCTTCTGTCCTCTTCTAAATGAAATACAAAGAAAAAGATGCAATGAACTTAAATTTAGTTTAGTTTGTGAACAAGGGAATCAGTACCATTGTCTTGCAATTATCTGTCATTCGTAGATCTTTGACAGACGTTACGGGTAGTCAGAAGCACAAAAGTTTGACAGCCAGACGTACTGAAGGGTATCGTGTTACCCAGTAACTGGGTCAGATAGGCAGTCGCTCCATGTAAAATGCTGTAATAGCTGTATCCGGTTACACTGGAAGTCAAACCCAACATTTGAGAAAAAATAATAAAAAAATAATAATAATAATAAAAAATAATTAAATAGTACAATGAATTAAATTAAGTAAATGAAGTTATACTCTGACTTTTATACTCTGACGTAAATTTTGATTCGAATAATCACATGTCGAATATACAACATGTCTCGAAATTAAGGCACACTGCCAAACACCCCAATTAGTAAATCGTGTTATAATCGTAATAGGTACACTGAATTTTTAATATTATGCCTAGGAAAATGTTATTGATGTTGTTACGTTGTCTTTGCAATTTTGAATGTTTTAGATTATAATAATGACATTGTTATTTGTTTACTAGCGATTTATTTTTCATGTTTGTTGTTGTACATGTAATTTGACGTAACAGATTTTGACATTACCAGATTATCTAAATTACCTAATAATAATTGTGCTTGTTGTTAATGTTTTTGAATATTTTAACATTAAGCTTTTTGACATTACACATTACGACATATATTCTTCATTGTATGTTAAGCGAGAGATTTATATTTAATTAATTAATTATTTTATTTTTGTACTTTCGTCCGATCAGTAACTACCTATCAAATTCGACTATGGCTAATAATAAACATAATAGCTGTATCTATAATACTACTGATTCAAACCTAATATTTTGCATGCCGTAAGGTAAAATGTATCGGGACACTTAATAAATATTCCAACTTATATGTATACCTACATTATCAGCAAATAAATGATTTCTTTCTTTCTTTCTTTCTAAAACATTGTTTGTTACACTGATTATGGGAGAAAATTGTGGTCACTTTACAAATCTACACACGCACACAGTCGCATACTTTTAAGAATCTAGCGTAGTAGGTACTTCGTCCATTTTGGATTGTTTTAACTGTACAGCGGTAGTAGTTTTAATTGTTCTTCGTTGGTCGCAAGCGCTACTGCTAAGCATGAGGTCCTGGGTTCGATTCCCGGGTCGGGCAAAGTGTTATTGGGTTTTTCAATCTGGAATTTCTCAGTAGCAGCCCGGAGTCTGGTTTAGTGTCCGGTTGATGGCAATAGGCTCGCCCCCTAATACATGGGACTTAGAAATATAACTGGTAAAATGTGGGTGTTACTACAGGTACAACTCTGCCCAACCCTTCGGGGAAACAAGGTGTGAATGGTATGTGTTATGTATGTTATTAATTATTTTTGGGATAAAAGTTACCTATATTAAAAATGACAGAAATCGATTCAGTGAACGATTCTGAACGAACTGCTTTCATAATATCAATGCATATTATGAAGGCAATTCGTTCAGAATCATTCACTGAATTGATTTCTGTCATTTTAGTTACACATTGTATAGGTACTACTGTGGCTCAAAATAAACGACAAAGACGACATTTATGCGAATCAAACATAAAATGAGCTATAGTAAGATCCTGAATCGGGGGTCTGACATTCTGACAAAGAGTAATATGTAGGTCACCATTAGAGTCATGCCAGTTTCCGACACTTAATTCTGACATGACATATTATCGATAAAGTGCACTTCTCACTAGTCTGTTACGGAAGTATTCGGTCAAATGTTATACGATTCAGTGTCTTAGTTTAGGGATGGAGAGATCTTAGGGTAAGATTCTCACTTTGACTTTTATTAGCTATGTAAGCGTCGCAAACGAATTTTAACATTATACGTAGTATAGCACTAATCTTTGAATCGAATCACTTGATCACATTCGCTTATATGACAACTAGCGATCCGCCCCTGCTTCGCACGGTTTTTGCGACTTTGACAAAACATCGAGATTTATTTATTATAAGTTCGTTTAATGTTTTATACATAAAAAACCTTCCGGAATAAATTCTCTAAATGTTGGTGTAAACCGTATCAAGATATAGATACGTAGATCGATGAACAAAGCGCAAGATTTTGAAGAACTTCATATTATTCGTATGAAACGCTTACTTTACTTACTAAAGTAAAGTCAATGCGCGGTCTGTGAATCTTAGTTCCGTGCATCCTTGACAATAAGTGTTGTCTTACATACCGGTTTTCAAAACAATCCAGGTTATATGGGTGGGTGAGTTGTTTGCAAAGTATAGAAATACAAGTCTGTTTACTGTGTAAAGAAGAAAGGTGGTCGTGATAAATTCTTTTCATAGTGAAAATAAATTATCACGATCACCGTGATAAATTATTTTCAATTCGAAAAGAATTTCTTCGTCTTCTTTTCTCGTATCGGTACGAACAACACATATGAAAATAATGCCGTAGTAAAAAAATAGTCTCTGTTCGTTTTATGAATAAATTGGAAAATACATAACATACGTATAATATCCGTCCTAACAATAAAAAGCCTTAACACGCATAATTAGGTACGTTTCACAAAATTATTCGAACAGAAACTACTAAAACAGCAACTGAAATAGTCGTAATTCTGAAACAATTGACTAGCAACTCGTTAAATCGAACTCGAACTGGCAGTACACGAACAAATAACGCAAAATGAGGATTCGTGATACGTAAGGTATAACTGGCGTTTGGATAGACAATTGTCATTTAAATCCACCCAAATGAATCGTTTTGGGTAGTATTCTCCACGGGGGTATCATAAAACCACAGACACACAAAACTTCAAAGGAAAATCCACTACACATTCAGTATAACAAGAAAACTCGTTCTAAATTTGATATGCTGTGGCACACTGAAATCTGGCGTCCAAGTCAGGTAGCGATCCCAACTTTCAGTACCGAACTAGCCTCGGGGGAGAGTAGACGTCGCCCGCGCGCTTTTGCCGCCTTATTCTAAATTCGAATTCGGACCGTTTGATGATATCGTCTTTATCATGTTGATATAACCTCCTTTCGGTTTATAAGTTTGAATATTTTATTAAGTGCAGTGATTTGATGAGTGATAAAATGTTAGGTCAAGGAGTAATCAAGGTCTTATGTTTATTAGTGACATTTTTCGGAGGTGAGTTTCCAATTTGACTGTGATTTAAGATATAATTTTGTCTTTTTAAATTGGCAGTTTCGTGTCATTAATTTTGTTGTGGAAAAAAGAAATCGAATGACGTCGTCGTCCTTTTTTTATTAATGAATTCTTCCTGAAGCTGAATTGACGATCCGTTTTGTCTCTGATAATGGAGTGAATGCTGGAACCCGATTGTTTTTGTTAATAATGCGTTTGGAAAAGGAAGTTGAACATTTTCCTTTTTCTCAAATTGACAGGTGATTAAAACGTTTTGCGCGTTGGAACCTGAATTTGATTTTGGAATAGATTATGCAAGACAAGCTTTTCTACAATTATTTTATCTAATAAAAATGAAATGCTGTTCGTTGGTAAGCGCATGACTTGAGAACGGCTGGACCGATTTGGCTATTTTTTTTTAAAGAAAAATTGGAAAGTTTCCTGGCCATTCCCGGACAAAAAAAAAAGGTGAAAAAAACTGAACGAAGTTTTTTCTATGGGATTTTTTTTATAAATTATTGAAATTTGGACAGGATAACGTCTGTCGGGTCGGCTTCTTGTTTAAAAAATAAAGTTAAAACATTAAGTAACTAACAATACATTCATTATTTTATTCAAATAATTTTAACAGTCACGATTTCCCGTAACTTTGAAATCTTATCTCTACATAAGCTAAAACAGATGTCATAATAACTATTGAAAAAGTAAAAAGCTGAATACCTATCTAACGTGAGTTGCATTTGACGAACGTTTGAACGGAAGACGGCCGGTTATTGGAATGCTCCAAGCTTGCGATACTGCGAGTTACATCCGAAGTTACGTACTATGCTGAACTTAGGGGTATTGGAGCAGTTATATACATATTTTATGTGTAATTTTCAATATTAGTTTCTTATATTAGAAGTACTCGCAAAATACTCCAACAATGCGTTACATACGCATTGTTGGAGTATTTTTCGAGTACTTCTGTTAGATATTTTGTGAGTAATTGTCAATAGTAAATACGCACGGATGGAGTATTTTTGGAGTACGTATGTTTAAAATATGAAATACTTTTCTCTCCAATCAATATTTCATAAAACATAATTATAACTTCCTTTCATTTAACAATTTAGTAGTTTAACTGTAATTAAGGAAGTATAAATTGGGAACAATTACATAGTTAAAATTAACTATGAAAATTATACGCATTTTGACGGATATGGTTTTTTGACTTCCCTCTGGAAGTATTCTCATGCATTTACAAAACTTCATGATTTTAATAAGGCCATCAAGCGAGCTTAACAGTCGAAATCAAACCTCATTTGTTTAATTTCGTGTTTTTGACCACCGAAGTAACAAAATACAATCCACACACCACACAACACAATCACAGTCCACAATCGACCAATCTCCGGTCAGTGGGTCGTCTTAGGAGTCTTCACCGACTTTTGTTAATAAATCTGAAGAATACGTCAAACAGAAAGAGTAACTATTAATATACCAGCAAATATTGGAGCGATGAAGACGGAATACTCTGACTGAATAATGCAATTTTGGTAAAACTGGTAACCCGCACTATTGTGGTTACAAGACGTGACTGGGAATTAATTGAAAAGGCAGAGCTCTGGAGATATTCGGGTCCTTTGTAATCCTGTCGTTCAGAAATTCGTTTTTATTCAATATACAGTTTTTAGTGTTGCTGGCAAACCCTTTCCCCAAATACCATAACGTGGTATAACCATACACTAGATTGATATATTGATTTATATTGAGATTATATAAATTAATATATCAATCTATGATATTTGAGATTATATTTATTGTATACACAAACTATGCATACAATTACATAAACCAAAACAAACCAAGTTGAATCTTTTAATTTTAATCATTTTTCTTTTTTCGAATGCTTTGGTTTTGACCGTGTTACCGTGTATAATTGTTGGATTGTGCGTTTTATTTGTACAGTTTAAACTATTTTGCTCGGGATTTTTTCCTTTTATTATAATAAAGGGAAGTTCGTTTTAGAAATTCATATTGTTTTCTCATTTTAAGGGTCGGGTAATCGCCGTTGACCTTGGCCATACAAAAGGGTGTCGGCTCGGTTTCATAGGGAATAATTATGTTTAGTAACGAAAACATTAAAATTTGAAAAAATCACAGACACAATTATAGATAATAAAATAGTCTTTTCATACAAATAAAACATGAAATACCTTAAATAGTTGGAAAGTAATATCGTTTTTTTATGCTTTAGGTAGACATTATTTCCCGAATTTATTTCATATAAGATTTTATTTATTTATGTTTTTAGGATCTCCAACAAAATATGTTCACAATATATGACACATAAATAAAGGGCAACATCAGGTATTAAGTAGGTGTACTCCTTCACTTATAGGAGACCATAGCATGCACAATATCGTTAACAACTAAGCTAACAAAGTTAAAATATTAATGAAAGGTTAAATAAGGAACAGTTAAAACATATACGTTCACGAATGTGTACGTTTTACTACAATACTTAAATATTCACATAAATAATTGATGCGTATGCGTTCTTGTTTAACCTGAATTTTTTGCATAACTTACTTGCATTATTTGTAGGCGTAATAACAGATTTAAAAGTCACTAAAATCATATATCTGAGCCTTAAATGGGTAATTTTCTGTCTCCTAGCTTTTTTGGGGTTGGCTTTAGGGTCGGCTTGTAGGTACTTTAACCATGCGTGGCCGAAATCAGATCATCGTCAAATAAACGACTGCCATCTGCCCTTTGCAATTGAATAACCTAAGAATATCAATATCCTTAGGTATTGGGTGCCGCAATTTCGGGTTTCTGATACCTCGTAACGTTTGTCGCAGGTATTCGTTGGATTAATTTATAGAACGGTCGACTTAGTTCTTTCTTCCTTTCCATTACTCGTTGAGTGACCCTGAGCTTATTAATGAGGCCAACTATTTTAATGAGTGTACTTATTTTAAATTTATGTACCTAATGAAAAGTTAAAAATTCTCGTGCTCATTAAGCAGAATTCTGCCGTTTTGCTAATACTAATAAACTCGTAAGCGTCCTTAGGTACTTATAAGTTGGTGATCAATCCTTTGAAAATTACTTATTTATAAAGGTAAATAGTTGAACTTTTTCCCAACATTCAGAGCGCATTAGAAAACGAACGCTCGGGTAATTTATTCATAGAAGCGCTAAGTAGAGTTTCTAGTTCAGCGCGAAGTGGCTACCGCTGGATCTTTGCAATCCTTGGAAAATCTGCTCGAAATTATATTCAAACTCCTTGTAATTTACCTCCGACTATTTTAGATGAAGTAGGGTCAGGAATAAGAATAAGAATAATTTGTTTGTGAAACTTATGTAATAATTACATACAAATATTTTAAAAAATAGGCTATGTTTTGCTAATTAATTATTTGTAAGTCAATCATACAAATGATTAAAAACGATTAAATGAGTAGGTACTATTAAATTTTTATTACAATATAATTAGGTACATACATACGGTAATTTCATCAACGTATGTATGCAAATAAAAATTTAGGATAAAGGTGTTCGTAAAATTGGTGGTAAAATTCGTAAGTTGGAAAGAAGTGGTGTGTGTTGGGTTGTAGGGGCCATAAAGGCAAGCGCTTTATGTAAAAATCTGGGTATACAGCTGCATCTGCTAAGACTAGAAGGCGTCCCGGGGTAAAGACAAGGCTGATGATGACGTTGGCACTGATAGACGCTGGTAATTAGTATGATGTGTTTATATAGAAAATATAGCTTTTAAAGATAAGACCGCTGATTGCGTCTCCCTATGTAAAATTTATACATTCATATCTTTAATTTATAATATACTATTCTATTCTATGTAATGTAAATACATGTTTTGTGGAGCTCGTGGCTAACTAATAACAGCTTCAAGGGTCGATCTATTAGGTTAAGCTACGCTTTCCGGGGTTGGTCCGCGGATGGGTGACCATTTTTTCGTACCGAGACTCCTCCGTGCCTCGGAAAGCACGTAAAGCCATTGGTCCCGGCCGTCATTCGTGGAAATTTGACAGTGGTTGTCAACTCTGACAACCAGTCTTGCTAAGGGAGTAATGAGAATGAGTAATGGAGTATGACCCAGTACTGGGTTGTGGAGGTCAGATAGGCAGTTGCTCCATGTAAAATACTGGTATTCAGTTACATCCAGTTAGACTAGAAGCCGACCCCAACATAGTTAGAAAAAGGCTAGGCAGTTTGATTTTTGATTGATTGTAAAAAGGACATGTTAGTACTGAGCATATGTCACAAACGTACATAATTCTGTGATAGCAATTTTTACTTAGGAAAAGTGTTTTCGGTATGGGTCCCACCATATTTAACAAAATACCAGACATCATAAAAAAATATCCAATCCTAATGTTTAAAAAGAAACTGACAGCCTTATTACTTGATAAGTGTTATTAACAATTTTTTAAATGACACTACATTTTAGACATTATTTGACATTCTGTATTTTCTTATTATTATTATGGTCGCTTTAAATTTATTCTATCTTTTATCATTTTTAATTTATTCACATAATCAGCCTATAATGTTCCCACTGCTGGGACAGAGGCTTCCTCTCTGTGAGAGGGAGTGGGCCGTAATCCACCACGCGGGCCCTGTGCGGGTTGGTAGATGTCACATGTCTTCGAATTTTTTGGTTCTAGGACATGCCGGTTTCCTCACGATGTTTTCCTTCACCGTTTTGAGAGCAGTGGTGATGAAATAATTTAAACAAAGTAAAGCGCCTGTCTGGGTTCGAACCCACGACCTACAATTCGTAAGTCGCGGCCGTTACCACTGGGCCACCACCGCTCTTAATTTTATTTTTAATTTATTATTTTTTTCAATTTTAATTTGATTGACGAGTTTTGTTTAATTTGATTGAGTGTTTTTAATAAAAAAATATGTTCAATGTTTGCATGCCTAATTTAGGGTAGATTGTACAGGGATCACAATTTTTGTAAACACCTTTATTTTATGTACCTACTTTCTAAGCAAATAAACGATTATTCTTATTAATTAATAAACATATTTTTGGTTATAACCCATATTTCTACGAACTGTAAGATGGTATTCTCCAAAAAAAGGCAGAGGGAGGGCAAAGTACACTGAAATTTCGCTAGTAACGTTTACGTCCTTTTGATAGGAGGCGGGCCTTTTTCCAAATTGTTCTACTGCCAAAGGTGTTCTACAAAATACAGAATTATACCACAAGTATTCCTCTTACAGATACAGTACCTAGTACTCTAAACTTTAGAGTACTAGGTACTGAATATTGTTAGAAGCCTCTTAAAGCTTTAAAGCTTTAGAGTCTAAAGCTTTAAGAGGCTTGTAACAATATTGGGTGAATGGAAATATTGTTTTCCCAGTAGTTATAAATGCTGATGTTGTCCAGTTTTCATGTATTTAATTATAATTTCAGTCTTTTGTCAGTCATCAGTGGTAATAATTTAACACTGAGAGCGCCTTTATGTAGTGTTCTTTCTGATTTTATCTTATATATTACTGACGTCGGTGATGGAATAACATCGTGAGAAAACCTGGACTAATCCTACTATCCTACTAATATTATAAATGCGAAAGTTTGTAAGAATGGATGGATGGATGTTTGTTACTCTTTCACGCAAAAAGTACTTTTGGATGAAATTTGATTTAGGATTTGGATGAAATTTGGCACACAGATAGTTTATAACCAGGAATAACACATAGGATACTTTTTATTCCGATATACCCACGGGGTCAAAACTTAAGCGGGTGAAACTGCGGGGCGCATCTAGTAATATTTATTTATGCGAAAGTTTGTAAGAATGGATGGATGGATGTTTGTTACTCTTTCACGCAAAAAGTACTGAACGGATTTGGATGAAATTTGGCACACACTGATAGTTTATAATCAAGAATAACACATAGGATACTTTTTATCCTGATACTCTTATACCCACGGGGTAAAAACTTATGCGGGTGAAACCGCGGGGCGCATCTAGTAGTTAATATAAGTCGAAACCGTCAAGCCGTCTTGAGCAAGCGTGGTTATCAATGCTCGTGCCTTCTCTGTATGGAAAGAGGCCTTTGCCCAGCAGTAGGACAATAATTAGGCTGGTATTTATACAGCAAGTGTTTTCACTGATATGCCAAAGAAAGCCTTATATATTTATAACTCCACAGAGGTCATTAATAAATTGTAAGAAATACGGTTTTTAGGGTCCGTAGTAAACAAGGTCATGGCCGTCTGTCTGTCTGTCTGTCCTCGCTGTAGCTCAGAGGCGCTTAGTACTAGAAAGCTGTAATTTGGCTATACATATTAATCACGCCAACAACGTGATAAAATAAAATCTTGAAAAAAATTGCACCTAATGTGGGGGTGATAATTTTTTTTTCCCATGGTGTGGAATATCGTTGGATAGGTCGTTCAAAAATATAGCAGATCTGTGAACACCACTTTTCGATTTAAGGATCCACTTGCGTAATATTAAGCATTAAATTGCAAATTTTTGTTAGAGTCAAGTGTCCCCCCGTGCCAACTTAATGGTAGTTTATTGAGATGTGAAAAAATTCATGGCAGTAGTACATACAATGAAATGAAAGGGAAGTCTATCACGGCTAAGTAGGCTTTACAAGTTAACGAGCTATAGTCGACCAACTTAAATATGCAGTTAGAGAATTGACCGTGGCATATATCGATGTATTGTAGAACAGGTTTTTCAACTATAATGTTAAGTTTGGTTTTGGAATAAATTCGTTCCAAGTAATCTCAACTACGGAACCCTTCATTGTGGTCCGACATGCACTTAGCCGGTTTTTTTCATTTACTTTTGATTTATTTATTATATCGACGCTAGAAAGGCAAATTGTATTAACGACCATTGCATAAATTGTTCAATAAATTGATTTGAAGTTCTACTTTTCACAAAAAAAATCATAGTAAATTAACTACTGGAGTATTCTTGATGAAACTCAGAATAGTTATTATTTAATATGTTTATTATTTAATTCCTACGTCAAAAAAATGTACATAAGTTTTTTGATATATTTTTAGGAGATAATACAAGGTTGTGAATAATCTTGGTTAGGTAAAATTGACTTAAGTCACAATTTCAACATTAGAGGTCCTGTAAAAATGTTTTAACGATCGAATAGCTGCAAACAACCTACAACTAAAGTATCTTACGCTCTATTTGGTAAACTTTAATATTCCAATAAAATGTTTTATCAAACCGAGCATATTCAACCGATGAAAACCAAAAAATCTAATCTCACTCATTAAACTTAGTTCCATCTAGGATCAAGGTATTATATCCCAATATTATTATATTTTTTAGCGATAGTTAAAAAATAAAATACAAAATAAAGAAGTATAAAATTGTTTATTATACAAAAGCACACTTCACAAACTTATACAGTTGATAAGTGATAACATAAACGTAAAACAACTTCTTTATAATTAAAAAAAAACTAAATCAGCTTTGAGATCACTGTCAGTCACATGAAAATTCAATCTTTTGTTACATGTTATTCACAACAAAACAAAATAAAAAACAACATATACATTTATAATTAAACAAGAAAACTACTTAAATTTGAGATCAATCAGTCACATGAAAATTATGCAGATGTTCGTATAATAATTATTGCAACAAAAAATAAAGCAACTTATACATTTTAATTAAACTACTCAACTTTGACATCAATCAGTCCTATGAAACATAATATCATACAGATGTTTCAACAATTAAACAATAATATTTTATAATTATAACTCAATAGATCCGATAATAAATTATATGCTTCTAGTAGACTCTTTATTGGTACTAACTAGGTAGTGTAAAAGAAAGTAAAAAAATACTCGAATAAAAAACAATAACACACTGTGTTCAATTCGGAAACGGGTAGGGAAAACATAATCACGAAAAATTAAAAAAAAAAAATGTCATGGTCATTCACATGGAATAATAAAACTTTACTTCAATCGTCAACGTCATCTATATCAGTGTCTGGCAACAATTCTTTAGCGTTGAAAGTTTGCAAATTTAGATACTCCTCATGATACCTACGTGGGATAGCAAAGGTTTTACAAAGCTTTACCAAATCAGCATATTTTTGTTTAGGAATAGGAAGTCTGTTTTTATACAAATTATCTCCTGGACGCCTATTCTTACCAATAACTTCAACTTTTTCAGCAGCTGCTGTATCATTCATGCTGTATTTTATATAAATATTATCTAAATCTTTTTTCTTAAATGTAACAATTCTTAGTTTACTAATTTTGCCAACAAGATTGTTTTTAAAGTATTTTTCGGACATAGAGTCCCAAGCCTTGAAATCTTGGTGACACATTATTTCTACATTGTACGGTTTCGGATTTTTCCTAGCCAATTCAAATATCGTTCCCCATTGTGAAGGAGCATAAACTACTAAATTTTCTACACTCCTTTCTATTACTGCATGGACACTATCAACGGGCATAGAAGTGTGCCCTGGTATCAAAAAATTCATTTGTATGTTCTCGATAAATTCACAGGATTGTAATGCTGTGTGAACAGCCGCAAACACAATTTTATTGCGATTTTGGCCACAACAAGAATCACTGTAAAGCAGTAAATATTGTACGGTTTTACGTTGGTCCACAATTTTAATGTAATTAAATAGAATAGTTGCAATCTCGTTCCCGCCCCTTTTAGCATCAGCTTCCCCCCATGAATAGCAAAAAACTTCCTTAGTCTGACTCTCAAATAATGTAAAATTGTACACAGAATACTTGCGAGAATAATAAAACAACATACTCTCGCCGTATGGAGTGTTGAGTACCTTTTGTAAATCGAAAGATACGCATAACGTCTGTGAATCCTCTTTTGATGTTTCCTGGTGGAATTTGAAACGGGTTTTAGAATCCTCTACTTCTTTTTCGTGAGCTGCTTTTTCTTCTGAGGTGAATCCATCAGGATTATTTTTAAATGAAACGCATTTGAGACATTTGTCTTTTTTCGGAACATGGAACGAAATATTAAATTCGTGGGTAAAAATATTGCGAAACACCCTTTCTCCTACATAATCTTTTCCATTTGAGCTAAAATCTTTTTTATACAATTGGTAGAGATTACTCAAATTTTTGAACTCCTGAGGTAAATATAAACGTGTTGAATCCTTACGACAGTAATGAGAGGGAACTGCTGGTAATTTTTTTATTTACTGTATAACACTATCTTTAGCTTGTGCACTAGTTTTATTAGGCGGAATATGTTTACCTCTCATATCAGTCTTTGATAATTTATATTGTGCGTTAGTGAGAGTATAGTATAAGTACCGCTGTGTAATATCAAGAGTAGCAATCAAAATTTTTTGACATACTTGTCGTCGACCTTCACCCTCATTAATAAAATAAAAAAAGGAGTTTTGACGCCTACTGAACTGTTCTTTTGAACGTTTTCTTTTAGTGTCTTCAAGTTGACTATTAGAAACAAGCCAATCGCGTTTCCTTTCTGCAGTCAAACTGTGAAAAAAATTGAATAAACTTTGTCTTCTTTCATCGTTGATTTGATCACAAGATCTGCCACATTTTTTGTTGAGACATGGATGAGGTTTCATTACCTTAGCCCTAACAATAGAACCATCTTTTTTTGTGTATTCTTGTCCCTCGTTACGTAGCCGTTTTCTTTCTTTTCTGTTATTAATTTTCTTCTTCTTCTTAAATCCATTGTCACCCACTTTTCCGTCTTCTAAATTGCATGTCTTCTGTTTTTTACGAGATCTCTCTTCTTCACTATGCTCTTCGTTTGAAGATGCAACCCAAGATGAAGATGACCATTGAAAGTCACCATCGTCAGACAAATAACACAGGCCTGCAAAATGAAGGTCATAACTTCCTCTCTGGAATTTGATAGCTGATTCTGGAGTATTTTGATGCGCTGATTACGAATATGTACTTAGTTTTTCTCCATCACCTCCTGATTTTTCAAAAAAGCTACAGATAGAAAATTGAGAAAAAAGACAAGTTTTCACTTAAAAAATTATATATTTAAAAAAGTACTTAATTTTTAACTTAAAAAACTATTAACACGTAATAACAACTTATTGCTGGGTTAAAATACACTTAAATTTTATTTGTGGAACCTGGTCCTTTTTTCCTGGAAGCTTCTGTTGTGCGATTTTCGCTTATATTTCCGGTTTGGATCATCACGCTTCAACAACCAACAATAGTCCGCCATCATGCTGACATTCCATCTTCCTTGATACCGGACTTCAAGCTCTTTTAAATCTTGGTGAAATCTTTCACCTTGTTCTTCGCTAACGGCTCCTAGATTTTCTGGGAAGTAATCAATGTGCGAATTCAGAAAATGAAGTTTAACGCTCATATTACAACCCATTACACCAAAATTCGTTATCATTTTGGCTACTATTTCTTTATAGTCCGAGCTTTTATTGTTCCCCAAAAAGTTTTTTACCACTTCCTTAAATGATTTCCACGCTTGTAACTCGACATCATTGAGTTTTTGATCAAATTTTTCCTCCGACATCAATTTTCTTATATCAGGGCCGACAAAAATTCCTTCTTTTAACTTAGCATCTGATAAAGATGGAAAAACTGAATGCAGATATTTGAAACCTTCCCCATCTTTATTTAAAGCCTTCACAAACTGTTTCATTATACCCAATTTGATGTGTAAAGGCGGCAGTAAAACTTTTTCTCTGGGAACCAAACTCTGTTTAAGCACGTTTTTTATTCCTGGGGTTAGTTCAGTTCTTGGAGGCCATTCCTTTTTGGTCCAATGATGTTGTTTATCCCGGCTATCCCATTCGCAAAGAAAGCACGGGTATTTTGTATAACCACCTTGTTGGCCGAGTAGCATGCTTATGATTTTCAAGTCTCCACACACCATCCAGCCGTGATGTTCGTAAGCTATAGTAGCTAAAAGCTTTTCCAAATTTTCATAACATTCCTTTAAATGGACAGAATGTGCAACAGGTAGTGAGGCATATGTATTCCCATTATGTAGAAGGACTGCTTTTAAACTTCTTTTTGAGGAGTCAATAAACAATCTCCACTCCTTAGGATTGTATTCAATGTCGAACATTTTCATCAAGCCAGGAATATCTTTACAGTACACCAAATCATGATCTTCAGCGAAGAATGGAAGGAAATCTTTTTCTCTGTGACGGTACCATGAAAATGAAGTACCAGGTGCAAGCATATTTCTTTCTTTTAATCGTGATCCGAGGAGCTCAGCTGCATCTTTGGGGAGATTCAAATCTCTTGTCAAGTCGTTTAAATCTGACTGTGAAAAGAGCTGACACTCGTTAGAATCTACTTGAAATACAGGATCAGATTGGGATGCATTCTGTTCATTTGTATCATTAGCAGAATCTTCAATTTGTATAGCTGGATACGGGGGCTGCACCATTTCTGAATCTCCGAAAACTGCAGGCGTAACTGATGACACATTTGGATAGCTTATGTCACTTTTATTTTTAGAATTGTATCCAGTTATGTCACAACAACAAAAGTAGCAATCTTCAACATGGTTGTTAGGCTCTCTCCATAGCATGGGCGAAACGATTTTGAAGCTATTTTTCTGTCCTTTTGACCACTTGCGAAGTTCAAGTAAACAAGTCGAACAAACTTTTTGAGGTGTCCAAGTTTTGTCTTGGTTACTTATAGAATGTCCAAAATAACTTTTGTAAATATTTTTCACATAGTCTGTAATGTTGTTTCGTTGTTTTATCACCATGAATTTCCCGCAAATATAACAAAAACAATTCGAAGAGTTTAAACAACTTCGCGACGACATTTTAAAGTTTAGGTTGCAAGATGCGCACTTCGACTGTTAGTTTTCTAATTCAGAGTAGGTACTTATACAAAAAAAACCTTTTGTTTTCTTCATTATACCCTTTTTGAACAACATTAACAACAATTAGGCAATATCACCTAAACATCGTGTATTAATGAGCTCATTACTAAATGAAGCCAAAATGACCCGTTTTCGAAATGGTTAATGCGAATTACTTACACTTATTATGTAGTAATTAACAAATTACTGATTTGCATTCATTTCTATGTCGTCTTAAACTAATTAAATGCAATAAAAATTAAGCTGAAGTAATTAAGTGACGTTTTATAGATTTTAAAATGTATGCGCTCAGACATTTTTAGTTAAAATCTTAAATATTCAATATCAAAGAATCCTGACGTGATAGAATTTTTTTATTATTTTTCTCGTAATCAGCACATCAGAAACTATAGAAAACGTTAATCAGATCTCAGAGAGGAAAACCATTGCAGACCTGTGTAATCAATGTAACTTTTTTTACAATATTTTTGGTACGTGCTTTTTTTGCAGGTGTGTCTTTCTGAAAATAAAGTTCTATGAGCACAACATGCTTTCATGATCTGATACAGTAACATACATAACATACACTGCACAGTCATAAGCTATACAATGCTTAAAATTGAATCAAAATGTTACATACCTCTGCATTTCCTGGTTCATCCGCCTGTGTTACAATGTTTTCAGCCACTTCTGGTTTATCCACCTGTATAACAATGTTTTCAGCCACTCCTGGTTCATCCACCTGTGTCATAATGTTTTCAGCCTCAAAGTTTGTAACCTCATCGAAAGCCTGATAAGTTATAATTGAACAAATAAATATAAAAATAAATGACAACCTATTTTCATTAATCACTTCTAAATAAAAGTACTTCTTACCTGAACAGTTACTGCATCTATCAGATCAATATTTATTTGGCTGCTAATTTCAATATTATTGAAAGTTTCGTAAGTTTTTTCTGTATCAGAGTTTTCAATGTAATCACAATCCTGAAAATAAGTTGTAAATAAGTTCATTAAATTCTAATCTTAGCACCTAACCAGGTAGTCTGGTGTTTAAATTTTTCAGAAGATAATATAGGTACCTATAACAATAAAGCCGGATTTCAAAAAATATAAATTGTATTTTACAACAGATGCTAAATTATATTAAGATTGTTTAATAATATCGTAATTAATTGATCTTATAAATAGGTATCCACATAGAACTTATAGACTTACATCATCCTGAGTACAATCCTTATTTATTATTATTGTTGGCGACAGCGGTTTAAGTGAAGAATATTGATTAAAGTAATTATTGTGGCCAATATCCTGAAATAAACAATGCAAACAGTGTAAGAAAGACATGAATAATAAAAAATCGAAATCGTAATAAATATTATCAAGGTACTAATTACATTTTATTAAAATGATTAGGTAGGTTAAGTACCTACGCAATTGTAGATAAGTGTGGTAAGGTCAAAAACCTAGTTATAGTAGGTAAATAGCATACATACTTGATTGTTGGTTTCCTCAGTAATAATATTCAATTGGTCTGCTACTACGTTTTCGTCCTAAAGTAAAAAACGATTTGTGTAAAATGTAGGTTTTTAATAATACGTAAGTACTCGCTTCATGCATTTTGATTTAGTAGGTACTTTAAGATTTACACTAACCTGTTCACAATCAGCTGAATTTGGTTCAATATCAAACCTTAATCTCCTTCTTAGTCTAACGTTTTTTAATATTTTCTTGCATCGTTCGGACGCCATGATAAATTAATGTTCTACACTCCTAAGTGAAAACAATTTTCGAGTAGAAGCAGCGGGCAAATCGTGCGTGACCGCCCTCATCGACAGTGCGTGGTCGACTGAAGCGCCCTCGCAACGGCCAGACCGCATACGCAGCGCTTCGTGAGCATAAAATGCGCTCCTTGAGTACAGCTTATCCACCACTTTTTCACCCAAAAAAGATTTTTTGAGTAGGCTTAACTTACTTAATACAAAAAACTTTGCTTAAATTAAAGTAGCTTAAATGCTAACGATGCGTCAAAACCGTTTCAGGTAAAAATGTATGATCGACCAACTTGCTATTGAACATTGACGACAAAATGCGCTTAACGTCCAAGTGATTGAAATTAGCTGAAAGGTACAATGTATTAACGGAAAATAAACAAAAAAGTACACGCAAATAAATTGTTTTATTTTCAAAATTGGATAAAGTGGCCAATTAGTAAAAAGGTTTATTGATAAAAAAAAAATAAAATGATTAGATAAAGTGTTTTAACATCAAATCTTTATTTAGACCAAAAAAGCAAAATGAATTATGGCCATTTTTTTGACGTTATGTACGGTTTATGAAACAATTGACGAAAATGGTTGGATTTAAAACAAAATTAAATACGAAAATGACTGAAATCACCGTTGTATTAACGACCACAAAAGTGCTCGGATTTAACTGGAACCTAGACCATTCGAAAGAGAAAATCTGCCGATTCCAACAGTGTAAATAACTCAATTTTGACCAATGTGGTCGTTAATACAATATGCCTTTCTAGCGTCGATATTTATTTTTTTATTTATTATTGTTGTATTCCTCTATTGGGATTTATTTTTGTCTGTGGCATCTCAGCGGACCCTATCAGAATACCAGTGCTGCGATGTTTGTTTTTTTTTCAAATATTGCAATACCATGCTGAGATAGGAGCCTTTTTGGCCTCGCATAGGTCTTCTTTTTTGTTTTTGATTTCACTGTTTTGTTATTTTTCATGTTATTTTCTGTTTCCTGTGCGTGTCTTAAATAAAATACTTTTCTTTCTTTCTTTCTTTCATTGTACAGCTGTTAACCGACTGTACAATGATCTCTGTTGAGTCGAAGACAAGGCTCCCTCACAACCTAATAGAGCTTTGGTATTAGTTTACTTACGAACTTACCTACCGTCTTGTCCGATAACAGAGTCGGAATTGAGTTTTAGACGCTCGCAGCTGTGTTTTGTTTTTCTGACAAAACACGCCTATAGTCACTGAAAGGGTAGGTAGAATTACAGGCGGTAATGTATACTGAGATAATAATTTTTAAACATTATTTGAGAGCAGTGGTAAAATTCAATCTTTCATTTCTAGATCTTTGACAGTCTTTCGGGTCGTAAGAAGCCCGAAAGTCTGACAACCAGTCTTACCAAGAGGTATCGTGTTGCCCAGTAACTGGGTTGTGGAGGTCAGATAGGCAGTCGCTTCATGTAAAATACTGGTATTCAGCTGTATCCTATTAGACTGGAAGCCGATCCCGACATAGTTGGCAGATGATGATGATGATTTGAGAGCAGTCTGTGGTGGCCCAGCGGTATCGACCATGACTTACGAGTTGTAGTCGTGTTGTTGGTCGTGAGTTCGAACCTAGGCAGGCACTTCACTTTGTGTATTTAATTTCATCACCACTGCTCTCAAAACGGTGAAGGGAAACATCGTGAGAAAACGGGCTTGTCATAGAACCAAAAATTCCAATACATGTGACATCGACCAACCCGCACTGGACCCGAGTGGTGGATTACGGCCCACACCCTCTCATAGAGAGGCCTGTGTCCCAGCAGTGGGAACATTATAGGCTGATTGTGTAAACGTTATTTTCGCATTTAGCTTAAAGAGGCATAAAGTATTAAAAAAACGACTTCTATAGACTTACAATTGGCATAAGGCCGTTGTATAAAATAAATAATATAAGGCACATATTCTCTGTAGTCTAAAAGTCATTCTGCATTCTTTATTTAAAGAGTAGGCTTAGCACGAGAACCATAGAGAAGCGTTTTGTTGAGGGAAGAGTAAACAAAAATGACGTGTCTGTGTTCAGACAGTTGACAGTTTTCTACCGAGAAATGAAGACAAGCTATTTCTATCCTATAGTAGAACAGAAATAGAACGCGTTATGCTAAGCCTGCTGTACAGTACACGGTATCCATCGACCATATTAATCCTTTAGTCACCTCTTGTCACTGTCGTACCTCCATCTAGAAAATGGATTACTTTGTCAAGCCTTTTCACCTCAGTCGATCTACTGACACGTTGAACAAAAGGTCTTCCAGATCTGTAAGCCTTGCACGAACGTGCGGAGTAAAGCCCCATGTACACGATGCTAGTTTCTTGCCTGTGGCTCACAATAAAATTGAAGCAACAAATGACTAAGAGTTTTAAATGGAGTTACTTGCGCGTTCTTCTCTTTACGAAACTTTAGGAAGTACCTTTTGGAAGGGGCGCCTAGAATCAATTATATTTTCTTGTCATTCAAATTTTGAGGTTCAAAAGTGCCTTTTAATGGTCTACTTGAAATAAATTATTTGACTTGACATGCATCTTCTAAACAAGAAAGCTCTGTTTAGTCAGTGCAAATTTAATTGTTGTTTCAAGTTATGTTATGTCACAGGTAATTAAATCGAACCATGTAAATCAGGCATAGACGACCCATAGCCATGAATAAAGGCTTAAAACTAAAAGAAATTCCAATATATTATCAATTTTAAAATCGTACGAATTTACTGACGTAAATCACGATTACGATACGATTTTAAAATTGATAATATATTAGAATTTCGTTTAGTTTTAAGACTTTATTCATGACTGTGGATGAAACTTATTGCGCTAGAGGCAATAAAAAAAAAGTTGCTATAGGATATTTGTATCTTCGATAAAAAATTATTTCGAAATTACGTTCGATACGTTTGCGTCGTGCCTTCTTGTTAAGACCTCTTTTTAACCTTCAGGTTATGTGCCGCTGCTTTAAACAGTGGAGAAAGCTTTTTAATCCTTGATTGTCGTAGCGATTAGGGTATACTTGAGCAGGACTTGAGAACAGAAACCGGTGAAACGATTCCAATAGACGTTCTTTGCTTGAGTTGGCAATGTTGATTGTGTCACGCAAAAAACAATTTTATTTTAAAAGGGGACGACTGACTATTGAGTCAGAGTCTCAATCATTACTAAATGATTAATAACCACTATGTAAGTCATAGTTTCACGTTATTAATTATAACAATTTATAATAAAACGGTATAGGAAAACATCGTGAGGAAACCGGCATGTCCTAGAACTAAAAATTTGAAGACACTTGACATCTTCCAACCCGCACTGGGCCCGCATGGTGGAGCACACTCCCTAATCACTGAGAGGAGGCCTGTGTTCCAGCAGTGGGAAGAAAAAGGCTAATTATAATAATTATGATAATAAAACAAATATCTTAGTGAGCTATAGAGCGTCATTTCAGAAATTATTTAAGTAACATTGACAAATTAATCACCAGAGCAGTGGTGGCCCAGTGGTAACGGCCGCGACTTAAGACGCTGACAACACCTAAACCGCGGTCACTGTCAGATTGCATAGAAAAGAAAGAGAAGCGCGATAACACAATGCTTGTAATTTATTGCAAAATATGAAGCAATTATCTATTTACTCAAAATTTAGTTGAGTAATCGAAAATAAAAAACAACCAAGTTCTGCATTCAAATAAGACGGTCTTGTTATTAATTAAATACGTACCGTATGTTGATATTTAATGTAGATATTTTGATTAGAACTTAAGGTAAGAGGTTAGTTTAACGTTAGTTTGTATCGAGATTTTTTTTCAAAACGTGTTTTGGTAACAACCAAGTTCTGGGAAATATGTTCAAAATTAACATATATTTTTTCCGCTACCACAAACTATACAGATTTGGCAATTTTTTTTTCTTAAGAGAAGCCTAATTTTGTCAATTAGGTCTTGTCAGCGCCTTAAGAGTTGTAGGTCGTAAGTTCGAACCCGGACAGGCGCTTTACTTTGTGTAAATTGTTTCATCACTACTGCTCTCAAAACGGTGAAGGAAAACATCGTGAGGAAAACCGGCGTGTCTTAGAACGAAAACATTCCAAGATATGTGACATCTAACAAACCGCACTGGGCCCGCGTGGTAGATTACGGCCCATACAGAGGGTATGGGCCGTAATCTCATAGAGAGGAGGCCTGGGTCCCAGCATTGGGAACATTATAGGCTGATTATGTATTGACAAATTAATCAAAACAGTGAAATATTTGACGCTTATTTGTGACGTTGCCGACTTTCTGGTCTTAATCTTTTTTAATCATCATTCTTGGCTGATGGGTTGTTGATTGCTGTTTGTTAACAGCTTAAACCTTCCAAAAAACAGATGCTTTTGACACTTCTATTGTTGTGGATAAGACAAACCCCGTTCATGCAATGGATAAAGAGGGTTGTGTCTTCTATTATCCCTGTCGAAAACAATTCTGTATTATGTAGTCATGGAAATTTATTGGTTATCAAATTGACACACTACTTCAATTTGTCGTGTAGCCATTTCATACAACTGTTGAAGAATTATACCCGGAAAAACGTAACGTAATTTTGAACAAGTGCAATACTTGCTTGTTTGATATTAACAAAGCTGTATAGGACGTTTTAAATAAGACTTGGTTATTTGTAGCCATATACATTTAGACAAGCCAAATCGGTACTTTACTAAAGGCTCGTGCAGAATGGCGCGACTTGTCGCGCGACTCCAGTAGAACAATTTCTATGAAGACTTCATGAAAATTGTTCTACTGGTGTCACGTTGTGCGATAAGTCGCGCCAGTCTGCATGAGCCTTAAAACTTTATTTTTTTCCGTGCAGTTGTGATTTAAATATAAGGACAAATTAAGATGCTAGTTAATTTAATTTTGTTTTTTTAAAGAACTTGTTAACGGATAACTGTAGCCAGTAAGAGAAGTTGTTAGCTAGCAGCACCCTAATTGCATAACACACTTTCAATTACGATCCGTGGGTTTTGAAGGAGATTCCTAAAGCATTGCTTCATAGGTTTGAAATAATTGTCTGCTCAAAAACGTTATTATCGTAATGAACGTGGCTGAACTGTCAAAGTAAAAGTAAATGCGATCAATTGTCAGTTTATGTCTGATACGCAACTACCCCAATGGGCTTTTTTTTGGGTGGGAAATTATCAAATAACTTCTCCCGGTCTGGGCGGAACGGGAGGGTAAGTCACACTCTTACTGACTAAAACCCACCCGTGTTCCTTCCGTTGCATGTGTTGCCTGGGGCCTTGGTTACCCTTTACGATTTTCCCACGACCCCGGCAGGCATCGGCCCTATTGGACCCCTACACTTGTGCTGACATCTCTTTGAGGCGCGCGTGGAATTCAACGCGCCGACTCCACAGGGGTGCCTTGGTTTTGCCAGAGGGTAAAGCTCTTTATAATACACCTGTAACATAAAGTGTCGAGTTATGTAGATAGAGATGTCTGTATCTTTAACTCGACACTACTTGAAGATACAAGCGCTGAACGAGCGTATACTTATCTAGTCTCTTAACTCTATGTTTATGATAATTTGGCGGAGTTCAGTAAAACATACAGAAAATACGTTTTTGACACCTTAATGTCAAATACTGCTGAAAATCGCAGAATTTCATGACCGCCGAAATCATAATTATGACGGAACCGCTGTTCTAGGAAACTGCGGCTTAAGCGGTTGGCGAATATTTCGATTACTGCTACTCAAGTGGATTAAGTTAATACCCCTTACACGCTTCGAAAAAAATAAACAACTGAAACAGTTTGAAATTATTCGATGAACAGAACACAAATATAAAAAATAAACTCATTTTATTTATTTTCCCAAAACGAACTCGTGTTAATTCACTCATACAAAATACATACTCCATTTCCGCAAATAAAAAACGCATCATAAAATTAATAGTAGCGTAAAAATAACGGTACGGAGTGTTACCGTGTGAACTGGCTTTAAAATACTCGTAATATTATTATAGGCGCGTTTACACTGCACTAAACTGGGGCTGATCAATGACGGCCGTTGTTAAAGTTACCAGTGCTGCGACTCGATTCTTAACCTTTCGATAACGAATCGAAAAGATTGCGATTGTGTTCTTTCTGTTGAGCCGCTTGAATTCTCGATTACTGAAGGTTTAGAGTGGTAATTTTCTGAACTTTTCTTTATACGTTGTAAGTCTGAAAAGCTCTTGAACTGACATGGTTTCAGTCCATTCCTTGATGTTTCTGATTCTAGAAGATTGCGATTGTGTTCTTCCTGTTGAGCCGCTTGAATTCTCGATTACTGAATGTTTAAAGTGGTAATTTTCTGAACTTTTCTTTATACGTTGTAAGTCTGAAAGCTCTTGAACTGACATTGTTTCAGTCCATTCCCTGATGTTTCTGATTCTAGAAGATTGCGATTGTGTTCTTCCTGTTGAGCCGCTTGAATTCTCGATTACTGAAGGTTTAAAGTGGTAATTTTCTGAACTTTTGTTTATACGTTGTAACGCTGAAAAGCTCTTGAACTGACATTGTTTCAGTCCATTCCCTGATGTTTCTGTTTCTAGAAGATTGCGATTGTGTTCTTCCTGTTGAGCCGCTTGAATTCTCGATTACTGAAGGTTTAGAGTGGTAATTTTCTGAACTTTTCTTTATACGTTGTACGTCTGAAAAGCTCTTGAACTGACGTTGTTTCAGTCCATTCCCTGATGTTTCTGATTCTAGATATTTTCTTTTTAAACTGTTTTTGCCTTTTATGATATTGTAAAAATACTCATATGATTGCAAAATAATTCCTACAGTCATCATCTGCCTAGCCTTTACCCAACTGTGTTGGGTCGGCTTCCAGTCTTACCGGATACAGCTGAATACCAGTATTTTACATGGAGCGACTGCCTATCTGACCTCCACAACCCAGTTACTGGGTAGCACGATACCTCTTGCTAAGACTGGTTGTCAGACTTTCGAGCTCCTAACGACCCGTAACGACTGTCAAAGATCTACAAATGGCAGTCGGGACCAACGGCTTAACGTGCTTTCCGTGGCACGGAGGGGTCTTGTTATGTAAAGATGGTCACCCATCCACGGACCAACCGCGGCAAGCGGCAAAATAATTCCTACAGTATTCCTTAAATTATAAATATAGATGAAACTATACAAATATTGAGCATCAAAACTAGGCATGGTGTCTAACTGAATCAAACTTCTGCGATCATTCTCATGTAATGTTTTATCACTGCTTCGAATTCACACCTAACAGTGACTTTGCATATAACATCGAGGACAAAATCCAGAATATTGAGCTCAGACATCAAAGTGAGAATTGGATTTTGCATAAAGTTTTACCAGCTAACCTCTGAAGATAGATATATCTGGGCCACACCAATACTTACAGATATAATTGTAGACCCTGTCCCATTGTATAAAAACACCTCAAATTATACAATTTTAACTAGGTAGGTCAATTCATCTCCAATCTTAACCCGAAATTCTATCCGCATTATGGTTATTCAAATCGCTTTAAAAAGGTTTAGTCCAGGTAACGGTTTCAAATGAATATTTATGAGTATTATGTAGGGTACTCGTTATTTTTACACGCCCGTCGAGCTTTTCAATACTTAACAGTTACGAAAAGGTCTGTTTCTTTGCGTAAGTAACTGATTCTTTTGTTTTTTTATGTTTGTGAGGAGAATACGTCACCATTTTGCGTTTTTGAAAATAAAAGAAATTCTCATTCTTTCTACGAATATCAAGTACTTATCTTGTTAAATTTTGTTCAAAGTTAAATGTCTTATAACGTTTTAAAATAGAACGGCATTAGTATTAATTCCACATCGTAAGGACTACCCTTTTTTTTTGGGTGAGAAATCATCAAATAACTTCTCCCGCTCTGGGCGGAGCGGGAGGGTGTGTCAGACTCTTACTGACTAAAACCCACCCGTATTCCTTCCGTTGCCTGTGTTGCCAGGGGCCTCGGTAACCCTTTAGTACCTCCCAGCGACCCCGGCAGGCATCAGCCCTAGTGGACCCCTACACTTGTGCTGATATCTCTTTGAGGCGCGCGTGGAACAGCGCCGTCGTCGACCCGGGCCTGGTTCTTACCGGACGGTGAGCTACCCATTGCTCATCGTCCGCAAGCTCGCGCCTACGGTGGCCGGAAATCCGAACGATGTGGAATTAATACTAATGCCGTTCAATTTTTTTTGCCGTTCTGCCGCACATCCTGTTTAAAGACCGTGCCCTTAGCGTAGGAAATAGTCACCAAAATTATAGACATTTATTACTACATCACTGTACGTTATTAATTTTGATTCAATGCCTTTTTGAATGATAATGTTAGATGATAAATGATATTTATTTCTGTAAGTTTAAAAAAACACTTTTACACGTCAAAAATAACTTATGTTTTAAAACTAGATGAGTTCTGTGTTTCCAATCTGACTACTCTGAGAAGTAAGATCGAAATAAACTCGGAGGTCAGAGTCTCTTTTAAAGTCCAGACATAATCTTGGTCAGGCCATTTGAGAACCATGCAGGTGAGATCTAAGATGGTCTTTTGAGGAAAGTACCACACAGATTTGAGAACATCATTAGTATTCATTCTCCATCTTGGAGCAGTGATCCGAACATCCCGTTTAAAGGTCGAGTACGAGCCCTTCGCATAGGAATCAGTAGCCATGTAATAATACCTACATCTGAAACGTTATTAATTTGAACTCTATGCTCTGTCTCTCTCTGACACAGCTCAGCCTCTCTGTCTCCCGGGTGTCGTATGAACCGATAAGGGAAACTGCCTGTCAACTGGCGGTTATGCCCTTATTCTCCGAAGATGCTGTGCGTGTGGCAATCTGTGGAACAGTTTAAGATGTTCCGACTTGGACGATATTGGTTTATATGGGACTAGTTTTTTATTAATATTAGTACAAATTGTTGTGTTCCTAGTGACCCGTACCCACTTCACACGGGTGCAATGAACTGATGTAGCGACATGTTACGACATCGAGAATTCTGTGTTTTTTTTATCTAAGTGTAATATTAACTTCTAGAGGAATGAATCCAAACTCAAACTCAAAGCATTTATTTCAATTAAATTAATTACAAGCACTTTTGAACTGTCAAAGAATTGGTCAGTTAGTCATAAAATTGAAGCTAGTTGCCCATTCCAAAACGTAGATCTCTATGGAGAATAACGGGCAAGAAACTCCATGGACGTATTTTTAAATCAAGATATCACAAATCCTGGGTATATTATTCTTGTTGCTTTGTTATGTAAGAACAATGTAAAAATAAATAAATTAAAAACAATTCAGAATATATGATTAAAAGATTATAAATAAGCTGTGGCAGTTAGGAGATGACACAGTTGCAACTGCCGGCGCCCGTTCACGAACATGACGCGTGGATCAGCACCATTCAGCTCAACCATTTTGAAGGAAACCGAATGATTTAACACACTTAAGGTTTATGTGTATTGTACACATACACTTTCCGGAATTAATTATTTAAATTATTGTGAAAATCGCATTGAAACCCATAGAGTAGAAGATTCGTAGCAGCAGAACTATATTTCGGCCACAGAGAATGCGTTCTCGACACGGTTGCCCACCAGACACAACACCCGTCTGGTCGGAAGATCCTCTTTTTCTATGGAGGATGAGAGAACTTTACACCCTGTTCCTCATTACCTCCATAAATTTATATAAACAAAAATCTATTATTATGAAAGATCATCACTTGAGAACAGCTCGACCGATTTGGCTGATTAATTTTTGTTTTATTTGTAATTGTCAGGAAATGGTTTGTATGAAAGAAAATTAAACTACTCGAGATAGAAACATTAAATTCACCCTGGCGACGCTGGGCGCGAACAGCTAGTGGGTAAATTAAGTATTTAGTATTTTTTAGACATAACATAATTATAACATATACATGTAGGATGCAATTCGAATGAATGCATCAAAAAGTACAACGCAGCTATGAGTGAAAGAGAGAGTGTGTCATTTGTCAGACAATGCAGGAGGCTAGAAGATGGTGACCTTGCGAGTAACAACGTAATGTTGATGTTATAATTGAAAAATAAAGGAAGTTCCAAGTTTTGGTTCCGATCATCCTTTCCTATATACATATGTATATTTCTTTAACATCGACAGTGGCTAAAATCTTAGAAAAACTTTAAAAATACCCGACTCGAATAAAATAAATTCTATTAAAGGTTTACTGCACAAGTGTACAAATAACTTGGCTACAAAAACTTTACTTTTAATCATCCGTCGCAGTGTCTTCGTGTTGCTCGGAAAACTACTGCTTGAAAGGATTAACAAAAAAAAAGCAACTACTAGTTTCAATGTCCAAGTTTTTTTGCTGTCCTTTCTAATTAAAATAAAATATTTATTTTGTTGAAGTTTATTTTAGTTTAGAAAATACAGATTAGGCTAACTGTTTAAAGATACCTTAGATTAAAGATACTTAATTTAGTCAAATCTAAATGATTAAGCCTTAATCATTTAGATTTCATTACTTTAATTAAAGAAGTATAATGTCTTTTAATACTGAAGGCGCTAGGCGTAGGAAATGTCGCCTTTTTGATATACCGGCTTACCTAGCAGATACACGTCAAAAAGGTCACATCTCCAATTAACTCTGTTATGTAATTCAGACAAGTGGCACATATTCCATGTTTCAGGTACATCCCTATAATCCAATCAGGTATCTACTCGTGGAGATACCTATGTACATTTTCAGATTTTATCGGCTCGTATAATTAAATTTCGCGAAAGATTTACAGAATATCTTGATCAAGCTTTCAGACATTGTAATAAAATTAATTAGAATTTGTAATCTTGTAATTATCTTATCATTTTTAAGTAATATAATGATTTATTTACATAACCAAATTACAAGATGATTATAAACATTAACTAAATTAAATTAAAACTATGTAAAGCCTAAAAAAACCGGCCAAGTGAGAGTCGGACCACGCACAATGAAGGGTTCCGTAGTTGGGATTACTTGGGACGAATTTATTCCAAAAACAAACTTAACATTGTAGTTAAAAAACCTGTTCTCCCATACATCGATATATGCCACGGTCAATACTCCAACTGCAAATTAAGGTTGGTCGACTACTCGTCGTTAACTTGTAAAGCTTACGTAACCGTGATAGTTTTTCTTTTAATTTCATTATATGTACTACTGCCATGAATTTTTTCACATCTCCATAAACAACCATTTAGATGGATTTTTTATTGTCAAGTGTCCCCCTCAGGCGGGGGGGGGGGGGGACACTTGACTCTAACAAAAATTTGCACTTTAATGCTTCATATTACGCAAGTGGATCCTTGAATCGATAAGCGGAGTAAGTGTGAAAAGACCTGCAATATTTTTGAACGGTCTATCTAACGACAACATTTTTAAACAATAATCCTTTATTGTTAGGGAACTTGGGAACTTTCTCATCGAATTACTCGAACTGCTCCAGAAGGCCTACAGCTTAAAAAACAGTAAGTACCATCTTAATGATTCTTAAGCCGTAAGTTTTCTGACCAAAGTCCACACGAGAACATAAAATTAAGCAGTATCTTGTGCCTGTAATGTATGCCCATGTCCATGGATTGGTTTCCTCATTGAGTCCTTCAAGTAGACCGTTGTAGGTACGTGGGCTATGGCGGCCGTCGCTGGTCATTCCATTCAGTCCAGCTCCCTCCAGAACCAAATAAGGTTTCCTGGTCTGTTCAGAACATTTGCAAAACATCTGAGCGACCCGAGGGTTTCAGTTCTAATTTGGGTGACCCTTATGCATTCAAAGAACACATGCGTGACGGTTTCCTCAGCCTCCATGCATTCTCTGCACAGAGGACTGTCCATTATGACTATTGTGTGGATGTGTTTGTTTAGCGAACAGTGCCCCGTGTTGGTCCCCGCCACCAGGTGCAGGCCGACCTTGTCTAGGCGTAATATGCGCCTGGTCAGCCTGCTATCCAAGGATGGCCCTAATTAGACTACTGGAGCCACATCTTTCTTCAACCCCACTCGTCATTTATCAGATATCAACGTAAGCCTCCATACGAAGTGTAATTTTGATATATTTCCGACACTCCCTAACTTTTTACCTAAATAAGAAAAATGTCCTCATTCGCCGTGATTTATTTGTGACAGAAACTATTTTTGTATGCGATAGAAAAATAGTCTGCTTTTAACCAATTACGGAGGCCAAAAGAGGGTTATGATTTTCGACAAGTACCTCTAGTGATCTTGAGTTTCTATCTACGTAGTGATCATGGGTTTCTCAGATTATATGTTTGATCAATGTGTTATGATAATAAACAAAAAAAAAATAAAAATGCTTATTTTGTATTTCGGATAACATTACTGAAGAATTTTCTTTTGATGGTGGATAATATGATTTTATTCTTGCTAAAACATCGTGCTTCGTGCTTAGCTATTTTTGCATCCTTAAATCCAGTTATTATTTTAACAGTCTTCATGTAAATTGTAATGAATGATTGAATGAAAGAAAACTATTATTTGTTAAATACTGGTATATAGACTGCCACGGATACTGACAAAGTATTTTAGTTATTAGTAATTAATTGTTTGTTTATTTTACTTCGATGGTCCTAGTTTATCATTTGTGACTGAGTTACAGCTATAGCTATATGTAAGCGGGAGGCTTTTATTTAGGTATTAAGTTCTGTTTACGTTTTTATTTCTGCTTGAGTCTAGTATTAGGTGTTTTTTTATATTGGTGTGCCAGCTGACATATGGCTAATAATTTAATGTTTTGTGTTGCGCATAGTGTAAATTATTTTGCATACTATTGTATAGAACCCACCTTTTTTTCTTACTAACAGACAGTTGTGTTGCTGGGGAGTTTGTTGCGCCACTTCTTCTTCCCAGCTAAAGCACTAGGAAGTGGTGAAGGGTGGGCGTTTCTCACTATTTTTCACACGAGCAGTAATTTTAGGCCGCAATATATAACATGTTCTCTCTGAAATGTATCACACTATAAATTATAATTATAGAATAGAATAGAATAGAATAGAATACTCTTTATTATGTACACCATAAAAATTACAGATACAAATGTTGAAATTTTACAAGGGGTGACACAATGGGCGGTCTTATCGCTAAAAGCGATCTTTTACAGACAACCTTTGGATGGATTAAAGGGGGAGGAGAGACAATACAGCAGGTAGTCAGTGGTGTACCAGTTACATATACAATTAAAACTTTCATCATTACGCGATTACAGGATTGAATACCACAGTGTATTTAATATTGATAAACATAGAGAATCAAACAATACAAGTGTTAAATACCACAATATATATAGATCCACAGCAGTATATCAATGTATACGCCGGTCTCGTAAAGACTAACAAGCAAGAAAGAAAGAAAACTTTTTTATTTGTGACACGCATAATAAATATCGGGCCCTATCTGAATACCAGCACTGCGGTATTTATTTTTTAAATATCGCAGTATTATGCTCAGATAGGAGCCTTTTTGGCGCCGCACGACGTCGTTTTTATTTATTTTGTTTGTTGTTTTTTGTTTAATCAAACAAATATGTAAATTTTATTACTTTTAAATGCTCCTTTTTACTTTTTGTATTTCTTGTGCATGTCCCAAATAAAATGTTTTTCTTTCTTTCATTCAAATACAAAAATTAAAAAAAAATCATTTAAAACTAAAGAACAATGCCCACTTCCCATAGATTTAAAAACCTGATAATGAAAGTTAATGTATAGGTATGAGGTAAGTATAGTAGAAAGATTACCTATAAGTTTAGACAATAATGTCTTATAGTCATTTTTACGATTTAAACGCTACGAAGACCAAAAAATATTAATGTTACTTTTTACTGAAATATGTTGGGTCGCCAACACATTTCAGTACATACTTACATACATAGGTACCTATAACATAGGTACCACCTGATGAACAAAACGGGAAAAACAAATAAAACACTATGTTAAAGTAAAATGGTTTATTAATTATCATAATTTTCATCTAAATCTCTTATAACTACGTCATCCAGAAATTCTGCTGGAGCAGAGATATTTTCTTGATACCTAGCCCATCCAAAGTACCACACTAATGTCATGACGTGAGCGCAACATCCTATGGTCGGTCGACCTACCAAACAATCGCAAAACTGTCAAATGTCAAAAAGAAACGGTTTCACTCGTGCGAACATACATGCTGCATGATTAATTTATTTAATTATTTTTTGTTCATAATTAATCTTTATTATACACAGACGAATAAAAAAGCACTCACTAATTAAATAAAATGTAAAATAATGTATAAAAGTCAGAAATAGAGTTGGAAAAAGTCAAGTAGCAGTGTGTAAAATGGAACGTCGTAAAAATGGGTAGTTGAGATGCATTCATGGTAATTGAGATGCGTTCAAAACATGGTAAAAGGTTACCCTTGACGTAGAGTAAGCAGTAAGAAAAAATAAAAAATATTTTTTTCCTGCGTTTCTTTTAACATTGTGATAAGCGTAATTAATATACAATTAAATTAGCTGAATTTTAAGATTTATTTCATTTCTACACATAGTCAGGTGAAAAATGGTCATCCTTCTTTGTTCGATTAAAAAAATGCAAAAAAAATAAAAAATTAGAACGACTTATGCAACGCCAAAAAGACTCCACTACACTACTTCTGCCTCGTTGGTCCAGTGGTCGCAAGCTCTACTGCTGAGCATGAGGTCCTGGTTTGATTCCCGGTCGGGCAAAATGTTATTGGATATTTCCTTCTAGAAGCTGGAGTCTGGATTTGAGCCCGGTTGATGGCAATAGGCTCGCCCCCTATTAAATGGGACTCAAACATAACTGGCGAAATATGGGTGTACTATAGGTACACCTTTGCCTAGCCTTTCGGGGAAGACTGGGGTAATGTTATGTTATGTAGAAAAACACCACCTCAACATTTGCGAAGAAACGAGTCTTAGTTTTAAACTTTAGCCAATAATTGTGCGCAAGATATTAGGAATCAGCCATTGAAGGCTCGTGCAGACAGGCGCGACGCAAACTATTTCTACAAAAAGTTTCACGAAAATTGTTCTATGGCTGGCGCGTCTGTCTGCACGAGCCTTAAAACATCGAAATACGTAGCTGCCATATACCGCATTGCGAAAAAATAAAAGACGTCTGAATTTCTCCATATTATGAGAATAAAAGGCTTGTTCTACATAATCCTCAAAGGTTACCCTGCAAGCCTGAACAGATTACCATCTTCACCGAAACGGGTTAAGTGATATACGAAAGCGGGTACCTATCTAATTAGCAAGGGTTCTTCTACCCTTAAAAGATTTATTTTAACAATGCTGTGTTGTGACGTATACCTATTTTACTTGTCCGCTCCCCGGGATTTAAAAAAGGTCCAGGAAAATACCTTTCTTTAGTACCTAAGTATATACCGTATAAGACAATGTATGCCCGTTTTCATTAGGGGGAAACATCGGATGCTGCTGATATAGGGGGAAACATCGGATGCTGGTGATATTAAAGGTTAACTAAAGTCGAATTATTAATTCACAGGTAATCTGACATGTGCTAGATGTCACTTTGTGTAATAAAATGGTCACATTTATTGTAATGGTGATCGTTTAGTTTGATCGATTTTTATAAGTGTAAAATAAAAGTATAGAATACAATAAATATGACCATTTTATTACACAAGTGACGGCTAGCACAAGTCAGATTATTTCAGTGAATTTATAATGCCACTTTAAGGCGCTGACAAGACCCAATTGACCAAAATAGCCTTCTCTTAAGAAAAAAAATTGCCAAATCTGTATAGTTTGTGGTAGCGGAAAAAATATATGTTAATTTTGAACATATTTCCCAGAACTTGGTTGTTACAAAAACACGTTTAAAAAAAAAATGTCGATACAAACTAACGTTAAACTAACCTCTTATCTTGAGTTCCAAACCAAAATATCTGTATTAAATATCAACATACGTTACATATTTAATTAATAATAAGAACGTCTTATTTGAATGCAGAACTTGGTTGTTTTTTATTTTCGATTACTCAACTAAATTTTGGGTAAATAGATAATTGCTTCATATTTTGCAATAAATTATAAGCGTTGTGTCATCACGCTTCTCTTTCTTTTCTATGCAGTCTGACAGTGACCGTGGTTTAGGTGTTGTCAGCGTCTTAACTAAGTTCTTTTAAATGCGTTAGATAAGAAGGATATCACACTACTTATAGTGAGGGGATCGGGGCGTGTATTTGCGTATCGAAATATTCACGCTCCGATGAATCGCAAATGTATCGATAGAAAATTGCGCTCTTGACATCGTTATTTTATATTCTTAAGAGTCTACAATACCTCAAATTGCTTAGCATGATCCTCCGTTATATCGAAAATACTGCAGCATTAACTGAAGCAAATATATGGTAAAGTTGAGGATTTTTGTTAAGCTACTATCTGTGACGAAAACACGATTCTATAAAATTTTCCGGACAGAAAAAACAATAAGTTATCTCAAAACTCTTCTAGTGAATCTGTCAGAGTTCCGTATCCGCGGCTCATCCGCAATCTGTTCGTGTCGGTGTGACTGATCCTTGAGTGAAATTGTACGTAGTTGGTAGTTTTAAGGTTAGTTTTTACAAGAGTATTTTTATATTAGCAAGCACTTCTCGCCATCAAACTAGAAAGTTTGGCGAGTTACATTGTAAAAACAACAAATAATGTATGTTTGAGAATTATAAAAAAAAAAACCGAACAACAAACCGCTAGTATTCAAAAAGTACCTCAAAATAGATAATGAAAATTTGCATAATTACTGAACTAAATTTAAAGCAGATACTGTTTCTTTTTGAATTACCTTTATTTTCATCATTTAAAGAAATTACCTAAACTATCGGTGCCTTGGAGCCTTCGGTATTATGGACTCTTAAGCTCGTAACATGATCACAAATATACCTATTGAGTCAAAGTAAGTGCGAATTTATGAGGTGTATTTTATTGAAATTTTAGTAGGTAAGTCGTTTAAATTATTTATGCGTCTCGAAAAGCCAAGCCATGAGTATATTCACAAACAGCGTGCAGCGTTACAGTAATTAATTTAACTAAAAGCTAAAAGTCAAAATAAGGTGACTTGCAACAGATTAAAAATAAAAACTCGCTGTGTTAGATGCTAGCTCAGCCTAACTAATATTCCTGCGAACGACTGCAGCAAACCTAATTAAGCCTGTGAAAGCACGATTTCAGGTCGCGGCTTCAGAATTATCTACACACTCGTTTTCCTTTATAGAATGAGCAGAAATGCAGACGGTATAATCAGCCCTAGTTTCTGGAGCATGCAGAGTTTACAAAATTGTCTGAATTTTGAGGATACAAGTATCTGAAATTAAATACATGTAAGATCGTCAGGATTTACTCTGTTAGATTCGACATCATTTAGGTAGAAGATGGGATTAGTGCAATGAAAACACACTGGGTGCGATACACAGCGTTTATTAAAATCACAAATAAAACAATAACAAAAAAATACAATTAACAGAATAACTGAGCACAACGAATCGAGTACAGTTCCGCGACATCTTAACTCCGCTGCGATCAGACACTGAATATCCTTGACGTGGGCTAAGCCCCGCGCGACACCGATTCGGTGTAAAACAATAGAAAATCAATTGTGTCTCATTAGCTGTCCTTGACCGATTCAAACTTCACGACTCTGTAGAAGCGCGCTGTAGGTGTGAGTTTAGTAGATTACCCGATGTCGCCAGTTGGCGAGCTTTTTTTTTATTTTTGTAAGCGAAATTTTCAAATAACTTCTCCCGCTCTGGGCCGAGCGGGAGGGTGTGTCAGACTCTTACTGACTAAAACCCACCCGTATTCCTTCCTGTTGCCTGTGTTGCGGGGGCCTCGGTGACCCATTAGTACCTTCCCGCGACCCCGGCAGGATATACATACTGGTTGCATTGATAAACTTTCTTTTTCAAGTCGGGATTTTTTTAAGTTGTTATTAATTTAACACTACAACGAATAAATGCCCTCAGTAGGTAATAAAAAGAAGGGAAAATCAAAACTCTTATACAACACTAACAAGATGGATGCATCATTCTCTATGACAATTACAAACTGAACAATTTATTCAGTAATAATATTTTTTTTTTGGATGGGAAATCTAACTTATCCCGCTCTGGGCGGAGCGGGAGGGTGTGTCAGACTCTTACTGACTAAAACCGACCCTTTAGTACCTTCCCGCGACCCCGGCAGGCATCGGCCCTAGTGGACCCCTACACTTTTGCTGACGACATCTCTTTAAGGCGCGCGTGGAGCACAACGCGCCGGCGCCGTCAACCCGGACCTGGTCCTTACCGGACGGTGAGCTACCCATTGTTCATCGTCCGCAAGCCCGCGCCTAAGGTGGCCGGAAATCCGCCCGGGATTCCCGACGCCCAGGGCGTCTCCTGCGGCGGCTAGGGGCGAGAGGGCGCGAAATTTGGCGATTCCTTTCGTGTCCGTACCAATGACCGGATCCGACATACACAATAATAATATCAGCATGTAGGTAATTGCGATATTGCAAGGGATACTCCTCTTAAAAATGGATTGGACTCTAGCATTGATTAAGTACAGTTGCCGGCATTTATCTTGAGCTCTGATCCTTAATTACTTTAAGCGATTTAGGACCTTACTCCTGAGAAAATACGACGCGCACACTAACCCCCACCACTCCGCCGAGAGCTCAAGTTAAATGCCGGCAACTATACTTACCTACAACGTAAGGTCACTCAGATCACTTGGTTTCTGAATTGAGAATTTAAAGAAGAAGATAACTTGTCCAACTCTATTTTACATTCCTTCTATGCGGACCGCAAAATTTTAAATTTCTTACGTTTTTGCAAATAAATTTTGAACTTCACGGGCCTTCACCTTAATTTAAGCAGAGTTTGACAACTTCTCAACTTTATTCAAAGTCTCAATTCAGAGACTGGCGATTTCAAATGCCTTAATATTTTCAACTTAATGTAGTCTTTGGAAAACTGTTGGTTAATAAGTATTAGGCAGATAGGTTGGGAAAGCGCCACCTAGGACTTCAATTATTGATTGATGGATTGTTTGGTTTTGGATGATTGGTTTGGCTTATTTTTAAATGGCGCAACATTATGCTGAGATCGGAGCCTTTTGGCCTTGTACAGGACTTTTAGTTTTTATTTTACTTTGTTTTCGTTTTTATTTTCATGTTTCTATGACGATTTTTTAGGGTTCTGTAGTAAACAAGGAACCCTTACAGTTTCGCCATGTCCGTCTGTCCGTATGTCTGACCCCGCTGTAGCTTAGGGACGCTTAGTACCTACTAGAAATCTGTAATGTGGCATAGATCAATTCTTCAACTGATAATTTAAGTTGGTCGTCTATTACTCGCTAACTTGTAAAGCCCACTTAGCTGTAAAAGGGAAAAGGAAAACTATCACAGCTAAGTAGAGTAATAGTTGAGCAACTTAAATTTGCAGTTGGAGAATCGACCGTGGCATATATCGATGTATGGGAGAACATGTTTTCCAACTTCAATGATATGTTTGTTTTTGGGATAAATTCATCCCAACTTCCCAACTTTGGAACCTTCATTATGCGTGGTCCGACATCCACTTGCCCAGTTTTTTAGTTAATTTTGTGATCTCCTTTGCGATTCCCAATAAATACTTTTTCCTTCTTTCTTATGAAAGTAATACTGCAATCACCGCAGTCAGTCCGTGTGAACTTCTAGAATAAACCACGACTGAATTAAAAGCCGATCGTTATAGAAAAAGAAAGGCTTGTTAAAACTAGTATTCAGACGACTTAAGACAGTTAACACAGGGAAATGAAAAGAAATAAAACTGTTCATAGGTCTTTTGAAACTATTTTGCCATTCGCTTTAAGAACTAGTCACACTATTTCCTGCCAAAGTACAGTCGAATAACGAGTTTGGTATACACGCAAAAACATTAATATTTCCACTAAACTGCCAATATTATTTTTTATTTTGTGCGTTTATGTATTTACTTATATATACTTTACTATACACTACAAAAAAATAACAAAAATAAATCAAATACTACAAAATATACAATTAAATTAAATTAAATTGTTTATTCTGTAAATAGGATATCAAAATCACTTTTACACGTCATATTAAAAAAAGAATTAAAAAATAAGCTAGATGGAGTCGACATTTCCTATCTGACTACCCCTGAGAAGAAATGGCGAAACAAACTCAATGGGCGGCTTTATCGCTTTCTGCGTTCTCTTGCAGGCAAGTTGGTTGTGCTTGGCAGCGTTTTAAGCTTAAGACAAACTTAAAAGAGTGATGAAAAAAACTTGACTTCGCAGCACGCTCACCATATCGTATAAAAGTAGTCGATAGTCAGATGCTTGTATACCAATCTGTTAGTTTGACTGACCTTGGAAAAAATACGTGAAAACAAATTCTAGTGTAGAAACTAGTGCAGGATTTTGCTTTCGGTCAAAAACCGATTCAACGAAACATGTACCACCAAAAACTGTTGTAGATGTGAAAGGATTCGTTACAAAACTAGGACACTACCGCGAATCACGTTTCACAGAATTTCATAACCATTTCGTGTACCTATAATACACCCACATTTTGCCAGTTATGTTTCAGTCCCACATAGTAGGGTGAGCCTATTGCCTTCCAACGGGCACAGATCCGAATTCACCGGATTTCATTTTCATCAGTTTTTTTTTTAACGTTATGTGTTGGTTCTATTTGGTTAGGTATATGTAGTCTATTTATTCTTATACTAATAATAAAATAATACTTTATAGAGAAAAGATTTGATTTTTTGTTTGTTTGTTTGTAATGGTTAAACTCAAAAACTACTTAACTGAATTAAAAAAATATTTCACCTATAAAAAGCTACATTATCAGCGAGTAACATAGGCTATTTTTTATTTAATTAGAGGTCCCTACAAAAATTGCAATAATATAACCCAAGGTATCAAAAATGTTCCTATAAAAGTGCGTTGCAAAAACTATTGATGATACATAAAATACTACTATGTACTACAAGTTTATAGTACTCATAATCACCCACAAAAAATTTCGCGAGGCTATATGTTTTTTGTTTTTTTTTTTGAGGGTGGGAAATCATCAAATAACTTCTCCCGCTCTGGGCGGAGCGGGAGGGTGTTTCAGACTCTTACTGACTAAAACCCACCCGTATTCCTTCCTGTTGCCTGTGTTGCCAGGGGACTCGGTGACCCATAAGTACCTTCCCGCGACCCCGGAGGCTATAATGTCTGACTCCTATAATAATAATTAAGTCCCATTGTTTGTTCAAATTAGTCCATCAAAACACGGGAAGAATCGAAAGAATCGTATCACGATATTAATCCTTATCCAACTAAATAGTTTCATAGTTAAGGTTGTTTATACACGTAAATTCCGCCTTAAATTGTTCGAATCAGACCTTTGGTTTAGGAATTACGTTTTTTTTTTTTTTGGATGGGAATTCATCAAATAACTTCTCCCGCTCTGAGCGTAGCGGGAGGGTGTGTCAGACTCTTACTGACTAAAACCCACCTGTGCTCTTTCCGTTGCCTGTGTTGCCAGGGGCCTCGGTATCCGTTTTGGACTTATGTTTTTTTTTTTTTAGAAGTTACGATGGGAATAAAAATGCTAAAAGTAAGAAAAATGCCGCGGAGTGAGCGAACAGGTCCTACGCTTAGTCTATTCGTTACCTACACGTTTTATTTTTTGTGGATTAACACATAGGATTTACTACTTTGAATCCCGATAGTACGTTCCTGTGGGATATTTTCCGACATTCACGCGGGCGAAGTCGCGGGCTTCTGCCCAAGACTTCGTCCTCCTGGATGGATGGATGTCAACTATACCAGGAACATATTCTATGACACTCAACAAAAGTGTAGCTTGACTACTGTGTGCTAATGAAAGAATAAGAAACTTTTAACAAATAAATAAAAAAACAGGCCAAGTGCGTGTCGGATCACGCACAATGAAGGGTTTCGAAGTTGGGACTACTTCGGATAAATTTAACTCAAAAACAAACTCAACGTTGTAGTTGAAAAACATGTTCTCCCATACATCGATATATGTCACGGTCAATTCTCCAACTGCAAATTTAAGTTAGTCGACTATTACTCGTTAACTTGTAAAGCCCACATAACTGTGATAGTTTTTTTTTTCAATATTTTATTTAACCACTTTGTTGGCGTAATTAATATGTATTCCTATGCCAAATTACAGCTTTTTAGTTCTAAGCGTCTCTGAGCTACAGCGGGGACAGACAGACAGACGGACAAGTGGCGGCGTGGGACATAATTTGTTTACTCCGGAACCGCGTTCCTGAAAAGACAGTGGACAATCAAAATCATATTACGATAAAAAAAAAGAAAACAAGTCAGAACAAAATCAGGAGAGTTATAATAAGCCTTATTTACAAGCCTGTTGTAGATAATTAAATAAACAGGTGAGCAATATAACAAGATAAGGAGTAATAAAGGAGCATAATTTAAACCAATAAGTATGAAATATGACTGCTATGTATTACATTCACCATTTTACATCAATCTTAATAAATATTGCAGGTTATTTCCATCGTTCATTCGTTATTCATAGGAAACAGCATACGAATACGGTTTTGAGGCGGCATCATCCAATAGCACTTTGATTACTATTGCATAAATTCGGTTTGTATAGTGGGTTAAACATTGTATTGTGGTGGGACATTCGTTTCCATAAAATTCTAATGAGAATGGTGATTTAATGTGAGAGGAAACGCCGGGAGGTGACGCCCTAGAAGACAAATGACCTTATGGCAAGTGACCTTATTGGTGGTGTTCCTCAGAAAATTTAGGTGAATAGTACACGCAACGGCGTGCGTGTATGCCTACGAGGATAATTGCGTAACACAATTACAGTAGCAATATGTTTCATTTTGACAGTTCAACAACATTCATTGCTTTATTTACAATATTGAGCAGACAAATTTTTCGAACATATGAAGCAATGGATTAGCAAAATCATTCATTGATAGAGAGATACGCAATTAGGGTGCACATGTATGAACGTAAACTAAGCAAAAGGAGTATGTAAGGGTCGTAGGAGGTGGCGCTCTGCATGGGAAGGCGTGAGTTTAAGTTATGTTTTATGGGTTCAATGTCTTTTTAACCCCCGACGCAAAAACGACGGGGTGTTATAAGTTTGACGTGTTTGTCTGTGTGTGTGTTTATGTGTGTGTATATGTGTGTGTCTGTCTGTGGCATCGTAGCTCCCGAATGCATGAACCGATTATGATTTTGTTTTTTTTTTGTTTGAATGGCGACTTAATCGAGAGTGTTCTTTGCTATGATTCAAGAAAATCAGTTCAGTCGTTTGAAGATTATCAGCTCTTTTCTAGTTGATATTTACCTCACTCACAAACATACAGCGCAGGTATCGTGTTTGGGCTCATTGTACTGGTCTCAATAAATAGGTTATAGCTAGATGGTGATCAGGGTCTGATGATGGAGAAGAAAAGATAAAATATGAGGGTAAACTAGTAAGTACTACTTTGGGAAAACTACCTACAGGGGCGCAGATTTCGGCGAGATACGTATCGATGGCAGCGTGTCTGACCTACTAGTAAAATATAAAGTTTAAAAATAGGTAATAAAAATTAAATTTAAAATTTAAAAATCCCCCGACACTAACAAAAACGTCTAATAAGTAACAAAATAATACGTATTGGGCTCTTTCAGTTTAATATAAATTTAGGTAATATTTTGAGCCAAACGTCGTCTAGTCGGGGGCGGCTAAAGAAAACGTCAAACAGACGTGGCTTATACCTAGCAATAATGAATGTATGCTATTGTAGAAAAAATAGGCGCTGTTAACTTCCTATTTTCATTAGCCGTCCCCCGACTCGACGGCGCTTGGCTCAAAATATTACCTAAATTTATTTATTTATTGTTACTTTTTAGATGTTTTTGTTAGTGTCGGGGGATTTTTAAATTTTAAATTTGTTTTTTTTTTTTTTCAAAAATATATGTGATACAAGAACTTAAAAAGAGAAAATATTATCAATTACAAAGTTTCTTTCGATCTGTAAACATAAAATTTTACTTCACTGATGGATACAAAAGTCACAGAGAATTTATTCCAAGCAGAGCTCATCAACCGTAACCAACAAACAACAAATGAGCGAGTTTGCTCATTTGTACATACACGCATTACATAGGTACTTCAATAGTTCAGTAAGATTGCGCAATAAGACCTCTAATGAACGAAAGTTCGCAGAAGTACTAACAATTCCCTTAAACAAGCGTTTCTTTGCCGAGACATACTTATAAAAGAGCAGGTCTGCTCCTAAAAGGTAATTGCCAACAGATCCTATTATCACATGGAAAAATACCAAGACAACGCCATGACAACGGATACAAAAACATTTAATCAATAACGGAAAAATATTTCCCAAGATAAATCTATCAAGGAAACCCGTGTCAGCAATACTGTAATAAAATGGAAACGCTACAGAATGGAAACGTTCACTCACTAAGTAGATAGTCCAATTCAATTTGCATAGGTTACAGAGGGTTTTAAGTATTAACGGGACTTTTGATGTTGCTATTCATTAATTTTACGGACACACGTATCTCTTAGGGCAGCGGTTCCTAAAGTGTTGAGTATGATTCGGGTCTATAAATACCTGTGCGGTCTGTACTTTTTAAATGGCGGAAAGTAGTTACTGATCCTTGAAGTTTTTTGTAGTTTTGGGTAGTATCTAATTGACCCTTTTTTGATTCGTGGGTTTCAGGTCTCACATCAAAAGGATGCACAACCTCCTGTGAGCTAGTAACACCAAAATGCTTTCAGAAATTTTCTAAGCTGTCGAGCATAATTACATTAATGTTCTCGCTGACCGTTTATTGTAATAGTCATTAGGTGTCCCATGCTCAGCAATGAATGTTTACCAAATGATATTATGATACGACTTTCCCCGCGTTACGGTATTGCTATGGTAATGATGCCTATCTGCGGTACTTTTTATGCACACTCGGCAGACGAAAAGGGTTGGACCGCGAAAAAAAAGTTGAGTACCACTGCCTTTGAACAATGATATTTTTATACCCATTACATTATTGTGGCCCTGATATGGGTTTCATAAAATTCCGAATGATATTTTAATAAACGTGAGCAAGAAGAGTCGGTCTGTTTTATGTAGCTGAATTTTCATTTTGTTACAAATAGGATTGTTTTCTTTTTATTTGGGTGATCATGAATCATTTATTTCGCCCGCAGAGTAAACAAGGGTCTCAGTCGATTTGCTACCGTGTATTGTAAAAATGTGTTTGGTTTTTATTGTTGAGGTAAATTGGGCTACGTAAACTCGAAGCTGAATGTTAATTGATCGATGTTGTTTGTTGTACTCATCGAATATTTTAATATTTAATCGAATAAGTATCGAGTGTGCACAAAAACTACCATTATAAGATATCTGCGGACATCAAAAGAAATTAGTTCGTCCTGAAGATGGAAATTATAAAATGTCACATGAAACCAAATTGCCTCGCTCTGACAAAGTAATATTACGACAAACAAAAGGTGTTATCTATCGATACGTACGAGTACCCTGGAAGTAAGGGGATAAAAACTTATAAACTTCCTGCTTATCGGTTCCAACAAAGGTTTTAATCTAATTAGAAAGGGTATTCCTGTGTTCAACAAAACCTTAATTACTTTATGATAGACTTTTTAAAATTAAGTATAAATTGAAAGCATCCTGCTTTTGTTTTAAATTTCAAATTTTAATTAATATTGTTAAAATTCGCTTGCTAATTCTTGGAATAATTTTAAGAACGTCATTTGATATGTCAGCGCATTAAAATCTTACCAAACGTAACTCAGCTGAAGTTAGTTTGACAGCTAAAACGTGACAATATAGAAGTAGAGTAATCCTGTTGATCATATACTTATTAGTTTATCAGCCTTTAAGTAAGTTATATCAAAAGGAACCTAAACCCAATCAGAATAATCTATCTTCTAAGTAAGGTTATCAACACCGGATCCCAAAATAAATCCATCTTATGTAAGAGCACATTATCTTATAGTGTGTAGGTAGTTAGTAAGTTAAGCTTATAAGGCTTTCTCAAACTTTGTCTTCGACTAATATTTATATTTTGACTTAAAACCGCGTATACACAAGTACATACACTGTATGACAGACGAGTGGGGTGACCACGATTTTGTACGGAAATAAATGGACGATGTTCAAGCACGGTCCGGAAAGCCTGTTTCGGCTACCGAACTAAGCTCTAAGACAAACAAACATAATTCTTGACAGTATATCATGTTAGAATTCCCGCTTAAGATGTATGGATGGTCACATTGGTCATCCTGTTTATGGATGTCTGTAGGAGTTATTTGGCTTTAGGCATTATTCTGGTGAAGTTGGCTGTAGATTTAGGCTGAGAAATAGTTGTACACTTATCATGATTCGTAGGGGCTTTGGTACCACTCGGTCTGTGTAATATATCGATGTTTGACGCTGGAACTTACAATTTGATTTCCTTTATCATATTTTGTTTTATTTGCATAAATATACTGATTTACTTAGTTTGTAATTATAGTCGGTGAGGTTTAAAGGCTTACCCGTTAAATCATACATACATATATACATACATACATAAACTCACGCCTTCTTCCCATGAGGTAGGCAGAAACTATAGAACGGCCCCCTGCTACGCTCCTTACATACTCCTTTTGCTTCGTTAAATCATGGATTTATAAAAATCAATGAAACATGAACGGGGGAAGTATCATGACGAGAAATATTTCGCTGACTTCTTGATAGTTTTTTTTTGTTATTATTGTCTAATAATAACCCCTTTTTATTTTTATTTTTTTGGTGGGAAATTATCAAATAACTTCTCCCGCTCTGGGCGGAGCGGGAGGGTATATCAGACTCTTACTGACTAAAACCCACCAGTATTCCTTCCGTTGCCTCTGTTGCCAGAGACCACGGTATCTCTTTCGGACTTTCCTGCGACCCCGGCAGGCATCGACCCGAGCGGACTCCTACAGTTCTTTGTTTGTTTGTTACGCCTTCACGCTAAAATGGCTGAACGAATTTGAATGAAACTTGGCACATGGGTAGACCATGACCTGACTTGGGACATAAGATACTGTTTATCCTGAGAGCATGCTTCCGTGGGATAGTTTCCAACCTACACGCGGGCGAAGCTACGGGAAAAAGTTAGTCAAGTAATATTCTTAAGGTTTCCTTGCTCGGATCAGTTTCTAAGAAAACACAAACTCAATTTAGTTCAGTGAAGAACAATTTAATTCCAAAGCTGAAGTTTTTTCTTATAACTCGATCTTGAATGAAAGAAAAACAGTGTCCATGTTAGTATCTGGTGTTTATCATTGAGCTAAGTTATTAAAGTTAATTCAAGTTATTGTTTTGGTCGATAAGTGAGTTTAAGGGTCCTAGGAGCAGTTTTGATCACGTGGTGAGTTCAATGAACTGTTTCCTGTAGCTACGTAAGAATTTTCAAACTTCTGGTGGGTGGTTGATAATCTATATTGGGATTTGTCAATAATGATGAAAAAAGGGTTTAAGCCGGATAATCGGCTTCTTCCGTTTTAATTGAAGTAACTAGCTATTGCCCACGACTTTCTCTGCGATCCAGGATGAAAGTAGCCTATATCCTTTTCCAGGTTCCAGGCCATCAATGTGTCAAATTTCAACAAAATCCGTTTAGCCGTTTTGACGTGAAAGTGTAACAAATACACACACTTTCGCATTTATAATATTAGTTAGAATAGAATAGAATAGAATAAGAATTATTTATTTTCAGAAAATATAGGAGAACAATCCATATATTGCCTATTAACGGTATGCAAATTCTCCACTGCCGCGAGGAATCACGGCACAGCAGACAGAGCTCCGGCGGGATCTCATGGCGACATAGAGTGCGATTGTCGCAACCCAGTGCTGGGCACGCCACAATAGCGATAAGTCCCCTCTTTGAGGAGTGGCTATAGAGGCGCCACGGCATCCTCGCCTTCCACCTGACGTAGTTCCTCACCGGACATGGCAGCTTCGGGAGGTTCCTTTGTCGGATAAGGCAGGAGGAAACGCCCGGGTGTCACCACTGTGTGGATCGCCCGGAGGACACGGTAGAGCATACGTTGGAGGTCTGCCCGGCTTGGGCAGACCACCGCCATGTCCTCGTGGAGGCGATCTCTCGCGTCCGGCCCTGGTTCAGGCCATGGGCAGCCGTCACCTCCTTCTGCGAAGCAGTAATGCTCGCGAAGGAGGAGGCGGGATGGTTGAGGGAAAGGCAAATTTCGCGCCCTCTTGTCCCTAGCCGCCGCAGGAGATGCCCTGGGCATCAAGAATCCCGGGCGGATTTCTGGCCACCGTAGGCGCGGGCTTGCGGACGGTGAGCAATGGGTAGCTCACCGTCCGATAAGGACCGGACCCGGGTCGACAGCGCGTTGTGTCCCCCGCGTCTCAAAGAGATGTCGTCAGCACAAGTGTAGGGGTCCACTAGGGCCGATGCCTGCCGGGGTCGCGGGTGAGTCCAAAACGGATACCGAGGCCTCTGGCAACACAGGTAACGGAAGGAGCACGGGTGGGTTTTAGTCAGTAATAGTCTGACACATTATGGCACTGAAACGTGGTCGCTTACAATGGGCCTTATTAAAAGGCTAAAAGTCACTCAAAGGGCAATGGAGAGGGCTATGCTTGGAGTTTCCCTACGTGATCGAATCAGAAATGAAGAGATCTGCAGGCGAACCAAGGTTACTGACATAGCCCGAAGAATTGCCAAACTTAAGTGGCAGTGGGCAGGGCACATTGCTCGCAGAACAGATGGCCGATGGGGCTGAAAGGTTCTGGAATGGCAACCGCGTACCGGAAGACGTAGCGTTGGAAGGCCTCCTACAAGGTGGACCGGTGACCTTGTGAAGGCCGTAGGAATCCGCTGGATGCGGGAAGCACAAAACCGGTTGAAGTGGCGGTGCTTGGGGGAGGCTATGTCCAGCAGTGGACGTCTTTTGGCTGAAATGATGATGATGACGAGTCTGACACACCCTCCTGCTCCGCCCAGAGCGGGGGAAGTTATTTGATCATTTCCCACCCAAAAAAAAGGGTAGGCAAATTAATTTTACTCCAATACCTATATACCTACTAATAGTTATATAGGTACCTACATATTTTACTTAGGCTTAAGACAGGCAGGTAGGGACGCAAAATGTGGAGATGTTAATTTCGAGTCTTTATTTATCTGACCTGTTTTATAAATATTTTTATAGTGCGCTGTGCTAGCAATATTTTCACCCCAGGCAGTGGGCTTTTAAACTATGGCCTATATGTATTATAACCTTAGCATCATGACAGCTTGGGAAATGAAGGTCTTTAAACGATCAGACTAAAATTATGGCGTACGCCAAAAATGTTTCAAACTCCTTTACACGACAGATTCCTCAGTACATCCTACACATAACATAATATTATTTCGTTGAAAGCAATTCAGCGTAACAAATTGTATGAAGCTCTCCAACACGCACTTGACCGACATTTGCCAAACAAATATAGAGTTCCGATGTTTAGTAATTAAGTTCAAGTTTGAGTGTCAGACGTACTCTTCATTCTGTGGTCCAATTTTACGAGTTTGGGAGTGTGTGTTTTATGCTGAGTTAGTTCGGCATATTTTGTGGCGAGAAATACTTGAGATTCTCTAGTGATTAGGTTTGATGGAAGGGCTAGCGTAGGATATGTCCTAATGGACATACTTGTAAGTTGCTTGAGTCTTAGACCTGAATTTATGGTACCTATACAATGTTAGAAGTTTCGATGAAGATACTCTTTTTGAGATTTTGCGTTCGGCACCATTTTCAGATTGGTTTATGGGCCTTTGGAGTTTATATGAAAAGTTAAAGTGGTCTCCAAATTACTCTCTTTCTTGCTTCAAATAAAACATAAAATATATTGATTTCTAATGAACTGTGATCTCCTAAAAATGAAAAGATAATACCTAATTACGTTTTTAGTAAAAACACAAGTTTGTTTTAGTTCTTTTATTTTCTATGATTTTAACTTAAATCTTTTTGTGTGTTAATCCAGTCTCTCTTTAATTAAAGACTTAGTTAAACTTATCTTTCACTCTGTTCTCAGTAATAAACATCGTTAAAGTAAAAACACTAGTAAACATCACGCGCGTGTCAAATAAGTGGATGAATACTATACATAAGTATATGGAATGATATCCACTAAATTAACAACTTTTGAGTGTCAGAATGGTTACTAGCTATTTAATGTGTATGAAAGAACCTATGAATATGGTGTGTAGGGAAAGGATTTCATGAATAAAAGCACAGAAAGACAAGACTAGGTATTTATATAAATTAGACGTTTTTTTTTTGAGGGTGGGAAATAATCAAATAACTTCTCCCGCTCTGGGCGGAGCGGGAGGGTGTGTCAGGCTCTTACTGACTAAAACCCACCCGTTTTCCGTCCTGTTGCCTGTGTTGCGGGGGCCTCGGTGACCCATAAGTACCTTCCCGCATCCCCGGCAGGCATCGGCCCTAGTGGACCCCTACTATATGTGCTGACGACATCTCTTTGTAAAATCTCATATAAATTAGGCTTGTCATTTAAATACGTTAAAGAGAAAACTACGACTAGTAATCTGTTCCAAAACTACGTCTTCATGTAGAAGAAGGACAAGAAACTCCATGGCCGATTGGTTTAAAGTATTTTCAACACATTTTTAAATTAGTATAAATTATCTTAATCACATTAATCTCTTCAACCATTTCTCAAAGCTTTACAAACTTATCAACGGAAAGAAACAGAACATGAATATTTCTTAATTCGATTTAACACATAATTATTATAACACATACAGAAAAACATAGTTATCAGCAATAATCAAGAAATAGGATCAATTAACTTACGGAATATATTTATAGGTAGTCCATATTTCATAACAGTTGTATCAAAAAGTCCTGAACTGTACACCTTTTTTTAAAGTCTTCCAATGTTACTCAAGTACAACCAACATTGCCGCCATTTTAGACCAATCGCAGATGGTCATCATAAAGTATTGTTTAATCATTTCTAATTTATGTAATAATTAACAAATCGTAGGTAGTGGAACCTTTTTAAAACTTAATAAGGATACTTTAGCAATTTAGTATATACTTATTTGTAATCCAAAAATAAAATCGGAGAATATGTTAACATCAACTTAAAGTTTTGGAAATCGTTTGAAACTACTTGTTACTTGAATATTGAAATATCTATAAATCGTAATAAATGTTAAAGTAATTATACCATAATATATCTATTGTGAATCTAAATTAATAAACATTTGTTTTGGTTATGCAAAAGCCACCAGCCCTAACTTGTTTAGACATACCTACTTTTCGTCTAGAAACGTTGTTTGTAATATATACATATTTATGTATATTTTACGCCACAGTAAAAACCTTTGATATAGAACAACTTATACATCGAAATAGCATATAAAATCAAGGAAATATTTTAAATACAATTTATAATTCTGTTATCATTTAATTGTAGGTGAAAGTAAATATTTTTTTGTATTTATTTAGGCTGACTCACAGATCACAGGTTTCGTTCGGAATTGATTGTTCATCTAGGAATACTGCGATAATTTAGAATAAGAATTAACTCGAAGATTGATTTTATATGCTACATAATCCGACACGCACTGGTGGATTAGAAGAGCTATACCGAGATTTCAGTGAACAGCAAAATAATACTCCTGTGTCGAGCCACCCTGCAGTTTTTTGTTTAAAGTTCTATGACTTTTTAAATGGTCGTAAATTCAAATCCGGAACAATAATAACACCAAAATGATAGCCAGTATGTTTGCTTCAAAACTGAAAAAAAAGACTCGCTATTATTGTGATGTTTAAGATGGAATGAGTCCGGGAGTATATTAATAAAGACATTTAATGCTAAAGTGTCTGTCTTTTAGACAGAATTATACAATACCAGTTCTTATTCTTCCATAATTTTGTTCTCAATTATTACAAACATTATTACCGGCGTAAGTATACATCACACGTAGGATTCTAAGTATTCGTGTAGTAATTTTTTATCATCAAGCGATACGATGCTTGACGTTTGACACCAAAGGAGAGCTTTCTAAGAACGCAGGATTGCTACCGTCACGTCGTAAGAAGCTGACAACAGCTAAAGCGCGGTCACTGTCGGACTGCATAGAAAAGAAAGAGAAGCGCGATGACACAACGCTGGTAATTTATTGCAAAATATGAAGCAATTATCTATTTACAACTAATCTGTTGATTGGAGTACAAATAAAAACACCATTATGCTAATATGTTGTTTGTAGAATAAAGTGACAAAAACTCAGAATGATTGCATGTATGGTTTTTAATAGTTAAAAGACATTTTTAGAGGTATATTCGTGATTTTTTTCCATCGTATCAAATTAATTGTATTATATTTTCAATAAACTTTCTACTTAGCATATATCCTGAAGAATATCATATATTTTTCTAATTGTGTTTACTGCAGTTGATCATATACTTTTAGGCATTATAAAACTTACAAAATTTGCGTTTAGGTCCTGTAGTCCCTTTGATGTCTGAGTACTGAGGTATAAATTCGATACCTGATAGGTTTGTCTTTTGCAGAGGAATGAGGAAAATTTTGAGTATGAATGTGAATGGCTACAAGAGTAAGGGGTGGCCAAAGAAACGATGGATGGACTGTGTGAAAGATGATATGGCTAGAAAGAGGATAACCACTGAGATGACGATTAATAGAGAAGTATGAAAAAAAAGACATGTTTCGCCAACCTCAAATAAATTGGGATAAGGCAGGAGACTAATGAATGATGACCTCATGAGTTTGCCGGTATACATTACTGAGAATTTCAACGTGTAGATATTGGTGCCAGAATTACATACATTTATTTAAATAACCAAATTACAAGATGATTATTAACATTAACTAAATTAAATTAAAACTAAATTAAGCCTTAAAAAGGCCCTCGGGGCATTGTACCGAGGATGCTGGCGGCATTTCCTCGCTAAACTACAACGCTGATGCGTTGCGCGAGAAAACCGCCAGCTTTTCGGTCACCAGTTACATCAACTAGACGTTTCGCGATTTCCGCAAATAACTTATGCGCATTGGGACCCCACGGACCGAGGGTCTCGACGCTAAAGGGCACAAATTTGTACTCTCCGCCAAGGCCTCCATATTTAATAACTTTCAGATTATAGGCATTTTCTGCCGCTGCACCCGCTTTAGAAGTAGTCCGTTGGAGGTGGGACGGTGCCAGTATGTCTACACAGGTAGCGTCCCACACAAGTATCTGTCCCAAACTCCACGGGACCAAAGACACACCATCAGGTCTTTTGCCATCATCTCTGACAATGCCAGTCGGCTCAAGAAGAGCAGGCACATTGATGCTGGCAAGAGACCGGCGGATTATGTCATTAAGTGTCGCATGTCTTGAAAAGCGGCCTGCACTTTTTTAAGAACAAAGTCCGTGGTGACCCAGACCCGTGAACCCAGTATCGTTAAGTAAAAAGAATAATTTGTTAAACTAAAACACTGAACCTTGCTATAATACGTAAGAAATAGCTTTCTATTAAGTATATGAAAGCTAAATACAGGGTGTGTAAATAATAGTCCATCATTAAGAGGTCGTACACCGTGTATTCAGCTATCAAATACCACAATTTGAACCATTAGGGTTTTAGGGTCCGTAGTAAACAAGGAACCCCTATAGTTTCGCCATGTCCGTCTGTCTGTCTGTCTGTCTATCTCCGCTGTAGCTCAGATACGCTTAGTACTAGAAAGCTGTTATTTGGTATAGATATACATATTAATCACGCCGACAAAGTGCTAAAATAAAAAGTTGAATGTAATTTTTGTTAGAGTTAAGTGCCCTGTCAGCTAAATGGTTATTTATGGAGATGTCAAAAAAAATCTGGCAGTAGTACATAATGAAATTAAAGGAAAAGTATCACAGCTAAGTAGGCTTTACAAGTTAACGAGTAATAGTCAACCAACCTCAATTTGCAAATGGAGAATTAACCGTGACTTATACCGATATATGGGAGAACATGTTTTTAACTTCAATGCTAAGTTTCTTTTGGGGATAAAATCATTCCAAGTAATCCCAACTACGGAACCCTTACCCACGAAACAAAAAAAAAAAAATAAAAAAAATATAGAAATTACAGTCAAATTAGTAAAATATTTAAAAAATATTTTTAAATATTTTACTAATTTGGCTGTAATTTCTATAAATGATATAGAAATTATATTTTTTTTATTTTATTTTTGTTTACAGCTATGGAATGCATGTGCTATCACATTCAAGTGACTTTGTTAATGTCATTTTAAAGGTAGGTACTAAAGAGAAAATGTGTTTATTTCAAAATTCAACTCAAATGTCTAAAAAATTATTTATTTATTTATAATTAATTACAACGGCTTGCGCCAATGACAGTACTTAAGTAAAACTAAACATATTACATAAACAAAACATAATTCAAAAACAAATAACAAGTCAGAGATCAACAATAACTTTAAAAAGAGAAAATAAAATAAAATGATAACAACATACAACTTACTCGTATTTACCTAACGGACATAGCTTTCACAGAACATGAGACAATTTAACATGATCATCCTGATGATGTGGCTTGGGGTGCGAATAGCTGAATATTCGGTTTCATATTTCTACACCAAGTTTCAACAGGATTGACACAAGCTTTTATGAGCCTTTTTGACGCAGCCGTGAGGCACACGTTCCTGTTAATTTCTTACATCGTGGTTTACACTTTTTATTAGTTTTTTTTTTATCTGGTACCTATAGATTATATTGTGTGTATTTTAGTCTGTGCATGTATTTTCTTTCTTTCTGTCTTTTCTTTTTGATGGCTTATAATAATATCAGTACCAATTTTTGAGTTTTCCATCGTCGTGATCGCTGATACAATGTCACTTTGTCTAGGCTCTCTATTCATGCATCTAACTATCATGTCGGTCTTTTACATCATACACAGTGCAACAACTTGGCTTTACCGATTTTAAAGTATTTTCCTGAGAAGGATTATACTTGGCGCATTTACCGTTAGGTTGTGCCCTGCAAAATAATACGAGTGAACTCGAGAAAACGGTTCGCCTCAGTTTGATCCAGAGATTGTACCTACACAGCAAACGCGGGATGACAAGACAAACGAAGATCGCTCTAGACAGCTCAGCATTACAATCCATACAATTGTTACAAAATAAACGAAAGTTATACCTCTGCCTGTCTTTCTGTCTTTTTTTTTTGAGGGTGGGAAATCATCAAATAACTTCTCCCGCTCTGGGCGGAGCGGGAGGGTGTGTCAGACTCTTACTGACTAAAACCCACCCGTATTCCTTCCTGTTGCCTGTGTTGCGGGGGCCTCGGTGACCCATAAGTACCTTCCCGCGACCCCGGCAGGTGTCTTTCTGTCTGTCTCCTTTTCACCCCTAAACCACTGAACCGATCGTTACAAAATTTGACAGATAGGGGTCTAATAATTATCAAATAATACCCTCCCGCTCTCCGCCTCTCCGCATGTCAGATTTTTACTGACTAAATCCCACTCATGTTCCTTCTGTTGCCTGTATGTTGCCAGAGGCTACGGTATCCCTCTCGGACTTTCCCGCGACCAGACATCGGCCATAGCGGAACCCTTCAGTTGTGCTGACATCTCTTTAAGGCGCGCGTGGAACACAACGCGCCGTGGACCCGGGCCCAGTCCTTAACGGACGGCGAGCTACCCCTTGCTCACCGTCCGCAAGTCCGCGCCTACGGTGGCTGGGAATCGGCTTGGGATTACAGATAGGTTGCCTGGGACCTAAAGAACGACATGGTCTAGTCTACATCCTGGATCGCAGACAAATTCGCGGGCAACAGCTAGTATTCATATTAATACAGCAAAAAATAGAGCAACGCGAAAACATTACATTATCGAGAAAGGAGCTTCTTCTTATTGCGCATCGTGTGAAACGACACTTAGCATGCCCAATTTCTTTTATTTCAACGATGAAAAGTTCAGATTTTCATCCCATTCTTTGCGAAATAAATACAGTTGTTTAAACATAACCTACATAAGAAACTCACTTAGGGGTGCTTAAAGGCTTTTGTGAGGCGATGTTAGGTCCAGGCGAATTTTAGTCACGTTTGCTCGAATCTCGTCTAAAAGATGTAAGGCGTGCCGTATTGTGTAGGGATTGTGATGTCAGATGACTCCAGAACGCGAGCTATTGTTATGATTTTTCTTTTAAAGAATATGTGTAATAAATCGTTTTCTTCTCCAAAATTAAAGCTCTCATAGACAGGCACGACGCGACATTAGTAGCACAATTTCTTTGAACTCCTTTATGGAAATTGCCGAGCTGCCTGTCGCGCCCGCAATATCGCGCTCTCAAAAGTATGGACCTTGAAATTCGTTTAATTATCTGTATCTACGCCATTAAAATATATGTATGTATTTAACGCGGCGACAAACTAATCTGATTTAGGGTTTTAAAAATAATTAAAATGGGCAGCAAAAATAATAGGTTGGCAGCTACAGTGAAGTAGCATTTTAAGTATAAAGTAGCAGCTTAATAATCAAATGTTAGCTTTGTTTTAATTTAAACTAGCATCGAGTTTTTGTTTGGCAACTGTATAAGTCCATGGCTGTTACCTATTATTATTTGATATTTTGTATAAGGAAGCTGTTGGTGTACCTTACCATAAAATATATATATATATATATCTATATATATATATATATATATATTCTTATCCCATTTTGTTCTAAGAAGTCCTCTTAATCACTTATCAATACACTATTATCTAATTACCAGTCTATTTTCACGGCAGAATCTATCTTTCAAATCGGACGTTTCAGTACATTCGATCTAAAAGCGCGCGAAAAATGAGAAAAGTATTATTTCTACGTGTCAGTGAAAAGCTACATGTTTTCGTTTCTTTCTTGAATTGTAAATGGCGTGCAACATTTGTTGTTTTGAACAAATTGCACGCGAAATCGACATTTTATTTTAGAGTAAGCGTCACTTCAAGATGCTGGATGGTGTGGATGGAGATGCATTGTATTATTTTGTCAATAAGAAAATGCTACAATGTGCTGGATGTGTATGCAGATTACAAAATATTTATTTAGTAGAAGCTATTATTAGAGCTCTTTGTGGAAAACCTGTCAACTTTATAGGTATTTAGTTCTGCCACCTCAGCAGGCCATACTTTTATAAATTCGAAATGAGAAAGTGTTTGTTTGTTACGCTTTCACGCTAACACGGCTGAACCGAGTTGGATGAAACTTGTCACATAGGTAGACCATGAACTTTATTTTTTTTGGTTTAGGTTAGGATATAGAATATTGGCTTTTTATCCCGATATTCCCACGGGATTAAGACTTAAGCCTATAATGTTCCCACTGCTGGGACACACGCCTCCTCTGTGTGAGAGGGAGTGGGCCGTAATCCACCACGCGGGCGCAGTACGGGTTGGTAGATGTCACATGTCTTCGAATTTTTGGTTCTAGGACATGCCGGCTCAGCACATAATTATGTGAGTACTTTGTACCCACTATAAAGCTGCCATTCACTGGGCACGAAATGAAATGAAATGAAATGAAATTGTTTATTCTGTAAATAGGATATGACAATCACTTTTACACGTCATATTAAAAAATAAGCTAGATGGAGTCGACATTTCCTATCTGACTACCCCTGAGAAGAAATGGCGAAACAAACTCAAGGGTCAAAGTCTCTTTTAAAGTCCAGACATAATCTTGGTCAGATCATGTGAGGACCATGTAGATCTATGTCTGAAATGGTCTTTTGAGGAAAGAACCACACAAATTTGAGTGGACCTGTCCAGTCAGTGCAAGCATTTGTCAGTAATCGTGTAGCTCAACTCAAAACTTAAGGAGCTCAACGACTCGACGAACAATACCAAGGAAAGGACAATTGGGTTGGCCGCATAAAGAACTCAAAATGCCAGACCATCATTAAAACTAAGAGAAAAAAAACAACAAGAAATAAATAAAAATGACCCACATAGTGCTCACATTCACAATAATTAAAGTAATACTCGTATAATACTTTTTAAGGTACATAAATATTCACGTATTTATGTACCTTATTACATATTAAATACGCACGTCTTTTATTGACTTGAATGTGCCCTAGCGGAGTATGTCATGCTCACTCTAATGTCTCGCTGCTGGTGGCGCGTGCTTTGAATCATTTCCCTTCAAAATGATTTGCTGAAAGCTGTTAATCAATGCGTCATGATCATGAACGGACGCCGCCAGTAGAGACTGGTCATCTCTAAGCTGCCACGGCTTATTTTAATTTTTAATTTTTGAATTGTTTATTTATTTTTTTTTGTTAATGTCTTTAATTACGGACGCTTTTACGTTTTGCATCGTTTTCACATGTAGAATTTCAAAATTAATGATGTAAAAAATATTTTTGTTATCATAATTATGTTGATTTAAAAGAGTGTTCGTGGAGTTTCTTGCCCGTTCTTCTCCATAGGTACCTACTACACTGCAATACAACTATTAAAATGGGCAACTAGCTTCATCTTTCTGACTGACCGACCCCTTGACAATTCAAAAGTGCCTGTAATTGGTTTATTTGAAATAATTGTTTTGAGTTTGTGCTTCCTCACGTTGTTTTCCTTCACCGTTTTAAGAGCAGTGGTGATGAAATAATTTACACAAAGAAAAGTTCGAACCCAGACTGGCGCTTTACGCCTGTCGAACCTACGAACCTAAAGTCGCGGCCGTTACCACTGGGCCACTACTGCTTACCAATTAAGACTTATTCGGATGAAACGACAGGGCGTATTAATCTTTTATAAACATTTCAGTGCTATACAAAATGTGTCAAAACACACAATCGACAGACCACAGACACGTCTGTAAATAAGTGGAATCAGGGCTCAGAGCTCTGGAAAATAAGCCAGACCTTGGCCATTGTTACATCAATTGAGCTAAAAAATATATTGTCCATCACCAAAAAGCTACAAAAGTAATTTATAAATGATTCTATTAGTCTCTTTAGACCAGATTGCAACAAAAATTCCAAGACCAACATTGGGGAGAAGTTAGGAATTATAATTAAAAATCACATCCAACTTGGAACTAGGTCGAGCAAACTCAAGACTAGAACAAAAACCGCTACTACCCACTAAAAATACTGGATTTAAAAAGTACCTAGAAAATGGATTTCAGTAACTACTGAAGAAACGTCATTTTTAATTCGGATGGTAAAATGATAAAAAGGTAATACTTAATTGTAATTACTTGAAAAAATATAATAGTAACAATAAAATAAAAACATTAAAAAAAATTGGTGTAGGAAATGTAAGGTATCAATTATTAACTGCGTTTTTATTCCAAATATGAATTGAAATCAAACTCTCTAACGGATCAAATGGTTTCATAGGAACTGTGCTGAAAATAAATTTCCTTATAAACAATGATATTATACTCTCAGACTTAGGACAAAACGTCCCAATTAGGACGTTTTCGAGTCCCCACGACACGCGTGCTTTTTTATACAAGTATAATATGATTGCTAACCTAACCTATATGATTGCAATTTCATTAATTCTGTGAAATATTTCGTTATCATCGGCAATCACTCGGTGTTTTTAGATTCCTTCAGAGTTACTTTCCTGGTTAGTACCTGTTAAGTTTAATTAAAAATCAACAAATAATTAAACGTACGCAAAATCAAATCGGTCAAGAAACAAAATTAATGGTTTTAGTTCCATGGTGAGCTGCTTAGTATGCTAAAACCAATTATAACTTTTTTATTTTAACAAAGTGTTCATAAAGTGGCTATAAAAAAAAACCAACATTCTGATTCCTGTAACAAATAAGTACTGGCACACAACAGAACTTGTACATCTAACTTTTACAATATAATTCGTAAGAAATCGGTCAAAGGAATAAAATAAAACTTTTTTGCATGTTCGATGGCAAGTTTCTCTCTTTGTACAAGTTTTGGGCTGTATTCTTCGCTGCTGATAAATAATTTATATCCGAGCTATAATATAGAGATGTAACTCTTTTTACTGTCAGTCATCTTGATGGCAGTTTGATTTGGAAATGTTATCGTAAATCAAATGTTTGTGTTGATATTTAATTATATTGGGACTTCATATCTTTGCAGATATTTCCTAAAAGTTGTAATGGTTCAAAATAACTATTCTGTAGCAAATGCACTTTAAATCAGTTTATTTATTCTCATCATTTTGAGCCACGTCTAGTAATTGTCGTGTGACAATGAATCAAACCAATGAAATCAAAATAAATTGAATCAAAATTCTGACAACGAAAAATGAAAAATATCTGCATTTAAAAATATCATGATTCCCGTCCACATTCCATTCAAACATGAGATTCCCTTGATGTCTGAGCTCACTCATCTTGACCTTAAATACGCGCACAACAAAAATCCTTTTGCCCTTAATCCGACTCTCATAACAACTCTTCAAAAACCGAGCGTCAAGTGCCAACGTACCAACATAATGCCGCAAAAAAAACGACGTTATTCTATTCTAGTTGCCACGTCAAAATCAACGTTTTGAGGTTACTCCATTGTGTACACTTACGTTCACAAGTGGTTTGAGCGTCGCTAAAACATTTCAACTGCTGTCATCAGCAGTAATGTTGACAGTGTTATTAATTGTCAGTGCAATGACTAGGCGCTTCCGACTGTCTATTGTTTTTCATGACAATTTTTACGCGTTCTATTTTGAAAATAAAAGAAAAATGCTGGATTGTGTTGTTCATTCTTCATATTGTAGTTGGTAAGATAGTTGTTAATAGAAATAGATTAAACATTCCTTTTCCTTTTCATTTTGAGAGCAGTTGTGGCCCAGTGGTAACGACCGTGACTTACGAGTTGCAGGTCGTAGGTTCGAAACCTGACAGGCGCTTAACTTTGTGTAAAAGATTTCATCACTACTGCTCTCAAAACGGTGAAGGAAAACATCGTGAGGAAACCGGCATGTCCTAGAATTAAAAATTCGAACACGTGTGACATCTACCAACCCGCACTGGGCCCGCGTGGTGGATTATAGCCCACTCTCTCTCAGAGAAAGGAGACCTGTGTCCCAGCAGTGGGAACATTTAAGGCTGATTATGCAAACATTCCTTAGTTCTGGTTCACAATTAAAAACAATTTTATAAAGTCTGATTAACATAATTTTGTTCCTTATCGCCTACCGAAGGCTACTCAGTAAACATGTTTAGTAGAATCGAATTATTTTATTATCAAACAAACAGTGGCTTTATCAGTTTGATCATGACAGTATCAAATACAGTGATAAGTTACTCTCACAATACATTTCGAAGTTGGACTAGCGAGATTATGCGGTAAATACCGATAAAATATGCGTCAGTAAATTATATTTATTTCTGTTCATTCTGTAATACAAACACTTTTAAACGTTAAAACCAAATTGAAAGCTAGATGAGGTCGGTGTTTTCTATCCGACTACTCTGAGAAAAAACACCGAAAAAACTCAGAGGTCACACAGTCTCTTTTAAAGTCTAGACTTGGTCAGATCATGCGAGGACCAAATAGACTAGTGTCGGAAATGGCCTTTCGAAGAAAGAACCACACATACCTAATTGAGTGGACCTGTCCAGTCAGTGCACACATGTGTTAGAAATCGTGCAGCTTCACTGAAAAAAAATAAGGAGCTCAAGTAGTGCCGAAAATACTCCCAAAAATAATTGTGTGCACGCCCTTATAGTCCCATAGACAAGCTAAGCATAGCAAGCAAAGTTTACTTTATCATGAATTTACGAACATTACACAGCGTACATATTTGTTCATTGTATACTTCTGAAGCAGTTCTAATCCTAAACAGAGTACTATTATGTTGGACCCAACAATTCCGCCTCTAAAGTGGATATTATGAACACAAAGGTTGCGCCCAGTGAGGGCTTAAACTAACTATACGGGATACTAGCGACACTTGCATTAGACGTAAGGCTTATAAACTCAGGTTAGTACTAAATAGAATTATAAGTTGCCTAGCTTAGAAGTGATTTAGGAGTAAATTGCGACTGTAGCCGAGTCCCTTTAGCGTGGCAATAGTGGTCTTCGAACCACCTACATTTTCTTGCATTCTTTATTTCAAAAACTGAAATAAAGTCCCTTAACGTTCTGAATAAATATCTATCGTGATCATCAACATGTTCCAATTGATTGATTGATTGTTTGTTTGTTTGGTAGGGAAAGGGCAATGACCGCTATTGCTATGCTAAAGCGACTAGGGTATAGCTTGTTGATCTGGTGGGCAAAACGGTGACGCGTCGCCCGACGGTTGAAAGATCCTATCCTGGGTGCAATCGCCAGGTCGGGCAAAGTGTTTTTTGTTCCATTAGGACTTCGGAGGGTGTGCGCAGGAGATCCATGACCCGATCCCGCTATCTTCTTTTTACTACCTGATACCAGACGAACTGAGGGTACCATCCGCGATTGGCCGATACCAGACCAGTCGGACTAAGCGCTTTTTATCCACATTTATTATGCGCACAGCCAAAGCGTAGAACTCTCTGCCGGCGTTTATGCTCCCTTATACATATAACCCGTCAGCCTTTCAAGCACGAGATCTCTCGCGTCCGGCCCTGGTTCAGGCCATGGTATGGAGCGAGAGGGTATAGGCAGCCGTTACCTCCTTCTGCGAAGCAGTCATTCTCGCGAAGGAGGAGGCGGGATGGTTGAAGAAAAGGCATATTTCGCGCCCTCTCGCCCCTAGCCGCCGCAGGAGACGCCCTGGGCGTCGGGAATCCCGGGCGGATTTCCGGTCACCGTAGGCGCGGACTTGCGGACGGTGAGCAATGGGTTGCTCACCGTCCGGTAAGGACCAGTCCCGGGTCGATGGCGCGTTGTATACTTAAAAAGATTTCGTCGGCACATGTGTAGGGGCCCAGTAGGGCTGATACCTGCCGGAGTCGCGGGAAGGTACAAAAGGGTTACAGAGGCCCCTGGTAACACAGGCAACAGAAGGGACACGGTTGGGTTTTAGTCAGTAAGAGTCTGCCACACCCTCCCGCTCCGCCCAGAGCGGGAGAAGAGAGAGAGAGCCTTCCAAGCACAAGCGAACAGGTATCTTCTGGGCACGCTTGTTACATTGTACCTCATCCATCGCTTTCCATCAGTCGTGATCCAGGTCAAGAACAGGCCCGTAATAAAGAAAGTAGGAATTTGTCAGTATCAGCTCAGAGTCTGGATTTGCTTACAGTTCATTAACTGTAAGCGTTAATTAACGTTTTATAATAGGGACCCATTTGCAATTGCACACTGTTGCAATTGCAAATGGGTCACCCCCTATTATAAAACGTTAATTATTAAAGTGAAAACTTCTTTAGGATCGTTGAGCGATTTTTGTTACAGGGAAATCTTATGGGTTTGCGTCAACGACATGCCCGCGTGTACTGTGCATTGTTTAAATTGTGTTTTATATAATCATTATTTTATTGAAGTGAATATTATTTAGGCACGTTGAGCGATAACTATTCACTTCTGTCAGCAGTCCCCATGACTGCCATTTTTTTTATTTACCCTCAGCCTCAAAATGGTTCATGGTACTCAACATTATAGGACCATTTAAAGTGGGGTTGTGTTATTACAGAGGTGTTTTACTATAAAAGTCATACACCCCTGCCTACTCTTTGGGAAATATATGCGTAATGCTATGTTAGTCGTAAGCTAAATGTTAGATTAGTGGTTTATCACATTGATTTCCAGTACATTTGAATGAAATTGCATCGGATATTGCCGTAATCACTGTGATTAGTAGCTGAATTGGGGATTGCAAGTAAATTATTGCTGTTATAATAGAGGGTATTATCCATGTTATACGAGTAGACTTTTGGACAGTTCTAACTAATATTACAAATGTGAAAGTGAATTTGTTTGTTTATTTCTTTGTTACGCTTTCACGCTAAAACAGCTGAACGGATTTGGATGAAATTTGGAACATGAGTAGACTATGACCTAGAGATCCTTCTCTAGGTCATGGTCTACCCATGTGCCAAATTAGGCTATCAACCATAGGCTGCATAGGCTACTTTTCATTCTGGATCGCGGACGAAGTCAACAGGCAACAGCTAGCAATTGATAAACCAAGTTAAAGAAATTGGTTTATTAATTACTGCTTATTGATTATTGGTTTATTGGTCTACAACTTCACAGCACTAAATTCCCGGTTTTCACCGGGAATTTAGTGCCGTGAAATTTCATGACAAAAAAAAGACTAATAGTTCAATAGCTTTTTCCAATTTAATTTGAACTTATACCTATAAAAAATATTGTTTATGACATTATGATCTAGCTAAATACCAATAGAATTTAACTTTTAGTCTTTTCTTAAAAATCATGAGAATGAATCCCAATAAATGTGCTTTGACTGGACCTAGCGATAACACGGAAATCTATTTGAAGAAGTAAGGCCGTAATCTTCGCGGAAATCTAAAAAAAAGACGAACTTTGAAATTTCATTTCACAGTTCGTTGCGCAATATCACAAGTCACAACGGAACTTAACAGGAGTGATCGTTGAGAACTCAACGGAAAACGATAAGAAGTGGAAAAGTTCGCGTATCGGACTTTCACAATTTAGTCATAGACTTCATAAATATGACGAATTTAAATATTACTTTTTCAGAGAAGTTTGAATTCTTGGAAGCGATAAAAGTTGTTACAGTCAACCGTAAAATTATGGACATAATTATGCTTTCTATTTTGACTTACGGATCCCAGACTTAGTCTTTGACAAACATTCAAAAGTCCAAACTCAAGATTTGACAACGTGCGTCAAATTAACAGACCATTTTACAACAACGCACTGCGTTGCAAAATACAGATTAGTGACGTTGCTCAAAAAGCTATAAAGTTGAAGCGCGACTAGGCTGGCTTGTCCGCCGCATGCCCAATGACCTGTGGGCCAAAATAGCCACCATGGTGTGCCCTGACAAACAGACGGCGGACCCCGTAGAAGATGCCCGGACAACCTGGACTAAACAAATGACCAGTAGTTCACATTAGCCCAGGATTGCAAGAGCTGGATCTTACGCCTTTGACATTACAGCACAGTAACAATTTGACATTGACAGCATCTGTGTTGCGTAGCACAAAGGGCGGTTTTCGTACAGCATTTATTAATTATTGTTACTACTGATAGCTTCAGTGTTCGGTTGCTGTTCCTGCACGATGCGCGTTGTAAACTAAAGTCTTGCTGCAGGCTTAGCATGACGCTTTGTATTTCTTCGAAGAATAGAAACGGCTCTTTCTGTACAAAGTGACATTTCATTTCTCCATTTTTGACATCTCACCGTAGAAATCCTTCTAGAATCTGTTATCTTGTCTTTCGTTTCTAACGATCTATGTCTAGGTCCTTTTTTATGTAGAAGGATTTCTACATAGAAAAGGGCAAGGTATAGAAAGAGCCGTGTCTATTCTTCGAAGAAATAGAAAGCGTCATGCTAAGTCTGCTGGTGGGGGTAGACCATCGTGTTCTCAGCTTAATTTCTGACAGATTATGCTTTGCACGACATCGGCCGTGTGTACAACACAGTCGGACATGTCAGTTGGACAAGCTGTTGCCCTTTCAGATGGATATGAATAATGCGTAAAAGGCTTAATAACGATCTTGTGTTTGCTAAGTCAAACTGAACCATACTGAACCTTTATGGAAGTAAACTTACTTACTTACGTATTAAATATAATGTGGCGGTAGTTCCAATCAGGGTTCCTAAACCTTACCTGTGTTTATCAAATGCTTTCATTCATTCACCCGTTCATTAATTCATTTCTATTTACCTACTATTTTTTTTTTTCACACAGCCTAACTAATTTTTCTTGAAGAGCTTTGTCGTTTTTTTGAACCCACAATGGCCGAGCCACATATTTTGACTAAGGTGTGGAGTTTGTGAAGTTAGGGCTTGTAGAGTTAGGTCGTGTAGAGTTAGAAGCTTGGCTCTACATGAGATTTCATAACTTTTTGACATTGCGAGCCATGTGATCTCGTCTTGGCAACATTTTACATGAAAATGTTTCTTACGGGTAAAGGTTCACGAAGTACAAATCAGTTAGACGTTTTAAATACAATATCCAAGCAAGCATGGTAATTTTATTTATTAGAGATAGTGTCTTTTCATATTGTTAGGATATCTTTCCTTTGCACTGGGATATAAATGTATATGCTTATTTTTGTTACAACAAAAGTCTTCCCGTGTACCTACCTCGTTACGCCTTACTGACGTATCTACCCCTGAGGAGACATGTACCTCAATTTGGCAAATAAATAAAGAAAAAAATATGAGTAACGAAAACGGTTGCTCATGTTATGTTGTTTCTACGAAATTAAAGATTTTCGTTTCTTTGAAGGTGAATTAGGTCGTCGTCAAAGACAACACGTCGACATGGCTTTTTTTTTTAGGGTGGGAAATCATCAAATAACTTCTCCCGCTCTGGGCGGAGCGGGAGGGTGTGTCAGACTCTTACTGACTAAAACCCACCCGTATTCCTTCCTGTTGCCTGTGTTGCGGGGGCCTCGGTGACCCATAAGTACTTTCCCGCGACCCCGGCAGGCATCGGCACTAGTGGACCCCTACCTTTGTGCTGACGACATCTCTTTGAGGCGCGCGTGGAATATAACGCACCGTCGACCCGGGCCTGGTCCTTACCGGACGGTGAGTTACCCATTGATCACCGTGAGACGTCGACATGGCTTGGAACGTTGTCCTTGTTATAGACATAACATTGCTGCCTTTTTACTTGAGCTGTTGTCAATGGCAACTAGAGATGGTGTCAGGTTTGCTTTTTGTAGTGCATCTTGTAGTTTGGGACTGGCATATTAACCGACGAAGGGACTATATAGGTATGAGAAACAGGGTGTAAAGTTCACTTTTTCTCTATAGAAAAGGGAGGTTCCTCCAACCAGATGGGTGTCGTGTCTGGTCTACTGCCCATGCGTAGTTCACATGTGGCGATGTAGATACCACAGGATTTATAAAATGTTATCACTTTATACACCTATTTTATCAATATGATGGCTTGCAATTTGTTCAATACAATCATGGTTTTTATGTCCTAAATAATGGGAGTTCCCAAAACCAATCGTAAGCTTTGTTACGACAAAGCTTACGATTGGTTTTGGAAAGTTTTCGAGAGCATTACTATGCTCTCGAAAACTTTCATAAAGCAATTAGCTATGAACTTTGTAACCGACGCCGACGCGACGTAAGGATAGGGGCCTACCACCACCTTTTTAGCAGCATTATTTTAATCTAACTTCACAGTGTGGGAAAGAGATGGAGGAATACAGAACGTATAGCTGAAGTAAGATTAAAACCATAATGTTATATGAGGTGCTGGTAGGCCCCAGGCTGGAGGTCAAGATGGGATCTAAAGCCTAATTTATACAATAATAACGTAGTCGACTATTTACGTAATTATTGTATAGAGTAGCGCAGACCTTAACCTTACAAACTTTATCGATTGGTTAGCTAATTATTATTATTGGAATTGGTCATTAATCGGTATGAGAGCAGTGGTGGCCCAGTGGTAATGGCTTCGACTTACGATTTGTAGGTCGTAGGTTCGAACCAAAACAGACGCTTTACTTTGTGTAAATTATTTTCATCACAACTGCTCTCAAAACGGTGAAGGAAAGCATCGTGTTGAAACCGGAATGTCCTAGAAGAAGTGACATCTACCAAACCGCAGTGGACGAGCGTGGTAGATTACGGCCCACGCCCTCTCACCGAGAGGAGGCCTGTGTCCCAGCAGTGGGAACGTTATAGACTGATTATGATTAGGATGATTTCAATAAAAACCTTTGCAAAGTTTCCAGTAAGGCAATCTAATTTCTAAGGACTTCACCTTAGAAATTAGATTGCTTTAATGGGAGCTTTCTTTTATCATTTAGCGCTAAATGCAGTCAAGGGATTTACATTTCCAAAAGGGTATCTTCTATGAACATCTTATACAGCTTGTTCTATTTTAGATGCAGTATCTCTTGCAGTACTGCTTAACAAACATCCTATTTTTTGCTTAATTTATTCTGAAATGTTTTGAAGTTTAAGTAAGTGAACATTATATTGTGGTCGAAACTTTAATTCATTTTTGAATATTATTTATTGTACGGTGACCTAGACGAGTAAATATTTAATTTTTAGTTCTAATAACTAAGGTTCGCAAAACCTTCCTTCCACTCATCATAGTTGCAAAAAGAAAAATACCCGAAAAACGACTAGACGAAATCAAACAAAAAATTACGGTTTAATAAGAAAACTTCGATCTACGAGTTACTAAATAGAAACTTATATGTAAATTAGGTAGGTATCAGAATGATAACCATAGCAAAGTTGATATCAAAATACCAAGAAGGACGCTTTGTGATAGTGCACAACCCCATAAATGATAAATGATTTTTATTTCTGTAAGTAAGTTTGTACAAGCACTTTTACACGTCAATCATATTTTTAAAATAAAGCTAGATGAGGTCGGCTTTTTCTATTGACTACTCTGAGAAGAAAGGCTTGCTCATTTTTATTTATTTCAAGGCTTACAAATTAAACCCATACGCAGCATTAACCCACAATCTTTGTAGTCATTGGAGATCTTGCATGTATCTAAATAAAATGAATAATAGCGAAGGAAAAATATTGTAATGACGTCATTAACGTTTTTTGAAAAAATACATGACTAATCAGTCACGCAATGAGTCTTCAAGTGAACGAGCGTAACGCGCATCGGGAATATGTCAACAAAATGGAGGACGCATTCAATGAATTGCATTCACCTGGATTTTTTGTTTAATGATAAATGCTTCCATGTTTTTCAGCAGACTCGAATAAATACAATTTAATAATTAAAATATTTTATGGAATTGGCTAGCGATTTTTTTTTCGTGAGCGGTGCCTTGACGTTTTGACACCACATTGCACGGTTCAATCTACGCTACTCACCTAGCTTGTCACCAAGCGAAGCTCCCTTCTGTGTAGCTTCAGCCTTAGTAATTACAATAGAGTTTCAACTGGAGATACTTGGCAAAGCCCACCAAGCACTTGCAAATTACTTCGCACTATTAATAAACTTCAGGACTGGTACAAAAGGAGTCTTAAAATATTTAGTGTTAATAACGCTTACAAGGAAAATTTATGTTGACATTATGCTGCAGTGTCTGTAACTAAATTCGTTTCAAGGACATGAGCGTATGTTGGTTTTTAATAGCGTGTTTTTCTTGTGTTTTCTTCGGTGATTAAGTTTTATTGCCAACTCTTTTATTAATTTCTCCAATTTCACCAACTATGTTCTTTTAATGGCTTTTTTATCTTCACAATAACAGTGTCTTTCTGATTTTTTTTTTCACAACTTTAATGATAGCATTTAGTAGGCCGTGAGATTCTTAACATTTTCGGAAAGTGTCATTTATATAATGTCCATCTTCGTCTTTTAGATAATATTTTTCACAGTTCTGCGCCAATTAGGCGCAAAAAATATTGTATTCAAGTCGCTACTATGCTATAAATACTTCTCTAATAATGGAATCGTGTCAAAATTGACACTAAGTGTTGATAAAAGCTTCGTAATTTAAGTAACAAATGGAAAATCAGATACTTGTTCGACATTATCAGTTATAAAGTTAAATAACAAAGTAATTTTCGATAATGATCAAAGTACTGGTTATATTTATAAACACGTTCACAATAACGGTAAATATCTAATCCGCTTCGAGAAATATAGGAATTTCGGATTTAATCTCCTTAATGAATTCCGGTTGAATTGGGCACTTACGGAATTAAATGTGTTATTGATATAACGTGTACACTGATTATTGTCAATATGTTTCAGTACTTGCGGATAAAGTCCAACCGAAAATTGTTTTTTCTTCAGCCGAAAATGAAATTCGGCTTGTTTTGCATTTAAGCCGAAAACCGAAAACGAACACAATAATTGAATGTTTGTTGATAGGTTTTTCTTTGGTAAAAGTAAAAGCAATGCAGTGTCATTCTTTTAGTAATTAGATTGAACGGTTTAGCCTTAAATCACACGAAACTTAATACCTCATATTCTCAGCAACATAATAATTAGTTATCAAACAATCTGACGTAATATGCGAGAAAAACCATTTTCTCTGTCTGTCTAACAGTAAACAGAGAGAGAGAGGGAGAGATTTTCCTATTTACCTAGAGAAAATTGATAGCGTAAATATCGATTTTCGCAAGGTAAATAAATTAATGAAAAGTATTGATTTGCCGGGACTTAATCTTTTTGGACTACGGTTAATATTATATATACATATATTGTTATTTTTTTTTTGCCGAAAACGAATATGGCCGACAGTGGATATTTTGCCCGAAAATTGCAGAAAATCGAAGATAAAATTGAGTCTGAGAGAGAGAATAAGTAGATTAATGATTATTATTTCTCATAATATGTACTGTTCCTAACTAAGCATCATAACTTCAAGTAACATTTAGTAAAATTAAACTGGTATGCAGTTTAATTTTACTAAATGCAAATTTTCACTATAAATATTATAAATAAGCTTGATTTAATTTAAGTAATTTTTCCTTCAAGTGTCTACTTTCAACGTAATCTGATGTTAATCGGATTAAAATTGCCCTTTACCCTTAAACTAAACGTAATTTGAAGGCCCTTTAGAGAACCTAGATTGGGGTAGCATAAGATTGTATAGACTATGTTTTTTTATAAGAAAAACTAGCTATTGCCAGCTTCTTCGCCCACGTGCATGTCGGAAATTATTCCACGGGAACGTAATACCGGGATAACGGTATGTTCTATTCCAGGACATGGTCTATTTGTGTGCTACAAACAAATAAACAAACCCACTCTCTTTCGCATTTATAATATAAGTTAGGATATACTAGCTATGCCCCGTGGTATCACACACATAAGTCTCGATCTCGTGGGAATATCGGGATAAAAAGTACTCTATTTCCTAACCCAGGTTATGGTCTACCCATGTGCCAAATTTCATCCAAATCCGTTAAGCCGTTTTAGCGTGAATAAACAAACAAACTCACTTTAGCATTTATAATATAAGTATATAAAAAATATAATATAATACGTGTGTTAGGAGTTAGGATCAAGTCCCTAGGAGGCAGGACCTGACAAGAATGAAGTCTTTACCTATATTCTTTATAATAACTATCGTAACTATTACAGCGTGTAGCCAGGGTCTTACCGGACGGCTGATTTTATCATCAACACGGATATTATACTGAATAGCTCGGTTCGGGTTAAGTGGCTAATTATGACCGTCATTAACACACTGTTTATGCGATGGGCACTGCGATTAATGATTGAGCGTTGATCATTGTCGTGAATCGTTTACCCTTGCCGCTGTTTGTGACGTATTTATTATCTGTTATTAGTACGTATGGGGTGGAAATGTATATTAGTGAAATATAATATACAAAAGACAATTGCTGATAAAGGAGACACTTTTCCATCATCAGCCCGAAATCACTCAATCATGAGTAAAGGACTTTGTTTCTTTCTCCACAGTCCAGAGGGTCTAGGCAAAGTGACATTTTATCAGCGATAACAATGATGGAACTGTCAAAAATGTATGATATAAGCTACCAAAAAGCGTATGTCAATCCCGCTGACGTCGTGAAGAAAGTTGATATAGAAATACGAAATGCTTTGAAAATGATTGCCGTTTGTTTGGTTCAGGCCACTTTGACGATATCAAACTAAAGCGTTTTCAGACGTCCCGGGTTTCTTTGACCCTAAAGCCGTTTGTCGACCGCACTGTCAACTAGAACGAGATGACGGCGCCGACACGACGACGTAGCGATACATATATTTACCATGGCCGCGTGTCCCCCGCACACCACCGGGACGTCACGTTCGGTTCGAATAATCTCGTTTCTCGTTGACATCCCGTTGACGGTGCGGTGGACAAACAATGTTAGTGGCCCAATTCAACATTCACTAACATCTGTCTTCACTAAAAGTAAATCCAAGTGTGTAGTTCTCGCCCGGGTGTCACCACTGTGTAGATCGCCCGGAGGACACGGTGGAGCATACGGTGGAGGTCTGCCTGGCTTGGGCAGAGCACCGCCGTGTTCTCGTGGAGGCGATTGGCGGCAGAGATCTCTCGCGTCCGGCTCTGGTTCAGGCCATGGTTCGGAGCGAGAGGGTATGGGCAGCCGTCACCTCCTTCTGCGAAGCAGTAATGCTCGCGAAGGACGAGGCGGGACTGTTGAGGGAAAGGCAAATTTCGCGCCTTCTCGCCCCTAGCCGCCGCAGGAGATGCCCTGGGCGTCGGGAATCCCGGGAGGATTTCCGGCCACCGTAGGCGCGGGCTTTCGGACGGTGAGCAATGGGTAGCTCACCGTCCAGTAAGGACCAGGCCCGGGTCTACGGAGCGTTGTATTCCACGCGCGCCTCAAAGAGATGTCGTTAGCACAAGTGTAGGGGTCCACTAGGGCCGATACCTGCTGGGGTCGCGGGAAGGTACGAAACGGTTACCGAGGCCCCTGGCAACACAGGCAACGGAAGGAATACGGGTGGGTTTTAGTCAGTAAGATTCTGATACACCCTCCCGCTCCGCCCAGAGCGGAAGAAGTTATTTGACGATTTCCAAACCAAAAAAAAAATGTTGGTTCTAGAATGCATTCTATGAAGATTTTTTTATACACATGTAAGACTATAGAATTTTGTATCAAAGAAAAACACAGATACAGATGCTGGCGTAATGGCTTTTCATGGAAAACAATATGTTAGACAACAAATATCCTTATATTTCAGCTGATGAATACAAGTTAAGCGCTTTACCGAAATTTACACGTCCCATATATTCGGTTTGAATGAACGTACGCATAATTTCAAAATGCGCTCGTGACTTGCTTGCTTTCAGCTAGATTATCTACGTCAAATACTGAAATAGTGGTGTTCCTAAGCCACACGAACGCGTGACGTGTACGTAGCAAAATTCGAATCATCTATCTCTCCCGTCAAACTTTAGAGCCAACAACTACAAAACAAGCTACAATCAATATTACCTCTACATGTCTCAATAATCCCACTACTCGATGTCCAATAAAAACGAACTAAAACAACAAAAAAAACATTAAGCTCAAATGTCACGAAGGATCACATTCATTTATCTTCTTATCGTATATCCAATTATGTTCCAATATACATAATCTCGACGCATTTGTCCCGAGGATTACCCCCCCGAGCTGTCGGCCATTTTACATAAGTCTCGAAAAGAAAATTAGGTGTTTCAAATTTTGTTACCTTCTTCGGACCAGCCTATCTTAGCTGCTTTGTTTTTAAAGTAAAGTTTAATGAATTTTTATGAGCAACGTAAAAGAATCCCGTGTTGTAAGATTTTTTACTTGGTGCATCAAGTTTATGAGTTTTCCTCTTTTAAAGTTTAGCAGTGCGCGTTTTTATTTCGAAATACTTTTAATTAATTTTGAAATTGTGAAGTTGTTACACTTAAAATCTTTGTGGTCAGCTTTAACAATATAATAATAATACCCGCCTACCGCAGGCACCACTCCTACTGCACCCACTGCAGGGCACTGGTCCAACTGCAGGGCACTGGTCCAACTGCAGGGCACTGGTCCCACTGCAGGGCACTGGTCCCACTGCAGGGGACTAGTTCCACTGCAGGGCACTGGTCCCACTGCAGGGCACTGGTCCCACTGCAGGGCACTGGTCCCACTGCAGGGCACTGGTCTTATTAAAAAATGCTGCCATTTATTCTACTCATATTATAAATGCGAAAGTTTGTAAGGATGGATGGATGGATGGATGTATGTTTGTTACTCTTTCACGCAAAAAGTACAAAACGGATTTGGATGAAATTTGGCACACAGATAGTTTATAACCAGGAACAACACATGGGATACTTTTTATCCCGACATACCCACGGGGTCAAAACTTATGCGGGTGAAACCGCGGGACGCATCTAGTATAATATATGCCAGCATTTTTTTAGACAAGGTTATCTAACCCTACTTACAACAAAAAAGACTTGACAGACACGTATCGAACATAAACACGTTGTATTTCTTATCAAAATATACCGAAACATTCTTCACAAAGTTTGCAAGTTCCAACTGAGCCGTAGTTGTTATATATGAAGTCCGTCGCGATAAGCAAGTTCTGTGCCGCCTTGCACTGTGTACATAATGTGCAGTAACACCTGCATACATGACGAACGTAGGCTGTGACGTCATACATGCAGTATTGAGCTACTTACTATGTACCGAGATTTATCTAGGACTCTAGCACGAACGCTCGAAGTAAAAGTAACATAAATTTGAACGATTTAAAAATTATACGACGCTACTTGAAAGTAACGTGTTACACACTCAAATCAATATCGTTATTTGCATAAAATGTGACTAAAACATATAAAATTAAGTGCAAAGACACATTCCACCATGCAGTGAAGACATGCAAATTTTGAATGGATGCTAGTCAGTTAAATATGTTATGCTCGTGAACTGGTGCTGCTTGTGGTGACTGGTCGTCTTGCTGACCGTGGTTTTGTTATTGTTATTAGTAATTAATTGCTTATTTATTTTACTTCGATGGCCCTAGTTTATCATTTGGGACTTCGAGTTACTTTAGTTATACTGCCGTCTATAAGCTTAAAGGCCGCTAAATGACAAATTCTTATTTTGAGCTAGAGCAGAAAAAGGCGGCGAAATTTTCAAACCGATGCTCCTCAGTATCTATAAACATTTTGTCATGTTAACATATACCAAAAAAAAAGGTATTTTTTTTAACTTTCTCATGAAGTAAGTTGATTTTGTAAAATATTAATAATTATGTCAATAAATACACATTTTCCTTTCTAACCTTGTAAAATTTTAAGGCTCGCTTCAAGTGTGCAGAACTAAATGGCGGCTAAAGAATCATAACTGCTTTTAAGTTATGGATTTATTAATAACTGCCAAAGGTATTTTTTGAGACAGGAAATTATTAATATTTACATAGCTATAAAGCAGTTATGTTATTTTGCGTTTTTTAAACCTAGTACGAATGTTATTATATTGATCTTATCCATAACAAAAAAGCAGCTAATTTCTTATAGCCGCCTTTTAGCCAAGTAGATATCGCTTTGCTTCTCTTCCAAGATTTTTTAACAACTTTTAATACAGCTATGCATAACTTAAAGGAGGTTAATTATTAAACCTTTTCATATAACTGCTTTTTAGGCTAGCACTATCCACATCTGTATTTTTCGAATCCTGCAAAATTAAACGTTAACTTATGAAATCAAACAAAGTTTTTGCAAAGACAAGTTCTTTATTGCCACAAAACTATCGGGCATGGTGATAACAAAATAAAAAATTGCAACCTCTTCTAAACAAATTAAAAATTAAATAATTATTTGACAAAACTATATCCAAAAATCGCATGGCAAACCACAAAATATACCTGAAATTGAAATTTCAGGTGGTAAAAACTCGCACTTATAAATAATGTCATCATTCATAATTATCAATGTGTTACATTTTTTTTGCAATTAGTAAGTACTAACGTTTCACTTAGTTAGATACATAAAACATAAAACAGTCGGTTTGTACTAGCATCAAACGTCATTAGAAAAAAATATTCTATGTCAAAAATAAAAGTAATCACTCTGAATTCAAACTTAATACACATTAGAAAACAATATATAAATATTTTTTTTATTTTTAACATTTTTACATATTATTATGATATGAATAACAATCTTAAATCAATCAGTCTTTATTAGTCACAACCTTAATCAAATGTTGGTAATAAAATGCTTTTTTGGTGGTTCCTCCAAAAAAGCATTTTATGCGCTGGAATTAACGCAGACAATTTATTAACAATAGCTTCTTTTCTTTTTTTTTCAACACCTTTAGGTTCTGTGCGAAAAGTTATAGTCATTGTACATGGGCTTCTTAAGTATTTATCACTCATAAATCGTAACGTGACATATTCATCGTCGAAATTATTCTTGTACATTAGGTCGTACATTTTTCGCTGGAAACACACTTGTGACATATCCTTGAGATACGGTCGAGGTTTCGTAATGTTAATACGACGCTTTGATACATAATTTGTTAAATTCAAGAATCTTTGCGGTGTCATAGAATTTACATCCACCTTGCCATGATTTATCGTACTTACACATTCAACAAAATCGGCGTAATCATACAGTTTACCTTTCCTTTTCATCGCTAATTCCACTTGATGATGAACGTGATCACAACTCATAAAGGTGTGACCTGGTTCGAAATAGTATAAAGTAATATTGTCTGCGGAGATTAGATCACTATTCACCATATGAGTCAAAAATGAATAAAGCAACCAATTTTTGTTCTGCGAGCTGCAGTTGTCGAGCCAAATATTTATGGTCCTTATGTTCCGGTATCGTAGCAGAAAATGATAAAATGCACTCATAATATCCTCCTGTTTCCTACCAGCTATGCCGTCATGCCAAAGTACTGTAAGTGGTTTTGATTCAAGAGTTATTTTGCCTAAAGGAGCAAAAGTTTGATTAAAAACAATTATTCTATTACAGAAAATTACTGCCTTAAAGGTGTCAAGTCGCGGTAGCATTATCACTTTTTCTAAGTCGGTACTGTAGAATATCTGGAAAGAACTTTGGTCTTGGGTTTTATGGAATTCATACAGGTTTCTAGCCTTAGTGTAATTTTCTCTATGAATTGCCCAGTTAACACAACTATCACATTCAGCAACTAATTATATAAGTACATCGTGAGAAGTTTGCTTTTTATGCAAATCATATCCTTCACACACCTCGCATTCTTTGTTCCCAAGTCTCGAGAAAGATATATTCATTTTCTTGACGTGTGATCGGTATAGCTCATAGTAAACAGTTAAGTTAGGATGTTTTGTACAAAAATCTGCGTGCTTTAAGATAATGTTAACATCACTCGGTATATATCTACGTAGTGGGGCGTGCTCTCGCCGGTAATGGGGTTCTGTAGGATTAAAAGACTCTACGTGTTGTGTTAATAAGTTTCGATCAAATGCTACGGTTTTAGTATGCCACGACTATCAACATTACTATTTTTCAAGGCGTTGTATAAAACTTTATCATTAGTTTTTTTGAAACCTAACGTGGTTAAAAAGAATCTTTTACATACTGGTATAAATATTCCGTTTGAGTCCTTTAGTCTAAAAGATTTTCTGGCGTCTCTTTTCGGGTTGGATGTGATCTTCCTCTTGGGTACAGAAACAAATACATTGTGTCTTATAAAATTACGTCTCCCTTGCCAGGTAAGTTCTCAAAATAGACTGTTCACAGCCTTACGACTTATATCGTCAAAAACATTTGAACATTTTTTCCGACATTTATCATTACATCCTGGCTTCACTCTGTGCTCTTCTCTTTTACTGTTCACTATTACTTGCCTTCTTTCCGCTAAGCTGGTGCTATATTTTTTCCTTTTTTTTAGTAGACTGGGATTGTTTCATAGATCATTGCAACTATTGCTTCTCTTGCGGCTCATCGTTTGTATGTTTGTATCCTGAAGGGACCGGGAGGTATCTAGAGTATTTCGACGTTTATTAAGAGAATTTGGAACGTTTTCTTTTACGGTGATTCTATCATTTTCTTTGCTCAAAAAAGGTTCAACACTAAGTGAACCAACCCAACTCTTTGTTCTCCTACGGGGCAACACTTGGCTGTGTAAGTTCTCATCTTGAAGTGATCTAAGAGAATCCAACGTATTTCTACGTTTGTAAAAGGCTTTTTCTTTGACGGTGCATTGGTTGTCCACAAGAGGTTGAATAGTATTTGTACATTTCAGAGAAACTTTTGCTTTTACAACATCGCACGCGAGAGGTTCGATTGTCTTGGTCAATAATGCATTTCGAGCTGTTAATAATTTTATTTTTGAAGTCGATGTAGCATCTTTATCCTCTTCATATGACGATTCAGATGAAGATGGGTAATAATCCTTGTCTCGAACAGAATCATCCAAGTCAAAATCTTCACCAAAACGACTAGCCTCATGGATTTGTGAATCTTCGACCAAATCGGTATTGTTACCATCAGTTTCACATGGTGGTGATAACGTCAAAGTTTCTTTGCACGTCAGGTCTAATGAAATAGATTCACAAAGTTCCATCGGATCTACGTCTTTTTTTCCAAATATTTTTTTAATTTCGTCTAAATCTATGCTATTAAGATGGAATGAACTTTGCGAAATTTGTGTTTCACACATGTGGTTGAAATCCGGAGTTGTTAAAGAAAATTCGCGGGAATATAAATCATTAACTAAATCTTGATCTTCAGGACTTACTTTCAACTTTTGCACTTCGAAATTTTGTTTGCTTTTTTTTTGATCATTGAATAACTGAGTACCCGTGCATGCCCAAGCGCGTCCCCCGCACCCCGGAAGAATTCCTATGAGTGGCGTTGGGGTTGTGCAGTTTGCGTCTTTTTAGCGATGTTTTGATGTTTAACGGCTTTTTTGTTATGCAAGACACAGAAGAAAATATTTATTTTACTTTACGTACGGTGTAATAAGGCTTTCTATAATAGTTTATTAATTGTAAAAGTAGTAACACTACAACGCTTAAAGGCCGCTAAATGATTTTAACTGCGTTTTAGTTCGGTAAGAGCGTATAACCGCCTTTTAGTTAAGTCTATGCAAGGTATTATACTCCAATGTAACCAAGGCAAAAAGCCGCTAAAATACTTTTGCTACCTTTTAGCTAATTGTTAAATAATAACTGTTTTATAGCTAAGCGTTGATAGTAAAAATGTTCAATCGATCCAAACGTTAAAGTAGTATAGCTGCCTTCTAATCTAGTTGTGCTGTTTAGCGACCTTTAAGCGATGTAAAGTATTTTTTTTTTGTATTTAGCAGCCTTTTAAAAAAATATATCTTGATAACGGTAAAAGATAGAATAACCGTTCCTAGACAGATCGATAGAGAATTTTTTTTAAATACCATGACATTAAAAAATTGAAAAATGACCAAATGTCATTTAGCGGCCTTTAAGCTTATAGACGGCAGTATAGCTATATGAAAGTGGGCACGCCTTTTATGCCTGGGGGCTTTTATTTAGGTATTAAGTTCTGTTTACGTTTTAATTTTTTATTTCTGCTTGAGTATAGTTTTCGATGTTTTTTCGTTGGTATAGTGGCGTGTGCTAGCTGACTTAGGGCAAATAATTATTAACTTAATGTTTTGTGTTGTGCGTAGTGTAAATTATTTTGCATACTATTGTATAGTTATCATTTGTCATTTATAGAATCAAGTTTTGCTAACCGAACAGACAGCTGTGTTACTGGGGAGTTTGTTGCGCTACTTGTTCTTCGCAGCTAAATCACAATGAATAGGTGAATGGCGGGCGTTTTGGCGAACTATCTTATGTAATTTTGACGATCGAAAAGTGCTGATTCTCAGCCTAGTTTGAATAAATAAATAAACTTTTGATTTTGATTTTTTGTTTTTGAAACAGTAACATACAATTTAATTACCATTTTTAGGGTTGTTGTCCGTCTGTCTGTCTGTCTGTCTGTCTGTCCCCGCTGTAGCTCAAAGACGCTTAGTACTAGAAGGTTGTAATATGGCATAGGTATACATATTAATCACGCCGAAAAAGTGCTAAAATAAAATAATAAAAAAAATACTACCCTATGGTGTGGGGTATCGTTGGATAGGTATTCCGTTCAAAAATATTGCGGGTCTGTCAGCATCACTTCGACTCAGGGATCCGCTTGCGTAATACTAAGCATTAAAGTGCAAATTTTTGTTAGAGTCAAGTGTCGTCGTCCCTGCCAGCTGGTTATTTATGGAGAAAAAAATCATGGCAGTACCTCGTACATATAATGAAATTAAAAGGAAAACTATCACGGCTAACACGGCTTTACAAGTTAACGAGTAATAGTCGACTAATTTAAATTTGCAGTTGGAGAATTGACCGCGGCATATATCGATGTATGGGAGAACATGTTTTTAAACTACAACGTTAAGTTTGTTTTTGGGTTAAATTCATCCCAACTTCCCATCTACGGAAGCCTTCATTGTGCGTGGTTCGACACGCACTTGGCCAGTTTTTTAGGTATTCAATTCGAGTTTTAGCATTAAGAATGAGTAGCCAGAATGTCTAGCATTAGCAGGATTTCAAAATCAATAAAAATGAATATTTCACATACACCTACATGGGCACTTATGGAACATCAGAAACTAGGGGCACAAGTAGTCTGTACGCAACACAACCCGTGTCCAAAGTACATACTCACGTATATATTATATACATTAGACAAGTTAATAAGAAGACGTCCTCAGGTGTATAAGTAAATATCTCCACTACATTAGCCCAAGGGACTCAAGAACTATGAAAGGTTTCTCCTCGAATAAAAGAGTACATGAACATAATTAGGAAAGATATTTACGTCAAATGTCGTTAATGTGTGTGTATTGTGAGGGAATTGTTGCTAAGTAATAACAGATACACGGGTCGATCGATCAGGTTAAACTTTACTTGCCGCGGTTGGTCCGTGGATGGGTGACCATTTTTACATACCAAGACCCCTTCATGCCTCGGAAAGCACGTTAAAGCTCTTGGTCCCGGCTGTTATTTGTAGATCTTTGACAGTCGTTACAGGTAGTCAACAACGAAAGAACGAAAGTCTGACAACCAGTCTTACCCAGTAACTTGATCGGGTTGTGGAGGTCAGATAGGCAGTCGCTTCATGTAAAATACTGGTATTCAGCTGTATTCGGTTAGACTGGAAGCCGACCCCAACATAGTTGGGAAAAGGCTAGGCAGATGATGATGATTTAAGTCAAATGTCATTTAGTTTTTGTATACGTGTCTAATCTAATTGTCCAGTTTCATTTTATATGGGTTATATGAGTTCATATAATTGATTATTTTTTTATTTGACTGTATAAGTCAATGTAATTTAATTTAGTTAAATTTTAATTTATTAGCGACATAATCTACTCATTACAATGTGTGTTTTATGAGTTGTATTGCAATAAGTGGTTAGCTAGCGTCCTCAACTATTGCTTATACTATTCTTGCCTGAGCAACCGGCAGCAAGCTCGTCATGCTCCCTTAGATGTCACTGCCTGCGGTAGCGTCGGGGGTCGGGTTGCCTCCTTCCCTCCAATATGGCGAGTGGGGTGATGGCTGATCTTTGCGTTATGCTCGTGAACGGGTGCTGCTTGTGGTGACTGGTCGTCTTGCTGATCATGGTTTTAATTGTTATTAGTAATTGTTTACTTATTTTACTTCGATGGGGCTAGTTTATCATTTCTCACTTCGAGCTACAGCAATAGCCTTATGTAAGCGGGCACGCCCTTTATGCCTAGAGGCTTTTATTTAGGCATTAAGTTCTATTTACGTTTTTTTATGTTGTAATTGTTATCTGCTTGAGTACAGTTTGTTCATTGTTTTGTTGGTATACTGGCGTGTGCTAGCTAACATATGGCAAGTGTGTAATTTAATCCAATATTTTGTGTTTCGTAATGTTAATTACATTGCATACGATTTGTATAGAAGCAAGTTTATATAACTAAACAGACAGATGTGCTGCTGGGGAGTTTGTTCCACCACTTCTTCTTCCCAGCTAAAGCACTAGGAAGTGGTGAAGGGCGGGCATTTTTGATGGACTGTCTTATGTGACTTTGACGTTCGAAAAGTGCTGATTTTCAGCCTAGTTTGGATAAGTGACTTTTGATTTTGATTTTGATTTAAGGTCGCACATGTGATAGATTGATAGATTGCCGCATCCGGTGACTTGAACAAGCGTCATCCAAGCATGGAATTGTTACCAGATTCTTAACTGTTAAATAATTCCGTAGACGATCGTACATTTTAGTACTTAAGTTGTGTTAATTCCATCTATTGTGATATTCTCTAAATATCACTTCAAAATCGACGTCTTAGTACAAAACGAGTTCTAACTGTGTTACAAGCTTAAATCTTTCAGGCATTTTTTGTTTTTCGATCTGTATTCCAACTGATATATATTACTCGTACATACAATTGTACTCGTAAATACAATATTGACCACTAAGAGTTTGGTTTAAAATCAGTTTTTGTTTTAAGAGCTTTAACATAGTTGGAATAAAGTTCCAAATTCAAAAAAAGACTCCAGGGTTCTAAAGATAAATCTTGTTTTGTAATAAGGCCAAAAAGGTTAACAATGATTTTGAACTTTATTTTTTTCAAAATCATTGTTAACCTTTTTGGCCTTATTACAAAACAAGATTTATCTTTAGAACCCTGGAGCCTTTTTAAACGGTATGATACAGGAAAATATTTTCATCTGAAATTGTTATGTATTAACTATTCAATATTTACATAATCAGCGTATAATGTTCTCACTGCTGAGACACAGGCCTCCTCTCTGCGAGAGGGAGTGGGCCGTAATCCACCACGCGGGCCCAGTGCGGGTTGTTATAGATGTTACATATCTTCGAATTTTTCTAAATCTAAGACATGCCGGTTTCCTTACGATGTTTTCCTTCACCGTTTTGAGAGCAGTGGTGATGAAATAATTTACAAAAAGTAAAGCGCCTCGCCGGGTTCAAACCTACGCCCTACAACTCGTAAGTCGCGGCCATTACCACTGGGCCACCACTGCTCTCGAGAGGATAGCCGTGGTCGTATTCACTTTGCCCTAAAGCTTATGATCGCTTACTATTGGCATACAATTTTTTTTATTCATGACTTATGTCCTCTAGAGGGCGCCATTTGTCAAACTATGAAAAGTAGTTTAGAAGTTATGAGGGAATAGATGAACATATACATACGTAACGGTCAAAATCATATCCCTCTTTTTGCTTCACCGTAGTCGGGTAAAAATGTCCTTTTATACAAAAACTGTGGTCGCTTTTGAATGTATGGAATCTTCCATACATTCAAAAGCAACCTTAAGCACACTTATGTGACGTTTGGTACTTTTGTTTTGAACAAAAGCACTTCTGTGTCCACAGCGTAAAAAGATTTAACCCCAAAAAATCGCCACGGGCGTGATAAGTTTTTAAAAGATTTAACCCCAAAAAATTGCCACGGGCGTAATAAGTTTTTAAAAGATTTAACCCCAAAAAAATCGCCACGGGCGTGATAAGTTTTTAAAAGATTTAACACCAAAAAATCGCCACGGGCGTGATAATTTTTTATTTAAGAACCGTTCCGCTCTTCTGGAAGTTCTGTACTAATATGTCCAGTTTCCATAAATTGCTTTAACAAACGAATTAATTTGCTTGGGAAAACCACTGATTCAATTTATGTCGCTCGTTGTTATACGCTTCTACTGTATCACTGGAAAACTACTGAAATTTTCCTTTTCTAGTGTCAAAACTCCTACGGGCAAATGATATCAGAAAACGTTAGCAATCTCTGTGGGAATGCAGTAGAAACTTACTTATTTTGAAGCTATGAAAATCCATCCTGAATTGTATATTATTTTAAACGTAGCTTCGATCTAGGTTTTTTAAATAAGAAAGAAAAAAGAAAGTTCTGTTTGCGTTTTTATGTTGTAATTTTTATCTGCTTGATTACAGTTTTCATTGTTTTGTTGGTATATTGGCGTGTGCTAGCTAACATATGGCAAGTGATTTAATTTAATGTTTCATGTTTCGTAGTGTTAATTACTTTGCATACGATTTGTATAGAATCAAATCTATATAACTAAACAGACAGGTGTGCTGCTGGGATTTTGTTGCGCCACTTCTTCTTCCAGCTAAAGCAATAGGAAGTGGTGAAGGGCGGGTCTTTTTGGGGGACTGTCTTATGTAACTTTGACGTTCGAAAAGTGTTGATTCTCAGCCTAGTTAGTAATAAATGACATTTGATTTGATTTTTTACTTAATTTGAAAGTAAAACTGTTTATTCTGCACAAACAAAACACAAATTACAAAAATAAATATGATGATGGCAAAATAACCCAGTTTTATGTTAACACACTAATACTGAAGACTCAACTTGTTCCACAAAATTATTCAATACTAGCTGCTGCCTGCAGCTTCGCCAGCGTGGCTTTTCTAAAATAAATGTAGCCTAAGTTACTACTTATAACATTGGCTATTTATCATTGAAAGTCCCGTCAACATCGGTACAGCCGTTTCGGAGATTAGCCGAAACAAACAGACAGACAAACAAAAATAAAAAATATGTTATATATACTATCCATATTGACGGTTAAAAGGTAATAAGGCTTAAGCGACATTGTGATCGAAAATGAGTTATGAATGCCATCCTACTTAAAAATAGAGATTAATTAGGATGGCATTCATAATTTATTTTCGACCAAAATGTCGTTTTGCCTTATTACCTTTTAACCGTCGAATTATGCATTTAGTAAAAAGCTGTTATTTGACATTACAAACAGACACTTCTTTCCTATAGAGTACAAGTATATTGTACATGATTTCATTTAGACATATAACGTACCTTACGTTAATGTTTGAGAGTGAGACCAACAATTAAATCGAAGCGAGCTTCATTCCGAACCAAAGTTTTCATAAAATATTTTATTTATCTTTGCCTTGAACTATACGTGAATCATAAAATACTATCAAATTTGATGAAACTACCATTAAAATGACGCCAATACCACGATAGTATTGTCCTCTAAAAATCCTTTTATTTTATCCTTCGCTAACCTAACCTTTTTTTTTTTGCCGGTGTAGAAAATCCTCATGGATGTCCTCCGCCCTGGGGCAGGCGGAGGGGCCTGTCAGACTCTTGACTCTTACTGACTAAAAACCACCCCGGTGTTCCCCTCCCACACTTGCACCGGACATCGTGGGATCTAATGCGACTTCTGCGATCCCAGGCTAACCTAACCGATTTCACCCAGTTCACAATTTCTAAACAGTTCATAATTTATCGAAAATAATATTGATAGATTATAAACTAATAGTTCTCACATTCTTACGGTGACATAAGCGTAATATTTTAATTAAATCTATTATAATAATCGTATAAATCACGCTGTTCTGGCGATGGCTCAGCTGTATTGATAACCTACCCCTTATACACAGTAGTACCTTAGAGTATTAAGAACTAGTTTTTGGCCTCGGTTTTGCATGCGTGGAGGTCGGATATCATCTGACAGGAACATACTACCTGGATAAAAAGTATACTATGTCCTAATGCAGGTCTACCTGTATGCCAAAATTCATTGAAATCCGTGCAGCCATTAAGGAGTCTTTTTTTTGTTGGGTACGACATTATCAAATAATTTCTCCCACTCTGGGCGGAGCGGGAGGGTGTGTCAGACTCTTACTGACTAAAACCACCCGTGTTCCTTCCGTTGCCTGTGTTGCCAGGGGCCTCGGTCCTCGGTGACCCTTTTGGACTGCCACGCGACCCCGGCAGGCATCGGCCCTAGTAGACCCTACACTTGTGCTGACATCTCTTTGAGGCGCGCGTGGAACAAAACGCGCCGTCGACCCGGGCCTGGTCCTTACCAGACGGTGAGCTACCCATTGCTCACCGTCCGCAAGCCCATTAAGGAGAGTTACTATTGAATTCATAACATTAGTATTTAGTAGGGAAGTTTAGTGTGTAAGAGAATGAAAGTATGAATTCACACATTTTTTATCTCGTCGTCGTCATTTCATATCACGTATCTTAGAGTAACTAGCCTTGTTATTAACTGGCATTCAATCTTTCAATAACACATGAAACGGTTGTTCAATTCCAAAACTTTTTCAGCTGAAATTCCAACCTAATATATTTTAAAACAAGTTTAAAACAACGACCATTCACGTTCTAAGTTTTCTCTTACATTACTCGTAAGACCCTGATAGACAGTCCGCCATTTGGAGTCATTAGTGTTTCTGGCACTTTTCCTCTAAAAATAGACTAAGTTCTGCCAAATTCTTTATGAACCCGTCTGGCAAGAGTAGTTAGGAAAAGGGGTCTGTTTTGTTGAAAGGAAATAGTACTTTAACTGGATACTTAATAGAGCAAGTTCATGTATAAAAGAAACCTTGTATATTTTTCATCTTGTTACGTTTGCTCTATCTACTTTTGAAAAATCTGAGGTACTTATGTATTCAAATCAAATCAAATCAAATCATTTAGTTTTTCAAACATGGGTAATTGGTACATAGATGTTTTCTTAAAAAAGTAGTCCTCCATATTCTACCGTCTCATGGGCATGCAAATAATATTCAATTCCAAAATTAAACAGAAATTGCATGATATCGAATAAATATAAATGTCAAACCATTAGAATTACAAAATAATCAAAAAACAGACTCCTCTTCACTAAAATCATATATGTCTGCAATGATTTTAGTGACATTTGAATCTGTTATTACAACTTCAAATAACGCAAGTAAGGTACGCAAAAAATATATGTAAAACTAGAACGCGTACACATAAATTACTTAAGTGAATATTTAAGTATTCTATATATATACTTTATGAAATTAATTCAGGAAATAATGTCTACCCAAAGTGTAAAAAAAGATATTTATTTCAAACTACTTAAGATATTTTCGTGTTTGTTTTTGTTGTAAGAACATACTATTTTTTTATCTACCCAGTAACTGGGTTGTGGAGGTCAGATAGGCAGTCGCTACATGTAAAATACTGGAATTCAGCTCCGGTTAGACTGGAAGCCGATCCCAACGTAGTTGGTAAAAGGCAGGCAGATGATGATGAGACTATTTTGTTATCTATAATGATATCTCTATTTTTTTCAAATATTCATGTTTTCGTTACTAAAAATAAATATTCACTTTGAAACCGAACGGCAGTGCAGCGTGAGCGCGCCGCGCATTGGCCAAGGTTAAGGGCGTTTACCCGACCTTTAAGAGGTGAACTGATACTTACATGCTTAAATAGAAATGAAATGAAATTGTTTATACTGTTTACAGTATAAACAATTTCATTTCATTCTATTTATTATCCTATTTATAGGATATCAGAATCACTTTTACACGTCAAAAATAAAAAATACAAAATAAGCTAGATGGAGTCGACATTTCCTATCTGACCCCTGAGAAGAAATGGCGAAACAAACTCAAGGGTCAAATAGAGATAGGATAACCTGGATTGTTTATGAAGATCTCGTTATTATCTTATCCTACCGAAATCCAAAGCAAAAGGATTAGTATATTTGGCGAGTACCTACACCTGAATGAGTTTAAATGTAAGCTTTTTAAATTGTTGAGTGACAAGGCGTATTATTCTATTAATGAACACCTTATAGACAAATTAAAATAATATTTATAATATATTTTTTTATCTGCCTGCATAATTAAAATGTTACCCCATAAGATAATGTTATTTATTATTGACATTTTAAAAAAAAAATCGTGGTTCATGTGCCGTCTTAATTTATTGGCATTATATACAAAATTAACTATTAGTTTTTTTGAATGAAATTGTGTCATGAGACATGTGTCTTACCTTGATTTTTTGACAATTGATTATGTAAACAATTTTGTGTGCCTTCTGGCGGAATATATTCGTAGTATGGACCAAGATTTCTTTGTAAAACATCTGTGTCAAGTTTACCCTACGTTCACAAAATTAATAAATGAATTGAATTGAATTTATTCTGTCTGAATGTAGAAAATTGAATGGAAAATCTAATTGTTGTGAGCCCGATTACGGAGAAGTTGTATACTTGAAGTCAGATGGAACGAAACCTGATAAGGTTGTTTTGATAGAAATTCTAGGTTAATTGTTGCCTGGGATTGGAGTTTGTTTGTTTGTTTATTGGTTCCCAAAAAGTTACACACTATAACAGCAATTAGTATTTATTTACCACACTGAATAAAAACCATTGTCGGTCAAGTTAATCCTACTAATGTTTGGAAGTTTGGATGTTTGTTACTCAATCACGCAAAAATGGCTGAACGGATTTGAATGGAATTGGGCACAAATATATTTTGTAACCCAGATTAACTCATAGAATACTTTTGGACCCAATTCTGAAGTCCACGCAGACGGATTCGCGGGCAGAAGCTAGTTTTTACATAAATAAGGCTTCAATGTTAAAACAAAATGTGATGGATACCTACTTGAGTAAGTACTAAAAGCACGTTATAAGTACTCAAACTCATATCTTTATTTGTGTATTTTCTATTACAAGCACATGAGATGAAATATTTATTTTGGGATAGTATAATATATAATTACATTGTACCTACAAGGTAAATAAATCTCCATAGGTAGGGGTAGTAAACCTTTTAAAAAAATAATATTTGATCACTTTGTCGGCGTGGGTAATACGTATACCCATGCCAAATTACAGCTTTTAAGTTCTAAGAGTCTCTGAGCTAAGCCGCGGACAGACTTGTGTACGGAACCCTAAAAATAAATCATAAATCTATGTTAGTTTTCCATAGAATTTATAACCCATCCAAAAATGGCGTGACTTCAAGTAAGAGCCATTACCTAATGAAAAGAGCAGGAATTATTCAATGTAATTAATTTTGTCGTAGCAAACTACGACAGCAGAGGAAGATAAATTAAACGCAAATAAAAGTTAGGAACAGAGAGACACATGTTAATGGTGTAAGCGAATTTAGTCCCTAATATAAGTCAATTTTGCACAAGAACAATTCAGTTAGGTAATGGATGATAAATAAAAATAATGCATTAAGTATTTACCTGTCACGCTAAAGGCATTATTTGTGAAAAGTTAGGCTATTTAGAAATGAGAGTACCGTTACAAAAGACAAAATAATCAACTAAGTGATGTAGTAGACACAAACACCATTTTGTTTTTCTAAACTTGATTAATTTAACATTGGAAATGTTTTTTTTTTTTTTAATCAAATTAATGTAGAAAACAAAAGTCTCAAACCTGTTAATTAAATACCTACCTAAACACAAAATAAATCTAAACAAAGAACCCTAAAAAGGACAACACAGCCACATATTTGTTGTCGCGATCAAATTTCAGTTGCTCAAACAATACAAGAGACGTATTCTACCGTATTGTGTGGATCTTAACAACAAACGCGGCGAGATCAACTCACAACAAAGGCGGTAACTCGATACACAAGGTTCAACACCCCTGCAACGTGCTTACTGCAGAGATTACCACGCGAGTGTGATCTATGTAGGTAATGTGTGTTTCTTTACGTGTCTTTATGAAATAGTTCGAGGAGTGAAATAATGGTTTTATTCTAAAGTCGAATTATTAATTCACTGGAATGACTGGAATGTCACTTTGTGTAATAAAATGGTCATATTTATTGTAATGATCGTATAGTATAATCGATTTGTGTAAGTGTAAAATAAATGTATAATAATAAGTGTAAAAGTCTAGAATACAATAAATATGACCATTTTATTACACAAATTGACAGCTAGCCCATGTCAGAATACTCCAGTTCATAAAAAAATCGACTTTAGAGCAGTTACAATTATATTCTCATCGGTTGGTTTAATAGTTTGGTTCATTGGATGTGGATGGTTGGTTGCTACTTGGCGCTCTTACGTGGATGAGCAGTGGTGGCCCAGTGGTAACGGCCGCGACTTACGAGTTGTAGGGCGTAGGTTTGAACCCGGACAGGCGCTTTATTTTGTGTAAATTCATTAATCACCACTGCTCTCAAAACGGTGAAGAAAAACATCGTGAGGAAACCGGCATGTACTAGAAGCAAAACTTCGAAGACAATCTGCACTGAAAATCCCGCACTGGGCCCGCGTGGTGGATTACGGCCCTCTCACAGTGAGGAGACCTGTGTCCCAGCAGTGGGAACATTATAGGCTGATTATGTGCTCTTACGTATCGATAATCTTGAATTGTCTAAAAATACATTATCAACCTTTCTATAGGTACTAAGTACATTCAAAATAAATAAACTTTGATGACAGATTAATTAATCAACTGTTCTAGATAACAATTGATGGAATGAAGACAGTTCCTGGAAAATTCTTGCAAAAAGATTTATACATTGACAAGAATTAATGTTGGCGTAATGGCTGAGCGATCGACTGCTGCGCAGCGTGTCGCGGGTTCGATCCCCGCACGGAACAAATATTTGTATGATCTGCAAGTAATTGTTCCGGGTCTGGGTGTTTGTGTTTGTGAGTTTCTATGTTTGTAAACGCACCCACGATACAGGAAGAAATTCCTAGTGTGGGGTAACGTTTTTAAAAAAAAAAAAATTCATTTGATTGTCTATATTTGTGTACTTATGGCTACACATTGACAATATTATGTAACAAAGATTGTAGACAATTAAATTAAATTCTTTTCAATGTATATAAGTCTTCTTGAGGCTGACAGTGCCGGTAATTTCTATCAAAATGCTAAATCGGACCATTTTTCTCGTATTTTCAATCCTTAATAACAACCAGGAATCTTGATTTAGTGTCATTTAGAAAGATCGCAAATAAAATGCAGCATAGCATCAGCATAATTACCGTATAATGTCCCCACTGCTGGGATACAGACCACTCTGTGAGGAGGAGTGGACTGTAATCAAGCACGTGGGCGCAGTGCCAGTGGATGTCATAAGTCTTCGTACTTTTGGTTCTTAAAAACCTGGAACGTAAAATATAGGACATCTTATAACTAACCGTGTAAATTTGGGACGCAAAAATTGTTCATACTGCGGGACTTACAGACGGGAAGATGTTTTAGTGCATTTGTCCAACATCACCGACACCGGGAAATAACCGAAAAAGAGATGACGGCGCTGAAGTAGCGATACATACATTTACTATGGCCGCGTGTCCACCTCACGTCTGTCAGCTGAGCGCCGCCGCGCGCCGCCGTTTCTCGGTCGCCGAAGTTTCAAGTGGTTCAAGTGCGACCGTTAGAACTCAGCCCCAGATTGTGACGGGCCGATGTGCCGACAATACAAAACACGTTTGATCTTTTCCAGATACTGCCGTCGCACCGGCGGGCGCCGTTCGCCCGTCTTTTGTTTTGTCTATCATATCATACTGAACCGCCGCCGCCGAGTTGGCTGTCGCAGTGGACAAACGATCGTAGTCACCGCGCCAGGTTCGGTTCGAATAATCTCGTTTCTCGGTGACGTCCCGGTGACGGCAGCGGTGGAAAAACGCCCTTAGTTTTTCTTCTTCAATCTTATCGAACTCAGTATTTATTTACAAGTGATCTTCAACCCACCACTTACCAGGAGCACATAAGTAAGCGCTGATAGTTCGGTAAACCCTCAAGAGAGCTCCCGTAAAGATATACAAGTATTATTCATCCTGTATTTTAACGCCGGCGAACCAACATCGATGAGCCTCGAGGGTACAGTATTTTCTTCAAGAAAAATGAATGCGGAACTTCCTTGTTAGAAGATTTTTTTTTTCGTTGCGTAAAATGTTACTGCAAGGTTGGCTTTAAGCAATAGTTTCGCCAAAAATTTACAGCATGCGTACGCAAAATGCGAAGATTTGGATGTGACTTTTTGATAAAGGCTGTAGTTTTTTATCAGAAAAAAAAAACGATGTAGGTACATGAGTGACCATCACAGGAATTTTTAGTAAAACTATTATTATTATTTATAGGGACTTTGCAGTAGTTTTGTTCTTAAAACTATTCTCCACTCTTCGCGATTTGTCAGTGGGAACGGATCACACTAAATCAAAGTTAAGTTTATGAGTGCGGATACTACCACACACAACATACACACACACACATACTATTAACTATACATATTGGCAATTTCGGCAAACGGAATGAGAAAATGGCAGTATCTACGACAACTTCCAAAATGGTTCTTTGCACAGATTATAGTAGCACAGATGTAATCAAAAACTATGAACAAGTGCACTAAGATTTGCCGCACTCAAGTTACTTGCACCGTGTGTATAGTCGCACTCCTAATTACCACTTGACAACTGCAATTCCCAGTAAATTGAAACTTCATTAAGGTAGAAACTATCTAACTGTCACATAGACAAATAGGCCTTATCGTTGAATGACGTGCAAGTGACATTCGTCTTTAAGGTGCATTTATGAGGTCTACTAGACAACCACTCTAAGGCACCATTTCAACGGGCGAGGAAATCGCAGCGATAGTCTCGCTGTCTCATCAAATTCAATAGAAACTCTATGAATCAATATCCACACGGCGATATCGTCGCGGCGATCATTTGAAGGCACAGCGGACTATCGCCGCGATTCTCTCGTCCGTGGAGATGGTGCCTTAAAGACATTGCAAACGTTAGGTACGTGGATACATGCCAGCAGGTTATTTATGCTAGATTTAAACCACAACCTGGTGGTCAAGAAGCAGGTCTTATCTCTCCAACCATGACTTTCCACCTACCAAACAAACAATATAAAAGAATTTTAGAAAGCTGCAAAACAATTAAATGCACTCTTTTGTGTTCTCTTGTTTTATTCATTGCGGTCAGTCCGACATTGCGTTTGTAACGCTAAACGGACCATTGTTAGCCATTATGTACACCTGTTCACACAGTGGCGCACGATTATATATCTTTTATGAAGTATTAAGTGGAGTTTAAGGTGGGACAATAGCATGGGGGTCATTTAAACTAGAGGTAAATACATTGACATGTATTTTTGAATAGGTATTTCTATGTTCTGTAAAGTTTTCGGTTTTAGCAAGTGGGTGTTTCAGCCTTATCCGACTAAACTCGAACTCAAGTGAAAAACCAATTGCGAACCGATGTGATTAGCTTAGGTATAACTAAGCGTTTAAAATCAAAATAAAAAGTTATTTATTCAAACTAGGCTGAAATTCAGCAGTTTTTGAACTTCAAAATTACATAAGACAGTCCCCCAAAATGCCCGCCCTTCACCACATCCTAGTGCTTTAACTGGGAAGAAGAAGTGGCGCAACAAACTCTCCGGCAGCTCCTTCAAACACCCACGAAAGAGAGTCGCTTGTTTTATTATACATATTTTCATGACTTTCCCTGAACTTTTCATCTAATTTTCGAGTAACGTATGTCTCAAATTAAGGATATGTTAATCCCTGCCCTACGTATAAATTTAATTAATTTGGACCATAGCTTACCACATAAAAACGGACGACGCGAAACCAAACGATTCGGTAAGTACATTTTAAAAACGACTATGTTAAAATAGAATAGAATATAATACTCTTTATTATGTACACCATAAAAATTACAGATATAAATGTTGAAATTTTACATAGGGTGACATAATTGGCGGTTTTATAGCTAAAAGCCAGACAGCCTTTAGATGGATTAAAAGGAGAAGGAGAGACAATACTGCTGGTAGTAAGTGGTGTACCATTTACATATATGTATACAATAAATACATACTTAAAGCATATACTTATCTACATAAATATATATACATATACAATAATAAATATGAAACAAGAGTAAGAACTTTGATAAGTTTAGTAATGCTGGGGAGTTTGTTCCACCACTTCTTCCCAGCTAAAGCACTAGGAAGTGGTGACGGGCGGGCTTTTGGGGGACTGTCTTATGTAACTTTGACGTTCGAAAAGTGCTGATTTTCAGCCTAGTTTGAATAAATGACTTTTGATTTTGATTTTGAATGATGATGAGGAGAGAGCAAGTGTTTTTTTAACTGAATTTTAAAAATGGACAAAGATTGAGCACGCCTTATCGTCAAGGCATTCCATAACCGTACTGCTTGAACTGTAAAAGACATTTCATAAAAGCAGGTGGAATGCATCGGCCATCTTTAGTATTAAATTCTAATAATGTGCTTCTAATTTATTTCCGTTTACGTTTACGTAACATTTAATACAGGTTCCTACCAACCTTTTCAGACCAGTCAATGTTGAAAAATAATAGATTTGATTCGCAACCTTATTGACTATCAAAATCTCAGAGGTTTTACCAGTATGGGGTAGTTTTGTATGAAAGTTTTCGCAAAGGGAAGCGGTTTCATCATTGTTATTAATTTACACTATTAAGGGTCGGGTAAACGCCGATGACCTTGGCCATGCAAATGCACATCGCGCTCACGCCGCGCTGCCGTTCGGTTTTAAAGGGAATATTTACAATTTTTAGTAACGAAAATATGAATATTTGAAAAAAAATCACAGATATATTAAGTATGTTAAAACAAAAATAATTATGAAAATACCTTAAGTAGTTTGCAAGTAATGTCGTTTCTTATGCTTTTGGTAGAAATTACTTCCTGAATTTATTTCATAAAGTATTTTACTACAATAAATATTCACATAATTATACAATAAAATTGATGTGTACCTACGCGTTCTAGTTTAACATACATTTTTTGCATAACTTACTTCTATTATTTGTAGGCGTAATAAGACATTTAAAAGTCACTATAATCATATATCTGCGCCTTAAACGCTTCTGCAGACTCGTGCGATATCGCGGGCGCGACAGGCATATTGCTGCCTGCCTAATTTACACAGTGCGATTTCATTGCCTGTGGCATACCATAAAGGCTCCCGTAAACAGGCGCGTCGCGACAGCGGTAGAAAAAATTCCATGAAGATTTCATAGAAATTGTTCTAGCAGAGTCGCGTCGCGCCTGTCTGCTGGAGTCTATAGTTGAAGCAACAATAAAGATTGCATCATCTATACAGTGTTTAAAAGTTTAGACGAAGACAGTCATTTGTTGCTTCAGTTTAGTTGTATGCTACAGGCAAGAAACTTCATCATCATCTGCAAAGCTTTTCTCAACTATGTTGAGGTCAGCTTCCAGTCTGACTGGAGGCAGCTGAATACCAGTATTTTACATGGAGCGACTGCCTATCGGATCTTCACAACCCAGTCACTGAGTAACACGATACCCCTTGGTAAGACTGGTTGAGAGACTTTCGGGATTCTGGCTTCCCGTAACGACTGTCAAAGATCCAGAAATGACAGCTGGAACCAACGGCTTAAGGTGTTTTCCTAGGTTTAATGGATGGTTATCCATCCATGGATTGACCTCGGCAAGTGTTGAAGATCGATTCGTGCGGCAGTTATTATATAGCCACGAGCCCCTTGCGAGAAATTTGCATCGTGTAAATAGAGCTGAACGTAAGAATAGAATAGAATTGTAATAACTTTATTTGCTTAAGATGTAGGTACATAAAAATAAGTTGTTGAATTATATAATAGGATCCATGTACATTCTGCCTTAATATATCATGCAAATGTAATAGGTACAAAGTAGAGGTTACCACAGATATTACAAAAAAAATATCACATAAGAAATCTTGCACAGATTAATAATATTTATCTACAAGTAATTCTGTGAAACGCGTTTTAAATTTTTGCAACACTAAGTTTTTAATTTGGTATTAGATTTATATTAATCGTGATTCGTGTATAAATCGGCCGATAGTCATTTGTTACGACCATCTCAGTAAGAGAGGGTGGGAGGGGGACTTGTCATTCCCAGAGCCGAACTTAACTTATTCCCCTACTATAATTCGGTTCTAAAGTTTCCTCATTCTCTATTTTATTACATGGAGAAAAGCCGAGCTCAGCACTCTTATAGCCTGTAAAGTTCAGGCTTTATTTGCGACCAGCGGCAGACGACCAAAATTTCATACAAAGTAGAATTTCATACTTTGCAAGCTAAGTCCTTAACCAAGTAAAGTGAGTTTCAAGTCGTAAACAAATAATTGTTTATTTTGTAGTTTATTTGCGTTTAAAGTACTTAACAGTTTTTGATCGAATTTATTTGCAACTTAGTATTCTCTTTTACCCAACATTAAAATGTAACATTTTCTGTAGGACACAAAAGTTATACAAGGTGTCGTTTTACATCCTCATTAAATTCAAGGAGGCAACAATGCTAATGCTCCTCGACACGAATCAATAATAAAATATGTAGGTCTTTTTTTTTCTAATTTTCGGAAATCGGCATATGTGTGACACGTATGTTAAAACGCGGCCCGTGTGATACCGCACTGTAACTGCCATTTTACTCACACACACTACCGCATGCGCAACAGAATAATTCTGTTCTGTGAAAGTGGTGTATTTTAAAATACTGTCAAACTTAAATAACTAAATAAAACAAGTATGTATTATTATTGAGCAGGTATCGTAATTTTATTTGATTATATATGTCTTTCATAGTAGCCTCCTGAAATTTGACGAGGATGCAAAACAACACCTTGTATATTATGTTGAATCCTGAAAAATACAAACAATACTGACGTTTTTTTCCCATAACGGTATGCGAAATAGCCTCCATCATTTTTGTGTTTCCTAAGTTCAGTTAACAGTTATTAAACTCAAAATAACAATGAATAATAAATATTTTGCTGACTGTATCTAATAAAGAACCCAAACTTTTTTAAATTGAGTTCAGAATTTTCTTTTTCTATTTTTTGTATATGTTTGCGCAGGCATAAAACAAAAACCTCTGAAGAGACTGATGGGGTTTTCACCGTTCGGAAGCTTGTGATCAAATAGAAAATAGCGGTGTGTACCTTTATGCTGCCAGACAGAAGATTAAATAAGCCATTAATCATCTTTGATGGGAGTATAATTATTGCAGGTGGGTAGGTACACACAATTAAGCTAGAGTGATTTCTGGTGTGAAATTTTACACCCTTTCCTCCTGTAGAACGGGGAGAACATGGTATAATTTTCAGTTAATTTCCCGCTAAATTGTATGTGTATAAAAATTATCTGATGGCGGAAACTGATTAAGCGCCAACCTTTATGGTAGGCATAATCCAACCAAGCATATACGTAGATTATCACTATAAAAGTGGGCAGTCGCCTTTATCAGTCCATTTTGATGGAATTCAGGCAATAATGTATCTATAAATAAGTCTCATCTTCTATAACATAGTACAATGTCCTTTATTTGATTATTGTTTTGGGGTACAGAACCAACAGCTTTAATTTCTTATGAAAATAGCAACACATTTTCGACGATACATAAAATTCATATAAGTGAATACCGGCGAAAGAATGTGTAATACCGCCCTGTACATCTTTATTCTATGACGTCACATAAATATTATGTTTACCGTACAAACTAGTTATTTTCAAGCCTGAATATATGTTTCAGCAAATATCGCAAAAACGTTTAATTAGGAGCAATTATTCGCTGCAATAATTTATGTAATTGCCCCTCAGTCTTGTCTCGAACAGTTTGCTTTTAGTTCAGGGGATATACGAGTACAACTCGGGGCTATATTTTACGCATTCTAGACTAATATTTTCTGAGTTTATTCACCGTGTGATTGGCGGGAGAACTACCAACTTTCCATTATGTAATTTCGTGATAACGCACATAATTAGTGTTTATCCAGCTGTTAATAACTGTCAGAAGGGCAGGAGCTTAATACAACTTAATATGCTCTTTGATTTGAGGGACTTGTGGCCAAGTAATAACAGCCGCACGGGTCGATCGATCAGGTTAAGCTACGCCACGGTTACCAACCAAGACCCCTCCGTGCCTCGGAAAGCACATTAAGCTTTTGAGTTGGTCCCGGCTGTCATTTGTAGATCTTTGACAGTTGTTACGGGTCCTCAGAAGTCCGAGTCTGACAACCAGTCTTACCAAGGGGTATCGTGTTACCCAATAAATGGGTTGTGGAGGTCAGATAGGCAGTCGCTCCATGTAAAATACTGATATTCAGCTGCATTTGATTATACTGGAAGCTGACCCTAACATAGTTGGGACAAGGCTAGGCAGATGATGATGATGATGCTCTTTGATTTAGTGTAGGTCTAAACTCTGACATAATAAAGTAGATTTTTATAGCATTCATGTATGAATAAACCCATTCTCTTCGCACCTTCTAGCTGGGCTGGACCCTGCACACTGAGCTATTAATTTTTTTTTTGGATATGAAATGATCGAATAACTTCTCCCGCTCTGGGCGGAGCGGGAGGGTGTGTCGGACTCTTACTGACTAAAACCCACCCGTATTCCTTCCTGTTGCCTGTGTTGCCAGGGGCCTCGGTGACCTATTAGTACCTTCCCGCGACCCCTGCAGGACAAACCTCACCCTAATTGTGTAATACACTATTCATCACAATCTGAATGATTTTGAAGGGTATTACTAATCATATAATCTTCATCAAATCATATAATATTAATCCATTGCTTCACATGTTCGAAAAATGTGTCCGCTCAACTACGTAAATAACGCAATGAATGTTGTTGAACTGTCAAAATTACACCTATTGCTACTGTAAATTACACCTATTGCTACTGTAAATTACACCTATTGCTACTGTAAATTATACCTATTGCTACTGTAAATTACACCTATTGCTACTGTAAATTACACCTATTGCTACTGTAAATTACACCTGTTGCTACTGTAAATTACACCTGTTGCTACTGTAATTTTTTTACACAATTACCCTGCTCGACAGTCAGCCCCGCTACTGCCTTGTCTACCGGCTAATATTTTACAACATGAACAATTATTCTCATATATTAAGTACATTGCGCTGATGTACGTGAGAAAAAGAACGCAGATGTCTACCTATCTACATACACACATCGCTTGCAATCTCAACTTTTTTCAGCAACAAACGAGGTGTCGTTACAGTCTTACTGTTCCGGAGTGTCATAGAATACGTGACGTCACTAAATCCAATATGGCCGACGCTTACAACCACTTTATCTAATACGACAATACCAAATAAGATCGAATAGTTCCTGAGGTCTTACAGCATATTATAGTAACATATCTTTAATTTTTGTTCGTGTTTATTTTGTTGTAATCATGAGGCGGTTGAGTTATTGAAATCGAGTATGTACTGAATTTATATAGTCCGGGCTAAGTGTTAGGTAGTAGTCAATTATTCTTTTAGAAGTGAAACTCACGCGTCACGTTTAGACACATTTCATTACATGAAAGAGAAGAAAGATATAACTCTCTTTGTCTCTCATACTAAATCTGTCATAACAACTCGTAAATCAATGCAAGAAGTAGGTTTTAATAATTGTTTCTGCTGCTTGATTCGTGCCTGCAAGACTTAGTCGGCTTGCATTACAAATCGTTTTGAAATTGTCAGAGTCAGAATTATGTTTCAAATTCGTTTGACACTAATTTATAAGATGTTTAGGTGTTTTTTGTGATGTCTGTTTTGTTTTGTTGTTTGATGTTGTTTTGTGTTTGTATGTTTTGTTTGAGTGTAAGATGTTTTATTGTTTACTAACTTTTGCCCGCATCTCACGGGAACGTACTACCGGGATAAATATTACCCTATGTCCTAAACCAAATCATGACCTGGGACATAGGATACTTTTTATTATGATAGATATACCGATAGGCCAAATCTATTCAGCCGTTAAAGCGTGAAAAGTAACAGAGAGATAGACTGATACTAAATGCAAATATTTCTTTTAATTAAACAGGTTTTTTATGATTCTAAATGACTTATTTAAAAATAATAATACAACACATTTAAAATACTCTAACGCCGCCATTGATCACGTAATATCTACAGATTAGCTATAATTTTAAATTGTAATAACTTTTAAGCAGGCGGTCTATCGGACCGCCTGCACAAAAGTTACAGTTAACAAATAAATACTAAAATAAATATTACCTCAAAATTTGGACTCTGACTATATTTCTAATTCCTTAAATCTCTTAAAAAGAGGTATACAAGAATTTTAAAATCATCCTCTATTTTACCCCATTGTTTTTTTTTTTTTGGGTGGGAAATTATCAAATAACTTCTCCCGCTCTGGGCGGACTGGGAGGGTGTGTCAGACTCTTACTGACTAAAACCCACCCGTATTCCTTCCGTTGCTTGTGTTGTCGGTAACCCTCTTGGACTACCACGCGACCCCGGCAGGCATGGGCCCTAGTGAACCCCTATACTTGTACTGACATCTCTATGAGGCGCGCGTGGAACACAACGTGGCGTCGACCCGGGTCTGGTCCTTATCGGACGGTGAGCTACTCATTGCTCACCGTCCGCAAGCCCGCGCCTACGTTGGTCGGAAATCCGCCTGGGATTCCCGACGCCCAGGGTGTCTCCTGTGGCGGCTAGGGGCGAGAGGGCGCAAAATTTGTCCTTCCCTCAACCATCCCGCCTCCTCCTTCGCGAGCATTACTGCTTCGCAGAAGGAGGTGGCTATTTTACCCCTCGGGGGATGATTTTGCAAAAACGCTGGAAATGTCTTTTTTATTTCTTACCAAACGCATAAATTTGAACTTTCGTATCTCTAACTTAAGAAATTATAAGTTCTCCATACAAACTTTCATCCTCTATATCACCCCTTTAGGATTTTTTTGAGACAAATAGTAGTCTATGTCCTTTCCCAGGATGCCATCTATGTCCTTGCCAAATTTTATCAAAATCCATTGAGTGGTTTAGGCGTGAAAAGGTAAGACACAGACAGAGTTACTTTCGAATTTATAATATTAGTCGTAGTATGGATTATTTAAATTAAATCTAAACGTACTATTCAGTGATTTGTGGTGCATGCAGCTTAAATTTCAATATATTTTATCACTTATTCATGGCCACCGTGGTAAATTGTCTAATAATCTATAGTCATCTGACTGAGTATACCATTAATACTTCGGATAAATAGATATTGTTATTCATTTTTGATGAAAATGCTTTTTTATTAAGATCGAACAATACAATTTCTGTCACCTTTGGGAGCTTTTATTCATCCACTGCAGAACATAAAGCAATAGAAGCATCCCTTTTATGTTTAGCTTCCTAAGCATTTTCCATTTCTACCCACTTTTCATCATTTGGTTATGGCCCTTCTAAATCTTGCAAACTGGCCAAGTGTGAATCAAAATTATGCCTTGTACCACTGCAATATGGTTGATATTTAATTGTATTACCACGAAGGGTGTAAACGCAGAGCCTTTTGATCTTCGAGAAGGCTTCACCTTAAGACTATAAAGACTTGTATGTAATTTAATAATTTCCTGCCCTTTGATACAATTTCTTACACCCATTATAATATACTTGAGAGAATTGGATGGCTGTTTTTGGCAAAGAGCGTTACAAATCTTGAAGATAAGAAAATTCGTGCAAAGGCGAATGTTATTATTTATTTAAAATTGTTTATAGAATAAACATTGCCTGATAAGAGGAACATACATTATTGTACACCAAAATTGTAACACTGTTGTAATTTGAGTGAAATCAAAAAAGGCATGTATTTAATAATATATATACTAGGAACAAACACAAATTTGTTGTACCTACAACAAGGCTCAAGAAAATAGGTGGCTCATTCAGATGTCAATGTATACGTTTTTATAATAACCTTCCAAGCCTCGTTCAAGATCTAAGCCTTAATAAATTCAAATCATCTATTCAAAGTAAGTTGTGCCAGAAAGCCTTGTATACCGTTAAAGATTAAGCTGCTCCAATTATTGCATACTGAAACTTTTATTTTATTTATATACACTTTTATGATTATTCAAAACACAATGACATATTTACTTGTAAAGTATTATATTATTTTCAATTATTGTGAATTTGAAGCCTATGTGGGTCATTGCTGTTTTTTTTTTTTCTCATTTAGTATTAATCATGGTCTGGCAGTTTGAGTAATTTATGCGGCCTACCCAAATGTTCTTTATTTGGTATTGTTCGTCGAATCGTTGAGCTTGTTAAGTTCTCAGTTGAGCTGCACGATGACTGGACAGGTCCACTCAATCTGTGTGGTTCTTTCCTCAAAAGGACCATTTCAGACACCAATCTACATGGCCTTCACATGATCTGACATGTCTTTATAGGAGACTGTGACCTCTGAGTTTGTTTCGGCCTTTTTTCTCAGAGTAGTCAGACAGGAAACGCCGACCTCATATAGCTTTATTTTAAAAATATGATTGACGTGTAAAAGTGTTTGTACAAACCTACTTACGGAAAATAAATCATTTATCATTTAATTTAACCTCAAATTAATTGCCATAGTGTGTATCATTAGAAGCCCAGAAAGTTTTTAGAGGTTCATTAATTTAAAAAAGCGTAAATCATTAGAAGGTCGATATTTTTTTTAGAGGATCAATGAGAAAGTGACATATTTATTTACATAACCAAATTACAAGATGATTATTAACATTAACTAAATTAAATTAAAACTAAGTTAAGCTTAAAAAAGGCCCTCGGGGCATTGTACCGAGGATGCTGGCGGCATTTCCTCGCTGAATTGCAATGCTGATGCGTTGCGCGAGAAAGCCGCCAGCTTTTCGGTCACCAGTTACATCAACTAGACGTTTCGCGATTTCCGCAAATAACTTATGAGGATCAATGAATATTGTCCATAGCAAATTCGATTAACACATTGTAAAAGTAGCCTAATTTGACACAAAATTATTTGATACATTGCATTCCAGCATTTCATAATTATATTAGGTAAGAGCTCATAAGTTCTTTTAATTTTAGTTCTGTTTCGATATTAAATAAAATTGAACTCATCATCATCTGCCCGCCTTTTCCCAACTTTGTTGGGGTCAGCTTCCAGTCTAACCGGACGCAGCTGAATACCAGTATTTTACTGAACTCCACAACCCAGTTACTGGGCAACACGATACCCCTTGGTAATCCAGACTTTCGGGCTTCTGACGACCCGTAACGACTGTCAAAGACCTACAAATGACTGCCGGGACCAACGGCTTAACGTTCTTTCCGAGGCACGAAGGGGTCTTGGTATATAAAGATGGTCACCCATCCACGGACCAACTGCGGCGAGTGTAGCTTAACCTGATCGATCGACCCGTGCGGCTGTTAGTTAGTTACTTAGCCACAAGCCCCTCCATTTGTCCTATTGATTTATCAAATAAATCAGCCTATAAAAATTATATTAGGTACCTTAGTACAGCTACCTGTTGACTGCTTAATTTGCGACATAAAAACAGAGGGTTTTCCTTGTGGGATTATATGGATAAATACACAATACTGAGAATTATTAATTCATCCATCCACGGACCAACCGCGGCGAGTGTAGCTTAACCTGATTGATCCACCCGTGCGGCTGTTATTACTTAGCCACAAGCCCTATTTTTATTATAAAATTTAATTCAATAATTATAAAAACTGAAGTATCGACGCTCGATCCGGGAATGACCATCGTCTGCCAGCAGTACTGCTTATTTACATTGGGAAACGACCTTGAGCGTTCGGTCTTCTCTATCCCGCCGCTCTGCTTCGCTCTGTCCCAATCGGGCGCACGCTGAGTTCACACATTTTGAGTAATAATTTTAATAAAAAAAAACAAATACGATCTTTTATAATAAATCAATTTTTAAATTATCTGTCCATTAGTGTAATCCTCAAATTAATAGAACGTCACCAAAAGATGCATGCAATCAATCATTTTAGTCATATTTTTATAAGATTTTAAATTTATTTACGTGGGACACTCAGAAAGTTGCTGCAAAAATTAAAAAAAAAATTTTATGTAAATATTTTTTTATTAAATATTTTCAAAGTACTAGCCACTAGCCTCTATACAAAGTTTAATGCGTCTAAACCAGTTTTCGAAACACTTTATCCAGTCCGCCGCAGACACCTCGTATACAGCCTGCTCGAACGCTGACAGCGCATCTTCCGGTGACGAAAATTGTATCCCTTTGAGCTGATTTTTTATTTTCGGGAATAAAAAAAAGTCACACGGTGCTAGATCAGGGTTGTAAGGAGGGTGACCCAGGAGTTTGACCGGCGTGCTGTCCAGGAAGTCCCTCGTTTTGAACGTGGTGTGCGAAAGTGCGTTGTCGTGGTGGAGCAGTAGCCCGCGGAGCTCTGTGTTTGGTCACTTGTTGCTCACAACAGAGAAAACTTCTGCCAAGCATTTGGTAGTATACCAATCAGCGTTGATGCTTCTTTAGTTCCGTAAAGGAATTGACACCAAGTAGCCCGTCAAATTAAAAAAGCTTGCGATCAAAATCTTCCCCCCGCTTCTAGATCGCTTCACTTTGGTAGGCGTTGATTCGTTTTGAAACACCCAAACCGTCGACAGGCGCTTCATTTCTGGATCGTATTGATAAATCTAAGACTCATCACCTGTTGTTCTATGTTAGAGGGTTTGGTTTCCGCACTTAGTCCTTCAGGTGAACCATTGTGCGTGGGCCATGGCGGCTGTTTTTGGTGGTTATTCCAACCAGCCCACCTCCCTCCAGAAGTTGATAACATCTCCTGGTCTGTTTAGAATTTCTGTGTAGGATCTGGGTCAAAATCAAAATAGTTTTATTTCACATAAATCTACATGGGCACTCAGGAAACGTCAGAAGCTAGGTGCACGGTTCCAATGGGTCGTTTCCTATGGAGAAGAGCCGGCAAGAAACTCCACGGTTACTCTTTTAAAAATAATTGGCTTTTACAATGTTTTCAAATTACAGTGTCAATAGGTATGGGAGGACAGTGTAGGCCTGTTGAGACGTACCAGGTACTTAACAAAAAAAAAAGAAAAAGGTGTACAAAATATCTAGTCTATTAAGCCTACAACGTTCTCACATTCACAAGGTACACACACATTTGTGTAAAATATTAATAAAATAATAAAAATAAAAACCCATTTAAACCAAATGATGGGTGCCCCGAGGGTTTCTGTTCTAATGTGGGTGACGCCTGTGCATTCGAAGAGCACATGCGCAACGGTTTCCTCTGCCTCCATGCAAGCTCTGCACAGAGGGCTGTCCGTTATGCCTATTGTGTGGAAGTGTTTGTTTAGCGAGCAGTGGCCCGTGATGGTCCCCGTCAACAGGCGCAGGCCGGTCCTGTCCAGGCGTAACAAGCGCTTGGTTAACTTACTATCCAAGGATGGCATAGCCTCCTTGAACTGTCTGCACCCCTGTGCCGAGGACTATCAGCTCTCCGCTTGTGTGTGGGTGAGCTCCTGTAGCCACCTGCATAGTTGGTTGAAGGGGATGGGCACGATCGGCTCCGGTTTGCAGACTGACGTGCCGGATGCTCTCCTGGCTAGTTCGTCAGCTGCGTCGTTGCATAGCGATCCGCTGTGTCCTTTTATCCATTGCAGTGTCACTGTGTTGCGGTTGAATACCGTTATGCGTTCTAGCGCATTGAGACATTCTTGCGCTAGTCTCGAAGTACTGTGTTTCTTCCCTAGGGATTGGAGAACTGAGGCGCTGTCGGAGAGTATACGTATATGGACACTCGTCCGTGACTCTCCTGGCTTCTATGGCATACGCCGCTTGTATAATGCCCACACACTCCGCCTGGTAGACGGTGTTGAACATTCCCAGCGGGCAGGATATGTTCATGTTAAGGTCGTGTGAGAAAACGCCAGCTCCGGTTCCGGAGTTGGTCTTTGATCCATCGGTGTATACTCTTACCTCATACGGGCCTGAATAGTCACACCGTTCCTCTGTGAGTATTATGTTGTAGTGTTTTTGGAAACAGTGTAGTTTTGGGGCTCTGTCGCAGGGTGATGCCATCATCGGTTTTCGTTTGATCGCATCCTCACTTATGCGTGTGCGTTTGACTCTAGAGTCTTTGCTCAGGGTTCCTGTTATGTTAAGCCTACCGGCGGCCAGGGCCGCCTCCTCTCGCACGATAAGGTGCAGAGGCGTCAATCCAAGCATCGCCTGTAGGGCGGCGGTGGGCGTAGTTCTCATACAGCCTGTGATTGCTACACAGGCAAACCGTTGCAGTTTTTCGAGATCTTTTTGGGCTGTGCTCAGATCTGTTCTGGGCCACCAGACTAGTGAGCCGTATGTGATAATTGGATGACCGTGGTGAAAAGCCAGTAGGTAATCTTGGGGTTAATTCTCCAGTTCCTGCCGAGCAGTATTTTACACTGCCACAGAGATATGCTGGCTTTTGTGATGATGTAGTTGGTATGTTTTGCCCAGTTCAACTGTTTGTCCAAGAAGATGCCCAGGTACTTGGTTTCAGTTGACGCGCTTAGGGTGGTGACTCATCACCTGTAATGATGTCGTAAACACGCCGAGACGAGCCTGCTTCAAATTTGTGTATCATATCACGGCACCATTCCACCCGGGCCTGCTTCTGAGCATCGGTGAGGTTGTGCAGCATCCAGCGTGAAACTATTCTCCTCATGCGAAGATGCACATGTAGAATTACGTGAAAGTTTCCCGATCCAACCTGCAGTATATGCTGAATCTGTTGATACGTCATACGTCTATTGTCATGGATTATTTTTTTTTACTGCTAGCATGTTTTCTTCCGTAACAGGCGTCAAAGGGCGACCACTTCATCCTTCATCCCCCAAAGTTAGTCGACCTCACTTAAATTCGTTATATCAACGATTTACGGTTGCCTTAGAAAGGCCTTCATGCATGAATGATATTTGAAGTCTATCGTACGATTCGTCGGGTTTCAGGCGACACTTGAAATCGTAAAAAATCATAGCACAAAAATGTTCCCGGTGCAGATCCATTTTTAAATTAGCTCGCAAACAATGTGGAGAGAAATTTTGAAATTAGAACGTACCTATTTTTACTTACAAATAATCATATTTTCAAAATAGATTATAACTGGCCAGTCTCTCAAACATAAACACTTTTTTCGCAATACTTTCTGAGTGGCCTGGTATTACTCATAAAAAGAACGAAACAAATAAGAACGTGCAATGTGATGAGAGTATATCAAACATTAATAATGTGCTTTTATTTTAGATATAGTATATTTATATTAATCAATGACTTAATAGACTGCTTGGGGTAGTGCCTTAAGTCATCATTCTCCTGCCCTTATCCCAATTTATTTTGGATCAGCGCAACATGTCTTTGTCTTCCATACCATTTCCATTAGTCGCCCTCTCTGTAGTCACCCCCTCTCTAGCTATATCATCTTTCACACAGTCCATCGTTTCTTTGGTCCTCCCCGACTCATCATCATAGCCTGTAACACGAATCCATTATTTTTAATATTCCGTTCCCTTTAGATTATAAAGGTATACACTTACAGTATTTTCATTACACAAAAAGCTTCTGCGTGAAACATGCCTACTTAACTAGACCTACCTACTAGACAACTACATTACTTATTTATCACATGCAGTACACATTACCGTTTTCCTTTTGACATGTTTTCGTTGAGAGCATCCCCTTAAGTGGTGGAAGGAACATGGCGTAAACATGTCTAATATCTATTGCTCATGCCTTGCTCTTGAATGATTATGAGTAAACAACTATAGCAAGGTACAGGATGTGCTTTTAAACAAATACGTATTTTTTTTTATTAATTTGTTTTTTTTTTTTAGAAAACTGTTGTGAGACTACCTCGTTAGTCTAGTGGTCGCAAGAGCTTCTGCTGAGCATGAGGTTCTGGGTTCAATTGCCAGGTTGGGCAGAGTGCAGAATTTATCAGTCGCAGCCCAGAGTCTGGGTTTGTGCCTGCTTGATGGCAATTGGCTCGCCCCCTATTACATGGGACTTAAACACGAAATGGGTGTGTACTATTGGTACACCTCTGCCCAACCCTTCGTGGAATACACGCCTGATGTTATTTTATGTTTTTTTATAAGGGTTGGGTCTACCATATTGGGTACACTGCCGGTATATCCACGTTTGTCTTTAATTTTTCTGAGACGGAAAATGTTCTAGATTTTTCTGAAAGTAACAACGTGTTAGACCAGTAAACTCTGTACCATGTTTAGATGTAATGAAAATTCGAAAGTACTTCTTGAGTCACGTATGTTTATTTTTCCATTTCACGAGTGATATTGTAATATGTTATTTCTGTATTTAGATGGTTTAGCAGAGAGCTGTAGACGTAAACACGCGGGCATGTCACGAAATGTAATCATCTGAAATTGGAATTAAGTATTTATTTTGTGAATTGGATTTTCGACTTAACTTGACTCGTATTTTTATTTTTACCTTCAATAAAAAAACTGGTGTCACATTGTTTTTCTTCAGTCTTTTTAGGTTAAAAATTAGGCACCACATTCAAGGCATTTGTCTTGTTTTCGAAAACAGCCTGTATACGATACGTCCATATTTATCATACCAATATTTCCTTTTTAGAAGGAAAAGCGGTATTCCTTTACTTGTCATCTTCAGACATCTTCGGTATGACTGACCGACGATCCAAGGTTCATTGTCCGTCCCTTTTTACTTTAGGGATCCGTAAATAAAAGCGGGAAATGACGTCATTATTCCGTTGGTCATTTGTTTTTCTTGCTTTTTATTTTTCTTTAGTTTGTCTTGTTTTTGGAATTGTACTGTGAGTGTTTGGGGACGGGTCAGTGATCGCTGTCACTTTCGTTAAGTAATAAGTATTGAGAGCAAGTGTAGGTTGTTAAATGTTATATATCTTATATGGTTGAGTCTTCTTAGGAACAAAGAAATAATAATTTAAGTTTCAGTTTTTACCATAAGCAGTCCTTTTGATTGTACAATCCAACATTTTTCCGAAAATTCGAATTATTCTAATTTTGACCCAATTTTAAGCATTCCACTTTGCCCCACCACTGGGGAGTGGTGGGGCAAAGTGGAATGCTTAATGCCCACTAGTACGATTTGGTGGAGCAGATTTCACTAGTCTAAAATCTTGCTGATTCTGCCCGACTAGGGTTGGCACCTTAGAATTTGTGTAGGTAGGTATCCTCGTAATTTATATTTGTTTGGAAAATAAAGAAATGTATATCTAAGTGAAATGTAACTAAGGCTGGTAACGTTGAACTTGGTACACAGGTAATGTTTTTAAATAAAAGTACAGGTGCCAGCACACAAACTCTCAAATTTTCTCATTCGATTTTGACCATCAACATTTTAAGGTTTAAAATAATTGGAGAAAGATAGTTTAGTAACTTGACCGTACAAAAATAATTGTTTGGAAATGTATTTACTATTTGTTTCAAGAATGAATCGGGTTGAAAATCACAGATTAATTACAAAAAGTAAACCTTTAAAATCACAGATATACGATTTGTTCTTACTGGTTCATTAATGCTTTTCATACTAAGTTTAAAAAACACAAATTGAGTACGATTTGTCCCCGTAAATAGAAAACGAACTGCTATTTATTCTAACTAGGTACTTAACTATTCAAAATCGCACATTAATCATCCATTGGCATGGCAAAAAACAGTCTTATTACCTTATAAATAAGAAACAACTTAACTATTACCTTCAGATTAACCTTTCAGTTTTCAAGGTTTAAGTTTGGCATAATTCTACCCCGTTGAGGTTATGAGTTTACCCTTCTAGGAACTAAAAATTTAATAATGAAATAATCGGAAGACTACGAAGTAAATATCATAGTCAATTCATATCCACTGCTGGGACACAGGCCTCCTCTCTGTGAGAGGGAGAGGGCCGTAATCCACTACACGGGCCCAGTGCGGGTTGGTAGATGACACGTCTTCGAATTTTAGGTTCTTGGACATGCCGGTTTCCTCACGATGTTTTCCTTCACCGTTTTGAGAGCAGTGATGATGAAATAATTTACACAAAGTAAAGCGCCTGCCGGGGTTCGAACCTACGACCTACAACTAGTAAGTCGTGGCCATTACCACTGGGCTACCACTGCTCCGACTACTTTGGCCTACATAGCCATAATTATATGGATCCACAAATGTTAACTTTTAACACTAGAGCCGTAGGTAGGTATTACCAAAAGCCTTAGCGTCCTCACTCAAACTATTCAGTTAACTTAGTAAATTATTTTGGAACAGACATTGATGTGCACCTAATTATTACTGATGTCCAGTTATAGTGGAATGTGCTTTAATCACAGCTGTTAGTAACACAACTATAATTACTGCTTCTGTACCTTTGACAGTATCAATTAATAAATATCTAGCCTAAGCATAATGCTAATATTGCTTATAATATGTACACATGCAGCGACTTTAGTCCACACACCGTGGACAGAGTATAGCAATTGAGATGTTTAATTACATATATTAGATTATACAAGGTGTCGTTTTGCGTCCTCGTCAAATTCAAGGAGGTAACTATGCTAACGATTCTCGACAAGAATCAATATTAAAATAAGTAGGCCATATTTTTTTTTTCTGATTTTCGGAAATCGGCATGTGTGGGACACGCATGTTAAAAAGCGGCCTGTGTGATACCGCACTGTAACTGCCCTTTTAAACACACACACTACCGCATACGCAACTGGGTTCTGTGAAAGTGGTGTATTCTAAAATACTGTCAAACTCAAATAACTAAAAAAAACAAGCATGTATTAATGATTGAGCAGGTATCGTAATTTTATTTGATTATATGTGTCTTTCATAGCAGCTTCTTTAAATTTGACGAGGATGCAAAACGACACCTTGTATATTATTATATTTTTTAACAATTCTCTATAAACACCACACACAGATTTGACATCGCTAGCGACAAATGATAGTTGATCAAAATCTGTGTTTGCACGTGTCAATTTGAAAGGGCCAGCGAGCTGCCAGTGACTTAAGTCACTGCGTGTGTATCTAGCATAATATACACTATACAGACAGAAAAGAAAGAAAAATTGTTTATTCTGCACAAACAAATCGCACATTACATAAAATAAACACATAAAAAGTAGCCAAAAGCCTCGTATTTAAGCCATAAAAGTTTGACAATCTTGTCCATTGCTTGATGTCAGGGCCAGGGACCACAGACAATTTACATTGCTCTGTGTTGTGACACTTGTTAAGTACGGATCCCTAAGGTGTTAAGTACGGATCCCTAATGGATATCGCGAACCTTGCAATTCCTTCAGTTTACGCCGAGTGCATAGAAACTGCATCGATGACGTCCGGCCAGCCACGAGCCGCCGACGCGGCGAAATTCGACATTAGCAATTAGTTATTTTAATACATATTTTTGTCATTCCATATTCTTGCATCGAATAGGTTTCACCAATTTTAATTGTAATAATTTCCTTAAAATAAATTAGTTTTAAAGTAACTTTGGTTTTTTTTCGATCCATCGTCTGCAGTTTACATAATTGGCGCAGTCGGTAGGATACTCGCGGGCCGGTTCGCGAAGCGCGTTAGAGTCATCTCACTACATTAACCACGATCGCGAGTCACCCGGGCGGCTATCAAGTCACGTCACGAGTATCCAGAATCTACAGTAAAGCTGCGGAGCCGAGTGGAGAATCCAGACATCGATTCACCGAGAAGAACCAGAGATGAAATATATGTGAGTACACCAGAATCTTTCTCGTGTTGCTTCCTATCTATTCCTAGTTACTTTTATGTCCAAGATTTTTCATCACGAAGGATCCAATCCCCGGGAACCTGCATCGCGACAGGCACGCCGACATATACTAGATATTAACAGAGATTTAGAGAGTGAATTAGATTTTAATTTGAGTAGTTTATTTGAACCTAAAATGCCATACGACCCCGACGTAATTTTTAAGGCCTTACGCCTTGTACCCGATTTTGACGGAAACCCTAACATATTGACCAGGTTTATTAATATCTGTGACCGGATAGTATCTCAGTATGCAAGCCCCGAGCCAGGCAGTGAGCTAGGGAATCTGTGTCTTCTAAATGGAATTTTAAACAAGATCACAGGGCCTGCCTTATCTACCATCAACTCGAATGGCATCCTTGAAACTTGGGCAGGTATTAGATCAGCTCTAATTAATAACTTTTCAGACCAGAGAGACGAAACGGCTTTATACAATGACCTCTCGTTGGCTACACAAGGTAATAAAACCCCTCAGGAATTTTACGATCAATGCCAAACCTTGTTTAGTACCATAATGACATATGTGACGTTACACGAGACCTTACAAACGACTGTTGAAGCTAAACGGACACTTTATAAGAAAGTTACCATGCAGGCTTTTGTACGTGGACTTAAGGAACCTTTAGGTTCACGTATACGGTGCATGCGCCCAGAAACCATAGAGAAAGCTCTGGAGTTCGTGCAGGAAGAATTAAATATTATGTACCTGCAGCAGCGTAATGATGTCTCAAGGGTTCAGACTGCTCAGAACGCACCTAAAATATATAAACCTTCCATTATGCCTGCTATGCCACTAAACGCATTAAATGTTCCGCGACCCTCAGCACCTAACTGGCCTGCTCCAGTAGGACAGCGTGGCTATCAACCTCAACCTCAGGCTTTCAAATTCAATATGCCTAACCAATATCGAAATCGCATGCCTACTCGAACACAACAAATGTTCCGTGCACCATTACCAAACTACCATCCTCAAAGTAACGTTTTTAAACTACCATCCAGGAATAATCCACCACAATATTCGGGTCCGAAACCCATGAGCGGTGTTCAGCATTTCGATCCGAAACCATTACCCATGATGCCAAGGCATGATTGGCAAAGAAACGGGAACCCACCTCAGAATAATTATTTTAAGACGCGCGAGTTAAACCTTAATGAACTTGCCTTGCCTGATAGTTCATATTATTTTTCTGATTACTGCTATGAGCCAGGATATGACTATTACACGGACTGTAACGACTATTACAATTTTTATGACTGTAATTATACCACTAATATGACCGACGATAATGCAACTTGCGATAATCAAGTAACAGGTGAAGCAGAACCACAACCAGGCCCTAGCCGTACAAATCAGAATCAAAATTTTCAACCGGACCAGACGTCCAAAGAGCCAGAATAGACCGCAATCTACAGACCCAAAGACAATTACCCTACATAGAAATTTCTTGCCCTCCTTTAAAATTTTTAATTGACACTGGTGCTAACCAGTCATTTATTAGCCCCGAGGCTGTACAAAAGTTTTTCTATGACTATCCCCTCAACCATGACCCTTTCGAAGTTACAAATGTACACGGTGTTAGTAAAAATGATTATTCCATTACGCTACCGTGTTTTAAAGAATTTGGTGAGGTCGATAGTATCAAATTATTCGTATACCGTTTTCACGATTACTTTGATGGGCTAATAGGATTAGACTTATTATCTGAATGGGAAGCTAAAATAGATTTAAAAGATTTTCAATTAATAACGCGAAGTAGATTAAAGTATATAATTCACGCAACGTCAACCTGTATGAAGATATTATCCCGGCTAAAAGTTCTAAATTAGTTAGGATACCTATAAACGCCCCGGATGGTGATGTTTTTGTAAGCGAACAAGTTTTTTGTAATTGTATTATCCACGAGTGCCTTACCACTGTAGTTAATAGTCGTGGATATGTAGAGTTAGAAAATCCAACACTCAATGATGTCATATTTTCGTTAGACCAGCCAACTTGCGCAGAACTGTTCAATAACAATTGCACGCAAGTCAAACAAGTGAATCGCGTCGATGACGTATTATCGCGTTTGCGTACAGACCACCTTAATAAAGAAGAAAAAGCTAATCTTTTAACACTTTGCTCTCGCTATACTGACGTATTTTACATTGACGGAGAACCATTGACATTCACTAACAAGATAAAACATCGTATAAGAACAACAGATGAAATTCCCGCATACACTAAAAGCTATCGGTACCCTTTCGTTCATCGGGAAGAAGTTAGGGACCAAATCACCAAAATGCTACAGCAAGGTATAATAAGACCTTCCGATTCTGCATGGAGCTCGCCCATTTGGGTTGTGCCAAAAAAAATGGACGCTTCTGGAAAACAAAAATGGCGTCTCGTAATCGATTTTCGCAAGTTGAACGAAAAAACGATAGACGACAAATATCCCATACCAAACATCAGCGACGTCCTTGACAAATTAGGAAAGTGCCAATACTTTACGACCTTAGATTTGGCAAGTGGTTTCTATCAAGTTGAGATGGACCCTCAGGATATATCTAAAACCGCATTTAATGTGGAACACGGGCATTTTGAATTCCTTCGAATGCCCATGGGACTTAAAAATTCACCGTCCACCTTCCAACGAGTTATGGACAATGTTCTAAGAGGTCTTCAAAATAACATATGCCTGGTGTATCTCGATGATATCATCGTCTACAGTATCTCTCTTCAAGAGCATATGGATAATTTGGAAAAAGTTTTCCAAAGACTTAGGGAGTCCAACTTCAAAATTCAGATGGACAAGTCCGAATTCCTAAAACTTGAAACTGCCTATCTGGGACATATAATTAGCAGAGACGGCATCAAGCCGAACCCCGACAAAATCTCTGCAGTCCAAAAATATCCAATCCCAAAGACCCCTAAGGAAATCAAACAATTTTTAGGCCTTCTAGGTTACTACCGGAAATTTATCCCCGATTTTGCCCGCATCACCAAACCTCTTACCCTATGCCTAAAGAAAGGTAGTAAAATTACTCTTAGCCCCGAATATATGAATGCCTTCGAATGTTGTAAGACCTTACTAACCAATGACCCTATTCTACAATACCCTGATTTCAAAAAGGAATTTAATCTCACAACAGACGCTTCGAATGTCGCTATTGGAGCAGTGTTGTCTCAGGGACCAATAGGTTCCGACAAACCCGTCTGTTATGCTTCTCGCACACTTAATGAAAGTGAGCTTAATTATAGTACCATCGAGAAAGAGTTGCTTGCCATAGTATGGGCCACGAAGTATTTGAGACCTTATCTCTTCGGCAGAAAATTTAAAGTGCTGACTGACCACAAACCCTTGCAATGGATGATGAACTTGAGAGAACCCAATTCACGACTGACCAGATGGCGACTAAGACTAAGCGAATATGACTTTACTGTAGTGTACAAGAAAGGAAAGTTTAACACCAATGCTGATGCCCTTTCCCGTGTAGAAATTTACAATGAAGAAACGGATGAGATCAACTCATTGATCGAAAGTATCAAGGATCTCAGCTCAATGATTAACAACCCATCGGAGGCACCACCTCCACCAACAAACTCCTCGACTGACACCGTACATACCAGTAATGAACATCCCATATTAGAAGTCCCTATTACAGATGAACCTCTCAATAAATTTCATCGACAGATTCATTTTACCATAGTTGGTGACATAAAACGCCGACCAGCAGTAACTAAACCTTTCGAGAATCATACGCGAATTGCAGTCCAAATTTCAGAATCTAATCTAGAGAACGACATCATCAATGCTATCAAAGAATACGTCAACCCTAAGGTCAAAACAGACATATTAATTAATCCACCGTTGGCCATGTATTCAATAGTACCTATTATACAAGACAAATTTAAAAGTTCCTCACTTAACCTAGTATTAGCTAAAATAGAACTCGAGAATGTTAAAGAGTACCTCCGACAACAAGACATTATCCGACACTATCATGACGGCAAGACAAACCACCGTGGGATTAATGAATGTCATCTAGCCCTCTCACGAAAGTATTATTGGCCAAAGATGAAGGAACAGATCAGCAAGTTTATAAATGAGTGTACCATCTGCGGTCAAGCTAAATACGATAGGAATCCAATTAGACCCCAATTCAACGTAGTGCCACCAGCTACTAAACCACTTGAAATTATTCACATGGACCTATTTACAGTTCAGAACGAAAAATACGTAACTTTCATTGACGTCTTCACGAAATATGGTCAAGCGTATCATTTGCGAGATGGTACCGCTATTAGCATTATACAAGCGCTACTACGTTTCTGTACTCATCATGGACTTCCTATGACTATCATCACTGATAATGGCACTGAATTTACAAATCAACTTTTCTCCGAATTTATACGACTCCACAAGATAATCCACCATAAAATTCTACCTCATAGTCCAAATGACAATGGTAACATCGAACGTTTTCACTCAACGTTATTGGAGCACATTAGAATTCTTAAACTACAAAATAAAGATGAACCAATAGTAAATCTTATGCAATATGCCATCATAGCATATAACAGTTCTATCCATAGTTTCACCAAATGCAGACCCTTTGACTTATTAACTGGACATTTTGACCCCAGGAACCCAATTGACATAGACCTGACGGAGCACATTTTACAACAATACGCGCAGAATCATAGACAACAAATGAAACAAGTTTATAAAATAATTAACGAATCATTTCTTGCAAATCGTACAGCCTTAATTGACAATAGGAATAAAACTCGCGAGCCCGAAATAGAATATACCCCACAACAACAAGTTTTTATTAAAAACCCTTTTGCCAGTCGCCAGAAAGCTGCACCACGTTATACGCAGGATACAGTACTAGCCGATGACCCGACCCATGAGCCGACCAGGACTGTTACCATACAGATTAGGACCGACCAGACTAACTACACATTACCACTCATTCATACAGTATATACAATTAAACGACATCGAAGACAAAATTAATTCCGTACAGACACAACTTAAGACTTTTAGAACTAAACTGACTAATGAGACTTACATGCTTTATGAATATCAGATTGATTATCTCACTAACAAACTTAGTAAGGTACTACAACAAGTAAAATCCTTGGAACCTGTTAGAGTCAAAAGAGGTCTTGTAGATAGCCTTGGGTCAGTAATAAAAAGTGTTACTGGCAATCTAGATTATCTAGATGCCCTAAAATATGACGAGGCCATTAAAACTTTACACAATAATGAAAATAAAATAGTTTCGGAATTTAATAATCATATCAGCCTTAGTAAAGAATGGATGTTCCAACATAGCACTATCTTAGACCAAATAACAAAAAATCAGGAAAAAGTTAATGCAACTTTAGAACTACTTGTAGAGAAAAGTGCTTATAGAGATTACAGCTTAATAAAATTTGCAAAATTTGCCCAAATTTTAGGAATCATAACTAATAATGTAGAAGATTTAATGTTAGAAATAATTAGGTTAGAAAATATAATGGCCTTTATACGCGCGTCTAGTACCCATCATTCTATGATCGACATAGAAGTGTTAAAGTCTATGATAGATAGGCTAAAATCAATATACAATCAAGATCAAATCTTAAATTTAGAGTTACGTGAATATTATGATCTAATAAAACCAGGTTCCTACTTTATTGAGAAAAGAATAGTAATAGTATATAGTTTTCCCATAGTCTCTAAAGACTTTTACGAGTTATACAAACTATCCATTGTACCTAATAAGAAACAACTCGCCCTTATTCCTCCCACTCCCTATATAGCAACAAACGAGAAATCATTCGTGTACATAGAGGCTGAATGCCCGAAGTACAGTAGCATCCATCTCTGTGAAAAGAAGACAAGTCATCAGATCCGGACGAAGCCTGATTGTATACAAGAGCTCATCACCAATCAAGGTCTAGAAGACACCTGTCAATTCACCAAGATTTCGCTCTCCAAAGAAGCAGTAGAACAACTGGATGATCAACACTACGTCCTCTCATTGCCCCAACCGACCAAAGTACAATTAGCCTGCGGTAGAAAAGACTTTAATATTCTACAAGGAAGTTATCTCGTCACCATTCCCATGGACTGCTACTTGCAAACAACAGAATTCACAATCATTAACGACAGCAACGAGGTAAAAGGACAGCCACTAAAGCTATCAAAGATCCCTTATAATGAGATGAACCAAACAGCTGATTCCACCCACACCATCGAAGTCAATTCAATTAACTTGGAAGAACTCCACAGCATCCAGAACAAAATATTAATGGAAAGTCCTATTCAGATCGACAAGACTCAGCCGGTTGTCCTATATCACACAACCATACCATTCTACCTCATTGTACTATGCGCAACCATACTTATCATTTTGGTAATAAGCCGCAGAAACAAATGCTGGAACCTCTGAGCAGATAACAAAGAGAAGCAGCAAACCTTGAAGACACATACATATGAAGATGTGACCAGAGATACCAGGAAACAAGATGGAGTCCCAGCAACATTTTCACTCAACATGATCAAATAGTTGCTGATCTGCGGGTGGAGGTGTTAAGTACGGATCCCTAAGGTGTTAAGTACGGATCCCTAATGGATATCGCGAACCTTGCAATTCCTTCAGTTTACGCCGAGTGCATAGAAACTGCATCGATGACGTCCGGCCAGCCACGAGCCGCCGACGCGGCGAAATTCGACATTAGCAATTAGTTATTTTAATACATATTTTTGTCATTCCATATTCTTGCATCGAATAGGTTTCACCAATTTTAATTGTAATAATTTCCTTAAAATAAATTAGTTTTAAAGTAACTTTGGTTTTTTTTCGATCCATCGTCTGCAGTTTACATAATTCACTGGCAAATGACAACAAACAAACAATCAAAACAAAAATAAAATGCCGCTTGCAGAGTGGGAAAATTAACTGCTTTTGTAACAAACATTTACTATAACAAGAACAATTAAACAGTGCGTCGCATCTGTGCGAGAACAGGTCGTTGTTCAGCTAAATGCTGTGACTTTTGTCAAACCTATCGTCAACAGCGCTGATTTTCAGCAAACACCTACCTATCGAATGACGTAATGAAGTCCCCCTGTGTGACATACCTAATACTCGTAACTCAAAACTTGAAAAAGGTTTGTTCAGGATTGAGAGAATAATTCCTTACGCTACTTTTTATTATACAGTCAGGACCTGGGATCAAGGGGTTTATTTTACAGTTAAATAACGTATATATTATAAATTTATTTATGCAAAAGTAAAAAAATACGCATTTATTATTTTTTTTTTGTTCATCAATTTCACACTGCCTCAATTAGCATAGTTTATACAACTTTCAAAGAAAGACAGTTGTGATTTTAATAAACAATGTAGGGTTGCTGGTTGTTGAATTAAAGCCCCGTTGAACTTGATGATGATTTATTGGCAACTTAACTTATATTTCGTTACATTAAATCATGTGGCAACCCTAAGTGGAGGGATGAAAGGGACTGCGTGGCTATCGAAGCAGGAGCTAGTCGTACTAAGGATCAGAGCTGGCTGCGTGGCTACCGGGCTCAGAACCTCTAGCTAGTGAATCACACTTGTTTGAAGACAGCTCTGCTTATAAAGGCGGATAGTTTACATGTGTGCACAATAGCTACACGTAGTCGTCTGTAGTTGTAGTGCAGATAACTAGCCGGGTGGCGCTGGCGCAGATTGTTGCACACAAAGATTGTAGATGGCGTCACTTGTCTACGGAAATCGTTCGTAGTAGCTGTCTTCTAGTTTATGAAGCCGCTCATCGTAGTGCTTAGGATTAGTTATACTAGATGGCGCTGTATGTTTGTTACAACAACCAATTTAAGCCGGTATAATAATTTGGTAAATAATCATTAGTGTAGGTACTGAATGGACATTAGGAACTGATTGTAAAGGAAAAAAGTATGTACCTTCGATTACCTAAATGAACGAAAAGAGAGCAAAATTGTTTTATTGTCTCAGAAACACGTGCATAACGTGACGCACGCTTTACTTGTGACACCGACATCCGAAATTAAAGTTATTTTTCACTTTGTAGTGTTTTTTTGGAAGTCGGTTGTTTTTTTTTTTTTTTGTAAAAAGTTTTTTTGTCAGTTTAAATCAGTTGTCTTGATTTTCGTACATTTCATCACCAATGGATGGAGTGATTCATGAAGCAGGTTTAGGTCTTAGAATATAGTAAGAACCAGAATCCGCGTTCAACAGTCATTGCAAGCCGCACGCTGCCGCTGTGTCCAAAATCTAGACAAGCGTCCCGCGCCCGCCTCACTTCCCACCCGCGTAATGTTGCTAGCTCGGACATTATGAACCCGTTTTTGGGTAAACGTTGAGAGTATTGGTAAGATAATATAAATAATAAAATCACAATTGCTCTTTTCATAGATACATACTTTCATACAGCCGCCCCCTCTAGAAATCCTAATAGTCTAACATAGTACCTATTATGAATTTTATGCAATTCTAACAAAATCATATATACATACGGGGTTTTTTTTTTTTTGATGGGAAATCATCAAATATCTTCTCCCGCTCTGGGCGGAGCTCCCGCTCCGCCCAGAGCGGAGGGTGGGCGGAGCGGGAGGGTGTGTCAGACTCTTACTGACTAAAACCCACCCGTATTCCTTCCTGTTGCCTGTGTTGCGGGGGCCTCGGTGACCCATTAGTACCTTCCCGCGACCCCGGCAGGATATACATACTGGTTGCATTGATAACCTTTCTTTTTCAAGTCGGGATTTTTTTAAGTTGTTATTAATTTAACACTACAACGAATAAATGCCCTCAGTAGGTAATAAAAAGAAGGGAAAATCAAAACTCTTATACTGGCAACACTAACAAGATGGATGCATCATTCTCTATGACAATTACAAACTGAACAATTTATTCAGTAATTAAATAAGACGACATTTGAATGCGCTACTTACACGTGAAATGTGATTGCTGTGAAAAATATTGCGGGTCTGTGAACACCACTTTATGATTCAAGGATCCGTTTGCGTAATACGAGCATTAAAGTACTAATTTTTGTTAGAGTCAAGTGTCATATAATTAAATTAAAATTAAAACTATTACAGCTAAGTAGGCTTTACTAGTTAATGAGTAATAGTGAACCGAATTAAATTTGCGGTTGGAGAATTATTGATCGTGACGTATATCGGTATGGGAGAACATGTTTTTCAACTACAATGTTAAGGCGCTGCCAAGACCCAATTGACCAAAATAGGCTCCTCTTAAGTACAAAATTGCCAAATCTGTGTAGTTTGTGGTAGCGGAAAAATATATGTTAATTTTGAACATATTTCCCAGAACTTAGTTGTTACCAAAACACGTTTTGAAAAAAAAAATCGATATAAACTAACGTTAAACTAAACTCTTACCTTGAGTTTTAATCCAAAATATCTGTATTACATTTATTAACATACGTTACGTATTTAAATAATAACAAGAACGTCTTATTTGAATGCAGAACTTGGTTGTTTTTTATTTTCGATTACTCAACTCAATTTTGAGTTAATAGATAATTGCTTCATATTTTGCAATAAATTACAAGCGTTGTGTCATCGCGCTTCTTTTTCTTTTCTATGAAATCTGACAGTGACCGCGGTTTAGGTGTTCTCAGCGTCTTAAGTTTGTTTTTGGAATACATTCAGTATTTCCCGCGTAATCCTAACTACGGAACCCTTCATTGTGCGTGGGCCGACACGCACTTGGCCGGATTTTTCTCTACTATTTTCCATTGCTAATCTACTTTTTATCGTCAAAACCCTTCCTAAGTTTAACGAACAAAATATTTTTTTGCGCTGAAAACAAAAATCCTTCAGTTAATTTAAATGGAAACATACAGTCAACCAGTAGTCTCAGAGTTCCTAGATGATTTCACGTTTCATTTGCCTGTCCCCTCCGGCGATCGACTCGCTTCGGAAGCTCCCGTAATATTTCCTACCATTGTTTTCTTTGTCCTTTGTAGTCAATATCGCAAATTGAATATTAACGGACATACGAGAGACTGCGGTCGATTGCTTAATCTGGTTTACAAACAAAAGGAAAATATGATCATGTTATTGTTTCACTGCAGAGAACTCGTCTCTTATAGAGGGAACGGGACGGGCATTGATCAACACGCTTGCTTTTGACGTGTTGACGACTTAATAACGTTAACCCTAAGTTTTGTGACAACGCTTTCTTGGAATAAAGCAGTGGGTGGTATCGTAGATAAAAACAACTGAGTTCTGTCATCCGCAATTTTCATAGGAACCGATTCCAGCGCCATCCTTAGCGTTTACAATCTCTGTAACAATGGGCCTAGTACGAATGCATCAAGTAAACGAACGATTTTAAAATACTCGTTTCGCACATAATGTTAACTTAGTTTTAGACTTTATTCATAACTATGTGTGATACTAAATGTACTAGTTGCATACATTTAACCAAAATACTTTAGGATAGTTGTATTTTCGATTCGAAAACCGTTCGGATTTATGTTACGTTTACGTCGTCGCGCGTTCATTCGAAGGCCTTAGAAAGGTACTCTACTCTCGTGTATATAGCATGAGCATAATCAGCCTATAATGTTCCCACTGCTGGGACACAGGCCTCCCCTCGGTGAGAGAGAGTGGGCCGTAAATCACCACGCGCGCCCAGTGCGGGTTGGTAGATGATTCTTTTATTTGTCTTGGATTGTCTTGGATTTTTTTGGTTCTAGGTTCCTCACGATATTTTCCTTCACCGTTTTGAGAGTAGTGTTGATGTGCCTGTCAGGGTTGGAGCCTACGACCTATACCTCATAAGTCGCGGCCGTTATCACTGGGCCACTGCTGCTCCGTATAGATAGAACAAACTATAATGATTATACCATACCGAGGAAAACTGAAAGCTAGACCAGCAGGCTTAGCACGAGCACCGTTTTATCTACGGAAGAACAGACAAATATGACGTTCCGTGTAGAAAGTACGATGTCAGCAAAGAGTCAACTGCACTTTTTACGAAATTCACTCTTTTACATAATTCGACTCAGAATTCTTTGTTTTGTCATAGGATTTTCTTTCTGTTTGATTCTCAGTTTTTACAGATATTAAGTCGCGTATATAAAGACAACTACAACAATTTTTTTGTGTCGAAGTATCGTATTTTGGAACAATAAAATATTATAGTAATATTGGCCTTTACCATTTCCTTGGTAATGGTAACTAAATTATATAATAGGAGAAGATAGCTTTGTTCTTCTATTTATTATCACAGTTTTGCGTTCAAAACGCTTTCTTGTAAATCATGATTTTGTAGAACCATACCTTGAGGCCGTCGAGTAGAAAAATGCAAATTTTCTTCACTACTTTAGGCAACTGTCAGATGTCAGTGTGATTTTGACAGTTTCGGATAGAAAACTTTCTTCTGAAATACCCTACATAAAAAGGACCTAGACAAAGATCGTTAGAAACTAAAGTCAAAATGACAGATTGCAGAAGGATTTCTACAGTGCGATGTCAAAAATGGAGAAACGAAATGTCACTTTGTATAGAAAGAGCTGTGTCTATTCTTCGTAGAAATAGAAAGCGTCATGTTAAGCCTGCTGGTAGAAGCGGTAAAAACTCCCCAAAGACAGCTGGAACTACATTAATTAACGCTACTCGTGGAAGTTATGTCATAATAGTAATATTCTTTAGATGTATTACTAACCAGCACAACATATTGCGTAATAAACTTTAAATCACAGTCCGAAGGATTTTTAAGGAAATCCATTGCTTCATAATTATGTTTGACAAATTCGTCTGCTCGACAACATAAGTGACGCAATGAATGTTGTTGAATTGTCAAAAAGAAAGCATTCGCTGATCACTTTTAAAAATATCTAGCTTGAATAAAAGTAAAGGTATGCTTTCAATTTGAAGGCTATTCCACTTGCAATGCAATATATTATTATAGAATCGACGGGCATTGAATTCTGGCATATTGATTTCGATAGAGGCAAGTTTTGCTTTCGCTCGTCTCTTTGACTATCTATTCTTCAAACAGAATTTAGTTATTTATGCTTAAACCTAATCTATAAGTATAATGGCAGGATAGCCTTTACCAGAAGTCATCATCGTATTAGTGGTTCACCAGCTTCAGAACAATATCATCAGGATTGTTGTGATTATTAACCGTATTTTATTTTTATATAATATATGTATATATTTTTTTTTGTATTATAAGAATAAGATTTACTCATTTGTATGATTAATTAGTAGTGTTGTACTCGTGCTCTTCCAAATTTCAATTCTAATATGTAATATGTGGATAACGTAGTTAGTTACGCACTGATATACTCGTACCTAGTTTATTAGCTATTGTTAACCATGTATAGTGTGTAATTGTTGGTTTTCCTTAATAAATAAAAATAAAAAATATCTGGCGGAATACAGCAGTTCATGGTGGACGTGGTACGACAGCGGCTTCCCTGACATCATCTTCTGTCATTAGAAGACTGCCGCCACGCAACCATCGATGCGACGCTCTGCTCGAGTAACTGTCAGCAGTCAGTGTCACTTTTATCCGACCTTTTCGGTGACCAAAAGTATTCCTGGAAACGCACCATTCAGGTGCGCTAAGAAAATCAAAATAAAAATATTGTAATTTTATTCCTCGAAGCGCACCAACGCTGAAACATAGAGAAGAGCATGAAGGATTCGTAATAAATGATATCGATAGAAGTTTTAAAGCTCAACTTTCCTTTTATTTATTAAAACTACCAGGAAAGCAGAAATTACCTGGAACTAGGTGCTTAAACACGAACTCAAACCGCATGCTCGTAAACAAGATGACAAATTACTAATAATCGGAAATAGTCTTATCCATAGAGATCGAAGGTTGACTAATGAGTTAACAATGATAAATCAATACAATATTGCATACGTTTATCCATCGCGGGAAGGTACTTATGAGTCACCGAGGTTTCACCGTCGTTTTTTAATTCCAGATAGTAATTTGACAGGTGTAAATGTCAAACTCCAAATTGAAAAACCAACCTACATAATATGTAGGTTGGTTTTTCAATTTGGAGTTGTGGATCACTTGACGACCACATATTATGTGGTCGTCAAGCGATCTGACCAAGATTATTTTCGAATTTATATATACATCGGCATTGATGAATTATATATATATAATGACATGAATATTTACTTGTAAAGTATTATATTGTTTTTAATTATTGTGAAAGTGAAGACTATGTGGGTCATTGGTGTTTTTTTTCGTCTCAGTTAGTTTTAATCAAGGTCTGGCAGTTTGAGTAATTTATGCGGCCTACCCAAATATTCTTTCTTTGGTATTATGTGTCGCATCGTTGAGCTCCTTACGTTCTGAGCTGAGCTGCATGATTACTCACAAATGCGTGCACTGACTGGACAGGTCCACTCAATCTGGGTGGTTCTTTCCTCAAAAGACCATTTCAGACACGACCAATCTACATGGCCTTCACATGATCTGACCAACATTATGTCTGGACTTTAAAAAAGACTGTGACCTCTGAGTTTTTTTCGTCCTTTCTTCTCAAAGTAGTCAGATAGGAAACGTCGGCCTCATCTAGTTTTAAAAATATGATTGACGTGTAAAAGTTTTTGTACAAACCTACTTATAGATATAAAAATCATTTATCATTCCAACTGCAAATATAATTTTGTACACATAATATTCAGTGTTTTACTATGTTATTTTAAGACTTCTTACAGGTTTTCCTTTTATCAAGTATTGAACTATTCATTCCCTGTAATAAAAAAATGTTCTCAGCATTTTCGGAGATAAATGGTCAATTTTCATCAATTTTCTTTGATAACTTTAAACTTATTATTATTAAAAAAAAAGTATTGGCATGCTTCTATCAAGTTCTTTCATTTGATACACACGGTACAGTTTGCAAACATTTTTTCTTACTTTTCTAATGTTTCCCCCAAAAGTAAACCCCAAATTCAAAATTCATTTATTTACGTTACCCATTCGTGATTGAGTCACAAAAAATTGTGTACCAAAAATAAAACTTAATCGGTCAAGTAGATTCGGAGCAAATCAGCTGTGACAGACGGACATACAGACACACGAGTGATCCTATAAGGGTTCCGTTTTTTCCTTTTGAGGTACGGTACCCTAAAATCAAACAATAACGATTTGAAAAGTCAAATTACTGTCTAGGATTATCAAAACCTAACTTTAGGTATCATTATAGGCTACTGCAAAGATATTTTAACTTTTTCCGTACAAAAATGAAGGTATTTTCTTCTAGAAGTCTAATTAATAAGTTAATTATTAGATCTCGACTCTTTTGCGATAAGATAGAATAAAATATCAAACGGGAATTTTCTTCTAGGAATTACTGAGCTATTTCTTGCCGACCGAAGCCTTAGTAACACGTAATTTATTACTCGTTCTACTGCTAGCTTCTACCCGGGACTTCGTTCGTGTGGAAGTCGTAAGACACCACAATATCAACAGTTATGTCACCTGCGCCGATTGCTGAGTCTGCGTTTTGCGTCGCAAGCGTGCCTCGTGCTCACGTCCCCGCAGCTCCTCCGCCCTCCTGCGCTGCCTGACCGACGCGACCATCTGACCTGTCGGTCACTGTGAGCACCCCCACTGCTCCCCCTTGTAAAGTCTATGGCTATAAAGGACACCAACCGGGCTGATGGTGACGGCATCGTGTCGGTGCAAAGCAGGAACGGTCGACAGAGTAGCTGTAAGAACCGCTACGGCAAGGATCCTACGGAGCCCAACGAAATTGCGTACTGCAAAGCCGAATACCCCGGTGGACATTTCCCGTCTCCTCTTCACAACGGACGCGGAAGACATCTTGAAGTACGTGCGCCAAATGAACACAACAGACTAGGTAAATTTGCGCTCAGTTTAGTTAAATCTTATTTAAATGATAGACAACAGCAAGTTTTTTTTTTTTTTTTTGATGGCTTTGCTCTTGACCTTAGTCTATGTCAGAGGTGACAGAAACAAAGTCGACGATGGAGCGAGCTTACCCAGAAGAAGCCTGTTCACTCTCACTTTGAAGAGATTAGGGTTGTATGCGTTCGGAAACACAGACGCAGGCAGAGAGTTCAAATAAATGGTGTCAATTCACTCGGTTTAAAAGTAAAAATCGGTGTTTCACAAGGCTCGATATTGGGTCCTTTCCTCTTTTTAGTATATGTTAATGATCTACCTCATTTATTAAAAAAAACAACCGCAAATGGTGTTATTTGCTGACGACACTTCCTTATCTTTAAGATAAATAGACGTGCATCAAATCTTGACGACGTAAATAACGCCCTACTGCAGGTCTAAAATTGGTTCACTGCTAATAATTTAGTATTAAATGGGAAAAAACGAAATGCATGAGATTTTCTTTATCGAATGTAAATAGTAGTGATTATTACATAGTATTAAATAGGGAGAAACTTGAATTTGTGGATAAAACTGTTTTCGTGGGGATCACACTTGATTTAAGGCTGCAATGGGGTCCTCATTTAACATCTCTTGCGGGACGGCTAAGTTCAGCAGCATATGCTTTGAGAAAAATCCCTCAATTTACAGATGTACTTACCGCGAGGCTAGTCTATTTCAGTTACTTTCTTAAAAGCATGTCTTTCGGTATTTTACTATGGGTACGGGCTGCGAGATAACGAGTCATCCATCAGAGCAATATATGGCCTCCACAGGCGCGATTCTCTAAAGGAACTGTTTAAAGATCGGTACCTTGTCAATATATCTATGAAAATATCATGTACGTAAGGAAAAATTAAGTCTTTTCAGTACAAGAGGTGAAAGACACAATTATATGACTAGAAATAGGGACTAATTAGTTCAACCAGGTTTCAGACTGGCTAAAGTAGACTCATCCTTCACTATGCAGCCAAGCATATTATAAGATAAGGGATTACATCGTTGACAAAATTGCTTGGCTTTACGCTGGTTCTTCTCCTGAGTATGTCATGCTTACTCAAATGTCTCGTTGGTGGTGGCGTGTTTGTTGGATCATTAAGTTTCCTTCAAAATGGTTCGTCATGTTCATGAACGGGCGCCGTCAGGAGACTGGTCATCTCTTAGCTTACCACGGCTTATTTTAACTTAATTTAATTTTTTAATTGTTTTTTTTCTTTTTGTTAATCTTTTTATTACGGACCCTTTTGACGTTTTGCATCGTTCTCACATGTATAATTTCAAAATTAATTATATTTTGTAACTATAATACGTTGATTTAAAAAAGTGTCCGTGGAGGTTCTTGCCCCTTCTTTTCAATAGGTACCTACTACGCTTTGGAATGGGCAATTAGCTTCACGCACCACCATCAGCGAGACATTAGAGTGAGCATGATATACTCCCAGCTACCAGGGCACATTCAGGTCAATGAAAGACGTACCCAGTAAATGGCAGCTTTATTGTAGGAACATAGTACTCACATAATAATGTTATGCAACTATACAATACTAAGAGATTGAATTAATACAGTGAGTAGACAATAGTCAATCCCTACCATCAGCTATAAACCTTTACCTTAATATTTGACCTTGATCAAACTAACTAACACATGTTACCTCAAAGACTCGTTTATCTAAGTCAGTTAAATTAAGGGCTTGTAGGTAGGTATGTCTGTCTGTTACTAAGGGAATCTTGAATGATTATTATTGTGTGCGGTCTAGATCCAGGTGAAGCTGTCAAGGTATGTTTGTTGTTATGGGGTCCTGTAATTATGACGAATGGTTTTGATTTATAGGTACATACAGCAAAGTAGATCAGAAATAGTAAATTGTGCACTGTATAGTGCACAATTTACTATTACCATTTTACATACATACGTAGTACAGAAACCAGTCGTAAATATGGCACATGACGCTTTACGAGCAACAGAAATGACGCTCTAGAAAGGGCAACAATTTCTAAAAGTGGATATACTAATTCGTAATAATATTAATTTCATTTAAAATCACTGATGATTTACGAGTATATGCTGGGGAGTTTGTTGTGCCACTTCTTCTTCCCAGCTTAAGCACTAGGATGTCGTCAGCACAAGTGTAGGGGTCCACTAGGGCCGATGCCTGCCGGGGTCGCGGGAAGGTACCAAAGGGTTACTGAGGCCCCTGGCAACACAGAAAGAAAATGGGTGGCTTTTAGTCAATAAGAGTCTGACACATCCTCCCGCTCCGCCCAGAGCGGGAGAAGTTATTTGATGATTTCCCACCCAAAAAAAAAGCACTAAGAAGTGGTGAAACGTTTTGGGGACTGTCTTATGGAGTTTTGACGTTCGATAGTGCTGATTCACAGCTTAATTTGAAATGAGCTATTGAGAAATCCGTACTATGAAATCAAATACAAAAATTACGATTTTATAGTATGGATTTTTCAATAGCTCGTGAGATTCACGTCCTTAAAATGAACACCATAAAAGGGTCTAAGCAAAATACCGTATTATTCGACATTTATCGAGGCTTGTGTGGGAAGTGTGTTTAAGCTGCCCTTGTTTGGCATCTTTTGAACAAACTTTTAGTAAGTCTTCACACGAGTAGGTACACAGCCGATCATGTAACCGTACCATCTGACCTTTTAAAGACTTTACGAAAATCTTGCCAAAAAAATAATATAGGGAAATATTTTAGGGTTACAAAAAAGATAAAAAGAAAACACACACACCAGATATTTGAACGGTATCAGCATAATGTTGGCCCTTTTTAAGATAATAAATTATCATTACATTATTGAAAATGTGGGAGTTATGGATTCACTTTCACAGAGTATAAGGTATACTCTGTGAAAGTGAATCCATAACGCGTTATTGGAATAGCTCGGTTGACTGCCACCGTTGCTCACTGCTTATGCAATGAAAAAAAATCTTCTAATATTAATCCAATTTCCTTTTACTGTTCCTAGTAGCCTTCTTGTGATGCTTTTACACGGAAGGATTTTATACTTCTTTATGATGAAAAAGAATAAAATATATTGAAAGTTTATTATAATTATATATTTTATTATAATTTTAAGTAACTTTTTGTAATACAGAGAAGGCACGAGCATTGATCACCACGCTTGCTCAAGACGGGTTGGGGATTTCAGACTTATATAAGGAAATCTCCTGACGGCTGGCTGACGACTCCGCTACTGAATGTCGAAGTTTGAAATGTCCACGTATGTTAGTTCTAAAGTACAGGATCTCGATGTACGCCAGTTCGTAAGTTCACTTGAGCGAAGTATGAAAGGCCGACGTATCGTTAGTTAGAAAGCATACGAGAGCGATGTACGCCAGTTCGAAATTACCCTGAATTAAAGTAATGGAGAGGATCTGGCGCTCGGCGGTCGCCGCCGCGACAGGTTCGCTTCGCTCGCTCGCCTTCGCGCGTTAATGGTCACTGTTCTAACCTAACCTAACCTAACATTATCCAAATTTCAAATTCAAATTCATTATTGCGAACTAAGTATACAGAATTTTGAAGATGTTAACAATAGGTAGGTTCTTAGAACTTAGTTGCCTGATAAGGCATTGCAATTTAAATGGTTATAAATATAATAACAAAAAATTAAAATGTACATGCCCAATATAACCGTTATTTAGTTTACATTATATTATATTAATTATCATTATTCATACATTTTATATTATCTCGTACTATTCTACTACTACTACTCTTACTTACTATTCTTATAATGTATATGTCATTATATTAAGTATCACAATCATTTTAATATTAAATAATTATTTATCATTAAGGAATTCTTTAACTGAGTAATATGCCTTTTTAATCAGGAAGTCATTTATCTTCCGTTTAAAATACTAATTGAATGTAGGTTCTTAATGTCAATGGGTAACTTATTATATATTTTTATGCCCATACAAAAAATACTATTACTATATACTGCAGTGTGGGATGCTTTATTGCGTAATGTGTTTTTGAGTCTACTGCTTGTTAATGTGTCATAGCTACTGATGTTTGATTTAACTAAAATTGAGCCCGCGTAGATGTATAGAGCAGGGAGGGTTGAGGTTTACGAATTGAGGTTTACATGAATCTGTTTGGTGTATCCCACATATTGATCTAATACACTTTTTTTGTGCCTAGAACGCAATTTCTTTATCAGTTGAGTATCCCCAATATAGTATCCCATAAGAAAGAGTGGATCCCACATAGGCATGAAAAGCACTCAGTAGTGTGGTTTGGTTAGATACTTTTTTGAGCATATTTAGGGCATAAGAGAATTGGTTTAATTTTCTACATACACTATTTACATGTGTTTTCCATGACATATTAGAATCTATATAGATACTTAGAAAGGCGAACGGCAGGCTTGTATGGGACTTTCGTACAGCTAATAAAATTTCGTGTTTTGGGATATTTTTTGTTTTAATTGGTAGCTAATACGATAGACAAGCCTTTTTTAAATTCTTGGATTTTTAGAACTTGGGACGTAAAAGTTATAACCAGTTTTATTTTTTAAGGGTAAGTACTAGTGTACCAGTGTAGATTGTTACTTATAGGCACATACACATTGTTTCGGTAATAAAGTATATGTTCCAGATTGCTTGTCGCTATTTTTGTAGTGTTTTACTTACTATCAAGTAGGTAAATTGAGATGAGGATTGTACCTACTCAGCGGAGTGCATTAGGAGATACCTATGTCCAGCAGCTGACTGCAACAGTTTGATAATGATGAAGTCCTGATGGGGTTTTGAGTGTAGGTAAATAAAACAATACAGTTAATAGTTTTTTTTAAGTAAATTTATTTTATTTCTAATTAATTAATTCGTAAATTACTTCATCTAAGAAGGGGGCAGGTCGGGTAATACCCTCATGGCGAGCATATCTTAAATACCAACATAACTGCGTTTAGTTTACGACTAAATTACGTGTAGTTATTAAAATCTTTTTAAATATTATTAATTAATCCGAACTTCTAAAATAGTACACTTACATGAAAATAAATGGCTTAGTTGCTTTAATATGTGGTACAAATTCTATAACAAAACAACAAAAAAAGTAAGCTGTACGAAATCTGCCGTTCACCTTTGGTACTTGTAACCTCAGATACAGTTGCATTATTGTACTCAATAGTTAATGGAATTAATTTTGCGTTTTTATTCTTGAAATTCATATAACAATAAATAATCTAAAAATAAATCTTGCAAAACCCTTTTTTGCAAGATTTATTTATAGATTATTTATTGTTAGCCAATTTATTAATTTAGATAGGGAATCATTTATTTCTAGTTCATGATTTTTATTTTTGTTATTTGTGAAAAGAGCCGTACTGTCATTTGCAAATAAAACCATAGGGTGCCGAATAGCGTTAGGTAAATAATTTATATAAATGAGAAATAGTCGTGGTCCTAGTATCGACCCTTGAGGTACACCATATTTTACAGATCTTGGGCTCGATGTATATTTAATTTCTGTTTTTGTGAATGGACATAATTGTGTTATTTCAGTGAACTGTATTCTATTACTGAGATAGGCTTTGATTATTTCCAATGCTTTACCTCGAACTCCGTATATTTCTAGTCTATGTAGTAGTAGTCCATGGTCAACAAAATCAAACGCTTTTGTCATGTCCATATATAGAGCTGTGACCTGATTTTTTTTTTTCTAGTTTCGTTATAATTTTTAGTAAAAACTGATGCATTGCTGTATGAACCGATTTCGCTTTTCTGAATCCAACTTGATTATCTATTATTATTTTATTTTTTTTCGAAATATTTATTAAGTTTATTATATAGTACTCTTTCAAATATTTTAGCTATTATAGGAATGAGAGCGATAGGTCTGTAACATCGTACATCTTCCGTGTTTTCTTTTTTGAATATTGGTGTGACTACAGTAGTTTTCAAATATGTCGGGAAAATACCTTCCTCTAGACACTGATTTATTATGTAAGTGATGATTGGAGCAATTTCGTAGACTACACATTTTATTATTTTTGTGGAAATTCCATCACAATCTGTACTGTTAGTGTTTTTTAGGGTCATGATTATTTTGACAATCCTCCAATATCCTTCGCTATATTCGCACTCGTATGCTTTCTAACTAACGATACATCGGCCTTGCATACTTCGCTCCAGTGAACTTTCGAACTGGCGTACATCGTGAACCTGTACTTTAGAATTAACATACGTCGACCTTTCAAACTTCGACATTCAGTAGCGGAGTTCTGGTTGATACTTCCCGTGACCCAAGTGCTGGATTTTACCTTGGCCAGAGATTAAGCATTGCCATACAACGTGGCAATGCCACCAGTCTCTTGGGTACATTACCAGTAGACGGCGACATGGATGAATTTTTCGATGCCCTATTTTAGTTTGTGTATAGTTTTAGTTATTTTTATTTATTAAGTAGGTATGTTTGTTTTTTTATGTACAAAACAATATTAATAGTCAGATTACTTAATAAGGTACATTAAGTTACTTACAAACGCGAGAAAATAACAATGTATTGGAAGATATAGTCTCAGATTGATAGACACAGATGTCCGTTTGCTCTGTTAAAATAATGGTACCTTCATATTGAACTTATAAGAATAATATTTATTCAGAAAAAGGTACTTTTGTACAGTCACGTCCACTGATAAGTATCTCTACACGACGCTGAATTTCCAAATGTATGCTAACAGTAATGGGATTTCGGAATTAAGTGCGCCGTATGTACGTTTTCTTCAGAGTTATGAAAATTATGAGTATACATATCCAGCTTTAATTGCACTGTCAAAAATATCTCGCTTTGTAATTAATGTTATAAAAAATACACCAAGTACAAATTGCAAAAAAATAAAGTTACATTTTAATTTTTAGGGTTCCGTACCTCAAAATGAAAAAGCGGAACCGTTATAGGATCACTCGGGTGTTTGTCTGTCTGTCTATCGACAGAAAGACACCGGTTCCGTGATCGACTGTGAAAGATATTTCACAGCCGGTATGCTCCGAATCTCCTGTACCGATTTAGTTGAAATTCGGTACACTTATTAATTCCTGTGACTATAAATGAATTTTGAATGAATAAATGAATTTTGAATATGAGTCACTGTACTACAGTTGCAGTAAAATTGTTCTCCCATACATTCCGTATGAGAGAACAATTTTTTTATCTTAGGATAATTTATCTTGAGATAAAAAAAACATGGTAGATAACATATACATTGTACGGAACCCTCACCACGCGAGTTCAACTCGTACTTGTCCGTTTTTTTTTTATTGCGCTGTTGCTATGATTTATTACAATTGCTTCCAAAGGTTGTTTTATTATCGCTAGTATTTCAAACTGCAGTGCAAAGAGTAGAATGATCAATCGAGACCGAATAGTAATTAACTCTCTTTTTACAAGCTTTATATTAACTTGCTTCGTTCGTATGTGTTTCCAGTTACTTCCTTTGCCATCCATTTTTCAAGCACTTCCTGGCATCCGATTCAGTTGAAACTTGGCATACTTTTATAACCACGGTGACAACGCAAAAATATGATACCATGGAGCTGGTCTGATGATGAAGCCCATAGGAACTCCTCAACTAAATACGTTAGCATCGTTGACTTGCAACTCGTTAGTTTGGTCTTGACAGCCGGATGATGGAGCCGGAAGCTAGCCATAGGAACTCCTCTACTGATGAAGACAGCACCATCGTGTTTGGACTCATTGGATACGTATTTACAGGTGCTATTGTACCTAGTTTTGTATTGACAGAAACCAAAGCTCAAGGTCCAGGGTCTGATGATGGAGCTAGATGGTGGCTTTAGGGACATCTCAACGAAACAGGATAGCCCGTTGTCTTCCACCTATATGGATATTTGTTGACAAGTGGGTACGTTAGCCCAAGATATCCACAATCTGATGATGGAGCCGGAAGCTCACCATATGAACTTCTCAATGAAACAAGATAGCCCTGTTATCTTTCGGCAACTTTGATTTGTCTTGACAAGTACTGAAGCCCTGGTTGAAGTCTAGAGTATGATGGTGCAGCCAGAAGGTGGCCACATAAACTCCTCTACTAAACAAGATGATAGCCCTGATGTGTTTGGGCTCGTTAGTTTTCTTGACAAAAACTATATCCCATGGTGTAGTCCAGGGTCTCATAATAGAGCCGGAAGGTAGCCACAGGAACTCCTCGACTTTACAAGATAGCCCGGTTGTGTTGGGTTCACTAGATTTATCTTAATACCAAGAACCTTACAAGTGAAGGTGATAGAACAGATATTTAAAGAAATTCTAATGCTTAAAAGTAAAAATAAAACATAAGTAAAAACCTTTTTAAAAACGAGCTTTTATTAACTAAAAATTAATAAATTAAACTTACATAAACATAAAACTTTAATGTTTTCTTAAAAGCTTGAGTCGTGAACATCATTCTTACTAATTCTACTTCTATAAGATAAGCCTCAAGCTTTTATAAAAATATTCAAGTTTTATGTTTACGTAAGTTTTATTAATTACTTTTTAGTTCATTAAAAGCATGTTTTTAAAAAGGTTTTTACTTCAATATATCTTATTTTCACACGCTCGTCTCTAAATGATAACAGCCACACGGGTTGATCGAAGGTTAAGCTACGCTTGCCGCGGTCGGTTTGTGGATGGGTGACCATTACATACCAAGACCCCTCCGTGCCTCGGAAAGCACGTTAAGCCGTTGGTCCCGGCTGTCAGTCGCAGATCTTTGGCAGTCGTTACGGGTAGTCAGAAGCCCGGAAGGCTAACAACCAGTTCTTACCAAGGGTATCGTCTTACTCAGAATTGGGTTACGGAGGTCAGATAGGCAGTCGCTCCATGTTAAATACTGATATTCAGCTGTATCCATTTATACTGGAAGGTGACCCCAAAATAGTTGGGAAAAGGCTTGCTAGATTATATTTGTTTTACCTACATATACGTATAACATGACAAACATGGTCCTGGGTTCGATTCCAGGGTCGGGCAAAATGTTATCGGGTTTTTCTATTTACAATTTCTCAATAGCAGCCCGTAGTCTGGATTTGTGCCCGGTTGATGGCAATAGGCTCGCCCCCTATTACATGGGACTTAAAAGCATAACTGGCGAAATGTGGGTGTACTACAGGTACACCTCTGCCCAACCCTTCGGGGAAACAAGGTGTAATGTTATGTATGTTATGACAAACAGATCTGAGAGCTACAAAAACAAAATGGAACTCACGTTCCACCCAACTTTAGCTAGTCAGTATTAGCTAAGACCATCAAATTTTGATCGTAGTCCAAATTTTTAGACAAAACTTAACAGAGCAGATCTTAATACAGGAATAATATTTTATTAGACCAAATAACAAACAGTCTAGACTGGATAAAAGTGCTTTAAAACTACAATAAGCCTAAATGTCTACGTTTTCTTAAATGGTTTTTGGCATGCTCTAAGGAAAACTGTAGCATACTGAAATTGCGACCGCTGCATTGTTTTTTTTTATGGTGGAATTCTGGTGCCAATATCAAATTAAAAGCGTGGTGAAATTCGGTTAAAAATGTAACGATGTAAGAGTAGGCCGGAGGTCATGATGGCATTAATAAATACGCTTTCCGGAGAGGGTTTTATTCATGTATATTTAATCAAATAGGAACACATCTCGGTTGCAATAAAGGACCCTCCACGAGTGATGGCACTGACTTTTCAAACTCTTTACTTTGTACACCGTGGACGTGCGTTGAAAGTTGAGCGATGTTAGCCAATTCTACGTGGTCCCAAAAGTACCCAATATTTATTTATACTTTCATATTTATAAGTAACTCTGTCAGTTCGTCTTTCTGACAGTTATATTTTCACGCTTTTATTGTTCATCCTAGTAGTACGTTCCTGTGTGATCAAATTTCAACCTACACGTGGGCGAATCCGTGGGTAGAAAGAAGTCAGTCTATACAAATAATAAAATAGTAACGTAGTCACAATTCTACATTAAATATTTAAAAAAAAGTAATTGCTACGAGGTGTGGGAATGAATCTAATGCCGAAAATATAGTTTTTTACAATTTTGGTCGTTTTGTCTGTTTATCTGTCTGAACAAAAACGGCTGAACGGAATTAGATGATATTTGGCACAGATAGTTCATAACCCGGATGAACACTTATGGTATTTTTAATCCCGGTAGTTCGTTCCCGTGGGATATTTTCCGACATCAACACGAGCGAAACCTCGGGCAAAAGCTAGTAAAAGATAAATGCCCTCGATTAAGCCGTGACTAGAGCAGTGGTGGCCCAGTGGTAAGCTATAAAAGGTTCTGAAAAAGTAAAGTTGCCTTTTCATATTGTTTTCTCGACTTTAATAAATGTTTGCAATACTAATATCGAACAAAAATGGCGAGATACTATGTGAATTCGAATAACCTATAAGTTTTTTTTTTTATATTAAGGTGCTACGGTAGTGAAACTAACGCACATGACAATGTTCTTTTTTTGAAAAGGAGTTGCATAATGAAATTTAGTACAACATTATAACACTCGATTGGATGATATTATGGTTACTGTGACACTGGTTGTTTTAATTTTGGCAATGAGCTATCGGTTTCATAAATTTTTATAGATGATTTATAAAAGTTTATGAAACAGTTAGCTCGTAGATAAAAGCATTCAATTTATTCCGGAAGGTTTATGCGAGTGTTAAATTAATAGTTAACTGTGATGTTTTGACATATTATCGTCCTCATCATTGTACTCGTGTGAACCAGAGGCGGGTCGCTAGTTTTAAAATAAATTGGTACTTAATGTCTATGAATTTTTACGTACATTTTTTTATTGGATTACGTTTTCTAAAGTCATAAATCCTTTTTGATATCAGAATTTCGTTCGTGTCGTAAGAAATACAAAGCAAGATAAGACTTTTAGAACTCGGTTATCTTTTAGAGTTTTATGTTGAGCTTATCGCAAACCGCAACAAGATTTATAACAGTTGCTTAGAAAATTTAAAACTTTAGGGTTATACAGGGTAGATCTCTATACCTAGTAGTTTTCATAGTCGGAATAGTATTTTTATCACATGAAGCGACGCGCGCTTTACTTGTGGTACACAACACACACACGCACACACACATACACACTTCCGACTTCGCCATTGTCTCGTACGTAAGTGCAGGAGCGTAAGTGGTAACCACAAGTAAAGCGCGCGACGCTTCTTGAGATATAATACTGTACTTTGCTCATTTTCTATAACAGCCAAGGGACTATCCCCGCCTCAAAAAACCATCACAATAGCGTAAACATCCATAGATAAAAAAAGCCGGAAGCTAACCACAGACTGCATAATATTCATGCCATGCACCAACCAGCCATTTTCACGTTGGCAATTCTATTGTTTCTGGTTTTTAATTAAGAGCCTTCAGATGAAGCATCGTAGCCACAGACTTTATAGAATTGAAAAGAAAAAAAAATTAAGAGCTTATTTGTCTTTGTTCGGAAACGGTGGATTTCGCTGTAGTCTAAGGTTAGCTATGCTTGAGTTACTTTAGACAGGGGATTATGCATTCATGTTCAGTGTAGTCTCTGTAAATTTAGTTTTGCATATCGGAGTACATTTTAGATGTGAGAACGTTTTAATTAAGTGCTTAGTTTGGGGATGACGTGTGCTCTATATTTTAGTCATGATTTTCGACGGGAAACCACTGAGTGCTTATTTCCAGGTTGTGAAATTTTGTTTTAATTACGACAAAATAAAATTTACATTAAATTAACCTCCACGAGTGGCGATACTTATTACAAGTGGCATAAAGTCCGCCTGTATACTTTTTACTAAAATCATACAACTAAATAAAAAACAGCTACTATTTAAATGAATAAATATTAAAGTTTAAAGTAAAGTAAAAATTGGATTCTCGATCATCCACATAACCTTATGGCATTATAATATTCTTCCCTTGATCGTTACGATTTTTTGTTAAGAGACTCGTTGCGTGGAAAAAATATCAGCCACTCAAAGTGGTAGTGGGGCAGACTACAGAGAGAATGGGACAGTGGATTTAAAATGAAGATTCTTTCTATCTTTTTGGCATAATTGTCTACTGTCTATTGATCTTAAAGAGTTCTCCGGAAAGTGAATCCGGACTCGGGTTGATTGAAAACCTGTCCGGGTGACTCCACCCTAGAGTACAATAATGTGGTACAGTTCCAAATCAAATATTTTTATACCACAAACGGTGGGACTCATAATATCGTGTCCTGTGTGTCCTGTTGTGTGTTTGATGCTACTCATCGCGCAAAACTCGAAGCCGAGTTCTAGGCCGACTCCATTTAGGTTCCGATCGACACGCTAAAGAGTGGACCCCCCCCCCCTTCCGTGGATGTGTCATTCTACTCTTCTCTTTCTACACTTCTTTCATTCTCATTCTATTTTTCATTTCATTCTCATTCTACTCATTCTACTCTTCAGCATACTCACAGTTAGTCAAACGCCAAGCAGGTGACTAACAATCAGATTTCCGGTTACCACATATTTGCCCCTACGAGTGGGCAGCTACTAGCAATTCAGCCATGAATTCAGATTCAAGCAATCTAACTAGTTTGGCGAATTGACTCACATGTAGGAACCCTCCAGCAAGTTAAATAGACTTACCATTTGAGTTCTCTCGTAATATAACCAGCAACCTATATTTTGTGGTCTGCATTGACAAAGGTCAAAACTTGAAGTGGAAACTGACCCTAATATAGTTGGGATTTGGCTTATACGGACGAAAACGAATGAGAAATACTAGTTGGCCACATCATTTTTTTTATTGAGCTTTCAAATATGAATCTTAAAAGTAAAAGTTATTTCAGTTTTCAAGTGTCGATGAGACCCAATTCTATTGTTGCGAGACTACCGGCAGTCTTGCGTTGCTTTATTTCATAAATTTTTCATGTGGGTCTACCCTTTATGGCAGAACTTTTTTTGTCATAATATTATTTTGCTAAACAGCGGACAGCATAAACATCATTTCACAGTTGTTTGGCAGACACTCATTTATCATACATTCAAAACCCATAAGTTTGTAAGTCAGAATCATCTTTAGGCATAAATTTTATATCCATTATAATAATTAAAAAGTAGAACCGTCATATCGCAGAAAGTTCATAGTCAGAATCGTCTTTTACATTTCATATCGACAGTCATTAAATCAAACGTAAACGTCCGTTAAACGGTCAGGATATATATTTTGAAACAAGCATACGCCATGCATGCAAGCAAGCATGCAGCATGCAAGCAAGCATGCATCATGCAAGCAAGCATGCAACATGCAGCAAGCATGGTTTCTGTCACAGCTCCGGCGCTGCGGGGCTCCGGGGGGCTCCGGGCGAGTTTATCGTCGCAGATGGTTTTAGCGCTCACCACCGCAGCTTCGGCTTGCCACAGCCACGGCGGCGGGCGTTAACACCACCTGCTCCTCAGTTCGCGGGCCGCCTCGCCCCTCCGCGCCTACGCGGGCTTAAATTACACTCTAGGGGTAGGGCAGACAAGACTACGTGGAGTCGGTTTTGCAACGATTCTTTTCTGTCACTAACATATTAACTATTTTTCATAGTATGCCAAGTGAAATTGTACCAAATAATCGTCGCTTTAAATAAAAGTTTTGCTAAATGAAATGTTGTGGAATTTTAACTTTGCCAAAGGTAATACCAAATAAAATTCTGCCATCTTAAAGGTATGCCATTGTCAATTCGGACATATAAACATTCGGCCAAACAATAATTATATTAAATAATTTTTATGCCTTATATTCGTTTAAAGAAAATTATGCCAAGTGTGTTTATGCCAAATAAATTTCGGAGCATCAAGATTTTGCCAGATAGAAGGAACCCGTTTCATGTAGTACGAGTATTACGATTGATAAATTAAATGTAGCAAAACTTTATTTGATATCCGTGTTAAAAAGAAAATGAAACGAAATCCACTTGTCCCACTATATTCATGATTAATTTATCAATTCCATTCGATATTTAGAAAGGAAACTGAAGATATCACTTAGCATACAGAAAATATTATAGGTAGGTAAAAAAATGCACCTGTAAATGTACAGTCAATAAAATCGTGTAAATATCGAGTTTTTAGTTTTACATATTTTTGACAAACTTTGTAAAGGCTCCTCGCGGACAGGCGCCACGCGACACTAGTAGCACAATTTCTATGAAAAATTTATGGAAAGTGTCGCGCTGCCTGTCGCGCCCGCGATATCGCGCCAGTCTGCACAAGCCTTGATGGTTCTGGCATCATTTTATGTATAAACTAGCGACTCGCCCTTGCTTCACTCGGGTGCAATGGCGACATGTTAAAACTTCGAGATTTTAGTGCTATATCTAGGTTAAATATAGCGGTTTCGGTTTGAAAACCGCAACAAAACCCAGTGTGTAGTTTAGAAGATATAGTCATCACACAGACAGACATAAAAAGTGACTTTGTATACTATTTCTAACTATAGAAGATATGCTAGCTGTTGATCTTACTTTCAATCACCCTACACAATAACATCAAACACAAACTCAAACCAACTATTTCAATTAAACCATTTACAGGCACTTTTCAATTGTCAAGGAGAGGGTCAGTTAGTAATAATTATGAAGCTAGCTGCCCATTCCAAAGCGTAGTAGTTACCTATGGAGAAGAACGGGCATGAAACTCCATGGACACTCTTTTAGATTTTATTGTTACAAAAATATGTTGTCACGAACATTTATTTACATTTATTAGAAAGGTCTCATGATCTCATTCAGTTTTTTTAGGGTTCCGTACTCGAAGGGTGCCCAACGGAACCCTATTAAGCCTCAACTGTCCGTCCGTTCGTCTGGCTGTCTGTATCTCATGAACCGGAATGGTTAGGTACTTGAAATTTTCACAGATTGTGTAGGTATTTTTAGTGTTGTTATAAAGACAAATAAAAAATAAAGAGGTACAAGAAACATGCTTTTTCGGCGTTTTTACTAAACGTTGCTAAACTTTTTTATTGTACGTTGTTACGGAACCCTTCGTGTGCGAGTCCGCCTTACTCTTGGCCGGTTTTCTATCATAGACTGAGATTTTTCTCTAGTCGAAACAGGTTTTTTGGTACATTTTCATAACTTTGACTATGAGAGGTACTTGTTTTATTAGGAGTTTGCGTGTAAGGTGAAATTCTGTGCTTATTAAACAAAACTATTAAAGGAAATAAGTGTGGAAACAACCACACAGTTAATAAATAGCAGTCTTATCGCTAATAAAAAATCAGCGAAATAAATTACCTAAATCTAAATTTTATGTAAAATTACATCAATTTCATCTTAGGGACTCATTAAAGCGTTTCCAATTTTAACGAGTCCTTAGGATGAAACAAATTTCTAAATTTGGAAATTGGTTTCATTTACTTACTAATTCCATGCCATTAAAAAGTACTTATACTTATTCCATAGACATACAACCTATATAGTAATTACTAACTAGTAAGTACTATATAGTTTGAATGTGGAGAGAAGGGGTCAAATTTCGACCAGTGGGCGACTACTAGTAATGAATAATTATTTGAATAAATATTTTAGTATTTCCTTTTTAAATTTTGAGGTTAATTTCTGTCGCTGCTCAGTTGCTTATTAACAAGGTGAGATGTCAGATGTTATACATCATATTCGATTACTGTAAGACTCGCTTGTTAATTTTTTTCAGCAGTAGCAGAATGCAGAGATATCCGATTGCAGCATCACGATTGATTTAAGATTATAGGTACACTGAGGAGATTTATTTTTTATCTGCGATGTCCTTTATAAGCTCACGTCGAGAATAACGCGTGACATACCTACATTAAAAAGTATCTAAAAAAAGGAACCTCTTTCATTTTAGAAGTCAGTTAAAAGTTGGATTAATCGTTAAGCGTAACACGTACATCATGACTCTTACATGCCTTTCAGCGAAAAAACCACCCCGGGGAAATTATATAATGAATAGGCTGAGCAGGACGTATGCTGATAATAATGTAACTACAATTCCGGAATCTTAAACTGATTGTCATTGGATAAAAAGGAAAGAAAAGTGTCGTTATTGGGGCGGGTACGCAACTATTCACGCCAGATTTAACACCCCCATACAAGTTATTTGACACAATCTGCGCGAAAGAATACCGTCCCACATACCACGTGGTATTCGCTTCAGTTCAACCAGAGCTTTATACAACTCGTGCAGCCACTAGATGCTACTGTAATCATGCCTCAAATAAGTACCCAGCAAAACTGTCTAGGAATAAGTACCCAACAAAACTGTCTAAGAATAAGTACCCAGCAAAAGTGTCTAAGAATAAGTACGCAGCAAAACTGTCTAAGTAAACCAACCCATATCAAAAGCAGCCGAAACTTATCACGCTTAACTTAACTGACATCATGATCAAACCAACAGTTATCCAGAACGTTAAACTTTAACTTCCAACTTAGTACATGCGGACAAGAAAATACAGTAGTCGTGTAGCAATTAGAAGTTGTGACGTCACCAGACTGAATTCACTCGACAAACATAGTAGAATTTCAGGGCTGTCGCTTAATTGAGCTCTTTATTTAATTACTAGCTTTGCGGCTCGGTTGTGAAGTATTTCGTTGGACGAAAGAGTACCCATTTTATATGTAGGTATTACTTACATCTGTTTGGGCTTTGTCACAGTCGGTTAAGGCGCTGATAAGAGGCCAATCACCAAAATAGGCTTGTCTTAAGAAAAAAAATTGCCAAATGTGTATAGTTTGTGGTAGCGGAAAAAATATATGTTAATTTTGAACATATTTCCCAGAACTTGGTTGATACCAAAACACGTTTTGAAAAAAAATCTCGATACAAACTAACGTTAAACTAACCTCTTACCTTGAGTTCTAATCCAAAATATCTGTATTCAATATCCATATACGTTACGCATTTAATTAATAACAAGAACGTCTTATTTGGATGCAGAAGTTTGTTGTTTTTTATTTTCGATTACTCCACTCAATTTTGAGTAAATAGATAATTGCTTCATATTTTGCAACAAATTACAAGCGTTGTCTCATCGCACTTCTCTTTCTTTTCTATGCAATCTGACAGTGACCGCGGTTCAGGTGTTGTCAGCGTCTTAACATGTTTTTTAGGGTTCCGTACCTCAAAAGGAAACACGGAGCCCTTATAGGATAACTCGTGTCTCTAACTGTCTGTCTGTCCTTCTATAACAGCGAAATTGCTCCGAATCTACCGGACGATTAAGTTGGAACTTGGTAGTTTCTGTGACTTAAACACAGACGCCTAACGTCTGCCGGGGTCGCGGGAAAGTCCGAAAGGGTTACCGAAGCCCCGGCAACACAGGCAACGGAAGGAGCACGGGGGTTTTAGCCAGTAAGAGTCTGACACGCTCCCGCTCCGTCGAGAGCGGGAGAAGTTATTTACCACCAAAAAAAAAAGATGTCTAACGTAAATAAATGAATGTTGAATATAAAGGTCACGTTTCGGAGGCAAATTAGAATGTGACATATGAAATGAAAGGGCTTGTTGTGAGGGTCTCAAATATTATTTATAATTTTAAAACATACAGCTTTATGTATAGCTGTGTGTACAGCCTAAAATCCATTTAAGCTACTTCTCATCAACTCGTACATGAAACCAAAACGGTGTTGTGTAGTACGCCATTGGCTCACCGTTTGACAATTTCCAATTAAAGAGCTTGTAGTGGCAGCGCGGACTGATTCACTCCCCAAACGTATTATAGAGGGCGCTAGTTTAAGGGTTGTCACTTATATTGACCTCTTATTTAATTACCACTGAATCATGAAAATGAATTATTTTACTTTAAAAAAAATGTTGGCTGTAATAGACGTATAACGCTACATGTCTCGCTGATGGTGGCGCGTGTGTTGGATCACTTAGGTCCCATCAAAATGGTTGAGCTGAATGGTGCTAATCCATGCGTCATGTTCGAGATCGGGCGCCCCGTCAGTAGAGACTGGTCATCTTTTAGCTGCTACGGCTTATTTGAATGTATACCTAAATTGTTTTTTTTTTTTGTCAATCTTTTTATTACTGACGCTTTTACGTTTTGCTACGTTCTCACATGTATAATTTCAATATGAATGATGTAAACAATATTTTGTAACCATAATATGTTGATTTAAAAGAGTGTCCGTGGAGTTTCTTGCCCGTCCTTCTCCATAGGTACCTACTACGCTTTGGAATGGGCAACTAGCTTCATCTTTCTGACTGACCCACCCCTTGACAATTCAAAAGTGCCTGTAATTGGTTTATTTGAAATAAATGCTTTGAGTTTGAGACAAGGTTATTTTGGCGCATCATCAAAATCGAAACTACCGCTGCCAATTTGTTTTTCAACAAATTTCACAAAACAATAATTGCACAAATGTTTTTTGACAGCGCCCCCCTGTCAATGTCATTCGACCGCCAAAAATTCCATGTAGCAGTGGAAAAAGGATTTACTTTTAAACCGTTCGTCAACGGTATTAACACTTAAGCAGTCGCGCTCCTGTTTGTGACGCAGAGAGTCGTTACTGGGTCCACCAGACCCAGATTATATTTTGTGATATTTTCAAAACTGCTGAATGTATATGAATATGTTTTTATATATTTTATTAGTATTCTAAAATAAAACATGTAATGGTTTAAAAAACAATCATTTGTTATTATAACATACTAGAAACTTTGTTACAAAAACATCTTATAATTATACATAATTTTTGGACTCATTATATTTCAGTTTTTATTTTTTATATTTACTTATATTTTCTACATATTTTTTATAATACTATAATAATATCTAATAAAAACTATAAAAAGAATCAATCTTACTTCAACATAATAATTATTCAAAATAATAAAAACAAAAATATATTACTGTTCAAAAATGATAGAAATCACTTACGTATTTAGTCGCTACCGGGTCCAGTGGCCCATACGCACTTTTTACGTCTATAGCACTCAAGCGCAGCGCGCTAACTGAACCCTGTGGGTGTTACCTGCTACGACAACTGATCCTTGAAAGGTAGTAAGAGCGGCAACGTGGCAAAGCGCTCACTTCAATAGTACTAAGCAAAATACGGAGGTCTGGGTCCAATAGACCCATTAGCGACTGCTTAAGTGTTAAGGGTCGGATAAAAGCCGTTGACCTTGACCATAAAAATGCGCGTCGCTCCCATGCTGCCGTTTAAATCAAATAAAATCAAAAGTCATTTATTCAAACTAACCTGAGAATCAGCACTTTTCGAACGTCAAAATTACATAAGACAGTCACCAAAAACGCCCACCCTTCACCACTTCCTAGTGCTTAAGCTGGGAAGAAGAAGTGGCGCAATAAACTCCTCAGCAGCACAGCTGTCTGTTCAGTTAGGAAAACTTGATTCTATACAATAGTATGCAAAGTATTTTACGCATTATTTTATTATTTTACGCGCAACAAAGAACTTAATACCTAAATAAAAGCCTCCAGGCATAAAGGAAGTACGGATTACATATAGCTATAGCTGTAACTCGAAGCCACAAATGATAAATTAGGACCATCTAAGTAAAATAAATAAACAGATAATTAATAATAACAACAACAAAACCATGGTCAGCAAGACGACCAGTCACCACAAGCGGCACCCGTTCACGAGCATAAAGCAAAGATCAGCCATTACCCCCTTGCCATATTTGAGGGAGGAGGCAACCCGACCCCCGACGCTACCGCAAGCAGTGACATCTAATGGAGCATAACGAACTTGCTGCCGGTTGCGCAAGCAAGAATAATTATAATCAATTGATGAGATCGCTAGCTAACCACATATTGAAATACAACTCATAAAAAAAAAAACATTGTAATGAGTAGATTATGTCAATATGTTCGGTTTCAAAGGGAGCATTTATTTTTAGGAACGAAAATATGAATATTTGAAAAAAGGACAGATAGAATTATAGATAATAAAATAGTCTGTTCATGGCAAAAAAAAAAACATGAAAATATCTAAGTAATTTGAAAGTAATATCGTTTCTATGCTTTGGGTAGACATTACTTCCTGAATTTATTCCATAAAGTATTTTACTACAATACTTAAATATTCACACATAAAATTGATGTATACGCGTTCTAGTTTAACATACATTTCTTTGCATACCTTACTTGCATTTGAAGGCGTAATAATATATTTAAAAGTCACTTAATTCATATAACTGCGCCTTAAACCATTCGTCAATGGTATTAAGTGCCAACATTAATAAGGGACAAACTGAAACACCTATTTTAATCACATTTTTGGTTCTGAGTGAGAATTTGACATGTATGTGTATGCCTGCATTAATTTGGTGACCCTTACACATTTGTCCCAATTAGAAAGGGTACCCAATTTATGCAGGCGTGCGTACTTATACAAATTTATTGCCGACCCAAAAAACATCGTCATAAAAATTCAACTTTGATTTTTTTTTAAGTCAGTAAAAAATTGTAGCAATTGTGAATGTCAAAATGTGAGTCTTTGCTTAGGGTACAGTCACAGTTATTTTACTTCTGATTTAACATCACTGACAAAATCTAAGTGATCTTTATTCTCATTATAATAAGCTAGTGCTACATAGTGCTAGCTAGAGGGTTGGTACTTGGGTTGCTGGCAGAGTTAGAATCATTGTGAAAGGAGCGTGCGTATAGCTTTTCAAGAGCTGAAACCTACACGGAAAAAAAGGATGTCTTAAGGCGCTGACAAGACCCAATTGACCAAATTTGACTTCTCTTAAGAAAAAAAATTGCCAAATCTGTATAGTTTGTGGTAGCGGAAAAAATATATATTATTTTGAACATATTTCCCAGAACTTGGTTGTTACCAAAATACGTTTTGGAAAAAAAACTCGATAAAAACTAACGTTAAACTAACCTCTTACCTTGAGTTCTAATCCAAAATATCTGAATTCAATATCAACATACGTTAAATATTTAATTAATAACATGAACATCTTATTTGAATGCAGAACTTGGTTGTTTTTATTTTCGATTACTCAACTCAATTTTGAGTAAATAGATAATTGCTTCATATTTTGCAATAAATTACAAGCGTTGTGTCATTGCGCTTCTCTTTTTTTTTCTATGCAATCTGACAGTGACCGCAGTTTAGGTGTTGTCAGCGTCTTAAATTAAGACAATATCCTTTTGGTCAAGACAAATATTGATTCATATATGGGGAAACAATATATTCTTGAATGAAGTAAAATTTTGAGTTAGTTTTATTGTCTTCTTCGAAGAAATTATACTGAAATTAAGAATTATAAAGTTTAATTTTAAGAATGTTATTTCTCTCTTAGAATATTTTTTTTAATTAAGATTATTATAGTCTTGAATCAAAAATATTTGCTTAAGTCAAGAATAAAAACCAAGTATTTTATTATTCTTAATTTGAGTAAACAGGTTTTCTAGGACTGAGTACATTTACTTACGTTAAGAAAATATTTACTTGGATTGAAACAATTTTTCTGAGAATATTGATATTCTTCGCTGAAGAGATCCTTTTTTTCCGTGTAGAAACGTGGAGATTGCTTATTTATACCTACTTTACTGCTGACCTTCAAAACATTTGATTAATATCAAAGAAAATATAATGAACTAGCTGCTTATCGGCGCAAGAGAGCAATAAAAGTAAAGGAAATGGGTTTTTATTGCGTCAGTAATTGCGGGGCGGGAAATAAACTACCTTTGTGATAATTGTGATTGGATTCAAGCGATACCCATTACCGTATTTTTTGTTGCTGAGTCCAACTGTTCTGCGAGGACCGTAAGTTATGATTACGTATTATTAGGTATAACAATTTCTTGTAAGTACAAATAAAGTAGGTTCACTGATGTTTCACCAAAATACCATTGAAAAATTGACAGTTTACGAGTATAACCAACGTATCATATATCATATTATTTAATTCACAAACAACTTATTCCGCAAATGTTTTATTTTATAAACACTCGCTTTACAAAAATTTATTTGACAAATGTGTCTCTTTTCAAGTGTTTCGCATGATATTTAATCATTTATACATTTTTTATTTTCGTTTAGTTTTATTGAAATAATACAATAATCCTAAAGTTCGTAAGCATTACATATGCTCACCAATGAGGTTCTGGGTTCGATTCCCGGGTCGGGCAAATTGTTATTGGGTTTTCCCATTAGGATTTACTCAGTAGCAGTCCAAAGTCTGGATTTGTGTCCGGTTGATGGCAATAAGCTCACCCCATATTACATGAGACTTAAACATAACTGGCGAAATGGGGGTGTACTATAGGTACTCCTCTGCCTAACCCTTCGGGGATTACAGGCGTGATGTTATGTTATGTTATGTTATGTTGTGTTATGTTATGTTATGTTATGTTTTGTTGTGTTGTGTTGTGTTATGTTACATCAACCAATCTGCCTAGCCTTTCCCCGGCTTCCAGTCTAACTGGATGCAGCTGAATACCAGTTATGTAAATAAAGAAAATAAATTCAGATTTTTTTTTCAAAAGGCCACAAGCGTGCTGAACTTAAAACCATAGTAAATCTGACCAAGATTATGTCCGGATATACACATTGACATCGATGAATTTTATTTATGCAATGACATGAATATTTACTCTGTGTAGTATTATATTGTTTTAATTATTGTTAATGTGAAGACTATGTGGGTTATTTTTTAATTTTGTTTTATTCTCAGTTAGTTTTTAACATGGTCTGGCAGTTTTGACTATTTTTTGTGGCCTAGCCAAATGTCCTATCTTTGGTATTGTTCGTTGAATCGTTGAGTTATGAGTTGAGCTGCACAACTACTGACAAATGCGTGCACTGACTGGACAGGTCCACTCAATCTGTGTGGTTCTTTCATCAAAAGACCATTTCAGACACCAATCGACGTGGTCTTTACATGATCTGACCAAGATTATGTCTGGTATTTAAAAGAGACTGTGACCTCTGAGTTTGTTTCGGCCTTTCTTCTGAGAGTAGTCAGATAGGAAACGCCGACATCATCTAGTTTAAAAAAAATATGTTTGACGTGTAAAAGTGTTTGTAAAAACCTACTTACAAAAATAAAATCATATATCACTTATTTATCATTATCATTAAGCGTAATAACTTGTACTAATTAGAATAAAACTCTGAAATGCATTATTTTCTCGTTGGTCTAGTGCTTGCAAGTGATACTGCTGAGCATGAGTCCTGGGTTCGGTTCCCGGGTCGTAATGTTATTGGCTTTTTCCATCTGGAACTTCTCAGTAGCAGCCCTGAGTCCCACAAGTGTGCTAATACAAATAGTTGCAAGAATTTCTTAATTACGTACTCACGAATACTTTCAGGTAAACTGGTGTTTTAATATCTTCAAATTTTATTTAAATTAAAAACGAAACAAGAAAGCAAAAGGGCAGAAAAACAAGAATAACAGATACCAGAACACTGAGTTATAAACACAATAGTAACATAATTTAGGTATAATTTGATACTAACACACTAACATTTTATGATTTTTTGTTTTTTGTGATATTTTTTGATTATGTAAGCAACAATTATTAATATAAACACAAACTTCTATACAATTTACTACGTTCCAATTTATACTAATATTTTATAGAGGTAAAATCTGTTTGTAAGCTTGTATGTAAGGGGTAATCTCTGGAACTACCAGTCGCAGTTTAGATTTTTTTTTTGCTTTTTATAGCCCAATTCGTGAGGAAGGCTACTTAACATCACGCTAGGACTTCTTTTTATTAGAAAGAACGCTAAGCGAAAACGAAGTACCAAAGCGCGGGTTGGCGATGCGATGTGACGGGGTGGGTCGGGAGACAACAAATTTCATGCAGACGAAATCGCGGGCAGAAGCTAGTAACAAATAAGACCATAAAGTAATTAAGACGAAAAATTTGTAACATCATTAAAATTATTGGTAACAAAACAGAACAGAAAAGTGTCAACCCTATCTCTTATGTAACCCGGAGTCAGTTCTGAACTTGTTTCTGCTTATTCAGATTCGCGTTGAGTTGTAAAACGACACATTTCGTTAGGCATGCAGTAGCTAAAGCGAACTTTATTCATTCAGCTCACCAGCGCGCCTTTGAATGTACCTGTTTTTCAATAATTTCACAACAACCTGTAGGAGCAGTGGTGGCCCAGTAGTAACGCGTAGGTCGTGGGTTCGAAACCAAGCAGGCACTTTCATTTGTGTACATTATTTCATCACCATTGATCTCAAAACGGTTAAGGAGAACATCGTGAGCAAACCGGCATGTCCTAGAACCAAAAAATCGAAGACAAGTGACAACCCGCACTGGGCCCGCGTGGTGGATTACGGCTTCCTCTCTCTCACAGAGAGGAGGCCTGTGTCCCAGCAGAGGGAACATTATAGGCCGATTATGCTTTTTTGTGCTGTAGTTGCCTACATATTATTTTGTTTTTTGATTTGAATTTAATAGTCGGGTTATTGAAGTGTTGAGATGAGTCGAGTCTTACCAAGGGGTATCGTGTTACCCAGTAACTGGCTTCTGGGATCAGATAGGCAGTCGCTTCATGTAAAATACTGGTATTCAGCTACATCCGGTTAGACTGGCAGCCAACCCTAACATATTTGGGAAATGGCTACGCATATTGAATAGTTGGGTTATTGAGACGTCGAATGTTTATTTGCTACATACTTTTGAAGACTATGTACCAAGAGATATAGCAATCTTCGAAAAAAAAAAGCTGACTGACTTTCAATACCTACCTAATTATCTAAACGGCCTGAGCATAATAAAACATAAGATAACATCACGCCTTGTTTCCCAGAAGGGTAGGGCAGAGGTGTACCTGTAGTACACCCACATTTCGCCAGTTATGTTTAAGTCCCATGTAATAGGGGGTGAGCCTATTGACATCAACCGGGCACAAATCCAGACTCCGGGCTGCTACTGAGAAATTCCAGATAGAAAAACCCAATAAACACTTTGCCCGACCCGGGAATCGAACCCAGGACCTCATGCTCAGCAGTAGCGTTTGCAACCACTAGACCAACGAGGCAGTCTAAAAATAATGAAACAATTTGAACAGGAATGAGCTTGAGAATTCATTCTCAAGCTCATTCCTGTTCAATTCGTCACTATCCTCTTCAATAGAGGATAATGACGACGCCAAAAATTGCAATTTAAGGGTTGGGTAAACCTCCTTCTGCGAAGCAGTAATGCTCGCGAAGGAGGAGGCGGGACGGTTGAGGGAAAGGCAAGTTTCGCGCCCTCTCGCCCCTAGCCGCCGCAGGAGACGCCCAGGGCGTCGGGAATCCCGGGCGGATTTCCGGCCACCGTAGGCGCGGCTTGCGGACGGTGAGCAATGGGTAGCTCACCGTCCGGTAAGGACCAGGCCCGGGTCGACGGCGCGTCCTATTCCACGCGCGCCTCAAAGAGATGTCATCAGCACATATAGTAGGGGTCCACTAGGGCCGATGCCTGCCGGGGTCGCGGGAAGGTACTTATGGGTCACCGAGGCCCCCGCAACACAGGCAACAAGAAGGAATACGGGTGGGTTTTAGTCAGTAAGAGTCTGACACACCCTCCCGCTCCGCCCAGAGCCCAAGTTATTTGATGATTTCCCACCCTCAAAAAAAAAAAAAAAAAGGGTTGGGTAATCGCCGTTGACCTTAGCCATACAAATACGCGTCGCGTTCTCGCCGCGCAGCCATGCGGTTTCATAGGGCATAGATATTTTAAGTATCAAAAATACATATGATTACGAGTATTTGAAAAAATTACAGAATTATAAATAATAAAAAAGTCTGTTCATACAAAAAACATCAAGAAAATATCTTAAGTAGTTTAAAAGTAATATAGTTTATTTATGCTTTGAGTAGACATTACTTCCTGAACTTATTATTCATAAAGTATTTTACTACAATACTTAAATATTCACATATAGAATTGATGTGTGTGTGCGTTCTAGTTTAACATATTTTTTTTTGCCTAGCTTACTTGCATTATATGAAGGCGAAATAACAGATTTAAAAGTCACTAAAATCATATATCTGCGCCTTAATAAACTGATGGAATATGAATAATATGATATTATAGGTATCTGTAAATTGAAACAGCATTACTATACATTTGTTTAAACAAATAAAATTAAAAATATTAGTTGGGGTAGTTCAATCAATAAACTGTAAGTACCTACTAACCAAAATCATTATTGCCTCCCCAAGCATCGCCACTTCAAATGGTTCTGTGCTTCTCGTAACCAGTGGACACCTGCGGTCTTCAGAAGGTAATAAGTTCATCTTGTGGGAGGCCTTCTAACGCGCTACGTCTTCCGGTACACGGTTGCCACTCCAGCGACTTTTGGCCCCATTGGGCATCTGTTCTGCGAGCAATGAGCCCTGCCCACTGCAATTAATTTTTCCAATTGTTTTGAATAGGCATGCGCTAGATTATTAAAAAAGCCAGGAATGTTATATTGCCGGGGTCGTGGGAAAGTTCCGGGGTCGTGGAAAAGTCAGAAAGGAATTCCGAGGCCCCTGGCAACACAGAAAACGGGATTGCGGACGGTGAGCAATGGGTAGCTCACTGTCCGGTAAGGACCAGGTCCGGGTCGACGGCGCGTTGTGTTCCATGCGCGCCTCAAAGAGATGGCGTCAGCACAAGTGTAGGGGTCCACTAGGGCCGATGCCTGCCGGGGTCGCGGGAAAGTTCGAAGGGGTTACCGAGGCAACATAGGAAACGGAAGGAACACGGGTGGGTTTTAGTCAGTAAGAGTCTGACACACCCTCCCGCTCCATCCAGAGCGGGAGAAGTTATTTGATAATTTCCCAAACAAAAAAAAAGGTATGTTATCTGGAACTTTCAGAGGTGATGATAACGACTGGTTCCTAAATCCAACATTATATTCTTTGGAAGTAATATTAAAAGAGGGACCCCAATAAAACAGTGCGTTTAACATTCGCTACGAGTTACCTGTGTCATCGGAACGACGGTAAATAAAACCGGCGGGTGATGTTTACTGTCGGTCCCTTAACTGCGTGTTCTGACTATCATAGTAGGTTAAAGGACGTTGATATCTACTCGATAGTGTAGGTTTTACGGTATATCTATTTTAAGTTATCCAAAATACATGCAAATAAACTGGGCAAAACATAATAGGTACTTATTATTATTCAATTTTACAAACCCATTTCTGTAGAAATCCCTGCAATCAATAATTCCAGATTTATTATATAACTTAACCGCAATATGCACGCAAATGTTAATATTTATAACCATTTTGATCAGGATTTATACCTGAATCGGCTTTTACTAGACAAAGGCTACCAAAATTATAATATTAATACTTCTGCTACCAGTTATTAACTGATTATGTACTATTATTTTGAAATTTATAAATACTACAATTTAATTTCCAAATGTATAATTGAATGCCCCTTTTTTAAGCCCTGACCTAAAATGTTTTTTGCATCTTTAAAGATAGTGTGTGTAAATGAAATTATTTAAAGACTTGTGAAATTGTTTACCAAATTGATTGAATTTGTACGAAACTTCTTTATTTTCAAACATGATAGAGTAAGGTGTCTATCAAATTGTCAGTGGCAAGTCTAACGCAGATAGCTTGTAATGCAATTTGAGGCGTTGTTCACCTAAATTTGTAAGGGTGTATACAGTACAAGGCCCGATTACGACGCAACTAGGTCTACTCAGGACTATTTGTAAGTATAGGTCCCAGAGACCTATCCACGTCAAAATATCTAATAAATTTATCAGCATTGAACGAAATATTTTAATATTAAATTCAAGACACCACTGTACTAGCTGACATAATTATGGCAAATTGAATTTAATGTTTTGTTTGTGTCTTTGTCTTGCAATATTACTTTGCATACTATTGTATAGTATCAAGTTCTTCTAACTTAACAGACAGCTGTGCTGCTCGGGAGTTTGTTGCTTTTTTTCAGCTAATCTGAAGGACTAGGAAGTGGGGGCATTTTGGAGGTCTGTCTTATGTATTTTTGACGATCAAAAAGTGCAGATTCTCAGCCAAATTTTTGAATTAATGACTTTTGATTTCAATTTTGAACCATAAAGAGACTGTCAACAATTTATTTATTTTAATTTATTTAAATAAAATATACAATCGAACACTAAAATATTTATATTATGTACAATTATATAAAGGAAAGAAAGGAGGAAGATGTAGTGACAAAAATTGAAAAAAGTATGCTTAGATGGTTTGGTCATGTTGAGAGGCTGGATGAAAGGCGACTAACAAAAGGCAGAGACACAAGGCAGATATGAGTGGAAATGCCGGGAGGGGACGCCCCAGAAAGACATATAGTGACCTCATTAATGATGTTCTTCAAAAAGGTCAGATGTGCGTGTATGACCAGATGTATGAACGCAAACGAAGCAAAAGGAGTATGTAAGGAGCGTAGCAGGTGGCGTTCTATAGTTTCTGCCTACCCCCATGGGAAGAAGGCGTGAGTTTGTGTATGTATGTGTGTATTATATAAAGGAAAACAAAAGTTAATAATAAAAAAGGGGGAGAGCTCATTAGGCAAAAAAGAATTTATCCGCAACGGTGTCAGCGGGAAAGTGCCTGAAAGGCTGGCAGCGTTGCGATGTTGGATGGCAACGCTGGTTCTTTGATCTGAAAATAGGCCAACCCACTGGTCACGTGAAGAGTCGACCAACCGCTTAGCGATGTCCCGAAATGCTCGACGACCAATCGGACCACGGTCCTAGTGTTTTAAACCCCAAACGGGTTAAAACAAATAGCTCCCAATAAAGTATATTATATTAAGTATATTTGCGCAATTTGAGGTTTTCTGCATCTGCAGCAGCCACCCCAGCACAACCCACCGTGCTAGAAAGATGGGAAGGCGAGAGGGTGTCGATACAGGTTGCATCCCATACCAAAGGTCCACCCAATTTCCAAGGCATTATGGTCCACATTATATTCCGTCTAGTCTCTTCCCATCGTCGCGTGCCAAGCCGTGGGTACTAAAACAGCTGACACCCGACGGCGACAAGAGCCCGATGGATGATGTCATTAATGCTGGCGTGTCGTGCTAACCTATCAGTGCTCTTGCTGCAGGATTGGCCTTGATGTTAGAGGCGGTCAACTGCTTTTCTGCACTGATAGCGATGTGGAGCCCCACAAGGAGCGCACAGATGCAGAATTGTAGCATGCCGGAAAGTAGTGTTACCCAGCATAGTATCTATGTTGGGTGACGGTTGCACCTGAAGCCAGAGGCCCGACTCCCGCTCTCCCACAGCCAGCAGGCGGGCACGCTCAGCAGTATTGGTCAACGTATTAATGAGGTTATTCCGTACCCACCTGCAGAGTGACTCATCCCACTGTCTCTGAGAAGACGTGTTCGTGTGTATCAAGACAAGCCACTTTGCAGGCGTGCATCGCATTGGGCAAACACGGCACTTCAGAGTCAACCTGAGACGGGGCTAAGATTCTCGTGGTTAATTTTTTGGTGATGTGGACTGAGGACAGGAAGCTTACACTAGAAATTTTACACCATAAAGATCGGTACTGTTTCCTTAATAAAATGAAAAACACACTTTTATTTTAATTTGGTAGGTACTTGATCATTTTCGCAAAGCGCATACTTACCGTTTACTAGTAGCTAATATTATTCCTGTTAGTAAAGCTTTTGTACGAGTCGGTAACTTACTTCATGGATGCACCCTTACATTGGTAGATTGGAATGTAACGACACGACAGCTTGTCAGTCAATACAGACAATTTGACCCATTTCTCTCAATCGACTTCAACGAAGCAATACGCAAAGAGATAAGCTTACAACTCATTACTGCCATAGTCAAAATGTTTAAGAAATAGCTCGTATCCTTTATTTTGTGGGTTAACTGATTGTCATTTGTCTATAAACGCCGAATAATTGATTTGTTTGTTCTCTAAAAATGTGTGACGTCACATTTTAAAATAGATTAATGGTCGGTTTTTGTAATTGAACAGTCAGGGCGCTGCAAAACACGATGTTGTTTTACTGCTAACTTAGTGAACATAAATAATTGTATATATTATTACTTACAGTATCAGTTTAGCAGTATAGAGGTATGAGGAACAGGGTGTAAAGTTCACTCATCCTCCATAGAAGAGAGAGACCAGACGGGTGTCGTGTTTGGTGGGCAACTGCCCGACGGTTGATGTCGGAATGTAGTATACATGCTACATACTTGCGCGGTAAACTCTGCTTGCGCGATGCAGTATTTTGCGTGAAGTCAGTGTGTTGTCTAGTTCGCATGTGGCGATATAGATGCAGACAGCTGTAAGTTTTCCTAAAAATAAAATAAATAAATTATCATAAATTGAGTCAAAATTGAAAACTGAGTCAACAATAGTGAACAATATTGTTTCCCACGATTGAAAATAAATTCTCATAACGCAAATATTTATCTCTTTCCCGACTTTTAAATGTATGACTGCTTTTAAATGGCACACTTTCCAGCAAGCAGGAAAAATATCCACAACATACGGGCGATATGAAAAACTTATTCATAAAAATAAACGGCCAGACATAAAGCGCGAAGAGTAGAAAAAACATGGCGTTTGTTCGAATAAATTTCAATTAAAACATTGCACTGTGCTGCAGACAAATTGCGAAATTAGATTTTTTGCTAGGTGTGTTTTTTTTTCCTTTTTTTGAGAATGCTGCGTTGTTTTTAGCTTTCTGATGTGCCATTAATTTTGCAGCCAGCCAGTTTTGTTCATTATTTTTTGTTTCCTTTGTTATTAATGAGAGCTTCTTTAGTTTTTCCAAATTCGTCTGAGTGTATGATACACGAGTAAGTGCTCTTTTCTGATAACATTTCGCGTACAAAGGGTGATCAATATTGCGAGTAACAAAACCAGTATAAGCTGTATCTTATTCGATGGAAACTCCACACTACGCTGAGCCAGCTCATGGTCAACGTGTTACCAACGACGTGCAATCGATTGTAAGTGTAGGTACTTGCTTGTATGTCTATCACCTACTTTACATTAATTTTTTTTTTTTGCTAAATCTCATCTGAAAGAATAATTTAAATCTGATTTTTAGTTTTAATTTCTAAGTTCGTTTTCCCAGTTCCATCCCTTTCATTGTTATGTAGATGTTGTTTGTTGTTTGAATGTAGTTTTATGGACATGATGCAATCTACATCCAAACTGCATTTTTTTATTCAGTCTATCTGTACAGATTTTGTGCAATCGTGTTTTTTATTCATACAGTTTTAAATACATGTGGATTTTATTCGGCGGCAGGGAAAAAAATACAGGAATATGGGTTCCTATAAACTTCATTAATAAAACTGAAAATGCTCCAACTAGTGGCTGATTCAAGTCAATAGAGCAAAGGGTATCCATAGTCACGATTTTTCTCTTGCCAATTAGAGCCCTATTTTAACCGACTTCAAAAAACGAGGTTTCTCAATTCGACCGTATATATATATATATTTTTGCTGTAAAGGGTGATGAGCAGTTGACATTAGGCTATTGTAACTTAGATAAATTACCGACCGCTAAAAAGTGAAAAATAAAAAAAACTTTTTACAAAAAAAAACAACAGACTTCCAAAAGTTTTTGTTTACCAAACTGGCCCCGGCAACCAAAGCAATCACAATGCGATAACACTTTTGGGCGGCAGTTGCCACCTTTTCGTTTCCCGTTATAGAAGCAACTGTTTTGCTGACGCTTCGTTTTCGCCAGAGATTTACTAATTGGTTGCAAACCGAAAACTATAGCTACCATCAAAACCACATAAATAATATTATCTTCACTGCATTCACCAATTTACCGAAAACTCGCATGCAGGAAACAAGAACATATCAACAACTTTTCCGACACATCAAACTAAATTTTCTTCTAGTCTTTGCAGTAATTGTGGTAATGAACAAAAGAACCGAGCTAGTTTGAGTGCACGCATCGCAACAGTGAACAGACTTGAGCCAACCGAAATTGCTGAAATTACAGTTAAAAGCATCATCAACTGTCTAATATGGGGGTTAAGTTAGGCGCGGAAGCGGGTTGATGGAAGAAACGTTTTAAGGGGACAACAGGACCTAAACGCAAATTTTATAAGTTTTATAATGCCTTAAAGTATATGATCCACTGCAGTAAACAAAATCAGAAAAATATATGATATTTTTAAGGATATATGCTAGGTAGATAGTGTGTTGAATATATAATATAACTAATTTAATACGATAGAAAAAAATCACGAAGATACCTCTAAAAAAGTCTTTGAACGATTAAAAACCATACTAATATACATGCAATCATACTGATTTTTTGTCTGATTATTCTACAAGCAACATATTAGCATAATAGTGTTTTATTTTTTTATACAATCTATAGCTTTTTGTAAATCGATAATTGCTTCATATTTTGCAATAAATTACCAGCGTTTTGTCATCGCGCTTCTCTTTCTTTTCTATGCAGTCCGACAGTGACCGCGCTTTAGGTGTTGTCGGCCGCTTAAGCCTTACCTTTTAATTTCTCACTGCTTTTAGAGCCATCTTCAGCCGCTTTTTTAAACAAAACAAAACATAACATATCACATCATGCCAATAATCCCCAGGGGTTAGGCAGAGGTGTACTTAAGATACTATAGAGGCATGAGGAACAGGGTGTAAAGTTCACTCATCCTCCATCCATCCATCCATCCTCCTCAGGAAAAGGGAGGATCCTCCGACCAGACGGGTGTCGTGTCTGGTGGGCAACTGCTCGACGGTTGATGTCGGGATGTTATATATATGCTAGTTGTGCGGTAAACTCTGCTTGCGCGATGCAGGATTTTACGTGACGTTGTTTGCATGTGGCGATGTAGATGGCCGCCACAGTACATACACCCATATTTCACCAGTTGTATTTAAGGCCCATGTAATAGGGGGTGAGCCTATTGCCACCAACCGGACGCACATCCAGATTCCGGGCTGTTAATGAAAATTTCACAAAATACTTTGCCCGGCCTGGGAATCGAACCCAAGACCTCATGCGCAGCAGTACCGCTTGCGAGCACTAGACTAACGAGGCAGTCTTTTCTAACTTGGCTGTAAAATACATTAACATAATGTTGAAGTTTTTGGTTCTCTAAAGTCGAATTATTCATTCACCGGAGTAATCTGACATGTGCTAGGCGTCACTTTGTGTAATAAAATGGTCACATTTAATGTATTCTAGGCTTATTTTAATTTCTCAATTGTTTTTGATTTTATCTTTTTATTACGGACACTTTTAACGTGCACGTCTTTCTACGTTGTTCTCATATGTATAATTTCAACATGAATGATGTAACCAATATTTTTGTATCAATATTTTAATTTAAAAGAGTGTCCGTGAAGTTTCTTGCCCGTTATTCTCCATAGGTACCTAATACGTTTTGAAATGGGCAACTGGCTTCATCTTTCTGACTGACCAACCACTTGACAATTAAACAATGCCTGTATTTGGTTTATTTGAAATTAATGCTTTGAGTTCACATAATCAGCCTATAATATTCCTACTGCTGGGACACAGGGCCTCCTCTCTGTGAGCGGGAGTGGGCCGTAATCCACCACGCAGGCCCAGTGCGGGTTGGTAGATATCACATGTCGTCGAATTTTTGGTTCTTGGACATGCCGGTTTCCTCACGATGTTTTCCTTCACCGTTTTGAGAGCAGTGGTGATGTAATAATTTACACAAAGTAAAGCGCCTGTCTGGGTTCGAACCTACGACATTTGAGTTTGAGTTTGTCAAATTACTCCAGTGAATTAATAATTCGACTTTAGTTTAGTGTTTTCTCTAAATTAAATAACTTTAAAATTAAAAAAAAAAAAATGATGTCTTAGCATTTCTTTCAAACGTCAGGATAACACTATCCTATGAAAAACATACATAGGTTGTTACGTATTAAAAATTAAAATAACATTTAATCACAATCCGTTATTAAAACTAAGCGTTCTTCATTTTCAACCGTCGCTCTAGTTTATTCATTGCAAAATTAAGTAAACATGACGCCATGTTGTTCCTTTTTTTAACAAAATAGTAGATTGTTGCTTAGAAAGATTGATCCAAAAATCATTGTTCGTTCGTACGTGTAACATGTTGCTTCATAATCTTAAATAATTAAAATAGTGCATAACGTCTTTGCCACCTAAACTGGCTTTTGGTAACTAATTTATTAAATAACATGAGTTAAGAAAGCTTTCAAAAGAGGAGGCGGGACGGTTGAGAGAAAGGCAAATTTCGCGCCCTCTTGCCCCTAGCCGCCGCAGGAGACGCCCTGGGCGTTGGGAATCCCGGGCGGATTTCCGGTCACCGTAGGCGCGGGCTTGCGGACGTTGAGAAATGGGTAGCTCATCGTCTGGTAACGACCAGGCCCAGGTCGACGGTGCGTTGTATTCCACGCGCGCCTCAAAGATATGTCGTCAGCACAAGTGTAGGGGTCCTCCAGGGCCGATACCTGCCGGGGTCGTGGGAAAGTCCGGAAGGGATACCGAGGCCGCTCCGCCCAGAGTGGGAGAATTTTTTTGACAAATTCCCACCCAAAAAAAAACCTATTCATTTAAATGTTGGAAATAATGATTGATATATGAATTTAATTAAGTGTCAATAATGGCAATGGTGGTTGGTTGTAATCAATCAAATCAAAATCAATCCCAGACACCGAAAATTTATCGGTAACAGAATTACTCAAAATAAAATTATAAATTGAGTGCTATACTTAATATAATGGGAAATATTTAATTGTACCTCTAAAAACTTAATGACCTCTAATGATGTACGCTTTTTAAGGGGTTTCGTAGGTTACAAGGAACCCTTATAGTTTCGCCATGTCCGTCTGTCTGTCTGTCTGTCCCTGCTGTAACTCAGAGACGCTTAGTACTAGAAAAATTTATAGCATAGGTATACATATTAATTACGCCGACAAAATGGCAATATAAAATTTTGAAAAAATGTTTTATCGGTACCTCGCTTACGCGTAAAGTGGGGATGACATTTTGTTCTCTCGTCTATCCTATGGTGTGGGGTATCGTTGGATAGGCAATTCAAAAATATTGCGGGTCTGTGTAAACCATTTTTAGATTCAGGGAACCGTTTGCGCAATATTTAGGTTTTGTTTTTGTTAGATTCAGCTAAATGGTTGTTTTGGGTGTGTGAAAAAAATCATGGCAGTAATATATGTAACGAAATTAAAAGGAAAACTATCGCAGCTATAGTAGCAAGTAGGCTTTACAAGTTAACGAGTAATAGTCGACCAACTAACATTTGCAGTCGGAACATTGACCGTGACTTATATCGATGTATGGGAGAACATGTTTTTCAACTACAATGTTAAGTTTGTTTTTGGAGTAAATTCATCCCAACTACGGAACTCTTCATTGTGCGTGGTCCAACATGCCCTTCGCCGGTTTTTTTTTTTAATAATTCTCTAAAAACTTTTGATGCACGCTTTTTTAAATAAATGAGCCCCTTTTTAACTTTCTGACCTTTTCAGAAAGTTAAAAAGTAGCTAGGGCACCGCAAACAAACGGGTTAGGTTAAGTTAGAACTCCTGGAATTCATGGAAACCCCCGATAACACTGTTTGACCTGGGAATTGAATCCAGGACCTCATGCGCAGCAGTAGCGCTTGCGAAATAAAAATAGCCTACAAAATAGGAATTATTTGAGGTTCCCAAAAAGCGTCTTCATTATAATACGTAGTGTTCAATCATATTTTTAGGAAAGCAGCATGGGAATTACTAGAGATTCGTTTAAATAGAGGCCTATTGTAATAATCAATGATTACATAAAGGTAAAGGTACACGAATGTATAATATGTACCTACTAATATATGTAGTAGTATGTATACATTCGTGTAAATCAAGTCCGCTGTAATAAAAGATTGGCTTCAATGTTTCATTACATAAGATTAACATTACACAGGCGCAAAGGACCCCCTCAGGCGTAGCACATTGCTACGCCGTAGCTACGCACGTAGCTTGGAGCATAGCAAAGCTTTCGCGTAGCGAGACGCTTACCCATATTCTTAATTTTGTGATTTACGCGAGTAGGCTCATGAAAATGATTGAGTATGATATTATCTATGTTTCCCAAGATGAGTAACAAATAAAATAGGTCAAAATTAAAAAAAAAAAAGTATCTGCAACATACCTCTAGCGAGGGTGTACAATAATAAGAACATAAACTAAAAGTATATCTAACATGAACCAGAAAACTAAACCATATACGTTATCTATTAAGAGGGGAATAAGGTATACATAGATTTAGTAAAAAAGAGAGTAGGTTAGAGGTAGTTTGATTTAGATTAATTTAATTTGATTTTATTTTACTTTATTTTATTTGATCTTATTTGTTTTTATCTGGTAATTTCTATTAATTTACTTTTGGCAAGGGGTTATTTGTAAGGTAAAATAAACGACTGGGAGAAATAGATCGTAGCAAAAGTATATTCGGAGAAAAATTTCAGAGTGACAAACAATTATTCTTGACATAAAGGTACTTTTAGAACATAATTATTCATTTTAAATTTACTTTATAAGCATACACATAAAGTTTGTTTATCCAATATTATTTAAGTGAAATAAATGATCTTATTTATTTGTTATAAAAGTCTGGGTAGTCTCTTCTAGGGTCTTCAAATTATTCTTTAATTGAATTATAACATTTTTGAATAGTAAAATTCGCTTTTTATTAAATAAAGAACTATCACTTCTCTTTTTATTTGACTGGTAGCTTATTATAAATATCGTCTTGTAGAATATGATTTTGAGCATCAGCGTGCATGATATTGATATAAGTTTATTTAAATGTGTTTTAAAGTTATAAACAGCTTACGATATTCCTCCTAAATTGCCTAGGAGGATACTAGAATTTATTAGAAAGTGATACATAATTTATTCATGTAAATGTTTACTCGCTTGTTCTTGAACATCACACCAACGCAAAATAGGAAACCTCTAGGGCCTTACAACAACCGTTTAACTAGCACAACTTCAGGATAGTTTTGAAAACTTAAATTGCCAAGTTACGTGGATTGAAGCTGAAGTTATTTTCAGCTTATGCTTAATACCTGTGGGGTTTATCGACTTAGTTAATTATGTGAGAATTCTCGTCTTGCGTGCGTTGCCTATAATACGGTTATTAATTCTTGTAACTAGTAACTTTATTGGTGAAATAACTAACATTTCAGTGAAAACAATGCTTCTGTTAAAAAATGATTCGTTTAAGTTTCAAGGATTTTTCAGGTCGTTTTAAGGTTTTTTGGTCACTACATTAATTCAACATTCAGACTATTTCCTCATTTTTAGAATATGAAATGGCACACTTGAAATGAAATTACTATTATTTCCTGTTTCATCATTAATTGCGTTGCTGTTTGACTCATAGAACTGTCTGCGGTATCTTCACAGTAAATTCCTAGTTTAAATAGTTTCGTATTTTTCTACACATTAGACTAAATGACTCGAAAACAAGAATATGCAAAAATACTGAAACAGCACTAGCTTCCAAATGTAAGAAATTAAAATAAATTAGATTTTAAAATCGTCCTTGTTACATTAACACTTGACATTAACATTTTTTCTTGTCTTTGACAGAAACGCGAAAAAAGATATTGATTTTCCATTTCAATGTTCGTACTCCTTTTTCGTTATAGTGGGTTTTAGTCAGTAAGAGTCTGACACACCCTCCCGTTCCACCCAGAGCGGGAGAAGTTATTTGATAATTTCCCACCCAAAGTACAAAAATAATACACATACACATACATACATAAACTCACGCCTTCTTCCCATGGCGGTAGGCAAAAACTATAGAACGCCACCTGCTACGCTCCTTACATACTCCTTTTGATTCGTTTACGTTCATACATCTGGTCATACACGCACGCCGGTTGCGAGTACTACGCACCTGATCTTTTTGAAGAACATCATTAATGAGGTCACTATATGTCTTTCTGGGGCGTTCCCTCCCGCCATTTCGACTCACATCTGCCTTGTAAATACCTTTTGTTAGTTGCCTTTCATTCATCCTCTCAACATGACCAAACCATCCAGCATACTCTTTTCAATTTTTTTTTTCACTACATCTTCCTTTAAACCGCACCGTTGCGTACAAAAATAATCATTATAATATACTGTTTTCGTCTGAAGCCATTACAAAAATGTAACCTAACGCCTAATACCTCCATAATAAATCAATAAGCAAGCCTCAGAGAAAATAAATTTCATGATTACCCAACGCGGTAACATGTGTAAATCTAATTGAAACCTTTTAAGCGTGCTGAAAAGGTCCCAAAATTACGTGGAATACCAGCCACATTATTGAATCGGCCCGAAAGTGCGCAATTCCTTACCGTTTCATCAATAACACACGCAAATTCCATTTTCTGGTAGATTACAGAGGTCAATCTGGAACCCCAAATCTGATGTTGGTCGATAATGTTAAGAAATTTTTCGTTTCTTTAAGAAAGTGCTTTGTAAGTGGATTCCTTTGGAAGTCTTTGTTAAATACTTGGGAAGTAAAGTACAGTTATTTATAGAATAAACAGGTTATGATACTTTACTCTTGGAATTTTTAACCGACGAAATGTGGGTATTTTATAGGTACCCATCTGCCTAACCCTTCGGTGAATGCAGGCGAAATGTAATTTTATGTGTGTTTAAAACATTATTTATTATTTATTAATGTATATATACTTTATTGTACACCACAAAAATACATAACAAAAAATAAATCAAATACTACAAAATATACAATGGGTAGCCTTATTGTTATAATTATTATTCATTTACTCAAAGACACCCGATAAGGCCGATTCACACCGGGAAAGCAGCGGCCGGCAGCGGTGCGGCGAGCACTGTCAGTGTGAAATAATTTTTAATTTAATCTACATAATTAATAGACCACTATCGTTTAAAAAAAATGGCGGAGCACAGGGTGTTGTGGCGCTTTTTGGTCCACAGTTAAGGTGTTAGTAGTAGTTGTTAGTCCTAAAGTTAGTAATATACTTAAAAACTATTTATACATTATTCCAGTTTTTTTTACCTTATCTTACAACTTCTAAGCACACAGGTCTCATATTTTTTATGACCCAGAAATTGATCACTTCGGTACACACGGCTACTTAACAAACTATATATTTCCAATATAAGCTGATCTCGCATTGTATAGGATTTTCGTACAATGAGAGGTCAGCTTATACAGGAAATATATAGCTTGATATGTAGCCGTGTGTACAAATACTTTATTTTTAAATATTTTTGAATTTTGCCGTATAGTTTGGCGCAATGGCTGAGCAATTGGCCTTTGCACTACGGATCACTCCCCACACAGAACCAAATGGATGGCCTACATTTTATAGATTCTAGTTTCCATTTGTGTGAATTTGAGATTTCTGAATTTTTCACGGTGGATAAGAGATATAGCGTCAGTTTTCTGAAAAAAGAACACAAACATTTTCAGTAATTGGGTCTTCTAGAAAGCTAAAGCTTTTTTTTGGGTTCCGTTCTCAAAGGAAAAAACGGAGCCCTTATAGGATTACTCGTGTGTCTGTCTGTCTGTTTATTTGTCTGTCCGTTTGTCACAGCCAATTTCCTCCGAATCTACTGGATCGAGTTAGATAAAACTTGGTACCTAAGAGTTTCTGTGAACCAAACACGGACGTGTAAAGTAAATAAATGATTTTTGAATATGAGGGTCACTTTTGGGGGTAAATAAGTAAAATAAAATAAAAGGTTTTGCAAACTGTACCGAGTGACATATCAAATGAAAGGGCATGTTATAAGGGGTTCAATTTATTTTTATAATTTTAAATCTATTTATTTAAATAGCCTTAAAGCTATTTAAGAAAATAGATGAACATTGAGCTTTCCCCCCTTATCTACGAAAGAATTAACCCGAAAATTAGTTTTTTATTTACAGATTACAGGAAAATCTATAAGAAGTCCATGGTGTTAAAATAGCATGGTAAATCTCTCAATATTGTGCGTAAAAACTTACATTTGCAGTTGGAATGTTTGGGAGAACATGTTTTTCGACTACAATGTTAAGTTTGTTCTTGGGATAAAGTATCTTGAATAAAAAAATGGTAGATAACATACATATTCATTGTACGGAGCCCTCACCACGCGAGTTCAACTCGCACTTGTCTGATTTTTTAAAGTATACCTACTAAAGAGTTATCATCAAATAAACAATTTTTTTTTGCTCATCTACGTACTCGTATTCCTTTGAACCTTTTGTAATAAATGTAGGCATAATTTTTAGATCTACAAACGCTAACAAATTGTGGGTACCTAAGGTTTAGTCTAGACCGGGGATTCCCAAAGTGTTCGAAATCCCCCCGATTCCCAAAATGGTAGATAGACCCCTTGGGGTCGAAATCAGTTTCCCAGGGTCCATATAAATTAAAACTGATTTTGGCGGTCACCTAGGTTTAAAATTCGACCCCTATTAATGAACAAAAATTCTTATTTGAAACTTTCAAGATACTGTATAAGTTGTTTTTCGTGTACCAATTTTTTATTAGAATGCCTAATATTTTAGCAGGAAGTATCATTCTTGTACTTTTAAAAAACTTAACAAGTCGATAAGCATGCACGACTTCATACAAGATGAAAAAATTGGATAAGGGGGTCTTTTTTTTTTTTTTTGAGGGTGGGAAATCATCAAATAACTTCTCACGCTCTGGGCGGAGCGGGAGGGTGTGTCAGACTCTTACTGACTAAAACTCACCCGTATTCCTTCCTGTTGCCTGTGTTGCGGGGGCCTCGGTGACCCATAAGTGCCTTCCCGATACCCCGGCAGGCATCGGCCCTAGTGGACCCCTACCTTTGTGCTGATGACATCCCTTTGAGGCGCGCGTGGAATACGACGCGCCGTCGACCCGGGCCTGGTCCTTACCGGACGGTGAGCCACCCATTGCTCACCGTCCGCAAGCACGCGCCTACGGTGGCCGGAAATCCGCCCGGGACACCCGACGCCCAGGGCGTCTCCTGCGGCGGCTAGGGGCAAGAGGGCGCGAAACATGCCTTTCCCTCAACCGTCCCGCCTCCTCCTTCGCGAGTATTACTGCTTCGCAGAAGGAGGTGACGGCTGCCCATGCCCTCTCGCTCCGTACCATGGCCTGAACCAGGGCCGGACGCGAGAAGTCTCTGCCACCGATCGCCTCCACGAGGACACGGCGGTGCTCTGCCCAAGCCGGGCAGACCTCCACCGTATGCTCCACCGTGTCCTCCGGGCGATCCACACAGTGGTGACACCCGGGCGTTTCCTCCCGCCTTATCCGACACAGGAACCTCCCAAAGCTGCCGTGTCCGGTGAGGACCTGCGTCAGGCGGAAGGTGAGGACGCCGTGGCGCCTCTCTAGCCACTCCTCAAAGAGGGGACTTGTCGCCGCAATTGTGGCGTGCCCAGCACTGGGTTGCGACAACCGTACTCTTCATGATGCCATGAGATCCCGCCGGAGCTCCGTCCGCTGTGCCGCGATTTCTCGCGGCAGCGGACTTACGCCCCGGCGTTTCGCCTCCTCGCACCACTACCATACGTGCGCGAGGACTTTTGCCTCAAGATCCCATGGCGGCAATCCAGCAAGGAGGCTCGCTGCCTCACAGGAGACCGTGCGGTATCCGGATAAGGGGGTCTGAGGTGTCAGTTCATATTGGAAAAGGGGTCTCTTGCACAAAATTGTTTGGGAATCCCTGGTCTAGACAATACACAAGAGTAATCGAATCAAATCGGTTAGTCTGGAAAATCTATTGAGAAGTCACACCCCTACTTCTAGAACTAGAAATACATACAATACCAAAAGATAAACTTGAATAGGTCCAGATTAATTTGATTATGATATCCCCATTGAAGAAGTTATGAACAATTATAAATAATTTAATTTACTAAGTTAGTATCGAAATTATTACTTTTTATATTTTGAGGTAACAAGCTTTATGTTCTGAGACCATGAGTCTATACAGGGTGTAAAAACACCCATCACATAGCCGTTTTGTACGCATTCAGTACATCAAACTATGTAATATCGAGCAAAAATTTTTATTTTTGGCTTCGATCAATAATAATAATTCCGAAAAACTTAGTAAGTACCAAGACCTCGCCATAGAAATAAAAACCCAATGAAAAGCACAGACCGTACATATCGTCCCTGTAGTACTTTCATCTACCGGTGTAGTGCCGAAGGCTCTCGCACAAATTCTTAACACTCTACACATGCCTTCTCACACACTTTACGTGCTCCAAAAAGCCACCATTTTCAATAACTGTCGCATCACCCGAAAGTTCCTGACTTCTTCTACATTATCTTCCACCTTTCCAATTTAAAATTTCCCTTACACACTTGGTTCCGGCCTGTGTGTAAGGTTATAAACTCTCTGAAAAGAGAACAAAAATAAAGAACTCAATATAAATTATAATAATAAATATTTATTCAGTATTAAAATTGGTAAAATATTAACATAAAATCTTCGAAATAATTCACAGAGGTATTATGATGTTAGATGCCTACTAGGATAAACCTGTATCACAGGCGGCATGAGCTCTTAATTTATGGACATTGTAGGACGATAAAATTCTTAACAATATTTAACATAGCAAGTCTTGAAATAATGACAAAATGTAATTAATTAATTAAATATTTATTCCTAGTTTACTTATATACTATAATAATAATAGCACTATATATTGATCAAAGATTTTTGGTGCCAAAAATCGCTGTTTACGGTCAGCGCGTAATGTAATGCACGCAAGTTATTTAAACACTTAAATCTTATTTTCGTGAAAAAAAAAGTAAATATAAGGCTTATCCTTTAAGTGTAAGTAGGATATTCACGCCGCAAGCTTTTAATAAAATATTAAAGTTATGTGTAAACTTAAGTTTTAGTAGGTACTCTTTAGTTAACTAAAACCTTGTTTTTAAATGATTTTTACTTATATTTTATTTTGTACTGAGGACTTCCTATGGCGAGCTTTCAGCTCCTTCATCACATCCTTGACTACATCTTGGGCTAACGTACTTTACAACATAAATCCAAAATGGCCGAAACACAACAAGACTATCTTGTCTAGTTAAGGAATTCCTATGGCAACTTTCCGGATTCATCATGAGGCCCTGAACTACACCTTGGGCTATAGTACTCGGCAAGACAAAACCAACGACCCCAAATACAACAAGGCTATCTTGCTTAGTTGAGGAGTTACTATGGCCACCTTCCAGCTCCATCATCAGAGCCTGGACAGCGCCTAGTGTAATAGCAATTCTCAAGAAATCTAATGAATATAAATGAGACGGGAATATCAGGTTTACTTGAGGAGTGCCCGTGACCACCTTCCCGCTCCATCATCAGACCCTGGACACGACCTAGTGTAAAATCACTTGTCAAGAGAAATTTAATGAAACCAAACAGTGTAATAATTAAAATGTAAAATTTATATACATATTGTATATAAAATTTACATTTTAATTATTATCAAAAATTCAAAAACAAAAATCATCATTATATAATGATGATTTTTCATAATAATTAAAATGTCAAGTTTTACGGTTTTATCACAATGCTCAGCAGAGCGAGCAACTCAATTCCAAGCTTTTTGTCTTTTAAATAATCAAAAATGTTATATTACCTTTTTTTACAAAGTATGTTTTTAATACAGCTTCTAAATCGTTTAATTGGTAAGTTTGGAATGCCAATATGAATTTTTATTGTAATAGCTTATACCCTACCCTTAGACCCTAGTTGTCTACTCTGAGGCGAGTGTGGTATACAAGATTGTGTTTATTCCTAGTATTTAAACTATGATTATCGGACATTTTCTTAAAATTTGATATATTTTTGTGTACATACAAAAGACTTTCAAATATATGTTTAGGCTACAGTCAGATATTTAGATATCTATTTCTTTGAATTTTTCTCGAAGGGAAACTCTTGGACCTAAATGGCTCGAACAGCCCTTTTCTGTAAAACAAAGACAGTATAAATGACCGCGCAGGTTCCCCAGAAAAGAATCCCATATGACATAGACTATTGAAAATAACTAAAATAAACAATGGGGTTGTGTTTGTTGGGCTACTTCGCAACGGTTGCTATCGGGTTTCTGTATATTAAATCTAATATCTTACATCTGGCGAATAACTCTGCTTACGCTATACAGGATATGTGTGACGTCAGGTGTAATGCGTAGTTCGCATGTGGTGTTGTAGATGCACGTTGTACAACTGTTTCCTACTTAACTTTATAAATCTCTATGAATTTATTTTGTTTGGGACCCACAAAAGGAACAACTGGTCAGAGCGCCGATGATTTACTGAAAAAACCTTTAATCCAAAAATCGTAACATTGTGAGTGAAAATGATTTAAAACATTGATACCGTATCGCTTCGTTGGTTTGACACCTAATTTATTTAATGGTATGTTACAACATACATTGACAGAACACTTTACAAAAATAAATACTCTGTGTACTTTTTGAACGTAGATAGATTAGGTAGGTATCTTAATAATATGGTGTGATTTTCAATTCAGATATTTTTCAGTTAATTTATTATATTTTTTTTTTATTAAAACTTAATCCTACTTAATTTATTATATTAAAAAATAGATAAAAATCGGACCCCAAGATCCCGGAGTCTAGATTTGTGCTCGGTTGATGGCAATACGCTCGGCCCCTATTACATGGGACTTAAACATAACTGGCAAAAGTGGGTGTACTGCAGGTACACCTCTGCCCAACCCTTCGGGATACAAGGCGTGATGTTATGTTAATAAAAAAATTGATAAAATAAAACATAATTGGTATTATTTGTGGGATAAAAGAATATTACATTTTATACATTGTTACTCTGAACTAAAAAAAAATAGTCTTTAATCTACATAATTTAAGTTAAATAGATTCGTCTTCAACCTTTGATTCTACACATTGACATTGCTGAATAAAACACCCTATAAGATATACAGGGTATTTAGAATGCTGTTAGTAGACATGCGAAACTATACAACAGATATCAAAACTAATAACTAGTTATGTTGTGACTGAAACCGATCTGCTTGAACTAAGAAGATTAAAGTCACAAATAAAAGGGGTCAAATGACCTGCATGCATAAGACAGACATCAAAGGGTTTGATATTACAAATGAATTATTTAGACCTTAGTATCTAGGATAATACCTACACAATGTGGAGACAGTTAAATACGACAGTAAATTAAAACAATGAAAATGCTTTATAAATGCATAGGAGTATTTTGAAATGATCAAATACATCCTAACATCGAAATTGAATTTTGCATGAAGACTGGGAACGTCATTACAAAGTTTAATTTATCAATACAAATAACACACATAATCAGCCTATAATGTTCCCACTGCTGGGACACAGGCCTCCTCTCTGTGAGAGGGAGAATTGAAGAGAGGAGAATTGAAGAGATGAGAGAGGGGAATTTATCAATAATCACATCAAATTTATTCTCAAATGTAGGTTTCAATACAATAAGATGTTAATGTCAGTTCGCTACATTTTGCTCGAAAGTATACAAATAATAATGAAATTAGTGGTGCCGAAATAACAGACACACAATTAAAATGATATAACTCAAATTACTTACACACTAACACACAATTCCTTACGTACTAACACACATACCAATGTCAAAATAATAATTATCTAAATGTATGATTGTAATAAGCTAAAAGTCAGTGGTGTCGTGTCCTCCATAAACTCAGTTGTGGAATAGTAACATTTATGAATTAAAAATTGTTTCAATTTCTTTTTAAACATCATATTATTAAGATTTTTTAGCTGTCGTGGCATTTTATTGAAAATAACTGGAGCCATTTGATAAATACTTTTACGTAGGAGGGCTGTTGTACTGCGATCAACACAAAGAATGTTTGAGACCCTTTTTCTTAACCGTGGATCAGCTTGGGATCTTATTTTGAAAAGCTGTGGGTTTGTAATACAAAAAAAAAACTGCCACCTCAAAGATGTATAACATTACCGATGTTAGAAGCTTCAAGGATTCAAAATATGGCTTACAACTGTCCCTTGAGTGTAGATTACATATAGCGCGTACGCATTTTTTTTGTGCGATGAAAACGTAATTCTTGTCTGTAAAGTTACCCCAGAAAATGACTCTATATCTTAGAACTGATTCTACGTAGCTATGGTAGGCAATAAGCACGGCGTCACGGTTTACAAATATGGACAGCTTATAAAGAGAAAAGTAAAACTGTTAAGTTTTTTACAAATTCCTTCAACATGCGGTTTCCACGTAAGTTGACTGTCTATCACTAATCCTAAAAACTTTGTTGTATCCGTTTTTGTAACTGACTGTCCATTGTGACTAATATTCACCGGTAGTTGTTGTCGTTGTCGCTGACTAAAATGCATTATACACATCTTTTGTGCTAAATTGGTATCGGTGCTGCCCAGAGAAGATGCAAGAATGCTTGTTTTCACTAACATACCTAAATTAATGCCTAAATAAAAGTGCACTATTGGACTTTCAACTTGTGGCACTAAGCCGAGCGTTGAATATCCAACAGCATGAAAACGGGCAGTATTGTCACAGCCTAGAGTATCGACTTGAGTCGTCTCTTTGAACGTTTTCTATTGCAATAATGAAAAACAAATGATTTAAAAAACAAAAAAACCCGACTGCAAAAACACATATCTGAAAAGAGAAAAACAAGCATTATAATCTATAGAATTTTGGTATAGCCGCGGGGGACAAACACAAGTTACACCCCATTTCAGGTTATTGGTTTGTCCCCGCCTGCGATACTAAAATTCTGTAGATTATAATGCTTGTTTTTCTCTTTTCAGTTATGTGTTTTTGCAGTCGGGTTTTTTTGTTTTTTTAATAATTTGTTTTATTTCTAGCTTTTAGTCTTATATATGGAATTGACTGAAAAAAAAATGATCTAGCCTATGTCACTCCTAAAATTCAGACGGATCTAACGACACCACTTATGTTTAAATCCATCAAGACGTTTAGGCTACAGAGCGTGCCAAAGAAATAGACATACATACATACATACATACATACTCTCGAAAAACATTACCCTCCTTCTGGGGCAGTCGGGTAAAAAGTCTGTATGCACACCAACATACGAAATTAAAAGATATTAGTAATTAAGATTCCCTCTGCTCTTAATCATCATTTGCCTAGTTTTTCCCAACTATGTAGGTCGGCGTCCAATCTAACGAGATGCAGCTGAATACCAGTAGTTTACATGGAGCGACTGCCTATCTGACCTCCACAATACAGTTACTGGGTAATACAAGTGTCCCGCTGGTCTCGTGGTCGCAAGTGCGACTGCTGAGCGTGGAGTCCTGAGTTTGATTCCCATTAATGGGTTTTCTATTAAGAATTTCCTAGTAACAGCTCGAAGTTTGGAAGTTGGCAGTGTGATACTCTCGTGCCTCGGAAAGTACGTTAAGCCGTTGGTCCTGTGCCTGAGCTCTCTGCGGTCGTGACGGATTGCCGTCCCATCGGACTATGAGAGTGAGGGAAGAGAGAGTGCATCTGTGTCTGCGCACACACTTGTATACTATAATATCTCCCGCGCCGAAGGCTAGTCTCCCCTGAGATTGGTCGCTATGGCCCATATTCCGTCTGAAGCACTATAATTTTACTTTTTCTGTGAATATGACTCAAAACTGACGACAAAAAACTGTAACCTCTGTTGTCTTCACATAGTGTGCCTCAATAACCTTCAACAATTCCACCAGATAACTACGACTTCAACTTACTATATTTTCAAGCAGTACAAAAGAATCCAGTTCTTTTCCAGATAATCCTTGGCCTTGATTCTTAGCATTGATCAATAACTTGGCACGGATCCATCAGTCTAAGCCTCGTGTCAAGCTTACGATGGATGACCAATGCCAATGTGGTGCTTAGACGTCGAAACTACTCTGTGTCGAGACGTTTTGTCTCTCAAGGATAACATAGTCTGGTGTGAGTTCATTTGTCGCTTATGCTGGAAATCAACAAGCAATAATTCTAACGGGTGTATAATCAGACGCTTAACGAAGCCGAGAGACATTTTCTTCCCGTCATTCGGTCATTGGGCTGTACTAGACCATACCTGGGAATCTTTCTTTTGTTTACGAAAACAAGTTGTATTTATGTTATAACATAAAAAAAATAATATCCCATGAGTCCTTTCCCGTTGCATGCACCCATAAGCACAATGTTTTGCGTGCGTTACATTGCACACTACCGTAATGAGCGCTTTTACAAACGACCAATAATAATTTCCAGGGATTTTTTTTTTCAGAGACGGTTTTGTAATGGGTCTTTTTACACCCTGTATTGCCCACATGGTGAATAACATCGTTTCCGACTGAGACCTTAAACTGTCTTTGAAATAAAACTCGTTGTATTCCCTGAAGGGGTAGGCAGCTACTGTACACCCGCATTTGTGTTATGTTTTATCTCTCATGTAATAAGACCTCCTTGTGGAACATTATCCAAAGAAAAAGAGTGCGTACTTTATGTATTATAGGGAAAAAGTGGTGCGTCAAAATTGTGCGGTGTTTTAGTATTTATTAACTGTAAATCATGAAAATAGGGGTATAACGTGATTGATTGAATAAACTACACGTTTGAGATATTCACAAAGGAATATCTAGAATTAATTCTCAGTGACAATCGCACTATTTGTGTGACATTAATTTGATTTCCAGATGTCCGACAATCGTACCTACTATGAATAATTAATACATTCATGATTAAATTCCGATTGTGCGTTGTATTAAATTCCCTTTTATGAAAAATATTGTCATTCGCCCCGTTATGCTCCTGATCCGCTTAACACGGAACTTTTTACATTCTCTTTTTCACACTTCTTTGAAGTCCATATTAAAAACGAATTTTATATGTGCTTGGGATTATTCGATGGGACAAAAGAATTCTAAGTTACATGGTACAGTGGCGAATGTGCGGTCCGAATTTCGGTGTCATTTCAGATTGCTACTGGAGTGAATCGAATTTCGAATTTCCATAATTATGGTAATTGAATAATTACAGTTTGAGATTATGTTAATGAATTGTTTTCGATATTTTTAACATACTGACCTTATAAGGTCGACAAGTTTGAGAAAATACTTTGTATTCAATGAACTCGTAATTATTATTGAAGTTCTTGCCACATTCACACTCATTATAGGTAAAAATGCAAATCTCCCAGTGGTTTAACACTTTTGGACATCTAATCAAAACTTCCTAGCCAATTTAGATGAAATCTTGTAAAAAGCTTGTTTGTGTGTGACTGAAAATGTCGTAAGGTAATTTTCATTCCGGAAAATGAAAGCAACACTTCACTGGCATAGCCGCACGGGTAGCCATTATCTTAAATCTAAATTCGAAGTAGGTGGGCCGAAAATCAACTTGAATTATGTGTTCTCCAATATACAGCCATGTTATCAGCACAAAATAATATATCACTGTCTCTCACACCCACGAGACGTTACCCGATTGCTTCCTCATTACAGAGTAATGAGTTTTCAGAGTTCCTTTTTACAGTGCTACAAGATACTTTAATATTAATAATAAATTTACTCTGTAGTCTGTGGACACAGTTTAGTAATTACCCTCATGTCAAGTAAAGATAATCCCAAATGACTTGAAATTAAATTTATACTTAAAATAAAAATAGTAACGATGTCAAAGCTGTACATTGAGAATTTTTGAAAAAAATATATATATGACGGAGAAGGTACCTACGTCTCGCTCGTTATCATCAGCCATATTTTAACTACTGTGGGCGTACAATGGGAAGTGTTGGTTATTGCACAATAGAAAAACCGTTTGCAGTTTAAATCAAATCATAATTTACGATCAAACAATCACACTAGCTATTTACACACTGTAGGTACACGACCCAACTATACGGAACGCGCGACAGTTTCTAAACGTGTTGACTTCTTGACCGCCTCCGACAAACTGCACTTAACCCCGGTCATGCGTTATGTTGAAGACTCTGTCGAGCGCCGCTTGGTGGCGCTGGCGTTCCGATTAGTCAAACGAGTGACTAACGTATTTCCGACATATATGACGGAGGAAGTAAACTAAAAATTGATTGTTGATTGCATATGATTAATTGATAAGGTTGATTGTGTAAAAACTAACCGCTGGCAAAAACTAGTAATAAATACGAGCCTGAATCATATTATTGTGATGTTCAAGTCAATTCGATGAGTCGATTAAATATTCATTACGTATATATTAATTTACATTTTAGGATGAATGGAAAACATGTTAGTGTGATTATGGTTCACTCAATTTGGGATTAGATGTGACAGTTGTTACGACGATACGAACGACACAACCGACCGACCGATACGGACGATAGTGAACATTGAACGACTAAAGCGACCACACTTGATCGTACTTAGTTATTTTTATGAAAATACTGCCAGTTGACCGTGATTTCATTTGCCGGTACAAATTTCACGTTTTGCTCACTCACATGTAGTGTTATGAAAACTCTGACATCATCAAATGAACAATTCATCTTCATTCACGCACGAAATGAGATCTTATTTTTGTATTGATTTTTTTCTCTTTTCTATTGTTATTTTTTTTTTTTGGCTGGGAAATCATTAAATATCTTCTCCCGCTCTAGGCGGAGTGGGAGGGTGTGTCAGACTCTTACTGACTAAAACCCACCCGTATTCCTTCCATTGCCTGTGTTGCCAGGGGCCTCGGTAACCCTTTGGTACCTTCCCGCGATCCCGGCAGGCATCTGCCCTAGTGGACCCCTACGCTTGTGCTTACGACATATTTTTGAGGCGCGCGTGGAATACAACGCACCGTCGACGCAGACCTGGTCCTTACCGGACGGTGAGCTACCCATTGCTCACCATTCGCAAGCCCGCGCCTACGGTGGCCGGAAATCCGCCCGGGATTCCCAACGCCTAGGGCGTCTCCTGCGGTGGCTAGGGGCGAGAGGGCGCGAAATTTGCCTCTCCCTCAACCGTCCCGCCTTCGCGAGCAGTAATGCTCGCGAAGCCGCCGTCCCCTCCTTCTGGAGGTGACGGCTGCCCATGCGCTCTCGCTCCGTACCATGGCCTGAACCAAGGCCGGACGCGAGAGATCTCTGCCACCGATCGCCTCCACGAGGACACGGCGGTGCTCTGCCCAAGCCGGGCAGACCTCCACTGTATGTTCCACCGTGTCCTCCGGGCGATCCACACAGTGGTGACACCCGGGCGTTTCCTCCTGCCTTATCCGACACTGGAACCTCCCGAAGCTGCCGTGTCCAGTGAGGACCTGCGTCAGGCGGAAGGTGAGGGCGCCGTGGCACCTCTCTAGCCACTTCTCAAAGAGGAGACTTATCGCCGCCGATAATCGTGGCGTGCCTCAGGCCCTTATCCTAATTGACCAACATGTATCTTTCTTCCATGCTTCTCTAAAAATTTGTCGTCATCTCAGCAGTCACCGTTTCTAACCATATCATCTTTCACACAGTCCATCCATCGTTTCTTAGGTCTTCCCCTAGTCTTACAGCCATCGACATTCTTAATCAAAACTTTCCTTAGGTACGACATTTTCCTTCTCGTCACATGCCCATGTCATGACAACCGATTTTGACACAACTTTTCAGTCACCGATGCCACTAAGGTAAATGAACAATTAAACATACTAATGGTCACCCATTGGTCGAAATAATTCATTAAAAATTTTAATCTATATGTCGGAAATACGTTAGTCACTCGTTTGACTAATCGGAACGCCAGCGCCACCAAGCGGCTCCCGACAGAGTCTAGAACATAACGCTTGACCAGACTAACCGGGGTTAAGTACAGTTTATCGGAGGCGGTCAAGAAGTGAACACGTTTAAAAACTGTCGCGCGTTCCCTATAGTTGTGTCGTGTACCTACAGTGTGTGAATAGCCCGTGTGATTATTTGATCGTAAATTATAATTTGATTTAAACTGCAAACGGTTTTTCTATTGTGAAATAACCAACACGTCCCATTTTACGCCCACAGTAGTTAAAATATGGCTGATGATAACGAGTGAGACGTACCTTTTCCGTCATATATAATACTTACTAATTCCATCAGTACACTAATTCCATGCTATTATAAAGTATTTACTTATTCCATGCTCAAGCTGTCGCTTCTGTCACCTTTCTATTCTCAAATCATGAAGCCCTGGTACTATGTGTGTGTGTCAAACGCATGGTAGTGTGTGTAATGTATTTTTTATTAATTTAATTACTTTCTAATGCATATTATATAAAAATTCTAGATTTCTGCACTCCTCCTCCATATAAACTTTAACTGTGCCAAATTTTATACGCCTCCGTCCGCGTAATTTTCGTAAAAAGGGGTACAAGGTTTTTGCTTCACGTGTTATAATGATGATTAACAAAACATGTTTGTTTATATTTTGTAGCTACGACAGTGTCCTACCTTAAACCTCGGGATAGAACAGCATATAATATTCTTTATTATGTACACCATATAAGTTACAGAGATAAATGTAGACGTCCAATTTGTGTATTGATGAAAAGCATCTCAAATGTAGGATGTTAGTTCTGTTCTTTTACCGCTAGACAAGCTTTTCTTAAATTGCGACAACACATCAAGCGTGGGCCTTTTGTTTTATAGAAAAAAAAAACAATCACAGTTCAACTCAAGTGGATAATCGAAACTGGGAGTCTAGAAGAGTTAGTGATCCGAAGCAGTGGTTACCAATAAATAAATGGCTAGCTTTTGCTTAATTTAACTTTGGAGAGTAACGTTTCGTGTAAACTAAAGTACTTTAGTAGCTACTAGAATTAAGTGTCGTGAAGAATGGCGCTTATACCCAATTTACCACAGTAAGTTTTTAATTAAGAAATTAATAATAATAATAATAAAAGCTTTTTTTCATAAAAACAGTACTTAGATTACATAACAGTTAAGTGCTATGATAAAACAAAAGTACAAAGGTTTGAACATCTGGAGCCGAACTAGGAGGAACCTGTATTTCGGCTAAAGGCTCCAAATCCCTCGAGTTACATTAGATTAGAGTTCTTAAATGCTAGCATTTTAAAAACAGGAATAATAGTAGTCTACGGTATTAATGATCTGCACCTCTCTTTGTGTTGGGTGATATGGTGTGTGTCTATTTGTGAGTGTGCTTGTGATTTTTATGAGTGATCACATGAATTAGTGGGATACGCGGATATAAATAATTATGCGCGGATATATTAATTATGCTCAATCATAGAGATTTGAGAGAGAGAGCAGTGGTGGCCCAGTGGTAACGGCCGCGACTTACGAGTTGTATGTCGTAGGTTCGAACCCGGACAGGCGCTTTACTTTGTGTAAATTATTTCATCACCACTGCCCTCAAAACGGTGAAGGAAAACATCTTGAGGAAACAGGCATGTCCTTAGAACCAAAAAATCGAAGACATGTGACATCTACCAACCCGCACTGGGCCCGCGTGGTGGATTACGGCCCACTCCCTCTCACAGAGAGAAGGCCTGTGTCCCAGCAGTGGGAACATTATAGGCTGATTATGATGATGATAGAGATTGTAGGTAATATAGAGAGAAATGTCAAAGAATAAGTAATCCCATGTCAAACTCAGGCCTTTTACCGTAATATAGCTAAATTAACCGGGAAATAGGCGTGTGTTTGCTACGTAATTGCCAAGTTTGACACGTTACGCTTTTACCGACCCCAACCTTTGATTAGCAAATACCAGATATTTTGACACGTCTTAGAAAACTATTTATTTTATATAAATACTGGGTAAATTATAAAATACTAATGAAAATAAACTGTAGTTAAGTCCAGTCGTTTTATCGCTACGAGATTAGTAATATGTGGAGATCGGCATTTATTTTCTTAGAAAAATAAAATCTTTTTAACAAACGACCTGTCATGTTGAGCTTAAGCCACGAGACATAGAATCAGACTGAGAGATATTTGACTAATTGGTTAGAAAGTCACAAGATCACAATTCAATCGTGCACAAATCCAGACTCGGGGCTGCTAGAGTGAAAAGTTAGGCACATAAAAGGCATTTCTGAACCTTAAAATATACAACAAAAGATTTTTTTATTCTAGTTGCCCCTTCCAAAACGTAGTTTCGTATGGAGAAGAATAGGCAAGAAACTCCACTGTTACTCTTTTCAAATGTTTTACAATATTTTGTATACATTCATTATGTACATAAATTTTACGTGAAGACGATGCACCTGAAATAAAATGACTATACCAGAATAGGTAAAAAGAATTTAAAAACCGGACAAGTGCAAGTTGAACTCGAGTTGACCAAATAACAATATGTGATCTACCATGTTTTTATCCCAAGATAATGTTTCCCAAGAACAAGCTTAACATTGTAGTTACAAATGTAAGTTTGTACGCACACTATTGGGAGATTGACCATGTTATTTCTTTATGTAAAGAACTGTTTTCTGTATATTTTTTTTTTTATATATTTATTATTTTTTTATACTGCGACTGAACTCCGTCTCGGTAGCACGTACACCCGCCAATATTAATAAATCACGACTAAGATATAACCGTATCAGAACCTAAATCAAGACAGCGTAAACCAAAAAGCTAGCCACCAGCCGGCGAAGAAGCATCGAAGAACATCCAATCCAACCCGGACCCAGAGCGGCGCCAGGACCCATCGCCCTCGCCCTTCCCGCGCTTTCGTCGACGTCGGTTAGCTTAGTGTCCACGCATCGAAGCGTGCCGTTAGAAAAGGCGCGAAACCGGTTCGCGCCCGCGTAACTAAATTACTTGTGCGCGTAATTATTACAGTGATTTATTTGTTCGTAGACATTGATCAGTGACATTGTTTAGTGTTCCAGCGAAACAAAGAAGTGAAAATTCTGACTTTGTAAGCAGAGACCTTACGTGATAATAATCAGTGATTGTGTATCTTCCGGCTCCAGCTGCTGCTCAGGGATTGAGTAGACGCGTGAGTAGGGGGTATAATACTCGACCAAGTGCCACCCGATCCATAGCCCTTAGGGTTACATAATCCCTCACTACTGACGTACTTACGACTACACACCCACCTCCCTGTCGAACAGACAGGGAGGGTTGTACAACCCTCACACCCCCAGGCCCCAACCTGGGGATAATTTATTCGCTAATATAGCTCTCCGTTAAATGCTGGATAACTCAGTATGGACGTCCGTTCCTTACTGCTTTTAATCCGGGATATTCTCACTAATGAACCATACATTCAAAAGAAGTATGCGAACCAAATTGCTGACTGCAAATTACCTACCATGCCCGATAGCTCTGTCAGCCCCACTGGCCCACCAGGCCCAATCACCACCCCCAAGGCCCCGACGCGCCCCTGTTCCCCAACTCCATCAGCACCAACCGGTGACAGTGAGATGGATGAATGGGAAGATCAATCCAACGATAGCGATAGTGATCGGGACACCCCGGTAAACATCTCTCAAATCCATGATTCTTCCTCCGACGACTACACCATAGTCGAAGGAAAGAGGAAGCGCTCTAACGCCGCCCGAAAGGCCAAAAAGGCCGCCAAAAAGCTGGCCCTCGCCCCACCTTCCATCGCTGCGTGGAGCCGCCCTATCTCCCCCAAGGCAGGATCAATACCGACCCCCGTCGTGGCCCCCAAGGCCCCCACTCCACCACCGCTCTACATCCACGACAAAGACCTATGGACCACAGTGTCCAAGGCCTGCGCCGATGAATGTATCGGTTACACCCACGCCCGCCCTACGGCTGTGGGAATCAAGGTCCAAGTACCTACCTCAGCGGACTTTCGTTCGCTGACCAAACTGCTCAAGGAGCGTATGGTGGCATTCCACACCTACGCCCTTGGGGAAGACCGTCAATATAGGGTTGTCATAAAACGCATCCCTAAAGAAGTAAAAATCGATGAAATTTCTGCTGACCTCCGAGCCCAGAAATACCCCATCATCGAAGTTCACCGCATGCACCGCGGTCGAAACGGGGCGCCTTTTGACATGATTCTAGTTGCACTAGAAAACACAAAGGCCGGACACGATATTCTCAACATCAAGTCAGTTTGCAACTTAACCGGGGTTCTGGTTGAAAAACCGTTCCCAAACAGACTACCCGGGCAGTGTCACAATTGCCAACTCTACGGGCATGCACAGCGAAACTGTTTCGCGCGAGCCAGGTGCGTAAAGTGCCTAGGCGACCACGCAACAGCTGACTGTGCACGACCCAAAGACTTGGCCGCGTGCACCGAGCCCCCTAGCTGCGTCCTTTGCGGCCAGTCCGGACACCCCGCTAACTACCGCGGGTGCCCCCGAGCCCCACGCGCCAAACCCCATCAGCAACCCAAATTCCCATTGGGTAGTGCTCTCCCCGTCGAGCTAAGACCGCAGCGCCCTACGCCGTGGAACCGCCTGAACCACGAGCAAGCGTTCCCAGCTCTTAGGCCCACCCAGGCAGCCCCACCAGTCATCCCCCAGGCCACTAACTACTCCATACCACCCCCAATGGGTATGTTTGCAAACCAGCAAACAAAACCCCTCAGCGCCCCAGCGCCGCCACTAAAACAGGCCCCCAAGCCAGCTACCACTATCCCCAGAGCGTCCGCGCCATCATTCGCACCTACCCCGGCCCCCTACAGCCCTAGCACTTTTGACGTGCTAGCGCGATTTTTCGATCCAAATATCATTGCTCGAAGCAATGAATTACATGCCAAGCTCATCGCAGCTAAGGGCAATCTCCAGGCTAATATGGCCCTTATGGCCCAATACTCCGACCTATCTTCATTCTACATTAACTTTACACCGTAGAACACACCCACACAGACATCCCGTACTCGACGGCGAGTACCTCCGCGAAATAGAGTAACATAATACTCCCCCCTGTCTCTTGAAATCACCCGCCCGCGCGGAGCAAGTAAACTAAATATCCCTAATAATAATAATAACTCTCAGATATGACAAGTCCCCACTTGCTCAAAATCGGTAGCGCCCTAAGCCTAGGTTCGAGTCCCACATGGGACGCCCTTAGGTGTACTACCTAACTTCCTTTTTATTTTTTGCTAGGTGAGAGGCCCTTCTGGCCCCACCAAAGCCCGATGAAGCAGGGAAAGGTCCACGTGACCCTTGCAATAAGCCAAGTTCAAAAAAAAAAAAAAAAATGTATATTTTTTTATTTTGATTTTAGGTTCTGTAGTTTCGAAGATAAGGGGGGGGGAGGGATGGTCAATTTTCATCTAATTTCTTAAATAAATTTAAAAGATTTTATTTTAAAATTTACAAAAATATATATCGGAACCTTTCAGCATCTTCTTAGGTTACATGGTACAGTACAAAATTTCTTGAATTTTCTAATTTGCCCCAAAAGTGAACCTCATATTCAAAATTCATTTATTTACGTTTCACGTCCGTGTTCGGGTTACAGAAATTTATATGTATACCTTTTAACTTAATCGGTCCAGTACATTTGGAGCAAATCGGCAGATGACAGACGCACAGACAGACACACGAGTGATCCTATAAGCATTGCGTTTTTACCTTTTTTTTGTTTAGGGTGGGAAATCATCAAATAACTTCTCCCGCTCTGGGCGGAGCGGGAGGGTGTGTCAGACTCCTACTGACTAAAACCCACCCGTATTCCTTCCTGTTGCCAGTGTTGCGGGGGCCTCGGTGACCCATAAGTACCTTCCCGCGACCCCGGCAGGCATCGGCCCTAGTGCACCCCTACCTTTGTGCTGACGATATCTCGGCGCGCGTGGAATACTACGCGCCGTCGACCCGGGCCTGGTCCTTACCGGACGGTGAGCTACCCATTGCTCACCGTCCGCAAGCCCTGCGTTTATACCTTGAGGTACGGAACCCAAAAAAAAAAAGTACATACTAGTTGTTTAAAGCAAGTGGGTATATATTGATTTTGGTTCGCTTTGTCCTGTCTACAGTCCACTCCCTCTCAATGAGAGAAGGCCTGTGTCCCAGCAGTAGGAACATTATTGGCTGATTATGCATGCATGCTTGCATTGTCCCGTCTATCGTAAGTAGGTTTATTATATAAATGTTTTGTGCCTACTGTTCAATAATCATGCTTTAAAATGATACATAACAAACAAAACAATGTGGTCAGGACATGATAAAAAACATTTTTTTAATCTTTTACTGAGTAACAACAATATGTTTTTTTTTTAATATTTTTGTGTACGGTTTCCGGAAAAAAACATGCCAGGAATACAAATATTTATTTTAATAAATGATTCCCGTGATCCGCTAAAAGTAAAAAGGCAAACGCTTGAATAAATAAAAATAGGCTTTCCGTACACATTTTTCATTAAAATTTTAGGTAAACCATATATACTTACTCAATATTAAATGTATCCAGCGGAATTAATGAGAAAATCAAATAATTATGTGTGTGAAAGCAGAATCATGGTCGATAAAATAAGTAGTAGAATATATGAGACGGTAGGTCCGTCGAAGACGTCTATTGGGACCTCTACCTTACGAGATAGACGTCCACTGCTGGACATAGGCCAAGCACTGCCACTTCGACCGGTTTTGTGCTTTCCGCATCTAGCGGATTCCTGCGGTCTTCACAAGGGCATCGGTCGACCTTATAGGAGGCCTTCCAACGCTACGTCTTCCGGTACGCGGTCGCCACTCCAGAACTTTTCGGCCCCATCGGCCATCTGTTCTGCGAGCAATGTGCTCTGCCCACTGCCACTTAAGTTTGGCGATTCTTCGAGCTATTTCGGTAACTTGGGTTCGCCTGCTCTTAGGAGATACCGAAATTAAATGTAATTTTATGGTGTTAATTCGATGTAAATAATATACATATTATGTAGGTATTTTGACTAATGTATGTAACAAGATTGGAGGGGCTCATGGCTATTGATAACAGTGCCACAGGTCGATCTTCAAGGTTAAGCAACCCTTGCCGATGTAGGCCCGTGGATGGGTGACCATCCATTACAGATCAAGACCCCTCGTTGCTTCGGAAAAGTAGTCGATCGTTAAGCAGTTGATCCCGGCTGTCATTCTTAGATCATTGACAGTCGTTACTTATGGGTAATCAGAAGTCCGAAGTCCGAAAATCTGACCACCAGTCTTGCCAAGGAGTATCGTAACTGGTTTGTGGAGGTTAGACAGACAGTCGCTCCATGTAAAATACATGTATCCGGTTAGACCCAATATATTGGGAAAAGGTAGATTGATTTTTTATGGAACAAGATAAGTAGACGATTACATTTTGGTAGAGTCGTGTTGAATTTCGTTTGTAACGCCTTAATAAGAGTGGATTATCGTCATATCTTAATAATATTAAGTGATGAAATACGGGCTCAAAAAATGATCGATTTGTGCGCAAACAATAATTTGATTGATGGTGTAACATTATTCTTACTAATACACGCAATTGGCTGAAAATGGCGTCCGTTCCACAAATGACAGAGCCCTTGACACAACCAAATAGATTGATCGAACATCTTTCTATAGGCCTATAATATGCTTTCATTTAGTTTCTAGTTTTTGCGCTCCCATCTAACCTTGGTCCAGGGTATTGAAAAACTTACGCAAACGCCACGCCACGTCTACGTGTGAAGAAGTGGCGCAACAGACACCCCAGCAGCACAGCTGTCTGTTCAGTTAGAGAAACTTGATTACAATAGTAGGTATGCATAATAATTTACATCACGCAACACAAAACATTAAATAAAACATTATTTGCCAAATGCCAGCTGGCACACGCCACTATACCAACAAAAAAAAAAACATCGAAAGCTATACTCAAGCAAAAATAAAAACGTAAACAGAACTTAATACCTAAATAAAAGCCTCCAGGCAAAGGGCGTGCCCGCTTATACAAGGTGTTGTTTTGGACCTACAAAACATTTTAGGAGGTAATTATGTTAGTGATTCCCGACCCGAATCAAAAAAAAAAAAAAATTTAAAAAAATTAAAAAAAAAATTAAAAAGAAAACATAAAATTTAAAAATCTAAAATAAAAAGTATTATTGATTATTGACTTGGTATCGTATTGTTATACGATTATTTACGAGTTTCATAACAACCTCCTGAAATGTTTTGCAGGTTCAAAACAACAGCTTGTATAAAGCTATAGCTGTAACTCAAAGTCACAAAATGATAAACTAGCACCGTACACATTAACTACTTAAAAAAACGGTGCCGCCACCAAAACGAATAATCTTAATTTCCATAAATCTCTTCAAATCTGAAACCTCTCTACTGTCTACAAGACTTCTGAAAACAAAGGTGAAATATCCTAAATTTCATCTTAAAACATAAAAATAAGTCCCAAGAAATATTTCCACTGGCCAGTATCACAATTCAATTTGAATGTTCTTATTTCATGTTGGCTGTTATCTAAATCCGCACCTGTCCTAAAGGTGGGGTGGATGAGCTATGGAAAGATCTGGATGAGTTCGAATGAAGTATATTATTAATATATTAAGTTCTTTATTTTTCTTCGCTTTTGAGAGGGTTTTTGGGAGGAAATTGAAAAGTTGGATGATGATGTAGAAGAAGTCAGGAACTTATTATATTCATTTATTTCGGATTTTCAAACACATTCATCAGCAGTGGTGGCCCAGTGGTAATGGCCGCGATTTACAAATTGTAAGACGTAAGTTCGAACCCTGTCAGGGGTTTTACTTTGTGTAAATTATTTCATCACCACTGCTCTCAAAACGGTGAAGGAAAACATCGTGAGGAAACCGGCGTATCCTAGAAGCAAAAATTCAAAGACATGTGACATCTACCAACCCGGCGGCCCACGGCCCACTCCCTCTCACCGAGAGGAGGCCTGTGTCCCAGCAGTGGGAACATTATAGGCAGGCTGTAAACAGATCCATATAGTTGTTAGTAACACTAAAAACTAAAAACTAACATAACATTATCAGAAACTCCGATACTCATACGCGTGCTAACTTGACTTCGGGCAGTCGTATCCAGCGCGCGAGCATCGGAGAATCCCACCAGTCGGATAATACACACAGGATGCTGTTGGTACTAGTACACATGCGCGTCTGTACGGAGGTGCAAACGCTTGCGCATGATTGCAGCGAAACTGTCTACGTGGGCCTCGGCAAATATACCAGAGGCACTGCAATATCGCGGCAGCCCCATCAGCATCCTTAGTACATCCTTTGCAAATAGTCAACCCACAGGCTGCACGACTAAAAGGACTGACAAGACGCTATGAACAACGTTACTTTAACTTATTTTGTACACCGTGCAAACATGCGAGTTAACATATTACATCGTACAGACGCGTACTTCGCTCTCTCTCAATGTCAGTACTGTCCTTTATGTCATCGGTGACCCAGTGACCCAAAATCCTTAAATATAAGTTACTTAACTTACTTAGTATAACATCTTTAATATGATGGAGGATGTTGCTCTAAGTTTGTAGTAGTTTTGGGATGTGACCCTTAGATAACTTGTAGGTTACATAGAAATAGAGTTTTTTTTACTTGATATATTAAATTACGGATTCAAATTGGTTTTCTACCCAAATCAGTTCAGAGACCCTAAGCACAAACGCGCGAAGTAAACGTAATGCAAATTTGAACGATATTTGATATTGAAAATACAACTATTGCAATTTTGTTTTTTTTTTATGTGGCAAGCACAATTAGTATCACTCATAGATCTACAAAGATATCGTCTTAAGACTAAATAATTATTATGTACGAAACGAGTATTTCAAATTTAAAATCGTCACGTAAACTACATGATCAAAACTGTTTCTTTTATCAAAAACAACCCTTAGTTTCTTAACGCCAAATATTTGACCAATACTGACAAACACATACATTTACTTTAGCCTAATCAGCAAATACGAACGAAAAGTTAGAAAAGAGATGACAAGAAAAACTGACGTCTCGTTACGATCCCCCGTGATCTATTTGCAGTCAGTTCGTCCGATGGAAGGTAATCGACCTAATTTTTCGTTTGTAAATCACAAAAAGGGATCACTATTATGTATGACTGTGAATGAAAGGTTCGTTATGGCCGATTTTTTATCCTAGGGTTCAAATCTTTGTTATTAACCTAAACAAAAAATATGATAATTGTTTGTCTCCTGCCGTTTCTAGGGTAATCTGTAAACATTTCTAAAACATTTTCGTTTCTCTAAACTGTGAAGTTAAGACGCTGACAACACCTAAACCGCGGTCACTGTCAGACTGCATAGAACAGAAAGAGAAACGCTTGTAATTTATTGCAAAATATGAAGCAATTATCTATTTACTCAAAATTGAGTTGAGTAATCGAAAATAAAAATCAACCAAGTTCTGCATTCAAATGAGACATACTTGTTATTAATTAAATACGTAACGTACGTTGATATTTAATACAGATATTTTGGATTGGAACTCAAGGTAAAAGGTTAGTTTAACGTTAGATTAACGTTAGATTGTATCGAGATTTTTTTTTTCAAAACGTGTTTTGGTAACAGCTAAGTTCTGAGAAATATGTTCAAAATTAACATAATTTGTTTCCGCTACCACAAACTATACATTATATGGCAATTTGTTTTCTTAAGACAACCCTATTTTGATCATTTGCCTCTTGTCAGCGCCTTAATGATCTACAAAATTTTATAACATTGGAAACAATTTATTGATTCCTTAATTCTGGTTTTCCTTCGCTAAAATTTCTTCCCACAAATATCCCTTACCTTCGACATTCAAGACGTTACTGGCTGGTTTACCCCAGTTACCAGCTTTGCCTCTCTAGCACAATAAAAAACAACAGCCAGTTACAACTCCATGGATTATAAATGTCATATTACCAAAGCCTAAAGAACACGGATGTCGAATCTTTATTATTTCCCAGAAACACTTCCTGATGCCAGAATAGATTAGGACGCCATTTCCAGATAGAGATCGGGTTGTTTTCCGAAGAGAAAATTTAAATAATGACGTGATTTTACTTGAAGAGCGGAAAAGTTACATTAAAATTATGCAGATTGAAGTATATTTCTTTCTGTAACGGCCTATTAATGTGTCGGTTTTAGAATCTGAATTCTTTGGAAGGTACGAAATAGGATTAACGTAGGTTTTATGGCAGACTGCTTTCCCTGTAAATGACTTACCGCGAGGATGTTACTTAAGGATTTTATGTACCGATGCATAACAAGGTTAGGTTTATTGAATAAATCTGGCTTATGACCTTCGCATACCGGTATACGTGTCTTCAAGTGTATTGAGATTAATTTGTGAAAATGTGACGAGTTTAGTTTATCTAGAGCAGACTTAGTTTTTTAGGAATGAAAACTTCTTTAGGCGCATTGAGCTATTTTTGCTAGGGGACAAACTTATGGGTTCGCATCACCGACATGCCCGTGACAACGTGTTGTAGTAGAAGTAAGTGAAGTTAAAATTGACCATCTGAAAAGTTTAATTTGTGTATACTGTGCAGTGTTTAAATTGTGTTTTAGATAATCATTCTTTTATTGAAGTGAATACTTCTTATGGTACGTTGCGCGATAAGTTTTTCCTAGACTGCCTTTTTTACACGACTGCCCGAAACAGGAGTGTTATGTTTAAAGGGTTCATGTATGTTTGTGAGTTTCTTTATTCCACCTTATCTTCTAAACGGCTCAACCGATATCAAAGTATGTGTTATCGTTAGAAACGTTGCGTTGGATTTTTTTTTTCATAAACATTTTTGCTACTTATACTATCATCGTCTAGAGCTTGCTTATTACATAACAACAAAAATATATAACAGTAGTATTCAGTATGCATTCTTTTAGTAATAAAATAACAAAAGAAATTAAATAAATATAACAGTAATTATTATGGTGTACATTCTATTCTGTTCTAGGTACTATTCAATATCCTTTATAAAAACTCAAGAAAATAATAGTGTTTTATCACTAAAAGGTATACAATAAAAATAAATAGTTAAAAAACACGCCTGCCTTATCAAAAAGTGAATTAAGTACAAACATTGAACTAAAAAATTAAAAACAAGTTAAACGCTTTTGAACTGAATACCAATCTGTTCATAGCAGTCGGGGGACGGTTACTTGGAACAGTTCTTTACAGGTCTCCTGACTTCACTGAAAAGATTGGTATTCAGTTCAAAATCGTGTAGCTTGTTTTTATTTTTTTAGTTACAGATTACAATGCAGATGCAGGCGTGTTTTTTTATTTTTTTTAAATTATTTATTTTTATAACTATTCAATATTTGCGAATACATGTGACATCTACCAACCCACACTGGGCCCTGGGTAGATTACAGCCCACTCCCTCTCGAAGAGAGGAGGCTTGTGTCCCAGCAGTGGGAACATTATAGGCTGCTTTTGCAATGTTTGCGACAGAGGTTACCCTCACGCATTTGGACATAAAACCCACCCTGCCGCAAGCATTTAGAAGGCTACATAGATCTTTTGGTGTTTGAATGACATTGACAGGGGAGCATTGTTGGTAAACATCAGTGATAAACATTTGAGAAATTACATTAAAAAAAATCGGACAAATGTGTGTCAGACCACGCACAATGAAGGGGCGTAGTTGGGATGAATTTATCCCAAATACAAACTTAACATTGTAGTTGTAAAATATGCTCTCCAGTGCATCGATATACGTCACGGTCAATTCTCCAACTGAAAATGTAAGTTTGTAATCGTGAAACATTTTTTTTTTAATGTTTTACAACTACAATTTGACGATTTTCGGACTTTTTCTTAAACTTGTGCTGTGAAACCTTGCTTCTTGATAAATTTCAAGATTCTAGGTCAACGGCAAGTACTCTATAGGTCTCGCTTTATTTGCGAGTAGCAAAACGTGTTGCATAAAAGGCCGTATTTTTTATTACCCTTAATTAGAAGCTTCATTAATTTAAAGCTTCAAGGGACCTACGTCATCATCTCATCTGCCTAGCCTTTTCCCAACTATGTTGAGGTTGACTGCCAGTCTAACTGGATGCAGCTAAATACCAGTATTTTACATGGAGCGACTGCCTATCTGACATCCACAACCCAGTTACTGGGTAACACGATACCCCTTGGTAAGACTGGTTGTCAGACTTTTCGGGCTTCTGACTACCCGTAACGACTGTAAAGATCTACAAATAACAGCCAACGGACCAACGGCTTCACGTGCTTTCCGAGGCACGGAGGGGTCTTGGTATGTAAAGATGGTCCTGCTTCAGCTTAACCTAAGCTTAAGCTTAACCTGATCGATCGATCCGTGCGGCTGTTATTACTTAGCCACGAGCCCCACCTACTACATAATAAAGAGTATTCTAATCTATTCTGTAGCTTATTTATGGTATATCTTAAAATAGATATACCATAAAACCTACACTATCGAGTAGATATCAACGTCCTTTAACCTACTATGATAGTCAGAACACGCAGTTAGGGGACCGACAGTAAACATCACCCGCCGGTTTTATTTACCGTCGTTCCGATGACACAGGTAACTCGTAGCGAATGTTAAACGCGCTGTTTTATTGAGGTCCCTCTTTTAATATTACTTCCAAAGAATATAATGTTGGATTTAGGAACCAGTCGAACCTCTGAAAGTGTCCCTTTCTATTCAAAATAATTGGTAAACTTAAGTGGCAGTGGGCTGGGCACATTGCTCGCAGAATGGATGGCCGATGGAGCCGAAAGGTTCTGCAGCGCGACGGCGTACTGGAAGATGCAGCGTTGCTTGAAAGGCTTCCTACATGGTGAACCTTTAACCTTGAAAGTCTACGAGAATCCGCTGGATGCGAAGCACAGGAACGGTCGATGTGTTGACACCTGGGATATATGGATATCCAGCAGGATGACGATGGTATGATGATGGTGATGTCTATCCGAGTAAGAAAATTGCTACCTACTGCAAAATTGGTCCCTAATTTTTACAACATACTTTTGTACATATCTAGCTGGTGACTGAGGGACCATCGAAATTAACCCACTTGTATTGTGTACACACACTGTATTAAAAAATTGGTTGTCTTTAGTGACAACCAATTTTTGAATTATTATTATTATTATTTGTGATTTTTTTTTGTCGGTTTACGGACAACAAAATTACGTGATTACGATAGAGAGATGCATCACAAGCCGAACGCTTAGGCCGATCGTGCCTCTCTATCGCTAGTTCCGCGCTCTCGCTTGCACGCTCGGCTCAGGCGGAACGAGACACCTTTTCGTGCGTGCAGCCGGCGTTCATCGATTTATAAGACGTTATCACGTCAAAAGTGTGCGTTAGTTATCTGCAATGCAAAAATATAAAGCTTTAATTTTAAATGGATTAATGAATTATACATAATTACACAATGAGCCTTATTAGAAGGCTGAAAGTCACCCAGAGAGCAATGGAGAGGGCTGTGCTTGGAGTTTTCCTACGTGATCGGATTAGAAATGAAGAGATCCGCAGGCAAGCCTATGTAACCGAAATATGCTCTTCTCAAAATAAAAAAAAAATCTCTTCTTCAAATATCTTCTTCTCTTCTGCATTGCTCGCAGAACAGATGCCTGATGGGGCCGAAAGGTTCTGGAGTGGCGACGTACGTACTGGAAGACGTAGCGTTGGAACTAAGGCCTCCTACAAGGTGGACCGATGACCTTAAGAAGGTTGCAGGAATCCGCTGGATGCGGGAAGCACTGAACCAATGGAAATGGTGCTTGGGGGACGCCTATATCCATCAGTGGACGTTTTTCGGCTGAAATGATGATGATGATTACACAAAAGACTGGCATAATAATACATTTTTTATACTTATAATAACCTTGTATGTGTATCAACAAGGTAATCCTGCAGGATTTGTTTTTTTTATTCATTTTAATTAAAGCCAATTCTTGTTTAACGTTGAGTGATGAAAACAATGATATTATAACATGAGAAAAACAGCCTTATTTTTAAATCTGTAACAAGTAATGGTTCATTATTTAATGAAAAAATATCAGATAACCTGAAATACCTGTTATTTGTTGTTCTCTGAAGATAGATAAATCAGTATATAGGAAACTGAATTATAAAAATCAAAGATTTTTCATTTTTTTCTGTAAAGTAATCTTGATTTGTTTCAAAATGGTCGTCCCACTTTGCTTCTAAAATTATGTTATGCTTCTAGTTATGTGGGACAATATCTTGGGTCTGCTTAAGCATGATTCCAGTGTGGGTAGGTGCGTTAGGTGTGTACCAACATAGATAGAAAAGTATGAGCAACGAAAAAATTGGAAGACGCAGAGATGTAATTAATATAGTTTTAATATTAGTACTTAACATATTTATTTACATAACCAAATTACAAGATGATTATTAACATTAACTAAATTAAATTAAAACTAAGTTAAGCTTAAAAAAGGCCCTCGGGGCATTGTACCGAGGATGCTGGCGGCATTTCCTCGCTGAATTGCAATGCTGATGCGTTGCGCGAGAAAGCCGCCAGCTTTTTGGTCACCAGTTACATCAACTAGACGTTTCGCGATTTCCTCAAATAACTTATGCGCACTGGGACCCCATGGACCGAGGGTCTCGACGCCAAAGGGTACAAAGTTGTACTCTCTGCCAAGGCCTCCATATTTAATAACTTTCAGATTTTCGGCATTTTCTGCCGCTGCACCCGCTTTAGAAGTAGTCCGTTGGAGGTGGGACGGTGCCAGTGTGCCTACACAGGTAGCGTCCCACACAAGCATCCGTCCCAAACTTCACGGGACCAAAGACACACCATCAGGTATTTTGCCATCATCTCTGACAATGCCAGTCGGCTCAAGAAGAGCAGGCACATTGATGCTGGCAAGAGACCGGCGGATTATGTCATTAAGAGTCGCATGTCTTGAAAAGTGGCCTGCACTTTTTTGACAACAATATTAGTACTTACTTAATTATTGTTTCAAAAGGTGCATTTTATGATGTTATGAGCAGAAACGTTCGTGTATTATTTTAATTAACAAAATGATATTATTATACTAAGCAGAGTACACAACAATTCATAATGTTATTATGTTTGGCTTTGCAACGTTTTATCAGGAGGAAAACCACACATCATTAATTAATTCTGCGCGAGTGAACTGTGGTGAGACTGCCAACGCCATCTGTTATGAGAAACCCGAACATAGCAGTGTGAATGGTAGTCGAAGCATGAGATTTTGAGTCGGAGACTGCTGATACTTGATACATTTTCACTTGACTTTTTCAAAAGTTAATAATTATGTTAATTTTCATATTTATGATTTTCAATTAAAACGCCACTCTGAGAACTGTTTGTCAATTCAGGCTCAAGGTAGGTACCTATACCTGTTAGATACTTCCATGCACAAAGTTTGAAAGGGATACCGAGGCCCCTGGCAACACCGGCAACGGAAGAAACACGTATGGGTTTTAGTCAGTAAGAGTCTGATACACCCTCCCGCTGCGCTCAGAGCGGGAGAAGTTATTTGATAATTTCCCACCAAAAAAAAAAGCTCTAAAGTTCAATCTTAATCCCGAGACAATCTAAGAAGTCCGGTTTGACAGCTATAAAATACTTTGTGTAGTGATAGGAAAAACAAATCGGTTGCTTTAAAAACAAATTCTCGAGACATATCGACGTATTACACGTGAAAATACCACATAATTGTATAAATACATACACACGTAAAATATAACAATACCCCAAATAAAACTTCCAAGATAGCGAGAGACTACGCGGATCTTTGACGAATCGATGACATGTATAGAAAAATTTTAGGTTAAAATATGTTGATGGTTTAGTTCAAAATCAATAAGAAAATTTGACAGTTTGTGGTAAGTCGCTATCGACTGAACTAACGTCCTGTCTGAATATTAATCAACGACTAATTCGTGTTTTTACCCGACTGCCTCTGTAATGTTTTTCGAGAGTATGTATGTATGTATGTATGTATGTATGTCTATTTCTTTGGCACGCTCTGTAGCCTAAACGGCTTGATGGATTTTAACGTATGAGGTGTCCTTAGATTCGTCTTAATTGTAGGAGTGACATAGGCTATATAATATTTATAAATTGCACCTGCAAATACAAAAAAAAGGAGGGGAAGTTTTTTTTTAATTAATTGCAACAATATTGGTATGAAATAAAAGCTAGTACTTAATGAGTAATTTTCAAATATATATATTATTAAAACTACGAAGCTTGAAATAAAATAAATTATTAAAAAAAACAAAAAACCCGACTGCAAAAACACACAACTGAAAAGGGAAAAACAAGCATTATAATCTATATAATTTTGGTCTTGCAGGCGGGGACAGTAGAATAACCTGAAATATGGTGTAACTTTTGATTGAGCCCGCCTGCGATACCAAAATTATATAGATTATAATGCTTGTTTTTCCCTTTTCAGTTGTGTGTTTTTGCAGTCGGGTTTTATGGTTTTTTAAATAATTTATTTTTTGAGTGCATTTTTCCAATACAAAGTGAAACTTGGTGCTAACGAATTATACTCATTGTTATAGTGTATGGATATCTAACATTTACCTAGTTAGGATTATGAATTTGATTTTTCGATTTCTTACGTAGACGTTCAAAGTTATCGCGGCATGTATAATTAAAAACCTCATTTCGGACTTGATGGATTATCGCGAGTGTAGCCATCATCCTACAAAAAATATTTCTAAAATAGGTATTGTTTATCGGGACCGTAGCCTATAATATGTTTCATTTTGACACGCTTCACTGCTTCAGCGTGCTTTCAAAAGCACGAAATATAATAAAATCAAGTAATTATAATGACTACGTAAATGTTGACTACCCCTGAAACGTCAATTTGACAGTGACATTTCTTTGTTTAAATTTTTGATCTCGAATTTCATTTCCGAGTAGTGAGAGTTACTAATGTCAGTTAAAATCAAAATATATTTCAACCTACATGGCCACTTATGAAACGTCAGAAGCTAGGTGCGCGGTTCCAATTGGTCGTTTCCTATGGAGAAAAACCGACAAGAAACTCCACGGTTACTCTTTTGTAAATAATTTGCTTTTACAATGTTTCCAAATTAGTGTTACTATGTATGGGAGGGCAGTGTAGGCCTGTTAACAAGTACCAGGTGCTTAACAATATATAATAGAAAATCTACAGTCTACTAAGCCTACAATGTTCTCATATTCCCAAAATATAAAAGAATCTATGAAAATATAAATAAAATAATTAAACCAAATGACTTGATTACCATTACAACCGTAACAAATGTGAAATAATACTCTGTCCACAAAAGCTACTAATAGCAAAATCAGCCTACAATGTTCCCACTGCTGGGACACCGGCCTCCTTTTTCTGAAAGAGAGAGGGCTGTAATCCACCACGCGGGCCCAGTGCGGGTTGGTAGATGTCACATGTCTTCGGATTTTTGATTCTAGGAGATGCCGGTTTCCTCACGATGCCTTTGATTCCTTCACCGTTTTAAGAGTAGTGGTGATGAAATAATTTACACAAAGTAAAGCGCCTGTCAGGGTTCTCCACTGAGCTAATACTCCTCTAGCTACTAATAAATAGTTGAAATTAAATTTGTAGGTATATAATGTCAAATAATTAAAAGATTATGTCAATGAAGTATGTAAAAAAAAGAAAAATAAAAATCGTAATTAGTTTATAAACATTTACATAGTTATGCCGTTAATGAGGTGCCAGGGAAGCCCACATTTGCAGAAGGAATTATTGTCAAACTTCCTTGTCTCAAAGTCAGTCACCACGAATGGCGGAAAACAGTTGATTGTGAAGCGGTGCCTGCAAGGGAGCTTTTGGTGTAGTGATAAGCCAGCAGAGTGATATAATCAGCTTATATACAGGATTAACAGGATTCTACGAGCAATAACTTCAATTCGGCCAATTAAAAGTATTTTTTAATTATGCTCTTATTGAAACAAATGATTTAACTTTGTCTTTGACACATCAACCACCCAAAGTTTCTAATCTTCTAGCAGTTATAAACTTTATCAATAATGCAAATAATATCTCCAATTTACAATTACATACTTCGAAAACTGAACATTTGTTTAGCCACAGGCATTCCAAGTATAGGAAAGTGCGGGTAGGTGGAAATTTACAGGCGTTGATAATGTCCTTAACTTTACTTCGACTTTGGCTTTGATACATCAAGACCGAGTGAAATGTTCTTTGAAAGTGAGGTACGCTTTGGTATACCTACTTTATGTATGTCGAAAATGTAAAATCAGGTACTTACTGTTTTGTTAGCAAACTACATTTTTGGTCGTAGGCAGGACGAAAGAAAAGAGTGTTTGTGCACCACTTTATAAAGTGTTGGTACAGGATCGCAACTGAGGGGTGGGAATCAAAATCTATCTAAATACCTTGTAGTGAAAGAGACCTTGCAAACAAAATATTGATTATTACACTGTAATTTGATGTAACGGTTTTTTATAGTCCTTTTTTTCGTAAAACCAAGGATTAGAAGCGTGTTAAAACAATTTCCCGACTGCAAAAACACGTATCTGAAAAGAGAAAAATAAGCATTATAATCTATTGAATTTTGATGTGGCCAGGGGCAAACAAAAGTTACACCATATTTCAGGTTATTGGTTTGTCCCCGCCACCGATACCAAAATTCTATTAGAGATTATAATGAATGCTTGTTTTTCTCTTTTTAGTCATGTGTTGTTTTTTGGAGTCAAGTTTTGTTTTTTTAAATAATTTGTTTTATTGCAAGCTTTTTTATTTTATTTATTTATACAGAATAAACACATATATATATATATATATATATATAATTGACTCATTACTCGCTATTATTTGATATCAATATTGTTCTAAAACCTTCGATCAGTGGGTCGTCTTAGGGGCCGAGTTGTAGGAGTTGGAGTATACCCTTAGAGGCACTATGAGCAGCAAAAAAATTAAATAAAAAAATTGTGGGACTGAGTAAATTTTTCGGTTTTTTTTTCCTCCTCCCTTCTTTGTATTTGCAGATGCAATATATAAATATTATATAGCCTATGTCACTCCCACACTTAAGACGAATCTAAAAAAAAGTCTTAAGACACTTGTTATGTTAAAATCCATCAATCCGTCTAGGCTACAAAGCGTGCCAAAGAAATAGACATTACCCTCCTTCTGGGGCAGTCCGAAAAAATTAAACACACAAAAGATTTTTTTTGCAAAATGTTTCGGATAACTAAAGATTGCATGGACAAAGTCCATCATGTGAATTTTAGCCATACTTCATCAATTTCAGTGAAGATGCTCAATTAATAATCTTGATTTAATTTACTGCCATCAACGAAGACAGGTTGTCAATACCGCACGGTCGTCAGTAATGAGTTTATCTCGCTAAGAAAGGGTTACACATAATATTGTGGCTGGCTCGAGTATTGACCCAAAAATATAAAGTGATTCGTCTCCACTTTCCTAAGAGCAAACAATATATTATTCTGAATTGATTCTAACAAAAACTTCATTGAAACCCAGCGAAGATTGCTTTATTCTAAATAAATAAATAAAAAACGCTGAGTATATTTGTTCAGAAATATTTTTTTCGAACTAAAAATTCGGGTCGGGACAAATAGGTGACTTCTTTATTGTGTTGGATTCGGTCAGACAATAGGGGCTGTGTCTTATAAGAGTTATGAGACAATCGATCTGAGTTTCGGTAAAGGCCCTATCTATTACCTAGATATCCAAGAAATGTGATCATACTTCGTCATTTGTTTTTTGAACGCGAGCTGAAAGAGCAGGGCGATATCTCATGACGTCAGGATGTGTTTGACGATTTATTGAGCTGGTTAAAGCTGCTTTGTTTTGTGGCATTACGTGGCTTTGTTCACGTGTATTGGACACGTTTGACATTCTGTTTTGAACCGTAAATAAGTTCCTCATTATTTTATTTATGTTCAGTGCAATGTAAATTCATCAAGTCATTTTTGAAATCAGTACAATAGTATAATATTAGCTTGGAGACTTGCTTGACATGGCAAAAATAAAGACTTCGCTCAGTTCCATTCTAATGTTTTTTTTATTTAATTCAGCTATCACAGAAAATTTTTTGTTCATATCTGAATAATGTTGAAAACCACTGACTCGATTAAAATAACGAGCAGGGAGTCTATGAACGATCACATCTGATTGCTCACATAATATTTAAAAACAGTGCTATTTTTACTAGAAAATATTTGAAGGGCATAAGAAATAAAAAAACCAGCCAAGTGCAAATCGGACCACGCACAATAAAGGGTTCCGTAGTTTGGAATAACTTGAGGCGAATTTATTCCAAAAACAAACTTAACATTGTAATTTAAAAACTTGTACCATGTACCTGTAACCTGTATTTATACATCGATATATGCCACGGTCAATTCTCCAACTGCAAATTTAAGTTGGGCGACTATAACTCGTTAACTTGTAAAGCCTACTTAGCTATGTTTTAATTTTAATTTCATTATACATATGCACTACTGCCATGAATTTTTTCACATCTCCATAAACAACCATTTAGCTGGCAGGGGGGGGGGGGGACACTTGACTCTAACAAAAATTAGCACTTTAATACTTAATATTACCAAAAATTAAAAAAAATGTCTGCTTTAGAGTAGACAAAATGTATTGCACACAAATGTGGCCATAATATCTTTACTCATGTAAAATCTTTCTGGATCTTCAGGTGTAACAAGCCTTCGAGACGTCATGCTTCTAGTTCAGCCTTCCACAGTCATCAGGGGCGGCACAGCCGCATTAATCTGTTCCCGTGACATGCAGGGGGCGCCGCTATACTCCGTCAAGTGGTACAGGGGCAACCATGAGTTCTACAGGTATACGCCGATGGAAGACCCTGATACGAGAGTATTTGGATTGCCTGGGATCTATGTGGATGTGAGTAGAGAATCTTTAAGTTTTATGTCTAGTGTATATGTAATCAGCAGGCTTAGCACGATGACTGTAGAGAAGCGTTTTGTCGACGGAGGAGTAGACAAAAATGACGTTTCCGTGTAGACAGTTGACAGTTTTCCACCGAGAAATGTAGACAAGCGATTTCTATTCTACAGTAGAGTCGAAATAGAAAACGTCATGCTAAGCCCGCTGTAATATTATAACTCCTGGTTATTATATTGCGTGGATACTGACAGTCGGGCTGGTCCACTAATTCAAGGTCGCTCAGCGTGCCATGGAGCGGGCTATGCTCGGAGTTTCTTTGAAGGATAAGATCAGAAATGAAGTTATCCGCAAGAGAACCGGAGTTACCGGCATAGCCTGCAGAGCCTGTGCCGCGAGAAATCGCGGCACAGCGGACGGAGCTCCGGCGGGATCTCATGGAGTCATGGAAAGTACGGTTGTCGCAACCCAGTGCTGGGCACGCCACGATTGCGGCGATAAGTCCCCTCTTTGAGGAGTGGCTGGAGAGGCGCCACGGCGTCCTCACCTTCCGCCTGACGCAGGTCCTCACCGGACACGGCAGCTTCGGGAGGTTCCTGTGTCGGATAAGGCGGGAGGAAACGTCCGGGTGTCACCACTGTGTGGATCGCCCGGAGGACACGGTGGAGCATACGGTGGAGGTCTGCCCGGCATGGGCAGAGCACCGTCGTGTCCTCGTGGAGGCGATCGGCGGCAGAGACCTCTCGCGTCCGGCCCTGGTTCAGGCCATGGTACGGAGCGAGGCGCCCTCTCGCCCCTAGCCGCCGCAGGAGACGCCCTGGGCGTCGGGAATCTCGGGCGGATTTCCAGACACCGTAGGCGCGGGCTTGCGGACGGTGAGCAATGGGTAGCTCACCGTCCGGTAAGGACCAGGCCCGGGTCGACGGCGCGTCGTATTCCACGCGCGCCTCAAAGAGATGTCGTCAGCATAAAGTAGGGGTCCACTAGGGCCGATGCCTGCCGGGGTCGCGGGAAGGTACTTATGGGTCACCGAGGCCCCCGCAACACAGGCAACAGGAAGGAATACGGGTGGGTTTTAGTCAGTAGGAGTCTGACACACCCTCCCGCTCCGCCCAGAGCGGGAGAAGTTATTTGATGACTTCCCACCCAAAAAAAAAAAAAAAAGCCTGCAGAGCCAGCAAGCTGAAGTGGCAGTGGGCTGGCCATGTGTGTCGAAGGACCGATGGCCGGTGGAGCAGACGAGTCCTGGAGTGGAGACCGCGTATCGGCAAGCGTAGCGCCTCCCAGCTAGATGGACCGACGACCTCAAAAAGGTGGCTGGGACAGACTGGATGCGGAAGGCGGAGCACAGTGCGTTGTGGCGCAGTCTGGGAGAGGCCTATGTGTGTTCAACAGTGGACTGTTATAGGTTGAGTTGATTGTTGATTGATTATATTGCAAGGTCGTTCAAATAAAACGAGTAATTCTCGTTTAAGCTCCTGCAAACTGGCGCGACTTATCACGCGACGCGACACTGTTAAAACAATTTCAATGAAGGTTTTATAGAAATTTTTCTACTGGTGTCGGGTCGCGCGACAAGTCGCGCCACTCTGCATGAGCCTTCACTTGGATAATTATTTCTAGAATTGGATCTATTTTTTTACATCATATACATATCATGACATGTCAGCTCTTATTTCTTCTATTCTTAACCTGTTAAGCCCCGCGCAACACCGATTCGGAGTCAAACAATAGAAAATCAATTGTGTCTCATTAGCTGTCCTTGACCAATTAATAAAAATTAGCGTCCATCTTATAAACATCAGAAAAGGTTGCAGGTTAAGAACCTCTACAGTAACTATGACGTGTTTAAGCCATCAGATTGTTCCAGTGCGATGAAGGTACAGATCGTACAATCCCTCGTGCAATCCCTATTTCGCAATGAATCTATGATGACTTAAACACTTCATAATACCTTAAACTCATAATGTTGCCGAAATTCTCCACTAACTCTAATTACCTACGGAGCAGTCCAAGATCTTTGATATTTTATTGAGTTCCGATTTTTCCTACTTACCTCAAGTTAATGCAATCTCGTCTTCCTACTCCAATCTTCAAAATTCTGATACCTCACCCAAGAGCATCATAAAGATAATTAGGGTCTCTCCTTACCTTTCAATATGTTTTTCCTGCTCTGCCATTGGCTCCCCTCACGGACAGATTAAAGAGTCTATTACACGGATGGATAGGACTCGATCTCAGAATCTAATTCTTTGAGTCACCTGCAATAAACAAAGAAAACGATCGTTGCTCAGTTGATTGATTTCGATCAGAAGTGGAATGGTGCACTATTCATGCAATTTGTTGAATTGATCGGCACGATCGTTTTGTTCGAGAGGGCTTTTGTTTCTTACGAGGCTAAATATGTAGGGAACTATTTATGTACTGTGTTATTCTTTAGAGCAAGAAAATAGATTTAGTTCATTCTTTTCTTTTTTTTCAGTTTAGTTTTTATGTAGTTTTGTTTTTTAAACCTATATGTACAACTCCATGTCATATTATAAAACTTGAAATATGTAAGTGTTGTGCGTATCTGTAAGTGACAATTTCACTCTAGATTTTAAGTTTAATTGTTACAGTATCCCAAAAAAATGTATTAGTCATTATGTCGTTGGAGCGCGAATTTATGATAAATAATAGTTTAAAACTAAACTACATTTAAGTTCAGTGCATCTTTTTCTTTCTATTGCATTAAGAAAAGGACAGAAGATAAATTTTAGTTTAGTCCTGTCAAGTTAATCAGCGCTTGACGTAAATTGACGTAATTTTAGTAGGCAAGTTTTTAATCACGTCTAAACTTGTATGGAGTAGTGACAGGCGCTGATGAATTTGACAGGACTAAACTAAAATTTATCTTCTGTCCTTTTCTTTATGAAATAGAAAGAAAAAAGATGCCCTGAACTTAAATTTAGTTTAGTTTGTGAACAAGGGAATCGGCACCAGTATATCAAATATTCTCGTCGAATATTAAGATACCGAGAACAGAAGATACAGTCTTAAACATGCTAGAATTAGATATATTCTACGACAAGCTACCGAGATTTAGAAAAAAAGCCGAGTTGCTTATAATATTTACCTACTTCATTTTTTTTGTTTGCTGCCCAGCTTAATTTCGCTGGTCTGATTTGGTTTTGTTTTATTTTATTTCAAGGCAGCAATATATTGTGGTGAACGCTATGTAGTACGCCTAATTATCACGTGCATTATTTAGTCCTTTAGTTAATAAGATTGCTTAAGATAGCTTAGGTGTAATGTATTTGATGTGGCTGTGCTTTTTATAAAATAAATAATTTACGTAAAGAATACCAAACACTGTTGGTCACCTAAATAGGAGATGGTATCGACCACAGGGAATGAAACTGACTACAGCTACAAAACTAAAGTAAAAACCAAACATAAGCACATCATAAAAACATAACTAAAATTGAAAATGGCTACAAGGAAGTTCCAAAAAAGTGTTATGGCCAATGTACGAGTACCACAGATTGGTTAGCAAACGTTCCAAAATTTAAACAAAGTCGAGCCGTTTCACGTTTGAATACGGTCAGCGAAAAAGGAACATACAAAAGGCTGCGAGGCGACAAAATTCTAGTACACAATGTGTACCTGTTTCAAAACATTCCGAATTTCGCTACCGACGTCACTAGTATGGTCTCACTTTGCTAGATTGAATCGATAAAGACTGGATCGGGATTGAAAACGATTTTCGAGGTGCGATCCAGCGTCTGTATAGTACTGTCTTCCTTTCATTACAGCGGAATGAGGTTTTTCACATCTCTTTTATTGTAGAGGTGTTTAAAGCGAATATCTGCTTGCAGTGGATACTTTAAAATCCATTCCAGATATTTACTGCACGAGTTGCATTGTGTTGGGTGTTTTCTATTTTTATCTTGAACCGAAAATCGACGCTTCTAACAGTAATTGTGTCTGCGATCCGGAAAATGTTACAAAGTGATACTTCTTGGTTAATGGACTGAAAATAATTGGATCTTTGGTTGTAAATGGCACAGGACAATTTGATGAGACCCTAAGCGTCCTAAAGTTACTGTGTAGTGAATTTGTTGTCATTGATGATGTTGTACAGTTGATTACACTCCGAATAACGATGATAATGCTCGGAAAAAAACCATCTCTTACTTCACCAGTAATGTTGTTTTAAAGTCTATTCTTAAGACGCTGACAACATCTAAACCGCGGTCACTGTCAGATTGCATAGAAAAGAAAGAGAAGCGCGATGACACAACGCTTGTAATTTATTGCAAAATATGAAGCAAGTATCTATTTACTCAAAATTGAGTTGAGTAATCGAAAATAAAAAACAACCAAGTTCTGCATTCATTTAAGACGTTGTTGTTATTAATTAAATACGTAACGTATGTTTAAATTTAATGAAGATATTTTGGATTAGTACTCATGGTAAGAGGTTAGTTTAACGTTTGTTTGTATCGAGATTTTTTTTCAAAACGTGTTTTGGTAACAACCAAGTTCTGGGAAATATGTTCTTTAACATATATTTTTTCCGCTACTACAAACTGTACAGATTTGGCAATTTTTTTCATAAGAGAAGCCTATTTTGGTCTGCGCCTTAATGTTAGAATTAAGTAGCTACAAAAGTATGATAATTATTTAAACCTAATTACATGCTGTCATTATGGATATTTTCTTAATCTTCACTTAGTAACTTTGAAAAACACTTTAATGGATCGCACAAATTATAATTACATTAACATAAAAGCAAAACATGTTTGACAGGCGGTCAATAAACTCTGACCTCGCTTCTATAACCGAGTTCAAATCGGCTAGAAAATTGAATTATCCTGCCGAAAATTGAAGTGAATTTGTTCCGCAGATTTACTAATAGAATAGAATAAGTTAAATTAAATATTTATCTTTGTAAGCTTAGTTAATGTAGTACTGGATAATGTTATTAAAAATAATCTAGAAAAAATAGAATTAGGTACCAGTTTACAACATGGAACAAGGCGCCTATCCCTATTAACATTGTCGTATGTGTATTTTTGCCATTTTCTTTTTATATCATTAATCACTCTTAAAAAGTCCCTTTTTGTAGTAGACTCATAGACATGTATTAAAATTCTGTTGATATTTAATAAACCTAGTATAGATATTTAAAAAAAAAAATCAGCAATTCAAACGACACACTCTCTTGTAATGGTGCTGATTTCCACATCCTACAATGTTAATAGGGATAGGCGAAGGATTCCTTAGGCAGAATTTCACCAAATTTCACCGGTAACTGAAAAGTTGTTCGGAAATCGGTTGTCATGGTATTGTCATGTGATGCGGAGGAATGGGGAAAATGTCGTGAGAAAAGTCTTGAGTATGAATGTCAATGGCTATAAGAGTAGGGGAAAACCATAGAATCGATGGATGGACTGTGTGAAAGATGATATGGCTAGAAAGGGGGTGACTATCGGGATGACAACTAATAGAGAAGTATGGAAGAAAGGGACATGTTGCGTCGACCACAAATAAATAGGGATAAGGGCAGCAGAAAGATGAGCTGACCGCATTCAGTGTCATTGGTGAAACCAGCCCTTAAGGCGCAGATTTTAGTGACTTTTAAATCTGGTATTACGCCTTTAAATAAAGCAAGTAAATTATGCAAAAAATGTATGTTAAACTAGAACGCATACACATCAATTCTAAGTACATACCAAGTTTAAGTATTTTTAGTAAAATACTATATGAAATAAATTCAGGAAGCAATGTCTAACTCTAAGCATAAAAAACGATATTACTTTTCTAACTACTTAAGATATTTTCATGTTTCTTTTTATGGACATACTAGTTTATTACCTATAATTATATCTGTGATTTTTTCAATTATTCTTATTTTCGTTACTAAAAGTAAATATTCCCTATGAAACAAGAACGGTCGCGCGGCGTGAGTGGGATGCGCATTTGTATGGCCAAGGTCAAACTCAAACTCAAACTCAAAGCATTTATTTCAAATAAACCAATTACAGGCACTTTTGAATTGTCAAGGGGTCGGTCACTAAGAAAGATGAAGCTCATTCCAAGGCGTAGTAGGTACCTATGGAGAAGAACGGGCAAGAAACTCCACGGACACTCTTAAATCAACGTATTATGGTTACAAAATATTGTTTGCATCATTCATTTTGAAATTATAAATGTGTGAACGATGCAAAACGATCAATTCAAAAATTAAAATTAGCCGTGGCAGCTAAGAGATGACCAGTCTCTACTGACGGCGCCCGTTCACGAACATGACGCATGGATAAGCATCATTCAGCTCAACCATTTTGAAGGGAGCTAAATGATCCAACACACGTCAACGGTGATTACCCGATCCTTAATCACAGAAACAATGAATGATCAAAAAGGAATTCACCATAATATCTTCATTCGGCAGATGGATGGTGATTGCAGTATGTTGTTAAATTAGTCCACAGGAGTATACCAGTCAGCCCCACTTACCTTTCACCAAGCTGAATGGTTTATATTCTTTTATCATCATAGTTTTTCCCAGTTACTTTTACTTAAAATAGTCTCATTAGAGTTAGTAGGTATTAGTTGATACGGCAGAATGAAATGATGAACGCTGCTGCCTTTTCTCTTGATGATATTTCCTTTAGAATTCTTCTAAGACATCTTGGGGAATACTGTTTATTCTTGTCACAATAACCTTGTATAGTAAAGTTCTTCCCACGGCATTTTCAGATGAACAGATCGAACGGAACGCAGGTGTTGCTCCGAAGACTGGACCTGACGTTGGCTGGTAACTTCAGCTGCGAGGTGACTGCTGACTCGCCGTCCTTTGCCACGCAGATTGCTACCAAGTTTATTGATGTTATTGGTAAGATTATTTTTAATTTTGGATCAACTTATCTCTTCCTTTTTTCTAAGAATTATTAAGTATTTTATTCGTTTTTATTTCTAAGTACTTTATTCGTTAAGACGTCATCAATTGATGGAAAACATTAAATGCTTCCATTATTTCATCAACAAATAGGCGAGATTTAACTATTATTGGACATAAATTTAAAAAAAGTTTCTGACGAATTGAGAATCAATTAGGTTGTATTTTTTATTTTGGTTAAAGATGTAAAATGTCATGTAAAAGGTAATGTAAAATGTAAATAAGCAGGAAACAAAAGCAGTTTCCTGCAGTAGGACGACATAGTCAAGAGAATTTAGATAAAAACTTTTTATTTTTGATGTGGTACCTACCCCATATAAAAATAGAATATTACGACCTGCTATGTAAATAACAGTAACGGGAAGTTATTATAACATCATCCACATAGGCTAAGTGGTGAAAATTCATATTATTAAAGCTTACTCAAAAACTACCCAATCAAAGTTAATACAATTTATATGAAACCACTGCGCAAGCTTCTTCTTCCAAATGAAAAAGAATTTCCAAAATCGGTTCACAATTGACGAAAATATTTAAGAAAACATTTTTTTAATAGGCATTCATGGGGATTGCCGACTGAAGTGAGCACTTATCGCTCAACGCGCCTAAAGAAGTTTTGACTTAAAAAAAATAATGATTATAAAACTCAATTTAAACAATACACAGTATACAAAAATTCAACTTTTCACGTGGTCTATTTAACATCACTATTTTTTTTACTGTTTGGGAAATTATCAAATAACTTCTCCCGCTCTGGGCGGAGCGGGAGCGTGTGTCAGACTCTTACTGACTAAAACCCACCCGTGTTCCTTCCATTGCCTGTGTTGCCGGGAGCCTCGGTAACTTTTCGGACTTTCCCGTGACCCCGGCGGGCATCGGCCCTAGTGGACCCCTACACTTGTGCGACGACATCTCTTTGAGGCGCGCGTGGAACACAACGCGCCGTCGACCCGGGCCTGGTCCTTATCGGACGACAAGCTACCCATTGTTCACCGTCCCCAAGCCCGCGCCTAAACGGTGGCCGGAAATCCGCTTGGGATTTCCGACGCCCAGGGCGTCACCTGCGGTAGCTAGGGGCGAGAGGGCGTGAAATTTGCCTTTCCCTCAACCGTCCTGCCTCCTCCTTTGCTTCGCAGAAGTAGGTGATTGCTGCCCACGCCCTATCGCTCCATACCATGGCCTGGACCAGGGCCGGACGCGAGAGATCTCCGCCACCGATCGCCTCCACGAGGACACGGCGGTGCTCTGCCCAAGCCGGGCAGATCTCCACCGTATGCTCCACCGTGTCCTCCGGGTGATCCACACAGTGGTGATACCCAGACGTTTCCTCCCGTTTTATTCAACTTCACATACTGTTACTACAACATGTCGGCGCGGGCATGTCTGTGACGTAAACCCATAAGTTTTTCCCCTACCAAAAATCGCTCAACGCGCCCAAAGAAGTATTCACTTCCAACAAAAAAATACCTAAAGATGAACATAGAACCTCCCCTTTTTTGAAGTCGTAAAATGTACAGATTCAACGTGCTGTTCTCATCCTGCAGCTAAAGAATAAAATTCATTACAATTAAGTATCCTATCGACACAGTAGATACGTATGGCTGCAGTGAATGTAGCCACGATGTATCCACTCAATTTATCCCAGTTACCGAGCTAGAGCTAGTTTATGATCCCGGTAACAGGTGGAGCAATTTGTCGCTATTTCAAAACGACACGCTTTATAGCTTATTATTTATCGAATAGACTATCGTTGTTGTAGGTACTTTGTTTCTGCACTGTGTCAAGGGAACTTGTTGGTCATGTTTATAGAGTCAAGCAGAAAGGCTCTCTGCCGGGGACGCGGGAAAGTTCGAAAGGGTTACCGAGCCCCTGATAACACAGGTAACGGAAGGAACACGGGTGGGTTTTAGTCAGTAAGAGTCTGACACACCCTTTCGCTCCGCCCAGAGCGGGAGAAGATAATTGATAATTTCCCACCCAAAAAAAAAAGCATAAAGGCTAGTGCAGACTAGCGCTATATCGCGGGCGCGACAGCCAGCAAAATGCCTGTCACGCCCGCGAAATCGCCCCAGTCTGCACAAGCCTTAAATGCTCTTTAATAAATGGCTGAGTTTTCTATTCATCTCATGGGTGAGTCGAATGTAATCTAAATTGTGCCAATACAGTAATTGTTGTGATCCCAACAAATTTATCAGGTAAGGCCAGACCCTATTATTATCCATGTGTCTATGAAGATAGAAGATCATCTATATCTCTGGCTAGGCGTAGGCCATGGCGGCATGGCATTTAGAAAACTTTAATAAAAACATGCTTAGATCGTCATGCTTAGTTGGCAAAAGTTGAAAAGTTACAAAAGCATAGATTTTTTTAGTTTTCTCAATAATTATGTCTTTCTTATTCAATACCAAAATTTATTTTGATGTTTTTATTAATTTAAAATCACAACTTGGTTAAAGGCAGGTTCATACGAACCCAGTAATGTGACAGTACAGTAAGTCAGTCCAGCGCTGACTTGCAACTGGGCTCGTGTAGACACTTGTTTTAACGCAGTCCAATACTGACATCGCGCCTTCAAATTAGCCCAATTGACTAACCTACCCATTGCTTGCCCCATTACGCGACTGACTTACTGCCGATCTCGTCTACATGAACCCACTGATTGGTTTGGAAATTCCGAGTCACTGTGTCCAGCCACTGCCATCGTATAAACCAGACATTAAAGTACTTTTATCTTTTATCAAAACTAGTTATTAGAGATAAACTTAAAACAATTTCAAACAAGTGACTTCCACAAAATGTTAACTCACTGACACTACCCTTCTATCTCGAATTTTAATTATAACCGTTATAACTTTATAGTCCCGAGTACTTAAACGAACCTTTTGCCGCCTTTACTCAATTTCGGAATCTTAAGTTAATTCGCAGTTTGAATATTATATCTGAACGATGGAGTAAAAAACTTTTAATTAACCGGGAAGCTATCAAAATTGTGTTCTTAAGTGGTTTGTTAACTGGGACGTGAAGGTACAATAAAGAAGGTTAAGAAAACTTTGTAATTGTGGGAACCTTGGTTAATAATGAAGATAGGCCGATGCCTATCTTCATTTAGGGTTCGTTCAATCAAATCGATATTTGATTGAACGAACCCTAAATAAAATACCTGCTGATCCAATCCGTAAAAATCTCTCCGGAGGAACTTAGGTAAAGTGAACTGTTATTCTACCTAATATTGTAATATTGTATAGAATCAAATAACATTATAACAGAACAGACAGATGCTGGGGAGTTTGTTGCACTACTTCTTATTCCCAGCTAAAGCATTAGGAAAAGGGCGGGCGTTTTGGGGGGCTGTCTCATGTAATTTTGATGGCCGAGTGAGAGTGCTGATTCTCAGCCTAGTTTGAATAAATGAGTTCTGATTTTTTATTTTTATGTTCGGAATTGACAAAATAATTAGCTTACTTTAAACTCACTTCACCTAAATTCACACTGTGAGATTTTTACTCAATAGACCGGCTGCTTCTGATGATACTCTGTATACAGAAATTCTCGCCTTTCCAAAGAGATCGGCAGAACTACTAGGTACTGCCGTTTCTGATGATTTTAACATTATAATGGTTTCATGCAACAGAAAGACACAAAGAGAAACAAGACATGTATTTTGGACTTTAAATTTCAAATTAGGTAAACAAAGAAAATTTGTAAGTTCACAGTCAAGCTTCATAAAAATCCTTTTTGGGGTTGGTTGTAAAGGTTGTACCTTTAGGGAAAGGATATCCAACATGGATAGCAAAAATACTACAGTAACGTAAACGTATTACAGGTATGTAACATCATTTCAATTGAGATTATTTCATCACCACTGCTCTCAAAACGGTGAAGGAAAACAGCGTGAGGAAACCGGCATGTCCTAGACAACACAATTCAAAGACACGTGACATCTAATAACCCGCATTGGGCCCGCGTGGTAGATTACGGCCGACTCCCTCTCACAGAGAGGAGGCCTGTGTGCCAGCAGTGGGAACATTATAGGCTGATTATGCAGATGCTGATAATGAGTGAGTTGAATTGAATTCAGGTTATTTGGTGTCCAGCATTCAACATTGACGCTTTACAATTTTTCCAAATGTCCGGATTGAGGATTTGTTTACCGTGCAGATTTTAAGTTAAAACTACTTTTTTTTTGGATGGGAAATCATCAAATAACTTCTCCCGCTCTGTGCGGAGCGGGAGGGTGTGTCAAACTCTTACTGACTAAAACCCACCCATATTCCTTCCTGTTGTCTGTGTTGCCAGGGGCCTCGGTGACCCTTTAGTACCTTCCCGCGACCCCGGCAGGCATCGGCCCTAGTGGACCCCTACATTTGTGCTGACGACATCTCTTTGAGGCGCGCGTGGAATACAACGCGCCGTCGACCCGGGCCTGATCCTAACCGGACGGTGAGCTACCCATTGCTCACCGTCCGCAAGCCCGCGCCTACGGTGTCCGTAAATCCGCCCGGGATTCCCGACGCCCAGGGCGTCTCCTGCGGTGGCTAGGGGCGAGAGGGCGCGAAATTTGCCTTTCCCTCAACCGTTCCGCCTCTTCCTTCGCGAGCATTATTGCTTCGCAGAAGGAGGTGACGGCTGCCCATGCCCTCTCGCTCCGTACCATGGCCTGAACCAGGGCTGGACGCGAGAGATCTCTGCCGTCGATCGCCTCCACGAGGACACGGCGGTGCTCTGCCCACGCCGGGCAGACCTCCACCGTATGCTCCACAGTGTCCCCCGGGCGATCCACACAGTGGTGACACCCGGGCGTTTCCTCCCGCCTTATCCGACACAGGAACCTCCCGAAGCTGCCTTGTCCGGTGAGGACCTGCGTCAGGCGGAAGGTGAAGACGCCGTGGCGCCTCTATAGCCACTCCTCAAAGAGGGGACTTATCGCCGCAATTTAAACCTACTTAAGTTTACATTTTAAAACCATACCTATTCATTTTTATCTTCCTGTTAATCAATAGATATGTATGGTGATGATGACCAATCCGTCTGCCAAGTACGGAAATAATGTACCTATTTTTTCTTATGTCGGCAATTTCTACGTTCATTGGGAGACATATTCCGAATAGAATACATACGAGTAGTCGATTTAAAAAGAAACGTCCTCACCGGCCAGACCATTTTGGGGATTTGGGAATAAAAACCAGCGTTTGATCGATCGTGACATAAAAGCTCCTAAATGTGCTCATGATTAAGATTAACAAAACAACAACATCTGCCTGTTTGGTTCCAAAACAAACCGTTTCAATAATTGCATGAAAATTTTACTTAACTCAGTAATTTCTAGCGGACAATTGGTCCTCAGTTTAACGTCATTCAGTAAAAGTTTTACAGTGTCATAAAAATTTAATTTTCTCGTTCATAATTGAGTAATCGAGCAAAATTTTCAAAGAACTGGAGTTTGTGATTTTCAATTTTAACTTTAAAAATAGTCCAACCGTAAATAGTAGAAACAATAAATTAAGTGACTTTAGTATATTTGCTAGACAGTAAGTTAGAATTAAGCGTAGAGGAATAAATGTTTTACATAACTTATTCGTCTCGTATGAAAAAATAGTACTTAGTAGAAATTTGGTGAAAAAGCTTGTCCGAATAAAGACACCAACTTCTAGTGTCAAGCCGCTCTGTGTTCGTGTTTGTAGTGCCAGTGTAAGAGCCTTATCACACTAGCGAGTTGCGAGTGCAAAGCAGAATGAGTGCGCAGCGAACTCGCCGCGAGTTCACAACGTGATCGCCACGAGTGCGCTACGTGTTCGCCACGTTTTCACAATATTTTACACTTGCTTGTCTCGCTCTCTCTTGTACACTCACGTCAATCGCTCTCGTTCCGCAAATGCGGCGGACACTCGCGAGCTCGCTGCGCACTGGCCCCGCTTTCCACTCGCTCGCAACTCGCTAGTGTGATAAGGCCCTAAGAAAAGGCATAATATGGGACATATTTAGCTTGTCTCTAGACTGATAACACAGCAACGATGCCTCTTTCATTGCGTGGCAGTAACCGCTTATTATTAGGTAGATTTGCCTGCTTGATTCCCATCCAATAACATGAAACAACCCAGGTAAAGAATGTCCTAGATTCTTTGACAACAATAAAGACAAAAATGAATCCAATTTCCTCCACAGTTGCATTCCTACTAACTCCAACACAATTTCGGAAGGTCTTTATTCCATTTCGTGAAGTGTTTGGCTATAACAGTTTCAGTATTGTTATTTTATGGGACATAAAGTTCGCAATATCAGTATAGTTATCGGCGACCGATCTTGTATTTATTAGGGATTGGATAGGCTAAGTTTTGGCCTATCCTGTACTTTGTAATCAGATAGGTTGTAGATGGTTGTTGTGTTCCTGTTTTACTTTGAATTTACGGGCCCATTAGGGTTTTTGGAAAGAGAGTTTATTGTTCTAAAAGTTTTTGGTTTATAGAATGGTTAGTATTATTATAATGTTGGTAAAATAAAATTCTATGAGCGATAAGACCGCCAGGCCTTAACGCTCATAGAATTTTATTTTTTTGCGTGATGTCACAGAACAAATCAAGAGTACATAATTGGTTATTGAGATGTTTTTATGGTGTTTCTATGATGGAGATAGTTACTTATGCTTCTAAAGGTGGTCGGGACTCTTAACACAAATACTGTAGCCCTATTTAAGGAAAGCAGTCTTGAGTCTACTTGTTCGAAGAAAAGAGATAAACGATAAACTACCTAGTTGAATTTAAAACAAAGGCTTATTGACTACCCGTATCTCTCTTTTAATCTGGACCGAGATTAGAGCATTTTCCCAAGTATAATTTGGATCCAATTCCAGTGTAAAAAAGCGGAAAATCAGCATTTTTCACGAAACCCCTTTGCGCTAGGATTTCTACCTTATTCTGTTCTTTCATTATTTCTCGTGTGGTTAGTGATTAACCTGGTGTCAGCATTTTTATGCTGCCCATCGGCCTTTGACTCGGCTTCACATGCCGTCGAGAAATATCTCACAGGCATTCTTTTGATTCCTGCCGGGTCCGCGGGAAAGTCTGAAAGGGATACCGTGGCCCTGACAACACACAGGCAACGGGTAGGTTTTAGTCAGTAAGAGTCTGACACACCCTCCCGCTCCGCCTAGAGCGGGAGAAGTTATTTGATAATTTCCCAACCAAAAAAAAGCGTTTCTTTTGATTACCTTCACTTGTTTTACCAAACAATATTTTTGTACCAATCATTTTGTGCGTAAACTCTTTTATATCCCATTTACGAAATCACGTCCATATTTCAAATTATGTTATAGGAAGGAAAATATATCTTCGATCTTGTTTTATTAGTAAATAAAATGCTGCTGTAGAAACAGAGGAAAACAAACATATTTTTAGGGACACATTTTCATGTTTATCCTTGATATTTTGAGATTGACATACTTTTATACGCATGTTTCTGTTTCCAAATGTGTGCCATTTGAATCTTAGTAACTCTTATTTTGTCGTAGGTGATACCTTCTGAATAAGGATAGGTATGTACAGATTATACAGCGTGTTTACCCGGAGGTTGGGGAAAAGCATCTTATAATTCTGTACCTTCTTAATTTCTGATGACCACTGAGCTGATTGATGACTTACTTAATATACTGATCTTTCATCAATTTACTTACTAGACGCGTAATCTTCTATACCTTCTATACTTTAATCTCCCATGTAATCTTTTATACCTTTATCAACTCATTGACTATCTCTTGTTGTGTTACAATACTCCGCTTTCAGCAGTCTTCCGGTTATTCTTCTCTCAAGTCGGTACGAACTATGAAAAAATATTCATGTCGTGGTAAAAATGTACCGAAGCTAGTCGGCAAGGTTGGTAGCGTTGCAGACTCTCCAACGTGCACCAGACGTACTCGAGTAGCGAATTGTCACTCGTTTTCATGCTCCCTAGACTGCCAACAGACGCGTGGAGTATATTTTAGTACCTATTCTGAATGCTTGGTGGAAATATTTTAAAATATTTAAATTTTAGCCTAGACATAACTGGCGAAATGTAGGTTTAGGACCTAAATCCTCATTTCGCCAGGTATGTCTAGGTTACCTAAACTTTAGATACTATAGCTGCATCTTTGCCAAACCCTTCGAGGATTATAGGCGTGATATTATGTGTTTATCCTAGACTAGCTTTTGTCCGCGGTTTTGCCCGCGTGGTTGTCAGAAAATATCCCACGGGAACGTACTACCGGGATTAAAAGTAGTAAATCCTATGTGTTAATCCACAAAAAATAAATTGTGTAGGTAACTAATAGACTAAGCGTAGGGCTGTTCGCTCACACAACGGATTTTTTCTTATTTTTAGCATTTCTATACCCGTCGTAACTTCTAAACGAAAGGTCCAATTCGAATAATTTAAAAAGGAATTTACATGTACATAATCAACCTTGATTATAAAAATTTTTGGATAAGGATTATCATGATACGAATGTCTTCGTGTTTCGATTGGATCCGTGTTTTAATTGACTAATTTGAACAAACAACGGTGACTTAACTATAAAAGTTAGATATACATATAGCCCAGCGAACGTTTTCGTGGATAATGATGAGTTCTAATGTAATATATGTATTTTATAGATCGTCCAAATTCAAAATTGATATCTTAAATTCCCTTTTCTACCAATTTGATGGTATACCCAAGAAGCTATGTAATAATAACAAAAATAAAGTCTTGATCTGGAGACTTTAATATCGATATTTTAAAAAATACGAAATTATCTACATAATCAGCCTATAATGTTCCCACTACTGGGACACAGGCCTCCTCTCTGTGAGAGGGAGTGGGCCGTAATCGAACACGCGGGCACAGTGCGGGTTGGTAGATGACACATGTCTTCGAATATTTGGTTCTCTGATATGCCGGTTTCCTCACGATGTTTTCCTTCACCGTTTTGAGAGCAGTGGTGATGAAATTATTTACACAAAGTAAAGCACCTGTCCGGGTTCGAACCTACGACCTACTACTTGTAAGTCGCGACCGTTACCACTTGGTCACCACTGCTCAAATCAATAAAAATATCTATGCAACTTGAAAATCTTCTTTATAATTATTATCGTATGAAACTACCAACCATTGCGATTAGATAGTGGTGTATCGACAATATAATACACAATATTAGCGCCAGCACTAGCAAGGTGATGCAATTGGCGATATCCGACCATACAGCTCAAATCATAAGATGTTCTGTTAAAAAAACTTGTACCGTTACACATTGATATACTTTCAGTCGAGGTTTTTGTCAAGAAAATATGCTTAAATTTAAGATAAGATAAGATAAGATAAGATATATTTATTTGCTCAAACATGTGTTTACATACAATAATATAAAAATGAATGTAAGATGATATTATATAATAATAATTGTTCTGACATGTTTGCCACATACTATGGCGTGCAAATGTTTTGAATTACAAAATTGTGTTCACCTTAAATAATTATTTTCAGTAACATTCATTTTAATTTAATTTAGCAAAATTATTAATAAATGTCAAAATTTTACATAGCAATATTAAAATAATAATAAAATATAACGTCATAGTTTAATACAAGTCTGTGAATTAAAGAAGTAATAAATAAAATTATAATGTCAAAATCTATGTCACAGTAAATTGTTCTGTCAGAAATTCATTAATGTTATAATATGCTTTGCCAGTTAAAAATGATTTTAGTCTTTTCTTCAATTGTACATTATTAAGCTCTCTCCAACTTTTAGGTAATTTATTATATATAATAGGAGCCATGCAGAAAACACTTTTGCGCATAAGTGCAGTCTTACTCTCATGAAGGCAGAGCTGATTTTGATCACGCCTGTTTCTGGGATATTTATCTGCCATCCGCGAAAATAGGTTGCAATTATTTCTAACGAACATTACTGTTTCTAGAATATAAAGGGAGGTCAGCGTCAATAATTTATAGCGTACAAAGTAGGGCTTACAACTGTCAGTGGTATTTAACTTGAACATGGCTCTGAGACATCTCTTTTGTGCTTTAAATGCATCTTCTTTGTCCGTCGAGTTACCCCAAAAGATAACCCCATATCTGAGAACAGATTCAGTTAACCCGTAGTATGCAGTTAATAAGGCATCTATGTTAACCTTTCGAGATAAGGTGTACAGGGCATATGCACTACTATTTATTCTTTTAGCCAGGGTATCCACGTGCGCCTTCCAATTTAAATTTCGATCTATCGTAACTCCTAAGAACTTGGTTGCATTAACTGTGTCGATTTTGATATTATTGTATGTTATGTCAAGATTGGGAAGAGTCAAAGCGCGCTGGCTAAAATTAATTATTACGGTTTTATTTAAATTTATTTTTAAATTATTATTGTCTAACCATTCTACAGTCTCTTTTATTGTATTATTTATATCCTCCTTATAAAGATCTCGTTGATTACATGGAATGGTTATCGTACTGTCATCAGCAAACAGTGTCACAGGATGTGTAATTGCCCTTGGAAAGTCATTGATGTATAATGTAAAGAGCTGTGGGCCTAGTATACTTCCTTGTGGGACGCCGTAGATAACGTTACGTTCCTCCGAAAGAAAGATTTCTTCTCTTTTGGTGCGTAGATTTATTCTAGTTATTTCCGTTATTTGTTTCCTATCGTGTAAGTACGATTTCAAGAGTTCAAGGACATTACCTCTTATGCCGTAAGTATCAAGCTTTTTTAGTAAAATATTATGTTGTACATAATCAAACGCCTGGGTCATGTCACAGAAAACCGCGCACACTGGACTGTTTTTGTCCATATTTGTCATAACCGTACGCAAAAAGTCATAAATGGCCAAGTTAATCGATTTGTGCTTCCTAAATCCTTTTTGTTCATAGCAAAGTATATTATTCGCTTCTAGATATAAATTGAGTTCTTTATAAATATATTTTTCAATTATTTTCGAGAAAATCGGTATCAATGAGATCGGTCTATAGTATTCCATTAACTCTCTATCTTGTTTTTTAAACAATGGCTTAATAACCGATTTCTTTAGGGCATCTGGAAAAATACCTTCGCTTATACACAAGTTTATAATATAACTTAACGGACGACAAATTTCTCCAGCTACTGCTTTCAGTATTTTAGTACAAATGCCATCGTAACCTACACTGTTTGTCTTATTAAGACCTGAAATGATTTTGAATATGTCGCTTGGCAAACTTGGCCTCATGAACATAGAGTTTTTTTCTACTTGTAATATGTTTTGTGACTCTGTCTCCCGAATTATTATTTGGCATAATTTTATCAATAAAATAATTATTAAATAAATTTGAAATACATTTAAGAATTCTTCTTTAAGAATTCTCTTCAAAGCCCGCTCTTAGTCCTTCAGGTGGACCATTGTGCGTGTCTCTTCAAAGCCTTAGTTTTAGTAATGTTTACAACTGTGCAAACCCAGATAATGCATTCAGTGAATTTAATAGCCTGTTTCTACGATCTTTGTTACCCCATAGTGAGAATTTAAAATAAATGCTCCAAAAGTCCGAAATGGATAACTAAAGGTATAAAACTATATTGTAAGGGCAATCGTGAAATGCTATGGCATAACATTTAATTTTTTAACAATAAAAAAATATTTTACACGAACACTAAACGTCTAAAACTAATTATCAAATTGACTAAAAACACAAAACAGCTACTTCATTAATAATGCTGACAACAAGGTTAAAGTAACTTGGAGAGTAATAAAATCAACTAAATCTAATTACCCAAAAGAACACCCTTCTAACATACTTACAGATACCACAGAACCAAATGAGATTGCCAAATTATTTAATCACTATTTGACTACTATTGATCAAGTTCAACTAATAAACAAAAATAACCACAACACCGGTTATATATCGGCATTAATCATTTTCAATTCAATTCAAACCCTAATTCCATGTTCTTAGCACCCACTATTCCACATGACATACATAACATTATTATAGCTCTAAAAACTACAAATAGTTCCTGCTATGACAATATTGTTACACATGTTATCAAAAACGTAGTTACTCAAATTTCACCAGTTCTTAGTTATGTAGTAAACTTTTGTATAGATAACGGCAAATTCCTTGAAGACTTAAAACTGTCTGTTATAAAACCTCTTCATAAAAAAAATGATCCACAAAATATGAATAGACTATTGCGCTCGTCCCAGTGTTTTCCAAAATCATTGAAATAGTTATTTATAGCCGTATAGTTTATTTACAGCTTTTATTCATTCTTAGAAAAAAACAATATCCTAGTAATAAAGAACAGGACGATTTTAGAAAGAATAAAAATATTAACATGGCTTTCTATGAATGAATAAATAAAATTATTTCAAATATGGACAAAACAGTTCCAGTTGCAGCGTTATTCATGGACACGACAAAGGTGTTTGATTTTGTAGATCACAGAATCTTTCTCATAAAATTAAGTAAACTTGGAATTAGGGGCAATTACATAGAATTAATTGAGTCGTACCTAGACAGCAGAAAACAAATAACTAAACTAAGCAAAAATATGATATAGAACTAAAACAGAACAAACCTACTTAACGAAACAATGATTTGTACATTACGGCGTACCGCATAGGAGTGTACTAATGGTTCTTTGTTATTCCTATGTTATTGAAACGATATTTCCAGAACCATAGAACACCCCATGGCTATTTGCCGATGACTGTACTACAATATTTATAGGAAAAAACTTAGAAAGATATGAAAATTAAATGAATAATAGTTTAGGCTTAATCATTCAATGGCTAACGGATAACAACTTAAAAAATAATTTTGGCAAAACTCACATCATTTATTTTAACCAGCGAACACATTCTATGAATATGAAAAATAAATATGAAGATACTAAGATTGCTAAAATATACAACACAAAATTTCTAGGGCTTTGGTTAGATCAGCATATGACATGGAAAACACACATTGAATATATACTAAAAACTGAATCAATATTGCTTTACACAATTTAAGCAAGATTGCCAATCGTAGCACCGTTCTTACCGCATACGTTTCCACCACACTGCGGTACGGCGTAATATTTTAGGGTAATTCATGGGATACGGAATTGGCCTTTAATGTCAAAAAAAGTGTCTTCGTGCAGTATGCATGATCCAAAACACTGACAGTTGCAAACCATTTTTTATTAATAAATAACCATAAACAATTTGAAACCCTATTCACTAAACGCCATCCAGGTGCTTAAGTCAAAACCCCATCAAACCGCCCTATTCTCAAAAAGCTTGAAAAGACTTAAACACTTAATAAAAAACACTCCATAGGTTCCTAATACAGAAAGCATATTAAATTATTAATTAATATTTAGAAGAAAAATAAAAACGTAATACCATCTTCTCAGACTTATTTATTACCTACTTCTTTAGTTAATAAGCTTAGTTAATATGATTGTTACCTTAATTTTCATTATTTTGTTTAAGGTTTATGTTTATTGCTAAAGATTTAAGCCTGTTACTGTATTTTTATATTTTTTTTTAGTTTTTTTATTATTATATAGGCAATACTACCTGTACACACACCTATTACCTACTGTGTAAGAAATGTTTGTACACCTTGCAGGGCAGCACATAGTGACACAATATTTTTATTTTATTACATCATATACCAACATTATACCTATGTGTACAAATAAATAAATTTAAATTTGAATTTGTATACATGCAGCAGTACATTATTTTATGTATCATCAATAGTTCTCGCACCTCACGCCACATAATGACTTTTATAGGCAAATTTTTGATACTTTAAGTTACATTATTTTAATTTTCGTAGGGATCTCTATTTTTATGAAAATAAAACATGGCTTATGTTACTCGCTGATAATGTAGCTTTCTATAAGTGAAAGTTTTTTTTAATCAGTAAAGCAGTTTGAGTTTATCCATTACAAACAAATAAAAAATCAAATCGTTTCTCTTTATAATCTTTCTAATATTTATATAAAAATCTCGTGTCACCGTGTTTGTGGTCGTATTCCTCCGAAACGGCTTTTATGAAATTTATGTATATTTGGTAGGTATGAGAATAAGTCGTAAAGTATATTTCATCCCGATATTCCCACGGAATCGAGATGTAGGTACGCGGGTGAAACCGCGGGGTTCAGCTACTATTATTATAGATATCCTACAACCTATTATGATGTGAAGTTGGGACGATTCTTAGGGCCTTATCATACTAGCGAGTTGCGAGCGAGTGGAAAACGTGACCACCACGAGTGCGCAACGTGTTTGGCACGTTTTCTCAATATTTTACACTCGCTTGTCTCGCTCTCTCTTGTACAATCACGTCAACCGCTCTCGTTCCGCAAACGCGGCGAACACGTTGCGCATTGTGCTAGTGTCATAAGGCCCTTTCTCATTCTCGCTTTAACGTCAGAATGGATTTGGATGGGCACATTAGTGTGTCTTAAATTTGATCAAGGTAATAGTCTTATACCTTGATTAAGTTTAAGACACATTTTATCCGGCTGCAAAAATACCGGGTACATTATTGTGACTTTTGAATTCACTGACATCGGTGAAGGAAAACATCGTGAGGAAACTTGGACGTATAGTTAATCTTCTACCTAGCCTTTTCGGGTAGGCTTCCAGTCTAACCGGATGACTGCCTATCTGACCTCCACAACCCATTTACTGTGTAATACGATACCACTGGTTGTCAGACTTTCGGGCTTCTTACGACCACAGCTGTCACAGATCTACAAATGACAGCCGGGGCTTAACGTGCTTTACGAGGCACGGAGGGGTCTTGGTATGTAAAGATGGTCACCCATTCATGGACCAACCGCGGCAAGCGTACCTTAACCTGATCGATCGAGCCGTGCGGCCGTTATTACTTGGCCACAAGCCGTGTACTTAATATAATTCGCCAACCCGTCTTGAGCAAGCATTTCATTTATTTATTCATAAACAATTCATATTGTGTTAAACAGCCAACATGCAATCTACATACAAATACAAAAAAAATACAAAATAAATCTATGAATTATTAATTATTACTTTGCTTTAAGCAATGTTCAAATAAAGTGTCAAACAGTTTCAAATCTAATGTCGTAAAGCGTGATGATCAATGCTTATGCCTTCTCTGTATGATAAGAGGCCTTTGCCCAGCAGTGGGACAGTATCAGGCTGGTAATATACATACCTACTCAATCATTTCACATTACATGTAGTCTTTTCCCTTAGACATGAGTGAAACCGCAGGCATGAGATAATACGTTCTTATTGGTTGTCTTAATTCCAATCAGTTCCAATATTACAACAGACATAAGCGCAATTCTCTGCTTTCAAAAGCCCATTTGAGCAGATTATTAGTTTACCAACGAGATCGCGTTGCAAAAGCCAACTAAGCCGTTGGTAGGGTGCGGGGCAGCACCAATAGCATCCTGTCTATGGTAGCAAGCAGGCTAAATTGTGCGTTTGTTAACCACTGCTGCAGGGTATCGGCTGGGCCTGTCATCTTGCAGCAGTGATGTCACATATTGGTGCCGATTCCCTTGTTCACAAACTAAACTAAATTTAAGTTCAGTGCATCTTTTTCTTTGTATTTCATTAATAAAAGGACAGAATAGAATCAGCGCTTGACGTAAATTGACGTAATTTTAGTAGGCAAGTTTTTAATCACGTCTAAACTTGTATAGAGTAGTGACAGGCGCTGATTCATTTGACAGGACTAAAATAAAATGCATCTTCTGTTCTCTTCTTAATGAAATACAAAGAAAAAGATGCACTGAACTTAAATTTAGTTTAGTTTGTCAACAAGGGAATCGGTACCATTGTTTGTGTTAATGTTTTGCTAACATAGTTTGTAAGTATTTTGTTACTAACACGTTGAGTCTTGTTACTTGAATTAAATTAATTATTATTATTAAATCGTTTAATCAGACCTCCATGCTTAATAATAAACTTTAAATGTTATGTTTTCCTGGTACCATAAGCATATGTGATTAAGAATAATATCTTGCTGAAGATGGCATTATTATTGAGTATCTTACTTATTTGAGCTTTTGCCCGTGGCTACGCTGGCTTCTTCCAAGGTCGGAAATTATGTCACGAAAACATCTAACCGGAATAAAAAATATCCTGTATCCTAACCTGGGTCTATCTTGCCAAATTTCATCGCAATCCGTTCAGCCATTAAGTAGTGAACAGGTAACAGGCAGATAGATAGGCAGAGAAGTTTAGCATTTATACATAATACTAGCTGTAGCCCGTGACTTCTTCTACGATCCAGGATGAATGTCCTTTTTCTGGTCATGGTCCACCCATGTGCCAAGTTTTATCCAAATCGGTTAAGCCGTTTTAGCGTGAAAGCGTAACAAAGAAACAAACTCACTTTAGAATTTATTATAATATTATAATAATGATAAGATTAAGTATGAACAGCCGGCTTTTAATCTAATCGGATGCAGCTGAATATTACATAGAGCGACTGCCTATCTGACCTCCACAACCCATACGATACCCCTTGGCAGACTGGTTGTCAGACTTTCGGGCTTCTGACGACCCGTAACCACTGCCAAAGATCCACGAATGCCAGCCGGGACCGGGGCTTAACGTGCTTTTCGAAACATATAGGGGTTTTGATATGTAAAGATGGTCACTTATACCCGGCCCAACCGCGGCAAGCGTAGCTTAACCGGATCAATCGAACCGTGCGGCTGATATTATTTAGATACAAGGTCGTCAACATTATCATAACTTCTGCTAAAAATATCCACTCCTGAACTTAGGTGTCTCTCCTATTTCGCCACATTTGAGCTCTTTGTGACGTAAACAATATTTTTATGCCTTAGATTATACAAGGTATCGTTTTGCATCCTTGTCAAATTCAGGGAGGTAACTATGCTAATGATTCTCAACACGAATCAATAATAAAATAAGTACTTAGGTTTTTTTTTCTAATTTTCGTAAATCGGCATGTCTGGGACACCCATGTTAAAACACGGCCCGTGTGATACCGCAGTGTAACTGCCCTTTTACACACACAATTTTTTTTTTTTGGATGGGAAATCATCAAATAACTTTTCCCGCTCTGGGTGGAGCGGGAGGGTGTGTTAGACTCTTACTGACTAAAACCCACCCGTATTCCTTCCGTTGCTTGTGTTGCGGGGGCCTCGGTGACCCATTAGTACCTTCCCGCGACCCCAGCAGGCATCGGCCCTAGTGGACCCCTACATTGTGCTGACGACATCTCTTTAGGCGCGCGTGGATTACGACGCGCCGTCGACCCGGGTCTGGTTCTTATCGGACGGTGAGCTACCCATTGCTCACCGTCCGCAAGCCCGCGCCTACGGTGGCCGGAAATCCGCCCGGGATTCCGGACGCCCAGGGAGTCTCCTGCGGCGGCTAGGGGCGAGAGGGCGCGAAACTTGCCTTTCCCTCAACCGTCCCGCCTCCTCCTTCGCGTGCACTACTGCTTCGCAGAAGGAGGCGACGGCTATCCATGCCCTCTCGCTCCGTACCATGGCCTGAACCAGGGCCGGACGCGAGAGATCTCTGCCGCCGATCGCCTCCACGAGGACACGGCGGTGCTCTGCCCAAGCCGGGCAGACCTCCACCGTATGCTCCACCGTGTCATCTATAATTTCAAACTTAAATAACAAAAAAAAACAAGTATGTATTAATTATTGAGCAGGTATCGTAATTTTATTTGATTATATATGTCTTTCATAGCAGCCTCCTGAAATTTGATGAGGATGCAAAACGACACCATGAAATAAGACAAACTCAAGCGATTTCACACTACTGAGTCACTCATACTTTAAAATAAATAAATAATAAATACATGGGTATGTATTTTGAGGCAACACAGACCCATAGAAAAATACCTTGACTAAAACATATATACATATTACTTTTTTTTGTATAACATAATACTTTTTTTGTAGAGCTGACTAGTTATTTATTTATTTCTTTTTTTACTAGTGTAAGTTGGGGTCTGCTTCCAGTCTATCCGGATACAGCTGTATACCTGTGTTGGACCTTTGATAAGGACTGATTGTCAGACCTTCCGGCTTCTGACTACCTGTAACGACTGCTTAAAGTCTAGTAATGATAGCTGGAATCTTAACTATAAATAAAACTGGGCATAAAACAGCTGGGTTACTTTGATTTCACTAATATTTAGTCAAAGAAAAGTATTTTTTTGCTTTAAATGCGGTAATACAAAAGGTGATAAATAAATATTCTCGTGCTAAAGTGCTAAAGTGCTAATTAATGCGTAATTAATGATAGCTGGAACCAAAGACAATGTTTATGTTCTTTCTTCATTTTTTATTAACTCAAGACAATGTTTATGTTCTTTCTCCAGAATTAGCTTACTAGTGACATTCATATTATTGTTTATTTTATTTGACTGTATAAGTCAATTTATTTATAATTTTATTTTCGTTTATTATTGACATAATCTTCTCATTACGATATGTATTGCGATATGTGGTTAGCTAGCGACGTCGATAACTGATTATATTATTCTTACAACCGGCAGCAAGTTCGTCATGCTCCCTTAGATGTCACTGCTTGCGGTAGCGTCGGGGGTCGGGTTGCCTCCTTCCCTCAAATATGGCGACGGGGGTAATGGCTGATTTTTGCGTTATGCTCGTGAACGGGTGCTGCTTGTGGTGACTGGTCGTCTTGCTGACTATTATTTTGTTTTGTTATTAGTAAATAATTGTTTATTTTACTTTGTCCTAGTTCATAATTTGTGTTACAGCTGTAGCTATATGTAAGCGGGCACGCCCGTTATGCTTGGAGGCTTTTATTTGGGCATTAAGTTCTGTTTACGTTTTCGGTGTTTTCCTTTTTTTTATTTTTTGTTGGTATAGTGGTGTGCTAGCTGACATATGGCTAATAATTTAATGTTTTGTGTTGCACGTAATGTAAATTATTTTGCGTACAATCCATTATATTATTTTGTATAGAATCCATTTTTTTTTCTCTAACTGAACAGACAGCTGTGCTGCTGGGGAGTTTGTTGACCACTTCTTCTGCCCAGCTAAAGCATTAGGAAGTGGTGAAGGGTGGGTGTTTTGGGGGACTGTCTTATGTAATTTTGACGTTCGAAAAGTGCTGATTCTCAGCCTAGTTTGAATAAATGACTTTTGATTTTGATTTAAAGGCTCAACGTGCTTTTCAAGGCACGAAAGAGCCCCTCTATGTAATGAATGGTCACATTGTTCGATCGAACCGTGCGGCAGTTACTTAGCCACGAGACTATTATGGAGGTTTAATTATTCTTATCAAAAACAAACAGAATTGATATTCCGGTCAAGACACGGACATTGAAATCAAGTGGGTCCCATAGGATTATGATATTCATAGATATACATGTATTTTAGCATTCCCATCTCCATTTGAATAAGTATTTTATTTTGTTAGGATTCAATTTAGTATCCTCGTATTTATTCGAAGGAAATCCCTACAGATTTAGAAGGGAGCTGAAAGATATTCTGATGTTAAATGCTGAATATATTTCTGTATAATAGCTAGTGGCCCAGATAGTTTTACGTTTTGACAATACATCGAGAATTCTATTTTGTTTATTAATATGTAAGTTAAGTGTTAATAAACATAAACCTTCTGGAATACATTTTCTAAATGATGGCCCAACCCGCATCAAAATCCGTTGCGTAGTTTAGAAGAACGACAAGGCCAGACAGATACAAAAAAGCGACTTATTATGTACACAACATGTCCCGGAATTAACGCATATCACCAACCACCGCAATTAGATATGTTATGTATAATCATGTTTTTTCAAAAATGAACTATAAACAGCTACAATATAAAGTATTTAAAAAGACACATAACATTTGAACAATATTGTAGCCCGCAACGCTGTTCCCAGATTAACTGTGGGATATAATATTAATTAAACGCTAGGTTAATATAATAATATTAAAAACTAAACTTACTTAACTATCATGTCCATCTATATTTTCACACATAAATCAAGAGAACGAAATTAGTTGAAAATAAATTAGTTGAAATTAGTCGAAATTGTAGGAGAAAATTGTTTTCATATCACTAATCTATGCGCGCACACAGTCGCATAAGTACTCGTATAAGGGTTTAGATAGCAAAGTAGATACGTCATCCATTTTTGTTTGTTTTCACTGTAGCAAAATTACATAAACACATGACAGAAACCGATTTAATAAACAATTCTGAACAAAATACTTTCATATAGTGCAGTAATTCAGTTATATTATAAATATACATAGAATATTATGGAGATAAAAGCATATTTCATATTAACTTTGACGAGTTTGGTCTTGGACCTATTGCTACACTCTTGTGGTTTTTAGAGTACGCCACGGCTTATTAAAAATTTTCAATTGTTTTTATCTATTTATTAGGGACACTTTTAACGTGCACGTTTATCTACGTTGTTCTCACATGTATAATATCAACATGAATGATGTAACCAATATTTTTGTACCAATATTTTAATTTAAAAGAGTTTACGTGGAGTTTCTTGCCCGTTCTTCTTCATAGGAACCGACTACGCTTTGGGCAACTATCTTCATTTATCTAACTAACCGACCCCTTGACAATTCAAAAGTGCATTTGCAAGTGTATTTGGTTTATTTGAAATTTCATGGATGGCGAAAGGCCAGATAATATGCACAATCTCAATCAAACGAGAAATATTTGCATCCTTTTCTCGCGTCCATGGTTCCAAAGTATACAAATACATACATATGTTTGACCAGGGATTCTCAGAGAAGTTTACAGATGAGCAATGACGATCTCGACCACGTCAAAAGTGTTGTTAGTAGCCTAATAACAACTATTTTGACTGTCTTACCTATTTGTCAGGCATGATGGACATGTGCTTAAAATTAATAGCCATTCTATCTAGGAGTCTGTATTTTCACACTTTCAGTCTCTGTTCTCTCCCATGACAACACACTTCCGTTGTCTAATAGTACCTCATTAAATGAAACGGATAAATAAAACTTGTCATAAAAACTGCTGGGTTACTATGATTTCACAAATATTTAGTCAAAACAAAGTTTTTTTTTTTGCTTTAAATGCGGTAATACAAAAGGTGATAAATAAATATTTTTGTGTGATGACACATTACGCCATGTTATGGCATGCAAATATTAATGTGTAGGTAAGGTGCTGATTTATTACAATTGAAAATAATTACTAAACATTACACATGACATAAGTAAGTAGGTCACGGTTAAAGTTAATTAGAGGTCATCCATTCATCTGTACCCAAGAGTCCTGGGGTATCAGATCAAACACTTAAAACTATTTTGAAAAGATCAAGGTTAATTAGAGGTCATTCATTAATCTGTACTCAAGAATCCCGGTGGGTGATGACATAAGGGTTTCACCTTGTGAAAATTTCATTATTTTTGACCTAGGACGTCCCGTTTACGAGATATTTGCTAAAAACACAAAAGTAGATTCCTTTGGCCCTGTTGTTAAAAAACTTCGGTTAAAAGACGCGGCAACAAAATTATAGATTAGTTTTCGCACGGTATAAAAATGGACTACTTAAGTCACGGAGAAGCGTGGCTAAAGTACGGGTTTAGGTCACATAGTGCTATAAAATTATTTATAGCATACAAATCATCAATTTACACCACATAAAGTATAGTTAAAAAGACGCATTTAAAACAACATAAAAAAAAAACAACAGAACAAAATGATATCCACAATTACAGATTGTATTATTATAATCTACTCATAAGTTTAATCTAAAATGCATTCCTGTGTAACGACAAGAAATTTTGTTTTTAATTAAATCCACCTGTTGAATAAAAACTATGTGAAAAGAGTATTTTTTTAGAAACGCTGTGGACATTGATTGTGTACCTACTTTGGTCTGTACAAAACATGTTCTAATAACTTTTTTACAACTATTCCAGCGTTGCCACCAATCGCACCCGTACTGAAGGCAGACAAGGATCGTTACCAGCCTGGTGAAGTGCTGCAAGCAAACTGCACATCTTCACCTGCAAGGCCTGCTGCCAACCTCACTATCTACATCAATGAGGAGCCGGTAAGTACCTTCATTATTATTATATTTCAAAATACTACCCTGATGGGCTGCTAAAATGACTGACTAATCGACTGTGGTAAATAAAGTGGAATCTCGATTTATAGGTGGGTTGATTTTTGGTACGGGCAGGTACCCCAAGTGTTGTAACTACAGGGAAATGTTCTTATGATAATAATCATTGCCTAATACAACTCTCATTTTTCGACGCCCTATTTTAGTTTGTGTATAGTTTTAGTTATTTTTATTAATTAATTAGGTATATTTGATTTTTATGTACGAATCAATATTAATAAATATACAGTATTGACCTATTTAATATCAAATAACCTTAGAGAAGAAATACATCTTTCTAAATTAGATTTGTTCTCCAATGTCATGATTTCATGAGAAAGTCATTCAATGCAACAGATCTAACTTAGAGAGATGTATTATTGATTGTAATGATTATAATTCTGTAAATACATATCTCGTGAATGATATTTTGATCAAGATTGACACTGACCTGCAAATAGAAAAAAAACTTAACAAAATTTTAATTACGTGGGCTACTGTCCTTAACGTTTTAGTAATTGCTAACTGCATTCACAGATTTTGAAAAAATGGTATAGTCAGCTAGAAAACCGTCAATACTCACATTTTATTTTTATGTAGCTAATTGATGCAGTTTCGGATAAGGATTAAAATAATATTCTGGACCAATAGAAGCCTCCATTTGTTCTCTATCTTGACAAAAATAACTAGCTACACTATTGGCGAGTGTTAAGGATGAGTTTTATGTTATAGTAATATGTTATTTGACTTAACACTGACGCAAGTCGCGGAAAGAAGCTAGTACAAAATTAAACCAAATATAAATTATTTTTAGATAGTTCTAATTGTAATTGGAATTGTGGACAGCCTTTTAGAACAGTTAAGGCCTAGCCCGCACTAAGAAATCTCACCGCGCGATGTATATTCGCGCGATTTATTTTAAGTGTACGGAATTGCAACTAACGCGAATAAAATTCCTAGCGGTTTTTGTTAATTCTATGCAGATCCTCAGACGCAGCATGTCTACAATGGCCAACAGAACTAACAAAATGTATTAATTTATTTATAAATTTCCTCCCACGCCTACCTTAATAACTCTATTTCACATCAAACTTGACCCATAGGGAAGGTCTCCTATGTATAGCGGTGTACTACTGAGAGGTGAGCGCCCTTTCGCGATTTTTATTTCGCAATGCGTGAATCTACATACAACCCCATTTAACCCCATACTTCGCGAAATATCCGCGCGAATTAAAATCGCACTCCACCGCGCCGTGCTTGTATCAAACCACATCTTTTTTTTTATCGCACGAATTTTAAATCACTAGTGCGTGTAGCTTCTTAAGATTTCATGTGTTACAGAATTGCGATAGTAATTTCGCGCGAATAATATTCGCAGTGCGGGCTAGGCCTTAACCTTCAAACGAGTGGACACGGACAAACTATATTAACCTAAAATATTTTCTGCTATTCTCTTCAAAGAAATTCTAAAACACTTTTCACCGAAAAAAGTTTCATTTTATACGATTTTAATGGTTATAAACGACCTAATTTGTAAATGTTAAAGTTTTGTAATTAGATTACTTTGTAGGCCACCTGTAACTTAGACACTTGTTACTTATTTCAACAAGGCTTGTAAAAGCAGATGGCTCTTTTTAATGTAATATTTCTCATTAATCATTTTTATTACTTATTTATGTTAAGTTTTTGTTTTTGACACTCTTTTATCTTTGGTTATACTAACAGTGTAAGCAAAATATATATATTGCGTTTCTATTCTCACTTGGCCCGCTTCAATTCTTTATTTTAGATACATTATATAAAACATTGTAATTATTGACTGCATTCCTGTTTTTGATGTTCTTCTCTTTTGGTTGGAATTTGGAGTGGGTAGATTTTTCTATTTATTTCTTAAACACTTTCTTGTACACCACTTAATAGTCTATTGGGTGGTCTTATCGCACAAGGCAATTTCTTACAGGTAACATTTGGATGAACTGAAATTAAGTGTAGCATAATCAGCCTATAATGTCCCCACTGCTGGGACACAGGCCACCTCTCTTCAAGAGTAGGAAGTAGGCTTCCAATCCGGCACAAACCTCACCTACAAATCCTCAATCCGGTCATTTGGAAAAATTATAAAGCGTCAATGTTAAGTGCAGGACATCAAATAACTTGAATTCAGTTGAATTCACTCTGCATAATCAGCCTATAATGTTTCCACTGCCGGGACACAGGCCTCCTCACTTGTAGAGGGAGTAGGTTGCCATCTACCACGCAGGCCCAGTGCGGGTTGCTAGATGTCACATGTCTTCGAGTTATTGGTTCTAGGACATGTCAGTTTCCTCACGATGTTTTCCGTCACAGTTTTTGAGAGCAGAGGTGAAATAATTTACACAAAGGAAAGTGGTAAATGATAAATGATTTTATTTCTGTAAGTAGGTCTTTACAAACACTTTTACACGTCAAACATATTTTTTTAAACTAGATGAGGTCGGCGTTTCCTATTTGACTACTCTGAGAATTAAGGCCGAACAAACTCAGAGGTCATAGTCTCTTTTAAAGTCCAGACATAATCTTGGTCAGATCATGTGAAGACCATTTCGATTGGTGTCTGAAATGGTCTTTTGATGAAAGAACCACACAGATTGAGTGGACCTGTCCAGTCAGTGCATGCATTTGTCTCAACTCAGAACTAAAGGAGCTCAACGATTCAACGAACAATACCAAAGAAAAGACATTTGGGTAGGCCGCATAAAGTACTCAAACTGCCAGACCATCATTAAAAATAACTAAGAGACAAAAAAAAAAAAACAAACAATCACCCACATAGTCCTCACATTCCTAATAATTAAAATAATATAATATAATATTATATCATACATAGTAAATATTCATGTAATTTTTTATATACAATGTTATATAGAATAAGAAAATATAAATAGCTAGCAAAATAAAAAGAGTAAAAAAACAACATTCACTGTAAGTTTATTGGAGCAGCTCAATCCCAAGCCTTTTTGTCCTCAATATAATCTTTAACAGTATAAAAGGCTTTCAGGCACAGTTTCTGTTTCATAAAAAAATTGAATTTATTAAGGCTTAGTTCTTGAATGTGGCTAGGAAGTTTATTATAAAAACGTATACATTGGCATCTAAACGAGCTGCCTATTTTTTGAGCCTGGTTGTAGGAACAACAAATTTGTGTTTGTTCCTAGTATTTATATTATGGATATCACTGTATTTTTTAAACAAATTAATATTTTTATGTGCGTACAAAAGATTTTCATAAATACACTGAGAAGCTACGGTCATTATATTAATCTCTTTAAATTTGTCTCTGAGGGAGTATATGGGACTTAATTTATAAATTGAACGGATTACCCTTTTTTGTAAAACAAAAATTGTCTGAATATCGGCGGTATTTCCCCATAACAGAATACCGTACGACATTACGCTATGAAAATAACTAAAGAAAATAACTAAAACGACCTGTGTCTAAATCCGTTAAATCACGAATTTTTCTAACGGCGTAAGTGGTTGCCTGGGTTCAAACCCACGACCTATAATTTGTAAGTCAGGGCCGTTAGCACTGGGCCACCATTACACTACTTAACTGGTAAATAAAGATTGTATAATAATAGGCAAGTTGACCGTAAGATTTTTTTTTCAAGATTTCTGTTTACCACTTTGTCGGTATGATCAACATGTCACATCAAATTACAGCTTTCTAGTACTAAGAGTCTCTGATCTCAGCCGTGGACAGACAGACACACTGACAGACCGACATGGTGAAACTATAAGGGATTACGAAACCCTAAAAAGGAACTACACTATTTGGTAGAGTGTCTCTCTCGCACGTGGCAGTGTTCATTTGATCAAGGACAGCTAATGAGACACAATTGATTTTCTATTGTTTTTACACCGAATCGGTGTCGCGCGGGGCAACAGGTTAAGGGGACTACAGGACCTAAACGCAAATTATGTAAGTTTTATAATGCCTAAAAGTATAAGATCCGCTGCAGTAAACAAAATCAGAAATATATATGATATTCTTCAGAATATATGCTAGGTAGACAGTGTGTTGAAAACATAATACAACTAATTTGATATGATAGAAAAAATCACGAAGATACCTCTAAAAATGTCTTTTAACGATTAAAAACCATACTAATATAGGTACATGCAATCATTCTGGTTTTTTGTCAGATTATTCTGCAAGTAACATATTAGCATAATACTGTTTTATTTTTTTTATACAATCTATAGCTTTTTTGTAAATCGATAATTGCTTCATATTTTGCAATAAATTACCAGCGTTCTGTCATCGCGCTTCTCTTTCTTTTCTATGCAGTCCGACAGTGACCGCGCTTTAGGTGTTGTCGGCCTCTTAATAATAATCTACTAAATTAGTAGGATTCATTCATATTTTGTGTAGGCACATTAAAAATTTGGAAATGGAAATCGCTTACCTACGGCTTAAAAGTAAACATTAACACAAATTCATATTTATCTACTTTGAATATTATTTCTTCCATATTTAAAAACGTTGTTAACTAAGATTATCGAATTTTATACGAGTACTATTCCGACAGAATCCCTAAATAAAGTTTGTGTGCGAGCAACACAGTAAAATAAAAAGAATGCTTGAAGTGCGCATGAGGAATGCGTTTTGGCAATCAACATTAAATAACGATATAAAATATTTAATTATAAATGGATTGTAAAAAATATTTAAGGGTGTGGTACAGACCATCAAATTGAACAACTCCATGGGACCAAAATCGTAATCAAGAAAAAAATTATTAAACGTCTCATACAATTAACGTAGATATAGATCGAGAGCGCAGGGCGCTAGCGGTGAGAGCCAACATGATGATACACAGGTTCACTCGTTGTAGTATTGCGGTAAAGATTACGCTGTTTAAAGCGTATTGCAAATCGTTTTACACGAGCAGCCTGTGGGTAAGGCATACTGAGAGATCGCTAGACGCCCTGCGTATTCAATATAATAATTGCTTCAGGATGCCGTTGGCACTGCCGCGTTAATGTAGTGCGTCCGGTAGGTTCGTATTTGAGTATACCGATAATGTTTTACGCCATAGTGCGCAAAAAAATACAAAAAAAACTGTTAAAGTTTATGTTAAAATTTCGTTAAAATATTCATATTTTGAAAAAAATAAATCACAAACAAAATTTACTAATTGGTTTCTCAAAACCGATCAAAGTGTCAATTAGCCTATTAGAGATATTTAAAACAAAAGGTTGAGCTAACTAATTCACTTTTAATTTTGCCCGTAATTCTGTTAATATTGCCTTAAACATCGCCATATTATACTATTACTAATCCGGTGATAAGTAGCCGAAGAGTACTGCATAATATACAAAAAACCCTTACTAACACTAATATCCGTCTCATTCCAGCTCCGTTCAACAGAAACAAGCCTCCATCCCTCAGAGAGTGGACTCCTCTGGACCAGCGTCAAGGCTGACGTAAAGGTGACGCCAGAGCTGTTCCTCAGCGGACGACTGAGGGTCGCCTGCCTGTCCACAGTTTATGACGTGTACAAGAGCTCAGCCAATCTGGACTTCTTCACGCCAGATACGGATCCAAGACCTGAGAGGAGTAAGTTTCATTTCATTGACAGTTAAGGATTCACCCCCACCTAGCGCCTTCCACTACTCCATACAAGTTTAGACGTGATTAAAAACTTGCCTACTAAAATTACGTCAAGCGCTGATTAATTTGACAGGACTAAACTAAAATTTATCTTCTGTCCTTTTCTTAATGAAATAGAAAGAAAAAGATGCACTGAACTTAAATTTAGTTTAGTTTGTGAACAAGGGAATTGGCACCATTGTCTGTCAATCTGCATTATAATCTATAGAATTTTGGTATCGCAAGAAACCAATAACCTGAAATATGGTGTCACTTTTGTTTGTCCCCCGCCTGCGATACCAAAATTATATAGATTATAATGCTTGTTTTTCTCTTTTCAGTTATGTGTTTTTGCAGACGGTATTTTTTTTTTGTTTTTAAATAATTTGTTTTATTTATATTTTGTTCTGTAATTCGAAAATCCTAGGTAATGTTATTGCAAATTTACATTCAAAATGTGCGTAATTAAAAACTCTGGCTGAAAATTGTTTTGATACATAGCTTAATTTATTTTTAAACAATTTTGATTTGGTTTGGCGCTCTTACGTTGTTTTATTTTGGTTGCGGCGCATTGTTGCGCACTCTTTTTTCGCATGTGGAAGTAATTGACTTTGTAACTTTCTTAAAGCCACCCAGTTAGCTATGATTTATTTTTAGGGGTCTCGGTATGTAATAATGGTCGCCCTTGGATCAACCCCGGCAAGCGTAGCTTAACCTGATGGATCGATCCTGTCGGCTGTTATTACTTAGCCACGAGTTCCGCATACTGTAACAGTACTAACCATTTTTTTTCACTCTAATTCCAGTCACCCACAACAGTGCATCCAAGTGCTTCCAGAGTTGGGTCCTTCTGTTCCTGCTATTTCTTCTACCAGTAGCGATGGGCCAAGATTACTTCGTATCCACGTTCGACTACGAAGACTATGAAGAGAAATATAAAGACACCGTTGCATTTGCGTCACTAGTGGGCGGTTGAAAGTAAAGGGACTTTTAAAAATACGAATTTAGTGTGATAAATAATTTTAAGCACGATACTTAATTAAGCATTACACTGTTTTTGTAAGAATTCGCTTTGGGGATAATTGTAATTTTGTTTTTGTTGTTTATAGTTTTTACTTTGAACTCAAAGACTGGCCCCGTGTTCTTATATAAGCGATCGTCACTTTCATTTTGTTCGGCGAACACGGAACGCGTCATTATGTCGACGAGTGACGAATGATCGCAACGATTGTTTATATTAGGACACCTGAATGAAAGAAAAGTTTTCAACAATATATCTAACATTGTGGCAGAATTGAAATATTATATATAATGAATATGAAATGGGTAATGATAACAACGTGTTGAGTTCAACTTAAAACGAAAACGTAAAAAAAAATATTGTTAATAATTAATCGGTTACCTTGTTTTAGAAGAAAATGTTAAATATTAAAGCTTGATCTAAATGATCAGGTCAAAGTAAATGGTCCATCAGAGATGATCGTGATAGTTGCTGACGGAAAGCTATCACATCCCTAAAATCTTTATTTTTAGCTAAATCATACCTACGATATAATTATTTTAATATCCTATATTCGATCTTGAAGAAAACAATACTTTTATACTTCATAGGCGCGCGCAAGTGCTAGTCACCGCCTTTTTTTTGGGTGGTAAATCATCACATAACTTCTCCCGCTCTGGGCGGAGCGGGAGGGTGTGTCAGACTCTTACTGACTAAAACCCACCCGTGTTCCTGCCGTTGCCTGTGTTGCCAGGGGCCTCGGTATCCCTTTCGGACTTTCCCGCGACCCTGGTATTATATTAGGTTTGTCATACAGTAAGAGGTCAGCTTATATATGTATTGGAAATGTGTAGTTTGTAGACGGGAGGAGGCCCCATTAACAAGATTGGCTGACTGAGTTAGCTTTACCATTGTCAACCTTCGCCACCTCACCGTTCATATACCTCAGGACGTGAATAGCACTTGCGCGCGGACCATATCTAAAAGTTGTCCCATTCTCTGGTGTCGAAAGAAACTATTTACTTCACTTCACCATGTAGATCATGCTCTAACAATCTTCTATGCAGTTTCAATATAAGATTATTTTTATTCTCACTCAGTTTTTATTTGCTTTGCACCGTCTGTAAATTATTTCCTGAAATGGGGATTTGCTTTCATTCAATTTATTGTTATAACTTTGTACATTCCATTTTCTATGTAATAAATAATATTCCACACTGTTATTACTAATAAGTCTTCTTGTAAATAATGCTGTCTTTCTAATGTACACAGTTATAAGATATTGTGATAACGTAAGGGCTGCTACGCCCCGTAGCGTAAGTGTAACTGGGAAAATTAAATTTTCATAGTACTTAAATGTATGTACAGTTTCTGATAAAATATATGGAATTATATTTTATTTTGTTTGTCGAAAGGAAACTACTCTGGTGTATGGTTGGCACGGCGTTGATCAGTTCGACATTTTACTGTCTAATTTTGGGATCATATGGCAGTTTCATACTGCATTTGTTTTTAATCGTATGAACAGCGGAATACTGATATTTCTCCGTAAAATGTCGTACAGTACTGCAATTCTAAGACATGGTTTAATATGATGGTGGTTTTTACATCAAATACCTACACCTGAAACTGACTGCCTTGTTCACCAGAATTTAAATCAACTGAATAGATATTTAATTAGATAAATAACATTCATAATCAGCCTATAATGTTCCCACTGGGTACCGCTGGGCCCACTGCTGTGTCACAGGCCTCCTTTCCGTGAGAGGGAGTCGGCCGTACCGTAATCAACCACGCGGGCCCAGTGCGGGTTCGGGTTTTCCAATGTTTGGTTCCAGGACATGCCGGTTTCCTCAAGATGTTTTCCTTCACCATTTTGAAAGCAGTGGTGATGAAATAATTTACACAAATTATAGCGCCTGCCTGGGTTCGAACGGTGGTAATGGTCGCAACTTACGAGTTGTAGGTCGTAACGTACGTGACGTATTTAATTAATAACGTCTTATTTGAATGCAGAACTTAGTTGTTTTTTATTTTCGATTACTCAACTCAATTTTGAATAAATACATAATTGCTTCATATTTTGCAATAAACAAGCATTGTGTCATCGCGCTTCTCTTTTCTATGCAGTCTGACAGTGACCGCGGTTTAGCTGTTGTCAGCGTCTTAAATACCTAGCGAGTTAACTCCATTGACGTCTATATAAGTGACACTTCACAATGAAAAAATATCTCTTCTGGACTGACCGTTTGATACAATAATTGAACTTTACTCATTACTACAGCCATTCGATGAAATCATTTTGTAATACACCACTCGGTAATTCTTGTTCTTACTTATTTAATGCCTATAATTACAGTCAAACTTATCAGATTAAGGCTGCCTACCCAATATCCATTTGATCAGTGCAAGTAAGCACAGAAGAACATGGTAGTAGGGTGGAAAAGTGTATGTGTAGTGAAGGGATGATGTGAAATTGAAAAACGTTACGTGACGTGACGTGATCCTGACTCTGATCTCTAGGTCAGATCTAGTGTTATTACACTAGAGCTGACCTAGAGATCGTTATTTCTTGAACTTTTCAATAACAGCTCGGAGTCTAGATTTCAGACCAGTTAGCCAGTGATAATAGACTCGCCCCTATAACATTACTGGCAAAATATGGGTGTACTTATAGGCACACCTCTGCCAATCATTTTGAGAAATACAGACGTGGTGGAATTGTATGCCGATTGGTTAATGTTTTCTAGCTCTGCTAAATTCTCCGCTCAAATGGGCAGACAGAAAGTCTTGTGAACGACAAGGCCTACTAAATATCTGTGTATTTTCTTACAAAAAGCCTAAAACTATTTAGGTATCTCTTTCCCAAAGTAAATCTGAGGGCAGAAAGCGTTTAGTGTAAAACGTTTAAACAAGACTTTATTTTTAACATATGAACCTAACCAATAGGACATACGAATATTATCATAAGTTAATATTAACATCGAAATAAATAACTATAAATAGATAATATTATACAATTTGTAAATATTGATCAATCAAAGCAGTGACAGTGCGTCACCAAAACATACCCGTGTATGTTTTGGTGACTTATTTTGGGTGTACGTACAGTCATCACTAAACGTCGATTAACACTTCTATTTTTTTACGTCTTATTGCATAATCAACTTATAATGTTTCCACTGCTGGGAGACAGGCCTCCTCTCTATCAGAGGGAGTGTAGTGTAAACCACCACGCAGCCCAGTGCTGGGCCGTTTTTACATCTTATTAATTGAACTAAATATATAATTAAAACCAGAACAGAAGTAAAATTAAAAGAATGGTTAATTCGTAGTTATTGAAAAAAAAACAAAAGAATTATTAATTCGAAGTTATTGAAAAAAACAAAAGAATTATTAATTCGAAGTTATTGAAAAAAACAAAAGAATTATTAATTCGAAATTATTAAAAAAAAACAAAAGAATTATTAATTAGAATGCTGAAATACAATGTATCAATTGTGTTAATTTAGATGATGTTTGAAAATAGAAGTGTTAACCGAATTTTGTTGCTCAATCAATCTGCCTTTCCCCGACTATGTTGGGGTCGGCTTCCTGTCTAACCGAATGTGTTGATGTGATGTTTACCTTACCTATATATTTAATCAGTATTGATAGTCCAACTTGTTTTTCCACTGCAAAACTGGATACCCCTATTCATCCTATCCAAGTAGCTCCTTTTTTGTGGCACTGGAACCATGATTTTAATACTTCCACTTCTGTTTGAATTTACTTGAAGGTAGCGCAAACAATAATCAGCCTATAACGTTTCCCACTGCTGGGCTATAAGCCTCCTCTCTTTAAGAGCCAGTGTCTTAATTTTTTTTGGTTCTAGGACATGCCGGTTTCCTCACGATGTTTTTCTTTACCGTTTCGAGAGTAGTGGTGATAAAATTATTTATACAAATTAGAGCGCCTGCTTGGGTTCGATCCCAAAACCTACAACTCAAAAGTCGAGGCCGTTACTACTTTAAAATATCATTGGTTATATGATCTTTTCATCCACTTCTGTTGTCTGTTCCGGTATTAGATTTATTTTATTCCTATTAATGTCAGTTCGATAATATTTATCCTTGATCTGCCTTATACCTACCGTCGACTTCGTTAATGATTTAGCGCCTAAAGATTCATCATTCAGTCGAAATACGTCCAATGCTGGACACAGGCCTCCCCCAAGCACCGCCACTCCGAACGGTTTTGTGCTTCCCGTACCACAAGGTCATCGGTCCACATTGTGGGACGCCCTCCAACGCTACGTCTTCGGGTACGCGGTCGCCACTCCAGAACCTTTCGGCCCCATCGGCCATCTGTTCTGCGAACTATGGGGCTGCTCACTGCCACTTAAGTTTGGCAATTCTACGGTCTATGTCAGTTACCCTAAGGTCCTAAGATTGCACGTCATAAAACGAGAAGATTTATGTGACAGGTTGTGTCAACTAAGTGAACATTGTTGTCAAAAATGATAAAGCAATTACAAGATTGACTATACTTAAAACTTTATTGATTTGATGCTAATCATTGCGTAATGTGGAGGCATTACGCCATGTTCGTATGTATAGACCTCTACTTAATTTTCTCTCTCTTATTAATTTTGATATTGTTACTCACTGCTTCTTGCAAGATTAATTCATAGGTAATCCTAATTATTATTCTAATAATTTTACCAATAAATGTAACACAAAGCACGAACTGTTTAATAATTTAAAATTGTTGATAATTTGTCCAAAGATTTATTACATAAATCAATGAAAATTGTAAATAAAGAATAATTTTTAGAAAATAATTTGAAAGTGTTTTTATTTTTTATAGCATCAAATAGGTGTTTCCACTTCCCGCTATGTCAATTCTTGCTATGTCAACTCTTAAATTTTGTTTTGGTTTGGCAAAGTGCATGATGCATCGTCTTTTGTTTCACCTTGACACCGACTGCCCATAGAGTACAGTCAAACACAAATAAAAATTAAATACGGCAAAGTAACTTTGCCCATCCCCTCTCTACCTCTCTATCATCTCTACCTCAATCTACCAAAAGACTACTTCTTGGTGCTGCAAGCTACTGAAATGGCGTATGTGAACTCGGCAAAAAGTACAGGGCTTTTTTTTTTTTGGATGGGAAATCATCAAATAACTTCTCCCGCTCTGGCCGGAGCGGGGGGGTGTGTCAGACTCTTACTGACTAAAACCTACCCGTATTCCTTCCGTTGTCTGTGTTGCGGGGGCCTCGGTGACCCACCGACCGAACCTTACCGTACCTTACAGTACCTTACACACAAAAAAAAAGTACAAGGCTAGCATGAGTTCAAGGTGGTATTTATTCTAACAGTTTTGGGTAGGTACCTAGTATTTATACTACTTAAGTAATATGAGCAGAAAAACTTTTCAAAAACATTCTTTAGAGGTCTCTTCTGTATTCATGATGGTAGGTATTCTGTTCAAAACACGCTGTGCAGCAGTTCTGAGCAGTCGTTCCAAAATCATGCATTAGATACCCAACTTTAATTCTTTGCTCTGATGTTACGAATTAAAATACATACATACACACCGTTCAATCGTCGTACTCAAGTGATCTTTCTAAAGTGAACAAATAACAATATCTAATAAAAATAATTTTAATAAGCATTTGTGAAACATGCAATAATGTCACAATGTTACACCTAATGTAGGTACAAGTAAACGTGAAGGTGCTCCCTCAACGGGAGCATTCGCCTGCAAAGTCAATGTACCTACGTGACAATGTACATTTATTTCAAATAGGCACATGAAAGGCACTTTTGAACGTCAAAATTTATAGAAAAATAGAACGGTACCCTTTTTTTGTAGGTAGGAAATTATCAATTAACTTCTCCCGCTCTGAGCGGAGCGGGAGGGTGTGTCAGACTCTTACTGACTAAATCCCACCCGTATTCCTTCCGTTGCCTGTGTTGCCAGGGGCCTCGGTGACCCATTAAGAACTGTACCCTAATTGCGTACCTATCGTACTATCAGTCACAATTCAAATGATTTTGAAGTATATTGCTAATCTGTTGATATATATTCGAAAAATTTCTCTGCTCAACAACGTAGATTGCGCAATGATTGTTGTTGAACTGTCAAAATGAAACTCATTGCTTCTGATAGTCTGTTACACAATCACCCCGCGTATTCTAATTACTAAGAACCTGTACTTATACAGGTTTTTACCCAAGTTCCCAAATAGTCAGGTTTAAAATTATAGTTATCATAAGGCTAAGGCAGGTCTTTCATTTATAGAAGTCAAAATGTTCGTTAAAAATGCATATTCGAAATGATAAATAATATTCTTATTTATTTATTTATTTATCTAACAGTTTATGTACACACATATAAACAGACAAGAAGAAAGGAACAGAAAAATACGTACAAAGGTGCTTATTTCTAATGAAATCTCTTCCAGCATACCTGCGATAGGACAGTAGACATAGAGATGTAGACAACGTGTGTAAGGTAAAAGAGAAAACAAAATACATAAAAACAAAATAAAACTATTCACTAATTTAATTATACAATAAGAGTATATACTTACATAAATACATACCTACTTCTAAAATAAATATCACTAAAATACTTATACAGGGTTACTGGTAACTCGACGTATTCCTTGCAGGACGTCATAGTAGGGTTAAAATGCAACAAATTAAGCCACCAAATGTTCTACCGAAATTCAGTAGTTTTTGAATTAGTTAAGAGTTTTAGTTTTTTAATGAAAAATCCCAGATTAAACCATTTGAAACCAATTTAAAAATGATTTACGGCGCGACTGTACTGAAATTTAAGTTATTATCATAGTTGACGCCGTAGCAGACCTTTGTTAATAATTAAAAGTTCAATAATGCCTAAAACTTTGGCAAATATCACTAACAAAACATTTAATTTTTTGTAATTTTTGCTATTACTTCATAAAAAATGTAGTCTAGTGCAAAAAACAATACTACACCTGGTGTACAAATTACTAAGAAAATATCCTTGTCTTATCAGCTATCCAAAAAGGTATGAAAGTTAATACAAAATCATGGACTACATTATGAAAATCGTTTTTGATTTAGTACAGGCGTGCGTTTCACAAAAAGGTGATTATTCGAAAAATCAAAAACAAAATCGTGAACATTATTATTCTTTTTAATCAATATTAAAAACTTTAATTACACACATTTCACACGTCTTGTTCGATGTGCTGCCCTCGGTTTCGAATACATGTTCTTATTCGCTTCCTTACTTCGGTTTTTGTTATTCTTGAGGTGATTGTTGCCCTCATCTAGTCCGCCGCATTTGTAATTCTCTCCCTTAGTTCTTCAATTGAATTTACTGGGGTCACATAAACTAGATCTTTCATATGACCCCAGACGTAAAAGTCTAGCGGCGTCAGATCAGGGCAAGATACGCAGCAACAGTTAGGGAAATAGCCAGTAATAAAACACGAGCTTGCGCGACGTAGAGTTGAAACTAACGAACGCTGACGACCAATTTTTGCAAAATCGCACCCCCTGTCATGCCGAGAGGACAATAGCGACCAATCACAAAGCTCTCCGAGTGGTTGGAGTTCAAGCGCAGGTAAAAACTACGAATAATACGAATACGAAACAATAGGTTGACCGTCTCGCAATTTTACCTGCCCCCCATAAAACTCTTCTCTTCCCTGGCACACATGCAAAAGTATTGACAATCATACCTTTCTGAATAACTGATAAGACAAGGATATTTTCTTAGTAATTTGTACACCAAGTGTAGTATTTTTTTTTTGCACTAGACTATATTTTTTATGAAGTAATAGCAAAAATTACAAAAAAATAAATGTTTTGTTAGTGATATTTGCCAAAGTTTTAGGCATTATTGAACTTTTAATTATTAACAAAGGTCTGCTACGGCGTCAACTATGATAATAACTTAAATTTCAGTACAGTCGCGCCGTAAATCATTTTTAAATTGGTTTCAAATGGTTTAATCTGGGATTTTTCATTAAAAAACTAAAACTCTTAACTAATTCAAAAACTACTGAATTTCGGTAGAACATTTGGTGGCTTAATTTGTTGCATTTTAACCCTACTATGACGTCCTGCAAGGAATACGTCGAGTTACCAGTAACCCTGTATACTTATAATTAATAGTATAAAATAATACATACATAATATGCAACTATGGCAAAGTGGAAAGATAGTGTTCTTTCACTCTTCTTTTAAAAACAGCAACAGTTTGGCAGTCCCTAATGTCGTATACAGGTTATTGAACTACGAAGTCCCAATTTTAGAGGTCAAAATTGAAAAATATCTAACAAATGCATTCTCAGTTATAAAGGTTTAATTATTCCCAGTCAATCAATCAATCAACTCAGCCTATAACAGTCCACTGCTGGCCATAGGCCTCTCCCAGCCTGCGCCACAACACCCTGTCCTCCGCCTTCCGCATCCAGTCTGTCCCAGCCAGTTTTTTAAGATCGTTGGTCCATCTAGCTGGGGGGCGTCCCACACTATGCTTGCCGATACGCGGTCTCCACTCCAGGACTCGTCTGCTCCACCGGCCATCCTTCGACAAATATGGCCAGCCCACTGCCACTTCAGCTTCACTTCACTTCAGCTTGCTTACTCTGCGGACTATGTCGGTAACTCCGGTTCTCTTCCGGATAACTTCATTTTTGATATTATCCTTTAAAGAAACTCCGAGCATAGCTCGCTTAATGGCGCGCTGAGCGACCTTGAATTTGTGGACCAGTCCGACTGTCAGTGTCCACGTTTCGGCACCGTATGTTATAATTATTCCCGGTAACAGACTTATTTCAATGAAAAAGTGTCAGGACCTCATTGTAAGGTTTCTCACTTAACCAAGTTACAGTTAATAATGCAAGTTTGGGCTAGATAGTCAAATCCCAAAAATGAATGTTTTTTAGCAATCAACAATGTTCAAACAGTTCATCGAAGATCTACTACATCACAGTTTTAGTGATGGCAATCACGACTTCTGTGTGTGGTTCGACTCCCAGAATAGCTATACAAAACCATTCAATACACTTCCGTGCCGAGACGAACATTAGTGAATGTTATTGAAGCAGTCCTTAGGCTTAAATCAAATAGACGACCGCTATTCTTTCGACAGCTACTCGTATTTGCTGTCGGGGGCAAGGCAATTCAGATTATCGAAAATGTTTCATTTTCGACTCGGCAGCGTCGAATGGTTGTGGATAGCTATGCTAGTCAGGTAAAGTGATTTGGAATTTTTAATCAGGTTATTGCAACCCTGAAAAACGGATGAAAAGTACCCGTACTTACTATGTATTCATCATGCAGAGAGGTGGTATACTTAGGTAAGCCTTCGAGGGAAACAGGCTCGATGCTATGTTACGTTTTGAGTCGAGGTCAAAACTTCAAGTTTGTTACGAAATTATCTGGGTATAAAAAAGAGAGAGACGCATTACCTACTTAAACTACGGTTTCCTAGAAGAGCGGCACTGTAATATTATAACGGCCGACATACAAATCTGTAATTTTCACACGTATTTGAAGTAAAGGTGTCAAAAACTGCTCTGTATTTGGACAGCCGTTAGGTTTTCACATGACGCCGGAACCGCATCTGCGCCGGACCGCATGGTTGTCTTTACGATTGAATACCGCACATACGCCGCACCGCCGCCACTGCCGCCGCGTAGTTTTTATTTATCATTCTTAGATATTCTGAAAAATTATCGACATCATTTCTTCAGAAAGCACGTGAAATTCACCTTTCTTTATGTCTATGAATTTGTTTCTGTCTGCGTTTATAAATTAAGTACGTAAGTAAAACTTGTTTTTTTATTGTTAAAGTTAACATCATAAGATATTATATATATCAATATTAAAATGAAAGCAGAGTCTACAATTTCGTTGGCAATGCTTTACTGAACTGTGATTGTTGCTTCGCTATTTACATAATCAGCCTATAATGTTCCCACTGCTGGGACACAGGCCTCCTCACAGAGGTGAGGAGTGGGCCGTAATCCACCATGCAGGCCCAGTGCGGGTTGGTAGATGTCACATGTCTTAGAATTTTTGGTTCTAGGACATGCCGGTTTCCTCACGATGTTTTCCTTCACCGTTTTGAGAGCAGTGGTGATTTAACAATTTACACAAAGTAAAGCGCCTGTCTGGGTTCGAAGCTACGATCTACAACTCGTAAGTCGCGACCATTCATTCGCGGTCACCACTGCTCTTGGTTTACTATTTAACTCGGCATTAATGTAACGTACACGCGGTTCCGGTGCGGCACATGCACGATATTCCTTTCTCTACACAAACATGTGGCTTCGGCGTCATGCACAGGAAGCCTTATTGTTTTACCGTTCACCGCATTCTTAGCAAACCAAAGGTTTACCAAAATCCGAATTGAAAAGATGTAGTACAATAGTTACATCTGATCTAATCCAATCCCAGGTGCAATCTAAAATCCAATCAAGCTGGTTCCAGTCCAATATATCGCTGCTGGATTTAACGTAATTCTTCTATCAAGTCTACTTTGTCTTGTAACGGTCGATCGATATTCTTGCCTTATATTTTATAAAAATGCAGTACTACCGTTAATCTTTCTTGTTGCCATGTGGGTGTCATTGTGAGGGCTTATGTCTGCTGTAGGTCTTCAAATCAAAACAAATCAAAAGTCATTACTTTATTCACATTAAAGTGAGAATCAGTACTTTTTCGACGTCAAAATTACATAAGACTGTCCCCCAAAATGTCTCCGCTTGCCTTGAAGAAAAAATAGCGCAACAAACTCTTCAGAAGCACATCTATCTGTAAAGAACTGATGAAGGATTAGTATTGACTATCAATTTAGCTATCCTATCGTCCTTGCTCGTCGTAAGCATCGTCTGGACGTGGTGGTTCTTCACATAATCAGAATAGATCGTACCAAAAAAGCGACTACGTATTTGTCAAAAGAACGTATAGTGAAATTCTGTGTAGGTCCCAAAACGCTTCCCCAGGGCAGCGTTCTGGGACCATTATTATTTATCATATAGGTATAATAATGTCTTGCCGAATTCTATTGAGTATCCAATGACTATTTTTGCAGACGATATCACAATCACAATAGCATGTAAGAAAACTGACGCCTATGAACTTTACATTAATAATGATTTAGCTACTATAATTAACTGTTTAGACATTATTATACCGAGGATACCGCACGGTCTCCTGTGAGGCAGCGAGCCTCCTTGCCGGATTGCCGCCATGGGATCTGGAGGCAAAAGCCCTCGCGCACGTATGGGAGTGGCGCGAGGAGGCGAAACGCCGGGGCGTTAGTCCGCTGCCGCGAGAAATCGCGGCACAGCGGACGGAGCTCCGGCGGGATCTCATGGCGTCATGGAAAGTACGGTTGTCGCAACCCAGTGCTGGGCACGCCACGATTGCGGCGATAAGTCCCCTCTTTGAGGAGTGGCTGGAGAGGCGCCACGGCATCCTCACCTTCCGCCTGACGCAGGTCCTCACCGGACACGGCAGCTTCGGGAGGTTCCTGTGTCGGATAAGGCGGGAGGAAACGTCCGGGTGTCACCACTGTGTGGATCGCCCGGAGGACACGGTGGAGCATACGGTGAAGTTCTGCCCGGCTTGGGCAGAGCACCGCCGTGTCCTCGTGGAGGCGATCGGCGGCAGAGACCTCTCACGTCCGGCCCTGGTTCAGGCCATGGTACGGAGCGAGAGGGCATGGGCAGCCGTCACCTCCTTCTGCGAAGCAGTAATGCTCGCGAAGGAGGAGGCGGGACGGTTGAGGGAAAGGCACGTTTCGCACCCTCTCGCCCCTAGCCGCCGCAGGAGACGCCCTGGGCGTCGGGAATCTCGGGCGGATTTCCAGCCACCGTAGGCGCGGGCTTGCGGAGGGTGAGCAATGGGTAGCTCACCGTCCGGTAAGGACCAGGCCCGGGTCGACGGCGCGTCGTATCCCACGCGCGCCTCAAAGAGATGTCGTCAGCACAAAGTAGGGGTCCACTAGGGCCGATGCCTGCCGGGGTCGCGGGAAGGTACTTATGGGTCACCGAGGCCCCCGCAACACAGGCAACAGGAAGGAATACGGGTGGGTTTTAGTCAGTAAGAGTCTGACACACCCTCCCGCTCCGCCCAGAGCGGGAGAAGTTATTTGATGATTTCACACCCTCAAAAAAAAAAAAAAAGACATTATTATTATTAATAAGTTCGACTAAATGTCTGCTTATGTAATGGAGTATGTTAATGGCACTAAAAAGATGTTTCTGCCCATTCTTGTGGCATCATCTTATATCTTGTACAAAACGGTTACGTCGACCGTGAAAAGAAAACGGTAGCCTTATCCAAAAAGATTCATATTTCAAGCAAACTATTTCAACACAAATATAAAAATAAACGCAACCTAATTGTCTTCTATGAATGAGTGGAGAATTATGAGCACACTGCAATTAGAACGCGCTAGAAAAATCAAATTAAAACCTCTAATGAACAAACATAGCGGGAGGCGGTTGCCGGTTAGTAGCACAGAGTAGTTGAAGAAATAGATACTGCGGAGATAGATGTGAGATGGATGGATGGTTGTTATAAGGATCCTAACAGAAGCTGTCTTCCAAGCATTGCTTGCAATCATCAAACGAATGGTCTAGCTAAACGATATGTGCGACACAAAATCTGTAAGAAAAAGATAAAGAAGGCGTAATATTAATGCATGCTCAATGAAAACATGTAATTAAAGTGTGTAATTCCTATTCACAATGGGCAACATGTTTGTAATTTTTATAAGCACACGACGAGTGCATTTTGTATTCATGATCTTCGAAGGGAACCACCCTTCAAAGATCATGAACACAAAATGGTTGGTTGCAGTAGCCGAGAATAGAGTCGAATAGCGTGCGGAAAAAGCCATACATTTTCGTTAATTTTTTGGTCTGATACTTGTATAAAATCTACTTTTTTATACACAATCAAAGTACAACGAGGACTGTCTGTCAATTCTTTACGTAAAAAATCTATGCTGTCATCGTTATGTTGTTATGTAAGAGGGTTTGGTTTCCGCACTTAGTCATTTAGGTGAACCATTGTACGTGGCTGTCATCGTTTCGAAAACACATAAAAAATAAGCTTCACTATCAAAACCCTCTGTTTTTTCCTACTCTGTGTAACGTTATTCAGAGTGTTCCCGTCGAATAGTTAGTCTCCGCAGCTTCCGCTAGGGGCGCCCTCTGCCGCGTTCCACAAAGCTTCAGAAGAATTTTATTCTGCTTCAACTCTGCACCAATTATTTACTATGCTGAGATGCGCATCGATTCTTTTTATTTGCTATGCTAATGAATGACGCAGGTGGCGTTTTACTCATAAAAACTTAAACATTTCATACAATAATATGAGTTGGGGTGTGACTTAATAAAATGAAGACAAACAAACGTGTTTAAAGCGTTCGTTTTATCAACAAAATGTGGCAATAAAATCCTCCAATTGACTAAACCAGAACATCGGTCTTTACGAATAGCTAATTCATAATGGTTTATGCCATTGATAGCCAGGCTACCTAGATCCCGAATCACCATTTAAATTGAATATAATCCGAATAACCAGTCTCAATTCCAATCTTCAAATAATTTAAAACGACACCAGAAATGAAATACAAATAACACATCCACATAAGGAAGCAATCGGCCGAGACGTGATAAATTGTATATAGGCGGAACCCTCAACACTATAGTGCAAATCGTTCGCTTGTATAACTAAAAATCCCGTTTTTCCTGTGATTGAGGAGGGATTGAGCTGGGATTTACCGCGGGAATCAAGTCGGCAAGAAAATGTTTTCGTTCTGCATAGCGCAGTAAGTTTCAGGTATACTCGAGCTACGGATTTACAATTGACAGAATTGAAATTGTTTATTATTATCCCCTTCGTGTGTCTGCTTTGTTATTTTATAAAACTACTCCTGCTTTTCCTGCAACGCTTTGTTTGTGCAAATGTTCTTTATTGGAACTTGAATTTTAACCTGTGAAGCCCCGCGCGACACCGATTCGGTGTAAAACAATAGAACATCAATTGTGTCTCATTAGCTGTCCTTAATCGATTGATTTGGTATCGTATTGTGGTGTTTTCGGCTTTGAAATACTGGAGTTCTAAGAAAATTGTTGTCACAGTTTCTACCATTTCATTTACCAACAGTCTAGTTATTTATTTATTAAATAACTAGAACATACATTACATCCCAAACCAAAAACCAAAATACCAAAACCAAAATTCCATTACTCCTTACATTTGTCTGCTTAAAAGCACACAAATGTACAGAGGCGGACTTAATGCTGTAGATTGCATTTGTTATCGTATTGGTAGGTGTGTATTTGACCAATAAGGAGGTTTTTCATTCAATAACTGACGGAGTTTATATACCTATACCTGTATAGTTGTATTTTGAAGAAGGTGGATATTTCATTTTTCTAAAACAACAACCAGTATTTATTTTTGGGTTTATACAGACAAAGAAATACTTAAGAAGTATAACATAACTATAACTATATCTTGTTATAACAATTAAAAAAAAACGTTCAAATGTGCGTCAGATCACGCACAATGAAGGGTTCAGTAGTTGGGATGAATTTATCCCAAGAACAAACTTAACATTGTATTAAATGTAAGTTGGTCGACTATTACTCGTTAAATTGTAAAGTCTACTTAGCTGTGATAGTTTTCCTTTTAACTTCGTTACGTACTCGTATATACTACTGCCGTGATTTTTTTCACATATCCAAAAATAACCATTTAGATGGCAGGGGGGCACACTTCCGGAGCGTAACTCCACTGCCGCGAGAAATCGCGGCACAGCGGACATAGAACCGGCAAGATCTCATGGCGACATGCAGAGTGTGATTGTCGCATCCCAGTGCTGAGCACGCCACAATTGCGGCGATAAGTCCCCACTTTGAGGAGTGGCTAGAGAGGCGCCACGGCATTCTCATCTTCGGTTGGAGGCAGGTCCTCACCGGACAGCAACTTCGGGAGGTTCCTGTGTCGGATAAGGCGGGAGGAAACGCCCGGGTGTCACCACTGTGTGGATCGCCCGGAGGACACGGTGGAGCATACGGTGGAGGTCTGCCCAGCTTGAGCAGAGCACCATCGGGTCCTTGTGGAGGCGATCAGCGTCAGAGTTCCCTCACGTCCGGCCCTGCTTCAGGCCACGGAACCAGGACGGAGCGAGAGGGCATGGGCAGCCGTCTTCTCCTTCTGCGAAGCAGTGATGCTGGCGAAGGTGGAGGCGGGATGGTTGAGGGAAAGGCAAATTTCGCGTTCTCTCGCCCCTAGCCACCGCCGCAGGAGACGTCCTGGGCAGCGGGAATCCCGGGCGGATTTCCGGCCACCATAGGCGCTGGTTTGCGGACGGTGAGCAAAGGGTAGCTCGCCGTCGGATAAGGACCAGGCCCGGGTCGACGGCCATTGTATTTCACGCGCGCATTAAAGAGATGTCAGCTTGTGTGGACTCCTACTTTTGTGTACTAGAACTGAATGTCACGGGGTCGCTTGGAAGGTCAAAAGGGTTACCGAGACCCCTGGCAATACAGGCAACGGAAGGAACATGGGTGGGTTTTAGTTAGAAAGAGTCTGACACACCCTCCCGCTCCGCCCAGAGCGAAAGAAGTTATTTGATAATTTCCCACCCAAAAAAAAAAGGGGGGCACGACTCTAACAAAAATTAGCACTTTAAAGCTTAATATTACGCAAACGGATCCCTGAATCGAAAAATGGTTTTCATAGACCCACAATATTTTTGAAAGGCCTATCCAACGATACCCTAGACCGCACCACACCAAAAAAATATCATCCCCATTTTCGTGCAGGGGTAGTACCTACACAATTTTTTTTTTTCAGGATTTTATTTTACCACTTTATCGGCGTGATTAATATGTACCCATGCTTAATTACAGCTTTCTAGTACTAAAAGTATCTGACCTAAGCCGTGGATAGACAGACGAACATGGCGAAACTAGGGGTTCCTTGTTGAATACGGAGCCCTAAAAATGGGCAAGTGAACCATGCCACTTTCTATCTCAATCAAAGCCTAAGGATAACACTCTAAGAGCTCTATTTCCTCGCTTTTTGATAACGATCAAATGAAAAGAGTACCTCCATCCTCCGTTACTATGAACATCAATTTGCTTTTGGCAACCAGGTACTAGCGGCTTTGCAAAGCGAGCAAACACCACAAATCCTCGGGGCTTAGATAGAAGTAACCTCACAGTATTGCAGTTCAGGCAATATAAGATGCTTATCTTACTATTAGAAAAGTCGAAAGCTGGGCCACTTTAGGTATGGAATCGATTTTTTGTAACAGTTTTGGAACGTATGTAATATGATCCTTTCAAAGATTACCATATACGTTTTATATTGATGAATTATGCAACCTCAAATGTACTCATGAAATAAAATATTAACATATGTAGGTGCTGAAAATTCAAAAGCCACATAAAGCATCGAACTTGGTAGCTTAGAAGCATACTGCACAATTTAACATTCAAAACTTTTGCGAGGACGTGCTCCTAGAAACAAAGCTTATCTACATACGAGTACAAAACATACCCAAAACTGCATACAAATAAAAGAGCCAACTTTAAATAAACGTAGGCGTAACCCACGATTTTAAGATGCACTAACATAGTGACATTTACATGGACCCCCACAAGGAAGTTAGCAACAGCGGGGTACCCACAATTAACAATGCAAATTTACCAAGTGCGAAAGCTGTTCTGAATTTCATACAGAGAATACATATGGTAATTGGGTTTGAACACGAGAAAAACGTCATGGTACACTCAGCGACATATCAAGCGACGCATTTCCAGTATGAGCTGGCCTCGCATTGCATGGGAAGCCTATACAATGCGAGACCAATTTATACTGAATATGCATAGCTTGACGTATAGCCGTGTGTACAGGGCTTGAAGCTCGTTAGGATCTTGCAAGAAAGATTCTCCTTGCGCAAAGTTTTGTCTTCGTTAGTATCTGAGCTGATTAATTTCATGGTGTATCTTTAAAGCAGCGTCCCAAAACAAAGTTCCAACATGTGGAATACGACTAGTAAAATGTGACGCCACACAGCTATCCATTTCAAACACTCATAGAAAATCACAACGTTTTGCCGAACATATCTTTTACATATCTTTTTACATTTATTTATTGGATCTTAGAATCGTCCTTGTTGAGTTTTTGAAAATATCTCAAAAACTCTGAAAACGTTATTGTATATACTGCGATATTTGTCTGCAGATTAATGGACGACTTTAAATTGAAATTGACCGAGGTCTTTGCCAAAAATTGATGGATTTTCATCTTGTCTTGTCTTCGTCCTTCACGACTGGCGTCACGTATGTTTGCCTCTCTGAAACCAGGCTTACTTACATACGATACACTAGCGATACTAGATAGCACACGATCAAAATAATTCGCCGCTTTGTTTAGACTAGTTTGCAGGTTCTCCGTGTAAACTTTTTAAATCCAACGGGGATTTAAACACTCACTTTACACGTAACATGTTGGTCATTTTATTGGGAGAGTTGTTTGTGTGTTTGGTACAAGTGGGTACGCTGATTTAGGTGGTAGTGCTGTAAGACATGTGTTGGAGAGTAAAGAAAAGAAAATGTTGTGTAATGTTTTGGGAGTTACAGAAGCTATCCGCTTCTGTAAATACGTGTTGACAAGTTTAAATTCGGCCCCACTCCTGAGCAGGATAAGAAGCAGTCACAATAGCATTCTGAAGGCTGTGGTGGCAGATACTTCCTCCGCCATTATAAGGCAATTTGTGCGAAGACTTATACCATAGTTTTCCCATTACTCGTTGTGTCTAGTTGTTGGGTGGTCTTCTCACCAATTCGTCTTTATTTTAAGTGCGAACCTGTTACTAACATTTTATGGATCTTTTAGTTGTCCGAATTAAATGATTTTATTATTATTATTATTTATTAAATGTTTATGAGCAGCACGATTTGCTATGTTAGTTGAGCATAGTTTTTGAGACTGTGTACACTTTAGACACCGTGTAATTGAAGTTTTCTTTGTCAAATATCTCAACAGTAAATTTAATAAGTTGTTAGGGTTTCATATACTGTTTAATATCTAAAGTCGAATTATTAATTTACTGGAGTAGCTGCACGTTGTGTAATAAAATGGTCATATTTATTGTATTCTAGAATTTTACACTTATTATACATTACTATTAATACATTTATTTTACATTTATATAAATCGATTCAACTAAACGATCACCATTACAATATGTATGACTAGCACATGTCAGATTACTCCAGTGGATTAATAATTCAACTTTAGGTACTTGTTGGTACGTACTCTGACCTATCAAATCCAAGGCATTTAGTCTTCTGCCAGGCCTGTGTTCTTCGCGGGCTTGCGGACGGTGAGCAATGGGTAGCTCACCATCAGGTAAGGACCAGGCCCGGGTCGACGGCGCATTGTATTCTACGCGCGCCTCAAAGAGATGTCGTCAGCACAAGTGTAGGGGTCCACTAGGGCCGATGCCTGCCGGGGTCGCGGGATGGTACTAAAGGGTCACCGAGGCCCCTGACAACACAGGCAACAGGAAGGAATACGGGTGGGTTTTAGTCAGTAAGAGTCTGACACACCCTCCCTCTCCGCCCAGAGTGAGAGAAGTTAATTGATGATTTCCCATCCAAAAAAAAAGCCCTGTTTTCTTATTACGAATATTGAAAAAAAACTGTGTATAATAATATCAAGTGAAACAAAAAAAAACTGCTGCAATTTTTTTGCTGTTGTAAACAGTGGCAGAGGGGCTAGTGGCTAAGTAGTAACAGCCGCATGGGTAGATCGATCAAGTTAAGCTACGCTTGCCGCGGTTGGACCGTGGATGGGTGACCATCTTTACATACCAATACCCCTCCGTGCCTCGGAAAGCACGTCAAGCCGTTGGTCCCGGCTGTCAACTGTAGATCTTTGACAGTCGTTACGGGTCGTCAGAAGCTCGAAGTCTGACAACCAGTCTTACCAAGGGGTATCGTGTTACCCAGTAACTGGGTTGTGGAGGTCAGATTCAGCTGTATCCGGTAAAATTGGAAGCCGACCCCAACATCGTTGGGAAAAGGCTAGGCTGATGATGATAACCACTGACCCGCAAATCGGTAAAAACGTGAGAAAATTTAAATTTCAGGCTATCTTGAGCTTGTTCATTTTGATGCTGTTGCAAGGGCATGCGCCCATGCATGGTCACTAGGACCATTGTTAAGAAAGTTATTCCGTTTTGAATAACATTAGTGGTACATTAATTGTTCGCAGAACTACTAGGAATATGTTTGATTACTAGGACTAAATTGCACTATTCACGTGACAGGCACATTCTCAGTATAGTTGAAAGAGCTAGTTTGGTAAAAGGCATCGCAGTTGACTAAGGGCCGATTCACAACGGAACGGCAGAAGCCGGCAACCAGCCGGCAGCAGCCGGCAGCGTCCGGCAGCGACACGACGCAGGTAGTCGCGGGCAGTACCGCTGACAAGACGCGCGTAGCGACCTTTTCGCGCTTTTCAAGCGATACTGGGTCTTTTAGTTATGTAGATAGATCATCATCATCTGCTTAGCCTTTTCAAGCGATAGGTACTGTGTCTTTTTTTATGTAGATAGATCATCATCATCTGCTTAGCCTTTTCAAGCGATACTGGTTTTTTAGTTATGTACATAGATCATCATCATCTGCTTAGCCTTTTCAAGCGATACTGGGTCTTTTAGTTATGTAGATAGATCATCATCATCTGCTTAGCCTTTTCAAGCGATACTGGGTCTTTTAGTTATGTAGATAGATCATCATCATCTGCTTAGCCTTTTCAAGCGACACTGGGTCTTTTAGTTATGTAGATAGATCATCATCATCTGCTTAGCTTTTTCAAGCGATACTGGGTCTTTTATTTATGTAGATAGATCATCATCATTTGCTTAGCCTTTTCAAGCGATACTGGGTCTTTTAGATGTAGATAGATCATTATCATCTGCTTAGCCTTTTCAAGCGATAGGTACTGGGTCTTTTAGTTATGTAGATAGATCATCATCATCTGCTTAGCCTTTTCAAGCGATAATGGGTCTTTTAGTTATGCAGATAGATCATCATCATCTGCTTAGCCTTTTCAAGCGATACTGGGTCTTTTAGTTATGTAGATAGATCATCATCATCTGCTTAGCCTTTTCAAGCGATAGATACTGGGTCTTTTAGTTATGTAGATAGATCATCATCATCTGCTTAGCCTTTTCAAGCGATAGGTACTGGGTCTTTTAGTTATGTAGATAGATCATCATCATCTGCTTAGACTTTTCAAGCGATACTGGGTCTTTTGGTTATGTAGATAGATCATCATCTGCTTAGCCTTTTCCCAACGATATTGGGGTCAGCTTCCAGTCTTACCGGATACAACTGAATACCATTATTTTACTACTAGTACTTTTAGTTACCAAGGGTTATCGTGTTACCCAGTAACTGGGTTGTGGAGGTCAGATAGGCAGTCGCTCCAAGTAAAATACTGTTATTCAGCTATATCCGGTAAGACTGGAAGCTGACCCCAACATATTTGGGAAAAGGCTGGGCAGATTATGATGAAATAGTGGGAGTTGACTGACCCTGAACAATAAATCTGTTTCTCAGTTGACCTTTTGAATGAAAGGGATAAAAATATATTATAATAATGAAAAAAGCATTCAACAATTCATGAAGAAACGTACCTATAGAAGAACTGGCCGGCCAATAAAACATACATAAAATAAATCTTTTTCAATAAAATGTTCAATCAATTTTTATTCATTCAATATTTATTACAATAAAATTGTTGGTCGACTAAAGCAAATGTGTTAGTTTTGCTGAAAAAATGAAATCAGATGTACTGTGGTGGACTTTTTACTTTTATATTTATTATGTGCATAGAACAGAATCTGTCAGGATTTTTCAAAATCTTGTAACACCTCCTACAGCTTGGTATACAAGATTCGAGCCAAGTGGTAACGTGTTATTTTTTTTCATTATCATCACTATTATCAGTCCGCACTCATTCTAAATGTAAATCTCACGATACGAAAACTTCTGTAACAGTTTCGTTGCCTCTTCTATTTCATGAAGTCCTTAAGGGTATAAATATCACGACAAACACGCGCGGAGTATCAGCGGCACCTGAGGAACAATATACAAAAGCACGTGGGGATAGTCAGCGGCACCTGGGAATAATTTACAAAAACACGCGTGGCTTGTCAGCGGCACCTGAGGTAGAATTTACAAAAACACACGTGGCTTGTCAGCGGCACCTGAGTAATAATTTACAAAAACACACGTGGCTTGTCAGCGGCACCTGAGTAATAATTTACAGAAACACGCGGGGCTTGTCAGCGGCTCCTGAGTAAGAATTTACAAAAAGACGCGTGACTTGTTACCGGCACCGGAGGAAGAATTTACAAAACACGCGGGTCGTGTTAGCGGCACCGGAAAAAAAATTACAAAAACACGTGGGGCGTGTCAGCGGCACTAAAAGTGTTAAAAGCTACCCATCATTTCATTGCCTACTTTTTACCACTGCTTGAATTCACCACATTGCTAAAGTTTCTGTTCTATTAAAACTAAATCTTTGTGATTGCAGTGACTTCCAAAACTTGTATGTTGATACCAGATAATGGCCCCTGTCGTGATAAGATCCCTATGTGGTACTTCGATCCCGTGGCATCAAATTGTTCTCTTTTCGACTGGGGAGGCTGTCAGGGAAACGGCAACAGATTTAGTTTATATTCGAGTTGCATGGGATTTTGTTTGAGCAAGCCAGGAACTAGTAAGTATATTTTGCAAGAGGTTCTAAAGATTAGGTTTTCTAAGTAAGTGGGATCTCTTAATAGAGAGCGTTTTTAGGGTTCGCTATGTCCGTCTGTCACGCTATGTTCGCTATGTCTGTGTGTGTGTATGTCCGTATGTCCGTCTGTCTGTCTGTCTATCCGCGTTTTGCTCAGAGACGCTTAGAACTGGATAGTTGTAAATTGGCATGGGTATACATATTAATCACGCCGGCAAAACGGTAAAAAAATCTTGAAAAAAAAAAACTTTTTATAAAGTTTGGTACTCATGCACGCAATGAGGGGATGTTATTTTTTTTTTCGTCTACCCCATAGTATGGGGTATTGTTGGATAGGCCGTTCAAAAATATTACGGGTCTTTGAACATCAATATTCAATTCAGGGATTCGTTTGCGTAATATAAAAATTAGCACTTTAATGCTTACATTAAAGTGGCAATTTTTTTTAGAGTCAAGTGTCCCCCCGGACACTTGACTCTAACAAAAAATAGCGCTGCCAGCTAAATAGTTGTTTTTGGATATGTGAAAAATCATGGCAGCAGTGGGTACATAAATAAAGAAATTATAAGGAAAACTAACTATCACAGCTAAGTAGGCTTTACAAGTTAACGAGTAATAGTCGACCAACTTCCACTTTTTTTTTTTTTGGGTCAATCATTAAATAACTTCTCCCGCTCTGGGCAGAGGGGGAGGGTGTGTCAGACTCTTACTTACTAAAACCCACCCGTATTCCGTCCTGTTGCCTGTGTTGCGGGGGCCTCGGTGACCCATAAGTACCTTCCCGCGACCCCGGCAGGCATCGGCCCTAGTGGACCCCTACCTGTGTGCTGACGACATCTCTTTGAGGCGCGCGTGGAATACAACGCGCCGTCGACTCGGGCCTGGTCCTTACCGGACGGTGAGCTACCCATTGCTCACCGTCCGCAAGCCCGCGCCTACGGTGGCTGGAAATCCGCCCGGGATTCCCGACGCCCAGGGCGTCTCCTGCGGCGGCTAGGGGCGAGAGGGCGCGAAACTTGACTTTCCCTCAACCGTCCCGCCTCCTCCTTCGCGAGCATTACTGCTTCGCAGAATGAGGTGACGGCTGCCCATGCCCTCTCGTTTCGTACCATGGCCTGAACCAGGGCCGGACGCGAGAGATCTCTGCCGCCGATCGCCTCCACGAGGACACGGAGGTGCTCTGCCCAAGCCGGGCCGACCTCCACCGTATGCTCCACCGTTTCCTCCAGGCGATCCACACAGTGGTGATACCCAGACGTTTCCTCCCGCCTTATCCGAGACAGAAACCTCCCGAAACTGCCGTGTCCGGTGAGGACCTGCGTCAGGCGGAAGGTGAGGACGCCATGGCGCCTCTCTAGCCACTCCTCAAAGAGGGACCAACTTCCACTAGCAGTTGGAGAATTGACCGTGACGTATATGTCGATGTATGGGGAACATGTTTTTTAACTACAATGTTAGGTTTGTTTTTAAGATAAATTCATCCCAACTACGGAACCCTTCATTGTGCATGGTCCAACACACACTTGGCCAGCTTTTTGACTGAATAAAGTCAAACCGTTGAAACCATAGATTTATATTTCTATGTTTGCAACCGTTCATTTTAAAGACACTGGTCACTGTTCACTTCACTTTGCGTTCTTTTTTCTTTTATTTAGGCATATTTCACTCGTAGTGAAACATCTGAACACAAAATAAATAAAAACTGAAAAATGAATTAATTAGTGAACCGATTCAACGGTGTTGGGTTTAGACACTACGCATCTACCACTTTTAACGTTCATCTTCGCCATCATCATCATTTCAGCCAAAAGACGTCCACTGCTGGACATAGGGCTCCCCAAATACCGCTGCTTCGTCCGGTTCTGCGCTTTCAACGTTCATTCCTATGTAATTCTGTGAGTGTCGCGTTATCGTGGAAAGCAACAAAAATTAACCTTAATTCGAGTGGAGCGTCTGATATCAGCATTAGGAAATCTCTGGTTGGCAAAACATACTCTAAATACAGCTCAACAGCAAAAACAAAGGCAAATGAACGGAATTGGTCTCTTCTCTCCACGAAACGAGCTTATTTTCTGTGACCTATATAGTTAACAGAACTTAATCTAGCTTAAAAAAAGAGAAACAATGTTAATTCATTTCAATACAGATGATTAGAACTGCAAGGAACAGCCCCAAAAGCGATACACTCACTTCATCACTTCCTAGCGTTTCTTCTGAGGTAAAAAGGCGCATCAAATTCTGCAACAACTCTGTCTCACTTATAGAAAATCGTCCAAGATATTGCAGCTTGACTTTCGACTACGGATTCTGCTTTGGATCAACACATAGGTGGTTCTATGATTCAAATTGGAAGGTCTGCAAGTCTACCATATACTCCGGCTGTGGTGGAAATAAGAATAACTTCTATAGTAAAGAACAGGTGCGTTGTTAACCGACTTCATAAAAGGAGGAGATTATGTATTGTTGTTTTTTGGTTTGACTTATTGTCATTGAAAGATTTCTAAGTGGGCACTATGTTAATGTACAAATCATCACAAATCAGTTTGAGGCATCCTGTTTTTTTATGAAAATTTTTGGAACACAACAGCGAACAACATAGCGAGATCGTATCAAATAATCAGTTCTCGAAGGACTTAGATGCCACTTTCAATATGCATTAAGTCTATAGCATGGCATGGCGTGTTAGTTCAATAATTATAATTGAATGATCTGGAGTTTCTAGTTTTGGGTACAATTATTTAAAAATCTGTTATTATCTCATAAAAATCTTGGTTACCGACTTAAGCTCTCATACTTTTCAAGCGTTTACTTAGCTTGACTTGTAAGCAATATTTTGATAATGCTATCAAGTTGTAACTTTGTACTCTCGTTAAGTTCTGATGACGATATATTTAAACATTATATTTTTTGCAGTGTGATCAAGTCTGCCGCTTCGGGAATACGCCGATCCCCAGTGCGACGACTAAGAAGAGAGCCCAGAAAGTGTTGATAATTAACCCTGATAGCACCGTGGATCCTGGAATAGGTGCGAAAACTAACGAGGGAGCAGCTGTAAATGCGGGCAACCCAGCGGCATAGTGCATAATATCTACGTAAATCACAGTGCGATTAAAAATATAGTACTAGTAGGACCATATACAACACAACTGACGATGCAACATAATTATCAAAAACCAACATAATAGGGATGATGCGTGGTTAAAAAAAAAGAAATCCTACTTAGTCCATAAGTCAGACATAAAAAAAAAACAAATTGACACGTATTTTTGGCTTTATCATATTAATAAAAAATACTTTGATAAAACGCATTAAAGTTGGGGATTGGGGGGCTCACTACGTCACGATTCAGTACAAAATCTAGGAAGGTGTAACGTCATGTCACATTTAAACTCAATGTATCGCCGTAATCTTTTGATTACATAAAAAAGAAAAAATACGTGTCCAATATTTTTAAATAATCTTGGTACCTGACGGAAAAACAATAATTGTCATCATTCCTATTGTCAAATGGTCGACAAGTGCTGATAAATAGGCCTCTGATCACACAAATACAAAAGTGAAAAGACGCAAGATTCATAATTTACCCACTTGATAAGGCGCAAGATTCATAATTTTGCGTTGATTTACATCAGTTTAGCTGAATGCAAAAAACATCTTGTGTACCGCAAAACAGCGTACATCGGCTTCGGCTTAATTTAAACGCTCTGTTCTATTATTATCTTCTGTTTATTTCATAATAATATTGTAAAGGACTAATTAGTAAATCTGAGAGAATTTTAAAAGTGTTTTTATTTTTAAACTTTCTTCTGACCTCTTGTTATTTGCTCTTGTAGTTGTTAGTTTGTAATTCTTGTGATAAAAACATGAAAAATTATAACTAAAATGAAAATACATCAAAATAAAATTAGAACACATTTCACAGCATTGGCGTGGTGGGTCTGTATTTTATGTATTCGTGGTAACAACTTACCTGAATTTAATATAAAACATTCTTTGTGAATGGTCGTAAGAAACGACAAGAAAAAAAGGATTTAAAATAAATGTTTTTTATTTGGCATAAAATCACAAATTAACAAAGTCAATCACCAAAAAATATTCTACTAACAACAATTAAAAAAAATCCTAATAATATAAATTGATTTTTATAGTACACATAAACCCGGTCCGTAAACAATTTTTTAACTATTAACTATTTTTAACAATTTTTGTATTGTAAATTTCTGTTTCGTAACTTAGGGCCAATTTCACCAATGAAACTGAACGCGTTCAGAACAATATCGAAACCGCGTTCAAGAGCTATCAATGTCGATATTCCGAAACAATAATGATGTTCTTGAACGTGCTTTCTGGTCGTGTTCAGTTTCATTCGTCATCTCGCCCTTAAGTTTTGTTTTTTCCATCTATGTATTGTTAAGGCCAAAATTGTTTGCAATTACTTAACTTTATAACTTACTTAATTATATAAAAGACTTAACAAACACAATAATATAAATATTCTGAATTCTCCGATCCGATTCCGTATCACATGGCATTTCGAATGATCTCCGCAAAACTCTTGTATACCATTTCGGATCTGAAACAAAAGAATACGTAATGGTAGATATAATAATGAGTAAGTTGATGTGATCGGTCTTTGCCAAGCTCCTTCTTTATAACGTCATCATAAATCATAGTGTGATGGCTGGCTATGTAAAGTAGCTTCCTCTGTTGAAATAAATATGGCTTCTACTACTCGTACAAGCACTTTACTAGCCATTTTTGAGTTTTATCCGACCAGAAGTTACCTACCTTATTTTTCTTTGTACCTTATAAGACAGCATTTATAATGTGTAATAACAAATAACATTAATAATGTTGTAAATAAATAATGTTCTTTGTGAAAGTGTTTCAGATTTTGGCGAAATCAAAGTTGTTTCACATATAACACTAATTGGGTTTTTAAGGCAATTTGTACTTTTTATTATACTAGTAAATTTTAATAATTTCTTCTAAAGAATATAGCTAGGGGAAACAACTGAGAAATGTAAAAGCCAATAAAATTACATTACAGTAAAAACACACAGACGCGAGACGTTGCGACTTCATAAAACATTTTTAATAGCAAGCAAAAACCCAACACTTAGACAAAAACAAACCTTAAAACTATGTAAACTTAAGTTTAAAATAGCATTGAGTAAAAGCCCTACCTCCCGTTACTGCATGACTTCATGAGATTGAGTACATAGCTGGGGCAAGCTTCAGGATCCATCATGCGAGCGTTGAAAAGCGTGCCTTGGCAGAAACAGTACAGAATCTCTGGCAACGGCACATTAGATGGCAGAACTTTCTTTTCGTATAGAATGGTGGAATACAGCTGGAAATTAAGGATTTAAATTAGTATGTTGATGTAGAATTTAATAGAAATAAGTGGCGACCTCATTATTTTATTAAAACCTCAAGGTTGAATGTCACGGGGTCGCGGGAAGGTACAAAAGGGTTACCGAGGCCCCTGGCAAATCAGGCAACGGAAGGAACACGGGTGGGTTTTAGCCAGTAAGAGTCTGACACACCCTCCCGCTCCGCCCAGAGCGGGAGAAGTTATTTGATAATTTTCCATAAAAAAAAATAACAAAAGCGACAAAAGCAGCGGACAAAAGCGGTTCTTACTTTAAATGCTGCAGTCAGTGACGCTATGGACAACCCTAGACTCGGACTGAAAAGGAACGAAATTCCAGCGGCATACCCTGCCGGTAGCGCGTACATTGCCGAGTCGAACCCTTTCTTACGACACAAGTAGCATATCACCGCCTGCAATGTAAAGCAAAATAAAGTTTGGTGATGGACGAGACAGGGATTTCTTTTAACATGGGTTTCAATAAGAAAAGAAATCTGGAAATTAGGAAGCAATTTTTTTAGTGTCATATACAGACACTGATCACACGCTATGTTTAAGTCTAAGCAGTCATGAAAAACTAAATCTGAATCTAATTAACAGATAATAAGAGAATCAAAGGAACAGAGAACAAAGAGAGACATAAAAAACCAATCATTTTTGGTTTTATTTCGTTGGCAACTGGGAGTTAAGCATAGTCATCTTTTGGACATAGATTCTAGTCGGTGTATTTTATATACTGCATTTACGAGAAATAAAACAATGTGATCGTATTACTAAATATTCTGATTTTAATTCAATTATTACACAAACTAAATTAGTCGTACTCTGTAAATACCGATATAACTGCTGAAGAACAGTGCCAACTTGAAGTGCTTCCCTCTAATTGAAGATATTGCCTTCATCGGTGTCCGGATTTTCGGTAAGATCAGCCTTGCTAAAGATATACCGAGACCCACTCCGAAGTACGTGGCAAAACCCTGAAAGAAGAGTGCAGGTGATAATTATCAAATTCATGAAGAATAATGTTTAGTTGAATATTCTAAGAGCTGCTTGGAGAAGAACAATCAAGATAAAAAACTTTTTACAAAAAAAAAAAACAACCGTCTTACAAAAAAACACTACAAAGTGAAAAATAACTTTAATTTCGGATGTCGGTGTCTTTTGATCTGTATTTCAGTTTTTTGCCACCGACTTCCGAAATTAAAGTATTTTTTCACTTTGCAGTGTTTTTTTGTAAGTCGGTTGTTTTTATTTTTTTTTTTTGTTAAAAGATTTTTATTTTTCACTTTTTAGCGGGTCAGTTTGTAATTTATCTAAGTTACAATAGCCTAATGTCAACCGCTCATCAGTTTTAACAAAATATTTATTTTCCAGATGCAGGGACGTTAATTGTTGAGGAGTTCTGGTAAGAACCAGGAGAACTGCCAGAGCGAACATAAATGGCTTAGCAACCATTTAAAGTAGGTAACTAATCGAATCGGAACCGTCAAATACTTATTATTAAGTAGGTCCGGTGGCCATCTTTATCATCAGTTCCACTTCACCAAATGATGTTTTCCGAGAGCAAATGCACAAGTTGCTATAAAAAAAATCCCAAATCGCAATAGGTGTGCCTATAAAATTTGAAGACTTCCCTTGATTTCCATGGGATCCCCTCATCAGATTATGACTTTGTGATAGTGGAACCACCTCGGGAGCATACCGTTTCAAACAAAAAAAAATATTTTTAAAATTGGTCCGCAACTGACGGAGAAATAGGAAAACATACCTACATAAAAAAAAATATATATATACATCCGAATTGATAATTCTAAATTAATAAATATGAAGACGGTTAGAGATGCCTTAAACAGGCTCCTTATTATTGAAAAATGTCTCATGTGCTTCCGACTTCTAAAAAGGACTTCCTCCTTTTTAGAAGTCGGTTAAAAAGTACTCATTTACACTGATTTTAAATACTGATGCAGCTCAGCGGTTTTCATTAAAATATTACAATTTGCTCGTAACGTAACTGGCACATGAGACATTTTTCAATTATAAGGAGCCTGTTTAAGGCATCTCTAACCGTCTTCATATTTATTAATTCAGAATTAAGAAGAGCCGCCATTATTTTAAAATATTCTCATTGCTTACCTTGGCTATGTATTTTTCGCATTTCCCTTCGTGAGGACAAACGTTTTTGGATTCGTCAGTTTTTCTTCTCACTTTCTCTGGAGTGAATAACCTGAAAAACAAAAAGTATCGTTTCAGACGTTAATTAATAGACTCTACGAAAGTAAAACAATGGCGCCGATTTCCTTGTTCACAAACTAAACTAAATTTAAGTTCAGTGTATCTTTTTCTTTCTATTTCATTAAGAAAAGGACAGAAGACAAATTTAAGTATAATCCTGTCAAATTAATTAGCGCCTGTCACTACTCCATACAAGTTTAGACGTGATTAAAAAGATGCCTACTAAAATTACGTCAATTTACGTCAAGCGCTGATTAATTTGACAGGACTAAACTAAAATTTATCTTCTGTCCTTTTCTTAATGAAATAGAAAGAAAAAGATGCACTGAACTTAAATTTAGTTTAGTTTGTGAACAAGGGAATCGGCACCATTGTCGAATTTTTTTCTTACTTGTAATTAAAAACTAAAAAAACATATTATGTTTCAGATTGCGTTTCGAATGAATTAAAATGGACGAAATACTAAAAATATACATAAACAATAAACTCCTTAACCCATTCGTTGCTACCAACGCACCATTTGCGTTGATCGAGAGTACTACGTCGTGCCATCAACGTACCATATGCGTTGAGTGCACTCTGGGATGTTTTTTGCCATTACATAAAAATGATAGAAATTTATTTAAATACTTGGCAAAATTCATGGCTAGAAATAATTTTTGAATGTGGAAATACTGTTGGTTTTCGCTTCGGACTGTCATTCTTGTTTCGGTAAGGAAAAAACGGTCAGTGCTGTGAAGGTCGTATTTAAATTACGAAATAACTGAAGTTTTATTGGGTGTTTATTGTATATTTGTGAATTGGGAGATAAAGGTAAGCAATATTCTTAATTTTATCATTTTTTTCCGCTGTTTCATCGTGTATTTTTTAAATTAAATCACATGCACGCATACGGTGCGTTCATTGGCATAGCAGTAAAAATCTTTTTTGGATGACTTTATGCATAACAAATCACGCCAAAATGTATGCACGTTACTTAGATTACGACGTTGTTTAGATTACGAGTAGTTAATGACTTACATACTTACTTTTTATTTATTTTATGGGGAACTACCACAATGGCGTTTATAATGCTATTCATCCTCAGGCCGAAATCTTTTGAAACACAGTGCCTAGTGCGAGTTTGTTTATGACGTTCGGCGCTCTGATTGGCCCGCTCCAAGCTAATCAACCAATCAAAAAACTATACGCGGTAACGTTTCGATCGCGTTAACTTAAGACTAACCCGCACTCGGCACAGTACAACCAACGAGATTGAGTTCGAATTTAATTAACGTAAAAATGCTACCGTTTGGTACTTTGGAAATCATTTCCATAGTACTTAATACTATGGAAATGATTCCCAAAGTACTAAACTAACAAATTGTTGACACTAATTTGATCCTGGTATGAACTTGAAACCGTCTTAAGTAGGGGAGCAGATTTTTAATTTATATTTCTTCAAACATTTTTGTTTCTGCTTATACGTACTAACATTTTGATAAAATTTATTATGAAACAGATACTGGCTATGTTAACCAGTCTGTTAAGCATGTTTTTTTTATAAACTATTGTCTTTGAATGTAAATTAGAAATCTAGATTATATTCCAATGTACGAGTATCTTGTACCTTTGGAGTAGATGTACAGAATATATTCGAATTAACTACTTATCTGCTATTTTCTATTTGTCGCAGGTCATTTTCGGAGAATTACAGAGAATATACAGAGGTACATTTACTGCTAGATACTTTATCTACAATGGTAATTCTTCTGGAAGTGGATAATTACTTTTTACCAATTTTCAGCCAAATAGGTTCAGCCGTTCTTGAGTTATAAGTGGAGTAACTAACACAACTTTCTTTTATATATATAGATATGAATGAAGAAAATATACATACCTACATAATTATATTGACATATCTTGCTTGCTGGTTCTCCCAGAACATGTTGCATAATACTATCCAAACGTCAACGCAAATGGTGTGTTGAATGGCACTTACGATTTAAATTCTTTCATTAGTGCCACCAACGCATTTGTTGCGTTTACCATTTTTAGGTGGTTTTTTTTTTATTTGCGGTTTTTTTTAATAATAAAACACATTTAATTATGTATTTTCTATTGTAATCATTAAAAATATTAAGTGGCACCCAGGATATGTTTTTAAAATTTCAGTGGCAATGAATGGGTTAAAATATTAGGTGTTTTGCGTTCGAAAAATATGAACAGTTATCGACACTATGAGTTTTTAAAATGCCGTGAGTTATTTAACAAACGGTACCTACAAATATTTTATTTATTAACTTCTGTTTATATTTTAACTAGCCCGCGACTTCCTCTGCGTTTATTAATTTTTTACTTATTCGAACTTATGACCCACATACAAGTCTTAAGCCCCATTACCACGGGCCAACCGCTGCTCCTACCCATCTGTTCACCGGATGAAAATTATTTTTATCAAATAATATATACTATGTTTACAAATATAATGCAAATGAGTTGCCTAATTAAATATTGAACATATTTGACTATAATTATTTAAAAATAGTGTAAGTTTTTTTTCATCATATTTAATGAAATGGTAAAATTTAAAATAAATGTATAATAAGTGTAAAAGTCTAGAATACAATAAATATGACTATTTTATTACACAAAGTGACAGCTGATTACTCTAGTGAATTAATAAATACACTTTAGTTGTGGTTTATCGAGTTCTGATACCTATTTAAACAATAACAAGTACATGACACAGTTTAATGCACTTAAACAAAGTATACATCAATAATGTTGCTCTAATTAGTACTGATTAGATAATAATAATCATTTTTAAATGAAATAACTCTGAACTGAAACCATTGGTTAAACAAAACAAGTCATCACAATTTTCAAGTAGACGTATATCCCTTGCTAGCCAATACTATAGATCTTCTTCTTGATCTCGTACTTCATCCAGTACGTGACCAAGAAGAAGACAGTACGAAGAATTATCGTGTCCCTGAAAGGCCTTTGTGGCTTTATGAATGATGATCTTTCACTTCGTTCGGTTCTCAGTAGCGGTTAGATGACCGGCAGCGAGGTCTTTTCCATTCTATCTTGCCCATCACCACAAAACTTTCTACGTTATCTGGTTCCAGACGGGTAATGTGAGCAAAGTAACCGAGAATCCTTTGGTAAAAGATCGTGGATAGTCTATTTCTTATTCGTAGTTGTTCGAGAATGGCTTTGTTCATTCTCTGGGCGATCCATGGTATGCGGTATACAATAGGTAATCGAGATAAATACTGTAGAGAAAACTTAGTCAACAAAAGGAAAGGAAACGCAAAGAAAAATATTCCTTTTCTTGTCAATAGTTTGTTTTATACCTATATTTTCGTAAAACCAACTTATTTGTTCGAAGAAGATTACATTATTTAGGACTTTTTAGGGTTCTATACCTCAATAGCAAAAAGGACAGGATCACTCATGTGCCTGTCTGTCTGTCTGTTCGTCTGTCACAGCCGAAATGCTCCAAATCTACTGGACCGACTTAACAGATATGAATTTCCGGACCCAAACATGAACATGTAACGTTAATAAATGGATTTTGAACATGAGATTCACTTTTGAGGAAAAATTAAAGAAAAAAATGTTTTTCAAACTGTACCGTATGACATACTCGTATAAAAGGACGTGTTAAGAGGATTTCAAATATGTTTTTTACAATTTCAAAATAATTCGTGTTATAGTTACTAAAGGAAAATTGCCCATTCCCCCACCTAATCTCCGAAACTGATGAACCAAAATTTTGTAAAAAATACCGAGAATTTATACCGAAAAATTATATGAAACCCTATATGAAATCTATGGTCTTAAAATAACATGGTAAATCTCTCAATATTGTGTGTAAAAACACACATTTGCAGTTGGAATGTATGGGGTAACATGTTTTCAACTATAAAGATAACTTTTATTCATCCCAACTATCCTTGGCCTGGCCCGACACGCACAATGAGGAAGGCTTTTTTTTCAAACTATTTTTACTTTTTAAAGAAGTTGAACTTCTCTTCCGACGCGGCGACGTTCGAATCTTTGAACTGTCAATGTCAATATTGAGAAAACGCAATAAGGATATGTTTGTTCAAGGATTTATTTCAATTAAACCATTTACAGGCACTTTTGAATTGTCAAGGAGTTGGTCAGTTAGTAATATGAAGCTAGTTGCCCATTCCAAAGCGTAGTAGCCCCCGTAGGCCCGTAGTTATCTTTACTGTTCCAAAGTCTAATGACTTAAGTATAAGAAAGTATCTACCGCACTTATTCAAAATCAAAATCACACATATTAATGTGTGATTTTGATTTTGAATAAGTGCAGTAATTATACTAATAACAATAACAAAACCATGGTTAGCAAGACGGCCAGCCACCACAAGCAGCACCCGTTCAGAAGCATAATGCAAAGATCAGCCATCACTCCCTCGCCATATTTGATAGTATAATAGTCTACAGTTCCAATAATTTTATTAGGAGGTATTTTTAGGTATTATTACTGAAAAACACTGTGACTGCGAATGGATTACCAAACCGCACTTTTTTTTTTTGAGGATGGGAAATCATCAAATAACTTCTCCCGCTCTGGGCGGAGCGGGAGGGTGTGTCAGACTCTTAGTGACTAAAACCCACCCGTATTCCTTCCTGTTGCCTGTGTTGCCAGGGGACTCGGTGACCCATAAGTACCTTCCCGCGACCCCGGCAGGCATCGGCCCTAGTGGACCCTCATTTGTGCTGACATCTCTTTGAGGCGCGCGTGGAATACGACGCGCCGTCGACCCGGGCCTGGTCCTTGCCACCCATTGCTCACCGTCCGCAAGCCCGCGCCTACGGTGGCCGGAAATCCGCCCGGGATTCCCGACGCCCAGGGCGTCTCCTGCGGCGGCTAGGGGCGAGAGGGCGCGAAACTTGCCTTTCCCTCAACCATCCCGCCTCCTCCTTCGCGAGCATTACTGCTTCGCAGAAGGAGGTGACGGCTCCCCATGCCCTCTCGCTCCGTACCATGGCCTGAACCAGGGCCGGACGCGAGAGACCAACCCGCACTGAGCTCGCGTGGTAGGTTATGGCCCGCTCCCTCTCACAGAGCAGAAGCCTGTTTTCCAGCAGTGGGAACATTATAGGCTTATTATGTTATATGTAGATAATATATTCTGATTAATTCAAGAGTTTCAGTGGTAGTCGATAATCTGGTCGGTATTCAAAAAGTTCTCTTACCAAAATAATGGCGTCCTCTCTTTCTTGTCACCTTCGAGTCTCATCAAGTAGAACAGCAACGAGCTTCCTAACATGAACATGAGCGTCTGCTGCGACTTCGTTATGGACAGATATCCAGCTCTCTGCAGACATTTGAGGTAGTACTCGATCACCTGGAACATCAATATTGAAGTGTTACTTGCTTATGTGGGAAGCGCGATAGGAACGTCGTTTTCATGACATGGTCGCAACTTTTCATCCCATTCTAACTTCGAGAGTTATATTGAAAAACGAAAAATGGGCTTATTTGTCACGGAAGCACGTGCATACAAAAAGATATGTTAACTCAATTTTAACGATTACATAATCAGCCTATAAAATTTCCACTGGGCTGGGACACAGGCCTCCTCTAAGTGAGACGGAGTGGGCCATAATCCACCACGCGGGCCCAGTGCGGGTTAGCGGATGTCACATGTCTTAGAATTTTTGGTTCTAGGACATGCCGGTTTCCTCACGATGTTTTCCTTCACCGTTTTGAGAGCAGTGATGATGAAAATAAATATACAAAGTTAAGTGCTTGCCGGGGTCCGAACTTACGACCTACAACTCGTAATTCGGGCTACCACTGCTCTCATTTTAATGATTATTATTCTGTAAATTGGTATATGGATTTAAACTATCAAATCATTTATTTTTACAAACATGGGTAATTGGTACATAGATGTTTTCTTAAAAAAGTAGTCCTCCATATTCTACCGTCTTATGGGCATGCAAATAATATTCAATTCCAAAACTAAACAGAAATTCTATGATATCGAATAAATATAAATGTCAAACCATTAGAATTACAAAATAATCAAAAAACAGACTAATAACGGTAGTAACATTTTTACGCTAATGTAAAAAAAAAATATAATAATAAAGTATGTCAAAGTATCAATCCGAATAAAAAGTGAATAGGAACATGTATGTCAATCTTACTAATAGTTTATCAATCAGTGCAGAGATTTATTATTAAGGAAGTCGTTAATTGTGTAATAGCTTTCTCAATTAATATTCGATGTCAAGTCTAATTTCTCATCACCATTGGATACTGAACTGCAAAATGCAAAGAAAAATGAACTTAGCTGGTTACCATACAGCAGTCGACTTATGTTAAAAAAAAAATATGCACTCGCTAGAACCATAATAATACCAGCCTGTAACCATCCCACTGCAGGGCAAATGGTCATATAGAGAGGACACGAGCTTAATACATAATAATATATTATAATTTATTTGGAATTTCACAAGTATCTACCAGTCCTGAACCTTCAGACTGAGTGCTTTCAATCTATAATAAAATATGTCTTTAGGTAAGAGAAATAAAGAACATTTATTTTGACACAGAAAGAAATGTCTCAAACTATAAATACAGAGAGTAGGTACAAGGATCCGATGGACGTCTTTGCAAAGTTCTGTCGCTTTTACATACATGACTTGATGTTTGTTGAAGCGTGAAAAAGAGCATAACGATCGAGAAAATATCATATATTTTTCTCCATGAGAGATTCTTGCGTCTATTCTTGAAACCTACTCGTGTATCCCCGGAATTTAGTTTTGGACTTCATAGTACACGGCTACACAAGTTTTCTGCTCAAATTCGACGACTTATAACCGCAAAACCACATTTATATTCGTTAAAAAGCTTTCATCATTCACATCTGGAGGTTTTGTAGGATATATAAATAGTATTTAAAGTTACGAAGATTATAGGCAGGTATTTTTATTATTTTTTGGCTACATACGAAGAAATAATGGATTAGGGCTTAAGTTTATCCTTCATAAACTTAAACCTTAATCCATTATTTCTTCAGGTGGGCCTCTCTCTTTTTCTCTCTGACTCGTTTGGTAAAGGCAGCCCTTTGGTATTACTTGTGTTTCCTCCGGTTATTTTACTACGAAACCCATATTAAAATAGTGACTGTCTCGTAATCTGTCAATGTTTCCTTTTCTTTCATATAACTCATAAATTTGACAAAATTAATTAAAAAACCATTTGCAAATGAAAAACTGTTTTGTTTTCATTCAAGACTATGAAAATCGTTTTTTATTTTGCATAGTTAATATATCAAGAAACTTGTTAACCTATTAATGAGATATAACAATAATATAACTTAAAAACATCAAAAATATGTGCAAATATTTCGCGACACCAACCTTACTCATTAATCGCTCTATACCTTCTGTAAACATGTCAAAATTGTTTAAATGTATGCTTAGTTTATTTTATTTTTTAGTTTATTGGTACGTGTAGCTAACCACAGACATAAATACACTTAAAAGTTAACCATAAACAAACACTTAAAAAACACATTTGGTGGTAAGTACCACAAACAAAAACAGCCAACGTCTACGGTCATGTCTTACAATTTTGTTATATTTAAATAAAAATCTTTTATTTACCATTATATATTGGTTTTGAAATAAACTACAATTATTACCTTTTATTTCAACTAATTCCATTTTATGTTTAAATAGAGCAATAAAATATAAAAAGCCAACATTCGCTTTGATGTTTAAAATATTAGTAACATTGCGCGTTTGAGTGTTAGTTCTGTCTTTTGTCTTTTGATACTATAATGATGAGAGAGATCGAGGGCTTATTTTCGTAGATAAATGCATTACCGTACCATGGCGCGTAGATAGTGCAAGAACAAAGTAATTTGACGGCTGAATTATAGTAGTTGTTGAGTGATTGACTTCTGCGCTAGGGATCATGGTAGCGATTCCCACACAAAAAAATATTAGCATGGCATACAGACTGAATTGAATCGAATCGAACAGACTGAATCGAATCTGGGTGTTTGTTCATTGGAAGTATTTTGTTTTTAAAAGCGACCTTAGTGCAAAAGAAACCATAAGTGTTGGGTTGCATAAGTACCGTCATGAATAGTTATATTCATTTCCATAAATTAGGACATTAATTTCCAGGGTTTTTATTTTAAACTCGGTTTTAAACTACGCATATTGGCACTTTCGGAATAACTTTCTTGACAATGGTCCTTGTGACCATGCATGGGCGCATAGCCCTTTCAACAGCATCAAAATGAACAAGCTCAAGATAGTCTGAAATTTAAATTTTCTCACTTTTTACAATTTGCAGTGCAGCTGTGGTTATATGTTGATTAAAATATGATTCGCGACCGTAACAATCAATTTGACGATCAATGTTGACAACTTATTTTGCCCGTCAGGTACCATAATTATAAAAAAAAATATTGGACACGTGTTTTTTATGTTTTTACGTAATCAAAAGATTACGAAAGAAAGAATGTAAAAGACTCAATGTATCGCACATTGAGTTATAATGTGACATAACGACACGCCTTGCTAGATTTTATACTGTATTGTGACGTAGCGAGCCCCCACTTCCCAACTTTAATGCGTTTTATCTAAGTATTTTTTATTAATATGATAAAGCAAAAAATACGTGTCTAATATTTTTTTTATTATCTAACTGATTGACTAAATAGGATTTCTTTTTTTTACCCATGTTTTTTTATAGAATTATAATCAGTAGAATCAGAAAATGAATTTTAAAGAGACTTACCAGATTACAAAACAGGTTGATAACCAACCCTCTCCTGCTGGGCGGCTCCAGGTATATAAAGAGTCCACTCAGTGTGAAAGGTATGAACAGGTACGTAGAGGTGGTAAACTTGTCGCCCATCAACTTTCTGGAAGAATTAAGAGATCAGCAGGCTTAGCCCGAAAACCGTAGAGAAGCGTTTTTCGAAGGAAGAGTAGACAAAAATGACGTTTCCGTGTAGACAGTTGACAGTTTTCTACCGAGAAATGTCAACAAGCGCTTTCTATTCCACAGTAGAGTAGAACTAGAAAGCGTCATGCTAAAGTGTTTAAGAAAATAGATTTATTATGAGAAAAAGTAAAAATTGGTAAAGGATCACTTAAGACAAAATTAAAAAATAAAACATTATATAGGATTGCAAACAGAACTAAGTACATTGTATAAGATTAAACCATAACAATATAATATATAAGTAGTAAGTATGCACCTACAAGAGGTGGTTAATTTTTATGTGAAAGAGCGCCTCTCGCTATTAAACGTAAAATTTTGGCGAATTTAGAATTAAGTAACATCTTGATGTAACTGGTGACCAAAAAGCCGGCGGCTTGGCTGGAAATGCCGCCAGCATCTTCGGTACAATGCCCCGAGGGCCTTTTTTAGGCTTAAGTTAGTTATAATTTAGTTAATGTTAATAATCATAATGCTCGCGCAGGAGGAGGCGGGCCCGCCGGTTGAGCGCGGCCCAAAGGGTCATGGCCAACCGGATGGTCCGAGGATACCGCACGGTCTCCTGTGAGGCAGCGAGCCTCCTTGCCGGATTGCCGCCATGGGATCTGGAGGCAAAAGTCCTCGCGCACGTATGGGAGTGGCGCGAGGAGGCGAAACGCCGGGGCGTAAGTCCGCTGCCGCGAGAAATCGCGGCACAGCGGACGGAGCTCCGGCGGGATCTCATGGCGTCATGGAAAGTACGGTTGTCGCAACCCAGTGCTGGGCACGCCACGATTGCGGCGATAAGTCCCCTCTTTGAGGAGTGGCTGGAGAGGCGCCACGGCGTCCTCACCTTCCGCCTGAAGCAGGTCCTCACCGGACACGGCAGCTTCGGGAGGTTCCTGTGTCGGATAAGGCGGGAGGAAACGTCCAGGTGTCACCACTGTGTGGATCGCCCGGAGGACACGGTGGAGCATACGGTGGAGGTCTGCCCGGCTTGGGCAGAGCACCGCCGTGTCCTCGTGGAAGCGATCGGCGGCAGAGACCTCTCGCGTCCGGCCCTGGTTCAGGCCATGGTACGGAGCGAGAGGGCATGGGCAGCCGTCACCTCCTTCTGCGAAGCAGTAATGCTCGCGAAGGAGGAGGCGGGACGGTTGAGGGAAAGGCAAGTTTCGCGCCCTCTCGCCACTAGCCGCCGCAGGAGACGCCCAGGGCGTCGGGAATCCCGGGCGGATTTCCGGCCACCGTAGGCGCGGGCTTGCGGACGGTGAGCAATGGGTAGCTCACCGTCCGGTAAGGACCAGGCCCGGGTCGACGGCGCGTCGTATTCCACGCGCGCCTCAAAGAGATGTCGTCAGCACAAAGTAGGGGTCCACTAGGGCCGATGCCTGCCGGGGTCGCGGGAAGGTACTTATGGGTCACCGAGGCCCCCGCAACACAGGCAACAAGAAGGAATACGGGTGGGTTTTAGTCAGTAAGAGTCTGACACACCCTCCCGCTCCGCCCAGAGCGGGAGAAGTTATTTGATGATTTCCCACCCTCAAAAAAAAAAAAAAAGGAGGAGTCGGGACGGTTGAGGGAAAGGCAAATTTCACGCCCTCTCGTTCCTAGCTGCCGCAGGAGACGCCCTGGGCGTCGGGAATCCCAGGCGGATTTCCGGCCACCGTAGGCGCGGGCTTGCGGACGGTGAGCAATGGGTAGCTCACCGTCCGGTAAGGACCAGGCCCGGGTCGACGGCGCGTCGTATTCCACGCGCGCCTCAAAGAGATGTCGTCAGCACAAAGTAGGGGTCCACTAGGGCCGATGCCTGCCGGGGTCGCGGGAAGGTACTTATGGGTCACCGAGGCCCCCGCAACACAGGCAACAAGAAGGAATACGGGTGGGTTTTAGTCAGTAAGAGTCTGACACACCCTCCCGCTCCGCCCAGAGCGGGAGAAGTTATTTGATGATTTCCCACCCTCAAAAAAAAAAAAAAAAGGAGGAGTCGGGACGGTTGAGGGAAAGGCAAGTTTTGCGCCCTCTCGCCCCTAGCCGCCGCAGGAGACGCCCAGGGCGTCGGGAATCCCGGGCGGATTTCCGGCCACCGTAGGCGCGGGCTTGCGAACGGTGAGCAATGGGTAGCTCACCGTCCGGTAAGGACCAGGCCCGGGTCGACGGCGCGTCGTATTCCACGCGCGCCTCAAAGAGATGTCGTCAGCACAAAGTAGGGGTCCACTAGGGCCGATGCCTGCCGGGGTCGCGGGAAGGTACTTATGGGTCACCGAGGCCCCCGCAACACAGGCAACAAGAAGGAATACGGGTGGGTTTTAGTCAGTAAGAGTCTGACACACCCTCCCGCTCCGCCCAGAGCGGGAGAAGTTATTTGATGATTTCCCACCCTCAAAAAAAAAAAAAAAAGGAGGAGTCGGGACGGTTGAGGGAAAGGCAAATTTCGCGCCCTCTCGTTCCTAGCTGCCGCAGGAGACGCCCTGGGCGTCGGGAATCCCAGGCGGATTTCCGGCCACCGTAGGTGCGGGCTTGCGGACGGTGAGCAATGGGTAGCTCGCCATCCGTTTAGGACCAGGCCTGGGTCGACGGCGCGTTGTGTTCCACGCGCGCCTCAAAGAGATGTCGTCAGCCCAAGTGTAGGGGTCCACTAGGGCCGATGCCTGCCGGGGTCGTGGGAAAGTCCGAAAGGGATACCGAGGCCCCTGGCAACACAGGCAATTGAAGGAACACGGGTGTGATAGTTTGTGTACGAGAATTTATTTGATAATTTCCAACCCAAAAAAAAAACCTTACTTTGGTCATTTGTCACTTATCAGTGCGTGAAGTATCTACCAGTCACGAGGTCTTTATGCCGAAACAAAGCAATGCTGATGACTGGTTTCTGACCTATACATACCTATTTCTGCCACTAAAGGTGGCTTTAGACCAAACCATCATAGAACCAGAACAAAAGCAAGAGTAGGTATTTCATTTCTTGAAATTGTAGCATGGATAGATCAACGAAAAAGTGCTCTAAGTTTATACAAAAAGAACATAGAGGAAGGGGACATAATCTGCGATCGGTTGTCTGATTAAACCGACCTGGAGGGAGTGTAAAATGTAAAACTTATATATTATATTTATTATGACATCTACATATTGACATTATTTAAATAATATTGAAACATTTTCGTTATTCTTGCTATTTTTATTGACATGACATCATTATTATTGATCGCTATTTTTAATATAAATTATTATTTTAAAAGAATATTTTAATTGTATTTAACAGTAATTTTATGAATTGCATTGTAATTTAATTTTAATAATGAAATTTATTCGTATTTTTATGTTATTGCTAAAATATTACTAAATGTGTACTGCATGCTATAAAGTATAACCAAGATGTAAAATCTAAATATTTGCACGGCTGAAATGCCGAATATAAATCCATAGATCTTAAGAACTTAAGTTAGCTACCTATATTCTTGCAAATACGAGTAAATATGTCATTCATTCATTCATTCTTCTGAATAAATGAGAAAATAATTTAAGGATAGAGAAAATACTGTAGATTTTAGAAATAAAACCATTTCCATACAACCAATATCCACCTACCTTACCTTATTATACAACTAATATTGGGTGCAGCGGATGTGACCAGCAGCCCTAACATCGTCGATCTTACGTAGTATTCGCCCATCTTGATCCATTGGTCCATTCTCATCATCTTTTTACCTCGCATCAAGATTTGTGCCTGAAAAAATCCAGTTGTTAAAAAAACCGAAGTATAGAATTGACATAAATGATAAATGATTTTTATTTCTGTAAGTAGGTTTATACAAACACTTTTACACGTCAATCATATTTTTTAAATAAAGCTATATGAGGTCGGCGTTCCTATCTGACTACTCTGAGAAGAAAGGCCGAAACAAACTCAGAGGTCACAGTCTCTTTTAAAGTCCAGACGTAATCTTGGTCAGATCATGTTGATGTAGATTGGTGTCTGAAATGGTCCTTTTGAGGAAATAACCATACAGATTGAGTGGACCTGTCCAGTCAGTGCACGCATTTGTCAGTAATCGTGCAGCTCAACTCAGAACTTAAGGAGCTCAACGATGCGACGAACAATACATTTGGGTAGGCCGCATAAATTACTCAAACTGCCAGACCATGATTAATAAATACTAAATGAGAAAAAAAAAAGCAACAATGACCCACATAGACTGACTGGTTCTCTGACTTGTTTTAGGTTAAAACGTTAAGTAATAGCTAGAAGAGTATTTTTAAAATTTACTTGTAACCACACATAATTCGAAAAATACTTGTTTCAAATGATTTATGATCATTATTCATCAAAAAACGTTATGTTACGTGGGCCAAAAAAAGCATCCGATGTTGTTTGGCTCTCTTTTTTTTTCTAAATGAAAAACTTCGAATCTGTTTTTTGATTATGTTTATTTGAACCTTTAGAATTTTATTGGTTAAGTCGAGAAGATTATATTGGCCAAATGGGCGCCTTCACAATTGATTGCCATACGGGCTCGTTTTATGTCATTTTTCATCACTTCGGCAAGAATTTCGGGCGACAGATTCTCGCACTCGTGTCGAATGTTGTCCTTGAGGGCTTCCAGATTCTTGGGCTTGTTCACGTAAACATGGGACTTCAAAAAACCTCACAAAAAAAAGTCTGGAACGCTTAAATCGGGCGATCTTGCGGGCCAGTGCAAATCGCCAAAACGAGAGATGGCGACCCGGGAACGCTGCCTTCAGAATATCGGTTGTGGCTCGCGCAGTGTGTGCCGTTGCTCCGTTCTGTTGGAACTACATGTCTCTCAGTCCTAATTCGTCCAATTGCGGCAGAAAAAACTCGGTCAACATGGCCCTATAGCGCGCACCGTCCACTGTTGTCGTTTGGCCAGCGGCATTCTCGTTCTTAGGGAGTGTATCACTCCATGGCTTGTTCATTTGTATTTTGCATCTGTCTAGTCCACAAATGTCAAAACAGATTTGACATTGGCGGCCATTTGCAAAAATGAGAGCATCTTCTAATAGGGTGATTTCTTTTGGCCCACTCTGTAGTTTAGTGGGTACTCTTATGCAGCGCAATCACGATCAAAATAAGACGTAAACACATTAGTAAGTTGTTACAATGTAATTCTCATTTCATTGTTATAAAGTATAAATTAGAAAGATTGTCGTGAGTTTGATAAAACTTTCGGCAATCATTCTAATTTATATCTTACGTTACCAAGACAAGAGATAACTCTTGTCTTGGTAACGCCTTTAATATGTCATTGCAATATAAATTGCAATGACATATATACATTAAAGTCAATGAATGACTTACCCAGTAAATGGTAGCTTTAAAGTAGGTACGTACATAGGTAGGTACGTAGTAGGTAGTAGGTACTTACACACATGTGCTATGCAAGTACCTACACAATACTAAGAGATTCCAACCAACTCGCACTAAGCGTTTCCAAACTTCTTTTATAATGCGCACAGCAAAGGAATGGAACTCTCTGCCTGCGTCTGTGTTTCCGAACGCATATAACCCTAATCTCTTCAAAGTGAGAGTGAACAGGCTTCTTCTGGGTAAGCTCGCTCCATCGTCGACTTTGTTTCTGTCGCCTCTGACATAGACTAAGGTCAAGAGCAAACCCATCACAAATAAAAAAAAATAAAAAAAGATTTAATTTATCGAATGCAAAGATTTTAAAATCTTCAGCAGCTCGCAACAGTATTATCAAATGCTAATTAACTAGTTTATGCGACCTTGTGGAGCAGGACAAGCGTTGAGCCAAGCATTTTTATCAGCAATGTAATCCCCCAACTTATAATATGCTTGGCTGCATAGATTGCGTTTTTATACAAGACTTAAATTTAATTTAATTTAGTGGAAGTTTAAGGGGAGGTATTTTATTGTAATATTTTAAATAATAACCCATGAAAGATAAGTCTACTTTAGACAGCCGTAACTAAATAATTTTGCGTAATTGGCATCATGTACCCATAATAATTGACACACAATTAGCATGGGTTCTAACTGTTAACAGTTAAAACTACAATGGTGCCGATTCCCTTGTCCACAAACTAAACTAAATTTAAGTTCAGTGCATCTTTTTCTTTCTATTTCATTAAGAAAAGGACAGAAGATACATTTTAGTTTAGTCCTGTCAAATTAATCAGCGCCTGTCACTACACCATACAAGTTTAGACGTGATTAAAAACTTGCCTACTAAAATTACGTCAATTTACGTCAAGTGCTGATTAATTTGACAGGACTAAACTAAAATTTATCTTCTGTCCTTTTTTTTATGAAATAGAAAGAAAAAGTTGCACTGAACTTAAATTTAGTTTAGTTTGTGAACAAGGGAATCGGCACATCTCTAATTAGCTTTGACAGGTGAATCATTAGCCTCATGAAGTGCCTCAATTATAATAAGTTAATGTAGCTTAGGATAAATGCATTTCGATTATGGTTCCGATGGTAAATTTGAAAGTGAAAATGAATGACTTTAGCCAGCCTTCTTTTTTTTGGGCGGGAAATTATCAAATAACTTCTCCCGCTCTGGAAGGAGCGGGAAAGTGTGTCAGACTCTTACTGACTAAAACCCACCCGGGTCCTTCCGTTGCCTGTGTTACCAGGGTCCACGGTATCCCTTTCGGATTTTCCCGCGACCCCGGCAGTTTCCCGCGACCCAGCAGTTTCCCGCGACCTCGGCAGGCTTTAGCCAGCCTGAAACCTGGTTGAACTTATTGGTCCCTATTTTAAGTTATATAATTCTGTCTTTCATCTATTTTACAAAAAATGCGTTTTTTTTATGTGTAACAAACATCTTTCCTCTCGCTTTCTGTGGAACTAATTTTGTGAAAAGGGACGGAAGTGTGTAATAGGAAGTGACAGCTTCAGCATGAAATAAGTAAGTACTTTTTAGTATGGAATTAGTGTACTCATTAGTCAGTACTATACAAGGTGTCGTTTTGCATCCTCATCAAATTCAAGGAGGTAACTATTCTAATTATTCTCGACACGAATCAGTAATAAAATAAGTAGATTTTTTTAATCGGGATGTGTGGGACACGCATTATAAAATGCGGCCCGTGTGATACCGCACTGTAACAGCCCTTTTACACACACACTACCGCATATGCAACGGGGTGATTATGTTATGTGAAAGTGGTGTATTCTAAAATACTGTCAAACTTAAATAACTAAAAAAACCAAGTATGTATGTATTAATTATTGAGCAGGTATCGTAATTTTATTTGATTATATATGTCTTTCATAGCATCCTCCTGAAATTTGACGAGGATGCAAAACGACACCTTGTATAGATTGTAAGTAAAGGGGGTCGAATTTCGACCAGTGTGGGTGCTAGTGTCGCCCACTAATGAATAATTATTCGGATAAATATTTTAGTATTTCGTTTTTTTTTTTTAATTCTGAGGTTAATTTCTGTCGCTGGTCAGTTGCTTACTACCAAGGTGAGATGTCAGATGTTACACATCATATGTGACTACTGTGAGGCTCGCTCGTTTTTTAAGGACTACAACAAAACAGGTACTTACAATATAAATAATGGAATAGAATTTCGCGCTGCCAATAACAGCATCTTTGTACAGAACAGGAGATGCTCCCAGACAGCTCTCATTCCAAGGATGTGTCAAGACACTGCAGTGTGCGTCGCGACACGTCGCGTCGAACAGCTGCTTGCTTACCGCCGCCATCTCGGATTACCTTCTTGGGTTTCTTCTTAGGAGTGACTCTGCATTGAAAGCTGTAACAAGAGAGACAATGTTGTTTATAAATAACAGGAAAATATCGGCTACAAAAAAAATAATCACTTGGAAAAAAGCCCCATTTACACGATGCAAGATTTTGTTTTTTTTTGAGTGGGAAATTATCAAATAACTTCTCCCGCTCTAGGCGGTGGGGGAGGGCGTGTCAGACTCTTACTGACTAAAAGCCACCCGTGTTCCTTCCATTGCCTGTGCGTTGCCAGAGGCCACGGTATCTCTTTCGGATTTTCCCGCAACCTCGGCAGGCATCGGCCCTAGCGGACCCCTACACTTGTGCTGACTTCTCTTAGAAGCGCGCGTGGAACACAATGTGCTGTCGACGCGGGCCTGATCCTAGTCGGACGGCGAGCTGCCTACTGCTCACAATCGGCCTGGGATTCCTGACACCAAGTTTTTTTGCATGTAACATACAACAACACTGAAGCAACAAATGATTTGCATAGTCTGACTTCAGATGATGCTTTTATTGTTGCTTCAACTTATGGTATGTCACAGGAAATTAAATCACACCATGTAAATCAGACTTAATTAGGCTGTTTGCTAGGTAAGAAGTAATATGGTGCAGATTATTCAAAAATAGTGTTTTAAAATCTTTCGCGCCTGCAAAATATGTCATCGCAAAAGTAAACTCGAAGAGAGTACCACTTTGAAGCAATGCTATAAATGAAACAACAAACACAAAAACATTAATTTTATTATAACATAAATATAAATTAGTACAAAATCACTTCTCTTTTATTCATTTCTATGCAAAACAAATTGACCTAACACTTTTCTTTGAACTTCAAAAAACTGAAATTATCTTCTCAGTTAATCTATTTCGCCTAAACTACCTACATGTATTTTGTGTGCTGTCATATTTAACGTCCCGCAGAGTCATAACGAGACCAATACAATTTCATAAACCACTCCGTCGGGAATCGAATCTGTGACCTTCGCAGTGCATGTTACGAGTAACTTAACCTTTATACACTTAAGGTCAAGATCGTTAACTTGTTGTTAGATCGTGGCTTACAGTTATATTAAGAGTAATGGGAGGATTATAATATTGTGGTGAAGTGTATACATACACTATTAGCAAAGTCTAGGGAACAAAATTCACATTAGTAATTATTTTAATTTTAATACGTTTTATGTAACATATTTTATATGAATAAAAGCGTAATTTAAATATTTGATTAAATAAAAGGCTTGTTAGTGAAAAAATAAAAAATAAACATTATGAAATGGTATCAAAAACGAAAAGTCAGTTTTTGTCGATTAAAAAAAAAAACTAACGCCCAGACAAGATTAAAAACAAAAAAAAACATTCCCAGCAACTTTTTAATAAACTGTTGGTCCTGTCAAGGCGGCTCTACATCGGCGTGGCTTGCTGACTATTAGCCCACGTGTGTAATATCGCTCCATACTCTGGAAAGGTGTGCATATCACACGCATTCTCCCTAACAAATCCCACGCATGTTCTATGTCATAGATAATTTATTGTATTTTGTATTTGAAAAGCACTTTTACTTCTCTCTACTATATTGTCGTATTCACAAAGATTAGATAAAGATGGATAATTTAGCTCAAAATTATTGTCAGAAAACTTTCGTAAGGTTTTGGAAATAAGTTGAATCAAAAACCGGGCCTCCCGGGCCCGGATCGGGCTAACCTGTGATGTGTGGATGGGATGACGGAGGCAAAGTGTAAAGCGAATATTTTTATGGACCATTTTAGAGTGCAGTTCGCGTTGACTCAAGAGCAAGGTGAGACAGACGTAGATCTGATCGACTCGGAGGCTCCTCGGGGATTCACTGCTAAGGATATTAAGCAACTAGTGACTAATTTATCAAAGGGGAAGTCTCCGGGGCATGACAGATTGGGCGTTGAGTACTTTTTGTACGCTTGGCCTCATATATACCGCAAACTTGCGATGCTTTAACATTTTGCGTCCTTCACAACTATCTTCTAGCAAATTTTGTAGAAAGTGTGGAAGTGCCCGTAATTAAAAATAAAACTTGTGATGTCTCCGAAAATAAACAACAACAGGCCTATCCCTTAGCTATGGTAGTAGGGAAGGTACTTGATGGTCTGCTTGAGCGTCAGCTTAATAGCCATTTAACATTAAATTTTGCGCAGTTTGGTTTCAGAAGCAAATTGGCGATGAAGAGTGCAGACAGAAAGACGCCAGTTTATGTTGCCTTTCTTGACCTTTCCAAGGCTTTTGACATCGTATCCATATACCGAGCTTATATCCGGACATATTCATCACCACCCTGGCTGAGTTCGTACGCGCATTATCTTGCATGAACATAAAATCTTGACCATACTGCTGTCGGTGAGGGATAAACATATGTAGGTTGCACAATTCCGTCACAGTCATAATCATCATCATCTGCCCAGCCTTTTCCCACCTATGTTAAGGTTGGCTTCCAGTCAGCAGTAGCAGCAGTGTAGCTGAATACCAGTATTTTACATGGACCGACTGCCTATCTCCACAACCCAGTTACTGGGCAACATGATACCCCTGGGTAAGACTGGAATTACAATTTCGTCACAGTATCGATCCTTATTTGAATTGCCTCATAGCAAAACGAGATGCGTTCTTCCACCCAGGCGAATTCCAGCCTATACCATAATCGTTCTGCCCTTATACGAGTAAACTTTCTGAGGATTCTGGAGTCGACTCTGGCGACCAAGAACTCGCCAAACATGCATCCTTCTTGAATCGGGATGAAATTCAAAGCGCGACTCATCAGAAAAGAGTCCACGAGCCCACTGAGCGTCCTTAAATGTGCGTTAGCCCACAATAATCGACGCTCTCGATTTCCGCGTCGATGATCTGGAACTCTAAACGGTCTGTGAGCGTAAAAGTTAACTTCTTACAATCTTCTCCTGGTGGTTTGGTCACTGATGACCACTTGGTGCTGAGACTGGAGTCTACCTACCAGCTAGCGAGCCGTAATTTGAGGCTGCCACCTCGCAGAATTTTGCAGAAAACGGTCTTGTTTCTGAGTAGTGATCCTGTGTCTTTCTCGGTGCGGTTCAGCAACATCTTCTGTAGCCCTATAACATGCTGCCCACTTGCCCACAATTGGTTTCACGTTGACTACGCCCTGCTTTCAGCATTCCCGTAAGCATCCCTTTCCGCGTTGGGCTGTGACCAAGTTATGTTTTCCCTCCTTGTTCAAAAATGCTTTTGCTTTTTTTTTATTTCGGACAATTACTTATTGCAGGTTCAACCAGCATTTACAAATTTTAATGGCCAGTACTTTTTCTAAAGAGTTTTCTTAAATAAGTTGATATAGTTGGCATGTTCCCTAGGCTTTGCTGAGCAGTGTACTTGATCACGTAAAAGAAATGATAATTTGCAGTGCCGTCACATAGTAGATACAAAATCGCTTGATGATTTGCATAAAAAATCTGAATACATAACATTTACAGGCATAAAAAATAATAATTTTAATAATAGAGGCATATTAGCGTTCCGTACCTCAAAAGGCAAAAGCGGAACCTTATAAGATCACTCGTGTGTCTGTCTGTCCGTCTGTAACAGCCGATTTGCTCCGAATCTACTTGACCAATTAAGTTGAAAGGTACACATATAAATTTCTGTGACCCAAACACGGACGTATATCGTAATTTTTTTTTTAATATCAGTGTCAGCTTTGGAGGCAAACTAGATAATTAAAAAAAAAAAATTGCAAACTGTACCGTATGACATATTAAATGAGTGATTAAATGATTTTTTTTTTTAATAATATTAAAATAAATTATATTAAAGTTATTTATGAAAATTTAGCATTCCTTCTTCTTTCCTTATCTCCGAAACTACTGACCCTAAAATTTTGACAAAAATACAGAAAATAGATATTTACTATCATATTACCTACAGAAAAACCTATAAGAAGTCTGTGGTGTTAAAATAACTTGGTAAATCTCCCAATATTGTGCGTACAAACTTACATTTGCAGTTCAATTGTATGGGGGAACATGCTTTTCAACTACAATGTTAAGTTTGTTCTTGGGATAAATTTATCCCAATTACGGAACCCTTCATTTTGCGTGGTCCGACACGCACTTGGCCGCTATTTTTTATTATTATTTTTGTACTTAGCTATAGCTACGTCATTAAAAACATCATTTATTTGAAACACTTTATACAGGTAAATATTTTATCTATTTATTTATCATGCCTTGTTTTCCCGAAGGGTTTGGGCAGAGGTATGCCACATTTCACCAGTTATGTTTAAATACCATGTAACGGAAAAAAAAAACATTATAAAAATTCTTTTATTGTGTATTATTTTAAAACTCATTTTAGAACAATATTTTATCCTATTGTTCAATTTTCCTTGTATCTTTCTATGAACATTGACTCATAAATGCATAATGGCGTACTTCATTAGTGAACAGTATTGTTCGCTTGTTATAACTTATTATACGTAATCTACGTCATATTACATTTGCGTGTCAGTTGCTATCTAGACTATGTGCCTTATTCTATAGGTAATTAGGTATTATTTTTAGGGTTCCGTACGTCCGAATGAAAAAAATGAACCTTTATAGGATCACTTGTGTGTCAGTCTGTGTGTCTGTCTGTCTGTCCGTCTGTCAAATTCAATTTGCTGCGAATGTAATGAACGGATTAAAATTAAATTTGATACACATATGAATTTCTGTGACCCAAACACGGACGTGTAATAAAAATAAATTAATTTTGAATATGGGGGTCGCTTTTGGGAGGCAAATAAGGAAATTTGTGAAAGTTTTTTTTTTATCACATATCAAATGAAAAACTTTCTGTAAACCCCAATATATATTTTTTATAATTTCAAAATATTTTTGAGTTATTTAAAATAGATGAAATTATACCTTATCTCTGAAACTAATGAACATAACATTTTGAAAAAAATACAGATCTATACTTATAGATTATAAAATACAGGTCTATACTTATATATTACAGGAAAACCTATCAAAAGTCTGGTCTTAAAATAACATGGTAAATCTTTCAATATTTTTCCAACAAACTACCATTTGCAGTTGTAATGTATTGGAGAACATGTTATTCAACTACAGTGTTTAGTTTGTCCTTGGGATCATCCTAACTTGGATTCATTCTAACTACGGAACCCTTCATTGTACATGGTCCGACACGCACTTGGCGGTTTTTTACATTGTCTTTTATGTACATACATATAATAACATCGTAGCGAAGTCAAAACTGTACATTCAAACTTATTGAAAAAAATAAAATGCTACGAGGTCTGGGAACAATTCTAATGCCGAAAATATAATTTTTAGTATTTTTGTCTGTTTGTCTCAATGTATGTTCCAGCATCATGCAAACACTTCCAGAAACATTCTGTTCAAATTTTGCATAGATATTGCTATGGCGCAAATTATAAAAATACATGCGAAACAGTTAGAATATTGCAAATAATTACGAATTTAACCTCTTACCTAAGTGATTATCACCACGCTATACCTTTATGGAGCTGAGCAGTCAATCATGACATATGTATATACGTACGGCTACTTTGGTCAACTTAGAACAAAGCAATTAGCTTAGTGGTTCGACAACTGCTTCGCGAACCTGTGGATGTAAGTTTGACGCCCAACTATTGATGTTTTTGTGGTTCTTTTTTTATACTATTGCTAGCTGCGGCCAGCGGTTTCGCCCGTATAAGTCTAAAGAATATCGGGATAATATAATATGTCCTAACCCAAGTCATGGTCTACCCATTTGCCAAATTTCATCCCAATCTGTTCAGTCGTTTTAGCGTGAAAGCGTGACAATCAAACACAAAAACCAAATCATTTCTTTTTACAATATTAGTTTAGATAATGAATGATGGTCCGTTTGCAGAGAATGTAATCAGATTGAGGACGTGCAGCATTTGCTGATCGATTGTGTCCGCAACAGGCGTGAGAGGGAGTCACTTTTGAAAGAATTAAACTTGAATAGGCTTGGTAGGATTAATACAATCAATTTTATCCCAACCAACTTCAGAAGGTGCCAAAAAGTTATGTCATTTAATAACAGTCCTTCATCGGTGATTCCTATCTTGACCGTAAAGTTTTTCATATATTGTTTATCTGTTTAGTATAGTTCATGTGTTAATTATAAGTGTTAATATGACAATTGTAAAAGGCACGATGGGGTTGACATATCTGTTTAGATAAAAATCCCAAAACAAATAAAGAGAAAAAAAAATATGGTCCGTAGAACTTAAACAGAAAACCATCAAGTTTAGGTCTCTTCTGTCATCTATGGACTTGCCTACGTGATCGAATCAGAAATGAAGAGATCCGCAGGCGAACCAAGGTTACCGACATAGACCGAAGAATTGCCAAAACAAAAAGTGGCAGTGGGCAGGGCACATTGCTCGCAGAACATGGCCGATGGGGCCAAAAGGTTCTGGAATGGCGACCGCGTACCGGAAGACGTAGCGTTTTAAGGCCTCCTACAAGGTGGACCGATGACCTTGTGAAGGCCGCAGGATTCCGCTGGACGCGGGAAGCACAAAACCGGTCGATGTGGCGGTGCTTGGGGGAGGCCTATGTCCAGCAGTGGACGCCTTTCGGCTGAAATGATGATGATGATAGTTAGGTGACTGTTAATGATAACTCCCGTGTGTTTAAAATGTACTGTTATTTATTTTAGTGATAGCCGTTCATCAGGAATCATATGTAAAGATGCATGAGTCAGGGTATTAGTGTTGTGCCATTACGTAGTATATTCAAACGCATGCGTTCATTAATTCACAAAAAAATAAAAACTTCGCAATGATTGGGAAATTGCTACTGAAGGCTGCGGTTGTCGACGTCAGGACGAGCTGATTCTCAATCAAACAACTGTACGTCACTTGGTCCCCGGTCACCAGTCCTGATTTTCTGTATATTTTGGCTGCTGAGATTAAAAATACAAACGTAGTTTGCAGGGAAATCGTATAAAAATGTGCCTGTTATTTTAGTTTATCGTGGTAAAGCTAGTAATATATAAAAATCACGTGTCAAAAAATCTCAGAAACTATGAAATTTTTTGAATGTGTATAGTTGGTTTCTGCTTGAATGATAGCTTTGGACCCCATAGGTAGCAATGTTGTCGAGATTTGCGCGGACGAAGCCGTGGGCGAAGTGCATGTGCATAATAATCAAGCCTGTATTCTTCGAAAGGGCAGAAGTGGCACACACCCATATGTCACCAGTAACACTTCGATCCAGTGATATAGGGGGCCAGCCTTTGCCATACACCGGGCATAAATCCAGAATTCGGGTACTAATGAGAATTTTCAAGTCGAAAACCCAATAACACTTTGCCCGACCCGAGGATTGAACCCAGGATTTTTAAAGGTAATTTAAACAAGTGACAATAATCTATAAGGGCCGATTCACACCGGGAAAGCAGCGACCGGCAGCGGCACGGCGAGCACTTTCAGTGGGAAATAATTTTAAACTTTATCTATCTACATAATTACTAATGGGGCTTGTGGCTAAGTAATAACAGCCGCACGAGTAGATCGATCAGGTTAAGATACGCTTGCCACGGTTTGTCCGTGGATGGGTGACCATCTATACATACCAAGACCCCTCCGAGCCTCGGAAAGCACGTTAAGCCGTTGGACGCGGCTGCATTTGTAGATCTTTGACAGTCGTTACGGGTCGTCAGAAGCTCCAAAGTCTGACAATCAGTCTTACCAAGGGGTATCGTGTTACCCAGTAACTGGATTGTGGAGGTCAGATAGGCAGTCGCTCTATGTAAAATACTGGTATTCAGCTGTATCCGGTAAGATTGGAAGCCGACCCCAACATAGATGGGAAAAGGCTAATCAGGGATGGCAGGCAGAATGCAAAGGCAGATGATTATCTATCTGCATAATTAAAAGACCCAGTATTGCTTGAAAAGCGCGAAAAGTTCGCCACGCTCGTCTTGTCTGCGGTACTGCCCGCGACTGCCCGCGTCGTGTCGCTGCCGGACGCTGCCGGCCGCTGCCGGCTGGTTGCCGGCTTCTGCCGTTCCGGTGTAAGGCCCGGTATCCACCAAAGCGGAGAGAAGAGGAGACGAGAGAAGATGTGTTTTGAATAACCAACCAGATTTCGTTATTTCCACATCTCCTCTCCGCTTAGCTTCGGTGGAAATGGATCAAGCGGAGAGGAGAGAAAATGTCTCATTTTTCTATAGAATTTTGTGCCGCAAGCAAGCAAGCGGCGCGGAGCAGTGCGGAGATGTGTGTGACCGACTGTGACTACACACAGCTCCGCTGACCAGGCGGCGCCCATGCTAGCGCACTTCTTTCCCCGCTGCTTTCTCCCCACGCCTCGCACACCCGAAAGCGTCAGTCGATTGACTGACCTTGAATGCAAGAGTCGGCCCGTCCGTATTTTTATATTTTCAGTTAAGTTTGCAAAATATCCGTGTCTTAAAAACATGTCGTCTGCCTTTCGTAGACAGCACTTGACTGATTTCGTCGAGCACACAGCTCACATCTCCGCTACGCACAGCTCATATCTCCTCTCCGCTTTGGTGGAAATAACATGCCAGCTAAGTAGCACATCTCCTCTCGTCTCCTCTCCTCTCCGCTTTGGTGGATACCGGGCCTGAATCGGCCCTTAGTCAACTGCGATGCTTTTTACCAAACTAGCTCTTTCAATTATACTGAGAATGTGCCTATCACGTGATTAGTGCAAACAGTACACCTCGCTAGCACAAAGTTTTTTGCAACAATTAATGTACCACTAAAGTTATTCAAAAAGGGATATTTATCATGTTTTTTATCTTCAAAAACATAACATAACATCAAGCCTTGTTTCCCCGAAGGGTTGGGCAGAGGTGTACCTGTAGTACACCCACATTTAGCCAGTTATGTTTAAGTCCCTTGTAATAGGGGGCGAGCCTATTGCCGGCAAATTCCAGATAGAAAAACCCAATGACATTTTGCCCGACCCGGGAATCGAACCCAGAATCTCATGCTCAGCAGTAGTGCTTGCGAGCACATGGCCAACGAAGCAGTTGTCTTTAAAAACATGCTAAATATCCCGTTATAAATAACTTTAGTTGTAACAATAACCATGTCAGTTTAAAATCCTATGATTTATACACCTATCCAACTTAAAAAAAAAAACCGACTGCGGCTGTGTGCGTGTGTGCGGATCCATCAATCTCTACCCATTAGTTATTGTAACTTATAATTTTAGCGTTTGGATCCGACAATATTTTATTCTACCAATGCTTTTCTATGGTTATACGGCGACTGACCTACTTTTTATTCCTTAAAAAAAAAAAACATGCCAATGCTCAATACAATAAGTCAAATTCAAATTAAAAAACTAGACAAATTATGAGTGAAAATTTGTAGACCAGCTAGAAAAACGTAATTATAGGTTTTAATTGGCAGAGGATACGCTGCAGCCTAGTCTTGTGATGAGAAGGTGGTTCCAGGTGCTCAATCAATCCCTACCTGGTATTTCAAGTGCCGATTCCACTAGTAGAAATGTAAAAGTGAGCAATTTACTGCATTTTGAGGAGCGAACCGCTCATCACGTCGATGATCCTCATCAGATCTTCACCAATTTAAATATACTATTATATACTTTTATATACCTTTCAAGTAAAATCAGAACCGTCGAAATCGGATCTCATTAGGCGGAGATATCCAGTAGCTCCCTTTTTGCCCCTTTTTGGAGGAAGTACCAATCATAAATCTCCGACGGCAAAAAAATTCTATAAAGTCGTAAACCTGTATACTAACTTTCGTCCAGATCGGTTGTAAAATACAACCTGTAGAGGAGTACCAACAAAATGATAGAGGAAAGCAAATTTTGCCAGACTTGAAGCAGAGACGCTTCGCTCGCTCGGTCAACTAGGAATACTCGTGGATTAGGTTAGGGTTAGGTATACTCAACCTCATTGTTGCCTTACCACCCTAAGGTTGACTGTCATTTACACATACACATAATCAGCCTTTAATGTTCCCACTACTGGGACACAGGCCTCTCTGTGAGTGGGAGTGGGCCGTAATCCACCACGCGGCCACATGTGACATGTGAATTGATTTCTTTTTCTGTAAGTAGGTTTGTACAAACACTATTACACGTCAATCATATTTAAACTAGATGAGCTCGGCGTTTCCTATCTGACTACTCTGAAAAGAAAGGCCGAAATAAACTCAGATGTCTCTTTTATAGTCCAGACATAATCTTGGTCAGATCATGTGAAGAAGTCTTTTGAGGAAAGAACCACACAAATTACGTGGACCTATCCAGTCAGTGCACGCATTTGTCAGTAATCGTGCAGCTCAACTTAGAACTTATCGAGCTCAACGATTCGACGAACAATACCAAAGAAAGGACATTTGAGTAAGCCGTTTAAATGACTCAAACTGTCACATTTCTTCGAATTTTTGGTTCGTTACTTGGACATGCAGCTTTCCTCACGACGTTTTACTTTACCGATGCTCAAGATAAACTTACTCGTAGAAAGCGTAAGCTGTTAGTTGTATCAATATTTTGATAAAAACATTCTGTTAGATTAATGTGTGTAATAACAAATTTTATGACCGGCTAAATTGGTCTACTGAGTTAATAGCATGCATTAAAGATAGATAAGGTGTGTATTCACCCTTAATTTGAGACACCTAAATTAAGGGGGTCACCTTAAAAATTCTATTTACATTTTAAGGGCATCCTTTATAATTACTCTGTACTAGCCAAGCCCGCAGTTTTAGTCACATGACATTTTAGGTGAATGGGAATGTGAAGTCATAATTTACGCGCCAGGAAATTTCTAATCTGTATTATAGATAAAATATGCTCAGCCAAATCTGATAAAAATTACATATTTTACGCCAGTATTTAGGGAAAGGTTAGCCAGAGAAGTAGTACATGTCATCCACTTTTTTGCCAGTTATATTATTACCAAGACTGAAAGTTGATTATTCAATTTCAACCGTGAAGTAGCATTTGGCGTCTTTAGCACTTCGTCCGACCTAGAAATCGAACAAAGTTCTAATAGAAAGAAAGAAAATACGTTTATTAGCAGTAAAAATTACGCAAATAAGGAACATAAATACAAAAAGAACAAGTTGGGGGAAAATATGCATCACATCTACGCAAAACGGCCATCGCTCAGCATAATGCTGCGACCATGTGAGACAGAGCTTCAGCGCTGGCTTTCAGCAAACTAAAAAACTGAGAAACTGCCACTACTAACGTTGAAAGTTCCTGTTCACAAAAAAAGCCTTGCGTAACACACTTTCTTTCACAATCCAAAGGATTTTGAAACGAATTCCTAATCCATTGCTTCATAATTATGTTTGAAAAATTGGTCTGCCTGACAACGTACTCACGGCTACTTATCAAGCTACACAGTTCCAGTTTATGCTGACCTCTCATTGTACGGAAATCTTATACAATGCGATATCAGCTTATACTGGTATAGGTACTAATATTTTCCGCCAACTTGTTCTTTTGTAGCCGTGTGTACATAAGGTAATGAACGTGGTCAAATTGTCAAAATGAAAGGCATTGCAACTGATGGTTCGTTTGCATTAGTTGATAAATAAACTCGGTCGATATACAGCATGCGGGGTCTCCTTGCAGCCTGCGGGGAGACCCCGCATGCTGTTTAATGACTAATGAAAGTCATACGCGGATAACGCGGTTGGTACACCATCTGAGAGACTCAAACCTAAAGAAAATGAGCCTTCAAAAAAACTGCGGTTCCCCGAATACGGGCCCTACGGCATGGTTTACAAAAATCTTCCACAGCCCGCATACGAGCCCTATCGACTAATGAAAATTAACTTTCAGTGTGCTACCCAAGACCCCGCTGTCTATCAGAGTGAAAGACTCTTAACTTGATATAGATATTTATTTTAATCTGTAGTGAAATCAAATTTTGCATTTACGGTTCGCTAACACATGAGCATCGTTCAGAAAATGGCCGCCTTAACAAAAATATATCGCCTGTAAAAGCCACATTTAAAGAAAAACAACTAATTTTATTACATATTTTAACCTAACATAACATTACGCCTGTCATCCCCGATGGGTTAGGCAGAGGTGTATCACCAATAGTAGGTACACCCACATTCAGCCAGTTATGTTTAAGTCCCATGCAATACGGACCTATTGCCATCAACCGAGCACACATCCAGGCTCTGGGCTATTACAAAAAAAAATCCAAACAAAAATAAGACAACACTTTGCCCGACCGGGGAATCGGACCCAGGACCTCATGCTCAGCATTAGCGCTTGTGACCAGTAGACCAACGAGGCATTATATAGATTATAAAAATAAAAAACGAGCAAGCCTTACAGTAGTTGCTTAAGATGTGTAACATCTAACATCTCACCTTGGTAATATAATAAGCAACTGATCAGCGACAGACCTCAAAATTTGAAAAAGCCAAATACTGAAATATTTATTTAAATAATTATTCATTACTAGTGGTCGCCGTCGTGAGAACAGTGGTGGCCCAGTGGTAACGGCCGCGACTTACAAGTTGTAGGCGTAGGTTCGAGCCCGGATAGGCGCTTTACTTTGTGTAAATTATTACATCACCACTGCTCTCAAAACGGTGAGGGAAAACATCGTGAGGAAATGTCCTAGAACCAAAAATTCGAAGACATGTGACATCTACCGACCCACACTGGGCCCGCGTGGTGGATTACGGTCCACTCACTCTCGCAGAGAAGAGGCCAGTGTCTCAGCAGTGAGAACATTATAGGCTGATTATGTGTGGTCGCTCACTGGTCGAAATTCGACCCCCTCTACTTACAATCTATATAGTACTTACTAATTCCATGTTATTATAAAGTAGGTACTTACTAATTACATGCAAATAAAAAATACCTGATTATTCCATGCTGAAGCTGTCACTGCCTGTTACACACTTCCGTCCCTTTTCACGAAATCACTCCCGCAGATGCGAAGGGAAAGATATTACACATCAAAAGTACAACTAACAGTGCATAACAAAACATTGCAATATTGCACAGCGTTGCATATGCAAGCGTGTGTCAATTTCCTGCAGTTTCCTTGCAGGGTTCGCTTTATAAGGACAATAACATATTTGTTATAGTCACGCAATAGAGTTCATTATGCGACTTGCAGTGATTTGCGGCGATTTGAAGCAATATTACCCGACTGTTGATGGTTTGGTCACGGTGAGAGGATGAATGGCGAGCGATTAACAAAAAGTATTTACAAGGAAGATGTGAGTGGAAACGATGGGACTCGACGCCCTAGAAGGACACACAGTGACCTTATTGGTGATGTTCTTCAGAAAGGTCAGGGTCAGGTCACCGGCGTGCCTGTATGACCAGATGTTTAAACGTAAACGAAGAGGAAGGGGTATTTAAGGATCATAGCAGGTGGTGTTCTGTAGTTTCTGCCCCATGGGAATAAGGTGTGAATAAACTCACACCTTATTCCCATGGGGCAGAAACTACGTATGTATGTAGCATCATCACCCGACTGCGTTTTATCATACTTTTAGAGTTAACCGTTTATAAAGTGTTCATCGTATTAAAATTGTATTGGCAAACAGTTTACTGTACAATGAATAGTATAGTTTGGTACTGTAATTTTAATTTTTATTATTAGGTACCATTTTTTTTGTGTTAAGTTTTTCAGAATTTAAATGAAATGTACGTGTATAACAACTTATTACTTACTTTAGTTTGTTAAATTAACAGCTAAGTATACACACATTTTTTTGTCTTTAAGAAAACTGCTTATACAAAATCTAAAAAGTTAGCAAATGGTTTGCCTTCGGTTTGACCTATTCAAAATTCTATTTACAATAACTGACCACAGCTGCTATTTATGTAACAACAACCTCAAGTCACATCAATCAGTTTTTATTGGGCCGTTCACACACCAGTGACTTTAGTTCGACCGCACTCTACGTTCATTTATTTTTATTGTCAAATTTTATATGCGACTCGTAGAGAGGGACGTGGCTAATGTCTACTTAATTACAATATTTATGGAATAAAAAGTATTTAAATGTTTAATTGTGACGTTTGGTTAGGAAGGAATCTTGAATTACGTCATCACCACCACCTCGTTTGTCTAGTGGCCGCACGCGCTACTGCTAAGCATGTGGTCCTGGGTTCGATTCCTAGGTCGGACAAAGTGTTATTCAGTTTTTCTATCTGGAATTTCTCAGTAGCAGTCTGGATTTGTACCCGATTTATGGCAATGGACTTGCTTCCTATTTCATGGGATTTAAGGCGCTGACAACACCTAAACCGCGGTCACTGTCAGATTGTATAGAAAAGAAAGAGAAGCGCGATGACACAACGCTTGTAATTTATTGCAAAATATGAAGCAATTATCTATTTACTCAAAATTGAGTTGAGTAATCGAAAATAAAAAACAATCAAGTTCTGCATTCAAATAAGACGTTCTTGTTGTAAATTAAATACGTAACGTGTGTTGATATTTAATGCAGATATGTTGGATTAGAACTCAAGGTAAGAGGTTAGTTTAACGTTAGTTTGTATCGAGACTTTTTTTCAAAACGTGTTTTGGTAACAACCAAGTTCTGGGAAATATGTTCAAAATTAACATAATATTTTTTCCGCTACCACAAACCATACAGGTTTGGCAATTTTCTTTCTTAAGAGAAGCCTATTTTGGTCCATTGGGTCTTGTCAGCGCCTTAAACATAACTGGCGAAATTTGGGTATACTTTAAGTAGGTACCCCTCGGCGTAACTAGGGATGGCGATTCTTTCCGAAAAATATCGATTCTTAAGTCGATTCGAATCGAAATCTGATAAATCGATACACAAAAAAATCGAGGTTTAAAAATCGATTTTCCAGAAATCGACCTTATTTCGATTCGCTTTTCGAGTTTTTATTTTCTTTATTAATGTTAAAAATACGTTTGTAGTACAAACGTATTTTTTTTATTTATTTCTTTTACCTATTTACGAGCGACGAAGTAACTAAGTACACAGCCATCTAGCTAGTTGTTGAGTAATTAAGTGAACAAAACATTCAACTAATTGTAAATAATTTACGGTTCAGGTTGTTACCAAATCAGTTTTTTGGTCCAAGAAATCGATTCTTTGATTAATCGATCTTAGATCCCCATCCCTATGCACAACCCTTTGGGGCAACCAGACGAGATTTCTATTATGTTATCATCACCACAATGCAGTGGCGAAAGCACCATACAACACGATTCCTACCGGCTTCCCTTCGGAGGTTCTCATCTACCCCTATTGAAAAAAGGCGCACTTACCTAATAGTGTTTACTATTTCTAAAAAATAAAGTACACTACCAACACTACTGGTATTTAATTCACCATAAAATTCAAACAACAAAAACTCCTATTTTTAGCTTTGAATTACAACAACGACAAAAAAAATGGGTAGTATTTAAACGCAAATCAAAAAATATCCTTTTTCTATGCAATAAGATTCCGAATTCCCATCAAAATTACTGATTGCACAGCAAAATATTCCTAAACATACTACAATTTATTTTCGCAGCGTACAGCGATTTTTCCTAAAGCAAAAGCTTTTTTATCAATGCACAGCCAATAATCTTAATGCACATTATACGTGTTAACTCTTTTTCTTTTAAATATAGCTTCTATTTTTATATTATGTACAGCAGTTTTTCTAAATAAAACAGCATTTTATTAGTCACAGTCGTTACGGGGACAGCGGGACGTGATTAAATTTATTTCCCGTTGTTCCCATAAAACGTACATATAAGTAAAATGTAGCAGCTTAATAATCAGTTGTTAGCTTTGTTTTAATTTAAACTGGCATCGAATTTTTGATTTGGTAATAGAGGGCATCTGGCTTTAATGGTCACTGTTCTAACCTAACCTAACCCAACAACTGATTATTAAGGGGATATTATAAATTGCATATCAAATAAATAATCGCCTATCAATACATACTCATCATTTAGATATGGAAAATTTGCTGTGCAGTCAGTATTTATGCTATGTATGTAGTATTTGTGTACAAAAATAAATTTAACTGTATTGCATTATGAGGAAAAAAGTAATGTTATATTGATGTATAATTTCGAATTATCTGCAGTTTGAGTTTTGTTAAACATTTAGTTTATTTGTAGTGAAGTAAGTTATTAGATGTAAATAAGAATATAAATGATGAGTATGTATTGATAGGCGATTATTTATTTGATATGCAATTTATAATATCCCAAAAAAAATATTCTAATTTAACCCGGCGCCAAAACGTCATAATCCGGAACTAAAAATTCATACATTAGCGATCCCGTCATGATGTCACTTAATGTCACGTGGCACCGCTTGATATGGACGACAGAAAGCCGCTGTACAATGGGTTACGATAGAGGCAGATATAGAAAAAATGCTGCTGCGAGAACGAAATGGAGGAATATCGCACATTTTATTTGGTTTTCAACTGTCCAACTGTATTGTATTCAATTATTTATATTCCTAAAAAATTTTAGATTTTCAAGTAGTACCTAATAAAGTTCAGTTTATTTTTGTAAAACATTGACATTTTTTTTTTTGTGTAGTGAAAACGCTTTTTGGTCGAATGCCTGACAACCAGTCTTACCAAGGGGTATCGTGTAACCCAGTAACTGGGTTGTGGAGGTCAGATAGGCAGTCGCTCCATGTAAAATACTGGTATTCAGCTGTATCCGGTAAGACTGATGCCGACCCCAATATAGTTGGGAAAAGGCCAGGCAGAAGATGTTGACAACGCTTTTTGGTTCTGCAACATACGATTGATAAGTAAGTAAGGTAAAACCGACTTCGCTTCGGAGACGCCGAAGCGAAGCCAGACATCAGAAAATACAGACAATAACACAGAAATTGACACCTCGCCGCTGCCACAATATATTATCACCGAGGACTTTGAATCACGGATTTTCAATCACTAAAAACTTTTTTATTATTTGTCTCGGACAAAGTCCACAGGTCGTGTATATAACAATACCGAGTACAATTATTGCCAATTCCGAGAGGTGAAATTTAGATTGCAGCATACATAAATACTATCAGATAGCATTGAATGTCATCGTAACAGATAATCGGTGCAATATCCATTAGGTATTGTCTATTATTATTGATGACGAGCTGCGCCCCGCGGTTTTACCCGCATAAGTCTTGATCCCGTGGGAATATCGGGATAAAAAGTATTTTATATCCAAACCCAAGTCATTGTTTACCCATGTGCCAAATATCCTCCAAATCCGTTTAGCCATTTTAGCGTGAAAGTGTAACAAATAAAAGTTAAAGTTCGCGAGCACATTCCTAAGAAGCTGGCCGTATCATCACAACGGTAAGGTTTTCTCATTGTTTGTCTTATCTGTTTAGTATATTCGTGTATTTATTTGGTCTTATATTTATGTATAATTAGGTATATGTATTATATTTAATGTTTTTAATAGGTATAAGTATGTATATACTTATATTTTAATAAATATTTATTCCACAGTTTTCGTTATTGCACCTACCACTGTCTGTCTCTGCATCACCCAAAGGTTGACTGGTAGAAAATGCCTATGGCATTAAGTCCGCCTCTGCACATTGGTGTGCTTATTGGTCAAGGACAGCTAATGAGATACAATTGATTTTCTATTGTTTGACTCCGAATCGGTGTCGCCCGGGACTTAAAGACTCTTACAAACAAGCGCGACACGCGACGCGACACAAAGGCACCGCTTGTAGTGCTACACGCGGTGCCTTTGTGTCGCGTCACGTGTCGCACCTGTTTGAAGGAGCCTTTACAGGTTAAAGTATTAAATAATAATAATAATAGTAAATAAACAGACTCACTTTCGCATTTATAATATTTGTTAGGATATATACGAGGATATATACCCGCGGCTTCGCCCGCGTGTATGTCGATAAAAAGTATATCCTATGTCCTTCCCTAAGGTTCAAATTATTCCCATACCAAATTTCATAAAAATCGGTTTAACTGTTTACCCGTGAAAGTGTAACAAACCAACAAACAAACACACATTCGCATTTCTAATGTTATTTAAGATAAAGTTAAAATTATATCGATAAATCTCGACGATACCAAAGCTGGGAAATAGTTTTTCTTGTCGTCTCCGTTTTTCCTTTCAAACCTAGCACACAATATTAAGCATTTTCAAGTTTCCCTGTATATATTGTGATCTTGATGAAGAATCACAATATATACAGGGAAACTGACCTTCGCTGGTACAGGTGTCCCAGGAAATTGTACTACAATTTATATAAATTGTATTACAATTATTATAATATACAATTTATTATACAGGGTGTTCGGCGCATGGTTGAACAAACGAAAACAGCGAATTGGTGTGGTCATGTGCTATGTGAACACCCTGTATATTATCTACGTAATCTATTATTAGCTATTGAGAGTTGTTGGACATAGATAAGTGTCCACCTAACCTAGTTGATAGGATGGGTACCAGTTACTAAATAGGTAGCTATAAAGATGCTTATCAGCACCCTAATTACGTAATACACTATCAAACACAATCTGAATGATTTTGAAGGATACCTATTGCTAATCCATTGCTTCATATGTTCGAAAAGTTTGTCTGCTCAACAATGAACGTCGTTGAACTGTCAAAATGAAATTAGTTGTAGCTGATAGTAAATTACGCAGTTCTTACAAATATTTTATTTAACTACTTTTATTTATAATTAAATCGTTGAATTTTCTACAAATCTGGATTTTTGCTACAAAAAACCATTCAGAATTTGAAAAGGTGAATGTATTAATGACCAGTTGTCCGAATGTCAACGATTTTTGTAATTTATTTTTTTTATGTGAATTTCTGTGACCCAAACACGGACGTGTAACGTCATCATAATCAGCCTATAATGTTCCCACTGCTGGGACACAGGCCTCCTCTCTGTGAGAGGGAGTGGGCCGTAATCCACCATGCGGGCCTAGTGCGGGTTGGTAGATGTCACATGCCTTGGAACGTGTAACGTAAATAAATGAAATTTGAATAGCAGGGTAATTTTTGGGGGAAAAATTAGAAAATTTAAAAAGAAGTTTTGCAACTGTACCGAAACCAAAAATTGAGAAAATATGACATATCAAATGAAAGGGCCTGTTGTGAGGGTCTCAACTGTTTTTTACAGTTTTAAAGTTATGTAAGAAAATAGATAAAAAATTACCATTCCACCTTATCTCCGAAAACATAAAATTTTGAAAAAAATACATTAAATGTTTCTTTACTTATCAGGAAAACCGTGGGTGTCGTAAAAGGCGACTAAGGGACTTACTGGAGAATGGGCAGCACCGTTCTCTATGCATATTAACACCATACTGCGATCGCCAACCCGCCTGCCAAGCGTGGCGATTATGGCAACCCCCCCTTTTTTGGGGGAAGCCTATGTCCAGCAGTGGACGTCTTTCGGCTGAAATAATGATGATGATGATGATGATAGGAAAACCGGCGCGAGAGAGGATGAGAAGTTTATGGTGTTAAAATAACATGGTAAATCTCTCAATATTGTGCTCACAAAGTTACATTTGCAGTGCCTGTTTGGGAAAACATGTTTTTCATTCAACTACAACGTTAAGTTTGTTCTTGGGACAAAATATCTTTGATTAAAAAACATGGTACGGAACCCTCACCAGCAAGTTCAACTCGCAGTTATCCGGATTTTTTATTTTATAAAAGAGATAGAAGTGATATGTTACACGTGCTGGACTAAGATAGGCTGAGTTGAGTTTATGGAAGTTTTAACCAACAACAGCCTGGCCACAACCTTGCCGCTATCATCGGAAGCTTAGAGCGGGGCGGCTAGCGGTAACAAAAAATACAATAATGTATTGAAGCACGCCACGAGTGCCCACGAGGCGCCGCACGCAGCGGCAACGCAAGCGGCATTTGCCGAGCAATTCGCGGCTGCGGCGTGCGGCACGAGCCGCGGCTTGAACAAATATAAGTACAGGCGAATGATTGAGATGCCACGACTCGCAGTACGGAGAGCGGCAGACTGAGCGGCGGCGGGCGCGCCGATTAAAATATTTTAGACCATTCTTTAGCGGAAAATTAACTCCGAAGCATTTATTACAGAAATTTTAAATCGACCGCCTATCTATGTATATGAATGTCAAAACATCCTCAGCATAAATTTAAAAATGTTATTAAACGGTTGTGTGAAGAAATTAAACAATGTTTTCTAGAATATGAAGGTAAGTTTAATTAATTTAATAATTTATATAAGTACCAACCAATATGTAAATATGTATAGGCCGATAGAAAAGTTGGTATATTACAAAGTAATTTCTGTACTGATCGCGTATGCTGCCGCTAACGCTACTGAGCAGTACGTGGCGTAGACAACGCTCCGCCTGCCAACACCGCGCCGCATCCCGCTAAGTCAACAGTCGTAACCAGGCGGTAAGGCTGGTAGCATTTATCGTAATGTTTGCGATATTCCTAACTGACAACACTATAGCGCCCACATGTCAACCAAGCAAAATTATTTTAACATTGTATAATGACATTCGTGCGCTCGCCCTATATTACTTCATCGCTTCTGGAATTCCGATAGGAATTCAAGGTGTTACTCTCTGACTTGTTACGTACTTATTGAATGTGGTTTCAAGATGTAGGGTAACTGCTATACTAACTGGCCACTCATAACAAAAGAGGTAAGAATAAGGCACTGTGAACTACTTATAACGAAAATACAATAGATATGGGAATATTTTTTGCCCTTTTTAGGGTTCGTAGTAAATAAGGGTTCCTACGCTTATAGTTTCGCCGTGTCCGTCTGTCTGTCTGTCTGACCCCGGTGTAGCTCAGAGACGCCTAGTAGTAGAAAGTTAGTTTTTTTAGGGTACGTCCCTTGCACGTAATGTTGGGATGATACTTTTTTTTCTCGTCTACCCGATAGTGTGGGGTATCGTTGGATAGGCCGTTCAAAATTTCAATTCAAAATATTGCGAGTCTGTGAACATCAATTTTCGATTATGGAGATGCGAAAAAATTCATGGCGGTAGGACGTATAATGAAATTAAAAGGAAAACTATCACGGCTAAGTAGGCTTTACAAGTTAACGAGTAATAGTAGACCAACTTAAATTTGCAGTTGGAGAATTGACCGTGGCATATATCGATGTATGGGAGAACATGTTTTTCAACTACAATGTTAAGTTTGTTTTTGGGATAAATTCATCCCAACTACGGACCCCTTCATTGTGTGTGGTCCGACACGCACTTGGCCGGTTTCTATTCATGGGCTTGCTTGCATTACCTTGTTTCTTCCTCTCTTGTTATAAGTGGCCAATAAGGCCATTAACACACTGCCACGCACCACGCAGCATGAATGCGTGTTCTAACGTTGCTTATAAGTATCTCCATTTGTATAGAAAAAATGCACAGTTCAACACACAGAAAATACATCCACGCGCGTTCATGCAGATCACGCGCCTACAAGCGAAGAAACGTGTGCACACGCGCGTGGGCTCGGGGCGAGACGCAAGGTATGGCACACCGAGTGTCGCAGTGCCGTGTGTGATTTTGGATGGGCTTGACGTGTGTTTGAAAATGGAACTCGATATCGATCGATTTACACACAAATAACCATTTCTAATATCAAAACAGACGCGACGCTCTGCACTGCACTCTCACCACAGCGAACGGCTTTGAATGAAATGAGTCAGAGCCGCCGTGAATCCACAAAACGCAACTACGCGCGTGAGTGCGTGGCAGTGTGATAATCGCCTTACTATAACGTGGCCAATTACTACAGCAGTTACCATGAAGGTTGTATTTTGTCATTAGTTATTTATGTAAATACTATTCATATAATAAAAATAAAATATATATTCTAATACGTAATGTGACAGTAAGACGATTATGATTAATGTTTGCATGCAAAAATGGCAGAACGTACACACGGCTACACATCAAGCTATACATTTCTAGTTTACGCTGACCTCGCATTATACGAAAATCCTTTACAATGCGAGATCAGCTCATACTGAACTCTGACTGTTTGACTGTTTCTTTTTGGGAGCTGTTTCTTTTTGGGAGCTGTTTCTTTTTAGGAGCTGCTTCTTTTTGGGAGCTGTTTCGTTTCTTCGTACAACATACCTACCAACGTACTTTATTTTTGTATATGACTACTTACTATTTCTTGCAGTTCAACCTAGTAGGTTGTCTGGCTTTCCTGTAGGTGCCTCAATAAATAAAGGCCTCCAGCCAGGGTATAAACTTATAAACTCTAAGCGACTACACACTTGGAGCGTCGCTGGGGGAGGACAGCAAGGGACAGGCTGGTTCAGATTGAAAACTACCTACCAACATTTTTTTTTTATAATTGGCATCTCACAGGTCAACCTAAGAGGTTGTCGTCTGCTTAACCGCACTTCTACCTACCTACCACACGCAAATTGCTTATGATACTTCTATAGTACATTATCTATATGGACCAATTGGCCTAAGGTCTCTAAACCGTTAAAAGGTAAGTCGATACAACAAAGAGGTGCCAATCAGTATGTTTGGAAATCTAACAATAGATCGGTTCATTAAGTATTTGGCACAGTTGTTGTTGCACCGTTTAGTGTACTAACACACTGGAATGTAACAAAACAACTTTATAATCGAACTACATAAGTTCAAATCTACATTGAAATAAGACTTTTTTGAGAAGGCATTTTGAATTTTAAACTTTTTTATATTTGTTGGAACTTGGAACGAAAGTATAACCCGAACAGTTCAAAAGTGTCATGTCATTTTAGAAATACGCTCTGTCATGGTTGGGTTATTACACTTACATTATATAGTTGGGTTATTACATATACATTATAATATTACACGCTGTAGGTATATGTCTTAGCCCGAATAAAAGTAAAGGTTTCCATTTTGACAGTTCAATAACATTCATTGTGTTATTTATTTATTTATTTATTTATTAAAACTTTATGCACAAGTATAAAAAAAATAATACCGTACAAAGGCGGACTTAATGCCTGAGGCATTTTCTACCAGTCAACCTTAGGGTGATGCAGAGAAGACACATGGCAGGTGCAACTCAAGGGATAGATAACACGAAAATAACTTTACAATACAAGAATACATACGTAGATACATACATATAAACAGAATAAACTTTGTCAGGAGAAATAACGATCGGTAGTGGGGAAATATCGATCAGTAGAGGAGAAAACGAATCCAGCAAAATATCAGCGCTGGGATGTTTCTGCCAACTTCTTACGTATATGTTCACGTGCCTTCAGTTTAAAAGACAACCGACAGGTCACCGTTCTGATGTTCAGAGGAAGCGCATTCCAAAGAAAGACAGCCTGGACAAAGAAAGAAGAGCGAATGAAACCAGAGCGGTGAGAAGGACATCGAAGAAGACGATTGTTGGTGGAACGAAGATTTTTACTATGGGCAGAGCACAAGTATTGAATATGGGAAGTCAGGTAAGAAGGAGAAGTGGGTTTGTTGAGAATAGAGAACAACATAGACAGAGCCCTCACCTCTCTGCGCTGACGAATGGGTAACCATTTTAGAAGCACACGGTGTGCGGATACATGGTCATACTTACGAAGATTGAAAACGAATCGAATGCAATTATTTACCATGTTAAGCAGACAATTTTTTCGAACACATGAGGCAACAGATTAGCAATATCCTTCAAAATCATTCGGATTGTGTGTTACGTAATAAGGGTGCTGTCCTGGTGTACAGTACACAATAAAACGCAGGAAATTACACAATGTTGACATCGCCTTTATCTTTATAGGGCTGTCATTAGAGCCAGCCGAAATCGTTCTAAGCCTTAGATTACCTAGGCATTACGCGTCAGTGTTCCAGTACCCTAAAATTCTTAATGAGAATCGTATACCAATTAACATAAGGTTGATTATTGCTTTTCATGAAACTGGTACGAGGCCGAATGGGTCACGGTTTTGTGAGAATCTGAGACGTCATCACTCAATATTTACGTTGGAAAAACAATGTTTTACGGGCTGCTACACAATCTGACATTTGTACTACACATCGGAGAAGGAAAAGTTGTTTTTGTTTGTCGAAATAATAGTGTTAAAATGAATTGATGTTGGTATGTTAGTTTGTGATTGTGTAGCGGAAGAAGCTAAAAAATTGTAAGGTCTGAAATAATTATGTGCAATTTTGCACAATAGCCTACAGCGGGCTTAGCAGGAGAGTCATAGAGAAGCGTTTTGTCGACGGAAGAGTAGACTAAAATTACGTGCCGTGTAGACAGTTGACAGTTTTCTATCGAAAAATGTAGACCAGCGATTTCAATTCTACAATAGAGTAGACATAGAAACCTTCTAAGCATGCTGAAGTACAACAAAACCAAAGGCGTATATCATATTTCGTAAAACGTCCTTTTAAGACTTGTAAAGGAGCCCAGAGGGTCATGGCCATCCGGATAGTCCGGGGATACTGCACGGTCTCCTGTGAGGCAGCGAGCCTCCTTGCCGGATTGCCGCCATGGGATCTGGAGGCAAAAGTCCTCGCGCACGTATGAGAGTGGCGCGAGGAGGCGAAACGCCGGGGCGTAACTCCGCTGCCGCGAGAAATCGCGGCACAGCGGACGGAGCTCCGGCGGGATCGCATGGCGACATGGAGAGTACGGTTGTCGCAACCCAGTGCTGGGCACGCCACGATTGCGGCGGAGTGGCTAGAGAGGCGCCACGGCGTCCTCACCTTCCGCCTGACGCAGGTCCACACCGGACACGGCAGCTTCGGGAGGTTCCTGTGTCGGATAAGGCGGGAGGAAACTCCCGGATGTCACCACTGTGTGGATCGCCCGGAGGACACGGTGGAGCATACGGTGAAGGTCTGCCCGGCTTGGGCAGAGCACCGCCGTGTCCTCGTGGAGGCGATGGGCAGCAGAGATCTCTCGCGTCCGGCCCTGGTTCAGGCCATGGAACGGAGCGAGAGGGCATGGGCAGCCGTCACATCCTTCTGCGAAGCAGTAATGCTCGCGAAGGAGGAGATGAGAGAGGGATGGTTGAGGGAAAGGCAAGTTTCGCGCCCTCTCGCCCCTAGCCGCCGCAGGAGACGCCCAGGGTGTCGGGAATCTCGGGCGGATTTCCGGCCACCGTAGGCACGGGCTTCCGGACATATGAGCAATGGAGCTACCCATTGCTCACCGTCCACAAGCTCGCGCCTCCGGTACACCGTCACCCGTCCACCTTCCGGTAAGGACCAGGCCCGAGTCGACGGCGCGGTGTATTCCACGCGCGCCTCAAAGAGATGTCATCAGCACATAGGTGGTCCACTAGGGCCGATGCCTGCCGGGGTCGCGGGAAGGTACTTATGGGTCACCGAGGCCCCCGCAACACAGGCAACAGGAAGGAATACGGGTGGGTTTTAGTCAGTAAGAGTCTGACACACCCTCCCGCTCTGGGCGGAGCGGGAGAAGTTATTCGATGAATTCCCACCCTGAAAAAAAAAAAAGGGGGTGTCGCATGGAGCCTGCCGGGCTCGCGTGGAAGTTTGAAAGGGTTACCGAGGCTCCTGGCAACACAGGCAACGGAAGGAATATGAGTGGGTTTTAGTCAGTAAAAGTCTGACAGAAGTTATTTGATAATTTCCCACCCAAAAAAAAGGGGTATATTTTCTGCCGGAGTCACGGGAAAGTCCGAAAAGGAGACCATGGCGTCTAGAAATGCATAGACAATGGAAGGAACACGGGTGGGTTTTAGTCATTAAGAGTCTGACACACCCTCCCGCTCTGCCCAGACCGGGAGAAGTTATTTGTAAATTTCCCACACAAAAAAGGGGGTAGATTTTAGAAAATCCTGTCTTAGATATCACATACATACATAAACTCACGCCTTCTTTCCATGGAGGTAGGCAAAAAATACAGAAAGCCACCGGCTACGATCTTTAAATACTCCTTTTGTTTCGTTTACGTGCATAAACAATCTGAATTATTTTAAAGTATATTGCTTCATATGTTCATAAAATTTGTCCGCTCAAAAACATAAATAACGCAATGTACGTTGTTGAACTGTCAAAATGAACCCGTTTACCGCTGATAGTCTGTTACGCAAATACCCCTCTGATCATACACGCACGTCGGTTGCGAGTACTGCGCACCTGACCTCTCTGAAGAACATCACAAATAAGGTCACTATATGATTAACGAAACGAAATTTCCAGCTTCTAGACCCAACGAATTAGGCTGGGTGTTATCTGTCAGTGAGAGAATATTTTTTTTTTTTATTACGGCGCAGATAATATGATTTTACCGACTTTTAAATCTGTTATTACGCCTTCATATAATGCAAGTAAGTTATGTATAAAATATATGTTACACTACAACATATACACATCAATTCTATATGTGAATATTTAAATATTGTAGTAAAATAATTTATAAAATAAATTCAGGAATTAACGTCTATTACGGCGCAGATAAAATGATTTTACCGACTTTTAAATCTGTTATTACGCCTTCATATAACGCAAGTAAGTTATGTATAAAATGTATGTTAAACTACAACATATACACATCAATTCTATATGTGAATATTTAAATATTGTAGTAAAATAATTTATAAAATAAATTCAGGAATTAACGTCTACCCAAAGCATAAAAAACGACATTACTTTCAAACTACTTAAGATATTTTAATGTTTTTTTTTGTATGAATAGATTATTTTTTTATCTATGATTCTATCTGTGTTTTTTTTTTAAATATTCATATTTTGGTTACTAAAAATTAATATACCTACCCTATGAAACCGAATGGCGCGGAAGCTCGGCATGAGCGCGACGCGTATTTCTATGACCAAGCGTCACAGAAATACGCGTCGCGCGCGTTGCGTCATCAAGTCAAGACACATAAAGTCAAAGTCATATTATATACTTCAAATAGGCACATGAAAGGCACTTTTGAACGTCAATATTTACAAAAAAAAAATAGAATTGATTCTAGTCGCCCCTCCAAAAGGTAGTTTCGTATGGACTTGAATGGGCAAGAAACTCCACCGTTAAGGGTTCTGCAGACTGGGGCGATTTCGCGGGCGCGACAGGTAGTAATATGCCTGTTGCGCCTGCGATGTCGCCCAGTCTGCAGAAGCCTAAACTCTTTTAAAATGTTTTACAATATTTTGTATAGGTACATTAATTATATAATTATATGTGAAGACGATGCACCTAGAATATAATTATTTTACCAAAACAGGTAAAATAATTAAAAATGAAGCGATGACAGATACATTAATTATGTGATAGATACATGATGCTCACATATTATTTACAAACATTGTAAAAGTATACGTTTTCCTAAAAAAAACTAAAATAATAGGTCAGTGTGAGTTAAACTAATCACATAATGTACAATCAACATTGATTTATTATTTTGATCAAATAATAACTTGTACAATTAAAATAGCAACCAGTTTGATTTTGTCTAGACTCTAGATTGTCCTATGGAGCTGGACCAGCATGTTTCCAAGCATTCTTATCTTGGACATAATCCTCTAATTTGTAATATATGCTTGTTTACAAAGGTGTACTTCCTCGTTGGTTGAGCAATGGTCCTGGGCTCGATTCCCGGGTCGGGCAAAGTGTTATTGGGTTTTTCTATCTGGAATTTCTCAGTAGCAGCCCGGAGTCTGGATTTGTGCCCGGTTGATGGCAATAGGCTCGCCCCCTATTACATGGGACTTAAACATAACTGGCGAAATGTGGGTGTACTACATGTACACCTCTGCCCAACCCTTCGGGGAAACAAGGTGTGATGTTATATATGTACAACTTGTACTTTTAATATAGTACCTTCATAATAGGTACCGTTAGAAGCTACGGCATTGAAGAGAACTATCATGTAAAAATATTCGTTACTTAAGTCAAAATACCATACACCATTGACCAATGACATCAACATAAAACCTTTTTAATGGCCAGGCCATTTTATGGAATATAAATCAAATCCATTTTATTGTCAGCATTACATCAGAATCTATCAGTGTCAAATCCACTATTTCTTCATTCTCTCTGCCATTTAAAGAATATGGTTAAGTGTCATCTGTGATATTGACATTATGACGCAATGCCGCGGAGTTGATAAAGCAGATTGTATTGTGCGCTGAGCAAACAAAAATATACCTTATGAGGCTGACAACAGCTATAGCGCGATCACTGTCAAACTGCATAGAAAAGAAAGAGAAGTGCGATGACACAACGCTGGTAATTTTTTTTTAAATATGGAGCAATTAATTATCTATTTACAAAAAATCTATTGATTGGATAAAAAAAATAAAACGCTATTATGCTAATATGTTGCTTGTAGTATGGTTTTTAATCGTTAAAATAATTTTTTAGAGGTTTCTTCGTGATTTTTTTCTATCGTATCTAATTAGTTGTATTATGTTTTCAACACACTATCTACCTAGCATATATCCTGAAGAATATCATATATTTTTCTTATTTTGTTTACTGCAGTGGATCATATACTTTTAGGCATTATAAAACTTATAAACTTGCGTTTACCTCCTGTAGTCCCCTTAAGGCAGGGATTCACAGACTTATAGAGAATAGGGGACACTTGGGCACATTTATTACTCATAATGTGCCCAAAGTAAAATAACTAGGTAAAAGTTTTTAAAATGGAGGAGGAATGGGAGGGAGTATGTCGTGCTCACTCTAATGTCTCGCTGATGGTGGCGCGTGTGTTGGATCATTTAGCTCCCTTCAAAATGGTTGAGCTGAATGGTGCTGATCCACGCGTCATGTTCGTGAACGGGCGCCGTCAGTAGAGACTGGTCATCTCTTAGCTGCCACGGCTTATTTTAACTTTAATTTTTGAATTGCTTTTGTTTTTGTTGTAATCTTTTTATTACGGACGCTTTTACGTTTTGCATCGTTCTCACATGTATAATTTCAAAATGAATGATGTAAACAATATTTTGTAACCATAATACGTTGATTTAAAAGAGTGTCCTTGGAGTTTCTTGCCCGTTCTTCTCCATAGGTACCTACTACGCTTTGGAATGGGCAACTAGCTTCATCTTTCTGACTGACTGACCGAACCCTTGACAATTCAAAAGTGCCTGTAATTGGTTTATTTGAAATAAATGCTTTGAGTTTGAGTTTGAGTTTGAAAAGAATTCAATTAGGTAGGTACCTTTTTCGTAAAACTATACAATATTTAGTAAGGCATTGCACTGCCCTGACAATTTTTTTGCGCGTCGCGCAACTACTCTACTGAACTCATCCAAGTGCTACCGGAATAGTTCCGATCGCAAGCTCGCATCACATGTGTATAATGTAGGTAATTAGGTATACAACATTGTCAACATTTATTTTATAGTTTTCTTTTATTTTCCGCTTTTTTTTTAATTGTTGGGGGGCCGCACGCGTATTGGCAGGGCCTCGGTCTGTGCATCACTGCCTTAAGGTGAAAAACATTTTTTTTTACTGTGACTGTACAATACGGCCGATGAATTGTGGCCGGTCCGAAATTCGCGCAGAAGGCTGCGCAATAATATTTTAAGGAACCAAATGGTGACATGAGGCGTGTGTGAGTGAGTGCGGAAGTTCGCAGAGCCTATGTCCAGACCGGCCATGATTAATTGTCTTATTGTAAACATTTTGTACCTAATCATTATCTGGATGGTCATTAAGACCTAGCAGCTGTTTGATAACAACCTTCGTGTGTAGGTACGTTAATACCTGATAATGAGAGAAACGTTATTCCAAATATTTGATTATTGTTATTTAATCTTTAGAGAACATCAAGTAAACATCGACCTCTGGGCTAGTGATTAACATTTACCTACTGATTTATTACATTTATCTATTGATTATATTACACAATGTGGAGACAACAATACGACAATAAATTAACACACTGACAATACATTGGAGTATTTCATCATTTCAGTGCTGGGTCTGTGCCCAGAAAAATGGCAATGGATTTTTTTTTTTTGACATACTTTCCGGTTCCACGCGTTCCTCATCCATGTTTTTCCCGTGACTTTGACGATATCATCGATAGCAGTATTTAGAAATTATCAAATAAATCCTAACATCGAAATTAAAGAGTTATTTTTTTGTAATAAACTAATTATGTAGTAGTGAGTGATGGACTGACTATGACAAGATCCTTGTCAAACAGCCTATCAGCCTGTCGCAGCCAACTAGCTTAATCAGCGGTTTAGTTAACATCCTAACTCTGTCGCAGCCATCTGGTGAAATTAGCCAGCTAATTGGACGACTAGGCCGTTCATGAAACGGCCTGCACTCAATTAAATAGCTGAAGGATAACTAGAACTTTGACCAACAACGCGCGCCGAAGTGGTAGCAGTAACTAAGCCAGAACACTCCGATCAAATGGGTTAGGTTAGGTTAGAACTGTGATAAAATGCGCGAGCCGAGCGAGCGAAGTGAGCAGTGCCGCGGTAGCGGCCGACGAGCGCTACTTCTAACGGTTAGGCTGTTAACTAAACAGGTGATAGTTGGCTGCGACGTCGGTGGTTGAACTGCCTAGGCGTCCAATTAGCTGGCTAATTTAACTAGATGGCTGCGACAAGCCGACTGGATATAATAGTGGCTGAATTATTGGATATTTTTTATTGAACTTTCGTAGGAAGACTGCGAACGTCATTAGAAATGCGCATCTTTATTTATTGCCGACAATTAGGATGCCCGCATGAATTCAATTTCACCCTGATTGAAAAACTTGTTTTTTTTTCGCGATTCCGAAAGCGCGTTTTTTTTTCGCGAAAAGTTGTTCTTAATGATGAGTACAATAACCTCTTAAAAGGATGCCCATGAATTTAATTTCACCCTGCATTATATTTTAATTTTTAGTACTATATTTCCAGCGCTTTCCTGATCAGTGATCATGCATGACTGTTACTTAAACCTGCCTTGTTTGATTGAACTTAAATTGATTGTGGAAAGTATACCATGTTAATTGGCCATCATGGATCATCATGGAGCTGTTTATACTTGAGTATTTTTCAAATTAAAGTGTTGTTTCATCTTATGTGTCAATGCGATACGATTGAAATGATGTAACAAATATTATGTAAAAACATTTATTTTTTTAATGATCGTGGTGTTTCTGCCCGTTCTTTTCCATAGGAACCTACTACTCTTTGGAATGGGGAACTTGCTCCATCTTTCTGAATGATCGAATCCTTGATAACTAAAAATTGCCTGTAGGTCGTGCTTTGAGTTTGTTTTTGAATTAATTTTGTTAACTTAACAAATATCAAAGATACGTTGACATAAAACGCCAAACTGATAGCATCTTTGGATTCGGTCATTAATTTTGCACCACCCTGTATTACCTTACGCTACACAAGATCGTTATTATTTCTTAATAATTCTCAAATACAAAGTCTGAAACAAAGTCCGCAGCGTCCGGCTAAGCGCGATAAACTCAAAAACTACAGAACGGATTTTTATATGGTTTTCACCAATTGACGGAGTGATTTATGAGGAACGTTCAGGTGTATAAATGGTAAAAAATAAAGTACGAGTCGTGTGTTATAAATCACTAATTCACCATTCACTTTGACATATTTACATACGCCGACGACACCGCGTGGATAGTCTATGACACTAACTAGACGGAAGCTAAACAAAGAGCAGAATACGCGCTTTGTTCGGTGATGGAATGGCTCTCAGAAAATCTTCTGACACTAAATATAGCAAAAACCAAAATTATTCGTTTCTCCTTACCCAACACCACCTCTCCGCCCCAAGAGTCAGGACTAGTAAAAGCCCATACTTGTCTAGGACAAAATAATAACTGCAATTGTCCACTCCTGTCCCTGGTTCCACACTTAAAATATCTAGGGGTCTACATTGATTATAAGTTAAGCTGGCAACCTCATGTTGAAACCCTATGTACCCGGATAAGGAAACTAATTTATATCTTTAAAGAGCTCAGGCACTCTACTGATCCAGGAACAGCGCTAATGGTTTACCAGAGTCTTTGTGAATCTATTATCACCTATTGTATCTCTGCCTGGGGTGGAACCTATAAAACCTCCTTAATTTTTGCAGAACGAGCTCAAAGGGCAATCCTAAAAGTAATGCATTTCAAACCCAGAGATTTCCCTACAATTGCCCTAAGCTCTCGTCTTTATAATAAAATAAATAAAGTACTGCCAATATATATTCATACAAAATATGAGATGAAAAATAAACTTATAAAATGGTTGCAAGAGTTATCATATTATTATGATGAAACTGAAAATTTACTGAAAGTAATATCTTGAAATATTAAAAAAAATACTGTATAAACGTAATTTCTTAATTTTTTAATGTTTTAGTTTGTTAAGTTAATTTTTTAGGTTAACTTTTATAGTAGTACTTGTACGACGATCTATGTTTAATTTGTTGTATGTCACTGAAATCTTGGGGAACTTCGGCTTCTAAGATACAGGCTTCTTGCCTAGTTTAGGAGTCAGATGTTTCGACTTTAAACTGTGTCAATGTTGTACAACCTAATCATAAAACTCTACCTTGTACTATTTAGTTTTGTGTACAAATAAACTATTATTAAACTTGCCCTTATTCCAATTTGGTCGGCGCAACTTGTCTTTTCCTTTCTACTCATTGTCTATTAGTTGTCATCTCGGTTGTTACCACCTTTCTAGCCATATTATCTGTCACACAGTCCATCTATTGTTTCTTTGGTCTTCCCCTATTCTACTGCAGCACAGCTCAGATTTAGCGAGAAAGCGTAGCAAGCAAACTCACTTTCGCATTTATAATTTTAGTAAGGATTATCACTAAGTAGGTAGGTACCCAACAGAAACTAAAAACTATATGATTACGATGATAACCCAGATTATGTGATTATTATTGGGTTTAGGCACGGAACAGAAGAAAACAGACTACCTACCCAAAGTAGTTTTGGCTGATTCAAATACCTAGATACTAAAATCTTATGATGCTAATTATCTTATCTTTGACAGTCATTAAATTTCTAATTCTTGGGAACGTTTCAGATAAGTGTGGATTAAGATAACCTACCTAGATTCTTTAAATAAATATACTTTAGTTGGTTAAAATAGTTTTGGAATGAATGAAAAGAAGAATGGTGTATTAGAGATTATAAGTATTATAACATACATTCGTTTTGACCATTTAAATATAATAGATGTACTAATGCAGGCACACCAGAAACAAAACAGTCATCTCTATCAACAGACAGAACAGTTCGTGTCAAAGTGTCTGTCCTACCGGCGATTAATGAGACGCGATTAGAACTAGCAACTAAAAAGGAGTTGGCGAGCAACGAGTGCTCGACAGCGACGAGCGATTATTCCCTGGTATGCGTATGTAGTGATTATGTACCAAGCATGAGTCTAGGCAAGTGTTCTGCCCACCAAATGAGCAACGCTAAGCGAGTATTCTCTTTGATAGCTCTTGTCGCTGCGACTAACGAGTACTCGCCAGCGGTGATGTGTGAATTGTCAGCTACTAACCATTAATATAAATGTAGGTATCTCTTTTACATAAACGGAACTACAATCGTACTGCGTTCCTTGAGCGAGAAAATCTTTGATAGGTAGTCGTTTCCTCGTCAACGGTGGGACAGATGCCCGAGTCTGTTTTGATTCGAGTTTGCGCGCCATCATTGTTTTCATCTTTTCATAGAACGACAGCGTATTGTCTCAATTGTATAGGTATAGTACCTACGCGTCAAACTTGATTTTGCAAGCGTTCTCCGACAGTCATTTGTCCTTTGGACTGATCACCGACAGGACGTTTCGTTTCGTCAGAGAGATTCGTCGATAGAACGTTTCACCTATGGACATTTCGCTGACAGAACCTTTCATATGCGTCACTTTCGACGACAGCCCTTGGAAGCACCGTACCGTAGAAATCCTTTTACATAAAAAAGGACCTAGACAAAGAACGTTTGAAACGAAAGACAAAATGTACAAGGATTTCTACAGTGCGATGTCAAAAATGGAGAAACGAAATGTCACTTTGTATAGAAAGAGCTGTGTCTATTCTTTGTAGAAATAGAAAGCATCATGCTAAGCCTGCTGGTGGTGCAAAAGTTGCGTGGACCATATATCACAGTGTTATTTTCAAATCGAGGTCAGTGTTAAGTTTAGCCAGATAATTAAGAGAAAAATGGCAAGTGGAGCTGATAGTCAATCAGCTCCACTTGCCATTTTTCTCTCTACAAGTTTTTGCGGAACAGGTTGAGACGTTATAGACAAAGTTATTTTTAAAACTTAGTTATTTTTGACAAAATGAGCATTAAAGGCTCCTACATACTGGCGCGACTTGTCGCGCGACGCGACGCGACACAAAGACACCGCTTGTAGCGCTACACGCGGTGTCTTTGTGTCGCGTCGCGTCGCGCGACAAGTCGCGCCAGTATGTAGGAGCCTTAAAGCGTTGGTAAAAGTATTTGACATTCATTATAAGTATAGTGATGGCCTGAAACACAGGTTTGAATAAACCTAGATCGGGTAGGTCACTACCTAACATTCTAATTCCAAACCATCATTACTTGCACCTTTAAATAAAAATAGTTTAGTTTTAGTTTATTAGTAGACACTATTATTGTGTAGAATATTTACTACTGTTAGCTAAATGTACACTTTTTGTAAACGTTTTTATTAGTAAATTACTATTATTTTCTTTTATTTCATTATATACACATTATAATTTTATTTTGAAATATTAGAATATAAAAAAATATATAAAAACATTTAAAAAAATAAAAAATGGTAGCCCACCGCTATCGGGAGCAGGGTCCATGCTCAAGTCAGGGCTCCAGAGAGAGGAACCTCAAGAGGTTCCTCTCTCTGGAGCCCTGACCTGACCGTTATTATTATTATTATGTCCTTACACATCTCAGGAACATGGGGTCCCGGACCTTTGGAAGGCGTACGAAGGGCCGAAGCCAACTCGCAGATGCCGCTTGGAGAATTGTAATGGAATGAGACACCAACCGAAGATTGTCCCTGTTTGCTCTATGAAGGTGCACCAAAAGACAACTCCCGATTGATGCAAGACTATTGCAGAACATGGGAACAAAAAATATTGGGCTATGGGTTTGGGAGGCTATAGTGGATCGATTTCCTAAGACCATAGAAAGGTTATGGCCCCTACCTGACCAATGCTTTATATAAAATACACCGACAAAATGGCAGGGGGTGACTTGCACACTCAATAATGAGCCCCCGAGAACGGCCGCTAGCACATAGTGACGTAGTGACAAGGGGGCAACACTTCCTGAGGTGCTTGAGGAGTGGAGAGGTATTCCACGGCTATCAAGACAATCCCGGAAGTACGATCAAGATCCCGACCATCATCTTACTGAAATACTTCCTTCCTCTGAGCACGTTTGCTCTTGCGACTCAACACTCAAGCCGGCCAATAAAGGCAAGAATGAGGTGGGAGCTCAGTTGCTCGTCAGTGTTCACTCCAGCCGGCCAATAAAAGCAAGCCAGAGATGAGGATCATGACTTCTCCCAGGAGATAGGGTCCGTGGGGTCGCTACTGCCCAACAGCTCGCCACATGCTGCCCTGCGGGTTTCTATTGCGGGAAATCATCAAATAACTTCTCCCGCTCTGGGCGGAGCGGGAGGATGTGTCAGACTCTTACTGACTAAAACCCACCCGTATTCCTTCCATTGCCTGTATTGCCAGGGGCATCGGTAACCCTTTGGTACCTTTCCGCGACCCCGGCAGGCATCGGCCCTAGTGGACCCCTACGCTTGTGTTGACGACATCTCTTTGAAGCGCGCGTGGAATACAACGCGCCGTCGACCCGGGCCTGGTCCTTACCGGACGGTGAGCTACCCATTGCTCACCATCTTCAAGCTCGCGCCTACGGTGGCCGGAAATCTGCCCGGGATTCTCGACGCCCAGGGCGTCTCCTGCGACGGCTAGAGGCGAGAGGGCGCGAACTTTGCCTTTCCCTCAACCGTCCCGCCTCCTCCTTCGTGAGTATTATTGCTTCGCAGAAGGAGGTGACGGCTGCCCATGCCCTCTCGCTCCATACCATGGCCTGAACCAGGGCCGGACGCGAGAGATCTCTGCCGCCGATCGCCTTCATGGGACACGGCGGTGCTCTGCCCAAGCCGGGTAGATCTCCACCGTATGCTCCACCGTGTCCTCCGGGCGATCCACACAGTGTTGACACCCGGTTTCCTCCCGCCGTATCCGACAAAGGAACCTCTCGAAGCTGCCGTGTCCGGTGAGGACCTGCGTCAGGCGGAAGGTGAAGACGCCGTGGCACCTCTCTAGCCACTCCTCAAAGAGGGGACTTATCGCCGCAATCGTGGCGTGCCCAGCACTGGGTTGCGACAACCGTACTCTCCATGTCGCCATGAGATCCCGCCGGAGTTCCGTTGCTGTGCTGCGATTTATCGCTGCAACGGAGTTACGCCCCGGCGTTTCGCCTCCTTGCGCCACTCCCATACGTGAAACCGCCACCTTGGATTTAACTTTTGACCACACTGACGACATTGCACCCTCGAAATGGATGGATAATGGCTATTATGGATTTTTATTTTGACCAAATTCGTAGACAAGAGAGAGAGAAAGTCGCATGGACGGGGCATGACGCTTTTTCGTTTAGTGAAGATTTCTGTGCGATTTCTACTAGTCAACTAGTCTGCCTACCGCAAGACGCGGTAAAGAACTTCGTTCCAATAACTACAATGAATTGTGATATATGTAAATATTAATTATAATTATTATAAGGCTCACATTGCCACTATCAAATAAAGTCATTAAAAAAATGTAAATATTAAAACACAAGAAATATAGACCATTTAGTGAAAAGTTAGTCAACCTGGTCCGGTCTCCCCTACCCAAAGTACCTCTAGTAGTACCTAGTCCCTACCTAAAGTACCGTTGAATTTCATTAAGTGTTCATACTGCAGGCGAGCGTACTATCTCAATAAAATTCTTCTACCTACGGGCGGAAAGTTGGACTTTGTATTTAGACCTTGGACTCTATCATTTGACAAAAGGGTGTTAGTCAGATGTTTCTTTGACTTCTGAGAAACCAAAACAAAAAAAAAAACGCTCTTTTACGCAAAGGTTTCATTTGAAAACCGACTCTAGTCAGTAGGACTAAAGTTTATATCACACATCAGTGCTATAAAGTTATAAACAAAATTAAACTTGGCCAAGAAAATGACGAGATGAAGCAAAACGGTTCAAATTACAGTCTTTATAGGTCAACAAAAGTATGCTAATCCAGTTTATGCTGACCTTGCATTCTAAAGGCTTTTCCAACAATGACAGATCAGTTCATACTGGACATTCGTAGGTTGATATTCTTACTACGTATTTAATATAATAATACATCGGATAACGTCTCATCGTGCAATACATCGCTCGTACCTAAATGCATAGATAACATTGGCTTGTACTAGGTACTTACTATTATTTCGATTGAATGTTATTCTCAACGCAATCATTGTCAAACGAACGCAGATAGAAATAAATGTCAATTAAAATTAATTTATTAAAATGAATTACCAGCATGCACACACTATAAATATTAATAATTATGTCACTCTCTGCCATTCTTATTTTTCTGGGTACTTCATTATTGGTGTAATGTTTAGAATAAAGATAATATTGTACTTACTGTCAGCTGTGAAGCTACTTAAGGTATATAAAATAAATAAATAATACAATAAAAAACTTACCAGAGAGCACAACAAAATCCAATTTTAAAAACAGAATAAAATCACACTTCAATTCATTAAAACGAACCCACTTCGATTCACTTCAATTCAAATATCGAACAGAAGATTGAAAATAATACGGATTTAATTAATATCGTCGCGATCGCCCTTTGATCGCGATACGGCGCGCGCGCAGTGTGCGTGCACTCGCTTTGTTATGTTGCCAACTACAGACAGGCTAATTTGCGTCATAGACGAGGATTACAGAAGCGACACTGGTTTGCTCCGAGGATTTTTCGGAAGATGAAAATTCTTTAACTTTGCCTTATTTACTTCCTGGTCTAGTTAAGTGTTTGCTAGCACGGCTACTAGATAGATGGAATACTCTTTTGAATCATCGTCATATTTTTTTTTTGTTTATAAGTTTGCGTACCTCAAGGGAAAAAACGGCACCCTTATAGATCACTCTTATGTCTGCCTGTCCGTCTGTCACAGCCGATTTGCTTCAAATCTACTGGACCGATTAAGTTGAAATTTGGTACACATAATTATGAATTTATGTGACCCAAATACGAACGTGTAACGTAAATAAATGAATTTTGATGATGGAGTTTATCTTTTGGGGGAAAAATTAGAAAATAAAATAATAAACGTTTTGCAAACTGTACCGTGTGACATAATTACCAAATGAAAGGACTTCTTATGAGGATTACAAATAATATATGACTTTTAATAATTTTTAAATAATCAATTTCAAAGTTATTAAAGCAAATAGATGGAAGTTGGGTATCTCCCTCTTATTTCCGAAACACTGCTGGGACTAAAATTTTGAAAAAATATACAGAGTATAGTTCTATACATATAAATTAGGTACAGGAAAATCTATATGAAGACTATGGTTTTAAAATAAAATGGTTAATCACTTAATATTGTGCGTACAAACTTACATTTGCAGTTTTGCATTTGCAATGTATGGGGGGACATGTATTTCAACTACAGTGTTAAGTTTGTTCTTGAGATAAATTCATCCCAACTGCGGATACACTTCCTTGTGCGTGGTTCGACACGCACTTGGCCGGTATTTTTTTTTTTAAAGGGTAATTGCCATAGTAACTGGCCACTCATAACATAAGAGGTAGAAACAAGGTAATATGAACCAAAACGAAAATACAATAGATACTGTGATAATGTGTCCGTGGCATCACAGCGGGCCCTATTAGAATACCAGCGCTGCGGTATTTATTTTTTAAATATCGCAGCATTATGCTGAGATATGAGCCTTTTTGGCATCGCACAAGTCGTTCTTATTGATATTCTTTGTTGTTTTTTGTTTATTCGAAGTTTAGTTTTAAATGCTTCTTTTTTTTACTTTTGTATTTCTTGTGCGTGTCCCAAATAAAATATTTTTCTTTCTTTTCTTTCTTTCTTATATAGGAATATTTTCGTCCTTTTAATTCATGGGCTTGCTTGCATTACCTTGTTTCTACCTCTTTTGTTATAAGTGGCCAGTTACTATAGAAGTTATCCCAGGTACTTGTTTTTCGATCTCAGTTTTTTTTTTGTCATTGAAATCATTTTCGGTTTTCCTTCACAATATAACCAATAGAAGGTATAAGCTTAATAAATGTATTTATTGTATTGTCTCTCTGACTGATGTTTGATGTTTACATTGTTTTCACATGAGACAAATACATAAACACAACATTCATTAGAAATATTAACGATGGGAAAATAAAAATGCTCGTTAACAAACAAATAATGATGTCTCATGTTGTCATTGACAATACCGAAGGACAACAACAAAAAGCGATTAACACTGCAGGTTACGAGTATTTGAATATGGTAAACATTGCATTGTTAATAGTACGTTGAACCAAATGTTCTTATAAAGTTAATAGGTACCTACTGTCTAAAGTCCACATGAATGACGGTTGAAAAGAAATTTGTACATTAACGTTGTATTGACAATAATTTATCACATTTACTAACAACCTAATTAAAACATCATCACTGTTTTCAGTAAGTCCAAAGAAGAATAAACAAAATAACAAACACAAAAAATTATGTCAGCTCTGTGTTCACTTGCTCTATGCTTGTGCTCATGGAAAAATATATTGTGATCTATAAAATCTTTTTTTATTATAATCAAATAATGATATTAAAATATTTTTTTAAGAAAAAGATTATTATTTTTAAATAAATTATATCTGAATTTGGTAAAAGAGTTGAGTTTTTTGTACCTCCTTACGTTGGCTTTGATATTCTGATTTGGTGATTTTATTTTTGATTTCTTGAAGTCCGTCCGGGGCTCTATTCCCAGGTCATTCAGTGTACAGGGTCGCGGGAAGGTACAAGAGGGTTACCGAGGCCCCTCATAACACAGGCAACGGAAGGGACACGAGTGGGTTTTAGTCAGTAAGAGTCTGACACACCCTCCCGCTCCACCCAGAGCGGGAGAAGTTATTTGATAATTTCAAACCCAAAAGTAAGGTCATGCAGTGTTAAGCAATGGGTTTTACCCAACTACGGCAAAGCTAAATTTATGATTTTATCAAGCTATGTAATATGTATGTATGTTGATCTGTTCCCTCATAACTCCTAAACTGTTCATCAAATTTCGACAAAACGACGATTGGAAGCGCCATGTTGTTTTTCGGGTTACATGCTATATGACGTAACATACAATCTAACATGGCGGCTTAGACGAATGTAAAGTGATACTGAAAAAATAAATTCAATAAATGTATCGTGTTTGGTATCTAATTACTTGAGGAGTATTTTCATTATACGTACTATCGGCCCAAGTTAAGCATGCTCACTTAAGAAAATATTCCTGCGAGAGCGCAGCTAGTGAAAAACCACACCCCTTCCTAGTTTCCCCCAATTAGAGACAATATGCATTTGTGTGAGTAATGAGCGAGTAACATAAAATAACAAACATTAGCTAGAGCGCGGCAGTGCCAATTTGCTCTCGCTAATTGTTGACGCTTCCCTTAAATTCCTATCGCCATTTCATTTTACGACCTGTTTATTTCTATCGGACTGATTGCCTGCCTAACTGTGACCTCTGCTTGTATACCGGACTGTGATCGAAAGCCTCTTCTTGACCCTAGCTTGTATCCTGGACTGTGTGTGTATTGTGTGTGGGCTGTGACTAACGTGGTGCAACCATGACGACCCGAAACCTGATTCAGGAAGAAAGGAATCAAATTATTGTTTTGCATAGACAAGGGTTAAATATATCCCAAATAGCAGTGGAGTTGAACATGCAAGTAAGTTATGTTTTTGTATTCAGATAGAGGGAGAGATATAGAAATAAATAAAGTGATAGTAATATTATTATTTCATAGTTTGCATTTTTCCTTATATTGCAATTTAAAAACAAATTCCATGAAAAATATTGGTATTCAGCTGCATCCGGTTAGACTGGAAGCCGACCCCAACATAGTTGGGAAAAGGCTAGGCAGATTTATATATAAAAATAATAAAATTATTATAACTTTCAGATGGATTCTTTTTAAAAGTCTCATAAGATATTACCTACTTATAGTAATGCATTCAAATAAGATTGTTCGTTTTATTTATTTTTGCTTTCAAAGACGTTGTTGGAGCCTTTTATGACCCGATAATAAATCCTAAACCAAAACAACCTAAACAATGGTGCCTTATCTCACAGCGTCGTTGCCGCATTTTAATTAGAAAAACCAGAGCGCATTCGTCGCATTTCTAGAGGCTTGATCATTATATTTCAAACTACAATTTTTTTTCGCCCAAGCACAAGATAATTGTTTTTTATAATTATTTTTAACATTTATTTTATCATAATACTGCAGATGGAAAGTAATTGACAATAATGTAAATTTTTGTTAGTAGTGCTCGTAAATACTTACCAAAAAAACTTAAAAAAAATTGCACACATAGTTTTAAATACTAACGATTTAGTGCTTGACTGGCCGATAAAATAGCAAGTACTTACTATTTTTTCGGCCAAGCACTAGATCGTTGGTATTTAACCACGAAAAACCTTTAGAAATGCCACGTTGCCAGCCCGCACGGGATAAACACTTTTAAATAGTAGAGATAAAGCACAAATTTGCTTGGGACAGTTTCATACAATGTTGGAATTTACGCTATGCCATTTTTCTTACTCATAGGTATACGAGGTGTAAATTGCAATATCTGAAAACCTCTTAAGGGGTCATTGTACTAATCATTATGAACAACTTTTACTACGGGACCAAACCTGAAATCGCGAAAAAAAAACAGCTGTTCCCTACATTTATGTACGCGTAACTCGTCAAAATGTATGGACCAGCTGCTTTTTTATCGCGATTTCAGGTTTGGTTCTCATAGTAAAAGTTGTTTATAATGATGAGTAATGACCCCTTAAGAGATTTTCAGTTATTGCATTTACAACTTGTATTTTAAAATATAGTTATGAATGTTATAACTACTTAAATTAGTTATAGAAAAGTTAAGAGTTTATTTATCATGAAGTCAACCAAAATGCACACCTTAAGTATTTCAATACTTATAATTTTTATTTATAGTGTACTAGTTGTGCCCTTTGAATAAGACTTTTGTAGTGTACTCGTATTATTATACTTAGTTCCTATATTATGTAAAAAATCGATGCTGATTGTTGTTTTTTTTTTTTTTTCGTTGGAGAACAACGGTGCGCCGCTGGGTGCGAAGATATGAAAAACGAAAACGAGTTAAATAATATGATAGCCACGTATGAAGAGAACCCGTTCACACCCACTCGCAGTTTCGCACAAGAATACGAAGTTTCGATGCAAACTATTAGAAACGAGTTGCATCGAGCTGGAGTCCATCACAGACGTCCCGCAAAAAAAAATATTTTGACGCAGGAGCAGAAAGCTGCTCGCGTGCGATTCGCTCGTGACTACAGGGACTTCGATTTCTCTTACGCCATATTTTCTGATGAAAAGTGCTTTAGGTCTAGCCAACAAGGTCGTCGGAATTTATGGCGTGTAGATAACACAAGATACGAACCTCGAAATGTGAACCCAAATGCAGAATCGGGAAGAATTGTAGTGAACATGTGGGGCTGGATGAGTGCTGCTGGACCAGGCGAGCTCGCTTTTATACCAGGGAGGGCAAACGGCCAAACGTATTTAGAGGTGCTACAAACCATCATGGTACCCACAGTGCGCACGGTGTATCCACAACTGGACGTGCCAGAATTTTATTTTTTCCAGGACAATTGCCCGATACACCGTGCGCGGGTTGTTCAAGAGTGGTTGCGAGGGCAACCACAAATTAAAACAGTGCCATGGCCCTCCCGATCGCCAGACTTAAACCCCATTGAAAATTTGTGGGGTTTAATGGTCCAGAGATGGGATAGTAGAGCAGAAAGAACGAAGGAAGCACTTGTCACACATTGCGAACAAGTTTGGGACACATTCAGAGGTTCGAATTTATGCGAAGTCCTGGCTAGGTCCATGCGTAGCCGTTGCGATTCTGTGATAGATGCGGGAGGAGCAGCGACGAAATATTAAGTTAATATCATTTTTAACATGCACTATGTTAATTAACGAAAGGCGTTCCCGTTAACCCGCAATAGTCCAAACATGCTACAATTAATATTACCATTTAAAAATTCGCGAAAAAAAATCAGCTGCTCCCTACATTTTGTTAAGCTAGGTATGCGAACATAAATGTAATGAACAGCAGATTTTTTTTCGTGAATTTTCGAATGGTCATATTTTGGTAGCATGTGGACGCTATACTATTGCGGGTTAACGGGAACGCCTTTCGTTAATTAACATACTGTATAATTACATTATACAGGGTTATTTTTCTAACACCTGGTAGGACTATATTAGTACAACCACTTTTGATCTATGACTTTTTAGAATACCAAAAGTAAACTTTCAAGTTTTTGTTGTAATATTTGTAATAACACTTTTTGGATCTGTATTTTGTAGTAAGTACCGCTGCGACCCTGCATTCGCAACGCACTGTTTGTTTATTTAACTACTTACATATTTTGGTACCGCGTAGAGTTGTTCAAATTTAGAGCGATCAAAATAAATATTTTTAATTGTATTATGAAATTATTTTTTTATGAATTATTAAAAGTCATACAACAAAAGTTGTTATTTATGATGTTAGTATTATAGTCCTACGAGCTTATTAGTGTTTTATCATCAAATGACTTCTCCCGCTCTGGGCGGAGCGGAAGGTCGTGTCAAACTTTTACTGACTAAAACCCACCCGTGTTCCTTCAGTTGCCTGTGCCAGGGCCATGGTATCTCTTTCGAACAACCCGCGACTCCGGCGGCTTGCAAATAACCCTGTATAGCTATTTTTATTAGGTTTATTTTTATTATTCCAATTTGTATTATATTACTTCGTTGATTAATGTCACAGGGTAGACTGTAGACCGTAATCATAGTTTAAAATATTGCCAACGATTTTGAAGTCTTCTTGTAAAATTATTGATGTCAATTTAGTGTCATGTTGCCTTTATTGGTGGATTTGTTGTTTTATTTACAATCAATGTTGTCATAAGCCCCGATCTCGTTAGTTTGTTATTTTACATATTCAGTAGTGTCATCATATCCGTCCACCTCATAAATAATTGATCTCATTTGCTTGATAAACCTAGTCTGTAGTGTAATGTAATTATTGCAAATTATAAAAATTATTAAGATTCTTAAATTGTACTAATCTTAAAACTTTTCAATTTCATTAGAACTGCACGAGCAATATTCTCCTAATCTTATTTACTGACAGGCTTTTTGCCTGTTGTTGTTGTGTTGTCTGTTTGTCATTGTTGTGTTGATTTCATATTTTGAACTTTACGATATAAGTGTAGATAAATACAGTTTATAAATGATATTATGAGTAAGAATCTTTTCACTTATAATATTTTGCATTTTGATGATAATTTCTGTGTAATTTTTTGTTATAATATATTAATTTCTGGATGAATCTTTAATGTTTTGAAAAAGTCTATTAAAAATAAATTAAGTTACTTATATTGTTTTTTTTTCTACAACAGCAAATCCTTAAAGTTGTTCTCAAGTAGATTTTAACTAACTGTTTATTTTTTCACACTGAGATTACAGCCGATAGTTTCATACAAAAAGCACTTACTATACATCTTTTATTATACAGATAAGATTTAAATATCAACCTAAATAAATCTTTAATCCTGCATAATGGTGCCGATTCCCTTGTTCACAAACTAAACCAAATTTAAGTTCAGTGCATCTTTTTCTTTTTATTTCGTTAAGAAAAGGACAGAAGATTAATTTTAGTTTAGTCCTGTCAAATTAATCAGCGCTTGACGTAAATTGACGTAATTTTAGTAGGCAAGTTTTTAATCACGTCTAAACTTGTATGGAGTAGTGACAGGCGCTGATTAATTTGACAGGACTAAACTATAATTTATCTTCTGTCCTTTTCTTAATTAAATAGAAAGAAAAAGATGCACTGAACTTAAATTTAGTTTAGTTTGTGAACAAGGGAATCGGCACCAATGTTAAATGAACACGAACTAAAAATATATATTTCACTAGTACCCAACATTTTATTTCAATCCTTTCACTCTCACTGCTGCCAAGGCACAAATTATAGTTCAGTTTAATTACTTGATAAGCTTCTGAATTTTAAAGTGGCGTAGGAACTGAATCATTGTTAGATTTGTCAAAAAAAAACTTGACATGCATGATTTCGCTTAAAATCATGAATTGTCAAACTATGACTAGAGCATGAATTATAAAAGAGTAAAGTGTTGGTTTGATTATAATCCAGTCTTAAAGTGCTCATCCTGCACGGCATGCCTGGGCATTTTAATTGCAACGATACCTTGTTCGTTATACAGGCTGAAATTTAATTCATGGGTATCCTCTTAAGGGGTCATTGTACTCGTCATTATGAACAACTTTGACTATGGGAACAAATATGAAATCGAGAAAAAAAAATTGCTGTTCCCTACATTTTGTCGAGTTATGCAAACATAAATGTAGGGAACAGCTGATTTTTTTTTCGCGATTTCAGGTATGGTCTCATAGTTGAAGTTGTTCATAATGATGAGTACAATGACCCCTTAAAAGGATGCCCATGAATTCAATTTCACCCTGTATTATTTTAATGAATAAAAGGTAATATTACAATTACCTACTGTTAAAAGTATTAAACCAAATACAAGGAACAACTGCAAAACATTTGAGATAATCCTAAGGTAATAAAAAAACGTATGGCCCTTGTATTAAGCCGTCCTCTATTGTTTAACCGAATTTCCAGACATTCCCACTAAATAACAATGGGTCTTAGATAATGAACTTATTTTTATTTCAGTTGCAAGAGTTGTGCGGCTTGCGGCCTTGCGTTAGCTACAAACAAAAAGCTCTGATAACATTGTATGAACTGCGCAGAGTATTGGTTCAAATATTACTGTAATTTTCAAGTATTCCCAAATTGCCCAAGTATAAACAAACACATAGAAATTTAGATAGTTATTTACTTTTAATAAAGTCGATTAAACACAAAAAATTTCAATATAAACATTTGATACCTTCATGCAGTGCCGGTCAACGCACCTATACCTAACGTATTCAGGGAGCCGTGAGATAAAAGGTAAACAAACCATAAATGTCCGTTCAATCGATTTTGAATGCTATTGTGTTGGTGGCATGACAAATGGCAGCTGCAGTAAACAGTTGGTATTGTAACCACTTTTTTGCCTTTAATGCCATCCATAAGCCTACGGAATAGAAGTCAAAATCGGTGGAACGGACTGTAATAAAACGGTTCGTTTCAATGTCTCATCTTATTGTGAAGGGAATATGGTGCGGTTGCTGCGGCATGCGGCATCACATAGGATATGGTGAAAATTGGAGAGGCAGTGAAAGTGTTCATAAATAACCTATATCTATAGACCCGATAGAGAGAGGAAAATATTAAAGTGGATTAATACATATAAATTGTAGTTTATTAGTTATTACAAATTATTTTTGTAAATACTGCAATATCAATAATACATTTTCTAAACCAAACAAACAGAAGATATGAGTACTAAAATTAATTCTTGTCAATAATAAAATAACAATTCAATTCAATAACAAAGAGCTCACGCCGCCGCGCCGCCGCCGAGCCGCGCTGGCCGTGCCCATTAAAAACTCGTCTCTTAGCAGAAACAAGTGAGCATAGTACGCTCCTAGTGTGAGTGTCACACATTCTATACATGATTATACTAATACGAACACCACTAAAATACGCTTTGTGCATCCTATTGGTCAAAACTCGTGCATTGTGCGATCGAGTCGTGAGTCGTGCTATGCGATTATCGCCTTTAAGGTGAGCATGCGGAACTTTGGCCGATAGTACATAAACCCCAAAGTAGCATAAAACTATTATGTTTCACCCTGGCTGCTGGCAATAACACTTATTACATTAGGAATGTTTCCTAAAAGATATATCTGTTGACTTTTACCAAATCATAGAAATGGGTAGGTCTCAATGATACCAAAATAATTGAAATAAAAAAGAAAGTCAAAAACTAAAACCCAAATACGACAAAAATGCCTACTAAAAGGGTATAAACAAGACATTGATGTCATTTTTCTCGATTTTATTTATTTATTTTTTTTGAAAAAACAAAAAAATCGAAAAAAATAAAAACTTTTTACACTCAAAAAAGGTACAAAGACGGACATAATGCTAGGCATTCTCTTCCAGTCAACCAAGGGTGGTGAAGAGATTTGATGGCAGGTGTTCAGTTTGAACAATGAAAATTCCTTTATTTTTCGTATAACCGGAGTCACACGTCATTCTGTTGGACTCCGGTTTTATTCCACCTTAGTAGCGGCTCATGGTCTAGATTTGTGCCCAATTGATGGCAACTTCCTCGCCACCTATTACCGACATATATGTGACTTAAACATAACTGACGAAATGTGGGTAAAGGTGCTATCGACACATCTCTGCCTAACTCTTTGGAGATAACAGTCGTGATGTTGTGTTTAGGTGATTTCATTTATTTATCATCATCTGCTTAGCCTTTTCCCAACTATGTTGGGGTCGGATAGGAAAATTTCATTTCTTTATATTAGCTTAATATTTGTATTTAATTTCGTTTTACTTGATTTCATTTAACGTTTTTCCCTATGATTATCTGTGATCAATTGCCATGTAATGATAAAATAACAGGCTAAGGCCCTAACCTGTTATTTTATCATATTTTTGTTTGTATGTATATAAAATAATAATCTTATTATTTAATATACATACAAACATACATAACATCACGCCTTGTTTAACCGAAGGGTTGGGCAGAGGCGTACCTGTAGTACACCCACATTTCACCAGTTATGTTTAATTAAGTCCCATGTAATAGGGGGCGAGCCTATTGCTATCAACCGGGCACAAATCTAGACTCCGGACTGCTACTGCGAAATTCCTGATAGAAAAGTCCAATAACACTTTGCCCGACTCGGGAATTGAACCCAGGACCTCATGCTCAGCAGTAGCGCTTGCAACCACTAGATCAACGAAGCATTATTTAATATAATATATTATAAAGTGGCTTCGGTAGGCACCATGGAAATACAATTGTTTAAAGAAGGAAAATAAACAAGGAAGTTAATGGCTATAGTTTTTCAAGAAAATGAAATAATTTATTGCAATTATCCTCTTTTTATCGTAAAGTAAGTAATATTATCCTTAGTCATGGGTAGGTAGAGCAGTGGTGGCCCAGTAGTAACGGCCGTGACTTACGAGTTGTAGGTCGTAGGCTCAACCCAGGCAGGCACTTTACTTTGTGTAAATTATTTCATCACCACTACTCTCAAAACGGTGAAGGAAAACATCGTGAGGGAACCGGTAAATTTTTTGGGGGTCAACGACCGCTTGTAGTATTGTTACTTGAAGTATTAGTTGAAAAAATCTGTTTTATTGTGTAATCTTAAGCTTTTAGTGCTAATTTTTGTGACAGTCACACTTGACTGTCACAAAAATTAGCACTAAAAGCTTCCACTCCCTTGCCTGCTATAATAATATGGTTGTTTTTGGATGTGTGAAAAAAATCACGGCAGAATCTAGTATATAATATAACGAAGTTAGAAGGAAAACTATCACAGCTAAGTAGGCTTTTAAAGTTAACGAGTAATAGTCGCCCAACTTACATTTGCAGTTGGATTGTATAGGAGAACATGTATGTCAACTACAATGTGAAGTTTGTTCTTGGGATGAATTCACCCGAACTACGGGACCCTCCATTGTGCGTGGTCTGACACGCTTTTATCTATAGATAATTTTGGTGTAAAATACAGATTATTCTATTCATTCAACCACTCTTTAAAAAAAACTATAAATTATTAGACACTATCACCTGCCGTCCGATACGGGCCAGGCCCAGGTCGACGGCACGTTGTGTTCCACGCGCGCCTCAAATAGATGTCAGCACAAGTGTAGGGGTCCACTAGGGCCGATGCCTGCCGGGGTCGCGGGAAAGTTCGTAAGGGTTACCGAGGCCCCTGGCAACACAGGCAACGGAAGGAATACGGGTGGGTTTTAGTCAGTAAGAGTCTGACACACCCTCCCGCTCCGCCCGGAGCGGGAGCAGTTATTTGATAACTTCCTACCCAAAAAAAAATAAAAAAAGACTCTCTCACAGACACCACTGATATTGATTATGAAGCTTCGGTCTTGCTTATAGAATTTAAATTGCAATGATTTATAAAAAATCTTCTTTTAAAAGCTTTTATCTAGTTTCACCAGTCCGGTGTCTGTCTTTTTTTTTTTGAGGTTGGGAAATCATCAAATAACTTCTCCCGCTCTGGGCGGAGCGGGAGGGTGTGTCAGACTCTTACTGACTAAAACCCACCCGTATTCCTTCCTGTTGCCTGTGTTGCGGGGGCCTCGGTGACCCATAAGTACCTTCCCGCGACCCCGGCAGGCATCGGCCCTAGTGGATCCCTACTTTGTGCAGACGACATCTCTTTGAGGCGCGCGTGGAATACGACGCGCCGTCGACCCGGGCCTGGTCCTTACCTAACGGTGAGCTACCCATTGCTCACCGTCCGCAAGCCCGCGCCTACGGTGGCCGGAAATCCGCCCGGGATTCCCGACGCCCTGGGCGTCTCCTGCGGCGGCTAGGGGCGAGAGGGCGCGAAACGTGCCTTTCCCTCAACCGTCCCGCCTCCTCCTTCGCGAGCATTACTGCTTCGCAGAAGGAGGTGACGGCTGCCCATGCCCTCTCGCTCCGTACCATGGCCTGAACCAGGGCCGGACGCGAGAGGTCTCTGCCGCCGATCGCCTCCACGAGGACACGGCGGTGCTCTGCCCAAGCCGGGCAGACCTCCACCGTATGCTCCACCGTGTCCTCCGGGCGATCCACACAGTGGTGACACCCGGACGTTTCCTCCCGCCTTATCCGACACAGGAACCTCCCGAAACTGCCATGTCCGGTGAGGACCTGCGTCAGGCGGAAGGTGAGGACGCCGTGGCGCCTCTCCAGCCACTCCTCAAAGAGGGGACTTATCGCCGCAATCACGGCGTGCCCAGCACTGGGTTGCGACAACCGTACTTTCCATGACGCCATGAGATCCCGCCGAAGCTCCGTCCGCTGTGCCGCGATTTCTCGCGGCAGCGGACTTACGCCCCGGCGTTTCGCCTCCTCGCGCCACTCCCATACGCGCGCGAGGACTTTTGCCTCCAGATCCCATGGCGGCAATCCGGCAAGGAGGCTCGCTGCCTCACAGGAGACCGTGCGGTATCCTCGGACCATCCGGATGGCCATGACCCTTTGGGCCGCGCTCAACCGGCGGGCTGGCCGCAGCGCTAGAGAGCGCGCCCATACAGGAGCCCCGTAGAGGGCCATGGACCGCACGACCCCCGCGTAGAGCCTCCGGCAGGAGGCGTTTGGACCCCCTAGATTGGGCAGGAGCCGCTTCAATGCAGCGCCCGCCCGCTCCAGTTTGGGAGCCAAACGTCGGAAATGCTCCACGAAGTTCCACCGGCTGTCGAGGACGAGTCCCAGGTACTTCATCGTCGACTCGACGCCGATAGAAACCCCTCCTACCGTTATTTGGGACCCCAACGGCGGCGCGTTCCGAGGACCATGAAAACACTTGGCCTCGGACTTGTGCAGGGCCACCTCGAGTCCCAATTGCCGGATCCTTTCGACGATTGTCGCAACCCCGCGTGCCGCTAATTCGGCCGCCGCCTGGTGCGACCTCCCCTGCGCCAGGACCAACGTGTCGTCAGCGCAGCACACTACGCTGACGCTGCTAGGGAGGTCGGCGCGCAGCACCCAGTCGTATCCGATGTCCCACAGATGCGGCCCCAGGACCGATCCCTGTGGGACACCGCACGACATCTCTTGCCGGTTCCACACTCCCTGGTGACCGGGGTAGATGACGGCCCTGTCCGTCAAATAGGCCTCGACCACACGACAGAGGTAGGTCGGCATCCGGTGATGCCGGAGTGCCTCCCTGATGCAACTCCAGGGCAGGGTATTGAAGGCATTGGCGATGTCTAGGGATACCGCCAAGACGACCCCACCCTGGGCAACAGCATTCCCCGTCGTCAGGGCTCGCACACGCATGATGGCGTCCACCGTAGAGCGCCCTCTGCGGAAACCGAACTGGCTCTCCGCCAAATCCGGCCCCACCCGCACCAGCTGGCCGACGAGGCGGTCTGCAATGACTCTTTCAAAGAGCTTGCCCACCTCGTCGAGCAGCACGATGGGCCGATAAGCGGACGGGGAGTCCGCAGGGCGCCCTGCCTTCTTTATGAGGACCAGTTTCCCCGTCTTCCAGCGAAGCGGGAACTGGCCCCTCTCCATGCATGCGCTTAGGAGCCCCCTAAGTCGAGGCCCGAGAGCCTCCAAGGCCAGGACCCAGGCCTTCCCAGGTAAGCCGTCGGGTCCTGGGGCGGTATTTTTGGCATTAAGCCTGCGTACCGCCGCTCTCATTTCTACCTCGGTCACCTCCGGAGCATCGTTGTCGTCGTCGTCGCTGGCGGTGTGGTCCGCATCGGGCACCGCAGTAGGCGGAGCCATAGGTGGGGAGGTGTGTTCCCCTCGGGAAGGGAACAGAGCGCTCACCACGTCCTCCACAAGCTGGGGCCGGAGACTCTGCGTCAGTGGGGGAGCCCATGGGCGGAGTTTATCCCGCACCACTTTGTACGGGCGTCCCCACGGGTCCCTGTCCAGAGTCCCCAGCGACTCCTCGCGGGCCAACCCCCTGGCCCGCAGGATCTCCGCTTGGAGGGCGGTCTTCGCCGCTCTGTACCCCTCGTACAGCTCCGCCTGAATGGTTTCCGTATCCGGAGGTTTGATACGGAGCCTGCGGTGCCTGGTGTACCGGCGTCGCGCAGCCACGCACGCAGTGCGCAGAGCCGTCAGCTCCTGCGACCACCAGTACACCTGGCGCGAGGCACGTCCAGGCTGGACCCGGGGCATTGCCACGTCACATATGTCGGACATGGCCTCCCGGAACCACTCCGCCTCGCCGTTGATGTCGGCAGGCCTGTCCGGTGGTGGCACCCAGGCCTGCACGATCGAGGCTTCCAGGAGGAGCTCCCGGTCCAGCTGCTTCAGCGCCCAACGCGGACCACTCGGGGCCCGTCGGGCGCTGAAGCAGCTGGTGATCGGAATAGGTCTCCACCCCCTCAATGACACGCCAGTCAACTACACGCGGCGACAGAGCGGGGCTGGCGAACGAGATGTCCACCACTGATTCACCCCGCATCCGCACACACGTGGGGACAGAACTCCGGCTTAGGACGACCAGGCCTGTCTCCAGAGCCCAGTCCTCCACCATCCTGCCCCGTGTGTCCGTTAACCGGGAACCCCAAACCAAATTCTTGGCATTGAAGTCCCCGAGGACGAACACGGGGAGGGAACCAAACCCGACGACGACGTCTCTCAACTCCGCAAGGGAGTTGTGGAACTCGGCAAGAGTTCGGTTCGGAGAGAGGTAGACCCCTACCACGACAATCTCCCCGAGCCGTGCTGCTACGCAGCCCCGTCCTCTCTTGACGGCCTCGAGGGACGGGGTCCGGTGTCTGTCTGTAATGAAATCTTGCAAGTTCAATTTGACCAACTTCCCGGTTTCCGATTGAGCTGAAATTTTGCATTCATATGTAAATCGAATAACAATGCAATATTATTATAACATGGAGCTGATCTGATTATGGAGCTGGAAGGTGGCCATGGTAACTCTGTAATAAAATGACGCAACCCTATCGAGCTTGAGATGTTTGATTCGTCTTGACAAAAACTCTGGTTCTAGATGATATTCAAGGTCTGATGATGGAGCCTGAAGGTGGTCTCGGGCATTCCTCGAGACTAAACAAGATAGCCCTGTTGTTTTATCTTCTGATTTATACTGATAATTACCCTACAAGTGAATACTAATATTCTATAATGTTTTCAAAATTTTAGGTTCAGTAGTTTCGTAGACAAAGGGTCGTAGGTCGGGACGAGGTAGTAGTGTAGGGGTAAATTGTCAATTTTCATCTATTTTTTATATAACTTTAGAAGTATTTATTTTTAAATTATAAAAAATATATATCTGAAATCCTTACAACAAGTCCTTTCATTTGGTATGTCACACAATACAGTTTGCAAAACTTTATTTAATTTTTTAATCATTTGTCCTCTAAAAGTGAGCCCCATATTTAAAATTCATTTATTTACATTACACGACCGAGTTTGCGTACCAAATTTCAACTTGATCGGTCCCGTAGGTTCGCAGGAAACTGGCTGTGGCAAACGGAAAGACAGACAGATAGTCCCACGAGTGATCCTATAAGGGTTCCGTTTTTTTCCTTTTGAGGTACGGAACCCTAAAAAATATTTCTGCCTATATTTGTTTTACTTAATTAATTTTGCAGTTTGTGATTTTCTGTTAAAGTTACGATGTGGCAACCCTAAATGCCTGTAAACCGCTACACACTGTTAAATGTTTGAAGGGAACTCTCTTCAACAGGGACTCCCAACGTGATAAATATTAAAAGATTTTTCAAGCATATTAATAATGATTCATCTTGGGAGTAGTGGGTCAAGTGGCTTTTATTATGAGCTCTTAAGTAAATATTTAAAACTCGCTGATGCCCGCGATTTCGTCCACGGGAAATTTCTTGTTTTTTTCATAAAATATATGATATTACACTCGGCAATATTTTTGGAATCAGATAAGTTTACGACGGTTACGAAGATTACCTCTACATATAAACTCACAAATTTTACCTCTTTTTTATTATTTTTATCATCTATCATCGTATATAAATCAATCAATCTATAATCATATAGAAAGCTGGCGGCTTTCTCGCGCAACGCATCAGCATTGCAATTCATCGAGGAAATGCCGCCAGCATCCTCGGTACAATGCCCCGAGGGCCTTTTTTAAGCTTAACTTAGTTTTAATTTAATTTAGTTAATGTTAATAATCATCTTGTAATTTGGTTATGTAAATAAATATATTATTAATCATATAGAGGTTCTAATAACAATAGTCTATCAGTAGAGTCTGGTCATTTCTTAGTTGCCAGGGTTTTTAAAATTTTTCAATTATTTTTTGTTTTTATCTTCTTATTATAGACATTTTTAACGTGCACGTCTTTCTATATCGTTCTCACATATAAAATTTCAACATTAGTGACGTAACAAATATTTTAATTTAAAAGAATGTCCGTGGAGTTTCTTGCCCGTTCTTCTCCATAGGAAACTACGCTTTGGAATGGGCTTGGGACTAGCTTCATCTTTCTGACTGAAAACCAAATACAGGCAGTTTTGAATTTTAAGGGGTCGGCCCTTACAATTCAAAACTGCCTGTATTTGGTTTATTTGCAATAACGGCTTTGAGTTTGAGTTTGATAATAATAAAAGTTAAAAAATAAACATCATGTCAATGGCAACAATTTGACAGGGACAGCACAGCAGCAGTGAACTTGCAGTTTTAATTTTTACGTACTTACTAGGTTACACTACGAAGACCGCTGTTATGCCCGAGATACACGAAGCTAATTTTTAAAAGCTAGGATAGCAAGCTAGAATATCGGTACACTATTCTGGCTTGATGTCCTGGCTTGGCACATGCTAGTGCTGTTTACATGATGTTAGATAAATTAATAATTTATTTCATCACCACTGCTCTCAAAACGGTGAATAAAAACATCGTGAGGAAACCGGCATGTCCTAGAACCAAACAATTGAAAGACATGTGACATCTACCAACCCGCACTGGGCCCGCGTGGTTGATTACTGCTCCCTCTCACAGAGAGGAGGCCTCTGTCCCAGCAGTGGGAACAATCAGCCTATAAGCTGATTATGCTTATGCTGATAATATTAACCCAGTACAGCATGTGGTTGCGGTTAGAAAAACAAAATGCGTAGTCACTGCACACTGGCCAATCGGATACTAGCTTCGCCGGCCACATGAAGCTAGTACTAGCTTCTGTAAGCCAGGACAGTACTCGTAAAGTCGGGGGTGGGAGTCCTACTTGCTCAAAAATAGAACCCCGTCCTAATAAACTATCCTAGCTTGAGACGCCAGCTTACTAGCTTTCTCACTAGTTTACTAGCCTAGAAATTAAGCTAGTTTTGTATACACGAAGTCACTAGATTGCTAGCTCACTATCCTTGCTTAAGAAACTAGCCTCGTGTATCTCGGGTATTAAAAGCGTGCATTCTAAAAATTGGCAATGTTGCAAATAGCTTATAAATAATTACCTGTTTTTATTAATTTCTTAATATAGTAGTGTGGAAATATAATATAAATAATGAATAATATATATAATAATATAAATATTAATAATGAATTGCAGCTTTATCACTGAATTTGATGTTGTAACTTTTTTGTTTTTTATACTTTTTTCACATCAAATATTTGGTGTTACGATATTAATTATTGCATTTTATAATCAATATTGTAGTTCACTAATTAGCGATATTTCATATTTTCATACAGTAAACATTTGCATTAGTTAAGTAGTAGTTTCAGTGGCGAGTTTATATCAAGTACATTAATGAAAAATGATAAATGATTTTATTTCTGTAAGTAGGTTTTTACAAACACTTTTACACGTCAAACATATATTTTTTTAACTAGATGAGGTCAGCGTTTCCTATCTGACTACTTTGAGAAGAAAGTCCAAAACAAACTCAGATGTCACATTCTCTTTTAAAGTCCAGACATAATCTTGGTCAGATCATGTGAAGACCATGTCGATTGGCGTCTGAAATGGTCTTTTGATGAAAGAACCACACAGATTGAGTGTTCCTGGTCAGTCAGTGCACGCATGTGTAAAGGGGCTTAACTATTCAACGAACAATACCAAAGAAAGGACATTGTTACAAGGTTCTTTAAGTGCTCTAAAGACGTTGACAGAGTCGCTGGCAACAAACATTTCATAACATTTGTTTTGTGATATGTAATGAAAAAAAAGATAGCTGCGTTAATTCCGATTTTGGGGTATTGTACATCCCTTTACACCTGCAGCCTGTGGGGTCGTTACACAAAGAAGTGCTATAGCGACCTCCGCGTTCTCTAAAATAATGCGTTTAGGATTGTGGTGGGGCTTCTTCGGTTCTGCAGCGCCTCGGGCGTGTTCGCGGAGCGCACCGCCTGTTTTCACGCGACTATGCACAGGCGGAGCATTTCTCTGGTTAGCAGAGTACGAGCCAGCTCCAACGCAATCCTGGCGATGATTGCTGACTGGCTGGACTGCCCCTACATGGGATGAACATGCCTGTTGCATTGTTGCAGCAGGCATGTTCATCCCGGGCGGATTTCCGGCCACCGTAGGCGCGGGCTTGCGGACGGTGAGCAATGGGTAGCTTGCCGTCCGGTAAGGACCAGGCCCGGGTCGACGGCGCGTTGTGTTCCACGCGCGCCTCGAAGAGATGTCTCAGCACAAGTGTAGGGATCCATTAAAGCGAATGCCTGCCGGGGTCGTGGGAAAGTTCGAAAGGATTACGGAGGCCCATGGCAACACAGGCAACGGAAGGAACACGGGTAGGTTTTAGTCAGTAAGAGTTTGACACACCCTCCCGCTCCGCCCAGAGCGGGAGAAGTTATTTGATAATTTCCCACCCAAAATAAAAAAAGGCCGTTTGGCAGTCGTTATTAATGCTTGAGTGTGTCTTTGTGTGTATTTAAAGTATCGTTATTTAATTTTTAATTTTAATGCTATCTTATTATTTTTTAATTTTTGACATTTATTATGAATTTTATTATTATTATTATTATTAAATTCTATTATAGTATATTATTAGTGTGAAATGTTTTGTATATTGTCTTCTATGGGCTTGGTTACCCGAAATAAATGAATTTTATTTATTTATGTATTTATTTATAGCAACTTTTGTTTCCAAATGACATTGTCAGACCTAAAGTCACGTATAGACGTCAAGGGACTTTAGTCCCCACTTAACTGATGAAGTCTTGGGTCAAATTCCCAGGTTGGGTTAAGTGATTTAGGTTTTTCCTTTGGGAATTACTCAGTACAGACCGACTCAAATCCAGACGGATTTGAGCCCAGTTGATGACAATAGGCTGGCCCCTATTACATCAGATTTAAACATAACTGGCGAAATGTGAGTGTACTAGTAGGTACACCTCTGCCTAACCCGTTGGGGAAAACAGGCGTGATGTTATATTGTGTTAACTAATACAAACGTAAATCAGCCTTTACCTTAAGGGCGGTAGATCAATCGGTGGAAGCTATAAGTAAAGTCGCCAGCACATCAAGTTACAACACACTGGCGCCGATTCCCTTGTTCACAAACTAAATTAAATTTAAGTTCAGTGCATCTTTTTCTTTCTATTTCATTAAGAAAAGGACAGAAGATAAATTTTAGTTTAGTCCTGTCAAATTAATCAGCGCCTGTCACTACTCTATACAAGTTTAGACGTGATTAAAAACTTGTCTACTAAAATTACGTCAATTTACGTCAAGCGCTGATCAATTTGACAGGACTAAACTAAAATGTGTGATGATATATTTCTGTTGCCGCTATAACAACAAATACTAAAAAACAGAATAAAATAAATATTTGAGGGGGCTCCCATACAACAGACATGATTTTTTTTGCCGTTTTTATAGATAATGGTACGGAACCCTTCGTGCACGAGTCCGACTCGAACTTAGCCGGTTTTTTTATATACTTGTACGTATTATTATTTTAAGTTTATAAACTAAGTAAATATTATCCAGAAATAAACAAGATGTAAATGATAAATAGGTCTGTATGACCACGGCTTGTAGTTTGAAATTGTTGCTAAGTGCATGAGGAGTGATAGGTTCAGCTTCACTGCTGACCTAGTTGTCGAGGCGTTGGTCTGACAAGGTGTATAGCACCACTTACTTAGTATAAATTGCAACAGTGACCAGGAAGGTACTAACGTTTCCTGGACCGGTACTTACGACTTGAACGGTACATATTTCAGGGTTTAGTTATAAAAGTTATGATCTTTATATTTTGTTTACACACCTGTGACTGGCTCGTTGATCAAGTTGTCGCAAAGGAGATTGTTGAGGGTGGGGACGTGTGTTCGATTTCCGGGTCGGGTTATGTGTTATTGGGTATTCGGTTAGAAATTTACTCAGTAGCAGCCTGGAGTTAGGAAGTTGGTAATGAATTGCTTGGTGGATTTTAACATAGTTAGACTCGTCTTAATTATGGGAGTGACATGGGCTATACATCTAATATTTATATATTGCATCTGCAAATACAAAAAAAAGAGAGAGGAAGGTTTTTTTTAATACATTATAACAATATTGGTATCAAATAAAAGCCAGTAAAGAGTAAATTCCACAGAAACCAAAAAGCTTGAAATAAGCAAATTATTAAAAAAAAAAACAAATAACCCGATTTCAAAAACAATAACCGGGCTTTTTATTTATATTAATAATAACAACACGCCTTCTTTCCCCGAAGGGTTGGGCAGAGGTGTACCTGTAGGGGGCGAGCCTATTGCCATAAACCGGACACAAATCCAGACTCCGGGCTGCTCCAGAGAAATTCCAGATAGAAAAACCCAATAACACTTTGCCCGACCCGGGAATCAAATACAGAACCTCATGCTCAGCAGTAGCTCTTGCGACCACTCGACCAGTTCAGAATCAGTTGTTCACATTAAAGACTGCTAACACAAACTACATAGTTTTAATTTCCATCCTTTTAAACACTCAATTTACCGTCACTAATGATCAGGTGATAGGTGGTAGATAAAAACAATTAGCATTTAGGTATCAATATAATATTATCGGAATGAGTTTCATTTTGATTTGTGAAGTAACACTTGTACGTTACGATAACATTATACTGTTTTATTATCTTATTAGCAAGAAAATTACAAAAGATAAAAATAAATACGTCATACACAAACTTTTTTTTTTAACTCTTCGGCCCGGAGAAATACAGGAGAGGAGCTCACAACACACACAACACAATCAGCCTATAATGTTCACACTGCTGGGACACAGGCCTCCTCTCTGTGAGAGGGAGTGGGCCGTAATCCACCACGCGGGCCCAGTGTGGGTTGGTAGATGTCACATGTCTTCGAATTTTTGGTTCTAGGACATGCCGGTTTCCTCACGATGTTTTCCTTCACCGTTTCGTGAGTAGTGGTGATGAAATAATTTACACAAAGTGAAGCGCCTGTCTGGGTTCGAACCTACGGCATACAACTAGTAAGCCGCTGCCGTTACCACTGGGCCACCACTGATCTCTCTGAGAGGAGCTCGTGGCTACGTAATAACAGCGGCACGATCCATCGGGTTAAGCTATACTTACACTTCACTTGCACTGACTTCTTGCAGAACTAAATAATCTTATGCAGATGAGATTTTGGCAAAAAAAAAGAAACCTTTACTTGTATCGGTATTCGATGAATGTGAATCTTTGCGTGTACATTCCTCTGATTCCTTGGAGATGTTTTCATTAGATGTGTGGGTAACCAGTATTAAAATAGATGAAATTATTATATGTAATTTAAAAAGTGTAACATGTTCTAAAAAATCTTTAAATTTTGCTTCCCATAAATTTTAAATTATCAAAAAATTTATTTATTTATTCACTCATCATCACTATCATTACAGGGATTTCCTAATTCAATAGTGTGGTCATACTTACCGTTTTATTATTTACCATAACATAGTGTTTTTTCATGTACATTGTGGTTTTCGTGAACTCACTCAGAGAACAAGTAAAAAGATCTATGCTGTCTGTACGTCATTAAGTACACGCAAGGCACGCGTTATAGGGGCTTTACTCAGTAAATTGGTCCTACTACTGGGCACCGCCAATAGACATGGCCGTCGCCTTTGCAATACATAATTGTCGGGCACGCACAGGTTTATTTCTTTCAATATACTTGGGTTTAAAGTCTTGCTACGCAATAATAAAAAAATATAGGTAGAAAGAGCTACGTTCCTCCTTGTTTCCAATTTATTGTATCCCACCATGCCTATAACAAACAAAGTTGGATACATCAATGGATAAAATGGATATACACCATACCACCTTAAGTACAGAAACCTAGTAAATTTATTTTGTATACGCTCCAACATGAGACTGTATTTAGCTTCATGCGGAGCCCATAATGATTGTGTTACATTCGAGCTGACTTCTTACCAATGTATAATAAATTCACAAAAAATACTTAGAATAATTACCTATAATAAATATTTCACTGATGGATCTAAATGTAAGGACGGTTTGGGAGCAGCGTTTTATGACGTTGATAGAAACAATTCAGCTATGTACAAAGTAAATACTAATGTGTCTATTATGACGATGGAAGTCATTTCAATTTACGAAGTCATTAACTCTGCTTATAACTCGGGCGATCGATATTTTGTGATTTTCACAGAGAGTAAGAGTGGTCTGCAGCATTTAGCTCGATGTGCTTCTGGCTTCAGAGGTATTTCGATAGCTTACTCCATATTAAGTAAGGTTATAGATCTTACAATCAATGGCATAGTGCTAAGATTGCAATGGGTTCTATCTAATGTGGGTTAGAGAGGTAATGAAGAGACTGATACACTAGCAAAATTAGCGGTCATTCAAGGTCAAGAATTTTGTATAGTACCTTATTATTTAGAACAATTATGCTATTACAAAACAATTTGTTATGATAGGTTTAAGGAGAACTTTGATGAACGCAGTAGGGAAAGGGGTATCTGGTATAAAACTATTCAATATCAGCCTCCTCGAATACCGTGGTTTGCTATCAGGGAAATGAGTAGGTATCATATAGTTCTGCTTCACTGACTACGCTCTGGTCACTACCCATCCCGCAATTTTGGTTATTTGATGAAAAAAGTGAGTTCTCCCAATTGTGTAACATGCGGAATGGTTGAAGATGTTCACCATCTACTTATGGAGTGTACTAAGACAAAGAAGGAAAGAGAGGCACTGCAGAATAGAATAAAAATAAATGAATATGATACTGGTCCTTACGCAGCCTTCACCTGAGATAGCAAACCTACTGGCTGATTTGTTTCGACATGCCTAATGTATTATTATGTTTGTAGATGTAGTTTAAAATAGTTTAAGTTATGAGGCTGACATGCCACTGTGGATAAAAGCCTCTTAAACAATTTAAGAATGAAAAAATAAAAATAAATCTTTACATACCGAGACTCCTCCGTGCCTCGGAAAGCTGTTGGTCCCGGCTGTCATTCGTGGATCTTTGACAATCGTTAGGGGTCGTCAGAAGCCCGAAAGTCTTACAACCAGTCTTACCAACGGGTATAGTATTACCCAGTTACTGGGTTGTGGAGTTCAGATAGGCAGTCGCTCCATGTAAAATACTGGTATTCGCCGACCCTAACATATTTGGGAAAAGGCTTAGGCAGATAGGCAGGTCCGGAGAAAAACGAGTAGTAGTACACACGAGTAGGACAAATACTGAAAATGTATAGCTTGATAATATCGTTGTGTGTATGGTCATTTACAAGCATACCTTTTTTTATTGACTAGCTTTGGGAGGGTTTAGCAGGATACGTATATAAATTTTGCACAAGCATGCTATACGGGTTTCTAACACCTTCTGAATAGATTGTATTTCAGCGGACACAAATTATTTATTATTCAAGCATTAGTTATTTTTTAACTGATCATCATCACCCTGTCCATAGCCCATTTATTTTGCGTCGGCGCAGCATCCTGCTACCATACGCCAGTATTAGCCGTCTTCTCATGGTACGGAGCGAGAAGGCATGGGCAGCCGTCACCTCCTTCTGTGAAGCAGTAATGCTCGCGAATGAGGAGGTGTGAAGGATGAGGGAAAGGCAAATTTCGCGCCCTCTCAGTCCTAGCCACCACAGGACACGCACTGGGCGTCGAGAATCCCAGCCAGATTTCCGGCCACCACAGGCGGGGGCTTGCGGATGGTAAGCAATGGGTAGCTCGCCGTCCGACAAGGACCAGGCCCGGGTCGTCGGCGCGTTATGTTCCACGCGCGCCTCAAAGAGATGTCGATGTCTGCCGCGGTCGCGGGAAAGTCCAAAAGGGTTACCGAGGCTACAGGAAGGAATACGGGTGGGTTTTAGTCAGTAAGAGTCTGACACACCCTCGCGCTCCGCCCAGAGCGGGAGAAGGTATTTGATAATTTCCCACCCAAAAAAAAAGCCGTCACCTTAATATTCACCTTCTTTTTAGCCATATCATCTTTCAAAAATCCAGTCATCGTTTCTTTGGTCTTCGTCTGCTTTAACCATCCAAATTCATACTCATAACTTTTCTCAGTTCTTTTTACTTTCGTTCCTTAAAACAGCGGCAGTGCAGGCAATCTGACGTCCTTGGTAACAATTTGCCAGTACGTTAGGACTGATTTCTTGTTAAATTGTTACTACTGACGTACAGTTGCCAGCACATCTAGTTCCCACAAACTGTAAAATTTTTCCAAATGATTTTAAACCTTAAAATGTTGCTGGTTAAGTTCAAAAATCACTGTTTGTGGAAACTTGATGTGCTGGCAACTGTACAACTTAAAATCAGTTTACCATAGCAAAGTACGAAACATGTAGGTAAGTATCTCAGTTTCCTTGAATACGCAAATTACTTGGAGTTCCTCGCCGTAGGTATACTTAAACAGCAATTTGCGTATTGATTAGAGAATTGCACGATGAATAGATAGTGTACGAACGTTTGATATCGATTTGGAAGCCAGCTTTGAATAGTTCAACAAGAAGAGAACAAGAGTTTATAACTTTCGTTAGTATCTGCTTCATTATAGTTAGTGATCTGCCTAGCCTTTTCCCAACTAAGTTGGGGTCGGCGTCCAGTCTAACCGAACAGCTGAATACTAGTATTTTACATGAAGCGACTGCCTATCTGACCTCCACAACCCAATTACTGGGCAACACGATACCCCTTGCTAAGACTGGTTGTCAGACTTTCGACCCGTAACGACTGTCAAAGATCCACGAATGACAGCCGGGACCAACGGCTTAACGTGCTTTCTGAGGCACGGCGGGGGCATTGTATGTAAAGATGGTCACCCATCTACGGACCAACCGCGGTAAGCGTAGCTTAACCTGATCGATTGACCCTTTTTTTTTGGATTGGAAATTATAAAATAACTTCTACCGCTCTGGGCGAAGCGGAACGATGTGTCAGACTCTTACTGTCTAAAACGCACACGTGTTCTTTCCGTTGCCTGTGTTGCCTCGATAACACTTTCGTACCTTCCCGCGACCTCAGCAGGCATCGGCCCTAGTGAGCCCCTACACTTGTGCTGATATATCTTTGAGGCGGGCGTGGAACACAACGCGCCGTCGACCCCGGCCTGGTCCTTATCGGACGGTGAGTTACCCATTGCTCACCGTCCGCAAGCCCGCGCCTACGTTGGCTAGAAATCCGACTGGGGTTCCCAATTGATTGACCCCTGCGGCTGTGATTATTTAGCCACAAGCCCCTCTATTCATTATAGTTAGTCATCATCTGCTAGCCTTTTCCCAACTATGATGTTAACCTAACCTAACCGGATTCAGCTGAATACCAGTGTTTTACATGGAGCGACTGCATATCTGACCTCCACAAGCCAGTTACTGGGCAACACGATACCCCTTGGTAAGACTGGTTGTCAGACTTTCGGGCTTCTGACGACCCGTAACGACTGCCAAAGATCTACAAATAACAGCCGGGACCAACGGCGTAACGTGCTTTCCGAGGCACAAAGGGGTCTTGGTATGTAAAGATGATCACCCATCCACGGACATCTATTCATTATAGTTAGTATAAGTCTAAAATCACCAACCCGTCTTGTGCAATCGTGGTGATTAATGTTCATGCCTTCTTTGTATGAGGAGAGGCTTTTGCTTTGCAGTGGGACAAGGATAGGCTGGTATTATATTAGTATCTTGGAGTCATCATCTGCTAAGACTTTCCCAACCATATTGAGTTGGTTTCCAGTCCATCCGGATGAAGCTGAATAGTAGGATTTTACATAGAGCGACTGCCTATCTGACTTCCACAACCCAGGTACCTATCTACTGTGGTTGTCAAAGTCAGATAGTCATTCGGTAACACTGTCGTCTGACTAACCGTAACGACTGTCGAAGATCTACGAATCAGAGCTGGGACCGGTGGCTTAGATAGATAGATAGATTATACTCTTTATTATGTACACCATAAAAATTACAGCTATAAATGTAGAAATTTTACATAAGGGTGACACAGTGGGCGGTCTTATCGCTAAAAGCGATCTTTTAAAGACAACCTTTGGATGGATTAGGGGGGAAAGGAGAGACAATACTGCAGGTAATCTGTGGTGTACCATTCACATATATACAATAAATACATACATACATAAAATATATTAAAATTATCTATATAGTATATTCAATAATAATTAATCATAAAACTAGCGCTACGAATCAAAACAGGTGCAAAGAACAAAGAAAATAAAAATAATTGTTTAAGGAAAGAGACACAACACGGCTACGGCAACGGCTTAACATGTTTTCAAAGGCACGCAGAGGTAGGAAATTTGGTCTTCCATTCATGGAGCGACCGAGGGAAGCGTAGTTTAACCTTGATTGATCATCACTTGCGGCTGTTAATTAGCCACGAGCCCCTCACGAGATACTCGTTTTAGAGTAAACAAATGAATAGTCAAGAATTCTACATTAGATCCAACTTTTGATACTGCTTATCCACTTAAAAACCTGTTCGTCAGCAAAAAAATACTAACATTTTTAATTACCTATTAATTGCGTAATTCAGGGGGAATTCCTCCGTTCAATTTACGACGCACAACTAATAATTTATTTTAATTATGTAATAAATAAAAAAGACAATAGACTATCAAATAAGTTATAGTTGTGTGTGAAAAGATTTGATTAACAGACTACCTAAAAGATTATGTGAATAGATTCTGTTATCTACTTAAGTAAGTAACCAAAAAAAACATGATAATTACCTAGTTTCTCTCTTAAATCGGCTACAAATCCAGCTTCCGTAGGTACATTGAAGTAAAATCAAGGTACGTCTTCACTCAAACACGTATCTATTTATTTTTTACGCTTTTTACGAGCACCAACTCACTTAAATAGTTCATCATATCAAAGATATACGCTGACTGATGCCCCTAGCAGATTGATAAAGTAAAAATCAATAAAGTTGGTTGCCTAGCAACCATCCAAACAACGGCTACGTTTACTTTATTGTGATAATTATGTCATATAAATTTTATTTTAATAATATTGTCGGTGATTGTACTGGTAGTCACTTTTGTTAATTGCTCTAATAATCACTGTTTGCTATAAATTGCTCCCATTTGATGCTAAGTGTATATTGCTTTTGATTATGTTTTATGTTAGTCATCGGTATTCATGCCACGGTTACACAGTGTTTTATGTGGAATATTTTTTTTTGAAGAAATCCTTTTCCTTCGTCTGTGGAAAAGAGACAATATTAGACTCCTGTCGACTTTAGTTGTACTGGTGACCATCTTTAGTATACAACTTTTATGCTTCAGTTTTGGGATCAACTGTAATTCTAATTACTCTCTTGTAATTTTATCTATACTTACTTAGCCAGACAATGACAGGTCAAGACTATATTTAGACGACCTACTTACTGGTCTATGAACACAAAACAATAATGCACACTTGCAAAAATACAGTTTCATTGTCAAAGGAAAACACTGAAAAATACATGTAGGGTATAAAATATATGATAGGCAATACGGACACGATCATCACTTTTGGAATTTGTCACATTAATTGGTCAAGGACAGCTAATGAGACGCAATTGATTTTCTATTGTTTGACTCTGAATCGGTGTCACGCGGGCCTTTTTTTTTGTCGGGAAATTATTAAATAACTTCTCCCGCTCTGGGCGCAGCGGGTGTGTTAGACTCTTACCGATTAAAACCCATCCATGTCCCTTCGGTTGCCTGTGTTGCCGGGGGCCTCGGTAACCCTTTTGTACCTTCCCGCGACCCCGGCAGGCATCGGCCCTAGTGGACCCCTACACTTGTGCTGACGACATCTTTTTGAGGCACGCGTGGAACGCAACGCGCCGTCGACCCGGGCCTGATTTTTACCGAACGGTGAGCTTCCCATTGCTCACCGTCACCGCAAGCCCGCGCCTACGGTGGCCGGAAATCCGCCCGGGATTCCCGACGCCCAGTGTGTCTCCTGCGGCGGCTAGGGGCGAGAGGGCGCGAAATTTGTCTTTCCCTCAACCGTCCCGCCTCCTCCTTCGCGAGCATTACTGCTTCGCAGAAGGAGGTGATGGCTGCCCATGCCCTTTCGCTCCGTACCATGGCCTGAACCAGGGCCGGACACGGCAATCGCCTCCACAAGAACACGGCGGTGCTCTGCCCAAGCCGGGCAGACCTCTACCGTATGCTCCGGAAGATCCACACAGTGGTGATACCCGGGCGTTTCCTCCCGCCTTTTCCGACACAGGAACCTCTCGAAGCTGCCGTGTCCCGTGAAGACCTGCGTCAGGCGGAAAATGTGGACAAAGAGGGGACTTATCGCCGCAATTGTGGCGTTCCCAGCACTGGGTTGCGATAATCACACTCTCCATGTCGCCATGAGATCCTGCCGGAGCTCTGTCCACTGTGCCGCAATTTCTCGCGGCAGCTAGTTACACTCCGGCGTTTTGCCTCCTCGCGCCACTCCCATACGTACAGGTTAAACTCGTTACCTGTGAACTGTAGTTATAAGTAGGGTAGGTATTATTGACGCTTCTTTGTTATTATGACAAGGTTCTAAGTATGGTTAATGTTTTCATTGGCACAGTTTGTCAATGACCTACAACTAAAACCATAACCATAATAGCTGATTTTTGTCTCCCAAAATACTGTCCCACAATAAAGTCCTCTTAAAAACGGCTATAATAAAAAATCACTTACTAAAATAACTCAAATGATCACCAGTGGCCACTATAAGTTGGCTAAGATGAGCGTTACAAACATCTTCCCACAAACAGCACTCGGACATAAGCACTGTAATAAAAATTATATACGTGGCCATTTAGAGATGAAACTGTGCATCCCTGGCTATGAGCCAATACAATTATATAGTCGGTAAGTGGACTAGGCTAAATAGACCTTGTAGATTATCCCTGAAAGATGGAGTGTACAGTTTAGAGGGGTATATGGGTCAAAGTTGTTTTTTTTTTCCCATTTAGTATTAATCATGGTCTGGCAGTTTGAGTAATTTATGCGGCCTACCCAAATGTTCTTTCTTTGATATTGTTCGTCGAATCGTTGAGCTCCTTAAGTTCTGAGTTGAGCTGCACGATTACTGACAAATGCGTGCGCTGACTGGACAGGTCCACTCAATCTGTGTGGTTCTTTCCTCAAAAGGACCATTTCAGACACCAATCTACATGGCCTTCACATGATCTGACCAAGATTATGTCTGGACTTTAAAGGAGACTGTGACCTCTGAGTTTGTTTCGGCCTTTGTTCTCAGAGTAGTCAGATAGGAAACGCCGACCTCATCTAGCTTTATTTAAAAAATATGATTGACGTGTAAAAGTGTTTGTACAAACCTACTTACAGAAAATAAATCATTTATCATTTATCAGAGGATTTAACATTTTTGACTTCTTTAGCCGCCTTGAGCGATTTTTGGTAGTGGCAAAACTTGCTTGCTTGCTTTTGCTGAGTGGAAGCCTTCTTCTCACAGTCATGACTTGCAGCTGCCGACTATCTGTGTTTTGTGTTCGTGATTAGTGCAGCTATTTTGTTTTATTTACCTACTCTAGATCTTTTTGTATGCACGTGTTTTTGTGACAAATAAACTTATTTATCTTTATTTTATGGGTTCGCATCACCGACATGCCGATACACCAGTTGCCAGACTGGCGACGCGAAGCGGCCTGTGTTAATGTATACCGCCTATAAACACTAATACAATGATATGATATGATAATGACTGCTTCGTTGGTCAAGTGGTTTCAAGCGCTACTGCTGAGCATGAGGTCCTGACTTTAAAAGATTGTGTGTAAAGGTTGTCTTTAAAAGATCGCTTTTAGCGATAAGATCGCCCATTGTGTCACCCTATGTATAATTTCTACATTTATAGCTGTAATTTTTATGGTGTACATAATAAAGAGTATTCTATCTATCTATCTATCTATCTATCTATCTATCTATCTATCTATCTATCCTGGGTTCGATTCCCGGGTCGGGCAAAGTGTTATTGGGTTTTTCTATCTGGAATTTCTCTGAAGCAGCCCGGAGTCTGGATTTGTGCCCAGTTGATGGCAATAGGCTCGCCCCCTATTACATGGGACTTATATATAATTGGCGAAATGTGGGTGTACTACAGGTACACCTCTGCCAAACCCTTCGGGGAAACAAGGCGTGATGGTATGTTATGTTATGTACACTAATACATTGTATATATTCGACTGTATCATGTGCGTGTTTGACTCTTTTCGGATGGATAATTATTCATACTATAATTAAATTAAAAAAAATGAACAGTTATTCCAAAGTTTTAAGTTTTCACATCTTTCGGCAGTCCCGTGACTGCCATTACTATAATTAAATGAAAAAAAAATAACAATTATTCCAAATAATAATAATAAATAAATAAAATGAAAATAAGTTTATTGACACAAAATACCTTTGTATACAATTCCAATACATTTCACTTAGGTATATTGGATTTTAGGGAAAGGCTGCACAAATAGTGAAAAACCCTGCCTCCTAAACTATTGGAACCCTGTGACCTAGGAGTCAGTGTTCTACTGTAACTTCGTGTACAAAAGAAACCTTTATTTATTAATATGTTAATAAACCCACCACCACCGGGTGGTGGTGGGTTTACCCCCCAACCCACCATGATGACCTGAATTAATTATGAATCTGTATGTGTGAGAATGTGTGTATAGGTAGGTATGTGTGGCTGTGTGAGTGGGATGGGATCTGGTGTGGTGTGATGTACGAGAGGGTTTCTGTAAAATAATAAAGCTACTAGCCTACATTGTTTTAGAAATAAGTTTTAAGTTTTCACTTCTGTCGTCAGTCCCCATGACTGTCATTTTTTAAAAGTTTTAAGGCTCCTTCAAACAAGCGCGTCACGCGACGCGACAGAAAAGCACTGCGTGTACCACTACAAGCGGTGTCTTTGTGTCGCGTTGCGTGTCGCGCATGTTTGTAAGAGTCTTTATTGGTTTTCTCAACACGACTTTCAACAGGAGTGACATAAGCTTCGGTAGCTTACGTCAATTCGTGTCGATCCAATCGTTATCGCTGATAGAACGACACCTTTGTCTTAATGGCGTTAATTCATTATAATTATTATTTGCTTTTGTGAATGACAAATAAAGTTATTTTCCGCTCATATCGTGTTTGTTTGTTTCATCAATAAAACCAGCATCTTAATAGTGTAACACTCTTTCAAACACAAATCTGAATGATCTTGAAGGATATTGAGACAAATTTTGCGAACATATGAAGCAATGGATTAGTCCATTGCTCCATATGTTGGGAACATTTGTCTGCTCGACGACCTTGATAACGTAATTGATATTGTTGAACTGTCAAAAAGCCATTGTTGCTGTGTGTTTTTTTTTTACACCATAAAAACTGAACGATCAGATATGGGCTCCGTTTCGTCCTGATTTTCATAATACCTCCCGTTCTGCCCTATCCAAAGCGATAAATACGGACCCACAGTAAGATTATATTGGCCTCAAGCCAATTTTAATTTCGCATAGAGTGTTGCACGTATATTTGGACGAGATATTGCCATGTTCACTTGTAAATATTCACGTTTGAGTTCAATTTTGCTCTTTATATCTGAGATTATGCAGGGAAATTGAGAATGTTAAGAAATTGGAGTGGGGTATGGCGTTGAATGTGTTTTTTATTCGGTCGGGTTATGTAAATCGGGAATATAAATTGTGAGTGCATTCAGAATAGGAACGTTGGCTTTTGCTACTTTTGGGATGAAAAGAACTCTTCTAATATCTATGCTGACGCGGGAATGGAGTGGGCTGGTGCAAGGATTTACTGTTTTTATATTCTTTCTATAACTGGGCCATGAGTGTTTTTTATCTTTCCCTTTTTAAATACAATCTACACAAATATGACACACACATAGTTAATAGACTAATACCAATACTCTCGTTAATAGAGTCAAAGTTTGCAAGCAATAACGTTCATCCTCATGAATCCTGCAATGAAACTCCTAATCTTGTACATGTCTTTTTTGTTCATTAGAAAACGGACCGTGTTATTCACCGGACATGCTGTTAAGGTTACAATGGAATTATTTACAAGCACCGTACGCCGCGCGCCGGACCGGTATCCATCCAACACATAGTCTAATTTGTAAGAAAACACGATCGGTTGTCCGGTGAAAAAAAAACGGTCGTCTACAAGTGGTCGTCTGCAAGTGGTGATTATTCCATTGCCGTATCTAGCTATACAGTTTGAAAATTCAAGTTATGAGTAGTCGTATTTCATAATGTGGTGTCCAGTTAAAATGGCTATCACATTGAAAAGAAAATGGACGCCATAATTACTACCATTAGACTTGTCTCATACGCAGAATTGAGACGAACAGGCTACTATTAAAAGAATTTACGACATGCTTTGGTTAAAAATACCTTGTGGCCTTTTTTTTTTTGGATGGCAAATCATCAAATAACTTCTCCCGCTCTGGGTGGAGCGGGAGGGTGTGTCAGACTCTTACTGACTAAAACCCACCAGTATTCCTTCCGTTGCCTGTGTTGCAGGGGCCTCGGTGACCCATTAGTATCTTCCCGCGATACCTTGTGGCCTAAAGGTCAACCATACCCGCACCGCTCCAGCGCAGTAACGGCCTGGCACCGCCTCGAAAATATCCAACCGCTAGTCGCCTACGCGCCGTTAGCAAGACGATTGCTCGCTGCTGGCACGCCACCGGTGCAGGCGGTGAGGTCCTGCCGGGGTCGCGGGAAAGTACTAAAGGTTACCGAGATTCAAACTTGAATAAAAGTTATTTGCCATCGGAGTACTGCGGTTATAGTGAGTGATGACCTTTAGTCATATATGTTTAAATCAGCTTCTATCATCCAATCCATATTTCCATACTATCTTTGCTAATATAGTACATGCAAAAGTAACTCTCTTGTTCTCTTGTTTCTCTCTAACCTTTTCATGCTAAAACCACTGAATCGATTACCCGAACCGTTACGAAAATTGACGAATAGGTAGCCTGAAAAAATGATGACACACAAAATACACGCAGACGAAGTGACGGGTAACGGCTATAAGTCATTCAACCAATTCACGGATCTACGACGTAATTTCGCATGACAAATCCAATTTTCCCCAAAAACAAAGCTATAAATCTTTACTTGCCGCGTTAACAACTACTATTCCTACTAGGTGTAATTTCAATCTTCCCTGTCAACTCGTCATTAATCAAGAATCTTTATGCCTTGTTCACACGTACCGTGTAAATGGGCGAGTAGATGGGCGAGATAGTGCTCTCGACGGAGCCAAAGGGCGAAACAGACCCTGTTCTTTATACTAGACCGAGTGCCCACCCCCGCGTTTCCCACTTCGCTGGGGGTCGAATCTCTCAAAGGCTTGCCCACTCGGCAGGTATAAACATGCACTCGGTGCGTACTCGCCACTCGGCACACTCACGTCGCTCGCTGCACGCTACCGTACAATTTTTAATTATCTTTTTGCGATCCATTGTCTCGTCAGTCTGCAGCGTCGAAACTGAACTGATTGACTGACTCGGGGCCAAGTTAACACATGCGAACTACGCATCAAAAACTGACGTCACACAAATCCTGCATCGCACAAGCAGTGTTTACCGCGCGACGGGCATATATCGGCGTGTCACATGGTCATATGCCTGGGGAGATGATACGGGCTGTGGTAATGACTATCTCATTAGCAACTGTTATATCTAAGATAACAGCTTGCTTAATAGACAATTAAATAAGTATGTTACACCTTATGATAACCAGTTCGGGTTTAGACCTGGGCTATCAACTAAAAGCGCTGAGTTGTCTTTTAAGCAAGCTGTCACATACTACACCGACCGCAGCACTCCTATTTACGCCTGCTTCCTGGAGCTGTCCAAACATTTGACCTGGTTTCATAGAATAACCCATGGGATAAATTTGAAAAAGCTCTTGTTACACCTCTAATAATCAACATCTTTAAATTTTAGTATAGAAACCAGTCAACAATGTGCGATTGGCAGGGGCTTTGTCTAATCCGTATGGGTTGGAGTGCGGGGTGAGACAGGGGGTTTGAGCTCACCAACGCTTTTTAACCTATATGTCGACGGGTTAATTGACAGGCTCAGCAGCATCAACATCGGTTGTCATATAGATGGAGTCTGCGTTAATAATATCAGCTACGCAGATGACATGGTGCTGCTGAGTGCGTCAGTCTGTGGCCTCAGAAAGCTTGTGGCCATTTGTGAGGAGTATGCCAATTCACATTAATTAATTTACAATTATAAAAAAAGTGAATTCCCGGTCTTTGGGGCTAGGGGTAGGTATCCTGCTTATGTACCATCAGTTTACCTTAATGGTATGCCATTGGAGAGGATATATAAGCTTAAATATCTTGGCCACATACTTAACCCTGATCTGAGGGACGATGACGACATTGAACGGACGCGTACTCCATGTCAGATAGAGGTTTGCTCTTTATTCCGAAAGCGTTAAGATTACCCTCCGCGTGCAATACAAGAACACGTTCAGGGTGCTGTTGAGGCTGCTCCGCTACTGCAGTGCATCATGGATTTTCGTGGATGCGCATGTGTATCACCAAAATATAAATCGTTTCTCTGGCAAAATCCTAGACGTGGAATTGTTAATAGATAAATATCATATGGATATCTTATGTTTTTGTGAAACCTGGTTAAGACCGGATAGGATGTTGTTTAATGTAAATAATTTTTCAGTTGCCAGTGCGTACAACAGGTCCTCAATAGGGGGTGGTACCTTGATATTATGTAAAAGTATTTTCAGACAAGGAAAGGAAGGATATCACTGCTTGCTCTGTTGATCGCTTATGTGAGGTAGCATGTGCAGAGGTTGAAGGCCACACTTTCTTATGTGTTTATAGACCACCGGCATCAAACTTGTCATTATTTTTAATAATTATGGAAGAAATACTAGGCAAACTTTTTAAAGATAATAAGTTCGTTTTTGTTTGTGGTGACCTAAATATTGATCTATTAGTTAATTCAGTGGATAAAAGTAAGCTTATATCATTGTTTAAATCATTCAATTTAAAGTGTATATTTAAAGAAGCAACTAGAATAACAGCAACCTCAGCTTCGTGCATAGACAATGTATATACTAATTGTAAAATAAAAGACTCTTCCTTAATTAGTGGCGTCAGGTCTGACCATACTGGTCAACTTGTATCATTTGACCTAGATAAAAAGTTACACATAGATAAAACCATTCAGTTAAGACACCTCACTAAAAATAAATTGAAAATGTTTAATAATAATGTTCTTAGTAATCTTTCAACAGCTAGTTTTGATTCACAAGACCCCAATATAAACTATGGTACATTATTTTCTTCAGTTTGCCAAGAATTCAATAAAGCCTGTCCTGTGAAAAAAGTCGCAATCAATACTAAACCAAAATTTAATGAATGGGCCACTGCTGGCATTAGAAAAAGCAGAGATATTTTATATAATTTGTACTACGAGAAATCATTGACTTCTGATCAAGCACTTCATAATTATGTCAGAAATTATTCTAAGATATTCAAAAGAGTCTGCGCTCAAGCTAAATCTAAATTAATAAGTAACAAAATTAGTATGTCTAACAATAAAATAAAAGCTGTGTGGCAGGTAATCAACAAAGAAACTGGAAACACAAAACAGCGAGATCAAAATAAATTGTCTTTAAAAATTAATAATGAAACCATTACAGATAAGTTAAAAGTTGCTGAGACACTAGAAAATTTCTTTACCGAAATCCCAATAGAGGTTACGAAATCTCTTCCCTCATCACCTATTTTAGCTGAATCTCTTCTCAAACAACACTTCTCTAAGGACATTCCAAGTTTTGAATTCAAGCCCATTTCTATTGTCACTATTAAGAGGGCATTTAAAAGTCTTAACATAAAGAAAACGAGAGAGAGATGATGGCAAAAGACCTGATGGTGTGTCTTTGGTCCCGTGGAGTTTGGGACGGATGCTTGTGTGGGACGCTACCTGTGTAGACACACTGGCACCGTCCCACCTCCAACGGACTACTTCTAAAGCGGGTGCAGCGGCAGAAAATGCCGAAAATCTGAAAGTTATTAAATATGGAAGCCTTGGTAGAGAGTACAACTTTGTGCCCTTTGGCGTCGAGACCCTCGGTCCGTGGGGTCCCAGTGCGCATAAGTTATTTGCGGAAATCGCGAAACGTCTAGTTGATGTAACTGGTGACCGAAAAGCTGGCGGCTTTCTCGCGCAACGCATCAGCATTGCAATTCAGCGAGGAAATGCCGCCAGCATCCTCGGTACAATGCCCCGAGGGCCTTTTTTAAGCTTAACTTAGTTTTAATTTAATTTAGTTAATGTTAATAATCATCTTGTAATTTGGTTATGTAAAGAAAACTGAAGACTTATGGGGGATTTCCGTTAAGGTTCTTGGAGATATCATTGCCCCTGTCCTAACAGGCATATTTAATCAATGTTTAGACAGCGGTACGTTTCCTGATTTAATGAAACATAGTAAAGTAGTACCAATTTTCAAATCGGGTAGTAAGAGTGATCCCTCTAATTATAGACCTATATCTGTGCTACCAGCATTGAGTAAAATATATGAAAAAATCATGCTAGACCAGATGCTGTCACATTTCAATTCTAATGGGATTTTACATAGTCGCCAGTTTGGTTTCACGAAAGGTAGGTCGATGACTGACGCAGGAGTAAAACTCATCAGTCACATTTTGGAATCCTGGGAGAAATCCCAGGATGCCATTGGCATTTTCTGTGACCTCTCAAAAGCGTTTGACTGCGTTGACCACAATACACTGACCTGTAAATTACACCACTACGGAATTCGTGGACAAGCTGCTGATCTTGTTCTGTCCTATCTATCAAACAGGCAGCAAAAAGTAAACGTTAACGGGGCGACGTCCTCGGGGTCTCTAGTAAAGGTGGGCGTGCCCCAAGGTTCAATTCTTGGCCCTTTCCTATTTCTAGTTTATATTAATGATCTTCCTTACATGATGGCAAACTTATCGGATATAATTCTATTCGCTGACGATACTTCTCTCATTTTTAAAATAGATAGAAAAAATCCGGATGTCTTACACGTCAATGATAGTCTGGATATTCTTTCGAAATGGTTCGCAGCTAATAATCTCTTACTTAATGCGAATTATCTTAATTACTAACACAGGATAAGTTTTTTTCTAACAAATGAGTCTTTATTATTATGTTTTAAATGTCCTCGACATATCTCAGGACCCTGGGGGTCCCGGACCTTTGAAAGGCGTACGGGGGCTGAAGCCAACTCGCAGTGGCCCCTTAGACAATTTTAAGTTTTGAGGCATCAACAGACGATTATACCTGTTTGCACTATGTACATCCACCCAAAGACAAACCCCGGTTGGTGCAAGACTATTGCAGAATATAGAAACAAAACATAATGGGCTATGAGTTTGGGTGGCTATAGTTGACTGGTAACCGAAAACTATGGAAGGACAATGTCTCATGCCTGATCAATGTTATGTAATACACGGATAAAATGGCAGCGGATAACTTGCACACTCAATAATGGGCCCCCGGATCCTATCGTTAGCACATAGTGACGTAGCGACAAGTGGCAACATGTCCTGAGGTGCTTGAGGAGTGGAGAGGTATTCCACGGCTTTCAGAACAATCTCAGAGCCCGAAAGATGGTCAAGATCCTTACGAGCACTTACTGGAATACTTCCTTCCTCCGAGCACGTCTGCTCTTGCGAATCTCCACTCAAGCCAGCCAATAAATGCAAGAATGAGGTGGGAGCTCTGTTCCTCGTCAGTGTATACTCCAGCCGGCCAATAAAGGCAAGAGATAGCGTCTGTGGGGTCGTTACTGCCCAATAGCTCGCCAAATGCTGCCCTGCGGGTTTCTGTATCTCTCTTGGTTTGGCTCCCTACCCTAGATCTGTTCTGGCAAAGTAAACTCTACCGGCACAGACCTAGAGTTCGGAGCACGCAATCCCCACCACGACGGTAACGTAGAGATACGGCGTTATTATTATTATATAATATGATGAATGATGATGGATGTTGTATATATATATACAACGTCCCGACATCAACCGTCGGGCAATAGTCCACCAGACACACCAATCGTCAAGCTTTCGAGCGGCGAGTCACACAGCCAGCCAGCACCCACGGCTTCAAAGGGTATCCTGATCACCAGCATTTAGTGGACGCGCGTTCTTGGTCATCACCCTCAGCCTCATAAGTAAACCTTGGCACAGTACAGTCAGTAAGGTGAACCCATGAATCCTCTCCTGGTCAATAATCCGCAAGGATCCTCTCCTGAACATAACGCAGCACCACCCCAACTCACTGGGAAATCTTCACAGACAGTTCCGACTCATCGAGAAGTATGCGGCACCCGGTTCCGACTCAATGGAACTACAACTGGCCCTGGAAAGCACCATGATATGCACTGACTCAACCCACTATCGACCTCTGGTCTCCGAAGGGGAGTGTTTTACAACGCCACATGCGAACTACGCAACAAAAACCTGACGTCACACAAATCCTGCATCGCGCAAGCAGAGTTTACCGCGCTTATAGACAACATTCCGACATCAAACCGTCGAGCAGAAGCCCACCAGACACAATACCCGTCTCGTCGAAGGATCCTCCTTTTTCTATGGAGAATTGGTGAACATTACACCTTCATACCTCTATACACCTACTTGTCCACTTAACTCTATCGGCCTAGTATCATTTTGCTGTCTCGCCTATCTTTTCGATACGTGTGATCAAGGCTTTCGATGTAATCGAAAGCCTTGATCACACGTAAATGATGAGAAACAATGTACTCATACACTGAAAAGTAGGTCAAATTCATAAAGCTCATTGCGATGAATATCTAATAGTCGATATTAGATTGTTATAGTAGGTGAGAAGCAGAAAGATAAGTTTATTTAACTTTCTGATCAGTTTCTCAAAGTCAAAGTCATAGTCAAATAATTTATTTCTAGTAGGCACATGAATGGCACTTTTGAAGTTGGTTGGTCAAAATTTAAAATAGAATTGATTCTAGTCGTTCTTCCAAAAGGTAGTTTCGTATGGAGAAGAATGGGCAAGAAACTCCACTAATACTTTTTTTTTTATGTTTTACCATACATATTTTGTATACATTATTTAAATAATTATTATGTGGAGCGTCAACAGCCTCTCTTGGTCAGCGTAGCCGATAGGGCGGAAGGTCTAATACCCCAAGTATTCAGCAAGTATTGCCTTCAAATCGTGCCTTGAAATAAGTTGTTGCTTGTACCTATTGCTTTTTTGATTATTGAGGTTGTATTGTATTTGATTATTGTATTATTAATGATTTTGATATTATTATGAATGATTTTGACATTATTATTGATTATTTTGACATTATTAGTAATTGGTACCAAAATTCACTAAATGTATGTACTAACACTAGTGTTAAGATGTGTATATAATTATTAATTACAATAAAATTGGATTTTATTATCTGTAAATAAATTATTTGATTAATTGATTTAAGACGATGCACCTAGATTAAAATAACTATACCACATATATCACATGTATGTGTTATGCAATGACTAATAAATGAATTATGTCATAGATTGTGCTCACATATTTACAAACATTGTAAAGTATATGATTTCCCAAAAGAATTATTAACTAATAACTATAAGTATAAGTATAACGAGTCCTAACCACAGAATGTAAAACCACTGTCATACAAATAATAAACAACACAATTAAATTAGCAACCAGTTTGATTTTGTCTCTTATTAAATGTCAGGAATTTGTAGTTTTATGTTACTTATTTCTGAAGGCTTAGCATGACGCTTTCTATTTCTACGAAGAATAGACACAGCTCTTTCTATACAAAGTGACATTTTGTATGATGTATTTTTGACATCGCACCATAGAAATCCTTCTACATAGAAAAGGAGGGAAGACACAGATCGTTAGAAACGAAACAGAAAATGACAGATTGTAGGACTTATCAAAAAATGGAGAAACGAAATACCTATCACTTTGTATAAAAAGAGCAGTGTCTTTTCTTCGTAGAAATAGAAAGCGTCATGCTAAGCCTGTTGGTGTTTAAACCTTTGCCATAGGAACATGCTAGTTCACCATCACATCAGGTAAGTAGCTGTTTTGTAAAAAAAAAATACTGCGGATTTGCTAGACTTACTAATCAGAGGCTTGACCAACTAAACAAAGCTCAGATGAAACCATCTTTTCATTATTCTTTCTAAAGAACTTAGTATTTCAAAAATATTGTTATTGTTGGGGACTTAGGGTTGGTAAATGATACTTGAATCTTGTAGTTAGTAACTGTTTTATTTATATATTTTTTTTATTTATGTATGTATGGCATCTCGTAGGTGACCTTGAGAGGTCGTGACTACTTTCCTGTGGCTGCCTTAAGCGAACTCAAAGCCTCCAGCCAGGTGCGAATTTCTTATAATACTAAGCGACTGCACGCTAAGGGCACCCCCTGTGGGGTACGGACCTCGGCTTAGGACGTCGCTGGGGGGAGGACAGCAAGGTGGGACAGGCTGGATCTGATCAGTATTATTATTATTAATCGGGGAATTTAAAACTACAGGCTCAGCTGCGGCGCGGGCTGGCGCTTCGTCGAGCAAGGGTCGGGAGGGACAATTACTTCGGGGTTTACGTGAGGGACCTCGGCGGCGAGGTCGGAACGTAGGTCGGTGTGTTTTGTGCACTGTACTCGTGGCCCTACTGCTTTCCTGGAGGAGGGTAATGGGGTCATCGGGGTCGGTGAGAGTATGCCTTGGACGGCGAATAGAGCTAATGGTGGAGGGCCTATAACTGGCGGCCTGCACAACCAGAGGGTTGCGGTGGGTAGCGGCGGAGTCGAAGAAGCGCTTCGTGATGAACTGCTTGATGGTGGGGATTTTAAGATCGAGATGGAGGATCTCGTTTCGGACGAACCAGGGGGCTCCCGTTGCCTTTCGGAGGAAACGGTTTTTGAGGCTCTGCATCCTGTGGATGTGGTGGGGCCTAGCATGTGCGAAGACTGCACAGGCATATGTCATGATGGGACGGATGCACGCTGTGTAAATACGCAATTTGCCCTTAAGGGACAATTTGCTGCGCGCATTTAGGACGGAGTGTAGTCTACCGAGAGCGAAAGCGGCACGCGAACGCACCTGCTTAATGTGCTCTGAGAACGAGAGATGGTGGTCAAGGGTCACGCCTAGGTATTTGGCTCGCTTCTCCCAAGGGATAGGCTTGCCGAACATGGTGAGCGGTCGGGGGGGGATGAGGTTTCTACGCTGTTTGGTGAAAAGAACAGCCTGACTTTTGTCGGGATTGACCTCGATTCTCCACTTTCTAAACCAAGCGCCAAGCTTGTTGACTTCGGTCTGAAGAGTGCGAGATATATGGTCGTGGACTAACCCAGTGTAGTACTCGTAGATGGCCGTGGCGTCTGCGAACAGAGCCAACTGCGCCTTTCTACTTTTCGGGATGTCGCTGGTGAAGAGAGTGAAAATGAGAGGGGATAGTACAGAGCCCTGAGGGACGCCTGCACGGATAGGGTGAGGGGAGGATAGCGCTTCTTCGATGCGATAGCGGAAGGTGCGGTTTGACAAGAAGTCTCGTACGATGAGCACGAGACGATCGGGCACACCGAGTTTGTAGCGCTTATATAATAAGCCGTTGTGCCAGACCTTGTCAAACGCTTTCGCTATGTCGAAGAATACAGCACCGGTCGTAAGACCACGTTGAAAGCTGTAGCTTATGTGTTCAACGATGCGGTGGACCTGTTGGACGCAAGAGTGTTGGGATCTAAACCCGACTTCCTGGTCGGGGATGAGGCCCTTTGTTTCCGCAAAACCTCTGAGGCGCTTTAAAATAAGCCTCTCATAGACTTTGCCGAAGACATTGAGCAGACTGATGGGCCGGTAGCTGGTGGGCTCCGTTTTCGGCTTACCGGGCTTCGGTATGCCGATGACGGTGGCCTTCTTCCACTCTTGTGGAAAGATGTTATTGCTCAGGGCTCCATTGAAGATGGTGGCCATGAGCATTATGAGGTGAGCGGGGAACAGTTGGAGCACCCTATTGGTGATTCCGTCTGAGCCGGGGGCTTTGCGAGGTTTTAGACCCTTGATGATATCATGCACTTCGTCTGGAGTGACGGGAGGCAGAGGATAATCAGGGTCTTCAACGGGCGGGAGCGGCTCTACGTTCGACTTCCGCGTCGACCTGGGACAGGTGAGCTTGGTCTACTGGTTGAGAGCTAGGTGAGCATTGAGCCTCAAGACTATCGGCTAGGCATTCCGCCTTGTCGACGTCATCGAAAGCGATGGTCTTGTCGGGGTGCACCAGGGGGGGCATTGAGACGACTTCTTCGGATTTGAGTTTCCTCTGAAGGTCCCAGAAAGCTCGGTGGGTGGGCTCTAACTCGCTCAGCATCTTGTCACAGCTGGCGTCACGCAGCTCCGATAGGCGTGTCTTTACAGATCTCTGTAAATAGCGCATATGGACTTTGTTCGCGTGGTTGGGAAAGTTACTATACGCACGGACAGCCGCGTTCTTCTCATTCAACAGTTCGCACACATCGTCCGGGAGCTTCCAGCGATGGTCGTCCATCGCCGGAATCTCCCTTGAACAGTCGTTCAGGACTACTGTGAATGAGTCGATCGCGGCTGTCGTGTCAGCGATAGAGTCGAAGTGGTCGGGAATGAAGTCTAGTCGGGGGCCTAACGTGGTGGATTTCAGGCAGTCGCTTAATTTCCTCCAGTCTGTAACTAACTTGGTGAGAGGGGGTCTGTCAGGGTCGTTGAGACCTAGGCGTGGGGCCAGCTTTACGACAACTGGATGATGGTTAGAGGAGAGTTCGTCAAGCGCCTCTATAGAATCCAACCGTAGGTTGATACTCTTTAGAAGCGCTGTGTCAAGTACGTCGGGGGTATGGTTAGGGTCGTGGAGAAAGTGAGTGGGAGTCATCGGGGCGATGATGTCGAAGTTGAGGATGGGACATAGGTCAAACAGGTGTTTGCCTGTGGTGGAGATCCTGGTGCTGTTCCAGGCATGATGTTTGGCGTTGAGATCGCCCGCTATGATAACGGAGTCACTCAGGCCAAGTAAGATGGAAAGGTCGTCAGAGAGGGGGGGAAGGGCTAACTCCGATGCAAACGGGGGGAACATAGGCCGAAACTATGGTGATCGGTTGATGGCCAGTCATGCCTAACTTACATATGTACACTTCTAAACGTGAGAGAGGGGGCGGGTCCATTGGGATACAGTGCAGGGACGTTCTATAATAGATTAAGGTGCCGCCCCTGTGGCATCTAGTCCTGTCATTGCGAACTATGCGATAGTTGGCAATTGACGGGTTTCGACGGCTGGGCTTTAAAAAGGTTTCCTGTAAGAGGAGAATATCAATTTGGTGGTCGCGGAGAAACGCAGCGATTTCATCGCGTTAATTTAGCATGCCATTGGCATTAAAGAAACCTAACTTTAGGGATCGGGGTTTAGTACGTGCTTGGACTCGTATATCCATTACTGGGGGGGTTTCGCGAAGTTTTCTAGGGCTTGCGTAATCTCGGGATACGCGAGGAAGATACGCTGGATCTGAACGAGATCGCAGGAATTTCGGGCGGCAACGAGCTCGTTGGCCATTTTACGCGCGCAGGGCGTGAAGAATAACGCGAAGGTCCCAGAGATCACGCTGAACGGATCTACTGGGATAGACGGACCGACCACTGGCGTGGTTGAAGCGGCAACGGGCCGTGGCGCAGCGGTTGCGGCAACGGCCATTGGAGCGGGCGCGGGTCTCGCGGGTTGTACGGGTACGGGCGCGGGGACGCGGATGCGGGGATTCATCAGCGGTCTGACGGGAGGCGGAGTGGGTCTCGGCTGAACCATAGCAGGGAAGGCCTGCTGGTGGTTCAAGTAGTTCCAAGGGCTAGGCCTTTGCGGGCTTAGCCTCTGGGGGAGTTGCAAGAGGGTCTGTGATGGGGGGGGAAGAACCCATATGATGGGCACTCTCTCTGCTGGCGGGCGTCTGCGCGCTTCACCAGCTTTGAGGAAGAAGACTTGGGGGCCATACGAGAGCCACGGTAGTTGGCTGGGTGCCCAGCCTCACCACACAGCACGCAGCTGGGCGGCTCGGTACAAAGTGACCTGTCTTTGGGGCGGGGGCAGTCGGACGTGTCATGCTCACCCAGGCACTTGACGCACCTGGTGTGGTGCATGCGGTGCACTTCGTCCACGGGGACGCCCTCGAACTCAAGGACGGCCTTGATGTCCGCTGTGGGGATTTCCTTCGGGATCCTACGGATCACCACGCGGGTCTGGCGTTCCTCGGGGAGCGAGTAGGTGTGGTATGACACACCTCTCGCCCGGAGAACCCTGGTTAATTCCCGATAGTCGCGGGACGTCGGGGCAGATATTTTAATACCCTGCTGGGTAGTAGTGGCTTTCGAAAAGCCGATTTTTAGGTCGACGCACCATTTTGATACGTCTAGCCATTTGGATTTATCCTGCAAGATTACAGGAGAGGGAGGGGGGATCTTTTTTGGGGCCGAAGTGGCCGGAGTGACCTTAGCGGACGAAGCGTTCGGGGTGGGGATAGTGGCGTAGGGCGCCGCAGATACTGAGGGAGTGGGGGCGGAGAGAACCTCCGTGGCGGCTATTTTGGTCGCCTGCGAGGACGTCGTCTTCCTCTCGAAGAGGGAGCAGAGTGGGCAGAGGAGGAGGAGTTCACAGACTCGACATGAGTATGAGAACGGGGTCGGGCACCTCTTGTCTTGCGACAAGGGTTCCTCAATGTCCATAGAAACCGGGACTTGGAGGGATGGTCACGGTCGCGGGGGCCAGGGCATCGCTGAAGTCAGCGATGGAGTCGGCAGAAGGTGGTTGAATGAGAGCCGTAAACTTAGCGCCATACTTGGCGAGGAAGTCTGGGTCCTTAAAAAGGACCTCTTTGAAGAACGCCACTATAAGGGCGTCCTCCATGACGGGGGAGAGGGGGACTACTGGGGCGAAATTTTGAAAACTTATTCCTCCTATTATAGACCTAACGGCCCTAAACCTAACTCCCCAGGTGGATAGGCCCGGGGATGAGTCGCCCTCCCTGTCGGGTGCAGACAGGGAGGTGTGTACCTAATTGTGAGCCCTAAGCTTGTAACCCTTTGCCAGTCTTAATGTGCAAAGGGGCCCTGAACCAGTCTAGCGCGAAGGGTGTAGACACACCCTAAAGACACTAGGTGAGTAGCTGAAAAGGAATTCAGTGCACCAGAGCCGACTAGGGGATCCCCCAAGGCCGGTTAACTCTGGGACCCTTCCAATTGACTGCCTAGCCCTGAAGGGGTTCGGCGGGTGTATTGGGACAACAACACCCCACTCGGTTTCGTTGGCACCGTAAGGTATCCACCGAGTACCACGAAACAGTGGTTTTAGCCCAGAGGGGGCCTATGAAGCTACTCTGACAACTATTCTTTTTGAGAAACACTTGCCTTGAAAGGGCACTTTTTGTGATCAGTACGGCCGATTAATAAAATTAATCGACCGTGGATCGGAAGTAGTCGGCGAGTACTGGGAGTTACGGCAGCGTAACGAAATCCGGAATTCGACGGGCGCAGTGAGCAAGTGCAGCGAGCGGGAGCGGCAGCACGTCCATTCATGGCGGGTGGCGAGCACGGAATGACCAGCTGCCGGTGGCGTCGGTAATATTTATAGTGTGCGTGTAGGCGACGCTATACGCCACACGCGTGCGACTTCAGCGATGCCCTGGCCCCCGCGGCCGCGACCTTGACCTCCCCTCCTAGCCCCTCTGTGTCTATGGACACTGAGGAGCCCTTGTCGCAAGACAAGAGGTGCCCGACCCCGTTTTCTTACTCCGACGTCGAGTCAGTCAACTCTTCCTCTGCCCACTCTGCTCCCTCTTCCGAGGACGACGGCTTCGTGGCCGTCACCGGAAAGGGGAAAAAGAGGAAGCAGAGGAAGGCGACGTCCTCGCAGGCGACCAAAATAGCCGCCACGGAGGTTCTCTCCGCCCCCACTCCCTCTGTATCTGTGGCGCCCTCCGCCACTATCCCCACCCCGACCGCTCCATCCGCAAAGGACACTCCGGCCACTCCGGCCCCAAAAAAGATCCCCCCTCCCCCTCCTGTAATCTTGCAGGATAAATCGAAATGGTTGGACGTATCCAAATGGTGCGTCGACCTGAAAATCGGCTTTACGAAAGCCACGACTACCCAGCAGGGTATCAAATTATCTGTCCCGACGTCCCGCGACTATCGGGAATTGACCAGAGTTCTCCGGGCGAGAGGTGTGTCATACCACACCTACTCGCTCCCCGAGGAACGCCAGATCCGCGTGGTGATCCGTAGGATCCCGAAGGAAATCCTCATGGCTGACATCAAGGCCGACCTTGAGTCCCAGGGCGTCCCCGTGGACGAAGTGCACCGCATGCACCGCGCCAGGGGGGGATCAGCATACGACATGGTCCTTGTCGTATGCCCCCCGTCTGAAGGGCATCACCCTATATTTAAAGTCTCCGTTATCTGCCATCTCACGGGCCTCGTAATCGAGAAGCCCAGGAAGAGCGGCGTCGTCGGGCAATGCCATCGTTGCCAACTCTACGGGCATGCGCAGAAGAACTGCCATGCGACTCCCAGGTGCGTCAAGTGCCTGGGTGACCATGGCACGTCTGACTGCCCCCGCCCCAAAGACAGGTCATTATGCACCGAGCCGCCCAGCTGCATGCTGTGCGGTGAGGCTGGGCACCCAGCCAACTACCGAGGCTGTCGTATGGCCCCCAATACGTCTTCCTCAAAGCTGGTGAAGCGTGCAGACGCCCGCCAGCAGAGAGAGTGCCCATCATATGGGTTCTTCCCCCCCCCATCATAGACCCTCTCACAACTCCCCCAGAAGAGGCTAAGCCCGCAAAAGCCTAGCCCTTGGAACTACCTGAACCACCAGCAGGCCTTCCCTGTTATGGTTCAGCCGAGACCCACTCCGCCTCCCATCAGACCGCTGTTGGACCCCCGCATCCGCGTCTCCGCGCCCTTACCAGTTCAACCCGCGAGACCCGCGCGCGCTCCCATGGCCGCTGCCGCAACCGCTGCGCCACGGGCCGTTGCCACTTCAACCACTCCGGTGGTCGGTCCGGTAGATCCGTTCAGCGTGATCTCTGGGACCTTCGCGTTATTCTTCACGCCCCGCGCGCGTAAAATAGCGAAATCCTGCGATCTCGCCCACATCCAACGTATCTTCCACGCGTATCCCGAAATTACGCAAGCCCTTGAAAACTTCGCGAAACCCAGTAATGGATATACAACCCAAAGCACGTACTAAACCCCGATCCCTAAAGTTAGGTTTCTTTAATGCCAATGGCATGATTAATCAACGCGATGAAATCGCTGCATTCCTCCGCGACCACCAAATTAATATTCTCCTCTTACAGGAAACCTTCCTAAAGCCCAGCCGTCGAAACCCGTCAATTGCCAACTATCGTATAGTTTGCAATGACAGGACTAGATGCCACAAGGGCGGCACCTTAATCTATTATAGAACGTCCCTACACTGCATCCCAATGGACCCGCCCCCTCTCTCACGTTTAGAAGTGTCCATATGTAAGTTAGGCATGACTGGCCATCAACCGGTCACCATAGTATCGGCCTATGTTCCCCCCGTTTGCACATCGGAGTTAGCCCTTCCCCCCCTCTCTGACGACCTTTCCATTTTACTTGGCCTGAGTGACTCCGTTATCATAGCGGGCGATCTCAACGCCAAACATCATGCCTGGAACAGCACCAGGACCTCCACCAGAGGCAAACACCTGTTTGACCTATGTCCCATCCTCAACTTCAACATCATCGCCCCGATGACTCCCACTCACTTTCCCCACGACCCTAGCCATACCCCCGACGTACTTGACATAGCGCTTCTAAAGAGTATCAACCTACGGTTGGATTTTATAGAGGCGCTTTACGAACTCTCCTCTGACCACCGTCCAGTTGTTGTAAAGCTGGCCCCACGCCTAGGTGACAACCCTGATAGACCCCCTCTCACCAAGTTAGTTACAGACTGGAGGAAATTAAGCGACTGCCTGAAATCCACCACGTTAGGCCCCCGACTAGACTTCATTCCCGACCACTTCGACTCTATCGCTGACACGACAGCCGCGATCGACTCATTCACAGTAGTCCTGAACGACTGTTCAAGGGAGGTTCCGGCGATGGACGACCATCGCTGGAAGCTCTCTGACGATGTGCGCGAACTGTTGAATGAGAAGAACGCGGCTATCCGTGCGTACAGTAACTTTCCCAACCACGCGAACAAAGCCCATATGCGCTATTTACAGAGATCTGTAAAGACACGCCTATCGGAGCTGCGTGACGCCGGCTGGAACATGATGCTGAGCGAGTTAGAGCCCACTCACCGAGCGTTCTGGGACCTGTAGAGGAAACTCAAATCCGATGAAGTCGTCTCAATGCCACCCCTGGTGCGCCGCGACAAGACCATCGCTTTCGATGACGTCGACAAGGCGGAATGCCTAGCCGATAGTCTTGAGGCTCAATGCTCACCTAGCTCTCAACCAGTAGACCAAGCTCACCTGTCCCAGGTCGACGCGGAAGTCGAACGTAGAGCATCCCTCCCGCCCGTTGAAGACCCTGAAGCCCCCGGCTCAGACGGAATCACCAATAGGGTGCTCCAACTGTTCCCCGCTCACCTCATAATGCTCATGGCCACCATCTTCAATGGAGCCCTGAGCAATAACATCTTCCCACAAGAGTGGAAGAAGGCCACCGTCATCGGCATACCGAAGCCCGGTAAGCCGAAAACGGAGCCCAGCAGCTACCGGCCCATCAGTCTGCTCAATGTCTTCGGCAAAATCTATGAGAGGCTTATCTTAAAGCGCCTCAGAGATTTTGCGGAAACAAAGGGCCTCATCCCCGACCAGCAGTTCGGTTTTAGATCCCAACATTCTTGCGTCCAACAGGTCCACCGCATCGTTGAACACATAAGCTACGGCTTTCAACGTGGTCTTACGACCGGTGCTGTATTCTTTGACATAGCGAAAGCGTTCGACAAGGTCTGGCACAACGGCTTATTATATAAGCTCTACAAACTCGGTGTGCCCGATCGTCTCGTGCTCATCTTACGAGACTTCTTGTCAAACCGCACCTTCTGCTATCGCATCGAAGGAGCGCTATCCTCCCCTCACCCTATCCATGCAGGCGTCCCTCAGGGCTCTGTACTATCCCCTCTCATTTTCACTCTCTTCACCAGCGACATCCTGAAAAGTAGAAAGGCGCAGTTGGCTCTGTTCGCAGACGACACGGCCATCTACTACACCGGGTTAGTCCACGACCACATATCTCGCACTCTCCAGACTGAAGTCAACAAGCTTGGCGCTTGGTTTAGAAAGTGGAGAATCGAGGTCAATCCCGACAAAAGTCAGGCTGTTCTTTTCACCAAACAGCGTAGGAACCTCATCCCCCCCGACCGCTCACCATGTTCGGCAAGCCTATCCCTTGGGAGAAGTGAGCCAAATACCTAGGCGTGACCCTTGACCACCATCTCTCGTTCTCAGAGCACATCAAGCAGGTGCGTTCGCGTGCCGCTTTCGCTCTCGGTAGACTACACTCCGTCCTAAATGCGCGCAGCAAATTGTCCCTTAAGGGCAAATTGCGTATTTACACAGCGTGCATCCGTCCCATCATGACTTATGCCTGTGCAGTCTTCGCACAGACTAGACCCCACCACATCCACAGGATGCAGTCCCTCCAAAACCGTTTCCTCCGAAAGGCAACGGGAGCCCCCTGGTTCGTCCGAAACGAGATCCTCCATCTCGATCTTAAAATCCCCACCATCAAGCAGTTCATGAAGCGCATCACGAAGCGCTTCTTCGACTCCGCCACCACCCACTGCAACCCTCTGGTTGTGCAGGCCGCCAGTTATAGGCCCTCCACCGTTAGCTCTATTCGCCGTCCAAGGCATACCCTCACCGACCCCGATGACCCCATTACCCTCCTCCAGGAAAGCAGTAGGGCAACGAGTACAGTGCACAAATCACACCGACCTACGTTCCGACCTCGCCGCCGAGGTCCCTCGCGTAAACCCCGACGTAATTGTCCCCCCCCGACCCTTGCTCGACGAAGTGCCAGCCTGCGCCGCAGCTGAGCCTGTAGTTTTGAATTCCCCGATAAATAATAATAATATTAACCAGATCCAGCCTGTCCCACCTTGCTGTCCTCCCCCCAGCGACGCCCTAAGCCGAGGTCCGTACCCCACAGGGGGTGCCCTTAGCGTGCAGTCGCTTAGTATTATAAGAAATTCGCCCCTGGCTGGAGGCTTTGAGTCCGCTTAAGGCAGCCACAGGAAAGTCCGGTTAAGTAGTCACGACCTCTCAAGGTCAACTACGAGATGCCATACAAAAAAAAAAAATAACGGCAGCTGGTCAGTACGCATTTGCTTCCGAGGCATGTCGTCTGTTGGCGCGGCGAATGTTCTAGTGGGCGCTGACGTAAGTATGTGGACGTTAGTCCCACATTATAAAAAATAGGTAGCCAATTACAATATGTTCCAATTTTGGTTGAAACTCTAAAGCCACTTGTCATCGCTACTCATCAATAGTATAACTGGATAATAAAATTGTCCTTTGCTATATTTAATACATCATTGGACTTCTATGACCTTCACCAGATCATCAATAACATTTTGTAGGCTATAAAATCCAATTGAATAATAAACTAGTCAGAGTCATCTAAAATATCTTCAAATTGTATTTGATCTAAGTGCTGATATAAAATTGAATCACTGTATTTCTGTCTCAGAGGCCATAACGTAATTTCAAAGACTAGGTACATTCAGACGTCATAAAACTCAATCAATACAACCATTAATACATTTGTCGAGTCGACAATCTATTTTATTGCTGTCAATTCAAACAATTCTCATCTTTGTCCAAAGGAGTTTGAGTTTAAAATACCCTAGCAGGCCGGTCTAATAAGATTGATTGTTCTTGAGTAAGTTCAATCAAAATTACGCAAAATAGAGAGCTGTTCTATTTCCTGGTAGATAAAATAAATGGAAGAAAAATAAGTTTTAGACGCATGTCTCTCTTACTAACATTAAGAATTATAGTTTGCGCCTTTTACCTCTTTCCGCATAAATCTGAGGTATATACTGGTTGTCACTTCACGGTGTAGTGGAGTCCAAAAGGAACTGGTAGAATAAATGTATTTAATTCCTATTCGTTACAAAGGCACCACATTAGCTTTATATCTCTAGAAGTAAATAAGAATAATAACATTGGTGTTTAGTGAAATAGCTTATAGAATAATATGCTTGGATATGCTCTCTCCATTTATTATTCTCTCTTTAAATAATGAAAACTTGAAGAACCAACTACAAACAACGACTTCATATCATACAATATCAATAAATCAAATCATAATCCCAATTAAACTTCTGAACAATAGTCCTTCATAACTCCAAACGGTATCACCGCAGTAGGCGGTACGATTCACACTCCGGTAGAAACATAAACATTGTACGTATTTACTAGTTACGACATTGTCGAGCACCTGACTGCAGTGGCTATTTATCGGGCAGGGCTTCACAGGGCGCCCATACATCCTAGTTTGTAGTCTAAAGGATACCTATAATTTCTCACTGTAGGACCTATTAGTTTGTGTGCACTTGGCTCGGAAAACGCTTCGAATTTCCGGGAGTACCGGTTTGTAGTTATGAAAAATACAAAAAAAAATATAGTTTGATAAATACAAAAAAAAGATAGTTTGAAAAACACGAAAATATCACGTTTTCAGTTGTTTCTGCGTGTTGCATTAAATAACAGAAGGAATTTAAGTGTCACACAATATTATTCTACTTCTGTGTATAAACCATAATATGGGTTATCGAATAATAACAAAAGTCTCAGCAGTTAGAATAAAACTTATAAGAATACTCGAAATATCCTTACTCACACATAAACAACGACGAAAATATTTATTTATTTATTTAATATGAGTCAATCCATCACATAGCATAAAACAGGTTTCATAATTGGATCACCAATAACATTATTTTGTACGTCAGGCCAGCTAACGGTAATATAAAATGAAAAGAAAATTAATATTTCGTAAAAATAAAAATGTAGTACGGCAGGTGGTAATAAAAGCTGAAAGCTAAAGCTAGTCTCCAATTCTATTGAAACTATATGCACACGGTTACATAACAAGCTATAGGTACATATGTAGTATAAGCTGATCTCGCATTGTATACGTTTTCCCTACAATTAGAGGTCAGCTGATACTGGAAATTTATAGCTTGATATTTTACCACTAACGTGCGGCTTAATGTACCTACCCTACATTATGCTAGATCGTTATCTCATCGCTGAAGTTATAAAAGAAAGTAAGGCACAGCAGGAACCAAAAGCAACAAAGGAAAATATCAAAATAGTGGCGGTTGGCGAGATAAAAGTTGTTCACACTGCTTTCTCTTTAATTAGAAGGAGCATCAAAGGATATCAAGGCACCCGTTAGAAATAAGGACAATACACATGGATACTCATTCTGTGTCCCTTTAGGATCGTATAAGTTTTACACACTGCTACACTGGTGTGGGGAACTTGGATGGTTTTACAGAAATTCTACATAAAAAAAAATTGAAGAATATAATATTCCCTACTTGCAGCCAATTATAATGAACTATTACTACAACTGGTTGCCTTGCCACATGAGATATTTCGCTTTGTCTCTGGGATGGCATGTATCTGCGATGCTTAACGTATTGCAGGTGTGGCGTTGGTGACCACTTAAAGTCAGATTATATATTGGATAGCAAACAAACCGACATCTCCGGCGACTTGGGACCAGTAACTAAATATGTCCATGCTTGCATAAAATTATGTTTGTTTTGCTTTTAAGATTTCATCATCTGATAAACAGATACCTTCTCTTAGAATCACCAAAATGATGAGAGCACGGGAATGTACCTATAATCAGCTTATAATGTTCCCACTTCTAGGACACAGGCCTCCTCTCGCTGAGAGGGAGTGGGTCGTAATCCACCACGCGGGCCTAGTGTGGGTTGGTAGATGTCACGTCTTCGAATTCTTGGTTCTAGGACATGCTGGTTTCCTCACGAAGTTTTCCTTCACTGTTTTGAGACATATCTAAACATTATTTTGGGTCTAACGAGCCTAATAAAAATATTATATTCATATCTCTAAACTATATAATATCCCAACAGATTATTCCAGTCCACCCCCGATTATCGAAATACCTTTGAAGTGAATTAAAAATTATTGAAAGGCTCATCACATTAAAAGAAATCTTTGTATGAGTGAAATCGCCCGTTTTATATACACAGGGATTTTCCAGGGTTGTGAATTTTTGCGTAAGCATAAACCGCGGGACAAACGCGGCGTTTATTCCGCACCAGTGCGTATGACCCTTAGGCACCTATCCCACCGTCGCGCCGCAACCGACGAGGAAGCGACTAGCTATCAATGATTTTCTCGCTCAAGAAATGTACAAGAGATTGAGATATTACCTACCCAGGACCCATCCTGTGTAGGTAATAGTATCTCTATTACCGACACATTACCTACAATCATAATTATTAACCTTTTGACCGCCACAGTCATGTATAGATGACAGACCAAAATGTGCCCAGCACGCCACGGTCACGACTACATGACAGGTTTTAAGGAGTAATTCGTAGCTTGGCGCCGCGAGCACATTTTTGTTGTGTGTGTTTTTTGATGTGGCGGTCAATAGGTTAATTGTTGATCACATAATCTGCCTATAATGTGCCCCTGCTGACACACAGGCCTCATCTCTTTCAAAGGGAGTGGGCCGTAATCCACCACGCGGGCCCAGTGTGGGTTGGTCAAAGAGATGAGAAGAGAGGTTGGTAGATTTCACATGTCTTCGAATTTTTGGTTCTAGGACATGTCGGTTTCCTCAGAATGTATTCCTTCACCGTTTTGAAAGCAGTGGTGATGAAATAAATTACACAAAGTAAAGTGCTTGTCTGGGTTCGAACCTACGACCTACTCGTAAGTCGCGGCCGTTACCACGGGGCCACCACTGCTCTAACAGATAGTCAATAGTTGATCGCTGTTACTCATTTGTCGCAGCATTAGGAGCTATCAGAGAGTACTCACTCAGCGACGTTCGCTTGGCGAGTAATCGCTCGTCGTCGTCACACACTCGCTGTTCGTTGCTTGCCTACTCGTTTTTAGTTGCTAGCTCTCCTCGCTTCTCGTTAATAGCCGGCGGTGGGCAGCTGCCTTTTTCTTTTAAGCCTGGTCTACTGATGTAGTGATGTTATTCTTTAGAACGGCACATCCGTTCTAAAGATTTAAGTACTTATTTTCTTGGAAAAAGGTATTTGGTTTACTAGTATAAAGAACGATTATAGGTCACTTACAGTCTGAAATGGAAAGGAATGAAGGAAAATTAATGGTACAAAAAAATAAGTGCTCAAGGACCGTATGTTCTTGATTTTTTGTCCCTTTCAATCCATTAGCTTGCGTTACTGTTTTTAGATTGAATGATTGACATTGGACATCGAGGCACGTGGGGTCAAAAACGTGTACTCTTATCAAGGCTTTTCTCACGTCTCAGATTATCATTCAATCTTAAGCAAGTTAATTTCATGTGAATTAACTTGATCTGAGGTACCTAATAATGCAACATATTACGAGTATTAATATATTAATATAAAATTGTATATTATTATAGGTATCATCATCTGCCTAGCCTTTCCCAACTAAGTTGGGGTCGGCTTCCAGTCTGACCGGATGTAGCTGAATACCAGTATTTTACATGGAGCGACTGCCTATCTGACCGCCACAACCCAGTCACTGGGTAACACGATACCACTTCAACTTCTGACAACCCGTAACAACTGTCAAAGATCTACAAAACACAGCCGGGAACAACGGCTTATCGTGCTTTCCGAGGCACGGAGGGATCTTGGTATGTAAAGATCAACAGACCTATCCACAGACCAACCACAGCAAGCGTGTCTTAACCTGATCGATCGACCCGTGCAGCTGTTATTACTTAGCTTCTTCTTCTTTTTCTTTCTTTTTGGTGTGGCTAGTGACTAACCTGGTGTCAGAGTTTTTATGCCGCCCATGGGCCTCTGATTTGGTTTCACATGCCGTGGAGAAATGTCTCTCAGATATGTCGGTTTCCTCACTATGTTTTCCTTCACCGTTTTTTAAGCAAGTGATATACAATATGCACATGAATCCGAAATGTTAGAGGTGCGTGCCTTGGGTTCAAACTCGAGACATATAACTTAGACAGAATTTGCATAATCAAATTACAAGATGGTTATTAACATTAACTAAATTAAATTAAAACTAAGTTTAACCTAAAAAAAGGCCCTTGAGGCATTGTACCGAGGATGCTGGCGGCATTTCCTTGCTGAATTGTAATGCTGATACGTTGCGTGAGAAAGCCGCCAGCTTTTCGGTCACCAGTTACATCAACTAGACGTTTCGCGATTTCCGAAAATAACTTATGCGTACTGGGACCCCACAGACCGAGGGTCTCGACGCCAAAGGGCACATATTTAATCATTTTCAGATTTTCGGTATTTTCTGCCACTGCACCCGCTTTAGACGTAGTCCATTGGAGGTGGGCCAGTGTGTCTATACAGGTAGCGTTCCACACAAGCATCCATCCCAAACTCCACGGAACCAAAGACACACCATCAGGTATTTTGCCATCATCTCTGACAATGCCAGTCGGCTCAAGAAGAGCAGGCATATTGATGCTGGCAAGAGACCGGCGGATTATGTCATTAAGTGTCACATGTCTTGAAAAGCGGCCTGCACTTTTTTGACAACAAAGTCCGTGGTGACCCAGTCGGTCCACGTCCATGTCAATGTCCGTGACCCGCAGACCAGTCACCATACGAAGCGAGGCCGGATTCAGGAAGGCACGTATATGGAGAAGGATGGGCATGTAGCCAATGACCGGCCTCTCTGGCTCCGACCGCCAAAAGTCTTGCGCGATCCGGACCTGAACTACGGCTCAGAATCGATTTACTTATATGTCAAATCGCAATAAATATCTTCCCAGATCCTTTGAGATTTTGGGTTGTCTAGAATCAGATTTTACCGATGAGACTTGTCGTGCTATGGGTAGACGACAAAAAGGCTGGGGCAGCAACACTCGACATTTTGCGGATTCCTAAGTCGCCAAACCGAATAGGAAAGGATGCTTGTAACCAAGATGGTTAATTATTACCAAGATGGTTAATGGTTAAAAATCATTTCTAAACTAGTTTTGATTAATTCGTCTATTGGTGAAAGCAAATTTGGATGTTTCCAAAAAGGGCTACAGCGAAGCACATAAGTAAATTTAGGGATGAAAAGGCAAAACTTTAGAATTACAAGAGCATAATGAAGACTGATTTCGAGTAAACAATTTGCGTGACTTTGGAATTTAGAAATAGTGTTAGTAATATAATTAGGAAAAGTTTCTTCAAATATGGGAGAACCCAGGAGGCAAAGTGACTCTCTGTCTACTATTTTTATATTGGGTGCCAGAAAATTTAATTTGAATTTGAATAAATAGTTCACATTTGCTAAAATTTAATTCTAAACCAATATTTTCAAAAATTGTTTTAATATCTTTTAATTCAGATAACACAGTGTCCACATCGCCCTCCAGAGTTCCGTCTTCCAAATAACAAACGTTAAATTTCGATTTTAAATTTTGAATAATGGGATTTATAGCCAAGCTAAAAATTGCTGGCCCGAGGGGATTGCCCTGCTGACAGCCGACCTCCGAAGAAAGTTCATGGGAACGATAAATTAATTTTGTAGGGTCTGCGTAGCAGGTAAACAGGTATTGATATAGTTCCGGTATTTTGTTTTTAACTTCTGTCAGCATGGCATCACTGTTTACTAAATTGAAAGCATTTTTGACATCAATTTTGACTACAATTTTGCAATCATCATACGAAAGGTAGATTCTTAAGGCATGGCCAGCTGCTTCACACCCATCTTTCGTGCCAAATCCTAACTATACAATTCAAATCTAAATTACAGTCTGTTTTCGAACCTATACAGGTTCGAACTGTCTCAATTTTGGATGCCAAACATCTTAAAGTTGACCTCATGCAATTGTTGAGAGACATTTTATTGATGGAAAAGATAACACGTATTTCAAGTTAAACATATTCATATTGACATAACAGGAGTGACAGACAAACATAAAAATATTATAAAAAGTAAGGATTAGAGAAAAACCTCCTTTAACATCCTCCCTTTTATAATTCGATAATCTTTATCGTATAAGTCCCACCATTCCTGAAATTAGTTCCAGTCTAGGTTTATGCACAGGCTTAGTCAAAATATCAGCACACTGGTATTCTGTAGGAACATACTTCACTTGAAGTTCTTTCTCAGTAACTAATTCTCTAACATAAAAATGTCTAATGGAAATGTGATTTGTTCGACAATGTAGCTCCGGGTTTTGTGAAAGCTTAATAGCAGCATCGTTATCAACCTGTAACGTAGGGACTTCTATCAAAGTAGTAATTTCATTGAAAAATCTCTTCAGCCAAACAATCTCACGAGCCGCTTCACTAGCCGCAACAAGTTCTGCTTCGGTACTTGAGATAGCTACAGAAGTCTGTTTGCGACTTGCAGAAGTAGAGTGTCCTGTATCAAAATCTCCACCATGATCAGAATCACTAAAGCATTCTAAGATTCCAATTTTGTATCCTTTTTTATATACAATTACTGTATCTAGGGTTCCCTGAATGTAACGAACTATGCGCTTAACCTTGTTAACATATTCTAAAGAGGGATTTGTAAGTTTTCTGGATACAACACTAATAGCGTATGATATGTCCGGTCTAGTACCTGTCATTAAATAAGCTAGCCCACCAACGGCTTCACGATAAGAGAATTTAATCTCATCCTCCTTTACTGAGCATGATAGTGCTTCTTTGATGATTGGAGTACTAACGGCTTTACACTCACTCATTCCAAAGCGCTCCAGTAACCTTTTAGCATAATGTTTTTGAGACACTTTGATGGAACCGTCGTTGTGGTTAAAGATTTCCAAACCAAGAAAGTAAGAGGCTGGTTTTGTGGTTATCTTGAACTTCCGTTTCAATTATGACAAAAACTTTTCAGATTCCTTTGGGTTCGTTAACGCTATAAGACCGTCATCAACATAGAGTCCAAGAATGATCTTGTTGTTTAGTCGGTTTCTAATGAACAAACATGGATCTGTGTCACATTGTTTGAATCCTAAAACTTTCAAATAATAAACAATACATTTATTCCAACATCTTGGAGCTTGTTTGAGACCATACAAACTTCTCTTCAACCTACATACTTTAGTTGTACCATCACTGTATCCTTCTGGCTGATTCATGTAGATATCTTCATCTAATAAACCATTCAAAAATGCAGTTGATACATCAAAACTGTTTTAGAGATAATCCCTCATTTGCAGCGATGCTAAGAATCGATTTAATCGTAGCCATTCTAGCAACAGGACTAAATGTGTCACTATACTCAACTCCTTTCTTTTGTGTGTAACCTCTAGCTACTAGTTTAGCCTTATATTTGTCAAGGCTTCCATCAGCATTGGTTTTTACTTTGAACACCCACTTACAAGAAATCAGTTTTCTGTATTTTGGTTTATCCACCAAAATCCAAGTTTTATTATCTTGTAGAGATTTTAGTTCGCTTTCCATTACTTTTCCGCTTTCTGAGGACTTTTTATTGCTTCTTTGTATGATTTGGGTTCATCAAAATCACTAACAATATCAGACATAATAAAATCTTCAAACCGTTGTGGTGGTCGCAATGTCGATCTATCTCTTAATATCCTTGTCACAGAATTTTCATTTTCTTCAACATCAGAATCAACTTCTGATGATTCAGGCGTAATATATGACTCATTAGAATCTTCTTCATTTTTACTAGGTTCATTCAATATTGTAGGCAAATTGGGAATTGTTTCTTCAAAACTAGCAGCATCATTCAATGTTTTAGGCACATCTGAAACAGTTGCGTCTTGTAAAATATCCTCCCTTGCATCTAACATTGGATGATTTTCTCTAGTTTTAGGAAAATTAATCTCCATCTCAACCATTGGATTCTGTGTTTTTGGTTCAGAAACATCTAACTCCAATCCAATAGATCTGATGACTGACTCGTTAAATATTACGTCTCCTGACCGTATCAATGTTGGGTACGATTTATTGTTTAAGCTCAGTAACCGATAACCGTCATCACTATCATAACCAATGAGAATACATTTTTGAGCGTTTCTGGACATTTTCGTTCTCTTTTCTTTTGGAACATGAGCATAACATTCAGTGCCAATGATTCTCAAATGTTTGATTGAGGGCTTCTTTGTAAACTATAACTCAAATGGTGATTTTCCTTCTATAAAAGTCGGTCCAGTTCTGTTCAGAACATAAGCAGCTGTGTTGACAAGCTCAGACCAACAGGAGAGTGGAAGTTCTTCGTGAGCATGCATCATAGTACGAGCAGCTTCTACCAAAGTTCTGTTCTCTCTCTCACTACACCCGTTTTGTTCCGGCGTATAAGGCATTGTCAAACGGTGTTGGATGCCATGATTATTCTGAGATCTTCTTCACAGCTTCATTTTGGAATTCTCCTCCATTATCGCTAAGAATTGTCTTTATAATATGACCAGTAGTCTTTGTCTCGTTTATCATTTCTAGAAGTTTATCCTTCACTTCAGACTTGTGCTTAATGAAGTAAACATGACGATACTTACTGAAATCATCTTTGAATAATACAAAATAACGAAACTTTTTGAATGAATTGGGAAATGGACCACAAACATCTGTGTGAATGATCTCTCCTGGTGCTTTAGCTCGGTCTCTTGTTCCAAATTTATATCTATGTGTTTTACCATATACACATCCTGTACATAATTCAGAATCGAGTTTTACTTTTATACCAAGTTCCTTTTCAATCAATTGTTTGACGTGTCTTTTATTCTGGTGAGTAAATCTTTCATAGAGCTTCTTGTTGACAGTGAATTCAATTCAGGAGATGAATTTATTATAGTCTTAACATTTAATTTATAGAGTCCTCCATTCTTGACTCTTGTGCCAACTAATTTTATTTTTCCATCAGCTATCAATTGACAAAATTCTCTTACAGATATGAAGACACTTTTCTCAAGTTTATTTTGAGCAGCAAGTACGGAAAATAAGTTTTTATTTATTGCTGGAACATACCATACATCACACAGTCTAATGTTTCTCACCTCGAAAATCAGCTATAAAATCAACTGTACCTTTACCAATAGCTTGAATTGTTGAACCATTTGCAGTTATTACTATTCGATTATTGCTGAAGTGTTGAAAGCTGGAAAATATGTCGTTTCGACTGGTGACATGGCTTGTAGCACCATTGTCAACAAACCAACTGTCAAGATCTTCAATAATATTTACAACCTCATTTGTATCGACTTCCATTAATGACAGGGTCAGATTGGTATTGTTAGCTTGACTTGTCGATGGTACAGGTGTTTTAATTTCTAATTTCAGGAATGGTGGGACATAAACGATAAAGATTATCGAAAAAGGGAGGATGTTAACACGTTGCGGGACGCTACTGACTTTTCAAATTATGCGATATGACAGTAAAATTTCTCATACAAGTTACGAACACTGCTATATCCGTACTGCCCTAGAGCAATACTAAAGAATAACAACACGACGACAGTACTTTCATAGCCGTAAGCCGATTTTAGCCGTACTGTCATATAATTATGCATGAATGAAATGTTAAAATTACACTAAGGCTATTCCCGTAATCGGCTATTGTCCGGCGGTGCCCGTACTGTCATTTTTCAACTTCAAAAATCTACTGCTAATGCAGTGTGTCCCGCAACGTGGGTTTTTCTCTAATCCTTACTTTTTATAATATTTTTATTTTTGCCTGTCACTCCTGTTATGTCAATATGAATATGTTTAACTTGAAATACGTGTTATCTTTTCCATCCATAAAATACCTCTCAACATGGTAGCAGAGCGTGGCATGCATGGTTTGCATGGTATTGGACACGATTAATGAATAAATCAAGTAAGATTTTAGTAAATAATTTTCTTTAAAAAAAAATACATTTTTCAAATAAATTCTAACGAAGGCCTGTCAAAATGTCAACTTCGTCTCAGAGTTGCAAAATTGATATCGGTCGTTTAGAAGGTAAAGAAAATTGGTCATCATGGCGCTGCAAAGTACTGTTGCTTTTAAAGGGTACTACTGCTAAGGGTAGTACTGTTGCTGTTAGTACCTGACGGGTTGGATGCCATAAATGGAAAAATTATAGAACCTAAACAACCAGCTACTATAGCAACTGCAGACGTTAAAGAAAATTATGAAAAGACTTTAGAAGCATATCATAAGATAGATAGTACAGCGATGCTTATTTTGATGGTTAACATGTCGGATGCCACTTTACAAAAGGTCATGAGATTCTCAACAGCGTAACAGGTTTGGGATGAATTGCACACTTTGTTCAATGGAACATCGGAAGACAAAAGCTAATCACTATGCTACAGTTTCTTTGGCTATAAAAAAGATCCCTCATATGACATGTCAATGCATATATCCAAACTGAAAAATATATGGCATGAATTGAAAGTGGAACTTCAAAAAGGTGTAACGAAATATGACCTTCCAGAGACATTACTAATCTGTAAGATCTTAGAAACTTTACCCGACGAGAATTACTTCTCTTTCAAGTCCAGTTGGATGTTGATGTCAAGAAAAGATCGAAATATAGACAATCTGACAGCACAAGTATGTGCTAACGAATGTTCACGTTTGACCAAAGAAGGTAATACTGAAGCACAAGCTCTAGTTGTACAAAATAAGTATAAGAACAAGAAAAAGTGTGGATATTGCGGACTATATGGACACAAAGTTAAAAAATGTCGCAAGTGGATATCAAATGAGAAAAACCTCCTTTAACAGCAATGGGTCTCACCCCTCCGTCCTTTTTAGTTAGGCGATCAAATTAGGACCAAATAAAAGTGAGGCAATATCAGCGTTGATTTTACCTGAAAACATAAAATTTATTAATGTTGTTATAGAGCAAATAAACTGCTCACCTGCATCACCCACAGAAAAAGAAGTTAAATGTTGGGGTGAGATTCCGTCTAGGCCGGCCGCTGAACCGGTTTTAAATGAAATGATTGCGTCTTTGCCTTCTAATTTCGAGGTAAGCCAGGTCAGCTGTAGGAGAGTCGAAAAAGTACGGGATCGCGGGAGCTAGGGGATGTTTCGAATGCAAAGCCGAAAGGGTATCAGGAGTATCAGGCGACAACACGTCATTAGTAAAAAGAAGACGTGCGGCGCCTTTGAAATCCCCGTCGCCAATTTTGCCTTCAATTAATTAGATTCTAAATAATGCTCCCCTTTTCGGAGAAGCAAAAGGTGGAGATGTATTTGTCAAACAGTTATTTTTGATTGTTTGGGTTAAAGAAATAGCCCCATCTTTTTTGACGTGCAAAGTAGTGTAGGAAAAAAGGAAAAGATTATGCCAGTCGACAATTTGGTTGCTCTCCACACATTTTTTATCAGACCTGAAAGGTGGTTTGCGACGGAGATCCTGGCGCCGCGCCGGACTCGTTTGAAAACAGGCACATTAGTTTCTAGATAACTAAGGTACAAATGCAATGGGGTAAAATTTAGACTGTCGGAAACAGGTGTCGGTAAACAAACTGAGTCCAAATTTAGAGCTCATTCTGGCTAATACAAAGACGATGTTTTTTGGAAATATTCATATTGAGGCCCCTTTTTGATTGAAAAGATCTATCGCAATGTAAACAAATGTAATTTTGATTTAACGTGCCACCACCGGATTGGGTTGCGGTATGCATCCACTTACCAGAAAATTATTCTTGATTAACGAAAAACACTCAACTAAACATAAAATAGAATTAATCACTAAAAATATAACTATTGTACAGTCTTTCAGAGGCATTGACGTCGGTCGTCAGGACGACACGACATAACGTTGCCAAGGAGGACCGCAACGTTTGAAACAAAATGATATGTTATTATTTGTTCGAAATTAGGAGCTGCCTACACTTTGGCACAGCAACTAGGCCTTGATTAACAAGAAAATGATCAAATTTGGACATCTAGAGCTACGTAAAATATATAAATTTAAATAAATATGATCTGTGAAAAAGTAACAGACAGTGACTTGAAGAATTTTCGAAAATCTATGAATGCAGTTTGCTTTCTATTCAAAAATAAAGGAATGTTTCCTTTGAGTAAAATTTTCTATCTGCAGTATTAAGAGTACTTTCCCTCCAGGTGGCATTACAAAATTCCACCCTGTATAGATTATATTTGTCACTAAATCATGTTTAAACGGCTGAACAGTTTTGGATAAACTTTGGCATATCAGTAGACTATGACTTAAATTAAAATATAAGACAATTTCCTACTTTTTATCCGAGTGCATGAAGAAATTTCCCTAGGATGCGAGTGAAACCACAGGTAACGGCTAGTGTATATTTCCTTGTACAACTTACTACATTTAATATTCAGTAGTATTTGTGAAGGGCGCGTATTTCAAACGCATATTTCATGAGGGGCGTGCGGTTTGGCCGTAAGTCATAACGGTGGTTATAAAGGCAAATGCATTAATAATCAATATATAATATATTTTTAGATTGTAATTATATTATGTTGGCTATACTTTTTATCATGTTTTGTGACTCATATTTCTTGATAATCCTTTATTAACATATTCGATTTGGAGAATTATAACAGTTCAAGGGATATAGAGTACTAAATATTTTTTAAAGCCCTTTCCTCCAATGAGGCCACGCCTTTATAACCACCGTTATGACTTACGGCCAAACCGCACGCCCCTCATGAAATATGCGTTTGAAATACGCGCCCTTCACAAATACTACTGAATATTAAATGTAGTACAACTCATTTCACATTTTGTCTCATGGTGAAAATGGCTTATCAAGAACAGTTTGATTTAATGGAAGCTTATTTTTTAAATAACAAAAACGTGAATCTAGCTCTGCGGTGGTATGGAGAGAGATATCAAGACCGACAGGCACCAACTCGGTTCGTATTGAAAAGAATGGTAGAAAATTTAAAGAATACGGTTGGTTTCAAGAAGAGACGGCAAACTATTCAGCAAAACTATTTCGATTTTGAACTAGATGTTTTAACATACTTTGAATCATTTCCAAAGGCTTCAAGTAGAGATGCTGCCGATGAATTAGGAACAACCCACACTCGCGTACTTAAAGTGCTGAAAAAGTATAAGTATAAATGCTGTCGTGAAGGTCGGTTGGTGCAAAAATTGCATATTGGGGATCGTGACAGACGATTACAATTTTGTGAAAACATGCTTGGAGAAATTGACCGAAACCCTAACTTTTTGAGTAACATTGTATGGTCTGACGAAACCAACTTCAGCAATAATGGCATGTACAATCACCGCAATAACCATTATTGGTCTCGAGTGAATCCTGTTCGTGTTCATGAAACTAACAATCAAGTAAGATTTTCTTTCAACGTTTGGTGCGGTATTATGAGAAATAATGTAGTGTTAGTCCACGTGTATGAAGGTCCTTTAAACACTGTCAAGTATATTGAAATACTGGATCTCTTAAGAAACCAGTTAAATGGTTTCCCCGAGGAAGAGCGAAACCAAATAATTCTACAGCAAGATGGTGCTCCAGCACATAACAGCAGAATCACTACTGCCTACATTAATAACCATTTTAATACCTGGATTGGTACAAACGGCACAATCAGATGGCCTGCGAGATCGCCAGATCTCACCCCATTAGATTTTTTTTTGTGGGGATATGTAAAAAATCAAATTTACATGAAATCTTATGCGAATGACAACGAGTTGAGAGTTGAAGTTCAGAATACGATTTATAATATTCACCACAACACTTTATTAAAGGTTACTAGAAATGAATTCGTTAAAAGAATAAATTTGTGTATCCAAGAGAATGGAGCCCATTTCGAGCAACTAATTAGTTAGTTTACCATTTTTTGTAAATAATTAAATTAATTTAAGATTTCCTGGTTTTCCTTTCATTTAATTTATGTTTGTTAGAGAGATTTCATCCTTATAATTGACCCTAACGATCGATGCAACAAAAGTACAGGGTATATTTTTTTCAGATTTTAGCCGGTTCGATTCCCGGGTGTGGGAGAAGAGAATTTTCGAAAATCTTTGAATGCAGTTTGCTTTCTATTCAAAAATAAAGGAATGTTTCCTTTGAGTAAAACTTTCTATCTGCAGTATTAAGAGTACTTTCCCTCCAGGTGGCATTACAAAATTCCACCCTGTATAATATATCTTCACATTTAAAATGTTATAAGCTGTTGCTCGCGACTTTTGAAAAGCATGAAAAGTAGCCTCTGGCCTTCTCCGCATGAAAAGTAGCCTCTGGCCTTCTCCAGGTCCCTGGCTACTTGGTTTTCAAAACGATCGATCCAGTGATTTAGGCGTGAAAAGTTATTAGACAGACCGGTTTTGTTTCGCATTTATAATATTACTAGCTGACTCGACAGACATTGTTCTGTCATCTTGAGTTCATAAAAAAATCCATAGAAAAAAAGACGTTCCGTTTTTCCAAAAAAAAAAATCCATAAAATTCTAATTCGTACACACAGCTCACGGTCAGCTTATACTGGAGTTGTATTATAGCTTGACATGTAGCCGTGTACTCTTAAAACAAAAAAATGGGGACTGCCGACAGATGTGAAAACTTATCGCTCAACGTGCGTAAAAAGCTTTCACTTCAATAAAATAATTATTATCTAAAACACAATTTAAACAATGCACAGTATACACAAATTAAACTATTCACATGGTCAATTTAACTTTACTTACTGCTACTATAGCATGTCGGTGCGGGCATGTCGGTGACGCGAACCCATAAGTTTATCCCCTTCCAAAGGTCGCTTTACGCGCCTAAAGAAGTTTTCGTTTTAAAAATACCAATTTGGTCCAGCCGTTCTCAAGTGATGCGCACACGAATAGCATTAAAAAAATATTTATACCATAGATAGTTTGGAAATATGGATAAGTAGGAGTAGGTGATAAAACCCAACAGTTTATGGACTTACGATCTCTTGCGGTTGATGATTCAAATCTAGGGATGAAGATGTTGTTTTCCAAGGAGCTCGGTTAAGCTGTGATCCTCTGTTGTGATTACTTAGAATTTAAGATTCGAACATAAACTGTTGAAGTTTATGTAGAGTGTTGGTTTCGGAATGTAAATGCTTGAACTTTCTGGTATTCTGATTTAAATAGTTGGTACCTTTTATTTAGTACAGCAGGCTTAACACGAGCACCGTTTTATCGACGGCAGAGTAGACAAAAATTACGTTTCGTGTAGAAAGTACAACGGCAACTAAGTAGAAAGAGACAACTACACTTTTTACGAAATTCACTCTTTTACATAATTCGACACAGAATTCTTTGTTTTGTCATAGGATTTTTTTTTTTGGTTCTCTATTTTTACTGATATCAAGTTACGTATACGAAAAAAACTACAACATTTTTTCTCAAAGTGTCGAAGTACCGTATTTTGGAACAAAAAATATTACAGTGCTATTGGCCTTAACCATTTCCTTTGTAATACCCTATTAACTAAATGATGTGTAGCGCTTGGTAGGTATTGAAAGTAAAACTCCAGATGATAGTAAATTTATATCGATAATAATTCTCTGTCAAATGTGCTGTATCGCTGTTGTGTATCAGAGAGGTTTTTCGAGAAATAGCCAAGGGGTATCCATTTCTGGTTTACACGTTGTTGTAGCACGGCTCCGGCGCATGTATTCGACGCGTCGCACATTAGGGAGATTGCTGATCAACGAGCTGGCAATAATGTCAGACATAATCCTCGAACAAGCGCAACCACACGGCGCGATCGCTGCAGTAGCCACAACATCTTCTGCCCATGTACCTACATCCATCGAAGAGAAGATTGACATGCTCACCAGGGAAATCACTGAACTCAAGGCAAGTCAATCTAACCATGAGCGACGCCGACCATACAGCAGATACCGCTCAAGGTCACGTTCGTCGAGCAGGCACAATCAACATCACGCACGGCGCAGCAACACACCGCGACGAACCGAACAAAATGGAACCTGTTATTATCATCGCAAGTTCGGAAAGGAAGCACAACGATGCACGTGTCCATGTAGTTTCGAAGACGAAAAAACTCCCTCGGGAAACTAAAACCTGCGTTGGACGAGGCGGGAACCGGCGCAAACAACACATCATACCGCCTATTCATAACGGACAGAAACTCACGTCTGTCATTTTTAATTGACACTGGTGCAAACATCTCCGTCATACCCAGGAAAAAAAGCGGGAATGCAACGCCGACCGATTTTTGCTTTACGCAGCGAATACAGTCATCCCAACGTATGGTGAAAAAACACTACAATTGGACCTCAACCTGCGAAGACCCTACACGTGGAGGTTCATCGTAGCTGCAGTCAGCAAGCCCATCATCGGTGCTGATTTTCTAAAACATTACCAACTACTTGTCGACATAGCCAGTCGATGTCTCGTCGACAAGGTCACAAACCTCATTGTCAAGGCACCAGTTACCTATACCGCCGAGCCGTCAATAAGAAGTATCGACGTTGACCAATCATATCACCAGCTAATCAGCAAGTACCCGGATATATTGAGGCCATCATGCATGAAGGATACTCCAAAACATTGTGTGGAACACCATATAGAAACCACCGGTCCACCAATCTACAAAACGCGACCCTTACCACCACATCGATATCGTCGCCGCAATATGCCGTCCAAGCAAAAGTCCCTGGTCCACGCCACTGCATGTCGTACCCAAAAAAAAATGGAGATATTCGCGTATGTGGCGACTACAGAAGGTTGAACGATGTCACCAAACCAGGGGCCCAAGTCTGCTATTTTTAATAAACTCGTCATTCCAACACGATCCCATTGTCATTTTGCTAAAAGTTTGTAGTCTGCTAAATTCATAATGGTCGATCATTGGTCGGTCAATGGTCTCGTAATAGAATCGTGGTAGAATGACATTGTCGTATTGCCATTATTATAAAACCCGTTAGTAGAAATGATTTTCGAAAAACTACTACTTAATTTGAACAGTTAGTCATGCCAGATTTCATTTATATATATATTTACATATTATTTATTAGTGTTATAAGCAATCTGAAGTAGCAAGAAGTTCGTTAATAGCAAAAACATTAAATTTATGTGAAACTATACAACTCAATAATATTTTATCAGTTTAGCTTTCAAAGTCAAATTTTAAATTACTGCTTACTGAGGTTAATCTGTTTTTAGGGTTCCGTACTCAAAGGGTAAAACGGGACCCTATTACTAAGACTCCACTGTCCGTCTGTCACCAGGGTGTATCTCATCATAAACCGTGATAGTTAGACACTTGAAACTTTCACAGATGATGTAGGTACTTCTGTTGCCGCTATAACAACAAATACTAAACAACAGAATAAAATAAATATTTAAGGGGGTCCCATACAACAGACATGATTTTTTTGCCGTACGGAACCCTTCGTAGGCGAGTCCGACTCGCACTTGGCCGGTTTTTATTTCTAGCGTTTGGTGTTTTGTTAGTTATTTATTTTCATTTGAGTGTTTTAATTATATTTTTGTTTGTGTATTTAAATTATCTTTTATATATTTATTACATTATATAAAAAATGGTGCTAATTGAGCAAATTTCGGCTCTAATTGATTTTCTGGAAAACCACCAAGAAGTTTATCCAAACGATATTGGATGGAGTGCGCCCAAATTTTAAATTCGATATCGGTGGACTGCCCCAATAAAACGACACGGCAGAATGGCGCACAGTAAGTACCTAAATACAGTATTATTTAGTAATAGGTATGCATTATGAAATGTATCATGATTGTAATTTTTGCACTTTTTTAGTTCTTTATTTAAAATTTTAGCAGATTACCGCATACGCCAATCATTCTTTCATTCCATCATCTTCCAATCACATATGGCGTTCCGCAAGGCAGCATCCTGGGGCCTACACTTTTTCTCATTTATATTAATGAACTCTGCAAACTGCCTCTAGACAGTTGTAAAATATACACGTACGCGGATGACACTGCCCTATTTGTAGAAGGTCGCGACTGGCCGCAGACATATCAAAACGCCGAGGCTGCGCTGTCATCCGTAATGAAATGTTTGTCCGACAACATGCTCACTTTAAATGTTGACAAATCTATTTACGTTCCCTTTGCCATTCGGTCAAATCAGTGTCCCTCTAATTCCCTGACCCTTAAAGCACACGCTTGCGTTGCCTTAACGCAGTGTAGCTGTCTCTTCCTCGCCAAATCTACATGTGTAAGGTATCTAGGAGTACTCATTGATCAGCATCTCAACTGGCACCCCCATATAGACAAGGTCACATCTCGTGTACGTAAGCTAATATATGTGTTCAAGAAACTGCGAAACTCTGCTGATTACGAAACGCTAAAATTAGTTTACTACCATATCTGTCTGTCCTAACGTACTGCTTGCCCGTTTGGGGCGGTGCCACCCAGAACGTCTTTATCCAACTTGAGAGAGCCCAGAGGGCTGTCCTTAAGGTCATGCTCTCTGTTCCGCGTCGGTATCCCACTCTGCAGCTCTATTCTGACTGCAATGTACTCACATTCAGGCAACTTTATGTGCTCCTATCGTCCTTACGTAAACACTCTACCCGCCCTCTAAAGGAACCAACTTGCAGACTTAAACATAATGTTTTCCTCCACAAACGCCATAGAACTGCCTTTGCTAGGCGCCAATTCTACGTTAGTAGCAATAAAATCTACAATTTTCTGAATAAAAAGATTCAAATTTATTCGTGTCCTAAATATCAATGCAGAAACCTAATTAGAGATTATCTCCAAACACTAAGTTATCACAGCACTGAGGATCTCCTACAGGGTAATTTGCAATGATAATTAACTATATAATGCTACGTATGTGTACCGCTTATAACACCTCTTTTTCACTACACACACACATCCTACACTCACTACTCACACTCATCCCACGCTCATCACTCACTACATACTCACTCACTACACACCTACTCACTACACAAATACTCAAACTCCACATTTATTCACCTCACCCCAAAATTAAAATTAAACTTAGTTTTTAAAATGAGTTTTTCAAAATCTTAAAATTTTGGTTGGATTGGTTATATTTACTAATATTAGTTTTTCCTTAGTGTTTTTCTTTTACACCATATGCATATTATTCAAAAGTCCTGTAACACTATAATATGGCTTTGTTTGTTACGAAGAATCACTGACTCCTAAAACACAGGCACATACACCTAGTTTAGGAGTCAGAGTATTAAAATTATTGTGATCTAGTTATAAGCCTAATGTGCGCTTAGCCTTAAAATATTGCAATTTGAAGAAATTTTTTGGTGAAATAAAGAATTTATTTATTTATTTATATTTATTATTATTTATTCATTTGTCATTATGTACGAGATTACCATTCTATGCCATTTATTTCAATGGAGTGTCAGTGGTTGACCATTGGAAAGTCATAATGATGCCATTATATTAGTAGATTACCTAACTTGTTAAAATCAACAATTATGAAATCAATGATAGACCATTCTGACACTATTGTAATAGCAGACTTGAGTCCCTGATCGATAGGAAAAAAAAATCTTTACTACCCTCGACCTAAATCGTGCGTACCAAGAACTACCAGTATATGAACCGGACATCGAGAAGACAGCCATCACAACAGCATTCGGCCTATTCACGAACACAGTAAGGAGACCAGTAGTGCTATTCTGTAACCTTCTCACCGTGAAAACTTAAGTGAAGTGAACGTGGAGTGAACTGTCAGTGTCATCCCACCTGATACTAGGGATGGACTAAGGATTAGATTTACAATCATAATCGAGATTTTAATAATATTTTTATGCTAATTCAATTGATCATAATCAGTTAACTGATTAAATAAACGATATCCCATTACCCAATATGATGTGTTTTAACTGATTAAATAAACGCAATCCCGTGACACAACCGTGATGTGTTTTGAAGAAGCGATAGTGGATTGAGTCGACTAACCCAAAACCCAAATCTATTCAATAAGAAGAGATAACCGAGTGTGTCACGTGATCGAGTGCTAAAAGTGTGCCTGGCTGACGGACCATAGAATTTATCCCCTTCACAAACTATGTGGAAACCTAACTAAACGATGTGTGTGTCTGTGTACATGAGCCATTTGAATAAAAAACGTGCGGATTATTTAATACGAGTAAGTACCTTTCTATCACGACACCCGCGCGTCGCGCTTACCGACTCACTTCACCTAGCCGATTCACTTCGCGCGGGTGGTTACTATGGTTACGAGAATCGGGTGAAGTGTTAAGATCACGCCGCGTTTGCGCGCAAGGCGCTGTTTTTAATATCAAGTTGAGTTTTTTTTTAATTTGCCGTTTTTTATTTTTCAATGCGCGACAGACGAAAATTTGGTTTTACCAACATTATATCAAAATCCAAAATGGCGGCTACAAACATTTTTCATCATGGGTGTCGTTTTTGTGGTTTTCGGGGGTGTTACAGCCGATATTATGGTCAAAATCAAAAAGCAAGATGGCGGCTGCGAAAATGTTCAGATTTTTCATCATGGGTATCGTTTTCATAGTTTTCGGGGGTGTTAAATCCAATAGTGAGTTCAAAATTAAAAAGCAAGATGGCGGCTGCGAAAATACTCAGGTTTTTCATCATGGGTATCGTTTTCATGGTTTTCGGGGGTGTTAAAGCCGAAAGTATGGTCAAAATCAAAAAGCAAGATGGCGGCTGCGAAAATATTCAGAGTTTTCATCATGGGTATCGTTTTCATGGTTTTCGGGGGTGTTAAAGCCGATAGTGTAGTCAAAATTTCAAAAGCAAGATGGCGGCTGCAAAAATGTTCAGATTTTTCATCATGGGTGTCATGTTCATGGTTTTCAGGGAAGTTAAAGCCGATAGTGAGGTCAAATCTAAAAAGCAAGATGGCGGCTGCGAAAATATTCAGATTTTTCATCATGGGTATTGTTTTCATGGTTTTCGGGGGTGTTATTTCCGATACTGAGGTCAAAAATAAAAAGCAAGATGGCGGCTGCGACTATTACCAAAACTTTTGAAATAAAAAAAAAACAAATTGAGTTTCTGACTGAATTTCTGTTTTGCAATTTTATTTAAAAAATACCCTAAATACACAGGTCAGCAAATAAACCGAGTCACCTAGGAACTCTGATTCGATTTTCTCAAAAAGTATAAAACTCACAACTATCAAAGTTATACCTACAAAAAGTGCGTTTCATGGTGATTAAAATGACTACAAATTAATTCGAAAGTACCGTCAACTCACATTGTAATCAAGCAACAAACACAATGCTAACGATTTGCTCTGTTTTCACCAGAGTTTGAAATTAGCGTTCTTTTTCTCTACAATGAGGGTAGTCGGATATTTCTTATCATTTCTTTAGTCCATCGTTTGGTCAGTAATGCACGGCCTCATGTTACTCATGTGGTGACCCAGTATCTACGCGACGTCAGCATTCGTACGATGGACTGGCCAGCTCGAAGCCCGGACTTGAATCCGATAGAACACTTATGGGATGAGCTGAAACGTCGGGTTCGAGCCCGGGTACCTGCTCCAACAAGGCTTCCAGAGCTGCGAATCGCAATTGAAGAGGAGTGGAATACAATTCCTCAAGATTTTATCGTCAGGCTCGTAAGGTCGATGAATACAAGGATACTAGCAGTTATCCGAGCAAGGGGAGAGAATACGGAATATTGATCAAAAACTTTTTTTTTGATTTTATCTTTGTTTTTGGCTTTCATTTTTTTTTCACTTTATCATTACTAACGATTGTCACGACTGGAAAACGACTCTTCTTTGTAAAATCCTTAATAAACACTGAAATATTGATTAAACCCAATGAGTTTCCTTTTGATTTTAATCACCATGAAACGCACTTTCTGTAGGTACAAGTTTTTGAGAAAATCGAATTAGAGTGCCTAGGTAGCGGGTGGCTCGGTTTATTTGCTGTCCAGTATAGTAAAGTTTCAACACTAGTTCAATACTAGTTTTGAAATAATATAAAATGATCAATAGAATAAGATCATCATTTTATTAAAATCTCGATTATGATTATAAATGTAATGCTTGGTCACTCCCTAGCATCAGTTGGATGACAGTGACAGCTCACTCCACGCGAGTTTTCACGGTGAATTTTTTACAGAATCGACATGCAGTATTAAATAGTAAAATTAGTTCATAATATATCCGTGTGGTGTCACTGGGACCCAGCGGTCGCGCGATGTGGCATTAGTATAAATATCCCGCAGCGCCACGCGGAATCGTCGTCATTCCGCGCTCGACACCCGCCGTGAACGGACGTGCTGCCGCTCCCGCTCGCTGCACTCGCTCACTGCACTCTCGAATTCCGGATCTCGTTACGCTGCCGTAACTCTCAGTAGTCGCCGACTACTTCCGATCCACGGTCGATTAATTTTATTAATCGGCCGTATTGATCTCAAAAAGTGCCTTTTTCAAGGCAGGTATTTCTTTAACAGAAAAATTGTCAGAGTAGCTCATAGGCCCCCTCTGGGCTAAATCCACTGTTTCGTGGTCCTCGGTGGATACCTGACGGTGCCAACGAAACCGAGTGGGGTGTTGTTGTCCCAATACACCCGCCGAACCCCTTCAGGGCTAGGCAGTTAATTGGAAGGGTCCCAGAGTTAACCGGCCTTGGGGGATCTCCTAGTCGGCTCTGGTGCACTGAATTCCTTTTCAGCTACTCACCTAGCGTCTTTAGGGTGTCTACACCCTTCGCGCTAGACTGGTTCAGGGCCCCTTTGCACATTAAGACTGGCAAAGGGTTACAAGCTTAGGGCTCACAATTAGGTACTCACCTCCCTGTCTGCACCCGACAGGGAGGGCGACTCATCCCCGGGCCTATCCACCCGGGGAGTTAGGTTTAGGGCCGTTAGGTCTATGTTAGGAGGAATTTAGATTCCAAAATTTCGCCCCCGTAATCCCCCCCCCTCCCTCCCCCGCCATGGAGGACGCCTTAATTCTGGCGTTCTTCAAAGAGGTCCTCTTCAAGGACCCAGACTTCCTCGCCAGATATGGCGCTAGGTTTGCGGCTCTTAGCCAGCCGCTATCAACCGACTCCATCGCTGACTTCAGCGATGCTCTGACCCCCGCATCCGCGACGACCGTGATCCCTCCTAGCCCCTCAGTGTCCATGGACACTGAGGAGCCCTTGTCGCAAGACAAGAGGTGCCCGACCCCTTATTCTTACTCTGACGTAGAGTCAGTCGACTCTTCTTCTGCCCACTCTGCTCCCTCTTCCGAGGACGACGGCTTTGTGGCCGTCACCGGAAAGGGGAAAAAGAGGAAACAGAGGAAGGCGACGTCCTCGCAGGCGACTAAAATAGCCGCAACGGAGGTTCTCTCTGCCCCCACTCCCCCTGTATCTGTGGCGCCCTCCGCTACTATCCCCACCCCGACCGCTTCGTCCGCTAAGGACACTCCGGCCACTCCGGCCCCTAAAAAGATCCCCCCTCCCCCTCCTGTAATCTTACAGGACAAAGCTAGATGGTTGGACGTATCCAAATGGTGCGTCGACCAGAAAATCGGCTTTTCTAAAGCCACCACGACCCAACAGGGCATTAAAATTACCGTCCCAACGTCCCGCGACTATAGGGACCTAACCAGAGTCCTCCGGGCGAGAGGTGTGTCATACCACACCTACTCGCTCCCCGAGGAACGCCAGATCCGCGTGGTGATCCGTAGGATCCCAAAAGAAATCCCCACAGCCGATATCAAGGCCGACCTTGAGTCTCAAGGCGTCCCCATGGATGAGGTGCACCGCATGCACCGCGCCAGGGGGGGCTCAGCATACGACATGATCCTCGTCGTATGCCCCCCGTGTGAAGGGCATCACCCTATATTTAAAGTCACATCTATCTGCCATCTCACGGGCCTCGTGATCGAGAAGCCCAGGAAGAGCGGCGTCGTCGGGCAATGTCACCGTTGCCAGTTATACGGGCATGCGCAGAAGAACTGCCATGCGACTCCCAGGTGCGTCAAGTGCCTGGGTGAGCATGGCACTTCAGACTGCCCCCGCCCTAAAGACCGGTCTTTGTGCACCGAGCCGCCCAGCTGCGTACTGTGCGGTGAGGCTGGACACCCGGCAAACTACCGGGGCTGTCGTATGGCCCCCAAGACGTCCTCATCAAAACTGGTGAAACGCGCAGACGCCCGCCAGCAGAGAGAGTGCCCATCATATGGGTTCTTCCCCCCCCCATCACAGACATTCCCCCAACTCCCCCTGAGGCTAAGCCCGCAAAGGCCTAGCCCATGGAATGCGATGAATCATCAGCAGGCGTTCCCTGCTATGGTTCAGCCCAGACCCACCCCGCCTCCCATCAGACCGCTGATGGACCCCCGCATCCGCGTCTCCGCGCCTGTCCAACCCGCGAGGCCCGCGCCCGCTCCCGTGGCCGCTGCCGCAACCGCTGCGCCACGGCCCGTCGCCGCTTCAACCACCCCGGTGGTCGGCCCGTCCATCCCGTCCATCCCAGTAGATCCGTTCAGCGTGATCTCTGGGACCTTCGCGTTATTTTTTACGCCCCGCGCGCGCAAAATGGCCAACGAGCTCGTTGCCGCCCGTAATTCCTGCGATCTCGCCCAGATACAGCGTATTTTCCACGCGTATCCAGAGATTACGCAAGCCCTCGAAAACTTCGCGAAACCCAAATAATGGATTTACAACCGAAAGCACGTACCAAACCCCGATCCCTAAAGTTAGGTTTCTTTAATGCCAATGGCATGATCAATCAACGCGATGAAATCGCTGCATTCCTCCGCGACCACCAAATTGATATTCTCCTATTACAGGAAACATTCCTAAAGCCCAGCCGTCGAAACCCGTCAATTGCCAACTATCGTATAGTTCGCAATGACAGGACTAGATGTCACAAGGGCGGCACCCTAATTTATTTTAGATCGACCCTCCACTGCATCCCAATGGACCCGCCCCCTCTCTCGCGATTAGAAGTGTCCATATGCAAGCTAGGCATGACTGGCCATCAACCGATCACCATAGTATCGGCCTATGTTCCCCCCGGTTGCTCATCGGAGTTAGCCCTTCCCCCCCTCTCTGACGACCTTTCCATTCTACTTGGCCTGAGTGACTCCGTTATCATAGCAGGCGATCTCAACGCCAAACATCATGCTTGGAACAGCACCAGGACCTCCACCAGAGGCAGACACCTGTTTGACCTATGTCCCATCCTCAACTTCGACATCATCGCCCCGATGACTCCCACTCACTTTCCCCACGACCCTAGCCAAACCCCCGACGTACTTGACACAGCGCTTCTGAAGAGTATCAACCTACGGTTGTATTCTATAGAGGCGCTTGACGAACTCTCCTCTGACCACCGTCCAGTTGTTGTAAAGCTGGCACCACGCCTAGGTCTCCATGACCCTGATAGACCCCCTCTCACCAAGTTAGTTACAGACTGGAGGAAAGTAAGCGACTGCCTGAAATCCACCACGTTAGGTCCCCGACTAGACTCCATTCCCGACCACTTCGACTCTATCGCTGACACGACAGCCGCGATCGACTCATTCACAGTGCACGTACAATCAGTCCTGAACGACTGTTCAAGGGAGGTTCCGGCGATGGACGACCATCGCTGGAAGCTCCCGGACGATGTACGCGAACTGTTGAATGAGAAGAACGCGGCTGTCCGTGCGTACAGTAACTTTCCCAACCACGCGAACAAAGCCCATATGCGCTATTTACAGAGATCTGTAAAGACACGCCTATCGGAGCTGCGTGACGCTGGATGGGACAAGATGCTGAGCGAGCTAGAGCCCACTCACCAAGCGTTCTGGGACCTTCAGAGGAAACTCAAATCCGACGAAGTCGTCTCAATGCCCCCCTGGTGCGCCCCGACAAGACCATCACTTTCGATGACGTCGACAAGGCAGAATGCCTAGCCGATAGTCTTGAGGCTCAATGCTCAACTAGCTCTCAACCAGTAGACCAAGCTCACCTGTCCCAGGTCGACGCGGAAGTCGAACGTAGAGCTTCCCTCCCGCCCGTTGAAGACCCTGACTATCTTCTGCCTCCCGTCACTCCAGACGAAGTGCATGATATCATCAAGGGTCTAAAACCTCGCAAAGCCCCCGGCTCAGACGGAATCACCAATAGGGTGCTCCAACTGTTCCCCGCTCACCTCATAATGCTCATGGCCACCATCTTCAATGGAGCCCTGAGCAATAACATCTTCCCACAAGAGTGGAAGAAGGCCACCGTCATCGGCATACCGAAGCCCGGTAAGCCGAAAACGGAGCCCACCAGCTACCGGCCCATCAGTCTGCTCAATGTCTTCGGCAAAATCTATGAGAGGCTTATCTTAAAGCGCCTCAGAGATTTTGCGGAAACAAAGGGCCTCATCCCCGACCAGCAGTTCGGCTTTAGAGCCCAACATTCTTGCGTCCAACAGGTCCACCGCATCGTTGAACACATAAGCCACGGCTTTCAACGTGGTCTTACGACCGGTGCTGTATTCTTCGATATAGCGAAAGCGTTCGACAAGGTCTGGCACAACGGCTTATTATATAAGCTCTACAAACTCGGTGTGCCCGATCGTCTCGTGCTCATCTTACGAGACTTCTTGTCAAACCGCACCTTCCGCTATCGCATCGAAGGAGCGCTATCCTCCCCTCACCCTATCCGTGCAGGCGTCCCTCAGGGCTCTGTACTATCCCCTCTCATTTTCACTCTCTTCACCAGCGACATCCCGAAAAGTAGAAAGGCGCAGTTGGCTCTGTTCGCAGACGACACGGCCATCTACTACACCGGGTTAGTCCACGACCACATATCTCGCACTCTCCAGACCGAGGTCAACAAGCTTGGCGCTTGGTTTAGAAAGTGGAGAATCGAGGTCAATCCCGACAAAAGTCAGGCTGTTCTCTTCACCAAACAGCGTAAAAACCTCATCGCCCCCCGACCGCTCACCATGTTCGGCAAGCCTATCCCTTGGGAGAAGCGAGCCAAATACCTAGGCGTGACCCTTGACCACCATCTCTCGTTCTCAGAGCACATCAAGCAGGTGCGTTCGCGTGCCGCTTTCGCTCTCGGTAGACTTCACTCCGTCCTAAATGCGCGCAGCAAATTGTCCCTTAAGGGCAAATTGCGTATTTACACAGCGTGCATCCGTCCATCATGACTTATGCCTGTGCAATCTTCGCACACGCTAAACCCCACCACATATACAGGATGCAGTCCCTCCAAAACCGTTTCCTCCGAAAGGCAGCGGGAGCCCCCTGGTTCGTCCGAAACGAGATCCTCCATCTCGATCTTAGAATCCCCACCATCAAGCAGTTCATGAAGCGCATCACGAAGCGCTTCTTCGACTCCGCCACCACCCACCGCAACCCTCTGGTTGTGCAGGCCGCCAGTTATAGGCCCTCCACCATTAGCTCTATTCGCCGTCCAAGGCATACCCTCTCCGACCCCGATGACCCCATTACCCTCCTCCAGGAAAGCAATAGGGCAACGAGTACAGTGCACAAAACACACCGACCTACGTTCCGACCTCGCCGCCGAGGTCCCTCGCGTAAACCCCGACGTAATTGTCCCCCCCGACCCTTGCTCGAAGAAGTGCCAGCCCGCGCCGCAGCTGAGCCTGTAGCTTTAAATTCCCCGATTAATAATAATAATATTAACCAGATCCAGCCTGTCCCATCTTGCTGTCCTCCCCCCAGCGACGCCCTAAGCCGAGGTCCGTACCCCACAGGGGGTGCCCTTAGCGTGCAGTCGCTTAGTACTATAAGAAATTCGCCCCTGGCTGGAGGCTTTGAGTTCGCTTAAGGCAGCCACAGGAAAGTCCGGTTAAGTAGTCACGACCTCTCAAGGTCAACTACGAGATGCCATACCTAAAAAAAAAAAAAAAACGAAGAATCGTCAGTGAACCTTTGGCTGTGGCGGCGGACGGATGTCTTGATGAGTTACAGCTACAGATGTAAAATAGAAAAAGATAGCTTTGTTCTTCTATTAATTATCACAGCTTTGCGTTCAAAACGTTCTCCTGTAAAATCATGATTTTGTAGATAACATGGCCGTCGAGTAGAAAATTGTCTACTGTGTTTAGCATAGCGATTACAAATTCAAATTGTCTTCACTACCTTAGACAACTGTCAGTTGTCAGTGTGATTTTGATAGTTTGGGATAGAAAATTTTCTTCTGAAATAGTCTACATCAAAAAGGACCTATACAAAGATCGTTAGAAACGAAAGACAAAATGACAGATTGTAGAAGGATTTCTACGGTGCGATGCCAAAAATGGAGAAAAGAAATGTCACTTTGTATAGAAAGAGCTGTGTCTATTCTTCCTAGAAATAGAAAGCGTCATGCTAAGCCTGCAGGATGTCTATCTATTCTCATGTGCTAGCGTTTTAACAACTGCGCTATCCTCAATATAAGAACATGGATATATTTTTGACGACATTGCAGTTAAATGGTAGGGGACGATTTTTAGAATAATAGAAATTATAAACGTGGCAAGAGAAGATTATGTTGCTTCCATTTATTTCAAGATACTCCACTGTTATTTTTTTTTATGTTTTACAATATTTTGTATACATTACTTGTACGTGAAGACGGTGCATCTAGAATAAAATAACTATACCACAATAGGTGAAAAGAATGAAAAATTACAAACATTGTAAAAGTCCATTTTCCAAAAAAAATAAAAATAAGTCCGTGTCTGAGTAAAGTAATCACAAAATGTAAAATCAATGTCATAAAAATAATAATTTATTTAAAGTTAAAATAACAACCAGTTTGTTTTTGTCTAGACTATAGAGTCTAGACAAAAACAGTCAAAACATGCCGCCGGTCCATCTCCATACGAAAATCTAGATTTTCGTATGAAGATGGACCAGCATGTTTCCAAGCATTCATATCTTGGATACTATCCTCTCATTTGTAACATACTTGCTTTTAACGTATGCGTGTACTTTGAACATGAGTTTTAAATTTTCATCGAATTGTTTCAATCTATCGAAACTAAACTTAGAAACGCAACTTGGTTTTAAAAATAGGTACCTGTGTTAGTTGTTGTGCTTCCCTGGATGAGCGTTTATTCTAAGTTTTCCTAAATACTCCATAATCCATCCATAATCAGCCATGTTCCCACTGCTGGGACACAGGCTTCCTCTCTGTGATAGGGGGAGGAATTTGTGGTTCTAGGACATTCCGATTTCCTTACGATGTTTTCCTTCACCGTCCTAAATACTGATGACTTCAAAACGGATGCCTATTCAAAATTGTATTCTTTTATGCATATTCACTAACTGCTGAATTAGAATTTCTCTCAAATACAAAGAGTTCTTTCTCCCTTCTGAAGATACTGGAATATTGCCAAAGGCACCACATTTAGCAGTAGATTGGCGATCGCAGTACCTATAGTCTTATAAGTTCACAGGCGCTCTGTTGCTATCACGAAAACTTATAACGAATATGGTGATGATTTACTTGGGTTTATGGGTGGATTTTTGAGACGGAAACGACACAGGATATAGGAAAAGGGTTTTATTCCCGTGCACAGATTAAAACAAAAAGCACGATCATCAAGAAAATAGGCCATTATCACAATTTTTTTTTTTATGCCACCGATACGGTTTTTTATAAGGCCAGTTTATTTATCAGAAAAAGTAAGTTAGAGTAATTTCCTATGAAATGTATGGAAAAGGATTTTTGCAATTTCTGACTTTTCTAGTACCCAAACCTTAGTTGTTGCAAAAAAGGTTTGGATTCTTATAAGACACAGGATCGATTGGCATCAAAAACGTTTTTGTGAAAATGGTCCATTTTATTGCTGTGTATTTTTTTTTCAAAATCTTTGATTGGAGATAAATGTTTCTCAAGAAAAGTTTTTTTCTGTAACTACAACGATTAAGGTACTTACCCTTACTGCCCTGTCTCAAAAATCCACCCTGTATACATTTACAACTTAAAATAGGTAATTACTTATTTACGAATTCAGTTTTTTACTTGGTTTCTCATTTTATACTTTTAACTTAGTTGTCTTTTATGTGACCTACAAAGGGCATTCTATAGAAGTATGGCATTGAAGAACGTAGGCCGTGACAACTAGAAAGGTTAGACTTAAAGTAAAGTAAAATTAATCATCATCATCTGCCTACCCTTTTCCCAACTATGTTGGGGTCGGCTTCCAGTCTTACCGGATACAGCTGAATACAGTACATGGAGCGACTGCCTATCTGACCTCCACAACCCAATTACTGGGTAACACGATACCCCTTGGTAAGACTGGTTGTCACACTTTCGAGCTTCTGACGACCCGTAACGACTGTCAAAGATCTACAAATGACAGCCGGACCAACGGCTTAACGTGCTTTTCGAGGCACGGAGGGGTCTTGGTATGTAAAGATGGTCACCCATCCACGGACCAACCTCGGCAAGCGTAACTTCACCTGATCGATCGACCCGTGCGGCTGTTATTACTTAGCCACAAGCCGCCCTTGGGCCCTTAAAGTAAAGTAAAAAGTAAAAAGTTTAATGACAATAATAAAAAAAATAAAAGAACAAACCTTACACACAAATCCCAACAATCCTATGATTTGTGTCTACTAATACAAGTATAATTACGTGTGTGATTAATGTCATTATAAATACCTGTGTACAATATGCGGTTGATTGAGCTTAATTCACACTAGTGAATTCAGTTTTTTTACTTAATTTCTTAGTTTTCACTAGACCTCCATACTAGTGAAAACTGTATTACTCCAGGGCCTCAAGTTTGCTATTACAATAGTGTCAGAATGGTCTGTTATTGATTTCATAATTGCTGATTTTGACAAGTTAGGCAATCTACTAATATAATGGCGTCATTAATGAGGATCGGAACAGACCATTATGTCACTATTGTAATAGCAGACTTGAGGCCCAGGTCAGTCTTCCTCGTTCACAAACTCACATTACCGATAATTTGCATTTGACTGCTAAATAAAACATTGATTCATAAGTATGCCTATAATCCTCGTGTAGGCGATCGGCAGAGATCTCTCGCGTCCGGCCCTGGTTCAGGCCATGGTACGGAGCGAGAGGGCATGGGCAGCCGTCACCTCCTGCGAAGCAGTAATGCGCGCGAAGGAGGAGGCGGGACGGTTGAAGGAAAGGCATGTTTCGCGCCCCCTCGCCCCTAGCCGCCGCAGGAGACGCCCTGGGCGTCGGGAATCCCGGGCGGATTTCCGGCCACCGTAGGCGCGGGCTTGCGGACGGTGAGCAATGGGTAGCTCCCGTCCGGTAAGGACCAGGCCCGGGTCTACGGAGCGTTGTATTCCACGCGCGCCTCAAAGAGATGTCGTCAGCACAAAAGTAGGGGTCGACTAGGACCGATGCCTGCCGGGGTCGCGGGAAGGTACTTATGGGTCACCGAGGCCCCTGGCAACACAGGCAACAGGAAGGAATACGGGTGGGTTTTAGTCAGTAAGAGTCTGACACACCCTCCCGCTCCACCCAGAGGGGGAGAAGTTTTTATACCATATATATATATATGATTTCCCACCCTAAAAAAAAAATAAATAAAAAAGTATGGCTATAAGAATACAAATACTTAGTATTTAGTCATTTGATGATTTGATGAAAATAATAACGAAAGAAAAATAATAAGATAATAAGAAATTCAATTATGGGGTTTCCTTGCGGGTGCAAGGAAACCCCATAATTGAAAACATGGAAAAAATAGTTTTATTATTAATTCGCTGTTTGATAATGTTAAGTTGAAGATAATAATGGCAGTGATTATCACATCTTCCTAAACAGCTGACCGAAGTTCTTACACAATATGTCAAAACGAGAGGCTTTGGTTTTCAACTAACTATCTAAAACAAAACTGGAATCAATTTTCCCACTGTAAAATGAGTTCTTAACAAAACGTTTTACAAGCACTCTTACCGAAAATAGTCTCGGAATTGAGAAAAGGCGAGCATATGTCGCGGGCCATTGGCATCTTTCCACTGGTTTTGCTACTCTCCCGTCGTGGATGCGCTACCTTCGCGGCTTCGGGAAATATCGGCTATTTCGGCTGTTCCATGTACATTGCTCGTTTAGCTTTTCAACTCCGAAACCGGTTTGAAACCGATTTTGTGGTCGTCGTGACAGTGTGTTTGTCGATTTTTGGGAGCAAACGTATGTACTCGTATTTTAGTGTTTCGAAATGAAAAGGCAATATTGATTATCGATCATTCAAGGCAATATTCATTACTCAAAATTTTGATGTAAAATATCCTTAGGTACCTACATAAGTATCATTTTTTTTTATTAAAAAGGTAGGTAAATTCTTTACCATTTTAATTAATGGGCTAGGTATCTTCTTATTACAGAAAGTAAGCCTAGAAAAATGAACAAACCGGCGTCAAATTTTCTCCCATTTTCGAAATAATTGTGATGATTTTGGACAGTTAACACTGATTAATTTTATATTTATTTCTGTTTCGGTCCAAATTTTATGTATTTTCTCCGCTCTTCCACTTTATGGAAGCAGCCACAACTTTAGACAAAATTGATCATATTATTCGAAGTACTCTTACATCCATTTTAAATGTGGCATTGGACGACCGCGCCACACTACCCATTCGTTTAGGTAGGCTCGGCGTCCGCAAAATTTCTAGTGTAAGCCTACCGGCGTTCCTGTCCTCGGTCGACAACACCGAAAAGTTAACCAAATCTTAGCTTCTTCTCAGGTTGACTCTGAAGTGCCGTGTTTGACCGATGCGGTGAATACCTGGAAAATGGCTTATCCGGATACGGTTCAGCCCAAGAACCCATCTTCCCAGAGACAGTGGGATTAGCCGCTCTGCAGGTTGGTACGGAATAAACTCATTAATACGTCCACCAATACTGCTGAGCGTGCCCGCCTGCTGGCTGTGGGTGAATGGGAGTCGGGCCTTTGGCTTCAGGCGCTACCGTCACCCAACATAGGCACCATGCTGGGTGACACCACATTCCGGCTCGCTACATGTTTGCGTCTGGGCGCTCCTTGCGGGGCTCCACATCGCTGTCAATGCGGTGAAGGTGTCGACTGCCTCGGACATCATGGCCTATCCTGCAGTAAGAGTGCTGGTCGGATAGCACCGCACGCCAGCATTAACAACATTATCCGTCGGGCTCTTGTCACCACCGGGGTGCCAGCTGTTTTAGAACCCAATGGCTTGGCACGTGATGATGGGAAGAGGCTAGACGGAATGACCATAATGCCGTGGAAGTTGAGTAGGCCTTTGGTGTGGGATGCAACCTGTGTCGACACTCTCGCGCCTTCCCATCTTCCTGGCACGGCGGGCTGTGCTGGGGCGGCTGCTGCAGGAGCAGAAAACCTCAAACGGCGCAAATATAACAACCTTATTGGGAGCTAGAAGTTTGAGCCGTTAATCAATATTTACGTAACAATTTTTTAATTTAAAAGAGTGTCCGTGGAGTATCTTGCCCGTTATTCTCCATAGGAACCTACTACGCTTTGGAATGGGCAACTAGCATCATCTTTCTGACTGACCGACCCCTTGACAATTCAAAAGTGCCTGTATTTGGTTTATTTGAAATAAATGCTTTGAGTTTGAGTTCGAGTTTGAAAAGCAGCAATGTACGACAAACAAAATGAAATCTTCCCAAGTGAAAATCCGCTACATGCCACAGTACAAGTTAGGTCAAGCAGCAGCCAAATCGATTTGAAGTGCAAGCCTGGGGGCTTGATTCATGTAGCCATTGGCCAATGCTGTTTAGCTTACCTAAGAATTGTTCGAGCTACTTTTAAAAATAAACTTGGTATCCTTTGTGGCCAGACAATTTGGTTTAGTCCGTTGTCTCCTTTGTTCTTTTCAATTTCTGAATTTTTGTTTTTGTTTTGTTCTTTTGCGGAATAAGTAGGTAGCTATTTGTGTTGTTCTATGGTGAGTTGTTTGTTTAAAATTGTTTGTTCGTTATGTGACAGTTTAGTATAAGTAATCACTGGTCTTGACTGTGGTGGTCGCTCACAATGGGCCTCATTAAAAGGCTGAAAGTCACCCAAAATGCAATGGGTTGTGTGGAGTTTTCCTACGTGATCGAATCAGAAAAAAAAGAGATCCGTAGGAGAACCACGGTAAACGACATAGGCCGAAGGATTTAAATCAAATCAAAATATTTTTATTTCACATAAACCTACATGGGCACTTATGAAATGTCAGAAGCTAGGTGCATGGTTCCAATTGGTCGTTTCCTATGAAGAAGAGCCGGCAAGAAATTCCACGAATAGTCTTTTAAAATGCTTTTAAAATTACAGTGTTAATAGGTATGGGAGGACAGTGTAGGCCTGTCGAGAAGTACCAGGTACTTAACAAAAAAAAAGGTCTACAAAATATCTAGTCTATTAATAAAAAAAATCAATCAAAATATTTTTATTTCACATAAACCTACATGGGCACTTATGAAACGTCAGAAGCTAGGTGCACGGTTCCAATTGGTCGTTTCCTATGGAGAAGAGCCAGCAAGAAACTCCACGTTTACTCTTTTAAAAATAATTGGCTTTTACAATGTTTTCAAATTACAGTGTTAATAGGTATGGGAGGACAGTGTAAGCCTGTCGAGATGTATCAGGTACTTAACAAAAAAAGAAAAAAATGAAAAGGTCTACAAAATATCTAGTCTATTAAGCCTACAACGTTCTCACATTCACAAGGTACATAATAATCTATGTAAAATAATAATAAAATAATAAAAATAAAAACCTATTTAAACCAAATGAAATGTTTTCCATTACAACAAGTCAACAAGTAAATAGTTTGTTATCAAAATTGTAGGTATATAATGTCAAATAATGAAAATATTGTGTCAAAAAAGTATGTATATAAAAAATAATAATAAACATCGTAATTTGGGAGCAGTTAATAGACATTTACATAGTTATGCCGTTTATGAGGTACCAGGGAAGCCACAGATTATCAAATTATGCGGCCGAAAGGTTTCGGAGCGGTGATCGCGTACCGGAAGACGTAGCGTTGGAAGGCCTCCCACAAGGCCGTAGGAATCCGCTGGATGCGCAGATGAAAAGCACAGAACCGGTCGAAGTGGCGGTGCTTGGGGGAGGCGCATGTCCAGCAAAGGACATAGGCGTCATTGGAATCTTTCGGCTGAAATGATGATGATGATGACATTACCTTTATTTTGTTCAAAACACAAGATATTGTCGCTACGCTACATAATCCATACGTTTGCAGCAAACTTTAGTAATTATTACGATAACCCACGAAAGATTATCCACGCATTCAAATTGACGTCTACTCCTTATGGCAGTTACGGATTATTTATATATTGTGAGGGGAAAACACTGAATTTATTCTACAGACTAAGATTTTCGACAACATCGAATTCGATTGATTTCATAAAAATCATCATAATTTCGACAGCATGTCAACATATTTTTTAGCTAGTTTGACCTGTCCGTTAGTAACTTAGAAGCATGAGATAATCACCTATGCAAAGTGGACCCAAGATTTCCTTATACAAGAACAGCAAGGGATTGAGAACTGTATTTATTAAACACCGGCCCAGTGTATTTCGGACGGTAAGGACCAGGCCCGGGTCGACGGCGCGTTGTATTCCACGCGCGCCTCAAAGAGATGTCGTCAGCACAAGGGTAGGGGTCCACTAGGGCCGATGCCTGCCGGGGTCGCGGGAAGGTACCTATGGGTCACCGAGGCCCCCGCAACACAGGCAACAGGAAGGAATACGGGTGTGTTTTAGTCAGTAAGAGTCTGACACACCCTCTCGCTCCGCCCAGAGCGGGAGAAGTTATTTGATGATTACCCATCCTCAAAAAAAAAAAAGTGTATGTCGGACCATGCACAATGAAGGGTTCCGTAGTTGGGATGAATTTATCCCAAGAACAAACTCAACATTGTAGTTGAAAAACATGTTCTCCCAAACTACTACTACACATTTTTGTACTACGTACAAAAAGTTGGTCGACTATTATTCGTTAACTTGTAAAGCCTACTTAGCTGTAATAGTTTTCCTTTTAATTTCATTATATGTACTACTGCCATGATTTTTTTACATCTCCATAAACAAACATTTAGCTGGCGGGGGCGGGGGGGGGGGGGGGGGGGGCACTTATCTGTAACAAAAATTTGCAATTTAAAGCTTAATATTACGCAAACGGATCCTTGAATCGAAAAATAGTGTTCACAGACCCGCAATATTATTGAACAGCCTATCCAATGATACTACACACCATGGGATAGACGAGAAAAAAATATCATCTCCACCAAGGGAGGTAACCTAAAAAAAATGTTTCACTTTATCACTTTGTCGGCGTAATTAATATGTATGTATATATATATATACATATTAATTACGCTGACAAAGTGATAAAGTGCAACATTTTTTTTCACACAATGTGGGGATGATATTTGTTTCTCGTCTATCCCATGGTGTGTAGTATAATTGGATAGGCCGTTCAATAATATCACGGGTGTGTGAATACTATTTTTCGATTAAAGGATCCGTTTACAGCTTTCTAGCACGAAGCGTCTCTGAGCTACAGTGGGGTCAGACAGACAGACAGAGATGGACATGGCGAAACTACAAGGGTTCCTTATTTACTACGGAACCCCAAGATCTGTCGCTCGTGCAGTCTAGACGTTCTAAAGACAACCTAAAGATACAGAGTTAAAAAGAAATAAAACTGCCTTCTCATGCTAATAGCGCCTGGGTTTTGGTAATAACCATATTATTATCAACAACAAACACGTCTTTTAAAAGTACCTTTCACGTACAAACTTAAATAAATTTACCTAAGAAGCACCTGAAAAAGGCTTTACTGTGCCTATTTTTATTCCCATATCAACATGGAAATATAGCATTATGTTGTCGCAAAATACCCAAACGTTACCGCACATTACGTTTTTGGTACACAATGGAAAAAGGTTGGCATTAAGGCATAACCTAATGGTGTGAGATGGTGGGTATTAGAAAAATGTGTTCAACGCAGAAAACCGCTGAACTGAATGAATATTCAGCCACAATGTCGCGTCAATGCAGCTATATCTCACTCATACATTGAAGTATCGTGTAGGAGTGAAAAAGTAAGGTGCTGGTCAGTTAATACGTTTTATCCTGTTCAAAATCAAGCCGAGGGTCAAAATTTAACACATTTAGAAGCGAGTTACACAGAGTATAATCAATATTACACTCACATTTTGCCAGCTGTGTTTAAATCCCATTTAATAGGGGTAAACTTATTGGCCATCACAAATCCAGACTCTGAGCTGCTACTAAGAAATTCCTAATGGGAAAACCCAATAACAACCCAATATTGAGTAATGAATATTTTAATGGGTGAATGTTGGCGGTTCATTGTGGCACTTACCTACCTATTTTCCATACCTTTATTAATTTGTTGTTTTTCTTTGATCTTCGTTTTTGTAACATTGCAATATAAATGTGGAAGCTTGTTATTAGCAATTGTCAGCTGTTACTATTCTGTTACCATTTACATGTATAAGTCTGTAAGCTTTCTTTAAAATTGTAAAAATAAATAGATAGAATAAACAATGTGCCCGACCACTAGATCAGCGAAGCAGTAAATAACCACTTAATGTTATGATTTATAACCAGCTGTATGAAGCATACATAATAATTCACTCATTCCGTTCAAGTGAACGAACATATGTCAACTTGTCAACAGTCAGTCTTCATTCGGAATCTGCCAGTGTAACACCTTTAACTATTTCTATTAAAATACAGTCCACTTTAAAGTGTTATTTATGTGGTTTTATTACCAGCGTCCGCCACATAAAAATGGTCCTTCGACGAAAATAGTGTTCGCGGCAGATAATCAACTCTATATGTTGTGTGAGTGTGACTCAATTTTGTCGGCGTGGACTAGCGGAAGCGGTCATCAACAAACCCGCGTTGTCATCAGTTGTCATTCATCGCACCGCTCAACTATCGCGTCGCGTGCGAGGAGTACGGAGTCTAAACACAGCGTGCTCAGCAGACAGCGCGCCTACGCGGACGAGCGAGAAGAGTGTACGCGTGCGAACGAGAACCGCGATCAACTCGGCCGCCGGTTGGTCGGCGACGTCGAGAGTTCCAGAAACTTCTAGCAAACTCCATAGCTGCCGGAAGTTATCCGCCGATTTTCAACATCTTCATCCATTGTCCGACGCCATAATCCGCCATTTTTGTGGTGTTCTATCAAGTGAAGTGAATCACACGTCTCATTTTTTTCCGCATTGTGCAATCATTGCATTCTGTACAACTAAGTAGCATCCATATATGCGCAAAATTGCTATTATTGCAAGTTTTTATAATTTGTGTAGTTACACAAACCTTTTAAGCCATCATGGCAAACAATTTAAAACGCCTAATACTGGCCAGGGGCCAGGCAAAAGGAACGATAACCACATTATATGAAAATAACGATGAAAACTTTGGCCACTATGAATCCATATATTTATGTGCCTTAGCCGCATTCGAAGATGCCATCGAAGAAAAATCTAGCCCAGGTAAATCTCCGAAACCCGGAGCAGAGCGTGACGAGGAAGAAAAAGACGCTATGAAACGTCTCCCACCTATAAATATTTCCAAGTTTGGAGGTGAGAACAACGGGCAGCAGCACTTGAAACTGTGGCAGACAGCCAAACATCCTCAAATTGTGCAGTGAACAGCGGCCGCAGGACAGGTTTGGTAGCCACTAAGGAGGTAAACAAAAATACACAAGTATGCAAATTTTGTAAGACTAAAAATCACCAACTATATAAATGTGAAAAATTTAAACTTGCCTCGCTATCTGATCGTTTCGGCTATGTAAAGACCAATGAGTTGTGTACCCTATGCTTAAACAAACACCTGTCAAAGTGTAAATTTGCCTTTAAGTGTTCAATTTGCAAACAAAACCATAATAGTTTACTGCATAAAAATGAGCCTGAACAGGAGTTAAAGCAAGTTTCATTATCTATGAATAAATGTGTTGATGTTTTATTGCCTACTATAAAGGTAAACATAACTGACAAGTTAGGTCAACAATTTCAAGTTAGGGCTCTTTGTGACTCAGGTAGTCAGGTTTCCTTTGTGTTATCAGACCTAACAGAAAAAATTGATTGCAGGTTAGTCAATAACTATACCTATATTAAAGGAATATGTGGTCAATCCAACACAGTTCCTCATACTGCTACTTTTAACATCTCTTCTACTCTCAACACTTACAAGACTCAAATAGTATGCTGTGTAGTGCCAAACATCACTAGTGATTTACCTCAGTGTGAGATAGATACAGATAATTTAAAAATTCCTTCATACGTCAAGTTAGCTGACACAGAATTTTATAAAACTGGAAAAATAAGTATCTTATTAGGTTGTGACGCTTTCTTTAAAATCTTATTGCGTGAACAACTACCTATTATCCCTAAAGGTTTGTATTTACACAACACCCACTTTGGGTATATTGTGGCTGGAAGGGTGAAGACTAGAAGTTACTCTCCGGTAAGTAAGTGTACCAAACACATTTTAAAAAACAGTGAATGTGATAGCACCCAAAATATAGAAAAGACTTTAGAGCAGTTTTGGAAGTGTGAGCAAGTGACAGAAGTTTTCACTGAGTCGGCTTCTGAAGAAGCTCTTGCTGAAAAAATCTTTTCTGAATCTGTAATATTGAAAGACAATAAATTTCAAGTTAACTTACCTTTAAAACAAAATTTTGATCAATTAAACATGGGAGATTCTTTCATAAGAGCTTTACAACGTTTTAACAATTTAGAAAAAAGACTTCACAAAGATGCTGAACTTTTCAGAGGTTATAAAGCGTTCATTGACACTTACATTTCAATGGGTCATGCTAAATACATTGATATTCAAACATATGATTTAAAAGCTGGTCAGGTATACTTTCTACCACACCATCCAGTATTAAACGAAAATAGCAAAACTACAAAACTAAGAGTCGTTTTTGATGGCTCAATGGCTACTAATCAAGGTTTTTCTTTAAATGACATGTCGCTCAATGGGCCTTGCATCCAAAATGAGTTATTTAATATATTGATTCTCTTCAGATTACATAAATATGTGTTATTTTCTGACATTCAAAAAATGTTTAGAGAAGTTAACCTCAACCCAGCACACTGTGCTCTTCAAAATATATTGTGGAGAGATTCACCACAAAAGGAAATACAGTGTGTTCAGTTGCAAACAGTCACCTATGGACTTAAAAGCTCACCATTTTTAGCTACAAGATGTTTAAATGAGTTAGCTTTCAGATTTGCGCATACTTACCCTGAAGGTGCACACATATTATTGAATCAATGCTATGTCGATGATGTTTGTACCGGTAGTAACGACTTACAAAAATTACTTGATATGAAAAACCAATTAATTGCCATTTTAAACCTTGGTGGTTTTAAACTTCATAAATGGAGTTCAAACAGTGAGCATATATTAAGGGACATTCCCTGTGCTTTACAGATTTCAAATGAAATTGATTTATGCAAAAGTGATGATCAATATGTGAAGACCTTGGGTATCAAATATAACACACAAACGGATGTATTGAACATTTCCTGTCCACAAACTGAGTTGTTAGATGTCTACACCAAGCGTCAGACATTAAGTTTCATTAGCAAACTCTTTGATCCACTGGGTCTAGTAGGTCCAATTATTGTACTTGCAAAAATAATCATGCAACAAACATGGTTAGAGAAGGTTTCATGGGACTCACCATTGCCACTGAACTTAAATAAAAAATTTAAATGTTTTGTTGATAATTTATCAAGAACAGGTTGTATTCAAGTAAAAAGAAATATTGACACACAAAACTCAACATGTATTGAACTAATAGGGTTTGCAGATGCCTCTCAGAAGGCTTATGGTTGTTGTGTTTATTTAAGAACCATTAACAGCAATGATCAAGTAAATGTTGAGTTGTTATGCTCAAAATCAAGGGTAAATCCCATAAAATCATTAACCACACCAAGATTAGAGTTGAATAGCGCTTTGATACTAGCAAAACTATCAAAAAAGTTGTATGATCAACTAATTAAAAATAATTTTGCCATTAAGGTACATTTATATGTAGATTCTCAAATTGTTCTTGCTTGGCTTAACACAGAGCCCACAAAATTGTCTGTTTATGTTGCAAACAGAGTCAAAACTATCTGTGATCTCACACAAAATGCCTCATGGTCATATGTCAGTACCGTTGAGAATCCTGCAGACTGTTTGTCTAGGGGTATAGAACCTCACTTACTTAAAAACAACCAGTTATGGTGGCATGGGCCACAATTTTTACATAGTAAGAATTACACACATGAATCTACAAATATCAAAATTCCTAAGGAAATTCCTGAACTTAAGCTTTGTAATATTACATTGACTTCTGAATCAAATAAAGATTTCAGTTTATATTCATATTATTCGGATATTAACAAATTGAAAAGAATTATTGCCTATATTTACAGGTTTTTTAACAATTGCAAAGTAAAGAAAGAAGATAGGGTCTCCGGACATCTAAAAATAAAAGAACTTCAATTTTCACTCAAAAATATAATTAGACAAGATCAAAAACAACATTTAAGTGAGGAAATGAATTGTATCATGTCCAAGAAACCCATTAAATCCAATTTGAAATCCTTAAATCCATTTTTAGATGGAATAGGTATCCTCAGAGTAGGAGGTAGGTTACACAATGCTAACATACCATATGATCAGAAATATCCTATCATATTACCCAAAGAATCATACATTACACGTTCAATAATTAACAATGAACACAAATGTTTGTTACATGCTGGGAAGAAGTTGACCCTAGCCAGTTTATGTCAAAGGTTTTACCTAATTAATGGACTTAGAGAAGTCAAAGGAGTAATTCACAAATGTTTACTGTGTTTCAAGCTAAGAGCCAAGGCATCAGAGCAAATGATGGGATCTCTTCCTTCAGACAGGGTGAACCCCAGCCGACCTTTTGAAAAGGTAGGAATCGATTATGGCGGTCCGTTTTCAATAAAATTACACCGTATTAGGAAACCAGTAATTTTAAAAGCATACATAGCATTATTTGTTTGTTTCACAACAAAGGCCATTCATATTGAGTTGGTATCAAATTTAACAACTGAATGTTTTTTACAGGCATTAAAAAGATTCATTTATCGTCGCAATAAGCCATCTATTATTTATTGTGACAATGGTTCTACCTTCAAGGGTGCCAATAATCAGTTGCATGAGTTATACTCATTACATTTTAATCAGGTACATCAGGAGAAAATTATAAACTCAACTTCAGATCTTGGTATTGAATTCAGTTTTATTCCTTCTTATTCACCAGTATTTGGAGGCCTATGGGAAGCAGGAATTAAGAGTGCTAAATATCACTTAAAAAGAGTTGTAGGCAAACAGATACTAACCTATGAAGAGTTGAATACTGTGATAATTCAAATAGAAGGGTTATTGAACTCCAGGCCTTTACTTTCTTTGCCAAGTATTGACCCAAATGACATGTCTTATTTAACTCCTGCTCATTTTTTGACAGGTGCTTCTATTACATCATTCCCTGAACCTGATGTAACAAATGTGCCCACAAACCGTTTGTCATTTTGGCAGCAATGTACTCACATGGCTCAATCCTTTTGGAAAACTTGGTCAAAACAATATTTGACTCAGTTACAAAATAGGCCAAAATGGCACAATAGTGTACCAAATATTGAAAAAGGGGTATTGGTGCTACTCAGAGTTGATAACACCTCTCCATTAACATGGCCAGTGGCCAGAGTAGAACAGACTTTCCCTGGATCAGATGGCAAGGTCAGGGCATTATCTGTAAGAACTAATAGTGGTAAAATCATGCGTACTAGTGTTATGAAAGTTTGTGTACTTCCTATTTATGAATAAATTATACTTAATAATTTACCTCTGTGTGGCTGCTGGACATGTCATGTGAACTTGTTCATTTACTAGGCTAAATACGTAGGGTATAAATATCGTTAGTTAAGCCAACTTTCTGTTAAAAAAAATCACTTAAATTAATAATCATAGTTGAACTTAAACATGATGTAAACAGATATAGCATACTCAATAGATTCATAATTATACTTTAAGAAGGTAAAATGTAATATAAATATGTGCACATCTATTTTGTAATAGACACATACCAACCTATTTAAAATGCATAGTACATAGGTACTTAAATGAACGTAACATTAATGTATGTTATGTATGTATAAGTACAATAGGTTTTATAATCACAACAATTTAGTAAGTAGTTTTCCAGTTATTGATTAATTAAATTTACTTTGTTAGATTATTCCTTAGTAATTCTGTACATAACAATTTAAAGGATTTCAAAAGAATTGAAGCATCCAGTAAGTAGGTACCTAAATAGTTAAGCATTTTTGTTTATATTATAAAATAGTAAATAAGTAGTACCCAAGTTTAAACAGTTTATTTATACTTGTGAAAAGGACACAAATGTTCCTATTTGTCTAATATTCAGTAAATTTAAGATTAAGTTACATTTTGGTTTGTATTCAAACTATAGCCTTTTGGTTTCTTTGTCGGCGTTGCCATTTATGTATGAAGCATACATAATAATTCACTCATTCCGTTCAAGTGAACGAACATATGTCAACAGTCAGTCTTCATTCGGAATCTGCCAGTGTAACACCTTTAACTATTTCTATTAAAATACAGTCCACTTTAAAGTGTTATTTATGTGAACAAGAAAAGCATCTTTAGGTTTATTCTGAGAGCATAGTGACGTCGTATAACATTAATCGGGTCCTATCAATCATTGTGCTGAATGCTGGAGCCCCGATGCATCAATATTGAGCTGATAGGGCCGCCATAATGAAAACGGAGTGCAATTTCGACCGTTCGAGTTCGAATTTAACCGTTTTAACTATTCTGTACAGACAAAGAGGCTTTATGGACTTCTGTGTGCCATTTTCCATTACTGGACATTTGAGCATTTCCTAGGAATATCAAAGTATTGTTTTCTGCCTGCGCTGGCCAAACCAATCTGTGCTTTGAACGAACTTCGATGTAGCTCCCAACAATAGAGCAAGCAAGACAGAGCATAAACACAAAGACGAGATAGCTGGACTTTTGTCTTGCCTCTAATATAAAATAGGTTATTTAAAAAACTTGTCTACTCGCTGGCGATAATATCCAACTGGTATTGAACATAAGTGAACCCTAGTGACTCAATAAGTGACGACGGATGGAACTTCGTAAATAGAAATGTAAGTGGAATTATAAATAATCTCATTGGAGATGCAATAAATAAAACTATCTATCACTGTGTACTTTTCCATGGTAGTGACGTATTTGTCAAGTCATCTATTACAATTTTCAGTACTTACTTACTCAGCAAAAAAGGGGTTTACCTATTAAAATACCCATACTTGAGAGTTTGTTGTTTGTTATGATATTTTTAGGGTTCCGTAGTAAACAAGGAACCCTTATAGGTTCACCATGTTCGTCTGTCTGTCTGTCTCCGATGTAGCTCAGAGACGCTTGGTACTAGAAAGCTGTAATTTGGCCACAGGTATACAAATTTATCACGTCGACAAATTGCTAAAATAAAATCTTCAAAACGCATTTTTTTTAGGGTACCTCCCTTGCACGTAATGTGGGGATAATATGATTTTTTCTCGTCTATCCCATGGTGTGGGGTATCGTTGGATAGGCCGTTCAAAAATATTACGAGTCTGTGAACACCACTTTTCGATTCAAAGATCCATTTGCATAATATTAATTAAAGTGCTCATTTTTGTTAGAGGCGAGTGTTTGTTTGTTTTTTTTTATTTCTCAATCCCTGCCAACGAAATGGTTGTTTATGGAGATGTGCAAAAATTATAATGAAATAAAATTAAAACGAATACTATCACAGCTAAGTAGTTAGCTGTGATAGTTTTCCTTTTAATTGCATTTTTTATGTACTACTTCCATAATTTTTTGCACATCTCCATATACAAACATTTCGTTTTCATTTCGCATAACGAGTAATAGTCGACCAACTTAAATTTGCAGTTGGAGAATTGACCGTGGCATATATCGATGTATGGGAGAACATGTTTTACAACTACAATGTTAAGGTTAATTTTTGGGATAAATTCTTTCCAACTTCCCAACTACGGAACGCTTCATTGTGCGTGGTCCGACACGCACTTCGCCGGTTTTTTTTTTTTATGAAATAATAATAAAATAAGTTATCCTACTGAACTTCGTAAAATTAAAATTCATAAAGTTTTACCTCCAAAAACGCTGTATTCGAGCTTTTGTTTGTCTGCAACTTTTTAAAACGTCAAAGCGTTTGCTTTATGCTTTCTATTTTTTTAATTTTATCTTTGTACACAAGTAAAGGTAACCTTATAAGGACGGGCTAAATGCGTTAGGCATTTTCTATCAGTCTACTTTAGGATGATTCAGAGACAAAATATGGCAAGTGCAACCGTGCAACATGATAGTTAGTAACCTTGAAATGAGCTTGAGGTTGAGTTGAGCTCCTTAGGAGGCTGACAACACCTAAAGCGCGCTCACTGTCGGGCTGCATAGAAAAGAAAGAGAAGCGCAATGACACAACGCTTGTAATTTATTGCAAATTGTGAAGCAATTGTCTATTTATAAAAAAACTATTGATTGGATAAAAAAATAAAACACTATTATGCTAATATGTTGCTTGTAGAATAATCAGACGAAAAATCGGAATATGTCCATGTAAGGTTTTTAATCGTTAAAAGAAATTTTTAGAGGTATCTTCATGATTTTTTTCTATCGTATCAAATTAGTGGTATTATATTTTCAATACACTATTTACCTAGCATTTATCCTGAAGAATATCATATATTTTTCTGATTATGTTTACTGTAGTGGATCACATACTTTTAGGCATTATAAAACTTAAAAAAATTGCTTTTAGGTCCTGTAGTCCCCTTAAGTTCTGAGTTGAGCTGCACGATTACTGGCAAATACGTGCACTAACTGGACAGGTCCACTAAATCTGTGTGGTTCTTTTCTCAAAAGGCCATTTCAGACACCAATCTACATGGCCTTCATATGATCTGACCAAGATTATGTCTGGACTTTAACAGAGACTGTGACCTCTAAGTTTCTTGCCGCTGTTAGTCCGTAGTTGGGTGAACATATTTAGATAACAAGACTCCTCCGTGCCTCGGAAAGCACGTTAAGCCGTTGGTCCCGGCTGTCATTTGTAGATCTTTGACAGATGTTACGGGTCGTCAGAAGCCCGAAAGTCTGACAACCAGTCTTACCAAGGGGTATCGTATTACCCAGTAACTGGGTCGTAGAGGTCAGATAGGCAGTCGCTCCATGTAAAATACTGGTATTCAGCTGCATCCGGGTAGATGGGAAGCCGACCCTAACGTAATTGGGAAAAGGCTAGGCCGATGATTCTATTCTATTCTAACTCTAATTTATTCTCAAAGAAGCTCGTAATATTTATACCTATCCAAAACCAGCCGTCTGTTGTAATAAAGCCTTCCAGCCATAATTGCATCGCTTGGCATCCGGCCTGGTGACCACGGAATGATGTTATTAGCGCATAGGTTTAACTCTTGCCTAGCGTTTGGCTTGCTTTTTGGCGACTGTTTGATCCTAAATTATCTTGTTTTCATTACTGGTTTTAAGGGGAATTCATTTGAACTTCTCGCATACAATAAGGGCGCATAAAAAGGCATAATACGGTTATATGGAATGCAGAAGGGTTTGAGTTACAGATCAGGGTTGTTGCTGATGCATATTTTTTCACATCAGCAGATGCTGATGCTGATTTTAATTATTTTCTTAAAAAAACAGTGACCATTATGAATTTATACGTAAAAGTTGCACAGTTTTCCTTGGTATTGCACACTTGGTGTTGCACAGTTTTCCTTGATTCACTAATTTAAAATACGACCATATTCCACTTTTCAACGGAGCCGGCATTATTTTTATCACTCAATAGTTTACAAAAAGAACATTAACTTTCACACGCAATGACGTACGAGTATTATAACGTAATGAGACAAGTTTGCGTTTGTTTACAATCGCAATCAGAACGGTCGACCTCTGAATTGGTCAAAACTCGCAAGCGAACACAACACGTGCTTTAAGCACCGCCCCCTCTGCGGTCATGTCACGACTCGAACTTCAACATTAATAATCAGCATCGATCAATACGGATACTGATGTTGAAAATGATGCTGACGGATGCTGATGCTGATGCTGATGTTCGTAACAACCCTGGTACAGATACAGGTCCAGAAACCAACATAACATGTAGAGTAATCATTCTGACACACCTACACACCTACAAACACAATGTTGTAAGTACTCACTCATCTTGATCATTACTGGAGGGATCGCATTCAGACGAATATATGGGATTATAAGGAAGTGGACACCAAAAGAGTGAAAAATGAAAATTATAACTTTAAAGAGACTGCCTCGTTGGTCTAGTGGTCGCAAGCGCTACTGCTGAGAGCACGAAGTCCGGGGCTCGAATCGGGCAAAGTGTTATTTAGTTTTTACACCAGGACTTTTTCAGTAGCAGCCTGGAGTCTGGATTTGTGTACGGTTGCTAATTGCCGGAATGTAAAACGTGGGTGTACTACAGGTGCAGCTCTGCCTAACCCTTCGGGGATTATAGGCGTGGTATTTTGTTATTATGTTATTTTGTCAAAGAGTGTAACATTATCACGCAGAAAACAACATCCCAATTTTCTTACTAAAACTTAAAACAATTATAAATAAAAGCTGGCGGCTTTCTCGCGCAACGCATCAGCATTGCAATTCAGCGAGGAAATGCCGCCAGCATCCTCGGTACAATGCCCCGAGGGCCTTTTTAGGCTTAATTTAGTTTTAATTTAATTTAGTTAATGTTAATAATCATCTTGTAATTTGGTTACGTAAATAAATAAATTTAAAATTAATATTATAAATGCGAAAGTGAGTTTGTTTGTTTGTTACGCTTTCACGCTAAAACGGCACATGGGTAGACTATGACCTGGGACATAGGATACTTTGTATTCGCGGGAAGGTACTTATGGGTCACTGAGGCCCCCGCAACACAGGCAACAGGAAGGAATACGGGTGGGTTTTAGTCAGTAAGAGTCTGACACACCCTCCCGCTCCGCCCAGAGCGGGAGAAGTTATTTGATGATTTCCCACCCTCGAAAAAAAAAAAAGATACTTTGTATCCCGATAGTCCGTTTCTGTGGGATAATTTCCGACGTCAACGTGGGCGAAGCTGTGGGCAAAAACTAATAATTTAAAACCAAACACAATTCAAATCTTATCAGCGGTCGTTGATAAGATTTGAATTGTGTTTGGTTAATAATCATCTTGTAATTTGGTTATATAAATAAATAAATTTAAAATTAATATTATAAATGCGTGTTATGCGCCGGCCTTATACCTATATCGCTGACGGCGCATCAACGGTGGAAACGTACCATCATGACCCACATACAAAGAATTGGCAAACTGACGGAAACGCTGACGGTGCGGCACGTGTAAGCGACGCGCGGCGCGGTGGCCTACGTGACCATCAAGCTCGTTCATTCCGATTCCTACTTCGAATCTGAACACTAGATTTTCGTTCTAATTTTAAGTAAAGTTTGTAATACTTATTTTAATTAAAGCATTATAATAAATTTCGGTTTTTTTTGAGTCCTCCGACAGCGTTCGACATAATTGGCGCAGTCGGTAGGATACTCGCGGGCCGGTTCGCGATATAGATTCCCGAATATTGAAATTAGGCGAGCCGCCCGGGTGGCCTTAGGCACCTCTAACGAGTATCCCGAATCGTCGAAGAGCTGCGGAGATCCAGACATTGATACTGCTCAGGAGAAGCCGAGATGTACAAGTAAGTGCACGAGAATCTTTCTAGTGTCGCTTTCCCTTACCCTTAACCCTTGATACTTTATTTCAAGATTTTTTACCCTAGGAATTTAGGGACCCGCGAGACTGTTTCTTATAGGCAGTCGAGACGGGAAGATTTAGTGGATAGTAATAGGAACATAGATATAAACATAGATAGTATAATGGCACACGACCCCGATGGCATTTTGAAGGCCATTCGCCTGGTCCCGGAATTTGATGGGAACCCCCATATCTTAACTCGATTTATTAGAATTTGCGATAAGTTAGTGGATGCGTATATACGTGAAGGTCCTGAGCATGACTTAAACAATTTATCCTTGATTAGTGGCATATTAAATAAAGTAACAGGCAATGCTGCTCGAACTGTTAACTCTAACGGTATCCCCGAGAACTGGAATGGCATCAGAAGCGTGTTAATAAATAACTTTGCTGATCGTAGGGATGAAACCACCCTCTATAATGACCTCTCGTTGCAGACACAGGGTAATGATACGCCGCAAGAACTTTATGATAGGTGCCAAACCTTATTTAGCACTATCATGACATATATTACACTTCATGAAACGTTGACTACGACTATTAACGCTAAGCGCGATTTGTATAAAAAGTTAACAATGCAGGCCTTTGTGCGCGGGCTCAAGGAACCTTTAGGTTCGCGCATACGATGCATGCGACCAGATTCTATTGAGACAGCATTAGAGTACGTACAAGGGGAATTGAATGTAATGTATCTGCAACAGAGAAACGACAGTTTACCTAAACTCACTAACACTCATCCCAAGTCTGCAACCCAGCCTAACCAGTCACCCATGCATGCAGGCTTCCACAGTCCACGCAATAATAACGCTATGCCCGTACCTAACCCGGTCATGCCCGCTTATATGCAACCACGCATGATGCAACCACAGCCACCAAATAACTATAGATTTAATGCAGGTTTTAATACTTTTAATGCACCCTATAATCAGCCCCGTATGCCTTCGCATACGCAACGAATGTTTGGCGCCCCACCTCCAAACTACAATCCGCGAGGTAACACGTTCGGTATGGCTCCAAGACCCCCATCACAAAATCAAGGGGCCAAGCCCATGAGTGGTGTGAGCAATTTCGTTGCTAAGCCACTACCTCCTACTCGTAGTAATTGGGATTGGTCTAGGCAAGGCAATCCGCCACCCATTAATTACTTCAGAACGCGCGATGTAAATGTCAACGAATGTTCAAGTTTCGAAGACTTCTCCTACCCTGAGTATTATGGGTATGAGCAGGAGCCTAACTACTACGAAAATTATTATCCTATGGATTACTACGGCAATTATCCATGCGTATACGATGGCATTCCGCAGACTGAGGTGTCGACTGACATGACAAATGACGGTAGCACTCAAGTAAGAGAACAGCCCCAGCCTTTCACCAGCGAGGAGGATTTTCAGGGGGCCACGAAATCAAAAAGATTAAAATAGAATTAAACCTTCAAACACAGCGACAGTTACCATACGTTCATATTGCTAACCCTAACCTAAACCTATTAATAGACACCGGCGCTAATCAATCCTTCATAAGCCCGGATGCTGTGGAGAGATATTTTGCACATTTACCATTGAACCATGATCCATTCGAGGTCACGAACGTACATGCAACAAGTAGACATAGTCACTCCATTAATATACCATGCTTCTCCGAATTCAGTGATCCAGAGCCTGTAAAACTATTTGTGTATAAATTTCATAATCATTTTGATGGTCTTATAGGATTCGACCTACTTGCAAAATGGCATGCTAAATTGGACCTTAAAGAATTGACGTTGACCACGAAATCCGCAGTAAATCGTATTAAAATATACAACTCCAGCAACTTAAATTTGTATGAAAATATCATCCCGGCACACAGCAAAAAACTACTAAGATTACCAATTAACGCACAGGACGGACAAGTTTTAGTTAACGAACAGATAATTTGTAACTGTATTATTCATGAATGCCTAACAACTGTTTTAAGTAACCGTGGTATAGTAGAAGTTGAGAACCCAACTCCTAATGATATGATATTCTCATTAGACCATCCGGCACAGGCATCAGTGTTTAATATTGAGTACACTCATTCGACACAATCTTCGCCCCGTGTAAAGGAAATTATATCAAAGTTGCGCACTGATCATTTAAATTTAGAAGAGAAGGCCAATCTGGAATCACTGTGCGCTAAATATGCTAACATTTTTTATATCGAAGGGGAACCATTAGCTTTCACCAATAAAGTAAAGCATTGCATTAGAACTACCGATGAAAACCCCGTATATACCAAAAGTTACAGATACCCATTTATTCATAGGGAAGAAGTTACTAGCCAAATATCAAACATGTTAGAACAAGGGATAATTAGGCCATCGGAATCAGCATGGAGCTCACCCATTTGGGTAGTACCAAAAAAAGTTGACGCTTCAGGAAAGCAAAAGTGGCGTCTCGTCATCGACTTCCGTAAACTAAACGAGAAGACGATCGACGACAAGTACCCAATACCGAATATTAATGACGTACTCGATAAATTAGGAAAATGCCAATATTTTACAACCCTTGATTTGGCTTCAGGATTTTTCCAAGTTGAAATGCACCCCAACGACATTCCCAAGACCGCTTTCAATGTAGAACATGGGCATTTCGAATTCTTACGAATGCCCATGGGACTTAAGAATGCACCCTCTACGTTCCAGCGTGTAATGGACAATGTCCTCAGAGGACTCCAGAATGTTATCTGTCTTGTATACTTAGACGATATTATCGTATTCAGCACGTCATTACAGGAGCATATGGATAACCTAGAGAAAGTCTTCCAAAGGCTGAGTGAATCCAACTTCAAAATTCAGCTAGATAAATCGGAATTTTTAAAATTGGAAACCGCCTACCTTGGTCACGTAATAAGCAGTGAAGGCATCAAACCTAACCCCGATAAGATAGCAGCCGTAGAAAAATATCCCCTACCGGAAACCCCTAAACAGATAAAGCAATTTTTAGGACTTTTAGGATATTACAGGAAGTTTATTCCCGACTTCGCCCGGATTACAAAACCCCTAACACAGTGTCTAAAGAAAGGGAAAAAAATTACATTTGACCCCGACTACATTAACAGCTTTGAGAAATGCAAGACGTTACTGACTAATGACCCTATCCTGAGGTACCCTGATTTCACAAAAGAATTCGTACTGACGACTGATGCCTCCAACTATGCAATAGGCGCGGTGCTATCACAAGGACCCATAGGATCAGATAGACCCGTATCGTACGCCTCACGTACTCTCAATGAAAGCGAAATTAACTACAGTACGATAGAGAAGGAACTATTAGCGATTGTCTGGGCCACTAAATACTTTCGGCCATATCTTTTTGGGCGTAAATTCAAAATCGTGACGGATCATAAACCACTACAGTGGGTTATGAACATTAAAGAACCAAACTCAAGGTTAACTCGATGGCGGCTAAAATTAAGCGAGTACGATTTTACAGTCGTTTATAAAAAGGGCAAAAACAACACTAATGCCGACGCCCTATCCCGCATCGAGCTAAACAATGAGGAGACTAACTCGATGATAGCCAATCCGACTGTCAAACCCCCAACCTTAGATAACTCAAATACCCTCACCGCACATACCGACAATGAAAACCCTATACTAGAAATACCTATCACTGACGATCCACTCAACAAATTTCATCGTCAATTATGTTTGACCATTGTAGGGGACATTAAAAGACGACCGACAGTGACTAAACCCTTCGACACTCACCTCCGAACATCTGTGCAGCTATCCGAGTCAAACCTAGAGGAAGATCTAGTTAATGCAATAAAAGAATATGTTAACCCTAAAATTAAAACAGCCCTCCTAATAAATCCGCCTTTAAGCATGTACAAAATTGTGCCCATTTTACAGGAAAAATTCAGGAATTCAGCCATGAATCTAGTAATAGCCAAAACGGAAATTGAAAATGTCAAGGAGTACCTTAGACAACAAGAAATTATCCGTCATTACCACAATGGGAAAACCAACCATCGTGGTATTAACGAGTGTTACTTGGCTTTATCACGTAGGTATTACTGGCCAAAAATGAGGGAACATATTTCTAAATATATCAATGACTGTACCATATGTGGACAGGCAAAATACGATAGGAACCCTGTCAGACCGATGTTCAATATAGTTCCACCAGCCACAAAACCGTTCGAAATTGTCCATATGGACTTATTTACAGCACAAAATGAAAAGTATGTAACTTTTATAGATGTATTTTCTAAGTACGGACAGGCATATAACCTTAAAGATGGTACCGCACTAAGCGTTATACAAGCACTACTAACATTCAGCACTCATCACGGCTTGCCACTCACCATTATAACCGATCAGGGTACAGAATTCACAAACCAAATGTTTTCGGAGTTCTGTAAAACACATAAAATAACTCATCATAAAACATTGGCTCATGCGCCGAATGATAACGGCAACATCGAGAGATTCCACCTAACCTTGCTAGAACATTTGCGCATCCTAAAACTACAGCATCGGGACGAATCTGTCATTAACCTAATGCCATATGCTTTGATAGGGTATAACAGCTCAGTCCACAGTTTCACGAAATGTAGGCCATACGATATTATTTTAGGACATACAGATCCAAGAGATCCATTAGATATTGACCTAACAGAACATCTGCTACAGCAATACACAAATTCACATAGGGAACAAATGAAGAAAGTCTACGAGCTAATTAATGAAACATCTCTCTCTAATAGAACTGCAATAATGGATAATAGGAACAAAGGTCGTGAATCAGATGTAGAATATCAGCCACAACAGCAGATATTCGTCACAAACCCAAGTGCTAGCCGTCAAAAGCTCGCACCGAGATACACTCAGGATACGGTTCTGGCAGATCTCCCAATTCACATATACACCTCTAAGAAACGTGGTCCAATAGCAAAATCGAGACTTAAACGAGTCCCTAACAGTGCCAAATTGTTACAGGATTCCACTACTGATGTTGGTCCTGCACCTGATACAGGCGCAGGAGATAAAACTTGAGGGACTCAACGATGGACCAGGGATTCTACCTTTTAAATTAGGACCTATGAGACTTACAACTCATTACCATACATTTTTACAATACATTGAACTTAAAGATATAAATAATAAAATTAGCTCCGTACGAACACAACTAATCGAAATCAAAGACACCCTAGATAACTATACTTATGCCCTGTACGAGTTACAGATTGATCATTTAACAAGTAAATTAAACAAGGCTTCGCTTCAACTAAGTAGCTTAGAGCCTAACCGCCCCAAAAGAGGTCTTATGGACGGTCTAGGATCCGTAGTAAAAAGCATAACAGGAAATCTGGACTATACGGATGCCATGAGGTACAATGATGCCATTAAAATTCTCAAGGATAATCAGGATAAAGTAATTGCTGAACAAAACCATCATATCAGTCTCAGCAAAGACTGGATGGGCCACCATACCGAAATTATAACCAAAATTGTTGAAAATCAGTCCCGAATTAACAACACTCTGCATGACTTACTGGACAAACAAAAGTATGCTCAATACAGTCTATTAAAATTTGCGAAGTTCGCGCAAATCCTAGGTATAGTTAGCGATAATGTAGATAAGTTACTAGATGAGTTACATAGAATTGAAGATGCAATAGCCTTCAGTCGTGCTGGAAGCACGCACCATTCTATGATAAAGTTAGAGACAATGACTAGTATGTTAGGAAAACTTAGTAGTATTTACGATAAGGACCAGCTGTTAGATCTGGAAGCTAGGGAATATTATAACGTCATAAAGCCAGGATCATTTTATAACGGTCAACATATTATCATAGCATTTCAATTCCCTATCCTATCTCCCTTTAAATATACTCTATATAGACTAGCTATAGTACCGAACGAAAGAAAGCAGATCATAGTTCCCCCTTACCCCTTTATAGCTATCACTAGAAACTTTCACGTGTACATAGAGGCTGAATGCCCGAAGTTAACCGAGCAGTACTTATGCGAAGAAAAACTCAATCATCAGTTAAGATCGCAACCAGATTGTATACAACGTATAATAGATGGCAAAACGACGGATGACTCCTGCGTGAAGACAACCATTTCACTCTCAAGACAAGCCATGGATAAGCTGGACGACCGCCACTACGTAGTCGTCTTCCCAAAACCTACGAAACTGCAACTCACCTGTGAACGAGATGAATTTAACACATTAACCGGCAGCTTCCTGGTTACCATCCCACGTAACTGTCTGCTACGAACACATGAATTCACCATAGTTAACATCAATGATCGAGTGAATGGTCAGCCAGTGAAGATAACCGAAATTACTACAAAATTGTATGAAGATCACGTACCTCAACGCCCGCTCCAGATAAACTCTATCAACCTAAGAAACCTACATAACTTACAAGATGAGATTAATCTTCAAACACCTGTGCAACTGGAAAGTCTGGAGACGCCATCACTCTACCATACAACCATACCATTCTACGTAATCTTATTTGGTGCACTTTTACTAACTACCATCATAGTATTGCGTCACCGCTGCAACGCCTGGAGACTCAAGCCACCTGCAGAGCAATCATTACCCAACGTTGCTGCTGCAAATCAAGATCATCCTTATGAAGTTCCAGAACCATCTCAACGCCAAGGAAAAACTCAGATGCCAGCAACATTTTCACTAAACGTCTTAAAATAGTTGCTGAGCTACGGGGGGAGGTGTTATGCGCCGGCCTTATACCTATATCGCTGACGGCGCATCAACGGTGGAAACGTACCATCATGACCCACATACAAAGAATTGGCAAACTGACGGAAACGCTGACGGTGCGGCACGTGTAAGCGACGCGCGGCGCGGTGGCCTACGTGACCATCAAGCTCGTTCATTCCGATTCCTACTTCGAATCTGAACACTAGATTTTCGTTCTAATTTTAAGTAAAGTTTGTAATACTTATTTTAATTAAAGCATTATAATAAATTTCGGTTTTTTTTGAGTCCTCCGACAGCGTTCGACATAATTTGCGAAAGTGAGTTTGTTTGTTTGTTACGCTTTCACGCTAAAACGGCACATGGGTAGACTATGACCTGGGACATAGGATACTTTGTATCCCGATAGTCCGTTTCTGTGGGATAATTTCCGACGACAACGTGGGCGAAGCTGTGGGCAAAAACGAATAATTTAAAACCAAACACAATTCAAATCTTATCAGAGACCTGTCACGTAGGTACATATTTCATCCTCGCATCTTCAACTCCCAGCCTTACCGATAAAATCTGAACCGTATTCAGAAAAAATCCCGTCTAACTTGAGCCCATGTGTGCGAATGATAAAAATATCACTTCTTGTTTAACGTAACTGTATTCGCAATATGCTCCCGGGCTATATTGCTTTTTACTCGTCCCTTTCCATCCTTTTCCATTGTATGGAACTGTCGTGGTGTCTCAAGAAAGGAATAAACCCTGATTTCGATTCTGAAAGTGTTTTTTCATTGTTCAGGATTTGGGCGGACGGTGTCTTTGAATGGCATCGTTAGTAGTCTCTTTCTGTAAGTCCTATTACTTTTTTACGGATTGTTTCTGTCGTTGCGTGTTCTTTTAGTCTACTTATTACAAAACATTATCACTGAAACCATAAAAAAATAAGATCAAAAACTAAAACCCAACTACTGTAAAAACACGCTCCAAAAAGTTTGAAACAAGAAAATATTTTCATCTGAAATTGTTATGTACAAACTATTCAATATTTATCGTCTATTAAATAAACAAGTTACACGTAAAATATTTTGATGTATTTAATAGATATTCAAAGTGATATTCAGAGGATAGCCGTGGTCGTATGCCACCTACCCTGACAAAACAATACATTCTAACAGTAGTAAGCGATCATAAGCTTTTTAGTTAATTACTTTATTTCCTCTAGTGGGCGCCATATTCAATTCAATGTGTTGTACGGTGACGACACATAGCCTATAAATAGTGAAGAATCAAGACGCTTTCAGCGATACCTCATTTGTCAAATTATGATAAGGAGTTTAGAATTTATGACGGAACAGATGAACGTACTTACATACATACCGGTCAAAATCATAACCCACTTTTTTGCTTCGCCGTGTAATAACAAAAAGTTTGGAAGTCATAGCTTTAGCTAATAAGCCATAACTACAAGCAAAAAAAAACATCCAATCTTCTACCCAACTTGTTTACCTACCCCAGAAAAATGAAAAACAAACAAACAACATACTATCAACAATAACATTTTTAATTCAGAATTTATCGAGCAAAGCATTTCATTAATTACTGCTACTGCTCACTTTTATGGCGGACAAACAACCACAGAATAGATAAGTACAGAAGGTCAGCTCCATACAACTAAGGAAAACGCATGTACACATAGACAGGGCTCACGTACAGCGAGTGCAAGTGCACTCGCGACTGGCATTTGTTAGAGCTCGCTATACGTACGCGTCTATGTGTGCGTGCGCCGGTTTTCGCTCGTTGAACGGAGCTGGCCTTCTGAATGTATCTATTTTGTGAAATAACTGTCAACTGTTTGCAGAGGGGATACTTTTTAAATAAAGATGTCGTCGTATTTGTGTCGTGGCAATGATAATAATTAAGTGGAAACACTCTCTGTTCTTCTGAAGTCGTGTTTGTGGCTTCTGTGGGATTATTGTGGTGCTAAGACACTTGTTATTGCAGTTTCTATTCATCCCTAGATTGTTTTACAAGGATCATTGACTGTGTTTATAACTTGTTTTTAAATAGTTTAGTTTCTTGTTGGGTTTTTCTACTGGATTTGACTCTTTACTCGGATATCACACTGGCCGCTATTTTTACCCACTAAGTACAACTCTGCCTACACCCCTTGGAAATACAAGCGTGATATTGTGTAATGTTACCTGGTTACTCCTTTTAATTCTTATCAAATCAAATGATAAGTTATTTATTCAAACTAGGCTGAGAATCAGCACTTTTCGAATGTCAAAATTACATAAGACAGTCCCCAAAACGCCCTCCCGTCACCACTTCCTAGTGCTTTAGCTGGGAAGAAGAATTGGCGCAACAAACTCCCCAGCAGCACTGCTGTCTGTTCAATTATTAACCTGTTTTATTATTACAAAATAATTGATGATAATTCTATACAATATTATTAAAAATAATTCACACTACACGCAACACAAAACATTAAATTGTTAGCTCTAATATGTCAGCTAGCACACCACCATACCAACAAAAAAAAACATTTAAAACTATACTCAAGCAGAAATAAAAACGTAAACAGAAATTAATACATTAATAAAAGCCTCCAGGCGTTCCCACATACATACAGCTATAGCTGTAATTCAGTCACAAATGATAGACTAGGACCATCGAAGCAAGACGACCAGTCACCACAAGCAGCACCCGTTCACGAACATAACGCAAAGATCAGCGATTACCAAAATTCTACATTGCTCCTACATAATGTCTCCTCACCTCACAACGTTTCGTAGCCGCCATAATTTACGGTGGTAGTGATCAATCAATATTAGTGGTTGCCAGTCTTGGCTCCGTGTTTTCGAGGCATGTTGACAGTAATTGATATACTCACACCACATTGAGCTGTTATTGTTTTTGTTTACTTTCTTTTGTTTGCAGTTCACTGCCGCCTATGAACATTAAAAATCTGTTACACCATACGCAATAATCCAAGCGCGTTAAATTGGTATCCCATATAAAACTATCATTTCTCATGTCCCAGGTACATATGAGACGTAACTTGGCTTTACAAAGAATCAAAAATATGAATAACAAATACCTTGTTAGCTTTTTGTATTTCTTAGGTACTTTCTCTCCAGTCAATATATTATACACAAATCAGGTTTATCTTAAGTTAACACCGCAGATCAACAAAACTTTGAACAAAGCTAAGCAAAAATCGTTTGACTTCGAACTGACTTGTTTTGCAAGTACCTATATTCTCGCAATTTAAATTTGTAATTAGCTTCGCATGGTAAAGGAAAACATCCAGGGCAAACTCTTTGTTAATAATACAGTGTCGGGCCAGTTACAGTAACGCCATCTGTTGCCATGGTTATGAACTTTAAGCACCCGTAGCGCGAACGTAATTATGTTTGTCTAAATTAATTATTGTTTTGGAAGAGTAGTTGGTTTCCGATGTGTAACATCCCCTCGTTTTGTGTGGGAGTGATTTCGTGTGTCTACACACTTCCGTCCCTTTTCATGAAATCGCTTCCTGTCTAGGAAACGAAAGTTTGAGCATGGAATAAGTGTACTCATGGAATTAGTAAGTACTATTAATATAGATTATAAGTAGAGGGGATCGAATTTCCACCAGTGGGCGACCACTAGTAATGAATAATTATTTCAGTATTTAGCTTTCTTAATTCTGAGATTAATTTCTGTCGCTGCTCAGTTGCTTATTACCAAGGTGAAATGTCAGATGTTACACATCGTTTTTTGGGTATTGGATTTTTCCTTCAGTGTTTTACTTGTGAAGATCATCATTTTTGAAAAGTTACAGATACATGTAACTCAGTACACTTTAATAAGTTTTTAGACTGTTTGTACCGTTTGGTATAAAATATTTAAATTAAAAAATATATTTTTGGCTTCATGCTGGCGAAATGTGAGTGTACTAAACCTCTCTGCCTACCACTTCGGGGAATATAGGCGGGGAATATAGGCACATTTATAACTTCTGTGGAACCGTAGGCACAACTCGTGATATTTTCCCAGAATATCCTAGCTTTTAGGTCTAGCCACAAATTGTTGCCCGTATTGTCGTTAGTTCTCACCTCAGATCACAGAAAGAAAATAGATGTGCCAAAGCCGCGATGCATTTTTTTTTCTTTACATGTTTAGTGGAGCGACACACCTTTTACGATGATTCCGCGACGGAAATTGAGCGTGCTTTTGTTTACCAAATACTAAACTAAAATCTAAAACTTACCAATCGACGATGTAGATGCTAGTGCTGCTACCCAGTTACTGATCGAGGTGGTCAGTCGGTAGTCGCTTCATTTAAAAAAAAAAAAACGGCACGGACTCTAACAAAAATTTGCATTTTTAAGCTTAATATTACGCAAACGGATATTTGAATCGAAAAATGGTGTTGATAGACCCTCAATATTTTTGAACGGCCTATCCAACGGTACCTCACATGAGATAGACGAGAAAAAAAATATCATTCCCACATTACGTGCAAGGCTTTTAGCACTTTGTCGGCGTAATTAATATGCATATCTATGCCAAATTACAGCTTTCTAGTACTAAGCGTCTGGGCTACAGCGGGTACAGACAGATAGACAGACAGAGGGGCATGGCGAAACTATAAGGGTTCCTTGTTTACTACGGAACCCTAAAAACGGACGACATTAGGGCCTAGCTTAGGTTTCTAAATCAACATATCTCCAGTTTCTACGATCCAAGGTCTAAGAAACCTTCCGAAAGGCCAACTGGACCCCTATAATCGTAGGAAGACGGTATATTTGGTTTGCCACGCGAACGACTCCGGCTAGGTCGCCATTAGAAGGGTGGGAACATTTTCTTATTTACCCAGCCACTCGGTACGCTCGTGTTAAGGACGGGTCGGTTTCAGGTGGTGGAAATTTTGTGAGCATTGGAAATAATAGTGGAAAAAGTACCTACTTAGGTATACAGAATATTTACTGTAGTTAAGTAAGTATTAGTTACTGTAAGCAAAGATAAATTGGTCACTTCTCAAGCTGATATTCCATTGTTTTATTCTCATTCGTCACTGCAAGAATTTCAGGCCAAAACTGATTAAATTCCCACCACACTAATCACAGTTTGAAAAAGAAACACCATTTCAGATTTCGTCGCTTTTCAAGGAAGCAGTTACTTTCAAATCACTATCATCATTTTCACGGTTTTTTTGTCCGTACCTAAAGCCACAACATTAACGGACCGTTCCAACACCGCTCTGTAACCGAAGAATCACCCGTTAAGTGCTCACTTAAGTTGAGTCGTGTTAAATTACTGACAAGAAAAAAAAGATAGACTCCTCGATTGCAATCTAAGTGTTCTATCTCCATTTTCATTACAGAATAATGATTTTAAGTAGTACCATGCTTCGAAATCGCTTGATTTTAACCTGAGATTAAGATTCAAGATAAGATTTGAATCTTTTAAAAGGCGAAGCTAGGATATTCCTCGTACCTTCCGATATTGCGTCAGTATTTTTCGTTAAACGTTTTGTGAGCACCTGCGAGATTTAGAATAATCTGTTCGCGTGTGTGTGTGCTATGAATATTTGAGCAGGCGTTTAGAGCATAATCATTGCTAGTTTGGATTTTGATATAGTATTGTCCTATTTATTTCTATTCATATTTTAACCACTTCTAAATATTCGAAAGTTTGTGATAGATAATAAATATTACTTCAGTTTACGCTACCCAAACCAAATGTTCAGTCACGATTTATTTACCTAGCAAGTCAAGTGTACCTACAGATGATACAATTTAATGCTAACCGAGCAGTGGTAGCCCAGTGGTAACGGCCCCTTTTTACGAGTTGTAGGTCGTGGGTTCGAACCTAAGCAGACGCTTTACTTTGTGTAAATTATTTCATCACCACTGCTCTCAAAAGGGTGAAGGAAAACATTTGAAAATATGTGATATCTACCAACCCGCACTGCCCTCTCGAAGAGAGCCCGGTGCTGTGTGTGCGGAGGCCTGTGTCCCAGCGGTGGGAACACGTGCAGCGGTGGGCTTTAACGTTAATGTTAAAATTGTTGTTTGATTGATTAAATAAATTGTTATTATAAGTAATTAGGTCACGTTGACATGAAATAAGCGTATCAGAATTTCTAAAGACATCAGCTCATTGACAGACCATCAAACAAAAACCAGGCAACTGAAGCCAAGTTCACAAGTTAACAAAATCTGTAGCACAAAGTGTCGCAGTTTGCAGTTCGGGGGGCGATATTAAACGCTTCACATTATCCGGGAGGAATATTCATGAGAAAGCGACCGCATCGCAAACTGAACGCATTGGTCTCGCCCACATATGTAAAATATACGTGTGCTTAATAAGATCTATACTGCCTTTTATGGTGTGGTTTTATCGTCGGCAACTTCCTTGTTTTGTCAAAAGTCTTGTGTTATAAAATTTCAGTTTCGACCAGTCCAGCTGTCATTTTCGACTGATGAGACTGGCAACCACCCCTTTCTAAATGTACACAGGATCCTGTGACCTGTTGGAATACTTTTTTTTTAATCAATATAGGGTTTTATTGATTAAATGGGTTATCAAGACCTCTCTATTAATATCTATTTATAATCTATATCAATCTACCCTGCAATACGCCAATGACCTTCCCGCCTCCTACGCAAAGACATTTTTCTGGAATAAACATTAATAAGTACAACATTTGTATAGCTGTTTACGTCCCAGAAATTCTAAGAAAAAGCTTTCAGCTGTCCACATATACCACAAGAGACATCCATATTCCCCATATACCCCAACTGAACTCTTAGGCTTATAATAAAGTCAATAAACTAATGTGAAAAAGCCTAAACGAGCAGACGAGAATCAACAAAACCTTTAGCCATCATAGCAGGCTCATAAAAATATAGGAACTGTCCCACAACCTTACGTGGATAGCCACAAAACTCCAAAATAAGGGAGTGTATACTGTATGACCTTGGGACAAGGTTGTTGGGCTAATTTCTTGATGGTATACCATCTTTACTGATATGTCTAGTGATAAATAAGAGGTCTGACTTTGAGTGATAGTGGGCACATTTACGGGCCCGAAGCGTCCCACTCAGATTCGTGTTTGCTTTGTAGAAAATGTCTTTTGCTCTAATAAATTAAGATGGCGAATTATTGTGATGTTTTTGGGTAATTAATGTTCGGTTCTGTGGCTAGTATATTTTAGTTATGTGTATGTTGGGTAGGAATGTTGGCGTTATTTGTGGGCTCTTGAGGTTTGGGAAATAGTTTTGGAGAGCTATTAGACTATTTTTTTTTATATTTTTAGTATCTACCTACTTTTTATGTACCAATCTTATAAATGATTTTATTTCTGTAAGTAAGTTTGTACACACACTTTTACACGTAAAACATATTTTTTAAAACTAGATGAGGTCGGCGTTTCCTGTTTGACTACTCTGGGAAGAAACTCAGAAGTCATAGTCTCTTTTAAAGTCCAGACATAATCTTGGTTAGATAAACTGACCAAACATTATGTATACGTAAAAAAATCTAAACTAGTTCATTATTATTATTGTGATAAAAATTGTGGTCAGTTGCCATAATATTTGCCAATCTACATAAAATAATTTCCAGCCAGTGTCAAATAACCTGCAAATCGTTTTAAAAAGACCTGAAATTTAAGGAAAACATTGTAAACGTGAACCATAGTGCAACGTTAATGTAGAACTACTTTGAATTTAATTTTATAGATATTATGAAACATTCCTTTTGTGACGGTTTCTATTTGGTCCATAAATGAAGTAGTTCTATATTTTTGTTTTTCTTTAGTTTTACCTATGTTAAAGCAACAGCCATAATTATGGCTGCATGAAAACTCAACCACATCTATACCATTATTTTTTCAAATCCCTGTTCACCAATGTTCAAATGTCATCAGGAGTGTATTGAATAGGTTTCAAACAAGTCCTTATAAAAAAAAATCTCCCTAATTTTACTACGTCTACATCCCCATAAAACATTGCATTTTCTTAGTACACGAACAACTTAAAAATAAACACCTACTACATCATCTTACCACTTAAATAACGAGTCTTATAGCATTAAAAACAGCGACATATACTCTCGCAAGTGGGGCAATGTATCCCATTTAGCTAAACGCTTACACGGAACCACTCCAAGGAAGACGGATCATGATGAATGATAGTGAACACCAATTACTTGGAATTTTCTTATCTAAGATCCTGTTTTCTTGTTATAAATTGGTAGGTAAGGTTTAAAATGTAGGTTTTTGTGATTATGTTGCTGTTAATGTGAAATGGTTTTTGAATTATTTTTTTTTAAGAAGCTTAATTATAGGATGTCATAATAGGGAATGTGCAAAACTTATCCATTATTTAAATATACATTGTGTAGGAGTCAAGAAACCAATTCCTATTCTTTTTACATTTTTTAATGCTTTACTTGTTTTGCAATTCATTAATTTATGTTGCGTTTTTTTTTGTGGAACGGAACGCAAACTCAAAACGCGTCGTCTTCGACAATGACCGAAGTGACGAAAGAAACTATGTTAGTAAAATCTATTCTTAGCAAAGTGCTTGAAACCTCACTCAGGTAAGTAAGTAAGTGCGGTTTTTTGCTTGAATAAATTACAACAAATAATTTAATTTATATGATTTGGGGCTACAAACAGATTTAAACAAAGAAGTTTTGTGGCAAATGACTGACGAGACTGAGAAATGATTAACGGTCGTTTGATCTGTAGTAGAAAATTGTTGTAGTTTCATAATTTTTTTGAGCAACAAGCAGTATTTGAATTTAACTTTTAATACTTTTCTTGGATTTATATTACTGTCTATTATTGATATAGTGAAAAAAATATACATGCATATTCCCTATTTGGTAAGTCCGTTGTTTGGCACATTTAGTGCTAAATAGTCTCGTTTTGTATGGTAAATGACATGAATTGCAAGCGTGCTTCTTTGGTGCTCTTTGACAGGTTGTTGTTCACAAATCTGACAACACTGAATTATCACAAATCTGTTTGATCCTGAAGATACCTAGCCAAAGAGGATTCAAAATCTAATGAAAATTTGTATGGAAAAGACTACACTAATCGTTCTGGGAACCAATAAGTTAATATATTGTCTTCTATCCAGAAGACAATAGATTGTTCGAAAAAAGCTGCACTTCTTTCAGAGCCAACCTCTGCATTTGTTGTAGGCATATCCTATAATACCTACGTATCGCCAGTTAGTAAGCATAGTTCAACATCGAAATTTCGAAAATCCATTCGACGTGCCATACAAGACAACAGTCGCAGCCATGCCGAAACATTGTCGCTTTGGGTAGTCTGCTTTGACTACCCAAAGCGACAATGTGTCAGAAAACGGCTGAAGCTACGGTGCTTAGCCAAAAAATGCATGGCAATAATTGGCAATACGATAATTAGACAGAAAAAAAACTAACTCACAACTAACCAAGTACTATCTGATAAATACGAGATTTTACTTTTGAAGCTCCTTTATAGCTAACAAAACCCAGTCACACAAAATGTTCGACGGGACCTAATAATTTAGCAAACGACAATGACAGCGCGAATTAGTGGTGCACAGTTGCGCCATCTAGTGACATTATTGTACAACTAACATTAATATTGGTTTTAAAGCCTCGTTTTAGAGAATTCTGAAAATTATTTTTAGAATTCTGAAAATTATTTTCAGAATTCACTAGTTTTGTGATTAGAAGGTAGTCCCAGTACTCCATAAATCCCTACCTCTACCTACAGAAATTTAAAAGTGAGCAATTTACTGCATTTTGAGAAGCTATTCTGTTCATCACGTCGAAGATCCTCATCAGATGTTCAATACATTTTTATGAGACCAATTTAAAGTTACTATATTTCAAATTAAAAAGATAACCCGGTGGAATCGGATATGTTTAGGCGGAAATATCCAGTAGCCCCTTTTTGAGCCTTTTTGGAGGAAATACCAAATGAAAAATCAAAAATCCCCAACGGTAAAAACATCTATGAAATCGTAAAATCTGTACCTATACCAAGTTTCGTACAGATCTATTGTAAAATACGACTTGTAGAGGAGTACCAACAAACTGACAAAGGAAAGCAAATTTTACCAGACTTGAAGCAGAGACGCTTCGCTCGCTCAGTCAATAAGAAGGGTAAAAAGAAAGAATACATGGAAGAGAATGCTTGCACATAAAGCAACGCAATTTCCTCCTAAATCTTGCCCTCTTCAAACACCTTTAAATCATTTTATGAAAGTAAGAATATTTCCGGAAATAAAACTCAAGAGTGGTTTCTCCCTAGAGGCTACTAACTCTATAATATCTAGCCTATCTAGCCCTTTAATTTAACCGTTGTATCGCAGTTATTTGCGATCTTCTTGAAGTTAGCAAGTAAAGTTGAGCAGGTGATACCCGGCGAACACTTAGTAGAACTATCAATCTTAAACTCGTGCACTGTGGGTCGTTTAACCAGGTTGGGGACAAAAGATTTTATTTATTTGAGGTGTGATTTTGGACGAGGGAAATTGCATTTCCATCATCCAATCCAATCCAATTACGATTTCAGTCTTTTTAGACTTAAATCGTCATCGAAGTCAAAATATTCCATTAGTAACTACTTAACGAGATGTAAAAAATATCACTAGAAAAGTTTTATAAATGCACTGCAACAAGTTAGAAATGAGTGATAAAGAAAGAAAGAAAGAAAGAAAGAAAGTAAAAGTATTTTATTGGGACTCGCACAGGAGTTCACACATTAAACACACGCAGATGATACAGACTCAAACGGCTGTTTGAGGCAAGGATTTTGTCCGTCATTTTGTTGTTTAAACGCTAAACAAGTACTATCCCCCTACCCCTACTTACTTACTAGGACTAAGTACCCCTGTTAAATTTGACAACTACTTAAATAACTGTTTCAACAGTTAAACAGCATTTACGAATGCAACATAACAACTTTACTCTCTTTTTTTATAATTATAAAATACATGTTCATAACCAAACATAGGAAATCGTTTTGTAATACAGGCTAATGAGCACTTATGAAACCCGAGGTATATGGTTATCCTAGTTCAGGTGTTCAGGAAAAGGTTTTCGTGGTGGAGAGAAATAAGAACACGTAAATTCTGTTGTCATCATATAAATATTTTTTTTAAAGAATGAGAAAGGGGGTAAGTAAGTTTATGGTCACAAGATTCCTTTAATTCCCTGGGGAGTAGCGCAGTACTCTCCTGGCTTAGCTTGGAGTGACGATAACCAAAGCGGGTGTGCCACGCTGCAGACGCCAGGGATGGTGACGGTCGGCGGATGTAGCTCAGCCGTAGCTCAGCTCGACGTGGCCACGCGGGCAAAATAGGAACCCAGCATGGAGCTTTGGGGTTGCCGAAACTGCCGGAAGGTGCACGGAACTCAATTATCGGATGTCACCGATAGTAAGCGATTGCTAGCCGGAACTTTGGACCCTGGACAAATAACGTCCAGCGTGTCACAAAGTGGCCTAATTTAGTCGTCTCCGCTGATTGCGAAACACTCGCTTTGCTTATCCTTGGATAAGCAAAGCGAGATGTTATAGTGCGCTAATGAAGGTGGTGTGCGGACGTCACAATCAGTGCAGAGCTTACAAAAGGTAGTGAGAAGCACGACATGACTTGTACATTTGAGTCTGCCTAGCCTTTTCCCAACTATGTTGGGGTCGGCTTCGGGTCTTACTGGATACAGCTGAATACCAGTATTTTACATGGAACGACTGCCTATCTGACCTCCACAATACAGTTACTGGGTAACACGATACCCCTTGGTAAGACTGGTTGTTAGACTTTCGAGCTTCTGACAACCCGTAACGACTATCAAAGATCTACAAATGACAGCCGGGACCAAGGGCTTAACGTGCTTTTCGAGGCACGGAAGGGTCTTGGTATGTAAAGATGGTCACCCATCCACGGACCAACCGCGGCAAACGTAGCTTAACATGATCGATCGACCCGTGCGGCTGTTATTACTTAGCCACAAGCCCCCAAGAGTGAAATAGAAAATACAATATATCAAAATGCAAATAGCTGCAGGCCAAAGGTTGCATAATCAATATTTAAGCAGACGGCATACTAAGCTAAACAAAAGCACCATAAGTTAACACCATAAGTAAAGAGAGATGTACTAGTGCGCTACTGAAGGTGGTGTGTGGATCTGTTCTTCTCTTGATTCTTGTTTCTTCTGGGAATGGCGACGGCCAACCGCGCGCATTACTAACGCAGACAGCTAATTTATGTTGTTTAGTAACCTACGACGTCCCTAATATTTATACGTCTGTTTTTTTTTTTTTTTGGATGGGAAATCATCAAATAACTTCTCCTGCTCTGGGCGGAGCGGGAGGGTGTGTCAGACTCTTACTGACTAAAACCCGCCCGTATTTCCTTCCTGTTGCCTGTGTTGCCAGGGGCCTCGGTGACCCTTTAGTACCTTCCCGCGACCCCAGCAGGCATCGGCCCTAGTGGACCCCTACATTTGTGGTGTCGACATCTCTTTGAGGCGCGCGTGGAATACAACGCGCCGTCGACCTGGGTCTGGTCCTTACCGGACGGTGAGCTACCCATTGCTCACCGTCCGCAAGCCCGCGCCTACGGTGGCCGGAAATCGGCCCGGGATTTCCGACGCACAGGGAGTCTCCGGCGGCGGCTAGGGGCGAGAGGGCGCGAAATTTGCCTTTCCCTCAACCGTCCCGCCTCCTCCTTCGCGAGCATTACTACTTCGCAGAAGGAGGTGACGGCTGCCCATGCCCTCTCGCTCCGTACCATGGCTTGAACCAGGGCCGGACGCGATAGATCTCTGCCGCCAATCGTCTCCACGAGGACACGGCGGTGCTCTGCCCAAGCCGGGCAATTATAATAAATACTAATATTATAGATATGCCTGTAAGTTTCTCCAATAAACAATTCAATCTAACAGCAGCTATTTTATTTTTCCCAGGTCATGCGTCTTTCAGAGCACAGTGCAACTACTTGAGTTGGATGCTAACTCTCTCTGTACTTCGTGTTATTGCACCTATTGCTGTTTACAGTAGAAAATATAGAACAATATCAATTTTATTTCGTCCAGATCTTGCGTCTGTGGGAACACAGTGCAATGACGTGAGGCGGATGCTAAACTCTCTCTTCACCCCGTGTTATTGCACCTAGCATGTTTGCACTTTAAATAACAATTAAATAACTCCTTTGTACTGAAGTTTTAATTGAAATTGTCGTTTACGTTATTATGGAAGAGGGATCAAAGTCGTAGGTAGTTTACATCGTGAAAGGATTAATTTTGATCTTGCGTGAACCTTGTTACTGAGGTAGATTTTAGAAGTTTGGGTCCTGTGTTTGATGTTTTTATTGAACTACTGAAATATATTTCTTTCTGCTGCTAATAAGGGCCTCCTTGGAAACCACTGCGATGTATTAGAATTTTGAAAAAAAAAACACCGGCCAGGTGCGTGTCGGACCACGCGAATAAAGGGTTCCGTAGTTGGGAAGTTGGTATGAATTTATCCCAAAAACAAACTTAACATTATAGTTGAAAATAATGTTCTCGCATACATCGATATATGCCACGGTCAATTCTCTAACTGAATATTAAAGCTGGTCGACTATTACGCGTTAAACTTGTAAAGCCCACTTAGCTGTGATTTGAATTTCTATATGTACTACTTCCATGAATTTTTCCACATCTCCATAAACAACCCCTTAGCTGGCGGGGGGTGGGGGGGGGGGACACACTTGACTCTAACAAAAAATAGCACTTCAATGCTTAATATTACGCAAGCGGATCCTTGAATCTAAAAATGGTGTTCACAGACCCACAATATTTTTGAACTGCCTTACTTGCAAGGGAGGTCCCAAAAACATTTTTTTTTCAAGATTTTATTTTATCATTTTGTTAGCGTGATAAATATGTATACCTATTGCAAATAACAGCTTTCTAGTACTAAGCGTCTCTGAGCTACAGCGGAGACAGACAGACAGACAGACGAACATGGCAAAACTATAAGGGTTCCTTGTTTACCAACTCATTTTTAGGGTTCCGTAGACCATAAAAACGAGTTGGTGTTGGTTTGATGCGGTTATTTTGAAGCAGATCTATAATACTGCATATATATTGGCAATAGGCTCGTCCGCGAAGCATGGGAGTTAAACATAACTGGCAAAATGTCGCCCAACTAGCCCAACCATTCGAGGAATATAGGCGTCATGATTGTTATTTTACTTAGAGGAGCTCGTGGGTTAATAATGACAGCCACACAAGTTGATCCATCAGATTAAGTTACGCTTGCCGGGGTCGGTCCGTGGATGGGTGACCATCTTTACATACCAAGACTCCTTGGTGCCTTGGAAAGCGCGTTAAGCCGTTGGTCCTGGCTGTCATAAGTGGATCTTTGACAGTCCTTAAGGGTCATCAGAAGCCCGAAAGTCTGACAACCGGTCTCAGCAAGGGGTATCGTATTACCCAGTTTCTGTCGTCACTTCCGGCATTGTCGAAGACAACGCGTTTTGAGTTTGCGTTCCGTTCCACCAAAAAAAACGCAACATAAATTAATGAATTGTAAAATATGTAATGCATTGACTTTTTTTAAAAAGATTAGGGTTTTTTTTTTGACTCCTACACAGTTTATATTTAAGTAATGGACATGTTTTGAAATACTTGCATATTTCCTATTGTCTTAGATTACATTGACATATTAATGAATAGGTACCTTTATAGGGACAAGCTTAGATATTATTCAACCTGAGCGCTTCTATCCAACATAAACAAAAACAATCAAAACATCCAAAAAAGACATTTACATCAAAAACAGAGCATTATAAACCCACCTCAGAGCCATATTCAATCGGAAATACAACCCATTTAGTTCACATCAGTACAATAAACACAATAAAATAAAGAAAATGTCCTAACAACTAACCACTGCGTGTTTTTGACATAAAAGGAAAGGGGGCAAGGGGGGAGGAGATCGTAAAGTTGTCAGTTTCAGATCGCAGTAAATATTGACCCACTGGGCGATATGCGAACAACCGTTATTGTTTTGTGAATTACATAAATATGGGGTTTATTGGGTGAGTATATAATATAAGTAGAGTTCTTTAAAAAGGCCGGTTCTTGACGGTCTCGTTGGTGGAGTGGTCGCAAGCGCTATTGCTGAGCGTGAGGTCCTCGGTTCGATTCCCGGGTCGGGCACAGTGTTATCGGGTTTTTCTATTTAAAATTTCTCAGTAACAGCCCGGAGTCTGGATTTGTGCCCGGTTGATTGCAATAGGCTCGCCCCTATTACCTGGGACTTAAATATAACTGGCGAAATGTGGGTGTACTACAGTTACACCCCTGCCCATCCCTTCGGAGAAACAAGGCGTGATGTTTTGTTATGTTATGTGTTCTTTAAAAAGGTTGTGCAATTTTGTTATAAACATCATTAGTTTTAATTGAGTTTTGTGATTTTTCGGCTGCTATGATTAGAAACTAACTTTGGTCGGTGTTTCCTATCTGACTACTCTGAGAAAAAACACCGAAGCAAACTCAGTGTACCGCAGTCTTTAAAGTTTTATCGAGATCAAGGGATAATAATCAGGAATTAACTTAAATAACCTTTACTTCTTGTTTAGATTTAAGAATCCAATACAGAGCGGTGGCTTCTTAAGCTATCTTCTTCTTCTTCTTCTTCTAGCTGTCTTCTCTCAGTTTTAGTCGTAACTCCTAAATATATAGAAACTTCGTATTTATGCGTACACGTGCAAAGCGAACTGGCACACGAAGGGATAGCACCGTACAATTATTGAGATCGATCAAAAAAGACTTCTTGACAAAACGTTTTATGTCTTTCACAAGAAAAAACGTTTCTTGTAGGGAAAATTTTTTAAATAAAATCAAAAATCAAAAGTCATTTTTTTAAACTAGGCTGAGAATCAGCACTTTTCGAACGTAAAAGTTATGTAACTTTTATGTTTTTTATGGTTTTGGGGGTCTGACTTATGTAAGGTAACAGGCAAAAATCAATCATCAATTGTCGAGGACGCTAGCTAACCACTTATTGCAATACAACTCATAAGAAAACACTTTGTGATGTGTAGATTATGTCAATAATAAATTAAAATTTAATTTAATTAAAATACATTAATTAGACTTACTAATTCCGTGTGGTGCCGGATGTAAAGAATAGCACCATCCTATTTCTTCCCATGGGTGTCGTAAAAGGCGACTAAGGGACTTACTAGAGAGGCAGCAGCGTTCTCTATGCATTTTAACACCATACTGCGATCGCCAACCCGCTTGCCAAGCGTGGCGATTATGGCAACCCCCCCACAAATGACAAGCACTAAAAAATACGGCCCCTAGTACCCGGCGGCCCGCTTAACCTTGGCTACCTCTCTGCTTAGCGTTTGTGGACTACGAACAAGCCTTCGATTTGATCGAGACATGGGCTGTAATGCAGTCTCTTCAACGGTACCAGATCGACAATCGGTACATCGAGGTGCTTAAGTGTCTATACAAAAACGCCACTACGTCAGTCCGACTCCAGGGCCAGACCTCGAAACCTATCCTTCTGCAGCGAGGTGTGAGGCGGGGAGACGTTATCTCTCCGAAACTGTTCACCGCTGCACTGGAGGATGTCTTCAAAGTTCTGGACTGGAAAGGGCCAGGCATCAACGTCGATAGCGAGTACATCAATCACCTTCGGTTTGCCGACGATATTGTTGTCATGGCTGAGACTATGGAGGGCCTCAGTACAATGCTCGATGACCTCAGTAGAGTTTCCGAAAGAGTGGGTCTTAAAATGAACATGAACAATACAAAGATCATGTCAAATGCTCATGTTAAACCCACTCTCATGAAGATCGGCGACGCTACGCTTGAAGTTGTGGATGAGTATGTTTACCTAGGACAAACTGTCCAGTTAGGTAGGTCCAACTTCGAGGAAGAGGTCAATCGTCGAATCCAACTCGGCTGGGCAGCGTTCGGGAAGCTACGCAATATCTTCTCGTCCAACATACCGCAGTGTCTCAAGACGAAAATCTTTGACCAGTGCGAGTTGCCAGTGATGATCTATGGCACTGAATCGTGCTCGCTTACAATTGGCCTTGTTAAAAGGCTAAACGTCACTCAAAGGGCAATGGAGAGGGGTGCATGCAGAAAACCTCCTCGTGTGCCTGATTGCTGCTGGTTCTCTGCGAATACGTTCGAGGGAAAGAGAAGTCGTCCGGCCGGTGCACCCTGGGCACGGCCAATAATCTTTCCATGTTTCGAAGAGGGTAATGACTGTGGCGAATTTCTGCGTAGCGGGGAGCTTAACGCTCGATGGTCGGTCGTCCACTCCCCTCTTTGCTTACAGAGGGTAAGTCGAGTGGGCGCAGAGTGGCGGTGCTCGCTGTGCACTCACCCTGCCAGCGGTAGAACCGTTTCTCCTGACTGCAACCGTCGAAATCGTAATCCGTAAAAAGATCACAGTCATGTTTTCTGACTTGGAACAGGACGAGGATCTTGGCTTGGTCGCCCGGATCGCGAGGAAGATAACCTTTATAAAAAATCCGCTAATATCAAGTTTTGGTGCGCGGTGACACTACTCCTTAGCCATTCATACCCATGAATGGCTGAGGAGTAGTGTCATCTGCAACATCGTAGTTGTAGGTGGCGCATCAGTCGTTAGCGCACCCCCAGCCAGGGTACCAGTGGACCCCCTGGTTGGGTTATAAAATGAACACTTACCTAGGGACAGGGGGTGAACCTAGGTGGACCGAATACGTCCTCCACTCTCGTGGGAACAACATCGAATCATTTTTAAAACCAAAAACTGGACGTCAAGGGAGGGAGGAGAGTGATGCGGGGTCGGAGTCCGATGCTGCATCAGGCGCAAAGCTCCTGGAGCTCGAAGCGGGAAGAGGTGGTAGAGAGGAAGCAAGGGTGCTTGAGACCCTCGAAGCACCCAAATTCGGGGTCGTACTCCGACGACGTGGTTGGGCGGAGGACGAAGATCGACTCCAGCGGGCGGGATGGAGCCCAAGGAGGTAAAGGGTTGGACAAAGGGCTCTCCACCAGGGAGGCTGGCAAGCCGAGCCGGACCAGCCCAGCCGAGCTGGCCAGCTCAGCGAGCCGAGGAGCTCACCATGGAGGGGCCCCTCTCTGGGGTTTCTGGCAGCGGAGCGAAAGTCGCTGCCGGTTCCAAGTCGGAGCATGCCGGGTTTGCAGAGGTCGTGTCTGCCGCGATCAAGGGTGTGGCCGTGAGGCACAAGGCTTCGAAGGATCAGGCCATATCCGCGGCCATGGCCTCGATTGTGGCGGCCCTTTACCTCGGGCCTCCATCGGATGGTATATCGGAGATGCGGGCGGAGGTCGCCCGTTTGACAGCCGCCATGGAGCTTCTCCGAAAGGAGAATGAGAAGCTCCGAGCAGATCTGGCTGGACTCCGAAGAGCTGGCCCCCAGGTGGAGCTACAAGTGGGGCAGCAAAATGGACAGGGACGGCCCGTGCCTGCGGAGGACCGGGTTCTATCCCTGGTGCGGCAGGAGATGGCTTCCTTGCGGAGTCGTTTCTCCGCCTTGGAGGCCATAGTCCTACGCCCCCCGTTGGCGGCGAGCCAGCCGTCTTCGGGCCAGCGGAAGCCGGCCTCGTATTCTGCCGCCACAGCTGCCACGGCCAAACCGGGCTCGTCGGGGTAGCCAAAGGGCGGGGTGAATAGGCGGGTCGCAAAAGCTGCAGCCCCAGCGGTGAGGGCTTCGGCCCCGGCAGCGAGGGCCCCAGCCCTGGTGGCGAGACGGCCGCCCCCGCCTCCAAAATCTCTTCCGGCCGATGCGGAATGGCAAGTAGCCGGGGAGAAGAGGAAAGCGGCTAAGGCAAAGAGAGCGGCCAAAAGGAGGGAGAAGCGGCAGCGGCGCAAGGAGTCAACCGCCGCGGCAAGGCTCCTCGCCCCGAATTCCGCAGCTGTAATGATCACACTACAGCCGGATGCGGAAAAGAAGGGCGTGTCATATAAGACCGTCCTGGCAAAGGTGGGTGAAGTGAAAAACACAAATCTTTTTAAATAGGTTTGAATAATTTTTGACATACTCTAGGAAAGTAGTGTCAAACCTGTATTTTTTCAAACTATATAACTCGTATAGTCGTGCTCTCCTTCTGTAAATAGCTGGAGTAGTCCATTGGTTAAAGCCAGCGGAGGTGCCATTGATGTTAATGGTTTTGGTCTTGAAAGTAGATTGGTACTCTTTTTGCACAACATCAAAAAGGGCTCCATTAGGATTCACGTGTTCTACTATAGATGGTGTAATTCTATGAGCTATATTATTTTTAAACTTGTCGCACCGACTAGTTGTATAAGGTCTGCATTCTATTTTATGCGGCTGTTTATGTAATAGCTAATAGGGAAGCTAGTTAATAAATCACAGTGGTCAGACGTTAAGTCACTTAACACTAATTTTTTTTGGCATCAGAATCACTAAAAATATTATCAAGACAAGTCGACGAGGATGTCGTGATCCTAGTGGGCTCAAAAAACAAGTTAGTACTTTTTAACAGATTCGAAACGAATAAAATCTCCAGGTCGATAAACGCAAATTATAACGTATCGCTCGAGTTCAACACAAGACAACTCAATAATGCGCTTGATAGCAAGATTGACTAAATCTAAACGTTGTTTACACTTTAACTTGTTTGAAACAAGAACTAAAGTTCCACCGCAAATAGCACTTTTTCTTACAAATGCACTTTGTACAGTAAAATAATCACTATTCATAAACACTACTTCATGCTCTTTCAACCAGTGTTCAGTCAAACATAACACCTGAACATTATGATGTTCAGGTGTTATGTTTGACTCTCTCTAACTTAACTCTAGCTCTTTGCCGGACATACCCTGCATATTTTGATGTACAGCATTCAACATATGCGGCTGACCCGTTGTCGCACCTAATAGTTTAAACTACAAAGCGTATCAAAAGTAGTGTTAGTACCACTACTAACAGTAATCGATGGTACACTACAGGTACCAGTGTCAATGTGTATACGAGTATTATGCTACAAGATTAGCAATATGTTTCCTACAACTAGGTGGCAAATACATTGTATAATTTGTCAGTTTGTAATCAGTAATAAATTGATTACAATCAAAATATAAAATAACGTCACTGTGACGACAGGTCCTATTATAAATTAACATGTTTAAATTATAAATTTGCCTATTATTTTGTTGTTTGTTTGGATATAGTAATACACTCTTTGTGACAATTTCAAGTGTCTACCTATTACGGCAGACACCAGACGGACGGACGGACAGTGAAGCCTTAGTAATAGGGTCCAGTTGTGTCCCTTTGGGTACGGAACTCTAACAACACTTTCCTCATTTTAATAAACGAGTAGGTATGAATGAACTACCCAAATAAAACTTTCTATTAATAATATAGAAGTTAATGCAAATTTTTGCCTCCACGAGAAAATCTAATAACAGAATTATTGTTTAACCAGAACCCTGTCCTAAACATGCTCCAACATAGACTGTTTACTTAGGTATTTCGAAATAACATAACTTACCTCCGTTGAGTTACTATGAGTTCACGGAGTGACGTCATTCGAAATGTGCCTACGTTCAATGAAAAATGTAAAAATGAAACGTGTGTTCTAATTTTAAATACATACATACATAATCAGCCTATAATGTTCCCACTGCTGGGACACAGGCCTCCTCACTGTGAGAGGGATTAGGCCGTCATCCACTACGCCGGCCCAGTGCGGGTTGGTAGATGTCACATATCTTCGAATTTTTGGTTCTAGGACATGCCGGTTTCCTCACGATGTTTTCCTTCACCGTTTTCAGAGCAGTGGTGATGACATTATTTACACAAATAAATGTACCTGCTTGGGTTCGAACCCACGACCTACAACTCGTAAGGGGCCGTTACCACTGGGCCACCACTGCTCTCACCCAAAACTAATGTTTCCTTTCAATGAGTTCAGGCAATAGCACGTCGTAAAAAAAAACCAGAGCTTTGCATACGAAAACACTGTCTCTCTAACACATAGAAGACGCTAATAACTTAGGACAACCGAAAGTTGAAAAGAGTTGATAACAATCGATCACCATTTCATCGGCCTTGGCCAATGATTATGGAAATACGAATAATTGAAAAGACCGACAGTTACTAAACGTATGCTAGGTCCGTAATGTGCCTATATCCAGCATTGGGTGCACAGAAGTGATGACCTACATAGTACTACACACAATCCCCGGTAAAGCTAGACAGGTAGGCTTTACAACTAGATTTACAATTTAGATTTATCGTCAGAGCGTCCGAAATAGATTATCAGACTACAACGTACTTGTTAGCAACAACATGGTAAGTATACATAATACAGGGTGTTTTCAATGTAGACGGTTATAAATCGATCTTGAGCTTGAAAGTAAAAACGGCTAAAGCAAGATCTTCACTACTGTCCATAATTTCACGCCTTTTCCTTTGGACGTATACAGGAACTACTGAACGCCATGTGCTAAAAACTTAACATAGGTAATCCTTTTGCATTGTTCAAACCTATTTTCGAGTCCCACTGATATTTAAGTAAGGAATAATTATAATTGTTATCTAGTTCTCATTGTTAATTTTCTACAGTTCTGACGTGGGTGTTAAATAAATTGGCATTTACAAATTAATATGGGCGATATTGATGCTTTTTAGATAAAAAGAAAGAAAAGGTATTTATTGGGACTCACACAGAAGATCACAAATTAAACTAAAAAACACTCATAAAAAAAACAAAAAACAAAGAAAAAATTCAAATTCACCAAAAAGTCCTGTACGAGGCCAAAATGCTCCTATCTCAGCATAATGCTGCGGTACTTAAAAAAAAACCGTCGCAGCGTTGGTAAACATCTTACATGGGACTTAATTACATAACTGGTGAAATGTGGGTTTACTATAGGTACGCCTCTGTCTGACTCTTCGGGGATTACAGGGTTAGGGCCAGGCTACACGGTGCGGCACCGCACCGCACCGCATTACTCCGCATCGCACTGGCGGCCACACGAGCAGTGCGGCGTCGCAATGCTCTTACGGCGCCGCTGCGGCACCGCAACAGGCTTGGCTTGGCTTGCCCAGTTGAAGACAGTCTACAATAAACAACTGAGCGGCGCCGCTGCGGCACCACACTGCTTGCACCTCTCCCCGCCTCGTCTGCCTCGCGCCGTTGACCAGTGCGCCTGCGGTGCGGCGCCGGAGCGGTGTCGGACGTACCGTATGGCATACCATACATTTTTATAAGTAGGAAACCGTTGCGGCACCGCTCAGGCGCCGCGCCGGAGCCGCACCGCACCGTGTGGCCTGGCCCTTAAACACTTAGCCGAGTTCTGGGCCAAGTCCATTCAGATCGACATCGACACGCTAAGAAGAAGACAGGTGTGATGATTTGTTATGCATCAAGATACTCGCTGTATTCTCGCTTCCGTGAATCTTTCGTGACACAACCCAATGGTAGTAACCAACATTATTTTATATGAGTTAAATCATGTTTACCTTATACTTGTATGAGATAAAACAATATCTGGCAGTCGGTAATCTTGTAGGAAAGTTTTCTGTGCATACATACATCTTGTTTATTTTTCTCTCACAGAAGGGAGCCATGTTTTATTACAATTTTCTGCTACTTGGTAACAGTCGTTTAAATTTTATGTGAGTGATTGAGAAAGGAATCCGCTGGATGCGGGAAGCACAAAACCGGTTGAAGTGGCGGTGCTTGGGGGAGGCCTATGTCCAGCAGTGGACGTCTTTCGGCTGAAATGATGATGATGATGATTGAGAAAGTACTTTTTCGTTGTTTATAACATAACCAGCCTATAATGTTCCCACTGCTGAGACACAGGCCTCTTCTCTGTGAGAGGGAGTGGGCCGTAATCCACCACGCCGGCTCAGTGCGGGTTTGTAGATGTCATATGTCTTCGAATTTTTGGTTCTACGACGTGCCGGTTTCCTCACGATGTTTTCCGTCACCGTTTTGAGAGCAGTGGTGATAAAATAATTTACACAAAGTAAAGTGCCTGCTTGGGTTCGAACCCATGACCTACAAACTCGTAAGTCGCGGTCGTTACCACTGCTCCCGTTTTCCCTTTTCGTTGTTTGCTGTTTTGCAATGTATTTTATTCTATTTGCTAGATAAGCTATAATTACCCTCTTATAACAAACCGTTACGAAGTGATTGAAAACTTTGAGAACAAATCTAATTAGCCTGTAATAATTTAACCTGTAGCCATACAAACCATAACACCTGAAAATTAATGGGTTGCAAAGAATATCTTTGTTTACGAAACGCTTTAATTGACATAATACCTGTGTCTCTACAACTGCAGTTGTAATAAACTGAATCAAAAAATCTAAATAAAAATAATGTATTTCACATAAACCTACATGGGCACTTTTTATGAAACGTCAGAAGCTATTTTTTTTTTTTTTAACGTTGCCCCACACTAGGAATTTCTTCCTGTATCGTGGGTGCGTTTACAAACATAAAAACTCACAAACCCGAAACAATTACTTGCAAATATTTGTTCCGTGCGGGGATCGAACCCGCGAACCCGCGACACGCTGCGCAGCAGTCGATCGCTCAGCCATTACGCTAAGCGTGTCGTCAAAAAAGAAGTTACGTGCACGGTTCCAATTGGTCGTTTCCTATGGAGTAGAGCCGGCAGGAAACTCCACGGACGTTACTCTTTTAAAAATAATTGGCTTTTACAATGTTTTCAAATTACAGTGTTAATAGGTATGGGAGGACAGTGTTGGCCTGTCAAGAAGTACCAGGTACTTAACAAAAAATAAATTGTCTACAAATGTACAGTCTATTAAGCCTACAACGTTCTCACATTCACAAAATAAAAGAATCTATGATAATATATCAGCACAGCACCTCGTCGGCGCTGCCAGCTAATAATCTACCTGACGGCTTCAGACGCCATCTTTGCCTCTCCAGTTGAAGTTCATCATCGTTAGCGGACGGTTCTGCCCATGGGTCTCTCGCGTAGCCAGTTTTAATTATCCTAAATTGTAATATATGATAATATATTAATAAAATAATAAAAATAAAAACCTATTGAAACCAAATGACATGATTGCCATTACAACTGTAACAAGTCTGAATTAATCTCACTGTATGTATGTGTGACTGTGATTTGATACCCTCTTTTGGGAGGCGTCGAAATAGCTTCAATGAGTGGCGATACGCCACCGCCGTCGTTCTGGGGGCAATCAGCCCCACTAATATGGTCACTACACCATGAGCTCCGTTAGTCTCGTTGTCGCAAGCACGACTGCTCAAAGGACACGGTGGAGCATACGGTGGAAGTCTGCCCAGCTTGGGCAGAGCACCGCCGTGTTTTCGTGGAGGCGATCGGCGGCAGAAATCTCTCGCGTCCAACCCTGGTTCAGGCCATGGAACGGAGCGAGCCGTCACCTCCTTCTGCGAAGCAGCAATGCTCGCGAAGGAGGAGGCGGGATGGTTGAGGGAAAGGCAAATTTCGCGCCCTCTCGCCCCTAGCCGCCGCAGGAGACGCCCCGGGCGTCGGGAATCCCGGGCGGATTTCCGGCCACCGTAGGCGCGGGCTTGCGAACGGTGAGCAATGTGTAGCTCACCGTCCGGTAAGGGCCAGGCCAGGGTCGAAGGCGCGTTGTATTCCACGCGCGCCTCAAAGAGATGTCACCAGCACAAGTGTAGGGGTCCACTAGGGCCGATGGCTGCCGGGGTCGCCGGAAGGTACAAAAGGGTTACCGAGGCCCCTGGCAACACAGGAAACGGAAGGAATACGGGTGAGTTTTAGTCAGTAAGAGTCTGACACACCCTCGCACTCCGCCCAGAGCGGGAGAAGTTATTTGATGACTTCCCACCCAAAAAAAAAAAAGCAAGACTGCCGAGCGTGGGGTCCCTGGGTTCAATTCCCGCGTCGGGAAAAGTGATATTGGGTTTTTCTATTGGGATTTTTTCTTAGTAACAGCCCAGAGACTGGATTTGGTCCGGTTGATAGCAATGTATTTTTATGACATGGGACTTAAACACAACTGGCGAAATGTAGCTACACTGCCTAACCCTTAGGAGAATACAGGCGTGTTAGGTTATGTATTTAGCCCGGAGTTTGGAAGTTGGCGGTGAGATACCCCCGTGCATCGGAAAGCACGCTTATCCGTTTGCCCTGCGCCTGATCTCTCTCCGGTCGTGTCGGATTGCCGTCCCATCGGACTATGAGAGTGATAGAGTGAGTGCAACTGTGTCTGCGCTCGCCACACACTTGTACAATATAGTATCTGCCACGCCAAAGGCTGGTCTCCGATGGGATTGGTCGCCATGGCTGAAATGCGGTCTAGAGGACTATTATTTATTACACGTATGCTATTCATGGGAATAGCATAAGTGTAATAAATAACAGTCCTCTTTCACTTTTTCCACTCTCATATCGACACGATCTATATGGATACATCGTGTCGATACGAGAGTGGAAAAAGTTACATGTTATTCATCTGCTGATTAAGCAACTCAAAACTTGCAGTTGAGTAATTTGGCCTACCCAAATGTCCTAACTTTGTTATTGTTCGTCGAATCGTTGAGGTCCTTAAGTTCTGAGTTGAGCTACACGAATACTGACAAATACGTGCACTGACTGGACAGGTCCACTCAATCCATGTTGTTCTTTCATCAGAAGACCATTTCCGATACCAATCTACATGGTCTGCACATGATCTGACCAAGATTATGTCTGGATTTTAAAAGACCTTGTGACCTCTAAGTTTGGGTCGGGATTGCTTCTCAGAGTAGTCTGACAGGAAACGCCGACATCTTGTTTGTACAAACCTACTTACAGAAATAAAATCATTTCTCATTTATCAAAAACAAATACAATTAAAAACTACTTTTAATTCTACTTCTGGTCCAACATCCTAAACTTATAATCAACTTTATATCCATTTCTCATAGCGTTAAGGTTCAAACTTCTTGTAATCTCCTTTATTTTATCAAATACTTCTTGGACGGTGAGGTTTGCAAGAGTTTTGGTCTTATCTCTCCATCTCTGTGGTGGCAAGTGGTCCTTCTGTCTGAGTGCCTTTCTTATGTAGTCTGGCATTACTGTAAATAGAAAGTAAGATTTTAGCTAAGGTTCCTAATATTGTTTGATGTCAAGGAGGTTAGATAGGCAGTCGCTTCATGTAAAATACTGGTATTCAGCTGCATCCGTTTAGACTCGAGGACGACCCCAACATAGTTGGGAAAAGGCTGGGCAAATGATGATCTCACGGTAGTTACACATACATACATACATAAACTCACGCCTTCTTCCCAGAGGGGTAGGTAGAAACTATAGAAAGCCACCTGCTACGCTCCTTATATACTCCTTTTGCTTTGTTAGCGTTCATATATCTGGTCATACACGCACGCTGGTTGCGAGTACTACACCTGACATTTTTGAAGAATTTCACCAATGAGGTCACTATATGTCTTTCTGGGGCGTCCCCTCCCGTCATTTCCACTCACATCTGCCTTGTCAATACCTTTTGTTAGTCGCCTTTCATTCATCCTCTCAACCTGATCAAACGATCTAAGCATACTCTTTTCATTTGTTGTCACTACATCTTCCTTTAAACCGCACCGTTGCCTGATTACATTATTTTTCAGCCTATCATTTATAGTGACACCACACACATGCTTCTCAAGGAGCGCTTTTCCACAGCATTTACTTTACTTTCATGCTTCTTTTGCCACACCTAACATTCACTTCCATACATAGCCAGTCGAGCCTCTTTGGGCATCGACTGGTTGGTCACCATCGCATGTGTAGCACCATTCACTTTATTTCCCGCATTATATAAATAAGTTCAATTATATGGTAGTTATACATTGGGAATAAATACAATTTTATATATTTTCTCTAGGACAGTTAGCCATTTCCTGACTATTGTCACTGAGCAGCTCAAACAAAAAAAAACTTTAAACTAAGATATTACAGTATTCACATTTAAACAACGGCCATAAAGCAAGCAAGGCATTTACCGTGGATAGGAACAATATGGGTCTGAAATAAAATAAACAAGTAAGCAACGGCTTAATCTCCTCCTACATTTTGAAATCGGTTACGAGTAATAACAATGGATTGTAAAGTCAATACCTCCATGAACAGAGTTATAGTGTTGAAGCACGACGATTGTAGCTCCTATCAAACAGAGTCGCACCAGCATCACGCGACCAAACACGCCACTATACTGAGTTTAAGTGCACAAACTTCTTGTAATCTTTTTTCTTTCTTTTTTAAACTGGTATTGATAACCTCGACTTGGTGTTTAGGATTTTAGACTATGAATGCTAGATTGACTTACGTTGTTTTTCATCGGCGCGAGTTTTTCTGTATTGTGAATGCGATGGTCCATGTGGTTTAGACAGTTATGGACTCAAGTCATGATAATAATCAAAGTATAGTTAAAAGAGTGTCCATGGAGTTTCTTGCCCGTTCTTCTCCATAGTTACCTACTACGCTTTGGAATGGGCAACTAGCTTCATATTTCTAACTGACCGACTCCTTCACAGTTCAAAAGTGCCTGTAAATGATTTAAGGGGACTACAGGACCTAAACGCAAAATTTATAAGTTTTATAATGCCTTAAATTATATCCACTGCAAAATAAATGAATGCAAAAAAAATATATGATATTCTTAAGGATATATGCTAGGTAGATAGTGTGTTGAAAACATAATATAACTAATTCGATACAATAGAAAAAAATCACGAAGATACCTCTAAAAATTTCTTTTAACGATTAAAAACCATACTAATATACATGCAAGCATTCCGATTTTTTGTCAGATTATTCTACAAGCAACATATTAGCATAATAGTGTTTTATTTTTTTTATACAATCTATAGTTTTTTTGTGAATCGATAATTGCTTCATATTTTGCACTAAATTACCAGCGTTGTGTCATCGCGCTTCTCTTTCTTTTCTATGCAGTCCGACAGTGATCGCGCTTTAGGTGTTGTCGGTCTCTTAATTGTAATAAATGCTTTGAGTTTGAGTTTGAGTTAACTGCATCTTTGGTTTAGTGGTCGCAAGCGCTACTGCTGAGCATGACGTCTTTGGTTCGATTCCTAAGTTGGCAAAGTGTTATTGGGTTTTCCATCTGGAATTTCTCAGTAGCAGCCTGGAGTCTTGATTTGTGTCCGGTTGATACCAATAGGCTCACCCCTTATGACATGGGACTTACAAACAACTGGTAATATGTGGTGTAGGTACTGTAGCTACACGTCTGCCTAACCTTTTGGGGAATACAGTCGTTATGTTATCTTATACAGGTTGAAATTGAAAACTTGCGTCAAACTGAAATGGGACATTGTATACATCATTATTAACAACTTTTACTAAGGGACCAAAGCTGTAATCCCAAAAAAAAAATCTGCTTTTCCTACATTTTGATGAGGTATTGCGAACATAAATGTAGGGGACAGCAGTTTTTTTTTTTTGGGATTGTAGCTTTGGTCCCTTAGTAAAAGTTGTTCATAATGATGAGTACAATCTCCCATTTCGATTTGTCGCATGTTTTAAATGTCATCCTGTATAGTGAATAGATAGTTTATTAAAGTAGCGGTGTTTATTACAAGTATTGTAATAGCTAAGATTAGGCTGTATGTAATTATTTTAGAATAAGTACTTATATATGGCTATAATGAGCAGCGGTGGCCCAGTGGTAACGACCGCGACTTACAAGTTGTAGGTCGTAGGTTCAAACCCGGACAGGCGCTTTACTTTGTTTAAATTATTTCATCACCACTGCTCTCAAAACGGTATAGGAAAACATCGTGAGGAAACCGGCATATCCTAGAGTTAAAAATTCGAAGACATGTGACATCTACCAACCCGCACTGGGCCCGCGTGGTGGATTACGGCCCACTCCCTCTCACAGAGAGGAGGCCTGTGTCCCAGCAGTGGGAACATTATAGGCTGAATATTATGTATGACTATAATACTAAGCCGTTTTTGTTCCGAACATCTTTGCGTTTTGGTATTTTCAGTAGTTTGTAGAATGTCTCTTAGTTCAGTGTGCCTTTTGGCAAATACCTTCTTTAAAAACTTCTACTGTGTCCTATCTCTCGCAACTCTTCTCCAATTTGGACCAGCCGCGCCGTGAGTCTATTATCCGACTGTACAAACAGCTTACTTAGTTGCCTTTGACGTGAAATCGTCCCCATCAAACCAATAAAAAAAATCTAGAAGGCCAAAAACTAATTTAAATCTCAGCTTAAGTTAAATCCGTGTAGTTCCCAGTACACTCTCAACCTAAGCGGTATGTTTGTGATCCGCTTCTTTTGTTTTTCAGAACGTACTTTGTTTTGGAAACTAGCGCGTAGTGGTGGACATGTGCGTGAATTCCGGGAACGGGATTAAATGTCCGGGATAACTTTGTTGCGGGAATTGAAACTGTAAACTATTTTAGTTTGTTGGTAGCGACACCGATTTGGGGTAAAATTTTGGCGTGACTGTGTATTGTAAAAGACGCCTTTTATGATTTTTATAAATAGCTCAGTTCTCTAGTATAAAACATGTCCAGGTCACTCAGAAAGTATTGCAAAAAAAATGTATAAGAGACTGGCCAGATAAAATCAATTTTAAAAATATGATTATTTGTAAGTAAAATAGGTACATTCCAATTTCAAAATTTCCCTCAACATTGTTTGCGATCTAATTTAAATTATCGTGTCTCATTAATAAATGGATCTGTGCCGGGAACTTTTTCGTGCTATGATTTTTTACTTTGTTGATTTGATCGTACAATAGACTTGATGACATTCATGGATGAAGGCCCTTTTAAGGCAATCGTGTATCGTTGGTATGACGAATTCAAGCGCGGTCGACTTTGGGTGATGAAGAAATATGTGGTCACCCTTTGACGGCTGTTACGGAAGAAAACGTGCTAGCAGTGAAAAATGTAATCCATGACAATTTATAGGCGAGTTACGTTTCAAGAGATTCAGCTGGATCGCGAGTTTCGGTTGGATCAGGAAGCCTTCACGAAATTCTACACGTGTATCTTCGCGTGAGGAGGATAGTTTCACGCTGGGTGCCGCACAACCTCACCGATGCTCAGAAGCAGGCCCGGGTGGAATGGTGCCGTGTTATGACAAACAAATTTGAAGCAGACTCGTCTCGGCGGGTTTCCGACATCATTAGAGGTGGATGAGTCTTGGATTTATCAATACGATTTAGAAACAATGCGCCAGTTGATGGTTTGGGTGTTTCGAAACGAATCAACGCCTACCAAAGTGAAGCGATCTAGAAGCGGGGGAAGATTTTAATCGCGAGCTTTTTCAATTTGACTGGCTACTTGTTGTCAATTTCTTTAGGGAACCAAAGAAGCATCAACGCTGAATGGTATACTACCAAATGCGTGGCAGACGTTTTCTCTGTTGTGAGCAACAAGTAACCAAACACAGCGCTCCGCGGGCTACTGCTCCACCACGACAACGCGCTTTCGCACACCACGCACAAAACGAGGGACTTCCTCGAGAAAGTCCCTCGTTTTGAGGAGTCCCAGGAGTTTGACCGGCGTGCTGTCTACAGCACGCTGGTCAAACTCCTAGGTCACCCTCCTTACAGCCCTAACCTTGCAACGTGTGACTTCTTTTTATTCCCGAAAATAAAAAATCAGCTCAAAGGGATACAATTTTCGTCGCTGGAAGATGCGCTGTCAGCGTTCGAGCAGGTTGTAAACCAGATGTCTGCGGCGGACTGGAAAAAGTGTTTCGAAATCTAGTTCAGACGCATGAAACTTTGTATAGAGGCTAGTGGAGAGTACTTTGTAAAGATTTAATAAAAACATATTTACTTATAGAACATTTTTTTAATTTTCACGAAACTTTCTGAGTGTTCCACGTACATTCTGTGTGTTCGTGAATATTAGAATTCATGGTTTTTGACAAAAGGAAACGAGTTTTCAGAAGAAAACTTCAGATAAAACTTTTCTATATAATATGAAAATATCAGTGTTTTAAATATGAGCTTAATAAGAACAACTAAAGACGTTTATGATTTCACACCCAATTTTTCAGTTGCGGTTAAACAATCTGGCAGACAAATTTCATACAATTTCATACAGTTTAGTTTTTCATTTATTTGGAACGAGGGAAGGAGGTGGTGAAACATGCTCTTAGAAACGCTCATTACGTAACTTAAAACCGGTAAATCCCGGGTTTTAATACAAGAAGAAACGCATCACTATCCGTTGCGCTAACTTCTTCACCCATACGGTTTGTATTCAGTGTTTGACTGTGTTTGCGAAATCCACTTTAAAATTTCTTTGTACCTACGCAAGTACACGAATGTTTACGTGGGTACTTCTATTTCTTGAGTTATAATTCTAACTTCCACTTCCACGTTCCACCCCGTGTAAGGTACTGACAGGCAACCTTGTAGAAATAATGATGTACCTATAAACGTTTAACACATTACGTACGTAATATACGTACGTTTTATAAATCCTACTAGTGCTACTACGAGAACGAATATTATAAACGCGAAAGTGAGTTTGTTTTTTACGCTTTCACGCTAAAACGGCCGAACGAATTTGGATGAAATTTTGCACATAAGTAGACCGTAATCTGAATTTGGACAAAGGATACTTATTATCCCGATATTCACTGGATCGAGACTTATGTGGGTTAAACCGCGAGGCGCAGCAAATTTCATCCAAATCCGTTCAGCCATTTCATCGTGAAAGCGTAATAAACACACAAACAAACTCAATTTGGCATTTATAATATTCAATTAAAATCCAGTTTTAATAAAACGTGTGTAATCGTTGCATGTGTTTTAAAGACTCGTCAAGGAATATTACTTTTTTTTTTGGGTGGGAAATCATCAAATAACTTCTCCCGCTCTGGGCGGAGCGGGAGGGTGTGTCAGACTCTTACTGACTAAAACCCACCCGTATTCCTTCCGTTGCCTGTGTTGCGGGGGCCTCGGTGACCCATTAGTACCTTCCCGCGATTCCGGCAGGGAGGAACATTACTTTTTTTTATATTTATTCATGTTCTTTTTTTTTTTCGCTACATATTTACTCGCCAAACCTATTCGTTTGATGGCGAGAAGCGCTTGATTTTATACAAATTAAATATTCTTGTAATAACTAACCTTAAAACTACCACTTACGTACTATTTCGCTCAAGGATCAGTCACACCGGCACGAATAGATTGCGGACGAACCACGGACCCCGAGCACTGAAAGATTCTAAGTACACACAGCCACACATCAAGCGACACATTCCCAGCACAAGCTAGTCTCGCATTGTATAGGATTTCCATACAATGAGAGGTCAGCCCATACCGGAAACGTATAGCTCCATACGCAGCCGCGCGTACGTATCCGTCTGGAGGTGTCCGCACCCGGAGCCGCGTCCGCAACCCGCCCGCGCCGGTCCGACCAAACCGAGTCACAGGTTATCTACTTATTAATCATAATTTAGGGTGTAAATTTATTTCTCGGTAAAGGCAGGGTCGTCGTCATCGAGAAACAAACTCCTTAATTTTGATTTTAACATACCTTTACTTAACTTAGGGTTTTGTCTTAAGAGATCTATTTTATTAGACACTTTTGGCACTAAATATTTTGAAGTTCTTTCTCCATAATAATTTGTTATTTTTGGTTGAACTAGTCTTTTCTCTCTTACACTTCTTGTATTATATTTATTTTTAACATGTACTTTATAATCATCACTAAAATAGTGTTCCAGGCTTATTAAATAATCGACTTTTTTATCTATTGGTAGGATTTTACAAATGGGAAATAATTTTTCATATTCTTTGTTACATTTTTTCTTAACCTTTTTGCTGACTTCATTAGTCTTATCTGTATTTTTTTATGTCTTGCAAGTACGTTTTAAAAGTTCGCCCATACACAATAAGTCCGTAACTGATTAGTGAGTCAGCAAGACAAGTGCATAATATACAATAGCGTTTGTTTATTTACCACATTGTTCAACTGATAGAACTTCCCCATTACAGATCTCAATTTGTTACATATGTCAGTTACATGCATTTTCCAATTAAAATTGGAATCAATTTTAAGACCTAAATATTTAAATGTGCTAACATACTCCAATTTAATACATACGCAATTAACCTTATCATTGTGCAGGCACTCGAATGTATGTCCTATTAGATCAAGATTTTCCCTGTGTACAGTTTTAGCTCATAGATTGTGTGGCGAGTGTATATGCATGCATTTTGTCTTGGACAGATTTAATATAATTCCGTTATCATGTGCCCATTTGGTGATACATTCGAAGTCTTCTTGTACGTACTGTTGCACCTCCGATATATCCTTCGAAGCATAAGCTACACACATATCGTCTGCATACATAAATACTCGACATTTGTTTACAACATTCGACACACTATTCACGTGCATCATATAACCTACTGGCCCAAACACTGACCCGGTCGGCACACCGAGATCGACACCCGCCTCCTCACCTGTTACACCAGCTGTGGTCGTGCGTATTTTTCTGTTAGTCAGATAGTTTTTGAACCACTTATTCGTAGGACCACGTATTCCGAATTCATCCGTCGCCTGTAGTAATATGTCGTGATCCAATGTGTCAAATGCCTTTTTATAATCAATAAAAAGCGCTATCAGCTGTTTACCAGAGTCTAGGCACTCATTAACATAGTCACTATACGCTGTTAGGGCTGAGGCAGTACTGCGCCCTTTCCGGAACCCATACTGTGTATCTGACAATATACTATGACATTTTAAGAATTTATTAATTTGGCTAACAATATTTTTTTCTACTATTTTATCAATGACAGACAGTATGGCTATGGGTCTATAATTAACGTATTCCAGGTGGCTTCCAGACTGCATGAAGCATGAATGAATAAATAGGTCGTATAATCGCATTCTTTAACTCATCAGGATAAAAACTCTCAGTCAAGCACATGTTCATGAATTTTGCTAAAATAGGACTAACTTGTTTTCGTAAGTATTTAATGTCTTTTACCCTCACCCCATCCAGTCCAGGTGCTTTCTCACACGACAACATGTTTATTACTTTTTCTATGTCTGACGAACTTACGGGACTATACCTAAAACTCACCTCACTCGGCTTAACATAATTCTTTCTGTCAAAAAATATTATGTTACAAATGTGTTTAATATCTTGAATTTTCTCAGTGAAAGTTTTTGCAAAATTTGTACAGATTTCCATAATGCTGTTTGTTTTCCCTAAATGCCTCAATATCACATCGTCTACACTAGTTTTGTTACGACCCAACCACGAATTAATGTTTCCCCATATTTTTCTAAAATCCCTGTTCACTTTTTTATTTCCGCTTGCTTATATCTATTTCTCGCTTCATTTACAATCTTGTTTACCTTATTTCTAAATTTTGTATATTCTAATCGCTTATTCATGTTTTTTGGTGAAGCTTTCCATATTCTAAATAAGCTGTCCCTACGACACAACATTTTGTATAAATATGTATCTATCCATGGCTGTGTTATTCTTTTATCATAATTTGGGACTGTAACCGTACTTTCTCTATAAATTTGGCAAAATACTGCGCACAGTTTTTGAAACTTCATTAATGGGCATGACACTACCAGTAGTTGCGTCCAGTCATAGGCATCTAGCTTTGGTTTACAAGTTTGTCACTAATAACTTATCGAGATTTGTAACCACTACACCTTTGAACACGTATTATTGCTTATTACACTCGTAGCTAGCGCTAGTCCGACAGCATGATGATCGGAGATGTGCGTCTCGAGTACATACGACAACGAATCGCACTCGTTACCATCCGCTCGTACCCATACATGATCCAAGCATGACGTCTGTCTGATGCCCGTCCACGATTGCCTCGCGTGTTATCTCTGCACTCGGTATTATGCACTGTAGGCCGCATCCACACAAGGTGTTTTTGTACTTTGTTGAAGTTGGATTTACTACATCATTCAGAATGTCTATATTTATGTCACCAATCACAATAACGTTTTCAGATGCAGAAATAGATCTGACGATAGTCTCTAATTGTTCTATGAAAAGTAACTTGTTTTTCTTAGGTGGCCTGTATAAAGAAATTATATGCGTTATATCTTTTTCTGTCCTAAGCTGGCCATGCAGCATTTCTACTGCTTCCGTCTCCACTCTTTGAGCATCAAAGCTAAGGCTTTCTTTTGCGTATATCAATATCCCCCCCCCCCCCCTCTGGTAGTTTCTCTTTGATAGAATGATAGTTCCTCCTTCTTGATATTTATTTCACTTAGTATTTATATTATATATTTATATTATATCCATTTTATATTTATTTTGTTCTAACAAGACTAGTAATTCATTGAAGTGTTACCGAATAGACCTTATGTTCAAATGAAAAATATGATAGCATCCTTCATTTAAAGCTATATCATTATTCAATGATGGTATGTCGTGATATATTTTAAATGCTACATCATTAGGAAAATCATATGTTCGATCGAATGTTAATATTGAAGAAATCACCTAGTGTGTACTCGCCGCGCTAATTGCGTGTATTTATTTACATTCTGCGAACTGTTTCAAATCTTCTTCCGATCTTATGTTGAAGATCTTTTTTTCTTCACTATTCTTTTTAGCAAGAATATTACTGTCTTGAACAGATATACTGAAAGCCTTTTGGTTTTAGTTCGTTTCTTACAATCCATTGAAGTTGACGCTTATACTTAGGTAAATCTTCATTTATGAATATTCTCATATCGCTGCCATTGGCGTAGACTTTATTATTGGTAATCTTGTTTTCCTTTCTCGCTAAGATCCATTCATTGCGGGCACTTTTAGAGCGAAGCGCAAGCAATACAAAACTCGTCGTTGTGATTTTGTTCTCGTTATTAGCTGTAATAATCTATAGTCTTAATTTTTTTTCGTAGTTTATATAGTTAGTATGTATGTATCTATGTATATATTATATAGCATATATCTATGTATCTATTATATTATATTGAACTTATATACTTTTTATTATCACCAAAGACAACCCTATTTTGTGTTCAGAAAATCACTGTCCATTCCAAGGTTACCTGGAAGAGATCGCAAAACCGATAAGACCACCTATTGTATATTTTGTTGTGTATATGTTTTCTTTTCGCAATGTATAATCTGGTGTAGAATAAATGATATATAAATAAATAAATATTACAATAAGTTAGGATTTATTAAACATTGAAAATTGTGAGACTTTAATGAAGGTTGTTTTTACCTCATACCTAACGCTCTATGTAAAATACTGCTATTCAGCCGCTCCCGCTTAAACTGGAAGCCGACTATTGCCGACCATTGTTGGGAAAAGACTAAGCAGATGATGATTGTCGCTAGTGGTCGACTTGTGCGGTTCTTCTAGCAGGCACAGACCTCTCTTTAGGTGTTCGAAATCGGGCCAGAATATTTTGTTTTGGTAAGTAAGCGCGGGGTTTAACCTGGATGAGAGTGTACTATGCCAAGCGTAAGTAAGGATTGTATAACCCAAAACACTGAAACAAAACTGTAAAATTTTGACAGCCACAACACTTTTTAACCAACGAAAAAACGGAGGAGGTTCTCAGGTCGACGCGTATATATTTTTTTGTTACACTTTTTTCGGTCTAGGTCTTATTCACCGTACGCAGAGTATATCGTGCGATATAGAACTACGTTCCAAAAAAGTCACCTCTAAAGTTGATTCGACTAAAATTATTCAGGCTGAGATCTATAAACATTACTTAGCCATGCTTTAGCTTAGACATGTTACCGTCTGTATCTTGCACTTGTAGTTTGACAGTTGTGACAGTGACAAGAATAATGCTTAGAGAAAGTACGTGCTAAGTATCGTTTATAGATTTCGGCTGATTGCGATCGTAGGTTCAAATAATATGTTAATAGCATTCATGATAGAATCACCTTTGTTACTCACGGCTTATTCTCATGTGGGTAGACAGACACTACAGAACGCAATTTGCTACGATCCTTTTTCTTAGTTTACGTTCAGCACGTTTGTTGTGGCTTTGAAAAAGTACGTTTAAACTAAAGTAGACACAAATATAGTGCCAGCCAAATAGAATATCATAAACTCCATTTCATATACGACCTAACTTTACAAGCAACCATTAATAAAGTTTTAAACACTGAAAGTTTTCCTTTTAGCTCCATGACGCAGGAAATAATTCTCATAACATTTTCTGAGTAGCTAATACTTTATCGATAAATTGGATTTATTGTCGGTAAATGCCGTAAAGTAGCTGTTGGAGTTAAAAGAAAGTTTGCACACATCAAGGAGGCGATGTACTGGTACCCTAATTGAATCACAATCCGAGAATTTTAAAGGATATTGCTAATACATTGCTTCATAGGTTTGAAAAATTCGTCTGCTCAACAACGTTAATAAAGTAATTGACGTGGGTGAACTGTTAAAATTAAACCCATTATTATCAATTACCATTTTGTGTGTTTTACGCAATTGTCCCGTAGGTTTGTACAGTGCAGGGTTAACTGACAATAGCCGAATACCTACTTAAACAACTCTATTCTCCTGCTGTCTCTGCAAACAGTATAAAAATGCACACAGCTAAATAAGAGACAAAAGAGCGCGTGAAAAGACTTCTTTACAGAATGGAAATAGCCAATCAAAAACAAAGAATACAATTTATTTGCAAGCAGTTCATGAAAGACAATACAACTTGCCCGAGGGAGAATCGGGCAAGTGGCATGACGGTCAAAAATTTACACTTATCGGTCTAGGTCTCATTCGCCATGCACAGAGTATAACGTGCATTATACCAACGGCTATATAGTGGCTAGCCCAACAAAGCAGTCAACAGTTGGCAGTCGGGCAGTAGACGTGGACATGTGTACTGTCGGCCTATAAAAACCTTGACCATCCTTGGAACGTTGTCTTAATATGACATATAATCAGCCTACAATGTTCCCACTGCAAGGACACAGGCCTCCTCACTGTGAGAGGGAGTGGACCGTAATCCACCACGCGGGCCCAGTGCGGGCTGGTATATGTCACATGTCTTCGAATTTTTGGTTCTAGGACATGCCGGTTTCCTCAAGACCTCAAGATCTTTTCCGTCACTGTTTTGAGAGCAGTGGTGATGAAATAATTTACACAAAGTAAAGCGCCTAGCTGGGTTCGTACCTACGACCTACAAACTCGTAATTCGCGGCCGTTACCACGGGCCCACCACTCCTCTGCTGTCTTAATATAAATGATGCAGAATCCGATGTCCATTATGACGCATTTACTACGTAAAACACAAGTGATAAATACATACGAACATCGTTATCAACTGTTCTATACAAAACTTCAATACCTACTGAACCAAATGTATGGGACGGCTGATTATTTTTCCGCGATTACGATGCTGGTCCCAGTGAGAAAGTAGTTCAGTGCTGGGGCTCTGTCTCGCATAGGGTCGCAGCATTATGCTGAGCGTTGGCCGTTTTACGTGGATGTGACGCATATTCTCCCCCAAATTGTTTCTTTTTAACCGACTGCCCCAGAAGGAGGGTAATGTTTTTCGAGAGTATGTATGTATTTATGTATGTATGTATGTATGTATGTATGTATGTATGTATGTATGTCTATTTCTTTGGCACGCTCTGTAGCCTAAACGGCTTGATAGATTTTAACATAAGAGGTGTCGTTAGATTTGTCTTCATTGTGGGAGTGACATAGGCTATATATTTTTTCTATATTGCATCTGCAAATACAAAAAAAGGAGGGAAACCTTTTTTTTTATGAATTACAACAATATTGATATCAAATAAAAGCTAGTAATGAGTTAATTCCCTATATATTAATAAAACTAAAAGGCTTGAAATAAAACAAATTATTTAAAAACAAAAAACCCGACTTCAAAAACACATACCTAACTGAAAAGAGAAAAACAAGCATTATAATCGATATAATTTTGGTATCGCAGGCGGGGATAAACCAATAACCTGAAATATGGTGTAATTTTTGTTTGTCCTCGCCTGCGATACCAAAATTCTATCGATTATAATGCTTGTGTGTGTGTTTTTGCAGTCGGGTTTTTTGTTTTTAAATAATTTGTTTTTTTTTGTATTTGTGTTCCTTCTTTGCGTCATGTTTACCGCAAATAAACGTATTTTCTTTCTTCTTCTTTCTTTCTTTCTTTCTTTCTTCAGTTTGATGGTTTAACTACACCTTAAAACATGATCGCACACATTCACACTTTTCTCATACATTCTGTATACATTCAAAATTAACGAGGTTAGACGAAGTTCAAAAGTGATTTAAGTTTTCGTAAGGAGGTTGTACTTACCTATATTATAATACCTTCACAAATACATGGAACAACAAAGGAGTGTTCTCCTTTCCTTTGCGCGAGAGAATAACGAACGAAGTGCATTGACACCGTCAGACGTCACGAACCATTGTTATTGGTACAGAAGCCATGACAGTTAGCAAACTTCGCGAAACGTCATTATGTGAACGTAGATTGTAGGTATGATTGTGACTCCTGTCTGAGGTTGGAGTGCGGGTTTGAAGAGGGCACACTAGATCACATATTTTTTTAATATTATAACTTTAAGTTCAACTCTATTTTTTTTCCTTTATGACGACCACTGTCCAACGATCCTTCTGACCTCGCCGACCTTTAACCCCAGCACACTTCCTTATTGGTCGTTCTCTAATCATGCTGCCTCATTCACAGATCCAGAACGCCAACATCAACAGCATACAACGATTTTGTCATATTGAATATTTGAAGCAACACTTCTGGACTAGCGTCTCACATGATGTTCTGTGGCTACAGGAGAGAACAAAATGGTACCGGTCGTCTGGCAAGCTCATGGAAGGAACATTGTTCGTCATCAAGGAAAAGCTTACCTTCTCTTATGTGGCTTCTAGGACGCATCACACTTGTTCTCCCAGGCAGAGATGACGTGGCGAGGGTCGCTGACATTCACACAAGAAAGGGTGTCAACCGACGCGCCTTTAACACCACCTGCCCGCTGCTGGTCACCACTGTTGATGACTCTTTAACGGGGGGAGTATATTGAGACCGCTCCTCTGAACATAGCCGCGCGCTGGCGGCAGTGAACGAGGGGTGCGGGGACAGCGACGAGTCAGCCGGCCGCATGGCTGAGCGTAAACCCCCGCACCACACCAGTCAGCTGTTGTATGCCTCCACGCACGGCTGCGCTTGCGAGTTTTAATAAAGTCCATATTTTCTTGTTTGGCTTAATATAACCGACACCCTTATTATTTAATAATTTCTTATTATACATGTTATACAGTCCACTCATTTCATTTAACTCCACCACGACCTATCGTCGCGAACAGCATCCCACCTCTAGATTTGTATAGCCGTCTCCTTAAATTTAAAACCCCTCTTCCGATTAATTTCCCTCCCTTTCAACATATGCCTCTCCCGATCTGCTTATGGGGCTGTTGATTTGCATCCGTCACAATAATATAAAATTATTTGTTTCCCCAAATATTATGTCTGTGTAGACGTGGTATATGTATATTCAATGTTCTAACAACTATAATATTTATGTCATTTTATTAGGGGCTTGTGGCCCAGTAATAACAGCAGCATGGGTCGATCGATCAGTTAAGCTACGCCTACCGTTGGTCCGTGGATGGGTCACCAAGACCTTCGTGCCTCAGAAAGCACGTTAAGCCGTTGGTCTCGGCAGTCATTTATAGATCTTTGACAGTTGTTACGGGTCGTCAGAAGCTCGAACGTCTGACAATCAGTCTTACCAAGAGTTTTCGTGTTCGTTCGTTTTCGTTCGTCAGATAGGCAGTCACTCCATGTAAAATATTGATATTCAGCAGCATCCGGTTAGGCTGGCAGCCGACCCCAACATATTTGGGAAAAGGCTAAGCAAATGAGATGAGATGATGTAACCCCACAAGATCTACATTAAGTTCTACTGTTTCATCAAAGATTTTGTCATTATATTTATTTATTAATATGGAACAAATGTACACTCGCTTTTCCAATTCACTACAGACTTTGGCAGAATAGTCGACATCGGCTTTGCTTGCCATAATAAATAATAGAATATAATGTTTGTATGACGGTTAGGGAAAGGTTCAACGTTTCTGATTTCATAAGAATACCTTTTTTGTGTCTTGGGAAATGATGGATCTTGTCTCGTAAGACATTTTCATCCATACTCAAAATCAAAATCTATTTATTCTATTTCACATAAACCTACATGGGCACTTATGAAACATCAGAAGCTAGGTGCGAGGTTCCATTTGGTTGTTTCCTATGGAGAAGAGCCGGCAAGAAACTCCACGTTTACTCTTTTTTACTAATATTGTAAAATCGAAAGTAGCTCTGTAACCGATTCACGCCTTTAACGGCTGAATTTCAATTGTACATACACGGGCAGACCATGACATAGAAGATAGGATACTTTTCATCCCGGTAGTATATTACGTGGGATAATTTCTGACTTGTACTCGGGCAAAGCTAGTTCTTAATATTTTTTTTAATTTAAGTAAAGTTTAATTTATGATTTTCTAAGAACCAGCTAAGCAATCACACAGACATACAAAACAGCACAGACAAGGGGCAATCGGAGGGAAAACCAATTTTTTCTTCAAATAAGTAAACTTGACTCAGTAAAATCTCTGACGAACAGAACTAAAAATAGACTCCTTTTTTTCTAAAAAATAAAAAGCAATGTACTTTACCTAGAGCAAACAAAACAAACAATATAAATTTATTTTCAATAGATTTCAATTATAAATCCAACAGCTTAAATAATTTTACGAAACTTTTAAATTAATATAGTCCCTCACATATAATATTCCCCAAGGTACGGATAGTCGTATATGCTTCTGCTTTGAAGAGAAATATATTTCATATTTTGTACATCTCGCAATCCACACGTAGAACATTATCTATTGAAGAAGAGATATCGCAAAAGTGCCTTATGTAACATCTCTCTCAATCATTTGCTTTGCAGCGACACAGAATCGATAAGTTGGGTTGTAAATCATGGCTTCTATCCGGCATAATGTCCTTCAGTATATCTATGGAATTTGGGAATGTGTGTACGTGTATGACACTGTCCTTTTTACATAAGAACTATTTTATCATCAGCAAACCATCTGTGCTGTTTGGTGGCCCAGTGGCCGTAACTTACTAGTTGTAGGTCGTAGGTTCGAACCCAGACATGCGCTTTAGTTTGTGTAAATTATTTCATCACCACTGCTTTCAAAACGGTGAAGGAAAACATCGTGAGGAATGTAAACGGATGTTTTAGAACCAAAAAGTCGAAGACATGTGACATCTACCTACCCGCACTGGGCCGCGTGGTGGATTACGGCCCACTGCCTCTCACAGAGAGGAGACCTGTGTCCCAGTAGTGGGACTATTATAGGCTAATTGTGCATGGACTATAAGACGACGACTTGCTGAAGCAAAGTTAAAACCATAAAACCATTAAGATCTGCAAAAAGCCCTAGATTGGAGCGTGAGCATCTTATTTCGAGACTAACATAATGTCCGAATCCACTTAAATTAGTATTGAAGATTGATCAAGAGTTATGTTCTCAGATGAATCAAGGTTTATGCTTTATAAGAACGACGGAAGAACAGGAGAGTATGGAAGACCAGAGGAGCGATTCAAGCAAGCATGTATCGAAGTGGAAGTGGCCTATGGCGGTTGATTCGTACTTGTATGGGCCGGAATTTCTGCAGAGAGTCGCACAGAGCTGGTGGTTATAGAAAACGGCACTATAACTGGTGAAAGGTACGTGGAAGAAGTCCTAAACGAATACGTTGGTCTATTTATGGTCTATTTGGGAGAGGATGCTATCTTTATGCATGACAATGCGCGAGCATATTCGTAAGAAGCTGGCAGTATCATCACAATGGTAATGTTTTCCCATTGTTTGTCTCATCTGTTTTAGTATATTCGTGTATTTATTAGGTCTTATATTTATGTATAATTAGGTATATATATTTAAAGTTTTTAATAGGTATATGTATGTATATCCTTATATTTAAATAAATATTTATTCCACAGTTTTCGCTATTGCACCTACCACTGTTTGTCTCTGCATCACCCAAAGGTTGACTGGTAGAAAATGCCTGCGGCCTTAAGTCCGCCTTTGTACATTTGTGTGCTTAAAGTATTAAATAAATAAATCATATTGGTGAAATAGTGAATAATAATTCAGGAGATGAAAATTTACTGTATGTAGTGGCCAGCACGCAGCCCAGACCTCAACCCAATCGAGCATGCTTGGGACGAGCTCGGACGATGTGTGAGACATCGAAACCCTTCCCTGATCACGCTTCAAGAGATCAAAGTTGCGCTCGTAGAGGAATGGGAGAATATTCCCCAACATTGTATAAGAAACTTGATGTACAGCATGCCAAACCGCATAACCGCAATGATGACAGCACGTGGAAGTAATACAATGTACTAATATTCAAGAAAATTTTAAAGTGATAGAAAAACTTTGCTTTTCTGTTTTTGTTATAAGATGCGATTAGTTATCTTATTGTTTATGTAATATTTTATGAATATAAATACTACTACTTAATATATACTAATACTTTCATTTAAGACGCTGCAACACCTACGAGTAAACCGCGGTAACTGTCAGATTGCATAGAAAAGAATGAGAAGCGCGATGACACAACGCTTGTAATTTAAAAATTTGAAGTAATTATCTATTTACTCAAAATTGAGTTGAGTATTCGAGATTTAAGTTCTGCATTCAAATAAGACGTTCTTGTAATTAATTAAATACGTAAAGTATTTAATGCAAATATTTTGGATTAGAACTCAAGGTCAGTTTAACGTTAGTTTGTATCGAGATTTTTTTCAAAACGTGTTTCGGCAAGAACCAAGTTCTGGAAAAAATGTTCGTTATCAATTTAACATATATTTTTTCCGCTACCACAAACTATACAGATTTGGCAATTTGTTTTCTTAAGATTAGACTATTTTGGTCAATTGGGCCTTGTCAGCGCCTTAAGAGCATCTATTAATCACAATTTATTTCATTAAGCTTTCCGAGATTCTTAGTTTCCGAAACTTTCAGATATCTTTATGTGACCCTAATTCATTGCTCTATATTGTACTGTTAACAGTATATGTAAGTAATAAATTGTTTAAAAAATAAATAAATAAACCATATGTCTAATGTCAATTCCAAGCAAGCCCAGTGCCTTCACAAAGCGAGCAACAGCTCATACACCTTACGGATCCGAATGAATCATTAGTGTGTCACTGAACGGCTCGATTTCACGTGATTAATGTGCTTAGCAATTATTTACCCCCTAAGGTGATATTGCTGGTGAGGCCCGATATATCGGCTAGTTGGATTGAGTTAGGTTGGCTTATATCACCCTGTGAAGGTATGGGATGTAGTAATTTTGGGTGAACTTCGGTTTAGAATAAGGCTCTATTACGCTTTTAGCGGTTTTAAAGCCACACATTTATTGTATACAAAATATTGTAAAACATTCTAAAAGAGTAACTATGGAATTACTGGCCCATTCTTTTCGTCACGAAACTATCTTTTGGAAGGGACAACTAGAATCAATTTTATTGTACATTTTTCGTTCAAAAGTGCCTTTATGTGCCTAATTGAAAGAAATGATTTGACTTTGAATGTTACAAAGTGGCGGATAACTATGGTATATTTCATCGCCTTCTGATAAGTTTCGGTTAACTTATCTAGCAGATCACTTCACAATATTGTGTGTAATTTTGTATATGGTAAATAGTGCCTATCAATTAATAACAGGTTTTAGATTTAACAACAACTTGAGAAATTTGCTAAAACGTTTAGACATTTTCTAGATAATAATTATGCAATATAAAAATACAATTATAATACTAATTTATAAATAACATAAGAATCAGCCTAAAAAGCACCAATAAAATAAATTGAACATCTCAAAATAGTCAAAGAGCTGACATACTAAAAGCTAACTGTATCCAATCTTGAGTTATTTAACAAAACACGGGTAGAAACGATCTGTCAAAGTCGTGCAGCCTATTCATGCCAAGATAAATACTCGGGGAACGTGATAAGAGAGAGGACTACAAACATTGTACTTCAAACGCCACTATATTTGCTCTGAAACATTTTTTGTCTCGCTCCCTCTTGATTAATGCTTTGATACGTCAAAAACATTTATGTAGTCAGTTTTATGGGATGACAAACGGGTGGAGGGAATTTGTATGATATAGTGTCACGATTGATGGGGAAAAGTATGGGAGCGGACGGTTGGGTTGTCAAGTTTGATTGGAAAAGTTAGATGACGACAAAAATAATGGTAGTAATGTTTTTACCTAGCTTCAGTTCGGTCGAAAATTGTAATACCTGAGTTTTAATAAACTAACACTTGACTATTTTTTTATTCTTGCCGTCGAATAAAGTAAGGATGTATTCAAAATTAAAATAATAGGGAATAATAATATGCATGTATTTTTTTTTCACTATATCAATAATAGACAGTAATATAAATCCATGAAAAGTATTAAAACTTAAATTTAACTACTGCTTGTTGATCAATAAAATCAATTTTCTACTACAGTTAAAATTACCGTTTTTTGTCGCGGGCATGATGTGACGTCATTTACCACGAATCTTCTTTGATTGCTTCTGTTTGTAGCCCCAAATCATATAAATTAAATTATTTTTGTGCTTTATTCAAGCAGAAACTTAACTTACTTACCTTACCTTAATGAGATTTCAAGCACTTTGCTAAGAATAGATTTTATTAACATAGTTTCTTTCGTCACTCCCGGCATTGTCAAAGACGACGCGTTTTGAGTTTGCGTTCCGTTCCACCAAAAAAACGCAACATAAATTAAAGAATTGTAAAATAAGTAATGCATTAAAACATATAAAAAGAATAGGAATTTGTTTCTTGACTCCACACAATGTATATTTAAATAATGGATACATTTTGAATTACTTGCAAATTCCCTATTGCTTTGAGGTTATTGGTCTATTAGACGACGCCGACGATACTAAAACTTTACAATCAAAACTAAACTTAACTACTTTTTAACAATGATATCGGAAAATCCGGGATACTTACACCTTCACCTTCGGACGTCCTTACACCTTCGCGTTTGATAGTCCACATCATCATCATCATTATCTGCCTAGCCTTTTTCTTTGCCTTGGCCTTTTCCAAAATGAAGCTCTTAAAGTAATAAGTTCATATTTACATAATAGGTTGCAATGTGTAGATGTTAATGGTGTGAAATCTTCCGAGCTTCTAGTACAGTTAGGTGGCAAGGTGACAAGGCTCAATACTGGGTCCATTCTTATTCTTAGTATATATTAATGACTTACCATTCTATTTAAAGGGTATCTGTGACGTTGTACTGTTTGCAGATGATACCTCTCTTATTTTTAAAGTAGAAAGGAATAGACAAGATTTTTATGACGTAAACAGTGCACTCTCAATTTATTATGACGGATTGGTTTACGACAAATAACTTAGTTCTCAATGCTAAGAAAACAAAATGTATAAAGTTCGCTTTACCAAATGTTAGAAATCTAGGACCCAACATCGTGTTGGATAAAGAGGTTCTTGGAACTGTAGACTCGGCAGTTTTTCTGGGCATAACAGTAGATGCCAAACTTCAGTGGGGCCCTCATATATCAAGCCTAGCGGGAAGGCTCAGTTCGGCCGCTTACGCCGTCAGGAAAGTAAGACAATACACTGACGTTAATACAGCTCGGTTAGTATATTTTAGTTATTTTCATAGCGTTATGTCCTACGGTATTCTGCTATGGGGCAAAGCCGCTGACATTCAAAATATATTTGTTCTAGCAATTTACCAGCTAGGTGCCAGAGTTTCTCTAAGAGATTTTTTTAAAGACATTGGTATTCTCACGGTGGCATCACAGTTCATCTTCGCCAACATCTTATATATTAGGCAAAATATACACTTATACATTAAAAACAGTGATATTCACAATATTAACACCAGAAATAAGGACAAATTACGTGCTCCATTTCACCGGCTTCACAAGGTTCATAACTCGTTTGTTGCGCTTGGTATTACTTTTTATAACAAGTTACCCTCTTCTTTGCTAGATTTGCCTTTTAATGCGTTTAAAACTAAAGTAAAATCCAAACTTTGTTCAAGGGCATACTATTCTATCAACGACTACTTAAATGATAAGAATTGTTGGTCGCTGTGATTAACTCAAGACAATGTTTATGTTCTTTCTCCAGAATTAGCCTACCTAGTGACAGGTTATATGAGTTCATATAATTGTTTATTTTATTTGACTGTATAAGTCAATTTATTTTAAATTTTATTTTCGTTTATTATTGACATAATCTTCTTATTACAATGTTTTTTGTTGAGTTGTATTGCAATATGTGGTTAGCTAGTGACCTCGATAACTGATTATATTATTCTTACAACCGGCAGCAAGTTCGTCAGCGAGGGGGGTAATGGCAGATTTTTGCGTTATGCTCGTGAACGGGTGCTGCTTGTGGTGACTGGTCATCTTGCTGACCATTGTTTTTGTTTTGTTATTAGTAATTAATTGTTTATTTATTTTACTTTGATGGTCCTAGTTCATCATTTGTGATTGTTACAGCTATAGCTATATGTAAGCGGGCACACCTTTTATGCTTGGAGGCTTTTATTTGGGCATTAAGTTCTGTTTACGTTTTTATCTCTGCTTGAGAATTAATAGTTTTCGGTGTTTTCCTTTTCATTTTTTTTGTTGGTATAGTGGTGTGCTAGCTGACATATGGCTAATAATTTAATGTTTTATGTTGCACGTAATGTAAATTGTTTTGTATACTGTTGTATAGAATCCATTTTTTTTCCCTCTAACTGAACAGGCAGCTGTGCTGCTGGGGAGTTTGTTGACCACTTCTTCTTCCCAGCTAAAGCACTAGGAAGTGGTGAAGGGTGGGCGTTTTGGGGGACTGTCTTATGTAATTTTGACGTTCGAAAAGTGCTGATTCTCAGCCTAGTTTGAATAAATGACTTTGATTTTGATTTTGATTTTTTGCCTTTTTGTTATGTTGGGGTCGGCAGCGACTGCCTATCTGACCTCCACAACCCATTTACTTGGTAACACGATACGTTTGATAGTCCACAATGGATTATCAAACGTAAGTGTGTGTTTACAAGTCTTCAAAAGCACCGATTGATTGTCAATTTTAATCCGTAAAACCAAAAAGACACGATATATCAAGAATCAAGCAACAATTTTACATTCTAAGCTTTCTTCAAACACAATTTCGACTCAACTCTAGGTACTTCGATTTTATCTCAGAGCTTAAAGTAATAAGCTACAATCACTTGAGGCATTGATAATTACGTCTAACAGAAACAAGTTATTGTACATAAGATCAACTTGTTTGAAATTTAAGCCCGTTAAGTAGGTAGCTGTCACGTTTGTAGACTGAAAAGTTAGATCAGTTTCTGTTATCGTGGCGTGTACTTCATGTACTCGTTGTTCGTCTTTGACAATATTTTACGTAATTAGGTTCACGACAACATTGGCACAATATTCTAAGGCTTAAACAGCCTTGTTAACTTCAGTAGGTGACAACTTTTTGTATTGGCTTTGAAAACCAAATATTGAACGTTTTCATAACCGGTTCTATTTATTTCCAAATAAAACCACATCGTTCATTTATATTTATCGTTTATTATTAAAACCATTTTCGATCAGGTCTACACCTATGTGGAATGTTGTCTACAGCTTCTCATATTATCTTTAATATTATTCTCATTGGTTACCTTGCCCAAATAGACACTTATTTTTCAGTACACATAATTATTTCTTAAAATTTTCTTGGATTAACCGCCCAAAATTATAATGTCACACAAAAATTCGCTCCCAAATAATGAACGGTTCCCAAAAGCCATAGTGACTTAGTGAGTTCTAAGTAAAGGTTGTGTGACTTGTGAACGTTTCTTTCTTATGCTTCGCCGATTTGTCAATGTCACCGCTCATATTTTATCAACTCGGGGACAATAGTAACTACATTTTGATATCGGCAAGCTCGCCGACTAGTTTTCAAACGTGTGATGGATTGTTCGGGGTCGTATCCATTTTGTCTCTACGTTTTTTCCCCGTTTTTCTTTAGGGAGGAAGTTTTTTCACTGACGTATTGTAGTTGTAAGCAGTTGTGAGTTTATGTGGATTTATTTCCGCTTCTGTGGGCTGGTTAGGCATTATTTATGTATGGGTTGGCGTAATATGTATGGAAATGTGTTAGCTTAGTTTTAGGAGGCAGTTGTATTTTTATTTTTTATTGTTGCTTCAGAGGCAGAATCAAATTGCTACAAATACTGTTATTTAAGTAAGAGAAACTGGCACATATTAAACTTTTATTACAATTCAAAACCAGTTAAATTCCGAAGCACATGACAGCATCTAAACGTTTTATAGTATTGATTAGCTTATAAATAGCACAGATATCAGGTCCAGTTGATAACCAGCGTCAGGCATTAGTTGCCTGGAATTTTTGCTGAACTGGGTTTTTTTGGCGCAGCCGTGAGGCACACTTGCCTACTAATTTCTTATCGGACTTAATTTTTTTTTATTTGTTCTTTTTTTATCTGCTGTTTGCCTTTGCTGAATATGTAAATGTTTCTTCTTTCTTTATCACTATGTTTTTACAAGTGATTGCATCCGTGCGAAACAGGGTCGGTTTTTCTAGATAATAATAAGTCAAGAACCCGTTGGCTATAGGAACTCGATATCAACCGACCTATCAACTCAGCAAGTATCTAAATAATTATTGATCGTCAACAATGTGACAGTCAATACACAATACACACCTCTGATTGGCTAACTAGTTAGCCACGCCACCTAAGGTCAGCAAACTTGAACTAAAGGCAAGCTTATCACAACAGTTCGTCAGGTCATCGCCTTAACTGATTGGTTATTGGCACTCAGGTACAGTACAGTCATGAGCATAACTAGGTACCTTAAAATTCATTTTCTCCTAAAGTATTGATAGAAATGGAGTGATGTTACGAAAATTGTATTTTTGAAATAATAATTTGAATACCTAGGTCGTTTCTTAAAGTTGCAATTGTTTGCTGACCATAGTTTTGTTATGAATTTGACATTGATGAATTTTATATTTAAAAAGACATGAATATTTACTTGTAAAGTAATAAATTGTTTTCAATTATTGTGAATGTGAAGACTATGTGGGTCATTGTTGTTTTTTTTTTTCTCATTTAGTATTTATTAATCATGGTCTGGCAGTTTGAGTAATTTATGCGGCCTACCCAAATGTTCTTTCTTTGATATTGTTCGTTGCATATTTGAGCTCTTTAAGTTCTGAGTTGAGCTGCACGATTACTGACAAATGGGTGCACTGACTGCATAGGTCCACTCAATCTGTGCGGTTCTTTCCTCAAAAGGACCATTTCAAACATCAATCTACACGGCCTTCACATGATCTGACCAAGATTACGAGTATGTCTGGACTTTAAAAGAGACTGTGACCTCTGATTTTGTTTCGGCCTTTCCTCTCAGAGTAGTCAGATAGGAAACGCGGACCTCATCCAGCTTTATTTTAAAAATATGATTGACGTGTAAAAGTGTTTGTAGAAACCTACTTACAGAAAATAAATAATTTATCATTATTAGTAATTAACTGTTTATTTATTTTACTTCGATGGTCCTAGTTTATCATTTGTGACTTCGAGTTACAGCTATAGCTATACATATATGTAAGCGGGCGCGCTCTTTCTGCCTGGAGGCTTTTATTTAGACGTATTAAGTTGTGTTTACGGTTTTACTTTTGATTTTATTTCTGCTTGAGTATAATTTCGATGTGTTTTTTTTACTTGCAATAGTAAAAAAAAGTTTTTCTAACTGAACAGACAGCTGTGCTGCTGGGGATTTTGTTGCGCCACTTATTGTTCCCAGCTAAAGCACTAAGAAGTGGTGAAGGGCGGGCGTTTTGGGGCACCGTCTTAGGTAATTTTGAAGTTCGAAAAGTGCTGATTCTCAGTCTTTGATAGTTTGAATAAATTGTTTTTTTTTTTCGGTTATTACTTTTTTATTTTCTTTATGTTCGTGACTGTACGGTATATAAGCATGATCCTAATGATCTTAGGATGATATTTATAAACGCTACTCAGCATACAATTTGGCTAAGCGTAAAATTTCAAGTGCAAGATAGATACGGGGAACATATTAAAGCCAAAGCAAGTGCACGTGACGTTTATAGATCTCAGCCTGAGGCATTTGACTATCTTTTAGAGTGTAAACAATTTAAAACTTCATGATTTTTTGTAAACATGGCATTTTGGAGCACAAGGGTAAAAACAGGCAGAACACTTTCAAATTATACAACAAATAAATACAATTGAAGTGTCTGTTTGTAATGTCAAAATAACAGCTTTTTACCAAATGCATATGAAAGTATATACGATACTTAAAACCAAAAAAATATTTTAATTTTTTTTGTCTGTTTTTCCATCCGCCTGTCTGTTTGTTCCGGCTAATCTCCGGCTGAATCGATTTTGACGGAACTTTCACTGGCAGATAGCTGTAGCTGCTATTTTTATTTTAGAAAAAGCAACGCGGGCGAAGCCGAACAGCTAAACTAGTTTTTAAAAAAATACCGGCCAAGTGCGTGTCGGACCACGCACAATGAAGGGTCCCGTAGTTGGGATTACTTGGTACGAATTTATTCCAAAAACAAAATTAACATTGTAGTTGGAAAACCTGTTCTCCCATACATCGATATATGCCACTGTCAATTCTCCCAATTCTCCAACTGCAAAAAGTTGTTCGACTATATCTCGTTAACTTGTAAAGCCTACTTAGCAGTGACAGTTTTCCTTTTAATTTCATTATATTATTATGTACTACTGCCATGAATTTTTTCACATCTCCATACAGCCGTTTAGCTGGCAGCGGGAGGGGGGGGGGGGGGCGCCGACGACGACACTCAACTCTAACAAAAATGAGCACTTTAATGCTTAATATTACGCATTTGGATCCTGAATGGAAAAGTGTTGTTCACAGGCCTGCAATATTTTTGAACGGCCTATTCGCATATTCATCTGCATGATGCCCAGTTCGGATTTAGAGCTGGGCTTTCGACAGAAGCTGCAATACTGCGACTCAAGCATACTATCCAGTACTACGTGACAAGGAAAACGCCTATTTTTGGCTGTTTTTTGGACCTGTCGAAGGCATTTGACCTTGTGGCTTATAATGTGCTATGGGATAAGCTCCGGGAAGAAACCAGCACTCCCAGGGATATGATCAACATACTGAGATATTGGTACGGCAACCAATCCAATAATGTTAAGTGGGCGGGTTCATGTTCCACAGAGTACAGGTTGGAGTGTGGAGTGAGACAGGGAGGCTGGCGTGGTGACGACCACGGCTCTTCAACCTGTACGTTAATGGACTAATAGATGAGCTCAGCAGGGCTGGTGTCGGCTGTTCATTAGATGGCAAGTGTATGAATAACATTAGTTACGCCGACGATATGGCACTGCTGAGCCCATCTGTTAAAGCCCTCAACACGCTCATAGGCATATGCGAGAGGTATGCAGTGTCACACGGCCTCAGGTACAACACTAGAAAAGTGAACTACTTGTGTTTAAGGCGGGTAATAAAACACCCACGACCGTTCCACCGGTTACACTTGGAGGAATCCCGGTAAGTAGAATCACCAAATTCAAATACCTGGGGCATTGGGTCACTGAGGACCACTCGGATGACTTGGATATTGAGAGGGAACGCAGGGCATTGGCAGTCAGGTGTAATATGCTGGCGCGCAGGGCGCGAAACATGCCTTTCCCTCAACCGTCCCGCCTCCTCCTTCGCGAGCATTACTGTTTCGCAGAAGGAGGTGACGGCTGCCCATACCCTCTCGCTCCGTACCATGGCCTGAACCAGGGCCGGACGCGAGATGTCTCTGCCGCCGATCGCCTCCACGAGGAATTTAAAAGGTCTAGTGGTATTTCTGTCGCTTTTAATTGATAATGGTTAAGGCTGTCCAGTGAACTTCAATATAGGCTGAGTTTAAGGCCTAGTATTTGTGCCGGTTGATGGCAATAGCCTCCTATTAGGTATGTAGTGGTTAGAACGATTAGTTTCTTAATTATATCTCTTAAAAGCTAATTGTAAACACTACACACAACACATTACATAACCTAACATAATTCCTCGTTCGACATGTCAGCTGTCATATTTACGTTTTGTTCGTCATAGACAACAAACGAGGAATTATTGTCTATACCATGGTTAGCACATTATATATTATTCACAACAATTACTTATTTACTATATTTATAACACACAAAATATCTATGGACATATTTCTATATATATTACAATTATTATTACACACAGTTATTTACACTCCACAACTTTATATATGTAAAACGAATGCACGTCCAGATTGGGGAACGAAACACACATTCGGGCACGGTCGGAAATCTTCGGAACCGATCGTGGCCGGACCGTGATGTGCATTATTTTGAACCCACTGGGAGAGGTCAACGACCCCAGTGTTCGACCTTGCCTCAAGGCGAATGCGCGCTCGGTATAGCGACACGCATAGCTTCCAGAATTTTTGAGAACGCTAGTCTCACCCAGTCGGCTCCAACTATTTTATATTTTCTGTTTTACTTGTGCAAATTGTCCATAGTCCTTATTGTTGTTTTTGTACCTGTAATTGTTTTAAAGAAGTGCCGTGGTAGGCAGAAATACAAGCAGTTTTACTGAATACAGTTTATTCTTTAATCTACCCCGTAACACTTCATTGGTGACCCCGAGAAGAACACAGAAGCCTGACGATCATCATGTCAACCGGAGCAGCAGAAGCGACGACTGGAGGAGCGTCGGCAGAGAAACAGGACGTCTGCAGAGTGAGCGTCAGATTGCCGCCATTCTGGCCAGAGGAGCCAGCACTTTGGTTCGCCCAGGTTGAAGGTCAGTTCACGATCGCCGGTATTACGGCCGACAGCACAAAATTCTATACCGTCGTGGGCCAGCTTGATCACCGATATATGGTGGAGGCGCGGGACATTATCGAAAACCCGCCAGCCCAGGACAAGTACGTAAAGCTAAAGGCCGAGCTAATACGTAGGCTCTCCGACTCACGCGAAAAAAGGGTGCAACAAATCCTCACCCACGAGGAGCTAGGCGACCGTAAACCCTCCCAATTTTTAAGGCACCTTCAAACCCTGGCTGGACCAAATGTGCCAGAGGCGTTTCTGTCCACGTTGTGGGCGAGTAGGCTGCCAACCAACATCCAGACGGTTATCGCGTCACAGCCTAATCTTGCCCTCCAGTCTGTCGCAGATTTAGCCAACCGCGTGCACGAGATCGCGCCTGCGCCCGCCCCGGCGCTCACATCACCTCCCGCCGTGGCAAGCACGAGCACCTGCAGCGAGATCAGCGAGCTGAAGCAATGTATAGCTGAGTTAACAAAACAGGTAGCGGCGCTTCAAACACGTGGTCAGGTACATCACCACTCGCGATCCTCTGACAGGTTCAGGCGTGGTGGCAGACAACGGACCCCTAGTCGGCGCGGCCGCTCGCGCTCCAGAGGCCCGTGGAACGACGATCACTGCTGGTACCACAATAGTTTTGGAGACAAGGCCACGCGGTGCACAACGCCGTGTACGTTCGCGGGAAATGCCACCGGCAGCCGGAAGTAGCGGCAAATGGCTGCCCCAACAAACCACGCCGCCTATTTGTCACAGATCGGTCCACTAAAACCACGTTTCTAGTGGACACAGGGTCCGATCTTTGTGTGTACCCACGTACAGCACTACAGCAGCGGCGCAGCAAGACGACGTACCAGCTTTACGCGGCCAATGGAACCGCCATCAACACATACGGTTGGGTCGAGCTCCATTTGAACTTAGGGCTCCGCCGTGTGTACACATGGAAGTTCGTGGTCGCTGACGTCACAAAGCCCATCATAGGCGCCGATTTTCTGGCGCATTATAACATATTGGTGGATTTAAATCATTACCGCCTCATCGACGGGCTAACCCAGCTATCCTCCACAGCGTCTCTAGCAACCGGTTCGGCAGCTGACATTGCCTCAGTGAAGTCGGTTGGTGGCAACACGGAGTACCATGAGCTTCTTCGGCAGTACCCGGAGATCACACGGCCTGCGGGAAAACAAAGGCAGGTTAGTCACGGTACTGTGCACCACATCCGCACCACACCAGGGCCGCCCATTTTCAGTCGCCCTCGTCGTCTCGCACCAGACAAACTCAAGGTCGCTCAGAAGGAGTTCGAGGCGATGCTAGCGAGCGGCACGGCACGACCATCTGAGAGTTCATGGTCCTCACCGCTTCACCTCGCTCCCAAGAAGGACAACAGCTGGAGGCCTTGTGGAGACTACAGAGCACTGAATGCCCGCACTGTCCCGGACAGATACCCCATCCCGCACATACAGGACTTCTCACATCAGCTGGCTGGCAGCAGAATATACAGTAAAATTGACCTAATTAAAGCGTACAACCAAATACCTGTCCAGTCAGCTGATATCCAAAAGACAGCGATCACCACTCCGTTCGGGCTGTATGAATTCCCATATATGACGTTTGGTCTCAGGAACGCAGCACAGACATTCCAGCGTTTCATGGATGAGGTGCTCCGTGGAATGCCGTTCTGCTACTGTTATTTAGATGACATTCTCCTGTTCTCAGAGACGGCAGCCCAGCACACCGAGCATCTGCACCAGCTCCTGAAGCGGTTATCTGTCTACGGCATCCTAGTTAACTCTGCGAAGTGTGAGTTTGGCAAGACCTCCATCACCTTTCTAGGGCATGAGTTGTCCGCAGAAGGTATTCGTCCCCTGCCGGAGAAGGTGCAGGCGATCCAGGACTATCCAGCTCCCAAGACCGTCAAGGAGATGCGTCGCTTCCTGGGTATGTTCAATTTTTATCGCCGCTTTGTACCAGAAGCCGCTCGCTTGCAGTCGCCGCTAAACATTGTCCTCTCAGGGCCTAAAACCAAAGGAAATCAGCCAATTAGCTTGTCGGAAGAAATGCTACATGCTTTTAATGCTTGCAAACATGGTTTGTCCCAGGCTGCCTTGCTAGCACACCCAGACCCCAATGCTGAGCTTGCTATATTTACAGACGCATCAGATACCTCAATAGGCGCAGTACTACAGCAGAAGGCAGGTAATTCATGGCGACCACTAGCATTTTTCTCCAGGCGTTTGTCCGCATCGCAGAAAAAGTACAGCCCGTATGACAGGGAGCTCTTAGCCATCTACGACGCAGTCCGATACTTCCGGCACATGGTTGAAGGTAGACACTTCACCATTTACACGGATCACAAACCCCTGTCATACGCGTACGCGCACAGTAGGGAGAATTGCTCACCGAGGCAGTTTCGTTACCTGGACTACATAGCCCAGTTCACCACGGACATCCAGTTTGTAGCAGGCAAGGACAATGTTGTGGCGGATGCACTGTCACGAGTAGAGGCGATAACACTTCCAACACTTGATTACACGGCTCTGGCACATTCCCAGGAAAGCGATCCTGAGCTTCAAGGCCTCCTGGCAAGCAACAGCACATCGCTCAAGATGGAAAGAGTGCGCTTCCCCGACTCAGGGGCGGAGCTGCACTGCGATGTCTCCACCAGTAACACCCGCCCTTATGTTACAGAACCCTTCAGAAGGCAGGTGTTCCAGAAGCTTCATCAGCTGAGCCACCCTGGCAGGCAGGCCACGGTAAAATTGATTTCCGCACGCTTCGTTTGGCCTGGCCTGAAGAAGGACTGCAGGGCCTGGACCAGAGAGTGTATAGAGTGCCAGAGAAACAAGATCACGCGGCACATATCCTCTCCCACCTCTCCTTTCCCTGTTCCTTCCCAACGTTTTTCCCATGTCCACATGGACATAGTAGGGCCACTAACAGTATCTAATAATTTCAGGTATTGCCTCACCGTCATCGACCGCTTTACTCGCTGGCCTGAGGCATATCCTATCACCGACATCACGGCTGAGACATGCGCCCGCACCTTCATCGCTGGCTGGGTGTCTCGCTTCGGCTGCCCACATCGCATCACTACCGACAGGGGCAAGCAGTTTGAGAGCAAGCTGTTCAGCTCCATCGCAGCACTCCTCGGTAGCCAGCATCGGCCAACCACGGCGTACCACCCAGCCTGCAATGGCATGGTCGAACGCCTACACCGCCAGATGAAGGCGGCAATCCGATGCCACACGGACACCAACTGGTCCGAGGCTCTTCCTCTGGTGCTGCTGGGCATCCGCAGCGCCTGGAAGGAGGACATAAAGGGGTCAGCAGCCGAGTTAGTTTACGGGGAGCCCCTCAGACTCCCAGGGGAGTTCATAAGCCCTTCACTCACCGGCACCGTAGACTACACCGACTTCGCGGCGCGACTCCGACTTCTGATGGCGAAACTGTCACCAGAACCGGCGAGTCGACACGGCGAGAAGCCGTTCTATGTGCCCAGCAGTCTAGCTGCGGCAACCCACGTCTTCCTTCGTCATGATACGTGCGCCGACCACTCGACCCACCTTACACCGGGCCATTCAAGGTGCTAAAAAGGGGCGACAAAACTTTTAAAATTGAGGTTAAGGGGAGAGAGACAACAGTCACTGTAGATAGGTTGAAGCCCGCTTACCTCAACAACGACATCAACAGCACTCCCAGCTCGACGACAACATCAACGGGGGCAAACACGCTTCCGCCGCCAAACATCACCGTCGAGAAAAAAACCCGCACCGGTCGCACTGTACGATTTCCTGATTACTATCGCCCGTAATTAGTAACCACGGTCTCAGGGGGGGAGTAGTGTAGTGGTTAGAACGATTAGTTTCTTAATTATATCTCTTAAAAGCTAATTGTAAACACTACACACAACACATTACATAACCTAACATAATTCCTCGTTCGACATGTCAGCTGTCATATTTACGTTTTGTTCGTCATAGACAACAAACGAGGAATTATTGTCTATACCATGGTTAGCACATTATATATTATTCACAACAATTACTTATTTACTATATTTATAACACACAAAATATCTATGGACATATTTCTATATATATTACAATTATTATTACACACAGTTATTTACACTCCACAACTTTATATATGTAAAACGAATGCACGTCCAGATTGGGGAACGAAACACACATTCGGGCACGGTCGGAAATCTTCGGAACCGATCGTGGCCGGACCGTGATGTGCATTATTTTGAACCCACTGGGAGAGGTCAACGACCCCAGTGTTCGACCTTGCCTCAAGGCGAATGCGCGCTCGGTATAGCGACACGCATAGCTTCCAGAATTTTTGAGAACGCTAGTCTCACCTAGTCGGCTCCAACTATTTTATATTTTCTGTTTTACTTGTGCAAATTGTCCATAGTCCTTATTGTTGTTTTTGTACCTGTAATTGTTTTAAAGAAGTGCCGTGGTAGGCAGAAATACAAGCAGTTTTACTGAATACAGTTTATTCTTTAATCTACCCCGTAACACTTCATTGGTGACCCCGAGAAGAACACAGAAGCCTGACGATCATCATGTCAACCGGAGCAGCAGAAGCGACGACTGGAGGAGCGTCGGCAGAGAAACAGGACGTCTGCAGAGTGAGCGTCAGATTGCCGCCATTCTGGCCAGAGGAGCCAGCACTTTGGTTCGCCCAGGTTGAAGGTCAGTTCACGATCGCCGGTATTACGGCCGACAGCACAAAATTCTATACCGTCGTGGGCCAGCTTGATCACCGATATATGGTGGAGGCGCGGGACATTATCGAAAACCCGCCAGCCCAGGACAAGTACGTAAAGCTAAAGGCCGAGCTAATACGTAGGCTCTCCGACTCACGCGAAAAAAGGGTGCAACAAATCCTCACCCACGAGGAGCTAGGCGACCGTAAACCCTCCCAATTTTTAAGGCACCTTCAAACCCTGGCTGGACCAAATGTGCCAGAGGCGTTTCTGTCCACGTTGTGGGCGAGTAGGCTGCCAACCAACATCCAGACGGTTATCGCGTCACAGCCTAATCTTGCCCTCCAGTCTGTCGCAGATTTAGCCAACCGCGTGCACGAGATCGCGCCTGCGCCCGCCCCGGCGCTCACATCACCTCCCGCCGTGGCAAGCACGAGCACCTGCAGCGAGATCAGCGAGCTGAAGCAATGTATAGCTGAGTTAACAAAACAGGTAGCGGCGCTTCAAACACGTGGTCAGGTACATCACCACTCGCGATCCTCTGACAGGTTCAGGCGTGGTGGCAGACAACGGACCCCTAGTCGGCGCGGCCGCTCGCGCTCCAGAGGCCCGTGGAACGACGATCACTGCTGGTACCACAATAGTTTTGGAGACAAGGCCACGCGGTGCACAACGCCGTGTACGTTCGCGGGAAATGCCACCGGCAGCCGGAAGTAGCGGCAAATGGCTGCCCCAACAAACCACGCCGCCTATTTGTCACAGATCGGTCCACTAAAACCACGTTTCTAGTGGACACAGGGTCCGATCTTTGTGTGTACCCACGTACAGCACTACAGCAGCGGCGCAGCAAGACGACGTACCAGCTTTACGCGGCCAATGGAACCGCCATCAACACATACGGTTGGGTCGAGCTCCATTTGAACTTAGGGCTCCGCCGTGTGTACACATGGAAGTTCGTGGTCGCTGACGTCACAAAGCCCATCATAGGCGCCGATTTTCTGGCGCATTATAACATATTGGTGGAATTAAATCATTACCGCCTCATCGACGGGCTAACCCAGCTATCCTCCACAGCGTCTCTAGCAACCGGTTCGGCAGCTGACATTGCCTCAGTGAAGTCGGTTGGTGGCAACACGGAGTACCATGAGCTTCTTCGGCAGTACCCGGAGATCACACGGCCTGCGGGAAAACAAAGGCAGGTTAGTCACGGTACTGTGCACCACATCCGCACCACACCAGGGCCGCCCATTTTCAGTCGCCCTCGTCGTCTCGCACCAGACAAACTCAAGGTCGCTCAGAAGGAGTTCGAGGCGATGCTAGCGAGCGGCACGGCACGACCATCTGAGAGTTCATGGTCCTCACCGCTTCACCTCGCTCCCAAGAAGGACAACAGCTGGAGGCCTTGTGGAGACTACAGAGCACTGAATGCCCGCACTGTCCCGGACAGATACCCCATCCCGCACATACAGGACTTCTCACATCAGCTGGCTGGCAGCAGAATATACAGTAAAATTGACCTAATTAAAGCGTACAACCAAATACCTGTCCAGTCAGCTGATATCCAAAAGACAGCGATCACCACTCCGTTCGGGCTGTATGAATTCCCATATATGACGTTTGGTCTCAGGAACGCAGCACAGACATTCCAGCGTTTCATGGATGAGGTGCTCCGTGGAATGCCGTTCTGCTACTGTTATTTAGATGACATTCTCCTGTTCTCAGAGACGGCAGCCCAGCACACCGAGCATCTGCACCAGCTCCTGAAGCGGTTATCTGTCTACGGCATCCTAGTTAACTCTGCGAAGTGTGAATCTGGCAAGACCTCCATCACCTTTCTAGGGCATGAGTTGTCCGCAGAAGGTATTCGTCCCCTGCCGGAGAAGGTGCAGGCGATCCAGGACTATCCAGCTCCCAAGACCGTCAAGGAGATGCGTCGCTTCCTGGGTATGTTCAATTTTTATCGCCGCTTTGTACCAGAAGCCGCTCGCTTGCAGTCGCCGCTAAACATTGTCCTCTCAGGGCCTAAAACCAAAGGAAATCAGCCAATTAGCTTGTCGGAAGAAATGCTACATGCTTTTAATGCTTGCAAACATGGTTTGTCCCAGGCTGCCTTGCTAGCACACCCAGACCCCAATGCTGAGCTTGCTATATTTACAGACGCATCAGATACCTCAATAGGCGCAGTACTACAGCAGAAGGCAGGTAATTCATGGCGACCACTAGCATTTTTCTCCAGGCGTTTGTCCGCATCGCAGAAAAAGTACAGCCCGTATGACAGGGAGCTCTTAGCCATCTACGACGCAGTCCGATACTTCCGGCACATGGTTGAAGGTAGACACTTCACCATTTACACGGATCACAAACCCCTGTCATACGCGTACGCGCACAGTAGGGAGAATTGCTCACCGAGGCAGTTTCGTTACCTGGACTACATAGCCCAGTTCACCACGGACATCCAGTTTGTAGCAGGCAAGGACAATGTTGTGGCGGATGCACTGTCACGAGTAGAGGCGATAACACTTCCAACACTTGATTACACGGCTCTGGCACATTCCCAGGAAAGCGATCCTGAGCTTCAAGGCCTCCTGGCAAGCAACAGCACATCGCTCAAGATGGAAAGAGTGCGCTTCCCCGACTCAGGGGCGGAGCTGCACTGCGATGTCTCCACCAGTAACACCCGCCCTTATGTTACAGAACCCTTCAGAAGGCAGGTGTTCCAGAAGCTTCATCAGCTGAGCCACCCTGGCAGGCAGGCCACGGTAAAATTGATTTCCGCACGCTTCGTTTGGCCTGGCCTGAAGAAGGACTGCAGGGCCTGGACCAGAGAGTGTATAGAGTGCCAGAGAAACAAGATCACGCGGCACATATCCTCTCCCACCTCTCCTTTCCCTGTTCCTTCCCAACGTTTTTCCCATGTCCACATGGACATAGTAGGGCCACTAACAGTATCTAATAATTTCAGGTATTGCCTCACCGTCATCGACCGCTTTACTCGCTGGCCTGAGGCATATCCTATCACCGACATCACGGCTGAGACATGCGCCCGCACCTTCATCGCTGGCTGGGTGTCTCGCTTCGGCTGCCCACATCGCATCACTACCGACAGGGGCAAGCAGTTTGAGAGCAAGCTGTTCAGCTCCATCGCAGCACTCCTCGGTAGCCAGCATCGGCCAACCACGGCGTACCACCCAGCCTGCAATGGCATGGTCGAACGCCTACACCGCCAGATGAAGGCGGCAATCCGATGCCACACGGACACCAACTGGTCCGAGGCTCTTCCTCTGGTGCTGCTGGGCATCCGCAGCGCCTGGAAGGAGGACATAAAGGGGTCAGCAGCCGAGTTAGTTTACGGGGAGCCCCTCAGACTCCCAGGGGAGTTCATAAGCCCTTCACTCACCGGCACCGTAGACTACACCGACTTCGCGGCGCGACTCCGACTTCTGATGGCGAAGCTGTCACCAGAACCGGCGAGTCGACACGGCGAGAAGCCGTTCTATGTGCCCAGCAGTCTAGCTGCGGCAACCCACGTCTTCCTTCGTCATGACGCCGTGCGCCGACCACTCGACCCACCTTACACCGGGCCATTCAAGGTGCTAAAAAGGGGCGACAAAACTTTTAAAATTGAGGTTAAGGGGAGAGAGACAACAGTCACTGTAGATAGGTTGAAGCCCGCTTACCTCAACAACGACATCAACAGCACTCCCAGCTCGACGACAACATCAACGGGGGCAAACACGCTTCCGCCGCCAAACATCACCGTCGAGAAAAAAACCCGCACCGGTCGCACTGTACGATTTCCTGATTACTATCGCCCGTAATTAGTAACCACGGTCTCAGGGGGGGAGTAGTGTAGTGGTTAGAACGATTAGTTTCTTAATTATATCTCTTAAAAGCTAATTGTAAACACTACACACAACACATTACATAACCTAACATAATTCCTCGTTCGACATGTCAGCTGTCATATTTACGTTTTGTTCGTCATAGACAACAAACGAGGAATTATTGTCTATACCATGGTTAGCACATTATATATTATTCACAACAATTACTTATTTACTATATTTATAACACACAAAATATCTATGGACATATTTCTATATATATTACAATTATTATTACACACAGTTATTTACACTCCACAACTTTATATATGTAAAACGAATGCACGTCCAGATTGGGGAACGAAACACACATTCGGGCACGGTCGGAAATCTTCGGAACCGATCGTGGCCGGACCGTGATGTGCATTATTTTGAACCCACTGGGAGAGGTCAACGACCCCAGTGTTCGACCTTGCCTCAAGGCGAATGCGCGCTCGGTATAGCGACACGCATAGCTTCCAGAATTTTTGAGAACGCTAGTCTCACCCAGTCGGCTCCAACTATTTTATATTTTCTGTTTTACTTGTGCAAATTGTCCATAGTCCTTATTGTTGTTTTTGTACCTGTAATTGTTTTAAAGAAGTGCCGTGGTAGGCAGAAATACAAGCAGTTTTACTGAATACAGTTTATTCTTTAATCTACCCCGTAACACTTCAGGTACATGGGATTTAAACATAATTAGTGAAATGTGGGTATAGGTACGCCGCTGCCCAACGCTTCGGGAAATACAGGCCTTTGCCCAGCATTGGGGCGATACAAAGTAACAGTAAACTGTACGTAGGTATTGCCTCACAAGCTTTTTTTTTGGGTGGGAAATTATCAAATAACTTCTCCCGCTCTGGGTGGAGTGGAAGGGTGTGTCAGACTCATACTGACTAAAACCCACCCGTGTTCCTTTCGTTTCTTGTGTTGCCAGGGGCCTCGGTATCCTTTTCAGACTTTCCCATGACCCCGGCAGGCATCGGCCCTAGTGGACCCCTACACTTGTGCTGACGACATCTCTTTGAAGCGCGCGTGGAACACAACGCGCCGTCGACCCGGGCCTGGTCCTTATCGGATGGCAAGCTACCCATTACTCACCGTCCGCATGGGCAATTTTCTTCTATTTTCTTAAATAACTTCAAAAATGATTATTTTAAAATTATGTACAAAATACACACATCAAAAAAGCAACCAATTAAATTCACAAACCTTCAAATTCAACTTTTGAACGATTTTAACTATTGTAATACATTTATATTACTTTTATAAATAATAACTAAGCATTTTTTGATGCATTAGTGACTAAAGCAACAAAACCCTTCATTCAATTGTTCATTTAATCACAATAATTATCAATATGTGTACCGTAATAAACGTAGTATAAAATAAAGTTAAAACGAAATTAAACTTAACATGTTTTACTAAATTAAATAACGACATTTTTTTTAATTATTTGGTAATCCAATACAAAGTGTGAACGATTTTTCATTGAATTTATAAGATTGTTTATCTGATCCTGCGGCAATCGCTTCCAACGGAATTTTAACAAGTCTTTCAGTTGTTGGGTTGTCGACACTCCGTCCAGGTTCTCTAGAACATGTCTCTAGAGCAAGTCCCATGCGTGCTCGATGGGATTGAGGTCTGGTGATTGCGCAGGCCACGGCTATACCCGGATGTTTTCCATTGCCAAGTACTCTCTGGTCCTTTGAACTGTGTGCGACCGCGCATTGTCATGCATCAGCGTGAAATATGAGCCTAGACTTTGTGCAAATGGGTGAACATAAGGCTCGAGGACATTATTAACGTAACTTTTTAAAAACGAGCTCAGTTCGTCTGTTCTTCATAATACCTGCCCATACCATCACTGTAGAGCCACTGTAAGGGTACACTTCCTGGACGCATCTCAGCCGTTCAGCATTTCCGGGACGACGATACACTCTTACCGTATCAGGGCTTAATCCAAACCGGGACTCATCGCAAAATAAAATTATATCCTATTGCTCCTGAGTCCATGTCAAGTGTTCCCTAGACCATTCGTTTCGAGGGGCGCGATTCCCATGGCGTATAGGTGGGTACCTAATTGGTTATCGTGCTCGTAGGCCGTATTAATGCGGCCTATTTCTCACGGTTATGTGGCTAACAACAACACCGCTTGAGAATTGTAGCTTTAAACCTATCTCCCGGGCGGTTAACATCGGCTGACGTCTTGCAGTCAGTTGTATGTATCGGTCCTGTCGAGCAGTTGTGCTCCTTCCACGTCCTGGGTGCTGCTCAGCAGGATCCCCTATATTAACGTAACGCTGCCAAAGACGACAAATCACGCTCCTATTGACACCTAAATGCCGAGACACCTAGATCTGATTTCGTCCCGCTTGTAGCATTCCTACAGCTCTCTGTATTTCAGTAGTCAAATGGCGTCGCTCCATGACATAAAAAATTACTCACCATTCAATTTATAAAAAAAAAAACTGTATATCTTAAAATTATAAAAGTGAGATAAATACCAAATTTATCAACCAACGAAAACAACATGAAATCGGGAAAAAATAATTAGCTTTTATTTTAATGAAAACAAAACACAATCGAAAAGTTTCTTTATTTTTTAAATTTCTTATTTTTTAAATGAGTCAGTATGTTTCCAAAAACAAAAAGATTGTATACCAAACTAGTTTGTTAAGAAAAAAATAAAGTATTATTTAACAAAACATGCAGTTTCTGTAAATGATGCGTGTTGCTTAGACTTGTTTGATGTGTGTATATTTGAAACTCCCACAACAAGCCATTTCATTTAATGTAAATGTAAATGTAATAACACACGGTACAGTTTGCAAAACTTTTTAATAATTTCTAATTTACCCCCAAAAGTGACACTCATATAAAAAAAAAGTATTTACGTTACACGTCCGTGTTTGGGTCACAGAAATTCATATGTGTACCAAATTTCAACTTAATCGGTCCAGTAGATTCGGAGCAAATCGACTGTGTCAGACGGGCATACAGACAGACACACGAGTGATCCTATAACGATTCCATTTTTTCCTTTTGAGGTACGGAACCCTAAAAACAGGAACGCAAACAAACATTAAAACATCTATGTTTCAAGGCTAAACCCAAAGGTAACACAACTGTAACAAACAACCTTCCGCAATAATCAAAGTGATAATTTAATCTCATCCTTGTTAATTCCAATTAAGTAAAATAATGAGCCATTTGAAATTTCTAGGCGTTGGCAAAGGTAATTTAGAGGGTCAAATAGGTAGCGGGAAGTTTCTGCTCCCAATTTCTAGTTGTTATGAAGGTAATTATAATAATGGTCTAGGCCAAAGTTTTAAATAGATATCATACCATAACTTGTAGTGAGCTCCCGGACTAAATAGGGATACCTACTTTAAGCTATATAACTTTAGAATGAAAATAGTTTGGATTACTTAGATTGGAATTATAGTTGGTTGACATATAGGTCAGCGACAAAAGTCGATTAAGACGCTGACAACACCCAAACCGCGGTCACTGTCAGATTGCATAGAAAAGAAAGAGAAGCGCGATGACACAACGCTTGTAATTTATTGCAAAATATGAAGCAATTATCTATTTACTCAAAATTGAGTTGAGTAATCGAAAATAAAAAACAACCAAGTTCTGCATTCAAATAAGACGTTCTTGTTATTAATTAAATACGTCACGTATGTTGATATTTAATACATATATTTTGGATTAGAACTCAAGGTAAGAGATTAGTTTAACGTTAGTTTGTATCGAGATTTTTTTTCAAAACGTGTTTTGGTAACAACCAAGTTCTAGGAAATATGTTCAAAATTAACATATATTTTTTCCGCTACCACAAACTATACATATTTGGCAATTTTTTTTCTTGTGTGAAGCCTATTTTGGTTAATTGGGTCTTGTCAGCGCCTTAAAGGCTCCCAGACAGACGCGACGCGACACTAGTAGTAGTAGCTCAATTTCTATAAAAGCTTCATGGAAAGTGTCGCACCCGCGATATCGCGACAGTCTGCACGACCCTTAATACTGCTACTTTTGCATATCATCTCAAATGAAAATAAATTATTCGAAAAAAAAACGAAAGTGTTAATCGACCTTTGTCGCTGACTGTACAAAAAAATTAATATGACCATTTGTATTTCTCTGCTCGGAGCTAGGTTTGGCCTAGATCTACGTTATTGTCTAGCACTTAGTTTAGGGTTGAAACCCTTTATAACAACAATTAAATAGCTCAACATTTCCATTAGGTATTCAAAGTCCAACTACGCTTGATTTTATCAAGATAAACTAACTAATAACTTGCGAAATAATTTTCTTGAAACTATCAACACAAATGAAAAATTATTCAACGAAATACAAATGCAAATACACTGCAGAACTTTCAAAAGAAATTGTGAAAACGTCTGTCTTTAATTTAGCTTCATACTAATCAATGTAATAACTATAGTACACATTACCGTTCGGGACGGCTAGCAAATTGCTCCATAACCGCACAGCCGGGAATGGATGTCGCGAATTATGTTAATGTATTATGATAATGTCGACTCGCGATGGCCTTTGTTGAGACACACTGGTTGGGCGTTTGGCGAGCGGAAGAATCGAACGTTTTTTTTTTCGAATATAATTTCATATCTTATTGTATCGTCAGTCGTTATCATTTCCTTCCATGTTTTGTAAATTTTCTAAAGAATGCATATAATGAGTACATGTGCATCCACAAACGTCAGCTTAAAAAATCCTAATAATTACACACACGCATGACACTTTTTAACATTATCTCTGGGGAACTTGTGTTGTGAAAATATCTAGGATCCATTGCGTATTATTTATGTGTAATGTTTACTTCAACGGCTTACTATTCATCAGCTAAAACATACATGAAAATAAATTACTATTTAAAGTTTTGGATATTGTGAATTTATCACTTGCAGAAAGCACACTGCACAGCACTAATTTGTGTTATGTATACACTTCTGTTAAGTAAAGCAAATTATATCAAAGCAAAAGCTTAATATTTAAAGGGAATTTATTTTTTATTTTTATTGCTGATTGGTCCTGCTCTTGACTTCGATCTTGCCTTATTGAAAGCGATGGAACGAGCGTGCCCAAAATATCTCTGTTCACTCTTGCTTCGAAATCTGACGGATTATATGTGGAAGGGAACACAGACGCTGGCAAATAATTCCACAATTTGCCTGTACGCATAATAAATCTGGAGGAGTAGCGGCTGCAGTGAGTTCGACGGGTCGGGATATCAACCAAGTGCAGATGGTACCCTGCGGTACGTCTGGTAGTCCAATAGTGAAAGGGAGATGGTGGGATAAGGGGGTCTACTCTCTAAGTCCGTCAACAAAGATACGGGCCCGTCCTAAAGTAGTTCATCCTTCAAAACAAGACAAAAATTCAATTTTTCTATAACGGGTAAATAAACATTTAGGGACAACTGTCAAATCGTGTTGTGTTTAATTCTTAGTTCAAGCCTCTAACTAATCATATATCCGTAAGTGATAAGGAGTTGGGGACTCTGTCCGCCCACTTCGTGACCTCAGGGAACACGGCGCACAGTGGTCACGTGCTGCCTTGCATATTTTCACAGTTAGGTTCCGGGGAGACCCCTTTACAGTCTCCCCAGAGATGTGCCCTAACAGGCATTGCATAGAACGGGTTTCGGGTCGGTCTTTTGAGAGGTAACGATGCCCCCTTCCATATGCAGATGGTGACCACCGGGGTGATTTTTTCACTCCCCGGTCTTATCTCCAAAGGCCGGGCGTCTTTTGAAGGTTTCCCCCCGAAAACAAAAATAAAAAGGCATGGTACACAAAGGCAGGTAACTTCAGCCGAAACTACGCTTTGTAATTAGGGAGTAGTGCCATTCTGTATAACTCTCACAATAAAAACGTAAGTGAAGTGAGCTGCCAATAGTGTCAATCCCCAGTATCAGGTGGAAAGACAGCTCACGTCAAGCTCACTTCAGCTAAGTTTTCACGATGAGATTTTTACAGAATAGAACTACAGGTCGTGGAACTCCTGCGCACGCTCTCCGAAGTAGTAATGAAATCCTTCGCTTGCCAAACATATTACCCGTGTGTCACACTTGTTAAGAATGGCAGATGGTGACAATTGTGCGCTATACACAGCTTCAGTTAATTCACTTTTCCGTCTAATTAATTCCATAATTACAGTGTAACAGATTATAAGGTGTCTGGTTCTTAAATTATTTGGGATGAGGACGCATTATCAGTACCATTATTTAACATTGAAAGTGTTATGGTTTTTAATTTTAATATAGCCGTGTGGTACAGTGAATGGGGTAAAAATGTCAACGAGTCGATTCTTGGTTATTATATTATATTATGGTAGTCATTAGAATGGCAAAAAAGTAGACGCAGTTTCAGAGCAAAAGAACCCTTTTGTTCTGAAAATGCGTATTTCGTATTTCTGATTTGAAATATTATAAAAGAAAGGTAGAAATACGAATGCAATAGACAAACAAGATTTAATGGTATCAATAAAGTTTATAATAAAAACCAAAAAACTTATTCTGCTTTTTTTTACTTTTTAGGTAAGAAATAGATTTTTTACTGAACATGCTACCCAGATCTACTAGCAATATTTGCTTTTCATACAACCCTGCCATTAAATCCGATGAGAAAGCATTACATTTTATTTTTCCAGCATTTCCGGGAAATTATTTATTAGCCCACTGAATCTCACATTTAAAACCCAGCTAATAAGTTTCCACAGCAAAATTCAATAAAAATGCATATGGTTTTTCCAAGTAGCGTAACTCGTAGCATCCCGGCTCCGAAATGACGTCACAGCTACAACTCGTAGCCTCGTAGCTTCGTAGCCATTTATGGGAGTACAACAAAGCTTTGTGCGAATTTTTATCCGTTTTTTAAAGAGAGGATATGCGTCAAAAATATTTATACTTCTTGTTGTGTTAGCTCGTTTTGTACAGAATAAAATGTTGGTTGTATTCGTTTATCTGTAACAATTGTTTTAATTTGAAAAGTGTTAACAGCATCACAGAATCAGTATTTTTGTAGGTTTTTGTTGGTACATAGATGGTTATTCTAGAAACCAATTTTTATTTGAAACTACATGGCGTTAGTTGGATTGAATATAGACATTGCTTCTTTACACTATGTTAAAAAAAAACGCGGTCACACTTTTTTGTAGTTTATTGATAGACACGCATACAACCGCTCCTGCTCATCCTCTCGTTTTCCGAAAACCACACTGAACCGCAATACCTTCTCAATTTTTCTAAACCAATACTCTAGTTACGCACATGTCTAAAACATAAAAACCCTTCCTTATCGAAACCTCTTTAAAAACGAAAAGAGGCAAATATTTCTACCCCATTAAAAACCGTTCACCGTAAAATGTTTAGACCATTCTCTTGTAAAATGTACCCTTTTTTATAAAACCTTTACAGTATTCCACACGCTCCCGTATTAAAAGCATTAACTAAAATATATAAGGGTGGAATCCGATTAATGGCGATAAACACGCTTACAGCTAATTGAGATCTGATGTTAGACCTTCTAAAGGTATTAAGTAGTGGGTTTTACCCTTAAATTAGACAAAATTTTGTACTTTTTGTGTCTGTGTTGTTAGTTTGTTTAAAAGGTCTAGTGGTATTTCGGTGGGTTTTAATTGAAAATGGTTGAGGCTGTCAAGTGAACTTAAATATAGGCTGAGGTTAAGGCTCGGAGTCTGTATATGTGCCCGGTTGATGGCAATAGGATCGCCTCCTATTAGGTACATGGGATTTAAAAATAACTAGTGAAATGTGGGTCTACTATAGGTACGCCTCTGCCCATCGCTTTGGGGAATATAGGCGTAATGTTATGTGTGTTGGAGAAAACTTGAGAAAACCGACAGTGGATGTCATCTCATTTACTTTTTATTTATTCATTATTTTTGACACTTTTTTTTTTTCGGTCTGGGCGGAGCGGGAGGGTGTGTCAGACTCTTACTGACTAAAACACACCCGTATTCCTTCCGTTGCCTGTGTTACGGGGGCCTCGGTGACCCATTAGTACCTTCCCGCGACCCCGGAGGACCTCACCGCCTGCACCGGTGGCACTTAACATGTTTTGACACTTTTAACATGTTAAGCCCCGCGCGACACCGATTCGGAGTCAAACAATAGAAAATCAATTGTGTCTCATTAGCTGTCCTTGACCAATTACTCCAAATCTTGATGATAATTAATTATTTGATGAAAGCAGTAAAGTAGTGGCATATAATTAAAATATTTTAGTACTAAGCTATTTTAGTTTATTGTATTTTGCCTCATTATACGAAAGCCCACTTCTCATCTTTAAGGCTAAAAGACAACTGAACCCCCAATGTCACTTGAAATGTCTTCGAAATTGATTTACCATAATACCCAGAGCTTCACAGATCTTCGTCCTCCAAAGTCCCCATAAGTGTCGTTGACATCGGCTAATCGATGTTTCTGGACTGACGTCATGGGGACTTGACTTGTGAATCTACATACATTATTGTCATCGTTGTGGGGTGCTGCGCAAAATCCTGTCTTTAATCATTTTTTTTTAGATACTTATAAAAGGAACTAGGATTTTGTGAAAGTGCTGCAGCTATCCTCTGGAAGGAAGTGACGGTTAGCTGCAATTACCAATATGATTATTGCAGTATCTTTGGGAATTACTAAGGCCATGCAGAGGGCGTTTGCAGTATGATGATTTTCGTATTAGGGCAGGATATGAGATGGAACATAGTTTGCGAAACAGCTGCAAGTCCGTCGTCCATACCTTGCTGCCGTCGATATAGCTCCACTTTACAAGGCTGTAGTTACATATTCAAAAGATAGTATAATGTTCGGTCAAAGAGCTATAATTACTCGTAGAAGCGAATTAATTTCCTATATAACGACCGCATGTCACCTTTTCGAACTAGTGTTGGCAATGACGTACCCCGAAAAATAAGAAATTTCAAGTTAAATTAAAATTAAAAGAGACAGTAATTTAATACGCGTTTTTAACACGGAGCCATCTTGTATGAGTTTTTAGATAAGCTCTCATAAAGTTGACTCAGTATTAAAAACTCGTTTGTGGGTGGGTAAAACAGTCTATGGGAGCTAAAAGAAAATTCAAAAACAGTTCCATGGTCTTTGCGTTATGCTCGTGAACGGGTGCTGCTTGTGGTGACTGGTTGTCTTGCTGACCATGGTTTTGTTATTGTTATTAGTAATTGTTTATTTATTTTACTTTGATGGTGCTAGTTTATCATTTCTCATTTCGAGTTACAGCAGTATGTAAGCGGGCACGCCCTTTATGCCTGGAGGCTTTTATATAGGTATTAAGTTCTGTTTACGCTTTTAAGTTGTAATTTTTATCTGCTTGAGTACAGTTTTCATTGTTTTGTTGGTATATGGGCGTGTGCTAGCTAACATATGGCAAGTAATTTAATTTAATATTTTGTGTTTCATAATGTTAATTACTTTGCATACGATTTGTATAGAATCAAGTTTATATAACTAAACAAACAGGTGTGCTGTTGGGGAGTTTGTTGCGCCACTTCTTCTTCTCAGCTAAAGCACTAGGAAGTGGTGAAGGGCGGGCGTTTTTGAGGGACTGTCTTATGTTACTTTGACGTTCGAAAAGTGCTGATTCTCAGCCAAGTTTGAATAAATGACTTTTGATTTTGATTTCAAGTTCCAAGTGTCAAGAGTTTTTGTTATTGTTGTTTCAAATCATACGTGAGAAGGAACTTCGTTCCTGACGGGGGTCCCACATCCGCACATGTTTTTTTAAATCTACACATAACATCACCCTTGTATTACACGAAGGGTTTATGTTTTTAAGTCCCATGTAATAGGGGGCGAGCCTATTGCCATCAACCGGGCACAAATCCAGTCTCCAGGCTGTTACTGAGAAATTCCAGATGGAAAAATCCAATAACACTTTTGCCCGACCCGGGACTTGAACCCAGGACCTCATGCTCAGCAGTAGCGCTTGCGACCATTAGACCAACGAAGCAGTCAGTTTTTAAATCTAACTAAATATAAAGGAGACCATTGAAAGTATCTTGTATAATATCTACGGCTGTTTCCGAAAAGACTGGGTACCTTAAGATTGTTATAATGCCGTCTTTAATCATTTTGGGTGATTATAATTAGGGTATTGGTGTCCTTCATCAGTAATTGGATTACGGACTCGGAGGTTAAAACAGTTATTTCATATTCTAGAATATTTATGTTCAGTTATGGCTTTTAAAGTCCGCTTCACAGCAGCCCACGGCTAAGCATGCATGAAAATGTGAGCAGAATCGTCCACTGTGACCCACGGCCACGCTACGCTCAAATGCGTGGCTTGCAAACGAATGAACAGTACAGCTAACATGGCTCCTACGTAGCAGTGGAATCGATCTCAAGGTTTATATAAAAAACTAGGTAAAAGTTAATTGATCAAACTCTTAGCAAACATAAATCAGATAATACTCAGATAATGTGTATGTATGTGTATTATAAGTTTATAACCTATTTATTTGTGTACCTATTTTATTTATAATTATTTTCATTATGATATTATTTAAATAACGAATTCTGATTGTTCCTGTTAAACTGAGCACCCGCCATCAAATCTCTTCAGCACCCTTGGTTGGCTGGTAGAGAATGACTAAGGCATTAAGTCCGTCTTTGTACCTGTTTTGTGTGTAAAAAATGTTGAATAAATAAATACTCTAGTAACGCCAGGTCCAGAGCAATAATCCGACAAGAAAAAACCGGACAAAAAACCAGACAAGTGCGAGTTGAACTCGCGTGGTGAGGGTTCCGTACAATGAATAATAAAAAAAAATACCTACCATGTTTTTGATTCCAAGATAATTTATCCCAAGAACAAACTTTACATTGTAATTGAAAAATATGTTCTCCCATACATTCCAACTGCAAATGTAAGTTTGTACGCACAATATTCAGAGGTTTACCATGTTATTTTTCAGCAAAGACTTCCTATAGATGTTCCTGTGATTTATAAGTACCTAAATAACTATTTTCTGTATTTTTTTCAAAATGTTAGACCCATTAGTTTCGAAGATAAGGAATGGTCAATTTTTTATAAACTTTCTTAATTAACTTTAAAACTATTTATTTTAAAATTATAAAAATATATATTTAAGACCCTCACAGCAAGCCCTTTCATTTGATATGTAACACGGTATAGTTTGCAAAACTATTTTTTATAATTTTCTAATTTAAAATTCAACTAGTGTACCAAACTTCAACGTGATCGATCTAGTAGATTCGGAGAAAATCGGCTATGACAGACGGCCAGACCCTTCGGCCAGATCCTTTAAGGGTTCCTTTATTCCTTTTGAGGTACGGAACCGTAAAAATAAACCTTATATAGAGAAACTTCTTGCTGATTTTACTAAGACCACAACACAACAAGAACAAGCAACAATGTCTCAGCCAAACAACCCACAGTAGATTTTCCAAATTAAATTTTAGCGTCTGGAATCTAGATATTAATGGGCACAATACTCCTTGTCTTCAAAACTAACCATTCACCGACATTTCGAGCAAACCAACAGCCAAATTCCGTTCATTCTTCAGTAAGAACTGTCATTCTGTACATTGACGCGGGTCGGCGGTACGGTTGTTCCAACAAAATCCGATTTTGCTTTGGCTATACTTCATGTTCGGTTCTTTTGTCGTTAAATGCCCTGTTGGGCTTTAGTTCTGTTCAATTTTCAGGACTTTTAGGATTAGGTTATTGGGGAAAGAATGGAATTTGTATGTTCTCATTTCGGTGTACGAATTCGGTGAAAATCCATGGATACAATTCGCAATGGCTGAATGAAAATATCGGTTTTATTTTTAAAAGTGACAAATGATTCAACATCAATTGGATTGACCATACAGATTATGTAAATCCCAAAAGTAAGCATCGGTAAAGACTGTTAAAAGTAGTACTTGTTAGGGGTAAGAGCCAAAAATAAGTCAACTACTTTCTGTTACTATTATATTCTTCTTTTCATTACAGTATGAGTTGCTGCTCTTGCATTGCTTGTGCAGACAAAATAGGAGAACTATTATTGTTAAAGGATTTTAACACGAATGTTTTGTAATGGACCAAGTGAGTAAAGCAACAAAAAAATCGGCCAACTGCGTTTCGGACAACGCAGAATGAAGGGGTACGTAGTTGGGATATTGAATTTAATCCAAGAACAAACTTGACGTTGTAGTTGAAAAACATATTCCCCTATACATTCCGACTGCAAATGTAAGTTTATACGCACAATATTGAGTGATTTACCATGTTATTTTAAGACCATAGACTTTTTATAGGTTTCCTGTAATTTATAAATATAGAACTATTCTCTGTATTTTTTTCAAAATTTTAGGCTCAACAGTTTCGGAGATAAGGTGTGTGTGAATTGTCAATTTTGATACCTTTTTTTTTAAAACAAAATGTATTTTAAATCCTCGAAGTCCTTTTATTTGATATGTCACACGGTACAGGTTTAATACTTTTTTTAATTTCCTCATTTTTCCCCGAAAAAAGAAACCCATATTCAAAATTCATTTATTTACGTTACACGTTCGTATTTGGGTCATAGAAATTCATATAAGTACCAAATTTAAACTTAATCAGTCCAGTAGATTCGGAGCAAATTGACTGTGACTGACGGAAAGACAGACAACAGACACACAACACACGAGTGAACCTCAATCATAAAATAAATAAAAAAAAAATGCCGCATTATACAAAAAAAAAATGCTTTGCAAAGGTTTCAAGATATATCTTCCCATTAGAGAAATTCAAATGATCTGACCGAAACATCAGTCTATGTGAAACCGCTGGCATCTATAACTACGGCACATATTTTATCCCACACCCTCGCATATCCCTTGTAATTGTATTACATAGTTTATGGTAACCAGTTCATTCAAGTGTTGATCTTCGAAGGTGAGAATACGAAGACGGTTGATTAATGACTATACATATATTTATGTACAGTCGCCAGCACATAAACCACAAACTGTAATATTTTCATTCGATTATGAACTAACGACGTATAACATTTTAAGGTTTAAAATCATTTGAAGAAAGGCGAACGGTAGATTTGTATGGGACTTTCGTACCGCTAATAAAATTTCGTGTTTTTGGGATATTTTTTGTTTTAATTTGTAGTACCTAAATATGATAGACAAGCTCTTTTTAAAATTCTTGGATTTTCAGAACTTGGGACGTAAAAGTTATAACCAGTTTTATTTTTTAAGGTTATGTACCAATGTAGATTGTTATATAAAGGCACTTAAGCATTGTTTCGGTAATAAAGTATATGTTCTAGATTGGTTGTTGCTATTTTTGTAGTGTTGTACTTACTATCAAGTAGGTAAATTGAGATGAGGATCGTACCTACTCAGCGGAGTGCATTAGGAGATACCTATGTCCAGCAGCTGACTGCAACAGTTTGATAATGATGAAGTCCAGATGGGGTTTTCAGTGTAGGTAAATAAAACAATATATTAATATTATTAATAATTAATTAATATTACTTCATTTAAGAAGGGGGCAGGTCGGGTAATACCCTCATGGCGAGCATAGCTTAAATACCAACATAACTGCGTTTACTTTACGACTAAATTACGTGTAGTTATATATTTTTTTTAATATTATTAAATAATCCGAACTTCTAAAAATAGTACACTTAGATGAAAATAAATGGCTTAGTTGGCTTAATATGTGGTACAAATTCTATAACAAAACAACAAAAAAAGGAAGTGGTACGAAATCTGCCGTTCACCTTTTACAGTTTCGTATAACCTGATGTGCTGGCGACTGTACCAACTATAATACAAGATCTTGCTGACGGTGAGAAAAACTAATAATAATTATACACGTAGGGCGACAAGTGAGTGTTGGGATCCACTAGGGCCAATGCCTGCCAGGGTCGCGTGAAAGTCTGAAAGGGATACCGAGGCCCCTGGCAACACAGGCAACGGCTAATTTTCCACCAAAAAAAAAAGGACGAGAAATGAGATTGGTAACTTAATGGACGTGTTCTTTAGTGGTCTTATACAGGGTGACATTGAAAACATGCGACAAATCGAAATGGGAGATTGTACTCATCATTATGAACAACTTTTACTAAGGGACCAAAGCTACAATCCCAAAAAAAAAACTGCTGTCCCCTACATTTATGTACGCAATACCTCATCAAAATGTAGGAAAAGCAGATTTTTTTTTTGGGATTACAGCTTTGGTCCCTTAGTAAAAGTTGTTAATAATGATGTATACAATGTCCCATTTCAGTTTGTCGCAAGTTTTCAATTTCAACCTGTAGATGGGGATCGCATTATAAGTGTATGCATAATGCGTCCACTGTAATGTAGGTTAGTTAGTTTTCAAAACAAAGAATGAGCAAGCTTTGGTTACCACTCTTGGTTTCCATGTGTTTTTAGATTTTCTCCAAAAATGGCGTCTTGTCCTCGATATTGACTTCTCCGCGACTATTGCCCCGTAATTTTAGAAATATATTTCAAGTTTCATGTAGCACTCTGGATTGCTCATTAATCTACGGCACCTACGTAATAGGTACCGTACACTACTCGTATCAGCCCTCCAAATAAATACACATATCCAAACAAATACCAATATCAAATTAACCAAAAACCAGAACACCAATATGAACTGACCCAATTCCCTACAAATAAATAGACACAATTTCCTAAGCAAATTCACCGTCGCGTCTTTATAATTTGATTGCTTCACCACAGTTATTGAAAATAAGGTGACTGTAAACAACACAGCAGAATTGAGTTAATACGGCGGCAATAGTAAATTTTAGAATGTTTAACATTCATAACCGTTTATCGTCAATCAAAAATCAATCTTATCTTCAGTAGATAAAGTTATAGTTTCTGTAGCTCTAAAGGAAAGTCTGGTGACAGTATCTATGTGTATTAAGGAATCCAAGTGACGCGACGCTGTTGATAAGGGTAGGGTCCTGGGGCGATGGTGTCCTATCAAGCTTTACTCCTACTTAAGAAATTAGTACAAGTGTTGGGAGGGAGCGAGACGTAATTAAATTATAATGAAACCTGCTTTTAGGGTTGGATGAAAATGAAAAATCATTTTTTTATTTAGGGCTTTTTTATACTGCTCCTATTTGGTTATTTCTTGCTTGCTAGCCATTTTAATAACAGGTGTACAGCTCCAAGATCTTCATTCTTTTTCGTGTAGTTAGTCACTAACCTGGTGTCAGAGATTTTATGCCGTCCGCATGGGCATCTGACTTGGTTACCGACATAGCCCGAGGAATTGCCAAACTTAAGTGGCAGTGAGATTCCTCGCAGAACTGATGGCTATCTGTTCTGCGATGGTGGAGCCGAAAGGTTCTGGAGTGGCGACTACGTAACGCAAGACGTAGCGTTGGAAAGCCTCCCACAAGGTGGACCGATGACCATGTGAAGGCCGCAGGAATCCGCTCGATGCGGGAAGCACAGAACCGGTCCAAGTGGCGGTGCTTGGGGAGGCGTATGTCCAGCAGTGATGATGATAGCTAATAAAACTGTAGGTCTTACCTTTTATTTTCTTACATTAAAACTCAGCCCGCTCATCCCTTACGACTGAAATATAATTGTAAGTCCCAGAAATAAATTGAGTTTACAAAATTGTATTAGGAACCAAATTAGATCATATTTCTCGAGCCAGTTTAAATTACTGTTACCCTCTTGTTCAATGCTCTATTACCATTGTTAAACCATTAAGTTTAATCTTTTAAAAACGATTAAAACCTACAAGGTTTAACTTGCAACTTTGTTTGTATGTATTGCCATTATTGTAGACCTGCCAGTTTATTTGACCAAACTTTTACCTCCCTGTAGATCAGGGGTCAATGAAAGGCTAGGCAGAAAGGAAAGACATATATAAAAAAAAGTTAAGTTCACATCGAAAAAAAATACTTTTTCATGTTTCAACTTCAGTAATTAGTTTATGTCAGTCAGACACAAAGTTGTTTTACGGTATTAAAATATGATATAACAATCCGGAGATTAACTTACATGGATTAAGGTCTAAGGTCCTTGGCAAGGACAAAACATGTATTTATTTTTGGTACTTAATACTCGTCTTTTCTAGTTTAGCCATGTCCGTCTGTCTGTCTGTCTGTTTGACCCCACTGTAGCTCAGAAACACTTAGTACTAAAAAGCTGTAATTTGGCTTAGATATATTAATTACGCGGACAAATTGCTAAAATAAAATCTTGAAAAAACAATTTTTTAGCGCACCTCCCTTGCACGTGATGTGGGGGTGATATTTTTTTTCTCGGGTATCTTTGGATAGGCCGTTCAAATAAGCATTAAAGTGCTATTTTTTGAGTCGAGTGCCCCCTCCCCCTGCCAGCTAAACGGTTTTTTATGGACATGTGAAATAATTCATTCATGGCAGTAGTACATATAATACAATTAAAAGGAAAACTATCACGGTTACGCAGGCTTTACAAGTTCACGAGTTATAGTCGACCAACTTAAATTTGCAGTTGGAGAATTGACAGTAGCATATATCGATGTATGGCAGAACAGGTTTTTCAACTACAATGTTAAGTTTGTTTTTGGAATGAATTCGTCCCAAGTAATCCCAACTAGGAAACTCTTCATTGTGCGTGGTCCGACACGCACTTGTTTTTTAATCTTGTTTCCAAATTTTCAGTTCGTTATTTTGCAGTCAAGTTTTTTCTTTAAGAATTTATTTTATTTAAGCTTTTTTGGGTTATTAATGAACCAATTGTTCATTTAAGTATTGGTAAGTAAATAAAGTATACGGTAAAGTAAGGTTAACAAAATAGGATGGGTTCTAGAAAAATAAAAATACTTTTTTGTAGTTTGTGTCAAAAGTAGCATAAAAGTGTTTTAATATATATCAATTTGGAATTGGCTATTTGCTTGGTTTTATTTGATACCCTTACGAGTATTATTATAATCACAGATTTTTTTCTCTACATCCCCCCTTTTTTTTTTGATTTGCAGATGCCATATTACTTTTTTATTTATTTTTACCCTATGTCACTCCCGCAATGAAACCAAATCGAACGATACCTCATTATGTTAAAATCCATCAAGCCGTTTAGGTCACAGAACGTGCCAAAGAAATAGACATACATACATAAATACACTCGACAAACATAACCCTCCTTGGGCATTCAGTTAAAAGACATCCTTTCTATTAGCTCCTCTACACTGAGTGACATTTCCAAATTGTGTCAATTATCACACATCATAACATCACGCTGGTACTCGTATTCCCCGAAGAGTTAGGCAAGTAGGTAGTACGCCCACATTTCGCCGGTTATGTTTAGGTCCCATGTAAAACGGGGCGAGCCTCTTGCCATCAACCGAATATAAATCCTGACTCCGGGCTGTTACTGAGAAATTCCAGATGGAAAAGCCCCATAACACTTTGCCCGACCCGGGAATCGAACCCAGGACCACTAGACCAACTTTGTTGTTGTTCTCGTTGCAATTACCTATTAATATTTATAACACTAATTATAGTAATATATCGTGCTATAAATATTCATTATATTATATATTATAATAATAATTATTGCTATAAATATTAATAGGTAATTTCAAAAATTAACAAAAACTTTTTTTTATTCTAGGACAGCAATCACTCTCAAAACAGTGATTGTTTGCACAGGATTACCTCACTCTTTCCCTGTAATTATCTGATTTGTTCGTTAATTATTTGGAAAGGGTTGTCGTGTCATGTTTGCCATACACCCCTGCGGAGGGTTGCAGGCAAATAGCCCTGTAACCCCTTTTTAATGTCCGTCGTAACTGTATTTAAAAATAATTTTGTAAGCAACTTTTTAATGGTTTTTTTGTTGGGTCTTCCTTGCGCTTTTTTGCTGAGGTTGTTAAAAAGTTACAAGTACCTATTATTTTCTCGTTTATTTTTTAAAGCACGGTGCTATTTGACACTCAACAGTGGCTTTTTTACAATGATTATTTTTTCACATACATACATATATATGTATGTAGAAGAAGAAGGCGTGAAGCTATATAGTTTCACGCCTTCTTCCCTTAAGGGTAGGCAGAAACTAAGAACCTGCTACGCTCCTTACATACTTTTGCTTCGTTAACGTCCATACATCTGGTCATAGACGCACGCTGGTTGCGAGTACTACGACCCTGATATTTTTGAAGATCATCACCAATGAGGTCATTATACCCTAGGGCATCCCATCCATCCCATTCACATCCGCCTTATAAATACTTTTTGTTAGTCGCCTTTCATTCATCCTCTCAACGTGACCAAACCATCTAAGCATACTTTTTCAATCTTAGTCACTACATCTTCTTTTAAACTGCTTTGTTGCCTTATCGCATCATTTTTCAGGATTTTTTTTTTCACAACCAATTTAACATCACTGCTAATGGTGCCCCAGTGGTAACGGCCATGGTGTTATTCCGAACCCAGACAGGGGCTTTCCTTTATGTAATTTATTTCATCACCACTGCTCTCAAAACGGTGAAGAAAACATCGTGAAGAAACCAACACTGAACCAAAAATTCGAATATAATTATGTGACATCTACCAATCCGCAGAGAGCAGTGGTGGCCCAGTGGTAACGCCTGCGACTTACGAGTTGTAGGTCGTAGGTTCGAACCCGAACAGGCGCTTTAATTTGTGTAAATTATTTCATCACCACTGCTCTCAAAACGGTGAAGGAAAACATCGTGAGGAAACCAGCATGTCCTAGAATCAAAAATTCGAAGACATGTGACATCTACCAACCCGCACTGGGCCCGCGTGGTGGATTACGGCCCACTCCCTCTCACAGAGAGGAGGCCTGTGTCCCAGCAGTGGGAACATTATAGGATGGTTATGCTTCATCTTCAAAATCTGCCTGCCTTTTCCCAACTATGTTGGGGTCGGCTTCCAGTCTAACCGGATGTAGCTAAATACCAGTATTTTACAGGGAGCGACTGCCTATCTGTCCTCCACAACCCAGTTACTGAGTAACACGATACCCCTTGGTAAGACTGGTTGTCAGACTTTCGGGCTTCTGACTACCCGTAACGGTAAAAATCTAGTATCGTTTGGCAGGAGAATGGGCGGAATGAGGCGGAGGGGGGAGGGGGGAGGTGCCCCATGCCCCTGGTACCACTCCCATGAAAAGGTAACGTACCGTTCTTGAGAAAAACAAATTATTCTAACTTCAAAACACTTAAAGTCGCTTAAAAGGCGTAGTATGAGGCCCGCTTGGCGGGCCTCAAGGGTTTGAAAAAAAATAACCTCGAAGGGGATGGCGGCGTCTGAGTTCGCTCTTTCCGCTCGCTCACTAGACCCCGTCATCTCCTTCGAACCTAACCTGTCCGAGTCGGGGTGCCCCAAGTCCCGAGCTCGCTTCGCTCGCTCTTGACTCCTAGTAACAGTAGTAGCATTGCCTTTTGTACACACATACGATCAGTGGGAGTACAAACACAGAGAAAAAATTCACGCAACTCGAGGAGAAACGGAACGATCGAAAACGAATGACAGTGACACATGACGCAAATGGCATACTTGGTTTTTTGTTTACGTTCCGTGTTATCGATTTTGCCCGATATTTTATACCACGGACTGACTACAAATACTGATACTAGATATTGGATACTGATACTGGATACTGACTACTGGGATATACTGGGACAGATTTGGTTGTCGTGTTTAACGTTTCGTTTTCGCTTCTTATCTGATTTCAGGTTGGAAACATTTTTTTATTGATTTCTCGATAAATATGCATTACCTTTTAATAAGAGTGGTAGCATTGTAACCGGGGACCCAATGCCTACCAACTTTAGCCCCTTTTACCCCAACTCCTGCCAAACGATACTAGATCCAACCCCCCGTAACGACTGTCAAAGATATACAAATAACGGTCGGGACCAAGGGCTTAACGTGCGTTTCGAGGCATGGAGGGTTCTTGGTATGTAAAGATGGTCACCCATCCACGGACAAACCCAAACGGCAAGCGTAGCTTAACCTGATCGATCGACCCGTGCGGCTGTTATTACTTAGCCACAAGCTATGATTGCAGAGCCATTATAAAGTACTTACTTATTCCATGCTCAAGCTGTCACTTCCACACACTTCCATCCCTTTTCACGAAGTCACTCCCACAAAAATCGAGAGGAAAGATGTTAACACTTCAGAAACCCCTACAAATTTTCAGTATATCACGATTATCATCATCATCAGCCTACAGCAGTCTACTGCTGGACATAGGTCTCTCCAATTGCACGCCATTCCAGTCCCTTCTCAGCAACTCTCATCCTGCTGGTACCAGCCACCCTGCAAACATCGTCGCCCTACCTAGCCTGTGGGCGTCCTAGCTTACGTTTGCCGATTCGCGGTGTATCAGCACGAAATCCATTAAGCAGCACAAAATTTAATTAAAATAAAAAAAAAAACATTTAAGTTTTGAAACTAAACCGAGAAACTCGCACACAATAGCATCCCACTCTATTTACACTTTAAAATAAAGTCACCTCATCCGAAACGGGCGTGAACCTCATTCATTCTAACTACATACAAATCTGTCCTACGCCATTGAGAAGCGAAAACGTTTAGTTGAAACGTTGCAAACGCCTGAATAAAATGCTAGAATAACAACCATAGATACGATGTCAATGTGTAAAGATTGCGCAGAAGACTAAGTACTCGTATTAATGAAAATAATGCAATAATAAAACTGTGACAAAATCTAAGCCATCACAAACTACTTATATGTTTCAGTATGACAAATTGTTACGTCTACAGACAAAACGGTTTTGACAGGACTGTCCTGAAGTAAAACCGTTTAGAAAAACATGTCTTAGACAGAGTACACTCCTCTATGAAAACAATTATGGTGCGCACAAATCAGGTAGCCTATTCTCTAAGAGCGTATACACGTAGAAAGCGGGTAAACGGCGCCAACATGCCAGCCAGCGCTTCTCAGCACCGCAAAGCACTAATTGACAACGCTGGTCGGTGCAGGCAGTTTTCATACTGCCTGGCACTAGCGTTCACAACCAGCGCTTTTCGGCACCAAGAAGCGCTGGCATGTCGGCACTGATTATCAGCGTTCTACATGATATACCCTGAGTCCGTCAACGAAGATACGGGCCCGTCTGGAAGTAATTTGCAACTTTGGAAAAAAACAACCGTATACCCCGATAAATGAACTTTTTCGGAAAGGTAAAAACATATCGGGAGTAGGGACAGCTGTCATATAGTGATGTCATTCATTCTTAGGTTAGACCCAAAACTATATGTCCGTTGGTGATACGGACTAGGAATCGCCCGTATCTTCGGCCGAAACTACACTAAACTAACCTACACTAACTAACTGCTTAATTTACACCAGATGAAACCATTTTGACTGTTAATGCGTGCCCTGTCATTAGTAACAACCGTTTTGAAAACATAAGCAGAATGATAAAAAAGATGCCTAGACAAAGTGATATCCTATTGGCGAATACTATTTGAGCGATTGCCAAATTATTAAATCAAACTTTTATTACTCAGTCAGTATTTTTTCATGTTACTTTTTCATCATCATCAATATCAGCTGAAAAGCATCCGCTGTTGTACAAAAGTCAATCAAGCTCTGCGATATTTTGAATATCTCGTTATTTTCGCTTATTGTACGAGTTGACCTACCGCATTCCCCCGCCACGTGCCCAGTGACAATCGACGCACAGATCCAGCGATAAGACATTGATGTATAGCGGCAATTGCTTTTTGCAAATTGCTCACACACACACACTCACACTCCAACGATTTATGTGCAACAATTATTTTTCACCAATATAAATGAGATTAAACGACATTAAGCTATGTTCGATAACAGAGTTATGTGGTCATTGTTTAATTGAGGGTATTTGAAAAAAAAAAAACGTATTGTTTTGTTCGGTGTTTTGTTTTGTATCAGTTAAATGTTTGCTCTTTTGGTGAAATATTAGAGTCTATCATTCTTTAGGAAACAAATGAACGGGATTGAAGAGCTATACTAATGAGCGTATTTGTAGGTGGGATTAATAATAATCATTATTATTTGATACCAATAATATTAACATTATAAAAAACATACCTATTGCGTAAAAAGAAATACATATGTATGTGTATAATGAAAATAATACAACATGGGAGCATCTGCAGCCGAACTAGGTGAGAAACCTGTATGTCGGCATACAGCGCCATACCTTTTTGGAAAATTGTTTAGCCAACATTTACAATTTTGTTAAATCTTACAGAAAATTTATTAATATACAATATTTGTGTTTTTAAAATAGAGAAATTGATTACAGTTAAATGACTTGTAGAGTGTGTGTAAAGAAATAAATAAAAGAAAGAATAACGTTTATTTGGACTCACTCCCGTCCACACACCAACATACACATGTGGGTGTGTGAGCGTGAGTATGTATGTGTGTGTGATAGTATATGTTGAGAAATTAGTAAAAAGCTGGTTAGATGAAAACAAATCTTATAGGAAACCTGGTTACTCTGCTACGGTTAATTTTTTTTGTCTCTTCATAAGATAGTGTCGAAAAATACTTTTTCATGTTATTTTTTCACTGGGTCTTGATTATAGAATCGATGGGTTGGTGAGAGTTAATTTTATTATACATAGATATAGGGACCCAAGAATAAAAAATCTTCTAATGAAAGACGCATGTGGTTGGTGTTTACGAGTACACACTATTTGATCCCTGCGCCTAAATTTATGGTTGGAGTCATAGTTCAAATCTATATGTTGCCTTAGAACGGTAGTAAGAAGGAAGAGAACGAACAGTAAGTAATTCACAGTATTGGTATAATAAATTAGTGGAAAATAAGCGAGGCTTAAAACCTTCTCACCTTCAGGATAGTGTGTTGCGCAATCTCTATTGGTTTTAAAACAGTTTTAGGAGCTCCTCCCCCAGGGTGAGATGCAAAATGTTATGACAGACTGACATAAGGCAAAGTAGATATGTTTTAATAACAAAACATCCACAACATGTCTCAGCCTCTTGAAGACATAATTATATGAGCTTTCTGACTAAAGCACTAAGCAGTTTTATATGGCCTTTAAAGCTGAGATTACTGTCTATCAAAACTAAACCAAAACGAAACTAAAACCCTAAATATTTGATGGTGTTAACATGTTCTATAGTTTCGCAAGTGCAATTTGTACCTAGAGAGCAATGATGAGACACTATACTGTACTTACTCCTAATTAATGACGGTTGATGGGTACTTTTTTTTTTTTGACGTTTGCGGGTACTGATAGAAAGAAGTTTTGTTTTGTCCGTATTTAGAGTTAAAAAGTGATGTCAAAGCCAGTTGTTAATAATGTTAAATCCATTTTCCGCAGCATTAAAAGCCTCGTCCTATGTATTGGCCGAAAAGAGGACAGCTGTGTCATCAGCATTTGATATTATATCGCCATTGGGAATGATAATACTTGTGAGATCATTAATATAAACGAGAACGAGGGTTGGGCCTAAAATACTGCCCTGAGGAATGCCGAAGGAAACCGGGAGATCAGTGCTTACATGACTACCTATTCGAACCCTCTGTCTCTGCCAGGTGAGATAGCTCTGATAAAGTAGCTGATGTCCTCTGACTCCAAGCTTCTCAAGTTTGGAAATTAAGACGGGGATATCTAGATTATTAACTAAAGTTAGTGTATAAACGATTAGGCAGGATACGCATGATAAATGCAGTGGTAGTCTAAAGAATATAATAGAATACTCTTTATTATGTATGCTATGTAGATTACAGAAAGAGAGATAAACAAATATTGGTATAGTGGCCGAAATGTCTAAAACACACTGACGACATACCTTAGGCCGAGATCTATAAAAGTTATGCCCGTGAAGGCATTGGCTTAGACATTTTCTCGTCTCTTTCTTGCACTTGAAGTTTGACAGTTGTACGACAGTGACAGGAATAACGCTTAGGCAAAGTACGTGCTAAAGTTTATAGATCTTGGCGTTATATGCCTACAAAAAGAATTCATTGAACTTTTCCAATTTATTAAAAAAAAAACACTGATCCTGAGGATGTCACATACCTAAACGTCATGGCAACTCCAGAGATTACCATTTAATTCCACTCCTACTCTCATCCACTTACAATTCTTTTATCGATACCATCATCAGTATATAATACGAAACACAAGAAAAACGGAAGGAACAAAACCATTGCGACATCGCTAAGATGTGAATAGATCCTCAGATAAACATCAATGTATGGCGGCAATTTCCTTTGAAGGGTGAACGGAAAAGGGGATCCCGCCCAAGTCGTTCCGTTTTATATGGAGCCGAATTCTGGGACAGTTAGATGCAGTAGTTTAGGCGACTGACTCGCTATTGTTTATTCGCAAAGGTCGGGTAAGTGGTTGTAGACTGTAGACCGTTGCTTTGTGTATGAGAAAGTATGGGGAGACATGCATTTTTTTACACATGGGTCGAAAACGAGTAAAAGTATATGGAAGCAAGTAAAAAAATAACCGTCTTTTTTAAACAAGCTGCTATTAGTTGTTAATAAAAAATAACTAAAAAGTTAAAAATAATTTTATTTTGATTGGAAATAAGTCGTTTTATGCTTTCTTAACCTGTTAACGATAATGAAGCTCCTTTGTCTATGTCAAAATCACCACATAACATAATTAATATTTTATTTAAATTTATTTTTCACTTCCCATGCTTTAAAAGTTCGTCTTTGACGTAGGCGACATAAAGTCGCGTTTTATGCTCTATTACATAGTCAGCCTATAATGTTCCCACTTCTGGGAAACTGGCCTCCTCTCTATGAGAGGGAGTGGGCCGTAATCCACCACGTAGGCCCAGTGCGGGTTGGTATGCTCTATTGCATAAAGTATATTTTTTCTAAGACTAAGATAATCAGGCTCACATGCACAATAAAACATCGCAGATTAAAGTTGTAATTTTATTTCATTTGCTTTAATTTATATTACTTCCGTGTTTTCTGTCGTTAATTTACTTAAAACAGATAAAATTGTTGTCATTTATTATTTATAAACGCAAAGAAACGTCGAATAAAACATGTTGAATATTAAAAAAAAAAAACTTTAAAAAAGTTTCGTGTCGGGATCAGCTATTCTCTTCATCAATTTTGCAACATTTTTGAACAGTGAAAAATGATAAAATAAAATAATGGAATACTGTTATATACTCTATACCTGTTTAATTTTCTCGCAATCGAAGTGAAAAGCAGAGTGTACTCGGGCATAAACGAGCCATTTTATCCTGAGATTTTATAACGGTGGATAGTTAAGTCGAGGATATCAATCCATCATCAGACCCTGAATATTATCTAGGACCAGAGTCCTTGTCAAGACCAATCAAACGAGGTGAAACTGGATCAAATTTAACTTGCAAGATTTGATTACAGATTTGTTGTGATTTAGTTTTACCTGCCCCGGTGTCTGCACCGGGTTGAAGCTTGTAAAAAAGCAATATCCTATCATAAATATAATTTATATAACTTTACTTCTTTTTTTTATATGCACGTATTTGTGGGGCAATAAAAAAATATCTTTCGTTTTTCTGTTTCCTACTATTTCAAAATTGCTGAAATGTATATAATAAGCAAATGTTGGGTGAAGAAATTGTCCTACAACCAAAAATTCAAGACATGTGACATTCGCTAACCCGCATTGTTCCCACGTGGATTACGGCCCACTCACACTCACAGAGGAGGCATGTGTCCCAGTGCAGCAGTGACATTATAGGCTGATTTATTTTAACACTTTTAATAGTAGTAAGCATTCAAATTACTCTCACAGAGAGGAGGCCTGTGTCCCAGCAGTGGGAACATTATAGGCTGATTATGGATATGTGTGTATTCAAATTATTTAAAAAAATGCACTAAAGCGTGGTGTACCAAAATTCCGCTGAAAATGGATCAATGTGTACGCTCAACTAGGAAGCGAAGAGCGGATACGTAAATGCTATTTTAGCTAGCATAATGTTTCACCACAAAGTCGAGGAAGGCAATATCGGAACAGATAATATAGTTTAACATATATTGGTGTAATTGCTGTTGCCCGTTCTAGTAGAATAAGTTTAAAAAAAAAGTGTGCGGTCGGGGGACACCCATCAAGAAAGAAGTTCCTTCTCACCTATGATTTAAAACAAAAACAAAATTTTCGCAGCCACCATCTTTTTTTTTTTGGATGGTAAATCATCAAATAACTTCTCCCGCTCTGGGTGGAGCGTAGAAATCGCGGCACAGCGGACGGAGCTCCGGCGGGATCTCATGGCGACATGGAGAGTACGGTTGTCGCAACCCAGTGCTGGGCACGCCATGATTGCGGCGATAAGACCTCTCTTTGAGGAGTGGCTAGAGAGGCGCCACGGCGTCCACCAGGACCTGCGTCACTTTCCGCCTGACGCAGGTCCTCAGCGGACACGGCAGCTTCGGGAGGTTCCTGTGTTGGATAAGGCGGGAGGAAACGCCCGGGTGTCACCACTGTGGGGATCGCCCGGAAGACTCGGTGGAGGTCTGCCCGGCTTGGGCAGAGCACCGCCGTGTCCTCGTGGAGGCGATCGGCGGCAGAGATCTCTCGCGTCCGGCCCTGGTTCATGCCATGGTACGGAGCGAGAGGGCATGGGCAGCCGTCACCTCCTTCTGCGAAGCAGTAATGCTCGCGAAGGAGGAGGCGGGACGGTTGAGGGAAAGGCAAGTTTCGCGCCTTCTCGCCCCTAGCCGCCGCAGGAGACGCCCTGGGCGTCGGGAATCCCGGGCGGATTTCCGGCCACCGTAGGCGCGGGTTTGCGGATGGTGAGCAATTGGTAGCTCACCGTCCGGTAAGGACCACGCCCGGGTCAACCACGCGTCGTATTCCACGCGCGCCTCAAAGAGATGTCGTCAGCACAATGTAGGGGTCCACTAGGGCCGATGCTTGCCGGGGTCGCGGGAAGGTACGAATGGGTCACCAAGGCCCCCGCAACACAGGCAACGGAAGGAATACGGGCGGGTATTAGTCAGTAAGAGTCTGACACACCCTCCGGCTCCGCCCAGAGCGGGAGAAGTTATTTGATGATTTCCCATTCAAAAAAATAAAGCCATCTTGGACATATACATTTTATATACATTTATATATATTTGAACGTCACTACCAGCTTTAACACCCGAAAACCATAAAAAAGACACCCATGATGAAAATTTGAAAATGTGTCAGACTATTACTGACTAAAACCCACCCGTATTCCTTCCGTTGCCTGTGTTGCCAGGAGCCTCGGTAACCCTTTGGTACCTTACACTTGTGCTGACAACATCTCTTTGAGGGGCGCGTGGAATACAACGCGCCGTCGACCCGGGCCTGGTCCTTACCGTACGGTGAGCTACCCATTGCTCACCGTCCGCAAGCCCGCGCCTACGGTGGCCGGAAATCCGCCCGGGATTCCCGACGCCCAGGGCGTCTCCTGCGGCAGCTAGGGGCGAGAGGGCGCGAAATTTGCATTTCCCTCAACCGTCCCGCCTCCTCCTTCGCGAGCATTACTGCTTCGCAGAAGGAGGTGACGGCCAGCTGCCATCTTGGATTTTCATTTTGACCAAATTCACATTTTATCTCTCTTTCTGTTATATATTATAGAAAGAGACAAAAAGAGAGAGAGAGTCACATGAAGGGATAATGCCTTTTCGTTACGTGACGATTTCTACCAGTCACCTCCGTCAAAGACAGTCCGGCAAGTCGCGTTCGTTCCTATGAATGCACAATCCGATACAAATATAATAATTAATAACTACTACTAAAAAGTAACACGGTCATGTACCTACAAGGTGTAAACATTATGAAAATTTTAATTAGCTATCAACGTAATTGGATTTCATGGTACATGGTTAATTTTAAATTAATTTTGTTGCTTGTAAACAGGTGATTAAAATGTTAATAGTGGCCGAGAGGAAACCAATGAGGGATATGGGAAGTGAATAGTTGTAATGGATATGGTATTTGTGGGGAAAGCATGGGCGTTCATTTTCACATTAAATTGGAAATACTTTTCATAATATATTTTTTGATTAACACAGCAGTAACTTAGTAATCCTAGGTGGCCTAGAGCAGTGGTGGCCTAGTGGTAACGGTCGCGACTTACGAGTTGTAGGTCGTAGGTTCAAACCCGGACAGGCGCTTTACTTTGTGTAAATAATTTCATCACCACTGCTCTCAAAACGGTAAAGGAAAACATCGTGAGGAAACCGGCATGTCCTAGAACCAAAAAATTCCAAGACATGTGTCATCTACCAACCCGCACTGGGCCCTCGTGGTGGATTACGGCCCACTCCCTCTCACAGAGAGGAGGCCTGTGTCCCAACAGTGGGAACATTATAGGCTGATTATGTAAGTTAGTAATCGCAAAAAATAATTGTTTGTGCCTGAACTACAAATTAAATAACGATTTTTTGACTTTCCTTTACTTGTGCTAGGAGACCTTGCTTCTTGGCAAAATTCATGATTCTATGTCAACGGGAAGTACCGAGTAGCGAGTATCAAATTTTTTTTTTTTATTGTGTTTGCATGGCTTACAGCTATCATTACAGAAGTGCCCAGGGGTTAGGGTAGGGGTGTGGTGATTCATGACAAGCCTCCACATATGTCGCATTAATGGTCGCATATTTTTATTTCGTTGACTTAGAAGCTTGGTTTTTGTAGAGCACCAAGGGACCGTAGACTTACGTAATTGATATATATATATATATACAACTTGATACCTCCACGCGTTCCTGAGAAAAAGGGTATTGACAGAATGACAGACAGACAGAAGGACAACGAAGTGATCCTATAAGGGTATATAGGATCACTTCGTTGTACCTAAATTAATCAAACCTAAAATCTTACATAATACTTTTAAAATAAATATCACTAAAACACTTATATATTTATAATGAAAAGTATAAAATAATAAATACATAATATGCAACTATGGCAAAGTGGAACGATAGTGTTCTTTCATTCTTCTTTTAAAAACAGCAACAGTTTGGCAGTCCCTAATGTCAGGCGGAAGTGAATTCCACAACCAAACCGCGTGCACAGTGAATGAGTAGAAGTAGAAGTCGGTAGAGTGGGGAGGGGATTTAAGGAGATTTCTAAGATGCGACCTGCAAGGTGCATCAAAAGAACGGGCGAAGGAAAAACGTTCCCGCAGATAGGATGGCGTTCTAGGCCTCTTTAACATAACATCATGGAGCGACTGCCAATCTGACCCTCACAACCCAGTTACTGGGTACGATACACCTAGGTAAGACTAAGTTAACACCTGAATAAAAGGACCATCCCGATCTACAACCGATACTGCACACAATAAAACGCATAACATTTTAAATGTACACATAACTTAACCTCGCTCCAACAAATACGCACTTACAAAGAAAACAAAAGAAGATTAGCAGCTATCTTAGCTATCTCGTACATATATCCAAAAGGTACATAAAATAGTTTTATCGCTGTACAGATAGGCAATGGGCGTTGGCCTGTAAGGTACACCTACCAAATATATTGCGTGTACCGACGCCCGGTTAAACCCGATATAAAACGATCAAAGATTATTATTGTTTGCAGATAGTGCAAGAGATTTGTACCTATTTTGTGAAGATCGGAAGATATTATAAAATTGTAAACCTATGTCTACTGTTGTTGGCGAAATGTTGGTGTGCTATAATAGATACACCTCTGCCCAACCCTTTGGGGAAACAAGGTGTGATGATAACGTCACGCCTTGTGTGTAAACTTATGTGGCTTAATACTATGTAATAATTTTGTAACTCAATAGCATAATCAGCCTATAATGTACCCACTGCTGGAAACAGGCCTCCTCTCTGGGAGAGGGAGTGGGCCGTAATCTACCACGCGGGCCCAGTGTGGCTTGGTAGATGACACATGTCTTCAAATTTTTCATTCTAGGACATGCCGGTTTCCTCACGATGTTTTTCTTCACCATTTTGATAGTGGTGATGAAATAATTTACACAAATTAAAGTGCCTGTCAGGGTTCGAACCTACGACCTGCAACTCGTAAGTTGCGGACGTTATCACTGGGCTACCACAGCTCTCAAAAAAAAAAAAAACAATGAATAGTTTAAAATAAGTTTCTGCAATGGTGGATAGGACTGGTAGCGGAAATCCACTGGATGCGACAAGCATATAGAAACGGTCGATGTGGCAAGACCGTAAACGTGTTTGAGCTAAAAATGAAATTAAAATTAAATGGTATTCTTTAGTTATTGGCTTATTTGGATCGCAATCGTACAGTAAGTAAATCAGTTTTTTTGTTCATCGAAATGTAGTAAGCTATCTATGAAGTATGTACTACTGAAGTATACCGATTATAAACTTAACACTATACGTATAAATTAGTAGGTAGAAATTTTTAATTAGAATATGCTGTTACTGAATTGTCAAAACAAAAATATTCAATGATTAGACGTTTGTTGTTATAACATTCGTTTCCTTCAATCCCTTAAGGGCTCTTTGAAGTCACTACAAAGGCCGTCAGATGCCCTCATCTCTATTTCTGTCAGGGATAAAATTGGATTGAACTAAAGAAAAAAAATTCTTAGAAGTAATAAATTACTGAGTTAATGTAAATGTATAGAACTAGGCCTTTGTCTGATTAATGAGATGTTCAAAATTTTCTTTTTTTGGTAACTTTGTAGAATATTTAGGTGTATATAAAATGTGGAACGTTTCAAACGAGCGTCGCATCTGTACTATAATCAATGCAGCTTGATGTTTACAGAGCGCAGTGGATAGCTTGTAGCGACACACACACCGATCCATGCCAAGCGAAACCCTTTGTTACTGTATCTCTTACTGTTGTGTTTATTGTTGATGTTAGCCTGTGTTTTTTATGCATTGTTTTTGGTCCAGTTATCCAGAAGTTCTTTCCCAAAACACCCATTAGTAACTCGAAAGGAGAATCTGCGATCATCTACTTTAAATGATTATTTTAATGAGCCAAAACATCAACCGCCCTAAAACTTTGTTTTTTTAGCCTGTACCGTCCCACTTCCGGGCAGATACCTCCCCTGACTCCTTAATTACTCTTTTCTCTCAACAACTAATTACTAAGTCTACAACAACCAATTACCAAAGACTGGAGCCACCTCGTCACCGATTCGGTGTCAAACAATAGAAAATCAATTGTGTCTCATTAGCTGTCCTTGACCGATTAAAATATTCTAATTCTTAAAAGAATATAATAGGTGAGGTCGTTTTAAAAATGTTTAAAATAACTGTATTTAAGAAAAAAAAAGTAACATTACTGGAAATGATACTACCTAACTTCAATGGAAGACTTTTACCTAGAAAAGCTGACTATTATGATCGTTCTTATTGTAAACAATCATAATCGACGGTAGGAAAGAAAACTACATAAAAATATAATAGCGACAAAACATAAGTTTTTCACAAAAGAGGTTGAGGTTTCAATAATTCCCAAAGTGGCTTTTCCATCAGTCGTTTAACTTTATCAACAAGATATTTAAGTCACTGAAACCAATTTATTAGCCGTTAAACTGATTTAAATAGCCGGAAAATTAAACAAATTGTAAAGTATTTTTCGTCAGTTTTACCTGAAAATTCTTCTTTTCTTTTCTTGTCTTAAAATATAATTCTGAAAGGATTACAAAAAGGTTTAGGTGACTAAAAATAGAAAGATAAAAGATAATGGTTGTTAGAAAAAAGAATTGCGCCCATTTTAGGACCATTTCGATGATAAAACGGTCTTTGGACGTTAGAAATGGTTTCGTGGCTAAATAATAACAGCCGCACGGGTCGATCTTCAAGGCTAAACAACGCTTATCGAGGTTGCTCCGTGGATTATTGACCATCCATTACATACCAAGACCCCTCCGTGCCTTGGAAAACACGTTAAGCCGCTGGTCCCGGCTGTCATTTGTAGATCTTTGACAGACGTTAAGTCAAGAAGCTGTTCAGTAGCTTCCGGTTAGATCGGAAGCCGACCCTGAATTGTCAGGAAAAGGCTACGCAGATTGAGTCTTTAGAAGTACTAGTATAGTTTTGCTTGTAAAAATATTATTACGCTTCTGGCCTGGGTAATCTCTACTCTACGTCTAAGAAACCAACTCAGGGTCTCGATTGGGCTTGCGGCCGGTGAGCAATGGGTAGCTCGCCGTCTGATAAGGACCAGGCCCAGGTCGACGGCGCGTTGTGTTCCACGCGCACCTCAAAGAGATGTCCTCAGCGCAAGTGTAGGGGTCCACTAGGGCCGATGCCTGCCGGGGTCGCGGGAAAGTACGAAAGGGTTACCGAGGCCGCTGGCAATACAGGCAAAAGGAACACGGGTGGGTTTTAGTCAGTAAGAGTCTGACACACCCTCCCGCTCCGCCCAGAGTAGGAGAAGTTATTTAATAATGTCCCACCCAAAAAAAAAGGATCTCATTTGAAGTTCTGACAAAATTTTATAAGCTTATAATAACATCGCGCCTGATTTCCCCGACAATTATGAGACAATAATATCTGGAATGACCTTTTAAGTAAAAGGACACGTGAATATGAGTATACCTAACACTTAATTGAAAAAAAAATAAGAATAGAGGTTAATCAGTCTAGTAGTGGGCCCTAGTTTACGTAAAAACTGCAGAACAATTTATTTGAATGTAGAGCAAGTTTACGATATCAATCGCTGTCAATACAACTGAAGACGTCGCATATTGAATGACAATGGCTTCGAATCACTCACACATCAGTACCATTGTGTACAGAGATGGTGTAAAATGGCGCGGCCTGTTTGCGATACAAAGCATGGCCTTGTTTGATGTCCAAGTTATATTGGCCTAGTAACAGCTTGCAGTAGCTGTGTACCTGCGTGTTGTGAAACGTGTGCAACAATTTAAGGGAACTTGCGGGATAAAATGTGTGTTTAACCAAAAAATAATAAATGTCATATTTTAAATTAGCTTTCCCGACAACCCAGTATGCGTTATTTGTATTTTTTTTAAGATCAGGGTAACCGCATGACTGGTTCTCGATTTTTAAGCACAGATAAAGAGACATTGCGTTTCATGCAAAATTAAGGATAACATTTTTAGTAGCGGCTCAAAATTTTCCAAAATAGTAATTTAACGAAAAGATTAACTAAAATAATGCACAAATTTGTACAGTTTTTAATTACTTTGTCTAATTACAGCTAAGATCGAAACCAGAAACCAACAAAGTTGGGAAACATCTAGATGTTTGATGAAGTTAACTACTCGTAAGACAGACAGTGGAGCTTTACACTCGACACTTGTCAGAGAGACACAGAGTAAAATGATTCCAACTGTTTGCCAATACGAGTTAAGCGATGCATGTGCTCTATTCTCTGTAACACTAACTCACTATTGTCTGATACCTGCTCTGTGGTTAAGGTAGGTTTCTGCTTCTTGAACTGGAGCTTGTGAGCATAAACCAGGCAAGTTCTTAGAGCTATTTCAATTTTGTAATTACTTTCTAAGTTAGACAACCCACTCATTAGAGTTTAAACCGTTGTGTTTACTGTTAGAACATTTTTAGACAACTTCGACTGTGAGATAGTTTTATTGCATCATCATCTGCCTGCCTTTTCCCAACTATGTCGGGGTCAGCTTCCAGTCCTACCAAATACAGCTGAATACCAGTATTTTACATGGAGCGACTGAACCTCCACAACCCAGTTACTGGGTAACACGATACCCCTTGGTAAGGTTGTCAGACTTTCGAGCTTCTGATGACCCGTAACGACTGTCAAAGATCTACAAATGACAGCCGGGACCAACGGCTTAACGTGCTTTCCGAGGCACGGAGAGGTCTTGGTATGTAAAGATGGTCACCCATCCACGGACCAACCGCGGCAAGCGTAGCTTAACCTGATCGATCGACCCGTGCGGCAGTTATTACTTAGCCACAAGCCCCTCCAAGATAGTTTTATTGCATGTCTGACTGAAGACTGTACCTATGTCTTGATCTGGTTTGCGCAATGCCACAATTTTCAGTCATGACCGAGTGACAGTAAAATAAAATATCTCAAAGAAATGGCCTGAAAACGCCATCACAAAATCTAGCAAACTCAAACTCAAAGCATTTATTTGAATTAAACAGGCACTTTTGAATTGTCAAAGCGTCGGTCAGTTAGTCAGAAAGTTGAAGTTAGTTGCCCATTCCAAAACGTAGATTCCTAGATAGAGACTAGAGAGAGATAGAGGCTTCCCCACAGAGGGAAGAACGGGCAAGAAACTCCAAGGACACTCTTTTAAATCAAGATATTACAAAATACTGGGTACATTATTCTTGTTGCTTCTATATTTGAGAACAATGTAAAAACAAAATGAATTCAAAACAATTCAAAATATAGGATTAAAATATTAAAAATAAGCCCTGGCGGTAAAGAGATGGCCAGTCTCAAGTGACGGCGCCCGTTCACGACCATGACGCGTGGATCATCACTGTCCAGCTTAAGTATTTTATAGGGAACCGCGCCACCATCAGCGAAACATTTAAGCAAGCATGACATACTCTCAACTGCCAAGTAATTTTTAAGTCAACATAAACACATTATAACATAAAATTCATTGCAGTGTATTTGAAAGGTTAGTAAAAAAATATTAGCAAAAGGAGAGAAAATCATTATTACCTATTGAAGTACTCAACAACTAAAACTCGATTAAATAAAAATAAAGGATAAGATCGTAATGCCAGAACAAAAAAAGGGAAGCGTCTCATAAATTAAAAATAAACATAGATAAGATAAAGCTTATGACATTTTATCAGAGAACAAAAAAAACTTAACTTAAAGATAGCTTACGCAGATCAAATAACAGCTGAAACAAGTAGTGCTAGATTTCTGTGACATCACTTGGATATTATTTATTTATGACACTATGGAAGACTTACAGCTATATAAAAACTTAACATAGACAAACATAGACAACAGCAGGCTTAGCATGACACTCTCTATTTCTTCGAAGAATAGACACGGCTCTTTCCATACAAAGTGACATTTCGTTTCTCCTTTTTTGACATCCCGCCGTAGAAATCTTTCTACATTAAAAAGGACCTAGACAAAGATAGTTAGAAACGAAAGACAAGATGACAGATTGTAGAGGGATTTCTACGGTGAGATGTCAAAAACTGAGAAACGAAATGTCACTTTGTATAGAAAGAGCCGTGTCTATACTTCGAAGTAATAGAGAGTGTCATGCTAAGCCTGCAGAAAGCCAATTACAATTCCTCACGTATAGAAATAGGCTAGAAATTATGTGAACACACGTCAGTACAACGTGTTAATTTAAAGTTAATATAGTATAGGTATATCTATTAGACAACGACAGTTTTACATGCAAAGGTTTAGAAAATGATTATCAAAAATCGCTTTGTTTACAGTTAAATTAAAATAACAAGTTATAATAAAATAATTAAGAAAATGGGGAAATAAACTCAAATTGTTAGCTATTTGAAAAACTTGAGGCTTAAGCACCTTAAGCTGATGTCACACTTGTTGTGAAAGGACCCAAATCATTTATTTATTTATTAAAATATTAAATCATGCCGCTTACATATTATATTGAACTGCTTACTCACACGCACAATATAACTGTTCTACCTATAGTTCGTATAAGTATGAGGTACACGTAATGGCGGATTGAAACGAAATAATTTACCTGGTACGTACATTAAAATAAAATTTTGATAATAACTCGGGGCTGTCAATGTTATCATTAAATATTTTTAACAGAAACAAAGAGTCGGGTAATCGCCGTTCACACCACGCCGCTGTTCGGTTTCATAGGGAATATTTATTTTTAGTAACGAAAATATGAATATTTGAAAACAAATCACAGATAGAATTATAGATAATAAAAAGTCTTTTCACAAAAAAAAAAAATAATGAAAATATCTTAAGTAGTTTGAAAGTAATATCGTTTTTTACGCTTAGGGTAGCCTTCCTGAAGTTATTTTACAAAGTATTTTACTACAATACTTAAATATTCACATACAGAATTGATGTAATGCGTTCTAGTTTATCATACTTTGCATAATTTGCTAGCATTAGCGTAATAACAGATTTATAAGTAACTAAAATCATATATCTGCGCCTTAAACCGGAAATGTCATGTAGAAACTGTTTGTAGAAAATTTAACCAGTACTCATATGCGCTCTACAATCTAGCAAAAATAGTTAACGAGTCCGTTGTTCTAATTTCTTACAACCTACTATATCACATCTAAATTACATTTTGGAATAATATATTGGGGAAATTCCACAGACAAAGAAATTTCATATAAGGCTTAAAAAATGTGTGCGTGCTGTGTTTAAACTTAAACAAACTAAAAGCTATCCTACTGATACGTTATCAACGCGAAAGTTTGTATGTGTGTATGTTACTCTTTCACGCTAAAATGGCTGAACAGATTTAGATGAAATTTGGCACATAGGTAGACCATGTTTTGGATTAGGACATAGAATATTTTCTATCCCGATATACCCAAGGGATCTAAACTTACGCGGGTGAAACCACGGCGCGCAACTAGTATTCCTTATTTAAAAAATGTAATGTATGTTCATTTTTCAGACAGCCGTATTTGTCAAATCCAACTTCCATCTGTTTGAAACATTGAAATCTAAACATCGCAACAAAGAGATATGCGCTAAGTCACATAGCACTGCCCTTTATACAAAAAAGTTTTTTTAGGAATGCCACCTAGGATCTATAAAAAGATCCCTAGACAAATTAAAGAAACATGATTACAGGATTTTAAAAAGGCTTTACTGAAAATATTATATGAGAAAACATTATACGGTGAACGAATACCTAACTGACACATTCTATTTACTTACCTTTTTTATAATTTATTGATTTGACAATTTATACTAGAATTTATTATTACTATATTTTATTGGAATGTTTTTATTGCATCGAAAAATTTAATTAGATTAATTTATTATTATCATCATGCTTGTACCAATATAACATTGGTACGCCCGTGACGGCTACACATAGCGTTATTTAATAATTATAACACCTGTATCTAACCTTCCTACGTTCAACGAATAAAAATATTTTTATTTGTGTATCTCTTCCAAATATTAAAACTTTAATAAGTGAGCACAAGAGGTTGTGGAGCAGGATTTAGCAAGTGTGGTGATAGATACACATTGCTTCATTGCTAAAAATACTTCAGGAAATGCACAAATGACGGGATACTCGTCAAAATACAAGCCACAAAACTGGCATTTGAATCACAAATTCCTGAGAATCAGACATGAAAATCAGTCGAATTGTATTTGTCGGGGCTGCACGCATTAGAAGTTTAATTAAATCTGTCTGTTTCGATGCAGGCAGGGTTAGTTAAAGTTACACGGACTGGTAATGAGTGAAATGAGGCGAACTATATGCCAATATCAGTGGCGATGCTTATACAGTTTAGTTTATAGTCTCTGGTACATTGGTGGAGTGAATAACATTGAATGGTGGATACAATGGGAGTGAATTGTTTTAGAAATTTAAAAATTTGTTTCTAACTATACCTCTGTGTATGCATAAGAACTAGCAATTCATGAATCTTGTTTTTACGATAAAAAGAAAGAATACAAAATACATTTTTTTAGCACAGACTAAAAGACACACAACAAATTCTGCAAAATAAAATCTTTATAATAACAACAAGAATGTATATCTCATAAAAAAATACTACACGGCTGCGCCAAATAGGCCCAGTTCAGCAAAAGTGCCTGACGCTCATTTTCAACTAGACCTAAAGTAGTGAGATGTCGAATGTAAATCAGTTAGATGAATGGATCTCCACAGGTGACTCGAAGCTTTGAAAAGTGGTTACTAATTGTATTGTGTTCTTATCAAATTAATGTTCTGTTTCTTCTTTCTAATTACAGAGTGGGTTATTCTAACCCTGTGTTCGAGTAACCCATTTCTTAAAAGCCTTTATAGATATGATGCACAATCCTTATTATCATCACCCTTTATTCATTATCATCATGTTCCTACTCTTATGCCAATTTATTTGGGGTGGGTGCAACATGTATTTTGTTCCATACTTCTCTATAGGAGTCATCTCGGTAGTCACTCCCTTCCTAGCCATATCATCAGCCTTTCTTGTCTTCGTTTATTTAATAGGACCCTCTCTTTTTATTTTAGTTTTATTCATAATCCCTAGAGAATAACTGGACCAACTCTGCTCGCAATCTAGCACAAGAAAACATCACTTTTCAACAGTATACAGTAACAAAACTTCATTCCATGTTGTGGTCGGCTTCTAGTCTAATTGGATGCAGCTGAATACCAGTATTTGACATAGAGCGACTGCCTATCTGACTTCTACAACCCAATAACTGCTGGGTAACACGATATTCCTTGGTAAGACCACACACAACTGCACTAACATGCGTTAAACACTTCCCAACAATATATCACTGTTTGCAGCAAGGAATTTCCAAATCCATTTCTAAAAAAATTGTAAGAAAAGGAGAAGCCGTAAAGGCTTTGGTCTGATTAAGGTGGCGCCACCCTTAACCTTGATGTCAGAGCGCAAAGACTTACTGTGACAAATTGATATTCTTAAGCCATGACCTTCGATGAACAGGAAAATGTTTTTATTGTAACTATAACTGTTTTTACACCCTTTTTATGCATGGGTTGATGACCAATAATTTTCAGGCCAATTTGTCGTGCCTGTGATGATTCATTATCCAAAAGTATAGGGGTCTTGTCAAAGGAATTTCCCAGAGAAGACGGGACTTATATTTATGTTAAATTATTTGCTATGTTCCAGTTTAAAGATTCACAGTTCACTTTTCGTCATCAACTACTCCAATTTTTAAAATAGAAATCTTCACGATAATCTGGAGCTATATTTGTTAGGTTTTCATAATATTAAAAAACTTATCCTATTCTTCTTCTTTTCTTATTTAAAAAAAAAATCTAATCTATATTAGATAATATTTTTTTTTATAAAATATTCGTAATCGTTTGATGTTCCATGATGTTGATGACGTCATGGGTATAATACCAGGGTTCACCTGCAAAGGTGAACTCTGATATCATAAACACATTCAAATACTTTAGGTGTTTAGTGTTAAAAACATCACAACTTTTTCTCTAAAGGCCACAATATAAAAAAAAATTGTTTGTCCTTTTACAAAAGAAGCCAATAAGTTTTTCGTCCAACATAATTTATGTAACGACTTAAACGATCCCCGAACACTTTCTATATCCTAACATCCCTAGATTTATTCTCCTCACGTAAAAACTCCCTGAAACCTAAATGCCATCTGCTCCGAAAAAAAAGGAAAAAACAGAAAACATTCCCTCATTTTTATAATATTCAATTTCTGTCATCGACTGCCCGACAGAAATACAGTCAGAGACCATAAATCTAATAAATGGTTATCGAAATGAAGAGGGTACGTCCCTTACAGGTCTTTTCTGACTTATTCTATTGGACATGTAAAATATGTCTCGTTTTCATGTTTACAATATTATTTTCTGGGTTACATTTTAATGGGCTCTGAAGACTGAGCAATGTTTGATGTCTTGTTCAATTATTTATTATTAAAGTTTTTTCTTTGAGTTAATTGGCTGAAAACTTGAGACATTTTTGTAGCTCCTAGGAGTTTATTATTATTACGACAAAGTTCATAAGCAGTAAGTTAGTTTTGTCATTTCAGAATTAAATCAATAGTCCAGCTATCTCGGTTGAGTTTTATAACTTTTTCATTTGACAATTTCTATTAACTCTTTTCTCTCTGAGGGATGGAATCCGGAATGAATTGAAGTTGTCACAGAATAAGCAAGCTGAAGTGGCAATGGGCCAGCCATATTAGCCGTAGAACTGATGACCATTGGGGTAAACGTGTTCTTAAGTGGAGACCGCGAATCGGCAAACGTAAGCTAGGATGCCCTCAGGCTAGGTGGAGCGACGAGCTTCGGTAGCTGGTAGCAGCTGGATGAGAGTTCCCGAGAATCGCCTACGTATAGAAACAAAGTTGCTAAAAAATAAAGTACCTAAGTACACCAAAAAATACGTCTTTATTATATCTTTATTGTACGTTTTGCTCTCGTTCTTATTGTTCCTAACTAAATCTATAGTTATTTTCTCAAAGAAAACATACATAAATCAATCGACACCGTGCAGGATAAAGCAAAAATGGCGTGATCATAAGAATTAGGTCAAGGCTGTATTTGATGTCTGGCTAAAACGTAGTAGACAAAAATATTGCGCTTCCCTTTTTCTTAGAATCTGATATTTATTCCATTTCGAAGGACGGGCCAATTATGGTTCATAAAGAAAAGCACTCAGTATACATTATAGAGAGCGGCCTCCATATTGCACCGTATCCGAGCAAGATCCAACGGCATTTTGAAAGCAATAGCGGACCAGTTAGACGGTCCCTTCCTTAGACACTGGATCGCACTCCATGTGTCCATTTGATTTCATTTGTTTTTATTATTCTTGTGGTTTACTAACACAGTTCTAAGTACTTACCAACACAAATATAGAAATCCTGTATTGAAAAATTTCATGTTCGTGAACGGGCGCCGTCAGTTTTTTTTTTTAAATGAGTACTACTACCGCGGACATGGTGGTCCGCGCTCTTTTTTACTTGTTTTATTGTTTATAGGTTTATTTAGATTTACAATTATTTAGCTCCTACACTGGACATCAGGACCTTATGCTTAATTAATTAACTTAATTCTACGTGAGTCCATCGATACATATGTATATTTTTTTTTTTTTATAATTAGATATTCTCATGCGCATGCAGATATATATGTTTATTAATATTAGTTTTGTTATCATTATTAGATGTATTTTTTTATTTTTTTTTATATAAAACACAGGCATTACAATTACAAGATATACGAAATACAACGAAGATATTTACAATTTTAGTTGGATATACTACTATTACTATATTTACTACTTAGATGTATTTACTTATTTTCACACTTTACTTATTGTTACAACTTTTAAAGGGGATGACTGCGTGGCAGTGAGAGTCGACCAGCCCCGACCGACAGCGTCCGTTCACGGACATGACGTACACCTCCGCGCCGCTTAGCTCAACTATTTTTTAGGGAACTCAACGACCGGACGTGCAGCGCCGCCATCGGCGGGACATTTACGTGAGTATGACTGACTCACTCTGCCACGCAGTTTTACATTTTAAGTTACGTATACAATTTTTTTTTTTTTTGTACTGTTAGGGTATGTTTTGTGGGTTAGGATTATTTGGGTTTGGTAGTGTTATTGGAGATTGTTGGAGTTTGGATGGTGACTTGTTAGATGGTGTTTTAGTGGGGTCTGCTGACCAGGGATTTCGCTAGCCCTAGCAGGGCTTCTACAACAGCGGTGTCTCGATGCTGCATGGCCGTCTTTAGGTTGTAGTCGACCACCATTTTAGTCGGCGCATCCATCGCCCTTTTTGCAAAGCGGCCCGTGGCGTAGTCGGCGTCGTCGGTGTAGTAGACGCAACTGACTGTATGTCTGGACACCGCCACTACCGCGTGAGAGATGCTGTCGTGAACTTGGATCCTCCTGGACCTCGTGATGATGATGATGACGCTGTCGTAGGTCAGTCCCTGGGCCTCGTATATGGTCAACAGGCGCGATCCTTCGCCAGACCCATATCCCTGGCTCGCCAGAGAAGCTTTCTCCTCTTGCGTGTGAACCAGGAATAGGGTGTTTAGGGCGGTGCTCGGTATGTGCGCGCCTGTGTAACTTTTCACCTGCAGGGAGTGGACCCGCGACAGCGACGACTTGGAGGAGTATATACCGGAGTATATCTCGCTCAGTGCAAACGCCACGTCCATGGGGTTGCGGTGTGTGCAAAGCAGCTCCTGGGTGATGTCAGCCACCAAGTTTGGACGGGTATACCTTAACTCGAATAGGTTCTCTCTGTCCAAAAATGGAAGCTGGTTTACGTCTCCGATGAGGACAATCTCGCTTGCTCCAGACAACTTTACCGCCATGACTATGGCCCCAAAATGGTTCATAAGAGCCTCGTCTACCGTGAGGCGGTAGCATTTCTCTTGCGGCTTGAACGCGTTGGCTAAGATTGAGGCCATAGTGCGCACCTTTGTCTTCGCTCGATCTCCTAAGCGGTGCGCTAGCTATTGCCTGAGATCTTTGGCGGCTTCAGTCGTCGTGGTAGCTACAACGACCTTCTCCTCATCGAAATGCTTGACCACCCAGGTTGTCTTGCCGCAACCCGGAACTCCGTTTACCCACCTGATACTGGGCACCGCCCAAATTTCCTGCGATGCCGGACTGTCAGAAGTCCTCAAAATGGATTGCGCCATTTCAAGGATCTTGTCGTCCAACATGATTTTGGTACATTTGGCGGTGACCAGTATCGGGTCGTCGTCAGGTGCTCTGAATTTAAGTTTGCCTGAGCGCTGTTTCTTCCTCGTCCAGGGCCACAAAACCACACTTCGCGCTGTAGGCTGCCATGTACGAACCCGTCATTTTCCCTTTGATGACTTGAGATGTGACGTTGTCGTACACTGCTGCCTCTGCTTCCTCGAGTAGTACCCTTAGCAGACCTTCTGTGTTTCTCTGGAAAGTCTGCAGGATCTTACTACATGTCATGAGATTGACCTTTTTGGTCGCTCTCACGATTGCTAAGTACTCGAGGAAGGCGCTCTTTACGTGGTCCGTGGTACCCGAATTCACTGCGAGGGTCGGCGGGCTGACTTGCCTTTTGTCGGCTCTTGTAGGCAATGGCTTTTGTGGTTTTGGTTTTCCGGGGCTCTTCTGGAAAAACCTCTCCACTGCTGTTTCTTGTTTGTGGGATGCACGGCTGGTGTTTGGGAGCAGTGCACTGAGGAAAGTGCTGAGGGCTTCCAAGCGACTCCTCGACTTGACCCGGTCCTCCGGGCTAGTTGCCTTGCCCTGCTCCTTTGCAGCTTTTTCGGCGGCTGCCTTCTGCTGGGCCCTCTCAGAACCGCTTTGAGTGGTCGGATTTGTTGTGGGGCTCATTGCATTGGCTGTTGGTTGCCTGGGGGCTTTGAGGAAACTCAGAGTTTCCCCTCTGTCCTCGTAGACCACTACCTCGTGGTGTTCTGAGGCTTTTAAACAACCGAAGCGGTCTGCAATGTCTCCTCTTTCTCCGCCGACCATCATTGCGTCGACACTGATCGTACGGGCTGTGATTGACCATGCTTGCCTGAGCAAATGGAGTCTCCACTCCCCACTCGAATAGTGCCATCATCTTTCCTTTGGTTCGCACTAGCCGGCATCGGTGAGTGGCTACGTCCACTTGAGGCAGTGCAGCGTACTTGCTGCCTTTCATGCTGGTCTTAGTGGTGCTTCCGTTGATCAGAGCAGCAAGGCCTGGTGAGATGTGTATACGGGCCCTAGCTCGGCTTGTGCCTATGCAGAAGCTTATGCCCAACCTTTCTCCTTCCTTGTTCATGAATAGGGGGACGGGTCGCAGCCTGACGCCGGGGACTCTGCCTGCTCCGCATGCCAGGTATTGCGTGATGGGCATGGTATTAGGGACTGTTTGTAGGCGCCGTCAGTTGGGACTGGTCACCTCTTAGCTTCCTCTGCTTATTTGTAATTATTTTATTTTGAAATTGTTTTTTTTTTTTGTTTATTTTGCTACTATGGACGTGTTTTTTCCTCACATTTATTTATAAATTCAACATTATTTATACTAATCTTTATGTATACAATATAATTTAAAAGAGTGTCCGTGGAGTTTCTTGCCCTTTCTTCTCCATATGTACCTACTACACTTTATGCTACGCTAGCTTCATATTTCTAACTGACCGACTCCTTGAGAATTCAAAAGTGCCTTTTGAATTCTCAAGGAGGAAACAGTAAACGTAAATGGTGTAATTGAAATAAATTCTTAGAGTTTGAGTTTGAGTTTGCAATAAAGTTATATGTATACAGGGTGATTGGAAGATGGGTGCAAAGCTTTAAGGCGAAGATAGTACAGACAATTTAGAACCATTTAAGCCATGGTTGTCTTAGACGAAGTCTTACCAAATATTTTTAACCAAATTTTTAAGTTTTTTTTCGGAAATTCTCAAAATTTAATGTAAACTGCATAATTATGGCCAAATTGAATGATAAATGAATTCATTTTTTATTTATTTAATTAAAGTAATGTGTAAGCAATCAAGCAAAACATGTTTTAGGCTTCTGTGTCATTAGACATTTTTTTTACAGACATTTAAAGCTCAGAAAAAATATAATAATTGTACAATACGTCTTTTAAACCTTATTAAAAAAAAAAAAAGGAGGGTGCTTTTTTTGTTCAAACCTTTTTGACGACATGCTTGATAATCGCTCTTTCTTTTGATAAACTTTGTAGGTATCTGAATATGGATATAAATCCATATTCAGATACCTACAAAGTTTATTTAAAATCAGTAAAGAAATGCGTTCTACATTCTTTGCATCGACACAAGTGGCTTAGTTTCTGATGTCGTGTTATAAAGATGGACCAGTGGACCTAGGTAGTGGGGCCAACTATTTTGATAATCAGTCGTTGCAGTTCTTTGGAAAAATTGCACGTTTCAGTAAATTAGCTAGCACTAACGATCCCTACTTGAAAATGTTATAAATGTGAAACCTGTTTGTTTGTTTTGTTCTTCTTTCATTCAGGAATGGAGCAGCAAATCACCGTGATTTTTAGAGAGTGACATAGCATTTCAGAGAGCAGTGGTGGCCCAGTGGTAACGTCCGCGATTTACGAGATGTAAGTCGTAGGTTCGAACCCTGACAGGCGCTTTACTTAGTGTAAATTATTTCATCACCACTATCCTCAAAACGGTGAAGGAAAACATCGTGAGGACATGCCGTTTCGCATGTCCTAGAACCAAAAATTCAAAGACATGTGACTTCTACCAACCCGCACTGGGCCCGCGTGGTGGATTACGGCCCACTACCTCTCACCGAGAAGAGGCCTGTGTCTCAGCATTATAGACTGATTGTGTACATAGCATTTTATCCCGGAAAAATACACGGTTCCTGTGCGATAGACAACTGGGTCAAAGCCACGAGTAAAATCTAGTAGTTCAATATAACTTCAGAAATAACAGGCGTGTCAATTGTTATTTGTTTTGCTATAGTTTATGATGTCCGGCCGACAGTCGATACTGCGACTACCATGTGTCATCTTGTTAGTTTCGTTTCAACAAGTTTTTCGCATCGACTGGTCACGGAACTACTCATATGCGTAGTACAGTTCACAAAAGAGTTAGGTTTTCTGGTAAAAATAACCATTTATTTACTATGCTGTCTTTGTAAATTTTTACTTTACTTAAGACAAACTTAGAAGAACGATCTAAAATTTGATTACTCGGCACATGCACGAATTTGATCAAGTTCCGCCTTTGCTGAACATCTTTTCTATACATACATACATACATGCATATAAATAAAATGGGAGTGACTGTTTGTAATATTAAAATAACCGCTTTTTACTAAATGCATATAGTATACACGGTACATATACCAAAATAATATTTTTACGGTTTTTGTCTGTCTGTCTGTCTGTCTATCTATCTGTTTCTTCCGGCTTATCTCTGAAACGACTGGACGGATTTTGACGGGACTTCCACTGGCAGATAGCTGATGTAATAAGATTTTATTTTAGAAATGTTATTTATTTTTATTAAAATATAAAATATAAATATATACAAATAAATAAAATTGAAGTATCTAAATGCATATGAAAGTAGATACATTTTTATTTGTCTGTCTGCCTGTTTGTTCCGACTAATCTCCGAAACGACTGAATCAATTTTGACAGGACTTTCACTGGCATATAACTGATGTTGTAGGAGTAACTTAGTACTTTATTTTAGAAAAACCCACGCGGGCGAAGCGGCGTGCAGCAGCTAGTGTTTAATGTATTAGATTGTTCTGGATTGTTTTCTAAGTAACGCATTTAGGTTTTCCAAGTTTGTCCAGTTTGTGAACAAACCGGAACGTGAACCCAGTTCACAGAACGCAGCAGTGTCTACACTGTTTTTGTACTTATGATGATCATCAAAACAAAAGGCACCCTGTATTATCAGAAAGGCTAAGAATCATCCAAATAACTTATTTTCCTGAATCACTACTCAGATTTTCCTGAATCTCTAATCAGATTTTCCTGAATCTCTACTCAGATTTTCCTGAATACCTACTCAGATTTTTAGAAATTATTTTGTTTTCCTACCCTTCCTTTTCACTGTCGTGTCTTACGAATTTTACGCCGGAAGAGTGTTGAAGGAAGGCATCCCACGTATGCAATATTGATATTTACCACAATGTCTAAAACTTCTCAATAAGTAGTCTCAATAACACAGGATCTTTACGATTCAGATTTTATCTAACAAAAAGGAATGTTTGAAAGAAACTTAGAAATTCTCGAATAAACTAACAGACTAACATCTGAGAACAACTACAATTTGTAACATCACAAGATCTGTGTCGTGTTGGTATTGAAGTGAAACAAATATGTAGTATATAGTGATAAAACACGAAATATGTACGCTACCAGGAGTACAGCGGGGCTCGGGAGTACAAATAATAAACTCTGCTACCAAATCGAGTGGCTTGAGTTATGTGAAAAGTTGTCCGACCCCGCACTGGCGAACGTTTGGGGACGCGCAGCTATGGACAATGGAAGAGATATCGTATTGATCCGTTCCTTGTTTGAAATATGAAAAACAAAAGCGTGTCGTGTGTGTTTTTTTATTTTGTTTTGTTCGAGTCATTTCACAATCGTATAATTTATATTGTTTTTGGGAACTTAATTATAAACACAAATTGAATTATATTTCCATTTCAGGAAAGATAATTTTAATTGTGTTTCATTGGTGGTCCTTTCCCGTAACAATGTAGTATAATAACATCGTACATCGTCTTTTCTATTAGTTAAAAATTACGTATTTTTTGATAAAACCACAATTAAAAAAACTTAAAGTAAAAGACGAAAAGAAGTACAGATTTTGTTCTAAAATAAATGTTACTCAGACCATAACACTATTTAGGTGTCTCGGTTCATCGTCTTAGAAAGATTTGCTCATTATTGTTATAGTGTATTAGAGGTTATTTTCCATTGTTTATGGTCATTGTCTATGAAGCCATTTCCGTTTCCTTTGCACTGTCTATTATTTTTGTTTATGGCAGTCTCGTAATATTGTTTTATATTCGTACATGTGACTTAAGAATAGTTATTTACTGTTTTTTGAGTCGGTAGGAAGGCAATCAAATGTAAGCTATCACATTCACCTGTACAAGGAATGAGTTTTGATTTCTACTTGCATTTAAATTTCTTGTATAAAAATAATGTCACCGAAAATTTTTAAATTGTGTGAAATATCGTAAATTGTTTAAAATTCAAAAATAATAAACAAGAGAATTACTTCGAAAAGAGAATTAACTTATTAACTGCAAATTAATTATTTCACCCAATTCCCCGGAAAATTAATCAGACATCGTTTGTTCATTTCGGTGTTACTATAAATAAATGTTATTATTTATTATGAACACTGTTCTCTGTGCACTCATGAATAACTACAATATTTTTGTAATGCAAAAAAAAACCTATTTACGTCCTGATCAATACGGGGCTTAAAATTATGTATCTACCTAAAGCTCACGTACCAACCCGCTGATTGATGTCAGCTTTGATAGTACATACTTTAAGCCCCTTTTTTGATGACATGTTATATCTTTAAAATTTTAAAATTGAAACGATAAATAATGGGTGACATGTTATGATCGTATTGCTGTCACTGAATGGTAGAGCCCAAAGACTATTTACTATGTTTCTCGTAATATTTATTTACAAAAATAATTTTGGTTATGTATCATTTTTAAACAAAATTAATTGCCCACCACTTCCAGCGTAGCATACATCACCACACGGTACACTCGCCGCCATAAATAATAAGTGAGAGACCGGAGGCGCCGCGGATACGTAACAAAAAGTAACAAACAGATCTCTTAAATAAAGAAAACACGGGCATATGTTAACATCTGTCGGGTATACTCGACTGTACACAGTACAGTGGTGCGCAGTGTAAGTGTTCCAAGTTTAAATATCGCGCGTGCCGACTCGCTGACGTGTAGTTCTGAATTAGAACTTTCTTTTGTTGCGAAAAAAATTTAAATTGTCAGTTATAACGGTTTTTGCTTAGAATTTCGGGTGTTACATACCTGAGCTGGTAGCCTGAACTATTTGAATAAAAACTGTTTGCTGAAATTCTAGTTCCAAATGCACAACCAAATTTTCATCCAAATGCCTAGTATTAAGTTGCAATACTCTATTGTGAAAAGCAACACTTTGTATTCTTATTTTTAGTTCAAGTGTATTTGTGAAATTATTTTATGTACTTGACTAATGTACAAACATTATTATCATCAACATCTGTCACACTAAACTCGCGAGTACAGTGGCACACAAAAGAGCATGCCTCGACTTAGAACATTATCATAGTAGGTATTTCTTATAATATTATGGTTTAACATAAATTACAATCTCTATACGAAAATGATAACTTTGTTGGTAGTAATAGTACTTTTTTATAGTGATACATAAACCTAGTATTTGAAAAAAAAATCAAATCAGTTTTCGTCGCTTTTTTACGAAGTGGTGAGTACGCCGATAAAGGTATTTATTTAACCTCTTAAAGCAGGTAATATTTTACCTTCTCTTTCACCTTATAATATTTAGAAAAATAAATATTACAAATGGCTGCCACCTGTCATGTTCTGTATGAACTATTAATAACGTAAACATGGCTGAACATGGATACGTTCTGCGTTGAGCATTGACAGCCCGTTATTGCTTATATTTAATTAAATTGTTGAGCTATTTGTACTGTGTTTGTTTGAAATTGTTCCTACCTGCTCTTTATACCTATCGAGAAAGGCTACCCAGTAACTATGGCGACACCTAGACGTCTGACAAAGGGAAAATGCGAGTCTGGCAGTAACAAAAGAAGGCATATACCTGGCGGTGAGGGATGAAGACAAAATATAGATGACGATACCTTGGGACTTAGATTTAACAACTATAAATAAATATTAACAGCCCGTATTTAGCCTCGGACGTAGCTCTCGCGCTAGGTTAGTACAATTAACGATTGGATTACAACAAGGAACACCAGAGTTAGCAGACACATTGCAGGTCACTGAAAATCAAAAGATTTTAGAGAAAACAGCATAGCAACAGTTGTCCTTTGAAAATAAATGTATTAAAATGGTACTTATCATCAAGGAAAAGAAAAACACACTTGATTATTTCTCTCTACAATGCCATATTCGAACTACGCATCAAAAACACAAATGCAGGATTTGTGTTTTTGCGCATCGCGCACATAATCAATCAAAATCACAAGTCATTTATTCAAACTAGGCTGAGAATCAGCACTTTTCTAACGTCAAAATTACATAAGACAGTCCCCCAAAACGCCCACTCTTCACCACTTCGTAGTGCTTTAGCTGGGAAGAGGAAGTGGCCATCAAACTCCGCAGCAGCACAGCAGTCTGTTCAGTAAGAGAAAAAAAAAAAATTCTATACAACAGTATGCAAAACAATTTACATTACGTGCAACACAAAAAACAACATATGACACCGTTGGGCAGTTGCCCACCAGACACAGCACCGTTCTGGTCGGAGGATCCTCCTTTTCTATGGAGGATGGATGAACTTTACACCCTGTTCCTCATGTCTCCATACAACCATCTATATACCTGCTGTATCTTGCAAATTATGCCATATACACACCTAATTATAACATCTCACCCAAAAAGACTCCAACATAAAACATGAAGCTAGGCTCTGTATCCAGGAAATGGCCTCAAACTAGGTCCATTTACATAATATAAATAGTATGTATCTAATAATTATGTATCTACCTAAAGCTCATGTACCAACCCGCTGATTGATGTCAGCATTGATAGTACATACTTTATTAGGCCCCTGTTTTGATGACATGTTACCTATATCTTTAAAATTTTAATATTGAAACGAAAAATAATGGGTGTAATGTTATGGTCGTATTGCTGTCACTGAATGGCAGCTGACGTGTAGTTCTGAATTAGAACTTTCTTTTGTTGCGAAAAAATTTAAAATTGTCAGTTATAACGGTTTTTTGCTTAGAATTTCGGGTGTTACATACCTAAGCTGGTAGCCTGAACTATTTCAATAGAAACTGTTTGCTTAAATTCTAGTTCCAAATGCACAACCAAATTTTTATCTAAATACCTAGCATTAAGTTGCAAAACTCTACTGTGAAAAGCAACACTTTGTATTCTTATTTTTAGCTCAAGTGTATTTGTCCCGGGGTCGCGGGACCTGCCGGGGTCGCGGGAAGGTACTTATGGGTCACCGAGGCCCCCGCAACACAGGCAACAGGAAGGAATACGGGTGAGTTTTAGTCAGTAAGAGTCTGACACACCCTCCCGCTCCGCCCAGAGCGGGAGAAGTTGTTTGATGATTTCCCACCCTCAAAAAAAAAAAAGTGTATTTGTGAAATTATTTTATGTACTTAACTAATATACAAACACAGTGGGATGAAACAAATGCCTCTTTTAAACCCCCTGGAGCTATGTAGGGACTTCCGCACCCTCACAAATAATATCTAAAATTTGGACCTTGTTTATGTTTTTTAGGTCATATCGATACCTTTAGGCTCAAAGGGCGTAACCGCCATTTTGGCCAAAATGGGCTTTTAATGCAGTCATACTTAGCTTTTCGTCCTCTTTCGATTGGTATATTTAAAATTTCGATACTCGCAAAAAAGTGGTGAATACAGCCACAATATTTGGATTGCTAAACGTTGATTTTCTTTAAATTTAGGCCGTAAACGATAAATATTTAATTTTTCATTTCCGCAAACGTCGTAACAGGTAAACAAAATTATAAACTTGGAAATATATCCTGTGATCTGACTCTTTTGGCGTTTACGCCTCTAGCTGTTTTAGAATTTTGTTCATACTTGTCTTATACAACCCGAGGATCTTATCAAGTTTGGTGGTTACGCCCCAAAATTTACTAAAATATTTACAATTTGGCTTATACGCCCTATTAAAATACTTTTGACGAAGCATTCATCCCAAGGTTTTGTAGAGGTCGGTGGTTACGCTTCCAGATGCTTTTTAACTATTAACAATTTGACTTATACGTCCGATTATTATATTTTTTTACGAAAGCGTCTTGTACTATAAACTTAAAGTTTTATGCTATTGTTCGGCCCTAAATCACCTACGTAATAAAGTAAAATATCGTTTATCTTACTGTCTTCCAAGGCAAAAGCGTGCGACGCGATTGTTCTGTGAGTTTTTACTTGCCACTCTGAACATCAGCCAAAAATACTTACAATTAAGAACGCTCAAGAAGACATGGCTAAAAAAGACATGAGAAAACCAAATGTCACAGCTAGATATACAGAAGCTGCTAAAAATTTTGTTACAAAATTTATAGAGCAATTGCCTGTACTTCCATCTCATTACAGTCGAAAAAGAAGCAATAGAATGTATTTGCCTCAAGAGTTTAAGAACACTGCGCATATTTATCGCATTTATTTAGAAAACTGTAAAAAAGATAGCCATGAAATGGTGAGTGAGGCTATATTTAGGCAGATATTTCAAGGGTATAATATTATAAGCGTGCATACGCCTAAAAAAGATAAGTGCGTTTTGTGCACAAAATACGAAAACAATAAGGAAAAGAATAATCCTCAAGACGCAGAGCTATTAAGACGCTGACTACACCTAAACCGCGGTCACTGTCAGATTGCATAGAAAAGAAAGAGAAGCGCGACGACAAAACGCTTGTAATTTATTGCAAAATATGAAGTAATTATCTATTTACACAGAATTGAGTTGAGTAATCGAAAATAAAAAACAACCAAATTCTGCATTAGAATAAGACGTACTTGTTATTATTTGAATACGTAATTTATGTTGATATTTAATACAGATATTTTGGATTAGAACTCAAGGTAAGAGGTTAGTTTAACGTTAGTTTGTATCGAGATTTTTTTTTCAAAACGTGTTTTGGTGACAACCAAGTTCTGGGAAATATGTTCAAAATTAACATATATTTTTTCCGCTACCACAAACTATACAGATTTGGCAATTTTATTTCTTAAGAGAAGCCTATTTTGGTCAATTGGGTCTTGTCAGCGCCTTAAAAGCGCATCTTGAAGAAAAGAATGCCACTTATAGAAGATTTATATTTCACCAGAACCTTAAGCCACTTACGGATGATACCATTACTGCTTCTTTTGACTTACAAAAGGTTTTGAACACTCCCCATGGAGAAAGCATGTTGTTATACTATTCACGAAAATATTCTGTGTACAATTTTACTCTTTACGAGAAAAACACACAAGATGCTTTTTGCTTCACCTGGGGTGAGTGTGATGGCAAACGTGGTAGCAATGAGATTGCTAGCTGCCTAATCAAATATCTTGTTGAAGTAGATAGAAGAGGTGTGAAGATTCTTTTATTGTACTGCGACTCATGCAGTGGCCAAAACAAAAACAAAACAGTGTTGGCAGTCTTTAATCACTTTTTAAAGACTTCTATAAATCTAGAAGTCATACAGATCATCTTTTTACTCCCCGGTCACACCTATATGCCCGTAAATTCGGTCCATGCTGTCATCGAAAGAGAAGTGAAAAGAATAATTATTTTGGAGTCCATCACAATGGGCCACCTTTTTCGTAGCAGCCCGGAAAAGACCGAGACCCTGAGCCATGTCAACCTCATAGCATATTCAGATTTCTTAGATTTAGGAGATATGGCTAACCAAACACTTACGCCTTGTACGTTAAAAAATATTTCCTTCAAAGCAATAGGAACAGCTACTTTCAAAAAGAATCCAAATACAGTTCAACTAAAATATTCCATGAAAGAGAGTGCGGCAGAAGAACAAATAAAATTATTTGAAAAGACACAAAAGAAAGTAATAAGCAAAGTTATGAGAAAAGGAAAAGGTAAAGGAGAGTACACGAAAACAAGGAATAGTAAAAATAAGACCATTGAAAATAGTACAGATGAAAATGTTGTAAGCGATATATCCGAACACGAAAACTACATTGTAAAGCCTTTGTATAACGCCAAACTACCGATATCAGTAGCGAAATATAAAGACCTCATGAGACTTTGTGACAATGGAACAATTCCCAAGACCTTTCATGAAGAGTATCGTCGGCTCCGTTCTACTGATGATGTACCCGATACATTACCTGAAACAGATGACGAAGACGAAGATACAGAGGAAGATCAAGTCTTGTTTAAATCCTTGTCGTTCGGGATGCTTATGCTTGCTCGTTACAGTCAACTCTTTTTTACGTTTTTTTTTTATCATAATTATTACATTGTTAATTTGGCAAATTTCTCGGTTGTGTAATTTTAAAAGCCCAAGGTATAACTCTGTAATGTAAGGTATATTGTTTACTATTGTCTACCACAATATTTCTTAGTAATTTTGTACTTACATTAACAACATAAAAATATAATTAATTTGCTTTATTAGAAGCTGTGTTTTGTTTTGCTTTCAAGTATTATAAATATTAGAGAAGAGAAGAAACTTGTCTCATTGCATTCAAATTACTTTAAATGCATATTAGATTCCTACTTGCATAAGTGATAATAAGTGTAATACATTTTTATATATAATATCATTTATTTACATAACCAAATTACCAGATGATTATTAACATTAACTAAATTAAATTAAAACTAAGTTAGGCTTAAAAAAGGCCCTCGGGGCATTGTACCGAGGATGCTGGCGGCATTTCCTCGCTGAATTGCAATGCTGATGCGTTGCGCGAGAAAGCCGCCAGCTTTTCGGTCACCAGTTACATCAACTAGACGTTTCGCGATTTCCGCAAATAACTTATGCGCACTGGGACCCCACGGACCGAGGGTCTCGACGCCAAAGGGCACAAAGTTGTACTCTCTGCCAAGGCCTCCATATTTAATAACTTTCAGATTTTCGGCATTTTCTGCCGCTGCACCCGCTTTAGAAGTAGTCCGTTGGAGGTGGGACGGTGCCAGTGTGTCTACACAGGTAGCGTCCCACACAAGCATCCGTCCCAAACTCCACGGGACCAAAGACACACCATCAGGTCTTTTGCCATCATCTCTGACAATGCCAGTCGGCTCAAGAAGAGCAGGCACATTGATGCTGGCAAGAGACCGGCGGATTATGTCATTAAGTGTTGCATGTCTTGAAAAGCGGCCTGCACTTTTTTGACAACAAAGTCCGTGGTGACCCAGTCGGTCCACGTCCGTGCCACAAGGGCATGTGTGTGGAGTGCATACCGTGACCCCAAGCCGCAGACCAGTCGCCAGACGAAGCGAGGTCGGATCCAGGAAGGTACCGGTATATGGAGAAGGATGGGCATGTAGCCAATGACCGGCCTCTCTGGTTCCGACCGCCAAAAGTCTTGCGCGATCCGGACCTGAACTGCGGCTCAGAATCGATTTGTATGTTAAATCGCAATAAATATCGTCCCAGCTCCTCTGAGATTTTAGGTTGTCTGGAAATTCTTTACCCGGGCAAGCAATTTGAAAAGCATTCTTGGCATCCTCCAAGCCCGCAGTCTCACAGTTTGTGGGCAAAGCCCTTAGGACATTACCTATGAGACGTGACGTGCTATGGGTGGACGACAAAAAGGCTGGGGAAGCAACACTCGAAATTTTGCGGATTCCTAAACCGCCAAACCGAATAGGGAGGGATGCTTGTAACCAAGATGGTTCATTGAGCTGAATATTTAAAATCGTTTCTAAACTAGTTTTGACTAAATCGTCTATTGGTGAAAGCAAATTTGGATGTTTCCAAAAAGGGCTACAGCGAAGCACATAAGTAAATTTAGGGACAAAAAGGCAAAACTTTAGAATTATAAGAGCATAATGAGGACTGATTTCGAGTAAACAATTTGCGTGACTTTGGAATTTAGAAATAGTGTTAGTAATGTAATCAGGAAAAGATTCTTCAAAGATGGGAGAACCCAGGAGGCAAAGTGACTTTCTGTCTACTATTTTGATATTCGGTGCCAGAAAATTTAATTTGGATTTTAAATTATCCAAACCGTAAGAAGTTTTTTGAATGAAGAGTTCACATTTGCTAAAATTTAATTCTAAACCAATATTTTCGAAATTTGTTTTAATATCTGATAAGTCAGATAGCACAGTGTCCACATCGCCTCCCAGGGTTCCGTCATCCAAATACCAAACGTTAAATTTTGATTTTAAATTTTGAATAATCGGATTTATAGCCAAGCTAAAAATTGCTGGCCCGAGGGGATCGCCCTGCTGACAGCCGACCTCCGAAGAAAGTTCATGGGAACGGTAAATTAATTTTGAAGGTTCTGCGTAGCAGGTAAGCAGGTATTGATAGAGTTCCGGAATTTTGTTCTTAACTTCTGTCAGCATGGCATCCCTGTTTACTGAATTGAAAGCATTTTTGACGTCAATTTTGACTACAATTTCGCAATCATCATACGAAAGGTAGGTTCTTAAGGCATGGACGGCTGCCTCACACCCACCTTTCGTGCCAAATCCTAATTGTATAGGTTCGAAAACAGACTGTAATTTAGATTTGATATGTCTCACCGCAATTTTGGATGCCAAACGTCTTAAAGTTGACCCCACAGCAATGGGTCTCACCCCTCCGTCCTTTTTAGTTAGGGCGATCAAATTAGCACCAAATAAAAGTGAGGCAATATCAGCGTTGATTTTGCCTGAAAACATAAAATTTATTAATTTTGTAATAGAGCAAATAAGCTGCACACCTGCATCACCCACAGAATAAGAAGTTAAATCTTTTAAATGTTGGGGTGAGATTCCGTCCAGGCCGGCCGCTGAACCGGTTTTAAAAGAAATTATTGCGTCAATAACGTCTTTGCCTTCGATTTCGAGGCAGGCCTGGTCTGCTGTAGGAGAGTCGAAAAAATACGGGATCACGGGAGCCGGGGGATGTTTCGAATAAATAATGTTTTTTTTTTATATTATTATTAATTAGATAGTAATTAAGACGACTATTATTATTGCACAATTATTATTTTTACGATGACATATTCTATTACAATTATTGCTGTGATTAAACATTTTTGATACAATATTAATTAATTTATTTTTTAATGCTATTTTTGGACTGCTCTGTTATTATGAGTAGGTGTAGCACTAAAATATAAAGCAAAGAACCTGATCGGCAAAATTCAACTTATTTACCTGAGCTTATAATGAGAAATCATTGATAAGAAATGCCACCACCGTCACTTACACCACATATTGGACAAAAGGTTTGCAGCTTACATCATTTGTTAGATAGTAGAATACAAAGAGATTGTAACTTACATCATAAATGGTTAGTTAATGTCGTATGAGTTGCTATTACACCCTTAGCTGTTTGTACAGGAGCTTATTTTTTTGGCGTAACCGACAGCTTTATTTATTTTTTAGGGTGTATTCGAAGTCTATTTTTTTACTTGTTAGATTTACTTTAAATATTATTCTACGATGTTCTTTATCTCCAAATTCTAACAACTTTTGTCTTTTGCTTTTTTTTTATAGCTATAAGCACAAAAAAGTTATGTCGGAAAACTGTTTTGTTTTTCTGTTTAATGGCTCTCCTGAAAAGTCGTGTTTTGGTGGATACGCCCTTTGAGCCTAAAGGTATCGATATGTACATTTGGATAAATCATGATCATTTGTCTAGCCTTATTCCAACTATGTATATTGAGGTTGGGTTCCAGTCTAAGCAGATCCAGCTGAATACCAGTATTTTTACATGGAGCGACTGCATTAGGTATATTTGGACAGGTAATTTGGACCTAATAGGGTATTTCGGTACAAAGGTAAAGAGAAAAAGTCAGGAAAGGCACCAATTAAAATAAACCTAGGTATATTTTTGTCATGCTCGGTGAGATAAGTCGAATTCTGAACATAAAACTTATAAACTTTTTTCTCCCTTGAATGTACCAATTTTATAATTATGTACCTCTAATTGCACAGTCAGGGAAATTAAATTGTTTATCATACTGACACACTATGTCAATTTGCCGTGTTAAGGTCATTTTATACAGCTGTCAAAGAATTATAGTTTCTGTTTCGAATATACGGACAATTTAAAATGGTACTTCGGTGGTCAATTTGATAAGTATTATTTTAATTTCTCTGACTTTACATTCATTGTGCACTTGCTGTTACACATTTTTTACAATGAACGAGGTAAAACAATTCCAATGGATCCCAATGAGTGTCATCAGAGAATCAGCATCTTTCATATTGGTTTTATTTCTTTCAATGCACATACATAACACAAGATCACGCGTTGTTTCCTCGAAGGGTTGAGCACAGGTGTACCTGTAGTACACCCAAATTTCGCCAGTTATATTCAAGTCCCATGTAATAGGGGGCGAGCCTATTGCCATCAACCGGGCACAAATCCAGACTCCAGCTGGCTATTAAGAAATTTCAGATAGAAAAACCCAATAACACTTTGCCCGACCCGGGAATCGAACCCAAGACCTCATGCTCAGCACTTGCAACCACTAGACCACGGAGGCAGGTCTTTCAATGTAGCGAGTGTGAATTGACGCAAACAACTAAAAGATTTAATTTCCTTCCTAACCAAAGTAAAACCTATGATTACTTAACAAAAATCACGTAACACATTTTTTCTTTTTGTTCCGCTTTGGAAAATCCTCATGGATGTCCTCCGCCCTGGGGCAGGCTCTTACTGAATAAAAACCACCCCGGTGTTCCCCTCCCACACTTGCACCGGGGATCATGGGATCTAGTGCGACTTCCGCGATCCCCGGGCACGTAACATACCTTTTTTTTTGTTTCGGGGTGGAAAATCCTCATGGATGTCCTCTGCCCTGGGGCAGGCGGAGGGGTCTGTCAGACTCTTACTGACTAAAGACCACCCCGATGATCCCCTCCCACACTTGCACCGGGGATCGTGGGATCTAGTGTGACTTCGGCGATCCCCGGCTGGTGCCGGCCCGCCATCGCGGGTCACCTCAAGCACGCGGGGAGAGTGAGGTGTAAAACTCCCCCCGCGACGTCCAATAGGGGCGCGCGTGGAACACTTCGCGTCGCCACCTCGTGTCCTGCTATGTGGGGGGCGACGGATGTTCCCGAGTCCGTCGCCCCTGGACCCATTTAGGGGGGCTAGAAGAGGGCGTTGTCCCCCCTCCGCCGACGCCCGGTGCGCCTGCTGCGGGTAGGGTGAGAGGAAGAGATCTCCCGCTCCCTTTCCGCAGCCTCCTTCTGCGACATGAGTGTTTCGCAGAAGGATATCACCGCGTCCCAGGACTCCTCGCTGCCGACCATGGAGTCGACCACAGCCGGCAGCGATAGGTCACTGCCTACTCCTGAAAAGAGGGCACGGCGTGGCTCCTCCCAAGCGGCACACTCTGCCAGCGTATGCCACGCCGTGTCCTACCGGCAGTCGACGCAGTGGTGACACCGGGCGTCCGGCTCCCTGTTTATGCGACAAAGGTCTTTCCCGAAGCAACCATGCCCCGAGTGCACCTGCGTCACCCGAAACAACAGGGAGCCGTGCCTCCTCCCGAGCCAGCGCTCGAGTACCGACCGGACCGCCTCAATGGTGACGAGGCCGGTGGTAGGGCTTAAAAGCCTGGCACGTAACACACCTAACCTAACCTAAAATTAACACAATGAGTTTCGACATCTCCCTAAAAAAACAATATTGATTAGTTTTCAGTGTTTATAGCCAACATAACCTGTTTTCCGTTCACTCCAAAACACGTATAAGTCAAACTACCTAATTGTATTGTAGCTAATTATACAATTTTCTGTAAAGGGAACACTGGTGAGCTGAAATAAACTCTAAACTTAAGTGTCAAGGTTCGTTTTGCTTTGGTCGAAAAACTCCGATTGGTCGCTGTTTACAAAGAGTACAAATCAAAAAGCAATAAAATTGCATTTTATATGTTCTATTTAGAATTTGTTTCCTCCTATAAACGCTTGAACATCGTTAAGTGTAAGTTAAATACATCTGTACCATTCGGTTCTTTTTGTTTCCAACTATTTTCGGTGATTTGTTAATGTTAGGTAGATACGGAGCTCGTAAATGCGAAAAGTATTTGATCATTGCATGCTATAGAAGGAAACTAACGCTAGATGAGGCAAATAGCGATAAACCTAGTATAGATTTGATTCTTTTATAAACATGTTTAATTCGCTCCTGCAGGCTTAGCATGACGCTTTCTATTTCTACGAAGAATAGACGCAGTTCTTTCTATACAAAGTGACATTTCGTTTCTCCATTTTTGACATCGCACCTTACAAATCCTAGGCAAAAAGGGACAAAGGTCGTTAGAAACGAAAGACAAAATGACAAACTGTAGAAGGATTTCTACGGTGCAATGTCAAAAATGGAGAAACGAAATGTCACTTTTTATAGAAAGAGCCGTGTCTATTCTTCGAAGAAATAGAAAGCATCATGGTGTTTAAACCTTTGCCATAGGGACATGCTAGATTATCATCACATTATGTAGCTCCTTTGTAAAAAAAATACTGCAGATTTACTAGAATTACTAATTAGAGGCTTAAAGGTAGAAAGAAGGAAGGAAGAGGTAGAAATAGAAAGCGTCATGCTAAGCCAGCTGTAGTCACAAAAAAAGTATAGTACCTAGGCACACTTGCACCATAACAACAACAGAAACAGTTTTACGATTGTAGATAGACCAATAAATAAATCACTAAATGAATTTAGAGCTAAATGGATTTTAAACAGGGTTATATATCTGTCAATCGGTGTGACTGATCCTTGAGTGAAACAGTGCGTAGTTGGTAGTTTTAAGATTAGTTTTTACTAAAGTATTTGTATATTAACCTATTAAGCCCCGCGCGACACCGACTCGAACAATAGAAAATCAATTGTGTCTCATTAGCTGTCCTTGACCAATTAACACGCTTTTCGCCATCAAACTAGAAAGTTTGGCGAGTAAAATTGTAAAACCAACAAATAATGTATGTTTGAGAATAATACAAAATAAAAATACAAAATCGATTGAACATAACAGAAACAGAACGATGTTTTAAATACATTTAGCGTTAAATGCATTAATTTATCTAATTAACTAATTACCTTGGTACTAAACTACTGAGGGAGATTAAGGCCCGCTTGTTTTTAGCCTTCATCTATTAATTATACGTACAATCCTACAGCCGGTCGGTTAAATCAGGTAGATAGCCTGAAAAACCTGAAAACAAAACTATCAGCATCTAACAAGGTTGACGTAGATGGATGGTCTTATATTGTATGCACACACATTTTCCGTTAAAATCCTAGATAAATGTCAAATATTTACTTACGTACCTGACGGCAACGCACAATATGTTTTTCACTTTATGGACACAATTTCCTTGTATTGTACGCACCACAAATTTATACCCCACATACACTGCCACGTTCCACACAATTAACCACAGAACTTGCAAATTGAATAAAAACAACCCCACAAACTGTACCGCAGATCAGCAAAGAAATTACACAAATAAACAAAACAAAAACAAAACAAAAAACAAAAGTCAGCTCCCCTCAGGAAAGAAATAAAAAGACTGTCGTAAAGAGACAGTAATTACCAATAAAGTCACCTGCAGCTGAGCCGCCATGGAAAACACACTTTGGGACAACTTTTGTAATGCTCAACTTGTACATACTCATTTTGAGTTTATAGGATTTTTGTGATGGACTGTACTTTTGAGTCAAAGTAATAGGCTTTTGATGCAAAAAGTGGAGTGATATACGTTTAAGTAGTAGTAGTTATGACGTGAATATTTACTTGTAAAGTATTATGTCTGTTAATGTGAAGTAATATGCTGGCCCGCAGGTTTGCACGGTGTACTTGTGAGGTTAAAATGACGCTTTTCGAGCCTATTATCAAACTTTCTACACCTGCAGCCTCTGGGTCAAGTATACGCAGAAGGCATACAGCGCTCTGCGTGTACAATACAATAATGCCTACAGAATGCTTGTGGGGCTGCCACGGTTTTGTAGCGCTTCGGGTATGTTTACCGATGCGAGGGTTGATGATTTTTACGCCATTATTCGGAAGCGATGCGCTTCTCTTCGGCAAAGAACATGTTTTAGCACCCACAGCATGTTGAGGGCATTTAGTGACCGGTGGGACTGCTCGGTGCTTGGCCCGGTGAGACTGCACACACAGGTCGGCTCTAAATAGCTATACGGGCATCTTGTTTTATTTTAATATGTTTTTGTTCATTGTTTGTTAATATGTATTACTAATAATAGTTTAATAAGTATATTTCATGTCACTACTAACATTATGGACTTCAAGGTCTGCGAATAAAGAATTTTTATTTATTATTATATTGTTTTAATTATTGTTAATGAGAAGACTATGACATAATCTACACTTTTCTTTACTTTTAATTAAGGAACGAATTGGAGGAATTATTCTTGTGGATTATTGTGGGTATTTTTATTGTTCGCAGTTAGTTCTAATCATGGTCTGGCGTTTGAGTAATTTATGCGGTCTACCCAAATGTTTTTTCTTTGGTTCGTATTGTTCGTCACATCGTTGAGCTCCTTAAGTTCTGAGTTGAGCTGCACGATTACTGTCAGATGCGCGGACAGGTCCACTCAATTTGTGTGGTTCTTTCCTCAAAAGACCATTTCAGGCACCAATCTACATGTCGTTTTCATGATCTGACCAAGATTATGACATCTGGACTATAAAAGAGGCTGTGACCTCTGAGTTTGTTTTGTTACAGAAATAAAAATCATTTATCAAGTTCTCAAGTTCTTTAGTGTGTAGTGTGTTAGTCTTAGTGTGTCTGTATTTTTTTAGCTTCGACGCCACAGACAGACACGCAGACCACTGCATGTCTGTGTCTGTCTGTGGCGTCGAAGCTAAAAAAATGATGAAAATATTGTAATGCAGTTATTCTTTCAAATCGGGATTGTTATTAGCTGCCAGTATGCTTGATGGCTACCATTTGGCAAATATTAGGTTATAACTTTAACCATTCATTCTAATTCAAATAAATATATAACACATTTCAGACACATTCTGGCAATTATATGATTAGTTTTTAAAGGACAGTGGTGGCTGAGTGGTATCTAACGGCCGTGACTTACGATTTGTATATCATATTATAATATGATATACAAATCGTAAGTTAACTATAGTTATAGAATATTATATATTATATTGAGAGCAGTGGTGGCCCTGTGGTAACGGGCCTTACGAGTTGTAGTTCGTCGATTCGAAACCAGACAGACGCTTTACTTTGTGTAAATTAGTTCATCACCCTGCTCTCAAAACGGTGAAAGAAAACGTCGTGAAGAAACCGGTTCCGTCGTAAAGAACTCGGTGAGAGGGAGTCAGCCGTAATCGTTTTCGTAATTTTTCAACACACTATCTACCTAGCATATATCCTGAAGAATGTCATATATTTTTTCTGATTTTGTTTACTGGATCATGTACTTTTACGCATTATAAAACTTACAAAATTTGCGTTTAGTTCCTGTAGTCCCTTATGAGTATGACCTAACTTAACTGGAGTAATTAAAATCTAATAAATAACGTCCACAGCAGTAATTCAAACGTACACTTAAAAGAAACAAGCTCAAGTTTATAATTCTCGAAACTTGACTCACGAAGACAAATTGGAACTTAAATTCGAGACCAAACGGGAACCGAAATAACATTTTGTACATGTCTCATTGAAATGGAGTCATTTTTAAAACTCCCTCTCCCCCAACGGTGATTTTAGTAATGTTTGATGTTCAACATTTGTCAATGTTTATGGTTTATTTTTTCTATAAATACACGACTCACCCTTGTTGTTTTAAGAAAGATGGGGGATTTGGCGAAATTCTTGAGTGTGGGAATTTCGAATACCTACTTATAATTTTAATAGGGACTGCCTAATTGCAGTTTAAAATATTTTTTAAAGAATCTTGTTTCGGTAAAGAAAAAATGCTGACAAGTACGAGTTGAACTCGCTCAGGAAGGGTTCCGTACCACCACCGAGGGGGATGATGGCTGATTTTTGCGTTATGCTCATAAACGGATGCTGCTTGTGGTGATCATGGTTTTAATTGTTATTAGTAATTGTTATTTATTTCGATGGTTCTAGTTTATCATTTCTCACTTCGAGTAGCAATAGCTTTATGCAAGCGGGCACGCCCTTAATGCCTGGAGGCTTTTATTTAGGTATTAAGTTCTGTTTACGTTTTTATGTTGTAATTTTTATCTGCTTGAGTACAGTTTCATTGTTTTGTTGGTATATTGGCGTGTGTTTTGTGTTTCGTAATGTTAATTATTTTGCATACGATTTGTATAGAATCAAGTTTATATAACTAAACAGATAGGTGTGCTGCTGGGGAGTTTGTTCCGTCATTTCTTCTTTCCAGCTAAAGCACTAGGAAGTGGTGAAGAGTGAGCTTTTTTGGGGGACTGTTTTATGTAACTTTGACGTTCGAAAAGTGCTGATTCTCAGCCTAGTTTGAATAAATGACTTTTGACTGCACCGGTACAATATTTAATAATACATTTTTTTTAAACACGTTTCTCGTAAGGGGATGGGGACCCCTTTAATTTTTAAGTTTATTTTATTTTTATTATGTGTTGTTATAGCGGAATAGTAAGTACATACTCTGTGAACATTTCAAGTACGTTTCTATTACGGTTCAAAAGATACAGATGATAGACGATGGACATTGGAGCCTTAGTAATACGAGTGGGGTCCCGTTAGCACCCTTCGGGTACGGAACACTAGCAACCTTAGGTAAAACATTATATCATATCTCAATATGTAAATAAACTATGTCAAGTGAAATGTAAAACCGCACTTATGCAGAAAAGCTTTTTTGGTATTTCCCCGCGTATTTATAACCCCTAGTATTAATAAGTACCTGATGTGATAAAAAATATGACTGTAATAAAATTTAAAAGGGCACTAAACCAAATATTAATTGAGAAAATCTATTACACAATTGACGACTTCCTTAATGATAAACCTCTGCACTGATTGATAAACTATTAGTAAGATTGGCATACTTGTTCCTGTTCTGACACTTTTTATTCTGATTGACACTTTGACATACTTTATTATTATTTATTTTTTTTGACATTAATGTAAAAATGTTACTACCGTTATTAATCTGTTTTTTGATTATTTTGTAATTCTAATGGTTTGACTTTTATATTTCTTCGATATCATAGAATTTCTGTTTAATTTTGGAATTGAATATTATTTGCATGCCCATGAGACGGTGGAATATGGAGGACTACTTTTTTAAGACAACATCTATGTACCAATTACACATGTTTGCAAAAATAAATGATTTGATTTGATTTGATAACACTAATGTGTTGGTTGACTAAAGATTTAGTCAAGACCAATCTGTTCATAACATACTAGTTAGTAGGTGTTCATGCAGTAGATACAATATGGAGCTAAATTATTCACACGATGTCACAAATTGTGATTTAATGATGACATTTGGTTCGCAAATATTTTCGATAACGTTCGAATTGAACGAAAAAAAAGCCCGTACGGGAAAGTAATCCATACATTTCGCTTCACTTAATCCGTTTGCACCAATTATTAAAATTTAAAGCTTTCATTTTCAATGTTTGTTAATTCTCTAACTAACTGGAACTAATACAATAACATTTAAATAAATGTGTTATATTTGATTCTAGGAAAACTTGCAGTATATTAGTTTTATATTTATAGGGTAAAAAGGAAAATTAATTGTTAAGCAAATTAACTACCATATTAAAATTATTGTTCGTAAGTATATTCAAATCACAACTGTCATTCTTTGATAGTTCTGTGAAACGGGACAGCTAATTTCACGGTAAATTGATGTAGGGTGTCCATTGACTTATTGAGCAAAGGTCGGAGCGGGGATGGACTTGGACGTCGTCGCGGCGTGCCTCGGCGGCGAGAACGGAAGCACGGCGCACAGTGGGCCCATACTGAAAATTAGTGGACTTAGGCAACAAAGTTCCTATATCGATGCGATTTTTTTTTATATGACGTGTTATATTATTCCTGACAACTTTTATTCTTATAAAATTTCTTATAAAGTTGATAGTTTGTCTTGAAAAAAATTAATTATATTTTTTTGTATGGAGCGAATCACGTTTAATTTTTTTTCTTCAATTGTACTAATATGTTGAGTGTGTGGCGTGAGTATATGATAGCTAGGGTCATTCTCTATCCATGAAAAAAAAATCAGCGCCGGCCATCTGCGGCAGCGCGAGTAATCATTCGGTAAAAAAAAAATGATTTGGAAGAATTTTTTTGTCATTTAAAATAAATTCAAAGCATATTTTTTGTCTCATTTGGCTGTTTTCACCTTCTTTTTAGTTAAATAAATAGTTTTAATAGCGCATTCGTACTTATAACTAGTAATTCTGGTAGAGATTTAGTTATTATTGCATGTTATCGGTAGCACCTGCATTGTGATTGATGACTCATTTGTTTGTGCACTCGGCTAAGCGCATAACTAATGAGTCATCGAAAAATGCTCGTCTCTGATTGGCTGAATAATTTTCACTCACTGTTATGTCCACTACTTGAGTAATTAACACTAACTATAAATATAAAGACATTCATTAAGTCCATCTAGTTTCGCTAGTTTGTGAACACAGTGAAATACTTGTATTTTTATATTTACATTAGAACTATGGCTGGATTTTGTACCAACCTAGATCTTTTTGTGAAATTAAGAAGTGGCGGTGATCTGAAAAATCATATGTTTCTGTATGAAAGTATCATTTCTGTCTTGACTACCGAAGTTTCTGAAGAAGACAAGAACCGAATCAAGGAGTTCTGTCGACTTTTTTGTGTAAATTTAAATAAAAAGTGGATAGAGTCAAGTAGAAATCAAAAAACTTTTATGAATCGTGTAATTAATCGCAAGTGGTTGGAAAAAAACATCAACTGGCCTGTTTGTGACAGTGTTAATCTGAGAAGTGTGATGGGCTTTTCGGACGCAGCCTTATCTGAGCTTGTGGATATAGATTGCCATGTTCCTACTCTTGCAGTATGTACTGCGGAAGCGGGAACATCTACAGAAAAGGAGCACAGAAAACCGTTGGAAGAGTTAAGTAATAAGCAAAAGAAAAGACGTTCTACTTCCATAGTAGAAGAAAATTCCGAGTAAGAGTTGCAGCACTGGTACATAACAAAATTGAAAGACAACGGCAAAACGAATCTGGCAAAAGTGGTCGAATACCTTTCCAGTAATCCAGATGCGCTATCCGAAGTAGAAGAGAGACTATTCAAAAAGCAGAGCTTAAGTACTGTCTCTGAAGATAAGTGTTTAGCTCTTTATACATCAGTTGCGCTCTCGAAATGGAAGTACTTAGCTCTTCGACAATTTCTGAAAGAAGAAAACTGTGCTGCCTTTCCATCTTATCCAAAGCTTGTAAATGCCAAGAAAAGATGTTACCCACCACAAGAGAGTATGGAGATTACCGAAAACGGAGCTCACATTAAATTGCAAGCGCTATTGGACCACACAGTGGAGAGGATATTACTTGATATAAATACTGTTGATAGGTCTCAAAATGTAGAACTCAAGTTGACCTGGAAATGGGGACTTGATGGTTCTTCGTCGCAGAGTAACTATAAACAGAAAACGTCAAACACAGCTACAGAGTTCGATGATTCATCAGTAGTCATGATAAGCATCGTCCCTCTTCGGCTAGTGTCTACTAGGCCATCATCTGGGAATGAAAATCTAGTTTGGGAGAACCCCACACCTTGCTCAACTCTGTACTGTCGACCAGTGAAGTTCACTTTCACTTCGGAGACAGCTGACTTTATAAAGTCTGAAGAGTCTGAGATGAAAAAACAAATTGATGAACGAATATCTACACAGTGTGGAAATATTATTGTATCACATGAATTGCATATGACCATGATTGATGGAAAAGTGGCCAATATTATTGCTGGAGTACCATCATATGCAACGTGTCCCATTTGCTTGGCAAAACCGAGTGAGATGAATAATTTAGACGCTTTGACTTCTAAACCACTTCGTGAAGAAATTTACAAACAAGGAATTTCTTCACTGCATATGAAGATTCGGTGTATGGAATGTCTTCTCCATATATCTTATAATCTGGATTTTCAACGATGGACTGCTCGCGGCGAACATAAGGCTTTGAAACAAGCTAAAAAAAATACCACACAGCAAGAGTTTCGTGAGCAAACTGGAATGCTGATTGATATAGTCAAACAGGTATGTATTTAATTTTCGCTCTCTTTATGTTGTTTGTGAATTATATCTCTATGTATTGTGTATTACAGTATTGTTTTCCCATTTTAGGGTTTTGGAACTACAAACGACGGGAATACAGCGAGGCGCTTTTTCCAAGATTACAAAAGATCTTCCAGAATAACGGGAATTGACGAAAATCTGATTTTCAGATTTTCCGTTATTCTACAAGCCATATCATCAGGCAAAAACATTGACTGTGAAAAATTTAGAAGATACTGTAGAGAAACAGCTGATGTGCACGTGCAACACTATTCGTGGTACTACATGCCAGTTAGTGTACATACATTTTTAATGCACGGTGCAGACATCTGTAACCACTTTGGTGTTTTGCCAATCGGTAAGTAAAAAATAAATATAGTTTGATGTATTATTTGACTCGATTGCGTTTTGAAATTAAAATGTATGTACTTATTCGTTTTAGGTACCTTATCTGAAGAAGCTTCGGAAGCCCGTAATAAGGACTTCAGAAACGTCAGGGAGAGGCACACTCGGAAAACGGGGAGAATAGCAACAAACGAAGACATCCTCCATGGACTTCTAATAAGCTCTGATCCCCACATATCCTACATAAGGCCTAAAATAATGAAACAGGTTCATAATGAGTTGTTGCCTGAAGCAACTCAGTTGTTACAGACTACTGAGCCTCCCTGTGACAGTGAAATTATGGAGGAAGAAGAATGCCTCATAGCAGAGTCCGAAAATTTGCCGGACCCACTAGCACTTCTGGAACAAGAAATAATGTGATCCGGCTCTAAATTATTCCCACAAAAGCCCATCAGGGTTAGGAATATGACAAACAGCCCTTTTCAGGGCTACAATTACTTCACAGTTTCATATTGATCATACGTACGATAACTTATACTATAATAATATACATACAGTTGATTATGTAGATAATTATCAACGACTTGCCCGTACAAATTTAAATTATTTCACCTATCATTAACAAAATTAGTATAACCTGAAACATTACGATATATTTATTCAACAGTAGATAACGTGCAGTTAAAAAATAACACAGCCAATCAGAGACGAGCATTTTTCGATGACTCATTAGTTATACGCGCACAAACAAATGAGTCATCAATCACAATGCAGAGCACCTGCATTGTGATTGATGACTCATTTGTACCGATAACATGCAATAATAACTAAATCTCTACCAGAATTACTAGTTCTAAGTACGTATGCGTTATTAAAACTATTTATTTAACTAAAAAGAAGGTGAAAACAGCCAAATGAGACAAAAAATATGCTTTGAATTTATTTTAAATGACAAAAAAATTCTTCCTAATTATTATTTTTTTACCGAATGATTACTCGCGCTGCCGCAGATGGCCGGCGCTGATTTTTTTTTAGTGGATAGAGAATGATCCTAGCTATCATATACTCACGCCACACACCCAACATATTAGGACAATTGAAGAAAAAAAATTAAACGTGATTCGCTCCATACAAAAAATCTAATAAATTTTTTTCAAGACAAACTATCAAGTTTAGAAGAAATTTTATAAGAATAAAAGCTGTCAGGAATATTATAACACGTCATATAAAAAAAATCGCATCGATATGGTAACTTTGTTGCCTAAGTCCACTAATTTTCAGTATGGGCCCACTGTGCGGCGGTCGGATTTTGTTTTTGTGTGCTATAGTGCTAGTGGGATGACTCTCCTGAAGGAACCCGGTAATAACGTCATCGGGAATGGTGAGTGTATGCTTTGGTCGGCGAATCCTGCTAATGCGGGAGGGAGGGTATCGGGCGGCCGCTGCAATCAAGGGATTGGGGTGCTTAATAGCGGAGTCGAAGAAACGCTTTGAGAGGCGCTTCATGGACTGCTGGATATAAGGCATTTTGTGATTTAAGTGTAGATCTAAATTGTGAACATAGAAGGCGGACTTTTCCAAGGAAACGGTTCTGCAGGGTCTGCAACTCTGCATCCTATGGATATGGTGTGGCTTAGCGTGTGCGCACACGACGCAAGCATAGGTCACGATGGGACGGATACTCGATAACGTCATTACAATCCTTTTTATATCCTACCAACGTCACTTTACATCTACCACCATTTTGAATCAATCACAGATTATCATACATTTTGGGTTAATAACTTCTAATACAGATAATAATAAACAACTCTTGTGTAGCGAAACCGTTTTAAAACAATGTAAGGTAATTAAGCAATCTAGTAAGGTCTGATTCGTATTTCTTAGATATTATTTAAAAGAATATCAACAACAATTAATTGACAGTAACAATACCAATCGTTTGAAACAGCCTATTATATTACAATATAAGATATACTGCAAGTATATTTAAATAATTATTATGATTTACAGTAATAACGTCATCTAAGTGATTTTTACACCTAGTCAAATTAAGTCTCAAGCTTCGCAAATGTGACAGATCCAACAAATGATAGTGTTTTATAATAATATCAAAATGTAGTATCCAACAAACGCTTAATAATTTCCCTTCACCGTTTTGAGAGCTGTGCAGTGGTGATGAAATAATTTACACAAAGATAAGCGCCTGTCCGGGTTCAAACCTACGACCTCGTAAAGTCACGGCCGTTACCACTGGGCCACCACTGCACTCTCACCAACTATGATAATTGCAATGCTTGTAAAAGGCTGCTAAGTCATTAGTACTATCATAACTTAACACCAAAATTGTACACTTAGTTCGCAATAAACGTTTTTACTTTGACTTTGACTTAACTCCAGTAAATATATATATATATAATAACTACACGAAACTAAAAATAAACTACAACAAGCGACATCCCTTCGGAAAAAATAAACGCAAAAGAAGTCTAATTAAAATCAACAAAAAATCATCGACTTCGTAAACATATAACCGTATTAAGAAATTGAACGTACAAAACTCGAAGTCGAGTTAATTTCTCGTGACATAAATAAAAACGAAAAGAGAAGCATTCCTTAGGAGGGGGAAATAACAAACATATCTCTCGAAGTAAGAAAACAAACAACGTATGTTAACATCTGTCGGGAAGCACGAGCTAAGGCGAAAGGCGTACACTTGATGAGTTATTGCTCTTCATTTTAGTGAGTTTTATTTCTTTTAGTTTGGTGTTGAAGCAGTTTTGAAGAAGTTTGGAACTAGTAGTAGGTTATGTTGAGGAGTGCTTTTACATTGGGGAAATTAATAATACTGCTAAAAACACAAAAATGACTAGTAAAAATATAAAGCATACCTAAGCGTCTACAAGTAGGTACCCTCAAAGAGGTTAGATATATACATATGTCCAATTTTTTTCAACTAAAAACGTTGCATGTTGGAGGAGGTTCTCAAGTTGACGCGTACTTTTTTAATATATCATGCATAATCACCCATTTACTTTTTGCAGAGTAGTCTGATTATTTCATTTTTCTTTTAGAAACTGGACAAGTTTACACAAAATAAATTTATTTGACGACAGACACAGAACGACGTTTCTACGCGACTGTACAGAAATTCCCGAAATTCAATACGTCAGTGTTGATTGCAGTTAATTATAAAATCGTCCCCTCTTATTGTCTGTTCTATTTTCGGGAGCTCTTACCCATCCTGTTTCAATTCAAATTCAACTTTAGCTTATTTTAATACGGTTTATATTTGTGAAGCTAGATTAGTCATATTAAAGTTCTTTAATGTACACAAATCTTAAATCAAATCTAAATCAGCTTTGACGGTACGAGTATTACTTCCGCTAATAAAATGCTCTTCTTTATTTCTGGAGCCAATGAACCATGAAGATGTGACCTTCTCATAAAGTTAAACTGTGGTTTGATTAGTTTTGTCTCGGTCTGCTACGTAAAAGGGTCGGAACTAGGGAATGCATAGTTATTGGGTTATTTACTTAGTAAGTCCCGGCCTTTAGAGAGTTGAATTTCTTGCGTAACACAATTTTGGTGAAATTGTACAGATACTGTGAACAATTGCCCAAAAAATATTTATTCCTTATCTATCACGTACCCATTTATATTTTACGTAAGAAATATTAAGTGGGCTTTGATTACCTTCGTCAAAACGGACAGATAAAATCCTGCAAACATTTTAGGATTTATTTATTTACTCGCTTCTGCCCGTGACTTCATCCCCGTGAAATATATTGTTCCGTCGCAAGTACGTCGCATCGCATCGCCCACCTACGCTGTTACTTCGTTTTCACTTAGCCTTCTTTCTGACTTTTTCTTTTTGCTCGATTCCTAAGGATCGTAGCAAGATGTTAAATAGCATTTCTCAAGAATTGGGCGGCCTACCAAATTCAAAAAGAATTTCTCAAGTCCGACGGGTAGTTTTAGAGATTAGCGGGTTCAAAGAAAATAATAAACTCTTCTGCTTTACTACATTATTAAGTATAGATATATTTTTTATACAGTTTAGGATTCTGTAAAATAAGTAAGTAATAACTAATATTATTCCAGATGTAAATAATGTTTTCTGAAAGGAAAAGGTTGCTAATAAACCAAACAAAAGTAAAAAAAACATCTAAACATTCAGTAGACGACCAACTTATCACAAATGACCCTGTATCAATATTATCAGAGGTCACCCTCGAGGTTTGCCTGCAATTTTAATACTCCTTCACAAAGGCGTCTAATTAACGCTATAGAAATCTAAATTCCTGGAGCATTGTTGCAAAAATGTTAGCACTTTAGCAAGCTCTGCTTTGTTACATTTCACTCTGTTTGTATAATCCGTTTGAAGTTTTTAATTGTGTGAAGTGTGAGTGGCTTAGAACGTGTTTGCGTTTTTCTGTGCAAATGAGAGAATTTGTGAAATTAACTTAATGTAGAATTTAGTTTGTGGAAATATGTTTGTGAGTTGTTTTTTTTTATCCAACGGGGTACCTGCGTAACACACTTAAAATGGCAATGCAATTCATTTTGACAATTCGGCAATATTCATTGCGTTACATACGTAGTCGAGTGGACAAATCTTTGAAACGTATGAAGCAATGGATTAGGAATATCCTTCAAATTCCTGCGGATTGCGATAGAAAGTATGGTACGCAATTCGGGTGCTGTTTAACCTATTGACCGCCACGTCAAAAAAGCAAAGACGTGCCCTCGGCGCCAAGCTACGAATTATTCCTTAAAATCTGTCATGTAGTCGTGACCGTGGCGTGCTGGGCACATTTTGGTCTATCATCTATACATGACTGTGACGGTCAAAAGGTTAAAGTTTGGGAGGTAGGAGGCATATTAGAACTTTGCAAGTTTACTAATGATAATACACCTATTGTAATCGGAGACTAAAGATAAAGCTCTAATCTTATAACCCATTCTGTGCTTGTTATGTATTGAGATTAAAAAAAGACCTTTTCCAAAGTTTTGATACTCAAGTAGGTTCTATATATCAGGGGCCAACCCAGTCGTCTTAACTGCCGTCCTAGCTAACTGACTAATGTTTTAACCACAACACGAACTGTCAAGGTAAATAAACATGATAGAGAAGAACGCCGTTGTCAAATCATCCGAAGTAATAATTTTCTCACAGTACATAATTTGTAACTTTTTCTCCCAAAAATATAAATACTCGTACAACACTGGCAAAGCATTGAGAAAAACGACGACAATAATGGTCATGAAGGCTATTGCACAAAAGAAGCTAATTTTAAATAAAGGATTCCAAATTAACATAGTATGAAAAAATCTTAAATAAAAGGAAAAAGCTACATAATACAATGTTCATTGTGTATTGCCAGGAGCGAGACAATCACTGAAAAACTGCTTAATGATTTGACTTCTGAAAGACAAGCTTGATTTGAATTTTATATCCTCCAATTTCTTTTGGTATAATTTATATTTAAGAAACGGTATTAGCACGGATTCTGAATAGAACGGGACAATCTTGACTGTTGTAACTAATGTCTTTAGATATTATATTATTACGTTTTCACTGGTTTTGTATTCTTTTGTAATAGTTCGACTTTTCACGATGCTTCTGGATTGACTTCATTGCGTGTTATTAGTTGCTTTCATATGTGATTTTCAGACAATTGATGAAAAATTTAAAAGGAATCAATGCAAGAGCTACGTTTAAAAAAAAATAACTAAAAATTTGCTACTCTTTTAATTTAATATGGTCTTTTCGTCGTCAACGAACAGTTAATGAACGCATTATCATAGTGACACTGGGTAATCTCTCGTTGAGACTAATATGTACACACAGGTAAGCTATTAAATGCCAGATTAAACACTTATTAACTTGGACGTGTTACTCCTGAAACGTATGTCTTTCAGATTTATGTACATTTTAATTGCGTCTTCACACAAGATTTCAACGTTACGTTTCAGCGGACCACGGCCTGAATGCGAAAATCTCTTCCGTCCCTTTCGCTACGTCCCGCACGCGACCTGCAACCCTTACGAAAACTGTGTTCCATCCCTCTCCGACAGGCGCTCGGCTGGCACCGGGCGAATCCCTTATGTAAGTCAGTGCTTTCAGAGCTGCCTCCCCAAACGGACGCGCGCGCTCCAATAGAAAAAAACCCATCGACGATGCCGATATTCAACTTGTTCCCCATACCAAATAATATCAGTGAATCCTCCTGTGATGCGAAACTTTTATGAACACGAGTGTACACAAGTGTGTCAAGTGGCCGAAACTTTTGTAACGGGAATGTCGTATCAAAATGAAAATTTCTTTCAAACTTACGCGGCGGGATTAAATAAGATTTATATCTGAAAACAACGGAGAACTTCGAGTTAATTTTAGAAGCTCCTCGCTCATTATGCTCAGTAAAGTAATCCAAGCGCGCGTTACTAAAGTCACCAGTGCCGTAGAATTTATGCGCCAAACATCAGTTGATGATAAAATAAAAATAGACGAGCATTAAGTAGGAACTTTAATATATGAAGCGACATTCGTTTTAAGTGCCATAAAACTATTTGTCAGCGCGTTAATTACCGAGTAGAGTAAATGTTGACGTATTTAGTGGAAACTAGTAGAGTTGTAACAGCGAATAAGTTGTGACAAGATGTTTAGCTATTTAGTAATTAGAAGATAGACGTAAATGGTACGTTAATAGGAACAATACATTAAAAGTGTTAAGTGACGATGAAAAGAAGAAGAGTGTCAAATTAAAATAGTAATAAACATATTATTATAAACAAAATGGCCGGGGAATTGAAGAGAATAAAAAGGCATTCATACGTATTGAATGCAATACTGCTATTCATCTCAATGATTTATGGTGAGTTATTGTATTTTGCTAACGTAGCGTTGACTTAATTAGAATACGCTTGATCTTTTAATTAAAACGATATTAACTGATATTGTTACGGAGGAATAACTGCAGTATTGGAAACAGTTACATAACAGACATATTATTTTATCGACACTTCGTTATAACAACATTGTTCGTAATCCAGTGCTATTGGATTAGTAATCAAAATTTTATTTGTTTTATTTTTTATGCGTATCACAGATTAATATTTATGTATCTATATGGAGATGTTTTTTAAGTCGCTCCATGTAAAATACTGGTGATGAGGTGTATCCGGTTAGACTTACGATGTTTTTCAAGTTGAGATATGCTATCAATAACTGTTAAAATAATGCTTATAGTCATGATAATTTGACTTTGCAAGGACAGTTAGGACAGGAGGTTCAGTAAATTGTCTTTAATCGTCGCATATCATATACATTTACAAAAATAATTGTGTTTATTTTATCACTATCATCAAAAACATTCCTCATTTAAATGGAAGTGGAACACAAAGACATCGGTGCAATCGGACCAAAATCCATTGGAGCAGATTGAAAACTTATGTGCTCCGACAATATTTCAGCCGGAGCGCGAAAAGACCGGGTTTGGATTAATTGCTTCTGTCAGTAATTACTTCGAGTAATGTAGTACTCTTTCAACATTAATCTCCAAAGGATAAGCTTTGCCGCTCACCCACTCGTTCAAATTATGTTACTGTTGCCCGTGTGAGTAATTATCATAATGGTTCTAGTGTGCTACCCTGTGGTACTCCTACTCTTTTATTATAGACTTTGAAGACGGCTGACAATTTGAGTGGAGTTTTGAACGTTTAAATGGATAAGTTGTGCAAGCATAAGCAATGTGTAAGTTTTCTTATTATAAGTTAAAGTGGTGACCGAGTTTGAAAAGTTCATTAAATTGCTTCAATTGACCGTAGAACTTAGTCGATTGCATCATTTAATTCTTAATGTAGAAAATTTTTGATTAAAGTACCAATTGTTTTTATATGTAGCAATTGGAACGTTACATGCTTAAAACTACAATATGTTTTTTCAAGTTTTACAACAACTTTGATCTTAGAACTAACCCAAACCAGTCAAAATTCGTACAAGAATATTACAGAGAATGTACATGAGATGTATTTGTACATACACATTGAATGGTTATTCACAATTTCATGGTTCTTCTTAGTATTCTGAACGTAAATATTTATCTAAAGCAAAGATGTTATTCGATCTAAAGAATGTTTATATTTCTTGTACTTAATCGTTCTTCAAACCTCGCACTAATTAATAAAACTCTTTAATACCGCTTCCCTCTTGAAGCACTCTTGGTTCGAAAGGACTCTTAAAGCCTCTCATCATGACCTTCCAGCGTCTTCATATTATTTGGCTGGTCGACTACTTATTGCAGTCACTTCTAGCTTCATCGTTATGATTTTGTTTATTCATCACTACAATAAAATTATAAGAAAAGAAGAAGTCTGAAGGTAAAAATATAAAAATTTGTTGAGATGGGTGTTTTCTATCCAAGCATGTAGGTCCAACACCTCAGCAATACTTATCTGCGTGGTCCTCACATGGTCTTGGTCAGACCATGTAAGGACCATTCTGATAAGTGTCTGTGAGTGTGTGAGATGATCTTTTTGATTGTTTTGGCTAGAGAAGACTTGGGCAGCGCCTTTATTTCTACGTAAAAATCTCTTTAGCAGTAAAAGATCGTGTTTATACCCATTACATATAAATTCAACACAAATATCAAGTTACACCCCAATGTTATAAATAAAGGTGCCTTTGAGTTTACTTAGTTACTACCTACGAAGCCTCAGGCGGTACTATCGTCTTCGTTCAATCTACGCACACTGACAGCTTGCAACGCTATCTCGACAGCTCGCTTACAAATACCATAGCAACCCACTTTCCCCTGTCTTACGCCCAGGGTAAGATAAACAGACAATGGCTGCATTTAATCCTCTGTTTAAAAAAAAATGAAAACAATTTATTGAAAATACAAGCGTCCTTATATAAATAAAATTGGCTTCTGTTGCCAACCTTTCTCATACGAAATTAATAAATCCATATTGTCGTAAACCATTATAAAACTTAGTCACTTTCAAGAGAGTTTTGAGCTAAATTTAATTATTTTGCTCGCTGGCAATCTGAAAACTTTTCAATTGAACAAGTAATTTTCGGAATCTTGTAACTTTTATTGAAGTGAGGAGCAGGGAACGAATTAAGATGGACTCTCATTCAGTGGGTCATGAATGAATTGGAATTAAATCACTTTTGTGAGTTTGGCGTCGCGTTAAAAGGTTTCTGAGCCCTGAACTTTACTCCAAATTTAAGTTTTCTATTGTGCTCGACGTTTCTTTTGATTTTTTTTATTAGCTAGGCTTTGTCTACAGAGAAAAAAACCTCCACTTAAAAGTAAGCCAAGAATAATTGTATACGAAAATTTTCTTCCAGAAAATTTAATGTTATTCGTTGACAAACTTTGTGATGTCTTTGAATATTTTACTGTATTCTGTATTGTTTACTTTGTTGCCTTAGGATTTTCTGTGTTCTTAGTATATGTATGTGTTTTCACGTCAGTGTCAAAAGTCCGCTCTGAGAGGAATTGTTTGCCCTGGTGCTGTCGCGCGACGAGTGAACAATTCTTTAGAGTACACTACACTACAACGATCATTAAAACAATGTTGTTTTTTCTAGACATGTTCTGAAAGGTGCTTTGATGTCGTATGAAGCCCTGTTCACCTAGTTTTAATCAAAGGAATCAGCATTTTTATTGTGAGCGAAAATAATATACAAAAATAGATTGTAAGAATATTATTTTCATTTACAACGCTAGAGAGAAATCCAGATATTTCTACGCTAGATAGATATTTAAATACTGAGAAATACACCATATTTTATACTTCAGTATCTATGTAGATTTGAACTTAAGAAAACTAAATAAATTACAAATAGGTAAATGTCTAAATATAACCCAACACAACACAACACAACACAACACATAACCCCACCCAATACATAACTAGACAGCACAGCATTGTATTGGTATCGCTACGTTATCTTACTTGGTATTACTAACATATCGAAATAAAGTGCGTAATGGCTCATAAACAGTCCCATTTCTTTTCCAACATCACAAAGATGATCCATTTTCGTCCATCTCTTACAATTTGCAAGCAAATAGAAACGTTTTATACATACCATGTTTTGTTTCATTCCTTACCTTAAGCATGGATATTAAACCATCTCATTAAAAGCCAGATAATTCCATTGAAAGTCCTCCTTTCGAGAGACACATTAAAAGTCTCACAAAATGAACAATTCAACAAGGGTCGATCTACAATTTGAATACAACGAATGACCTTATTTATCCAAATAATATAATGTTACCAAGGGGAAAAAAAAACTATGAAAAAGCCAATTTCAAAGCAAGAGCTTATTGAAACTCTCTGTAAAATGGTAATGGTGGGAAACGACGAAACGGCGCCCAAAGTCGTTGCTTCTGCATCATTGGATTTTAAACTTTAAGGCGTTTGTTTAAGGTTCTATTTTTTTCGTTGATCTTTAATGCAGTGCGTACGGTTAGTGCTTCGATATTAACGGTATTTTTCAAATGGAAGTTTACAAAGTTGAAGTACCTATCTTTGGAAGTTTGGCAACGCATTCGCTGTAGTATCGAGTTTTTAGATGACTTTATGTCGCGTCCAAGTGAACAATGGTCCCGTGGGTCTTAAAAACTTTTTATAGTTTGCTATTTTAATGCCATGAAAAGTGAATCATAAACGTAAAGACACTCACAATTCCTCCTCAGATTTAAAACCAAGGGAAGCGGTTGTCGAGCTTTTAACACCCAGAAAGCACTCTAAAATAAGTCCATTCTGAATAAACCGTTTTATATTTGTAGATGCGTCGACACATCTCTAAGATTTGCTGCAATTTCAGTTGAATATTTCTAAGAAAATAGGGTTAGCGGTAATAATTAAAGGGGTGGGCTTTATATGATCTTGCTTTGTATGATCTTGAGGCATATCGTAACTTGGCTAGAGAGGCGCCACGGCGTCCTCACCTTCCGCCAGACGCAGGTCCTCACCGGACACGGCAGCTTCGGGAGGTTCCTGTGTCGGATAAGGCGGGAGGAAACGTCCGGGTGTCACCACTGTGTAGATCACCCGGAGGACATGGTGGAGCATACGGTGGAGGTCTGCCCGGCTTGGGCAGAGCACCGCCGTGTCCTTGTGGAGGTGACGGGCGGCAGAGACCTCCCGCGTCCGGCCCTGGTTCAGGCCATGGTATGGTATGGCGAGAGGGCATGGGCAGCCGTCACTTCCTTCCGCGAAGCAGTAATGCTCGTGAAGGAGGAGGCGGGACGGTTGAGGGAAAGGCAAATTTCGCGCCCTCTCGCCCCTAGCCGCCGCCGGAGACGCCCTGGGCGTCGGCAATCCCGGGCGGATTTCCAGCCAAATATTGTCTCGTTTTTTCATTCATAAATGTTTTAAGAACTTTATTATTCCTCATTAAGAATTAATAATAATTCACTTACTGATAAACTTTTACATCAAATGTTCACGAGCGTACAAAAACGAGTTTAAAATTAAATTTATAATAATAAATAGGATGGTAGTGATAAAAAAGTAAATATCACCAACCGAGTAAACACAGATCTAAAGTAAAAGCAAATGTATTACTAGATGTAGCATGGCAGCGTTCTGATTAATAAGGATCTTATATTTTTATTTCGTTTGTTTGCATGAATCCTTGTTAAAGCCAGTTATTTTATATTATTATTGACACATTATTTAAGATTTAAGTTCGTTTTTAAAACAAGACATACTTTTCGCTTCTTTTATTTTCGTTGGTATTTTATTTACACACCTTCAAATTAAATATTTATTTTCCCGTAATGAACTGTTCTGGGATGACGTACTAAGTACTAAGTACCCAATTGTTTAGGAGTTTAGAAGTTAAATTTTTTGTACTTGATGTTTTTTTTTTATGTGAAATTTAGTGTTGTATTAATTGGTCAAGGACAGCTAATGAGTCACAATTGATTTTCTATTGTTTGACTCCGAATCGGTGTCGCGCGAGGCTCAAGGCGCTGACAAGACCTAATTGACCAAAATAGGCTTCTCTTAAGAGAAAAAATTGCCAAATCTGTATAGTTTGTGGTAGCGGAAAAAATATATGTTAGTTTTGAACATATTTCCCAGAACTTAATTGTTACCAAAACACGTTTTGAAAAAAAAATCACGATACAAACTTACGTTAAACTAACCTCTTACCTTGAGTTCTAATCCAAAATATCTGCATTAAAAATCAACATACGTTACGTACTAAATAAAAAGAACGTCTTATTTGAATGTAGATCTTGGTTGTTTTTTATTTTCGATTACTCAACTCAATTCTGAGTAAATAGATAATTGCTTCATATTTTGTAATAAATTATTGAATCTCCAAAGTAGAAAAGACTTGTATCATCGGCGTAAAGCGAGAAGTCTCCTTTGAGGCTAATCTCGGATATGTTGTTAACATAAATTAGAAACAACAGTGGTGCCAGAATTGATCCTTGAAGTACACCGAAAATGACAGAATGTGAACTACTTTGATATAATATAGACTGATTTGGTATGACTTAAAAATCTGTAGTGCTTTGCCTGTGATACTGATGTGAGATAGTTTTTTTAATAACAGATGGGTACTAATTATATCAAAAGCTGTTTTGAGGTCATTTTATTGACCTCGAAACAGCTTTTGATACCTAGATAAAGCTGTTTGCTTTTGGTCATTTTATTTTTTATTTTAGTTATGAAATCAATAGTTGCCGAGAGAGTATTCGATTCAGGTTGAAATTCGTATGGTTTTAGATATAAAAAGTTTTATGATTTAAGAAATGTTTCCTAACGGTTATATAGGACGGTAGTTACGAGTACAAGGACTTACTTTCAGATTTGCAAATAGGGATAGCTTAAGCAATTTTTAAGTCCTCGGGAAAAATACCTCGATCTAAAAAAGGATTTAAACATGCTGAAGTTCATTAATATTTAGTACACATACACATACACATATTAAAGATTTTGTACTTATACCACCAATGCCAGAAGCAGAACTTGTTTACGTAAATCTAGACGTAATGAGTATCGTCTACACAATTTTCTTCTATAAGATGGTGGTTTAGATTGTTGTGGACTAATATTGAGGTACCGCCTCCTCTTTTTTTTATCTAAAGTTATAGTAGTGCGTATAGCATGGAGTTTAAAGTCTTCTTACCTTATCATCACTTTTGATCCATGTCTCAGAAAGTACAATAACGTGCTTGGTTGCTTGTAAAGATGCGATTATACATTTAAGCTCATTGAATTTACATGGTTTAACTATACTACGAGTATTGGCATAAAAACATTTCAGGGACTTTTTCTTGGGACTATATCAGTGTAATTTTATTCGTAATTTGGTATGTTATTCTCTCTGAGCAGTTAGTTGACACAGGCGTAGGTACTTGTTCTGTTGTCACGATAATTTTAGGTACTGCTTTAATATATTTGATGATAAGGTTATTTTCCCCAGAAGCAGTGCGTTTTTGTAGCTCGTCTTTCAGAATTTGCATAATTTGCAGAATTTGCATAATTTATATAGAGTTTGGTCGGAATACATTTTTATGTTGTTGATGTCCAGGTTATGTTTGTTGGGCAAAATAGCATTCGCTGTTCACTCAGATGATAAACATATTTATTTATTAAAACTTCATGCACAAGTAAAAAAGAAAAAAAATACCGTACAAAGGCGGATTTAATGCCTGAGGCATTTTCTATCAACCTTAGGATGATGCAGAGACCTGCCGGGGTCTCGGGAAGGTACTAAAGGGTCACCGAGGCCCCTGGCAACACAGGCAACAGGAAGGAATACGGGTGGGTTTTAGTCAGTAAGAGTCTGACACACCCTCCCGCTCCGAGAAGGAGAAGTTATTTGATTATTTCCCATCCAAAAAAATGCGGGAATGCCTAGGCTTATATTTACCAAGACGCATAACTTTCTCATGTTTGGGACAGTCATTGTAAGTTTAATTATTCTAGTAATTTCTGTTTTTCCGTATTATTGGCGTTTGGGTGTTGATTTGCTCTTAGGTTTAGCGATGCCAGAAACTATAACATTTTTAGCTCGTATAAGTCGTATGCGCTTGGTCTGAAGTCGATAGTGAGTCGATGCACTGCATTCACACTTGAGGTTATTTACTTCGGCTTCTAAAAGCATTATTTTTGTGTCTTCAGAAACGGTTGTTATGTCATTAAGTTAAATATTTGTATTTTCCGAGACTAGGTTTTCAATAAATTTACTAATACTGCCCACTTAATTCCTTAAGGCAGTGACATCTTGTCACAGCTTTTTGTAATTTTCTGCTTGGTCATTTTTAGAGGTCTTTAAAAGCTACATCATTTCGGACATTTGCTTTCGCAATTTAGAGATCTCAGTTTTCATCAATTTATGATCATCGGTTAACTTTCGTTTATGATTACGATGAGTTATCTGTGGAGTCTTGTCAATATGTACGAGTATTTCACAAAAAAAATTGTTTGAGGTTCTCAGACTCTGACAGTCGTTACGGGTCGTCAGAAGCCCGAAAGTCTGACAACCAGTCTTACCAAGGAGTATCGTGTTGCCCAGTAAATGGGTTGTGGAGGTCAGATAGGCAGTCGCTCCATGTAAAATGCTGGTATTTAGCTACATGGTTAGACTGGACGCCGACCCCAACATAGTTGGGAAAAGGCTAGGCAGATGATGATGATTCTCCGACTCTTTCGCCGATGCCTCTTCCAGTCAATGAGCGTAGTGGATTCATTGTATATCCGAGTAGCGTGAACAGTAAGTGCAAGCGTGAAGAATACAAAAAAAAACCGGCCGAGTGCATATCCCACCACGCACAATGAAGGGTTCCGTAGTTGGGATAAATTTATCCCAAAAAAAAACTTATGACGCTGACAACACCTAAACCGCGGTCACTGTTAAATTCCATAGAAAAGAAAGAGAAGCGCGATGACACAACGCTTGCAATTTATAGCAAAATATGAAGTAATTACTCGTATCTATTTACTCAAAATTCAGTTGATTAATCGAAAATAAAAAACAACCAAGTTCTGCATTAAAATAAGACGTTCTTGTTATTAATTAAATACGTAACGTATGTTGATATTTGATACAGATATTTTGGATTAGAACTCAAAGTAAGAGGTTAGTTTAACGTTAGTTTGTATCGAGATTTTGTTTTCAAAACGTGTTTTGGTAACAACCAGGTTCTGGGAAATATGTTCAAAATTAACATATATTTTTTTCGCTACCAGAAACTATACAGATTTTTCAATTTTTTTTCTTAAGTGAAGCCTATTTTGGTCAATTGGGTCTTGTTAGCGCCTTAACCTCATACATTCCAACTGGAAATGTACGCACAATATTGAGAGATTTACCATATTATTTCAAGACCATATACTTCTTTTAGGTTTTCCTGTAATCTATAAGTAACGAACTATTTTCTGTATATCTATTGTCTTAAATAGCTTTAAAAGTATTTATTTTAAAATTATAAAAAAACATAATATCTGAAACCCATACAACAATCATGGTATAAATAAATAAAATAAAATAAAATAAAATATCTTTATTTCAGACCTAAGCAGTCCATACGTAGTTAGTGGTTAAAACAAACTGTGCTTACATGCTATGTTATTGTTGTTAGTACTTAATTCTATTTAACATAAACCTATACCTTATTCTACCCAGTGCCTTTGGATGAGGCAGTCCACTCTGCTAACAATCATTTTCAGGATGCCGTTCCGAGTGCTACGCAAACGTTGCAGTAAGGAAGCCGCTTTCTTACGCATGATGGCGTGAAAGCCATCCGTACGTGCTTCAGCAAACATTCCCGACGCACTGCAACGTCGCGGCAACCGCAACAGCATCCTGAAGGCATTGTTGTATTGCACGCGCAGGACGTTGCAGGCTCGGCTCGTATATGGTACACAGTACATTTTGTGAAACTTATTTTTTTAATTTTCGAATTTGTCCCCCAAGAGCTACCCTGATATTCAAAAATCATTTATTTACGTTACACATCCGTGGTTAGGTCACAGAGATTCATATATGTACCAAATTGCAAATTAATCGGTCCAGCAGATTCGGAGCAAATTAGCTGTGACAGACAGGCAGGTAGACACCCGAGTGATCCTGTAAGGGTTCCGTGAAAATGATGATCCCGTGTCTGTTACCTAAGGGGCAATGAAGCGTCGTTGCTTCCGCACTGGGCTTGACACTTTGAAGAATTTCGTTATATCTCAGTCCCAGTTAATTATGCAAAATAGGTTATATTTTGGTTACTTAAGATTTTAATTTTGCTTAAGATTTGAAATGGGTTGATGAGAATTTATTAAGTTTTTACAATAATTTACGACACGAGTGCTTTGTATACGCTTGACTGAGAGATTCATCGCTCGAATATTTTCTTTCCAAAACTAGCCCAAAGAAGTGATATTTTACTTTCCGAGTACATTAAAAATACTTCCATTTTTAAAGCATTTAAAAGATAATGTTTATTATATAAAAAAATCGTAACAGCAGTTAATAATGGCGCCGATTCCCTTGTTCACAAACTGAACTAAATTTAAGTTCAGTGCATCTTTTTCTTTCTCTTTCAATAAGAAAAGGACAGAAGATACATTTTAGTTTAGTCCTGTCAAATTAATCATCGGTTGACGTAATTTTAGTAGGCAAGTTTTTAATCACGTCTAAACTTGTATAGAGTAGTGTTAGGCGCTGATTAATCTGACAGGACTAAACTAAAATTTATCTTCTGTCTTTTTCTTAATGAAATAGAAAGAAAAAGATGCACTGAACTTAAATTTAGTTTAGTTTGTGAACAAGGGAATCGGCACCATTGACAACTATACTGCCTTGCTAAGCGTAAAGGTCTTATCTGACATTTTTACTTTTTGCTTATTTGGCACTATGCAACACTATTGAGGTACCTACAAAACAAAAACATCTTAACTGTGCATTCACTTACTCAAACTCATGTTTTCAGTTTGTCATATCTACCGTTTTTTCGTATTTTCTATTGAAATGGAATACATTAATTATGAGCAAAACTAAAACACTTTTTTTATTTACACAATCCTATACTTTCAAACAAAAACGTAAAATAGTCGACATTCAACAAAACACGTTTTTGCCTTTCCTGTAAAAATACATTTGGCAAATAGGACTTATACCTTAGCAGGGCAGCTGGTATTATGTATATATTATTTCTGTACAAATTTCACCGTGAAACCTTAGGTGAAGTGAGCTCTAAATCCACCTTGTGCCAGGAATGACACTATTGACAGCTCACTTTAAGCTCACTTCACTTAACACGTTGACGGACACGCCGGTTATGACATTCATTAGGAACTTGCGCAGAATGACGCGCCGGTTATACCCTTCGATATTTTTTTGTACTCTAGAAGCACAACTGCTTTAGCAGACGAATTTCCATACTGCTACCATATAGTTCATCATCAAGTGCCCCCAAATTAAATTATTCGAATTGCTAGGTGTCACATAACATGTCTTTTTACCGCTTCCAACGTACTACTACTTGGAACATTTGTGTGCGCACTCACACTTACGCAGCGTCCATAGCAGCGGCCATTGTAGAAGGCATTGGCGAAGGCTATGGCCGGTGCTGTCTTATTTAAATACTTTGCCTTTTTTACCGGTGACAGTACGGCTAAAGCCTTTCATACAAAAATCTTGTGTCAAGATAGGGTTACAAAATCAATCAAAGTGTCCGCGAACGTGTTATCACGGTGCTATTATAGAATAGCACTGCAGTATTGTCATCAATGACAATGCTCATTTTAACGACCTATTACCTCAACCGATTTTTACGATTCAAATAACGATAACCAAGCTGCAGTAAATATTTCAGTTGCAGTCTATGAATCAGAATAACCAATATAAACACGAGATATTTAATATCCATTAAAATTAACGATGAGTTACACAGGAAGACATATTGAAACCATGTCAGTACATTAGCTTGCAACATTTCCGATAAAACAATAGAACGATTCGGGTCAGCGATTTTTTTTTCTATCCCTTTCGGTGTGTAGTTATAATAATTGAATTAGTAGGTGCCACGATATGATTTGTTGGTAGTTCAGCTTAGGTTAATTGACCGTGACTAATGTTTATTGCCATATCGTCTTGGTGAAGTAGAATATAATAGTTATTATCTTTTCGTAGATATCGTTAATACTGACTAGCCTTGCAATTCCTCCTGCCGGGGTCGCGGGAAGGTACAAAAGGGTTACCGAGGCCTTGGCAACACAGGCACACGCTCCGCCTAGAGCGTGAGAAGTTTGATAATTTGATAATTTCCCACCCAAAAAAACAAAAAAAAAAGCCTTGCAATTTCTGTTCGTCCTCACGTGGTTCTCAATACGATCTTGACTATCACAAAATTCGTTGCTTTTAGTGTAAATTATTTTGCATACTAATTGTATAGAATCAAGTTTTTCTAACTAAATAGACAGCTGTGCTTTTTTTTTTATGGATGGGAAATCATCAAATAACTTCTCCCACTCTGGGTGGAGCGGGAGGGTGTGTCAGACTCTTACTGACTAAAACCCACCCGTATTCCTTCTGTTGCCTGTGTTACGGGGGCCTCGGTGACCCATTAGTACCTTCCCGCGACCCCGGCAGGCAACAGCTGTGCTGCTGGGAAGTTTGTTGCGCCACTTCTTCTTCCCAGCTAAAGCACTAGGAAGAAAGTGGTGAAGGGTGGGCGTTTTGGGGGACTGTCATATGTAACGCTCGAAATGTGATGATTCTCAGCCTAGTTTGAATAATTGACTTTTGATTTTAAATCTACGATCCAGAGAAGCGTTACTACGGCGCTATATAGGTCGAGGTGGTTTGTCAATGACACGTTACCTTAGGTACTCGTACATACAGCTTATCAAATTCAAACACTGTTTTTGAAGCGAATGTCGCCTTCATCAATTCAGAGTATCACCAGTGTTTTAAGAATTACGTACCGAAATTCTCACCTATGTATGTGTTAGACACTAGGATTACTGAAATTCATTGAAGTGTTAACTAAAAATCAACTCAAAGCTTAAGGGTCAGTAAAGAGCTCGTGTTATAATTCAAAACAAGACCAAGCAATACAAAATTTAAAAAAAAATATCTTTTGAAAAATTTGATCTCACGTCACTTGACTGTTATCAACATTCAAAGCTCGTAGCCTGAAATTACTTCCAAAATAATAAATGTGAGACAAAACGATGCAATAACAAAACAAGAGGCCAAACGTGAAACAACCAATATCTCGTGGAAACGATCAGATAAATACTGGAGCTACAAAAAGTTATTCAATCTAACACACGTTCCTAACAAAATGTGCAAGTTTTGTGGCAAATGCTTCCAAACTGAACAGCATGGTTCCACGGAGGAAATTTATTTTGTAGAGTATCTCTAATTTGTTTCGTCTATAAGAACTAGTGGGTGGTAGAAAACCGGGCAATGGGAAAATTTCTGGTTTACATCAATCGAGTGTGAAAATAATTGGAAAAGATTCTATACTAGAGATCATAATGAAGCCTTGGTTCAAGAAACCTTACTCTCTTATTAATAAACGCGGAGTGGAGTTAAAGTTTTGTCGATCTAAAAACTACGAAAAATGTATGATTGACCTGATTTTTTTACTGGTTTTAACTTTATTCCACGTTTATTAATAAGGCGGATGTACTTTAAATAACCTTTCCATAATAATTCTTTCAAACGTTTTAAGTTCTGTGTACGATTCATCTTCTGTACGATTGTTGCCTAGCTTCACACCAACATAAATTTTGTCTAGCCTATTTTCTTTTTCCTAGACTTATGAAAGACATCACAGCACACAATATCGTCAGAACGTCTGTCTGTCTAAACCGAGCTCGTTTACAATTTAACAAGAACGTCTTGTTTAAAAAATGTTGGCAAGTCTCATAGAAACGTTGTCGACCTAAAAATCTCTCAAGTCGCGTCCGAGCCAATTATTGTTAAAACGTCTTCAAGAAATGTGTGGCTTTAGTCTTCTCCACTTTAATTTAAGGTCAAAATAAAACGTGATACAATTAGGAAATAAAAATTGGGGTGATATATTTTTGGAAGCGGTAAATATTTTTATAAACCCAAATGTTATTAGGTTATTTTAAGATGAGTGCTTTATCATTCTAAATAATGATAATAGACATGAGTTATCTGAGCAAGTCACCAAGTATTTGTTAAAACTAAATTACATGGCATATTTATGTTTTAAAATATTTTTCCTCAGTAAAATATGCAACGGCTTGTAAAGTATTTAACGTTAAAACCAGAATACCGTTACATCCTAAAATAAAGGACTTACATACCTAAGCGCAAAATTATGTTTACACGCTGGAGGCCTTTCAAAATATGACAAATGTGCGACTAACTCGCTATTATATAAGACGCCTAATCTTTAAGGAATAAGGAACAAGGCAAATTGGATTCAGCTGACATTGACATTATTAATTAAGGTTCCCGGGGCCTGATATCCCTAAATCCTTACCGACTGTTTCGTATTTTTTCGGGTAAACTCGGGAAGATTACTTCAGGTATTGGGTTCTCAGAATCGGTGAGTTACTCGTTTATTCATATTGTGTGCCTTTGTAGGGGAAATAGCGGTATTGAATACTTATGAATTGTATCGAAGTTTGATAGAAAATGTATATATAGCTAGGCAGCAGAAGTATTGCTTCTTGTTAAAAGGATATTCCAAGAAAACCTTTTGTATTTGCAGAGAACAATTTTTCAGGGAAATTATAATAATGATAAGGCTTTTTAAACTTGTTTCTGAACGACTACTTGTCGTGGGTTTATTAATGTACCTGTTACGTAAAATATAAACCAACATCTTAACAATAAAAGTTGCAATTTTTCTCCGCAAAGCTCCTGATTAAAGTACGAATTACGAACTCAAGACCAAGGATGTTCCGGAAAGTTCTTTACGAGTAGCACTTTGCACTTGTCGACTTGCTAACTTTCTCTAAAGAACTTGTCTCCGGGTTTAATATGTAAAATGTCAGGGAGGGCAGATTAGCAACGTTATTTGACACAATGAAATTCCCCGTTAAGTTTCCTACGTTGATGTAGTGATGGGAACTTTAACAAACTTTTGAAGATTTAATTTAGTGAGACTTTTGTAATGGGTTCTGTGACAGTGAGAGGTTTCCTGTTCTTGTTCGTACAATTTGAGTTGGAGTTCAACTATGTATGTGTGGTACAATGTTGCTGAAGATTTATCACGTTTTACGGTATAGCCTATAAACACGCTTGATATCAACATGAGGGATTTCATGAACTAAGATGTGCTGTTTTAAGCTGACATTTTATTTAGTTTGCTTGTTGTTTGCATAATACCTGCAAGTATTAAATTGTTTGTCATTTTAGTATTGCTTCCGCTACCAGCAGGCTTAGCACGTGCACTGTTTTGTCTACGGAAGAATAGACAAAAATGACGTTCCGTGTAGAAAGTACGACGGCAGCAAAATAGAAAGCGTCAACTACACTTTTTACGAAATTCACTTTTTTACATAATTCGACTCAGAATTCTTTGTTTTGTCATACGATTTTTTTTTCTGTTTGATTCTCATTTTTTACTGATATTAGGTCACGTATTATAGACAACAACAATTTTTTTTCTCAAAGTGTCTAAGTACCGTATTTTGGAACAAAAAAATATAGTAATATTGGCCTTCACCATTTCCTTGGTAAAGCCCTATTAACTAAATGATGTAAAATAAGAGAAGATAGCCTTGTTTTTCTATTAATTACCATAGTTTTGCGTTCAAAACGCTCTCCTGTAAAATCATGATTTTGTAGATAACCGTATATACTTTGTGGCCGTCGAATAGAAAAACGCAAATTGTCTTCACTACCTTACACAACTGTCAGTTGTCACTGTGATTTTGACAGTTTGGCATAGAAACTTTCTTCTGAAATAGTCTACATAAAAAGGACCTAGACAAAGATCGTTAGAAACGAAAGACAAAATGACAGATTGCACAAGGATTTCTTCGGTGCGATGGTAAAAATGGAGAAACGAAATGTCACTTTGTATAGAAAGAGCTATGTCTATTCTTCGAATAAATAGAAAGCGTCATGCTAAGCCTGCTGGTATACTTACCTACTAAAGAATTGGTAAAAAAAATAATATTCAAATCGCAATCGCATCACACATCATTTTTTTTTTCACCTTTTCTATTTTGAAGCATCCTTCAAATTTCAAATCGCATTATAGTTTTCAGGAATGACCACGAAGTAAATGTATTAATTAATTACTTACATAATTTCAATGAATTCATTTGGTATAGATTTCTATTGGTATTGATAGACATAAACTACAAGTACAATTTTGGTTATTCGTCATAATAGCTGCAAACCCATGATTGATCCTTTAACGAACATAATTTTCGCATCATCTCAATGTTTTCTTATCTAATATTTGTAATTTATATCTGGCTTCCGTAGCATTATTTTTTGTTTTAAGGATTGGACTTAGTAGTTAAAAGTCTTCAAGATACTTGATCTCCAAGATTAATATCAATAAATCGTTTCGATTATAACTTCTCGTCTCATCAGGAACCATAATAAACAAAACAAACTGACCACTGTAATCTAATCCACGTTTACTCCCAGCGAAGCATCGAATCAACTCAGTCACATCACTAAGACGTATCCAAGACAAATGGGTGACAGTCCATTCTTCCATTGTTGCCGGTTTAAATTGTAAGCTCCTGTCTGTCAGCAACACGGTATTATTGTGGTTTATTAGTTCAAATGGACGCATTGTTGGCATGTTTTGTTCTCTGGATTGGATAATTATGGTCGTTTTACACAATGGAGGTAGTTAAGGTGGTTAAATATTAAATAGTGGCTTCGGTTGAAAATGTTTTGATGGAAGAGAAAATTTTGTAACAGGCTAATTGTGTCTTTTCTGTCTCTACACACAGCAATAAAGAGGGTAATTTTTTGTCTCTTTTATCAGAAAGAACTCTTTGAAAAATTATATGGAATAGTTTATACCTAAAAGAAACGATAGATAGACTGTGTGAAAGATAATATTGCTAGAAAGGGAGTGACTACTGAGATGACCACTAAAAATAATAAACAATAATTCCTCTTCCCATAAAATATAATACAAGTTGCTCGACTTTAAAATTGAAATTAAAATATTTTTTAGTAAACCAACAAAAATATTTTGAAAATTTATGAGTCCGAGATATCTGCCATATATTTTTTTTTTAAATAAATTTTATCAATTTTACCAACTTTATCGATTTTATAAGTTTTATAAATTTTATCAGTTTTATTATTTATTAGCTAATTATGACTTATACTCTAAATGATAATTAAAACCGCATCAAAATCCGCTTCGTAGTTTAGAAAAACAACGCAGTCACACGATTTTGCCTTACCTTCAAGGCAAATTTATTTATAGATTTTTAGGGATCCGTTTGGTTAATTTGCGCTGCCAGCGAAATGATTGTTTTTGGATATGAGAAAAAAAATCATGGCAGTAGTAAAACTAAGTTAAAAGGAAAACTATCACAGCTAGGTAGGCTTTACAAGTTAACGAGTAATAGTCGATCAACTTACATTTGCAATTGGAATGTATTGAGGAGCATGCTTTTAAACTACAATGTTAAGTTTATTCTTGGGATAAATTCAACCTAACTACGGAACTTTTTATTCTGTTAAAAAAATGGATTTAAATCAAATGTATAAAACAAATAGACGGCGTGATGTAGGAGGGCCTCGTGATCTAAAATGTCACTCCTGAAAATCCAAATGACTTAAAGTCGATTATTGGTGACTGGAGATTGCCATCTCAAAAGCTTTTGTAATATTAGCGTTTATTTTTCTACTGTGCAAAATTTTGAAAAAAGTAAAGAAACATAATAAATTAATTTATTTATTCAGAAGCCAGAAGTTCAAAATATTAACAAACAGTCTTGGCAAGGGGTATCGTGTTACCCTGTAACTGGGTTGTGAAGGTCAGAAAGGCAGTCGCTTCATAAAAAAAAAACTGGTATTCAGCTGCATCCGGTAGAACTGGAAGCCGACCGAAAAGGCTAGGCAGATGATGATTTATTGTGGGACATGAGAAAAGTTTCGTTACATATATACATACTTAAAGTCACGTCTTCTTGCCATGGGTGTAGCCAGAAACTACAGAACGCCACAATGTTACAATCCTTACATACTTCTATTGCCTCGTTTACGTTCATACATCTGGGCCTCAAGTCTGCTATTACAATAGTGTCAGAATGGTCTGTTCCGATCCTCATTAATGACGCCATTATATTAGTAGATTACCGAACTTGTCAAAATCAACAATTATAAAATTCGTGATAGACCATTCTGACACTATTGTAATAGCAGACTTGAGGCCCTGGTCATACACGCACGCAGGTTGCGAGTACAAAGAAAGAAAGAAAGAAAGAAAGAAAGAAAAAGTATTTATTGGGACTCGCACAGGAGATCACACATTAAACTAAAAAAAACACTCATAGAAATATAAAAAAAACAAAAACAAAGTAAAATTAAAATAAAAACAAAAAGTCCTGTACGAGGCCAAAAGGCTCCCATCTCAGCATAATGCTGCAGTACTTACTTACAACGAGTACAACCTGACCTTTCTGAAGAACATCACCAATAAGGTCCCTATATGTCCTCCTAGGGCGTTCTCCCGGCGTTTCCACTGAAATCTGCCTTGGAAATACCTTTTGTTAGTCGCCTTTCATTCATCCTCTCAACATGACCGAACCATCTAAGCATATTTTGCATAGTTTAATTATGATATTAGGATGTGTTTATCAGTCTCTAGATAACCACTATCCATTATTATTCTAGCTATAACTATAAGGTGCGGCGTTTAATTATGAGCCTGATAACCGAGGTGGTAAAATAGGTCAATGATGGTTTTCTGAAATAACGTTCTCTCGGTGGCAGCACTGAGGCGTCAGGTCTGGGTTCCTGTCAAAAGTGTCAAAGCGCCTTTTTAATTAGTCGTGACTGAATGATAAACGTAATCGTAAATATTATATATTCATTGAAATGGAAGACCTCTTGTCAAAGTGGCGCCAGCTGGTGGCGTGAATTTTTATGAAAACCCTCATTATAGAATTAATGTTGTTGTTACTTTTAGAACTAATCGAGTTAATTAAAATAAATTGACATTAATAGGGAATATGCAAGTAATTCAAAACTTATCAATTATTTAAATGTAGGTACCTACATTGTGTAGGAGTCAAAAAACAAATTCCTTTTCTTTTACATTTTTAATGCATTACTTATTTGACAATTCATTCATTTATGTTGCGTTTTTTGGTGGATCGGGACGCAAACCCAAAACGCAAATCCGCGTCGTCTTCGACAATGCCGGAAGTGACGAAAAAAACTATGTTAATAAAAATATATTCTTAGCAAAGTGCTTGAAACCTCACTCAGGTACGTAAGTAAGTGTAATTTCTGCTTGAATACAGCAAAGCAATATTTTGATTTATGTGATTTGGGGCTACAAACATATATAAAAAAAGAAGTTTCGTTGCAAATGACGACACATCATGCCCGCGACAGAAACGGTCGTTTAAACTGTAGTAGAAAATTGTTGGAGTTTCATTTTTTTTTGAACGAACAAGAAGCAGTAGTTGAATTTAACTTTAAATACTTTTCTCGGGTTTATATAAAGCCGAGAAAAGTTTTTTGTGAAAAAAAAAATACATGCATATTCCCTATTGACATTTTAGATCAATCAAGTATTGTCAACACAGGAACTAGTATTTATCTACTCTCATATCGTAAAATGCTAATTGTAAACTTCAAAACGAGTTTATATTGACACACTTTATCAACACAATACCGAAATTTAAAACTAGAATCATATTTTAGTACCTTTTTTCTAACAAAATAATATTATAAAACCATTTTTTTTTACCACAACGATACAGGGCAAATCCAAGAAGTAAATATCACCAAGGAGTTCCATCAATTATTTTTTTCTAATGTTACGCTTATGCGAGGCGCGCCATTTTTATAACATTACACTCAAGTTTCGATTCCAATTTTTACTTCTCTGTGGCTGCGCCCGCTTTATCTTTGATCTTCTATTTAGTAGGTTCAAACCCAATGTATGAGAGTAGATAAGGTAGTGTATGAAAGTGTACATAACTAGGTATTAGAACACTCGTGTGATCATTATGCAACAGTTTCATAAACTACTGTTGTCTGACACATCTGTATTTCTTAATAAATTTGTTCTACTCCGATTTGATTACGTTACGATAAATCGTTATTTCTACACAAAACAGTCCTGCGTCAGTTTTGTGCAGTATTATTAGCTTATTTGGATATGTTTTGAGTAACTGTAATTTGAAGACCTAAATAAATTTAAGGATATGTCATTAGGTAAATACTATGGGACAAGGTTCCTATGAAAATAATGTGTTTTGATATTGCAATTTGAAGTAAGAAGATTTTCGATATTTACTCTGCAGTTTTTGCAAGGCCAACCTTGCAAAAACTGCTACCTATTCAATAGCGCACAGAAGGCCGCACGTCGGTTGTACAAAACCTCCGTACTACGCTAGATCAAAGTGATACGACCGACGCGGCGCAGGGTGTGTAGTCGACTGTACTACAACCCACTGATAAATATTTTTTATTAAAGAGCAGACATTTTATAACAAAAATAATATGCTAATAAAAAACATTTTAATAGAAAAAACTAACGACTTCCAAAAAAAAAAACACTACAAAGTGAAAAATAACTTTAGTTTCGGAAGTCGGTGTCTTTGGATTTGTATTTTAGTGCTTTTGCCACCGACTTCCGAAAGAAAGTGAAAAATAAAAAACTTTTTTATTTTATTTTTCACTTTTTAGTGGGTCAGTTTGTAATTTATCTAAGTTACAATACCCTAATGTCAACTACTCATCACCTTTTACAAAATATTGCTTTTCTTGATGCAGGGACGTTAATTGTTGAGGAGATCTCCTGGTAAGAACCAGGAGAACTGCCACTCACCACAATGCATTGTGAAGAGCATAAATGGCTTAGCAACCATATTAAAGTACCTAATCGAATCGCAACTCGTTAAATACTTCTTATTAACTAGTTCCGGTGGCCATCTGTGGTCTTCATCATCAATTCCACTCCACCAAATGGTGCTATCCGAGAGCAAATGCGCAATTTATTATAAAATATACCTAAATCGCTATAGGTGTGCCTTTAAAATTTGAGGATTTCCTTCGATTTTCATGGGATCCCTGCATCAAATTATGACTTGGTGACCACCTCGGGAGCAACCACTTTCAAACAAAAAAAAGTTTAGTTTTAATTCGGTCCACAATTGACGGAGAAATCGGCGAACATTCATAAAAAAAAAAACATGTCGAATTGATAACCTCCTCCTTTTGGAAGTCGGTTAAAAATTCAATCCATCATCAAGATAGGAAAGTAAGAATTTCAGAACTTATCATAATAGACTGGCAAATGCGTGCACTGACTGGACAGGTCCACTCAATCTGTGTGGTTCTTTCATCAAAAGACCATTTCAGACACCAATCGACATGGTCTTCACATGATCTGACCAAGATTATGTCTGGACTTTAAAAGAGACTGTGACCTCTGAGTTTGTTTCGGCCTTTCTTCTCAGAGTAGTCAGATAGGAAACGCCGGCCTCATCTAGTTTAAAAAATATGTTTTGACGTGTAAAAGTGTTTGTAAAAACCTACTTACAGAAATAAAATCATTTATCATTTATCATTTATCTTAGATATTTGCTATTTATCCTATTTCAAGGTGAAGCCATACATACGTCTCAGTGTCCAGGGAACATTTACATACTTACATATTTGATAAATATTTCATGTGTTATTCAAATATTTTTCGGCATCTCGCAATTCCTTACTGCTAGACGTGATACATCAAAATGTTTTATGTTCTTGTTTGTCAGACTTTTTTGGATTTCATTAATAAAGCTTTTTTTTTTCCTGGATACTGTTTCCTATTTTTCTTAGCGCGTGGACAAACATAATCCTAACAAATATTACAAATGCAAAAGTGAGTTTGTCACTCTTTCACGCTAAAACGGCTGAACGGATTTGAATGAAATTTGGCATATGGGTAGACCATAACCTGAATTAGGACATAGTACACTTTTTATCTCGTTATTCTTACGGAATCGAGACTTATGCGGGTGAAACCGCGGCGCAGCTAGTAATAAATATAGGGAGGGTGACTTGGGCAGCTGTGCATATAGGAGTGGTCCTTAGTACTACTTGGCTAGACTTGAACTTGACTTCAACACTCAACACTCGATACTCAATATGTTTATTGCTTTTCTATAATTTGTACTTAGGTGGTAACTATATAATTGAGATTATTATGGACCCTGTAGGGCACAGCAAAAGGGTAGGAGACAGGAAGTCCTGTTTTAGGAGATCATTAAGTTGTTCTTGTGGAAACAAGTTTTACTTACACATAAGAGAAGTCAGGACTTCTCACAAATCTGTTGCCCTGGTCACATCAGGATATCTTTTTAGAAAAAATACATTATCTTTTCAACGAGAGGTGCTAAGACGTTAATGATCGACCTAAATTATGAGAACACTGTATCGCAATACAATTTGATTTATCTTCAAACTGGAATTCAACTATTATCCACACCTAAACAGAAAACCGATTTTGCAACCAAAAGCGACTCCATTGTTTCAGCGAAGAAATCTCATTAGAACACCATCAATCTTCTATACAAAGTCATTCGCAAGTGTTGGAGCTGTTGTGATTGCATTTTTCACGCCATTTTCTTTGAAGACTGAATAGAAATCCCAATATTATCGGCACAAGGTGTCGTAATATACAGGAACGGGTGCATTGTTCGGAAAGGATTGTTGAATTTTTGCCTATTTTACCTAAAATGGCTTACTTTAACCTATTGACCGCCACGTCAAAAAAAAAATCGTGCCCTCGGCGCCAAGCTACGAATTATTCCTTAAAATTTGTCATGTAGTCGTGACCGTGGCGTGCTGGGCACATTTTGGTTTGTAATCTATAGGTACATGACTATGGCGGTCAAAATGTTAAGTGACTTTCGGGCCGGTAATATAACCGTTTGCTTGCCAATTGATTGATTGTTTGCAGACCAAAATGCAGAGCGGGTCGGTGGGGCAGAACTCATAGTTGCCTTGCAAATGGTTCAATGGGCTTTTCACTTTTTGTTAAATAGTGACCTGCTTTAGTGTGGGACTTAAGAGATGGGATGGTTACTCATTTCACTTTGATTAAGGTAACGCCCAAGATAAGGTTAATGGACAAGATTTCTCTTACAAAGGTGTAAGAGAAATCTTGTCCCAATAAAGCAGTTTATAGGTTGTTAGATCAATTACAAGGTCGACTGACATAAAACCAAGGATTTATATAGTTAGCGTTGGCCTCACCGTAATTGATCGCGAAAAAGTGTCCGTACTGAGTGAGCTCATATATCCTGCATGGGTCGATAGATACGATTTTCAGTATGAGTGAGCGAGACAAGACTATTTAGTGTGTCGTCGAAACAGTAACGCGACCATCTTTTCTCGAGAATCTACGAATTAATTTAAATCTTCGCATGAAACAGCACATTACAAAGTACACTAATAGTACATAAAAAAAGAAAAATACGCGTTTGAGTTTTTATTTTTCTTAATTACATAGTCCATTCATTTTCTTACTCGATTATATTTTAAGAATTTCTAAGAATACACAATTCTTTACTTTACAATATTACGTATTAATTGTCATTTTGTTTCCTTAAATTTCTTGTGAAATACTTACCTGTATCAAGATAACATTTCTGGTAAAATACTTGAACATTTTTCATGATATTTTGGTTCAATACAATGTACAGTCCAATCTTTGCGGAGACTAGCCTAGCTATTGATGGTATCAGACCGCCAACTTCCGAACTCCGGGCTGATTCCTAATAGAAAAACCCAATAATGCTTTGCTCGACTTGGGAATCGAACCCAGGATCCCACGAAATCAAAATCAAAATCAAAAGTCATTTATTCAAACTAGGCTGAGAATCAGCACTTTTCGAACGTCAAAATTACATAAGACAGTCCCCCAAAACGCCCAACTTCACCACTTCCTAGTGCTTTAGCTGGGAAGAAGAAGTGGTCAACAAACTCCCCAGCAGTTCGTTCAGCAACACGCTCAGCAGTCGTGCTTGCCACCACGATATCAACGGGGCTGTGGCGAGGCAATAGAACACTGTGGGTGTTCCACAGTGTTCTATTGCCTAAAGAAACGTGTGACTACTGCAATGATATTGTCTGATAGAGATTGAAGAAAAATACATATTGCTTTGACACCAAATGATTTTAGAATAAAGGAGTAGAAAGATTATGACATGTGTAAAAAGAACTATATCACTGTACTATTTATGATAAGCAAATATTGAATTGATTTAGCCCGAATGCAACGCAGTGCGCCCGCGTCCCTTCGCTTGTCATTCACCATAGTCCATAGACAATAGTTTATGGCATGGACAAGTGAAGTTCGAGCGTCGGAATCAATCGTAATATTTACTGTACATCTACATAGTTACGGTTTTTATTTATTTCTGTCTTTTATTTATTATAAATTGTCTTTTTATTTTGTTTTTATTCCCCTGGTGGGATTTATATGTGTCCGTAGATGTGTCCGTGGCATCACAGCGGACCCTATTAAAATATCAGCGCAGGTATTTATTTTTTAATTATTGCAGCATTATGCTGAGATAGGAGCCTTTTTGGCGTCGCACAAGCCGTTTTTATGGATTTTCTTTGTTTTTTTTTTGTTTATTCGAACGAATACGTAATTTTTTTGTATTTCTTGTGCGTGTCCCAAATAAAATGATTTTCTTTCTTTCTATATTTATTTAAATTCAGAATTAATACAGTTTGGTAATGAAATAATTAATTTAGCTTTCATAGTGATTAATCTACAAACTAATCCGAATTTCTCTGAAACCCTCCAAGTACGTTGACAACAGGCGTACATTTAGAGGAAATCAAGAGAACGGATTACTAATTGCTCAAATTCACGTTATTCAATGTATGAAAGGATCTCATTTGAGAATGACTGAATTTCAGCGAGAGAATATCCGTATTGTCGTCATAGGGAAATCTTACATAGGCACCTTAATATAGGAATAGTTTACATCATTATTACTATTAAACACTGTAAAATGATTAATTTCTTGTTTTTCAGGGAAAATGATTTTCTCGTTCTTTTACGAAGTCCATCGATATTTCTTGTAATTTTACGTTCTATTTCTTTGCTGACGTGAATCTACTTTCAGCATTGAAGGCAGTATTTTTCAAAAGTCAAAGTCAAAGTTTTTTATTAAAGCGATTTTTGGTGATAAAATAGGGTCTTAAAAATATTTTATAGTACCTCAAAAATATATCCATTAAGGCATGCATTGTTAAATTACAATATTAAAAATTAAGTTAAACATTACATGAAAAAATATAAATACATAAAATGTCAGTCACATGAAATTTTGTCAACTAGGAGTTCGTCAATGGTATAATAGCATTTGTCTATTAAAAAAATATTTAGTGTACGTTTAAATTGTGTCAAGTTTAAATATTTTATGTCATTTGGTAGCATATTAAAAATTTTTGGAGCCATGCAAAGTATGCTCTTGTGCATAAGGGCGGTTTTTGAACTTCTTAGGCATAATTCATGTCTATATGTTGGTCTTATGGATTGATAGCTTTTTTCGGAAGCTTTTTTAAATGAATCACTGTTCATTTCATAACATCTTATTCTCGTTTTTAATGAACCCAGAAGCATCTAAAATCTTGTGGGGCTCGTAGAATAAATGAAACTCGCCACATGGATCGAGTGAGGGCTAATTTACGCTTGCTGCGGTCAGTGCGTGGATGGGTGATCACCAGAGATCGGATATTCGGATGCATATTTATATCTAAAGATAAATTTTAGCTATGAAATTATGGAAGCGGCTTCTTAAAATATTTTTATTTATAAAAAAAAAAACACGGGATGCCAGGAACACCGGGAATGCATAGCTAGTCGGGTGTATAATAAAGAAGCGACTTCTAAAATATGTATATGTAGGGTGTAAGAGGAGGGGTGGTGTGTGTTAGTTAAAACAAAAAAAAATCACCCGAACGCATGGCAAGCACAGCGACGAATGCAATTATCTTAATTAAATAAACTAAGAGAACTATTTGTCGGGGTAGCTACTTGCGCATAAGCAGGTATAATTTGCCGTCCCACTCACAAACTCGCAAAATGCCTATAGTCGTTTTCTATTAATATAATGGTGCTAACATTTACTGTTTTTTTCGCTAATTATGTGGAGAGGAAAAGAATTTAACAGAATTTCACTAAGCTCAATAATTTTTAACTATTTGTTTCAATAGGTAGCTACATCAATTATTCTAAATATATGTAGTCTGTTATCTTATATTAACGTTATATGCTATGGCAGTTTGGTATTTACCTACCTACTTTACAATATTAGGTAGGTAGATATGCATCCGCTTACATAGTCAGAAAAAACACAAAATTTGTCGATTCCGGAATCGCGGGTTTTTTTTTACTATAGTGCATTCCATATAAGCCAACATTTGAAAGTGAGTTATATGTAGTACTGATTATAATACTAATCAGATTCAATAATCAGAAACCTTGTTGATCCCGGAACCGCGGGATTATTTCGATACAAAAGCGCATTCCACATTCGCCAACATCTCAACTTTAGGTGAATATGCATCCGAATATCCGATCTCTAGTGATCACCCATCACACATCGAGCTTTGGAAAGCACGCTAAGCCGTTAGTCCCGGCTGTCATTCGTAGTCGAATCGAGAGTCAGACAGGGGTCTTGGTGTGTAAAGATACGTGTCTCGGAAAGCACGGTGAGCCATTGGTATCGGCTGTCACTAGTGGATCTTTTACAATCGTTACGGGTAGTCAGAAGCCCAAAAGTCCAACAACCAGTCTTACTAAGGGGTATCGTTATCCAGTCTCTGGGTTGTGGATGTCAGATAAGCAGTCGTTCCATGTAAAATACTGGTATTTAGCTGCGTCTATTTCAACTGAAAGCCCACCCCGACTTAGTTGGGAAAAGGCTAGGCAGATTGGACCCAGAAAAACAGTCACTTAAGCATTCAACTACAAAATCCATTTATCATCAACCACGTAGAAAAACTTTATGAACCAACCCAAACGCTTACAATGAGCTGTGACCCTAGCGCCCTAAAACGCGGGGCGACGGTAAACATGTCATGTTTAGAATTATGGTCAAGTGCCAAGCCGGCCACAATGGCGGGGGCTCAAAACTGTTTCGCGATAGATTGTAAGGCAAAATAATAATTTTGACTATAGTGCTTGAGTTAGTATGCAAGTGAAGTTTTAGTTAGTGTAGGAATTGGTCTATTATAATTTAATTTAGCACTTTATTAGGGTTATCCACATTATCACAATCAAGTATCCTTAGTAATATAACTGTATGAGGCTATATTCTGTTGAGTCCAAATAAATGTTATTTACGTTACGTTTTGAGAGCAGTGGTGGCCCAATGGTAATGGTCCCGACTTACGAGTTGTAGGTCGTGGGTTCGAACACTGGCAGGCGCTTTACTTCGTGTAAATAATTTCATAACCACTGCTCTCAAAACGGTGAAGAAAAACATCGTGAGAGAACCAAAAATTCGACGACATGTGACATTCGATGACATCTACCAACCCGCACTGTGCCCGCGTGGTGGATTACGGCCCACTCCCTCTCACAGAGAGGAGGTCTGTGTCCCAGTAGTGGGAACATTATAGGCTGATTATGCTTATCCTTAAACGTTATTATTATTATTATATTGCAAACGGCTCTGTTACTCTTTTTAATTTTAGATCTAGAGATAAAATCCTCCAAAAAAACATACAAGTAGATAACACACAGCAACAAACATAGACTAAAAAGGAGGAAGAGAAAGAAATGAAAAAGGCTCCTAAGGGAACAAAAATTCTATTTCTTGTTTCCCAAGTCGTAAGCAAAGCAAGAGAATAAAAAATTCTTAATAAATCTCCGTAAAAAAAGTCCCGGCACAATTAGCAAGGAATGAAAATTGTCTCATCACAACCGCGTGCTTCGGACTAATTGCCGACGTCTCTAATGAAACTGCATGGTTTGTTTCCGCCCAACTTCCCCTTCTATTGTCTCGCACGTCTCTTTCACACTTGTGTGTTTTAATATTTCTGTCACTTACACCGTCTGTTCTTTTAAAGATTTTCATTGAATTTCAATATGTTTGAAGCTCTATTGGTGGCGCACGTTCTTTTAAGGCTTTTAAGCTTTTGTATTCATCGTTTGCAGAGGTCTTAGTTTTCTTTGACATTGTACAAAAATCTATATAATAAATAAATAATAAAAAGCTTTTATTGATTCCTTACAATTACAATACATACATTCTGTATCTTTAGTGAAAAGTGTCAACTCGGATTTAAGCAGTTTTGAGTTCTGACTATACAATTTTGAAGCTTGAATTTGATTTAATTTTTCTATCTAAGCGGTTTAACTGTATCTTATATAGAACGGGAAATAAGTTTCGTGTTGAATAATACAATTTTTATTCTTGGTTAATTTTAATGATATTTTGTCTATACTGATATTTCTTTAGTAATATTAAATTATACTAAAGCTTAAACTTAAACAAGTACTTGTAAATAAGGCTATGTCGATTTGTAATACGTTTGTAATTACACATTTGATATTAATTACATAAGCTTTGTGCTTGTTAATATAATACAATTTATGATGTACAATGCAATTGTGACACAAAAAATAATATACAATTATCAATAATTATGCATGGTAATATAATTCAAATTATATCTCTTAAATATAAGTAGCACTAAATACCACCAACGTGTTAAGTGATACAACTTAAACTAACACGTGAAATATTTGTAGTAACGCGTTTAGTTCTTAATCATATACATTTATATCGTCGTAGTATAGGATTTTTAGAAACCAGTAAATAGCGGTTATTGTATAAGTATTTTCATTCGCCCGCTTTTTGAATGAAAACATACCTCACAGTAGGCGTGTCCCTTCAATTTTAAGTTCGATTTTTTTTACGTATACCTTCTAAAAACTTTCGTAATAACTCAATATAGTCAAGAAAATATTAGCGAGATTGAACTATGCCTTGATTTTGTAAAAAAAACAAACACTGTTGCTGGGACAAACATTACATCTTTGTTAATGTTTTATAAAGCAGAACTAGGCAAACTTTTTAAAGAGATGATTATCGCGATGATTTTGTATCGGAGAAGAGCAAACAATTTATATCTTGACTCCAGATCGATTACAGTTTTCTTCAGGAAGATGTATCTTCTTGGGATGATAATGATGCTTTTCTGGAAGATAAAAGAAGAATAAGTCGTTTGAAGGTTGAAAATGATACTGCTGAAAGGGCTGTTAAATTAACGCAATATTTTCACGAACTTATCACGGCTGAAGAAGAGAAATAACAATTCCTGTTACGCTTTGACTAGGAACAATTTTTTTTTATCCAGACTGTATAAAACATACTTTTAGAGAAGTTACCCTGGTTGATTTTTGTAATTTTATATATTTAACTATAGGCGAATATTTCTATAGATTCGTTTTAAATTATATTCACTTAATTTTTTGCTTTTTTTATTAATCGTAGAACTAACCAAATATTAGGACAAAACATGATTTTTGATTAACATTTTGGCACGGTCGGCACGGGTTGCAATCATGCTAGAAAGATAAAATTTCATACTAAAGCATGGTTTTGCATTTATAAAAGATATAGAGGGTATGCATTTTAAAATTCAATTTTTTTTATTCCTCTATGGGACACCCTACCCGACAGTATACCTAAGGAAGTATACGTCACTAAGCCCCTACAATAGAAGTAAAATTAAACTTATAATTACTTTACACTTTGAAGGTTTTGTAGTTTATTTGATATAATTAAAGATAAATCGATGTACCACATCTTTTATTGTATTTAATGTGTGTAAAGTGATATAAGTTTGATTTTATCACAGCACACTAAAAATATACGTTACCCAAACCTCAATGTTTTCTAAACATTTTTATTATTTATAACTCTATTGCTAAGTTGTTTAAAAATACTTGTAAAATTCAACCAGTGCATTTTATAATATATTAAACGATATAATTTAAATTATAACATTTTACACATAGGAACTTAACTTTGGCTAATGATATAGTCTGTCAGTTTTTTTTTTATCTCGGATTCTTACTATTTTTAAGAAAATAAAGCATATCCGATAAGATGATAACAATTTCCAATAGAAGAAGTCAAAACGTCAAAAAAAACCTCAGTAACAAAAAAGTTGTAGTCGTTTAAAAAATGCAAAGCTTTTTATTTATAGATCTCAAAACGAAGATTTCTGAGTTATACCACTTTTCGCTAAAGGTACTTACAACATTATTATAAAAAAACGATATAAATTGTTAATTTTCATTGGTATGTTAAACATTTAATGACAATAATGAAATAATAATCTCTCAAACTTATTACAAGCCTATCTTTGATAATTCACGACCTTGTAACGCCACAGTAAATAAAAACACCTAGGTACTATCTAAACTCAGAAAACCAACACTCCATTGCCTCAGTTGAGGATAATCCCCACAAGTGTGTGTTTATGTATGAACGGCCACACTCTTCCGTTATGAAGCGGGCGGCAATAATCCATAAGAACTCACATAACTTGGCCTATCTTAACAAAACATCGCTGTATCCCGTTTTGTCCAGCTCACCCTCTTACGTTAGAAAATAAGTTGACACGTTGTTTTCCTTTACGAAGATTACGTTTGGTTTTGCAAATTGGGGATTTCCAACTATTGACCAGTGATACTATAAAAAATACATTAATATTCAATAAAGTAAAAATAAAATAAAAATGTTTATTTCTCACCATTAAAAAATAACAAAATACAATTTAGTAGGTACATGAAAATTGTTACAATTGATTTTTTTCAATACATTAATAAAAATTAAGTATCCCTAGATTTTAGTAAATCAACTATTGGGCTAGGCTGGCTAAAACAGCCGCCGCACGGGTCTATCGGTCAGGTTAAGCTACACTTGCCGCGGTTGGTCCGTGGGTGGGTGACCATCTTTACACACCAAGACCCTTCCGTGCCTCGGAAAGCACGTTAAGCCGTTGGTCTCAGCTGTCACTTGTGAATCTTTTACAATCGTTACGGGTCGTCAGAAGCCCGAAAGTCTGACAACCAAGTCTTACCAACCGGTATCGTATTACCCAGTAACTGGGTTGTGGAGGTCAGATAAGCAGTCACTTTAGTAATTTCAAATGTCAAAATCGATCTACGATATTGAAGCTTATTTCAGACTTTGAACATCGATTAAAAACGGTTAACGTCGGTAACTATAGGCATCATTAAGCTTTATCCTACTTATATAAAATAGAATGCACGACAGCTAACCAGTTTTCAGGACACTGTATTTTATGGGGTTAATAATAAACTTTGCCTGAAGTTATGGAATGATAAGCGACTGTTTACCATACATTTTTGACGTTTAAACATCCATTAATATTAAGCAACGTTTATTTACTAAATTAAGATGCTGACAACACCTAAACCGCAGTCACTGGCAGATTGCATAGAAAAGAAAGAGAAGCGCGATGACACAACGCTGGTAATTTATTGCAAAATATGAAGCAATTATCTATGTACTTAAAATTGAGTTGAGTTATCGAAAATAAAAAACAACTAAGTTTTGCATTCAAATAAGACGTTCTTGTTATTAATTAAATACGTAACGTATGTTGATATTCAAAGCAGATATTTTGGATTAGAATTCAAGGTAAAAGGTTAGTTTAACGTTAGTTTGTATCGAGTTTTTTTTTCAAAACGTGTTTTGGTAACAACCAAGCTCTGGGAAATATATGTTCAAAATTAATATATAATATTTATTTATAATTATATTTTTTCCGCCACCACACACTACACATATTTGGCAATTCTATTTCTTAAGAGAAGCCTATTTTGTTCAATTGGGTCTTGTCAGCGCCTTAAGGGGTTTTTATGGTGACTGTGTTTCCAATTATATTTTCACAGTATAATAACGTAAGATCAAGTTGGAAGCCTAACAATTCTTATTATTAAATAATTTTCTTTTGTTTAACTTTCAATTAAGATACCATTTGATTAAAAACGGACGCAGAAATTTGTGCTTGCAAAGAACTTTTTAGCAAGAAAAATAAAACTTTTGAAGCATAAAAAGAGATGTTAACTGTTCCTTGCCTCATTAGGAAAAAAAAACTACAAAGAAAATAACTGAGCGAATGCACGTATCCTATAAATTATGTATGTTTGTTCGTAACTTCAGAGGAAAAATACGTATTTTATGTAATTAGGGAGAAGCAAAAAGAATTTGTGTTTTTTAAAAGATGTAAGTTGTTTGCTGTATAAATATGATTTTAAGGTAATTTAACGTTAAAGTAAAGTTTATTTATTTGGATAGATTGTGCGTAAATGACATACTCGTAAGTATTAAAAAAAAACAATTGTGATCCTTGTACATACAATCTACCTTAGATTAGGCATGCAAACATTAATTAAATAAGTAAACGAGTAATAATAATAAAAAAATTGTCAAAATAAAAAATTACGAATGGTATGTCGGTAAATTGCATAAAAATATTATAATTATCTTAAATTTGAAATTTACATTAGGATAAATTTAAGTCATTGAAATTGTTAATCGAGTAGTAACATTTTTCAATCAATAATGCTGTTATGTTCTTTTTAAAATTGCGTATTATGTTATCTTTTATTAAGTCAGGTATTTTCCCGTAATCCCGGATATTTTCACTCCTGGGTGAAAAAAGCATCGTTGTGACAGTTTTCTTCAGAGACCAGTATTTTTCCCATTTTATTAAAAATTTTCGTGAACTTTAGAATACAGATCGCATAACAATTAAAGTTAGTTCTAGTGTTAGGTCATGCCAAACTCTCAGAATATTGCTGTTTTGTGTAAGTTTAGCTTTGTAACAAGTATTTAATTAAAAATGTAAAACCATTTTCACTAGAAACACGCTTCTTCAATATCATTTAGACTTTTCAGGGACTTGAAGATGAGATAGTAAATTGATTGAGGATAATGTACGTTTTGGATATCCCGCACCGTATTTTTAACCTGAATGATAATATGTGATATGTCATACCAGAAACAAGGATGTAGCAGTTAGCGTTGATGTACCTACCAAATGTTTGCATCGCCAATTAATCTCTGTTTTAAATTGCAGAAAATTGTGAAAATTGGTCTAGTTCACCTATTCTAGAAAAATATAATCCCCCTAGAATATGGTTGCCAGGTCTTAAAACCGAAAAGCCGGACAGACCAGCCAGTTAAGCCGGACATTGGGGAAAAAGGCCGGACACCATATTTTTTTAAATCTTACTAGATATAACACAACATTTGTTTTAAAAGTAAGACAAAGCTTCTTTATCATGTACCGTAGCATGGAGCAGGCATAAAATATTTTTGTCAAGGTTTTATTTTACCACTTTTTCGGCGTAATTAATAAGTATGTATGCTAGATTACAGCTTTCTAGTACGAAGATTCTCTGAGCTACAGTGGGGACAGACAGATAGACGGACGAACATGGCGAAACTGTAAGGGTGCCTGGTATGCTACGGAAAAAAATGACAATTTTAAAAAGCCTAACAAAAGCCGGACAGGCCGTACACCGTCTAATTTGGCCGCACACGCGAACAAAAAGCCTGACTGTGTCCGGCTTTATCCGGACGCCTGGCAACGCTACCCTTGAATATAGCATACATACATAAACTCACGACTCCTCCCCACGGCCGCATGGGGAGGCAGAAACTACAGAACGCCACCTACTACGATCTTTACATAGTTCTTTTGCTTCGTTTCCGTTTATACCTACATCAGCACTCTAATTGCCTAATACAGTTTGAATCATAATCTGAATGGTCATGAAGTATGTTACCAATCCATTGCTTCATATGTTTGAAAAATTCGTGGGCTCAACAACGTAAATAACACAATTAATGTTGTTGAACTGTCAAAATGAAACCCATTGCTACTGATAGCGCGTTAAGACGCTGACAACACCTAAACCGCGGTCACTGTCAGACTGCATAGAAAAGAAACAGAAGCACGATGACATAACGATTGTAATTTATTGCAAAATATGAAGCAATTAATCTATTTACTCAAAATTGAGATGAGTAATCAAAATAAAAAAAAACAACCAAGTTCTGTATTAAAATAAGACGTTCTTGTTATTCATTAAATACGTAACGTATGTTGATATTTAATGTAGATATTTATTATTTAGTTTAACGTTAGTTTGTATCGAGATTTTTTTCAAAACGTGTTTTGGTAACAACCAAGTTCTGGGAAATATGTTCAAAATTAACATATATTTTTTCCGCTACCACAAACTATACAGAATTGGCATTTTTTTTTTTCTTAAGAGAAGCCTATTTTGATCAATTGGGTCTTGTCAGCGCCTTAAGCAAATAAACCCCTGAACATACATGTATACGGTTACGAGTACTACGCACCTGATCTTTCAGAATAACATCACCAATAAGGTGTTTATGTGCTAAAGAATATAGCATAAGCATCGCATAATAATATAACTTAATTTTTATTAAGGTCCAGCTCATTCTTCAAGGAAAACACCTAAACAATAAATAAGACACATAAAAATATACTCCCATTGTTTTCCCGTGACAAAAAGTCATTAAGAAACACGAAGGAAGAAGGAAAATATTCTGCACAAGAGAAAGTATTTAAATGGTTGCAAAACAGTGGTGCACTTAATTACTAGTTTTTTTTCCTCTAGAGTAATTCCCGGCTGTTTTATAGAACATACTGGGAAGCTTTATTGTGCTATCAACCATGATTTACTGCCCTGTAAAGCTAGGATGAAAATATCGGTAAATACACCCGTATGTGGGTCACAGGATTTTTTAATAGATGTATCTTAATTAGCTGTTTATACTGACGAAAAGTTTGTTTAAAAATATTGGAATTCCTATCCCATCTTCTATATTTTTTTTTGTAATGAAAATATTATATTTTATTTTTTGTCCAAAATAAGTACCTATAGTTATAATAAACACCGGTCAATGAAGGGTTCTGTAGTTGGGATTACTTGGGACGAATTTATTCCAAAAACAAACTTAACATTGTAGTTGAAAAATCTGTTCTCCCATACATCGATATATGCCACGGTCAATTCTCCAACTGCAAATTTAAATTTAATAACTCGTTAACTGGTTAAGCCTACTTAACCGTGATAGTTTTCCTTTTAATTTCATTATATGTACTACTGCCATTATTTTTTTCACATCTAAACAATGATTTAGCTGGCAGGGGGGAGACACACACTTGACTCTAACAAAAATTTGCACTTTAATGCTTAATATTACGCAAGTGGATCCTTGAATCGAAAAGGACACTTGCCTTTAACAAAAATTTGTACTTAAAAGTTTAATATTACGCAAACGGCCTTCAATCGAAAAATAGTGTTGACAGACCCGCAATATTTTTCAAAGGCCTATCCAACGATACCCCACACCATGGGGTAGACGAGAAACAAATATCATCCCCACATTACGTGCAAGGAAGGTACACTAAAAAAACATTTTGTTCAAGATTTTATTTTAGCACTTTGTCGGCGTAATTAATATGTATACCTCTGCCAAATTACAGCTTTCTAGTACTAAGTCTCTGAGCTACAGTGGGGATAGACAGACAGACAGACAGACAGACGGACATGGCGAAACTATAAGGGTTCCTTGTTTACTACGGAACCCTAAAAACGACACGTTATGTGTTATAGGAACTGAGTACTTGATCTATGATTAAATAAAAACAGATGTTTCATCCGTTTTACCCATTTGCTGTATTTCATCCCTTGTCAGTTGTAAAAGTCAACTAAAAGGTGAATTATATATTTCACTCCAAATTTTAGGATTTCCAGTTCATGTTATGATCATTTATTGGATACAAAATCATTACTATTGAAGTTCTAGCAACTCACTGCAGCGGTTTTCCACCCGTTTATTTCCAGGAACCGTATTGACTTCGACAACAGTAATTTTACCCGATAAAGCTGGATATTAGGTAAACTTTCCCTCGTGCACTGCACATAGCATAATCAGCCTATAATGTTCCCACTGCTGGGACACAGGCCTCAAATGCACATACATTTACTTAAATAGGTATCGGGAACATAGTATATGTATGAACGTATACGAAGCAAAAGGTGTATGTAAGGATCGAAAAGATACATTTTAGAAGAAGAAGGCAAGTGAAGAAGCCTTTATGGACAAAAAATTATGAGATGGCATCAATATCACAAGGAGAATACCAATTAACTTATGAAGAAGCTGTTAGTGGAGAACATAAAGAAGAAAGGCTAAAAGTAGTAGAAGCATAGTAAGAAACACTGAATCAAAATAAAACGTGGAGGGATATATAGTTTACCAGAAGGGATGAAATTAATCGATACTATGTGGGTATTTAAAATTAAGAAAGAAGGAAATAAAGATATTTATAAAGCTAGATTAGTTGTAAGAGGCTTTAAGAAAGAAGCTAAGTTTGATCCCTCAGAGATTTATGCTCCAGTAGCTAAACTACCTACACTGCGGATTGTATTAGCAATGGCAAGTAAATATAACATGGTTATTCAGCAGATGGATTTCAGAAGTGTACTTTTGCATTCTGCTTACCCTCGTGGGAAATAGGCGTGAGTATATGTAATAGATACATACAATCACCTCTTTTATTCTATTATTTTATATTATACAACGACACAACTTAAAGGCTCCTTAAACAAAATTTGTCGACCAAGATAACTTCCTATGCGGATCGACTCTAAACCAACTCAAATTGACATTGACGAAGTCAAAAAATCAAAAAATGACAAATTGCTATAACTAAATTTTAGTCGTTCGATTACCTAAGAAAAGTGCAAAGCAGTTACGAGTATACCTATGTTTTAATTTGTATTTATTTTAGAATAGAACCTTATTTATATTATATTATCAACACAAAATATCATTACAGGTAATGATACTCGTATTTTATTGCCTTGGGATATCCTGGAATGATATTTTCTCGCCTTGGGAATATCCTGTACCTAATGATATTTTTTTGATAGCTTCTGGTTTCCGATAATTTGGGTCTAGTCATCTAGTCTTTGTGAAACAGCCAACAAAAAGTGATAGCGCAAAGTAATTTCGTAAAAGACATTTTTGACACATAACTTTTATACGATCCAATTGGTACCTACTGACATTCTACTTTATATATTTTTTTTGTAATAAATCATAAGAAAAAGTCAACCTACTTCGAAAATACTTAGGCAATTCTTTTTATCAAAAAGGTGTCGTCTTTTATTCACATTATTGAATACTCAGTAATGGAATCAATCATGCTAAAATGCTAAGTAATTCTAAGATGGAACTCAAAGCAGTTACTCAGACATATAATAAAATAGAAATGGAAGAAAACACTAGATTGGTGGACACTGACAGTCGGGCTGGTCCACAAATTCAAGGTCGCTCAACGTGCCATGGAGCGGGCTATGCTCGGAGTTTCTTTGAGAGATCATAATTCAGATTTCATAAGATCAGAAATGTGGTTATCCGGAAGAGAACCGGAGTTACCGACATAGCCTGCAGAGTCAGCAAGCTGAAGTGGCAGTGGGCTGGCCATGTGTGTCGAAGGACCGATGGTAGGTGGAGCAGACGAGTCCTGGAGTGGAGACCGCGTATCGGCAAGCGTAGTGTGGGACGCCCCCCAGCTAGATGGACCGACGACCTTAAAAAGGTGGCTGGGACAGACTGGATGCGGAAGGCGGAGGACAGGATGTTGTGGCGCAGCCTGGGAGAGGCCTATGTCCAGCCACTGCTGGACATAGGCCTCTCCACCGCCTTCCACATCCACTGACTGTTATAGGCTGAGTTGATTGATTGATTGATCAGATTGATAGCTAAAACTATGTTGTTAAAGAGAATCTGCACTCCAATTGCATAATACACTTACATCACATCATAATCCAAGGAACGTCAAAATGAAAGGCACTGCGATCGATTACCATTTTATGTATGATACATAATTACCCCGCTGATCGTATATTATGGCACATCGAGCCTTAGAAAGAGACTGTCACGCAAGTATGAGTGACTGAAACAACGCTCTACAAAGGCCAAAAAATTAAAAATGCCATGGTCCTATATTTGGAGTTAACACTAAAGAAGGAGGAATGAGGAAAATTCGTGAGGAGAGTTTTGAGTATGAATGTGGATGATTCTAAGAGTAGGGGAAGACTAAAGAAACGATGGATGAACTATGTGATAAATGATATGACGAAACCGACTAATAGAGAGGTCAATCAATCAGCCTAACCTTTTGCCAACTACGAGTATGCTGGGGTCGGCCCAACTATGTGGGTTAGACAGGAGTCTAACCAGAAGCAGCTGAATACTAGTATTTTACATGGAGCGACTGCCTATCTGACCTCCACAACCCAGTTACTGGGAAATACTATACCCCTTGGTACGACTAGTTGTCGACCCCTAACGACTGTCACTGATCCACAAAAACTGCCGGGACCAACGGCTTAACGTGCTCTCCGAGACACGGAGGAGTCTCGGTATGTAAAGATGGTCACCCATCCATGGACCAACCCCGGCAAGCGTAGCTTAACCTTATGGATGTCGATCCATCGTCCGGCATCGTATCGGCTGTTATTACTTAGCTATAGAGTTCATAGCTAGAGTATACAGAACTATGGGAGAAAAAGACATGTTGCGCCGACCCCAAATAAATTGGGATGAGGGCAAGATAATAGATTAAGGTATATCTATTCATACACGACTTCTCTTAAAAAAAAAAAACAGCTGTACCTGTATGTTCACATAACTCGTCAAAATGTCGGAAACAACTGTTTTTTTTTTCGCGATTTCAGGTTTGGTCCCGTAGCAAGAGTTATTCATAATGATTAGTACAATGACCCCTTCAGGCGCTGACAAGACCCAATTGACCAAAATAGGTTTCTCTTAAGAAAAAAATAGCCAAATTTGTATAGTTTGTGATAGCGGAAAAAATGTATATTAATTTTGAACATATTTCCCAGAACTTAATTGTTACTAAAATACGTTTTGAACAAAAATCTCGATACAAACTAACGTTAAACTAACCTCTTATCTTGAGTTCTAATCCACAATATCTGCAGTAAATATCAACATACGTTACGTGTTTAATTAATAACAAGAACGTCTTATTTGAATGCAGAACTCAACTCAATTTAGAGTAAATAGATAATTGCTTCATACTTTGTAATAAATTACAAGCGTTGTGTCATCGCGCTTCTCTCTTTTTTCTATGCAATCTGACAGTGACCGCGGTTTAGGTGTTGTCAGTGTCTTAAGAGATTTCGTATATGAATAGATAGACCTTATATAAAATACCTTTTAAGACCTGCAACAACAAAACAAGTCTTGATACTAACCAAGGTCTTATGAAAATATCGTAAAATCCAGTCTTGCCTTGGGGCAGAAATCCCGAGGATGGTAATTTAGGAAAATATGAGAGATTTTATGCCAACCTCTCAGAATACAGAAAGAACGTCAAACATTATATTTTGACAACATTTTATATTTTTGGTACTAAACTAGCAAAGACAGAGATACAGAGTTGCATTTATTATTGCGGTTATGTTAAGAGAAAAGCTGTCATTTTTATACAGTCTAAACAAAAACAATATCATAAAGGATTATATTATTAAAAGCGGTAACTAGAGTACCTAACTATATTGCTGGGGTCGCGGGAAAGACCAAAAGGGATACCGAGGACCCTGGCAACACAGGCAACATAAGGAACATGGGTGGGTTTTAGTCAGTAAGAGTCTGACTCACCCTCCCGTTCCACCCAGAGCGGGAGAAGTTATTTGATAATTTCCCATCCAAAAAAAAAAACGGCAATTGCGAAAATTTTTAAATTTTCATTATAGGTGGTTTTCGAGGGTGTTAAAGCTGATAGTGCCGTTATTTAATAATTTCCACCAAACTTTGCGTAAACCTATTTCAAAAAACGACGTACCTATTTGTCCTAATAGAAACAAATTAAAAAAATAACCCCTGAAGTTAATTTACTTTAGACAGATTTCGCATAAATCCAACACGCCAAGTAATCAGATAATTAGTAAGGAAACTGCTTATTCTAAGAAAAATAAGCTCCGAAGATACACTTCGTTGCAAAAGTATCTTCTATAACTTTTCTCCGAAAAAAATCAAACGGCTAGGATGAATATTTAAGCAAAAAATCGGGAGGGACGTTTTTTAATATTTGGTAATTAGCGAGAAAATTTTTCATCCAACTTTCCGGTCCGTCGAAAAGTATTAATCAAAATGCCGAACGATCTTAAACGTAGTAAATCAACATAAGCGAAAAATCTATAATGAGAAGCAACGGAGGCAAAATTATCGGGACCTCGCCACGCGGCCCGAATATCTGAACCTTAATTATACCTTTTTTTAACACCGATTCATTAAATCACCTTCAGAAGTTGACACGTGAGCCAGAAACGTTGTTTTTACCGCTTTTTTTTTGCCTCGCTGTTTGTTTGAATCTGCGTTTAGCTAACAATGGACATTTTAAAAAGGCATTTCAATGAATGTAATGTACCGTAAATTGTTATTTCGAATTTAGATCACAACTCCACAAATCGTCGCTTAAGTTCTAACACCGCGGAAGTCATTTTTTTGACAAAATACGTATTGTATGTCATTCGATAGAGAATCGCAAGGCGCATCGTTTGACGAATTTTAAAATTGGATGTGTCTACATGAATTAAACATATTTTAATTTCTATATTGAATAAACCTAAATATGAACAGTTGTTTGAGGCTAAATAAAACGGATTTTTTGCTCTCCTGAAAAGTTGCGTATTTTGACTTCCGCGGTGTTAGAACTTAAGCGACGAAATATACTAATACCTATAAATACCTTTATATTTTTTAATATAGAATTTTGGATCACATATGATAGGTAATCCACATTTTTAAGATTGAAATATTTCAAACGAAAAAAAAGCATTTATTTTAAACTGTTACCGGAAAAATACATTCCAATAACACAAAAATTAAGAAGTCCGTAAGACTTGAAAATGTTTGTGTAAATGTTTTTTTTTTGCATCCATTACGATTCCCAGAACAGTCATTCTCAGTATTATAACTACGGAATCGAAATAGTTAACTAGTCAGAAATGGCTTCGATCTGTAAAACACGTAGTTTTAATAAAAATACTTCAGTCTATTGACACAAAGCATTTCAAAAATTAAATATTTTATACAACTCTTTGATGAAAATATACAGTAGGTAATTATACATGACTTTACTTTCCAAGATAAACTACCTATGACGCCACAGAACATACACACACATTTCACGACATCCTGGTTTATTTAGTACCTAAAGACTACGATCAACGCCTACCTCCAATTAATACTCACCAAATAATTTAGCCCGTATTAATTAGACATCCTAGCCCAAATTACCTACTCGAGCATCGTTAAGTCACCGTTCTATGGCAAAATAGTTATCTACAGAAGGTCAGCTCTATACAGCGAGTTAAAACGCTCGCACACATAGACATGCTTCACGTACAGCGATTGTTAAGGCGCAGATATATTATATGATTCGTGACTTTTATTACGTCTTCAAATAATAGAATTATAGATAAGCAAAAAATGTATATTAAACTAGAACGCGTACACATAAATTCTATATAAGAATGATGAATATTTAAGTATTAGTATTATGAAATAAATTCAGGAGGTAATGTCTACCCTAAGCTTAAAAAAACGATATTACTTTCAAACTACTTAAGCTATTTTCTTTTTGTATGAACGGACTACTTTATTAGCTATAATTACATCTGTGATTTTTTCAAATATTGATATTTTCGTTACTAAAAATAAATATTCCCTTTGCAACCGAACGGCAGTGCGGCGTGAGCGCGACGCACATTTGTATGGCCAAGGTCAACGGCGTTTACCCGACCCTTAAGCTACGATTTCCTAGATGAGCGGTGGCTGCCACATAGTGTCCGCAATTTACGGGCCAATGACGTCACTGAAACGTTATTTATGAATAAGTTGGTGTATTATTCTAGAGACGGTATTAAGTCACCGTAAAGTCAAACGTCAAATGATCTGACCAAGATTATATCCGGATTCTTTTAGTGACATTGATGAATTTTATTTATGCAATGATATGAATATTTACTCTGTGAAGTATTATATTATTTTAATTATTGTAAATGTGAAGACTATGTGGGTCATTGTTTAATTTTGTTTTATTCTCAGTTAGTTTTTAACATGTTCTGGCAGTTTGAGTATTTTTTGCGGCCTAGCCAAATGTCCTTTATTTGGTATTGTTCGTTGAATCTTTGAGCTCCTTAAGTTCTGAGTTGAGCTGCACAACTACTGACAAATGCGTGAACTGACTGGACAGGTCCACTCAATCAGTGTGGTTCTTTCATCAAAATACCAATTCAGAAACCAATCTACATAGTCTTCACAACATGATCTGACCAAGAATATGTCTGGACTTTAAAAGAGACTGTGACCTCTGAGTTTGTTTCGGCCTTTCTTCTCAGATTACCGACCTCATCTAGTTTTACAAATATGATTGACATGTAAAGGTGTTTGTACAAACCTACTTACAGAAATAAAGTCATTTATCAAACCCCGCTGCTATCATCATGACAGGCGTCACTGCGGCCGTTGTGTAGCGGCCAACGCTCTTCTAGAAAACGCACTCGCGACTAGCAATTGCTTGAGATCACTCTGTACGTATACATACGCGTCTATTGTTGTGTATATCCATTTTCTCTCGTTGTATGGAGACAGCCTACTGTATTTAACCGTTTTGTGGTTCTGTATTTATGGCGATGGTGGCTTCTGACATCAGAGCTATGTTATAATGTTACCAGGGTGGGGTCAATGCTAGAGTAAATGTTTGTAGTCGCTGTCTAAGGGCATATTGAGGTTGCTAATGAACGGCAAGTGAGATGCTGTTGCAACGTACACACAGCTATGTACCCCTGGTAGCAAGCATCGATAATTAAATCGCTTTTTCATTAAGAAGAAACTGTGATGTTATACATAGTTCATTGCTCGTTAAAAGCTTTCGTTAGAAACGTGACTTATGTATAACAAGCCGTGTGCCCGATGGCTTGACTACCTATCTGTAAAATTTACAAATTTGCTTATACATTTTCATCCCCTAATTAATTCTGTGAATTTTCAAAACATAATCTTTAGTACTTATTTCAGAACCAGTGGTTAAGGCTGTAGGTTGTCTGTCAGTAATTAAATTTTATGAAGTAAATTTTTGAGACAAAAATGGACAGTTATTATTTTATGAACTAGATTTCACTGTTGAACGTTGAAATAAATCATTTTTAGAATTATATTTTAATGCGTTTTTTAATAATTAATTAATTCATAATAATTAATTACAATTTAGCTTTTAGGACTAATAAGCAATTTTAATCTAACTTAATGTTGGATAATTATGTTAAAACTTAGAATACTGTTTGTATTGCACTTTACATAAGTCCGTTCCATTTTCTTAGTTTGATATAAAAATAAAAACACTTTGTTCATGTGGTACATGTATGTCATTTTCACTATTATTTCTACCCTTTTTACACTACACTAACTCAAAGGGTTTTGTTCGTTTTAGCCTTCGTACTATATTTGTGTTGCCTAACAGCTAAATTGCCTCGACCTTCACAGCAAATTTTAGAATTATATCGTTGACGGGTTTCATTTTTAGGTCACGATAGAGATCGTCATTTCTTATATATCAGTACGCGTTAACAATACTCCTGAGCACCTTATTTTGGAATGTCTGTATCATTTTGATATTGGTCGAAATAAATCATGTCACCGTTATATGTTGAGGAGCTTGCCACGTCAATCAAAATTGTAGGCTATTGTTTGGCTCCCAGAAAAATGATTTCATCCGGTGGGGCATCCGATTCATGCATCTCTGGTAGGTGATCCCTCGCCTCAAGGTCATGACTGTAAGGTTGTGGTTTTCTTTTTCCTGCAATTTTTTCGTAGCTTCGCTAGCTATGATCCCAACCATAGCTAGCGAAGCTACGATAAATATGTTTCATTTATTCTTGCCTTAGCACCACGTACCTATCGCGGGAAAGTCCGAAATGGATACCGTGGCCTCTGGCAACACACAGGCAACGGAAGGAACACGGGTGGGTTTTATTCAGTAAGAGTGACACACCCATAGCGGGAGAAGTTCGCGGGAAGGTACTTATGGGTCACCAAGTCCCGTCAGTAGTCCTGGCAACACAGGCAACAGGAAGGAATACGGGTGGGTTTTAGTCAGTAAGAGTCTGACACACCCTCCCGCTCCGCCCAGAGCGGGAGAAGTTATTTGATGATTTCCCACCATCAAAAAAAAAAAAAGTGGGAGAAGTTATTTGATAAAATCCTACCCAAAAAAAAGTACCACGTACCAACTAAGGCTATTTCTCAAACTACAAGTGAAAGAGAGACGGGAACGTGTCTAATAAAATTCAAAGCACGAGCTAAGTAACGTTTATAGATCTCGGCCTTAAGTATATAAATTGCAATAGAGTAATAAATTATCCAATTTACCAGTGAACACGTCCCATCACAATGGGTTCAAAGTCCAGGTTTTACAAAAATCCAAAGACCGAGAGAGACTCAAAATAATCATCAAATTCAGTAGCAGCTGTTCAAACTACGTAGTTTTATACAAGTAACCATTTTTATCCAAATATAAAATGAATCGGCTACATCATAGTATTTTAAAGAGTCTGCACGGAGAACGCTTGCAGACCCTATTTTAAACAGCAATTTACGATATTACCCGCCACAAAGCGCGAGTTAAAATAGCCTTTCTCTAATAAAGGTGCTATTTTTGGCTGTGAAATAGCTGTCGTTAATTTCATAGAGAATTTAGTTTCATAACGCACACAGAGGGGCGGGATCAAAACAAATTATGAACAACTTATTAACTGTGCTATAGTTTTTGATGGCAGCCTGCGGGTAGATGGAACTTTGCAACGCGTTATCAAAGTTGCTTGCAATGTTTTAATTTCTGCGTTTTCAAGTTAATTAGGTTTCCTCTTTGATGCGTCTGTTTCAGTTGGAGTTTCTGCTTATAATTTGTTTGTGCTTATTATTTCTTGCGAGGTGTGCAAAGTTGTTGTTTCACTTGTTTATGCTTATTTTGGGTTTGTTCTGTCGATTTGATGAATTTAGTCTCAGAATCTGAAAAGATCAGCTATTGTATCTGTAAACTGAAATGTTGGTATAACATCCTCATCAAGCTGTTTCCTACAATATCGACACATCATTAAAAGCATAAGTAGCTCCAAAAAAAAACCCTATAATCCAACATGCATTAAAAATATAATCCGCTATCAAGGTGTGACTTTGAATTCACAATTTTTCATAGTAAAAAATACAGCGACGAGAAATCAGACACACGCAAACATGTCCTTATAGTATTCATACAAAAAGCCGACGAAAAATATTTTGCACCACATTCGCTGAACTTTTGTATTTGGTGTCACATTTTTACGACGAAATAATTTTTACGCGACCCGTTGTAACATTCATGGGAACATGTATTTTTTGTTTTTTAGACTGAATTTGAAAGTGCATAATATATTATGTTTTCACTTGCGGCTGACGTGTTTTTTTGGTGTATTGTTTTGAATTAATTAATAATTTTACCTGATAAAGGTACTACCTGAGTAAGGGTACGTTTGAGGGTATTACAGTAGGATTTAAATGAGGTACTTCTAAGTACCTCATTAAAGTCCAACCTGGACTTAAATGTAAATCATCATTAAGTATTATAAAGACTGTGCAGAATAAGCAAGTTTTCTTTCTTTCTTCTTCTATTTCTGTAAAAATAACAGAAATATGGTTCCATTAATTAATTTAAAAAACTGGCCAAGTGGGTGTCGGACCATCTACAATTAAGGGTTCCGTAGGTGGGATGAATTTATTCCAAGAACAAACGCAACATTGTTCCAACTATAAAATATGTAAGTTTATACGCACACTATTGAGAGATATACCATGTTATTTTAAGACCATAGACTTTTTATAGGTTTTCCTGTAATCTTTAGATTACAACTCTTCACTTCTTCTTTTTTTTCTTCTTGGTTCTATAGAACTATTCTTTTTTTCAAAATTTTCATCTATTTTCTTAAATAATTTTTAAAGTTTTAATTTTAAAATTTTATATATTTAATTTTCTCTTTTGCCTCCCAAAAGTGACCGTCATATTTAAAATTAATTTATTTACGTTACACGTCCGTGTTTGGGTCACAGAAATTCATATGTGTACCAATTGGCTGTGACAGACGGCCAGACAAACAGACAGACACACGAGTGATCATATAAAGGTCCCTGTTTTTTCCTTTTGAGTTACGGAACCCTAAAAACTTCGGTCTTAACTAATTGTATGTGAACAATGCTGTCAAAACATATAAAAACAAGCGACAACATAAAATTAGTAATGAATGCAATCTCTTTAATAAGAATAACTTTAACTCCCTAGTAATTGGACGTTTTTATTACATGCTTATGAAGAGATTAGATGTCCTCTTTTAAAGGATGCACTTAAATCATATTTTAGTGGCCCGACATGGTGAAATAGGTGATTATTAAGGAACCAGCGACCCGACCCTGCTTTGCATGGGTGCAAAACGACACGGGTCAATGTACATGTCAAAACATCGATATATCTGTGCTATATCTAAGTCAAATATTAATGTATTGCACTAAAAACCTTCTGGAATAAATTCTCTAAATGATTGAGACACCGCATCAAAATTCATTGTGATAATTAGAAGAATTAAGCAGTCACACAGACAGACACAAAAAGCGACTTCGTTCTCGTATGTGTAGATTTCATATACAGCATAAACTCCACACAATTATTCTGAAACCAGAAGTTCACTTCGCAACTCACCGTATACTGACGAAGAGGTCCATTCTAATCCAAAATAAAATTCATCACAGTATTCACAATAAGGTTGTCCATTTTTGGCACGAATGGAAGCAGAGGAACGTTCTACCGATCCGTCTATCAACGTCAACCCACTTGGTATATTTTAAACTAAACCGTGTCACGATAGCACTTGATTTTTGTTCTGTTATTTTTACACTGTGTCTTTTTATACACTGGTCGTATTTTAGATTTGTTTTGAACGAATTGAGTGCATTGTCACTCGAGGACTGGATGAAACGCACTGTGATTTTTGTGGTTTATTTATGTAGCGTAAGTGAGTGTTTGGGCATGTGACATACGTTCGGTCCACTCACGAGTGTTGTTATATAGAAAATATGGAAAATTGCTGGCGTTATTTTTAGGCTTTTATTTCCCGACTGCCCCAGAAGGAGGGTAATGTTTTTATATCACTTTTTCATGTCAGGAGGAATTAGGGAAATGTCGTGAGGAAACTCTGAAGGTGCTGACAAGACCCAATTGACCAAAACAAGCTTCTCTTAAGAAAAAAAAATGGCAAATCTGTACAGTTTGTGGTAGCGAAAAAAATATATGTTAATTTTGAACATATTTTCCAGAACTTGGTTGGTACCAAAACACGTTTTGAAAAAAATATCGATAGAAACTAACGTTAAACTAACCTTGAGTTTCAATCCAAAATATCTGTATTAAATATCAACATACGTGACGTATTTAATTAATAACAAGAACGTCTTATTTGAATGCAGAACTTGGTTGTTTTTTATTTTCGATTACTCAACTCAATTTTGAGTAAATAGATAATTGCTTCATATTTTGCAAAAAATTACAAGCGTTGTGTCATCGTGCTTCTCTTTCTTTTCTATGCAATCTGACAGTGTCCACGATTTAGGTATTGTCAGCGTCTTAAGTATGAATATCGATGGCTATAAGTGTAGATGAAGACCAAAGAAACGATGGATGGACTGCGTGGAATATGATATGGCTAGAAAGGGGGTGACTACCGAAATGACAACTAATAGATAAGTATGGAAGAAAGGGGCATGTTGCGCCGACCACAAATAAATTGGGATAAGGGCAGGAATGTGAATGATGATATCACTTTTCGATGTCCATGATTAAAATGTTGAAAGAGAAAAATTGGCGAAAAGAAGTAAGATAAAATTATAGAAAACAACATAGTTTTGAGACAGACTAAGCCAGTTGCAAAATAATTTTATATATTTTAACAGACTGTAATAACATATTTGGTGTCATTTTTGTTTCAATTTCAAACTGTGTGAATGTGATTAAATTCCGGCAAAATTAATGAAAAATTCATGATTAAGCTGTTTGTCAGCTTTAAGTGAGCTCTACTCATTGTTTGAAGTCGTCTGAAATGTGACGTATTTGATCTCAAAAGCGATTATGGCATCACAGCCACAATACGAGCTTCAGTGGAAGTCGATAAGTGGTCGAAATACTGAGAATCAGACTGTTGTCGAGTAACACAAAGCTCAGCCTTGAAGGGGTTTGACCTGCCATTATACGAGGTGATCCGTTGAGATGGGTCAGTGGGAACAAATTAATCTTTTAGTACCTTGGTACAACAAACTTTCCTAACTCAAAAGGCAGGAAAGGTTGTTACAAGGTACCATGTCAACGATTTTCGAGTTAAGAAAAACTGAATTCAAAGAATTAATAAATCTCATACTTGACTAGGGAATCAAATGATGGTTTGGTCGCGTGTCACATTCGAATTCTACAATCAGTTGTTAGTATCTTTAAACGTTACTAAACTTTTCCAGACAACGTGACTAATTTTTCAGTTTTCGGGATCATAAATTCTTAAATACTTAATTATGTTTTTTTAGGGTTCCATACCCAAAGGGTAAAACGGGACCCTATAACTAAGATTCCGCTGTCCGTCTGACTGTCTGTAAGGGGGCTCCCATACAACAGAAATGATTTTTTTGCCATTTATATAGATAATGGCTGTTTTTTTTTATTAGATATGACGCTACTTTTTCTAAAAAAGGTCCCAATAATTATCGTCGGTTAGCCGTTCAAAAGTGTTAAACAGAAACGTTCACTTTCACATACCTACTTAGTAAGAATAAAGAACCAAGAATCGACTTACAGATTCCCCATTTTCCCACAACTGATGAGAAACTGATACCCCGATGTTTTCTTTCATCATTTCAGTATGGAAATAAATCTCTTATGTCTAATATACATAATCGTTTGTTCTCATTTCCGTCCGTTTAATACGACTCAGACTAATAGATGTTATGCCTCTGATTGTGATATATGGAATATGCTAACCGTTTCTCAAAGATTCGGATTTCAGTCGTCTTCACTCGTTAGAGATTTTAAATAAAGCCATTTGTTAAACGATTAGCGCTGTTTTGTTTATACATATTTTGATTTGTTGTAGCACTGCTTTTTATTTCTTGTTTTGAATAAAATGAGATGTTTTTTTTAACTAAGTCAAATGTTGTTTTTGTAATTGATTTCATTAATATAGAAGAGTTATTCGCACTATATAAGTTGATATATTCAGGTTTTTTTACAGTTTTCGTTAAAACGAATAAATTCATATGAATACAAACACGTTAGATATATCTCGACCTGGGACGCATAAAGTCTAATTTGAAATTTCACAAGTTTAGAGGAGAGTCAATAAAAGTTCTTGATAAAATCGTGTCAAAACTATTGTTTATTTTCAATTAGGCCTTTTTTTTGGGTGGTACTCGTAAATCATCAAATAACTTCTCCCGCTCTGGGCAGAGCGGGAGGGTGTGTCAGACTCTTACAGACTAAAACCCACCCGTATTCCTTCCGTTGCCTGTGTTGCGAGGGCCTCGGTGACCCATTAGTACCTTCCCGCGACCCCGGCAGGCATCGGCCCTAGTGGATCCTTAAATTTGTGCTGACGACATCACTTTGAGGCTTGCGTGGAATACAACGCGCCGTCGACCCGGGCCTGGTCCTTACGGTGAGCTACCCATTGCTCACCGTCCGCAAGCCCGCGCCTACGGTGGCCGAAAATCCGCCCGGGATTCCCGACGCCCAGGGCGTCTCCTGCGGCGGCTAGGGGCGAGAGGGCGCGAAATTTGCCTTTTCCTCAACCGTCCCGCCTCCTCCTTCGCGAGCATTACTGCTTCGCAGAAGGAGCTGACGGCTGCCCATGCCCTCTCGCTCCGTACCATGGCCTGAACCAGGGCCGGACGTGAGAGATCTCTGCAGCCGATCGCCTTCACGGGGCGGTGCTCTGCCCAAGCCGGGCAGACCTCCACCGTATGCTCCACCGTGTCCTTACAAATTAAAAACATTATAATATTTTTGTCAACCTAATCCAAAATAAACAATAGTTTTGACACAATTTTATCAAGAACTTTTTTTGACTCTCCTCTTAACTTGTGAAATTCCAAATTAGACTTTATGCGTCTCAGGTCGAGATATATAAATAGTACGAAGTCAGGTATTTACAAACCTTACTTCGCACTATCGGCAACGTCACATATGTTGTTACATATTGTGGCTATGCTATCAAACATACAGGCTTACAGAGCCCTAAGATTAATGAGTACAATAGTCTACTAGATCTATAGTACGCTTCTAGATTACCGGTATGTTGAATATAAATCGTACTTGAATAAGAACGAGAACCGTAATAACCGCTTCCCTTTGTTGACTCCCAACTTATGCAGAATCATAAGCCACTGAAACCCTACTATTCATCCCCAGTCCCAAATCCGCAAAAGAAATATTTATTTACCAATAATACTGCCATCCATCTATCGAAAAACTATAAAAAAGATATATTTTCTCCGAGCAATATCTTACAATACCTAGTAATTTCATTTTCAATATTGTATATATGAGATTATTTCCCGGCCCACCGAAGAATATTATATAATAGAATACTCTTTATTATTTACACCATAAAAATTACAGATACAAATGAAATTTTACAAGGGGTGACACAATGGGCGGTCTTATCGCTAAAAGCGATCTTTTACAGACAACCTTTGGATGGATTAAAGGGGGAGGAGAGACAATACTGCAGGTGGTCAGTGGTGTACCAGTTACATATACAATAAATACATATATACATGAAGCACATACTATACATAACATATATTATACATATATATATATATATATATATATATATATAAAGGGAAGGGTGCTTGCTTTGAAGCCTTTTATTAACTACACATACTAGTGATAACGGTGCCTTTTATATAGTACGTCAGCCACAACATCCCATCAGCGCATGTCCATTATTTTTATTCGAAAGCCCCACGGGAGCACAAAACCATTTTTCGATAAATTGAATTCCCTTGTCTCTCGAAAATTCATTCATCGTGTGGTCACTCTATTTGCTGGCATGGTTGATGGTGGTATGCTCTGTAACTAAGGCTATTTCGTGCAGCAGTTTGTGATCGCTGTTTTGTTCAACATCGTGTGAAAATTGTTTTTTAGTGCATTTATTTTATTTTGTAGTTCCTATATGAAAATAGGAATAGCGTGTCATTGTCTAATAGAGTTGTTTCTGGATTAAAATGGGGCTACGTGTCAAATATTTACATCAGTGATTCTGAAATTGTACATTCTTTCGTCAATCACTTTTGTGAAATTCACTTAGACAAAGCCAGTTATCTCATACGTTACTTACTGAATGGCGTCAAGGCAACACCAGAGAAGTAGGCACACCACTTTACACGCCAATGACTTCAATCAACTACACACGAATCGAATGTGACACGTCTGACGCTCGACCCAAGTTTGCACGTTATCGCTCGGACGCATGCGAAGTCTTCAGATCTTCTTACGAATACGCAGTGGGCTAGGGTCAAATGCGTCTACGTGACGGAAGAGCCCTGGGGCTCCTTAGCCAAGCTTTAAATCGATCTCGTGAAACGCATTGGAGCGAACAGTGACGTTCGCGGACGATCGCGCCCAGTCCGTAGCGTGCGAATTCCGTTGTACTGTAATAATATCTTCCGCGCCAATGCATGTAGATCCGGTCCCGATAAGTGTAGTGTGTAGATATTGTGTGGGGATAAAAATATATATAGCTGTATTTTATAAATGTCACCTGTGCTTATCTACGTGTGTAATCAATATACTATTAATAACCGATCCTTGATCCGATTCATTAAACAATTAATTAGGCATATTCATATGTGTCTAATTACTTTAACATCACTTTGACAGCCAATCACGTAGTCACCACGTGATGCCGCTCATTCCACAAGACGCCGATTACGTACGGAAAACGTGATCAACTTTCATATAGTTTAGATACCTAATACATAAGAAAAATAAAAAAAATATGCATGTAGCACTTACAGTTATTTTTTTTTTAAATCTTACAATACCATAAAAAATGCCAGGGAATGCGCGCTAAAAACCGGCCGGCTGTCAAAGTGTTAAGCTTCCAGGCTTGCGTACCAGCGTAGTCAGAAGAGCACAAATCCTGAAAAAGGCCGAATCGTCAATGATTTTTGACGAATCGTATTAAATCATTGTTACTGTGGATCCCATTCTCTAATCAGGAATAGCCATGACAGATTTCTGTGTCAATATACCCTGTAATAAAGAAATCTTACTTTTTCATAAATTAATTTTCTTAGTTTAGTCCCGTTTTGTTCTTATCGAAAACTTTGTGGTACTATAGAGCTTATTTAAATCGCCTTTGAGCAGTGCTGGCCCATTGGTAACGGCAGTGACTTACGAGTTGTAGATCGTAGGTTCGAACCCAAACAGGCGCTTTACTTTGTGCAAATTATTTCATCACCACTGTTCTCAAAATGTTGAAGGAAAACATCGTGAGGAAACCGGCATGTCTTAGAACCAAAAATTTGAAGACATGTGACATCTACCAACCAGCACTGGCTCCGCGTGGTGGATTACGGCCCACTCCCTCTCATAGAGAGGAGGCCTGAGTCCCAGCAATGGAACATTATAGGCTGATTATGTAAATAGCTTTTTGACTCTGAATATTGTATTACAAATAAATCGCCGCATTTGAATTTTGATGATAAATGTGAAATCGTGTTTTATACTCAAAATAAATGAATTACCTGAAAAAAAATATACCTAATGTATTCCATAGCAAAATTATTGCCATTTACCTAAATTCTTCGGAAAAAGGAGAAACATTTAGGAGTATTTAGAATCCATGTAAATCAGGCTTGCATAGGTTTAGTTTTGACTTATCAACTGCCCATTGAAGGATACATAACTACATTTATTTCTAAAAAAAGAACAGAAAGTGTAACTCAAATAAAATCTCTAGGCGCCTAGCTGTCTCTATTTGACTTTCGTTTCATTTTCAACAGAAATAGCTATCCACGTGTCCTAAAGAGTCCTGAAAACTTTATAAGTACTTGCACATACTGAAATTGGATAACTTAACACAAGTAGGCGAAACCCCTTCAAAGAAATCAAATAAAAGGATGGTTAAAATGTTGAAGATCATCAAAGGAACATTCAAGAACGAGAAAAGATGAGTTACTAGGAACCCACTTATTTTGTTTCGGGGCTCATCGATTCGTTGGCATTCTTGTGTCAAGAATCATCGTAGCTTGCATTTTGTATGACGATATTAAATTTCAAGAATCCTTACCCCTTGTTTCTGAGAGTTGAAGGCCAATCTTACATAAAGCAACTCCATTTGCAATTCTGTTCTTTAATTTCTTCAAGTGTCATGAGTCTCTCGAGAGCACTGAATAATATTTGTTTGACAAAAAGTCTTGGTATAAACTTTATTCTTGAGTGTAAATACAATGTTTCTAGTTTTTGAGGAATATTTTTATGAGAAAATCGTTTTTTTGTGAGTTTATTATTTTGTCTCCTTTACATGAATTTTGTAATGAGTTCTTTTGTTTCTTCTGCAAAACGTACGAGTTTTTTTCAGAATTTCTAAACAAAAGCTTGTAATATTAAATTTTTCATATTCTTTGCCATTGCAACGTGCAATTTACTAAGATTTAAAGTGCAGATTTTTGTAGCTCATGCGAAACCCAATGAAACGTAATATTAGGTATAATATACTTATTTCGTTTCATTGAGTTTACGTAATATGTACAAATGTATGATATAATATGAAGATTAATGGTTATTGATAACTAAATTATTTTATCAAAATCAAATGAAAAGTCATTTATTCAAACTAGGCTGAGAATAATATAGCACTTTTCGAACGTCAAAACTACATAAGACCCAAAAACGCCCACCCTTCACCACTTCCTAGTGCTCTAGCTGGGAAGAAGTGGCGCAACAAACTCCCCAGCAGCACACCTATCTGTTTAGTTATATAAACTTGAAATACAAATCGTAAATTGAGTTATACAAATCGTATGCAAAGACACTACGAAACACAAAACATTACATTTAATTACTTGCCATATATGTTAGCTAGCACACGCCAATATACCAAAAAAACAATGAAAACTGTACTCAAGCAGAAATAAAAATTACAAAAAAACTTAAACAGAACTTAATACCTAAATAAAATCTTCCAGGCATAAAGGGCGTGTCCGCTTACATAAGGCTATAGCTGTCACTCGAATTGAGAAATGATTAACTAGCACCATCGAAGTAATATAAATAAACAGTTAATTACTAATAACAATAATAAAACCAGGGTCAGCAAGACGACCAGTCCACCACAAGCAGCACTCGTTCACGAGACTATATTATACATACATACTTAAACTCACGCCTTCTTCCCATGGAGGTAGGCAAAAACTATAGAAGGCCACCTGATATGATCCCTACATATTCCTTTTGCTTCGTTTACGTTCATACATCTGGTCATAAACGCACGCCGGTTGCGAGTACTACGCACCTGACCTTTCTGATGAACATCACCAATTAGGTCACTATATGTAATCCTAGGGCGTCCCCTCCCAGCGTTTCCAGCCTTGCTCATATATTTTGTTAGTGGCCTTTCATTCATCCTCTTAACATGACCAAATGAGAGATGAGACATGATCATTTTTCAGCCTATCATTTTTAGTCACACCACACATATTTCGCAAGGACGCATTTCCACAGCATTTATTCTACTTTTATGCTTCTTTTGCCACACCCAACATTCACTTCTATACATAAGCGTAGGTATAGAAGTGCCCGCACACCAATATGATAATCCAGTTGAGCTTTTTTGGACTTCGACTGGTTGGTCACAATCGCATGTCATAGTACCATTCACTTTATTTCCCGCATTTACTCTCCTTTCCAACATCCACGCGGGTGAAGCCGCGGGCAAAAGCTAGTCCCTTCCAATTGAATCCCCAAATATACAACCTCACTTACTTGCTCCACACTCCTATGATTTATTTTCACATTACAAACCGACCACACAATATCAATTAAGTATATTCCCAAAAAAATAAAAATCCAAATATGAGCGACGAAACGACTCAATGAACTTTATGCCTCCTTTGAAAGGACGAAATTTTTATATCAACAGACAAAATAATAATATTAAATCAAACTTCGGAGGCCGGACAAGCTCAAAGGCCGAACGCCGGAAATAATAAACTCATAACATCCCTTTGAGATGCCAAAGTATCCTATTTACGAGTTACAACATTATAACACACGTAATGGTAGTCACGACGAGATAACGTAAAAAATCTTGTTAACAAACACTCAACGGTATCTGATTTCACGAAAATAAAAATAGCTTATTCGATTTTGAGCCGTATGTCTCAAGTGGTAAGAGTGTTATTGGATTCATCGTATGTTGTACCCTATAACCTGTGAAAATTCTGAAGGTAATGTAATGACTGAATAAATATAAACAAGATTATTGTGATTGAATGTATTATACCTACATAAGATCAAAAAAAAATATGATATTTTGCAGGTGTATTTACACAGTTATAACTAAGTTGTAATTCATAGTAGACGATGTTTTTTGGGCTAATGAAACCCTGAATTTGCGCTCCCAATAAAAAAGAAAAGAAAACTTATCATTAAATCCTTTGGTAATTACTAAACTCCATTATGAGAATCAATTAATAATGGATTATTATGCAATCATTTGAATAAGTTATTCAATTAATCAATAAACCATCTTAGCCTATTGCAATTCTACTAATTCACGAGCACGTAAGATTAATTTAGATACTAATTGCAACGTTGGAACGAAGTTCCTTATCGCACGTTATAGTTCTGCACACTACGCGACTGAGAAGCTAGACCGAAAAAAGTGTAACATTTTGACCATCACGACACTTTATTAAATGTTTTCTTATTTAACTACTTTCAAACGTTGTTAATTTATTTAATTGTGCATATTATTCAAGACATAACTAGATGCTGCCCACAGCTTCGCCCAAGTGGCTTTTTCTAAAACAAAAGTAGCTTAAGTTACTCTTTATAATATCTTCTATCAGCCAGTGAAAATCCCACTAAAATCAGTTCAGCCGTTTCGGAGATTATCCGGAACAGATAGACAGGCAAACATTTTAAAAATAGTTTTTCGTTATAAGTACCGTATAATATTTTCATATGCATTTAGTACAAAGTTATTATTTTGTCATTACAAACAGACACATTTGATTTATTTGTATTAATGTTTATCTTATTTTTTATAGATGTACAGCGAAAAGAACTTAGTTGCAACGACACCTCTTGACTTTTTATTAACTGCTAAATGTTATTTTAACAATAAATTCATGTTTATCAAGTTTCTCATCTACCATGTTTAGTTTTCATGCATGACCCAATTTGCCGCCGACCCGAACCTAGACCAAAGTAACCAAGTTTAAATGTTCTCCAGAAATTTTGGCACAAACCTCGCTTCTATTCCACCTCTCACCGATTGATCTACGATGACTCAAACAGCCATTCCCATATATCTTAATATGAAAGACCTTGATTCACGGATATTGAAACCAAAGTCGTAAATTCCAATTTTCTGATATGGTAGTGAATTGAGATTTACATTCCATAACCTGATTCTGGATTTTTAGTGTAAGGTATTGAAATTGAATTTATAGGAATAAACAAAGAAGCTAAGCGGAAAGAGGTAATAAAATATTGTATTGGGTTCTAGCAATGTAAATTCACAAACAAATATACTGCAAAAACACCTGCTTCTAAATATGCACAATATATAAAAAAAAAATAAAGATACAGATTGAAATTATCTACCAGATAAATTAAATTAAGTTCTGAAACAGTCCATTAGTATTCTACCGAAAAGGAATTTAAGTCGAGTATATTAACTGGAAAACCGGAATGAAGAAACCGGCACGTTCTAGAACCAAAAAAATTCAAAGACATGTGACATCTACCAACCCGCACTGGGCCCGCTTGGATTATGGCCCACTCCCTCTCACAGAGAGGAGGCCTGTGTCCCGGCAGTGGGAACATTATTGGCTGATTATGCTATATTGACTGGTATTCAACTCCTTAAAACTAATAAAGCCAAGGCAAATGGACTACCTAGATAAAATAACTAACAAATTAATTTCGCTAATACCTAAACCATAGTCTTATTTGTGTGGAACATCTTAAATGGTTTCTTGGTAAATTAATCCTATGTACTAATTGGAACCAGGCCAGGAACGTGTCACTAACGATGGGCTAAACCGTCTAATTTATTGCTGCTAGTCAAGGCCTTATCACATCACTAATTATTTAGTGCATCCTTTCTTGCTTCTAGTGAATGAATACTAGTTAAAACTCCTTTTAAGATTTAATAAATATAATTTATTTTAATAAACATAGATTTTGCTTAAGGTTCTACGATATAAAAATCAAAAGCAAATGAGCTTTATGGACTAGATTAGGAAACACCGACGTCATCTAGTTTTAAATTATTATTATCTATTTTGACAAGATTTAAATTAAATTATTAATATAATTCAGCATTACCAATTACCAAGTCTTTTCTTGACTGCCTCGTCGGTCTAGTGGTCGCAAGTGCTACTGTTGAGCAGGATGTCTTTTATATGGAATCTCTCAGTAGTAGCCCGGAATCTGGATTTATGCCCGGTTGATGGCAATGAGCTCGCCCCTTATTACTGTTAAATATAACTGGCGAAATGTGGGTGTATTACTCGTATCTTTAGGTACACCTCTGCCCAACCCTTCGGGGAAATAAGGCGTAATGTTCTGTTTTTCTAGAATATCTAGTATTTGGATCTAAAGCAACTGATACAAATTATCACGAGAATCTATATAGCCAGATTATAAAATATCGAAAAATTGTGAACTGCAACAAACCATTTACATTTCCACGCATTATTTTTCGATAGTTTATAATCTATCCATGGCAAGTGTACTAAAACTTGCACGCGACGAACGCACCTTGCGCTAATACTAAATACCCAAGTAACTGCGACCAATTTGGAAGAAGTGCTCGCTCGGCTCGCACGCGGTTGACGATAAGTGCAGGTTCGTTTACAATTTGACGATTTGACATTGACAGATGTTAACCTACCGAAAAAACATGCATTATTTTGTAACAGGTCACAATTTTTCAATAGTTTATAATGTCGCTAGATAGATTATAAACTAATGGTGCTCACAATCTTACGGATACATATAAAAAACGTTAACGACCAACCATCGATTCAACGCTCCACCCAGCCAAATATTTCAGCGATGTCTTGACATAAGTATGTAAAGTCGGTATTATTGAAATTCACATTCTATCACATGAAATATATCTCGTGCTCCATACTCGTTATTACCTAGAAGAGGTCGCCTTGTCTGAAATTGTTATAAATGATTTCATTTGCTCTACATTCAGAAATATTACCCTTTATTCTGGTTAATAAAAATTTATTATCACTGACATCACTATATGTATTGTCTTTTGGAACTTTGCATGGATTTTATTGGTTTAGAGATTGGAGAAAATTGGGTTAGGTGAAAAATGTTCTCTGAGGAATTTCATTTGTGCATCTTTTGGGGTATTTTCTACTATTCTATATCTAACATGTTCTATTACTATGAAATTAAGTTTATTTACGTAATATTTCGTTGCCTGGCCTATCACTTCATGGGTGTCTTATAAAAGTATACTAATATATCAATTTCATGCTCCATGCTCCACACGAACAGCAATCTTATTAGGTATAGTTGTAATGATCTATAAAACAGTGTTTAGCACTTAAATGCTCCCACGATAATATTATTAAGTCCTAAGCACTCAACTTCAGCTTCGCTTGTTCCGTTCCGGTTATTCATGCCAAATATGATAGATGGCGCGAGCTATCGTCTCCGCTGCGCCATTCTCGAAGCATCACATACATTAGTGACTTTATTACCAACATTTCAGCTTCCTCATGAAACGATGTTAGGTTTTGGTAATAGCAAAGTAAACTCATTGGTCTGGCTGCTCATCTTTATGGCTTTGCACAATTCCTTGAATATTCAACATGAGCTTCTGTTTGAGGAGTGATGATTGAAATGTGTTACACCCGGAGAAAAGAAAACAGCAAAGATTTAGAATAAACTCCAAACTTAACTTTTTTTTTTTTTTTTTGAGGGTGGGAAATCATCAAATAACTTCTCCCGCTCTGGGCGGAGCGGGAGGGTGTGTCAGACTCTTACTGACTAAAACCCGTATTCCTTCTTGTTGCCTGTGTTGCGGGGGCCTCGGTGACCCATAAGTACCTTCCCGCGACCCCGGCAGGCATCGGCCCTAGTGGACCCCTACTATGTGCTGACGACATCTCTTTGAGGCGCGCGTGGAATACAACGCGCCGTCGACCCGGGCCTGGTCCTTACCGGACGGTGAGCTACCCATTGCTCACCGTCCGCAAGCCCGCGCCTACGGTGGCCGGAAATCCGCTCGGGATTCCCGACGCCCTGGGCGTCTCCTGCGGCGGCTAGGGGCGAGAGGGCGCGAAACTTGCCTTTCCAAACTTAACTTGAAAGAACATTATTTTAAATAATTTTCTCTTAGTTCGGACATGTCAGGGTAACTTACTTCAAGATTAAGAATTAAATTAAAACACTAACCCTACTTACAAACTTCAGAACATTAATCAAATAAAAAAAGTGTATTAAATTTCAATGTAATTTTACAAATCCTACTAATATTATAAATGCGAAAGTTTGTAAGAATGGATGGATGGATATTTGTTACTCTTTCACGCAAAAAGTACTGAACGGATTTGGATGAAATTTGGCACACAGATAGGTTATAACCAGGAATAGCACATAGGATACTTTTTATCCCTATATACCCACGAGGTCAAAACTTATGCGGGTGAAACCGCGGGGCGCATCTAGTTCATATTAAAAGCGAAATATGGGTGTACCTATAGTTCACTCACATTTCGCTTTTACCGCTAGAGATGTACCTCTGCCCAACCCTTCGGGGAAACACGGCGTGATGTTATGTATCCTAACTAATATTATAAATGTGAATGTGAGTTTGTTTGTTACACTTTCACGCTAAAACGGCCAAACGGATTTGGATGAAATTTGGCACATGTGTAGACCATGACCTGGATATAGAATACTTTATTTTCCGAACCTTATGCGCGTGAAACTGCGGAGCGCAGCTAGTATGTTATAAAAAGACAAATGCTTCTTGACGAGTTTATTTCTTGTAGCGCATAGAACCTTGATGAAAACTTCAAAGACACTTAAGTAGGAGAAAATATAGTACAAAAAAATTTCATCGTACACATGTCAAGATAATATCTTTTTATTCATTGATCTGTCCAGAATGTCCTTTATGGTTCTTTTTTCGGTATTTATCATAGATATCTGTTGGCTCGCTCCCAGAACACGATTCGATTACAGCGTCAGAACTTATTGGCGGGCCAACATATTGGCTTAAATTTTAGGAATTTAACGATTGGACACACATGTTATGAAATCGTTCAAGTTTATAAGTTTGAAGTATAATCGGTGTGAAAGCAAAAGTTCATGTTTAATGAAATCCAAGACGTGATGTTTGTTTATAATGCAAACAAGAAGGAAGGTATGACAAAAATTAAAACAAGAGATTTGCTATCAGGTGTACGCCATCAATGGCAATACATGCAGATCTACCTGTTATTTTATGACCTTGCATATATTATTTGATGTATACTCATGTTTCACAATAAAATATATTATTTTCTATTCTATTCTATCAAGCTGCTCGAAATAAAAATTACACTAAGGTACGGTTTCATACGTAGATATTATCCACGTAAATCGGACTTGCTCTAAATGCCTTTCTTATTTTCGAAATAAAATAAAATTAGAGTCGTATTGGAAATCATTTACCTCTGATCTTTATGTATGGAGAGCTTTACGTCATCAATATTACGTCAGTTAATATTTATGAGGTAAAATCACAAAACTCCGTTTATTATTCTTTAGTAAATATTTTATGAGATCAGTAACGAGTTTACCTCGTAAAGATATCAGCATTATAATATTAAATTAATCAATCTTTCAGAAAGAAAAGCATTATCGATCACTTTGCCGACCGCAAATGACAGGGTAAGAGCAAAAAAATGAGCATTAAATTAGTCAGAAAGAAAAAGACCCGACTGTGGCTACATCAAATAAATTGGGACTAGTGAACCAAGCTGATCGACATAAAATTAGTCAAAAAGAATAATACTGAATAGTTAATTATGCAGACTCCAAATAAACTCGCCCTTTATGCTTGGAGGCTCTTATTTAGGTTACGTTCTGTTTACGTTTTTATGTGGTAATTTTTATTTCTGCTTGAGTACAGTTTTCATTGTTTTGTTGGTATATTGGTGTGTGCTAGCTTAAATATCGCAAGTAATTTAATTTAATGTTTTTTGTTTCGTAGTGTTCATTACTTTGCATACGATTTGTATAGAATCATGTTTATCTAACTAAACAGACAGGTGTGCTGCTGGGGAGTTTGTTGCGCCACTTCTTCTTCCCAGCTAAAGCACTAGAAAGTGGTGAAGGGCGGGCGTTTTCGGGAGACTGTCTTGTCCAATTTTGACTTCGAAAAGCGCTGATTCTCAGCCTAGTTTGAATAAATGGCTTTTGATTTTAATTTTGAATAAGGGTAAAGGGTATGGTGAAAGTCAATCATAATGAATAAGACATAATACCTACTGTGTCAATCCAAAATAAATTGGAATAAGATCAGAAGGATGATAAATATGCAATTAATTTAACAACCTTTCTTAAACAAAACAAACACGTAGTTTAAGATTACTCCCTCAAATAGCTGAAGCATATCAAATGTATAAAGAGAAACCCGAACACCTCGAAACAGAGTACTACCAATGTTAAAGCTTACATACATAATCCTACGTGTGCTCAATCCATTGCCAAGTGATTCAAGATTAATACCACATTGTAACTACTCTGCGAAAACGCTCCCGCTGAACCACTGTAAGTAGTTACACTGTGTCAATGCTATCACGTTGGTCTACTTCGACACAAATAGGATAATTATATTATACAATTATATCTTTTCTGTAGAGATGTTCTATCATTTCTATCTCACAACTAACGTCTTATATTTTGTGTGGATCTAATGATTACTTACCATCTAATGGTTTGTTGAATTCGTGTATATAGATGATGTTATTCTTCTTCGTTGTTGTAACGTAATTGGTTTCTTTCTTTCCTTCGTGTTGGTTTTTATAAGATACGTATATTTTTTTATAAAGAAATGCACGACACAGAAGTTGTATCAAATAGAAAATATATTTATAAAAATAACTAAAGAAATTTTGTTACGGGCATAATTAATGCATGCACACCTAATTTAAAGTTCACCCGGTTCAGCCTGAAAAAGTAAGGTAAAGATTAATTTTATTGATTGAAATGGGTCCATGCCCTTTAACCGCCATTATGTTTAGTTTGTAGGTAAACCAGACTCAGGTAACTGGGTTGTGGAGGTTAGATAGGTAGTCACTCCATGTAAAATACTGGTATTCAGCTGCATCCGGGAAGACTGTAAGCTGACCCAAACATAGTTAGGAAAAGGCTAGGCAGGTGATGATAGATAACACAGGTTCAACGTTTTTGTTTAATTTTCAAACAGATTTCAACGCAAAATCGACTTAAAATGAAAATAGGTTCCAAAACTAAACCAAAATCATATATATATATACTAGCTACTGGTCCATTTGTAGGTTATTGGTATAAGTTCAGTCCATATGCTTTTATAGCTCGAGCGTTGCCAACACTCGCGAATATCGCACGGATTTAAGCTAGAAAGGAAATCAGTTTCTGTGATATGCTACATAATACTTTATGTATAGTTGTGGAAGAATGTTCTCGAAGTATATTCTGTGAATGATATGTGGTATAATGCTGTTCTTATGTTCAAGTTTATGGTCTAGTACATGTATGGTTTAGTGCACGTAGTATAATAGATAAATAAATAATTTATTTAATAAAAACATTTACAAAATGTGTAAATATTCTTATTGTAAAGAATATTTACTACTGTTGGCTAAATGTACACTTTTTGTAAACGTATGGTCTATCATCTCCATGGGTTTCATATCTTTTAACTGCTTTTAGAACGTCATTAGAATTAAGGGCATTAGTATCATTGTCATGGCATGAATCTTCTTTGTTAACTGTATCATTTTTCATTTTGATGACAATAGACTCATCATTATTCTGTTGCCCTTATCCCATTTGGGGTCAGTGCAACATTTCCCTTTATTCTTGACTTCTCTATTAGTTGTCATCGACATTGTTTCGTGACACTAGACTATCAGAAGGAATAACATATTTTGAGATAAATTGTATTGGGTGTTTTAGTTGAATGCGACCTTGATTTATTGTGCTTATGGTAGATTCAGTAACAGACTATTCGTGCCATTTTCTAAAAAAAAAACATGCTGAACATAATTTGTGACATCTGGGATGATCGCATTTTACTTACAAAGTATTAAGTCACTAACCACGAACAATTTTTCTCTGAAAAACTTCCAAACTATCTATCGGCTTAACACCATAAAGAAAAGCTATTTCAGGTAAGCTTTCAGTTTTTCAGTTTCTAGGATAAGAAGGATTGATAAAGGTAGCTTCGAATATATTGATCTCCTCAGGATAACCGCGAGATCTTCAAATCCGGGCACACTTACACCTGGTTTCTGAATTGAGAATTTAAAGTTAAGGCATAACGATAGTACGCAATATACAAAATTCCTTTGCAAAAAATAAAAATGAATTTCGCAGGATACATTGCAGGAATCGCCGTTAATAATAATACGAGAGCCCATGACCAAAGTTTTTCCCTTATCGCGTTGCGACTAAATACGAATAAAATCAACAGATTTACTCACCATTCACGATTCAGATTTACCCATTTTTTTTTTAGCCTACTTGTCACAGTCACGGCGTGCAGTTGCCGACTATATGTATATGTTCTGTCTCTCTGTGTAAGTCTGTTTAGTTTTATTATTTATAAGAATTACCCATATCTTTTAGGTGCACGTATTTCTGTGACAAATAAATATATTTTTCTTTCTTTTTCTTATCTTTAGATTTGGTTATTCTGAATCCAAAAATCCTAATTTCGAAAACTTTCCGCGTCACGTCTGACCCGAAAGCGTTTTCAAATATGTCAAAAAAATTACCGAGCTGTTTTAAAGCAATCTGATTTACAGAATGTAATTGAACGACAGATTTTAGATACCGAAAAAAAATGTTAGGCATAAGTAGCATCGCACGTACCCAGGACACAGGACACAATTAGACAAAAAAATGGCAAAAATAAAACCCGTAGCAAACAATCTGAAAATAGTGTTTTCAAGTGTTCATTACTACTACTACTATCTACACATTGTGAAACACTACGTTGTCAAAGGTACGTGAACTAAGAGACCTAGAGGTTCTGGGCGATGATGAACTAAGCTTAATGCCATACATCAACGACGTTGTTAAGGCGCTGACAAGACCCAATTGACCAAAATAGGCTTCTCTTAAGAAAAAAAAATTCCAAATCTGTATAGTTTGTGGTAGCGGAAAAAATATATGTTAATTTTGAACATATTTTCCAGAACTTGGTTGTTAACAAAACACGTTTTGAAAAAAATCTCAATACAAACTAATCTCTTACCTTGAGTTCTAGTCCAAAATATCTGTATTAAATATACACATACGTTACGTCTTTAATTAATAACAAGCGCGTCTTATTTGAATGCAGAACTTGGTTGTTTTTATTTTTGATTACTCAACTCAATTTTGAGTAAATCGCACAAGCATTGTGTCATCGCGCTTCTCTTTCTTTACTATGAAATCTGACAGTGACCACGGTTTAGGTGTTTTCAGCATCTTAAGAAGTCGGCGCAGGTGCTGGGTTTTGTAAAACGGAACAATTAACGGGCTTCCAATTACCAGATACCCAGAATAGTTTTGATCAACACCCTGGTGCAGTCGGTTGGAATACGCTAGCGTTGTCTGGAATCCGTTCTATGCAGTTCATTCGCAGAGTTGAGAGGATAAAAAGAGCATTCACTAAATAAGTCCATGTCTTGTCATGTCCAAACCTTCATGTCTAGGAATATTAGCCACCGCTGTCTGTATGAGCAGCGCCTACATTTCTTCAAAATAAAGACGCGAGATGATCTAATTTTCATTTACAAAGTTGCAAACGGATTTAAAAAGGTAGCGATCTAGTCGAACGTTTCCAATATTCAGTCCCTTCAAAACCTCCCAGATATCCTTCCACCAGATTGTTTCATATCCCTTTCTGCAACAAACTCAACTTTGGTCTCAATGCTCCCTTGCTCCGAATGTGCAGAAATTACAAAAGTCTTTGTAAATCACCAGAAACCGATTTACACAGTGTCTTGCTCATAGAGGCACTAGGAACAGGGTGTAAAGTTCATTAATCCTCCATAGAAAAGGGAGGATCCTCCGACCAGATGGGTATCATGTCTGGTGGGCAACTGCCCGACGGTTGTTGATGTCGGGATGTTGTATATATGCTACAATTTTGATTTCGGACTTGTTGTAATGGCAAACATGTCATTTGGTTTAAATAGGTTTTTATTTTTATTATTGTATTAATATTTTACATAGATTCTTGTGTACCTTGTGAATGTGAGAACGTTGTAGGCTTAATAGACTAGCTATTTTGTAGACTTTTTTTTTTGTTAAGTACCTGGTACTTCTCGACAGGCCTACACTGTCCTCCCATACCTATTAACACTGTAATTTGAAAACATTGTAAAAGCCAATTATTTTTGAAAGAGTAACCGTGGAGTTTCTTGCCGGCTCTTCTCCATAGGAAACGACCAATTGGAACCGTGCACCTAGCTTCTGACGTTTCATAAGTGCTCATGTAGGTTTATGTGAAATAAAAATATTTTGATTTTGATTGATTTTGCTAGTTGCGCGGTAAATCCTGCTTGCGTGATGCAGGATTTTACGTGAAGTCAGTGTGTTACGTAGTTCGCATGTGGCGATGTAGATGCCACCACATCACTACCCTCCGGAGACCGGAGGTTGATACTGGGCTGAGTCATGTATCTTACGATGCTCGCCAGTGCCAGATGTGGTTACAGTGGGTCGGAACCGGATGTCGCATAGTTTGCGGTGGGTTGGAACTGTCTGCGGTGATGCCCCAGTGAGTCGAGGGGGCGCTGCGTTATGCTCCAGTGAGTCGGACGTAGTACAGCGCCGGGTTGGGGCTGACTGCTGGCGTCGAACCAGAGGGTTGAAAAACTCTGCTTGTTGACCAGCCGAAAGTGCAGTGTGCTGTGCCAAGGTTGCTGATGAGGCTGTAGGTGATGAGCAGGTATACCGGTCACTGCATGCTGGTACCCGTGACCCGTTGAAGCCATGGGTGCTGGCTGGCTATATAACTCGCCGCTCGAGAGCTTGAGGAAGTGATTATGATCACGCTGAAGTAGTTGCACGAAGGCTGCGCTGACGTTCATATTCGAGGTCACCAGTATAGAGGCACGAGGACAGGGTGTAAAGTTCACTCATCCTCCATAGAAAAGGGAGGATCCTCCTACCAGACAGGTGTCGTATCTGGTGGGCAACTGCCCGACGGTGGTTGATGTAGGGATATTGTATATACGAGTATGCTAGTTGCGCGGTAAACTCTGCTTGCGTGATGCAGGATTTTGTGTGACGTCAGTATGTTGCGTAGTTGTATGTGGCAATATAGATGCCGCTACACACTCAACAAGTTTAGAAGTTCAATCTCTGAGTTACGGGAGTCTTTAAATTCACTTTTTTTTTGTAAATTGAATTTTAACCTACATGTTGATAAACCTTAGTTAACATTCACACTTGTAAATTATACTTTGTATAATATATATTATATACCGCGCTCATCGTCATAATTATGACTTTATTAAGTTTATTGAAATTTTTTATTTATTTTGTATTCTAATTTTATTTATTTTTTGTATTTTTATATTATGTTTTCATAGATAATTACGTTGTTGTCTTTATTGTGAATGCTGCGTATACCTGTAATTGGCATACATACTTGCAGCACTTTTATTTTGTCTCGTTTTCTATTATGTACTACTGTTGTACCAAATAAATAAATAAACATTTGCCAGTTGATGCGAACAGATCCTTTTTCAGAAGATTTATTGTAGCACCTTAGTAATCAGACAACTTTTCTATAGTTAGAAGTTAGTACGATTAAAATAAAGAGTTTACCCGAAACCATCGAACTGACATTAAAGGACTTTTTTTTAGTAAATAGGACGAAACAAAACTGCAATAACGTTTGAAAAATACTGTTTGAAAAAAAAAGCATCGTTTTTAATCATTCGGACTCATCATCGGCGTCGTGAGGGATAGGAGCGTGACAAGTACCGCGCGTTTGCCGGATGACTCTAAAACATTCTTTTCGTTTTTGGAATTATAGGTGACATTTAAAGTGACTGAAAACAGTTTTTTGGTAACCTCAGCAGCCAGATTGAAACCGGGTTGCTATGAGGCAATTTTTGAAAATGCGCTGGGGCCACATGTGACGTGCAAGATATCTAATAAAATGACGAAATCTATTTATGTACATTTTTAATATCAGACGTCTAGCAATTTATTTGACATAGCAGAAATGGGCCCCCATAAGACTGCAACGTTTCTGACCAGTACTACTTCTGAGTCGGTTTCAAAATCATCAAAACTAACTATTTTATCTATATTGTTTTGGCCGTAAAACTATGCGACATACTTTTGGTTGTGGGCTCTCGTAATATAATGCTAAAGGTAGGGTTTCTAGCTAGTAAATCGGGCCCGTCATATTATCGGCTGTCATTTTCACCAGTATTTGGTGCCGACAGAAACCGCTCTGTATTTGGACAGCCGTTATTGTGTGACAGTTCTTAGGAAAAATCAAAGCCTTGAGTAGAGTTTGACAAGTTCTCACCTTGGAATTCTCAATTCAGAAACAAGGTGTAAAACACATTTATCACTCATTTTTGGTGACAGCCCACGCTAGGCCCTTCTAGGGAATGAGATGTTGAACTCCCCCGTTAGAGAGATGCGCGTGGACTACGGATGCCCTCAAGTCCGTCGCCCCAGGACCCATTTAGGGGAGTTGGAAGAGGTCATTATCTGCCCTTCTCCGACGCCCAGTACGCCTGCTGTTGGACGGGAACGCACTTGTGATCTCGCTTTCCCTTTCTGCAACTTCCATCTGCGAAATAACTGTTTCGCAGAAGGATACCACCACGTCCCAGGACTTTGCACTGCCGATCATTGAACGAACTAAGATCGACAGTGACAGGTCACTTCCCACTTCCAAAACGAGGCCACGGCGGGGCTCGTCCCATGTGACATATTCAGCCAGCGTATGCTGCGCTGAATTCTCCAGACAATGGACGCAGTGATGCCATCGACCGTCCGGCTCCCTGCTTACGCGACACAAGTATTTGCCAAAGAAACCATACCCCAAGAGCACTTGCGTCGCCCGAAACTTCAGGGCGACCATTCGTCGAGCACTGGCCGGAGGCGCTAACCAATATAGACACTATGCGGTTGAGGCCACCTTCCGGCTCGGTACTTGCTTGCGTCTGGGCGCTCCTTGCGAGGTTCTGTATCGCTGACAATGCGGTGAAGGTGTCGTCTGCCTTCGATACCATGGTCTATTCTACAGCCTGCGCTCCTACTGTATACTACTCCTACTAGGCTGGATAGCACGGTATGCCAGCATCAATGATAATAATATCTGTCGTGTTATTGTCACCGCCGGGGTGCCAGCTGTGACCTGACCTGACCTGTGTTTAGAACCCAATTCCTTGGCACGCGTCGATGGAAAGTAACCAGACTGAATGACCATAATGCCTTGAAAGTTAGGTCGGCCTTTGGTGTGGGGTGCAACGTTGCCCTGGCGCTATCTCATCTTCCTAGCATGACGAGCTGTGCTGGGGCGGCTGCTGGGTACGGAAAACCTCAAACGGCGCAAATACTCCTACCTAAACGGGACTTATAATTATGTTCGAGACCTTTGGGATCGGGACACTAGGGCCAAAGGATTCGAGTGCCCACTTCGTTTTTCAAGACATCGCCAAGCGGTTGGTCAGCTATTCACGTGTACGTTGTATTGCCATACAACGTGGCAAAGCTGCCAGCCTTTGGGCACTTTTCCTATTGACAGCGATGCGGACGAATTATTTGATGGCCTATGATTCTTTCGTCTTCCTTATGTATATACTTGTACATATTATTATTATTATTTCAAGACTACAAGCGTGTAAATCACGTAAATATTATCCTGAAATAAATATACTTTATAGGTAACCTTTATAAACAACGGCCTAAAAATATCGCATACCTTTAATAAATAATCTCCATTATGCTGGAGGTTGTTATTACGTCATTCAAAAGATAAATAGACGTGAGCGGCGAGAAATGACAATATTTTTATTTGTAATTCGCGATCCTTTATGTGTTGCCTTTGATATTTTCTTTACATCAAGTAGGTACATGACATACGTCATATTTGAGTTCGTTGCTTTGTCATGATGACTATTGTGAGAAACTTTTATTTCAGGATCTAAATTAAGCAAATTTTAGTAGCTATCAAAAAATATCACTAAAGAGTAAATGTGTCACTAAAGTAATCTCATTCAAGAACACTTTTTCTGCATTAGTGATTTTTTATCAAATGACGCCACATAAATCGTTCAGATTTTGTAATCAGAGTTATTATTTCAATACAAGACACACAGAGCAGCGCAGAGGCAGAGGTATACACGTACAGCACGTACACCTCTGCCTGACTCTTCGGGAAATACAGGCGTGATATTATATTATGCGTAATTAAAAACAATTCTTATCGCAATGAAACGTTAATTCGAATCACTTACCGAAATCGAAATATCCTGCATCAAAACCAAACCACATCCCTACTTTTTAATCATCCAATCCATTCTTCACTTCGTTATTTTTTCAGCACGATTTTCATTCAAACTCGTTGGCACGCAACCATATACATATACATGTGGCTTCCGTATTGTATATACATATTGTATGGTAAGTCGAAATCCGGGGATGCCTCGGGACTTATTAACGCATTCTCTACTTCCCACAGTGATTCACTGGCGTATTTGAAACGCTTCTTTCCTGGTTCGGTGCAAGTGATGGGATGTAGCGGGTGCCACAGGTCTGAATGTATAAGAACAACATTACATTGACATATAATTCTATTACAATAAAAATGCAAGATAATTGAATTGGTATGTTATATTCGTTGATAGTTGGTCCCTGAACATGATATCGAAGCCGAAATAAAAAATGTACAATTTTTTTTTACTAGTGCAAAGGCAGCCTTTGCTATAACTGATATTCAGTTGTCCAATTGATTGTATAGGCTATGTACTTGACCGTTTAAGTTTAAAACTCTGTAAAATGTATTCATATATAAATCTGACAATAGACACAACTGTTCGTTCGATAGTTTTAATTAAATAAGTATTATTATAATAAAATTTCTAGGAGGTTATCTAATTTACATTAATTTTACGAAAATTAATCTGCCTAGTCTTTTTCCCAGCTGTTTTGGGATCGGCTTCCAGTCTGGCAGGATACAGCTGAATATCAGTATTTTACATGAAGGGACTACTTAGCTAACCTCCACAACCTAGGTACTGTTTTAATGTTACATACATTTTATAACAAATGTTCTATTACTAATAATAATAATAAATCTTTTATTTCAGACAAAGTCCATAGGGTTAGTAACAATTCACTTAACTACTTGTGTTAGTAGGTACAGAAATATACAACTAAAACTAAAACATACAGCTACACTACACCGTGGAGTTGCATCCACCTCTGCATTAACGGTGAATCCCACCGATCTGCGAACACACTGAGAATAGTGTTGGTACTGCCGCGCAGACGCGTCATCAGGGAGGCACACCTTTTTCTAATAATGGCGGCAAAACCATCAATGTTCGTGTACGCAAACATCCTTGAGGCACTGCAACGCCACGGCAGCCCCAACAGTACCCTCAATGCATTATTATATTGGACGCGTAGGTCGCTGCATGCCCGCTAAGTGAAACTGACCCACAGGCTGCACGTGTAGAAGGACTGGCAGTAAGCTTTAAAAAGCGTAACTTTAACGGGCTTCGTACATCGCGCAAACCTGCGGGCCAGCATGTTACAACGAACAGCCAGCGATCTACTTTTATAATTAAATATCCCAAACCTAAATTATGATAATTAACACGCTGTCATGCTTTCAATATTATATTTAAAATACCTCAAATAAATTCAAGAACGTACTGAACTAATATTCGAAACACGTAATTAATTTTGCTGTGGAAATCGAACAAAAACATGGCCGCATATGGATACTACAAAAATAATTAAACATTCTTTTTTACATTGATATTGAAGAGGCGATAACAATTTAGGAAAGCAGTTATTTGTTTAAATTCGAGATTTATGTTTACCCGTCCGTACATTTTTTATATAAATAAATATTATTAAATATAATACAGAAAGGAAACAAAACGGTAAACCAATTACATTATTTATCGGTAACTGCATAGACTAGGAATGTTCAATATCATTCTGACCATTAGGCACAGAAACTAAGCAGCTTAGCTGATACAATCATATTGCGGAATTGAATGGGACATTCCTTATTGCAGTGCAGTTGTATTCGATTACAGTAGATTGGCTAATGTAAAACTGGTGGCGCTATAACGAAACATAGTAACTCACAGACGGAGAATAGCGTGATTCCGATATAAACATTTAAAAATAGCCCATTTTTACAATGTACAGATTACATCTCTTCTTGTGTAATTATGAAATATCCCTAATCAACAAGGCCTACATCAATAAAACAAATTATTTAAAAAACAAATTTCAAGCATTTTAGTTTTAATTAATATATATATGGAATTTACTCATTTCGAGCTTTGATTTGATATCAATATTGTTATAATTTATTTTAAAAAAAAACCTCCCCTCCCTTTTTTTGTATTTGCAGATGCATTATATAAATATTATATAGCCTATGTCACTCCCACAATTTAGACGAATCTAACGACACCTCTTATGTTAAAATCCACCAAGCCGTTTAGGCTACAGAGCGTGCCGAAGAAATAGACATACATACATACGTACATGCATACATACTCAAATACATGACCTTCCTTCTGGGGCAGTCGGGTAAAAACTAGGCACGTTTTTTTTAAGTAGCCCATTAGCCAGAAAACAAATTCTGTTAAAAAAAATCACGTACAGTTAATAAATGCGTCATTTGCATTACCCGCTAAAGCTTATGCCTTAAAACACATCCTTAACAGTGTTGCTCTGATTCTTTTTTTATGTTCTTGTTTTAAGAATGCTTTCATGGGTTCTAAAAGGCAGCGTATGATTTGTTGCCGCGAATATTCCGAATACGCGCTTTGTTGGTCCCTATATAACTATGAAAAAAGGATTGTTCGGTACTTTTCTCTTTTTAGGAAGTTAGCGTCTTGAAATAGAAAGCAATTTGAGGGTGGAATGAGTAATGGTGGATGATGTGGAGTTAAGATGTTTTTATTTTATTGTATATGTACTTTTTATTTATATTCGTTCAAATATAAATCAAAATAATGATGTCTCTTTTATTTACCCGACTGCATCGAAGCCCAAAGGCAGGGTTATTGTTTTATATGAAAAAAAAAACCGATGATTTTTCCGTGTTATTTTTTTTTTTGTTATTTATGTGAGCATCAAAACTTTGTTTAAATACTTATCAATTGAACAAAATAATTAAACCTAACCCGATAAACACTATTCAAATCCTAGTCAACCTCAAATGAATCCGGAACTTAAATAGAGAATCCGACCAAAGGAAATATTCACTACTAGATCCGACGAGTAAAATAAACAAAAACGCATTAACGGCTAATGGTGAAGGTGGCTCGCCTCAGAATGACGAACAAACAAACAATTGTGCTAGTACTCAACTCTTTGTTGAGTGTTTACGATGTGTCGGTGGAACCCTTTGGCTCTTCGTTTATTTAGATGATGCTGAAGAAATAGCAATTGAAAGATGCGCTTTGTTCCAGGAATAAATCTAAGGGTATCCATGTCAACATATCAAATTTTGGGATGGATACTGATTTGAGGCGGAAGAAGTTATATATGAATTACATTTAAGGAATACTAATAAGGATAGGTAGTCAGGATACTCTTTATTGCATATACATCAAATTACAAATATTAAAAGGAAAAGAAGATAGTCTGATAAACAGAGTTTTTCTCCTTATCACACACCACCGAAAATGACAATGACAATACACTCTTTGTAGATGAAGACGATACTATGAAAAAAAATTGAAAAACCAAAAATACACGCCTCATAGGCAGAAACATGTCGGCGATATATTTAACGGAAAAAAGAACTGGGAAAATTAATGGATTTTTGTTAATATCTTTGGAACTGTTACGAGTTTGATAACGAAAATCAATAGGGCTCATCTGAAGGACAAAAGAAAACTAATTCAATCTGAAGGATGAAGAAGATTTAGATAAATCTATTGTTTGTGACGACGTGAAACGTGACGACAAACATACACACTTCCCAACGGAAAGCACTACACGTATTTTTTTAATTACATATTTTGTTCTATTTATCAAGGTAAAAAATATATTAATCTTATAATGTCAAGTCTCTAGTTTTTAAAACTTTCCTGCTAATGTATAATTGGGAGTATTGAAACGATTTTATGTTGGGAAATTTTGACAAGACATATCGAGATTAGAGCACTCTCACACGCTGAAGCGTTGTGAGGCGTACAATAACTATTAAATTAGCAAACAAGAGATAGCGTTTGAAATATGTGCTTTGTTCCAGGAATAAATTTGATGGTTCGATATGTTCGATATATACTGATTTGAAGCGGAAGCGATGACTATAAAATGGCATATAGTTTATGAATTACAATCAAGAAAAATAACTTACTAGCTGACCCAACAGACATTGTCCTGTCCAAATTTGTAATAATCCATACAAAAAAGGCAGTTTTGATGTTCCCGAATTTCAAGATAGTTCGGACAATTTTCCATTTTTTATTTCCATTAAAACCTAATTCGGACTATTAAGATTTCTTTTTACAGCAAAATATAACCAAACCTATACAGCCATTGTCTAGTGATGCGCTTATCAACGAACAATATTCCAACTTTATTATATAAATGATAGATAGATAAATAGAGCTAGAGTTCTCTTTATTTTTTATCTACGGTCGAAAGAAAATACAAGGAGAAGAAATGAACACAAACAAAATTTAAAAAGGGTTATACAATCGGCGGTATTATTACAATAATCAGTCATTCTTTTCAGATATACCTTAAATTTGGCTACGATTAATATGAAAAGAGCACCAGGTAGATATATTGTAGATGAAATACATAATACAACTGAAATTAGCAAATAGAACAAAAACAACATAATTGTCAAAACAGCCACAAATACTAACAGTAGACTATAACAAAATAAGCATAACAAAGGAAAAAAATGCAAATGCATTCAGAATCTAACTCACCATAGCTTCAATAGAGAGCTTTTAAGCAAATGTAGAAGCAAAATTTCACCAGTCTTGCCTCGATAAAATGTTAAGAGAAAAATAAGATAGAAATTTTTCTTTTGCATTATTAAAAAATGCACCAGAAAGAGTAAAGTCATCCAAGTATAAGTTAAACAGTTTTTGTTGCGCACTCAAATTGAAAGACTTTAGATTGTTTTCAAGAACTTTATGATAAATGAGCTTTCCATACTTCGGATGTTATTTCTCGATTATAGAGTTTTGTTTTTGATAAATTTTTGTTAAATGAAAAAAATCACTTTCGGATTTTCCTCTGGGCTTTGGGTTCTGAGATTCACTAAAAAAACGCACTCCTAGAATATAATTTTTTGAGAAAAGGATGTTGTCAAAACTAGTCTCACAAACTTAGTATAACGCTCATTTCTATGAAATGGGTGCTGAAATTTATTCAGGCTATTTACAAAACAACAAGTAAGGTAAAACACGGCTTGTTTACCGCTTCATAACAAACTATTTACTTTAAGACTAGCTCAATTTCTTGGCATTTCAAGTACTAAAAAGAAAAATCTCAAATCTAATATTCGAGGTCTGAGGCGTCTATTTTTGTTCCTAACAAGGCATGTTTACTTTAATCAGAAAACTTTCGAGAGCTTAAAAAAGAGTTTAAGCATTTTCCGCATCGTCAAGAAAACTTCCTTGAACTATATATTTGCTGCTTAACTAAACGAAAGAGGGAAACTGCCAATAACAGAACTCTTTAAGACTGAGACTTTAGTTTTGAAAGGAGATTTTATAAAAATAGAGATGTTGTTTCAATGTGAGCCTGGGGAGAATAAAACTGTTACAGTTGATTGGATTGTTTTATTGCTTGAATGGAGTTTAAATCTAGTTAGTGTTTTACCTAGTTTTGGATTGTTACATGATATTTTTAAATTATATTTACTGGGTTCTGTTAGGTTTAAAGGTGCCCACCAAAGGAAAGGCCGTTCTAAGGATTTCAATAAACTTTTGAATTGTCAAGGGGTCGGTAAGTCAGAAACATAAAGCTGGTTGCCCATTCCAAACGTAGTAGCTTCCTATGGAGAAGAACGGGCAAGAAACTCCACGGACACTCTTTTAAATTAAAATATTGGTTACATCATTCATGTTAAAATTATACATGTGAGAACAATGTAGAAAGACGTACACGTTAAAAGTGTTCGTAATAAAAAGATAAAAACAATTGAAAAATTAAAGTAAGCCGTGGCAGCTAAGAAATGACCAGTCCCTACTGACGGAATTTATGAGTTAGAATGAGAAAGACTATAGTGTAGTAGAATCAATTTGTTTTTGCTATACTCCAACAGCTTCCTGGCTAGTTGTCATGAGTCTCTTTAGTTAACTATTTACTAACTTTATTTTACTAGAAACGTATTCCTTAAGCCAGATGATGATTTATCTGTAGTGATAAACACATCATACATACAATTTGGAAATTTCGCACCCTCTCGCCCCTAGCCGCCGCAGGAGACGCCCTGGGCGTCGGGAATTCCGGGCGGATTTCCGGCCACTGTAGGCGTGGGCTTGCGGACGGTGAGCAACCGAAAGACGTCCACTGCTGGATATAAGGCTCCCCCAATAGGGGGGGGGGGGGGGGGGGCGATCGCAGTATGGTGTTAGAAAGCATACGAAACACTGCTGCCCATTCTCTAGTCTTGGTCGCCTTTTACGAAACCCACGGGAAGAAATGGGATGGTACTATTCTTTACGTCCGGCACCACACGAAAAAGTCCTACAAGACCTAAACTGGAATCACCCCTTTGAAAACTCATTGAAATTCCTCTTTGTGCAAATTCCCCCTTGCCTGTAAATACATTGATGTGCAATTTTGTTCTTGCTTCAAGCCCAACTGATACTAAATTTGAACTAGTTAATTTACTAGACCATCAAAACTAAGGTGCCCTTACATTCTCTCTCTATAACCGTACGCACACACCATGAAACATAAACTCATATCAATCTCCTAGCGGAAAATCAAGTCCTTTGTCCACTACTGCATCCATCTTAAGCCTAACAACGTCAAACATTTTTGGTCACCCACTCAATAAACGACCTTTGACAAGCGGCGTGTGTCGAACGGCCGCCGATGACGTCACGATACTGGCCATTGTAGTTAATAGTGGGCGGTATGAACAGTTTCCGGTCGGCAGTGCGCGAGATTGCAATCAGGCGTTTGATAGACTGTCGGGCACAATATCGCTCGTAAACGGACGCTCATGGTAAGCGGTAATGAGTGGTTTAGGAAGGAATGTTTCACGTGTTCGAGGATTCGGTGGCAATATGTCTATGGCACTCGCGTGCTTGTGGCTATTGACATTCTCTGTTCCATTAATTGCTTCATAGGCAAATTAATGAACTTGGTAACTATTACTGGAATATCATTTTTATTTTCATCACAGAATACAAATACAGAGAGACTATGTGAAATATTCTCTTTACGTTTGCATCTGATAAAAATACGAACGATTTCAAACATTTCGTAAAATAACAGTATCTTTTGAATCGGCAATTTCGGTTGCATGGTTTTCATTGAGCTGTAGTTAAAAATCGGTAGACTATATTCAACCAAACTGTTCGCTTGTTTCCTCATATTAATATTATTATCATCAGCTATCCTGTAGTTATAATTACTGTTGTGTTTGCGATACTCGTTAGGCCACCAGAGGTAGGCTTCAGTCACCGTTGAAAGCCTGTCGCTCACCGTTATTCACATTGTGGTCGTCATTGCCGCAAGGGTGGCACAATCTAACGTCATTTCCATGTAGGTAGGTATCTACAATAATTAATTTGTTACTACTATTTCATATATTGTTTTAAGTTAAGTCATTTATTTGTTTTCAATGTTTATATTGAAAACTATTTAAGCGTTATGTCAGGGTTCATTATATTATTATAGCAGATGGTTACTTTTTAGAATCAGGTTCTCAAGGATATTCTGAAAAACTGGCCTCAATCAAACTCGCTTCAGAATCTGGAGTGATAGTTGTCACGGTTAGTTTAGTTACCTAATACTATACTGAATTGAGTTTTAAGATAATATACTTAGGAAAGAAAGCACGTTAAGTCGTTGGTCTCGGCTGTCATTTGTAGATTTTTGACAGTAGTTACGAGTCGGCAGAAGCTCGAAAGTGTGACACTGGTTGTCATACTTTCAAGTACCAAGGTGTATCGTGTTACCTAGTAACTGGGTTGTGGAGGTCAGATAGGCAGTTGCTCCATGTAAAATACTGGTCTTCAGCTGTATCCGGTAAGACTGGAAGCCGACCCCAACATAGTTGGGAAAAGGCTAGGCAGATGTATGTGATACTTAGGAAAGAAAACAATCTTTGGACACATATTAAGCTCAATGATTTATCCATCATCCACTATCCAATCATTTTCTAAAAAACAATTTTAGGACAACTATTTAGCTCAATGATTTATCCATCATCCACTATCCAATCATTTTCTAGTTGAAAGCTTTTTTTTTTTTTTGAGGGTGGGAAATCATCAAATAACTTCTCCCGCTCTGGGCGGAGCAGGAGGGTGTGTCAGACACTTACTGACTAAAACCCACCCGTATTCCTTCGTGTTGCCTGTGTTGCGGGGGCGTCGGTGACCCATTAGTACCTTCCCGCGACCCCGGCAGGCATCGGCCCTAGCGGACCCCTACATTGTGCTGACGACATCTCTTTGAGGCGAGCGTGGAATACGACGCGCCGTCGACCTGGGCCTGGTCCTTACCGGACGGCGAGCTACCCATTGCTCACCATCCGCAAGCCCGCGCCTACGGTGGCCGGAAATCCGCCCGGGATTCCCGACGCCCAGGGCGTCTCCTGCGGCGGCTAGGGGCGAGGGGGCGCGAAACTTGCCTAACCCTCAACCGTCCCGCCTCCTCCTTCGCGAGCATTACTGCTACGCAGAAGGAGGTGACGGCTGCTCATGCCCTCTCGCTCCGTACCATGGCCTGAACCAGGGCCTAAAAGAAAGGGCCTGAAAGCTTAAGTTTACGTTTTTGTCAACGTGGTAATCTTTGTTTTCATATTCATCTGAACTCTCATTATGCCTAAAAACATTTATGTTATAACAACGAGAAATAGGGTAACCACTATATTCGTTGCCGAGCATATAGTGATTGCCAACATTAAGTAATAACACAGTTTTTGCAACTTCTAAAGGAACTAGCTCAAATTAAATACGTTAGATGTCACTTTTAGAAATGTGGCAGCATTTTAAATTTATATAACTGGCAACTTTTTTTAAGTGTGTTTGCTGATTTTATGGTAACAGGTGTGCAACTCTTCGAAAAAACGAGTTTCAGTCTCTTAACCGGGCAATAACTATGCTGGTTACCCTACCATAATCGTTGTCTTCAAAATAATAGAATCGGAATCGACATCTAGAATCGAGAAATCGTCGTACCTACGTATCAACAGATCACGGTTCACGCTCCGCTGAGCAACGTTTTGAACTGTTTGGAGGAATATTTCAATAGCTGCCGAGTCATTTTCTATTGCTCAACAGTTCTACTGGATCATTTAAAAGCCCCTGTATAGGGACGTATCGCGTGTAAGATTTATAAGCCCGCTCGTGTAGCTATGAAAATAAATCCTTAGTTACAAAAGTTTATGTGAGTTTTATACTGAAAGGTGGGGTATGGCTTAAGGTTTTTTTACGATAAGTGAGTCGAAATTTACCAGCCTACTTTTATTGATAAAGTACCTTTTTTTTATTTATTTATCATTTTTATACAAAAGAACACAGGATTACATAATTAGATAGCAACCAAAAACCACTAAGGTTTAAACTTGTTCTATCATGAGTCTATCTCAATATCATACAATACAATGAAGCATTTTATATGTACCTACGTGTTATTGTCGATACAATTAATAATATCTTTACATATTTAATAGTTACAAACATTTTATTAGACGTTATTGAAGATACCTATAGTGGATTTTGGAAATTTTTGGTGGCAGATTTAGTCTTACAAAAGTACTACTCAAACCTGTATTATGACTTTCAAAAGAATCGTACGAAGTTGACCACATTCCAATTCCTAATAACATAATATAAGCATCACACCTGTAATCTCCAAAAGATTAGGCAGAGATGTACCTATGGTGCATAAACCCACCTTTCACCAGTTATGTTTAAGTCCCAAGCCCGTTGCCATCAACCGGACACAAATCCAGACTATAGGGCTGCTACTGAGAAATTCCAGATAGAAACTCCCAATAACACTTTGCCGAAGTGTTATTGTGTAATAACACTTTGCCGAAGTGTTATTGTGTAATAACACTTCGGAAAAGTGTTATTGGGTGCTTGTGTGTGCCCGGTTGATGGCAACGGGCTCAAAATTCGAACCCAGGACCCCAGTAGTAGCACTTGTGACCACTTTTTATTTTTTTTGGATGTGAAATCATCAAATAACTTCTCCCGCTCTGGGTGGAGCGGGAGGGTGTGTCAGACTTTTACTGACTAAAACCCACCCGTATTCCTTCCGTTGCCTGTGTTGCGGGGCCTCGGTAACCCAGTAGTACCTTCCCGCGACCCCAAGAGGCATCGGCCCTAGTGGACCCCTACATTGTGCTGACGACATCTATTTGAGGCGCGCCTGGAATACAACGCGCCGTCGACCCGGGCCTGGTCCTTACCGGACGGTGAGCTACCCATCTCTCACCGTCCGCAAGCCCGCGCCTACGGTGGCCGGAAATCCGCCCGGGATTCTCCGCTCTCTCGCTCGGGGGCGTCTCCTGCGGCGGCTAGGAGCGAGAGAGCGCGAAACTTGCCTTTCCCTCAACCGTCCCGCCTCCTCCTTTGCGAGAATTACTGCTTCGCAGAAGGAGGTGAACTTGTGATCGCTAAGACCAACGTGACAACCTCGATTCCTAATATTCAATTCTAAATTCCCAACACTAGCAGGTATTTCCCCAATACCATGTAATTGTTCTCAGAGACACGTCACAATACAAACGTAACACCTGGAACAACTGTCGATGTCATTTAGACTTATCAAACGATCCTTAACACTACAACCTTGCTTGTCTGCACCAATGAACGCTGTGCAACAGTCGTTACTAAATCCAATAGCCAAATGGAACATAATAATACTAAGAACAGGGACGTTGTCATTGGAAATGTATCTAGAGGAGATTATTCCAGAATCATGAACATAGATTTTGAAATGTTTACGAACAATAGAACGGAACACGGTACAGCGGAATTTCGACGTTATAGGATTTGCATGGCACTGAGTATTTCCATCAATTAAGAAGTTATGAAGCTGGGAGTAAGTTATGTAGGAATTAAGCGCTCATAACGCTTGCGTTTTAGAAAAAAACTTGAACGTATTGCATTAGATACGTTTAATATACATTAGCTGCTAAGTGACATACTTGTTTTTTTAGGGTTCCGTACGTCCGAATGAAAAACAGAAGCCTGACAGGATCACTCGTTTGTCTGTCTGTCCGTCTATCATAGCCATTTTGCTCCGAATCTACTGAACCGATTAAGTTGAAATTAGGTACACATGTGAATTTCTGTGACCAAAACACGGACATGTTTTGGTCATGTGACTGAATATGGAAGAAAATTTTAAAAGTTTTTGCAAGTTGTACTATGTGACATAACAAATGAAAGAGCTTACTGTGAAAGTCTCCATTATTTTTTTTTGTTTTATAATCACAAGTTTAAAGCTATTTAAGAAAATAGATGGTAATTGACCATTATCTCCAAAACTACTAAACCAACTCCTGATATAGAAAATAGTTCTATACTATTAGAGATTACAAAAAAGTCCTATAAGAAATCTATGGTCTTAAAATAACATGGTGAATCTCTCAATATTGTGCGTATAAACTTACATTTGAAGTTGGAATGTATGAGAGAATAATTATCTTTTTCAACTACAACGTGAAGTTTGTTCTTTGTGATAAATTCTTCCCAACTACTGAACACTTCATAGTGCGTGGTACGACACGCACTTAGCTGGTTTTTTTTTTAAATTATCGTATCAGTTCCAAACAAATAAACAGAAAGAAAGAGAATGACGCATTCACACTACGTACTTATCATAATAATCATAAACGGCCTATAATGTTCCCACTGCTGGGACACAGGCAACCTCTCGGTGAGAGGGAGTGGGCCTTAATCCTCCACGCGGGCCCAGTGCGGGTTAGCGAATGTCACATGTCTTCGAATTGTTGGTTCTAGGACATGCCGGTTTCTTCACTATTTTTCCCTTCAGCGTTTTAAGAGCAGTGGTGATGAAATAATTTACACAAAGAAAAGTGCCTGCTTGGGTTCGAACCAACGACATACAACTCGTAAGTCGCGGCCGTTACCACTGGGCCTAATAATCTAACATTCGAAGATAGTTATTTTATTTGAAAACTATCTTGTCATAAAAGTACTTATACAGTACTACTAGTCTCGGAAATTTAAAAAAAAAAACTACTAAAAATAGCACTTAGCTACATACTCAAACTTTAGCCTGATGACGCATCGCTTGACCAAAATACTACTATTTTGGTCAAGCGATACGTAAACGATTACACTTTGTAAGAAGTAGAAATAAAGAAAATGGTACTAAAATAATAAAACCTGTGTGACTTCTTAATGTCTATTAGAATTCACGTATTTCTGAAGTAAAATATTTTTAGAGTAAAATTAGAACGTATTTGTGGAAACATACGGGTCCGAGTAAGGCGGCGGGAACGCCAATACTGTTAACTAGATATGCCCCGCGGTTTCACCCGCATAAGTTTTGACCCCGTGGGTATATCGGGATAAAAGTATCCTATGTGTTATTCCTGGTTATAAACTATATGTGTGCCAAATTTCAACCAAATCGGTTCAGTACGTTTTGCGTGAAAGAGTAACAAACATCCATCCATCCATCCTTACAAACTTTCGCATTTATAATATTAGTAGGATGAATTAATGTTGATGTTTTTATCGCAACTTGCTTTTTAAAGATATTTTACAAGCTCGATGGTCTATTGGTGGTACTAAGCATGTGGTCCTGGGTTGGATTCGCAGGTCAGGCAAAGTGTTATTGGGTTTTTCTACCAGGAATTTCTCAGTAGCAGCCCGGACTTTGGATTTATGCCCAGTTGATGTCAATAGACTTGGGATTGCAGGCGTGGTGTTACTATTTAGAAATTTTCCAAATCAAAGCTGAACTTTACCAAGTGACTTAATACTCACAATAATTTTAGTCAAAAGAAATGCTCAATTCAATTTAGTTACTTTCCCCAGTAATTAAATAAAACATTTAAGTCAAAATAATATATATTCAGAGTAGGTAATTACGTGGCTATTTCCCACATGTTTCCCCCAAAGCAAGATTAAATTTAAATGAGCCGTTACCTCTTAATGATTACCGCGAAGTTATTTACGTTCGGTTGAACAAAAAAGTCCTTGTCTGCCCGTCTGACATGTTGGACTTCGTATTTATAGGACATGTTCATTTAGTGGTTATTTTTGTAATTTGGTTTTTATTTCGTTTTTCAATGGACAATAAGTTTTGTAAACATGGAAAAAAAGAGTAATCATAGTCACAAAAAGAGTATATAATCGAATAAATCATTTTTCAATATTATCAATAATGTAGATAAAGAAGTTTTGTAGTTTTAAATGGAACGAAGTTCCTTATCGCACGTTATACTCAGCACACTTGGTGAATGAGAGCTAGACAAAAAGTGTAACGTTTTGACCATCACGAGACTTTTGTTTTGTATTGTTTTTTTCCTTTGTTCCCACTTATACTACCGGTGGTACTAGCGGGAAATTTCGTTCTCTATGGTACCACCATTTACTTAGTGGTACTAGTTTAGAGGGACTGTTTGTTCCCAACCTTTGTTCCTACTAGTACCACCGAACTGAACCACTGATCTAAACAACACATTGATTCTGATGATCGGATAATTGAAGCACAAATGCAATTGACATCAGGAGGAATTTGTATTGGCCACTTTTTACAGAAACTTCGCTAGTTCGCATATAAACGTTGTTGTTTTATTTTTACTTTGGCCCAAGATAAGTCTGTTCTTTGTTTACTTTTGTTTTGCAATCTATTAATTTCTTTATTAAAGTGCTGGTGCCATCTCTATAAGTAGGTAGGTAGTACAATAGTACTACCTAGGCAGATGATGACTAAATCAGCATTAAAAAAAATACATCGTCAGTAGATCAGTAAGCTGTCTATCGTATTTGAAACAGTTCAGTACAACACTACTGTATTGCTCTTTATTTTGAGTTCATCTATGATTTTTTTTCGCCCGCCTCAATTCTTTCCTCGTATATTCCACATTCGATTTCACAAACGAACACATTCCGTTTTGGTACCACATAAATTATATATTTTTTTCGTCGCGAGCTTACCCACGCGAGCGATTAACTTATCGTGTTGACATTTAACTTAGCTCCCAAATTGTATGGAATAAGTAGGCGAAGTATTCACGGTTATAGCCGCGGTAGAAAAGTGAATTAATGGAAGGTATTTTACGGATGAATTGCTTGATGAAAAGGTTGAGAAAGAATGCTGAAAGGTTGAGAAAAAAAAAACGGTATTGAAATAAGTATGAATAAGTAATTTAGGGATGTAATTATTTACATGAATGGGCAAATAACGTACGTATTTGATGACTGAGGGGCAATTCCCTTATTTTTAACAACGTTTGCATTCTAATCTCAGTCTCACCCCGCGTCCTTTTGAAGGCTCGTGAAGAGACTAGCGCGATATCGCGGGCGCTTCAGTCTGCACGAGCCTTTAAAAGCGATCGTCGCGTGCGTATGTCACCTTTTATACGGAAAACAGGAAAACGCCCTCTGTCCGCGCGACCACGCGTTCAGGTTCACTGAACAAAAAGTAACATAAATATGAGCGCGACAATCGTGGATTCGCGCGACGATCGCTTTTAAATAGGACGCGGCCTATATCTGTCAAAATACTTCTTATTTACCTGCACTTTTGATTGTCGCTGAGATTATATTGCGATTACATTTTGAACGTTTTTATTACGGTAAACGAACTTCAGAAATATTACATATGAGTGCTGTGAATGTAAATACATACAAAATATACAAGCGCAACTCGCATGGGTAACTCTAGAAGATATCTCAAAAAATGATTATGTTTTTAAACAACAAAAAAAACTTACCTTCTTAAACTTTATTTTAGTTTTACCAAACCAACTCCATAATTCCATAACAAATATTTATTTTAAGAAAACACATCAGCATAATAAACTTAGTTTATTAATAAAGCCAAAAAGCAAAGTTGAAACTTCGGTATTCCGCTGAAACAAATATAGACTTATTATACTCATGATTTACTTCTTAAGTTTGAAACGAAAAGCAAAAGAATAAAAAAACAGGACAAGAACATTACAAGGGGAACGAAACCAATAAAACAATTAATTCGATTAAATTACACTTCAAATAAGTTACAACTGTATTTATCTTTCAAAATGGCAGTTCTTCGGAGATAAGCTATAGCGGGGAATGACCACTGGTCAATATTCTATTTTGTTTTAACTAACGTCTTTTTACTATTAATTTTGGAAAAAGGGAAGGTGAAATGAGACATGCAATGTTTTATGTTTGTTTGAATATCTTTTTAACTGACTACCAAAAAGGAGGAGTTTATCAATTCGGTTGTTTATATATTTTTTTAAATTTCTATGTAGGTTTGTTCGCCGATTTCTCCGTCAATTGTGGACCGATTTAAAAAATCTTTTTTTTGGAAGGGTATGCACTCGAGGTGGTCCCATTGTCACCAAGTCATAATCTGATGAGGGGATCCCATGGAAATCGAGGGAAATCCTTAAATTTTAAAGTCACACATATAGTGATTTGGGTATTTTTTATAGTAACTTGTGCATTTGCTCTCGGAAAGCACCATTTGGTGAAGTGGAATTGACGATGAAGACCACAGATGGCCACCAGAACTAACTAATAAGAAGTATTTAACGAGTTGCAATTCGATTAATATAATAAATTACCTAAGGTTGCTAAGCAATTTATGCTCGTCACAATGAATATGGTGAGTGGCAGTTCTCCTGGTTCTTACCAGTTGAACACCTCAACAATTAACGTACCTGCATAGGAAAAAGCAATATTTTGTAAAAGCTGTAAATTATAACTTAGATAAATTACAAACTGACTCACTAAAAATTGAAAAAAAAAACATTTTACAAAAAAAAAAAAAAACGACTTCCGAAAATCAGTCGGTGGCAAAAAACTAAAATACGGATCCAAAGACACCGACTTCCAAAATTAAAGTTAATTTTCACTTTGTAGTGTCTTTTTGGAAGTCAGTTGTTTCTTTTTTTGTTAAAAGTTTTTTTAATACCTAGTAATCATTTTTTGTTACTTTATGTCAGCACTTTTATAATCTACGTCAGTTTTCAAATTCTTTCATTTATCAAGTCAGGATACACAATACTATTTGAAGCTACGAGACTAAGCAGACTATTGTATAAATAACACCTTTGACAAATGTCCAGTTGACATCAACTTAATTTATAACCATTTTTATGGCCTGGCTATTTTATGAAATACTAATTGCGCCCCGCGGTGTCACCCGCATAAATCTCGATCCCGTGGGAATATCGGGCTAAAAAGTCCCGTGTCCTAACTCAGGTCATGGTCTACCCATGTGCCAAATCGAATCAATCCGTTCGTACGTATTAGCGTGAAAGCGTAACAAAAAAACAAACTCACTTTCGCATCTATATTCTTAGGATAAATCATGTTTTTTAAATGTATTTGTCAGTATGTTAGTTTTACATTTTTAATTCAGTCTGACATGAAAAGAAGATGATTAAATGTCATTCTGTGATACTGACATGACGACACAATCTATTGCTGAGCCTGAGTCTGAATGAATGAACAAGCAAAAATAGCCCTTAAGGTGACGAACATATTTTGCCTCTTCTCACAATACTCTAAACACGTCAAACTAAGTTAAAAAATAATGTTTAATAACCCCTAACTAATTCAATCCCACAAATGAATAGGATCGGAAAGATCACAGAACATCGTCACTAAATCTAACGCAAAATAAAAACGTTTCCTTAAATTAATGCAGCCGTAACATAAATATAATTTAATCTGAAGACACGTAGATTCAATAATTCGCTCAAACAAATCGCTGTCGCCGATTCTCTACTACAGTCCGTGTCCTAAGAAGAAAACAGAACGTAGAGACATCGAGAATTATTACTACTCGGACGGTAGCAGGTGCGTTCTCCGCACAAATAAGACTAATAAGACTAAAACAATCTATTTTCGTACGAACAAGACTAAGCAGGCTATATTTGTACAAACTTACGGTTATTGCACGATATTAGTGCGACTTCGAAGCGTTTAGTAGTGGATTTATGAACATATTTATTTGGAAGTAAAAAATAATGTTGTGACTTGAACATTTTTGGGCGGACATAGTACAGGGTCGAGTTATTTTTCGGTGAAAGTGCATACTTATTTAATTAATATTTTTTCTTTTAACTTAATTGGAAAAAGAAGTGGAACGCTGTTTAAAAAAATCCTGTAAGACTCTAAAATCGATGATGATTATTTCTCAGTACATATCACTTGTCATGATAATTTCTAGAATTTTTTTATTGAAACGGTTATAGGTAATATAAAAACAAAGGTAAAAAAATCCAACATAAAATTTCAAAACTCCGCAGTGAAATTAGAAAAATATTTTTTCGTCATTGATTTTCGTGTCAGAGAATCCAAAAATATGTAAAAAGGTGAAATCCATGTATTTTCTTTTTCTCTAAAACGGAAAGCAATGGCAGAAATATATATTTTTCAAATTTTATTTTTATGCGTCACTCTTTTTCGGAACGAAGCGTAAAAATAACAAAACTCATCACATTAGGCATGTGATGTGTTCTGTTATTTTTACGTACGTACGAAGCCAATTCTACTCTCTCTAAATGCTAAAAAATACAGGCCAGATAAATATCACAGACAACATTAAATAAACGCTACAACCTTCACTGTCCTGGCCAAAAAAAAGAATCCGTGTTCTGTATTCATTGTTTCTGGTAATCCCCTGGGGGCACGCTCGCGTTATGATATCTGCAAAAAAAAAAGAAAATCCTCATTGTGAGGCATTGGACTCGAAGCTAAATTCGGTTCGAAAAGATAAGGGAGCTAGGTTAATAGAATTATCTAAAAGCTTCTCAGTAACAAGCTCGTATGGGACAGTTCTGAGCGCTCTGTATGTTTTTCTTCACGACTTCTTCCTTTTTTGAGTTCGGATTCAAGATTTTCTGTTGAAATATTAACTAAGAATCATACAAAGCTTAACCCTTACGTATATCAGTCTCCCCTTTAGATAATTTTCCCTCAGTTCACCTATCTAACTAAGAACGTACCGGAGTTATGTCCATTGGATTCACAGTCAATTAAATTACATAGGGTGCTCAAATTTGGACTGTAACACTAGCTGTGTATACCACAAGTGATCTTGATTGGGCATCGGATCCCGCTTGTCAGCTTCATCAATCAGAGTCTAGAGTTACTTAATAGATTGTGGAGTGGACCCTGAATATTTGACACTCAATATTGACGCTCAGTGCTCAATCTTAGCACGTAATATAATGCATCGTAGTTTGGTGTACAATTTCTGCATAGGTTGGTTAGTTTTGTGCTGTTAGGTACGTTTAGAGGGGCTTGTGGCTAAGTATTAACAGCCACATGGGTCGATCGATCAGGTTCGGCTGCGCTTGCTGCGGTTGGTCCATGTATGGGGGTCTTTGCCCCTTGGAAGCCTTGGAAAGCACGTTAAGCCGTTGGTTCTGGCTGTCACTCGAGGATCTTTGACAGTAAAGTTGTTACGGGTCGTCAAAAGCCCGAAAGTCTGATAACCAGTCCTACCCAAGGGGTATAGAATTACCCAGTAATTGGGTTGTAGAGGTCATAGGCAGTCGCTCCATATAAAATACTGATAATGAAATGAAACGAGATGAAATGATTTTATTGCTGTAAGTAGGTTTATACAAACACTTGTTTCTACACGTCACAAATTAAAAAAAAAAACAAAGTGCGGTCGGCGTTTCCTATACAACTACTCTGAGAAGAAAGGCCAAGACAACCTCAGAGGCCACAGACTCTTTTAAAGTCCAGACATAATCTTGGTCAGATCATGTGAAGACCATGTAGATTGGTGTCTGAAATGGCCGATTGAAGATAGATTGAGTGGACATGTCCAGTCAGTGCACGCATTTGTCAGTAATCGTGCTATTCAGCTGCATCTGAAAGCCGACACCAACAAATTTGGGAATAAGCTAGACAGATGATGAGTCTATGGTACGTTTGTGATTGTTTTACGCTATTGAAATGTTCTTTTATTTAAGTGTTTTTAAATGGTTATAACGGTTTTATAATGTGGAAATGTTGGTCAAACTTTAGTCTTCAGGCATTACCTTCGAGCGTTGTAGGTGAATATGGCAAATAGCTGTTGAAATAGTAATGAACTGTTAGTTTAAAAAATAATTATGGTACGGTCAGAGAAACTATTGGTTTGTCAAACTGGACATTTCATACAACTTTAAAAGAATGACAGTTGTGATTTGAATATCCGGGCAGTACAAATTGGTAGTTAATTTATATTGCCCGGATATAGTATATTTATAAAAAATAATTTCCTTGTATTTACACTAAAATCCCTTTCACATGCTTCACAAACGTTTTTTTTTTAACTTTTGTAGCTAGGTATCTCTTTCTTCTCTGGAAATAATTTGACTACAAAGAGATGCTAACAAATCAAAAGTCAAAGAAGCACAATTAATATACATAGGAAATAAAAACCAACTTTAAACTCAAAGACGTAGAGGAATTAATTAACACGCGTGTACTAATTGCTTACAATAAATTTAACCAAAAGATACGGTCTGTGTGCGTTTATTTTTAAAATAACATTAGTCTGTTTTACTATTGTTGCTTACTTTGTAACACATTTAATTAAGGGAAAATGTTTGAAGTTAGTTCTATAAATAAAACTATCTGTTATGATTGCTTGTAAATCAGTTATTTAATTGAACGAGTAGGGTAACTGCTATAGTAATTGGCCACGCTATAGTAACTGGCCACTCATAACAAAAGAGGTGGAGACAAGGTAAGCAGCAAGCACATGAATGAAAAGGACAAAAAAATCCTTTATCTATTGTATTTTCGTTTTAGTTCACATTAACTTGTCTCTACCTCTTTTGTTATGAGTGGCCAGTTACTATAGCGTGGCCAATTACTAAAGCAGTTACCCTACTTATTATAAAAAAAAACTACAGAAAATTAATAAGGAAAAGGTCGTGAGGAATGTTTTGAGTATGAATGTGGATGGTTTTAAGTCGGTATACCTAAATTAAGGTACAACAAAAATTTAGAAAAAATCAACAGTCCAAAATTTCTTGAACTACAAAAAGACTCAAACATGACACGTATATTGAACCAGTATATACGAAACTAAGTCGGTATTCATATTCTATCTAAAAAGTAATTGCTACCAGGTGTGGGAACGAGTCTGAATCCGAAAATATAGTTTTTAGAATTTTCGTCTGTTTGTGTGGATGCATCAATGACTATATAGCCTCAATTCTCTTAGGGATGCATGTTCCGGATTGGTCCAAAAACGGCTAAACGGATTTGAATGAAATTTGGCACACATATCGTTTATAACTTGGATGAACAAATAGGGTACTTTTAATCCCGGTACTACGTTCCCGTGAGATTTTTATCGATATCCAGCAGGGGAAGACCAAAGAAACGATGGATGTACTGTGTGAAAGATTTTATGGCGAGAGAGGGGGTGAATTTTGAGATGAAGACTAATTGAGAAGCATGGAAACCCTCAAATAAACTTAGAGAGGGCAAAATAATGGTGTGTTCGTGTTTGTGTTCTTTATTTGCGTTGTGTTTACCGCAACAAAAGTATTTTCTTTCTTTTTCTTAACAATTTAAAAATATTATCTTACCAACTTCCAAAACAAATAATATTTTACATAAATTATATTCTCTCACAAATTTTGACTTCGGTATTCAGTTTTCATCTTTTATCGTAAGAAATATTGTTGAATTTTTCCTCTCACGCTTCGCGTAACAAAACATCGTGCTTTTGAATCAAATGCTTGGCTAGTTCGAATATTTTGAACGAATATCTATTCAAAGTTAGACAGAAGAACGCAACAAAAGTGAAGCTTGAAATATTTTCTTCAATATTGTTGAAGTTATCTTGAGATTGTTGACACTGACATCTAGCGTCTGTCAGATAAGTGTGCAGTAAGAAAACAGTTTTAGAACAAAATTCCTAAGCTAGGTCGAAAAAAGCGTTACGTTTTGACCGCCATGACACTTCTTTTGTCATTTAGTTATTCTCAAACGTTGTTATTTTATTTCATTGTGCCCGTTATATAATACATAATATACAAAAAAGGAACTTCTTTCCAACCGGGAGCCCCACAACATCTATCGACTTTTTAGGGTTCCGTACCTCAAAAGGAAAAAAAGAACCTTTTTAGTTGAAATTTAAAACACGGACGAGTAGCGTAAATAAATTAATTTTGATTATTGGGGTCACTTTTAGGTGGCAAATTAAAAAATTAACAAAAAAAAATATGCAAACTGTACCGTGTGACAAATCAAATAAAAGGTCTTGTTGTAAGGATTTCAGATATATTTTTTTATAATTTATAAATCTACACTTTTAAAATTATTTTAGAAAATAGAGGTTAATTGACCGTTCCCCCTTATCTCCGAAACTACTAAGCCTAAAATTTTGAAAAAAAAAATACAAAATATAGTTCGGAATATAATACAGGAAAACCTATAAGATGTCTATGATCTTAAAAAAGTACGATAAATCTCTCAATATTGTGCGTACAAACATACATTTGCAGTTGGAATGTATTAGGAAACATCTTTTTCAACTACAATGTTAAGTTTGTTCTTAGGATAAATTCATCCCAACTACGGAACCCTTCATTGTGCGTGGGCCGATACGCACATGGCTGATTTAAAAAAATGAAACTTAAAGTCCGATTTAAAGACAATTTCTTTACGCAAAATTTAAATATTTTAATAGGTGAATAAAAAATACAGTACAAAAAGTCCCATAAGACAACTATGACGTTAGTCAATTTTGTATTGATTTTCAACGTGTATCTCCTTTCTAAAATCCTTCTTTCGGCGGTATTTGACTATTAAAATCACCACATAATCGGCCTATAATGTTCCCACTGCTGGGACACAGGCCTCTCTGTGAGAGGGAGAGGGCCGTAATCTACCACGCGGGCCAGTTCGGGTTGGTAGATGCCATATGTCTACGAATTTTTGGTTTTAGGACATGCCGATTTCCTCACGATGTTTTCTTTCACCGTTTTTGAGTGGTGATGAAATATTTTACACAAAGTAAAGCGCGTGCCTGGATTCGAACCTATGATCTACAACACGTAAGTCACGGCTGTTAAAAAACAGAATTCCAGAACCCAGAAAAGAGTAGGTAGGTACCTACTGCAAAATGACAATGTAAAACATAAAAAAAAACAAAAAAGTAAACTGTATAGTGATTATAAATTATGTAAATAGTTATTCATTTACCTAAATTATATTTTCAAGAAATACTTTAAAATTTATTAAATTATTAAACAAGTAAAAAAAAACTCATTACAAAAAAAAACAACCTCAAAAAGTAAGAAACAAGGAACTCGCTAGAATCGCTTTTAAAATAGCTACTGCGCACGACACAGAGTAAAACCGGGTTCATCCTACATCAGTGGGACCAATTATTCTCGACCGAGAATTAATGCACCACAATACGTAGTGTAATGCATCACGAGCTACGAAAGTGGAAATTACTGACGCGGAGCTCGTTCTTCGGTGGTTCAGTTTCTATTGGGTCTTATTTGGTGAATCAAGAATTACTTTCCTAAATATATTTTTTTTTGTTGAAAAGTGTTTTTTAGATTAGTTAGGACTAACCTGTGTTAATCTTAAGTGTATACATCTTACCTAAATTTGAGTACCTACTAACCTATTACCAAATGGTTTTTTTCTCTCCCAGTATAAATTACTTTTTGACTTATTACTCGAAAAATCTTGCGTTTAACTAATTTGAAAATACTGACATTGATGAATTGCTCCATAAATGTTAATCACTCTAAATTCCTAATTAGAAAGTTAATACTAAAGAAACGCTCCAAAAATTTCCTAAGGCACTAAATTGATAATAAGTGTATTTAAAAATTTACAAGATTTAAATAAAACTTGAATTACTTATTAAATAAAATTAATTAAATAAGCACTAGAAAGTTAAATTTCAGATTATAATTTAGAATCTACGTGCTCTTAATAAGCAAAGTAAACGAAGTACCCTCACATACTAATTTAAGCAACAAGTATTTATTATCAGCAACAGACTAATAATCTTTAACAGCGGGCCGAATAATTATTATTCCCTTAATACAATTACTAGAACCTTATGATTAAACTTGTTACGAAATTAGTACAATTAAGACAATTTCTGCCTTGAGAGCAGAGCGAGGCATAGGCTTACGGGTTGTAGGTCGTGGGGTTTGACCCCAGGTAGGCATGCGCTTCGCTGGTGCCATTTATCTCCTCACTCTGCTCTCAAAACAGTGTAAGGAAAATCGGTGATGAATGATTTGATTTGAATTTGAAAACGTGTCATCTATCAACCCGCATAATATGGTCCCGCGTGGTCGATTATGGCCCTTTTCCTTTCAAGGGGCCTAGCAGTGGGAACATATTTTAACCTGTTAAGCCCCGCGCCACACCGATTCGGAGTCAAACAATAGAAAATCACTTGTGTCTTATTAGCTGTCCTTGACCAATTAAGGCTGATTATTTAAAGCGTATTCTTATTACCTGCCAAATAGAAAATTCACTGACTGGTAACGACCCAGAAATGGGTATAAGGATATTCTGCTAATGATAGCTTTGGATCTAAGTGGTTTTGTTTGTCGGCTTTTTGGCTGTGAAGTTATTTATTAGGCAGACTGAAATCGTTTGGTAGATAAATGGAGTTCTTGTTTGGCTGGCCGAGATATTGGCCCGGGTTCAGAGATCTTACTGATGTTCTGGACTTAGTTTTGGCTTGCTTTGCCTAATATTCTGTCTTTGTTTGGTCGGTTTAATATGTTTTATGGCTCTGTCTTGTGAAACTATAAATGAGTAAACTCATGTAATACAGATGAAATTCTCTTCGTTCTTCATATCTTTTGCCCTGTAAATTCGCATGGCTTTCCGGTTAAGAGAAACTTACGGCGACTTCCTGGACTTTTACATTGATATAAAAAACCTGTAGATAGAAAATGCTTGAAAATTAACTGGAATTCTGTCAACTTTTAGTTGTCGTACATGTAACTACGACATTTAATCAAGAATCTATTACTAGTAACATTGATTGAATTCCCTGGTCCTAGTCCTTTTGCTCCTGGGTTCGATTCCCGGGTTCGATTCCCAGGTTGGGCAAAGTGTTATCGGATTTTTCTATTTGGAATTTCTCAGTAGCAGCCCGGAGTCTGGATTTGTGCCCGGTTGATGACAATAGGCTCGCCCCCTATTACATGGGACTTAAACGTAACTAGCAAAATGTGGGTGTACTACAGGTACACCTCTGCCCAACCCTTCGGGGAAACAAGGCGTGATGTTATGTTTTGTGTTGATTGAATTCGTTAATTAGTCGTAAAGTTATGATATAGCAAAAAAGTCCCAAGAAATCCTTTAACATCAAACAAATCTTGTTCACAGGAGCTGGTGGCCTCCGTACCACGGAACTCCGAATCACGCCCCGTGTCGTTCAGCGTGGTCGAAACGTCACCATGGCCTGTATGTACGAACTTCACGACTACGGCATATACTCCGTGAAGTGGTACAAGGGCACTCAGGAGTTCTACCGGTACTCTCCTTTGGAGAACCCCACTACAAGGGTGCTGCCGGTGAATGGGATTAAAATTGATGTGAGTATCTTAGATGTGTCGAAGTTGGTGCTTATGTGTTAAGTTATGAATATGCATCTTGTTCCTTATTTTCTTATAGTTTTGGTGACTAAATGAACGGAATTGAACAGGTTTTTGAAATTGAATTGATGTCATCTTGCTGAAAATTGCAATGGTCTGACCATTGGGTTTGATCCCAGACATTGTATTTTACTACTTTTGTAAGTTATGTAAATGATAATAAAAGTGAATGTTCGGGTGGATCACTCAATCTTCCTAGCCTTTTCCCAACTATGTAGGGGCCGGCTTCCAGTCTATCCGGATGCAGCTGAATACCAGCATTTTACATGCAGTGACTGCCTATCTAACCTTCACAACCCAGTTGCTGGGTTGTTACCGAGCAACAAAAAAAGTGCAACAAAAAGCCTGACAATCAGTCTTACCAAGGGGTATCGTTTGGTAAGATTAATTAATTGTCAGACTTTTTTGGGTTTCTGACTACAGAGTTACAAGTTTTTCAAATGGTAGCACACAGTTACCGTTACAGTTTGACTCTCGTGAATCACGATATAATCTGAAATAATTCCGAATGACATGAACGCCCTTGCTGGTCTCGCATCGGCCACATCCAAACGTTGTATATTAATTTTGACTCTAGTTAAGTTTCAGTGCTTTACTGAAAACTGCACACAGTTTTGAACTTCACACTCTTTGCATTCAAATCACTTTGAGTCACCTCACTCAAGCAGTCAGCATTCAATTCTAAACCAAGATTATTGATGTTTAGAGAATAATACTTTAGGTCAGAGTACCTACTTATTGTGGATTCGAAAACCTGAATACTAATTCTACTTTTCCTTCAACAGAGGTTAAGGTCTAATGAGACATACGTAGTGCTACTGCGGGTGGCACCGAATCTCAGCGGCAACTACAGCTGCGAGGTGATTCAGAACGCCCCCTCCTACCCACACTATATGGCCACAGCGAGGCTGGATGTTGTTGGTGAGTTTACATTTGTTTTTAATTATTATTGGTAGGCTCGTGTTACATTCGCTCGACATAGCTTGCGACATAGTTTGTTTAAGCAAACTGAAGTAGCAGTGGGCTGGCCATGTTTGTCGAAGGACCGATGGCCAGTGGAGTAGACAAGTCCTGAAGTGGAGCCCGCGTATAGTGGCATGAGTAGTGTGGGATGGCCCCTAGCTAGATGGACAAACGACTTAAGAAGGTGGAAGGACAGGGTATTTTGGCGCAGCCTGGGAGAGGCCGATGTCCAGCTATGGACTGTGATAGGCTCAGTTGAGGCTCGCGTTTGGCCAATGATGTGGTCGACGATACACCACGTAGTTTTCATTAGGTAATACATTATAATGTAACAACTAAATGTATATTTTTTAAAGACTTAATGCCTAATCCATGCTTCTAATTCTCTGTTTGAGAAGAGGCATTTGCATGCGGTATAATTTCCAAAATCAAAAATAAACATCTCATTATTGTGAATTGCTAAATTGGTTGGTCATGATACACTCAAATAAAAATCCACTGAAGTCAATATTTTTATCTCCTTTGTTACCAGCTAAATATGAGCTTTTCTGGTCCACTGCCACATCAAAACTTAAATACGTATAAGAAGGCCAGCTCCAACAATAACAGCAAAACCAAACCACTGCAAATTTAGATCATAATAATATTATCTTAGTCCTCTGCGAAGCTAAACGATTATAACTTAGGTAGGTACGTTAAAAATTAAAGCAAGTGTAGCAACGCTCAAACACAAAGTAAGCTGGAGTCAGGAACTTGCGCGTTTGCCAAACTTGTTTACTGCTCTATTTTGCGTTAGGAACCGCTAAGTTGCAGATAAGTTAAGCAATATCTGCCTGAAAGTTAGCCCGATAAGGACTATTAGTTAGGACTTATTTGTGTCAAAAATCACATACATATTTGCGGTTTCTAGGGTATGTTATGGAGCTAAGACTTTTCCGCTTTGGGAGTCATTAGGGTTGCTGGCTCAGAAGTACTTCTGATAAATAATTATGTTTACATGTTATATTAATTATAAAATTAAAAATATGACGGGAAGAGTGCAAAACACGTAGTTGTGTTTATATTAATAAAATGCGACAGTGAAAATTAATTTCAACTTCACTTTATTGTAATATAATATATTTAAAAGCTTGGTGTCATCCGTCACATTTAAAGAAAATTGACCATTTTTCACCTGACTATGTATAGAAATGAAATAAATCTTATAATTCAGCTAATTTAATTGTATATTAATTACGCTTATCACAATGTTCAAAGAAACGCAGGAAAAAATATTTTTTTAATTTTTCTTAATGCTTATTCTACGTCAAGGGTAACCTTTTACCATGTTTGTAGATTAAACACTACACTGATGAATAATCACCAGATTATTAATCATCTCTACTTTTGAAATCGTGACTTATTTACAAGAACGTAAATTTATTAGGATATATTATGGATATAATCCTTTGAGTACTACCAAACATCCCTAACGTGTTCTTTACCCATCAATAACAAATAAAATCAACGGAAAAAATAGCATTTTAAAACCATTACGCCAGTAGCACACCTCCGCTGCGAAACTCTCTCGAATCAGGGGGCCTACTCCCCAAGCACTAAATCCGTAGTTTCAGCTGAAGTTACGGGCGTTTCCTACTCCGTATCACCTACGGATACTTATGTCCGGAGTTCGGTCTCCAAAGTAATCTTAATTACTTTGGAGAACGAACTGAGAACGCATGTCAACACGATTTGACAGTTGTCCCCACTCGCAATGTTTTTGTGCTCGAAAAGTTTAATTGGCCATTTGTTTTGACGGATCAACTACTTTCGGATGGGCCCGAATCTTCGTTGACGGACTTAGAGATTAGTTCCTCAGATGCGAGTAGCGGAACATGACGCGAACCAGGTGACTTGAACTACTGCGGTTTCGCTGCTATGTTTTCGCGGCGGACGTGTGCTGCATACACGTTGGAAACGAAAGAATCCCCGAAAGAATCACTACGATAACTGCGAAAACGGCTGTTTATTAGAAAATATTATAACATTTCCTAATAAGACCATTACGCTACGGTGCCATAGCAACACAGCAGGAAAAACCGAATCAAAGATAAATAATTGACCTACATACAGCTACCGGGGCTCCCTCCTCAATGATATCGAAGTGTATTCATGTCCTTTTAATCTCCTAATGATGGCGAATTTTTTGTTGGCGAATATATTCGTTTTTTTTTGGAAATTAATGTTGAAAACCATAATAGAGGAATATAATTAGCATTTTCAAAGTGATTTTTTTAAGCTTTAAGGTTAGTCACTAGACAGTGTCGTAAGCTTGAAAGTCTGACAACCACACTTACCAAGAGGTATCGTGTTACCCAGTAACTGGGTTGTGGAGGTCAGACAGGCAGTCGCTCCATGTAAAATACTGGTATTCAGGTGCGTCCAGTAAGACTGTAAGACGTCCCCAACATAGTTGGGAACAGGCTAAGCAGAACAGTCCATAGCAAAATCCTATAAAGACATTCCAAACTGTAGAAACAATAAACATACCAATAATCCCCACACGAAATGTATCACGAGAATCTGCAATTCCATCACTGGAATTTCACAAATTCAACCTTCCTAGTTTACATCTAAAAAAAAAATACTACGGAACGCGTATTATTAAAACTCTTTTGACCGTTACAGACAATGGGCAACAAAGGTGGAATCATAAAAATGTGATGTGAACACAAAGGGTAGGGTAGGGTGATAAAATAGAAGGGAAAGCGACACACCTGTGACCTTAGTGAGGGTAGGACGAAATAGCGAAAATTTAGGAAATTGAACGCGGGTCGGTCAGCTTTGAATTGTGTTCTTTTTAAGGTTCCGTAGTCAGCAAGGAACCCTTATAGTTTCGCCATGTCCGTCTGTCTGTCACCGGCTTAGTTCAGAGACTATTATTTCTTGAACGATGTAATTTGGCATGGGTAAACATATTCATCATCATCATCATCATTCCAGCCGAAAGACTTCCACTGCTGGACATAGGCCTCCCCCAATAGGGGGGGGGGGGTTGCCATAATCGCCACGCTTGGCAGGCGGGTTGGCGATCGCAGTATGGTGTTAGAATGCATAGAGAACGCTGCTGCCCATTCTCTAGTAAGTCCCTTAGTCGCCTTTTACGACACCCAAGGGAAGAAATGGGGATGGTGCTATTCTTTACGTCTGGCACCACACGGAGTATATACACACATATTCATAATGCCGGCAAAGTGGTAAAATAAAATTATGAAAAAAATTTTTTTTTGGGTCATTAGTTGCCTTGCACGTAAAGTGGGGATGTTTTTTTTCTCATCTATCTCATGGTGTGGGTAGTTAGGCCATTTTTCGATTTAGGGATCCATTTGCGTAACATTAAGCTTTAAAGTGCAAGTTTTTGTTAGAGTCCAGTGTCGTCGTCCCTGCCAGCTAAACGGTTGTTTTTGGACCTGTCAGAAAATTCATGGCAGTAGTATACGTATATAAGGAAATTAAAAGGAAAACTGTCACAGCTAAGTAGGCTATACAAGTTAACGAGTAATAGTAGACCAACTTACATTTGCAGCTGGCAAATTGACCGTGACGTATATCGATGTATGGGAGAACATGTTTTTCAACTACAGTGTTAAGTTTGTTTTGAGGATAAATTCATTCCATCTACGGAACTCTTTATTGTGTGTGGTACGATGCTCTTGGCCGGGTTTTTTTTTTTTGTTTTTTACTAAGCTGGTCTTCGGGATAACTTCCTATTGTAGTTGGTAATAATCATTCATCTATATGGGAAGTGTTTCACTATACATAATAACTACCTACATTTCTTTTAAAATTACACTTTGAACATACAATATACATTTATTTTGAAACTCTAAAATACTGTTATTTTAAAATGAATATGCTTATCAGTGCTTAATTAATAATAATAACATTCTACAAGACTCAATAAAATTGTAAATATTTAGTCTATTATAATAATCGTGCAATGCATAATATAAAAATATATAAGTATAACTTAAAACTAAATATATAAATACTTGTATAAAATATAAATACCATAAAAGCAAATTATACTATTTTAATTTAATTATTGTCATCTTTTTGTTTTCCTTAACAAAAAGCGCCTTTATCCTCTCTCCTATTAAAAAATAACTTTCCTGTGCTCGACAGGGTCCATAATTGATTCGATGTTTTAACATACCAACTTATATGTACACATTATGGAATGCAATAAAGAATTGAGTATTGAGTACATAATCTTGTAGTAGTAGCTTGTTAATAGGTCGTATTGGATAAAGATAATTTACTTACTCAAACTCATGGCATTTGTTTCAAGGAACAGGCACTTTTTAACTGTCCAAGAGCCAGTCTGTTAGTCTGAAAGTTGAAGTTAGTTGTCCGTTCCAAAATGTAGATCTGTATAGAGAAGAATAGCCAAGAAATTCCTTGGACTCTCACTATATTTTTACTACCATCTAACCTTTTATATTAGTATATTGAATGTATTTTTTTTTTTTTGGGTCTTTTTCTTCTCCCGCTCTGGGCGAAGCGGAAGGGTGTGTCAGAATCTTACTGACTAAAACCCACCCGTATTCCTTCCTGTTGCCTGTGTTGCCAGGGGCCTCGGTGACCCATAAGTACCTTCCCGCGACCCCGGAATATTGTATGTATGTGTATATTTATTTTAGTAGAGGAAATTGTAAGACAGGGCGTGATTTATTATCTACAGTTCAGATTCAGATTCATTTATTAACTGTAAAACATAGGTACATTATAAGTTCTTATTTGGTAATACATTGAAGGCGCTATGTTTTGCCTCTAGGGCATACAAAAGTAGTAATTCCATGCACAAGAAATTAATATTATTATAGATATATGAACCACAAATAAACAAGTAAATAAATTAGATCATCTATCGCATTAAGAATTTTCACTCACACTGAACAATGTCAATTAGATAAATTATTTGTAGTGCGGAAAAATAAATAATAAAAAATGTCATCAGTTATTGTAATAAAATGAAAATTGTCAGCACATACTTATTTAAAGAATGTTAAATAAATTGAATGTCATAAATTAAAATTAAATGTCACTAAGGATCAATAATAATTGTTACCTAAGAATTGTCAGACATTTTATAACTGCATGTCATTCAAATATTCGGTGATTGAATAATAACAGCTTTCAATAAAAAAATGGTTTAATTTCCTTTTAAAGTTATGCAAATTTTCATTTTTAATGCTATCAGGAATTTTATCGTACATAATCGGACCCATACCTAAAATACTTCTCCTTGCTAGTGCTGTTTACAGTTAGAAATATAATGCTCAGAAGGTTCAAGTTCAGCCATGCGGGTATAAGTACCCACGCTATAAAATACCTTTACTAGTGAAAACATAGTTCAAAACTTCCGAAAATACTTGAACCCGTTTCTCTTAGCTGGGCCATCTAACTTACTCCGTAAGTCCACAAACACAAACACCATTGATTTTCTCTCAGTGAGCTCTTAAAACTTGGGCAGGAAGACAAATAGCTGATAGCCTTTGTTTTCTTTTATGCCTGACCAAACATCATCGAGCAGTGGTAACGAACGCGACTTACAAGCTGTAAGTCGTAGTTTCACACCCTGACAAGCGCTTTACTTTGTGTAAATTATTTCATCACCGCTGCCCTCAAAACGGTGAAGGAAAACATCGTGAGGAAACCGTTTGTTCTAGAACCAAAAAGACGTGTGACATCTACCAAATTGCACTGGGCCCACGTGGTGGATTACGGCCCGCTCCCTCTCACCGAGAGGAGGCCTGAGTCCTAGCAGTAGGACAATTATTGGCTGATTATGCTAAACATCGTAACTACGATATTCTTTAAAGAAAAGATTTATGTAGTTATGATTTAGGATTTTCTTGATGAATCTCAACTTTTTAGGTAGGTATAAACGACTCTTTTGCATTCATTGATGAATATCGTGGTGATTTCCCTTTTAAAATTCTAGCTTCTTCTTCTTCTTCCAATGAATCCGCAGAGTTCCTTTTCCTCGAGGTTTGTGTCAAAGGAGCTAAAACTGTCCTTGGTGTCGTCTATTGCCCCCCTTCTATTGATTACTTCACTGAATTCGAATCGGTACTTGAATCTTTGGGTTCGGAGTATGTACATCACATTGTTATGGGGGATTTTAATACCAACCTCCTTGCCCACAACGCCCCTCGGTCCCGTAAACTCCTGCATCTAATCGAGTCAGCCAGTTTGCATGTATTACCTCTCCAAGCCACTCACCAAAATATAGTCGGTGATGATACTTGGCTTGACCTGATCCTCACCTCTAATCCTTCCCTAGTTTCCTCACATGGTCAATATGCTGCTCCTGGCTTTTCCCATCACGATCTTATATTCCTATCCTATGTCCTTAAACCCCCTAAACCTAAACCAAAATTCCAGTACAGGCGTGCCTTTGCACGTATGAATAGCGAGAAGCTTCAACAAGATGCATCCAATATTGACTGGTCACCCCTGGAAGCAGCTGCTTCAGTTGACGAAAAAGTTAGTTTGTTCAACAATGTTGTGGTCAAGCTATATGACACACGTGCTCCTATCAGAAAAATCAAGTTGAAGCGTCCGCCTGCGCCTTGGATGAACATGGGAGTTCGGATGGCAATGCGACGGAGAGACCGCGCGTTTCGGAAATTCAAAAAGGATCGCTCGGAGGACAATTGGACCTGCTTTAAGGCTGCTAGGAATCGGTGTAACCAGATGATACGCAACGCTAAACGCCGACATATCCTAAATAATATCACTTCTTCTTCTCCTGCCGATATTTGGAAGTTCCTTGGAACTTTAGGCATCGGCAAATCGCGGCACTCAGACCTTCCTAACACAATTGGCTTAGACGATCTAAATCACCATTTCTCCACTGTTCCCACGCTAGATAGTCTAACCAAATGTCAAACCCTTGACTACCTTGCTGGTCTGACGCGCCCTAATATTAATCCCTTTGTCTTCACCCCAGTTGACCCGGGAGAGATCAGAAAGATTATCCTTTCTATTAAATCCAAAGCTGTGGGCTGCGATAATATCAGCCGCCATATGATCGTTACGGCTCTTGATCAACTCCTTCCTGCAATCTCCCACATCTTAAACTTCTCCCTGTACACCGGTGTTTTCCCCTTCCTTTGGCGTAAAGCCCTTGTTCGGCCACTGCCTAAGATACCCAACCCCTCTCTTCCTAGTCACTTTCGCCCAATTTCCATCCTGCCCTTTCTGTCTAAAGTGCTGGAGGCCAGTGTTCATAAACAATTCTCCCACTTTGTCCACCACAACTCCCTCATCAGTCCCTTTCAGTCCGGTTTCAGGCCCGGGCATAGTACCGTTTCAGCTCTCCTTAAAGTGACTGACGATATAAGGCGGGGAATGGAAGACACCAAAGTTACAGTCTTGGTGTTAATTGACTTCTCCAATGCTTTTAATGCCGTCAGTCACGAAGTCCTTTTATCCATCCTTTCTTATCATATGGTCTCTCCAGAGGTATTGGAATGGTTTTCCTCTTATCTTCGGGGGCGTCAGCAGTCTGTTCATGCTGGTGACTCTTCGTCGAGTTGGTGTGATCTTGCAGCTGGCGTCCCTCAAGGCGGTATATTATCTCCTCTTTTGTTCTCCATTTTTATTAATCTCATTACCACCGAGCTTCGGGCTGCGTATCATCTCTATGCCGACGATTTGCAACTTTACTGCCATGCAAGTGTTGATAACATTTCTGATGCGATTGAGGAGCTAAACCGGGATTTAGGTGTGGTCAAAAACTGGTCTGATCGATTTGGAGTGGCGGTTAACCCTACCAAGTGTCAGGCTATTTTAATAGGGAGCCCCCACAGCATAAGGAAGCTGAATGGCTTATCTTTGCCACCTGTAATCTTTGACAACTTAGTCATTCCGTTTAGCTCCGATGTTAAAGATCTTGGTCTGCATGTCGACATATGTCTTGACTGGCAAAAGCAGGTGACGACTGTTAGTAAGAAAGTCACCGGAACGTTGCGGTCGCTCTATCGGTTGAGAAATCTTCTCCCATCACACATAAAGGCAATGCTTGTACAGTCCTTAATCTTTCCCATAATCGACTATGGTGATGTGTGTTACTATGACCTGAATGCAGATCTCCTCAATAAACTTGACCGACTTCTCAATAATTGCATTCGATTCGTTTTCAATCTTCGTAAGTATGACCATGTATCCGCACACCGTGTGCTTCTAAAATGGTTACCCATTCGTCAGCGCAGAGAGGTGAGGGCTCTGTCTATGTTGTTCTCTATTCTCAACAAACCCACTTCTCCTTCTTACCTGACTTCCCATATTCAATACTTGTGCTCTGCCCATAGTAAAAATCTTCGTTCCACCAACAATCGTCTTCTTCGATGTCCTTCTCACCGCTCTGGTTTCATTCGCTCTTCTTTCTTTGTCCAGGCTGTCTTTCTTTGGAATGCGCTTCCTCTGAACATCAGAACGGTGACCTGTCGGTTGTCTTTTAAACTGAAGGCACGTGAACATATACGTAAGAAGTTGGCAGAAACATCCCAGCGCTGATATTTTGCTGGATTCGTTTTCTCCTCTACTGATCGATATTTCCCCACTACCGATCGTTATTTCTCCTGACAAAGTTTATTCTGTTCATATGTATGTATCTACGTATGTATTCTTGTATTGTAAAGTTATTTTCGTGTTATCTATCCCTTAAGTTGCACCTGCCATGTGTCTTCTCTGCATCACCCTAAGGTTGACTGGTAGAAAATGCCTCAGGCATTAAGTCCGCCTTTGTACGGTATTATTTTTTTTATACTTGTGCATAAAGTTTTAATAAATAAATAAATAATAAATAAAATATCGCCCATGTACGTGTCAATATCGTTAAAAAGACAGTGATAACATCAAATCCTTGATTATATGACTACTAGTTGCGCCCTGCGGTTTCACCCCCATAAGTCTCGATCCCGTGGGAATATCGGGATAAAAGTATCCTATATCCTAATCCAGGTCATGGTCTAGCCATGTGCCAAATTTCATCTAAATCCGTTCAGCCGTTTTATCGTGAAAGCGTAACAAACAAACTCACTTTCGCATTTATAACATTAGTTAGGATTATTCTTTTGGCTTGTAAAAACAACAATTGAAAATTTGTGATCTATCTAAAAATTGACGATCACTAACATTTTCATCATAATTTTCTTAAACCTAATATTCGTTCCGAAACTTTTTGATGATTACTTTCATCTGCACAATTGTGGGGATCGTAGCTAAATAAGAGCAGCCGCATGGGTCGTACTTCAGGGTTAAGCAACGCTTGTCGAGGTCGATCCTTGGATGGGTGATCATCCTTAACATACCGAGACACCTCCGTGCTACGGATAGTACAGTTGGTCCCGACTGTTGTGAAGATCGTTGACAGTCGTTACGGGTAGTCAGAAGCCCGAAAGTCTGACCAACAGACATGCCAAGGGGTATCGTGTTATCCATTAACTGGGTTGTAGAGGTCAAATAAGCAGTAGTGATGGGTAACTCATCAATTTTATTTGAGGTTGAGGGAGGACCTCACTTTACCTCATGAGTTCCTCACGAGGCACCACTCATTAGAGGTGAGGAATCGTCAATGGCGTATTCAACTCACGACTCGTGAGCCCGAGCCAAATTCAGCCGAACGTACAAGGCAGCGAAGCGGGTGGGCGCGAAGATGACTCACGAGTACTTCAATTTTTGAGGACGCGTGAATGAGTGTGGTGTGGTGAGGAGGTTCGATGAGGAAATTCGAATAACTCTTTCAATTTGCGATCATGAGGGACCTCATGAGTGATGGACTCATCACTAATAGGCAGTCGCTCCATGTAAAATACTGCTATCTGTCGTCCTCAACATGCTTATTTGGAAAAGGCTAGGCAGATTTGTCTTTTATCTGCAAAATGACCGTCTTCTATAACCACTGTTACGAGTACTCTTTACTCCCTTGGATGATAACGTTGATCACTGCGTGGGTGAGTCTTAAAATTTATAAACATTTCAGCTTTAATCTTCACAATATTTTATAATGCCTTGCTGCATCATCAATTTTCCTGCCATGGCGGCTAAAATAACAATTCTCCTGTAGCTTGCGGTAGCGGTCCACAGGGAAAGCTCACGTTTAACGCTGAGCGTTTCCGGGGAGGATATGAAATAAGACAATAATACAAGGATAATGTTTTATATTAGCGTCTGCCTGCGACTACGTCTGCATTTTTTAACATAAAATATATTCTATAACTCAACAATAGTAGCTTTACATACATACATAAACTCCCGCCTTCTTCCCATCGGGGTAGGCAGAAACTATAGAACGCCACCTGCTACGCTCCTTACATACTCCTTTAGCTTCGTTAACGTTCATACATACATCTGGGGGGTTACCATCACCTCTTATAGCAGTATTATTTCAATATTACTTAGCGTGAGAAAGAGATGGAGCTATAAGTCCTGTATAGCTCCATCACTTTCCCACTGTGAAGTAATATTATAATAATACTGCTATATGAGGTGATGGTAACCCCCCTGGTCATACACGCACGCCGGTTGCGAGTACTACGCACCTGACCTTTTTGAAGAACATCATTAATGAGGTCTCTATATGTCTTTCTGGGGCGTCCACTCACATCTGCCTTGTAAATACTTTTTGTTAGTCGCCTTTCATTCATCCTCTCAACATGACCAAACCATCTAAGCATACTCTTTTCAATTTTTGTCACTACATCTTCCTTTAAATAAAAAAAAATAAAATAAAAAAGTATTTATTTCAGGTAACCAAAAAGCACCCATACAGCAACCAGAATACATAAAAGACACATAAAAAATACACAAAACAGACATATTATCAGACACAGCTAGCAACATGCCTGCTACAGCAGTGTCCGATATACGGGCAGTCAAATCTCCCGGCGATCATCGCCAGCACTGCAATCGCATCGTTGCCTTATCACCTCATTTTTCAGCCTATCATTTGTAGTCAATAGTAGCTTTTTATCAGTATAAAGATAATTTTATTGTGCAAATATGGGTAACAGCAGATGATGATGTGGCGGCATCTACAGCGCCACATACAAAACTACGCATCACACTGACGTCACGCAAAATCCTGCATCGCGCAAGCAGAGTTTACCGCGCAACTAGCATATATACAACATCCCGACATCAACCGTCGGGCAGTTGCCCACCAGACACAACACCCGTCTGGTCGGAGGATCCTCCCTTTTCTATGGAGGATGAGTGAACTTTACACCCTGTTCCTCATGCCTCCATACTGGTGACCCCGAATATGAACGTCAGCGCAGCCTTCGTGCAACTACTTCAGCGTGACGTCATCATCTACACTTCCTCAAGCTCTCGAGCGGCGAGTCACACAGCCAGCCAGCACCCACGGCTTCAACGGGTATCCTGACCACCAGCATGCAGCGACCGCGCATACCTGGTCATCACCCTAAGCCTCATCAGCAACCTTGGCACAGCACACTGCACTTTCGGCCGGTCAACAAGCAGAGCTCTTCAACGCTCTCCTGGTCGACGCCAGCAGTCAGCCCTCAACCCGGCGCTGTACCACGTCCGACTCACTGGAGCATAACGCAGCGCCACCCCGACTCACTGGGGCATCACCGCAGACAGTTCCGACCCACCGCGAACTATGCGACAACCGGTTCCGAGCCACTGGAACCCCACCTGGCACTGGCAAGCATCGCAAGATACACGACTCAGCCCACTATCGACCTCCGGTCTCCGGAGGGGAGTGATGTGGCGGCATCTACAGCGCCACATACAAAACTACGCATCACACTGACGTCACGCAAAATCCTGCATCGCGCAAGCAGAGTTTACCGCGCAACTAGCATATATACAACATCCCGACATCAACCGTCGGGCAGTTGCCCACCAGACACGACACCCGTCTGGTCGGAGGATCCTCCCTTTTCTATGGAGGATGAGTGAACTTTACACCCTGTTCCTCATGCCTCTATAATGACATAAAAATTAAGAGTTCAGCCATATTTTACCACGTAGGCATGCAAAAGATTTAAAACATTCAACTTATAACTAAATAAAATTTTAAAACATTATACAATGAACTAAGTACATAAAATAATATATGTATATACACTAGCTTAAAAATGTTGTATTCCTATGATAACAAAGTTAAAATTTTAATAGTATATTATTAAAATTTTAACTTTGTTATCATAGATGAAATGTAGAGGGGCTTGTGGCTAAGTAATAACAGCCGCACGGGTCGATCGATCAGGTTAAGCTACGCTAGCCGCGGTTGGTCCGTGGATGGGTGACCATCTTTACATACCAAGACCTCTCCATACCTCGAAAAGCACGTTAAGCCGTTGGTCCCGGCTGTCATTTGTAGATCTTTGACAGTCGTTACGGGTAGTCAGAAGCCCGAAAGTCTGACAACCATTCTTACCAAGAGGTATCGTGTTACCCGTGGTAACTGGGTTGTGGAGGTCAGATAGGCAGTCGCTCCATGTGAATTACTGGTATTCAGCTGTATCTGGTAAGACTCGAAGCCGACCCCAACATAGTTGGGAAAAGGCTAGGCAGATGATATCATAGATGAAATATATTTATGAGTCATATATTGGTGCCGATTCCCTTGTCCACAAACTAAACTAAATTTAAGTTCAGTGCATCTTTTTCTTTCTATTTCATTAAGAAAAGGACAGAAGATAAATTTTAGTTTAGTCCTGTCAAATTAATCAGCGCTTGACGTAAATTGACGTATTTTTAGTAGACAAGTTTTTAATCACGTCTAAACTTGTATGGAGTAGTGACAGGCGCTGATTAATTTGACAGGACTAAACTAAAATTTATCTTCTGTCCTTTTCTTAATGAAATAGAAAGAAAAAGATGCACTGAACTTAAATTTAGTTTAGTTTGTGAACAAGGGAATCGGCACCATTGTGTATCTTTATTTAGAGACCCTATGTAGATAAATTAATAAAACAGAGAAATGATTTTTGTAATCGAATCAGTACTTCCAAAGATTACCTTTTACAAACATCTAAAAAGAAATATTTTATCTGTTTTTAATTATCGTTTAAAATTTAATTTTTTAATTGCATTTTGTTCCTGAAGATACATTTGGCAAATCGTCACTAGTAAATGGTTTTTTAACCACGATGTTAATTTCACATTTTTGAATGAGGAAAATGTCGTAAGGAAAGTTTTGAGAATGATTGTGGAGGGCTATAAGAGAAAGAGAAAACCAGAGAAATGTTGGATAGACTGTGTGAAAGATGATATGGCTAGAAAGGAAGTGAATACCGAGATGAAGACTAATAGAGAAGTATGGATTGTGCCGAACCCTACATGGAACAAAAGGATGTCTTAAATTAAGACAATATCCTTTTGGTCAAGACAAGTATTGATTCATTTATGGGGAAAACAATATATTCTTGAATAAAGTAAAATTTTGTCTTAGTTTTATTGTCTTCTTTGAAGACATTATACCTACTTAAATGAATAATTATTAAGTTTAATTTTAAGAATATTAATGATATTTTCATCAATTAAGATTATTATAGTCTTGAATCAAAAATATTTGCTTAAGTCAAGAATAAAAACCAAGTATTTATTATTCTTAATTTGAGTAAACAGGTTTTCTTGGACTGAGTACATTTACTTACGTCAAGAAAATATTTACTTGGATTGAAACAATTTTTCTGAGAATATTGATATTCTTCGCTGAAGAGATCCTTTTTTTCCGTGTAAAATGGGGGCAGCAGAATGAATATACTCTCTTAATAATCGTTCCTCAATAGTATTCAATGCATTACCCTCAAAATACATGTTTGCTTAATACATTCCAAATACCATTAGAGAGTAATTACTCCCAGGTTTGAAACATAACATCTGACCCGGCCTTTTCGGGGAATACACGTCCATTCAAGTCGTAAATTGACGCATATTCAATTTCTGCCTCGCGTACTCCTATGTGACGACAGTTAGTGAGTGAAGCAAGCTGCAATAATATTACCTGCGACACAGGCCACCACGCCATGCTATGTAGCATGGCTTTACCGTGGGTTGTCTGCTTTCTAAACGGGGTTTTGTTTATTGGTATCAGCCAAGCTGGAAACTGCATCCTGAGGGGCAATTCCCATTTTTTAAGAACGTTTACATTCCTTTCAGTCAAGAATATCTCTATTACCTTCTTTTTATCACTTTTTGACTTTGATTGTCACTGAGATGAGATTGCGATTAGATTTTGAACGTTTTAAATTACAGGAATTGGCCTTCGGGTTTCCGGGATTTGAATAATGCAAGCATCCAAGTTTAAAATATTGTGCATTACGACATATTAGTCTAATATGTCGTAATGTACTTATTACCCTTATTGATCTGGAATCGCTAATATGCCTATGTAGTGAGAAAATATGGTGTTGTTCTGTTCTGATCATTCTTTGTTTCTTCTTTGTAGATATATGAAATTACTTTTTCTATGTAGTTTTTTTGACAATTATTACAGACAGTTTTTTTTTTTTGTTTAAATAAAGCCGCTCCTTTTTCCGACTCGTTTTATGACTTCATAAAACATCAAGATTTCTGTACAAATCTTTCCGGATTTAATTCTCTTAATTATAGTGAAAAATCCGAAGCGTAGTTAAGAAGATTTAAGCGGTCCATATACAGACAGACACGAAAAGTGACTTTGTTTAATAATACGTATAGATATAGATGGCAGAACTCCGGCTTGAGCAAGACATGCCTTATATACCCAGAGCAATAAGTCTCATAAAATTATATCATTTTCTCTTCACAGGTGTAGGAGGTCTCCGCGCAACAGATCTTCGGATATCCCCACCGGTGGTACAGCGGGGAAACGACACTACTCTAGCATGCATGTACGAGCTCACGGACGCTCCCCTCTATTCTGTCAAGTGGTATAGAGGGCGCCACGAGTTCTACCGCTACTCGCCAACGGAGTTTCCTACCACGAAAATATTTCCCTTCGCTGGGATCAATGTTGATGTAAGTTGGCTTAATTATAATTTGGCGACTGTCTATCCAAAACTCTTAAGACACCAGTTTTACCTAATAGACTTGAATAGACAGTCGATCTATGTAAAATTGCTGAATCCGGTTAGAAATGCGACTTAATGATGATATTTGATGGTTTTTGAAACCTGTTTTGAATCGCTAGGTAGGAAGACCTGACAAGGACCATTCAATTTCATGTTTGATGTATGGATTTTTGGAAGAAAAACGTTGTGAGGCAACTTGAAGTACATAAAAAAACTAAAATTGAAAAGAGCTGAGTTATCAATGTCATTGAATGCTAGTTTGCACTCAGCATGAGCAAAAGACGTTTGCATTCAGAATTCCGAGTCATTCCAAGCTGATATTATTTTTGTCATAAAACGTTGTTTTACGAGAAAAAATAATAAAATAACACAAACGCGTACTTATCGAAGCGAATCATAAAATTCGACTAGACGATAACTCGATTGCTGACGGTCGTTAAATTTATAATACAATTGCATCATAAAATTGTCACAGATCACCAGAATTTTATTACCTTTACATTAGTGCTTATTCTTGTTCTGTCGAAACAGCATGCAAAATACTAGAAGCTCACCATGGCGGAAAGATTGGTCAGACACGCAGAATGATAACTGAGATGTATCAATATGGGTTGGGTTGGCAATAATGGCCATGTTGTTAGTACTCTTGCCTCCCTCCATATATAATATCTAATTCAAATAATAAATTTATTGAACAAACGTTATAAATTTAATTACCCTAACCATCATATGAGCGTGTACTAAAAACATCGTTAGTAGATTCTGTTAGTTCTCTACGAGCTAATGGTACCGAAGTAGATGAAACGCCTATTTATCGTGGATAATTCTTTAGAAGTTTAAATTCGTATAAATATTATATATATTTTATATTAAGACATACGCTTGGTACTGACCCCCTCCTGTTTTTTCATCTATTCTCTATTCAAATCAATGTTTGTCTCGTATTTACGCCATCAACTTATAACAGACCCGCGAAAGTTGCATGCTAAAACCATATCAGGTTGCAGCCTCTACTACCATCATCATTAGTCCTTAGCAGTTCACTGCTGGACATAGGCTTCTCTAATTCTACGCCATTCAGCTCAATTCTCGGTAACTTTCATCCAGCTGCTTCCAGCCACCCTGCGAAAATCTTCGCTCTTCTTAGCTTGAGGGCGTCCTACCTTACGTTTGCCGATTCGCAGGCTCCACTCAAGAACACGTCTACTCCAAGGTCATCGGTTCTACAGCTAATATGACTTCTACTGTAGATACAGTGGAGGTCTAGAGTATAGATATACATATACTTTCTTATGCTGTGTAATAGACTCATATACTTACGCACGTTAACGCACGCACGTGTTCCTCAGCTTAAGCATTTGTTGGTGAAATGCTTATTTACGGAAAATTAATTGTTTGCGTCTAAATGATTTTTAGTTTGTATAAGTCGATCGTGTACTATTTATTTCCTAAATTTTGTTATAGGTATCTTGTAACGGTTTCTTTCGTTTTTATTTTTAGTGTTTTTCAGTGGAAATTTGTAAATGGCCTTTAATTTCATATTGTTTAAGGACATTGTATAAGTTAGCTGTAAGTTTTCGGAATAGAATAAAATAAAATAAAATAAAATAGACTTTTTACAAAAAAAAAAAACAACCGACTTCCAAAAAAACACTACAAAGTGAAAAATAAATTTAATTTAGTTTTTTGCCACTGACTTTCAAAATTAAAGTTATTTTTCATTTTATAGTGATTTTTGGAAGTCGGTTGTTTTTTGTAAAAAAATAATATTTTTTTACTTTTTAGCGGGTCAGTTTGTAATTTATCTAAGTTACAATGTCATCTGCTCATCACCTTTTACAAAATATTGATTTTCTTGATGCAGGGACGTTAATTGTTGAGGAGTTCTCCTGGTAAGAACCAGGAGAACTGCCACTCACCATATGCATTGTGAAGAGCATAAATGGCTTAGCAACCATATTAAAGTACTTAATCGAATCACAACTCGTTAAATGCACAAGTTACTATAAACATACCTAAATCGCCATATGTGTGCCTTTAAAATTTGAGGATTTCCCTCGATTTTCATGGGATTCCCTCATCAGATTATGACTTGGTGACAACGGGACCACATTGGTGACATTGACGGAGAAATCGGCGAACACATAAAATATATATGTATATACGGTCGAATTGAGAAACCTCCTTTTTTGAAGTCGGTTAAAAAGCTATTCCTTATTTTAACTAGAAATCTTTTGCTCCAAATGTTTTACTAAGTAGGAATTTATTATGTGTACCGCAGACATGATTTTAGTACCAATTATTGACATAGACGTGTTATTAGGTAGGGCTGAGACATCATAAAAGAGGCCTACGTCAATAGTATCTAAAATGATGTGAAGTAAGATCGCATGGTATTCGAATATCGTAGTCATCTGATATTTCATGTCATAAAAATCTATTTCTTGTTTATTTCAGAAAAATCTAGATTCTCTTAAAGTTGTAATAGGAAGTACTAACTCAACTTTTAGAAAAAAAATATCCGTATGGATATTATCAAACTAAGAATGTACGAGTTTAATGTATGATTGATAGGATTTTAACGACTGCTTTCAATAAATTAGAATCGACAGACCCAAATTGAATATTAATTTATTCTGAACATAATTTGAAATCAATCTGATAACAGTATGCGGGCGAAAATATACGAAGCCCCATTTACATGATGCGAGTTGCCTTGCCTGTGGGATATTACAAAATTGAAGCAACAAATGAGTTGCACCGTCTAAACACCGTCTAAAAACGGTGTTTAGACGGTGCAACTTTTATTGTTTAAACTTACGGTATGCCACAGGCAATTAAATCGCACTGTGTAAATCGGGTTTTCGAAAGAGACTTTCATACAAGTCTATGTGTGGCAGAGGCGACACCTCTAGAAAAACGATTTTTTTTTAATTTAATTTGCGTTGTGTCCATGTTTATATCTCTGATAATAATTGTATTAAATAAGCAAAAGTGGCATTACCACAAAAATGCTGCACGTCAGACAATCTTAAACAAAAACACGCCAATAGGAATCTTAAAATGCGGGTCCCTAGTAGATAAATAAGAAAACTCGCGCACTTTAAGTCACAGTAATCTACTCCATCCATCACCTTTACGCATAAACTCCTTCACATATTAAATCCAGCTATAAAGATTCTAAACGGGCTTTTAAGCTAACGCTTACGTACGTAAGTCACTGCAATGAATTCCCTTATACACACAATTCCTGGGAACTGGTACGCGATGTACGCGATTTGTCTTCCCAGAACTGTCAGGCTATGCTCGTGTCATGTAAATGCATGTAAGTAAAGTACCCCACGTATCCTAAGAGTTTGCGATGCGATATAGCAAAGGAATCGGTGGCAGGAGGATCGTAAATGTTGGGGACAGTGCCAACTTCAATGTGGATGTCAAATGATTTGGACGCGATGGGAAAATATTGCGTACTACGTATTGGATTTTGCTTTGGATGACATGGCACTAAACTTGAAGTTATTTTCCACAAATTTCTACAACTGTTCGCCGATGTTCCGTAGTTTTGTGTCTCAATAATTTATATCTGACATTAATATTTTCATAGCTGAAGACCTGCCATATATTCTCAAAAGTTCTCCTAACAAAACATAATCATAAAACACTTCATCTTATTTAAAATGAACCGCAACTTATTCTTTAATCTTGCAAGCTTTAAAAAACTTGTTTATATCGCATCAAACTCGCATTACCCTCGCCCGCACTGTACACCGGCTCAAAACTTCATTTCACAAAACAGATTTATTATATCTAATGTAAAAACTCCGCGAGAAAATATGCGAATCTCGGGGTACCAAGTGCCGACTCAAGAAAAATGTGGAATATCAGGCGAAACGGTTTTAACGGCCATATTTCTTGTCGTCGGAGAAACTTCCCAGCAATTATTTTTACCTGTTGAGCTGTTTAAACAATGTATTTTATGGTGTGGAATTTGGTTAATATACTGGCTCAGTTTAGCGGAAGAGAAACGTGTTGAGTCGCTGTTAAAATCTCTGAAATGTTCGCGGTTAAATAATTTTGTAATCTGCCTGTTCTGTTGTGCTCGAGTCGAGGTATTCTTAGAGTATTAACAATGGACTCTTTTGTTTATGAGTTGGAATAATTTTTTACTCGTTGATGTTTATGAATAATGGTTTGTCGTAAAAGTTGGTCGTTGTTGGAAAGGCAAGCTTTAACAATGTACTCGTATAACTCGTAGTTTCATGTTGGAAGTATGTTTTTCATTTATCATGTTGTTTCTTCTCTTGAACAAGGTGGGTATTTTCCTAAGCCCTCTTAATTTGAGTGGGCACAGACAATTTGAAATCCCACAAAAGTGAATAACATTGTTTCAAATTGAAGTACTCAGCTCTTAATTCTCAAACGTAAAATAATAAGTGGATGAGTACCCACTTCAAAGAAATTCCCTTATATTAGACCTTGGTAACATAGTGCTTTTCAAATTCATTTGATTTCAACGAACTAAGCCTTTAGTACTTCTTGAAAGACTTCTCTTTGAGAATGAACTAAGAAAGTAGTGGTTTTAAGTACAAAAGAGGTTTTGTCATGTAATTGGTTTAGCGGTGATGTCTCTTTTCATTATTAGCTTAACAGAAGGTAACCTTGGCTCCCTCTTGAAACACTTCTAGGCTTCTTTGAAGTAGATTTAGTTGAAATTTAGTTGCGCATAATATTCAAGTTTATATTGAAACAGAAATTAATTATTATCATTATGAGCTGACTGCCTCGGTGTATGTGTTCATAATATGAGCGTGACGACTGCGTCGGGTCCTTGGTTCAACTTTCGCGAGTCGGGCAGTATTGTAAGGTTTTTCATCAGGAAATTCTGCGTGGTAGCTCAGAGTCTGAAGCACAGTTAATGGCAATTGTGGTGGAATATTGTTTTCGTATCATCTATTCAGTTTTTAGGGCATCCAATTTTTTGGTAAATTATACTCTTGTTGCCTACGCTTGTAGTTTTCTCTGTTACAAAACTTACCATTGGTAAACATAACGATCATTTATTTGACATAGTTACCAACAACTAAAAGTTATGTCAATTTACGCCAGTGTTCTGCATAACCCAGTAATAAACCGTTCAGTTCAGTTTGAGTTAAGTCCATTACAATGTCAATTAACTAGCACATATGTTAATGCTAACGTAGAGAGGGTCGTTTCTCCCAATTGACTGTTAGGCGGATGATAGCTGCTACATGAGGATAGCCCACAAATGACCTATCAGATAATATCACGTCTGTTTTCCCCGAAGGTGCAAGCAGAGGAGTATTATTAGTACCTATCTACCGTCTGTAAACGTTGGTCTGCAACCTGAATCTTAGTAGTAGTTGATCGTTACCCCTACATTTCATCAGTGACCTATATTAGTTTAATTAACCCATTTAGTATAAGGCGAGCCTATTGCCATTAACCCGTTCGAGACTTCGAGAATTACTTGATGGAAAACTCAATACTCAATTCTTTATTGCATTCCATATGTATTACATACATGGTATATAAAGTAAAAGATCAATATAGGCCCTGTCGGGCACTAGCGGAGAGTGCGCCCGCGTCCTTTTGCTTGTCATGCCACTTGTCCATGCCATAGACCATTGTCTACGACAAGTAGGACAAGTGAAGTTCGAGCGTCGGAGTCAATCGTAATATTTACTGTACATAATTATGTAGTTACGGTTTTTATTTATTTCCGTCTTTTATTTAGTAAAAATTGTCTTTGTATTTATTTTTTATTCGCCTAGTGGGATTTATGTGTCGGTAGATGTGTCCGTGGCACCACAGCAGGGCCTATCAGAATACCAGCGCTTTTTAGTGGGAGGGTGTGTCAGATTCTTACTGACTAAAACCCACCCGTGTTCTTTCCGATGCCTATTTTGCCAGGGACCTCGGTATCTCTTTCGGACTTTCCCACGACCCCGGCAGGCATCGGCCCTAGGGGACCCCTATACTTTTGCTGACGACATCTCTATGAGGCGCGCGTAGACCACATCGCGCCGTCGACCCGGGCCTGGTCCTTATCGGACAGCGAGCTACCCATTGCTCACCGTCCACCACAAGCCCGCGCCTACGGTAGCCGAAAATCCGCCTAGGATTCCCGACGCCCAGGGCGTCTCCTGCGGCGGCTAGGGACGAGACGGCGCGAAATTTGCCTTTCCCTCAACCGTCCCTCCTCCTCCTTTGCTAGTATTACTGCTTCGCAGAAAGAAGTGACGGCTGCTCGCTCCGAACCATGGCCTGAACCAGGGCCGGACGCGAGAGATCTCTGCCGCCAATCGCCTCCACGAGGACACAGCGGTGCTCTGCCCAAACCGGGCAGACCTCCACCGTATGCTCTACCGTGTCCTCCGGGCGATCCATACCGTGGTGACACCCGGGCGTTTCCTCCCGCCTTATCCGACACAGGAACCTCCCTAAGGTGCCGTGTCCGGTGATATCCTGCGTTAGGCTGAAGGCGAGGGTGCCGTGGCGCCTCTCTAGCCACTCCTCAAAGAGGAGACTTATCGCCACAATTGTGGCGTTCCCAAGAATACCAGCGCTGCGGTATTTATTTTTAAAATATCGCAGCATTATGCTGAGTTAGGAGCCTTTTTGGCGTCGCACAAGTCGTTCTTATTTGTTTTCTTTGTTGTTTTTGTTTATTCGAACACATGTAAATTTTGTTAGTTGCTCTTTGCTCTTTTTTACTTTTTGTATTTCTTGTGCGTGTCCCAAATATAATATTTTTCTTTCTTTCTTTCTTTTCTTTCACAGCAAAATTAGGAGAGAGGAAGTGTTCAATATTATTATTAATTATTAGATGTGTTTAATCAATAACCGTTTCGCATACACTGGAAATCAAACCCAGGACATCACGCAGTAGTCACGCTCATATTACACTAGAACAACGTGGCAGTAAACTCATAAATCTCACATATTTTGCCCGTAAAAGGAAGGGAAGAGATAATTCACAGGCGTGAAAATACGCCGTTTTTTCACAACAATACATATACGGCAAATCTGTTTTCATAAATGGGGTAGGCAGATGGTATAAACTGTAAGCCGATGACTGAATAAAGTCTCATAAGTAACAACCAAAAAACAGCAGAAAAAAAAATCTTATTTGGCATCAGTCACCATGACTTGGGATTGGGAACGGGTTAATCTCACATAGCACTGAACATCAGATCCACTGTCGTACAAATCCGTAGCCTTCAATATCAGATATTCGGGAACCGTAAATCATTACAGGAATTTTAAAATGAACCGTGATTTTTTTCGAAAACTATAGCTAGATGTAGCTATAGTTTTCGAAAAAATCACGATTCATTTCAAAATTCCTGTAAAGGTTTACGGTAAATTTCACAAAAGGTTTTAAAGGTTTTCGGTTTCGGGGGAATTTTTGGTTCTAGGAGATGTCCTAGAACCAAAAATTCGAAGACAAACGTGAACAATCCACATTGGGCCTGCATGGTGGATTGAAAGGAGGCTTGTGTCCCAGTAGTGTGATCAGATCATAATAGGCTGATTATGCTATCACTTTCAGCTATATTTTTTTTTACATCGTCCTCACATTTAGTTATAAAATCAACATTATCTATACTAATCTTTATGTAACAATATAATTTAAAAGAGTGTCCATGGAGTTTCTTGCCCGTTCTTCTCCATAGGTACCTACTACGCTTTGGAATGGGCAACTAGCTTCATATTTCTAACTGACCAACTCCTTGACAATTCAAGTCACTATAAATGGTTAATTATAAACGAGTCCCTAAAAACTGTCACATCTTTCTTCCTTTATTATAATATCAACAAAACTATGGGCACGCAATTGGGGGATTCAATTAAATAGTTTAATCTAAATGCCTGTGTGTCCATCTAACAAAGGGAATGATAACAGTTTGTAATGTATTATAGAATATTATTTGGAGGCGTTGAAGCGGGGCTGCTTTGTGTGGCCCGACGGTTGGGGCGATTTATAAGAGGAGAGGACAGTTTTAAAGGATGGGGAATAGATTTAAGGGATGTGGTAATCGTTTTATATGGGGTATCGGTTTATTAAAGGCAGGGGGTAGGTAATAAATTGTAGGTATAATATGATATTTTTATTTGTTTAACCTTTTGACCGGCACAGTCATGTATAGATGACATACCAAAATGTGCCCAGCACGCCACGGTCGCTACATGACAGATTTTAAGAAATAATTCGTAGCTTGGCGCCGAGGGCACGGATTTACTTTTTTGACTTTTTTGACTAGTCTCGAATGTAGACACTAACAATTCCTAGATAGTATCTCAATAGAAAATACTATTAGGTACCTATGCGTTGAGTTTTTCTGGTTTTATATACTTTACCAAAAGTACCTATGTAAGTTTAATCAGTGAAGGGCTAACTAACTCGAAAATTTTGAAAGCCACATTATTTTTTCACACAATATTAAAATAAGAAATTGTCTGTTCTCGTCGTCGTCGCTACAACCTGTCACTTGCAAACCACCGACCCTTTAACATAAGGAGGCCCAGATAACTAGGAATTTAATTAATTCAAAAGGGAAATGTAAGTAAATATTGTTTATATTGCCATTACAAATGGACATTGAAATCTGTTTTGTTTTGGACAGTTTCTATTCATAAAGTTAACAAATTAACAGCGAGAAGAATAGCTTTAATAATAGATATTTTATTTCAAACGTTATTAATTTTAATTAAGGACCGAAATTGATGATTTTCAAAGGGTAAATAAACTTTGAAGGTTTGGCAAAAAATTGCTCATGATTTTCGAGAGGACAACAAAGCTAAACAAAAGGTATTTTGTGATTAATTATTCAAGTTAGACTAGACAGGCTTGGGCCGGTCCATTATTTATTTGCGCAGCTCGATGCTAATTGTTTATTTTATACAGACTGAAATGGCACAAAAGTAATCTGCTTTTTGCTGGACGTAACTTGTAGGGTACCTAAAATATATTTTTAAAAGGATCGTCTGTGTAGTTAGTATAATAATCGGTATCTCTTACCTAACTTTGTAATTTGATGGTAGGATAGATGATTTATCAAGTAGAATCTTAATTTTCCTTCAAAACGCATTTTACAGCCTTTCCCAACCATTGGAGGATCACACTCTGTTTGAAATGCTACGACAATAACAATAAAAATAAATTATTCCTTCGCACCCACTATCCTCTTCTCAGAACCCAAGAACAACTGGCTCAACAAAGAAATACGTTTTTTTTTCATACAAAATAAACCCCGGGCTATTCCAACAGTTAATTTTAGGAGCATCTGCTTCCCATTCCTTTGCGTCAACCCTAAAAAAACAATCAGCCATTCACTTCACTCTCTATGAAGGGAAATCCGAGCAATTTTCACATGCTTTATTCCCGTGTCCAGAGCAACGGTTTGTACATTTTTTTCCTTAGAAAAGAGCCATTTCTCCTCGTCGTCTATGCGGAGCGTGTTCATAAATCTAACCCTTTATCACTGCCTTTTATTTCGCAGTCTCGCGGCGATAATAACCCTATGGCTCGTTTTGTTTCGTTTTTATCCCAGTTTTCCTCCGAGCATTCAGCCTAAAACGACACTCGTTTCTTTTTATAACACAATACGCGTCCGAATGAGGAATTGATCGACGAAATGAGAATATGGATCACACTTATTGTGTATCAGGCACTGAACGCGACTCAATTCCAAATTATAATGGCGTCTGTCAGCGGTAATTCGACCAATTTACAGGTAAATTCACCTAGAACATAACGCATATTTAGTGGTTTTAATGTTATGCCAATTTAGTGGGGTTTGGTTAGTAAATTTAATTGTTAATGAAAAGCTAATACTTTGTCATAAAGTTATTGGTTGGATTAATATGTAAATATCTTTATAATTTCATTTTTCGGTTGCCTCACTTTAATAAAACTGTTTGAATGCAAACAGTAATATATATTTGATTTTATGTCTAAAATGTGTAATTATTAATCATCCATTTGTTTTTTTTGTTGATAGTAGTACTTTTTTGATAATTGACGTTTTCGACATGCTCGGAACTACATAATCAACTGAAAATTCAACTGTCTAATGATATCAGAATAAAGACAACAAAAACTAACAATAAATTAAAGCTTAAGAGAAACGAAATTGCTTAATAAAGTTCGACCCGCATTCCAACTGAGCTCCATAGATCGCTATTTGTTAAAGCTACAGGAGACCTAGAAAAATACGAAGAACAAGAATTAATTGCCTAGAATCTGAACTGAATCTCGGTCAGAATTAGATTAAGGGAGGTTGTTAACTTGTTACTGAGACAAACGACGTTAATTTGTAAGAATAATTAAATGTTTGTTTTTCGATCCCCTTTTTTGCGAAGGTTTCTTTTGGGTCCAGAAATTAGGGACGCTTTTGTTTAAAAATTCGATGAAATTTAGATGAGGAACTACTCGTTTAACGCCCGTATTTGTAAATGGCTCTTCTTATCTGTCTTGAAAACATATTTTCAATAAAATAAAATAAAATAAAATAAATAAATTAATACGTGAAGCAAAAATTTTGTAAGCCTTTTAACGAAAATTTCGAGGACGGAGGAGTATGAAATTTGGCACAGTTGAAGTTTATATGGAGGAGGAGTGTAGAAAGCTAACGAGGTGTGAAAGGTGAAATGTTTAAAGCAACACTTTGGACGATATTGAGTTATATACATATTCGGATTCAGCGATTTTTTATGCGTCGGATGAGCCAGGTTTCATACAATTCTGAGCATTCAAGACAATGCAATTTTCGGCACATATGGCAATGCAATTTTAGGGCATAAATCTCAAACATGATCCGACATCTAATTTCGCATATTTTTTTAGTACCTACTTCATTTAAGCTGTCCACAAAAATAGAGAATCAGAGCATAAGCCGTTATTCTCGTTGTAAAATATCAGTCGAATGGCAGATAAAGCGTTTTTCGATACAGCTAACTTTAGATGAAAAGTCCCTTCATAAATTATGCTTTCCACTATTAACACTATGCAATGTCGCTTCAACCAATTTGCCGTCAGCCAAATTTAATAAGACATGTCGGTTTAACCCTTTTCGCTGCAACTGTTTTGCACTCTGTTTGGAGCTTCAAACAGACTGAGTGTTAATTAAGTTAAAAATTAGTAGTACTTGAATTCTAAATAAAGAAACTTAAAAAAATCTTTTATTACGTAACTAATTTACATAATAAAAGATTTTCTAATTAATAGAACTTATTTATTTATTCCTGACATATTAATTAGTCACCCATTTCAATACTAAAACTTCTGAACTTACTCATAAATCTGCCATTATTATCTTGTATCAACAATAATAACAATAAAATTGTTTATTTGTCGAAATAATACACACAGACACAGTTCAAATAAAAAAAGTGGTAGAAAAACAATAGCATAAAACATTATAGCTAGTGCACAGAAGATTTAGGTTTACAAAAATAAAAAAGTCTATGCATACAAAAAAATAATGAACTCTGTCTCTTAAAATAAGAGACCTGTATCTTATGAGACAGTGATCGGCCAAAATTTGAATTTAATAAAAAAGAAGTTCACAAATTAAAAGTGTGAACATGTACCATTATAAATGCATAATAATATTAGTATTAGTCACATATGTATGTGTGAGTGTTGAGGTGTGTGTATGCGTGTGTGTTTGAGAGAAGGGAGAGGGAGAGTGTATCGATGTGTGTGTTTGTGGTTTTTTTTTTAAGTGGTATTATGTCAAGCGATGTAAATATAATAGTAAAGACTCTGTTTTAATATAGTCCTGCTGTATGAGCCAGTCAACAATTTTTGGTTTGTTATTAATTGGTCAAGGACAGCTAATGAGACACAATTGATTTTCTATTATTTGACTCCGAATCGGTGTCGCGCGGGGCTTAACAGATTAAAATGATTTAGGTCTATTATGTCTAGTTCTATCTGTATTTTTTTAAAGACATGATGGCTTAAGACATAGATTAACGTCTTGCAAATGAATTTGTGTACTTTAACACCTGGGGAAACATAATATATGTATGTTTTCTTGGGTCAGACGGAGGTAAGCGGGCATGTATCCTCGTATCCTCAGGAAAGAGTGGATAATAAAGAGCTTCCGAACCGTCAGTACTTTTCAATCAGCGTAAAGTTGCGTTGTAGGGTATCTGTAGGGTCTCTTGAACATAACTTTAAGTACAGCCCTTGGAGACCTTTTTGCTCTCAGAAGATTAGTCTTGGCTGTTCCACCCCATACAGTTATACAGTATCCAATAATAAATTGGCATAATGTGAAGTACACCATTTTTAGAATGTCAATACTGGCCGATTTTCGGAGAGATTTGAAGATGTGAATAAGACGAAGTATTTGAAAAGTGTAGAACATCTATATATAAAATCTTTTCCGAACATGACACATCAAACGGCCCTAAGAATGTTAATAGTTGCTTAAGTCAACTTGCCTGTATCGTTATCAAAATCCTATTGGTAGTTTAACGAAATAGCCTATTCCTATAAACATTGAGTTACGTCAGTTAAATCATGTTGCTTTCTACTGTATAAGCTATGTCATGTCACTTAAACCATTTTGCCTGCTACTGATTTGTGATACTGTTGGAAGTTGAATCATTTTTCTTTACTCTAGAAATAAGGCGATACAGATCATATTGTATTAAGCGACATTTATCTTGGAACTAAAAGCTAGTTTCTTATTGAAAATAATACCAAATCATTAAGGGATTTTTTGCAGTAAAGATCCTCGATCCCCATTAAAGTAAGAGCAGTAGTTATTTTATAATGATTTTTTTACCATATTTTGAATCTTTAAATGACTTTCCTGTAAAGTTCGTATAATGTCGCTTCAAACAAATAGCCTTTCACCTATTTGCTATTTTTTTAATATAATATGCATCTGAAATAAATTAAATTAATAAAAAAAACATAACACACACTACCATGCATTTTACACACACACGCATACATAGTATCAGTGCCTCATGACTTGAAGATAGATAGGTGAAAGAAAAAAGAAAAAAAAAGTATGGTTGTGGAAAAAGTCTTTTCGCATTATAATATGTATGAACTTGTAATAAAATCTTTTTGGGTATACTATTTGTATCTGGCTGATTTTGGTATCATTGAAAGTTTAAATATTAAAGAACATAATTCCAAATTCAAATTAAGAAAATGTGTGATTTTCATTCGTTTTTCGTACCGTCCAAATGAGTGTATCTAATGAAGAAATTCGATACATTTTAAAATTTTACTACAAATAAGGGAAAAATACAACGGAAGCCGCGAAAAAAATTGCGATGTTTATGGACCTAGTGCAGTGTCTGTGAGGGTAGCACAAATTTGGTTTAAGCGTTTTCAATCCTGAAATTTTGATGTCAAAGATGCACGTCGCTCTGGTCGCCCTATTACGGATAAAATGGATGCCATTTTTGAAAAAGTGGAGCAAGATCGGCATATCGGCATATCAGTAGTTACGACGTAGCTGAAGAACTGGGAATTGACCACAAAACAGTTTTGGCGCATTTGAAAAAAACTTAGTACACAAAAATGCTCGATATTTGGGTACCTCACGAGCTCACTGAAAGAAACCTAATGGACCGTGTACTCATTTGTGATTCTTTATTACGACGTAATGAAACTGAACCATTTTTGCAGAAGATAACTGGTGATGAAAAGTGGATCACGTATGACAAGAACGTGTGAAAAAGGTCGTGGTCAAAGGCCGGTCAGGCTTCACAGACTGTGGCGAAACCCGGGTTAACTCGCAACAAGGTGATGCTGTGTGTGTGGTGGGATTGAAAGGGCATTATTCATTATGAGCTGTTACCACCAGGCAGGACCATCGACTCTGAACTCTACTGCGAACAACTGATGAGATTAAAGCAAGAAGTTGAGAGAAAGCGGCCGGAATTAATCAACAGAAGGGGTGTGGTTTTTTATCATGATAACGCTAGACCTCACACATCTTTAGCCACTCAGCAAAAATTAAGAGAGTTTGGCTGGGAGGTGTTAATGCATCCGCCGTATAGTCCTGACCTTGCACCTTCAGGTTTCCACCTGTTTCGGTCTCTTCAGAATTCTTTAGGCAGTGTCAGGTTAACATCACGAGAGGACTGCCAAAACCACTTGTGTGTTGTGAAGTCCCAAAATTTCTATAGCAATAGAATCATGTCCCTACCTACAAGATGGCAAAAAGTTATCGAACAAAATAGTACCTACATACTTTAGTTAAATGTAAATAAACTATATTAAAAATGTTTTGAATTTTCTTAAAAAATGCGAAGAAACTTTTTCCCCAACCTATTATTTACTTATTCCATGCTCAAGCTGTCACAGCTTCAATCAATTTTTTTTTATGATTTGTAAGAAGAATGTATGAATGCATATCTTGCGTGTGTACGCCTACTAAGTCCTACGCGGAATATCTTTGTGAATTTACCTGTCTTTTTTTAAATGTATATTTTTTTTACAATTTTTTATTGATATTGTTTAATGTGTTTTAATTAGGCCATTTTAATTAAAAAAAAATAAGATTCTCAGCTAGACATAAATCTAAAGATGAACTTTCAAATAAAGGCTGGCGCAGACCGGGGAGATATCGCGGGCGCGACAGGCATATTGCTATATCGCTCTAGTCTCCACGAGCCTTATAGGGATGTTTATTAATACGGGTCTTTATAATATACGTCCAGTGGTATACTTACTGTGTATCCAATTCATGTAATTTTTACCATACTCAGCTGATTTTCAACCAACCTTCAATCAGAGTGACCATCACATATCGAGACCCGACCGTGCCTCAAAAAGCATGTTATACCATTGGTCCGGGTGGCTGACATTAGTAGATATTTAACAGCCGTTTCGGGTAGTCACCAGCCCAAAAGTCAGACAACCATTTACAGGGTAACTGGGTTGTGCAGGTCAGACAAGCAGTCGCTCCATTTGGAATATTGGTATTCAGCTGCAGCCGTTTAGACAGGAAGCTGACTCCAACATAGCTAGAAAAAGGCTTGGCAGATTGATTGAATTGGACAGAGATGCTTACGTTATTATTTCTGGTAGACGAACAAAATATACACTACAATATAATCTTTAGACTTTATTATCGTCTCTCTAGATAGGCGATGATAAAATCTACCGATTGGTCATTGGGATCGGTTAAAGCATCTCAAAAAGTAAAAATAATTGTATCTTTTCGTTGCTGCTATGGCAGCAAAATGGCTTTATTTGATGAAAAAACCTCGTCATGTAGCCTGAAATAAAAAACGTAATACAGGCTATTGTTTTTTGCGAGAATTATGGAATTAATTCGTCATATTCCTGCCTTTAAAATCTCGCTTTATGCAAGTCAGATATAGCTATCATTTCGCGTTATACCATAAGTCCTTTTGTATTATAAATAAGAACTTTTCGAGCAGTGAACACCAAAATCCAAACAAAATCCAATGAGTATTAATCCCAGACAGACATAATCCTACTACTATGGGTCACCGAGGCCCCCGCAACACAGGCAACGGAAGGAATACGGGTGGGTTTTAGTCAGTAATAGTCTGACACACCCTCCCGCTCCGCCGAGAGCGGGAGAAGTTATTTGATGATTTCTTATCCAAAAAAAAAAAGACAGACATAATACTGGGTACTTTTATAAATAAACAGTATAGCCGGGGAATGGGTATGAGAAAGGCAGGTGCTTAGGAATTACACTATACTCACACAGATCACACAAAATACAATCTGACAGAACTTGAGTTAAATCGCGCGCACATTCACTCGCTGGTGGGTAGCTTACGTAACTGACTAAAGGCACGATTCCACCAGTGTGCGGCACTGTTTTACACTGTACTCTAAAGTTTACGGCACAAATGCTTCTTTCGGTGGACTCACTCAAGTAAATAGAAATGTGCTGCACTGGAAGCTTACAAAATTTACGCACAGGTTTGCCAGTGGAAACAGACTAACGGGTCTGCAACTCAGTACGTGCACTGTTGGAGTTCGGCACAAAATGTTTGTGAACAAATATGCTGAACACAATTTTGGTGGAATCGTGCCTTTGCGATTACAATGAGAACTTCCAGTAAGTTCTCATTGTAATCGCTTTTGTAGTAAGTTCTCATTGTAATTGCAATTGTAATTGCTTGCGCGGACCCCCTCAGACAGGCGGCCGGGTGGGTTACCACCGTGGGTGGTCGTGATTAGATCTACATTCTGCCTCACGCTATAGCAGGTATTAACACCTGAGGGTCTAGACAAAGTGATATTCTATCAGCGACAACGATGATGGAAAAGTGAAAAATGTATTGTGTATCTACATCACCACATCCGAATTACGCAACACACTGACGTCACGCAAAATCCTGCATCGCGCAAGCAGAGTTTACTGCGCAACTAGCATTTATACAAAATCCCGAAATCAACTGTCGGGCAGTTGCCCATCAGACACGACACCCGTCTGGTCGGAGGATCCACCCTTTTCTATGGAGGATGAGTGAACTTTACACCCTGTTCCTCTATAATTGTATTGCTATAAGCTACCGCAAAGCTTAAGTCAATGTTGTTGAAAGTCGTTGTAGAAATACGAAACGCTTTGAAAGCAATCGCCACTGGTCTAGGTCCTCTGTTCATCACCATCGCACAGCAGACAACAAAATTAAGGACTTTTTAACATGATATTGACCTCATTTATGTTTGTCCAACAGTTGGCGAGGTCCAATCAAAGCCAGGTGGTGCTAACCAGGGTCAGCTTCGGTCTGTCTGGTAACTTCAGCTGCGAGGTGACGGCAGATGCGCCTTCGTTCGCCACTTCTATCGTGTCCAATACTATGGAGGTTGTTGGTAAGTGCACATACCATTTTTATCACTAGCGTCTGCCGGTGACTTTGTCCGCGGGAAATTTCTTGTTTCTCCGACCCACTGCGTCACATTGCATCGCCCGCCCGTACTATTCCTTCGTTTTCGCTTATCGTTCTTTCTGCCTATTTTTCTTTTTGCGCGGCTCCTAAGGGTCGTAGCGTGATGTTAAATAGCTTATAACCTTCCTCAATAATAAGGCTATCAAATGCAAAAAGAATTTATGAAATCCGACTGGTAGTTCCAAAGATTACCCTTATGTAGGGGTAATCTCTGTAGAAGTAAAATTTTTCAACCGACTAGTATTTTATCATAAAATAAGTTTAAAGAAATTGCAAAGTTTCTTTTGGGTTACTGTTCTGTAACCCAATAGTCAAACCATAAATCGCAACGAGCACAATATTATTGAGGTTTTTGTTTCATAAAAAGCAAACAATTATTTATAATTTGAGTTCCGAAAATTGAGGACACGGGCATCGGGTGACATTTACATTACCAATTTGTCTTTATGATGGCAACGCACATGCAATGTTTCTAGTACTGCAGGTACTCCGAGCCACACGAAGCGTTGCCGGTGCGTTGACACGCCTGAGCGGTGACGCTGCGTCAACCTAAGTATAAATCACAGTGCCATGCCACACGGTGCGTAGCGACGACGTGCAAGGACGCAACACACGCTCAACAAACAAGGCGACCAGAGAAACGAAGCGTGGAAGGATGTTGCGATGCGATACCGAGCGTCGGAGCGGAATCGTAGCGCAGCGAATTGTTACTTGTACTACAGAAAACTGACACACCCAACACTGAGGCGCTGTGACGTCGTAATAACCAGCGTTACATTGCAACACCGCGTTGCCCATATGGCACTTGTCGTTCGTTGAAATCATAGCGGTCTGATGACGCAACGCACCGGCAACGCCCGTATGGCCTCACTCTTAGGCGTCAGTAATCACGTACCTATCAGGTGGTCGACCGCTAGTATGCCTTTGAATAAAATATACAGCTGATTTAGTTTTGCTGCAATGCTTAGCCGTAAGACAAGAAGGTTCGAGAGTAATTTCAACACAAAGCTTCATCATATTAAAAGATTATTTTTTTAAATTTAAATTATATGATTTAAATTTTTGCACCTCATTATTCTCATTTCTGCGTAGCCCTCCCGCCATCGTTGCCGACGATACAAACCAGTCAACACTACTACATCCCGGGCGACGTGTTGCGAGCCAACTGTTCCTCAGGACCCAGTCGCCCACCGTCCGACCTAGCCTTCTTCATCAACGATATACCTGTAAGTATACCTTCGTCATATTGACACTGACTTGTAGTTCCTATTGACTATTTTTTAACTACTACAACGCATTCAGGATTCATAGGTACTAATGAGGGTCAGCGCAGACAGAGTTTTTCATTGACAATTTGATAATAAACTCAATCAAAACTAAAATAGAGTTCAAAATAGCGTGTCTTTGGGGATTCCTTGTGCCTTAGAAGATAATTATCGTAAGACTTTAATTACGAACACGTGTTAGAAGCAGGGTCCAAAAAGACCAAGTCTCTTAAAAAACCAATTCGTCCAAAAAAGAGAATTTCAACATTAACTTCCTCCTAGTATTCTAACCTTATATCCAAACTTTATTGACAATCCATTTTAATCTAGGAATCGAACCGTTTGATAGCCAGGATTTATTTGCCAGGAATAACCCTATTCAATCCTAAATTTGCATAGGATTGCGTTTGAACCTGGCAATATAGGCAAAAGGATAAGTAAATATTGTCTGTGAATCGGGTACGTGAGTGAGAAAATAATAAAAGGATATTGGTATGACCCTGAACTTCTGGAAATTGACGAGGACGTGGGCGCTAAGTGATATAAATTGAAGCAAAAGCGCGAGTTTTCTTTTACAAAAAAATGTTCTGTCGGCCAGTGAAAAGTTGTATGTACAAGTTGTAAGTATGGTGCCAAGATAAATTTCTTAGAAACAAGAAATCGATTCTGAAGATGCATTTGAAGATAAGTGTCTATTATAGAACAGCCTTTTTAGGGTGCAGTTGTCGACAAGGAACCCTTACAGTTTCGCCATGTCTGTCTGTTTGTCTATCTGTCTGTCCCCGGCTGAGCTCAGAGACGCTTAGTACCAGAAAACTGTTATTTGGCATGGATGTTAATCACGCCGACAATGTAGTAAAATAAAATTTTGTAAACATCATTTTTTTAGGGTAACCTTACCCGTAAAATGGGGATGATAATATGTTCTCGTGTATCTCGTGGTGTGGGGTATCGTTGGATAGGCCGTTCAAAAATATTGAGGGTCCGTGAAAACCATTCTTCGATTCAGGGATCGTTTGCGTAATATTAAGCTTTAAGGTGCTAATTTTTGTTAGAGTCACTTGACTGTCTGAAGTGTCTGTCCAGTTAATAGTTATTTTTGGATATGTGAAAAAAGGTTCACTAAAGTTTCACCAAAACTCCATTGACAAATTTTCATTTTACAACAAACGTTTCGTATACTATTTATTTCGAAAACAACTTATTCCGCAAATATATTATTTTATAAACACTCGTTTTACATACATTTATTTGGCAAACAATTCTTTTACAAATGCATCAGATGATATTTAATCATTTAAACATTTTTCATTTCTCATTTATATTTCTGTCTGCAGGGTTTAAAGAAACCTAACCGAACCTAACTCCCCGTGATATCGACCGTCTAGGGTTAGCGTCTCTGTCAGCAGGACGACGGAGCCCCGCTGCGCGGGGCTCCTATTTCTGTCTGCAGGGTTTAAAGGAACCTAACTAACTGAACCTCGGGGTGCCCCTGACGTCGACCGTCTAGGGTTAGGGTTTCTGTCAGCATCTGTGTTTGTTTGGGGGGTTTGTGCTTATAGAAAACAAAATTCATTTATTTTCTCTTTTTTGTGTAATGTCTTTATTCCAAACGTTATTCATGGATTAAATTTAAAAAGTAATGAATTGTTTGTCAACTAATAATAATACGTTATTATATAAATGTTTATCGGATAATTATTTTGCTAAGTGAAATATTTGGTAAACTTGTTGTTGGAGAATGATGAAATGACAAATAATGTTTTTGCCAATCGTTGCTTGTCAAGTAAAAATTTTGGAATTAATGTTTGGTGAACTGACTGGTCAACGAAAAAAAAACATGGCAGTAGTATACAGGGTGACATTGAAAACATGCGACAAATCGAAATGGGAGATTGTACTCATCATTATGAACAACTTTTACTAAGGGACCAAAGCTACAATCCCAAAAAAAAAAACTGCTGTCCCCTACATTTATGTTCGCAATACCTCATCAAAATGTAGGAAAAGCAGATTTTTTTTTTTGGGATTACAGCTTTGGTCCCTTAGTAAAAGATGTTAATAATGATGTATACAATGTCCCATTTCAGTTTGTCGCAAGTTTTCAATTTCAACCTGTATAGAACGAAGGAAAAAGGAAAACTGTCACAGCTAAGTAGGCTTTACGAGTTAACGAATATTAGTCGACCAATTTACATTTGCAGTTAGAGAATTGATCGTGACGGATATAGATGTTTGGGAAAACATGTTTTTCAACTACAATGTTAAGTTTGTTTTTGAGATAAATTCATCCCAACTACGGAATTCTTTACTGCGAGTGGTCTAACACGCACTTGGCCAGTATTTAATACTAAATGTAGCTTTAATATTACGAGTATGTTTCTGAATTTGCTTTATTTCTAAGAAAAATTGTGCGAGGGGAACTATTTCCCCATAATAAATTATTCCTGCAAGCCATCCTGTTCAACAAAGGTAGTTATATCTTATGTAACTTACAATATGATTTTAAATAGTTTATTTTTTCTGACATAAAACTTTATCTGTATTCAATTACACTGAGGGAAATGAATTGTTAAGCAAATTGAAATACTACGTCAATTTGTCGTGTTATATCATTTCATATAACTGTCAAAGACTGTTGTGATTTTAATATACGGACAGTTTAAGTTGGTATTCAATGTACTTACCACTAAATTCTCCTGACCTTACTTATAGTCACGTCTAATTTAGTCTTCTTTTCGATGACCAAAAGCTGTTTCAAGTCTTTTTAAGTTACTACAGATTTTTATCGTCGAGTATGTTATCACCAAAAAACAAATAATGGTAGGATCCTACTTATTTCCCATGGTCGTCACTCAGAAATTTATTGTTGCCAAACAACAGCAAAGGTTTTGATCCAAAGTCTTTGATATTGTTGATAAATTGATTTGATTAATAAGCGGAGAAATTCTCCCATATTTCTAATCCAAGCTAAAACGTTAGTCAAACAGCGTAAGATTATTATTACATACTAGAAACATGAAAGGTTGGAATCTTGTAACAGTAATACAGACAAATTATTTAAAAAAAAAACAAAAACCCGACTGCAGAAACACATAACTGAAAATAGACAAACAAGCATCATAAATCTAATTGATTTTAATCTGATTATAATTTGTAACGCTTGCTCTTTTCAATTATGTATGTTGATTTTTTTTAATAATTTGTATTATTTCAAGATTTTTAGTTATATATATATATATGGGATTGACTCATTACTAGCATTTATTTGATACCAATATTGTTGTAATTTATTTTAATAAAACCTTCCCCTCCCTTTTTTGTATTTGCAGAGGAAATATATAAAATTATATAGCCTATGTCACTCCCACAATGAAGACAAATCTAACGACACATGTTATGTTAATATCTATCAAGCCGTTTAGACTATAGAGCGTGCCAAAGAAATACATACATACATACTCTCGAAAAACATTACCCTCCTTCTGGGGCAGTTGGGTAATAAAATATAGCCGAATTGCTTATTGTATTTTGAAATTCCGTCGTCATAAGACAGCTATGTTACAAACATATTGTAAATTGAATCCAGTTATTCCTACCTTATGCTCCATTTAATAGATTAAGGCATCGAATCCGGAAATTTGTGGCTGAAGCCAAGACTGAACGGCTATGCTACCGCAAATGGTTTATCCTAAACATTCCAAGCAATATCCAGTCTCATATTTATAGCTTCGCAGAAACGCAATTTATTGCGATAAACAACTCCTCAGCCAAGCACAATATCTGCATGTTTTATGAACGATGTTTTGAGGTTACAGTAAGTATAGTCTTCGTTGTGCAGAGATGGATGTTAATGAGGAAATCGTAAGATTCTAGGGAGAATCATGACCGAATTTTATATTAAACAGAGTCGCTTTTCGTGTCTATAATGAGTGTGTCCTCAGTTCTTCTAAACAAAACAATTGATTTTGATGTGGGTTTCACAATCATTTTTAACATTGATTCCGAAAGGTTTATTGTGTATAGTGGATTGATCAATCAATCGGCCTAGCCTTTTCTCTACGGTGTTTGGATCAGCTTACAGTCTTACCGGATGCAGCTGAATACCAGTATTTTACATGGAGCGACTGCCTACCTGACCTAGTAACTGGGTAATACGATACCCCTCGGTAAGACTGGTTGTCAGACTTTCGGGCTTCTGACGACCCGTAACGACTGTCAAAGATATACAAATAATGGTGAGGACCAACGGCTTAACGTGCTTCCCGAGGCATGGAGGGGTCTTGGTATGTAAAGATGGTCACGCATCCTCGGGCCACTAGTATAATACATTGATCCTTAACTTAAATACAGCACATAAATCTCGATTTCTTAACAACATGTCCACATCAGTAGATTGCATCTATTGTGTAGCAATGGTAGATTGCAGCTTCACATGTTCTTGGAAATAATTTTTCTGTGTGTGAATTTCTTATTGGAACAGGGTTATAGAATACATAGTTCATGTAGTCAAATCAATTATTTGTGTACCTCAGTACTTTAGAGAAACTAGTTACAACATAGTACTGACAATCTGGCACCCCATCGTCTAGCTCACAAATCCGTTTACGAAATCCGCACCTACTTCCACATCTCAGCGTCCTCCAAGAGTTTTAACTTAAAATAACTTCGCGAAAGCTACAGTTGTTCTCAAATTCTATAGTGGCAAGTTTTAATGCCTTCACAGCTTCACATTTCGTGGATCCTACCGCGAATGCTTTTGAGATTTCAGCATCTGGGACGCAGTCTGATGCTATTGTTCCGCGGATGCTGAACAAACTATTTTAGTGGCGATATTATGATTTTAGTGGGAGATTTTAAACGTTCCAATGGATTTTAGTTCGAGTTTTGTTTAATAATTTTGGTCTTGTGATTTTCTGGATTCGAATATTTTGATTAATATTAGGAAGAACGAAAATACTTTTTTTTACAATTTATGACTATTTTGGCAATAAATGTCTTTGCTTATGGTATTATAGAACCGTATCAATAATAACGAATTGCAAATATTTACCAGGAAACATTTTGCATGCAGTATGTATTTACCGAACATTAATATGCAATTAATACTGTAATAATATTATTTACAAAGAGCCAACTAAAGTGCAATTTGTACTGTAGGTAACTTAATTATCATAGAATTTAATATTAAAACTGCTCACCACTGCTCATTATGGTGCTGAATAAAATATGTTTAAATAAAATATTTGCTTAATACTGGTTCTATGAATTTGCACATCTATGGAAACATAGAGCGTGGCTATTTACTGATCGGACGCGCAATTTAATTTTGATTCCTGTTCCGAGAATCTATAATATCTACCAGTCTACAATAATGTATAGTCAATATAATCATACAGCTATTCAAAAATGGAAATACGACACTACGTGTTTGCGTGATCTGTATTTTAGTTTTTTACCACCGACTTCCGAAATTAAAGTTATTTTTCACCTAATTCGTAATTTATTTAGGTCACACTAGTGTAATGGCAACTGCTCATCACCTTATTCCCAATGCAGGGATGTTAATTGTTCAAGAGTTCGCCTGGTAATAACCAGGAGAACTCGTCTCTCGCTAGAGGTGTGCCTTTAAAATTTGAGGTTTTTCCTCGATTTTCTCGATAAATCTCGATCGATAAATCGAGGGAAATATAAGGGAGTAATAAGATTATGACCTGGTGACAATGGGACCACCTCGGGAACATATCCTTTCAACCAAAAAAAATATTTTCAAAATCAGTCTACAATTGACGGAGAAATCGGTGAACATACATAAAATAAATATATATATATATATATGTAAACATCCGAATTAATAACCTCCTCCTTTTTGGAAGTCGGTTAAAAAACACCACTCATCATATTACAAACATCAAATCAAAACTTTTAGTCGTTAAAGTGCTCTTATCACGGGCCCGGACAAAACAAACTCTCGTGTGTACAACCCTTTAACAGTCGCTTGAATCCGTTGCGGCGCGAACACAACAACTGTTGACTCATTGTTTGTTGTGTTGATATTTGCAATTTTCCTACGTTAAGCAGCTTCGTCTGGCACGAGGACTCTTCAGATTTAATCACATCTGCATTGGCCGCTATTATTCAAATTTTAACTTTATATGAATATGTATAAAGTGCGAATTTGTTTGTTCGACTTGTGTACTTACGCTTTGATAAGCTGATTTGTTAAATTTGTAAAAGTTGCGCTGTGAAATTTTCGTATTGTATCATTTTGGTAATGCTACTCATGTGTGGAGTTGACGTAGTCGCGATAAAGTCACAAAGCTTGTCGACGTTGTAACGAAGCGGGGGCACTAGCGCATGGAAAACTTCGCCGAATTATTTGGTATATTCAAAAGTATCTTCTCGAATCGATACTGATTGAAGTACCTTATGTTGTTGCTGAGATTTTTATGAATTAGGGTTGTAAGGATTTTTTCTCGGAATGAGTTTGGCTTATTCCACATTAACGCTTACAAAGGGCCAGGAAGTTTGATATCAATCTTTGTTATAATTTCCCGTAAACCTCTCATAGAAATAATTACCATATTCACCCTAGTTTTCTCTCCACCAGGTGACACCAGGTACCCACCAGGTCCACCCGGCACCCGAAGGTTTGTTCCGTTCGGAGCTGTACGTCCAAATCCAGCTGTGGCCAGCCCACTATGAGCGAGGAGCCCCCATACTGCGCTGCCAGGCTAAGATCGGAGATCTCTACAGAGATGATGCAGCTGTAGCACTGTATTCAGGAAATAGCGACCCTAAAATTGAGAGAGGTGAGTAGGAATTTGAATAACTTGGAAAGCTGTGAGATCAGAATGAGACACTTAAATCGAAATGCTGAGTTTGTGCTGTATAAAGTGAGACCTGAATCAGATAAATTCAAATCAGAGAGAAAAAGACCAGTGTGGGTTAAAGTTCCCTGAAGTGAATTTCAATAAAAAAAAAAACAAAACAACGTATATTGTGTTGTTGATAATGTTAATTTATGAAACTCACAACTCTAATAGTAAGTAGGTCTTAATATACGATGACAATAAGAAAAATATATATAAGTACTATAAAATAATGAACAAAACCGTACACTCGCTCACAGCAGAATCATATGCAACAGTCTCTAATTGAAAACTTAATTAACTTTATTTTTGACACAGTCGACGAAGCACATGTAAACATAATGAAAATGTAACTTAACTCCAAAATTAAAACTTTACCCACACCAATGACAAGAATAGCTTGAATTTCCGCAACTAAAATGACACCTTTCAGTAGAATCTGGATTTCAGTAATCTCAGGGGTGGATTCATAATGTGAAATTATGTAAAGTACCCAACAGCTCTCAGGAAATATATTCATTACGATGTTCTGACGAAGGACTTGTTCACAGGGCGTTCCCTTCAAGCGTAATTGCCATTTTCATGATGGCCCATAATTTTCACGTATTATTAAATCTGTGCATTATCACTTCGCTTATGGAAACCTGGCTCTAAGTACTGTTGTAAAGAGTTGCAGAATGTACCTGCTTAGCGTAATAACTTAAGAATGTTTTGACGATGTGGTTGAAAACAGGCCCGTTGGTACCTTTGATCTATGATTTGATTGCTTTGTTTCAATAGTTTCATATTGATGTAGATTTTTCTTGTGTTTCTTCTCTGTTATGGTCATCAGCTTCAGTACTTTAGTGCCTAGAGCATTTTGTCAGCGGTGACGATGATGGAAATGACAAAAATATATTGAATTGACATAAACTACCAAAAAGCTTAGATATGTCAACCCTGTTGAAAATCATTGTAGAAATAGGAAACGCTTTGAAAGTTATTTATTTATTTTAATAGATTCGCCAAGAATTGATTACACTGACACAAACACATAATACATTTTTTAATTAAAATAACAGTGCATCAGTTACTTATAGGTAAAAACCACATGCATAAAAAAACGAATTAAGAAAATAAGCTAACTTACTTAGTAATAAGAAGTAACATTGAAAAACTGGTAAAATCAGTAAAAAGTTACATTTAAATTTAATAAATATATTATAAATTAATTTAAAGTTTATAAATCTGATAAAAAATTATAAACTATTGCAACTTGTCTAGACCCTCTTTTATTTCATAACTTGTAGTAGTGTCAGCGTTTATCGGTTCGTCCTTCACTTAATCATTATAAGATACAACAAGTAATTAGGTTACTTCGCCTTTGATTACAGTTCCGTATCAGTCATTACCAACATTAACATGTTCACTAACTAAATCAACTACAATCACTCCGTCAAATGTATTATTATTGCAATTTGTCGTGAGTAAAGCGTAATTCACTGATTATATAAACGTGTAATTAACCTATCACCTTCCATATTGGAATCGATTATATATCGTCAAACGCACTAACGGCCCGTCATTATCCGACACATCACTTATAGTTAGCATAAGGTTAGCTGACGTAAAAGGCCGAATCATGCAGCATATTGGAAATTATATATGTGGTTCATATATTTTTGTTTCAAGGGCTACTCGTAAATATTTATTTGTAACATGTTTTATACGAACTTCATATGTATCGACCTCATAATGCTTTCTGTCATTTTTGCACGTCATAGAAGATCATCATCATCAGAACGACAAGTTCTATTTGTCTATGTAACAGTGAGATAGTGAAGTTTCAATTTTGTGGGAATTGTTGTCCAACGTGATAAACCACTTACGTTGTCGTATATCCTCAAAACTAGTGATTCGTAATTGACATTTTAATACATTTTAAATATTCTAGCTCATTGGATTTCGATCTTACTGTTAATTCACATACCTGCAGGTACTATCATCCCTGATCCCCTGATATCCCTGATCACATAAATCAGTTGTACTGCATAATACTCAACTAACAAATTCTGTTCATTTAGATTAAGGACAAGAACTAAACACTAAATAGGAAGCGCCAAAAAATCCCAAACATGAAATTCCTAAAACGGCACAACAGCTAACACGCCCGCATATCTTTAATATCCGTGGAGAGGAAGCTCGCCTAATAAGATTACGAGAACCAAAGAGGGCATTGAGGGCTCAATGAGTTATTGCCTCCCGTCTCATTTGCCCAGACAATTTCCTCTGAGGGCAACAGTGAGGCGGTTGTTGGTAGATAATAAATTTATCTTGGGCACACGGCGAGCGTTTATTGCAGGAAACACGCGCACTGACGAACGGTAACGTCTGTTTGTATGAATTTTACAAATTCCAGGAACAGGCGGGATATTTAATTTCTGATATAGGCAGAAATGTGGGTGTCAATATTTCATATAGGTTACGGCTTTGGCGAGGAAAGATTATGAAATTGGGTTAATGGAAACCAAATTTACGTTTTTTTAATATCATTTTTTTTCACCTAGAATTATGTTATGGTATGCTTTTATTACTCAGAATTTACTCGTCGACTCTGTAATCCTAATCCTAACTAATTTTATAAATGCGAAAGTGAGTATTTGTTTGTTTTTCACGCTAAAACGGCTGAACGGATTTGAATGAAATTTGGCACATGAGTAGACTATGACCTGGGTAAGAACATAGGATAGTTTTCATCCCCATATTCCTACGTGATCGAGACTTATGTGGGTGAAAACGCAGGGCGCATCTAGTTTATTATATTATTAAACTTAATATGAATGAAAATTATTTTAATGAAGAATTTAAATTTAATAACATTGTACCAGTTATTATGCAGTAAGTATAAAATTTTTGTAACGGAATATTTAAAAGTTATATACTACTTTATTAGTAGAAGCTATAAAAAGTACCAAAGAAAGAAAAGTACCCAACGTGCCTATTTCGCCCTTCATCGTTTCTACCTAAAACAGTAATAGCAGAAAAAGGGGAAAACGGTGGGAGGAAAACAATACGGCTCACAACTTTTCACTCACACTCAGCGTTTTCTACTCCCCGTATAAGTAAACCTTTAAGGCACAAATTAAATTAGTAAAGGCTTTCAAAGGCAGAAAATAGGGTTCCTCGGCACTCGTTGCTATTCCACATACTTTCAGTACCTTCATAACTTAGTATTAGAGCTCGTTCTAGAGAATCTGTTGGAACCAAGTGCTCTGGTGATTAAGAGGTGCTATTACCTACTCCTGTATTCGTTCGCTTAGTTCAAAGACTTGCATTAAATGAGTTTGTAACTTATATTGGTACTTACAACGTAAGTTACTCGTACAGTACTAGACATTGTGGAAATATATAATTTGCTGCTATGTATTTTTTTTAAATAACCTTTTAATGTTTCGGTTATTTGTCAAGACTCCACCTAGATATAATTCTTTTAAAATTACAGCTATGTAGTTAAAAGGTCACGGTCTAAATATAAAAATTTTACTTGACATGGTTCAGTTTTATAAAATTACTAAAACTTATTGAACCCAACTTTCTCATCTTTGTACGAAAACCCAATAGTTAGGATATCATCCAATGCTACTTTCGCATACGTATACAGCATTTTTCAAATAATAGCATCCCGAAATTGCTGTCCCATACAGGCACACTGGGTGGGAATAGTTACGGGGAAATTATAATTTAAAAAATGTTAAGATATATATAGATCGTTTATTTGGTAGACTCGAAAGACATAACAAACGCACGATTAAATAATAACTAATTCCATGCATATAAGGAGACAGCTACGAGGCGCCAATATGCAAAATAAATCTACACTAAACTAAACAAACTAAACTTTCTTGTATAAGGTAGATCAGAAAGTTGTTACTAACTGAAATGGATTCTGTCCGTAATAAAATAGATATTTAGATATTAACGGTGGCAATCTATAGGGTGGTCAGTTTTAACACAGTATGTCTATATCACCTACATGCGACGGTTCCCCGCAAGCTGCACGTCGTTAGTCTACCCAGTAAGAGGTATTCCTTAGACCGGAAAATATAACATATTATGTTATATTTTCCGGTCTAAGGATGCTACTCTTTCTAAGGCCGAATTTAACCAATAACTGAACGCGATCAGCACATTTAAACCGCGTTCAAAGATCTATCAGTGCCATCATTGTTGTGGAATACTGACGCTGATAGCGCTGTACGCAGTTTATTTGTGCTGGTTGCATTGGTGAAAATCGGCCTAAATGGTTATTGGTTGTACTAGTGACTTCTGCTTTACAAACGTGCGTAGAACCTTTAGATTTTAATAATTAAGTAAATTATCGTTCAATAGTTTGGTTTTATTGTTAACATGTTTTATCAATGCTAAAAATAGGCTTGACCCATTTTCCATAAATGAAATTGAATCATGAGAATGTTTGGGATATGTTGTAGTTGTTAATGATTTATTTGTGTCATCATAATTGTATCAGCCGTGTGTCGTCTACTTCTGGACAGTGCTCTATAGATTGTCTGTGTCGTTCCCGTTTTTCACTGTTTCCCTTTGTATTTATTTCAAATGTACTTACAGTTATTTTTGTTACAGTTACATCACCGGGGTCAGCGTCTAACCTACGAGTGTGCCAATTTCTACTATTTACTTTACTTCATATTATTGTTTGGGCAAACAAAACTTAGGCGTTACATAAAATAAAATTCAAAGTGTATAAATTATAAAATAATTGATAAAATATAAATAGGTAGATGAATTCGATACTGTCGGATGAAATTGTGAATTTAAATGAAAAATAGTTAATTGTACCTAACGAGCTAATGACTATGCCAAAGAATGTAAAGACTTAAGAATATTGTTGATTTAATAAAAATTATATATATGTCAATGTTTGTTTTATTTCAATAAATGTAACTTAAGTAATACTAAGTAAATACCTAAGCAAAAATGAAACTAAAGAAATGGAGTTCTTAGAAAAAGTAAAAATGCTTAGAAGAAAACTGTATAATATTGATAGCAAGAAATAACATCACATCGTACATAAAATAAAAGAAACAGCGGTATCTAGAGAAATAAACGAAGACTTCAGATCAGTCTGAGAAGACGTTGCTATGAAACTGAACAAGTGAACAGAGAGTCGAGGGAAAAATAAATATATCTTTATTAGATACTGATATTACTGCAGTATCTAAAGTTATCGTCCGTCTCGAAACTCGGAATTAATATTTGAAAGTTTTGCTTTTTAACCAACTTCTAAAAAGGAGGAGGTTATATATTCCTCTGTGTGTATTGTATGTTTTTTTTTATGTGAATCACCGATTTTTCCGTCAACTGTGGATTTCTTTTTTGTTTGCTCTCGCGGTGGTCCCATTTTCACAAAGTCAGAATCTGATGAGGGTATCCCATGGAAATCGAGGGAAGTACTCAAATTTTGTAGGCAAATCTATAGTCATTTGGGTTTTTTATAGTAACTCTTTTATTTTAGGTCAACACTGCGTATTTCTGACTAAAAATATTCAATTATATCCAAAATTTTAAAACCATTCAAGGTATTAACAGAATAAATAAAAAAGAATAACAACACCGAACATTTGCAAAATAAAATTTCCTTTGCCGACTTTGCACAATACGAAACACCAACGAAATTGAGGAGGAAGTGTAATTAAAAAGTTCATTTGGTACGGTTTCCGATGTGAAGGCTTTATTGCGCTTCGCGACAAACAAGTACCCTTAATACATGTGTTTGATCGAATTTTTAGTATGTGCCACTGCAGTGCACTTTAGGAATAAAATCTCCTTCATGGATGATCCCTTTGACAATAGAAATAGATTGTTTATTAGCAGAATCGTTTTCGTTCGTGGATGAAGTTAAATTCTATTGAGAGACTTTGTCAAGAGGATTGCCCTGTTCTTTTGACATTTTGATTCTCTGTGTTCATAAAAGTACTGGATTCACCTGCGTATTTTGGTAGGATTTGAATCACGATTACTTTGTATTATGTAAGTCATTGCAGTTTATTAATAGATATGTCTACACAAGTTAAGCACGATTTCATGAATCGTGTGGTGATACTAAAAGTACCAAATTGTAGAAGATCAGGATTAGCATGACGCTGTCTATTTCTACGAAGAATAGATACAGCTCTTTCTATACAAAGTGGCATTTCGTTTCTCCATTTTTGACATCGCACCGTAGAAACCATTCTACATAAAAAAGGACCTAGACAAAGATCGTTAAAAACGAAAGACAAAATGACAGATTGTAGAAGGATTTCTACGTGCGATGTCAAAAATGGAGATACGAAATGTCACTTTGTATAGAAAGAGCTGTGTCTATTCTTCGTAGAAATAGAAAGCGTCATGCTAAGCCTGCTGGTAAACTCAAGTAGTAAATTATCATTATCGTCAGCCTACAGTAATGTAGTCCACTGCTAGACATAGGCCGCTCCAATTGCACGTTATTCATCTCGATTCTCGGCAACTCTCGTCAAACTGCTACCGGTCATGCATCACTCCGCTGGTACCAGAGCGTTTTACCTACGTTATAAGCAAAAATATCCTAACTAATATTATAAATGCGAAAGTGAGTTTGTTTGTTACACTTGCACGCTAACACGACTGAACGGATTTGGATGAAATTTGGCACGTTGGTAAACCATGACCTGGGTTAGGATATAATATACTTTTGAACTCGGTAGTATGATCCTATAGGATAATTTCCGATCTCCACGCGGGCGAAGCAAAAGCTAGTAGTTTTATAAAAGTTAATTTGATAAAGAGTGACAATTAAGACGCTGACAATACCTAAACCGCGGTCACTGTCAGATTGCTTAGAAAAGAAAGAGAAGCGCGATAACACAACGCTTGTAACTTATTGCAAAATATGAAGCAATTATCTATTTACTCAAAATTGAGTTGAGTAATTAATCGAAAATAAAAAACAACCAAGTTCTGCATCCAATTATGACGTTCTTGTTATTAATTAAATACGTAACGTATGTTGATATTTAATACAGATATTTTGGATTAGAACTCAAGGTAAGAGGTCAGTTTAACGTTGGTTTGTATTTAGATTTTTTTTTCAAAACGTGTTTTTGTAACAATCAAGTTCTGGGAAATATGTTCAAAATTAACTTTTTCTTAAGAGAAGCCTATTTTGGTCAAATGGGTCTTGTCAGCGCCTTAATGAAGTTCCTATGCAACACACTGGACGAAGCTCAAATGTCATTGCAACATAATCTGATTTACAGTAACATGGACCAAAACTCTATTTAGAATCTCACTAATGGTCGAAAGTGGAAAGTTCGTAAAATGCGACGCAGATTTGGTCTCAAAGTCACTTTGTCAGCGTCCCAAAAAAGTACAAAAATAACCATTTTCGGACTCATTTATTAAAGGAAGTGCTAAAATTTCAGCCTAAAGGCCCATTAGGACCTACACGATTTAATGTAGGTGAAGTCATTTCCCGAAAATTGCCGACGACCTCACGAAGTTAACCGAGTGAATAATTTGGTTAGGCTTGCAGAGTTCTTCGAGTTAATCTGACGAAAGCCACAGACATAGGTACAAGGTTTGACTTTACTGATTCGTTCTATATAATGTTTTTAATGTTCTGAAAAAATGGCTGCACTACTGACCTCAATATGTTTTCTTGTCTTTCATTACTCTGGGCTGAATAAAAGATGGTTGTGTCTCAAAAATATTCTTTTGTAGGATTTTGTAAGAGTCTGCGCTGACAAAATAATACCTATTTATGTTTTTTTTTTTATGTTTAAGGTTACCTATATTGTCAAGTGTTACAAATAAATGTCAAAAAATTAAAATCTGCTAAGTATTATTATTTCCTCTTAGTTTTATTTGCTGTTGCAGTATTTAAAAAAAGTGTGAAAGAACCCTATCTTTCGACTTCGTCATAGTTGCGTATGAATTTATTTTTTTAAATTACACTTTATTTTTTTAATGTTGATATTTATCTTAGAAGAATGTATGTATGTTAGTATATTCCCATATTATTTGTTTTGTATATTGTTTCGATTTTATGTATTGGATTTTCTCTTCTACTCCTACACACGGTGTCTACATCTCTTTATCTACTTTCCTACCGCAGGTATGCTGGAAGAGAATTCTTTAGAAATAAGCATCACCTTTGTACGTATTTTTCTGTTCTTTTGTGTTTGTGTGTACATAAATGGTTAAATGAATAAATATGGTTGTGCGATCCTGAGGACCGAGGAAAGAATTATGAAGCAGAAAAATACAAAAATTTCAGCCTATATACAGACCGCCTTGTACAATACCAAGAAAAGCTTATATCAATCGTCTATACATATAACCACGATTGACGAACAGGTCTTACGTACACTTAAGGATACTGCTATCTATACCTTTAGTTAGTTATTCACTCAGTCACCATACGACAACGGCAAAATTATTTTTACCCCGAAGGAACTTCTTCTTTTCGTGTCGACAGTACTTCGATTGAATCATAGGAATCATTTCCTTTATTACATTTCTATAAATATTAATTACATTTTTAAATATAAAAAAATAGTAGTGCCGATGGGCTACTATTTCAGGGCTCTAGAGAGGCACCTCCTTACTATGCGTGCCGTGTCCAGGAGTACTGCTTTCTGAATTAAGCCCTTGACCCAGCCGCGCAATGAGAGCCTCCTGAGGTGTTTGTCGAGGCTCTCCGCTATTAGGTCATTAGCCTTTACGATTATCGGTGATTGCAGAGTCCACGACAACCTAGTGTGCTAAGTCAAGATACTTGATATTTTTTATATTTCTCAGCTTTCACGAGATTCTTTTCATCAACAGCGAATCATTGCAAGGCGCTCTCGTCGGTATATCGCTACAATATCAAACTTATTGGCTACAATCTACTAATTAATATCACAGATGTGAAAGTTTGTTACTCAATCACGCGTAAACGGCTGAACGGCTTATGATGAAAATTGCCACATAGGTAGTTTATAGTCTGATTAACACATAAAATATTTTATCCCAATTTATTTCCGTGGGATAATTTCCGACATCTAAACGGGCGAAGCCGCTGGCAAAAGTTTTAATCTCTCCGATTTAGTTAATGATTGAGTGTCTTTATTGTTAGAATAGGAGCCTTAAGGAAAACCAGGAAGACCTATAATCAATCAAGCCATATTTCTCGCTCTTCTTACTTCGAATACTTATAGGTACATAATCATCCTATAATGTTCCCACTACTGGAATACAGGCTTCCTCTCTGTGTGAGGGAGTGGGCCGTAAACTACCACGCGGGCCCTGTGCGGGTTGGTAGATGTCACATGTCTTCGAAACAACTCGTAAGTAGCGGCCGTTACCACTGGGCCACCACTACTCTCAAATACTTATTTATACGTATAGGTTTATTTTGAGTACATCAAACACACATAATATTCTCACATACGAGTAATATTAAGCCGAAGTAATATAAATTACAAAATGAAAAAAAAAGACATACCCACATACAAAGTCGTGATAATTCGCTCATTAGAATTGAAATTACAAAGTCAAAGTTTATTTTAATTAACATACATAACATCACGCCCGTAATCCCCGAGGGCTATGGCAGAGGTGTACCTATAGTTCACCAGCATTTCACTTTTTTATTTTAATTAATATAACTTATAAATAAATCGTAGCGTAGTACTTTCCGTGAAATTAATTGCTCATTAAAATTACACACTATATTAATATGCCATGTTATAGCCAATTCATACAACTGTCAAAGAATGACAGTTGTAGTCAATTTGATAGGCAATTCATTTCCCTGAATGTACAAAAATTAACATAAATAATCCATACTTATTTTATACATTTGAAAGTAATATTGTAAAAGGTGAGTAGATAGATAGCATCCTAGGGAAGGCCATAGGCTACTTTTTGGCTGATGCCATTGATGTATAAAATAAACAATAGGACAGCAAGTATGTAGCATTGAGGCACACCAGAGGTCACCTGTGTGATGTTAGATTGGAGACCATTGATTACAACCCTCTGACTGCGATTGGTATTATAAGAGGTAAACGGATTCCGTTGAACGCTATTTTATTTAGTAGTATTTCATGGTTTACCTTGTCGAAAGCCCTACAAAAGTCCGTATATACTGCATCCACTTGTACATGGCTGTCAACACAATCAAACAAAAAGCTAGAAAATAATAATAAATTTGTATTTGTCGTCCGCAATTTGACAAAACCGTGCTGATGTTGAATTAGGATGTTGTGGAGTACAGGATAAATTTTGTTATGGACTAACCTTTTAAAGAGTTTCGACATGGCAGACAGGATGGAAATGGAACGATAGTATTCTACGCTGCGTTTGGATCCACTTTTGTGAACAGGCACAACATACGCATGCTTCCACAGTTTAGGTAGAACTCCCTCAGATATACATTTATTATAAATAATAAATAGACGCTTACAGACGGAAGTCGCAGTATTCCTAAGGAAGAAAGGCAGAGGTCCGTCAGGTCCAGGGCCTTTTGCTGGATATAGGGATTTATGCTCCTTCAATATGTTCTCTTCAGTAAAAGAAAGGTCACAAACAAAGCCATCGTGTAGTGCGTTGTTGTCTTGTGGAGGCTTCCAATGAGGCAACGAAGGAGATGTCGGTTCATATATTATGGTATTTTGCTACACAAAGCCACATCTATTATTCTCTATACTTTGATTCCTTCTTTCAAACATGAAATCTTATTGTTGTGCCTTTCACTTTCTTACATATGTTTAAACGCTACAGCTGAAAAGCAAGACTTTAGTCACAATTCACTGTTTTTAAACTCAAAACTGTATTTTATATTATTAGTTTTCTCTTGTTGTAAAAATCTTAGAATATTTTTATGCATTGACATCTTTCATCATAATTTGTCGTCTGTCAGATTTCTTTCTCTATGTTGTAAGCTGCTATGATAAGGCTAGTTTAGATACGATTAGTTAGGCTATGTACTCATTGTAAACCGTTTTTATTGATCCTGGCAGGCATTCAAATAAATCATTTGAGTAATATCCTCGTCTTCGGGCTCCGCCTAATCTCCCAGTCATGTTCCACTACTGCCTGACGATCTTGTCCCACTATTGCCTGCCGATCACAGGATTGGCAGGCAGCAGTGGACGCTTGGACGGCAGGATACAGATCCTGCCGTCCAAGCGTCCCGAGCTACGACACTCTGAAGCCTAGAACTCAACTCTTACTCATACTTACCTTTTTATAATTAATCGTTGTTACTAATCTTAGTTTATAAACGTGACTTACGAATGACCCTCCGGCCTATCGTAACATTACAATATCGAATAAAAAGTCAGAGAACATATTACATAACATATCTGGATCATTTGTTTTAGCATTTTTGAATTGAAGCTTAGATGGGATTCCAGGTTTATCTTTTCGATTAGCAATATAGCTCCAGAAGTGTTTTATATTTTTACTTAGATTGTCCTCTGCAGAACTGATGTGCGAACCGAAACACTTGAGACATGTATCCTTAGACTGTTTTCTATAGTTTGAAAATGATTCATAATCAGATATGTTGTTTTATTTCTTCCACTTAATCCATGCTTTTTACTTCTTTTTAGAAATAGTTACGAGAGTATGAGATAACCATAAGGGATAACTAACTGATTTAGGTCAGGCCAGCGGAGTGTCTTGTTTAAGACGCTGACAACACCTAAACCGCGGTCACTATCAAATTCCATAGTAAAGAAAGAGAAGCGCGATGACACAACGCTTGTAATTTATTGCAAAATATAAAGTAATTATCTATTAACTCAAAAATCTATTTACTTATAACTGAGTTGAGTAATCGAAAATAAAAAACAACCAAGTTCTGCATTAAAATAAGACGTTCTTGTTATTAATTAAATACGTAACGTATGTTGATATTTAATACAGATATTTTGGATTAGAACTCAAAGTAAGAGGTTAGTTTAACGTTAGTTTGTATCGAGATTTTGTTTTCAAAACGTGTTTTGGTAACAACCAAGTTCTGGGAAATATGTTCAACATTAATATATATTTTTTCCGTTACCACAAACTATACAGATTTGGCAATTTTTTTTCTTAAGCGAAGCTCATTTTGGTCAATTGGGTCTTGTCAGCGCCTTAATAACATTGTATTTCTCAGTGTAGAATTTTGCGAGAGCCTCTTCAGAATTCAAAGCGCAAAATATTGACGTCAGATTGTAGCGCTTACAGAGAAACAATTATACAGACAAATTTATGAATAAATTAGTGTTGAATTCATAATCAAGCCATTTTGATTTTATTACTAACATAACTTTGATTTAATTATGAAAGGGCGTTATATTCGCATGTTTATTACGAAGAAATATAGCGCAGAACAACTTTGGTATCTGAATGTGTTTCTGTAGTTATGTGATTGGGAATTTTTTGATTTATGCTGTTTGGTTGGTTATGTATGAATTACGTAACTTTGATATTAACAACCCAATGGTATAGGCATATAGGCATCGCGGCAGACCTAGGCGTAGATGGCGGGACGAGCTTGACGCCTATAGGCGAGATTAGTCCAAATTGATGTAGGATCGTGTTGAGTGGAGTAAGGACAGGGAGATCCTTGCCTTGGAGTAGGACAATACAGGCTGATTTATGTGTTTTTTTTTTGTTGGGAAACTTCAAATGTACATTTACATTTGAAGTGGATGCATCATTACAAATTACTTGTCCTGTCAAGAACTTAGCTATTCCAGTTAAAATCTATAGTAAAGTTGTCGATGAAGAAGTTTGTGTCAAGAAAAGTATTAAACATGACCCGCAATGGAAAAAGAGTTAGAAAGATTCCTTAAAACCTCTAATGCGGCTGTATCTCCCAAAATATGCCACCCAAAAACCGACATTACGAACCCCGAAAATAAAAAAAAGAGTTACACCATAAAAAGCCACGAGAATCCCGAGTCCCCTTAATTCGCCATAACAGTCATACGAATTTCAAAACGGCTAAAACACAGTCAGTCATTAATTACGTTAAAACAGTGAACGAAGCTCGTATTGTGTTGGCTTTTCAGAGATACGCCCTCGGCACCTCAAAATCCGATATTCTAGTACGCCGATTCGAAAAAGAGAGGAGGCTGGTTGTGTATACAAAGTGGCGTACTTTGCCACTCTGTGGATTCTCGGTGACGCTGGATATAAAAATTTAGTTACGAGTACTAACAGTTACCAAGTCATGTCAAAACATGGAAACAGTGTTTTCGAACGCTGTAATTGATGCTTCGTATGGTCTTATTGAGCAAATTGGTAATTTAATAATTAAAAAAACCCAAGTGCATTTCGAACCACACACAATGAAGGGTTCCTTAGTTGGGATGAATTTATCCCAAGAACAAACTCAACATTGTAGTTGAAAAACATGGTCTCCCGTTTGTACGCACAACAATGAGTGATTTACCATGTTATTTTAAGACCATAGACTTTGTATAGATTTTTCTGTAATCTTTATGTATATAACTATTATCTGTATTTTTTCAAAGCTTTCTTTTATAACTTTAAAAACTAATTATTTTAAAATTATTTTTAAAAAGTTGAATACTTCATCTCTTCTATCTTTTCATTTAATATGTCACACAATACAGTCTGCATTTTTGTTTTAAATTATCTAAGGTTTCCCTAAAAGTGAACTCCATATTCAAAATTCATTTACTTACGTTGCACGTTCGTGTTTGGGTTACAGAAAGTCAGGTCTAGTAGATTCGGAGTAAATCAGCTGTGGCAGACGGACTGACAGACAGACAGACACACGAGTGATTCTATAAGGGTTTCGTTTTTTCGTTTTGAGGTACGGAATCCTAAAAAAAACGTTACATAATAATATTACCAGTATCCCAACTAAAGTAGATAGTGCTTGTGTTGTGTTCATGTCAAAGAGCACTGCGTGGCGCTCAAACTCACGACCTCCTTATTACCTGCTAGCCATTTAGTTCCTTAACCATTTGGGGTATTCAAATTAATCTAAGACCATAATCAATTATCGTTATCCATAATTATCACACAACAGTTCACTGAATCTGTCTAAATTGTTACGATTAGGTACGTCGTGTTCGGTGGTGGTCATTTACATGCTAACACGATGCGAAGGGTTCAAGCACTTTGAATTATTCAGAGTATTCAAAGCCTATCTCATGACAGCTTCTAAAAACCAACCACTCCAGCCGTACTCACCATTTTTAACTCAAAAATTGTTCAAACATAATATTTATTTTTAATAGCTTACAGAGACGGTGACGTGATTCTGAAAACACGTTGTACCCTGCAAACGACCATTCTGTGGTCCAAAATGGCTCGTAAAATGGCTTTTATGAGTGGCCAGGTTTGGTGCCACTTTGCCCATTATTCGTCGATTACCCAAAAGGAAATTAAATTAATTGTTTCAACTAAATTTTCAACAAATCGATGTTTAAAATTAATGGTATTAAAATGGCGTCTGGCACTTAAGTGTTTTAGATAAGAGACTAATAAAGTCTTTTGCTTTGAATCGAATGATATATAGTAAACGAATGCGTATAGTAAAGTGTCTTAGGGCTAAGTCACACTTGCGATTTGACGCCATGTAAAGGTTGAATCACGCTTAGAGAGACGCGGAGCAATTCGTCGTGAGAGATGGTGCGACAGCTGGCAACTCAACGAATTAATGACACTATACCTACTTCAAAATAGACCAAACGCAATTGGACTACTTCGAAATAAAGCAATGAAAAAAAATCTTTGACACTACTTCGAAGTCAAAAAATCACTAGCGTGTAAAAGCCCTAACACATCTTCAGCCATCTTTTGAAGAATATGCTGAAATATAAGTCCATTTAGGTCTGTCCAAGATAAATATCTCGACAGGCTGAGATCTTCTCCACTCTCCGTGTTTATTCTGTTAGTAGACTTATACGATATTACGTCTAAACTTGATATGAGAATCTTGGCAAAATAGTGTGATATTTTTTTCTCGTTTATATTAAAAACATTATTCTATGTATTTGTAACATGTGACCTTTTTGCTTATTTACTGGCTGTAGGTAATATACAAGATCTTTTTAGTGTAACTAGGAGCCAACAGAAAATAGCTCGCGAATTTTATGAAGCCAGGCAACGTTTTATTAAACCAAAATGTGTTTGTTCATCTACATGGCAAATTTTAAGATAGAACTTTTTAAGATAGCTATTCAAAAAGTGTAACAATTGTATCTATTGTAGTTGAGTATTGAGTGGCGCCGACAAAATGTTGCTTAACCCTCTTTTTGATAAAAAAATGCGTCCCAAAAAACACCCTCGTTCAATTTCCAAGTGTATTTAACTGTCTAATAATTACCTATATATACAGTGTGTTATATTAAACGAAGGACATACTCGTACTTTATGGGAGTGTAGTACTCATGAAAATGATCAACTTTTACCGACCCTGAAATCACGAAAAAAAAATCAGCTGCTCCAATTATGTTTATGATTTGCATAACTCGACAAAATGTCGCAACAGCCGACTTTTTATTTCATATTTTATCGTTGGTCTCATAGTAAAAGTTCATCATTTTCATAAGAACTAAACTCCCATAAATAATGTCCTTCGTTTCACCTAACACACTGTATAGAAAATAGTTAAAAGGCAGATAGCATAATTATAAATTATTATTATAGGAATCGAAGGACCTCCTAATTTCTTCTACATCAGATACCTAGCCTTTTCCCAACTACATATATTGGGGTCGGTTTCTAGTCTAGCCGGAAGCAGCTGAATACCAGTATTTTACATGGAGCAACTGCCTATCTGACCTCCTCAACCGCAACCCAGTAGCTGGGTAAAACGATACCCCATGGTAAGAGTGGTTGTCAGGCTTTCGGGCTATTGAATACCCGTAACGACTGTCAAATATCTTCAAATGACAGCCGGACTAATAGCAACATTAAATAAATTAGTGGCAACCTACATATATATTAGTTACTAATTCCATGCTATTAAAAAGTACTTACTTATTCCATGCGCAAGCTGTCACTTCTGTCACCTACAAGTCATGAGGCCTTTTTTTTTGGGTGGGAAATCATCAAATAACTTCTCCCACTCTGGGTGGAGCGGGAGGGTCTGTCAGACTCTTATTGACTAAAACCCACCCGTATTCCTTCCTGTTGCCTGTGTTGCCAGGGGCCTCGGTGACCTTTTAGTACCTTCCCGCGACCCCGGCAGGCATCGGCCCTAGTAGACCCCTACACTTGTTCTGACTACATCTCTTTGAGGCGCGCGTGGAATACAACGCGCCGTCGACCCAGGCCTGGTCCTTACCGGACGGTGAGCTACCCATTGCTTACCGTCCGCAAGCCCGCGCCTACGGTGGCCGGAAATCCGCCTGGGATTCCCGACGCCCAGGGCGTCTCCTGCGGCGGCTTGGGGCGAGAGGGCGCAAAACTTGCCTTTCCCAAGTTATGAGGCCCTGGTACTATGTGTGTGTGTCAAACGCATGGTAGTGTGTGTGATGTTTTTCTTTTTATTTATTTTATTTATTCCTAATGCATATTATATAAAAATATTAGCTTCCTGCACTCCTCTTCCATATAAACTTTAACTACAGGGTGACATTGAAAACATGCGACAAATCGAAATGGGAGATTGTACTCATCATTATGAACAACTTTTACTAAGGGACCAAAGCTACAATCCCAAAAAAAAAAACTGCTGTCCCCTACATTTATGTTCGCAATACCTCATCAAAATGTAGGAAAAGCAGATTTTTTTTTTGGGATTACAGCTTTGGTCCCTTAGTAAAAGTTGTTAATAATGATGTATACAATGTCCCATTTCAGTTTGTCGCAAGTTTTCAATTTCAACCTGTATATCAAATTTATTACTCCTCCATCCGCGTAATTTTCGTAAAAAAGGGTGCGACAGTTCCATTTTGTGAATAGGCTGTGTTAAGGGATTGTTTTGATAATGATCTTGTTTAGGGAAAACGTCAGCGTGTTTATATAGCAAGCTTCCGCGAAGTACTGCAAAACGAAAACAACTAATTTGGCGCAAATTAAATTAAAATCGTATTGTGATCTGAGCACAAAGTTATCAACAGTCACCTATTTAATATTTTACGATTGAAAAGTAAAATTTTCCCTTATTTTATGCCATGAGTTATAATTTTGACTCAGTTATAATTTCAATAACTTTGTAGGTTCGTAAAAAACTTCCTTAGCAATGATGAAATATGTTCCTTATAAAATTTTGCATTAGCATACTCAGCCTTTAATGTTCACACTGCTTGGACACAGGCCACCTCTGTGAGAGGTTTTTTTAGTTGTAGCCATTTGAATATTGTTCGCGTGGAATTTTGTACCATTTTCGGGAGATTTTGGATTAAATATAATATTTAATAACTGGAAACTGTCGAAGTTATCTTGGCTATTAAAGCGCTGACAAGACCCAATTGACGTAAATAGGCTTCACTTAAGAAAAAAAAAATTGCCAAATGTGTATAGTTTGTGGTAGCGGAAAAAAATATATGTTAATTTTGAACATATTTCCCAGAACTTGGTTGTTACCAAAACACGTTTTGAAAAATAATCTCGATACAAACTAACGTTAAACTAACTTCTTACCTTGAGTTCTAATCCAAATCTGTCTGTATTAAATATCAACATACGTTAAGAACAAGCGTTGTGTCATCGCGCTTCTCTTTCTTTTCTATGCAATCTGACAGTGACCGTGGTTTAGGTGTTGTCAGCGTCTTAAGGATGATGCACTTTCCTCCTCAAAAATGGCTACTATTTTGCCTATAATACGCTCTGCTGCTTCAGTAAGACCATCAATTGTCACACAGTTGCAGATATCATCAGTCATCATCGTAATCAGCCTATAATGTTCTACTGGGACACAGGCCTCCTCTCAGTTTGAGCAAGTGGACCCTAATCCCAGTGCGGGTTGGTAGATGTCACATGTCTTTGAATTTTTGGTTCTAGGTTTCCTCACGATATTTTCCTTCACCGTTTTGAGAGCAGTGGTGATGAAATAATTTATACAAATTAAGTGCCTGTCTGGGTTCGAAACTACAACCTTTCGAATTTTACACGGCACACCAAAAACATTCTTTTTACTAAAAAAAACACAAAAATCGTGAAAGTACTCCTCCAAACAGAGCAAATTAAAACAAACAACACTTGTCCCGCGACACGAGCCGCAACTTTTAATGACACAACAACTAATACAACTTCAAAATAATGTTTACATTAAAGTAAGACTACAAAATCTGTGCTTAAACTTAAATTAAAAACTTCCACTCGTTTTTGCCGGACCGGGCCGTTCAAAGTTAGAGAACTAAGTTATCCGGTTCTTCGGTTCTTCACCGGTATTGGAAAACACGTCAAACACTCATGTTTGGTTTTCTTTTTGTTTTACCTTCGGGAAGTTTTGCATTTGCTTCGAAGGCACTCTATTGGTTTTAACTTTCTACTTGGGTCTGATTTAGATCGATAGTTAATTAGTTTTAAATACGAGTAGGTTTGGAACGCTACTCTCGAGTATTTTTCTATTTATAGTAGGTATGAAGACAGTTTTTTTTTTCTTGAACATGCATTGAGATAGTTACGTAGTACGTACTCCATTGCGAAAACAGGTTTTATTAAGACGCTGACAACACCTAAACCGCGGTCACTGTCAGACTGCATAGAAAAGAGAAAGAAGCGTGATGGATGACACAACGCTTGTAATTTATTGCAAAATATGAAGCTACTATCTACTCGTACTTACTCAAAATTGAGTTGAGTAATCGAAAATAAAAAACAACCAATTTCTGCTTTGAAATAAGATGTTCTTGTTAATAATTAAATACGTAACGTATGTTGCTACTTGATACAGATATCTTGGATTGGAACTCAAGGTAAGAGGTTAGTTTAACCTTAGTTTGCATCAAGATTTTTTTTTTTAAAACGTGTTTTGGTAACAACCAAATTCTGAGAAATATGTTCAAAATTAACATATATTTTTTCAGCTACCACAAACCATACATATTTGGCATTTTTTTTCTTAAGGCAAGCCTATTTTGGTCATTTGCCTCTTGTCAGCGCCTTAAGAGCGTGTTACAATGGGCAGTCTTACAGCATTTTTTTTATTGTTAAAATCTACATTTATATCTGTAATTTATATGGTGTACGTAATAAAGAGTCTTCTGTTCCATAGCAATCGGCGATTTGATAAAGTATAAATTCACCTCTGCATGAATGCGACAGACCATGAACCAACCAACCAATTCTTTGGAAAGCTTTCCAAAGAATAGGTACCATAACTAGGTAGGAACCATAGCCGGTTCTATAGCTGTTTTGTTAACAAAACTAGTTTCCACACACGTTAACAGTAATAATACCCTTTTTTTTTATGGGAAATCATCAAATAACTTCTCCCGCTCTGGGCGGAGCGGGAGAAGTTATTTGATGATTTCCCAGTGTCAGACTCTTACTGACTAAAACCCACCCATATTCCTTCCTGTTGCCTGTGTTGCCAGGGGCCTCGGTGACCCATTAGTACCTTCCCGCGACCCCGGCAGGAGTAATAATACCCTTAATTAATTCGAAGAACTGTCTAATGATGATATATTGATGCCTTTAATGTTTGTTCAGAGGTTTTCCGTAGAAATTGTATTTTCTTCTTTCATCAAATTCTATTAACCTAATAGTTGACCTATAGAGGCGGTGAGCTTAGAAAAAAATACATTTATTAAGTACAGACTAAAAGACACACATTATAAAAAAATAAATTATTTAAATAAAAAACAAAAAACCCGACTGCAAAAACACAACTGAAAAGGGAAAACAAGCATTATAATCTATATAATTTTGGTATCGCAGGCGGGCACAATCAAAAGTTACACCATATTTCAGGTTATTCGACTGTCCCCACCTGCAAGACCAAAATTATAATTATAGATTATAATGCTTGTTTTTCCCTTTTCAGTGGTGTTTTTTGCAGTCGGGTTTTTTGTTTTTTTTAATAATTTATTTTATTTCAAGCTTTTTAATTTTATTAACATATATATTTGAAAATTACTCATTACTAGCTTTTATTTGATACCAATATTGTTGCAATTAATTTAAAAAAACCCTTCCCCTCCTTTTTTTGTATTTGCAGATGCAATTTATAAATATTATGTAGCCTATGTCACTCCCACAATTAAGACGAATCTAAGGACACCTCATATGTTAAAATCCATCAAGCCGTTTAGGCTACAGAGCGTGCCAAAGAAATAGACATACATACATACATACATACATACATACGTACATACATACATACATACATACATACATACATACATACATACATACTCTTGAAAAACATTACCCTCCTGAGGCAGTCGGGTAATTAAGAGGTTAAGCATTGCCATACAACGTGGCAATGCCGCCAGTCTCTTGGATACATTACCAGTCGACAGCGATGTGGATGCATTTTTCGACGCCCTTAGTTTGTCTATCGTTTTAGTTATTTTTTTAATTAATTAGATATATTTGTTTTTTTTTCATATTTACAAATCAATATTAATTATTTCAATAAATTATTTCCCTAGTGAAAAAGACTTTCTTCACCTTCGACTTCGCCAAAAAGACTCAGTTCTGCAAAAATGCCAGACAACTAGCGCCTGACGCTGGTTTTCAACTGGAGGCAACTAGGTTACAAGTATACTAATTATTAATATGGAAAGTAGATATTAATAACTAAACTACAACATAAGTTATGTATTCAAATAATATGAAAATGATATAACATTTATTGAACAAAAACCAAACGCAAATGTATGCAAATAGATTTAAAAGGTTCTGAATGTATGAATTTATTTTAGTGGTAAGTACATCAACATTGTGGCCTTGTGCTAGTGGAATATCAAATGAATCCTGTATTCAGGACTTTATTATAAAAATATAGGTATTATTTCAACTAATATTATAAAAAGGCATAACTTGTTTGTATCTACGATATTCTCTGGAACTATCAGTCAGATTTGAAATATTCTTTTTGCTTTTGATAGCCCAATTCTCGAAGAAGGTTATAGGCTATTTAACATCACGCTACGACCCGTAGGAGCCGAGCAAAAAGAAAAAAGGCGGAAAGAACGCTAAGCCAAAACGAAGTAATGGCAATGCAGTGGGTCGGGGGAACAAGAAATTTCACGCCGACGAAGATGTAGGCAGAAGCTATAATTTAATGGAAGCGTTATTGTTATTTATACACATACATTTTTTTTTTTTTGATGGGAAATCATCAAATAACTTCTCCCGCTCTGGCCGGAGCGGGAGGGTGTGTCAGATTCTTACTGACTAAAACCCACCCGTATTCCTTCCGTTGCCTGTGTTGCGGGGGCCTCGGTGACCCATAAGTACCTTCCCGCATCGGCCCTAGTGGACCCCTACATTTGTGCTGACATCTCTTTGAGGCGCGCGTGGAATACAACGCGCCGTCGACCCGGGCCTGGTCCTTACCGGATGGTGAGCTACCCATTGCTCACCATCCGCAAGCCCGCGCCTACGGTGGCCGGAAATCCGTCCGGGATTCCCGACGCCCAGGGCGTCTCCTGCGGCGGCTAGGGGCGAGAGGGCGCGAAACATGCCTTTCTTCAACGGTCCCGCCTCCTCCTTCGCGAGCATTACTGCTTCGCAGAAGGACGTGACGGCTGCCCATGCCCTCTCGCTCCGTACCATGGCCTGAACCAGGGCCGGACGCGAGAGATCTCTGCCACCGATCGCCTCCAGATACATAATGGCGGCTTGTGGCTAAATGATAACAGCCGCACGGGTCGATTGAAGGTTAAACTACGCTTGCCGCGATGGGTTCGTGAATGTGTGAACATCCATTACATATCGAAACCCTTCCGTGCTTAGTAAAGCAGTATAAGCCGTTAGTCCCGGCTGTCATTAACAGCCGTCACGGGATCTACATCCAGTTAGACTTTCCAGTCTAACTGGATACAGAACATAGTTGGGAAAAGTCTAGGAAGATGATTTTATTATTATTTATACATATTTTCTTTCTACTGGAAGCCGACCCCAACATAGTTGGGAAAAGGCTAGAAAGATGATTTTATTATTATTTATACATATTTTATTTCTACTGGAAGCCGACCCCAACATAGTTGGGAAAAGGCTAGGAAGATGATTTTATTATTATTTATACATATTTTATTTCTACTGGAAGCCGACCCCAACATAGTTGGGAAAAGGCTAGGCAGATGATGACATATTTTCTTTCAGTACTCTATGTCGAACCAAAAGCCGGTGATTACGACCTTTCGGGAAGTGGTTCATATACCAAAATAAATAAAGAAACATAGTTTTAATCAAATAAATACTGAACGTACTCGTATTTTTGGCTGTAGGTATTTTCATATTAGTGTATACAAAGGCAAACAACAGGAGTCAGAGGAGGGAAGAAAACCTGGATTTCGGAAAATTGTCTAATAAATATACTGTTATATATGGCCCAAGTAAACAAAAATCGTTTGAAGAGACACAACCAACTTGAACAAAGGTTTATAAATATAAAAAGATAACTTTTACCAAAAAACATTTTTACCTTGAAGAAAACTCAACTTTCCAATAAAAAAAAAACAATAAGCGACCTCACCGAACGACATAAATAGGCGCCCTTAATCTAAAATTAAAATGGAACCTCGAAAAAAGTTATAACCAGAAAAGCGATGTACTCTTAAAACTTTTTACATTAAAACATTTTATCATTCGGAAAAAAATGTAAAGTTTGACCGTTTAAAATGTATTATGAATGCAGGCGGCGTATCGCGCGCGTGTTTCAATTATAACATTGTGGGAATTAAATGGTACGATGTAAACAATGCAAGAGATAAAGGTGGCATAACTGTGGGGTAAGACCGGAATATATTATATGAGGGTGTTGATTTTTTGATTGGCATTCTATGCTATTTGTTTTTAGGGTTCCGTACCTCAAAAGAGAAAACGGAACCCTTATAGGATGACTCATATGTATGTGTCTGTTTGTCTATCTGTCTGTCTGTCCCTCTGTCACAGCTGATTTCCTCCGAATCTACTGTACTGATTAAGTTGAATTTTGATACGCATATGAATTTTTGTGAACCAACACGTTCGTGTTTGGGTCATGAAATGAAATTGCTACTCTTCTGTTTATTTCTTTTTTTTCCGTTTGGTCTTCAAATGAAATAGAATTTGAAAGTAAGTTGTATGTAAAATTCATTTAAAATTCATTTGTTTACGATACTTGTCCGTAAATAAATGAATATTGAATATGGGGTTCAATTTTGGAGGAAAATTATGAAATTTAAAAAAAGTTTTGTACCGTATGACATATCAAATGATCCTTTCATTTGTTATGGGGATTTCAGATATTTTTAAAAATAATTTTAAAAGAAGTACATTTAAAGTTATTTAAAAAAGTAAATGAAAATTGACCCTTATCTCCGAAACAACTGAGCCTAAAATTCTGAAAAAAATACTGAAAACAGTTCTTTATTTATAGATTACAGAAAAACCTATAAGAAGTCTATGGTCTTAAAATAACATGGTAAATCACTCAATATTATGCGTACAAACTTACATTTGCAGTTGGAATGTATGGGGGAGCATGTTTTTCAACTACAATGTTAAGTTTGTTCTTGGAATAAATTCATCCCAAGTACGGAACCCTTCATTGTGCGCGGACCGACACACAATTGGCCGGTTTTTTTTATTCTTAAGTTTGTGTTTTTGTAGCAATTTGCGTAGCGTAAATCTTGCCAAAATTTACGCGTTGGAAACCCCGCGAGCTTGTTTTCTATCAGAATTACGCAATCGTAATTTTGGCTTGATGTCTCATAGGTAATGCGGCACACGTTGAACTTTCCGTAGAGTATATAAAGCACTTGTGACACTTTTGTTTTGAAAGGAGATGGTGAAGAAAAGGAGACATTGGTGCAGGTATACACAAGTAGCATGTAAATAAATGTAGATGATAGAATTTTGTAATCACGTAAGAACCACCAGTTGTAAGAACTTTTGTAACCATATTTATCTGCAAATAAATCTTCGTCTTTGTCTTTGTCTTTGTCTTAGGCAAGAATTGGCATAACATGTTCATCTCAAAAGCCTACTGCTGAACATTGGCATCCAGATAGCCGCAACATTAAACAGTCATAGAGAAAATTTCAGTCTTGATTATTTAGTTGGTGATCGCAGTTTCCTGTTATTAGCAAACAGGGGTTCGCTACTGCCTATTATCCTGAGTTAATCCATCATTCGTCTTTAATACCTCTCCTGACATATTCTGTTACACAATCAGCATAACTTTGCCAACATAAAAACTATACATTTCAACACAGACCCAAAAAACTCGTCACTAACACGCGGAAACAGGTCGGTGTATATTTCACGACGGTTTTTTAGAGTTTTTCCGCTCCTAGTTACCGCCGCACGAGTGAACGTGCGGACATGCGTTAGTTTCTCACAAAATATCGACGGCGACGCCCATGGCGACGTTTTAGCTCGACAAATTGGCATTTTATTGATATTCGATTTATTTGGCTACTCTTTAGTTGACTTTTTTGCAAAAAAGTTTAAAAAAAAGTCAACTTAAGAGTACAAACATAATTATCCCCACTTAACTAATGTAGGTAGAATTATGCTTTTTAGTGTTCCATAGAATCCTTCAACCCAAGGAACCCTTATAGTTTCGCCATGTCCGACTGTTTGTCTGTCCCCGCTGTAGCTCAGAGACGCTTAGTACTAGATAGCTGTAATTTGGCATAGGTATACATATCAATCACGCCGACAAAAAGTTAATATAAAAGCTTGAAAAAAAAAAATTTTTTACTTTGCCTTCCTTGTACGTAATGTGGGATGATATTTTTTTTCTCGTCTATCCCATAGTGTGGGGTGTCGTTGAATAGGCCGTTTAAAATATTGCGGGTCTGTAAACAACACTTTTCGGTTCAAGGATCCTTTTGCATAATATTAAGCATTAAAGTGCTAATTTTTGTTAGTCAAGTGTCTCCCCCTGCCAGCTAAATGGTTGTTAATGGAGATGTGAAACAAGTTAACGAGTAATAGGCGACCAACTTAAATTTGCAGTTGGAGAATTGGCCATGCCTCTATGTGTGGGAGAACATATTTTTCAACTACAATGTTAAGTTTGTTTTTAGGATAAATTCCTCCCAACTTCCCACTACGGAACCCTTCATGCGTGGTCCGACACGCTCTTAGCTGGTTTTTTAAAACTTACTGTTACTTTTAGCTGTCCACGTACGAGGCAGTCTCCAACAGCTTGTAAGGCTTTTTTATTTTTTTTTTTGAGGGTGGGAAATCATCAAATAACTTCTCCCGCTCTGGGCGGAGCGGGAGGGTGTGTCAGACTCTTACTGACTAAAACCCACCCGTATTCCTTCCTGTTGCCTGTGTTGCGGGGGCCTCGGTGACCCATAAGTATCTTCCCGCGACCCCGGCAGGAGCTTGTAAGGCTGGTCCTTACAGTTATTGGACAGGAAGAATTTGGGTTGCCAGATTCTAGTACTAACATGGCAAAGGCCATGTTTATTTTAGGAAGAAGGCCTTTGCCAATCCATAATCCATAGAACGTTAGGACACTTCAGGCCAAGAGCCATTGCAGCGAACTGCCGATCAGCTACTCGATACAAAGCTATGTTGAACATAATTAATATCGTGAACTTCCAAACATTATTATCAAATCTCTTAGAGTCAGATGGGCAGCTCAGTATCCACTAGAAAATTAATAATATCGCACTGCACTAGAGCACGGTCCGCTAAGCGCCGTGATAATGGCAATATTCCCGTAGGAACGTTTTGTGCCCGGGCAGAACGCTCTGTATGGCTAGCAAAATACCAGACAAACTACTGAGATATTAGCAGATATCCGCATTCCCGCGGCGAGTACATTTCATGCTCCGATGATTGAAGTTACGTGTCTTACTTTTTCTTTTACTCTTTGTGTCTTTTGATTGGCTGGTTGTCTTTGTTAGCTCTGGTTAGGTTAGTATAAACATAACAATTTTTTTTTTATACCTTTCTAATCAGAGAATATTAACGATTAAAAAAACCGGCCAAGTGCGTGTCAAACTACGTACAATGAAGGGGTCCGTAGTTGGAATGAAAGTTTGTTAGCACAATATTGTGCCGGACTATAGTGATTTACCATGTTATTTTAAGACCATAGACTTCATAAAGGTTTTTCCGTAATCTATAAGTAAAGAACTACTTCCTGTATTTTTTTTTTCAAAATTTTAGGCTCAGTAATTTCGGAGATAAGGGGAAATAGTCAATTTTCATCTATTTGATTAAATAACTGTAAAAGTATTTATTTTCAAATTATATAAAAACTAAATCCTTACAACAAGCCCTTTCATTTGACACGTCACATGGTACCTACAGTTTGCAAAACTTTTTATTTTTTTTGACGTGATAACGTCTTGTAAATCGATGAACGCCGGCTGCACGCACGAAAAAGTGTCACGTTCCGCCTGAGCCGAGCGTGCAACCGAGAGCGTGGAATTAGCGATAGAGGGGCACGATCGACCTTGAAGTGTTCGTTTTGTGATGCATCTCTCTCTCGTTATCACGTAAAATTATCGTCAGTAAACCGACTTTACAGACAACCAATTTTTATTTTCTAATTTGCCCCCGAAAGTGACCCCCATATTCAAAATTCATGTATTTACATAGACCTTTCTTTTCAAATTTTATTTCATTTGAAGACCAAACGGAAAAAGAAATAAACAGGAAAGAAGCAATCTCATCGGAAAAAAAAGAACAGCAGTTTAAAAGAAATCATGAAGAACAGAAAAATACCTATGGGTACGTAATCCTAAATATATTTTCATATGTTCTTTAAGTCGTTGCTACATCAAACACCTTTCTCCTCGTATGTAAAATCAAATTACATAATATTTATTTTCCTGTTTACTACATTCTCGCTTTTTGTTCTAGAAGGTTGTTTTTAATACCCACGGGGGATCAGTGTTTATAAGCACTTATATCTTTAGTCTAAACTTCTCACGACTTACCAAAAACAAATGGACACAATCATTAACATTTGTGAAACATAATCTGATTTAGATTAATATTTACAGTGGTTTATGCCATTACTTTCAACCTCGAGCGAAAAACATTGATGTTCTAAGGCGTTCGTGGGTAATTGAAACAAACCATTTTTCTCAGCCATTTTTTATTTTTTGGTTGGGAAATTATCAAATAAACTCTTAGTGACTAAAACGCACCCGTATTCCTTCCATTGCCTGTGTTGCCAGGGGCCTCGGTAACCCTTACGAACTTCCACGCGACCCGAGGCTCATAACCGACTTAATATGTTAGATTCGTCAGACCTCGTCAAAAGACGGTCACATTCCTGTTTTGTTGACAATGACATTTTAATAATATTGTCTCGCTCACTCAAACCGAAATCCTCCTGATTCCTCATAACACTTTGTCCAATCTTCACAACTACTCTTTGGCCCGATGTGCTACGCTCGCGTGATCTCATTCCGTGTCTAGAGGTCGTTACACTTAATACCATTGTAATTAGACAAGCTACCCTTCATTTCATTTGGATTTACTCAACTACACTGAACGAGTAGTTCGGTTCAGCACGTAATATAGAGATTTTATTCTCATTGCTGTTCTGTTTGTTCATAAGAGATTATTTGCTTATAGTGTTTTGGAATCAGTATATTATTATGAGTAGCGAATAGTGTTAATTTTGGCGAGCAACTTCGTGAGTTCAAAATCTGGAGAATGTATATAATTATTAAGGAAATCAAAGAGCATATTTCCAGAAATTATTTACACGGAATAATATTCCCTTGTATTGATTATCTGTTTCTATGTTTGATTAGATTTCCAACAACTGATTGACATCGCAAAGGAGCAGAGCAGATCACTCTAAACACAGTCAAGAACTTTAATTAAAGCAAAGCCTCAAGAGACGATGATGGCTTAATTTCAACGAAACTGTACATTACAAGTTTACGGCCCTGGATGTCGTTCATCTTATCAACTAAGTAGAAGTCTTCGTGCATTTTCCTGTTCCGAACTACAGAGTGCAAAGTGCAACATCAACTCCCGAATTTAAGCACCGTGGCCACCCGTCAATCAACTTTTACAAGCTTTTCAGAAACGTTTTTAGAAAGTAAGCTTAAGAGAATTTAGCTATAATGTATTTTCACTGTAACGTTTAATATGTACGATGATAATGTCCTGAAAGTATAAAGATCAAAATGAGAATTTTAAAATTTAACCATGGACCTTTATCCGCGCCCCGGCGATCAAATACGGTGGAAATATTCCGTTCGTCATGTCGATAGCTGGTATTATCTTATCTTTTATGTACCCAGGGATCGTTAGAGAGAACTATTAAAGCGAAGTGTCACAGTGTAAAATACGAAGAATGGTGAATGAAAAAGTGAATGTTTTAGGATCGAAAGATAAATGTTTCAATCCAGTTTTTAGGTGTTCCGGACCGGTGAAGCGGTGGACCCGTTTGATATCATCGTAATGGGCTTTTGTGTTTCAAGGGTTTATTTAATATTTTATGGTGAGCCATAGAGATGGTATTTTATGATTAAATGGAGTGGGAAGTAGGGTAAATTAGAACGAGTTGCTATTAAATATTTTGTTCTATTTTAGCGTGGGTCTATTTGCTTACGTGATAGTGTTTATTTTATGTAAGCCATTGTTTCGATTCGTATTTAGAGAATTTAACTTTTCTTTACGCCTAAACCGATACTTTCCTTTCTAATAAATAATCCTGTCATTTTTGAAGAACGAGACAAAAATATGAACATGTCAGCTATTAAATCTGTGATAAAGATCAGAATAACAACTTACGTACAATCTCAGTAATATTTTAAGCTCGCTCTTAAAGAACCGCGTATATCGTATATACATATTTTATTCCCATCCTTGCTTTAAAACTTTTATGATCGACTTTATTATGAGCAAGACTTAAATCTCCTTGTTGTTTTAAATTTAGGTCACATTGTGTATTAAGTTTTACAGCAAGTGCTTTAAGCCAGTTTTAGTATTAACTTATCAGATTGTTAAAGGTGTTTTTTTTTTATTTAGAAACATTACTAAAGATTTTGTAATTAAGTATGAATACGTAAGAGTAAGCAAGCTGAAGTGGCAGTGGGCTGGCCATATTTGTCGAAGGACCGATGGCCGGTGGAGCAAAAGAGTCCTGGAGTGGAGACCGCGTATCGGCAAGCGTCCGTATCGGGATGCCCCCCAGCTAGATGGACCGACAACCTTAAAAAGGTGGCTGTGACAGACTGGATGCGGAAGGCGGAGGACAGGATATTGTGGCGCAGCCTAGAAGAGGCCTATGTCCAGCAGTGGACTGTTATAGGCTGAGTTGATTGATTGATTGATTGATTGATGAATATGTACGAGTATTTATTTAAAATAGGAAATAATACATACATTAGAAATACGTTAGTCACTCGTTTGACTAATCGGGACGTCAGCACCACCAAGCGGCGCTCGACAGAGTATACAACATAACGCTCGACCGGAGTTGAGTTCAGTTTATCGAAGGCGGTCAAGGAGTGAAAACGTTTCGAAACTGTCGCGCGTTCCGTATAGTTGTGTCGTGTACCTACAGTGTGTGAATAGCAAATGTGATTATTTGATCGTAAATTATAATTTGATTTGAACTGCAAACGGTTTTTCTATTGGGTAATAACCAACACTTCGCATTGTACGCCCACAGTAGTTAAAATATGGTTGATGATAACGAGAGAGACGTACCTTCTCCGTCACATATATATCCTCTATAAGAGAATAGTCCTATGGAAATTGTTACCGTTGCATTGTAGCTGTGTTCCGGAGAGTGAGGGAAGAGAAAGTACTGCTGTGCAATTACAATTTTCTTTTTGACATATTATTTTCACTGTTTGACATTATATACCTAAAATTTTCATTTCAGACTTGTAATGGCAAACTTCATTTGGTTTAAATGGGTTTTTATTTTTATTATTTTATTAATATTTTACACAGATTTGTGTGTACCTTGTGAATGTGAGAACGTTGTAGGCTTAATAGACTAGATATTTTGCAGACCTTTTTCTTTTTTTTTTTTTTGTTAAGTACCTGGTACGTCTCGACAGGCCTACACTGTCCTACCTATTGACAGTGTAATTTGAAAACATTGTAAAAGCCAATTATTTTTAAAAGAGTAACCGTGGAGTTTCTTGCCGGCTCTTCTCCATAGGAAACAACCCATTGGAACCGTGCACCTAGCTTCTGACGTTTCATAAGTGCCCATGTAGGTTTATGTGAAATAAAAATATTTTGATTTGATTTTATTTGTGTCTGCCCACAGTTACACACCTGTGTAGCTGTCGAAGCAGGAGATTACAAAAACAAAAGTTAGGAGGTGTTGTGGGACACCCGGTTGGAACGAAGTTCCTTCCACCGTATATTATGTATTAATATAGAGGCATCTAGTATGGTCTCAAGCTTCACCACTTGCGCGCCGCTGTCGCATGAAGTCAAGATAGCACCTTATTGCGTTATAATAGAATTGCAAACCGCGTGGCCCAAAACTCCTATTCGGTGTCAGTGGGGACTGAAGGGACGAAGGAGTGCGACTTCTATTCGGAGACAACGGGGACTTACCGGTTCAAGTGTCAAAACTTTTTGTTTTTATAATACAGAGCCATCTAGTACACTTTTTCGGGCATAACGCTTTTTTCGTGACGATTTCTGTCAGTTTACTCTTACTGCAAGTCGCGATAAAGAACCTCGTTCCAATAATATCTCTTGCTTCGACTGCTAACCTCCGTTGAGATTGGCCGCCATGACCGAAATTAATTCAGGAGGACTAAAAGTTAGTACAATTTAAAGTTAAATCTGTTTTTTTTTTGGTGGGAAATTATCAAATAACTTCTCCCTCTCTGGATGGAGCGGGAGGGTATGTCAGACTCTTACTGATTAAAATCCGCCCGTATTCCTTCCGTTGCCTGTGTTGCCAGGGGCTTCAGTATCCCTTTCCGACTTTCCCACGACCCCGGCAGGCATCGGCCCTAGTGCTGACGACATCTCTTTGAGGTACGCGTGGAACACAACACACCGTCGACCCGGGTCCTTATCGGACAGCGAGCTACCCATTTACTCACCGTCCGCAAGCCCGCGCCTACGGTGGCCGGAAATCCGCCTGTGATTCCCGTCGCCCAGGTCGTCTGAGGGCGCGAAATTTGCCTTTCTCTCAACCGCCCTCCTCCTTCGCGAGCATTACTGCTTCGCAGAATGAGGTGACGGCTGCTAAAGTTATATGTAATTGTATGTTGATATTACGTGGTCAATGGTGGCGCTGGAATATTTGCAAATAAATGGTGATAATATTAAAATGTATTAGTTTTATTATAAATTTAGACATTTAGAAAAACAAAAACCTGTTTTGTATAGAAAAAGAAGATTATGTTCATTTATTATCTGTCTCTTTGTTACCCCTGGTATACGGATAGGCCCTAATAGGGTTACATAGGATATTTTGTTATCCCAGTAGTACATTCCCGTAGAATGATTTCCGACATCCGCAGAGGCTAGTAATATAATAAATGCGAAAGTAAGTTTGTTTGTTTGTTACGCTTTAACGCTAAAACGGCTGAACGGATTTAGATGAAATTTGGCACGGTAGACTATGACCTGGATTAGGACATAGGACACTTTTTATCCAGATATACCCATGGGGTCGAGACTTATGCGGGTAAAACAGCGGGGCATGGCTATTTAAAAATATTTAATAGTTTTCCACACACAGTATTCGTGAAAAAAATATCAAGATTGCAGATATATTTCCGCTAAAGCTGTGTGTAGTCTTATATCTTTCTAATTGAAGCAGAAAAAATGTACGTCAATCTTGTGTCGCATAAGTTCACACGTAGCAAATTGATCTGACGTCATGAAAGACCACGTACCCCCATTTTTCAGCCAACCGTTTTAAATTGAACGAAACGATAAAAATCTCGGAATTATGACGAATCATTAACTTACTGAAGTCGCGGGTAAAGTCTAGACGTACATAATAGTAAATTCTTTTAGGAGTCTCCAAGTATGAACGTCAGCAGTAATAAATCCAGTAGGAACTAAAGCATGTCCCCGTCACTTTGTACGATTCAGCTATTCTTTGAAATAACGAACCCGTTTGTCCGGATCAAGTGCATTAAACGCTAACTGCTCGAAGAGTTTTATGTTTTTTTTAGTTGTAGCCATTTGAATATTGATGGTGGGGAATTTTGTACCGTTTTCGGGAGATTTCGAATTAAATATAACATTTAATAGGTAACAATCGAAGTTACCTTGGCTATTAAGGATGATGCACTTTTCTCCTCATAAATGGCTACTGTTTTACCTATAACACGCTTTGCTGTTTCAGTAAGACCATTAATTGTCACATAGTTGGAGATATCATCAGTCATCATCATAATCAGCCTATAATGTTCCCACTGCTGGGACACAGGCCTCCTCTCAGTGTGAGCGAGAGGGCCGTAATCCACCACGCGGGGCCAGTGCGGGTTGGTAGATGTCACATGTCTTCGATTTTTTGGTTCTAGGACATGCCGATTTCCTCACGATGTTTTCCTTCACCGTTTTGAGAGCAGTGGTGATGAAAGAATTTACATGAACCTACGACTTAAAACTCGTAAGTCGCGGCCATTGGGCCACCACTGCTCTCAGTCATTAGTCATAGGTTAGTTTTTGATAAGCCTACACTTCCACATGCGTGTCACCACACCCACTATACAGGGTGTAACAAGATCCTTCACGAAGCCGTCGTCTACGAATTCTGTACCTCAAACTAAGTAACTTTGTGCAAAAATAAATGCCGGGGAACAACTTTTATTACCCGACTGCCTCAGGAGGGTAATTTTTTTCGAGAGTATGTATGTATGTATGTATATATATGTATGTATGTATGTCTATTTCTTTGGCACGCTCTGTAGCCTAAACGGCTTGACGGATTTTAACATATGAGGTGTCCTTAGATTCATCTTAATTGTAGGAGTGACATAGGCTATATAATATTTATAAATTGCATCTGCAAATACAAAAAAAAGGAGAAGAAGTGTTTTTTTTTAAATTAATTGCAACAATATTGGTATCAAATAAAAGCTAGTAATGAGTAATTTTCAAATATATATGTAAATAAAACTAAAAAGCTTGAAATAAAATAAATTATTAAAAAAACAAAAAACCCGACTGCAAAAACACAACCGAAAAGGGAAAAACAAGCATTATAATCTATACATATAATTTTGGTTTTACAGGCGCGTTTTGATTGTCCCCGCCTGCAAGACCAAAATTATATGTATAGATTATAATGCTTGTTTTTCCCTTTTCAGTTGTGTTTTTGCAGTCGGGTTTTTTGTTTTTTTAATAATTATTTTTTTTTGGTGTGAAAATTTGCTGTTCACTAAGAGCGGCGGCGTAACGCACGCAAAACATTGTGCTTATGGGTGCATGCAGCGTTACAGAGATCGTGGGTTATTTAAAGTTTCGTAAAAAAAAACATAAAATACAGGCCAAGTGAGTGTCGGACCTCGCACAATGAAGGGTTTTAAAGTTAGGATGAATTTATCCCAAGAATGAAATTGACAATGTAGTTGAAAAACACGTCCCCCGATACATTCCAACTGCAAGTGTAAGTTTGTACTCACAATATTGAGTGATTTAACATCTTATTTTAAGATCATAGTCCTGTTATAGGTTTTCCTGTAATTTAGTTTTGGGGATAAGTGGTCAATTATCATCAGTTTTCTAATTTAATTTTAAAAGTATTGATTTTACAATTGTGAAAAAAAATATCTGAAAGCCTTACAACAAGCCCTTTCATTTGATATATCACACGGTTTGCAAAACTTTTTTTTTATTTCTAATATGCCCCCAAACGTGTTTGCTCACAGAAATTCATATGTACCTATACCAAATTTCTACTTAATCGGTCCGGCAGATTTGGAGTAAATTGACTGTGACAGACGGATATACAGACAGACAGACGAGTGATCCAATAATATATCCTTTTGTGGTGCGGAACCCGAAAAAGTTAGAACTTTAACTCTCAATCATTCGATTCCCGTTTGTATTGGATTTTATTCCCAAGTATGGTACAGTACAAAAAAATGATCATAATAACGGGAAGAATGAGTGACCTTCGGTTTCATTATGGATATTTTTACACCCGTTACATAACATCATTATGCCTTGTTTCCCCGAAAGGAAGGCAGAGGTGTACCTATAGTAGGTAACATCCACATTTTGCCAATTATGTTTAAGTCCCATGTAAAGGGGGCGAGTCTATTGCCATCAACCGGGCACGAATCCAGACTCCGGGCTGCTACTGAGAAATTATTATCGAAAACCCGAAGAACACTTTGCCAAACCTGGGTCGATTCCCAGGTTTGGCAAAGTGTTCTCATGCTCAGCAGTAGCGCTTGCGACCACTAGAGCAACGAGGCAGTCACACCTGTTATAAGTACGAAAATAACTCATTTTTGCATGCCTTGCTGAATAATTGAACTAACCAGCATTAGAATAGACTTACTATCTAATCTTCTTTCGTATTCTATCTCAGGAATAATAATCTCAAGGGAGCAAAATTTATCTAATACCTCACTGTAATGCCACAAGTAAACGACAAAACTTTTCGAATATATTTTTTTTAAATTGCCAACTCGACTATAAAATAACCGACCTCATCGGAAAGCAATCACTTTAATTTCACATTCGCCGATTAGACCCGCATAACTTGAACCAACTCCCATAATTGTCAGTTCCCTTTTACGTAGTTAAATCCGCACTGTTGCGGAGGCCCGATAATTTTGTTCTGAAACCGAAAATTAGGAAATTAGCTGACCGAAACGTATTCTTAATTTTTCGTGATTAGTTGTTTAATTTTAAAATAAAGCCCCAGATTAGTATTAATACGGGGAATATTGCATTCTGCTTTGAAAATCAGCTAGGTGTGTTTTCTATTCTTTTAATAAAGGAAGTAAGGTATATGCTTGGCATGTAAGGAAAAATATGAGTATCAAATCAAATTATTTTATTTCACATAAAGTCAGAAGCTATGTGCACGGTTCCAATTGGTCGTTTTCTATACAGAAGAACCGGTAAGAAACTCCACGTTTACTCTTTTAAAAATAATTGACTTTTACAATGTTTTTGAATTACAGTGTTAATAGGTGTGGGAGGACAGTGTAGGCTTGTCAACACGTACCAAGTACTTATAAGTCACGTATGTATAAGTCACGGCAAATTGAGTGATATTAGTTTCCTCATGTAAGTAAACAGAAATGGTCCAGAAATCGAGTTTTAAATAACGAATAAAAAATAGTAGGTGCACAAAAAAGCCATTTACCCTGAGACGTTTATATCCACCCAAGCCACAGGCGACGGTGGATAGTTAAGTCGAGGGATAAAATGACTCGTTTATGCCCGAGTTATTATACACTCTGCTTTTCACTTCGATTGCGAGAAAATGAAACAGGCATAAAGTATTCACTTGTTTGTCTGGTCTCCAACGCATGAAATTGTCGTACGCGTTGAGATAAAGGTGCTTGGATTTCGGGGGTAATATTTCTTCAACCACGTTTTTCGCATTCTGCTCTTTTATCGTGTTAGGCGAGAGTATAATTTCTTAGTCACATGAATATTCCATTGCTCAAGTTTAATCACTTTTCACTTTTCAAAAATGTTGCAAAATTGAAGAAAAGAATTGCTAATTCCCGCCACGAAACTTTTTTAATTTTTTTTTTTTGATTTTCAACATGTCGGTATCATTTCTGTAAAAAAAAAAACATTAATTTTAACATCAAGTGAACCATTGCATGTAGCTTGCCGTTCGACGCGTGCCTCAAAGAGATGTCAGCACAAGTGTAGGGGTCTACTAGGGCCGATGCCTGCCGGGGTCGCGGAAAGGTACGAAAGGGTTACCAAGGCCCCTGGCAACACAGTCAACGGAAGGAACACGGGTGGGTTTGAGTCAGTAAGAGTCTGACACACCCTTCCGCTCCAATCAGAGCAGGAGAAGTTATTTGATAATTACCCAAACAAAAATAAAAAACCAAAAATAGTGACCCATAAAAATTATTTTCTAATCCCAATCTCTGGACACCCACAAAACACCCAAACACCAATCATTGGTGATATACCAACCTATAAGATCAATAATACTCAAAGATAGTAATCCAAAAAGAGCATTAATCAACCCCAAATGTAAGTAGGAATCTTATTATCCCTCGTTCATAATAGAGCCGTTAGTGACCCAGAAACAAAGTGACTGGCTCTTAATGAATTATGTCTGCTCACATTTGTCGTGCAATTTCTATATTTATTCCGCTAAATGTTTGTCTACCTGCTCCTTTTCAGCCAATTGGCTGAAAGGTAAGCTCTGAGTTATCGTGTTTATATGATAATACAGATGATTATTATATCACATGGTATATAATTATATCTTAAGATACCCAATTAAGTATGAAAATTATCCCTCATGGGAAGAAAGCGTGAGTTTATGTATTATGTATGTACATTAAACGCTAGACAATATCGCGGCAGACCAAGGCGAAGATGGAGGGACAAACATGACTCCTATTGAAAGTACTGGACGGCCTTTGCCCAGCAGTGGAACATTACGGGCTAAATAGATAGATAGATCAATTTTCTTTCATGTATAATGTTCAATGTTGGACTTGTCACTGTAGTGACAAGGTGGAAATATTGGAAATAGTGTAAAAGGGAAAAAAAGGCCTTTGCCCAGCAGTGGGACATTATGGGCTGAATAGATAGATAAATAGCTTTTCATCCATGTATAATGTTCAATGTTGAACTTGTCACTGTGTAACTTTGACGTTCGAAAAGAGCTGATTCTCAGCCTAGTTTGTATAAATGACTTTTGATTTGATTTGACATCTATCTCTTTCGGATCAATGTGTTAAACATTTCTTTGCTTAACTTCTCTTCATGTTTTAACTTTTGTCTTTTCGTTTATTTATACGGAGTCAAACTAAATTAGCTAGGTAAACTCTGCAAACGTGATGGGTATCTGTATCAAAACCCAATAAAATAAAAATGATAATTATGAAGCTTTTTTGGGGGTCAATGACAGCTGGTAGTGTTGTTACTTGAAGTATTAGTTGAGAAAATTCATTTGTTTTATTGTGCTTAGGTATCGATACCAATCACCTCGTGTGAAGTTTTTATAAAAAAACAGATTTTTTAAACTGATATTTCAAGTGACTACGCTAACGGCTGTCGAAAAAAAAACAAATTATAATACCCACTGCGTCTGCGGAATTTAACCTGTATTTAAGCTAGTTTATATCGCCATATTTTTCTCTGCCCTCACAATTTTCTCTACATTCTATTCAGCTGATCTATCTAGTTTAAAATCACTAGTTTCAACAGCTTAGAATTCTGCTCTCCAATTACACAGCAATCTCATTTCTAAATCCTAGCATTTACACAAGAAGAATCCAATCAAAAACTTAGCAAACACAATCGGATATTAATCGCAAAAGGGTTACGATCACTTCGGTCACCATAACCGAGCTAGCTGAGATAGTATTAACAGCAATTAAGCAAACAGGGCTTTAAATCAAAATTTCAAATTATGCTACTCCCGCCGAGGGTGAAATGGGGTTGTATCCGTGAAATCGCATTCATCAAAACTTGGGAATTAGCTTCGTTCCCTAATTAAACCTGTCGGTTGTTAAGTTCACCCCGATCTCCCCAGGGATCTCGAATCTTACGTAAATATTAGGTTTGAATAAAACTTTTATTATTATAGCTTTATTGGTGCTTAATACCCGTGATCCTTTGTGTAAAGCGAAAGTTGATTTGAACGAATTCTAATTTGGGGAGAGGAGGGTAGGACGAAAGGTCAAACGTTTAGTATTCATTGCGTTCGCGAATTGTCTTTAAAAACTGTATACATTGATTGAATAGGTTTTGGAGGGAGGTTCTTTAAATCAACATTAAAAACCTTTGATTCCTTTCAAAGTATTCGAGACACGTGCCGTAAAATGCGAAGATTGAAAGTTGATTTCGAAATGATATTGATTGATTGCTTACTTATTTCGTACGCGCTACATTATTCTATGCTTACATACTACCTTAGAAGAATAGAAAATAATGAAGTTTACTTAGTCATTCAAACTAAAAAAAAAAAATTAAATGAACAAAAAACCCGACTGCTAAAACACATGACTGAAAAGAGTAAAACAAGCATTATCCTACTATACTGCTAATATTATAAATGCGAAAGTTTGTAAGGATGGATGGATGGATGGATGTTTGTTACTCTTTCACGCGCTTTCAAAAAGTACTAAACGGATTTTGATGAAATTTGGCACACAGATAGTTTATAACCAGGAATAACACATAGGATACTTTTTATCCCAATATACTCACGGGGTCTAAACTTATGCGGGTGAAACAGCGGGGTGCATCTAGTAATCTATAGAATTTTGGTATCGTCGGAGGGGACAAACAAAAGTTACTCCATTTTTAAGGTTATTGGTTTGTCCCCCGCCTGCGTTATATTTCAAGCTTTTTATTTTTATTAATATATTTATGAAATTGACTCATTACTAGCTATAATTTGATATCAATATTGTTGTAATTTATTTTAAAAAACCTGCCCCTCCTTTTTTTTGTATTTGCTGATGCAATATATAAATATTACAGCCTATGTCACTCCCACAATTAAGATAAATCTAACGACACCTCTTATGTTAAAATCCATCAAGCCGTTTAGGCTACAGAGCGTGCCAAATAAATAGAAAACATATATACATACATACATACTCTCGAAAAACATTACCCTTCTGGGACACACTGCATTTCTCGGTAATAAACCCCTTCTGTTTCAGTAATTTTATAACAAATACCCGGTTCATCCTGACCGCATCTCTAATTCACGAAGCCAACTGAACTAAAACTGGTCGTCTTCTACAAATTCCTGTAACTTTCAAGCAATTTATCATCAAAAACAAATCTATTTCGAACATCGCTAAGCCAAATTAAGTTTCAGACAGTTATATTTCATTGGCTAAATAATTCAAGCGTCCAGCTTTGAGTGTGGACTAATATTTACGAATTGCAACTCCGGAGACGGGACTTCACTCTGCAATAATAATCACAAGTTAAGTGACCTGTACTGTCAGCAACGAGATTCGGTCAAACTCAAACTCAAACTCAAATATTTTATTCCACTTGTCGGAATATGTATTGCAGCATCATATAAAATTAATCTATGATTTAATTCTTATTCTAAACTGTTGCAGTATTTCTAGATGAACAATCAATTCCGAACGATATCTGTGATCTATGAGTCAGTCTGAATAAATACAAAACTTATCTTACTTTCACCTAAAATTGAATGATAACAGAATTATAAATTGTATTTGTATTAATATTTCCTTGATTGTATATACAATTTTGATGTATAAGTTGTTCTATACCAAGCTGGATCTCTCCAACACAAATCTACACGTACATCTGTGGTGGGGAGACCCAGACAGCCAGGATTTCTTCTTTTGCAACTGAGCGGGTGGGCGGTTGCGGATAGCCCAACTCCGGCTGCGGGACCGACTGTTATTGTCGATCCCGCATCCGGAGCATCTCGAAAGAGATCCCGGACATGAGAAGTTCCTGAAGGCCAAATCCCAGGCTCAGGGAAACCTATTACCTTCGTCCTATGCACCTATCACCAAACCAACCATCCCTCCTTATCAACACATCCCGTCGGTCCCCAAATCCCTAGGCCAAATCCCAGGCGCAGGGTGACCCCAAGAACCCACCTCACTTCACCTTACCATGCCTTCCCTCCTATCCCTACAGCCGTCGATCCCCGAGGAGGGATAACCTCGATTTCTTAAAAGCCCACCCCCACAACCACAACCATGCAGCAGGAAGAGCAAATTACTACCCAGGTGGGTCCCGGCCGAGCCGGGGAATCCCACACCGCTTCGGCGGTCAGCCCCCATCGTAATCTGGGGGGGGGCATACAACTGCTTTTTGGTGCCGCGCTCTTCAGCGCGGCTGGCTGCTGACTCAGCGCCCACAACACAGGCTGCGACTCACGCGCCATCTCACCCTACCACGGCTGCGACCAGCGCGCCAACAGACACAACTCTGGCTGCATCTCACGCGCCAACACCCACTACGACGCGTATGCCTACCATAAGCCTCTGGCAACAGAGCCTCGTGCGTAACAGCATCACCAACCCGGACAAGGACCAAGAACAGCACAGACAGAGACTGACGGGGAAGGGTGACGGGCCTGGCAGCTCTAGCACTTTCTCGGCCGACGGAGTATGCATGCTGCACAAGCGTGGAAAAATCATGGCTCGGGGAAAGAAAATAGGCGACCGAAAGCACGGCACCCGCGATGGCTTAAGGACGCTTAGCCAGCGCGAAGCGCGATTGGACGCCGATGAGGCAGTACGCGACCAGCCACGAGTACGCGAAGGGGCAACCCAGCGCGACAAACGGCCGGACGTGGAATCACGTGACCAGTCGCAAGTACGCAAAGGGGAAACCCAGCATGAAAAGCGGCTGGACGCGGAACCATGCGGCCGGAGGCCAGTACGCGAAGGGGAAACCCAGCGTGAAAAACCTCTGCACGCGACAGAGCCTGCCGGGACCGCCAGTCGACCCCGGGACACCGACTTGACCCACGACCGACCGCGGCCTCAACGGAAAAGGGGTAGGCGGGCTGGATCCTCACACCAACCGCTACCGGCAAGAAGCACTCTGTCGGGCGCCTCCAACCCGCAGCCTGGACCAAGCGGTACAGGGCCGGTGAAGAGGGAGCGCCCGATGATGACTCGGCCTCACCGAGCACGCTTCAGGGGGATGCCAAACGTGTGAGGGTCTACTCCGCTCAGGGAGAGCAGAAGACCTACGCGCGAGCCACAAAGGACATCCCGGTGCGGCTGGCCGTAGCAATCTGCCTACCTCCCCCTTCCAGAGACCTGACTAAGAAAGAGGAAATATAAAGACCGAACTAGAGAGCCTTATGCTGGACATGAACTCCACAGCACAGCTCCCTGCCTTCCGCAGATACCCGCGGGTAGCGGAAGGCACCGTGCAGCTGTGGTGTGAGGACGACCATGCTCTGACCTGGCTGACCCACAACGTGCCCCGAATCCGACTTCCAGACACTGATCTTAACCTGACGGTGATAAGACAGTCCGACGTACCGACCCGTGTCCGAGCCTCACTCTTCGTCCCACGTTATAAAGGGGACATTGTCCGGCTCCAAAGTATTCTGACTCGTCAGAATACTTGGTATGATATAGGGAAGTGGTCGCTGTACAGGGCAACTACCGTCGGTGGTGACAACTATGGGACATATCTGACCCTAGATGTGCCACCGGAGGAAGCAGAGAGGGTCCTAGCCCGGGAGCGTCGAATATCATACCTGCTTGGGTCGATATACGTACGCTTCTGGCCCACGACCCAACCCCTTCACACCGCGACTCAACTCCCCGCCACCCTGACCGATCCCACGACGAACCTGACTGTGACGTTACCGACGTCGACGGACACAATAGACGCGGATAAGGACAAGTTGGAGGAGGTCATGGCCCGAGCGGCAATGGCCGATGAAGACGAGACCGTACCGCCATCATCACCTGGCTGGAACGAGCAGCTTTTAGCCTCGTCACCGGGCGATCGACACGACGACCAACACAGGGTGGAGGCAGTGGAGGGATTGTCCAATGGATCCAGCTCCGACTAACCCCACCCCACCGTCGCCATCGCCCCCCCTCAACATCATACAAGCAAACCTCCAGCATAGCCAGACTGCCACGGCTAGCTTACGCAGGGCGCTGGAGGTAAAGCCCCGAACAATTGCACTGATTCAAGAGCCGTGGATCAGAAATAACAAAATATGCGGCCTCGGTAACATCGGAGGTAAGCTGATCCTAAACACACACAGCGCAGACAAGCCAAGAACGTGCGCCTACATACCACAAGGGATTCCTATCACACCACTCACTCAATTCTGTTCCAGAGACTTAACAGCTGTCAGGCTCCACAGTGATGGTAGCGCTCCAGATGTTGTACTAGCCTCGGTGTACATGCCAGGCGAGGATGTACACTGCCCTCCAAAAGAGATGGCCGACCTGGTGCAGCACTGTGAGCGCGCCAAACTGGAACTGATCATCTGCACCGACTTGAATGCCCACCACCCTCTATGGGGCAGCGATGCACCAAACTCTAGAGGAGAGGTACTATCCACTTATTTATTCTCTACTAACCTTAACATCATTAACCGCGGCTCAGTGCCCACTTGGGTCACAGTCCGAGGAAAAACGATCACAGACCTAACACTTGCTACAGAAAACGCGACTAACCTTATTACAGACTGGCATGTATCGGACGAGCCATCTTGCTCGGACCATAGAAGGATACGCTTCAAAATAACTACCAATACAAAGAAACCTGCACCAAGGCAGAATCCGCGGCGCACAAATGTCCCCGGGTTTAAACGTCTCCTAGCCTCTCTATTAGAAAGGCACCTGCCTGAAAGGCATCACAGGCAACCCCAAGGCTGAAAAAGCCTGATAATTCATACACACTAACCGACCAGGAAACCAGTAAGGTCCTTCTCGAGACCCACTTCCCAGACTGCAGACTCCTGGAGGATGGGAGGTGGGAGGCTGAACCAGAATGGACCCCAACTGATCAGGACTGGTCCAGAGCCCGCAACATAGTAAAAGAAGATCGGCTAAGGGGGCTATTGACACCTTTCAGCCTTACCGCGTCCGCGGGGCTGGATAGCATTTTCCCAGCCCTGCTGCAGTGGGGGGTGAGTCATCTGATGCCATTGCTGACGGAGATCTATCGAGCCTGCATGGCACTCAGATACATACCCCTCGCATGGCGCGAAGTGAAAGTCATTTTCATACCCAAACCTGGCAAAACCTACTATACACAACCCAAGGCTTACAGGCCTATAAGTCTCACATCCTTCCTACTGAAGACCCTTGAGAGACTCTGCGATAAACACATCCGAGACGGACCTCTTCGGGCCAAACCCCAGCAAACAAACAACAGCATGCGTACACCACAGGCAGATCAACAGAATCCGCGCTGCACAGCGTGGTTTCTAAAATTGAATGTGCAGTGGACCACAAATGCTCGGCACTGGCCGCCTTCATTGACATCGAGGGCGCCTTTGACAAAACAATGTTCAATAGCATCAACACGGCGCTTGACAGACAGCATAGACCCCACCATAAGTGGCGGGATCTCAAACATGCTTAAACTGAGAGCTGTATAAGTCACAGTGAACGATACTACCAGGGCCATAGTGGCGAAATGCTGCCCACAAGGAGACGTCCTCTCGCCGCTTTTATGGAACCTGGTCGTCGACAACCTCATCAAAACACTCAACGATAAAGGTTACTTCACCGTAGGCTACGCGGATGACATAACCATAATAATAAATGGCACCCACGAAAACACCCTATGCAACCTTATGCGCCAAGCCTTAAAAATAGTAGAGGATTGGTGCAATAAGCATCACCTATCAGTAAACCCTACAAAAACCGAATTAGTTCTATTCACAAAGAAGAGGATACTGCCAATTTTACAGCTACCACGATTCTTTGGGACCACCCTAAGCCTGTCAACTGTAACCAAGTACCTGGGCATCTTCTTGGACAAACAGTTGAACTGGGCAAAACATACCAACTACATCATCACAAAAGCCAGCATATCTCTGTGGCAGTGTAAAAGACTGCTCGGCAGGAACTGGGGAATTAACCCCAAGATTACCTACTGGCTGTTCACCACGATCATCCGGCCAATTATCACATACGGCTCACTAGTATGGTGGCCCAGGACAGACCTGAGCACAGCCCAAAACGATGTCGAAAAACTGCAACGGTTTGCTTGTGTAGCAATCACAGGCTGTATGAGAACTACGCCCACCGCCGCCCTACAGGCGATGCTTGGTTTGCCACCGCTGCACCTTATCGTGCGAGAGGAGGCGGCCCTGGCCGCCTTTAGGCTTAACATAACAGGAACCCTAAGCAAAGACTCTAGAGTCAAGCACATACGCATAAGGGAGGATGCGATCAAACGAAGACCGATGATGGCATCACCCTGCGACAGAGCCCCAAAACTACACTGTTTCCAAAAGCACTACAACATAATACTCACAGAGGAACGGTGCGACTATTCAGGCCCGAATGAGGTAAGAGTATACACCGACGGATCAAAGACCAACTCCGGAACCGGAGCTGGCGTTTTCTCACACGACCTTAACATAAACATATCCTGCCCGCTGGGAATGTTCAACACCGTCTACCAGGCGGAGTGTGTGGGCATTATACAAGCGGCGTATGCCATAGAAGCCAGGAGAGTCACGGACACTCATGTACGTATACTCTCCGACAGCGCCTCAGTTCTCCAATCCTTAGGGAAGAAACACAGTACTTCGACATTAACACAAGAATGTCACAATGCGCTAGAACGTATAACGGTATTCAACCGCAACACAGTGACACTGCAATGGATAAAAGGACACAGCGGATCGCTGGGCAACGACGCAGCTGACGAACTAGCCAGGAGAGCATCCGGCACGTCAGTCTGCGGACCAGAGCCGATCGTACCCATCCCCTTCAACCAACTACGCAGGTGGCTACAGGAGCTCACCCACACACAAGCGGAGAGCTGGTGGTCCTCGGCACAGGGGTATAGACAGTCCAAGGAGGCTATGCCATTCTTGGATAGTAAATTAAGGCGCTTGTGTGTGGACAGGACCAGCCTGCGTCTGTTGACGGGGACCATCACGGGCCACTGCTCGCTAAACAGACACTTCCACACAATAGGCATAACGGACAGCCCTCTGTGCAGGGCTTGCATGGAGGCAGAGGAAACCGTTGCGCATGTGCTCTTCGAATGCACAGGCGTCACCCACATTAGAACAGAAACCCTCGGGGCACCCAGATCCTACACAGAAATTCTAAACAGACCAGGAGATGTTATCAACTTCTGGAGGGAGGTGGGCTGGTTGGAATAACCACCAAAAACAGCCGCCATGGCCCACGCACAATGGTCCACCTGAAGGACTAAGTGCGGAAACCAAACCCTCTAACATAAACCATAGAACAACATGCTTAATATTTGCTAGAAAACAATTATCACTTACCTTGATATACGAATAAAATGACACACTTGATTAATCCAAGGAATATAATACCAGCGGATCATAAAAGTTTATTCTTATTTATTTTCTTTGAGGACGCACCGACAACATTGAAAATTTGCTGACATAATAGTCAGGGTGGCCAGCCACAGCAAGCAAACGTGCGCTTGATTTTGTAACTTGTAAGATTCTACACTGCCATGTCCCGGTTTTGGACTAACCTCCAGTACCTGTTCTTGGTATAACTGAAATAAACTGCTTTGAGTTTTGAATTTGTTTTAAAAGTATACAAAGTCGAAACATCTCTAAAATGGCACAAACTTTGAAGTAACACATGGAATGCTGCATAAACGTAATATGCCTATAAAATTCCCACAGCTGGGACACAGGCCTCGTCTAGAATATTTTTTTTTTTCAATTTACATGACACAAGCCGTGTGTTCGGCGGGATTTCTCATTAGTAGGCAAAAATGACAAACTTTCATACGTCATCCTAACGTGTGCTCACAATAAATTAATTAATTATTGTTTTTTTATTTTCATTTACAACATGTAAAAGTAACGAAGTTAATCGTCTTTCATTGCTGACCGTATCGTTAAGGTCAAAGTTTTTAATACAATGAATTATGCATTTCAAAGGGATCCTTATTCGGTCCCTGTGTTGGAAATTCTTTGATCTGTTAAGAATTGCGTAATTAACAGACAATAAGGAGTTGGTGTCAAAAAGTTGGGATGGGACATCTTACTTTATTTAGTGAAGCAGTAAATAACGGCTTTTGACGCCCTTTGAGGGTAAAAGGGTTTGAGGGTAAGGGTAATTTAATTTTGTAATAATATTTTGATTCTAAAATGCCAACTGACAACAAACGCTATACTGTTTTTGACAAAACACTACGAACACGTTAATGATCAGGCGTAATGCTTGTGTGGGATGCTACCTGTGTAGATACACTGGCACTGTCCCACCTCCAACGGACTACTTCTAAAGCGGGTGCAGCGGCAGAAAATGCCGAAAATCTGAAAGTTATTAAATATGGAGGCCTTGGCAGAGAGTACAACTTTGTGCCCTTTGGCGTCCAGACCCTCGGTCCGTGGGGTTCCAGTGCGCATAAGTTATTTGCGGAAATCGCGAAACGTCTAGTTGATGTAACTGGTGAGCGAAAAGCTGGCGGCTTTCTCGCGCAACGCATCAGCATTGCAATTCAGCGAGGAAATGCCGCCAGCATCCTCGGTACAATGCCCCGAGGGCCTTTTTTAGGCTTAACTTAGTTTTAATTTAATTTAGTTAATGTTAATGATCATCTTGTAATTTGGCGTAATTATTAAAACTATACTCCATTTATTCATCATCTGCCTAACCTTTTCCCAACTATGTTGGGGTCGGCTTCCAATCTTACCGGATACAGCTGCATACCAGTATTTTACATGGAGCGACTGCCTTCTTGACCTCCACAACCCAGTTACTGGGTAACACGCTACCCCTTGGTAAGGCTGGTTGTCAGACTTTCGAGCTTCTGACGACCCGTAACGACTCTCAAAGATCTACAAATGACAGCCGGGACCAACGGCTTAACGTGCTTTCCGAGGCATGGAGGGGTCTTGGTATGTAAAGATGGTCACCCAACCGCGGCAAGCGTAGCTTAACCTGATCGATCGACCCGTGCGGCTGTTATTACTTAGCCACAAGCCCCTCCATTTATTATAACAGTAAAATTATAACCGATGACACCATTTCGTTAGATACAAGACTTCAATAGAAACGTATAATAAATTCCTTTATTTCAAGACGGTAATTTCAACAATATCACACAATATTTGACGTGATTTTGCCGTTATTTTTGAAATGCTATAATAAATGTTGAGTATAGTTCTTTCTATGTATTAAAAATGGCCAAATGCGAGTCGAACTTGCATACGAAGAGTTCTGTACCACCGTACAATATTTAACACGACATAATTTAAAAAAAAAATGTAAGTCAAAACACGTTTCTTGTGTGGTTCCACGTTTCTTTAATTTGTAACTTTATTTTTATTATTTTTTATTATAAACGTACAGTCAGCGTCAATAATATCGGGACGAACAGACTGTTCAAAATCATCTAAACGACTATGAAAATTAAATATTAACTCAATGACACAAGAACTGTTTCAAAATGAAGAAAGTACACGACAACTGTCATTCTGACAAGAATTTTATCAAATCGAGATAAAGTTTAATGTTCTTAGTTGTTGAGATCATTTTGAACAGTCGGTTCGTCCCGATATTTTTGACGCTGACTGTACCCCACACACTGTACCATACTAGTACACACACTGTGAAAATTTTAAGTGTCTACCTATTCCAATTCAAAGAAACAGACCTGTGACAGACACCGGAGCCCTACTGGTAGGATCCCTTTGGTACCATTTGGGTACGGAACCCTAAAAAAAAGCTTTTGTAAATTCATATACCAACCAACAACATAACTTTGTTTCAATTGCAGCGCAGTTAAAACCCACGCAAGAGAAACTCGCTCCCAAAGGGAAACAGGTGTAATTAATATTCGCAGAACTGTTACTGTAGCAACAGATAGTGTAACACAAGTTGTAACAGACAGACATCTTGCCAAATGTTATGTTTGTTTATATCAATGGATGCTGTGCATAAACTGTGATGTTGCTTGCAGTTAATTATGTTTGTTGAACGCTGTTGGATGTTAGAGGTATAAATATGGAGTGTTAACTGTTTATGGCTTGACTTAAGCCTTGTCCTAAAAGGAAGTAATGATATAGAAAATAAGCCTCGTTGGTGTAATGCAAGCACTACAGCTGAGCATAAGTTTGGTGAGAATTCGATTGCCAGGTCAGACCGTAATGATATTAGGTTGATGGCAATAAGCTCGCCCACCATTACATGGGACTTAAACTTAACTGACGAGGTGAGAGGTGTATCTTTTCAGATCCCTGAAGGGTGATTTATAGAAAATTATTAAGGTAATTATTACTTAAAGACGGTTCAATTTCAAATTTTCTACCTCTCATATCAGATTTGTTCATACTGACCTATGCCAACGGACCATCCTGTAGATTTATAACCAAGTTCAAGTTAATTCTAGGTACCCGGTCATCACAATCAATATAAGAGGACAAAGCTATCTTAACGTAGGTAGGTTTTAGGGATATCTTTGGCTTTCTGAGAGTATCTTTTAGTATTCCACTCGCGATCCGATCTATCCTTCAAAGAACAAAGTGCTTGCCCAGAATGAAGTGAAAATTGGATAAGGTAGCTCTGTTATTGGTTTTGCGACAATGGAACCTTTTCACAATAAGTTTTCAAAGCTCAATAATTAGAAGTCGTTTTCCAGTTCTTGTTTTATTAGAACGTTATGGTTCTAGCTCTATTGTTTAAGAAGGTAATATTTGATTTTTGGTGACAATGGGGTCGATTCAAAGTTAAATCATTGGTATCTTGAAAGCTGGCTTCAGATGTCACGATCTCTCATTTCCTATGCAGGGACCGTCTTGAAAGGTTTATGCAAATTGGAATATGTGAGGAAAGGTTATACTAATATGGGTTAAATTAACAACTCGTCAAACGTATGTATCATCTTGAATGTTCTTTGTGACATGATTCAGTTTAATTACATTATTTGAATCCTATTTATGACCTAGTGCTTCAAAAATTAATTAAGTCCAACCACTTCTGATATTTTGCCTGTCATTCCAAATTGAAAACAAAATTAACTGTCGAGTGCATCACTACACACCGAAATCAATACTCTGGCGTATTTAAAACATTTTAAACTGTTCACGATAATCATATTATAATTGGCGGATAACCAGTTTAACATTGTTAAAGGGTATTGAGAGAGCGGGAAACGTTTTCCCTCCATGTTTATTAAAATCGACAGTCGTTTACAGATGAAATCGTCATAATTGCATTCAGAAAATAGGCCCCTGGGCTCCGTTTGATCAGCTTTCCCCAAAATTGTTCAGATGGACCGAAATACTGTTTTAAAATAAAATTGTATTTCGTACTGCGTTTATCTCACTTTATTTTGGAGTGAAGTGGATAGCTTGGAGTGAAATTTTACAAAAAAAATAAGAGCCATTTTTGATTTCAGGATGGAAGAACAACTGTTTTTTGCTGAAAAGCTGTATACGATTTATTCTGCTCGACGCTTTTAATAAAGTCTAGGGAACTGTATAATACCAGGCACATTTTAATGGTTTCAATAGTGAATTTTGTGCAAGTTGCAGGTCAACTTTCATTCAAGATTTGGTATATTATTTTATTAATACAACATTTTTGAAATATTATATGCCTACGAAAACACAGCAGTCATTGCTGTGACAGAATCATAAGGACTGCATCTTCATGTCATATGAAGATGCAGTCCTTATGATTCTGTGAAAATACAAGAATATCCCCCTAAATCAGTAGGAATATCGAACATACCTTCTTATTTATGGCAACCGAGGGCGCCGCGCCGTTAGTATTTTACCGCCATTTTAGCTGTCAAGCGTCATTGCATTCTTGTAATTCTTTCGAGTTACCACGAAAGTTTTATCTAATAAGAAAAAGTATATTACTGCTTTTTAACCAGTTGTATGAGTGTTGAAAGTGTTAGTGAGTGTGTTTTTAGTGCTTTTTGAAAACATGTGTATTTCACCATAAATGGAGCCGGTAGGTAGTGGTAATGAGAACCACGAGCGAGCCGGTATTGTTGCTTCGGATGGAGAACAATATCGCCAACAAGCTCTGAGGTATCGGAAAGTAGCTCCTCCACATCCTCGAAGTTTGAGGAGGGCACGGCGCCACCCCTGCCCTATAAGCGTTCTTGTACCTCGGCGCGAAACCGTCAATTCAAATCGAAACCGGTTTAAACCGATCCTCGTATTGATAATTTAATGCCACAAGTGTCGTATATTTCGAATTACTTATTCTGCTTGTTATAATAGTGTAGACCCACAAAATACTGGTAATGCTATTGCATTACCAGGATTTCTACAAATATTGATTTGTAGTCCTAGTACTACTACAAATATTGATTTGCAACATCTTGTTAATAATAATAACAATGAAAGTATTTCGGAACCGTTCATTATATTGCCTACTCAGCTCGAGTCGCTGTCTCTCAATTGGGGTTCTTTAAACATCGATATTGACGATAAGAAGATTATCCCAGCCAGTGATAGGGATAGATTTTCAGAAATAAATAAGTTACAACAGTTTGACTCTCAGGCATGGAAACACATTAGTTACAAGCAGGTCTTGCAGGGCGGCTTGGCGACCCCTGGATTTACAAGCCTTCTTATTAATGATAAATTATGTCGCTTTAATAAAAGCAAAGACTATCTAGCTTCAATTGAGTTGATTTTAGCTGGCTTATCCAATAAAATTTTGAATCAGAGGCAGATACTAAGAACAGGATTACAGTCTATTGTTGACTGGGCTAGTACTAATCCACAGGGATTAAATCCAAATAGGTATATTATTTTAGAAAATTTCTGTTATTTCGTGGACCGAGATCAACATGTCATAAGATTTCGAAAACTACCATGCAAATTATATGCGGAAAGCGCTCCGAGTGTATTGAAGTTACGCGTGAACGTATTTTAAAGGAAATTTCTTATGAAAATCTTAGAAACACATTAAGAAATGTTGAATCGAAAAGTCAATTGCAAGAAATGTCTCAGGCCTGGCTAAATACTCCAACCTAGTTAAAAGATAAGAAAATTTCAGAGCGCGGGGATCATACATTCCAAAATAGGAAAGCCTTAAATAAAAATAAGACTAGGAAACCGGATAAAAAGTTTAAGCATATCATTTGAAAAACAGCCCTTTCATCACCGTCGTTCCAATGTGGAGAGGTCAAACTCTAAGTCTAAGGAGAATTGAGTCGCATCGGGATTTCAGAAGGGGGTGCCTGAAATTTGCCACAGAAAAAATGGGCTCAACTAGGGGCAAACCAGTTTATTATAAAGTCAATAAATAGCAGCTAGTTACCGTTTGCCAAGAAGAAACCTCTACTGAAATACCCAACCAGTTTTTTTTAGAATGCCTAGCCACCAAAGTTTCTCCGAAAACGACACAAATGGTCAAGGAGTTGGAAAATTCTCCGGGATCGGGGTATACGCCTCTGATTATAATTATTTACATAACCAAATTACAAGATGATTATTAACATTAACTAAATTAAATTAAAACTAAGTCAAGCTGAAAAAAGGCCCTCGGGGCATTGTACCGAGGATGCTGGCGGCATTTCCTCGCTGAATTGCAATGCTGATGCGTTGCAAGAGAAAGCCGCCAGCTTTTCGGTCACCAGTTACATCAACTAGACTTTTCGCGATTTCCGCAAATAACTTATGCGCACTGGGACCCCACGAACCGAGGGTCTCGACGCCAAAGGGCACAAAGTTGTACTCTCTGCCAAGGCCTCCATATTTAATAACTTTCAGATTTTCGGCATTTTCTGCCGCTGCACCCGCTTTAGAAGTAGTCCGTTGGAGGTGGGACGGTGCCAGTGTGTCTACACAAGTAGCGTCCCACACAAGCATCCGTCCCAAACTCCACGGGACCAAAGACACACCATCAGGTCTTTTGCCATCATCTCTGACAATGCCAGTCGGCTCAAGAAGAGCAGGCACATTGATGCTGGCAAGAGACCGGCGGATTATGTCATTAAGTGTCGCATGTCTTGAAAAGCGGCCTGCACTTTTTTGACAACAAAGTCCGTGGTGACCCAGTCGGTCCACGTCCGTGCCACAAGGGCATGTGTGTGGAGTGCATACCGTGACCCCAAGCCGCAGACCAGTCGCCAGACGAAGCGAGGTCGGATCCAGGAAGGTACCGGTATATGGAGAAGGATGGGCATGTAGCCAATGACCGGCCTCTCTGGTTCCGACCGCCAAAAGTCTTGCGCGATCTGGACCTGAACTGCTGCTCAGAAGCGATTTGTATGTTAAATCGCAATAAATATCGTCCCAGCTCCTTTGAGATTTTAGGTTGTCTGGAAATTCTTTACCCGGGCAAGCAATTTGAAAAGCATTCTTGGCATCCTCCAAGCCCGCAGTCTCATAGTTTGTGGGCAAAGCCCTTAGGACATTACCTATGAGACGTGACGTGCTATGGGTGGACGACAAAAAGGCTGGGGAAGCAACACTCGAGATTTTGCGGATTCCTAAACCGCCAAACCGAATAGGGAGGGATGCTTGTAACCAAGATGGTTCATTGAGCTGAATATTTAAAATCATTTCTAAACTAGTTTTGACTAAATCGTCTATTGGTGAAAGCAAATTTGGATGTTTCCAAAAAGGGCTACAGCGAAGCACATAAGTAAATTTAGGGACAAAAAGGCAAAACTTTAGAATTATAAGAGCATAATGAGGACTGATTTCGAGTAAACAATTTGCGTGACTTTGGAATTTAGAAATAGTGACTTTCTGTCTACTCTTTTGATATTGGGTGCCAGAAAATTTCATTTGGATTTTAAATTATCTAAACCGTAAGAAGTTTTTTGAATAAAGAGTTCACATTTGCTAAAATTTAATTCTAAACCAATATTTTCGAAATTTAGCTAAAAACTGCTGGCCCGAGGGGATCGCCCTGCTGACAGCCGACCTCCGAAGAAAGTTCATGGGAACGGTAAATTAATTTTGAAGGTTCTGCGTAGCATGTAAGCAGGTATTGATAGAGTTACGCCTCTTAGTATACGAGTACCTAGACGACTATCTCCTGGCTGGTCAGGATAAATCCAAGCTTACGGTGCATTTTGCGGAAACGCTGGCTACCTTGGAATCTTTAGGTTGGCATCTAAATTACCAGAAGTCCGTAATCAAGCTCACACGCAAGTTGGAATACTTAAAACTGGTCGGGGACACTCAGAACCAGACAGTAGCCTTGCCCACCCGGAAAGTTCTGGGTATAAAAAAAGTCTCTGACAAACATGGTGAGCCGAGACAGCTGCTCATTAAGGCAGCTTCAAAGTTTGTTGAGTATGCTAAATTTCGCCAACCATGCGATCTCTCGGGCCTGGTTTTACTGTAGCAAGGCAGAGCTATTTTTAAAAAGATTTACTCAGAGATGCCAGAAGAGAACACTTGCCCCAGTGTGCGAGAGGACTTATGGTGGTGGTTGGATGCGATACAGGGTAGTCCAACCCCACTACACAAGAGAACAATAACACATTTTTTAACAGCAGACGCAACGGATGGACGGATGGAGTCAAACAGCGTGGCAACCCACGCTGTTTGAAACTTTTTGGGTTAATTTAACAATTTGCATTCACGTTGCATTCTTGTGCTTTATTTTTTCTGTTGCTGTGTTTTCAAAGGCATATAATATGACTTTTTTATGCGTTAAGACAAAACAGGTATTATATGTTGAAGAAAACACAGCAATAAAACAAGGAGCTTGCAACGATGAAGACTGCAATAACGTTTGACAACTAAAATGGCGGTAAAGTATTAATGGCGCGCCCTCAGGTGCCAGAAATAAGAAGGTATGATCAATATTCCTACCGATTTCTCGTAGTTTCACAGAATCTTAAGGACTGCATCTTCATCTCATTGCTGTGTTTTCTCCAAGATATAATACCTGTTTTGCCTTAGTGCAAAACAGTCATATTAATTCACTTGTGATTCATTCATGGCAGTCAGCCCCGCAACCTTGGGGTCCAAGCTTATAGTCTAACGAATATGTTTACCACGATAAGAAAACAATATTATGTAGGTACAGTCGCTAGCAGACCAAGTTACCACAAACAGTCAAATTTTCTCATTCGATGTTGAACTTAACCATCAAAATTTTAAGGTTTAAAATCATTTGGAGAAATTTGACCGTTTCTTATAACCTGATGTGCTGGCGACTGTAAGTACCTGTATCTTATAATATAGTTTTTAAATTTTACTTCAAAACAAATGTATATTTATTCCAAGCAACAGAGCAGTTAAATAGGCCGCCCATTGTATGTTTTGTAGTGTATTTAAATTTTTGTAATGTACTATAAAGTATAAATAAATGCATTCGTATTTTACCTTACCTTCTACTCGTACATACGACCCACTTACAGTTAACGGCTAACAAGCGGCCATTTTACTTTTCATTTTTTGTGCTGTCCACACATAATTCTTTTTAATCCACACAGCGTCGGACCGATTCAGCGACGATTGCCATCTAATTAAAACCTCATTAAGTTTAAACCGTTGTTATCTGTGAACTGGTCGTTTTTGGCGGGTTCGTGGAATCGTGAATTTCAAGAAGGTCACGTCAGTTTCAATCTAATTGAAACTGTTTGTATATAACATTTAGGCCCAGCACAGTATTTAGATAGGCGCCAGCTATAGATGTAAATAAAACGGAATATCAATTCAAATATTCAGTAAAAGCAAGTATATTTTAGAATTACGTATATATTTAAGTATAAGTAATTTTTTGCATTATATGTGTAACTATATTGAATATTTGAGTCTGGATTTCTCTCACCCCCTATTATATGAGACTTAAACATAACTAGCCAAATGTGGGTGTACTTACTATTGGCACACCTCTGCCCAACCCTTCTACTTAATATTTTAGTTTAAGACGTCACAAAATCATATTTTACTTTTGTTCTCACCCACTATTGTCTACATTTCTGTTACAATTACCTGTTCACGACGATACATCGTCAGATAGTGTTGTTGTAGTCTTTTTTACGGTAACTTAAATTCAGTGTTCGTGTCGATACGACACCATATAGTGTTCTTCAGTGTTTTTGAAAATAGAGAAGATTCAAAGTGATAACAGTGCTAGTTAAGCAGAGAAACAGTATTAAAATAGTGTTTAGTACATACGACTGTAAGTACGGCACTCACAAACCTCAGTTAAGTGGACTATATAGCCATAATTTATAGTTTGTTCGGTGCGTCCAGGTAGCCAACACCAATACTTAGCCCTGTACATAACTTTTATCTCTTGGAAAAGCCCATTTAACTGAGTTTGTATGTCATGCTATATTTTAAATTTCAGATTGTTTTAGATCTGTAGACCGGTCTGAGGTATCTGTACATCAGGTCTGAGGTATTATTTTGAAAATCAGTCCAGTTCTTTTCCAGAAATTCACAGAATAAAACCGTTTTAGTGGAAAATTGCAATAATTTGTCTGTTCCCCCTTAAATATCCTTTCAGTGGAAACAGATAAAACCGATATAGATATCTCAGAAGGCGGGGAATTTTACGGGTAATAGGTAATAGGTAATACAGGCTGGTGTCCCCAACTCCACGTCAATGCGCGTATTTTGTGTACGGGTGGGAATCAATTATTCGATCCACCCCAGCTCCTCAAGAAAGGCCAGCAACGCCTTGGTGTTACTGACCATCTCGGAGGGTACCTGGGTTACCGAAGTACTTGGCCATGTATGTGGCGACCACCGGGCAGTTTAGTAGCACATGTGCTGCTGTCTCGTCCTCCTTCATGCAGCCCCTGCACAGCGGACTGTCTGTGACTCCTATGACAACGAGGTGTTTGTTAAATGACCCGTGGCCTGTTATAGCTGCTGTAACAGTGCGCAGCTGTAGTTTAGTTAGTCGGAGAACCCGTTTCTTGAAGCGACCATCAATTGTAGGGAGTGCTTCCTTGGCCTGCCTGCACTCACCTTGGTCCGACCATAGTTTGAGATGTTTATCTATGGTGCGTTTACTTACCAGAGTCCGTAAGTATCCGAAGGGGAGTGGCACGATGGGTTCAGGTCCCACTGGTGCCATACCCGACCCCCTTCTGGCAAGTTCATCGGCTGCATCGTTGCCTAGCGAACCGCTGTGTCCTTTAATCCATTGAATGGTTATGTTGTTGAGGCTACCCACCTGATTGAGGCGCTGGTGGCACTCGTATATTAGCCCAGAGTCAACTGTGTGACTGCTTAGCGCTTGCAGGACAGCCATGTTGTCTGAGAGTATGCGGATCGAGTGGTCCTTAACTTCCCTGGCCATGATGGCTGAGGCGTGAGGCGAGAGAAATACCCAAGCACTTGGCCTGGAACACTGTGTTATGGACCCCCAATGGTGTGGTTATGCGTATGTTGAAGTCCTCCGAGAAGATTCCAGCACCTGTGCCACTACCTGTTTTGGATCCATCTGTGAAGATGCGCAGCTCTGCGGCGCAACCCCTCGCATCGGCAATTTTACGGGTAATGTAATGTCATATAATATGTCTTATGTATCTTTATAGTTGAGAGTTTGTAAGCGTAAATGTAACGCATACCAGATGAAAAAGTTCCTCTAAAAAAACTTTAAAACAGGAAGCAATTACCAGCTCTCGTTACAGTCAAGTTAGCCAGTACCTAAGAAAACTTGTAACACAGTACGATTCATAGTCATCGGCAAGGTACTTATTTATATTTTCAAAATCACCAAGTAGTTCAAAGTAGTCTTGAAGAGTCCCGAAAGATGCTTCCTGGAGATTCGTGGAGACGTTATTATTATTTAGGTAAAATACTTCTTTAGCAGTTGTCAAAAACGTACTCCTCTAAGAAATAGTCAAAATCCCTTCCAGTCAAAAACAATGGTACATAATTATGAAGATAAATATTCAGTTGTATAAAGAATAGAATAGTTGCCATAAAGAAGAGCCGTCTTGAAGAAATCTGGAATCTATAGGTGCAGGACGTCAGCTCCGCATGGACGGGGAGGCCTACCCACACACCGGGATAAACCTGTATACACACTCCCTACACACACCCTTTGCGTCCAGCGATCAGGCCCGTCTGGCACAATTCTCCTTTCGCAGGTCTGCTGGAAGATATTTCATAAGAAATAAGCACTACCTTTACCTGTACCTTTGTACTCAAAATTATAATTATGTTGAATTTATATATATTTTATTTTTTGAACATAAATAATAAAATAAATAAATACTTTATAGATCATTATTCCGAAGTATTAATGATTACCGAATTTCGTTATACTAACTAGCAGATTAAGTGGTCAGCATAATATTGTCAGACAGTGAATATCTTATATATAAAATTCTCGTGTCACAATGTTCGTTCCCGTACTCCTCCGAAACGGCTTGACCGATTCTCATGAAATTTTGTGAGCATATTCAGTAGGTCTGAGAATCGGCTAACATCTATTTTTTATCAATTATTTATGTGGCAAAACAACGTTTGTCGGATCAGCTAGTATCTTATACATAAAATTCTCGTGTCACAATGTTCGTTCCCGTACTCCTCCGAAACGGCTTGACTGATTCTCATGAAATTTTGTGAGCATATTGAGTAGGTCTGAGAATCGGCTAACATCTATTTTTCATACCTAGAAATTACTTAAAAATTATTTATATGGCAAAACAACGTTTGCCGGGTCAGCTAGTGTATAATAAAAATTAACCTAATTATACCTTTTAGATTAAGTTATTAATATTAATATAGGTAGGTACCAATTGTAGCCCATAGCTAGACAATGATGCATTTAGGAATCAGAGAATTACCTTCGCTTTGAGAGGGTACATCAAGTCAGCATTGATTGGAATTACAATTCACGTAATAATCATCGAGAATAATACTGGATCACTACACGATTTCAGAAATGTTTTCAACCACAAAGACATAAATGGAACATTTTCTGTACACAGGAAATTCGTTTTAAAATTAACCAATTCAGACGAATTCCGTGTAATTAAAACCTCATTACATTTAAACTCTCCGTAATTATCAATGAACTTTTTACTTGTGGTGGCGGGTTTATAATTTTATTTTATTTTATAACTGTTTCAGTACTGTAATGCTATTCTGAAATCTATACTGAAATATGTGAAGTGAATTTGAAGTGAGCTGTCGAGCCCTAGACTCCTTAATCACAGTCCACTTCAAGCTTCGGTGAAGTGTCACCCAAGTTTTTAGGTTGAGATTTATAAAGAATAAATCGGTATTCAGATGCATCCGGTAAGACTGGAAGCCAACCTCAACATATTCAGGAAAGGGTTAGACTAGATGACGATGAACTGTTTCAGAACACTTTAGGTTCATTTTTTGTCGATTTTTTTCGGTTTAGAGTGTCAAAAAAAAGTGTGACGTTTATTTTGACTTAACTTTAAGCACCATTATTTTATAAATAATCCTGATAATTGCTTCACATAATAATGCCTACAGAAAAATAACTGTTATGTTTGAGGACTTTTTATGTAATTGGGTGGCGAACAAGCCGGCGATCACCTGAATGTAATGTAATTAGTCGCCACAGCCTAGATGTCTGCAATACTTAAAGCACCTAATTATTATTATTTCTTCTCATAGCACCTGCCATCTTATCTCTTCACCACCCTTAGTTGCATGGTAGAGAATGCCTAAGGCATTAAGTTAGATAGATAGATAGAATACTCTTTATTATGTACACCATAAAAATTACAGCTATAAATGTAGAAATTTTACATAGGGTGATACAATGGGCGGTCTTATCGCTAAAAGCGATCTTTTAAAGACAACCTTTGGATGGATTAGGGGGGATTGTAGAGACAATACTGCAAGTCGTCTGTGGGGTACCATTCACATATATACAACAAATACATACATACATAAAATATATTAAAATTATCAATATAATATATTCAACAATAATTAATCATAAAACTAGCGCTAATAATCAAAACAGGTGCAAAGAACAGAGAAAAATAAAAAAATATGTTTCAGGAGAGAGATAGTGTTTTTTTACCATAATTTTAAAAATGGAGAGAGATTGAGCACGCCTTATCGACACGGGCAAGGCATTCCACAACCGTACTGCTTGAACCGTAAAAGATTTATCATAGAAACTGGTGGAATGCATCGGCATCTCCAATCTCAAGTTTTCCGATGACCTCAGATATCTATTATGCGTGTCATTTAGGAACTTGAAACGTCCCTTAAGATAAGAGGGGGTTTTATGATTGAACAGAATACTGTAGAGCTGAAACAAGATATGAGAATTCCGGCGAAGACGTATGGGAAGCCACTTGAGCTTTGTACGAAATTCGGAGACGTGATCATATTTGCGCAAGTCAAATATAAATCCGCCTTTGTGCCTTAAGGCTTTTACAGACTGAGGCGATATCGCGGGCGCGACAGGCAGCAATATGCTTGTCGCGCCCGCGATATCGCCTCAGTATGCAGGAGCCTTTATTGTGTGCGACAAGTTTAAATAAATGAACTGAATATCCTCTGAGGAAACCTAAAAACTCTGCCTACAGCTTTAATTGGCATACACAATGTTCTGTTAAACGATGCCAAATGATTCCAGCAGGCGCTACAGGAAATTAGAATTCTTCATCTTGGTTTATTAAATAATTATCATTAACAATTATTTACATAATCAAATTACAAAATGGTTATTAACATTAACAAAACATAAACTAATATTAATACAATACCTCGAGGACCATTTTTAGGTTTAACTTAGTTTTAGTTAAACCTAAAAAATGCCCTCGAGGCATTGTACCGAGGATGCTGGCGGCATTTCCTCGCTGAATTGCAATGCTGATGCGTTGCACGAGAAAGCCGCCAGCTTTTCGGTCACCAATTACATCAACTAGACGTTTCGCGATTTCCGTAAATAACTTATGCGCACTGAAACCCCACGGACCAGGACCGGGTCTAGACGCCAAAGGGCACAAAGTTGTACTCTTTACCAAGGCCTCTATATTTAATAATGTTCAGATTTTCGGCATTTTCTGCCGCTGTACCCGCTTTAGAAGTAGTCCGTTGGAGGTGGGACGGAGCCAGTGTGTCTACACAGGTAGCGTCCCACATAAGCATCCGTCGCAAACTCCACGGGACCAAAGCAACACTATCAGGTATTTTGCCATCATCTCTGATAATGCCAGTCGGCTCAAGAAGAGCAGGCACGTTGATGCTGGCAAGAGACCGGCGGATTATGTCATTAAGTGTCGCATGTCTTGAAAAGCGGCCTGCACTTTTTTGACAACAACGTCCGTGGTGATCTAGTCGGTACACGCCCGTGCCCCAACGACATGAGTGTGGAGTGCATACCGTGACCTCAAGCTGCAGACCAGTCGCCAGACGAAGCGAGGTCGGATCCAGGAAGGTACCGGTATAGTGAGAAGGATGGGCATGTAACCAATAATCGGCCTCTCTGGCTCCGTTCACCTAAAGTCTTGCGCGATCCGGACCTGAACTTCGGCTCAGAATTGATCTGTATGTTAAATCGCAATAAATATCGTCCCAGCTCCTTTGAGATTTTGGGTTGTCTGGAAATTCTTTTACCGGCAATTTTAAAAGCATTCTTGAAGCCCGTAGTCTCATAGTTTGGGGGAAAAAGCCCTTAGGACAGTACCTCTGAGACGTGACGAGCTATGGGTGGACGACAAAAAGGCTGGGGAAGCAACACTCAAAATTTTGCGGATTCCTAAGCCACCAAACTGAATAAGAAGCGATGCTTGTAACCAAGATGATGAGCTGAATATTTAAAATCATTTCTAAACTAGTTTTTACTAAATCGTCTATTGATGAAAGCAAATTTGGATGTTTCCAAAAAGGGCTATAGCGAAGCACATATGTAAATTTAGGGACAAAAACTTTAGAATTACAAGAGCATAATGAGGACTGATTTCGATTAAACGATTTGCGTGACTTTGGAATTTAGAAATAGTGTTAGTAATATAATCAGAGAAAATATTCTTCAAAAATGGGAGAACCCAGTAGGCAAAGTGACTTTCTGTCTACTATTTTTATATTAGGTGCCAGAAAGTTTAATTTGAATTTTAAATTATCCAAACTGTACGAGCATCGCCACATGATATTTATTGTTTTAGTTTTTACCTGATCAAGCAGTTGCTAATTCACCGATTTATGTACATTCGCTGACTAAGCTATTACGCCCGCCACAAGCCACCTACTTTTGGCATTATATAATTTGTTGTTTTATTAAATAAATGTTCAATCATTATCGGACACAAAACAGTGATTTTATTTCCTGTACACATCCCGAGTGATTCATCCACCTACATCCTACATCTCAGTGTGCGGAGCTGCTGCCCGTACATTTATGGTCCTTCGAGCCGGATCGCCACTACTGGAGCAAACAGTCCTGCAAGTCGCACAGGTACGAAGTGTTTCTACTTACGATAGCGAATCGGTTTGACTGGTCTTCCACAAGCGGATCGCCCCAGTCAGATTGAGAAGGCGCACAATATCGTACGGAGAGATTCCTTCGGACCCTGCGATCGCCGTGGGAAACATCAACATTTGGTGGTTCGGGAACTACATACAACAATACAACAGTGAAGTCAACAGAGCTAACGTCCATCCACTACACGCATACACACTCGTGCAACAATTATGGACGCCAGGCAACAAGAACTTCTCAAGCGGCAGGAAATCATCGCAGAGGGCATCCGAAAAATTGGTGTCAACTTCGGAAAAGATGGCTCTGACCGCAAAACCGCCACATACATCCGGGGCAGACTGGATACCCTCCAGGCGCACTGGAACGAATTCGAAATGAATCATGGCGTGCTACAGGGCGCCATAGACCAGACCGACATATACTACAACACAAAAGTATACGACAGGGTCAAGTCGAACTACTCAAACATACAACATAAGCTGCAAACATGGTCAACAAGCACTGCGGAACTCGCGAGTCGCCCAGAAGAAGAGAACAAGAACACTGGAGTCCTATCGAGATCGGACGAGCTAAAAAATCAACAAGCAACCAACTTTAGAGCCTTCTCACGTTTCGTCAGCAACTTGCGTACTGCTGACATTATTGAGAAATGGGAGATAGAAGACAAGCTTAGGGTCCTCGAATCGCGATGGAGGGCGATTGACGAAGTGCACTGGCAGCTCGACAACGTCTCGTCGGTAGCGACGTAAACTACGAGCTCGAGTTCTCGCAGTACGAAGAAACATACGAGTGCACAAAGCGAGGTCTCAACCGCAAACTCAACCACGCTGTCCAACAACGGGATAGTGCGCCAAGGATCGAAATACCGATATTCTCTGGAAACTACACACAATGGCCGACATTCCTCGATCTATACATCGCGGCTATCCATAATAACCCTTCCCTCTCGAAGGGGCAGAAGATGCAACACCTGAAAGGGAAGCTAAAAGGAGAAGCTGAGCGCCTTGTGCAACATCTGTCTGTTTCCGAGAGCAACTACGACTCCTGCTGGGAAATCCTCCACCATAGGTACAATAACTTGCAGATGCTCTTCACCAAGCAAATGCAAGTTTTGATGAGTCAACCTACGATTCAAAATCAAAACGCGTACGAGCTGAAGCGCCTACACGACACCAGTCTCGAAACCGTGCACGCGTTGCGTAACTTGAGCATCGACACGGCAACATGGGACCCGATTTTGGTGCACATTCTGGCAGCAAAACTAGACACTCAGACCTACGCTGACTACATGGAGGCGAGGAAAAATCCAAGAGGGCTTCCCGACTTCAAGGAATTCATCCAGTTCATCGAAGGGAAGTTCACGGCGCTGGAGTCAGTAGTGAAGAAAACAAGTAAACCCAACAAACAAACAGATGCCGACGTCACCCCAAATAAAGGGGCCTCGATGACAACAGTACCAAGGGATGCGTACAACAGATACAGACGCTACCCCAAAGCAAACCATACAAGCTCCGACAGAAATTGTCCAGTTTGCAAAACAAGCCACATCTTGCTCTACTGTAAAGAGTTTCAAGAAATGACGCCAGCCATAAAAATTAGGACAATTGAGCAATTGAACATTTGCAAAAACTGCATGTATCCGCACAACGGAAAGAAATGCAACTCGCAGAAAAGATGCAAAGTGTGTAACGGCGCACATCACACCACGCTACATGACCTAGTCCGCGATACTACGTCAGCGACACTGTCGTCAAGCCAAATGGCCGAAGGCGTGACAAACAACAACATGCAGCGAAAAACCAATCACGTGTCAGGAAATTTTAACGAAGTTTTACTGGCTACAGTACAACTTAAAGTAAAGGCTGCAGATGGAACTTACACCGTACTTAGATGCCTTCTAGACCAAGGCTCCCAACTGAACCTTATAACAGAATCGGCTGTGCAACGACTTGGGCTTCCGCGACGCAACCACAACTCAACTGTGTCAGGGATCGGAGCATTTGCCAGCCAGAGCAACGGGACCGTTCAGTTGGACTGTAAGTCCCTTTACGGAGATTACGAGTTTTCAACGCCGGCATTAGTAATGGCTAAACTACTCAACAACCTGCCTAACTACTCCTTCGAAAAACAAGATTGGCCTCACATAGAAAACATTAACCTGGCCGACCCACAATTCAACTTATCAAGGCCGATTGACATTCTACTTGATGCTGGGGTATATGGCGACATAGTCATGAGCAACATTACTCGAGGAAACATATACGCACCAATAGCACAACAAACAAAGCTCGGCTGGGTATTAGTTGGAAATACGAATACTTTCAACTGTCATGTCGTGGTGGACACTAGCGATATCTCTCGTTTCTGGGAAATTGAAGAGATAATATCAGACGACCAGTCTACGACTGTCGATGAGGAATACTGCGAGTACTATATTATATTATATTTATCGAGTACTATACTGTACGCTGATACAACAAAAAGACAAGAAGATGGGCGGTATGAAGTGAGAATCCCCATGAAACCAATCAAGAAGCAACTCAACAAATGTGTCACCTGCCACCGCTACAAAACGCAACGCAGCAATCAACAAATGGCACACTTACCAACGCCTCGAGTTACACCTTCAAGGCCATTCACACACACGGGCGTGGATTTCACGGGACACGTTGAAATAAAGGCTAACAAAGGTCGCGGCATTAAAACAGTTAAAGCCTACATCGCGATTTTCATTTGTTTATGCACAAAAGCCATCCACCTGGAGCTGGTGTCAGATCTCAGCACGATAACATTCCTCGCAGCATTGAAGCGGCTATGCGCACGACGAGGAACACCAAAACATATCTACAGTGACAACGGAACGAACTTTGTCGGAGCAGCAAGAGCTCTAGCCAAAGAACGCCAGGAGGCACTGCAGCTTCTAGTTAACGACGACCTCATCAACAACACTTCCGAAAAAGGTATGGAATGGCACTTTAACGCACCATCTTGGCCCACAGCGGGAGGACTATGGGAAGCTGCAGTCAAGAGTATGAAACACCACCTAAAACGCGTCCTTGGGGAACAAAAGCTTACGTACGAAGAGTTTACTACTTTGCTAGTACAAATTGAAGCCTGCCTCAACTCAAGGCCACTTGTCGCCCTAACAAACGACCTCGACGACATCGATTACTTGACACCAGGCCACTTTTTAGTCGGTGGACCGGTTCTGGCACCTCCGATGACGTCAGAGAGTGACAACAGCCAGTTAACTTTACGATGGCGCCTGACAGAAACCATGTACAAGGAATTTTGGAAGAAATGGTCCAAAGATTACCTACAAACATTACAATTACGAGGGAAATGGCAAACTCCAACACGCAACATTGCCGTGAATGACGTCGTCCTTGTAAAGGAAGAACAAATAGCCCCAGCCCGATGGTTATTAGGGCGAGTTATAGAGACGCATCCTGGACCGGATAACTTGGTACGAGTCGTCACGCTCAAAACTAAATCCAACATAATGAAGAGACCCGTAACGAAATTGTCCCGATTACCAATTGAAACCGGGAACAACAAAGAAAACAAACCAACACAACCAGAGGCGACGTCATCAACATCTCAACGTCGGAGCCCTAGACGGGCACAGAAGGGTGTTTCCAGCTGTAACGTCCTCCAGTACCTAAGCACGTTACTAGTACTGATGGTTACGTGTGTGACACCGTCCATGCAACAACTCGTCAATGTAACAACTCTAGACCCGACCCGCCTTGTATACTTTGACAAAGCCGCAGACTTACAGATAATACAAGACGAATGGAGACTGGTAGTATACTACAACATGTCAACTTACTGGAAAAGTACTTCTGCCGTTGAACAATACGTCCAGCAATTACACGGACTTTGTCAACGAAATATAGCGTACTTGACTATATCCACACAACTCGAGCACGAACTAAACGAGCTCAAACACTACAACGAAGTACTACAATCCGACCACGGAATACGTAGCAAGCGAGGTCTCATAAACGGAATTGGGAACATTGCCAACTCTCTATTTGGAGTACTTGATGACAAATTCGCCGAAAAATACAACAACGACATCAAACTACTGCACAGCAATGAAGACCACTTGTACAATCTGACCAAACAACAGACTTCAATAATCGAAGGGGAATATAACCTTCTGAAGAGGAACGAGCAAGTAATGAACCGGCAGTTCATTGTCATCAACAAAAGTCTCAGAGACTCGCTCCAACAACTGAAAACCGAACAAGACCAAGCAACGTTCCTTACTGCTACTGCACTTGCCGCAAACATGATGGTAACAAACTTGCGGAGAATACAAGACATGTTGATCAGCCTAGTTACAGATCTTCGTCACGGCAAGGTCGACACTCACCTGTTGAAACCCGATGCATTCGAAAAACAGTTGAACATCATATCAGGACAAGTCCCAAAAGGATTATCTCTCCCTTGCTCAAACAAGCTCAAGTGTACCCGGGAAATGTATAAACTAGCACGTGTGCAAGGAAAACTAACCGAAGTCTTCATCATATTCGAAGTAAAAATCCCGTTAGTAGCAGACGAACAGTACGAACTAACCGAAGTCATCCCAATCCGCAACATAAAGGGAACCTCCATGATTAACATAATACCAACAACCAAATACATAGCCGTTAACTTGAAGCTAGACATGATGATACCACTGGATCAACAACATCTTTCATCGTGCGAACAAGTAAACACAAATCAGCTGTTGCTATGCAACCTTGACCTACCTATATACAGTATAAAAACAGCCACAACAATGTGCGAAGCAGGCATAATAAACAATCGAGGAGTAACAACCTGCCGCACTAAGGTATCGAATTGCAGCAATGACTGGAAAAAACTGCACAGTAAGGGAGCTTGGTTGTTTACGTGTTGCGAGGAATGCACTATGCGCATTTTCTGTCCTGCGGGAATTACGTCACAGACACTACAAAATACAGGCATCATCACCTTAGCTACCGGTTGCATGATGCGCGGCGATAAACATCTGATTCATGCACATTACAAAATGCAAAGCACCATGGAATTAGGAAATGAGCAAGAGATCTACGTACCAGAGATAAATCTAAACGAACTATTAACAAGCAATAGTCAAATTACAAATATAACAAATATGGAACTTGAAACACATGAAGAACAACTAAAGAGTCTTAAGAGAAAAATTGAGCTGGTTAAAGAACAACAGGACATACAAATGGTTAATTCCGTGGAGGCGGAGCAACATCACTACGTCCTGTACGGCTGTATGATAACCTGTGCAACAATATTCAGCATATGGGTATGCGTCCAAATTAAAGCACGCTGTCTCCGTACACCTCAAGGAAACAGAACAGGATCGCAGGCGCACAAGGAAGAGATTGAGATGGCCCCAAGTCCTACTGAACGGCATCTCCCTACGGAAGGACAAGCAAAGGCAGACACCCCGGATCTAGAAGAGGTCACCAGACATCTTCCTAACAGCAGCAAGGTGGATCGCGAAACGTCGCCAATGACAGTTAGCGACGGACATAGAACCTTCCAATAACTTTCTTTACATATTTTACTTACCCTTGGATAATGCATTTTACTGGACATTTGTACTTTTATAGTCGGCAGGATGTACGAGCATCGCCACATGATATTTATTGTTTTAGTTTTTACCTGATCAAGCAGTTGCTAATTCACCGATTTATGTACATTCGCTGACTAAGCTATTACGCCCGCCACAAGCCACCTACTTTTGGCATTATATAATTTGTTGTTTTATTAAATAAATGTTCAATCATTATCGGACACAAAACAGTGATTTTATTTCCTGTACACATCCCGAGTGATTCATCCACCTACATCCTACATCTCAGTGTGCGGAGCTGCTGCCCGTACACAAACCGTAAGTAGTTTTTTTAATAAAGAGTTCACATTTGCTAAAATTTAATTCTCAACCTATATTTTCGACATTTGATTTACTATCTGATAAGTCAGATAACACAGTGTCCACATCACCTCCCAGGGTTCTGTCATCCAAATACCAAACGTTAAATTTCGATTTTAAATTTTGAATAATGGGATTTATAGCCAACCTAAAAATCGCTGGCCCGAGGGGATCGCCCTACTGACAAGCAGGGCGATCCCCTTGGGCCAGCAATTTCGCCGACTCGCAATTTCGCAAAGCCGACCTCCGAAGAAAGTTTATGGGAACGATAAATTAACTTTTAAGGGTCTGCTTAGCAGGTAATATGGTATTGATATAGTTCCGGAATTTTGTTTTTGACTTCTGTCAGCATGGCATCTCTTCTTTTTTTTGTGAGGGAAATTATCAAATAACTTCTCCCGCTCTGGGCGGAGCGGGAGGGTGTGTCAGACTCTTACTGACTAAAACCCACCCGTGTTCCCGTGTATTCCGTGTAACTCTTTCGAACTTCCACGCGACCCCGGCAGGCATCGGCCCTAGTGGACCCCTACACTTGTGCTGACGACATCTCTTTGAGGCGCGCGTGGAACACAACGCGCCGTCGACCCGGGCCTGGTCCTTACCGAACGGTGAGCTACATATTGCTCACCGTCCGCAAGCCCGCGCCTACGGTGGCCGGAAATCCGCCCGGGATTCCCGAAGCCCAGGGCGTCTCCTGCGGCGGCTAGGGGCGAGAGGGCGTGAAATTTACCTTTTCCTCAACCGTCCCGCCTCCTCCTTTGGCAGCATTACTGCTTCGCAGAAGGATGTGACGGCTGCCCATGCCCTCTTGCTCCATACCATGGCCTGAACCAGAGCCGGACGCGAGAGATCTCTACCGCCAATCGCCTCCATGAGGACACGGTGGTGCTCTGCCCAGGGTAGACCTCCACCGTATGCTCCACCGTGTCACAGTGCTGACACCCGGGCGTTTCCTCCCGCCTTATCCGACACAGGAACCTCCCGCAGCTGCCATGTCCGGTGAGGACCTGCGTCCGACGGAAGCTGAGGACGCCATGGCACCTCTCTAGCCACTCCTTAAAAAGGGGACTTATTCCCGCAATTGTGGCGTGCCCAGCACTGGGTTGCGACAATCGCACTCTCCATGTCGCCATGAGATCCCACCGGAGCTCTGTCCGCTGTGCCGCGATTACACCCCGGCGTTTCGCCTCCTCGCGCCACTCCTATATGTGCGCGAGGACTTTTGCCTCCAGATATGGCATCCCTGTTTTCTGAATTGAAAGCATTTTTGACGTCAATTTTGACTACAATTTCGCAATGATCATACGAAAGGTAGGTTCTTAATCTGTTAAGCCCCGCGCGACACCGATTCGGAGTCAAATAACCTTTCGTGCCAAAACCTAATTGTACAGGTTCGAAAACAGACTGTAATTTAGATTTGATATAATTATCTCACCGCAAATTTGTATGACAAACGTTTTAATGTTGACTTCACAGCAATGGGTCTCACCCTCCGTCCTTTTTAGTTAGGGTGATCAAATTAGCACCAAATAAAAGTGAGGCAATATCAGCTTTGATTTTACCTGAAAACATAAAATGTATTAATTTTGTAATAGAGCAAATAAGCTGCTCACCTGCATCACTCACAGAAAAAGAAGTTAAATATTTTAAATGTTGGGGTGAGATTCCATCTAGGCCGGCCACTGAACCAGTTTTAAATGAAATTATTGCGTCAATAACGTCTTTGCCTTCAATTTCGTGGCAGGCCAGAGCCTCAAGTCTGCTATTACAATAGTGTCAGAATGGTCTATCATTGATTTTATAATCGTTGATTTTGACAAGTTTGGTAATCTACTAATATAATGGCGTCATTAATGAGGATCGGAACAGCTACCATTCTGACACTATCGTAATAGCAGACTTGAGGCCCTGGTCTGCTGTAGGATAGTAAAAGAACGGGATCGCGGGAGCTGGGGGATGTTTCAAATGCAAAGCCGAAAGGGTATCAGGAGTATCAGGCGACAACACGTCGCTAGTAAAAAGAAGACGTGCGGCGCCTTTAAGATCCCCGTCACCAATTTTGCCTTCAATTAATTTGATTTTAGATGATGCTCCCCTCTTGGGAGAAGCAAAAGGTAGAGATGTATTTGTCAAACAGTTATTTTTGATTTTCTAGGTTATAGAAATTGCATCATCTGTTTATACGTGCAATGTAGTGTAGGACAAAAGGAACAGATTATGCCAGTCTACAATTTGGTTGCTCTTCACACATTTATATAAATCAGGCCTGAAAGGTGGTTTGCGATGGAGGTCCCGGCGCCGCGCGGGACTCGTTTGACAACAGGCACATTATTTTTTAGATAACTGAGGTACAAATGGAATGGGGTAGAATTTGGACTGTCGGAAACAAACTGGGTCTAAATTAATACAAAGACGATGTTTTTTGGAAATATGAATACTAAGGCCCCCTTTGATTGAAAAGATCTATCGCAATGTAAACAAATGTAATTTTGATTTAACGTGCCAACGGATTGGGTTGCGGTATGCATCCACTTACCAGAAAACATCACTTATTTAATAATATCTAGTTGAACATTGAACGTATCACTGATCGAAACGATGTTCTTTTTAGACCAAAAAAGGAGGAGGTTTTCAAGTTAACCCTGTGTGTATAATATATCCGAGTCGCTTTACCGTGGCAATACCGGTTATTGCCCTTTCCCTAATATCTCTTCGTAGGAACCCAAACAATAAACTATGTATAATCCATCCAAAGGTTGTCTTTAAAAGATCGTTTTGAGTAATAAGACCGCCCATTGTGTCACCCTATGTAAAATTTCTACATTTTTATATCTGTAATTTTTATGGTGAAGAGAATAAAGAGTATTCTATTATATTCTATGGTTTTTCGTTATTGAAACATGTTGAAGATCACGATAGATATTGATTCAGGATGTTACGGGATTTTATTTGAGTTTTGGAAACAAAAAATCCTAGAAAATATAGTTGGTCAGTTGAGCCTTTTTGACCATATATTTTTTGTTGTATTTATAATTTTTTACGGAGTAGTCGGATTTTGACGATAACGTTTTATTGTATAGGGTACACCTCGAAGTTAGTACCATTTTTAGGGTTCCGTACCTCAAAAGGAAAAACGGAACCCATAAAGGATTACTCATGTGTCTGTCTGTCTGTCCGTCTGACACAGTCGATTTGCTCCGAATCTACTGGACCGATTAAGTTGAAATTTGGTAAACATACGACTTTCTGTGACGCAAATACGGACGTGTAACGAAAATAAATTAATTTTGAATATGAGGATCACTTTTGGGGGACAATTTAGAAAATACAAAATAAAAGTTTTGCAGACTGTACAGTGTGACATATCAAATGAAAGGTGTTGTTGTGAGGATCTCAAATATTTTTTTTTAATAAAAAAAAATGTTTTGAAGGTATTTAAGAAAATTTAAGGAAATTGGCCATGCCCCCTTTATCTCCGAAACTACTGAGCCTAAAATTAAAAAAAAATACAGAAAATGGTTTTTTTACAGATTACAGGAAAACATATAAGAAATCTATGGTATTAAAACAACATGGTGAATCTCTCAAACTTAGGCGTACATAATATGAGTCGAAATTTACGGGAGAACATGTTCTTCAACTATTATTTTAAGTTTGTTCTTGGGATAAGAAACATCACAAGATTACATCGTATTCATTGTACGGAACCTTCAACACGTGAGTTCAACTCACACTTGTCAGGTTTTTTTAACTCGAAATTGAAAAGCTGCTTTTTATAGTCTTCAGTCTTATATTGTTTACCCAGTCGCATTACTTAATTATTGTATAGCCCAAGTTCTTGTTTCAAGATCAAAGAGTACCTACAAAGTTCTGAATAGAACTTAAATTAATATAACTAGAAAAAAAAAGCGTGTTCTGAAAATTTTCCGCCATTGTTACTATGTAGGCATAGTTAGTTTTCTGTATAAAAGTTTGGAGGTGGCAACAAAATTATTGGGGAGTTTGTATTTTGTACCATATCTGTTTATAGAAAGTCTTCTTTTGAAACTTGGAAAGTAGAATTGCGTAAACTTACCTACTTAAGTAAATAATAAATTAGAAAACTGTGTGAAAACATAATTTTAGTCAATAATATCCAAACATGCAGTTCATGCATGTGTTACTTGACATGTTTGATACTTCATAAATAGTTTTATTGGTACACGTCATACCGTACAAAAGTAATCACCCGATCAGGATCCAAAAAAAAAATCCTAATAGGTCCATCAGTCAGATAATAAAAAATATTAGACACGTGTTTCATTTGCTTTATCATTTTAATAAAAAAATACTTAGATAAAACGCACTAAAGTTGGGGAGGGGGGCTCGCTACATCACAATTCAATATAAAATCTAGCAAGGCGTGACGTCATACCATACCCTTGCTTGACGAAGTGCCAGCCCGCGCCGTAGCTAAGCCCGTAGCTTTAAATTCCCCGTATAATAATAATTCAGTTCTGATCCAGCCTGTCCCACCTTGCTGTTCTCCCCTCAGCGACGCCCTAAGCCGAGGTCCGTACCCCACAGGGGTCTCCTTAGCGTGCAGTCGCTTAGTAACGTAAGAAATTCGCCCCTGGCTGGAGGTAACTCAATGTATCGGCAAAATCGTAAAAAAAGAATAAACACGTGTCCAATATTTGTTAATAATCTAGGTACCAGACGGGCAAAAAAAAATGTCATCATCCCTATCCCTATTTCCAATTTTACCTTTAGCTGCTCAAAACCAAGGACATTTCCACAACCGCGTTTGTTTTGTCGCAGCTTGACCGCAAGTAATCCTATCGGAGGCACCTGCGCAAAACAAACGACGATCGTAAATCCCCGCAGCGCCAGCGTCCAGAGCGGCTGCGACATTGTTATTAGCTGACAGACGCTTGATTTGGCTCATGCTTTAGATTTAGTGGCGACCGGGTGACTGTCTTTTGTATACAAAATATTAATGGGAGTGTCACAAGAAATGTCTGCTAAAAACTGGAATAATTTTTTGTTCAAAACTTTGTTTATGTTTTGAGTCAGAATTCCTGGTCGCTATTTTATCCTGTTTTATACTTGTTTACAGTACAGCTTTAGTTGACCTTAACGAAAATTGGGTTTGGCACGTTTTAGTAATATTTTAGTGTTAACTTTGACCTTGTGTCCACTGCTGTATTGTATGGGTTTGTTTTGGGATCCTTCGAATAAAGAATCAGTTTTATTACTATTGTCAAAGTTTCAGAATATGCGTGAACGTAAGTGAGCACTTTGAACGAAAATATATTTGCATTTTTTTTTCGCTAAAATACGCAATCAAAAAGTTAAGCATGTACATTTAAAAAGTAACCCATTTACCGCTTTTAAGAGACAATAAAAACACAAATATTAAATCAAGCATTTAAAATGAAATATTTTAATTTGACAAAATAAAAACATTTATTTCTAAGTAAAATAAACATGAAAGTATAAGTAGTTGGGAGGAAGCGCGCGCCCGGAGTTTGTTCCAGTCTTACGCGATCAAGCTGGACCGTTACAGTCTGAATAGTTGGGATTCTGTTATACCGACGCGTATCAACATCGAATAACATAATCAGCCTATAATGTTCCCACTACTGGAACATAGGCCTCCTCTCTGTTAGAGGGAGTGGGCCGTAATCCACCATGCGGGCCACCGGGCCCGCATGGTGGGTTGGTAAATGTCACATTGTCTTCGAATTTTTGGTTCTAGGACATGCCGGTTTTCTCACGATGTTTTCCTTCACCGTTTTGAGAGCAGTGGTGATGAAATAATTTACACAAAGTAAAGCGCCTGTGTGAGTTCGAACCTAAGACCTACAACTCTCTTGGGAAGGTACTTATGGGTCACCGAGGCCCCCGCAACACAGGCAACAGGAAGGAATACGGGTGGGTTTTAGTCAGTAAGAGTCTGACACACCCTCCCGCTCCGCCCAGAGCGGGAGAAGTTATTTGATGATTTCCCACCCTCAAAAAAAAAAAAAAGACCTACAACTCGTAAGTCGTGGCCGCTACCACTGGGCCACCATCGAATAAAAACTACATATTTTTCATTTCGTTCATCAAAGAAAAAGACATTGAAGCAATTCTTGGCTAGCCTAGTCGTAACATGGAACAGGCTCCTGGAAAATGTGACGGCTCCCACACTGAACTGCTTCAAGAACCCACTGGACAGATACATACATAACATCACGACTTGTTTCGCCGAAGGGTTGGGCAGAGGTGATAGCCACATGCATTTATACAACCAAGCAATGGTTACAAGTGCCAATTATAGGCACATGAGATTTAATATTGTCTTTGGGATGACAACGCCACCTGAGATGCCTCTCCTTGTAGGTTCCTATTCCCGAATTTCTATTGGCAGTCATAACCATTTACCAACAGGTCAGTCGCACCGACCTGTCTGTTTATTTGCACAAACTACGGTGCCATTCAGTTCTGTAACGTCGCTAATACACGATAACATCACGCCTTGTTACCCCAAAGGGTAGGGCAGAGGTGTACCTGTAGTACACCCACATTTCGCCAGTCATGTTTAAGTCCCATGTAACAGGGGGCGAGCCTATTTCCATCAATCGGACATAAATCCAGACTCCGGGCTGCTATTGAGAAATTCCAGATAGAAAAACCCAATAACACCTTGCCCGAACCGGGAATCGAACCCACGACCTCATGCTCATCAGTAGCGCTTGCGTCCACTAGACCAACGAGGCAGTCGAGGCAACTGGACAGATATCTCCAAGCTATTAGAGACCAACGCATTAGCAAATACCAAGTAATAATAATATTGTATGGAAGAAAATTGTCATCCAATTTTTTCAGACTCGAACTGATAGAACAGAATAGAATAGAATAATTATTTATTTGCATAGAAAGTAGGTACAACAAAATGCAGATGTTATATAAATTAGAGATCCTTAAACAATCTACCTTAAATTAGGCATGCAAACATTTCGTAAAAGTGCTTAAGTCTAAAATACTGTCAATATGAAAATTCTTAAATATGGTCAATTAAATATAGATAATTAAAGATGTCATTAAGGTAACTATACATTTTTATCATTTAGAAATTCACAAACGGAGTAATAACATTTATAATTGATAAACCTGGAGTTTATGACAGAAGTGAGTATGACTAGGTATGGCAGTTTGTTTTCAATCATCATCATCTGCCTGCCTTTTCGGGGTCGGCTTCGAGTCTAGCCGGATGCAGCTGAATATCAGTATTTTACATGGAGCGACTGCCTATCTGACCTCCACAACCCAGTTACTGGGTAGTACGATACCCCTTGGTAAGACTGGTTGTCAGACTCTCGGGCTTTTGACGACCCGTAACGATTGTCAAAGATCCAAGAATGACAGCCGGGACCAACGGCTTAACGTGCTTTCCGAGGCATTGTTTTCAATAGATCGTTGAAACTTTATTTCAGTTTGTTTTTGGTTATGCTATATTTTTTTTTTGTCAAAACTAGAAATTTAAACATTTACGATGGATGACACATGTGAGTAGTTTTTATGAGTACAGAACTTTCACCATGAGAGCTGACTGAGTAAACTCTAAAATGAAAAAAGAAACTGACAGTCGGACTGCACGTCAGAATTGAAAACATCTGAGCGTTTTTTTTTTTATTTGTTTTGGGTGTGAGATTATCAAATAACTTCTCCCGCTCTGGGCGGAGCGGGAGGGTGTGTCAGACTCTTACTGACTAAAACCCACCCGTGTTCATTCCGTTGCCTGTGTGTTACCAGAGGCCACGGTATCCTATTCGGAATTTCCCGCGACCCCGGCAGATCTGTTCGTGACGGTTACGCGAGTTCAGTACTTTTTACCCATCCCAAAAGTGCCCAAAGACCGATGGCCGATGGCCGGTTGTCGAAGGACCGATGGCCAATGGAGCAGACGAGTCCTGGACTGGAGACCGCGTATCGGCAAGCGTAGTGTGGGACGCCCCCTAGCCAGATGAACCGACGGCCTTAAAAGGTGACTGGGACAGACTGGATGCGGAAGGCGGAGGACAGGGTGTTGTGGCGCAGCCTGGAAGAGGCCTGTACGAGCATCGCCACATGATATTTATTGTTTTAGTTTTTATCTGATCAAGCAGTTGCTAATTCACCGATTTATGTACATTCGCTGACTAAGCTATTACGCCCGCCACAAGCCACCTACTTTTGGCATTATATAATTTGTTGTTTTATTAAATAAATGGTCAATCATTATCGGACACAAAACAGTGATTTTATTTCCTGTACACATCCCGAGTGATTCATCCACCTACATCCTACATCTCAGTGTGCGGAGCTGCTGCCCGTACATTTATGGTCCTTCGAGCCGGATCGCCACTACTGGAGCAAACAGTCCTGCAAGTCGCACAGGTACGAAGTGTTTCTACTTACGATAGCGAATCGGTTGACTGGTCTTCCACAAGCGGATCGCCCCAGTCAGATTGAGAAGGCGCACAATATCGTACGGAGAGATTCCTTCGGACCCTGCGATTGCCGTGGGAAACATCAACATTTGGTGGTTCGGGAACTACATACAACAATACAACAGTGAAGTCAACAGAGCTAACGTCCATCCACTACACGCATACACACTCGTGCAACAATTATGGACGCCAGGCAACAAGAACTTCTCAAGCGGCAGGAAATCATCGCAGAGGGCATCCGAAAAATTGGTGTCAACTTCGGAAAAGATGGCTCTGACCGCAAAACCGCCACATACATCCGGGGCAGACTGGATACCCTCCAGGCGCACTGGAACGAATTCGAAATGAATCATGGCGTGCTACAGGGCGCCATAGACCAGACCGACATATACTACACCACAAAAGTATACGACAGGGTCAAGTCGAACTACTCAAACATACAACATAAGCTGCAAACATGGTCAACAAGCACTGCGGAACTCGCGAGCCGCCCAGAAGAAGAGAACAAGAACACTGGAGTCCTATCGAGATCGGACGAGCTAAAGAATCAACAAGCAACCAACTTTAGAGCCTTCTCACGTTTCGTCAGCAACTTGCGTACTGCTGACATTATTGAGAAATGGGAGATAGAAGACAAGCTTAGGGTCCTCGAATCGCGATGGAGGGCGATTGACGAAGTGCACTGGCAGCTCGACAACGTTCTCGTCGGTAGCGACGTAAACTACGAGCTCGAGTTCTCGCAGTACGAAGAAACATACGAGTGCACAAAGCGAGGTCTCAACCGCAAACTCAACCACGCTGTCCAACAACGGGATAGTGCGCCAAGGATCGAAATACCGATATTCTCTGGAAACTACACACAATGGCCGACATTCCTCGATCTATACATCGCGGCTATCCATAATAACCCTTCCCTCTCGAAGGGGCAGAAGATGCAACACCTGAAAGGGAAGCTAAAAGGAGAAGCTGAGCGCCTTGTGCAACATCTGTCTGTTTCCGAGAGCAACTACGACTCCTGCTGGGAAATCCTCCACCATAGGTACAATAACTTGCAGATGCTCTTCACCAAGCAAATGCAAGTTTTGATGAGTCAACCTACGATTCAAAATCAAAACGCGTACGAGCTGAAGCGCCTACACGACACCAGTCTCGAAACCGTGCACGCGTTGCGTAACTTGAGCATCGACACGGCAACATGGGACCCGATTTTGGGGCACATTCTGGCAGCAAAACTAGACACTCAGACCTACGCTGACTACATGGAGGCGAGGAAAAATCCAAGAGGGCTTCCCGACTTCAAGGAATTCATCCAGTTCATCGAAGGGAAGTTCACGGCGCTGGAGTCAGTAGTGAAGAAAACAAGTAAACCCAACAAACAAACAGATGCCGACGTCACCCCAAATAAAGGGGCCTCGATGACAACAGTACCAAGGGATGCGTACAACAGATACAGACGCTACCCCAAAGCAAACCATACAAGCTCCGACAGAAATTGTCCAGTTTGCAAAACAAGCCACATCTTGCTCTACTGTAAAGAGTTTCAAGAAATGGCGCCAGCCATAAAAATTAGGACAATTGAGCAATTGAACATTTGCAAAAACTGCATGTATCCGCACAACGGAAAGAAATGCAACTCGCAGAAAAGATGCAAAGTGTGTAACGGCGCACATCACACCACGCTACATGACCTAGTCCGCGATACTACGTCAGCGACACTGTCGTCAAGCCAAATGGCCGAAGGCGTGACAAACAACAACATGCAGCGAAAAACCAATCACGTGTCAGGAAATTTTAACGAAGTTTTACTGGCTACAGTACAACTTAAAGTAAAGGCTGCAGATGGAACTTACACCGTACTTAGATGCCTTCTAGACCAAGGCTCCCAACTGAACCTTATAACAGAATCGGCTGTGCAACGACTTGGGCTTCCGCGACGCAACCACAACTCAACTGTGTCAGGGATCGGAGCATTTGCCAGCCAGAGCAACGGGACCGTTCAGTTGGACTGTAAGTCCCTTTACGGAGATTACGAGTTTTCAACGCCGGCATTAGTAATGGCTAAACTACTCAACAACCTGCCTAACTACTCCTTCGAAAAACAAGATTGGCCTCACATAGAAAACATTAACCTGGCCGACCCACAATTCAACTTATCAAGGCCGATTGACATTCTACTTGATGCTGGGGTATATGGCGACATAGTCATGAGCAACATTACTCGAGGAAACATATACGCACCAATAGCACAACAAACAAAGCTCGGCTGGGTATTAGTTGGAAATACGAACACTTTCAACTGTCATGTCGTGGTGGACACTAGCGATATCTCTCGTTTCTGGGAAATTGAAGAGATAATATCAGACGACCAGTCTACGACTGTCGATGAGGAATACTGCGAGAGGCTGTACGCTGATACAACAAAAAGACAAGAAGATGGGCGGTATGAAGTGAGAATCCCCATGAAGACCAATTTCGAGCAATACTTAGGACGATCAAAGCCACAAGCAGTCGCGCAATTCAAGCAATTGGAAAAACGTTTGACAAGAGACGAAACCCTCGCTTCAAGCTACAAGGCTTTCATCGGCGAATACAAAGCTCTAGGACATATGAAAAGGTGCACAGAGCCGGACACGCCAAGCTGTTTCCTACCCCATCATGGAGTAATGAGACCCGATTCAACGACAACCAAACTCCGAGTGGTTTTCAATGCATCAGCAACCACTAACTCGGGACACAGTTTAAACCAACTGATGGAATGCGGGCCTAACTTACAACAAGACTTACAAGCTATTATTCTACGATGGAGGGCATTTGAATACGTGTACACAGCGGATATTGAGAAATTCTACCGACAAATACGTATTCAGGAAAAAGACCAACACTTACAAAAAATAGTGTGGAGGGATTCAGTCACAGAGCCGTTACAAGAGTTACAACTGACTACAGTAACATATGGTACCAAGTCCGCTCCCTTCCTGGCAATGCGCACCATAAGGCAACTGGTAAAGGATGACGGCGCACAGTACCCCTTGGCGGCGGCTATTCTGTCCAATCAGCTATACATGGATGACTTAATAGGCGGGAGTCACGACTTCATAACAGCACAGAAAGCTCAAAGTCAACTTATAACAATGCTGAAGGGCGGTGGATTCAACTTACGAAAGTGGGCTAGCAACGAAACGCGCCTACTTGAAGGCTTATCCGATGAATTGATAAGCCAAAAAATGTTCGACTTCAAGGACCCACTTGGTTGGCTATCACCGGTAACAGTGAAAGCCAAGCTAATTTTTCAACAGGCTTGGTCAACTACAACGAGCTGGGATGAGAAACTCCCACTAAAGATACAGCAAGAATGGGAGCAATTCCGCAATCAGCTCGCACACATACACGACATAACCATACCACGCTGGATCGGCGACACCCAGCAACCCTTCGAACTTCATGGCTACTGTGATTCATCAGAACGAGCCTATGCATGTGTCATATATTGCAAGACCACTGATAAAGAAGGTAAACAGATGATAAGGCTAGTAGCAGCTAAAACAAAATTAGCCCCACAGAAAAAGCCTATTTCTCTGCCACGACTGGAGTTATGTGGTGCAGTACTACTAGCCCGACTGATCGAAAAAGTAAAAAACTCCATCAACTCACAGATCCACACCATACATTGCTGGACGGACTCCATGGTGGTGCTTGGCTGGCTACATGGTGATGTGAGCCGTTGGAAGAGTTTCGTAGCCAACAGAGTCACAAAAATTATCCAAACAACACCACCCAACTCCTGGGCCCATGTCAAGTCCGAAGACAATCCTGCGGACTGCGCAAGCAGAGGAATCTCACCATCAGCCTTGATAGCTCACGAACTGTGGTGGAAAGGCCCAACCTGGCTTCAAAACAACAACATACCCAAACAAGGTATTTTTACAACGAACGAAGAGAAAAATAAACGAGGTCAAACCTGCGCAATACAAACAATAGACGCGCCACTCATCGAGCAACTACTGCAAAAATACAGCACGATGACTTATGCAACCCGAGTCATCAGCTGGATCAGACGATTCATAAACAACTCGCGTGACGCAACAAGAGCCATACACAGGTCACACTTAACTACGGAAGACATTGTGCAGACTCAGCACCTGCTTGTGAAAACTACACAGAACAATACATTTGGCGATGAAATAGCATACCTACACAAACATAACAAGGTACGGGCTACAAGCAAACTGTTGAGTTTAAGCCCAATGCTAGACGCACAAGGTATTCTTCGAGTGGGAGGAAGACTTGAACATGCTAAGTTAAACGACTCCCAAAAACATCCAATAATTTTACCAAACAAACACAAGTTATCAGACCTCCTGATTGACCAAGCCCACAAGAATACTCTCCACGGCGGTGCCAGGCTTACTTTGGGAAACCTTCGTAACAAATATTGGATACTTGGCGGCATGAAACCAATCAAGAAGCAACTCAACAAATGTGTCACCTGCCACCGCTACAAAACGCAACGCAGCAATCAACAAATGGCACACTTACCAACGCCTCGAGTTACACCTTCAAGGCCATTCACACACACGGGCGTGGATTTCACGGGACACGTTGAAATAAAGGCTAACAAAGGTCGCGGCATTAAAACAGTTAAAGCCTACATCGCGATTTTCATTTGTTTATGCACAAAAGCCATCCACCTGGAGCTGGTGTCAGATCTCAGCACGATAACATTCCTCGCAGCATTGAAGCGGCTATGCGCACGACGAGGAACACCAAAACATATCTACAGTGACAACGGAACGAACTTTGTCGGAGCAGCAAGAGCTCTAGCCAAAGAACGCCAGGAGGCACTGCAGCTTCTAGTTAACGACGACCTCATCAACAACACTTCCGAAAAAGGTATGGAATGGCACTTTAACGCACCATCTTGGCCCACAGCGGGAGGACTATGGGAAGCTGCAGTCAAGAGTATGAAACACCACCTAAAACGCGTCCTTGGGGAACAAAGGCTTACGTACGAAGAGTTTACTACTTTGCTAGTACAAATTGAAGCCTGCCTCAACTCAAGGCCACTTGTCGCCCTAACAAACGACCTCGACGACATCGATTACTTGACACCAGGCCACTTTTTAGTCGGTGGACCGGTTCTGGCACCTCCGATGACGTCAGAGAGTGACAACAGCCAGTTAACTTTACGATGGCGCCTGACAGAAAACATGTACAAGGAATTTTGGAAGAAATGGTCCAAAGATTACCTACAAACATTACAATTACGAGGGAAATGGCAAACTCCAACACGCAACATTGCCGTGAATGACGTCGTCCTTGTAAAGGAAGAACAAATAGCCCCAGCCCGATGGTTATTAGGGCGAGTTATAGAGACGCATCCTGGACCGGATAACTTGGTACGAGTCGTCACGCTCAAAACTAAATCCAACATAATGAAGAGACCCGTAACGAAATTGTCCCGATTACCAATTGAAACCGGGAACAACAAAGAAAACAAACCAACACAACCAGAGGCGACGTCATCAACATCTCAACGTCGGGTGAGCCCTAGACGGGCACAGAAGGGTGTTTCCAGCTGTAACGTCCTCCAGTACCTAAGCACGTTACTAGTACTGATGGTTACGTGTGTGACACCGTCCATGCAACAACTCGTCAATGTAACAACTCTAGACCCGACCCGCCTTGTATACTTTGACAAAGCCGCAGACTTACAGATAATACAAGACGAATGGAGACTGGTAGTATACTACAACATGTCAACTTACTGGAAAAGTACTTCTGCCGTTGAACAATACGTCCAGCAATTACACGGACTTTGTCAACGAAATATAGCGTACTTGACTATATCCACACAACTCGAGCACGAACTAAACGAGCTCAAACACTACAACGAAGTACTACAATCCGACCACGGAATACGTAGCAAGCGAGGTCTCATAAACGGAATTGGGAACATTGCCAACTCTCTATTTGGAGTACTTGATGACAAATTCGCCGAAAAATACAACAACGACATCAAACTACTGCACAGCAATGAAGACCACTTGTACAATCTGACCAAACAACAGACTTCAATAATCGAAGGGGAATATAACCTTCTGAAGAGGAACGAGCAAGTAATGAACCGGCAGTTCATTGTCATCAACAAAAGTCTCAGAGACTCGCTCCAACAACTGAAAACCGAACAAGACCAAGCAACGTTCCTTACTGCTACTGCACTTGCCGCAAACATGATGGTAACAAACTTGCGGAGAATACAAGACATGTTGATCAGCCTAGTTACAGATCTTCGTCACGGCAAGGTCGACACTCACCTGTTGAAACCCGATGCATTCGAAAAACAGTTGAACATCATATCAGGACAAGTCCCAAAAGGATTATCTCTCCCTTGCTCAAACAAGCTCAAGTGTACCCGGGAAATGTATAAACTAGCAAGTGTGCAAGGAAAACTAACCGAAGACTTCATCATATTCGAAGTAAAAATCCCGTTAGTAGCAGACGAACAGTACGAACTAACCGAAGTCATCCCAATCCGCAACATAAAGGGAACCTCCATGATTAACATAATACCAACAACCAAATACATAGCCGTTAACTTGAAGCTAGACATGATGATACCACTGGATCAACAACATCTTTCATCGTGCGAACAAGTAAACACAAATCAGCTGTTGCTATGCAACCTTGACCTACCTATATACAGTATAAAAACAGCCACAACAATGTGCGAAGCAGGCATAATAAACAATCGAGGAGTAACAACCTGCCGCACTAAGGTATCGAATTGCAGCAATGACTGGAAAAAACTGCACAGTAAGGGAGCTTGGTTGTTTACGTGTTGCGAGGAATGCACTATGCGCATTTTCTGTCCTGCGGGAATTACGTCACAGACACTACAAAATACAGGCATCATCACCATAGCTACCGGTTGCATGATGCGCGGCGATAAACATCTGATTCATGCACATTACAAAATGCAAAGCACCATGGAATTAGGAAATGAGCAAGAGATCTACGTACCAGAGATAAATCTAAACGAACTATTAACAACGAGATCTGTCACGTCACTGTCTGTCACTTTTTCACAGCTCATATTTATTTAAATTTACATATTTTACGTGGCCCTAGATGTCCAAATTTGATCTTTTTCTTGTTAATCAAGGCTTAACTGCTGTGCCAAAGTGTAGGCAGCTCCCAATTTTGAACAAATAATAAAATATATTTTTGTTTCAGACGTTGCGGTCCTCCTTGGCAACGTTATGGCGTGTCGTCCTGACGTCCGACGTCAACGCTTCTGAAAGACTTTAAAATAGTTATATTTTAGTGATAATTTCTATTTTGTGTTTAGTTGAGTGTTTTTCTCTATTCAAGTGTTGTTTTCTGGTAAGTGGATGCATACCGCAACCCAATCCGGTGATGGCACGTTAAATCAAAATTACATTTGTTTACATTGCGATAGATCTTTTCAATCAAAAAGGGGTCTTAACATTCATATTTCAAAAAAACATCGTCTTTGTATTAGCCAGAACGGCCCTGCTCTAAATTTAGACCCAGTTTCTTTACCGGCACCTGTTTCCGACAGTCCAAATTCTACCCCATTCCATTTGTACCTTAGTTACCTAAAAAATAATGTGCCTGTTATCAAACGAGTCCCGCGCGGCGCCAGGATCTCCGTCGCAAACCACCTTTCAGGCTTGATTAAAAAATGTGTGGAGAGCAACCAAATTGTAGACTGGCATAATCTCTTCCTTTTTTCGTATACCACTTTGCATGTCAAAAAAGATGAGGCTACTATTTCTCTAACCCAAAAAATCAAAAATAACTGTTTAACAAAAACATCTTCACCTTTTGATTCTCCCAAGAGGGGAACATTATCTAGAATTAAATTAATTGAAGGCAAAATTGCCGACGGGGATCTCAAAGGCGCCGCACGTCTTCTTTTTACTAACGACGTGTTGTCGCCTGATACTCCTGATACCCTTTCGGCTTTGCATTCGAAACATCCCCCGGCTCCCGTGATCCCGTATTTTTTCGACTCTCCTACAGCAGACCAGGCCTGCCTCGAAATCGAAGGCAAAGACGTTATTGACGCAATAATTTCTTTTAAAACAGGTTCAGCGGCCGGCCTGGACGGAATCTCACCCCAACATTTAAAAGATTTAACTTCTTATTCTGTGGGTGATGCAGGTGTGCAGCTTATTTGCTCTATTACAAAATTAATAAATTTTATGTTTTCAGGCAAAATCAACGCTGATATTGCCTCACTTTTATTTGGTGCTAATTTGATCGCCCTAACTAAAAAGGACGGAGGGGTGAGACCCATTGCTGTGGGGTCAACTTTAAGACGTTTGGCATCCAAAATTGCGGTGAGACATATCAAATCTAAATTACAGTCTGTTTTCGAACTTATACAATTAGGATTTGGCACGAAAGGTGGGTGTGAGGCAGCCGTCCATGCCTTAAGAACCTACCTTTCGTATGATGATTGCGAAATTGTAGTCAAAATTGACGTCAAAAATGCTTTCAATTCAGTAAACAGGGATGCCATGCTGACAGAAGTTAAGAACAAAATTCCGGAACTCTATCAATACCTGCTTACCTGCTACGCAGAACCTTCAAAATTAATTTACCGTTCCCATGAACTTTCTTCGGAGGTCGGCTGTCAGCAGGGCGATCCCCTCGGGCCAGCAATTTTTAGCTTGGCTATAAATCCGATTATTCAAAATTTAAAATCAAAATTTAACGTTTGGTATTTGGATGACGGAACCCTGGGAGGCGATGTGGACACTGTGCTATCTGACTTATCAGATATTAAAACAAATTTCGAAAATATTGGTTTAGAATTAAATTTTAGCAAATGTGAACTCTTCATTCAAAAAACTTCTTACGGTTTGGATAATTTAAAATCCAAATTAAATTTTCTGGCACCGAATATCAAAATAGTAGACAGAAAGTCACTTTGCCTCCTGGGTTCTCCCATCTTTGAAGAATCTTTTCCTGATTACATTACTAACACTATTTCTAAATTCCAAAGTCACGCAAATTGTTTACTCGAAATCAGTCCTCATTATGCTCTTATAATTCTAAAGTTTTGCCTTTTTGTCCCTAAATTTACTTATGTGCTTCGCTGTAGCCCTTTTTGGAAACATCCAAATTTGCTTTCACCAATAGACTATTTAGTCAAAACTAGTTTAGAAACGATTTTAAATATTCAGCTCAATGAACCATCTTGGTTACAAGCATCCCTCCCTATTCGGTTTGGCGGTTTAGGAATCCGCAAAATTTCGAGTGTTGCTTCCCCAGCCTTTTTGTCGTCCACCCATAGCACGTCACGTCTCATAGGTAATGTCCTAAGGGCTTTGCCCACAAACTATGAGACTGCGGGCTTGGAGGATGCCAAGAATGCTTTTCAAATTGCTTGCCCGGGTAAAGAATTTCCAGACAACCTAAAATCTCAGAGGAGCTGGGACGATATTTATTGCGATTTAACATACAAATCGATTCTGAGCCGCAGTTCAGGTCCGGATCGCGCAAGACTTTTGGCGGTCGGAACCAGAGAGGCCGGTCATTGGCTACATGCCCATCCTTCTCCATATACCGGTACCTTCCTGGATCCGACCTCGCTTCGTCTGGCGACTGGTCTGCGGCTTGGGGTCACGGTATGCACTCCACACACATGCCCTTGTGGCACGGACGTGGACCGACTGGGTCACCACGGACTTTGTTGTCAAAAAAGTGCAGGCCGCTTTTCAAGACATGCAACACTTAATGACATAATCCGCCGGTCTCTTGCCAGCATCAATGTGCCTGCTCTTCTTGAGCCGACTGGCATTGTCAGAGATGATGGCAAAAGACCTGATGGTGTGTCTTTGGTCCCGTGGAGTTTGGGACGGATGCTTGTGTGGGACGCTACCTGTGTAGACACACTGGCACCGTCCCACCTCCAACGGACTACTTCTAAAGCGGGTGCAGCGGCAGAAAATGCCGAAAATCTGAAAGTTATTAAATATGGAGGCCTTGGCAGAGAGTACAACTTTGTGCCCTTTGGCGTCGAGACCCTCGGTCCGTGGGGTCCCAGTGCGCATAAGTTATTTGCGGAAATCGCGAAACGTCTAGTTGATGTAACTGGTGACCGAAAAGCTGGCGGCTTTCTCGCGCAACGCATCAGCATTGCAATTCAGCGAGGAAATGCCGCCAGCATCCTCGGTACAATGCCCCGAGGGCCTTTTTTAAGCTTAACTTAGTTTTAATTTAATTTAGTTAATGTTAATAATCATCTTGTAATTTGGTTATGTAAATAAATGATATTTTAACAAGCAATAGTCAAATTACAAATATAACAAATATGGAACTTGAAACACATGAAGAACAACTAAAGAGTCTTAAGAGAAAAATTGAGCTGGTTAAAGAACAACAGGACATACAAATGGTTAATTCCGTGGAGGCGGAGCAACATCACTACGTCCTGTACGGCTGTATGATAACCTGTGCAACAATATTCAGCATATGGGTATGCGTCCAAATTAAAGCACGCTGTCTCCGTACACCTCAAGGAAACAGAACAGGAACGCAGGCGCACAAGGAAGAGATTGAGATGGCCCCAAGTCCTACTGAACGGCATCTCCCTACGGAAGGACAAGCAAAGGCAGACACCCCGGATCTAGAAGAGGTCACCAGACATCTTCCTAACAGCAGCAAGGTGGATCGCGAAACGTCGCCAATGACAGTTAGCGACGGACATAGAACCTTCCAATAACTTTCTTTACATATTTTACTTACCCTTGGATAATGCATTTTACTGGACATTTGTACTTTTATAGTCGGCAGGATGTACGAGCATCGCCACATGATATTTATTGTTTTAGTTTTTACCTGATCAAGCAGTTGCTAATTCACCGATTTATGTACATTCGCTGACTAAGCTATTACGCCCGCCACAAGCCACCTACTTTTGGCATTATATAATTTGTTGTTTTATTAAATAAATGGTCAATCATTATCGGACACAAAACAGTGATTTTATTTCCTGTACACATCCCGAGTGATTCATCCACCTACATCCTACATCTCAGTGTGCGGAGCTGCTGCCCGTACAAGGCCTATATCCAGCAATGGACTTTTATAGGCTGAATTGATTGAAAAGTGCCCAACGTGCCTAAAAAAGTTCTCACTTCAAAAATATGAAAAAACTTGTGCCTTTTTCGTTAACGGTGTAACACACAGTCCAAAGAAGCTGCTTTAAAGAAGGTTAGTACACTAAAGAAGCCTGTAAAACTATTTTATTTGAATTCCAAAACTGTTTATATTCAAAGTAGTTCCTGAACGAAACTTTTGACTTTCCTTTATGATATATTACGGTAATTACTCAGTTGTTCGTAAAGAATGGTAATGTTGTTCAGTTTTAGTTCAGTGAAACTTTCGCAAAGAATTTCAGTTCATGCACTTTGAAGCCGCGAGTTGACTATGGCGAGATATTTTGTTTAGATCGCTGGTAATAAATTGTACCGTACTAACAATGGGTAAACAAATAAAAACAATTGAATGTCAAATGAAGACTAGAATATTTTAAGATACTTAGGCGCTGACACGAGAGTCTAAGGAGAGGAGGAGGGGAGGAGAGGGGAGGATTAAAGGAGGCATGTTTTAAAAAAAAATACCAAATCTATAAATTTGTGGTAACGTAAAAAAACATATGTTAATCTTAAACATAATTTCTCAGAACTTGGTTGTTACCAAAACACGTTTTGAAAAAAAATATAAATATCTTGACTTGTGATTGTGATTGTGGTTGTGATTTGTTACGTCTGTTTTGTTTTGTTATTTGTAGATCTTTACAGTCATTACGGGTCGTCAGCAGCCCGAAAGTCTGACAACCAGTCATACCAAGGGGTATCGTGTTACCCAGTAACTGGGTTGTGGAGGTCAGATAGGCAGTCGCTCCATGTAAAATACTGGTATTCAGCTGCATCCGGTGAGACTGGAAGCCGACCCCAACCTAGTTTGGAAAAGGTTAGGCAGATGATGATTATGATGATGTTTGGTTGTTACGCTTTCACGCTGAAACGGCCGAACAGATTTGGATGAAGTTTAGCACATGGGTAGCCATAACCTGGGTAAGGCACAGAATACTTTTATCCCGATATTTTCATGGGATAAAGACTTATCGTGGGTGATATTCTGAAACCGCGGAACTAACAGTGTTTAAAACCGCGTATTTACAAAAGTAGCAAAATCGAGATTTCAGATTTTCTAATTGATTAATACATATTTTACATAACTAATGCCTGCAATATTAAGAGGAATTTGACCATTTAAAAGTTTAAACAATAGAAAGTCAAGTGGTTTAGTAAATATTACGTTTTTCCTCGTTCCTGTAAAATTCGCTGCACCGTGTTTAAAATCGCGTAAGGTATACGCGATTTTAAACACTGTTAGTTCCGCGGTTTCAGAATATCACCGACGTTATGCGTATTAAACCGCGGGTCGCAGCTAGTTACGAATAAAGTCTTAAAACTTAGTGAGTGTTTCTTGCGAATCGAGTAAATATTTTCAATTTAAAGATCATTTGAATTTACGTAACGTTTGGTTCGCGAGTCTGTGGTTGACCATCTCATGAATTCAAAACATCCGACAGGAAATATCGTCAATACACTTAGCTGACGTGCAAGCCAAAGTGACATTGCTAGAACAACCATACTTTTTTATTTTTTTGGGTGGGAAATTATCAAATAACTTCTCCCGCTCTGTGTGTCAGACTCTTACTGACTAAAACCCACCTGTGTCGCTTCCGTTGCCTGTGTTGCCAGGGGCTTCGGTAACCCTTTTGTACCCTCCCGCGACCCCGGGAGAAGAACAACCATACTTGTTGTATGAATTATAGTTATGACGTGGTAATTTCTTAGCATTCATATTGGGGATTTTGAAGGGTTTAAGCCCTTGAAATTCTTAAAGCAATCTTATTCTATTTAAACCAACTTAAGCATAAATCACAACGAACAGCTGATATTCCCGAACAACTAAACTTGTTTCGATAAAGTAGGTAGGTTCGATGAATTATGCAAAAACAGATAAGCGCTCACAGCTCAAAATGTTCACGCATCTAATTAACTTGCAAATATTGTAATCTAAACTAACACAATACGGATAAAGTCACAGTGTAACTAATCTGTGCTCCATCGGCAGTATAACCATTAGCTTTATCGTTATTATGGGGTTAGGCTGGGGAACTATACCTCTGTTGTATAGCTCTCGAACAATTTCGTCTCTGATAAAACAATATTTTCATCAATACAGGTCTTTATAAAAGTCAGACTACCAGTCTTAACTAAGAGGTATCGTGCTCACCCATTAACTGGGTTGTGTAGGTCAGATAGGCCGACCCCAATATAGTTGAGGAAAGGCTAGACAGATGATTATGAATGATCGTCTTGCTGATCATGGTTTTAATTGCTATTAGTAATTGTTTACTTATTTTACGTCGATGGGGCTAGTTTATCATTTCTCACTTCGAGCTACAGCAATTGCCTTATGTAAGCGGGCACGCCCTTTATGCCTGGAGGCTTTTATTTAGGTATTAAGTTCTATTTACGTTTTTTTATGTTGTATATTTTATCTGCTTGAGTACAGTTTGTTCATTGTTTTGTTGGTATACTGGCGCGTGCTAGCTAATGTATGGCAAGTGTGTAATTTAATCCAATGTTTTGTGTTTCGTAATGTTAATTACTTTGCATACGATTTGTATAGAATCAAGTTTATATAACTAAACAGACAGACGTGCTGCTGGGGAGTTTGTTCCACCACTTCTCCTTCCCAGCTAAAGCGCTAGGAAGTGGTGACGGGCGGGCATTTTTGGGGGACTGTCTTATGTAACTTTGACGTTCGAAAAGTGCTGATTTTCAGCCTAGTTTGAATAAATGACTTTTGATTTTGATTTTGAATGGTTTTGATCCCAATGTTTTAAATTAAATACTCAAATAGTCCAAATACTCCAAAAGATCAAAAATAATATTAACACTTTTATAAAATAAGTTACTGTTAAGCTTATAAACGTAAACAATGGTTAGATTATGCAGAAACATTGTAGCGCCCGCAGTCTCAACTGGCGGCCATATAATGAACTTCGAAATTATCAAAACAAAGTTAACTCTAACTAAAACATTAACTATGTTTCACGTTCATATATTCACTTCGATATACTATACATATATACGACGGTAACTGCTATATTAGTTGGCCACGCTATATTAACTGGCCACTAATAATAAAAGAGGTAGAAAAAAGGTAATGCAAGCAAGCCCATGAATGAAAAGGACAAAAAATATTCCTGTATCTATTGTATTTTCGTTTTAATTCACATTACCTTGTTTCTACCTCTTTTGTTATCAGTGGCCAGTTACTATAGAGTGGCCAATTACTATAGCAGTTACCATATATTATCTTCGATGTGATATAGCGTAGGTCTCGTGGTCGCAAGCGCGACTGCTGAGCGTGGAGTCCGGTTCGATTTCCAGGTCTGGCAGTGTTGTTGGGTCTTTCCATTATGAATTTCTTAGGAACAGCCCGAGTTTGGAAATTGGCAGTGTGATACCCCCGTGCTTGCGCTGCGCCTGATCTCTCTCCGCTCATGTCAGATTGCCGTCCCATCGGACGATGAGAATTCCCTCACTGGAAGAGAGAGTGCACTTGTGATAACATCTCCCGCGCCGAAGGCTGTTGTCCGCCGAAATTGGTCGCTATGGCTGAAATTCGGTTTGTAGGACTATTATTTTGTATATTTCCTTCGATATGATATACGGTACAGGGTCATTTCGTGTATTAACGATGTTATAGAACTGGCTGGTACCGTAGTTTGTGTAATCAAGCAGACAGCACCTACCTGTCTGTCGACTGACCTGTTGGTAAATGGTTATGAATGCCAATAGAAATTCGGCAATAGGCTACCAGAAGGGCATCTCAGGTGGCGTTGTCGTCCCAGAGGCAAAGCTAAAATGCCTGATGTGCCTATAATTGGCACTGAAATCATTGCTTGGTTGTAGAAATTCATATGACTATGACCTCATCCATTATCATAGGGAATTTCTCAGTAGCTGCCTGGATTGGTGCCCGTTTGTTTGCAATAGTAGGTTATTAGGTGGCAAAGCTGGCAGCCCATAGCAGCGCTGCTTAGCTACAGAAATTGATGTGGTGGTAGTAGTTTCCCGGACGAGCTCATTCACATAAAGCTAATACATTCATATAATATAAAGTCAAGCCTTTGTCCCATGGGGGTAGGCAAAAACTCCAGAACACCGCATGCTACGATCCTTATATTCTCCTTTCGCTTCGTTTACGTTCATACATCAGGGGGCCTACTCCCTAAGCACTAAATCCGTAGTTTCGGCCGAAGTTACCGGCGTTTCCTACTCCGTATCCCCTACGGACATAAGATTACGTCGAAGCTCGAACTGAGAATGAACGACAGCACGATTTGACAGTCGTCTCTACTCGCAATGTGTTTGTGCCCATTCGAAAAATTTAATTTGCCACTTGTTTTGACGGATCAACTACTTTTGGATAGGCCCTTACCTTCGTTAACGGGCTTAGAGTAGTCCCCCTAGTCATACACGCATGCTGGTAGCGAGTACTACGCACCTGAACTTTCTAAAAAATATCACTAATAAGGTCACTAAATACGTCCTTCCAGTTCGTCCCTCTCGGCGTTTCCACTCACCTGCCTTGTAAATATCTACTAAAGAGTGTCTACTAAATATGTAATGAATTCCCTCGTTCATATCAATATAACCCTCGTTGAACTAAGTAGTCATCCTGTGTTGAAAACAAAGTTTAACGTAATATTAATTCGCACAACTTCACGTGCGGCACAAATGCTGCGTCAGGCGTTTTATCTCAACTTTAGAGTGTTGCATCGGTTACGAACGTGTGTTGTTATTTACATTAATATTTATATCGTTTTCACTCCATTTTTTTTTTGTTTGTGAAATTATCATATAACTTCTCCCGCTCTGGGCGGAGCGGGAGGGCGTGTCAGACTCTTACTGATTAAAATCCACCCATGTTCCTTCCGTTGCCTGTGTTGCCAGGGGCCTCGGTAACCCTTTCGAACTTCCCGGCGACCCCGGCAGGCATCGGCCCTAGTGGACCCCTAACACTTGTGCTGACGACATCTCTTAGGCGCGCGTGGAACACGACAGGTGTAGTAATTAAATTATCATGAAGCCTTTTCTGATGGTTTAAAACATGATTTGATTAAAATATGTGTTAAGTCAATAGTTTTTGTCTTTTTACCTACTTACTCAAATTTGCAAGTCTCCTGACGAAAAATTGTACGAATTAATTGATAAATTGTTCAAAATCAAAAATCAAAATCACTTATTCAAACTAGGTTGAGTATTAGCAGTTTTTGAAAGTCAAAATTAGATAAGACAGTCCCCCAAACGCCCGCCCTTCGTCAATTCCTAGTGCTTTAGCTGGGAAGAAGAAGTGGCGCAACAAACTCCCCAGCAGCACATCTGTATGTTTAGTTATATAAACTTGATTCTATATAAATTGTATGCAAAGTAATTAACACTACGCAACACAAAACATTAAATTAAATTATTACACACGCATTATTAGCACACGCCAATATACCAATGAAACAATGAAAACTGTCATCATCATCATCATCATTTCAGCCGAAAGACGTCCACTGCTGGACATAGGCCTCCCCCAAGCACCGCCACTTCGACCGGCTTTGTGCTTCCCGCATCCAGCGTATGCCTGCGGCCTTCATAAGGTCATCGGTCCACCTTGTAGGAGGCCTTCCAACGCTACGTCTTCCGGTACGCGGTCGCCATTCCAGAACCTTTCGGCCCCATCGGCCATCTGTTCTGCGAGCAATGTGCCCTGCCCACTGCCACTTAAGTTTGGCAATTCTTCGGGCTATGTCGGTGACCTTGGTTCGCCTACGGATCTCTTCATTTCTGATTCGATCACGTAGGGAAACCCCAAGCATAGCCCTCTCCATTGCCCTTTGAGTGACTATTAGCTTTTTGATAAGGCCCATTGTAAGCGACCACGTTGAAAACCACGATGAAAACTGTACTCAAGCAGAAATAAAAAAAACAACATAAAAACGTAAACAGAACTTTATCCCAAAATAAAAGCCTCCAGGCATAAAGGGCATGCCCGCTTACATAAATAGCTATAACTGCTACTTAAAGTGAGAAATTATAAATTAGCACCATCATCATCATCATCTGCCTAGCCTTTTCCCACCTACGCTGGGGTCGGCTTCTAGTCCAACCGGATCCAGCTGAATACCATTACCCATTCCATCACCCAGTAAATGGATTGTGGAGGTCAGATGCCTATGCCTATCTGACCTACACAATCCATTTACTGGGTAATACGATACCCCTTGGTAAGACTGGTTGTCAGACTTTCGGGCTTGTGACGACCCGTAACGACTGTCAAAGATCCACGAATGAGAGCAGGGACGTTGGTCCCGCTCTCATTCGTGCCTAACGCGCTTAACGTGCTTTCTGAGGCACGGAGGGGTCTTGGTTTGTAAAGATGGTCACCTATCTACGGACTAACCGCTATAAGCGTAGCTTAACCTGTTCGATTGACCCGTGCGGCTGTTATTACTTAGCCACAAGCCCCTCTGTCTATCTCAAATGATAAACTAGCACCGTCGAAGTAAAATAAATAAACAGTTAATTACCAATAACAATAATAAAACAATGGTCAGCAAGACGACCAGTCACCACAAGCAGCACTCGTTCACGAGCATAAAGGCTCCTACATACTGGCGCGACTTGTCGCGCGACGCGACGCGACACAAAGACACCGCGTGTAGAGCTACAAGCGGTGCCTTTGTGTCGCGACGCGTCGCGCGACAAGTCGCGCCAGTATGTAGGAGCCTTAACGCAAAGATCAGCCATCTCCAATTGTTCAACAATTCATCAATCAATTCATACAATTTTTCTTTCTTTTTCATTTTCGTTGTTTGCTGGCTTTCCTGACTAAACAGAAAAGGCACATCAGCAAATTCTTGCTGAACGAAGTAAAAACTGTCGGTTAAAGAAATAAAAAATACACTGTATAAATAAGTTCTCAGTATTGACAATTATGATGAAAAAATACATGTGAAAAAATAACTTGTGTCTCACGAAATAAAACATAGGTTCAATATTTTCTTTCATCTTTGAACTTCCTCTTTTCATAAGAGTACACATATATTTATATACATAAAGGAAGGTACGTTCTGACATTAAAGGATGAGCGAGCGCAGGAAATAAAGTGCATCTCAGAGGTCAAGCTATGTAGCTTAGTCAACGCCAGACGTTTGTACTAGGATATGCTTTATGCATACATGACGAGGCTTCATATATTATGTATAGGATGAGAGCAGTGGTGGCCCAGTGCAACGGCCGCGAGTTTCGAGTTGTAGGTCGTAGTTTCGAACCCGGACAGGCGCTTTACTTCTGTGTAAATTATTTCATCACCACTGCTCTCAAAACGGTGAAGGAAAACGTCGTGAGGAAACCGGCATGTCCTAGAACTACAAATTCGAAGACATGTGATATCTACCAACCCGCACTGGGCCCGTGAGGTAGATTACGGCCCATTTATCTGACCAAGATTATGTCGTGACTTTAAAGGAGACTGTGACCTCTGAGTTTGTTTCGGCCTTTCCTCTCAGAGTATTCAGATAGGAAACGCCGACCTCATTTAGCTTTATTTTAAAAATATGATTGACGTGTAAAAGTGTTTGTACAAACCTACTTACAGAAAATAAATCATTTATTATTTATCACTCCCTCTCGGAGAACATTATAGGCTGATTATGTATGTGTGTATAGGTTTACTTGTAACGTAAGTAGTGTTGGGATTTTATCCGGACAAATACTCAAAATGGATAAATACTCAATAAATGTCCGTTTTTACTCGAGTATTTATCCAAAAAGCGGATAAATACTACCTTCAGTTTTAGTTACGTTATTTAACGTAAATTTTGTTATTTTACAAGCAAAAGGATTGAAATAAATGAAAATCTGAAAATATAGATTTGTACCATGCTTTATTAATCACTTTAATAATAACAAAGAGCCTGTAATACTCAATCATGAATATTTTCGTCAAGCACTGTTAGATAAAGTTATTAATCACAAAATTAGTTATATAAATCATTATTATTAAAATAAGAAAATTACATAATAAGTAGAAAATAATACTAAAATAACAATATACCCATACAATCATAATCTTTTTCGTCAAACGATGTCAATATAATATGAAAATATAGATTAGTGCGTTACTTTAATCACTTTAACAATAACACAATATTATAATAACAATGGCTTCACTACACTTATGAATATTTTGCCAATTACTGATATTTTCTTAAATTAACTACTATCACTATTAGACGCTTGTTCATCATTCTCAGAAAAGCAATTTACAAACTGGAACTCACTTCTCGATTCTCTCAAATCCACTGATTCTTCATCAGTATCTGTCTGTACTGGACATGGTGATGGAAAGTCTTCGTCGTCACCGTCGCTGTCTGCACTCTCTTGGATTTTGTTAAAAATATTCCAATTATATTTGATGAATGTAATTTTTGCCGCGTTTTCTGTGGTCAGACGATTTCTTTTTTTATTGTGAATGTTTGCGTGTGTACTAAAATACCGTTCTGTTGCCGCAGAAGTACACGGTGCTGAAAGAATACGCACTGCAATTTTATTTAACTTTGTCGAAGAACATATTCCTTTCCACCAGGTTAAGGGGCTTATTTCGTTAATGTTCTGCCAAATAAAAGGTTTTCGCCAAAAACCTTCCTTGGCCTTATATGCTGCTAATTCTGGCATTATTTCCACATTCAACAAACCTGCCATTTCGTAAACAAAATCCATTGCTTCCAGTTCTTCGTCTTGATTTAACTCCATACCTTGAGTATTTGGATCAAGTAGATAAGCGGATAAATGTAAAGGCTTTACGCAGTCTTTCATCCTTTTGGCCACTGCTGAGAGAATTTGATTCTTGGCTTCATTTTCAAGAATCGTAATACTAGGTAAAATGAAGCTCATTTTAGATTTCATATCCTTGAAGATCATAAACACTGCATGGACATTGCATTTGTTAGACTCTAGTTGAAAGATAGGTTCTGTTATTGGTTCAAGTACAGATATACATTGATCTACGTAATTCCAAAAATTATCATCAAGCAAAGCTGCTTTTGTGTCATTTGACATGACGGTATTTTCTTCTATAGCTAAAGCTAGGAGAGCGGCTTTTGTATTTTTCAAACTCCTTAGTGATGTAAGGTAACTGCCCCATCTTGTGCAGTACGGCAGCTTTAATTTTTCTCCTGATTTCTTTAGTTTCACGATTTGCTGTAGCTTTGATCCCAGTACTTGCGATTTTTTTATAGATTTTATTATATCTATGCAGAGTTTAATTAAATTGTTGAAACCTTCACATTTCAGTACATCATGAACTAGCAAATTAATAGTGTGTGCTGCGCAGTTTAGAGGCACAACATGTGGTTGTACTTCTTTTACTAATTGAAAAGCCTTTTGTATGTTTCTAGCGTTGTCACCAATAACAACAACAAACTTTTCTTCGCCGTATGTTCTCATGACTTTTAAAATTTCTTCCCGGAGATATTCACTTGTGTGGCGATTCTGTTCAGTGTTTAAGCTCTCAACAAAGAATGGTTCTGGTTTTGAAATAATAAAATTAATAACACCTTCGTTGTTTATATTACTCCATCCGTCCAACTGAAGGTGCATATAGTTAACGGTAGCAAGTTCTTCCCTCACTTCTTTCTTTATTTCTTTGTATATTTTATTCAAATATTTGGTCGATAGGGCTTTTCTGGAAGGCAACTTAAACGATGGCTGAAGATAACCAAAAAATTCTATCCAAAGAGGATGTTCCATCAGTGACAGCGGAGCTCCTGATACAATTATAGCTCTGGCAAACTTTTCAGCGAGGGTAGATTGATCAACACCTGAAGAAAAACTTGTGGAAGGCATATTCTGGCTCTCGATGCTCATATTTGACTTATAACTATGTTTACTTGGTGCTTCGCTATTAAGATCACAAGACGGATTGTCCACTGGTGGCACATTTATTGATCTTGTTTGCAACGGCATTTGTTTTGCACTCAAGTTATTTTTCTTCATTTCTGCTCGAATAGTTTCTGGGCACTTAAAGCATTTTATTAAATGTGTACACATCCTGTTTACGTTTCCGATTTTATATTTTTTGTCGCAATAATTGCATTGAACAGATTTGGAATCAAAAATGCGAAAATGTTTCCAAACACGTTCATTTTTTGGTCTTCCCATGATACCTAAAACAACGAAACATTAAGTTAAAAAGCTGAAAAATAAACATGCAACAGTCTACACTGATTGACACAACTGTAAATTGTATTGGCATCTAGTTCTAAGCTATGTTCGAAGTTACAAGTTTCTAGCTCATCGGGAATAAGGCAAGTTACATATTGGTAAGAGTTTGTAAAAGCATTTTTATAAAGGTGATTAACAATAAAAATAGGTTATTAATCACTATAACACTACCCAAGTAACCATTTGGATTAGCACAATTAAAATTAGTAAACTTACCTTAAAATGTTTTAACGCAACTTCAAAAATAATAAACAAGCTCGTAGATATTATGGTGTTGTAAAACTTACACGCGCGTGCGTTCTTTATGACGCAAACCTGGGCACTGCACAGACTATGCGGCTCGGGGGTGGAGGGTAAGATAAGCAAAACAAAAGAAACGGGACAAAAGGTGGCCGGGATAGGGTGAAGTGAGAACCACGTTGCTTTATTTTGACATCAAAAGTAATAATGTAGAAGTGTAGTATTTTGGAAAGCCCAAATAACAATACTAGTCATTAAATTAAAAAAAATAACCATCCGATTCGCAAGAAATATAAATATCAATCATTTTGAGTAAATATCCGATAAAAATGGTTGAAAACGAGTATTTATCCATTTCTGATAAATACTCGAGTAATTATCTTCCGAGAATTTATCCTCCGCCCATCACTAAACGTAAGCGATTTTGATACTTGAAGGAATGTTGTATTGGCATTGTTCTCTGTGAATCAACATTAGTAAGGTTTTTTGGTAATATAAAATCATAATAATTTATAGGTAAATTATTTTTGTTGTGTAATATCATCTTTCTGTGGAAGTGATTTTGTGAAAAGGGACGGAAGTGTGTAACAGAAAGTGACAGCTTGAGCATGGAATAAGTAAGTACTTTATAATAACATGGAATTAGTGTATTTGTATTTATGGAATTAGTAAATACTATATAGATTGTAAGTAGAGGGGGTCAGCAATTGTGACTAATGGGCGGCCATATTTATACAATACATACACACATATACTCACGCCTTCTTCCCATGCTACCCCATGGGAAGAAGGCGTGAGTTTATGCGTGTATGTATTGTATATTGTATGCAGAAACTATAGAACGCCACCTGCTAGGTTCCTTACATATCTCATCCTCATCCTCATCCTTTTACTATTATTCGAATAAATATTTCCATATTTAGTTTTTTTTTAATTTTGAGGGTAATTTCTGTCGCTGCTCAGTTGCTAATAACAAAGGTGAGATGTCAGATGTCATTTGCGAGTACTGTAAGACTCACTCGTTTTGTTTTTTGATTTAGCTTGTTTTTTTACAAGTGAATAAAGATCTAATCCAGACATTGCCTTAAATTGTTCAAATCACTTTTGCTTTTTGCTCGTACTGTAAAAAGGACGTTGACCCTTGAGTTTATTGTTGGATCCCTTTTAAGAAGAACTGTTTCATAAAATAATACGAGTATGTGAAAGAGTAAAAAGTCCTTTTACAAACTAAAACGTTGCATTTCATTTGGAAGCAAGACATGATAAAAAGCACGAAAGCAAAATAAATGCAGTAGAAATGCTGGCGTTCAGTGAAATGTACAGAATCTCCGACTCCCAGATCGTACGCGGAATGAAAAGATGGCTCCGATAAGTTTGAAAGGGAAAGTCCATGTAGAAATGAGAAAAGACATGCTTCGATGCTTTGAACATGAGGAATTATGCCGGATTGATTAATATACGGTCAGGAATATAAGTGATTTTTGTGTAGACTGTTTTATAATCTGCATTTTTATCGATATCTCTTACCACTCAAATAGCTATTACAGTGGCAGACATGCTTATAATTAGGAATACATAATAGGAAATGAATTTATTACCATAACTTCGAAACTTACAATAGAGTCTGTTATGACAAAGGTAATTATGAACTTAAAAGACATATCTAAAGAAGTATGTTTCTCGTCAATAAACCCAGAAGGAATTAGCGAATACTGGCTAGGCAGAATAACTAAAGCGTCGTGCATTTTTTTATTCCCGGAAATACTGGCGAACATTCTACCTCATTCTAACAGACGTTAAAATTTTTTGTCGATCGTCTCTTTTATGAACACGATAGACAGTCTCAATTGTCTTTTTTGTACAGGTTGCAATATTTAAAAAACATGTAAAAAGATTATTCAATAGTAGACTGTAATTCCATGTTTGAACTTATTAGACAAATTCCGATTGATTGCATCGAACAACTATATTCTCTATTTAATTACAGCAATTATTTCATCGTTTCCCGTATGCTCAGTCAATGGAACGCACACGCTCACTTTCAACAGCCAATCAGAAGCCGAGGCCTGAATCGCGATATTAAAGTTTTCACAGCAGTTTGTATATAAGAACTGACTTGGTTGATACACTCGGGGAGTCCGTTGTTACTGAGAAGACCGGCAGTGGCGAGGGCCGGACTCAATTCTCGCTAGTCCACGCAAATTGATTTATTCATGTTTGGTAGAGCGGCCCTGTTTCTAGAGTTGTAAGATTTGAAAAAATGCGAATGACTGAACGCTAACAGAAACCTCTCTTCTTCATCAAGTAGCAAGTTTGACTTCCTTTTACATTTTTTAAAACGCAGGTAGGTAGGTGTTGACCAATTTTGTAAGCAGCAGCTTAAACTAAGTGACCAACTGAAAATAGAAGTAATCTATTGTTGTACCGACATATATAAGAGTTGGACCTAACCAGAGTTAATGACATAATCCGCCGGTCTCTTGCCAGCATCAATGTGCCTGCTCTTCTTGAGCCGACTGGCATTGTCAGAGATGATGGCAAAAGACCTGATGGTGTGTCTTTGGTCCCGTGGAGTTTGGGACGGATGCTTGTGTGGGACGCTACCTGTGTAGACACACTGGCACCGTCCCACCTCCAACGGACTACTTCTAAAGCGGGTGCAGCGGCAGAAAATGCCGAAAATCTGAAAGTTATTAAATATGGAGGCCTTGGCAGAGAGTACAACTTTGTGCCCTTTGGCGTCGAGACCCTCGGTCCGTGGGGTCCCAGTGCGCATAAGTTATTTGCGGAAATCGCGAAACGTCTAGTTGATGTAACTGGTGACCGAAAAGCTGGCGGCTTTCTCGCGCAACGCATCAGCATTGCAATTCAGCGAGGAAATGCCGCCAGCATCCTCGGTACAATGCCCCGAGGGCCTTTTTTAAGCTTAACTTAGTTTTAATTTAATTTAGTTAATGTTAATAATCATCTTGTAATTTGGTTATGTAAATAAATGATAATAACCAGAGTTTATTTTTTCAGTGATCACTTTATTTATTTCGTTATTTTTACACAAGCCTCGCAGGCCCACTGCAGGTCAAAGGTCTCCTTACCAAGTCTTTAGACTAAATTTTTTGTAAATTATTTCTTATTATTAAGAAAACCAGACGATGCAAAAGATACACATACATACAGAAACAACAGAACGCGCCTCCTGCTACGATAATTACGTACTACTTTTGCTTTGTTTACGTTCATACATCTGGTCATACACGTACGCCGCGCCAGTGTGAGATAGATTTAGGCAATCGATAAAGCCTTAAAATTATATCGTCCATACCTTGATATTAACAGTGACTTCTAAAGAAAAACGCTCCCTTCATTATGATGGACGAAAGGACTTGTGACTTGCTCATTAGAAATCGACCGTTCAGAAAACTGAAGAAGAATATTTTCAATAAAATTTCTAAGTGTTTTCCTAACGCTTCGCAATAAAAAAGTTAATTGGGCTAACAGGGCCGTTTGTTTTATGCCCGATTTGTCTTTTAAATCATCTTCATTTTGTTAGACTAAGGAATCGAGGTCATAGGAATTTTGTTTCGATTCATTTCATCTGTTTAAACGATGAATGGAGCGTTAAAATGGTCAAAAACTGTTTGATTTTTTACATACATACATAATATCACACCTTGTTTCCCCGAAGGGTTGGGCAGAGGTGTACCTGTAGTACACCCACATTTCGCCAGTTATGTTTAAGTCCCATGTAATATTGCCATCAACTGGGCGCAAATACAGACTCCGGGCTGCTACTGAGAAATCCTAGAAAGAAAAACCCAATAACACTTTGCCCGACCCGGGAATCGAACCCAGGACCTCATGATCAGTAGTAGCGCTTGCGACCACTAGACCAACGAGGCAGTCGAGGCAACTAGATATCTCCAAGCTATTTGAGACACACGCTTTAGCAAATACCAATTAATTATAATATTATATGAAAGAAAATTGTCATCCAATTTTTTCAGACTCGAACTGATAAACCTGTAGTTTATGACAAGGTATGACAGTTTGTTTTCAATAGATCGTTGAAACTTTATTTCAGTTTGTTTTTGGTAATGTTAGGTTTTTACACTAAACCAACGAGGCAGTCAAAGTCAAAAGTTGATTTTTTTAGGTTCGTTATATTAAAAAAGCTGGCTGTGGTTCAAAATATACATACCGTACCCATATACATACTCATACATAAGTCATTTAGTATCGAAGCCAGCAATCTCCTCTTCTCACAAATTTGAGTTATCAACGAAAAACCTTTTTGATACATTTAAAAACAAAATGATAAGTTCTAGTTTAGTAACAGTTCATAATAACAATTAAATGTAGCAGTTCTTGAACATTTTACTAAAAAAAAAATATTTAAAACTGAAATGGAGATTGCCGGTCTTAGTGTATTTGTGGAAACTGCCCATTGGATACTCTCGCGTAATTAAATATTTTTAAGTGGGTACATTATATAGGTATGCACTCACGGTGATGCCTGCGGATTTTTTTTTTTTTGTTATTTAATAATATTTATTCTTATAATTGGTTGTATAGTTGCATTATATTCTAAGTACTATTTGTTTTATTTTATTTTGTTTCCTACATATGTACAACTCATTAAACCTGACTTGAATTCCGTACGCCTGTTTCGGGTGGTCACTGAAATTCAGCGCTATGCTGTGGGTCCCTCATAGCACAGCATCATGCTGAGTCACAGTCATGACGTGCAGCTGCCGACTATTTGTGTTTTGTGAGTATATGTTGACCTATTTTGTTTTATTTTTCAGTTTACCTATTCTAGACTTGTTGTATGCACGTGTTTCTGTGAAAGTTAAACTTATTTTTCTTTCTTTTCCCACTTTGATACGGTCAGTGATATTGCCGTATTTCATGTGAACGTTTCGGCAAACGCCGTACTAAATGCTGGGCTCTGATTGGTCGTGGAGTGGTGACGGCCATATTTGAAAGAAACATTAATGGAGATTGCCGATTTTGTTATCAACGCTTTGATTCCGATCGCGTTTTATATGAGAAAATGCCGCTTTTGATGTGAATTTTGTTTTACCAATACCGGAGATTGCCGGCTTTGATACTATATGACTCACATGAACTCACGCCTTCTTACCATAGGTACCCCCATGGTAGAAACCGCAGAAAACCACCTGCTAATATCGCTGCAAATTTCTTTGCTTCGTTTACGTTCATACATCTGCTCATACACGCACGCCGATTGCGAGTACTACGCACCTGACCTTTTGAAGAACATCATTAATGAAGTCACTATGTCTTTCTTAGCCCCTCCCAGCCCCTCGCGCACGTATGGGAGTGGCGCGAGGAGGCGAAACGCCGGGGCATAAGTCCGCTGCCGCGAGAAATCGCGGCACAGCGGACGGAGCTCCGGCGGGATCTCATGGCGTCATGGAAAGTACGGTTGTCGCAACCCAGTGCTGGGCACGCCACGATTGCGGCGATAAGTCCCCTCTTTGAGGAGTGGCTGGAGAGGCGCCACGGCGTCCTCACCTTCCGCGTGACGCAGGTCCTCACCGGACACGGCAGCTTCGGGAGGTTCCTGTGTCGGATAAGGCGGGAGGAAACGTCCGGGTGTCACCACTGTGTGGATCGCCTGGAGGACACGGTGGAGCATACGGTGGAGGTCTGCCCGGCTTGGGCAGAGCACCGCCGTGTCCTCGTGGAGGCGATTGGCGGCAGAGACCTCTCGCGTCCGGCCCTGGTTCAGGCCATGGTACGGAGCGAGAGGGCATGGGCAGCCGTCACCTCCTTCTGCGAAGCAGTAATGCTCGCAAAGGAGGAGGCGGGACGGTTGAGGGAAAGGCAAGTTTCGCGCCCTCTCGCCCCTAGCCGCCGCAGGAGACGCCCAGGGCGTCGGGAATCCCGGGCGGATTTCCGGCCACCGTAGGCGCGGGCTTGCGGACGGTGAGCAATGGGTAGCTCACCGTCCGGTAAGGACCAGGCCCGGGTCGACGGCGCGTCGTATTCCACGCGCGCCTCAAAGAGATGTCGTCAGCACAAAAGTAGGGGTCCACTAGGGCCGATGCCTGCCGGGGTCGCGGGAAGGTACTTATGGGTCACCGAGGCCCCCGCAACACAGGCAACAGGAAGGAATACGGGTGGGTTTTAGTCAGTAAGAGTCTGACACACCCTCCCGCTCCGCCCAGAGCGGGAGAAGTTATTTGATGATTTCCCACCCTAAAAAAAAAAAAAAAAAATAAAAAAAAAAAAATAAAAAAAAAAAAAAAAAAAAAAGCCCCTCCCAGCATCTTCACTCACATCTGCCTTGTAAGTACTTTTTGTTAGTCAATTTTCACTCATCCTGTCCACATGACCAAACCATCTACGCATACTCTTGAATAGTGATATAAATAAAGTCTTTGAATATAAAAAAAACAGCCCGATCCTAGCTTCATAGCTGTTACATGACAGCAATTACCTTATTTATTACTCAGTAGCAACTCGAAGTCTGGATTTGTGCCCGATTAATAGCAATAGGCTTGCCCCTATTACATGGGCCTTAAACATTACCTACTGGCGAAATGTGGGTGCATTACATATTGCCATGGTATTGGCTTTGCTATATGCCTTATATGCTAAAGACGCTGACAACATCTAAACCGCGGTCACTGTCAGATTGCATAGTGAAAGAGAAGCGCGATAACACAACGTTTGTAATTTATTACAAAATATGAAGCAATTATCAATTTACTCAAAATTGAGTTGAGTAATCGAAAATAAAAGACAACCAAGTTCTGTATTCAAACAGTTCTTGTTATTAATTAAATACGTAACGTATGTTGATATTAATGCATATATTTTGGGTTAGAACTCAAGGTAAGAGGTTAGTTTAACGTTAGTTTGTATCGAGGTTTTTTTTCAAAACTTGTTTTAGTAACAACCAAGTTCTGGGAAATATATTCAAAATTAACATATATTTTTTCCGCTATCACAAACATGTACAGATTAGGCATATTTTTTTTTAAGACAAGCCTATTTTGGTCATTTGCGTCTTGTCAGCGCCTTAAACATGACTTCGGGCATATGAGCGCCACGGCTGGCTCGAATGAAGCGTAATCGTGATGCTGGCCAGAATCTTACCGCCAATGGAGAGCGCTATAGAGCCAAGATTGCAGACTTCTTTGTTCTCGGTTGAATGGTATTGATGTAGCAGAGCTTTGGTTTCAACAATATGGTGCAACAGGCCGCACAGCGCGTGACACCATCAATTTGTTGCGGGAAAAATTTCATGAGTGCATTTGTAATGGACCTGTGAACTGGCCTCCACGATCGTGGGATCTCATACCTATGAATTACTTTCTTTCAGGATATGTAAAGTCACTTGGTGCAGATAAACTACAGACGTTAGAACACTTGGAAGTCAACATTCGCCGCGTTATTGCCGATATACGGCCCCAGTTGCTCGATAAAGCGGTCGAAAATTGGACTTCCCGATTACGCTTCATTCGAGCCAGCTTTGGCGCCCATATGCTCGAAAGCACTAATGGCATAAGAATATATTTAAAACAAAGCCAATACCATAGTAATTAAATTTATTTTTACGTGTTTTATTTCATTATAAAAACCAAACGTCTAAAAAAAGCACCATTTAGATACACCTCTGTCTAACCCTTCGGGATATACTGGCGTAATGCTATGTTATGTTATTTCTTGAGTGTCTCAGACCCTCAAGAAAATACTTATTTCCATTCTAATTTACCTAAACAACAAAAGCAATCAACCCTAATATTATTCTATCTTAGACTCAAGCCACAAAACGATGTCAAATATTCAATTTCGTTTATTAGTATTCCGACCTATTGACCTAACGCTAATAAACGAAATTGAATTCCCCAACATCTTTTGATGGCTAAATAGTATTCTAATATAAATAAAAACCGGCCAAGTGCGTGTCAGACGACGCACAATGAAGGGTTCCGTACTTGGGAAGTTGGGATGAATTTATCCCAAAAACAAACTTAACATTGTAGTTGAAAAACTTGTTCTCCCATACTTCGATATATGCCAAGGTCAATTTTCCAACTGAAAATTTAAGTTGATCGCGTACTAGCCCACTTAGCTGTGATAGTTTTCCTTTTAATTTCAAGATTTATTTTAGCACTTTGTTGGCGTGATTAATATGTATAGCTATGCGAAATTACAGCTTTCTAGTATTAGTACTAGAAAGCGTCTCTGAGGTACAGCGGGGACAGACAGACAGACAGACGGACATGGCAAAACTATAAGGGTTCCTTGTTACCTACGGAATCCTAAAAACCATTAACTTGAAAAACTCTTATAGTTGAACGCGTCGTTTTATTTCAAAGGTGACCTTTGACTTGGGAGTCTGCCTAGTAACGAAGAAATTCTTAGTGAAACTACCTACAAACATCAAGCACCCATTAGAGTCGAGAAACCTTGGCATTCATAAAAGTATCAATAAAAATAATCACTACAACTCTGTTAATTGTACTGCGCAGTGTAAGTGGGGACTTTCCACAGAGTAGCGGCACACCTGCCGAAATTACGCGATGGAAGTTAAGCGTGGTTACGTTCGCCATGCTTTTCAAATTACGTATGACATATCACGTCGATAATTTTCAATGAAAACATAAGTACGCGCAATTTCCGGCACGTAATTTTTTTGACATTAGCTGTCTTGTTATAAATCAGTCGGAGCGTAAAAATCGGTCGAGCGGAACTTCGGCTTCTTTGCATCGCTTCATTTTCGTTAGGGCGTTTGAAAACAACTAAAAACGTCGAAACACCGAATTACGCGACGTAATTTTCAGCAGGTGTGTCGCCAAACTTAGGTCTGTAGGTACCTACTACACATAACGTGGTAAACGCATCGTAAAATTCTACTTTTACGAGTACAGCAAAAAGATTTACCTTACCACCGTACGTTTATTAGAGCCCCAGGGTAATACCTGGTTTAGTGGCATTGAGAAACAGCAAACCTGTGTTTACGTTCATGAAGGAATGGTATATGAGCTCAACCTTTAAGTTGGAATGCGTTTGCGAGTATCAAAGTGCATTTTCTTTCGAAAATTCGGTTTGCAATGAATTTCTTGGAATCGAATTTCGCAGACTTTTTGGAATGATGTGAAAGAACTTTCAAGTTGAACGTATGATGTATCTGTAAAGCTTAATATTTTCATGTTATATTTTGATATCTCGGAGGGGCTTGTAGCTAAGCTATTACAGCCGCACGGGTCAATCGATCAGGTTAAGGGGACTACAGAACCTAAAGGCAAATTTTATAAGTTATTTATTGCCTTACAGTATATGATCCACTGCAGTAAACAAAATCAGATAAATATATGATATTCTTAAGGATATATGCTAGGTAGATAGCGTGTTGAAAACAATATAACTAATTTGATACGATAGAAGAAAATCATAAAGATACCTCTAAAAAATTCTTTTTGCGATTAAAAACCATACTAATATACATGCAATCATTCTGATTTTTTGTCAGATTATTCTACAAGCAACATATTAGCATAATAGCGTTTTATTTTTTTTATACAAACTACAGCTTTTTTGTAAATCGATAATTGCTTCATATTTTGCAATAAATTACCAGCGTTGTGTCATCGCGCTTCTCTTTCTTTTCTATGCAGTCCGACAATGACCGCGCTTTAGGTGTTGTCGGCCTCTTAAGCTACGCTTGCTGCGGTTGGTCCGTGGATGGGTGACCATCTTTACATACGAAGACCCTTCGTGCCTCGGAAAGCACGATAAGCCGTTGGTCCCGGCTGTCATTCTTGGATCTTTGACAGTCGTTACGGGTCATCAGAAGCCCGAAAGTCTGACAACCAGTCTTACCAAGGGGTATCATATTACCCAGTAACTGGATTGTGGAGGTCAGATAGGCAGTCGCTCCATGTAAAATACTGGTATTCAGCTGCATCCGGTTAGACCTGGAAGCCGACCCCAGCGTTGTTGGGAAAAGGCTAGGCTGATGATGATTTTGATATATTGCTGGTTTTTGTACTTTAAAGATTTCAGATTATATATTACGGTTCAGAATTAGAATTTATTTATACGTGAGAATGTGGTTTTACACCCATATTATTGGCCGCCTAAAGAATTAGGATTTGCGTTCTAAAAAAAATAAGGCTTCCTTCATAATTGCCTGGCTGAATACAATCATTAGCCCAATATAAACAAAATGAACTTAAAATTCACCTTTATCGGTTTATGCTGATAATAGACCGCAGCTTCTTGCCTCGATGATCGGTAGATGGTGGTATTTCCACACATTTGCTCGAATTGAATGGCTAGGCTTTGCTGACCGATTTTTGGGAATCATACTAACGGCTCCTGATCATACAAGCAGCTTGATTAATGGAGACCTGTAACACTTAAATGATGGTCGATATGTTGTTCGTCCTAGAAAAGATAAAACCCTCATACGAGAGATGACACTTTTATAATATGCTTTGGCATAATCATCTTAAGAAGCATCATTCATCATCATCAGAAGAAACATTTCCTGGCCCACATAACTTTCAAACAGCTTTCTTGCCTCAAAACATGTGTTGTTGGGTGGAAGTATTTTCCTGGCATCTCTTCTGCAAGAAGTTTTTCTCGTTTGCAAATGGTTGCCACTAACATTGGCTCCAACACAATAGCTACAAATAAGACAATGAAGATTAAAGCAGTCCAATCAAAAGTAATACAATTCAGTAGGTCCAATTAAAAATTTATCGACGCACCGGCTGGTGTAGCACTTAGGTATTTTTATTATTATTTATTTAATCATCGAATGCCGTAACTGTTTTATGTTGAACGTTTGAAGTTGATTGTGTCTTCCGTGTTTGTTACTATTTCCCTTTTACCTGTAAGGGGTAAGTAGACACATTTTTTGTGATTTAAAAAACAATATTTTCAAGGTATCGGACAGAAGTGATATGCATAATCTTGAGAATGTCGCAGATTTGATGAATGCCAAACGTTCAAAACTGTTTCAAAATCAATGGAAGTATTCCTCAAACAAAATGTTTTCTTTTTCTATTTCCAATTGAACACCCACTGGAATTTAAGGGTTAGTATATGCGTTTTATATGTGAGGAATAAACAATATTTCTTCGTTTATTTTTTTTTTCGTCCCCTACGTCACTATACAATTGAGATAGCTGCTGTATTTTTTTTTTCTATTTCATTATGAAAAGGACAGAATATACATTTTAGTTTAGTCCTGTCAAATTAATCAACGCCTGTCACTACTCCATACAAGTTTAGATGTGATTAAAAACTTGCCTACTAAAATTACGTCAATTTTCGTCAAGCGCTGATTAATTTGACAGGATTAACTAAATTTTATATTCTGTCCTTTTCTTAATAAAATAGAAAGAAAAAGATACACTGTACTTAAATTTATTTTAGTTTGTGAACTCGGGAATCGGCACCAGTGTTAACATTACTAAATACAAAGGTATTGTTAAATTTTCTAAGCACTAAGCACCAATCGATCCGGCCAAACCAGTAGCCTAAAAGAAATCATTATATTTTAATACATATAGCGAAAAGTTTGTACTCGTTTTTACGAAATTTACGCAGACGGAGGAGTATGAAATTTGGCGCAGTTAAAGTTTATATGGAGGAGGAGTGCAGAAAGCTAATATTTTTTATACAATATGCATTAGAAATAAATTAAATTAATAAAAAAAAACATTACACACACTACCATGCGTTCGACACAGACACCCACATAGTAACAGGGCCTCATGTGTTAATGATAGATAGGTGACAGAAGTGACAGCTTGAGCATGGAATAAGTAAGTACTTTTTAAGGGCCAATTATTTTCCAGGCGACTAACAACTTAAAAGGCGACTAACTATTTGCTACTAAAAAAATAAAATGGGTAGCAAAAATAATAGGCTGGCAGCTACAGTGAAGTAGCATTTTAAGTGTAAAATCATTTGGGTTAGGTTAGAAGCGAGCGTACCGCGGCAGCGGCCGCCGAGCGTCAGGTCCCCACGGTTGCTGGTGACTCTCAGTTACCAAATCAAAAACTCTATGCTAGTTTCAATTAAAACAAAGCTAACATTTGATTATTAAGCTACTACTTTATACTTAAAATGCTACTTCAGCTAGCTGCCAACCTATTATTTTTGCTACCCATTTTAATTATTTTTAAAACCCTAAATCAGATTAGTTTGTCGCCGCGTTCATACATGTCCTTTTTAATAGCATGGAATAAGTAATTACTGTATAGTTTGTAAGTAGTAACGGGTCGAATTTCGACCAGTGGCCGACCAACAGTAATATATAACACTCCACCAAAAATACAAGTATATTCCATCAGCAGCAGAAATTTTATACAATTTACAAATTTTCGCACCGCACCGGGTCGCCAGTTACGACCGCTAACATGGAACTGAATTTATAAGAGAAAATGCTAAAACCACCCCGTGCCGCCTCAAAAGGTCTGCCGACCAATATGTTCCATCGAAAGTCACTTAGTGGAGCAACGTGTGGCGTAAATGTACAATCACTGGAGGTACTGGGAGGAATGTGGAGAAATTCGAAGAAAAAAATGTTAGAAAATATTAATGGCGCAATTTATTTTTGTATTTTTTTGGGTACATGATGTATGTTGTCAAAATATTACATTTATTGTTAAACTTAGGTCTAGGTACAATCAACAGCACATCAGGTTATACGAAACTGACAAATTTCTCCAAATAATTTTAAACCTTAAAATAAAACAAAATATAATATAATATAATTATAATACCGAACCGCTTTTGCATGGCGTCAGTATTCAACCCAATCAGCCTACATTTGTAATAAAATAAACGTCAAAGTAAGGTTCCACCATGAGGTCTCACACGTATGCAAAAAGGTAATAACCGAGTGGCTAAAAACCTTAACATACGAGGAAACTGAGCAAATTTTAGCTAGACTTGGTTAAACAATTTATTTTATTTCTTTCTTATCAATAAAGCAAGTACTCACGGAGTTAAATCTGCCAATTGCGCTTCGAACACATCGGCACTTTAAGAAGACATACACATACACACACACACACACACACCTATACACACACAGACACAACAACACAAACCCATGTTTAAATTCAAGATGCACAAACAGGTTTACATAGGCACACACACAACTATAGTTACACAAAGAGCTGCAAATTAGTTTATAAGTTATTTACTATTATCTTTTTTTCCTAAATTTAATATATCTCATTTATAATTGATGTAACTGATTTGGGACAAATAAACATATTAATTTTTTCATTTTCAATTCTATTAATTATTTAAATAACTAACTAAACCTTCGGGTTAAGTTCAAAATTGATTGAGAAAAATTTACAGTTTGTGGTAGCTTGATGTGCTGCACTGTATCTATTATTATTGATAGCAACATGGACTAATTGGCAGTGTTTGTTGGCTAATTTACTACTGTCAGTAGCTAACTCTGCAATACAAAACGTAGTTATACCGGGTTACACGAGCAAACATGTAATATACTGGCTTACTGTTCTGGATTCGCACGTGTTTGAGCTGCTTACACGATGCTAGGAAATTTTCCACAAGCATGTATGCTTGCTTGCAGTTAAGGCTGTAGCCTTGTCTAGGGTTTTCGAGTTACCCAGAAACTGGGTTGTGGAGTTCAGATTGACAAATGGTCTTAAAAGCTGTTAAATATTATACAGTCAGAGGAGGAGGAGCTCGTAGCTAAGCAATAATAGCCGCAAGGGTCGCTCCATCAGATTAAGCTACGCTTGCCGGGGACGGTCCGTGGATGGATGACCATCTTTAAGTACCGAGAATCCTCCGTGCCTCAGAAACCACATTAAGCCGTTTGTCCCGGCTGCCATTCATGGATCTTTGACAGTCGTTAGGGGTCGTCAGAAGCCCGATAGTCTGACAACCAGTCTTACCGAGGGTTATCGTATTACGCAATTACTAACTGCTTTGACTGTAACTAGGTTGTGGAGTTCAGTTTGATAGTCGGTCCTTGTAAAATGCTGGTTTTCAGCTGCATCCAGTTAGACTGGAACCAGAACCCAACATATTTGGGACAAGATTAGCAAGATGAAGATGATGGTCATTGCAGTGGAATAGGCTGTGGAGTAAAATTATCCGTTTGGGTACTTTTTTTTTTTTTTTTGAGGTTTGGAAATCATCAAATAACTTCTCTCGCTCTGGGCGGAGCGGGAGGATGTGTCAGACTCTTACTGACTAAAACCCACCCGTATTCCTTCCTGTTGCCTGTGTTGCGGGGGCCTCGGTGACCCTTAAGTACCTTCCCGCGACCCCGGCAGGCATCGACGTGACAGTGACGTTTAAATCAGTTATAACGCCTTTATATAATACAACTAAGTTATGCAAAAAATATATGTTAAACAGAACGTACACACATCAATTCTGTAAGTGAATATTTAAGTATCATTGTAAAATACTTTATGAAATAAATTCAGGAAATAATGTCCACCCAAAGCATAAAAAACGATATTACTTTCAAACTTAAGATATTTTCATTATTTTTGTGTGTATGAACAAACGATTTTTTTATGTATCTATCTGTGATTGTTTTGAATATTCATTTTGTCAATACTAAAAATAAATATTCCTGAAACTGAACGGCGGCGGCGGCGCGCCGTGACCGCGACGCGGATTTATAAGCCCAAGGTCAACGGCAACTACGGACTCGTGCTTAGGTAGTATACCCTCTGGAGTGGAGAGCGCGTATCAGCAAGCGTAGTGTGGGTCAACCACCAGCTAGATGGACAGACGACCTTAAAAAGGTGGCTGGGATAAACAATCACACTATCTTACTAGCCTAAAAATTAGGATATATCTGTATACAGGATACCAGATTAGCTGGCTAGCTTACTAGTACTTTCTTGCTATCCTAGCCCGAAAAAATAAGCCCTAGCCAGCTGATACAAGCATTGGTAAAAGCAGTCGACCAGTCTATTTTGTTGAGAATTTGTGTTTCACAATATTTATCGATTAACTCTAGTTTGAAAGTTTCAACAATTTTATTTTTAGAGAAATTCTCTAAAATTAAAAATGTTTATTTATTCTGTAATAATAACCAGTGCCAACGAATCAGGTCACATAATGAAATAAAAAATATGCTACGAAGCCATTACATTTTTTTATAAAGAAATTGTGACGTGGATTTCAGGTACCTTCGTACTTTTAATAATTACTTTCACAAACATTTTTTGTTCGAAAAATAATATTCGTGACGGAAAATCTGCCTACATATTTTCAGAAGTTGACTAATACAGAATTGCGTGAGTTAATTAAGTTTTTCATATCAATGAAAACTAGATAGCCAGTGTTTTTTCTAGGTGGTTAAAAAAGTTTTTTAATGCCTTATGGAGAATTAAACCCGTATTCATAAACGTGCAGTTATGTTAATGAGTCATCAACCCACGATTACTTTACGTTAGCTCATCGAGTAAATTAAAGGAAATAGTTAGAAACGTTAAATTTTGTTACCATTATTTCAGCGTCTAGAAATGAAATTCACTTAGAACTACCCTATTAATGATAAATTAACAAAATAAGAGATGAGATGCGAGAAGCCTACAACCGCTCGAAGTGGCGATGCTTAGGGGGAGGCCTATGTCTAGCGGTGGACGTCTTTCAGCTGAAATTATGATAATGACGATGCAATGGTACGATAAAATTATAGTTCGACTTCGAGATAGTTTGACTCTATGTACATCTTGGTGCATCGTGTAGGATATCTTCAAACAAATATAATTATCTAGCTCACAAATAGATTACTAAACGTGTTTGCTAACGATGATTGAAGTAATTAATTAAGTATTAACTGGTTGTATTGATTTATCTTAATTAGATTTCAGGACAAAGAGAAAACTTATTCCGTACTGTCATGATTTCCGAATATTAATAAGATGAGTCGTGATTAATTCATTATTCATTATTTATTGACATTAGTTAATCTTATGTATTTCAATGTAATTTATTTTCGGTCAAGTTATTTTCATTTTAAATCCGTATTCATCTGAACCTATATAACTGCTCCTAACTTAGTCTTAAGATAATTAATCTGTTACTAACAAAATATAGACATTACCTAGTCTGAAATAAACAAATTTTATTTTATTTTTAAATGGTAAATATAAAATTGAAAGTATGTGATTTGCTTCAAAAGATTTTTGTATCAGGGTAGTCATGAAGTTTAAAAGTATCTAATTTGACAGTTACCGTAAAAGTATTGTTTTTTTTAAACAACCGAATGGAAAACATGATATTTGGTGTGCCGCGGTAGTTGCTACGAGGTTAGTTCTCTTCGAGTCTCGGAATATAAAGGTTGCCTTCAAGAAATCTAAAGTCTATACCTACTGATATTATATTGAGTACCTAATTAAATAGTTTGTTAAATATTGCTAAATACCAAGCTTGTATGTGTGCAAGAATATAAATACAGATATTGGTGCCGATTCCCTTGTTCACAAACTAAACTAAATTTAAGTTCAGTGCATCTTTTTCTTTCTATTTCATTAAGAAAAGGACAGAAGATAAATTTTAGTTTAGTCCTGTCAAATTAATCAGCGCCTGTCACTACTCCATACAAGTTTAGACGTGATTAAAAACTTGCCTACTAAAATTACGTCAATTTACGTCAAGCGCTGATTAATTTGACAGGACTGAACTAAAATGTATCTTCTGTCCTTCTCTTAATGAAATAGAAAGAAAAAGATGCACTGAACTTAAATTTAATTTAGTTTGTGAACAAGGGAATCGGCGCCAATATCGTACTGACAAGGCGTGTTCATTTCAGTACATAATAAAACGCTTCTTTATTTAGTTCTGGTTAAACAAAGACGCAATCAATCAATCAATTCAGCTTCTCCCAGGCTGCGCCATAACATCCTGTCCTCTGCCTTCCGCATCCAGTCTGTCCCAGCCACCTTTTTAAGGTCGTTGGCCCATCTAGCTGGAGCGTCCCATACTAGGTTTGCCGATACGCGGTCTCCACTCCAGAAGGCCTACTCCTTAAGCACGAGGTCCGTAGTTTTAACGGGAGTTACAGGCATTTCCTACTCCCTTACACTTTCGGGTTTAAGATTAGTTCGAGGCCCGAACTAAGAATGAATGACAACAGGATTTGACAGTTGTCCCTACTCCTGATATGTATTTGCCTATCCTAAAAATTGTAATTGGTACTAGTTTTGACGAATACTACTTTCGGCCGGCCCGTATCTTCGCTGACGGACTTAGAGAGTATACCCCCAGGACTCGTCTGCTCTGCCAGCCATCGGTCTTTCGACAAACGTGGCCAGCCCACTGCCACTTCAACTTGCTTAATACAGACTCAATGTAGTATAAGTGTTTATCAAAATCGTACTGTATTGCATAATAAAATAAATTATTTACAAAAAACAAAATAACCGGACTGCAAAAACACATAACTGGAAAGGGAAAAACAAGCATTATAATCTATATAATATATAATTTTGGTATAGCAGGCGAGGCAAATCAAAAGTTACACCATTTTTCAGGTTATTGGTTCGTTCCGCCTGCGGTACCAAAATTCTATATACTGTAATGCTTGTTTTTCTCTTTTCAGTTATGTGTTTTTGCAGTCGGGTTTTTTGTTTTTTTTTTAATAATTTATTTTATTTCAAGCTTTTTAGTTTTATTAATATATTTATTCTAAAATTATTAATTATTACCTTTTATTTGATACCTATATTATTGCAATTTATTTAAAAAACCTTCCGCTCTTTTTTTTGTATTTGCAGATACAATTTATAAATATTATATAGCCTATGTCACTCCCACAATTAAGAGGAATCTAAGGACACCTCATATGTTAAAATCCATCAAGCCGTTTAGGCTACAGAGCGTGCCAAAGAAATAGACATGCATACATACTTACATACATATGTACATACATACTCTCAAAAACATTACCCTCCTGGGGCAGTCGGGTAAAAAAGACATGCATACAAAAAAAAAAATTGCATCAAAAATTTTAGCTATATTTATACATTTCCATTCAGTTTGAGAATATATTTTATCTAAACCCTGTACATCAGATCGTTAGTACGCAGACCGTATCAATTAAAATGTCGATTCAACACCCTGAATAGTGGTGGCCGTCACTTCGTTAAGGTGTTGGTGCTATGAGATTTGTGTTGCGTTTAAATTATCTCATATAATTAAGGGTTTTATTTTTAAACATTGCTTAAAGTTAAGAGACGTTTAAACGTCAAATCTTCAAGCAACGTTTATGAATAAACTTGTATAACATAGCCTTTGCCCAGGAGTTTGACAGTAAAGGCTATCAATCAAAAATATTTAAGTATGTAACAAACAACACATATTTATCAATGTTTATGGTCAAAATGTCTCGAATCTTGGCCCGTCCGTACAATTTGAAACGATTCGGGCAAACCATGGAAGTATTAAATTAAATAATACTCGTACAACAATTTATTTATTTCTTTTTGTATGACACAAATTAAATTACAGAAGTAAAAATAAAATTTTATTATACATTTCTTTAAATTTTTAGGGTTCCGTACCTCAAAAGAAAAACATGGAACGGAACGAAGTTCGTTCTCCGTCTATCTGTCTGTCAAGACCCTTTTTCTCAGGAACGTATGGAGGTATCAAGTTGAAATTAAGATCAAATACGTCTACGGTCCCTCAGAGTTCTAAAAAATTAAGCTTCTAAGCCGACGCAATAAAAATATACGGCCATATAAGCGACACATTTTGACACTCGTAAATAAATCAAATTGACGCAAGTAAAGGAAAACGTTCGAAAATCGTTAATTTGTAGTTTTATCAAACAAATAAAAACTATCGGTTACAAATTTATATTTGCAGTTGGACAATTGACCGTGACGTACACCGCTGTACGAGAGAACATTTATTCAACGATAAAGTAAATTTATTCTTGTGATAAATTCATCCCAACCACGGAACTCTTCATTGGGCATGGCCCGGCCAAGTACGGGCCGGTTTTTTTAAATCGTTTATCAGGAATTTGGAAACCACGATCCTTCAGCTACGCTATCACCAGTAAAAAATTAAACTCTCTGAAATATCACTCAGGCAGCCCAGAAAAAAATACCTATTCATAAAGTAATTACCAAATTACTTTTATTATCCACTAAAAGCTTTATCGTGGACATTCGAGAATAATTCTCGGTAAAACGCAGGTGTCCCGGCGATTCAGGGAAATGGTACTTGAAACTGTGATCAAGTCCAGATATTTTAGGCTAACGGGATAAATTACTGTAAAGCCCCATTTACACGGTGCAAGTTTATTGCCTGTGGTATGCCACAGGCAATAAACTTGCATAGTGTAAATGGGGCTGGCAACAGGTGTAATGGGAATGGGCCGTGTAGACGGTGCCAGTTAGTTTCCCTTAAATTTTATGGTATGCCATAAAATTGAAGGCAACTATAGTTAGTTTTTAATCCCAGAGACTAATTTGACATTACAAATTATTGTTGTTCGTTTTTTTTCAATTTGGAGTTTACCATTTGCATGTGTCAATTTAGTCTCCGAGATTAAAAAACAGACTTTAACTGGCACCGTCTGAACAACACGTACAATTGTTGAACGTTAAGGGCAAGTTTACTTAATGGCATGCGATGATTGCTCTTGACCGTTTCAGAAACTTGCACCGTGTAAACGGAGCTTTAGTTTCAGATTGAGCTATAACTAAATTAGGCCGTTTTAGGGTTTTCACACTTTTTAATAACTAGCTGTTTCCTGTCCTGTTTCTTCATTTGCACACAACCCCATTTGGATGAGGTTATTTTTATACCTAGTTAAATTAACTAGTCCCTTCACAGACGTGATGATTTGATGGGTAAAGATGATTTTCTAAGCCCTTATTTTCAAGTAACTACACTGAACTGCGCCGAGAGTGCAGCAGCTGGAGTCGCATCGCAACGTCAACTTTAAGGCGTTTGTGGTGCGCATACCAACATGCTACCTGCACCTGGTGATGGAAGAAAGCTTTTGGCCACAGGATGTGGTGTTCCGCCGCTTTCGCGGACAAGTGCCACTGGAACGCACAAAGAGATAGTGCAACTATGTGATACTAACATAGTTTTAAGTTTTAATTACTAACACAATTGTTAATATATGTATACTTAGGTTAAGGTATTCATCTATGGGTCTTTGTAACCTGATAATAAATGGTTTATTATTATTATTATTATTATAACATACATAATACAGTAACTGGGTTACCGAGGTCAGATACGCAGTCGCTCCATGTAAAATACTGGTAGGAAAAGGCTTGACAGATTGATTTTATATAGCACTTCCTGCAAAGACAAGCAGCTTAAACAACGCTATTATCACCTCACTCAGATAACCTTTATCCAAATCCACAACGATAACATAAAAAGGTTGAACCCCCTATTAAAAAATGTTAATAACCCCGGTGTACCACAGGTGCACCGTTATCCGCCACGGAAAGTACTCGTAACTCATTTCAGCCGTGAATGGATCCAGCGATTTTTATACCGACCGTACCAAGGATTAGTGCGGATGAGTTTCCCTTAGTTTGATAGACTTAGTTATAACAATTATGGGCTTAGAGATAGGGTGGTATGTGCGGTGTGTCCTTGTTAGTAAAAATATGTTTTATAGGTTTAGAAGACGATTGTGAATATTCTATTTGTTTGTTCTGTGTTACACATATATAGCGATCACTTTACGACCGAATCCTGTTGCAAAGTCCTAATGAGGCCTCCTAGACAGTCAAAATTGCTTGAAAAGATTGTGATTTTTTCGTGCTTCTCAAGCAATTTTGACTGCCTAAGGTCCCCTTTAGGACTTTGCGAGACTATGTCGAGACTGCAGCCCCTGGTCTAAAAGACTACTAATAGTTGGTACCTAGATTGGCAGTGCGTACTGAGATGACGACTAATAGAGAAGTATTGATGAAAGAGACATGTTGCGCCGACCGCAAATAAATCAAATCAAATCAAAAGTTTACACTAGGCCGAGAATCAGCACTTTTCGAACGTCAAAATTACATAAGCCAGTCCCCTTCACCACTTCCTAGTGCTTTAGCTGGGAAGAAAAAGTGGCGCAACAAACTCCCCAGCAGCACACCTTCTATACAAATCGTATGCAAAGTAAAGTAAAGTAAATAAATTGGGATGAGAGCAGAAAAAGTGATGATGATGTTAGTACCTAGATAGATCCAAGATGGTGCATGGATTTCAGTGTTAAGGAGCTGATCCGGAGCAGTGCTACCACCATAACTCTTTCTGCTGGCAAGCAGCGTTTCTGTGGTCCGGTTTGAAAGGTTTTGGTGCCGGTGTACTTACATCTTTATGAGACATCAGGCGGATAGGCGGCGGTGACCAGTTAGCATCTGGTGGGCCTCTGATAAAATAATAGTACCAGCAGCAATTGCTTTCAGTTTTTGTCAAATTCGTATCATAATAACTTTTCATATCAGCCTTCCAATCAGTATTTGTAGCATCAAAATCAATCTGCCTAGCCTTTTCACAACTAAGAAGGGATCAGCATCCAGTCTAACCGGATGCTGTACACCAGTATTTTACATGGAGCGACTGCCTATCTAACCTCCACAACCCAGTTACTGGGCAATACGATACCCCTTGGTAAGACTACTTGTCAGACTTTTTGAGCTTTTCAAGACCCCTAACGACGACGAGTACCCCTAACGAATATTTGTAGCATCATTCCGACAAAATCGATAATTAGCATTGGGAATGTTAGGAGACTTACTTAAAGTAAACAGGTGTCTTAAATAAAAGACATTGCATGATATTTAACAGCTTACAGTTAATAATAATAATTATCTCATTTATTGCGAAACACACATAAAAATACACATATTCCATAAAGTATCAGTAACCATGACTTATAAAAACTAACCCAACAGTAACTAATTAGCTACGTGGCTCAATACATGTTGGCACGTGCCTGCGCACCCTGTGTCTAATAAAGGGGCTGTCCACCTTTCCATGTAATGTTCGTTGGATGCTGTTGAAGCTTCCGCGCAACCTACCCATATATGACTCTTTCTCATTATGACATGAAAATCATCAAAACGGGCTTCCGCGAACATCTGCGAAGCGCTTCAGAAATGCGGAAGCCCTATCAACATCCTTAAACCATTATTATACTGAACGCGTAGAACGTTGTAGGCCCGGTGCTGAACGCGTAGAACGTTGTAGGCCCGGTACGTATACTTTATGGAGTCTCTTGCCCGGTCTTCTCCATAGGTACCTACTACGCTTTGGAATGGGCAACTAGCTTCACATTTCTAACTGACCGACTCCTTGACCATTCAAAAGTACCTGTAAATGGTTTAATTGAAATAAATGCTTTTAGTTTGACTTTGAGTTTGACTGCACCCAAAAGTTGCACGTGTAGGTTTGACAGTTGGCCTTAAGTAATACCAGTCTATTATTGTCCTGCTACAGGGCAAAGGCTTCTTCTCATTCTGAGAAGGAATGAACATTGATCACCAAGGTTGTTCAAGATGGGTTGGAGATTGATTATAAAGCCGCTGATGCTGTATGCAAAAACCTGTATGCTAAAATGTACGCACTGAGACTTACAGCTTAGTACGGCCGCTATTCCAAATACGTACAGTTCGAGACAATTGAGCCTGGCACGTATCAGTTACCTAAGACCCTACTGTCTGTAATCCTAGCCCTGCAATATTGACCTAGCACCCTAGTTAATCTACCGCCCTAACCTACCGAAAAAACCATACTAAACGTAAGTTACGTTGATTTTACGTGCGAGAAGTCTGTTACAAGGAGACCTATGGTAACAAACGGAATTTGGATAGGAATAGCGGTTTTTGTACGTCGTGCAATGTACACAGGAAATGGTTTTGTCACTGCCGATCCCACAGACTCGGACCGATGATGGCTAAAGGTGTCTTGGCCACTGCGAGAGGAGTTATAGGAGATGAATCACACTCAACTCCAGCTTGCCGAAGCGCGAAGCCGCTGATGCTGTATGCAAAAACAAGAGATAGGCATAATACATCGACAACTACTTAAGGGGAAGCTTAACCTGAGTGATTTAACACTACAAGCCTTAACGTGTGGTTTGTGGTCAACACTGATTGTAATATAATTATTATCTTGTCTGTAGGTAATTACATTTACCTACATGAGTCGGTCCAGCTAATTAAGTTTATAGCATGTATTGTGTGTAACGTGTCATATCGCCAGGAGCGGATGCAGATGTCAGTGTCTAAACCTAAGGATTCCTAGACGAGCGGTGGCCGCCGCACAGCGTCTGCAATTTATCGGCGAATGACGTCCGTGAAATTATATTTATCTGAAAATAAATTGGTGTGTTTTCCGAGAGAGCGTTTTAGATAGAGCCCGCTGCCATCATTTTCATGACAGCCGTCACTGCGGTCATTCTGTGGCGGCTGGCACTCTGCTAGGAAACCGCAGCTTTAAACCGGTTTGTCGTGGAATTTCGGTGGGAGGAAAAATGTTAATCTGATGTTTAATAATGCTTTTGATTAAGGGTTTAAATCGTAATTATTCGTTACCCGTTCCACGAGTCAGCAACAGTTTGTCTAAAGTTGAGGGGCTAAAGCTGATCAAGTGATTAAATTAATTTTGGAACTACGGTACGTTTAATCAGTCGAGTAATTTTCAGCAATCTACCTGCTGTAGGTACATTGGGGTAGGTACATTAACCTGTTAAGCCCCGCGCGACACCGATTCGGAGTCAAACAATAGAAAATCAATTGTGTCTCATTAGCTGTCCTTGACCAATTAAAACAGCTTCTAGGAATGGTGATAAATATACGACCGGATATCCTGGGTATTTGTCCAGTCAGATGATGCAGTCACCTAGCTGACTGGGTGATAGTTTTACCCACAGCATACGAAACGATACGAAAGATGATACGGCTAGAAAGGAGGTGACTACCGAGATGACAACTAATAGAGAATTGTGGAATAAAGGGACATGCTGCGCCGACCACAAATAAATCGGGATAAGGGCAGGAGAATGATGGTCATGACGAAAGAAGAAGAATTTTACCTGCAATCAATTCCTTTCCATCTTTTAGTGAACCTTCTTAGCACGTAAATTCAGGGAAATAGTTTTTTAAGCAAATTTACTGCCAACTTAAATTGTCCGTATGCCTATTCAAATCACAACTTGAATTGTTTGACATTTGTATGAAATTGCTATACATACAACTGCCCTATACATATATAGCACAGCAAATTAACGTAGGGTATCAATTTGTTCAACAAATAATTTCCCTGACTGTACCTACTATTTTCGTAACCAAATTACCTACTGTTACCCAAAAAACACAGAGCAGAACAGCACTACTCTATCTAAAGTGTCGCATCCACAAACACCTAACCCCAGAAACAATGCTCTAGGTACAAGTTATCGTTGAAAATCTTCGATATTATTGTCCGATATATGCAGACTTCGGCTGCGACACGGCTTCGGCACAGAATTGATCACTAGGGGCAGAAGGTCCGCTCCATACAATAAGCAAAAACTGACACACGCACACATACGACGCAGACGTACGGCGATCAGAAACTGTCTCAGGTTGGCTTTAAATAGAAACGAAATATAAACGTATATAGATTTACACTAAGAGTATCACTTGTCTCAACAAATGATACTCTTGTGCTTATTCTGGTTCTATAACCAGAATAAGCGCAAGAGTATTATTTGTTTGAGCGGGAGGGTTTGTCAGACTCTTACTGACTACAACGCACCCGTGTTCCTAGGTTGCCTGTGTTGCCAGGGGCCTTGGTTGGTTCGGACATTCCCGCGACCTCTGTAGGCATCGGCCCTAGTGGACCCCTAGTGGACACTTGTGCTGACGACAACTCTTTGAGGCGCGCGTAAAACACAACGCGCCGTCGACCCGCCGTCCGCAAGCCCGCGCCTACGGTACAATCAGACACTGACCTGCAAATTGCAAAAAATCGTTAGAAAATTTGTATTTCGCGGGCTAACAATGCGGATCCACCTTAATTGTGTTTTTTGTATACACCAATAAACCTATTATTCTTTTTATCTTTCTGTTCGCGACTGCGCTTGCACATGTTTGCGTATTATATGTGTGTGGTATCGCTTGTTGTATGAAGCCGGCCTTCTGAACCTACCTACGAGTATTTCGTGCTGCGGCGGCGACACGGCTACGAAATGGAAGCGATTACGTTGCTTATGCACGAGCAAATTTTTTTTTTGTTTTTTTAATAGTTTAGGTATAGCATCAGTGTGGTTTTTAGTAGATAAGGTTAGGTTAGTGTTTTGGTCAACTTTAAATAGATAAAAATTACTTCGTTAATGAATTGTAAATTGTATACCTGTGTTTTTTTTTTAGATTACTGACATTGTTAGCATGTTTCAACAGCAGACAAAATGATACACAAAATCATCGGCCTCAAACAACAACAAACTTTCTAGGCACCAGCTATACTACACTAATCTTATCAAAACTAGATTCCTATAGCTTCAAACAACTACTGAATCGGAATGGAGAGATAACTCAAGTCAGAAATTAAAGCGGACGAATCCATTGTACCAACGTAATTGGTAAAGCTAACTGGGTGTGAACTTTCTTGGTTGGAGTATTTCGAGCGTTCAGAGCGAAGCGAAGTGAAAGTGTCAATCATTGAGACCGAATTACGCCCATTGGAGGGTGTTGGGACTTCGACACAAAATATTATGTTTACAGAAGGCCGACTCTATACAATAAATGAAAGCAGGAGCATGTTACGCATGGTCAACCTTAATAGACCGCTGCATCGGCATACCTGCATATACATTGCACACGGCACCTACGGGCACGAAACGCAAGCCCAGCATAACGTGACCAATTGACGTCAATCGAACCTTTCCATAGAAACATAAAAACGTGGAGCGGCACTTTTGGATCTGACATCGACCAATTGACACTCTAGTATAATTAGTCGTAATTTCAATACTTTGTAATACAGTAATAAATTAGTTTATTAAAATAAATCTGCATTTTTTTGGATCCTCCGGTTGCACCCATCGTAATTGGCGCAGTCGGTAGGATAGTCCAGTAAATTCAGTGAATCGATCACCGACAACGGGCTATTCGAACCTACGGGTGTGCGGCTACGGAGGAGTATCCGAATATCGATACCACAGAGAGATGCAGATTTGGTAAGTACCTAGATCTACTAGAGTTGCTCGCCTTCCTATATTTTAGTATCCTTCGTGTAATTTCCTTTTTTTTCCCCTGTGTTTCCTTTGTGTTAATTTCCTCAAGTGTTTCTATTAAACTTTCAAAATTTTTCACCCACGTATATCACGGACTCCTAAGTCGAGTATTTCTGATAGGAACTCGCAAATCGATGCGAATAGGAATTTAGATACTAATTTAGAAGATAGTGAGAGTGTAGAATCTTACTTAATTATAGAGAATAATTTAACTAACAAAATGAGTACCGATTTGGTAGATCAAGTTTACAAGGCTCTACGCCTCGTTCCCGAATTCGACGGGAACCCGAACGTGCTCACGCGGTTTGTACGTTTATGTGACCAACTTGTCGCGCAGTTTATTAAGGCGGAGCCAGGTTATGAACTAAGTAATTTATCCTTGTTGAACGGCATACTTAATAAAGTTACCGGAAATGCCGCCCGCACAATAAATTCAAACGGCATTCCCGAAACCTGGCAGGGTATTAGAAGCGCCCTGATTAATAACTTCTCGGACCAGCGGGACGAGACCGCTTTATACAATGATTTGGCCCTGTTAACGCAAAAGAATTTATCACCACCGGAATTTTACGAAAAGTGCCAAACTTTATTTAGTACAATTATGACGTATGTGACCTTGCATGAGTCCATATCTACTACCATCGAGGCCAAACGGGCACTATATAAGAAATTAACCCTACAGGCATTCGTTCGTGGCCTAAAGGAACCTTTAGGCTCGCGTATTAGGTGCATGCGACCCGACACCATCGAAAAGGCTCTCGAGTTTGTGCACGAGGAAATTAACACCATGTATTTACAGCAGCGTAATGACCATTTGCCGGAGCGGAGACCTGTACAGTCTACGTCTTCATTTAATCCCAGTACGTATCAGATTAAGCCATTTAATTTGCATACTCCACAGCCAGTCACTTTTTCAGCGCCGTTTAATCAGCCCGGTCCCTCCAAAAGTTTTTATCAGCCACAACCGCCAAGGCCAATGCAAGCTTGGAGACCCCAAGTGCCTTTCAATCGCGGTCCCACGCGAACCCAACAAATGTTAAGCGCACCCCCGCCTAACCATAGGCCCCAGAGCAACGTGTTCCGATTGCCTCAACAAAGGCCTAGTTTCACGCCCATTAATAGTGGCCCCAAGCCCATGAGTGGTGTAAGCCACTTTGTTCCTAAACCTATGCCGGGACCCTCGACAGGACATGACTGGACTCAACAAGGAAATCCACCTCCCAGTAACTACTTTAAGACTCGGGAGATGAATGTTAACGAAGTAGACTTTTACGACTATTATGAATACCCCGACTATGCCTATAATGACTATTACGACCAGTTCTACCCTGTACCTCACAATTACGAACCTATGTATGAGCCACTAGCTCATAGTGATTATGTTCCTGTGCACGTAGAGGAACATCAGAATGTGCCTGAAGGAACATCTGCCCAAGGAACGTCTGCTGAAGGCCAGGATTTTCATACAGCCCCGAAATCAGACAAACCAAAATAGAAATTAACTTACAAACCCAGAGGCAACTTCCATTCATTCAGATTGCTAATCCACCCATTAAACTGTTAGTAGATACCGGTGCGAACCTATCTTTTATTAGCCCGAACGTTGTAGAAAGATTTTATCATCATATCCACCGTAATTATGAGCCTTTCGAAGTCACTAACATCCACGCGACAACTCGTAGTAATTATTCCATTACTATACCGTGCTTCCCGGAATTTAAAGAAACCTGTGACATTACCCTATACATTTACAAGTTCCACAATTATTTTGACGGCTTAATAGGCTTAGACTTACTAGAAAAGTTAGAGTCTAATATAGATTTAAAGAATAAGGTTCTTGTTACACGTAATTCATCTAATCCCTTGCGAATGTATGATTCACGTAATTGTAATCTTTACGAGGACATAGTACCCGCTAATTCATCCAAATTAGCTAGAGTCCCCATTAATCTTCATGATGGTGACGTAATAATATCAGAGCAGACTATTTCCAATTGCACTATTCGCGACTGTGTTACTTCTGTTAAAAGTAACCGTGGCATCATAGAAATAATTAATCCAACTAAACATGATGTAGTTTTCTCAATGGACAAGCCGGTTACCGCGGAACTTTTTAACGAGCAAAGCGCGACTATCTATCAGCCTAGCGATCGCGTATCCGAGGTATTATCAAAACTACGCACTGACCATCTGAATCCTGAAGAACGAGCCAACTTGGAATCTCTTTGTGCACAATATGCTGACGTTTTCTATATCGATGATGAACCTCTAACTTTCACCAATAAGATAAAGCATAGTATTCATACCACCGACGAATTACCTGTCTATACTAAGACCTATAGATATCCCTTTGTTCACAGACAGGAAGTTCAGGATCAGATTAGCAAAATGTTAGACCAAGGGATAATCCGTCCCTCGCAGTCAGCCTGGAGCTCACCCATCTGGGTAGTTCAAAAAAAATCTGATGCGTCCGGAAAGACCAAATGGCGCATAGTCATTGATTTTCGTAAAGTCAACGAGAAAACCCTCGATGACAAGTACCCAATCCCCAATATTAATGACATCTTAGATAAACTTGGTAACTGTCATTACTTCACAACTCTAGACCTTGCAAGTGGATTTTACCAGGTGGAAATGGACCCAGCCGATATTCACAAAACGGCCTTCAATGTAGAACATGGGCACTTTGAATTTTTACGCATGCCCATGGGTCTCAAAAATTCTCCATCCACGTTTCAACGCGTGATGGATAATGTCCTCAGGGACCTCCAAAATGTCATATGTCTCGTATATCTCGATGACATAATCGTTTTTAGTGTTTCCCTACAGGAACACATGGTAAATTTGGAAAGAGTATTCAAGAGGTTAAGGGAATCAAACTTTAAGATCCAGATGGATAAGTCGGAATTCTTGAAGCTTGAAACTTCATACTTAGGTCACGTAATAAGTAAGGACGGTATTAAGCCTAACCCCGATAAGATCATTGCCATCCAGAAATTCCCTATTCCTAAGACAGCTACCGAGATCAAACGCTTTTTAGGCCTGTTAGGATACTACAGGAAATTTATTCCTGACTTTGCGCGCATTACGAAACCCATGACGCAATGTCTCAAGAAAGGTTCTAAGATCACCTTCAATGACCCTAACTACATCGACTGTTTTGAAAAGTGCAAATTACTACTGACTAACGACCCTATACTGCAGTACCCTGACTTTTCTAAGGAATTTGTGCTTACGACTGACGCATCTAACTTTGCCGTAGGAGCTGTTCTTTCTCAAGGACCTATAGGACAAGATAAGCCCTTAGCATACGCGTCAAGGACATTAAACTCCAGTGAGATTAACTACAGTGTAATCGAGAAGGAGTTATTAGCCATAGTCTGGGCTACTAAATACTTTCGTCCATACCTGTTTGGGAGAAAGTTTAAGATAGTTACAGACCATAAACCCTTACAATGGGTTATGAGCCTTAAAGAACCAGGCTCCAGACTCACACGTTGGAGACTTAAGTTGAGTGAATACAATTTTACTACAGTATACAAGCAAGGCAAAAAGAACACTAACGCCGACGCATTGTCCCGCATTGAAATCAACAACGAGGACGCTATGTCTATAGCGGTAAATGTATCTGAAAAGCCTCATTCAACAGTAGGTTCTGAAACACTGACAGCCCCTACAAACAACCCTGACATACTCGACAACTCTGACACAGCAACTGTTCACACTAGTAACGAAGCCCCTATTCTAGAAGTGCCAATATCAGACGAACCCTTGAATAAATTCAGTAGACAAATCTGTTTTGTACTTGTAGGCGATATTAAAAAACGACCGACAGTGAGTAAGCCATTTGAAACGCATACCCGAACTACCATTCAACTATCCGAGTCTAACCTGACTAACGACGTTATTAATGCAGTTAAAGAATATGTGAACCCTAAAGTCAAAACCGGTTTAATCATCCATCCTCCTCTTGCCATGTATAAAATAATCCCCATAATTCAAGACAACTTCAAAAGCTCTTCAATGAACATGGTTCTAACTAAAGTTGAATTAGAGAATGTTAAAGACTACCTGCGTCAACAAGACATCATAAAGAAATACCACGAAGGTAAAACAAATCATCGCGGTATCACTGAATGTTACTTAGCCTTATCTTCTAAACTCTACTGGCCCAAGATGAAAGAACACATCTCCAAGTACATAAATGAGTGTATTATCTGTGGTCAGGCTAAGTACGACCGTCACCCCATCAAGCAAAGATTTAACATTGTACCACCCCCTAGTAAACCTTTTGAAATTATCCATCTAGACCTGTTCACAGCTCAAACAGAGAAATTCCTTACCATTGTAGACGCTTTCTCTAAGTATGCACAAGCTTATCACCTTAGAGATAGCACCGCTTTAAGTGTAGTACAAGCTCTACTTGTATTTTGCACCCACCATGGGGTCCCATTGACGATTGTCACGGACGGAGGCCCTGAATTCACAAATCAGATTTTCTTGGAATTCAACCGAACTCATAAAATTACTCACCATAAAATATTAGCGCATTCCCCTAACGACAATGGCATAGTAGAAAGGTTCCATTCTACCATTTTAGAACATCTTAGGTTATTGAAATTAGAGAGACGAAATGAACCAGTCGTTAATCTTATGCCTTATGCCATCTTAGCGTACAATAGTTCGATCCATAGCTTCACAAAATGTAGACCCTTGGACTTGATAACTGGACACTTTGACCCTCGAGACCCAATAGATATTGACCTATCTGAACACTTACTGCAACAGTACTCACAAGACCATAGGAAACGAATGAGTCAAGTATACGACCTTATTAACCAGACATCCTTACATGACAGGACACAACTGACTGAAACCCGTAACAGGGACAGAGAACCCGAGAAGGACTATACCCCTGACCAGCAAATCTTTGTACGCAATCCCATGGCGTCTCGACAGAAGTTAGCCCCGCGTTATACGCAAGATACTGTACTCGCAGATCTTCCAATCCACATCTATACGAAGAAGAAACGCGGTCCAGTAGCAAAATCTCGCCTTAAGCGAAGTCCTAAAGATCCCACTTTGTTACAGGATAATACTATGGCTGATGACCCTACATCCGGCCCAAGGACAAGAGATAACAGTTGAATCACTTGACAATGGACCAGGAATACTTCCCTTCAGATTAGGAGCGGCAAAAATCGTTTCCCATTTCCATTCTTTCCTAAGCCATATAGATTTGGAGAATATCCATCTTCAAATTGAAGTGGTAAAAACACAGATGGCTGAATTAAGTCCCTTAGTTAACAATAAAACCTTATTCCTATTCGACCCCCATCTGAAACATCTCAATAGTAAAATCAATTTAATTACTAGTAAAATTAGTATGTTTGAATCAACTCGTAGTAAAAGAGGCCTTATCGACGGCTTGGGTTCTGTAATAAAATCAATTTCTGGTAATTTAGACTACACCGATGCACTTAAATACGAAAACGCCATAAACACCTTACGTAATAATGAGCATAAATTAGAATTAGAAATCAATAACCATGTCAGTTTAAATAGTAAATTTATTTCACGTAGCTCTCAAATAATAGATAGTATAATTTCAAACCAAGATAAGATGAGTAAAGCACTAAACTTAATTTTGGAAAGTAACGCTAATAGGGATACAGATTTAATTAAATACGCCCACCTGGCCCAACATCTGTTAATCTTAGGAGATAATGTAGAAGATCTTTATGAAGAATTACGAAGTTTAGAGAACACCCTAACATTTATTCGTGCGTCGAGTACCCCGTACTCTTTATTTAATTTAGATGAAATTAAGTATATGTTAGGTAAATTAAGGATTTTATATGCTAATGACGAAATCCTTGACGTAGAAATTAGGCATTTTTATGAAATAATTAAACTAGGTTACTTCTATTCTAATAAGCAGATAGTAGTAGTTATAAAAGTCCCGATAGTTGTTCCCTCCACATATAATTTGTATAAACTTTCCCTTGTTCCTAACAGAAACCACGAAACTCTTATACCACCCTCACCTTTCGTAGCACTCTCTAGCTCAGACTCTAGGTACATAGAGACAGAGTGTCCGAAGGTAAACTCCATATATCTCTGTGAGTCAACAGCCAACCTACAAATCCAGAGCAAACCAGATTGTATCCAGCATCTCATAGTCCATCAAGAACTTCAACCCAGCTGCAAGCTGACACCCGTAGCTCTCACCACCGAAGCCCTGGAAACCCTGGACGACAAGCATTATACCTTAAGTTTTCCTGTACCAACAAAAGTGAAGATGTCTTGCGGTCAAGAACAGTACCGGACCCTACGAGGCAGCTATTTGGCAATCATCCCCCTCAACTGTAACCTGAGAACACCCGCCTTCACTATCTCCAACACTGACGACCACATCAAAGGACATGTCGTGAAGATCATTGGGATGCCCCTATACAACGAGTCGAGGCCTGAAAATTATCCGAAACTCATCCTAAATTCGCCAAATCTACAAAAACTTCACACGCTTAGCAACGAGATAGCGACGCAACTGCCTGTACATTTAGATAACGCCACCGATCCCGTCATTTACCACACTACTATACCCACGTACCTCGCACTATCCGGTACATGCGCACTCATCGCCACTCTAATCTATCGTCGGCTGCGCATAAGAAAAGCATCCAGAGAAATCACAGAAAACTTCAACAGCAACCCGGAAGTCGTCTATGCAATCCCATCACCACGCACTATCAACCCAAGCCAAATAAGGATTGACCCTGGATGTCTACCAGCGACCATCTTGAACAAGTCCATCGATACTCGCTGTTCTACGGGGGGAGGTGTTACGCATGGTCAACCTTAATAGACCGCTGCATCGGCATACCTGCATATACATTGCACACGGCACCTACGGGCACGAAACGCAAGCCCAGCATAACGTGACCAATTGACGTCAATCGAACCTTTCCATAGAAACATAAAAACGTGGAGCGGCACTTTTGGATCTGACATCGACCAATTGACACTCTAGTATAATTAGTCGTAATTTCAATACTTTGTAATACAGTAATAAATTAGTTTATTAAAATAAATCTGCATTTTTTTGGATCCTCCGGTTGCACCCATCGTAATTAGCACGCACACATACACGCTTACGTAGAATTCTACAGTAGAACGAAAAGAAAATACGATATGATTTTAGCGCCTGAATGACATTGATAGGGGGACGATTGGGGATACTCAACTGATAAGAAAATAGCGTTCAAGGCACAAAAAAAGTGTATTAGATCAATATGTGGGATACACCAAACAGATTCTTGTAAACCTCAATTCATACATCTACGCGGGCTCAATTTTAGTAAAATCAAACGTCTCGGCGTCTCCTGCGGCAGCTAGGGGCAAGAGGGCGCGAAATTTGCCTTTCCCGTGAGGAAAGTCTTGAGAATTAATGTCGATGGCTATAAGTGTAGGGGAAGACCAACGAAACGATGGATGGACTGTGTGAAAGATGATATGGCTAGAAAGGGGGTGACTACCGAGATGACAACTAATAGAGAAGTATGGAAGAAAGCGACATGTTGCGCCGACCCCAAATAAATTGGGATAAGGGCAGGATAATGATAAAAAAATATGAAAACAGTAAAAAAAATGCTCAATATTACATTGAGCATGTACATTTTTTTTAATTCTTATATTTATAACCATTTAAATTGCAATGCCTTAAGAGGCAACTAAGTTCTAAGAACCTACCTATTGTTAACATCTTCAAAATTTTGTACACTTAGTTCGCAAAAAAGAATTTGAATTTGACGTTGGTTGTAAACATTTATAAAATTGTCACAGAAATTCTTTTTACAAAACAAGATGGCGATGTTCGTTCAGACTCTGGCCACGCGCCCCAACCACCATGTAGCGTTGTACGTGCGGCGACCTCAAACAAATGCCAGTCGCAAAAACACTTGCACTAACTGTACGTAGTCACGTGCCTATGAGTGCGTGCATTTTGTTCGTTGTGAAGCCGGCCTTCTGTCCATGTCTATTCTGTGGTGTCGGGACTTCGGCGCCTACCGAACGATTAAATGGCGAATTTTGTTTACGCCTCGCTTTTGATCGACGGTTTTATTTGGCCGTGAATAAGTTAATGCTGTTTTATACTTCATTAGTTTATTTAAATGTTGTGTGTGAAGAGTGATTTTTATTTTTAGACCCTCTTGTTAGATTTTCTGACCGCGTTGTAAGAATAAAATAACTTAATTATCTGCTTTACTTCGGGTTATGTGCTTTTTAATTAATAATATCTCTCATTCAGCTGACGTTAACAAACAATAAATAACATTATAACAAATACTATTCAGTGCACTAAGTAGTTTTACGTATGGAAAACATTTTATAACATTTATTTTCTGTGCCTTTTATAATAAACAAGTATTGAGTGCCCTACCACTGCAACCTTTACACGTTTATATATTTTTTGAGTACAACGAAACATCAATCAAGCAGCTTAGACATCAAGTCGTCTCGCTACGACAGCACAAATAAAATAAGCATGCACTCTCGCGATAGATACGAGTCGCTGCCGCAGGGTCTCAGACACTTTAAACTCTTGAACTGTTTCATTTTTACCCGACTAATCGCGTACTTGCGTGCTGTACGCAACAGGTAGTCTGTCTCCACCGCTCAGTTTGGACTATCCACCTCATAAAATTAAAAAAAACGGTATGATATTATCTACTAGATAATTTAATTAAAACAACTTCAAGTGCCACAATATTGGGCACGCCACGATTGCGGCGATAAGTCCCCTCTTTGAGGAGTGATTAGAGAGGCGCCACGGTGTCCTCACCTTCCTGACGCAGGTCCTTACCGGACATGGCAGCTTCGGGAGGTTCCTGTGTCGGATAAGGTGGGAGGAAACGCCCGCCCCAAAGGAGGAGGCGGGATGGTTGAGGGAAAGGCAAATTTCGCGCCCTCTCGCCCCTAGCCGCCGCAGGAGACGCCCTGGGTGTCGGGAATCCCCGGCGGATTTCTGGCCACCGTAGGCGCGGGCTTGCGGACGGTGAGCAATGGGTAGCTCACCGTCCGGTAAGGACCAGGTCCGGGTAGACGCGTTGTATTCCACGCGCGCCTCGAAGAGATATCGTCAGCACAAATGTCCAGGGGTCCACTAGGGCCGATGCCTGCCGGGGTCGCGGGAAGATACCAAAGGTTTACCGAGGCCCCTGGCAACACAGGCAATGGAAAAAATACGGGTGGGTTTTAGTCAGTAAGAGTCTGACACACCCTCCCGCTCCGCCCAAAGCGGGAAAAGTTATTTGATGATTTACCACTCAAAAAAAAAAGTGCCACAATACCTCTATAAAACTTTAAGAAACCGAAACGTGGACACTCACGGTACGGCTAGTCTATAAATTCAATACGCTTTTATCTCGCACAAAAATATAAAATAATTAAAATGAGTTGTATTAGTTACGATCTATGTACCAATGAAGTAAGTTAAACTGGAGTAGTCACTTAGACAACAAAATAAACAGGGCTTGCATCACCTTTTGGCAGTGCAAGAAAATGATAGGTAAGAAGTGGGGCCTATCCCCCAAAATTATACTATGGCTGTACACGGCGGTAATCCGCCCCATGATCTCCTACGGGGCCGTGGTCAGGTGGCCCCGCACCCAGCTAGTCACAGCCTCCAATAAACTACAACGCATGCAAAGACTTCCTGCATGGCGACCACGGGCTGCATGAGGACAACTCCGACTGCAGCAATCGAAGCCATGCTGGGACTGCCGCCGCTCCACCTGTTCATACAGCAGGAAGCGACGATGGCGGCAGTACGCCTAAATACACTGAATCTCTGGGGCAAGAGAGACACACTACACACCGCGCTGCTTGAGGGACTCAATAAAGAGTTCCCCATCACGAAAGCAATAAATGACCAGGTACCCAAACAATTTATATTTGATAAGAAATACAAGATCCAACTCCACGAGGATCGCCGATGCGAGGGGCTGCGCCCCGCAGAGCTGCGCATCTTTACAGATGGATCCAAAACAGGTAGTGGCACAGGTGCTGGAATCTTCTCGGAGGACTTCAACATACGCATAGCCACACCATTGGGGGTCCATAACACAGTGTTCCAGGCCGAGTGCTTAGGTATTTCTCTGGCCGCCTCAGCCATCATGGCCAGGGAAGTTAAGGACCACTCAATCCGCATACTCTCAGACAGCATGGCTGTCCTGCAAGCGCTAAACAGTCACACAGTTGACTCTGGGCTAATATACGAGTGCCACCAGCGCCTCAACCAGGTGGGTAGCCTCAACAACATAACCATTCAATGGATTAAAGGACACAGCGGTTCGCTAGGCAACGATGCAGCCGATGAACTGGCCAGAAGGGGGTCGAGCATGGCACCAGTGGGACCTGAACCCATCGTGCCACTTCCCTTCGGGTACCTACGCACTCTGGTAAGGAAACGCACCAGAGATAAACATCTCAAACTATGGTCGGACCAAGGTGAGTGCAGGCAGGCCAAGGAAGCTCTCCCTACAATTGATGGTCGCCTCACGAAACGGGTTCTCCGACTAACTAAACTACAGCTGCGCACTGTTACAGCAGCTATAACAGGCCACGGGTCATTTAACAAACACCTCTTTGTCATAGGAGTCACAGACAGTCCGCTGTGCAGGGCCTGCATGACGGACGACGAGACAGTAGCACATGTGTTACTAAACTGCCCGGTCGTCGCCACATACAGGGCAAAGTACTTCGGTAACCCAGGTACCCTCCGTGAGATGGTCAGTAACACCAAGGCGTTGCTGGCCTTCCTTGAAGAGCTGGGGTGGATCGAATAATCTATTTCCCACCCGTACGCAAAATACGCGCATTGACGTGGAGTTGCGGACACCAGCCCCTTTTACCTAAGTACCAATGAAGCTTGTCACTTCTTTTATATCCAATGATTAGTTCAAAAAGTGTGGAGCGCTTATTCGTTGTGTCTACTTTTATAATCAGTTATATTAATTTTTAATCATTTGTATCGAAACACGGGAAAACAATAAAATCGAGAAATTCGATCTCTCCGCTGTTAAGTCCAACAGCATTACCGACTGGCTTAATTTTAACACCAGAGAGACATGACAACACGAGAGGAAATATTTTCACGACAAATACATGGTTAATTATCATCTATAAATACTCCAGTTAACCATATCACACGCTTTTACCTACACTATAAATTAAATTCTCAGCACGTCATTCAACATACATTTCACAAAAACATGATTATTATACCTGAATAACGTTGATTATAACAAATGGCGTTTCATTTGAACTAATGAAAAGCAATACAGAACTGAATTCTGATGAGGATCTAAAGACTCGTTCATATTGTGGTAGGCACTTTCTAGATTTTTTATACTTTGAAGGACATCAAAACCTACTACTGTCTGCTAATATTTATCTAAAAAAGAATCTAAATCTTCGCCTGAAACACAGGATTACATAGTTCAGGCACGCAAGTCTTTAATTTACATTTAAACAAAACTAAAAGGTTTTTGAATAAAAATATTAACTATTATTATATTTTTTTATATGTTTTACATATCTTGGGACTATGGGGTCCCGGACCTTTGAAAGGCATACGTCGGGCCGAAGCCAACTCGCAGAGGCCCATTAGTAGTGTTGAATGAAATAAGGCACCAATTATTATTATTATCTAATGATTTCATGGTAAAATAAGAGATAATGAACATCGCCTTACATTTGTATATTTAATGTAATGTATTTTTAGGTAGGTACCGTTAACGCTGTGTGCGTTAACTGCACTGGAACCTACGTGGGGTAGGCGCTACATACGAAATAGATAGCGAAAATTCTATATGACTGAATAGGTATAGAATATTCGCTATTTAGTTCAAGAATATATGCTTACTTTTACGCGCCTATCACATATCTGTTATTTCTTGAAAAAAAATAGTTGGGAAAAGGCTAGGCAGATGAAGATGACGACATGGTACAGCCATAAGAACTGGGAGATCAAACACCATGCTTAATTTACTCTATTAAAGTGTAAGCACCTGAAGTAAAAACCAACAATTTGGACTACAAAAACAATTGACTCCCTCACTCAGCCTCTCCTTCACTCAAAACAAAATCCAAACGCGGCCACAAAAACGGCACCACTCCAAACACACCCTTACGAAAAATACCTAAATATAAATAAAAAATAAGTCATCAGTATTCAAGTGTGGTGCGAAAGCATCTTTGGGGCCGTCTTGTACAAATGCTTACAGATTATGATGGACAGATTCGTTTCATCGTGTCTCAAAGAACGAAGGATTTCATCATGTACTCGCTGAGTGTTGCTTAGTTCAGAACGTGATATGTCAGAGTTTACTTTTATAGGTAAATATAAAGATGTCGAATGTCCATATGAGGCTTTATTTTTGGGGTTTTGTGTAGTGCTTATGGAAGAAATTAAAGCCTGATATTTACACGAAGCGATTTCAGCACACAGCATACCATAAGTTGCAGTAATAATGGAAATTGCACCATCTAAACAGTGTTTGGATGATACAAGTCATTTGTTGCGTCAATTGTATTGTATGTAAGTAACAAGAAACTTGATTCGTGTAAATGGGGCTTAAGAAAAACATATATTTGTCTACAGTTCAAGGCATAAAAACGCACGGCATTAACATAAAAACACAAAAATTGAATGCTGTTAGCATAGTGTGTGGTTCTTATATTTTTTTAATACCTATTTATTAAGAATATTAAAAAAATATAAGTACCACACACTATGCTAACAGCATTAAATTTTTGTATTTTTATGTTAATGCCGTGCGTTTTTATACCTTGAACTGTAGACAAATATATGTTTTAAGAATACAATCCCAAGCGAGAATACCAGAAAACTCTTCTGTTCTCCCAAGGGCCCCATAACCATTTGGTAAAAAAAAATCCAAACGTGTGGAAATATCCTCTTGAAAGTCTGCGGTCCTTAGCTCACAAGGCAGCTAAGAAATCTCCTGTGGAAACACACCACTATACCTATTCGTCACCCATGAAGAAAAAAGATTTATGACCTCTCCATCAATCGATCGACTCAGATTATCACAGTCCACCACACATAATCAGCCTATAATGTTCCCACTGCTGGGACACAGGCCTCCTCTCTGTGAGAGGGAGTGGGCCGTAATCCACCACGCGGGCCCAGTGCGGGTTGGTAGATGTCACATGTCTTCGAATTTTTGGTACTAGGTCATGCCGGTTTCCTCACGATGTTTTCCTTCACCGTTTTGAGAGCAGTGGTGATAAAATAATTTACACAAAGTAAAGCGCCTGCCTGGGTTCGAACCTACGACCTACAACTCGTAAGTCACGGCCACAACTGCTCTCTCACAGTCCACCGCTAAACATAAAACCCTCAACTGAAAACAATTTCAATGAAATATCCTCCACATTTAATCCAAATAATAGGTAGCCATTACCAGCTATAATCTAATCATGACTTCCGGAGGATTACACAAATACGGGGCTAACATGAGTTCAATTAAACTATAGGTCGGTGCGTTAGAAATTACGTAAAGCTCTGTGTAAGTACTCGTAGTTAGGTACTGATCGTAAAATTGGGTTACCAAATAGTGGTATTAATCTTACTGACTGAACGTTATTTGGATTGCCATGATTTCCAAATATATATAAGATTTGTAGTGATTTTAAATACTAAATATAAAATTGAAAGTATGTGATTTGCCTCAAATGATTTTTGTCAGCATAGTCATGAAGTTTAAAAGTATCTCATTTGACAGTTACCAAAACAGTACTGGTATAAAAACAGAACGGAATGGAAACATGATATTTAGGGCGTCGCGTAGTTGTTAAGTAATTTCTCTTCGAGCCTCGGAACTTAGAGGTTGTCTTCAAGAAGTCTAAATTCTTAGATACTGATCTTATACTGAGTACTTAAATAGTTCGTTAAATATTACTATATACAGCCTAGTATGCGTACAAGAATATAAATACAGAAATATTCGTACTGAAAAGGCATATTATTTCAGGACAGTAAAATTTTAAAATTGTATTTAGTTTGTAGCAAAGAATTGTTTGTTGATCTTCTGCTGCCGTTGCTGTAGGTGAACGAACCAGCTTAAAATCACCTGCATCGTCGCTTTTTACAGGGGCTGATGATCAGTGTTATAATTAACAGAAAAATAGGGAAAACTGTGACACAAAAACTTGTCTTAATCCCTCAGTCGCCTTTAAAGACGCTCAAGGGTGGAAACTAGCAATTTTAGTATAGTAACACAATTTTAAAATTTTTCACATCATCTACATGCCGAGTAGGTACCGAATTTCCACCTTTCCCACACCATTTGAATAATAATCCAAACTCCAACCAGCATAAAACAAGCTTAACAAAACGATACTGTTGAACATTCAAAGTCTAATAAAAATTAATCAAAATGCAGCCACGATACGACCATTTAAAAATGGCGGTATCGTACCGATTACCCGACTCATTTAAAATGATACAAGGCTCTCGACGAGCTTGCCAAATACTCAGGCTTCCTGCACCGAATGGTAGCAACCGTATTCTGAACATTACGCGTAATGGATCACACGAGGTGAGTTTTTGCCTCGAATAGGGGATTTTCGAAAGGAAAAAAATAAGTTTACTCATGTATCAAAACACGAGTATTGGGTCGAATTTCAAAACTGACAGTGTTCATGCCGCTAACATAGAGGATGGACTGAGCGTTATTTTCACAAAAGTGACCACTCTCTAGAAAGAGACAAAGCGACTGTGCGTCCAATACCTATAGTACTACTAATAAGATAACTACTGGCCGCACATTCGCTTTGTCTCTCTCGTACTTTTTAGTCTGTGTTCACTGCACAACTAAATACGGAACGCTCACTCCATTCTCTGTGTCTTTTTTTTTTTTTTTTGGGTGGGAAATCATCAAATAACTTCTCCCGCTCTGGGCGGAGCGGGAGGGTGTGTCAGACTCTTACTGACTAAAACCCACCCGTATTCCTTCCTGTTGCCTGTGTTGCGGGGGCCTCGGTGACCCATAAGTACCTTCCCGCGACCCCGGCAGGCATCGGCCCTAGTGGACCCCTACTTTTGTGCTGACGACATCTCTTTGAGGCGCGCGTGGAATACGACGCGCCGTCGACCCGGGCCTGGTCCTTACCGGACGGTGAGCTACCCATTGCTCACCGTCCGCAAGCCCGCGCCTACGGTGGCCGGAAATCCGCCTGGGATTCCCGACGCCCAGGGCGTCTCCTGCGGTGGCTAGGGGCGAGAGGGCGCGAAACTTGCCTTTCCCTCAACCGTCCCGCCTCCTCCTTTGCGAGCATTACTGCTTCGCAGAAGGAGGTGACGGCTGCCCATGCCCTCTCGCTCCGTACCATGGCCTGAACCAGGGCCGGACGCGAGAGGTCTCTGCCGCCGATCGCCTCCACGAGGACACGGCGGTGCTCTGCCCAAGCCGGGCAGACCTCCACCGTATGCTCCACCGTGTATTCTCTGTGTCTATGGTTTGTAAACAAAAAAACGTAGGAGTTTCGAGTTGTCAAGTCATAGTCCGATAAAATCGCTTGCCGAATTTCGTATGACATAATCGTATGAGTGTAATAATCGCGTGGCTAGTCTTGTCTTCATTTTGCATGGACATTCTCGCTTCGAGAAACTTCCTTCGTGTAAATAAATAAACCTTGATTGGTTGGATCTGGTCTGTAACCGATTTTCGGCGGAATTGTTGGGCCAGATAAGTGTTAATGGATTGTGAAGGGTTCGGGAAGATTTCATAAATTCAATCAACGGGCCTTCAGTACTCTATTCGCGTCGATAGAATTTCTAGTGCTGATCTAATCAAGCTTTCGACTTTATCAATAAAATTAAAGGAAAAATATGGCATTCGTGAATCAGTAAACAGAACGATTTTACAGTAGATTTAATCATTATCGTTAAGCATTTACCTCATTCGCAGTCACCTAACGTTTCAAAGTCTTTGATATTTTTAATGGAAAACCAATGTTTTCCATTAAAAATATCAAAGACTGCGTGTTGAACAGTCTCAACGCAAGAAAAAAATATGATTTTGAGTGATTTGTAACGTTACATAAGAGATAAAAAAGTAAGCCACCCTCTCGTGAGTATTTATGTTATGTTTTTCCTTGAATGAGTCTATATAGGTGTTATAATTGTGATTAAAATAAATAAATATATTTTAGGCACGAGTAACTTTGTGTAATATTTCTGTCCATCAGCTGAAGGTTTTCCTGTTTTATATATAATTATGTACAGTCGTATCTGGCCGAATATAAAGTCACAAATTGAGTTTAAGAAAAAGTCGATTTTGTAGAGCGTCACGCACGGCGTCTTCTCACACACATAGGTATAGTCGAACTCGTAATTGCTTTAACACTTTTGACAAGAAATTTCAGTAATTAAAACTTCACTAAGGTTATAGAGTTCAAACAAAGTTTATTTGATAAGTGGCGCCGGGAAAGGGCGCTGATGTCTGAAATACAGATATTTTATATCAGACACAGATATACCTAGACTGTTATATGATCATAGAATAGTGTATCACCATATTATTTAAATTGTTGTTTTTAAACAAATAAATTGTTATTATCTAATTGTCACAATGACAAAATAGAACTTATCAAATCCGCATATGCTCTTTTTCAACTCTCAAAGAAAGTTAAAAGTCATACATACTCTTTTAATAGCGTACCATGGACTGGTTGCCTCTGTTTTGCGGTACGGCATCATTTTCTGGGGGCAGTCTATTGATAAGGAGCTGGTATTTAGACTGCAGAAGTGATGCGCCAGGTCAATTTGCGGTTTTAAGACAACTGATAGCTGTTCCCTATTTTAAATCGTAAAAAAATCTAACTTTGCCTTGTTTATACATACTCGTAATGGAAACGGGTTTGTTTGTGGAATATAACCCACATCTATTTAAAAAATTATCAGAGGTAAAGAAAAATCCAATATGGATTCAATACATCAATCAATTATGTCAAGTAAAATGTAAAACCGCACTAATGCAAAAAAGTGGCATTCAACCCTAGGGCGTTAAGGTCCTGCCGGGGTCGCGGGAAGTTACTAAAGGGTCACCGCCCTGGCAACACAGGCAACAGAAGGAATACGGGTGGGTTTTAGTCAGTATGAGTCTGACACACCCTCCCGCTCCGCCCAGAGCGGAAGAAGTTATTTGATGATTTCCCACCCATAAAAAAAGGGCGTTAAGGTAAATATGAGATCGAGTATATTTTGAAGGAAGTTCATAATCCATTGCTTCCTACTGTTCGAAAAATTCCTCTATTCGACAGCGTAGGCACGCAATTAATGTTGTTTAAATTAACAGCATTGCAATTGTTAGTGTGTTACTCTTACCCCGCAAGTACTGTACGTCAATTGTTCGGTAAAACCAGAATACAGCTGCCGCGGGCTTGCTAAATTTAACCGAATGCATAAATAACGAGCTTAATTGGGGGTGAAATCATGCTGCAGTTTTGATGAATAACTCGAAATTTTAAACGGCTACCCAGTTTGTGCAGTCTCATCTGTAAACGGTATTTTTTTGCTGCTGTTAATTTTATTTACAACGTCAAAGTAACATATCATGTACTATGAATAGTGAGTGAATACGTGAAGCTGGTATGGAATTTTTGATAAACTGGAGTTAACATGGATGGTTGGTGGATTCCAGCCCCCGTAAACAGGGCTGGAGGGACGGTGGACTCAGGGACATCCAGCAAGACCCGAGGCAGCGGCGCGTAGTGTGCTACACGCGCCACTATTGGGCGCCGCCGGGGGAGTCTAAAACCTCACTCCACCGTGGGCCTGAGGTGGCCCGCAAAGGCGGGCTAGCATCAGCCGGGGATCGTGGAAGTCGCATAATATCCCATGATCCGGGTGCGTGAGTTGTGGGAAGGGAACACCAGGGTGTTTTTTAGCCAGTAAGAGTCTGACAGACCCCTCCACCCGCCTCGAGGCGGAGGACATCCACGAGGATTTTACATACCGGAAAAAAAGGTGATCGGTCGATAGTTGATTTTTAAGCAGTAACATATTTGATGAAACCAAAACACGTTTATTCCCCGCATGATTATAATATTTAGAACATGAGTGTCCATTTAAACACACTCTAAGGGGTTTTTTATAAAAAAAAGTGGCTTAAAGTCAAGACATGTTTAAACGTAAAAAAAAGAATAACTTTAAGCAACGTTGATAAATAAACAGGTAAAAATCTATACCACTATTTAATTTAACTTCAATCAACAAAACGGCATTCAAATTATCCAAAGGTCGATCAAAAAATAAGACTACGCCCTATCACAGAATGCATTCAATCTAAGTGGTCCATTTTTAAGGCTCTTCGCGTCAGGGGTCCGGTGCCAAAAGATCCCAGTCAATTTTATGGAGTTTCGACTCATATCATTAAGTGAGAACTCGCTAACTGAATTCTACTCTTTTAAAGGCTTTGAAATTAGGAACCACGTTAGGCAGCGGGAAAAACGTTGTGTAGATAAAAGACAAGCTCCCTTTTCGTAGCCTCATCTGGCGTGAAAGAAAGAAAGAAATAAATAAAAAATATTTATTTGGGTATTTTTTTTTTTACAGGAAATACAAAAATAAAAAAGGACAAAACTAACAAAATCATGAAAACAATAAAAAATAACATAGTGAAAACAAAAATAAAAGAGAAGACCTGTGCGAGGCCAGAAAGGCTTCTATCTCAGCATGATGCTGCGATATTTAATTAAAAAAAAAAACAATAAATTATAATAAAAATTAAGTAAATGAATAACGTATTTCTTACGATAACTCATTAAATGTTACGATTGACCCACAGCCGACGCTACATCAACGCTTGTCCATGCTACAGACTATAATATTATCTATTGTATAATTTACGTTGCGTAGACGCTACGGGCCTATGTTTCCCTTATGTAGACATGATTGTAATTAAATTAACGCTACATAGACGTTGCGAGCGTCGCGTAAGCGCAGCGTATACGACGGTCGACGAACGCTTACGCTAGATCAGGCAGGATGAGTAGTATACAGGGTGGCAGGGACATCGACGTGCATCCTGTTACTATGGATTCAGTACATGATTCTGAACCCTGGGCGTTAACATTTTTCAACGGCTAATTTAAAAAAAAAATTGCTGTTCCGTACATTTTGACCGCGTAGGTATTGCACTTTTCTATAAAAAAAAACCTACACTTTTCTACGAAAATTTAAATTATTGATTAAAAAATATAATATTATGCTTTCCCTGCTGGCCAACCGCAACACGTCATACTCATTGCTACAGATATACTGTTTACAATTAGCATGTCGGTGACGTGAACCCATAATATTTTCCCCTAGTCGCAAGTCGCTCAAAATGGCTAAAGAAATATTCACTTCAAAAAAAGTACAAATTATAATTAGTATAGTAGTAATTACTATAATTTACTAATTATTATTATTATAGTAGTAATTACTATAATTAAATTGAATCCCATAATTATTAGATTCGTAAGTCATTTAACTCAAAATTAGTTTGTACCTACTAAGAATCAACTAGGTTGATTAAATAACCTGAATACGTGTGGGTCATCCAGTTTTGGCTATTCAACACCATATTTGAAATAATAATTTAGTCGATATCACAGAAATTTTAAAAGGATATCAAATCCAAAATAACAATACAAAAGTTGGTTTTTTGCCTCTAAAAAATACCTACTATTTGACTATCTACGTATACTTAATCAACTTTATTTCTTAGCATCCTTGGTAAACTATTGAACCCACTCCCGCCTACCCCGAATTCCAGCCTTATCAGGTCCTTAGGAATCACTCAACTCGCCGCCGTCAAGCCGTTGACAAGTTCTCGTTAAAGTTGGCCGATTACCGTGGCCTTTTAGCCTTCGTTTTTTCACAAGATCTATTGCCCGGAATCTAATGAAGTGTGGAAGGGCTGGCCAGTATTTTTTGTGATTATTGATGTTTACCATTTGGTAGCGTCAGGCGAAGGAGAAGATGGTAGGGCGGAATGGATGCAAATACAAAATGTTTTATTCAAGAAATTTGTTACAACAATGGGTGGTTGTGTTTGGGGACTCCTTATATGCATTTTTTGCCTGTGTTAGGGAGGCCCCGCTCTTCCAAAGCAAAATAATTACTTCAGTAACAAATATGTGGGTAATTAGTCCATTCTATTGATAATATTTATTAAATAAAAAATAAAAGCGTATTAAGGGGACTACAGGACCTAATCGCAATTTATGTAAGTTTTATAATGCCTGAAAGTATATGATTCACTGCAGTAAACAAAATCAGAAATATATATGATATTCTTCAGGATATATGCTAGGTAGATAGTGTGTTGAAAACATGTTACAATTAATTTGATACGATAGAAAAAAATCACAAAGATACCTATAAAAAAATATTTTTAATATACATGCAATCATTCTGATTTTATATCAGATTATTCTACAAGCAACATATTAGCATAATAGTGTTTTATTTTTTTTATCCAATCAATAGATTTTTTGTAAATAGATAATTTCTTCATATTTTGCAATAAGTTACCAGCGTTGTGTCACCACACTTCTCTTTCTTTTGTATGCAGTCCGACAGTGACCGCGCTTAGGTTAGGACATAGAAAACTTTTAATTCCCATATTCCCACGGGATCGAGACTTATACGGGCGAAACTGCGGGGTGCAGCTAGTATTTTATAAATATATAAATATAGTCGAAAACACCTTTATTAAGTATAGAAAAATATGATAGGATCTCATCCAATAATTTTGTGTTTGATGTATTATAGTGTTTTTTAATCAATATTTTTATTTTATTATCTCATGGATTTGATTAATGAAATTGTGTTCTTAATATTGGATCATTCAACGTTATTTGATAAGAATATAATCAATCTTATATACGATTTCGCTTTTACTTGAAGATAGTTTCGTGTGCAAAGTATGCATCTCATAGATTCCCCAAACTTTGAGTACGAAATACAATTAAAAGGTAAAACAAAGTGTAGAAGTTTTCTTCTTTGGGTAAATCTAATTTATTCCTCACACATTACATACACATTCTTCTCGATGCTATATTTCCAATTTTCATTTTCAGTGAAAGAAGAGTGGCAGATTTGAGGTCGCTTAATTTCAGAAGCATTCATGAATGAAAGTATATAAGTTATATGGAACGCAAAAAAAAACTATTATGTATTAGCATTTTTTATGAAGCTGCACAAAAAAACTAATATTTTATTAAAGTTGACTGTCAAAACGCAATTGCAATATCTAAACGCAGAACTTGGGACGGAGCTATTGACTTGCCGTACTCACCAGAATATTGTATTTCTATTTCCGGGAGGGGTCGCCCCAGAAAGACATATAGTGACCTTATTGGAAATGTTCTTCAAAAAGGTCAGGTGCGTAGTACTCGCAACCGGCGTGCGTGTATGACCTATTATAATAATACTGCTATAAGAGGTGATGGTTACCACCCAGATGTATGAACGTAAACGAAGCAAAAGGAGTATGTAAGGAGCGTAGCAAGTGGCGTTCTATAGTTTCTGCCTACCCCCATGGGAAGAAGGTGTGAGTTTATGTATGTATGTATGTATGTATATGTATTTCTATAATTATGCTAATTAGCACGATTTTGGTGATAGTGGTTTCATCGTTTAAACTATTGTGAGCCTACTAGCTCGTTTTTTTTGGAAGGATCATCACGCTATCATTCACTCCCTTCTCTTTAATTTCAGCATTTCATATTAATTTCTAAATTAAATTACCACTGACAGTCATCCCGCTAAGCCCACTGACAAAAAGTATCGTCTGTGAAAAAGATTCGTATTCACTGAAAAAATGTCCCACGACACGAGTCACTTGAGACGTCGGGCGTTGTCAACCAATGTCTCCAAATATCACGATTTTTTTTTTGTGGATGGTATGGGATGGGAATTTATCAAATAACTTCTCCCGCTTTGGGCGGAGCGGGAGGGTGTGTCACACTCTTATTGACTAAAACCCACCCGTGTTCCTTCTGTTGCCTGTGTTGCCATAGGGGCCTCGATACCCTTTCGTACCTTCCCGCGACCCCGGTAGGCATCGGTTCTAGTAGACCCCTACACTTGTGCTGACATCTCTTTGAGGCGCGCGTGGAACACAACACGCCGTCGATCCGGGCCTGGTCCTTATCGGACGACGAGCTACACATTGCTCACCGTCCCCATGCCTCACGACCTTGATCATCATTTTCGATTTTACCAGACATACGTTGCAACTTTTCCCACCTTCGCACGTCATCTCTAGGGCCACGTGTAGCTTTAACTGCCAGAGCTTATCCAGCCGTGTACAAAGCACGGCGCAAAGCAATAGCTCAACCATCGTACATAGTTAATTTTGGACATATCCCTAGGTGGCATTCATAGATATATCTGAAGGGTCATGAGTACGGGATGTTAATGGACGAAACGTAAGTGTAAAGTTGGCGCGCTTTGACAGTCTTGCCTGACGTTCGTGCGAGTTGACGAGAGCGATACAGCGGCGTGGAGAAGCTCTTGAGAATCGGACATCGTACGGACAACAAAGGCTTAGAAGCTGTTCAAATATAACCTAAAAATCAATAATCAATTTCAGACTTTTTCTTCTCGCCCGCTGCACACAGATGTGTCACCCAGTACAATGTGCAACGGTTAAGAATCCAGCTCAAATCGGTCCCTTGTCGCGATAGATATAAGAAAGTCACATTTTTGGTTTTCTTCATCCAAAATCGTTTTGATTTCATTTTCTTTATATTTTATTATTAAATCAGTAGTAATAACAAAAACATTTGGTCATCATAAAAAAACACGTAATTACATCTGCTTGCTTTGCATGGAAGTGCATGGAGCGCGATAGTGCATGACGCACTTCTAGATGTCCAATGTTCTACACATTGGACATCTAGAAGGCATTAATATACAAAGCCAGCACATAGTAGTGCCACTTTTCCCATAAGTAGCCATTATTGGAACTATTAATTTCCGCCATCTTTGAATGTCATATACTGTTTACTGCATAATAAATACTCTTTGATTTACTGTCATGGGTTCTGTATACACGAAGCCACCACTGCTTTGGTTAGCGCTTTTCCGGCGAAATCCAATATTGAAAAAAAATGATATGATTCCTCAAACTCAAATTCAAAGCATTTATTTCAAATAAACCAATTAAGGGCACTTTTGAATTTTCAAGGGGTCGGTCAGTCAGAAAGATGAAGCTAATTGTCCAGTCCAAAGCGTAGTAGTTACCTATGGAGAAGAACGGACAAGAAACTCCACGGACACTCTTTTAAATCAACATAATTATTATACATAGTTACAAAATATTGTATACATCATTCATTTTGAAATTATACATGTGAGAACGATGCAAAACGTATAAGCGTGGCTAGCTAAGACATGACCAGTCTTTACTGACGGTGCTGTTCACGAACATGACGCCTTTATGTTAATTTGACCGAGATCTATCTTTTGAGAGTATTTGAATGAATGTACGCGAAGCCTAAATGCGACACCCAGATTACATGGAATCCTGCCATTCTGCTTTTCATGTTCATATTCATAAAATAAACATAGATTTTATTTTTGTCTCTTCTTGACGCAGTAGAATTATTTCAATCAATTTCATATGAAATGCGCTGAATTTCGTATATCGGTATAAAGTTTTTCGATTCTCCAAAATGATTAACATTTCGATATTTACTCGTACCTTATTTAATATTCGTAGACCCATGGATAAACATTGTTTGTTGTGTGTAATATTCAGGGTTTGTATTTGGAACTAATCTAAACAATAACATGTGTTTGTGTTAGGAGTTAGGTATCCGCAGTTCAAATACTTACGCCCTTTGGGCTATTTGAATGCTTGTTGTTTTCATACTCCACAGTGTGAAAACAATAGGTAAGCCTGCAAATAGCGTTTAGAGTTACATAATTAGTCCACTTTGTTAGACTTCTGGAGGCCTTTTTGTGAGCCACTAAACTCTCTTTTTACACTGCCCCAGGAGGGTAATGTTTTTCGAGAGTATGTATGTATGTATGTATGTATGTATGTATGTTTGTTTGTATGTATGTATGTATGAATGTATGTCTATTTCTTTGGCACGCTCTGTAGCCTAAACGGCTTGATGGATTTTAACAAATGAGATGTCGTTAGATTCGCCTTAATTGTGGAAGTGACATAGGCTATATAATATTTATAAATTGTATCTGCAAAAAAAAGGAGGTAAAAGGTTTTTTTAAATAAATTGCTACAATATTGGTATCAAATAAAAGCTAGTGATGAGTAATTTTGAAATATATATTTAAACTAAAAAAGTTTACATAAAATAAATTATTAAAAAAAACAAAAAAACCCGACTGCAAAAACACTACTGAAAAGGGAACAACAAGTATTACTCGTATAATCTATAAAATTTTGGTATCGCAGGCGGGGGGACAATCAATCGGGTTTTTTTTTGTTTTTTTTTTAATAATTTATTTTTCTCCTTTTAGAGATACCTTAGAAATTATTGCCATGACTCAGTATGAAGTATCCGTAGGTCTCCAAATCGTTCTTTTTGCGAACATTACGAGTATGTATACCATCAGATGTCGCACCCCAAATAAAACTGTCTACCGAACAAGTCTCAAGCACAAGTTTGACTTTGCCAATTCCTACAATCTCCAACCCTCCATCTGCAACCAATTTCGTCACCAACAAGAAAAATTACAGAAATACGTAAAAACTTAGCGCCCGCAAATGTAGCAATGGAAAAATTGAGGCTCGCATTGCACAGATGTGTGAAACGGTGCCGGCGACAAATTGTTTTATCGAAAATTACTTTCTGGAACGGGAAAAGCGGATAAATTTCCATTTTTCTAATGGAACTGAATAGAGCCCGTCCCTTGAAGATGGTGACTGGGGTTCGTTACAATTACTAGATCCAATAAAGCCGTTGGATTATATTAAAAACTTGGCTTGATGCGCGGGTTAAGTGCTTTTTTGTTTTGGGATATTTGACTTGGAATTAATGTTGAATTTTTGTGTATATGTTTAGCTGTTATGTGTCAAAATATGGATTGTAATGTAGATGAGTTTTTAATAGAATTAGGTCCAGTGGTATTGGACCCAAATTACGAGTTCGAACCCAGAGAGGAACTTAACTTTGGGTATTTAATTTCATCGCCACTGCTCTCAAAACGGTGAAGGAAAATATATTGAGGAAACTGGCATGTCCTAAAACCAAAAATTCGAAGACATGTGACATCCACCAACCCGCACTTGGCCCGCGTGGTGGACTATGGCCCACTCCCTCTCTCAGAGAGGAGGACTGTGTGTTAGTAGTGGGAACATCATATTCCGATTATGCTATTAAGCCAGGTATTGCATGCACATAAGTAAAAAATTAAATAAATTTTAAATAAATATTAATTTGTTTAAAAAATACAGTGATATCCATAATGTCAATACTAGGAACAAACACAAATTTGTTGTTCCTACTACCAAGCTCAAAAAAATAGGCGGCTCGTTTAGATGCCAATGTTTTTATAATAAACTTCCTAGCCACATTCAAGAACTAAGCCTTAATAAATTCAGATGTTTTATAAATCAGAAACTGTGCCAGAAAGCTTTTTATACTGTTAAAGACCATATTGAGGACAAAAAGGCTTGGGATTGAGCTGCTCCAATGAATTTACAGTGAGTATTGTTTTTTCCTTTTTTTGCTAGCTATTTATATTTTCTTTTTCTATATACCATTATACATAAACAATGACATGAATATTTACTTTGTAAAGTATTATATTATTTTAATTATTATAAATGTGAGGACTATGTGGGTCATTGTTTTTTTATTTTTTTTCTCTTAGTTAGTTTTAATGATGTAAAGTGTGAATAAGTACTCAAACTGCCAGACGGCAGTTTGAGTACTTGCTCTCTCTCCCTTTCCGCCACTTCCTTTGGATGCATAACCTCCTCGCAAAAAGAGAAGACAGAATCCCACGCGTTTTCGCTTCTGACCATGGACTGAACCACTTTTAGACCCAAACGTCGGATCCTTCCAACGACCTGCGCAATGCCTGCCGTGGCCAGTATGGCCGATTACCAGTGCGTTTACCTCCGGGAAGTCACCATTGTGTCATCGGCGTAGCAGGTTACGTCGACACCGTGTGGAAGGGCAACGCACAGCACCCAGTCGTAACGAATGTTTCACAGCAGCGGCCCCAGGACCGAGCCCTGTGGAATACCGCACGGCGTGCCTCGGTCCCAGGACCGGGCCCCGGCTGCATCCTTCTCGACCCAGGAAGGTTACGGCTTCCTCCGCTATATAGTCTCAAACACATAATGCGACGAAGGAGACGGTGATATACGAGTCCCGTATGCAACGTGTTAAAGGGCAGGGCAAGGCGTTAAAGGCGTTGGCGATATCCAGAGACACCGCCAAAATGACCTCACCCTTGGCAACTGCTTCCTCCGCTAGAGCTCATACTCGCAAGATAGCATCCACGGTGGAGCGCCCCTGGCAAAAACTGAATTGGTTATCCACCAAAGCTGGCCCCGTGCCGGTCATTTGCCGGACAGTGCGATCACCGATTGTTCTCTCTAATATCTTGCTTGCCTCGTCTAAGAGTACAATGGGCCTGTATGCTGACGGAGCGTCTGCACGGTGCTCCTCCTTCCTCAGCAGGACCAACTCGCCAGCTTTCCACCGCCGTGGATAATTACATACCTATGAACTCTGTTGTTATAGGTATCTATCGTAGCAAACTCAAACTTATAAGCCTAGAAAAGTAAATAGGTACTGATATTTATGCAAATAGTTTTATGCCTAACTACTAAGCTTCTAAGTTCTAAGTTTAATTTAAGTTTCCGTACCTTCGCCTGGAGCTTTTAAAGTAAATTTATTCATCTCCAATATTGAAATCAGGTCAAAAAGATAGTAAATATTATAAACTTTTATCAAAAGACAAGCTTCAAGAATACTAATTATTATCATTTTACGCCCATTTAGTCATTTTTGATAAGGAAAATATCAATGGACATAATTTCATACGATAATATTCTCAAGTTGATCGAAGGTTAAACTACGCTTGCCGCGGTCTGTTCGTGGATGGGTGACTGGAATTACATATCAAGACCTCTCCGTGCCTCAGAAATCACATTAAGCTATTGGTCCCAGCTGACTTTCGTAGATCTTTGACAGTCGTTACGAGTAGTCAGAAGCCCGAAAGTCTGACAACCACTCTTGCCAAGGAGTCTCATGTTACTGGCCTCAGGTAACTGGATCGTAGAGGTCAGATAGGCAGCCGCTCCATAAAAAACACTGGTTTTCAGCTTCATCCGGTTGGGCTGGAATCCAATCCCAACATCGTTGGGAAAAGACTAGGCAGATTGATGCGTATTCTCATAAAAGCAGGGAGAAGCTGCTGATCCTACCATAATTATTATGCACTTGGGTAATACAAGTTAGTTAATTTTGAAAAATCGTGTATTGCTACGGAATGTCACAAGTCAAGTTTCAGATTGATACCTACTGAAAAACTGGCATTTGTTAAGCAATAATTGCTCAACTTTGCGGGGAATATGCGTCTGAATCTTGTTTTAACTTCCGGATCCACGCGAAACGCAATGGTTTTTTAATTGTTTCTGTAATTACGGCATCCAACCGGTTAATATACCGCTTGATCTGCATGTCAGAGAAAAAAAAAGAAGAAAGTCTTTATGGATTGACTAGATCTTGGATTCTATGTAGGAAGAGGTACTCCTGGATTCGCATTGTGCGGAAATTCCTTTTGCGAGACGCCCGATCACCGGTAATTTAGACCCTATACCGAAGGCTTGAGCTACTATTATGACTTAAACAGAATTTCTATAATCTCTCTCCCACCTCCTACAATACCAACAGGAAATTAGAAAGGGACTATTTGAGTACTTTGCACTTACAATGTATTTAGCCAATTCTCAGTAAAAGCCGAAAGCCGAGATGTTTAAGAAAACTTTTCTTACGAAATTAACGAAGGAAATCGTAAACGATTCATGTACACTAAAAGTATTCTATTTCGTTGAACAATTTATTGTTCTTTATAAAAACAACTGCTTTTATCCTGCATATTTATCGAACGCGAGCGATTACCTAGATACTTGCTAGAATATAGTCTCCTTGACGGGCAGTTATTGATCCATGATGTACAGGATTTTACGCTTGGCTTGTGGCTGAGTAATAACAGCCGCACGGGTCGATCGATCAGGTTAAGCTGCGCTTGCCGCGGTTGGTACGTGGATGGTTGACCATATTTACATACCAAGACCCCATCGTGCCCCGCAAAGCACGTTAAGCCGTTGGTCCCGGCTGTCATTTGTAGGACTTTGACAGTCGTTACGGGTCGTCAGAAGCCCGAAAGTCTGACAACCAGTGTTACCAAGGGGTATCGTGTTGCCCAGTAACTGGGTTCTGGAGGTCAGATAGGCAGTCGCTCCATGTATAATACTGGTATTCAGCTGTATCCGGTAAGACTAGAAGCCGACCCTAACATAGTTGGGAAAAGGCGGGCAGATGATGATGTACAGGATTTTACGAATTTACTATGACTTCAAATTCCCATTTATTTATAATGCCAAAAGAATACATAGTCACATGAACGAAGCCGTGGGCACAACCTACTCTTCACTCGAAAGTTCTTTAGATTTTAAGACGCTGACAACACCTAAACCACGGTCACTGTCAAATTCCATAGAAAAGAAAGAGAAGCGCGATGACATAAAGCTTGTAATTTATTGCAAAATATGAAGTAATTATCTATTTACTCAAAACTGAGTGGAGTAATCGAAAATAAAAACAACCAAGTTCTGCATTCCAATAAGACGTTCTTGTTATTAATTAAATATGTAACGTATATTTGATACAGATATTTTGGATTAGAACTACAAGTAAGTGGTTAGTTTAACGTTAGTTTGTATCGAGATTTTGTTTTCAAAACGTATTTTGGTAACAACCAAGTTCTGGGAAATATGTTCAAAATTAATATATATTTTTTCCGCTACCACAAACTATACAGATTTGGCAATTTTCTTTCTTAAGCTAAGTCTATTTTGGTCAATTGGGTCTTGTCAGCGCCTTAATACCGTTCCTAGAATAATAGGGTCTTACACCCATTTGTAAACAAATAGAAAGTCACGGTTGTATTGTAACGTAAATTGAAGCCACAAAATCTCCGACTCCTAAGATACAGGTCTGCGTACCTAGTTTAGGAGCCTGGAAAGCTGACAATAATTTTAAACTTGGTAGTACAACCCACTCTTTCCATACGCTATGTACTGTGTTGTTGTTTTTATGTTGGTACTAATAAACATATTATTATTATTATTTACTAATACGAGTATGCCCAAGAAAAAATCACAAAATTTTTATTCAATCGATGTGCCATAAAAATGCATTTAAAATTTTACATTTTCAAATTTCGCGCGTAGGTTGATAAAAACGCTGGACGCAGTGGACGCCATGTTGCTCTGTGGTCATGACGTCACTGGGCTATGAAAACAAATGCGCTGATCTTTGTATGATAATTGACACGTTTTTGTTAACATAGCCGTATGACGTAATAACATGGCGGCTACTATTTCATGGTGTTTTTTTAACAGATTAGAAAAACTGAAAACGTTGAATTGAATTTTAATTTTTTTTTTCTTAAATTATGAACTAAAACTAACATTTTCCGAATCCTTTTTGCCTAAACTATCTCAATAATATATTTATAGATTTTTCTCCTATATAATAAAATACCCTATTCCAAAAAGCTAATTGTTTTGAGAAGTTTGTTATTAGCAGACAAAATATCGTGACTAAAACCGTCAGCTTTTGAAATACCTTCATCTGAGTGCTCAAATAATTATTGAATAATTATATCTACCACAGAGTACAAAAATCAATACCAGTACATGCCAGCAATACCAGGAAACCTAAATCCAAATAATATCGCCAAAATCAACAGAGCAACGTTTCAAACAACATATACGAGTTAAATAATTTGAGCAGTGTTCATTTATGACTGCAGGAAGGAAAATAACTAACCACCAAATCAAATTCGCCTCCGTGCGAATCACTCCACTGAAAGACTTGCTCGTTCCCCTAATGAAACGTCGAAATCCGCATTCTACTTATGTGACATAGAGTAACAGAGACCAGTTAGACAAATTGTTGAGCTGCATGATTAAAGTATTTTAGCTGTACATTTCTAGCGATTTTAAGTGAAATGGATGGTTGTAATTTGTGGTAATTGTTTTAAATTAAATTGACTGATGTGCTTGTACATGGGTAGAATGTTGTCATACCGGAGAATATTAAAGAATAAAATAACTATTTTCATAAGGGCCTTATTATGGCGGACACGTTGCGCACTTGTGGCGATCACGTTGCGAACTTGCGGCGAGCTTGCTGCGCACTCGCTAGCGTGATAAGGCCCTTATGAAAATTGTTATTTCATTCCTTAAAATTCTCCGGTTGAAAATTAAGAAAAAATATGTTTGAAAAAAGAATGAAGGTATAATCGAGACAATAAGTCAACAAGAGTAACTTCTGGAATAGACTTCAGTGTTGTCCTCGAGATACTCGTAAGCTGGAGATCTGATTCTAATCTCACATGAACAGTGTTTTTGTACCTATAAAGAACAGCACAGAATATGTAAGCCCATAATCATAGCATAGATAAATTGCATACAAAAAAGACAGGAATAATAAAATTAATTGAACCATAGTAATACCAAAATGAAATCAATCCTACTGAATAGCTTACACAACATCATACGTCCTTAGATTTATTCGTCGCATATAAATTGACGAGACCAATTCCTTTCGCAAGTAATTTAGTACCTACCGTTTCTGACGTTACAACCATTTGCTTTCAGCTTTGACATTCGTTAAATATCTTTGTATGCTGCATATATGACCTTTGACTTACAGAGATATCAATACGGGCTGATGTCAGTGAATCATTTTATACATAACATACATACATAATCAGCCTATAATGTTCCCACTGCTGGGACACAGGCCTCCTCTCTGTGCGAGGGAATGGGCCAAAATCTACCACGCGGGCCCAGTTGGTAGATGTCACATGTCTAAAACATGCCGGTTTCCTCACGCTGTTTTCCTTCACTGTTTTGAGAGCAGTGGTGATGAAATAATTTACACAAAGTAAAGCGCTTGCCTGGGTTCGAACCTTTAACCTACAACAAATCATTCAATACAGAACCTTAATCAGCAAACTTATAATATTATTATTATAAACGCGGGAGTTTGTTTGTTTGTTACGCTTTCACGCTAAAACAGCTGATCGGATTTGGATGAAATTTGGCACAAGGGTAGACCATGACCTGGAATAGGACAGCTACTTGTCATCCTGGATCACAGAGGAAGTCGCGGGCAACATCTAGTCTTCTATGTACTTTCAACATTTATATCTGTAATTTTTATGGTGTACATTGTAACGTTACGATTGGCCGGAGGGGCAGTCGTAAGTCACGTTAAAAAAGAAAACTAAAGTAATAGTACTTACTACTAAATATTAAAAAGATTAGACTAAATATTAAAAGTTTTCTAGGCTTCCGGCCTGAGTGCACGGGACGCTTGGACGGCAGGATGTAGCATTGGCTGGCAGCAGCTGGACAGGGTCGGCAGGTAGTTGGTCTGGATCGGCAGGCAGCAGTGGGACAGGGCTGACAGATGGAGGACAGGAGGCGGAGCACGAAGATAAGGTTCTCGCCTTCGCAGTCAGTCGGTAACTCTGTCCCAAGGCGTAAAACGTCCCTTGTTAAACAAGAGGTTTTGTTCTATAGTACCTAAATTAGTGGTATTGTTGGTGTGGTTGGTGGTATGATGTGTAATTGGTGTTAGTGTCCAACGCCACGTTGAAAGAATGCCCTAATAATGGTAGAGCTCTCCGTCCTGGAGTGGGCTAGTAAGACGGTGGCGTAGTCCGAATCTCGCCGATACGGCTGACTGTGGAGGCACTCTACAGCACCTCACGCTCCACGAGACGAGTGTCTGGACCTCCTAAGACACACAGGAGTGGTCGGCTATGGCGTCCTAAGCCACGCGACTATAACGCCTTCGGCCTTAGAAATCTCCCAAAGGCGGAAGTGAGATGGCCGGCGGCTATGTAAGGTGAATCACAAATCACACACACTATGAGATTCTTTAGAGATTATATTTTTTACACGTTACAATTATTAGTACAAGAAATAAAGTAAGTTATAGAACTGAACTGACTGAACCCTTGTCAGGTCCGATCACCGCTTTTATAGATCCTGGCAAAGGTTCTAGAAGTTTCTGTGAAACATAATTCAAATGATTAGTTTGAATGCCTGCCAGGATCAATGAAAACGGTTTACATGAGTACATAGCGAAGTAAGTCTGAAACTAGCTTTATCAAGGCCGGTACGATTCATAGAGAAAGAAAATATTAGACTGATGACAATTTATGATTGAAGATGTCAATAGATAAAAATATGCTATTTTACAACAAGAGAAAATTAATAATATAAAATACAGTCTTCAGTGTTACAAACAGTTCATTGTGGTGTTGCTTTTCAGCTGTGGTGTTCAAACATATGTAAGAAAGTTAGAGAAATAATATGATTTCATATGTTTGAAGCAAGGAAAGTAGTACAAGAATTATAAAAATGGTAAATTTATAATTATTATAGCATAAAGATGTGGCTTTGTGTAGCAAAATACCACAACATAATAAAGAGTATTCTATTCTATTCTATTCTACTTAACAAAAATAAACTTAAATTCACTCACTGACATACTACCCACAGTCTAAAACGCTCACTCTAAAAGCATGAAATTTTACACAAGAGTAGTAATTTTTGCCTATGGATGGAGTTTTTTTTTTTTTTGCTGGGAAATCATCAAGTAACTTTTCCCGCTCTGGGCGGAGTAGGAGGGTATGTCAGACTCTTACTGAAAACCCACCCGTGTTCCTTCCGTTGCCTGTGTTGCCAGGGGCCTCGGTGACCCTTTAGTACCTTCCCCGACCCCGGCCCTAGTGGACCCCTACATTTGTGCTGACAACGTCTCTTTGAGGCGCGTGGAATACAACGCGCCGTCGACCCGGGCCTGGTCCTTACCGGACGGTGAGCTAACCATTGCTCACCGTCCGCAAGCCCGCCTGTGGATGAATGGATTGCCATTAGGCGTGCGTCTTGTACTAAATAAAATAAAAAATATTTCTTCCATCTGAAAGACAATATTTGAATCTATTTCAAATTCACCAAGGCAGGCTTACATTGACAACTTAATCGATTATACGCTGTCACATATGAATCGATTCTAAACCGATTAATTTTTCTGGTGGGTATTGATAATGTGATGCCCTTTAGGCCATTGTATTTGATCAAAGAAAACCTTTTCATTGAAGAACTAAGACAAAGACTCAGGTTTATTGATGACAGTTTTATTGAATGTAATTGTAATAGAGAAATATAATTGGACTCGTATACGTTACACTGAAACTATCGCGAATAACGTTCGTTATTCGGGATAGCGTTCATTTGGGATACAGTAATTCAGGATTGCATTCATTCGGGATACCGCTCACAACCAAGAAAAATATATATTTTATTTCACATGTGCACAGAAAGCTTTAAAATTTAGACTTATCGTTTTTAAACCTTGGAATTATTTCATCGCTTGACAACGTTAATAATATGGTGCATGTTTTTAACACCCATATAATTTCCCTGTTTGATGTTCACGCATCAATCAAGACGTGTACTGCAAAGGAAAAGTCGCATCCGTGGATTACAGATACAATCAAAGTTATGATGCATTTGCGTGACGCCGCACTTAGTATTTGTAAGAAAACGAAAGCCGATTCAAAAAAGATATATTACAAAGAGCTTAAACACTTAGTAATTAGTTCGTTGTACAATGAAAAAAACAGCATATTTCAAGCACAACATAAATAATAAAATAAAAAACCCTAAATTATTATGGAAAAATCTAAAATCCACACTATCGCCCTATAAGCCCAGACAAGACCCACCATCGCACTTCACAGATCCAGACCTAATTAATAACAACTTTTTAATTGTCCCAGGTAACAACGCGGCAAGCACATCACTTATGAACTATTATGAAAATCACAGAGATGGTGAAGAAATTTTTGCAATCACTCCAGTAGATGAGAACGACATCTCTCGCGTTATCTCAAACCTTAAAAGTAACGCTGAAGGTTACGACAACATTACCCTGGATATGATTAGCATGACTTTGCCACACACGTTAAATGTTGTAACGGAAATAATAAACCGCTCCATAGTGACGTCTACGTTCCCCGACCTATGGAAAATTGCCTGCGTTAGGCCCTTGCCAAAAAATTCAAATCCATCTACTTTAAAAGACCTACGCCCTATAAGTATATCACCATGTCTATCCAAAGTATTAGAAAAAGTCGGCAGCCGCCAACGCTAACGCTTAACGCTTTTTTTGAAACAAAATAACGTTCTACCTGATTTACAATCTGGTTTTAGAAAACAGCGCAGTACATCTACTGCATTACTGGGTGTTACTGATAATATATTATTGGATATTATAAATTGCATATCAAATAAATAATCGCCTATCAATACATACTCATCATTTATATTCTTATTTACATCTAATAACTTACTTCACTACAAATAAACTAAATGTTTAACAAAACTCAAACTGCAGATAATTCGAAATTATACATCAATATAACATTACTTTTTTCCTCATAATGCAATACAGTTACATTTATTTTTGTACAAAAATACTACATACATAGCATAAATACTGTCTGCACAGCAAATTTTTCAGTTGTTGGGTTAGGTTAGGTTAGAACAGTGACCATTAAAGCCAGATGCCCTCTATTACCAAAACAAAAATTCGATGCCAGTTTAAATTAAAACAAAGCTAACAACTGATTATTAAGCTGCTACATTTTACTTATATGTACGTTATGGGGACAACGGGAAATATATTTAATCACGTCCCGCTGTCCCCGTAACGACTGTGACTAATAAAATGCTGTTTTATTTAGAAAAACTGCTGTACATAATATAAAAATAGAAGCTATATTTAAAAGAAAAAGAGTTAACATGTATAATGTGCATTAAGATTATTAGCTGTGCATTGATAAAAAAGCTTTTGCTTTAGGAAAAATCGCTGTACGCTGCGAAAATAAATTGTAGTGTGTTTAGTGATATTTTGAGTTGAATATTTTGCTGTGCAATCAGTAATTTTGATGGGAATTCGGAATCTTATTGCATAGAAAAAGGATATTTTTTGATTTGCGTTTAAATACTACCCATATATTATCTGCCCAAGATAGGGGAATGTGCTCATTACTGGTTTTACTCGACTTTTCTCGGGCATTTGACGCTATAAATATCACGCTATTACTATCGAAGCTAAATTATTATGTTTTCGACCCCAGCGCTACGCAATGGTTTTGCAGCTATCTAAGTAATAGGGAGCAACTCGTTGACTTGCGTTTGGGTGACGGCACTACCCTGAGACCGACACTTATATCTGTGGAGAGAGGAGTCCCACAGGGCTCTATATTGGGTCCGATTCTCTTTATTTTGTACTGTGCGGATATTATAAAATGTCTCCAGAGATGTTTAGACCAGACGAGTATGGCAGTGCCATTAAAGATCTTAATGATGATCTTCAAAGAATCGCCGCCTGGTCAGAGGAGAACTGTCTGTCGTTAAATCCAACAAAAACTAAATTTATGGTTTTTGGCACAAGACAGCAGTTGGCTCGACTACCTATGACATTTGACTTGAAACTTTTGGGCGAACCAATTGAGCACAAGTATGAAGCGCGAAATCTAGGTGTTATTATGGACAAAGACCTCCGTTTTGAGAAACACGTAGCGGACTCTGTTAGAAACTGTTTTATCGCCTAAAGGTTTTATACCATATGAGGCCCTATTTATCCGAAAGACTACGAGAACAGCTAGTGGAAACCCTGGTTCTGTCTAGGTTGAACTACGCTGACACGGTTTACGGCCCCCGCCTGTTAGCTCGTACAGACCGCCTCATCCAAAGGGTATAAAACGCCTGTGCTCGGTTTTGTTACAATATTCCTCGCAGAAGCTATGTAACACCTTTCCTAAACAAGCACTTTATACTAAAAATGAAGTCCAGGCACAAACTACACTTGGCTTGCCTTCTGTTCGGTGTGGTTAAATATCAGAAACCGGACTACCTATACAACAAGTTAAGCTGGGTTACGAGTAGACGGGAATGCGGGAGAAGGCAATGCTCGCAACAACACTCGACTCAGTCTCAGGGTTCAGCCGCTTTTAGAGGCAGCTTTCGTTATACGGCTTCCAAAATATGGAATAACCTGCCGCCACCGATCAGAGTTATAAGCAAGATAGACGCTTTCAGGCGACGCTTACGGCAGTACCTCATAGAAGCGCAGCGGAAGCTGGACATTGTCACACTGAATGTCTCAATTATATGATACCCACTCATTTATTTATCTTTTTGTTATACATTTTATTTAAAAACACACTATTTAAGTACATATTCGTTATTATTTTTGTCTGACACAAGTTTTATTTTATTTGGTATGCATACACACGTTGCAGTATAAAACTGATTTACATCCGTCACCTCGCACTCCAGGTCCAGTTGAAAACCAGCGTCAGGCACTAGTTGTCTGGCATTTTTGCTGAACTGGGCCTTTTTGGCGCAGCCGTGAGGCACACTTTCCTGCTAATTTTTATATCGTGCTTTACAGCGTTTATTTGATTTTTTTATATAATATGTTTTTTTTTATCTACTGTTTTTGAAATTGTGTGCCTTTTAGTATGTGCTAAATAAATGTTTTTTCTTTCTTTCTTTCTTTCACATAAACCTACATGGGCACTGTTTTATGAATGTCAGAAGCTAGGTGCATGCAATTGGTGGCGTCCGAGCCGGCAAGAAGATCCACGGGTACTCATCTACTAAAAATATAATTGGCTTTTACAATGTTTTCAAATTACAGTGTTAATAGGTAGGGGAGGACAGTGTAGGCCTATCAACAAGTATCAGGTACTTAACAAAATAGAAATTGGTCTACAAATCTAGTCTATTAAGCCATACATTATATACAGCTATTCAGGACTTCGAGTTTCGGTCTAACTTATAAGTCTTGTAATTGATTACTTTTTGTTTCAATTAAACATCAAATAAAAACAATTGAATCGTTAAACAAAGTTATTATTCGAGCTATGTAAAAATAAAACATGAAATATTTTAAAACAAACTATAATTAGCAAAAGTTTTAAATTTTGTACAGAATTGGAATGTTAGTAGGTACATTGATTGACAGTATTTATTTTGTAAAATTATTCTTATTCATCGTGTGTTTAAAATCAATTTTATTAATTAATTAATGAAATTGATGTTATGACGCTTTTAGTGATGGCCTATTGATTAGGTAATTCGTTTTATTAATAGATACGAAAATTATGTTTATTGGAAAAGATTTTTAGTCATCATAGTCATTAAGTTATCGTTATTATATTAACTGCACAGAAAATATCGCAGGCCGACATCTATAAACATTACATAGTACGAACTTTGACTAAAGCCAAATTTACATTACAAAATGAGTTGTTCAAAATTATTTGATAAACTTATTTATTCATTGACGTGTAAATAGATAATTATTTACACGTGAAACTATCAATGAATAACTAAGTTTGCAAAACTAGTTTCGTAATGTAACCGGTTTAGGCATTATTCCTGTCACTGTCGCACACATGGATTTAGTAGTTTATACTAAATCTGTGGTTGCACAACTAATTTTGATGTTTTGTTAGATTCATTAGTATTTGTTATAGGAACACTTTTGGCTAATTTATAGAGATATATTCAAGCTACTTAAAAAATCATACACATAAATTAAACACTCACAAATTCACACCCAATTACCAAAATTCTCTACACTTTAGGTATCACATCTTCACATCAAAACACACACTGATATTGTGACGTCATTAGACGTTGCTAGTGAAGCGGAGACGAAACTTGGGCGCCATGTTTTCCAAGTAACTTGACGGTCCATCAACTCCCTCGTATGAATACCGGGTAACCGCTGTTTTATGGGCGACCAACTTTTTGACGCCAGGCGACGTCTTTGCGGAAAGATATGAAAAGTCTTTTTTGATGGGTCTAGGTATTTTAGGGAGCCTGTTCTACCTTCGTGCTTTATTTAGTTTTTTTCTGATAGTGTAATCAGTGTGGTCGAGTTTTTTTTTGAAGTTCTACGTTTCAGAGTCGATTTAAGAGGAGGTTTAACTTATGTCTCGTTTTTAGTAGGAACAAGAGGGGTCAATTTACAACTGGGTGGTAATAATAAATCATAAAGATTCATCGTTGCGCTGGGACTAAGAAATAGGTAATTCACAATTGTGCGTAATATTAGTACCTCACATAAGTTTAATTAGACCCAAAACATAATTTGAGATTTGATTTTAATTAATAAGTATGTATTTTTTTTGATAAATAATTATTATTTTCTTAAAAAAAATCTAATAAGGTATCTTGTTTTTGATAATGCCATATTTAAATATTAGTGTCTAAATTAGCTGGTGGTTTAAATACGCCGAAATCGAATACTACTTTATTATACTTAGGTATAGTGAATTTGATAGGCAGAGAGCGTTACTAACTCGGTCTACTAGATCCGCCCTGTGATTTCACCCGCATAAGTCTAGATCTCATTAGAATATCAGGATAAAAAGTATCCTATATTCTAACCCAAGTCATGGTCTACCGATGTGGCCAATTTCACTCAAATCCGTTCAGCCGTTTTATCGTGAAAGTGTAACAAACAAGCTCACTTTCGCATTTATAATATTAGTTAGGATTATTTTTAAGTTTTCGGTGGCTCTACAGTGACCGACATATAATAGATTATTTACTTATGTGTTTAACGTTTAAATGTCTTATTTTATATTTAGGTTTGGGGTGAACTAAAATCAAAATAAGACATTTAAACGTTAAAGAAATAAATGACAATCGAAAAAGCCACTCTAACAGCACAGCGTAATCTACAACCCGATTGACACCTCTAACTCTAAACAAGAACCTCACCACAAACGATATTTTACCCGAGCAAGAGCCACTCGGCTATCGATGTTATCGATTATCGATACGCTCTGTTGACACTCGATAGCGGTCTTTTCATTAGTTCTTTGTTATTTTGACAAGTTCGAAACTTGCGAACAAGTTGTGAACTCGATTCGAATCGGACTCGATTATTATTTTCGGTCGGTGTTTTTTGCCAAAAATATAGGGGGAAAACCATCTAGTTCATTTTGTAAGGGATAAGATTTACAAGTTGATAACATTACTTTTAGTTTGAGCCTGCGACGAACAGTAAATTTTATATGTAAACTTTACCAGAGGAGGGTTTATTACAATTTTAGAATGGTCATAAAAATATTTTTGTTAGCTCGGGCACTGGTAACTTGGTATGCTCTTTATTTCCCCCACATAATTTTAAGATATTACCCGACAAAGAAGGCAGCCTAAGTACATAACATTAAGAACATGATAGTGTCTTTGGTTTCACATGCCTAGTTACGATTTTTTCAATAATTAGAACATGGAACATCATCAGTGAAGATCTTCACTAATTTGTACTTCTCCTTCCTCCTTTTTTTTACTAAATGATAAATGATAAATTATAATTTTTTTGTAAGTAGGTTTGTAAAAACACGTGAATCAGATTTTTAAAATAAAGCTAGATGAGGTCGGCGTTTCCTATCTGACTACTCTGAGAAGAAAGGCCGAAACAAACTCAGAGGTCAAAGTCTTCTTTACAGTCCGGACATAATCTTGGTCAGATCATGTGTAGGTCATGTAGATTGGTGTCTGAAATGGTCCTTTTGAGGAAAGAACCACACAGATTTAGTGGACCTGTCAGTGCACGTATTTGTCAGTAATCGTGCAGCTCAACTCAGAACTTAAGGAGCTCGACGATTCGACGAACAATACCAAAGAAAGAACATTTGGGAAGGCGCATAAATTACTCAAACTGCCAGACCATGATTAATACTAAATGAGAAAAAAGAAACAACAATGACCCACATAGGCTTCACATTCACAATACTATCCTGCGCTCTCCCACTCCTGGGCGAAGGCCTCCTTCCACTCCTTCCATCTTTCGCGTCCTGCTTCAAGTTATGACGGAACCTATCCAGTTCGTCCCACCATCTACTACATAGTCTGCCGCGACCCCCTCTCGCTGTCTCAGGGCACCAATTCTGTGCTATTTTGGCCCATACTTTGTCGGGCAGACATGTCCTGCCCAGTTCCATTTAAGTTTGGCAGCCTTTTGAGCCACGTCAGCTATCTTTGTTTTGGAGCGCAGTATTGTGTTTTGAACGCAATCCGTTAATTAAACGCCTAGTTATATCCTTCCTCATATCTCTCAAAAAATATGTTGATGCCAAAACAGAGCAGAATATTCACGGTCAAAGTCTTAACATAAAAAATACCCTTCGCGGGACACTATTCAGGACAATAAAACTTTTATGACTCAATTTCCCCTACTCCTGATTATCGGGCCCGTCACGAAGCATTGTGGCTTTTTCGTCACGTTTTTACACACTGCCTGTTTATTCCAAAACGAAGTTGAATTCGCCTCATTCGTTAGGACTTTTTTATTTTTATTTTGTACCATTTTCTGTTTTTTATGATCCAATGTAATGTTGTATTAACGACTCGCATTCCGGATTGAATGGGAAACTGAAAATAGTGTTTGTTGTTTCAGTTGTTACGATACTTCTTTTTCGATTTAATGGTGTAATTACAATATAACTACTTCATGATGTTGTAATAATGATGTTTTTTTATACGCATTCGCTGTCGTAAAAAAAATATAGAAGAGATAATAAAAACGAAATAAAACATACCTAGAGTCAATAATTTTATATAATAAGTTTGTCGTTTTGCATAGTTTTCATATTCGGGAGTATGTTGCGCCACATCTTCTTACCAGCTAAATCACTAGGAAGTGGTGAAGGGCGGGTGTTTTTAGGGAACTGTCTTATGTAACTTTGACGTTCGAAAAGTGCTGATTCTCAGCCTAGTTTGAATAAATGACTTTTGATTTTGATTTTGGAATGGTTGAGCACTGTAGTCCCTTTGATTTGACGGGTTTAAGTTTGAATACTAATAAAAAAAAAGTACACGTCAACAAAATTGCACTGCAGCGACATTGTAAGTGAAAACGTTAACGTCGTTTCTCTTTCAACAATATTTTTGTTCGGAGCGATAGCATGTCGCACTGCATGCTTTTTTATAGTTGCTGATAAATTCAGCTTCACCTGTGTTTACTGATTACTTTACCCTGTTTTGACCTAGTTTCCCTTACGACACTAGGTTATGTTTTCCTAAAGGTCATGATTTTTTTCTAATGCCTTTACTTAATCAGCCTTTAATGTTCCCACTGCTGCGACACAGGCCTCTTCTCTGTGAGAGGGAGTGGGCCGTAATCTACCATGCGGGCCCAGTGCGGGTTGGCTATGCCTTTACCTACATGGAAACATGATACTTAGCTAATCAAAAACATCATATAACATCACGCCAGTGTTAAGGGTTAGGCAGAAGTGTGCCTACCTATAGTGCACTCACATTTCACCAGCTATGTTTAAGTCCCATGTAATAGAGGCAGGCAGACTCCGGGCTGCTGTTGAGAAATTCCTGATGGATAAACCCAATAACACTTTGCCTGACCTGAGATTTGAACCCGGGAGCTTATGCTCAGTAGTATCGCTCGCAACCAGAGAACAATTTCGCAGTCAGTAATAACTAACCAGCTGTTGTTAATGTTGATAGTACAGCTGACTTTTTATGCAACATAACATGTTTTCACGCTGTATAAAAATTTGTTTGAAAGTCACTTACCAAATGCCAGCTTACTCAGCTTCGGAGCAAAAGTTGAAGCTTTTTCCAATAAGTATTACTTATTTGATTCATCAAGCTAACTTTGAAGCATTTTTCACCCTTTCCCTCTCCGTGGAACTCCATTGCTCAAGGGTTGTAACATAACTCTGTTCCCCTCGGGTTTGCACTTACGTGAGATGTCAAATATATTATGTAGGTATGATTGCGTTTAATAATTTTGTATTGAATTGGTAGTAAAAGAAACAATGTAATGTGTACGTGTACCTTTAATACTTGCACCTTAATGTGGCTAATGTTTCTACACAGAGAAGTTTTAACTATTCAAGATTTGTGCGGTTTTAAAAGTCTAGTTAATTTTGTAGTACGTCCATTATTTAGTTTCTGTCTACCCCCCATTTTTGTGTGGAAAATTATCAAATAACTTCTCCCGCTCTAGGTGGAGCGGGAGGGTGTGTCAGACTCTTACTGACCCACCCGTTCTTCTGTTGCCTGTGTTGCCAGGGGCCTCGGTATCTGGGCCTTTCGGACTTTCCCACCTCTACCCCTATGGGACCAAAGTATTAGCTTATTTTTGTAAAACCTGAGAATTTGACGTAAGTTTTTGTATGTGTGTAGAACAATTTAGACCTGAAAATCTGCATGTGTGTTCAATGATAGTTTTCCGAAATATTCAGTTACACTGTCAATACATGCCAATCACAGAAGGCTCTCTATAAATCCACTTTATATTTTTTATTCAACATTAAAAGGCTGTCTATCTATATGAGTGATTCAAAGTATTTATTCTTTCAGCCATTTCCACTATGACTCTTGCAAAACTAATATTAAAATGCAAAATGTCGTCCCGGAGTGTTCTCTATAAAGTTAAACTGTGTTCCAGCAGCAAACTTAATCATAAGAAAACTAACAGGAGTTGAAAAAGCTGTTTATATTTATAATCAGAAAATGTTTACAATATAGTGAAGGAAAATAAGTTATGTGTCTTGTACTATACCTACAATGAAGCGATGAGAATTTAGTGGAACGAAACTCTAGCCGATAAAAACGCGCCTGAAAATCCGCGTGCTTATGTTTTGTGTGCAAATTATACTTATATTACGTGACGTAATTTCTGATCGATGTGTCATAGCTGATTTAAAAAACATTGCAGGCGTAAGCAGACTGTACCTATCTCCGTTGCGTAATTTCCGTAGATAAGTACAATGAATACAACGCAGAATACAATAAATACAATGCAGAATACAATGACACTTAGGTTAGAAGATCTACCAAAACAATATTTTTCTAGCACACTGTACCTATCTCCGTTGTGTAATTTCCGTAGAATACTAGAAAACGTACAATTAATACAATAAATACAATGCAGAATACAATGCAATACAATTCGTGTAAGCCTAGCTAAAGAAAACGTACGACTTTTTACGCTTCAGCAAAAGATAAATTTTGCTGAAGCGTAAAAAGTCACATCGTAATTGATTGCACGAGTAAATAAATCAATAATTGTAGCAACACTAAGTTTTGGCACAGAAATTTAAATTCCTAGAAACATAAATGATTGAGAAACGTTCCGAAACTAAATAATTTATTCGTAGAACATTGTATCGTAACTTAAGTCGTTGTCAGACGAGACTTTAGACAATTTAGTGATCTTGTTTGCATTGATTATAATACATATTTTGTCGTATAGCCTTTAGTCACAATTTCTAACAAATCTAGCTACTTCGCAAAGTAAATCGATCAAATAACTTTATTAATAGTAAAACTGAAAGCGAATTTGGTAGATACCTACAGAGGTTGAGCAGTAGTGGCTCAGTGGTAACGACCCTGTCGAAGGTCGTGGCTTAGAACCACTGCTCTCAAAACGGTGAAAGAAAACATTGTATTAAACCGACATGTCCTAGAACCAAAAATTCGAAGACTTGTGAATGTGACGTCCATTAACCCGCATTGGGTCCGCGTGGTGAATTGTGGCCCACTTCCTCTCACAGAGAGGAGGCCTGTGCCCCAGAGTGGCGGGAACGTTATAAGCTGATTATGACTATGCTATGGTCGAATACAAGAAGATTATTGTTAGTAAACATTTTATCTATGCCAATATTTACACTACCTATACTCGTAGCGTTAATGCTACAAAATATCATAAGCATATACATAGCATAACCAGCCTATAATGTATCCACTGCTGAGACATAAGGCTCCTCTCGGTGAGAGAGAGTGGGCCGTAATCCACCACGCAGGCCCAGTGCGGTTTGGTAGATGTCACATGTCTTTGAATTCTTGACTCTAGGACGTGATGGTTTTCTCATGATGCTTTTCTTCGCCGTTTTGAGAGCAGTGGTGATGAAATAATGTACACAAAGTAAAGCGCCTGTCAGGGTTCGAACCTACGACTTCCAATTTGTACGTCGCGGTTGGTACCACTGGGCCACCACTGCTCTAAAAATATCATAAATTCCCCCAATTACATTCACATACATGACTTAAATCATCATTAACATCAACCCTTGTTAAGTATAAATAAAATAATTGGCTAACTTTACCAATAAACATTCATTTCTCGATCGATTACACCGAATATTATTCGTTTATTTGTTTGCCAACGGATAATGGGTGGAGTTCGACCATTCCGAATCAACTATTCACATTTAGGGGCAGTTGAAAACAAGCCTATATAGAATGATAGATAGTCATCGTGTTTATGTTAAAGTTTTACGAAAATAATGATGTTTTTGATTTTGTGGGGAGGTTGGGAAATAAGGACGTATCTATTTGATATTGTGGAGACGGGTCATGGATAAGTGTAATACGTTATGGAGAGAAGGGCCTACAATTCAAGCGACGCGACAGCGCGACGCGACTCTAGTAGAACAATTTCTTAAAAAAAAATCATGGAAATTGTTCTACCGAAATCGCGTCGTACTATCGCGTCGCGCCAGTCTGCAGGAGCCTTGAGTCATACTAATAAATTTAGTTCCTTCTGATGGGAACTGGTCACTGCCACCTAATAAAAGACTTGTTTATTATAAAAAGATTTGAATCTCTGCAGCCATTCTTAAAGGTAGATGAAAAATTAATGTTGTGTATTACTTAAACCCATCTAATGGATAACAAAACCTCGCACGCAGAGATGCTTTTTATCATACAAGAGTACTAATAAATATATAAATAAAATGTTTATTTCATCAACTTAAGTAAATTACATTGTTAAGGTTGGAGTTACCTTTTAAGCAAATATTTGTTTGTATTAGGTTCCGCTCTTCCGGTTTACATTGCCTGTATGAGAAAAAAGATAATTTTGGAAGCATGCCAAAAGTTTTTAACAATCCAAAAAAATATTGAAAACAGATAACACACACATACCTATCATCACGCCATGTTTCCCCGAAGGGTTAGGCAGAGGAGTACCTGTAGTACACCCACATTTCGCCAGTTATGTTTTAAGTACCATGTAATAGGGGGCAAGCCTATTGCCATCAACCGGGCACAATTCCAGACTCCGGGCTGCTACTGAGAAATTCCAGATAGAAAAACCCAATAACACTTTGCCCGACCTCATGCTCAGGAGCTGCGCTTGCGACCACTAGACCGACGAGGCAATCGAGGTTTTAAAAAAAATAAAAATTATATAAATAAGGAATGCGCACAATGTATGGTTTCGCCGCCGCGTCTGCCAGCCCTGTCCCACTACTGCCTGCCGATCCAGTCCCTCAACTACCTGCCGACCCTGTCCAGCTGCTGCTAGCCGATCCTGCATCATTCCGTCCAAGCGTCCTGTACACTCGAACTGGAAGCCTGGAACTCTCTATTTTAATACCTAATCTAATCTTTTAATATTTAGTAATACCAGTAGGTACTCTATCGTAACGTTACAGTTTGTATGTGTGTGGGGGGGAGTAAGTGTGAGGTGGAGGTGTGTGTGATGTAGGGGTGTGAATGTTGGTGTGGAAGGTGTGATCGGTGTACTTTTTGTTTTAGTCAGTAACAAATTGTATCTAGTCCTGCGATGTACCAAAATACATATAATCTATTATATGTATTTTGGTACATCGCAGGACTTAGTACTAAGCAGCAGGACATCAAGTAAATAATACCAACATGCTATGTTAACTGTAGTTTTGCGTATTATAGCAATTTAATACAATTAAAATCACATACCACAAAAAAAAATCATGAACCAAATTATTTACTTATAACAAAATAAGCAAACATTTAAAAGCTCTGAACACATTAATGAAATTCAATTTGAAGGGTAAACAAATGAAGTTGAATCTAAAATAAAAGTGAATTAATGCGTTAATCGGATTTCTGAACTAGTAATTTTAATGTGACTTAATTATTAATTAAGACCCTGGTTTAGTTTGGGTATATTCGTGTGGGTTTTGAAATGGCAATTAAGGTTCAGCTTATATTAAATTAAGGATACGACGACGTGATGTGACCTTAAATAGAAATAGAATATTTTCTTTCCTGAGTAAATCTGCTGCGTTGGTCTAGTGGTTGCAAGTGCTGAGCATGAGGTCCTGGTTTCGATTCCCGGGTCGGGCAAAGTGTTATTGAGTTTTTCTTTCTGGAATTTCTCAGTAGCAGCCTGGAGTCTGAATTTGTGTGTATCAATTCAAATATTGAATAAAAGAGCATTACCTTTCCTCTTAACTTTGAGAATTTATATATTTATTGATATATGTTTATATATTTTAGTATTATGTATTTATGTAAGTACTTATAAGTTATTAAATATGAAATATATTAGGAGGTATATTTCATATTTGAGTCCGGATTTGTGCTCGGCGCGCCCCCTATTACATGGGACTTAAACATAACTGGCTAAAAGAGGGTGTACTACAGGTACACCTCTGCCCAACCCTTCAGGGAAACAAGGCGTGATGTTATGTTTATGTCAGTAAATTTTTATGAAATCCCGCTTTACTTCCCGTCTAGAAAAGGCGGATATTTTTTGTTGGATAAGTCATTCTCCGAAGACCAAAACTCGTCTTAGATCGAGTTTGAAAAAGCTAATTATTTTCCAGGCGACTAACAACTTAAAGGGCGACAAAATATTTGCTATTAAATAAAAACTTAGCAGTGGTTAAATATTATTAGGCATGTATTTAACGCGGCGACAAATCAATCTGAATTTAGGATTAAAAAATAATTAAAGGCGGTAGCAATTATATAGTAGGTAGGCAGCTACAGCAAAGGATTATTGAATCATTTGGGTTAGGTTAGGTTAGAACGGGTGTGTAACGGTTGATTGGTAAAAATCTAACGTTCACTTGACCTAATTTCAGTTAATATACTTTTGTTTAATTTAACGATCAGTTGCGATAATGAACTGTTGATATAATTTCATTTTATCTAATTTCTTATGATATAATAAACATTTCCTATAATGCACATTTGACATAATATTCATGTAGTATATTCTTAAAAAAAAAAGGAATACACTGAAATTGAATTCCTTCGGGCTTTGGCCTCTAACTTAAAACTGAAATAAGATGTAATATTTATGTGATGCTATGTTATGATTAAAAAAAATTGTACTGTTTTTTTTTTCTTCGCTTTATACCCTATACACCTACCACCCTAAACTATTGTAACCAGTAGAAATTGGATGCAATCTGGACTTTAGGGCACCCCGACTCGGACAGGTTAGGTTAGAAGGTTAGAACAGTGACCATTAGCCGCCAGATCCCCTCTATTGTTGGTGACTCTCGGTTACCAAAACAAAAACTCGATGCTGGTTTAAATTAAAACAAAACTGATTATTGAGCTGCTACTTTTTACTTAAAATTATCCTTCGCTGTAGCTGCCAGCTTACTATATTTGCTACCGCCTTTAATTATTTTTTAATCCCTAATTCAGATTAATTTGTCGCCGCGTTAAAAACATGCCGTTTGAAAATATGAAATGCTTGCAGCTGGAACCCAGCAGTCCCAACTGACCAGAATAGGGATATTTGAAACTTCCCGGAGAAAACAAAATACCCTTGGAAATTCAAAGCACGAGTTCAAGGACCCTTGAGATCTTGCACGCTAAACCTGATGCAAAGAGCGAGCCAAGACAGACACAGTGTAGTTCTTACATAAATTTATATTTCGCGGTTTGGTCAGTTCAAAGTGAGGCCAAAACCGTCACAGAGCAAAAAATAACACAACACAAAATGCAACACTATCCAGTCATTTTATAGCTGGGCACACGTCAAAACAAGCCAATACAACTTGAACCAAACACTGTCCATACTTCGAAGCAGGCCTTCAATAAATAAGTTTTATTTACCGGCCACAGGGGGCGCCACATCATACGGAATGCGCCCGGGAACAGTGTGGCGGCAACTTCTCAATAAGTATTGATTGAGCGTGATAACTTAGAGGGAACTTGCACAGTGCCTGGACACTGCTTTCCGTCATAATTTTTCGAGAAAATATTGAAGAAGTCACTTTGCAGTTTGTCGTAAAAGACGATGGAATTTTATAGGACTTTTTACTGGTGTTAGGGTTTAATTCATAGCAATTTTCATGGTTCTTTTAGTGTCGAGTAATTTATTATTGAATCAGTTTTATTTAATGTTCTTGATGCTGATTTGTCTGATTTATATATATTCCCTAATGGAAAACATGGTACGTATGCTTCATAATAATAAAATGATTTTAATATAATTATTGATAGTCAACCAACATTCGCTGTTACGATACTCAATAAAATTAACTGATTTATCGAAGGACCGATGGCCGGTAGAGCAGACGAGTTCTAGAATGGAGACCGTGTATTGGCAAGCATAGTGTAGTGGGCTGCGATAGGTTGAGTTGATTTAAAATGCTCAAAGAGATACAGAAACACAATGCAAAGCAATTCAAACAAAATTGCTCCATAGAAAACCCCAAAATTCTTGCTACAGCAGCCAACAAATCAAGTACACTTCAAGATTTATAACCGCTATCTCTAAACCAATAAACTTTTCAAACTACCACGGCCTAGAAAGATATTAAACTGAAATCTAGCAAACTAATCTAATACACAGAGCGTAGATATTTCAGCTGAAACTCTTACCCCTTTACCAAGTTGTTCAAGATCAGGAATTCTCATATCAACACAGAGATTAAACAGATTAAACTTTACCGATTGCGAGCACTCCAAGTGAAATGCTATTGTTATCGAATATTTCGAAATCTAATGTCGATACACGTCGATATAAAATCGAAATTGAAAGGGTTAGGGAGCTACTGGGAATTTAAAAGGACTTCGAATTTTGTTTAAAGGTTGTGTAACAAATTGGTGGCTGGAATTTGAAGTTGAATTTGAAGACTATGTGATATAATTATAGTATTGTAGGTACTGTAGAGATTTTGTCCGGTTGGCTTAGATAACTGACCTCCGCGAATATTAGTTGATGGCATGCATGATGAGATAAACACTATTTCATATTTAAAAGGATATAAAATAATAGAGTATCAGCTAGAAGACCTGACAGCCTGCTTCATGATGTAAAATGAGTAACATCAATTATTCTAGGAATAATTATTATCGTTCATCGTCATCGTTCCAGCTGAAAGACGTCCACTGCTGGACATAGGCCTCCCCCAAGGGGTTTGCCATAATCGCCACGCTTGGCAGGCGGGTTGGCGATCGCAGTATGGTGTTAAAATGCATAGAGAAAGCTGCTGCCCATTCTCTAGTAAATCCCTTAGTCGCTTTTTACGACACCCACGGGAAGAAATGGGATGGTGCTATTCTTTACGTCCGGCACCACACGGACTGTATAATTATTATAATTAATATAAATAGGTACGCCTTAAGGTGCTAACAAGAGACAAATTACCAAAGTAGGCCTATCTTAAGAAAAAAAACAAACTGCCAAATCTGTATAGTTTGTGGGTAGCGGGAAAAATATATGTTAATTTTAAACATATTTCTCAGAACTTGGTTGTTACCAAAATATGTTTTTAAAAAATGTCGGTACAAATTAATGGTAAACTAATCTCTTACCTTGAGTTCTAATCCAAAATATCTGTATTAAATATTAACGTACGTTACGTAATTAATAACAAGGACTTCTTATTTGAATGCAGAACTTGGTTGTTTTTTTATTTTCTATAACTCAACTCAATTTTGAGTAAATAGATAATTGCTTCATATTTTGCATTAAATTACAAGCGTTGTGTCATCGCGCTTCTCTTTCTTTTCCATGCAATCTGACAATGACCGTGGTTTAGCTGTTGTCAGCATCTTAAATTGAATTAATCGCGGTAATATAAGAGCTCACAGTTCGTATAGTACTTACGTACTTACGTCTATGCGAAACCAATATTGACACAATAATTTTATGTTCTTATGAATTAAGTACTCTTACGCAAGAGTATCTACTGAATGACTCCGGTCAATTATAATAAATTACCTAAGCAATGGAAAGGATTGCAGCTATTATTGTTCATAAACAGGCTCCGAAGCTTTTAATGCATAAAGCATACTATAATGACAGCGAATTCCTTACTGAGAAATAATTTTGTTAAAGTATTGTGTAGTGTTTTTTGTTAAGAATTTTGTATATATAAATTGTAATATAAGTTGTGATTTAAAACTCTTCAATGTATCCTATAATTGTTTTATCATCAAACTATAACTTTTGCATGCCTTTTGCTAAAATATGGCTGAACCTATCTGTTATCAATTCATCACCATATACTGTACCCATATTTACAAAATATACGACTTACTTACGTACTTGGGTGCAAATGCAGATGTGTGATTTCAACGTACATTTTTGTGTTATATCGCAGCTCATGATCGCAAGGTAAACCCTGTTTTCACAATACCACGAACAACAAGTTACGAACTAGGCGACATAACTATGAGCACACACAACACAACAGACTTGTCGTTTTATTGGTTATCGCTACTTATCACACGGAAAATTATGAGAATGTTTTCAAAATTCCGGTTTTAACAAAACCATTTACTTTTACGTAGCATGAAGCACAAACAGTCATGTGTATCGTTTTTTTGTGTTTTTTTTTTTTTGGTGACCACCTGACATGGAATAATACAATGTGTTGCTGTCCCCATAGATAACCCGATGATGAATCTTATCTATAACTTGGTACAGAATGAAAATTTTCCATTGAACCTACTATTTTTTATAAACATTTGTATTCAGCTGCTTCCGAACAATGGCGTCGGATAAGGAGCCTAATTCAAAGAGATTTTAACACTTCAATGCTACTGTGATTAATGTTCATGTAAGGTTCGTAAATGTTGACCAAGTTTAAATTTAATATCATTTTAGGTTAGATTTTTTGCATTTCTATAGGATAGGTAAAATAACATAGAATTACTCTGTAGGAAGCAATTAAATGTTTCTTAGACGAAAAAATAAAAACAGAAAATCTAAATTAGCCTCAGCGGTCAGCTCCGCAACTATTTTTTTGACAGGCATTTTTTTTTCGTCATTGCCTTGTCTATTCTCATTAACTTGTGCCGATAAGAAAATAATGTTTGTGAGATGATCCTGAATTCTTGACAAAGCAAGATAATTACAACACACAGAATTCTACCAAACCTTTAAAACAAAGGCTACAATTAAAAAAAAAAGTGTATCTCTGGGTAAGCCATCTATGCTAACGATCTTTACCTCACCAAAACCAATTCTAATAAAACTATTATAGCCTTAAAAATCGAAGCAAAGTTGCTTGATTTGCACTGTAGATTTATTACTTATCACTTATAAACTTATCTACTGAGCTACGTACTGAACTGTGTGGGGCCATAATTTCTTAAATTACTATGCGACTGCACGCTAAGGGCACCCCCTGTGGGGTACGAACTACGAACTTGGCTTAGGTCGTTGCTGGGAGAGGACAGCAAGGTGGGACAGGCTGGATCAGAACTGGATAATTATTATTATCGGGGAAATTTAAAGCTTCAGGCTCAGCTACGGCGTGGGCTGGCGCTTAGTCGAGAAAGAGTGGAGGACAATTACGTCGTGGTCTTCGTGAGGGACCTCGGCGGTGAGGTCCCTCAAGAAGACCAATGCGCGGAATGTTGGTTTGTGTATTCTGTGTATTCTGTATATTCTGTGAACTGTACACGGCCCTACTGCTTTCCTGGAGGAGGGTAATGGGGTCATCAGGGTCGGTTAGAATATGCCTCGGACGGCGGACTGAGTTGACTGTAAAGGGCCTGTAACTGGCGGCCTTACAACTAGAGGGTTGCAATGATTGACGGCTGAATCCAAGAAATGCTTGGCAATGCGTTTTATGAACTCCTGGATAGTGGGAATTTTGAGGTCAAGGTGGTGGATTTCGTTTTAAACGAACCAGGATCCTGTTGCCTTACGGAGGAAAAGGGTTTGAAGGCACTGCAGCCTATGGATGTGGTGGGGCTTTGCGTGTGCAAAGATTGCACAGGCATACGTCATAATAGGGCGGATGCACGCTGTATAAATACGCAATTTGCTCTTAATTGGTCAAGGACAGCTAACGATACACAATTGATTTTCTATGGTTTGACTCCGAATCGGTGTCGCGCGGGGCTTAACAGGTTAAGGGAATTGTCCCTTAAGAGCAAATTGGTGCTGCGTGCATTTAGAACGGAATGGAATCTACTGAGAGATAAGTGGCATGTGAACGCGCCTTCTTTATGTGCTGCTTTCTGAGAAGGAAAGGTGCTCGTCGAGAGTAACACCTAGATATTTGGCTCACTTCTCCCAAAGGATCGGCTTGCCGAACATGGTGAGTGGTTGGGGAGGACGGGGTTATGTCGCAGTTATGCAGCAGTCGAAAAAAGAGCGCCTGCTCTTTTTTCGAAACTGCGACATAACCCCGTCCTCAGGCGACTCTTGTCGGGATTGACTTCGATTCTCCAATTTCTAAACTTCGGTTTTATAGACTTCGGTTTATAGAGTGCGAGATATCTGGTCTTGCTATTTGCTGGTGTAGTAAATGGCCGTGTCGTCTGCAAAAATAGCCAACTGCACCTTTTCAATTTTTGAAATATCGCTAGTGAACAACATGAATATGAGGAGAGCTAACATGGAGCCCTGAGGGACACCTGCACAGATGGGATGGGAGAGGATAGCGCTCCTTCGATGCGATAGCGGAAGGTGTGGTTAGACAAAAAGTCTCGTAAGATGAACGTAAGACGATCGGGCACACCGAGCTTGTAGAGCTTATAATTATAATAAGCCGTTGTGCCAGACCTTGTGGAATGCTTTTGATATGTCGAAGAATACAGCACCCGTCATAAAGCTACTTTGGAAGCCAAAGTTTATGTTGTTCTACGATGGTCCTGTTGGTCGCAAGGGCGTTGGGTTCTAAAACCGTTTGGTTTTAGCTGGTCGTTGCTGGTCGGGGATGAGGCCCTTGGTCTCAGCATAATCTCTGTGACGCTTATACATAAGCTTCTCATAGACTTTGCCGAGAAGGTGTTTGGCCACATTTCATAAATAATAAATTACCATGACCCTAGTATTTGTATAAAATATTTACGAGGTTCGGATCAATGACGTGAAAGTGAAGCTTGGATACTTCGGTCAAGTCTGAACTTGCTCCCGCCAGATCGTACCCTACCCGGGCGAGTTCATTTTTCCTCTGTATGTATAAATGAGTGATCCTAAGTAAGTTCCTGTGTTTACTTGACAATGGGAGTGTTTTAGGGTAACTTTGTATAATCATTGATTACCCTACTTGTCAGTTTACAACGGCGCTCATGATTAAGAAATATAGTACTAATCAATAAAACTAGCCCTATGCTATTAAGCAAAATCTAATGGTGTAACTTGCTTATCCCTGCATCAAATTATCTTTATTTACTTAATCATATCGTTAAATTATTTACAATTAGTTGTCGTCGCAAGCAGTCTTATTGGGCGGGCTTGCGGACGGTGAGCGCAATGGGTAGCTCACTGACCAATAAAGACCACCGTGTTCCACATGCGCCTCTAAGAGATATCGTCAGCACAAGTGTAGGGGTCCACTAGGGCCGATGCCTGCCGGGATCGCGGGAAAGTCCAAAAGGGTTACCGAGGCCCCTGAAACCCCAGGCAACGAAAGGAACACGGATGGGTTTTAGTCAGTAAGAGTCTGACACACCTTCCAGCAGCAGAAGTTATTTGATAATTTCCCAACCAAAACAAACAAAAAGCAGTCTTCTTAATGTCGACAACACCTATCATTATTGAAATGAGCCTAACGCCTGAATTATCGGCTACAACAGCCATTTGCTTGAGATGGTAATTATATTGACCCATTTGTTATTCATGATACGGGTTCAGTACGGTATAACTGCGCTACTAATTTCATTTACAAAGCCATAGATTGACTTCGAGTTATGAGGTACTCTTCTAAACATGGTTTATAGAGCGTTGATAGCTGTTTTACGGTTGATTTTGAGTCCATAGACGATTTACGTGATTGTGAATTGGTTGTAGTAGAATACATGGTCATATTTGATTCATTTATGGACAGATTTTCTTTGGTTATAATATTAGGAAAAAAAATGCTGATTTACAATGTTATAACTCTCCCAGAGTTATAAAATTGTAAATAAACTTCTATTTTTATTTGGTGATATTTTGAGGTATTTTTACCGATAGGCTGAGTCGATTGATTGATGTGTACTGCATACTGATTCAAAAAAATTTGAACCTATTTTCCTCACCACCAAATCTTACTAAACGTTCTAACATTAAGTACTATTAAATTAACTCCACATACCTGATATCTTGTAACATAGATAATTATACTGAACACAACTCCAGGTTTCCAAGTTATTAATAGACTGCAATTAGTAAACTGCATTTATACTTTGTAAATATGTGTGTAACTATGTAAAGCTACATGGTAACGACACTGAACATAACACATATATAGGTTCTAGGAAGGATGCCAACTTCATGTTTGTAGCTTAAAGTATACTACGTTCTAAAACTCGATGGTAGGCATATCAGAGTTCAATGACGTATGAAATAAGTTCAAAGTTTTCGGAGATTGGTAATTAATTTTCTCCGTAAAGCGTGTGCAGTTGGTACAAAATAACACTTTCATTTGGATAAAGATTTCTTATAATAAGTTCTTAGGTAAACGGTATAGTTATAAGCCAGTCAAGCTACTTCAAGACACTATTTATAATACAAAAAATATTTAAAAACGGGGTAGATGTAATTTTTAAAATATCATTATCATTATCGTATTTATTCAATAGTATGGCTAATATACTATTTTGCTATACATTATTTTAATAAAATCTACATAATCACAATCGTTGACCATTTTACAGTTATTGGCCATAGAAAACAAACTAATTCCTAATTAACAATGTCCTCATCGTCAAAAGGCTCAGAATCAATGTTAATTGTGTAATATTTATCTGTGGCATATAAAATCAACTAATTCGTCATCAGCCGGGATATTTTTCCGACGATTATTGGGTAAACTCATAAACTCATACTCAAACTCAGACTCAAACTCAAAGCATTTATTTCAATTAAACCAATTACAGGAACTTTTGAATTCTTAAATAACCGGTCAGTTAGTCAGAAAATTGAAGCTAGTTGCTCATTCCAAAACATAGATCTCTAAGGAGAAGAACGGGCAAGAAACTCCAAGGACACTCTTTTAAAGGCTCCTGCAGACTAGCGTGATATAGCCCTAGTCTGCACGAACCTTAAATCAAGATATTACAAATCCTGGTTACATTATCCTTGTTGCTTCTATATGTGAGAGCAATGTAAAAATAAATTTAAAATAAGCTCTGGCAGTTAAGAGATGACCAGTCTCAACCGATGGCGCCCATTCATGAACATGACGCGTACAACACCATCCAGCTCAGCCATTTTGTAGGAAACCGAATGATCCAACACACGTACCACCGTCAGCGAGACATTTAAGTGAGTATGACATACTGTCAATTGTCAAGCTTTTTCAAGTCAAAATACATCAAAAACGGCTCCATGGTACTCATATGAGGTATGCAGTGCTTTAGTATTTCTCGCATGAACTAAAGTACAGGCTAGAAAAGAACGAATCCATCTAGCGGCGTTTTGCCGAAACTTTTCGATAGTCAACACTTGTATTGCCATAGAGCATTTTAAAATTTTCCATTTAATAATATGAGTTACTAGTTTCTCAATACCGATATTAAAATTACTGTGTAGAGGTCCGAACTATCCCGTTCTCCCATTTTTTTTAGTGAACCCTTTTTCTTTACTTCTCTTTATTAATTTGAGATTAAATAAATACTTATATAAGTAAATAAAGTCCCTAACTAATATAACCAAGTATTCTTAAAATAATAGGCTAAAGGGCTATCAATCAATATATATTTATTTATTTAGTTCTTTGGAAGACTTACAGCCAGCATAATGGAGTAGCATAATAGAGCAGGATAATGTACATTATTATTATTTTAATAATTCTGTACATTTATCGCAATTTCAAAATTGTCCAGAATTCATTATTCCGAAAACAACAACATAATCTTTTCAAACACCTGGCTTCAAAAAACACGTCAGCGTAAGCAGGGTTAATAGGCTTAGCGCCGCGACAAGTGTGAATGTTTGCGGATGTTTTACTACTTTTTGTTAAAAAATTCTCTCTTGATATAAGCCATCTGTGCTGCCGTTCTTTAGTCTGTCCTTCACTGGGTCTGATACAAGATGGCGCGTAGTACCAAAATCAAATTATTAGTTCTCATCCTAACTCTAAGTTGCATTAACGCACAGGAATATATTGAAAGTAAGTAATTGTTTATGATTATTTGACGTTTGACATTACATAAGTAGCTTGGTCTAAGTAGGTAGGTAATAAAATCGTGTAATAATAACAACAGTTCAGGACCTAGACAATATCTGTAAGATTACGTTAATAAATGTAATGGAACCTGACCACAATGTTGTTCAAAACGAGAAACATTTACCTGTTTTTAAAAAAAGTGGTGGTGTTGGTTACACTGTAATTATTACATCAAACCATTTCGGGATAGCAATCTGTGATCAGACGACCTCCGTCTGATCACAGATTGCTTTCCTGAAATAAAACGTCAAGGTCACAGGCTTCGTCACACTCAGAAGTAAGCAATTTCAGTGATTTAATTACGGTAATACCATGTGTGACGATAAAAACATTTAAGATACCTAACGATGTAAAACTAACTGTATTGTGCTAAATACAAATTTTACAAACACCATTAAATTATTTAAACAATTTTTTCCAGACCTCCATGACTCAAAATTCGGGACACATTTGAAGGAAATACCAAAATCATTCGAAGTTCAAGGCTCTGATGCAAACACACAATTTCAAAAATACTTTGAACGAATCCAGGGAGTGGCGATGCAAGAAAACCTCAGTATCTTATACAAAATTAAAGTAGAGATACTGAAACCGAATACGAAACACCATACAAGGAAGCATATAGACAAGAAAGGGAAATCGAAGAAATATAATATACCTCTAAAGAAAACCAGTATGAAGCTATCAAATTTCGAAGTATGGCTAAGGAAAATGGCAGAGCAATCTGGTTTGAACAAGAAAGGTCATGGGCAGAACTACGATAATTATGTCTCAGCCACCACAGAAGGAGAAAAGGTGATAACAACAACAAAACAAATACAGTTTAAATATAAACCGATTATTTCTAGAACTAAGACGAATTATACGAAATTTGTAAAGCCTGTTAGGAGTCGAATTATTACTTTAGGTTAGGTTAGATTATGTCTTGTTTTATGTTGAACAATTATGTGGTAGCTCTGCAGAAGTGTAAATAAATATTTTTTACGACTATAAAATTATTTAATTTATCAGTTTTGTGTCGTGGGTGACGTCGGGCTGAGGATGATGACGATGCTGATTGATGATCTTGCTACTGATTTCACTGTCTCTCATTTCAATTGAAAAAGTAAAGTGCGTGGCAATGGGCCGGCCACATTACCCGTAGAGCCGATGACCGTTGGGGTAGACGTGTTCTTGAGTGGAGCTCGCGAATCCGCAAAACCAAAGTAGAACGACCTCAGGCTAGATGGAACGACGATCTTCGCAGGGTCACTGGTAGCAGCTGGATGAGAGTTGCCGAGAATGGAACTGAATGACATGCAGTTGGAGAGTCTTATGTCCAGCAGTGGACTGCTGTTGGCTGATTATGATAGCTAAAAACGACATTTAATATTGTTATTGTCAATACATTGTTAATCATATACCACTTTATCCAAATAATCATAATTTATCCTATCATATTTACAAACTCTCCAAAACCAAAGTAACGAATTGAATAAATTCCATTCTACCTACATTCAAAGTTATCCTTTCCATTGCTCTATTCGCCACAATTTGCGGAGCGGCTGTGGTCAAGCCATAGCTTGCAATATGCAGTTTTATAACAAATTCTTCTCACGGTCAGTAATAAAAACACGGTCTATCAGTTTTGTTTCTCTCACCAGAGGCTACGCTTATGAAACATATTTCAGCCAAATTGCCGTACATGAAACCCGGAAAATACTTGGAGATGATAGATTTTATTTATTACTTTTTCGCTGTCGTATTTTTCTTTTTAGAGGATGTGTTGTTTTGGGTGTTGGCACAGTTTGTTGGTTCTTGCAGATGTTGAAAGGATATTTAGTTTACATTAAAAAGAGATGCTTTCTAGCATAATCTAGAAACAATAATCCCAAAAATCAAGAGACTACTTCTCTTGATTTTTGGGGTTATTGTTTCTAGATTATGCTAGAAAGCATCTCTTTCAAAATCAATCTAGATTTTTTTTTTTTTTACTTTCTATTTGGAAAGCTGACATAATCCGCAGGAAATGAACAGCCTATCGGACGCATAAAATAACAATAACAGGCCAACAATATTTAAAACCATCAATCAATATTGGCGCGCATAGAATCCGTAAATTCCAATCCTTTCTCTATTTATCCTCAATAAAAATTTGTTGAGGCAGAAATCGTTTTATACCTTCGGGTTCTCAGCCTCTTTCTATTCTGCTCACACGTTTGTTTCACATTCCGTGGTGTCGTGCTACCGAAAGCTACGTAAAGCCTTGGGGGCCTACATAACCGCTGCACAAAATTAAATATCGTTCTATTTCTATGTCGAGAGTGTTTTGTTTGTTTTTATAATGTTTGCTACATGAGTGGTTTGGAGGCAAGTTGGTTTAATGTTAATAAAATTGTTGCTGATTGTATTAAAAAGTAATCTGTCCTCCTAAGCCCTGATGGTACCTCTGGCAAAGCAAAACTATATGATTATGTATGATTTCAAGGATCAATATTACCACTAACCTTTCGGAAAGCACGCTATGCCGTTGGTCCCAGCTATCATTCGTAGATATTTGACAGTTATTACGCGTTGTCAGAAGACAAAAAGTCTGACAACCAGTCTTACCAAGGGGTAACGTGTTACACAATTACTGGGTTGTGGAGGTCAGATAGGCAATCGCTCCATATATAATACTGATATTCAGCTGCATGGTGGTCCAGTGGTAACGGCTCCGACTTACGAGTTGTAGGTCGTAGGGTCGAACCCTGACAGGCACTTCAATTTGTGTAAATTATTTCATCACCACTGCTCTCAAAAACGGTGAAGGAAAACATCGTGAGGAATCTGGCATGTCCTAGAACCAAAAAATCGAAGACATGTAACATCTACCAACCCGCACTGGACCCGCGTGGTGGATTGCAGCCCACTCCCTCCCACAGAGAGGAGGCCTGTGTCCCGGCAGTGGAAACATTATAGGCTGATTATGATGATTCAGCTGCATCCTCATGGTTAGATTGGAAGCTGACGTCAACATACTTGGGAAAATTATTGATGGATTGACCTGCGATATGAGCCTAATCAATCAATAAGATGCTAGAGAGACTAGAGATGCCGATGCATTCCACCAGTTTCTATGATAAATATTTTACGGTTCAAGCAGTACGGTTGTGGAATGCCCTGCCTGTGTCGATAAAGCGTGCTCAATCTCTGTGCATTTTTAAAAGTATGGTAAATAAAACACTATCTCTTTCCTTAAACATATTTTTTATTTTCTTTGTTCTTTGCACCTGTTTTGATTCTTAGCGCTAGTTTTATGATTAATTATTATTGAATATATTATATAGATAATTTTAATACATTTTATGTATGTTTGTATTTATTGTATATATGAGAACGGTACACCACAGACTACCTGCAGTACTGTCTCTCCTTTTCCCCCTAATCCATCCAAAGGTTCTCTTAAAAGATCGCTTTTAGCGATAAGACCGCCCATTGTGTCACCCTATGTAAAATTTCTACATTTATAGCTGTAATTTTTATGGAGTGCATAATAAAGAGTATTCTATCTATCTATATATCTATCTATAAATATTTCTCATCGATCTCTAAAAATCTCAATTAGAGGTAGGTAATTTATAACGATTTTTTTAAAGTAGATGTACATAAAGAAGATTAATCATAAACCTTAGCCCTTGGAGAAGTTTAGTTTAAGGTACCATTAATAAAATTTCAGATTCTAAAAATGTGTAAATAACAATATTTTACTTGTATAATTCCCTATCAGGGAAACTTGAAAAAAATATTCTTAAAAGGAATAATGTCAAAAAATAAGTCTCGAAAAACGTTAACGACGAAAAATTTCAGCTTCAGGTATCGAATTCCCAATTTGCGAATTGATCATTTAATTTAAAAAAAGCGGGTCTTAATAATATTGAGTTGGGTAGTGAAAATTCGTGTTGATTTCTTAAGAATTTATGATTTAGGGAAGTTTTTCAGATTCTCTGACAGCTGAACCTTTGGCCCGGCGACATTAATTGTCTTACAGAACAAATAAACAATAACATTGTTATATCTTGAAATTTTGTTTATTAAGTCTACTATTCAGAATGTATACTTTTACACCTGTAATTCCTGTAAGCCCAGATATTAGGCAACAATCAGGGAATATACCGAAAAATAAGTTCAATATCTGATTCACTTTCACAGAGAGGAGGCCTGTATCCCAGCAGAACATTAAATACCAATTATACCATGCTTCTGCTAAGCTCAATAATAGCAAGAAAGATAATCGTGTTCGGGACTCAATAAACTACTATAATCCAATGCACATTTCAACTTCATTACATGAAATTTAATTACGTGAAAAGGACACAATTACTAAGTTAAAGCGTTTTTACACGATGCAGGCGCGAGCTACTCGTGCAAGATATACAAAGAGTTGTGTTAGTCACTTGACCCGCGCACTTATTTTCATAGTGAGTAACTGAGTAATTTATACTTTTTACTTTTTTTTTTTTAAGCTTCGTAAGTGCCTGAAGCTTCCCGGGCGGATTTCTAGTCACCGTAGACACGAGCTTGCGGACGGTGAGCAATGGGTAGCTCCGGTAAGAACTAGGCCCGTGTCGACGGCGCGTTGTATTCTACGCGCGCCTCAAAGAGATGTCGTCAGCACAAGTGTAGGGGTCCACTAGGGCCGATGCCTGCCGGGGTCGCGGGAAGGTACTAAAGGGTTACCGAGGCCTCTGACAACACAGGCAACGGAAGGAATACAGGTGGGTTTTAGTCAGTAAGAGTCTGACACACTGGGCGGAACGTGAGGGCCCTTCCGCCCAGAGCGGGAGAAGTTATTTGATGATTTCCCACCCAAAAAAGTGTTTTCTGAAATGACATTCACTAGATGGCAACACTGAGGTGTCAGGTCCGGGCACCTATCAAAAGTGTCAAAGCGCCTATAATTTCTTTAGTGGCGACTGAATGATGAACGTATGATGAAGGACATCGTATATTTTATATTCATTGTCGAAATGGAAGACCTCTTGTCAAAGTGGCGCCAACTGATGTCGTGAATTTTCATGAAAACCCTCAAAGGCTTCGAATTCTATGTAATTAATTAATACTGGTGTTAAAGATCTATGTGGATGGAGTCGATGTGTGAATTCGAACTAATTACCTACCTTAAAGCAAGGGACTTGGGTTTCAAATCGATTGCAGTGACTTGAATGAGTTTCGAAATGGCCTCAATAGCCTGCTCCACAGATAAAGTTTCGATGAAAAATCACACTTCACTAAAAAAAAAAAACTCTTATTACAAAGACCTTATCTGGAAAAACTTAAGATCCAATTTAAAACCATTTATATTAAACAGCAGTGGAGTCTAGGTGGCCCAGTGTAACAGCCGCCACTTACAAGTTGTATGTTGTGGGTTCAAACCCAAGCAGGCACTTTCCTTTGTGTACATTATTGCATCGCCTCTGCTCTCAAAACGTTGAAGGGAAACCGTGAGGAAAATTGTCCTCCTGTCATCGTGAGAAAATGTCCTGGAACCAAAAATTCGAAGACATGTGACATCCACCAACCCGCACTGGGCCCGCGTGGTTGATTACGGCCCACTGCCTCTTACAGAGAGGAGGCCTGTGTCCCAGCAGTGGGAACACTTTAGGCTGATTATGATGATTCTAAACAAGATATATGATTAAAGCATGACACTAAAATGAAACGAAAAAGAAAAGAATAAAGGTAAATGGATGGTCTGCTTCAAGTGCTCCTCTTTGTAATCAGATCTCTGACTGTTGTTCGGAGTAGAGCTTAGAGCGATCCGTCGCGATAGCCCCCGACACTTACCTTGAGCGCGTCTGCTGGTGCTGGACGTTTATCGATAAAGTAAAAGAGATATTTTTTACAAGAGGTGAAAATAATTAAATGATTTGAGAAACTTTAACTTGGATCAAGTTAGTTAAACATTTGACCATACGCATACGTTGGTTATTTGTATGAGTTATTCCAACGGATTTTGCACGAAGAATAATTTTTCACTTTTGATGGAAAGATGTTAAAACTGAATTTACAGTGGAGCTGATGTGTTCGTTAACTACAAACTGCCTCTATTTTTGCCTCCATAATTGTCAAAGCCTTGGTGAATAGCTTATATTTTGACGACAGCAGAAGAAGAGTGCCATGATAAACCAAACACGTTTTATTGACATGGTCTCACCCCTACAGCTGCATGTGGTGAGTAGAGATGGTATCGCCGCGATACGTAAAGCGCGCGATGAGACCGGCGCGCGATGAGGCCGGCTCGAGAATAATCTTAGACCCTTTACTGCTAACATGAAAACTCTGTGTATGCACGCAACTCACACATTAACCATTCTCAGTTAGCTTTGGCATCCGTTTGTTTTAAATTTTCACATAAAAATAGGGGCTTTAAAAATGTGACGATATAAATTGCCATATCCTTGCTAACCAGCTAATATTTTGAGAGCAAGAAAACTGATTTGAAAAACCATAACACGTTTTATCGACACCATCCCGCCCCTAGAGCTGCATGTCGTGAGTGGAGATGTTATTGCCGCGTTACGTGAAGCGCACGATGAGACTGACTCGCGACTAATCTCAGACCCTTTACTGCTAACATGAGAACTCTGTGCACACGCAACTCAAATCTTTAACATTCTCAACGAGTGCCAGCGTTCTTTTGTTTTGTTTATGTGGTTGGTTTTATGACATGTTTTTTTTTTTGTAAGCTTGTTCTGTTCTTATCCAATGGCTGCCCTTCATTTTATTGCAACATTTCATCTTTCTAGATTGACCAAATAACACAATTCAGTAAAACGGGTCCGTGACGGCCCACGAAATGAATCCATCAATTTTCTTAAAATTGTACATCAAAATAAATTATGTGTATTTAAAAATATTTTATAATAATTATGTTCCTATAGAAGTATAACAGATAGATTTGTCATTTTACCTTATTTTCTTTATTAATATGTCCGTCATAAACTTTAATGGTGGATTGATAACTCCTTGGTTTTAGATAGATAGAATGCTCTTTATTATATACTCGTACATCATGAAAAATACAAATATAATTGTAGGAAGAACAAGAAAAGATGAAGAACGTTAAGATGAAGGGTTACAAATATTTTACCTTATTTTTTTGACATTAATTACTTGCAACACTTAAAGGCTTGTGCAGATTAGCGCGATATCGCAGGCGCGACAGGCAGTAATATATCTGTCGTGCCCGCGATATCGCCCCAGTCTGTACGAGCCTTAATGCATCAGCCATTGTAATCTATCAAACAAAAAAACTAATTTAAAAAAAACCTTTCACACGTAATCCCGCGCCCCAATGGCCCGTGAAGTTATTTATTACTGCAGCAAGAATGCATTTTAATTTGTTTTACACCATCAACGGTATTAACGTCTGGCGCTCCGTTGTACTCTGTCTTCATAGAAATATCTTTATGTGAATATTAAACGTTGCTTTTCATTGCAAGTACTGGGAAACGTTCGTATGAAAACTTAATATTCTTAAAATTATATTGTATATTTTGCACTCCTAAATGAAACCCTGCTTGAATAGGATAGCATTCTAAATAGAGTGGAAACTACTGAAACTAGTAAAGCTGAGGCTAAACTGAGTGGTAGACATTGAATGAATAATGAAGCTTACGGTACAGGAGTGCTGGATCTTGACGTTAAGAAGATAAGACTAACAACAAAATAGCGGTGGAAGCAAAGCAAAATGTACATATACTGCAGTGGACACTGTGGACAGATGTCATTCCAGTTTAGGGCACATACATTTTGGTGAAGAGATTTTGTGATCAGGATTATTCTATCAAGCCATCCAAAAAACTAATACAGAGCCTATGGTTAAGACGCTGACAACACCTAAACCGCGGTCACTGTCAGATTGCATAGAAAAGAAAGAGAAGCGCGATGGCACAACGCTTGTAATTTATTGCAAAATATGAAGCAATTATGTATTTACTAAAAATTGAATTGAGTAATCGACAATAAAAAACAATCAAGTTCTGCATTCAAATAAGACGTTCTTGTTATTAATTAAATACGTAACGTATGTTGATATTTTAATACAGATATTTTGGACTAGAACTCTAGGTAAGAGGTTAGTTTAACGTTAGTTTATATCGAGATTTTCTTTCAAAACGTGTTTTTGTAACAACCAAGTTCTGGGAAATATGTTCAAAATTAACACATATTTTTTCCGCTAACAAACTATACAGATTTGGCAATTTTTTTTCTTAAGGCAAGCCTATTTTGGTCATTTGCTTCTTGTCAGCGCCTTAAGATAATATATAAAATATTTTCTTAGAGCACACAAAATCGTTGAAGCACAAACACAAGCTACCCAATCTCTCATACTCAGAAATCAACATGAACCTTTCCTAGGATTACCTAGGGACACCGCAGACGTAGACTCTACCTTCCGATTGCCAACAAGCGCACAGCCCAACCATGAAACTAATAAAGCAGAAAGCCTAAACAAGATTAAATCCGAATATCTAAACGCCAAGTTGCTAAGCGAAGTGAACTGTAATCTCAACAATTAGTTGGCAAAACCTAGTTGGGCAATTGTCGCTTGAAAATAAAGTTGCCAGTTGGATTCGCTCACATTTACTGCGAAACAAATTTAAATATACCGCCAATATCAACCTTATGGCTATAGGCACAAGCATCAATTTTGTATCAGGAGATTTGCATAAACAAGATTGTAAATCGCTAACACGGCTTAAGGGATTTTGGATTTCCACTTTGATGCTAAACAGGAACGTTTTGAGTTTGGTTAAAGGAAAGTTTCATCGAAAACTATTTAATGAATAGTTTCTCTAGTTTAGCATTTACTGTTGTAGATGTTTTGAATAATATTCTAGGATTTGTTCATTAAATGACCATTGTTTGATTGTCAAGTTTTAATAGTCATTTAGTAAGTCTAACTTCGGAATTCAGTCAACTTCTACATTCAGAGAATATTCATGTTTTCCCAGTTTTTGGTCCTTTTATCTGTTTTCTCTGGAAGTTAACTAACTACAAATATACATAAATATAATAATACCTACAATATTCACTGATATTAAGATGATAATTGTGCTAACCTCATTAGGTTAAGTACGGTCAGTGCTGACGATGTGCGCTGTCCTCAACATTATTTCGTAAATTCATAACAGTCGCTTATATCAATTCTTTTCGTACACCATCTCCATAAAACCTTCCAACTCAAAATTAAAACAAATTCAACTCAACTGCTCAAAAATATTCTCGTAACTTCCGCTCCGATGGTATCCTTACTACAAAATTCTCACAGTATTGGAATATCGAATATCTAAAATACAGACCTATTCAAAACTTGATCATTCCGACTCCGAAACTTTTCCGTGTGAGATCTCACAATGGAGGCGGTAATTTCTCCTGATTCCTGCAAACTTGGTCCCCGCACTCGATAAGAGTAAAACCAAACAAGTGTATAAATTAAATCGAGAAGTTTCTCTGTTGCGGAATCAGACGCCTCTTGTGTTCCCTAAATATGGATATCGTGGTGGAATGCTTTTAGGGACCCGTGGTCGATGATGTGAAACTTTTATCAGTTAACTTCATTTGTGATTGATTGGGTTTTCTCACAATAGCCAGGAATTATTCCTGCAGCGTTTTTATAAACGTAGGCGCTGATCCAAAATTATTAGGATGAAGTATCAATCCGATTAAAACCCACGTTCAGTAATATTTTTCTGGCTATTTATATCCAAAGTTGAAATGTTTGAGTCATTTCATCTTCAATAAGTGAGTTATGTAATAACTGTCTGACAAAATAAAGTCTGTTATCCAAAATATGAACAAGACCTTAGCGACTGTCATTTATTAACATTTATCCCAATTTTGAACGGTGTTGAAAAGAGCACATCGTCCAATATCTATGGACAGGACAAACTTCCAATAAATCCTGTACGGAATCCTCGAACTACAGACTGCTATGGACTATAAGGCTGTATGCACAATCAACCTACATTCACAACTCATCGCCAAGGGGCAAGTGGAGTTACAAATTCACTTCTGTCAAATGCGAAGTCTCAAGTTTGGCCCGAGTTAGCGCCAATTTGACACGCCCTAACCCAATAACATACAGTTACGTGTCGTGAAGTTATTACTAAGATTCCATTGGTATAAGTTAGTTTACATTTAGTGGTTAGCTAAATAAATTTGTTTGGTGGTAGGTACGTGAACCCTTGGAGTTGTATTTATAAGTATCATAATATATTGATAGGTTAAAAAAATATTATTATGTTTTCTCTTTTTTGAACTACCTACACTGTATTAGTCTGCTTTTCTCGAATAAGTTGTAATTCCTTTTTCCACAGAGTATAAATTGATTAAAACAACACAGATGATGAACGTAAACGAAGCATAAGGATCGTAGTAGGTGGCGTTCTGTAGTTTCTCTCTACCCCAATGCGAAGAAAGCGGGAGTCTATATACGTATATGCATGTACGTATATTGATTAATTGATTGTTCCTATAACAATGAGTATTTGCTGCATTTTAAAAAGATTTCCATAAAATTCGAACGTTTTAAACTTTTGCACTTTATTTAATTACATTTCCAAGATACAATCTATCTAATATACACAACATAACATTTCTTAGATACAATCTAATAGATACTTATAAATATTGTCGTACCCCAAAAGCAGAGCACAAATCTTTGACACCCAACTCAAGGCTGGAATGCTAAACATTGCAACAGTTAATGTTAGGGGACTAGAGACCTTTCCGCTTGGCGAACTATTCTAAAGGGCTGACGGAGGATATTGATATGCCCTCAGAACAAACGTACACAAACATTATTCAATGTGTTACGCCCACGTTTACATATATTAACTGAGGAACTTCCTAAGGGAACTCGATTGGAAGTCGGATTCTATTTTTCATATAGGAAATGGTTGAACAATAAGGCTTGATGATATAATGTATTTAGAGATACTTAGGTACTTTTTAGCACCAGAAAAACCAGTACCTAGTCTGGCAATCCGTACTCAACCGTTCAATAAATGTATGTAATTGTAATTTTATTGATATCTACAATCATTTAACTGGAAGATAATAAATCTGCTTGGCTGCTAAAAATAGGTAAGTAGTTTTTCCCTGTACAATTTTTTTCTGTAGAATCTATAATAAATACATAAATATTACAATACAATTAAATACAATACGATTTTACAATAAGTTCTGTTAAAATTATTATTGAAATTAAGGCGCTTTCATTACGATTCTATACTTAATTTATTCGTTTCGTAGAAACTAATAATTTATTAACTGCAATTCGTAAACGGTATTCCTGGTATTAAAACCACACTAAACAGCCTTTGACGAATCACTTATTATAGTTTGAAATTATGATCTCTGTATCTGTAAATGGAAATTCAATTCCAATATAGTTATATTTTATATAAATGTATGGATGTTTGTTACTCTTTCACGCAAAAAACTACTAAATGGATTTTAATGAAACTTTACAATAAATTAGCTTATACATCAGAATAACACATAGGCTATAATTTATCAAGATATTATGTAAATTGTCCAAAATATACTGATAAGTGTTAAGTATGTAGGAAAAAAATCTGCCATAAATAAAATAAAAATTGATACCTAGGGTAGGTAGGGCAGGTAGGGTAGGTAGGAAAGGTAGGGTAGATAGGGTAGATACTTAGTGCTACCCGTGCGAAGCCGGGCCGGGTGAAGCTAGTTTATTTATTTATATATACTTTATTGTACACCAGATCATACATTAAAAAAGAAAAAAAATACACTACAAAACATACAATGAGCGGCCTTATCGCTTACTACGATCTCTTCCAGGCAACCTTTGAATGGGCATAAAATGGGGTTGTCTTTGATAATATAAAAGTTCCAATGATAGGTATCATTGGACATATTACTAGAATTGTTTTAGTGTCCACATATTACAGTTTCTAGGTTAATTCAAATGCTGCATAACAAACAGTTATCGTACCTCCCTCATCTCATTTCAATAGATAATTACAATTTGCGTGGGATAACCGACCGCGATACCTCTAGTGCTCGATTTTAATCCATTTGGATCACATTAATGTGAAAACAGTTAGGATTATCTACCTTTATTGTATCCTTTAATTTTATTTTTCCTTTTTGTAGTGTAGACGAGATTACATTAGGAATGTGGGCAGTGCCATTGATTGAGAAATAGTGATCGCCAATCCAGTTGCAATTGCTTTCAGTTTTTGTCTAATTCGTATCATGATCATTTTTCATGAAAAATGATCATGATAAGTCAAGATATGATTTAAGTGATCCTAGTAAGCCAGGATCACTATTTTTAGCATCATTTCGACAAAATCAATAATAAGTAAAGATGAAAGTATTGTTGTCAAGACGAAACCTGCTGTGTCGTAAACAAAACGACAAGCAGAGCAACCTAATGGGGAAAGCAGAGTCGCTCAGCATCGAGTGCGACTAAAAGCGCTGTGATGGACCACGAACGGCAGGGTCCATCGAAGATCACATGAGGACGGCTTCATCAAGGTGGAGAGAAAGAAGAGGAAGTCTACTTATCGCAACCAGTGTGGTACAGCGCCTGCAGGTACTAACATGCTGCTACGTCCTGCAGTACTGACGACGCAGCTGTAGGTGTCCCGTTTGCACCACTCTACGAAGACTGAGGACATCGTAGAGTACATACGGGTGAAGACTAACTGGACTGGGTGGAGAAGTTCGAGGCGCGCCATAACACCAATTTCAAGTCGTTCGTTGTGCGTGTTCCGACTCATCATTTGGTGACCTTCCTCAAGGAAGAGTTTTGGCCGGAAGATTGGCATTTCCGCGGTCGGCTACGCGACACCTCGCAGCGTAACACGACGCCGTCACTTCGTGTGCAGTAGTTTTTAAGTTTGTAGTATGTAGAAAATATGTATTAGTTTATAGTTATTGTTTTTATACTTATACATATATGTATTGTGATTTTATGGGCCTTAGTTGCCTGAAATAAAAGAAATGATTATATAATGTTTATTTTTTTTCAGCTTTTAGGCCGGTCTATAGCTACATTTACGGGCAAAGCCAAGTAAATGCAGCGTGTGGTGAATTTTATGGTGAAAGTGTACTTTTGTCTAACTGCATAAATTTCCTAACGATTCTGCATGTGTTTGGGATGGCTGCTTTCTGCATATTGATCTAAAGGGATTCTTCTAGATCTATTAATTCCAGGCTACGGAGGAGATGTTTGAGAATAACACCTGTCGTGGAGAGAACTACAGCAACAACATAAACATTATCTTGTCTCCAAATTCTTTTAACTTCTTCTTTAAACTCAGCGTATTTGCTTATTTTCTCAGCGATTGTTTTCGTAGGTTATGGGTGTTAGGGACTGCAATGTCTATTAAATTAAGTGATTTTTATTATTTTATCCTGTAGGGTTATGTCCGGTCTATTATAGTGGATGGTCCTAACTGTAAGTTTATATGTCATTTTCTAGAACTGTTTGTGGTGTGTACTTAAAGTAGGATGTGTTAGTATTATTATTATTGGCAATTTTAGGAGACTTGCTTAAAGTATAGAACAGATTCGGGTTACTTCCTTCCCTCTAATATGGTGAGGGGGGTAATGGCTGATTTTTGCGTTATGCTCGTGAACGGGTGCTGCTTGTGGTGACTGGTCGTCTTGCTGACCATTGTTTTGTTTTGTTATTAGTAATTAATTGTTTATTTATTTTACTTTGATGGTCCTAGTTCATCATTTGTGACTGTTACAGCTATAGCTATATGTAAGCGGGCACGCCTTTTATGCTTGGAGGCTTTTATTTGGACATTAAGTTCTGTTTACGTCTTTATCTCTGCTTGAGAATTAATAGTTTTCGGTGTTTTCCTTTTCTTTTTTTTTTGTTGGTATAGTGGTGTGCTAGCTGACATATGGCTAATAATTTAATGTTTTATGTTGCACGTAATGTAAATTGTTTTGCATACTGTTGTATAGAATCCATTTTTTTCCCTCTAACTGAACAGACAGCTGTGCTGCTGGGGAGTTTGTTGACCACTTCTTCTTCCCAGCTAAAGCACTAGGAAGTGGTGAAGGGTGGGCGTTTTGGGGGACTGTCTTATGTAATTTTGACGTTCGAAAAGTGCTGATTCTTAGCCTAGTTTGAATAAATGACTTTTGATTTTGATTTTGACAGAGATAGGATAAAGACATTGCATGATATTTAACAGCTTACAGTTAATAATACCAGCCTATTATTGTCCCACTGCTGGGCAAAGGCTTCTTCTCATACAGAGAAGGCATGAGCTTTGATCACCACGCTTGCTCAAGACGGGTTGGTGATTTCACATTTATACCCTTGCATATTATAAAACAAAGTCGCCCCGCCGCGTCAGTCTGTCTGTCTGAACGCGATAACAAAAACTACTAAACGGATTTTCAAAGGTTTTTTACGAATTGACGGAGTGTTTCATGAGGAAAGTTTATTTGGATAATTCATTAAGATTTTGTCTAAATTGGCTGAAATATGATGAGTATTGTTGAAGATGTCGGAAAAAATCTTGCCGACTGGGAGCTTTGCTGGCGTGGGCCGCGTAAACCGTACCAAATACATAAAATTTATAGGATTGTAGATCTAAACTTCAATTTGGTTATGTAAATAAAACTTCAACGAAAAAGTTCGCAATAGCATATGTCTATCTTCGAATGACCCACAGTTACCGTTTCTATCTTCCAGAATTTGATAAAAGTTTCATTATTATTTCCGGAGCTATTTTAACCGGTATTTTATTAATCCTTATCCAATAAAATATGTTATTTAAATTGAGCATTTAATTTAGATTAAAATATGCCTGGACATCATATCATTTAAATAAATACTTTTAAAGATATCACAGATTCAAAATTACGCGTAACAAAATAATTATGGTTGACGCGGATGGCCGTAGCGCTTAGCTATGAGGTATGCGATCGCTTTCGTTTCCTTTTTCTGGGATATTTTACGATATCAACGCGGGTGAAGCCGTGGGCAAAAGCTAGTTAACTATAAGTGCAGGTTTCCTCACGATCTTTTTATTAAATGATATCAGTCATTTCCAAGATAACAATCTCGTGCGTGGGAGGTAAGGCCACCTCTCTGGGATGCCATGAAAATAAATAAATACACAAAAACCATGGTTATCAAACAATACTTCTTCGAGAAACTTCCCGTAGTAGGGGCAAATGTAAACCTGCGAAAACTAAACATTCGATACATATTATTAAGATTCACTGATTGGATCGGCTGGCGCTCCCCTACTGAAATTTGCCCTCTCACAGAATCTTTACATAAAATTTGCATTATCGATTCGCCGTATACATTCTGTAGGTAACTTTGGCAGAGATTATGCGGGGTCTACTTAGTTCTCTACAGCTCAATAAATTTGCCCTCGTCATTCGAATATTTTCGCTGGAAGGTGTGCTTCGAAGTTTATGCCTTTGGGTTACGATGTAATTTCTTTTTGTTTTTGTATATTGGCGATTACTTTTCTTTGAAGAAAGTTATTTCTTCAGAGACTGAAGAAGGAAGTGTTTTTTTTTTAATTAATTTTGGCAGATATCCTAATCCTTACTAATATTATAATTGCGAAAGTGAGTTTCTTTGTTTATTTTTTTGTTTGTTACGTTTTAACGCTGAAACCACTAAACAGATTTGGGTGTAATATGGCATATGAGTAGACCATAACCTGGATTAAGGCATACTTTTTATCCCAGTATTGCCATAGGATCGAGACTTACGCGGGTAAAACTGTGGGGCGCAGCTAGTTATATTATATGATAAAATTATTGGTATTGGTGGTATGATAAGTTACTTAGATGACAACATTATCTTCCGAGAATGGAAACTGTCTGTAAGGGTCATTAGAGAAAATTTAGGGATATTATCAGGTCCACGTCTTCTGAAGTAAATACTATAGATGACTTCTGACATAAAACTGTAGCTAGCTAGCCCCGAATCCCGAATTTCTATTACTCTCGCCAAGAAAGTGATGGAAATAGAATGACAGGCCAACTAGGTACTTGCTTAAAATAAAATCAGAATTAAGTCCGACGACAAATCTTCCAAAAACTTAAGCTCAACATCCTATTTCATAAATACAAAACCCACAACTAATTACAAAACGCCACCATTCAATTCTAAACTCTCAAAATTCCTAATAACTTTCTCACTTCTGGGGTATGACCGTTGACTACCGTTACTCACCATAATCCCAGGCTAAAGGTTGTTCAGCACAGAACAAAGCTGCTGGGGGTTTAAGGCATTACCAGACATGCTACTTGTAGCAGTGGCGATTCTGTGACTTCTTGCTGCATCGCGTTTTGGCGACTGCGTTCGGTCGCAATAGCAAAATTGCTCATTCCAGCGATTGTTTCGATGCTACATCGCGTTTTGGTGACTTGGCGTACTTTTTTTTTATTTTTTTAGATAATGCATCTCGTAGTTGACCTTGAGAGGTCGTGACTACTACCGGTCAATCCTGTGGATGCCTTAAGCTAACTCAAAGCCTCTGGCCAGGGGCGAATTTCTAAGCGAATGCACGCTAAGGGCACCCCCTGTGAGGTACGAACCTTGGCTTAGGGCGTCGCTGGGGGAGAACAGCAATTCGGAACAGGCTGCATCCTATTTTGATGATTATTATTATCAGGGGAATTTAAAGCTACTAAGACTCAGCTATGGCGCGGGCTGGCACTTCGTCGAGCAAGGGTTGGGGGGAAAAGAAAAATTACGTTGGGGTCTTCGCCACGGAATGGCGGTTTCTTGTGTCTGTGTACTGTACTGGTGGCTCTACTGCTTTCCTGGAGGAAGGCAGTAACATGCCTTGGACAGCAGACTTGACTGATTCTAGAGGTGGTATAACTGGCGGCTTTGACAACTAGGAGTGTGGTGCGATGTTTAGCAGCGGTATCGAAGAAACGCTTGGAATTGTGTCTCATCAATTAACGGATAGTGGAAATTTTGAGGTCTAAATGGAGGATTTCGTTTCAAACTAACCACCCCTTGGTTAGTTTCCTGTAGCCTTTCGGAGGAAACGGTAACGAAGGGGAACGCGTTATTAGAATTGCGTGTCTTTTATATCGCTTTCTTGTCAGTCACTGTATAGAGCTTCCGAAAAAATATATTAATTGCTGATTAGCAATGCTAAGAGTATACGGGGTATAGTGCCAATTCACACGAAATTTTTTACGCGCCGGTGACGTGCGTTCCATGCAACACACTTCATCGAAAATCAAAATCAGAAGTCATTTATTCAAACTAGGCTGAGAATCAGCACTTTTCGAACGTCAAAATTACATAAGACAGTCCCCCAAAACGCCCACTCATCACCACTTCCTAGTGCTTTAGCTGGGAAGAAGAAGTGGCGCAACAAACTTCCCAGTAGCACAGCTGTCTGTTCAGTTAGAAAAAAAAAAAAAGAATCTATACAATAATTAGTATGCGAAATAATTTACACTACGCGCAACACGAAATATTAATTTATCAGCCATATGTCAGCTAGCGCACCACTATACCAAGATAAAAAAGAAAAATACCGAAAACTATACTGCCGTCAGGCAGAAAAAATAAATAAAAATAGAAGCAGAAATAAAAAGGTAAACAGAACTTAATACCTAAATAAAAGCCTCCAAGCATAAAGGGCGTGCCCGCTTTCATATAGCTATAGCTGCAACTTAGTCGCAAATGATAAACTAGGACCATCGAACTAAAATAAACAGATAATTACTAATCTAGGCCCCTCGCCCACGGCGACTTTTTGTAGCGATGCAGTAGCGATGCTGTCGCGCGTCCGCATCGATACAGTCGCGAAGTGGTCGCTAGCTGTGTGCCCTAGCCCACGGGCCTAGATTCAGTCGCGATGCAAACGCGATACTGTCGCGCTTCTGTCGCGATGCAAACGCGATTCAGTAATGGCACAAAAATACCTGCGATCGCTACAGTTGCAAGATGGACTCCGTTGAGGCAACATTAGTCACGTTGTATTGTCGTTGCAGTAGCGCGTTAGTGGCGCGTTGGCATCGCTTCTGTAGCGCGTTGCAAATGCGACTTACACGCGTTAGTAGTGATGCTGATGCGCGTTTACGAAACGCGCGACAGCATCGCTACAAAAAGTCGCCGTGGGCGAGAGCCCTAAGATAAATAACAAAACCATGGTCAGCAAGACGATCAGTCACCACAAGCAGCACCCGTTCACGAACATAACGCAATAATCGTCTCGTTACCTGCGTTGCTAAACTCGAGTAGCAGCACTCGTTACAGCGTTTTTCTTTGCGTTAGACACGCGACACAGTAGGTATCATATTCCGAACAGCGACGAAATCGCTGATCGCCGCTGCTGAAAGCAGCATGTCTGCTAACGCCCTTAGATATCATAAATTTAGTGCTAATCCCACTCTCTGGCGTTTAGGTCATAAAGATTATGGCCACCAACATGAAATACAGCTGCTTAGTTTTTATAATGTTGGTACAATAATGTAGTTGGCATTGTAGCCTTGCCATGGCCGTTTATTTTAAAAAGGCTATTAACGGTTTTTCATCGTTAAAGCTTGAAGCGATTACAGTGACAATGATCTATTAGAATTTAAAATTAAAATTCTTTACTGCCTTGTATGGTTAGAAGATGATGTCTGATACTGATATTAGCGAGGTTGGAGAAGACTCAGAAACTATGCCTTTATCCAGTGGATGGACCTTTACCTAAGTAAATTTCATCGTACCTACCCTTGGCCAATATCTTCCCTTTATCGCAGATGGGGAAAAATGGATACCTTTATTAGGCGAAGTTCTTTAACTATTCGCTTACATTAGGTAAAAGGTGTAACCGAAAACTATAAGTACAAGTCTGTTGGGAATCAAACCCAACACAACACCTTGCGCGCGGTCTACACCCGCAGGCGGCATGATCAACGCGTCGTCGTCGGTACGCTGAGGCATGGCGCGGCTGCGACACGGCTCGGTCCAACGACCCCTCGGTTCCTCGGACTCCACCGTGACGGACGATTCTCCTCTCTTAAACTATATTATTAATTGTTTGTCCGGATTTTTTTTTTGTTTTAATTGGTAGTTAATAGGATTGGAAAGCCCTTTTTAAATTCTTGGATTTTTAGAACTTGGGACGTAAAAGTTATAACCAGTTTTTTTTTAAGGTTATGTACTAGTGTACCAATGTAGATTGTTACATATAGGCACATAAACATTGTTTCGGTAATAAAGTATATGTTCTAGATTGGTTGTTGCTATTTTTGTAGGGTTTTACTTACTATTAAGTAGGTAAATTGAGATGAGGATCGTACCTACACAGCGGAGTGCATTAGGAGATACCTATGTCCAGCAGCTGACTGCAACAGTTTGATAATGATGAAGTCCTGATGGGGTTTTGAGTGTAGGTGAATAAAACAATACCGTTAATAGTTTTTTTAAGTACATTTATTTTATTTATAATTAATTAATTCTTAATATCACTTCATCTAAGAAGGGGGCAGGTCGGGTAATACCCTCATGGCGAGCATAGCTTAAATACCAACATAACTGCGTTTAGTTTACGACTAAACTACGTGTAGTTATTAAAATCTTTTTTTTTATATTATTAATTAATCCAAACTTCTAAAAATAGTACACTTACATGAAAATAAATGGCTTAGTTGCCTTAATATGTGGTACAAATTCTAAAACAAAACAACAAAAAAAGTAAGCGGTACGAAATCTGCCGTTCACCTTTATTATACTCGCGCTAAAAGAACCTGACACAAAAGTGGCAGAAATAGACTATTTTACGTAAAAATAGACAACTAATTTCTGTAAAAGCCCATACACACCGTCCATTTCCATAATTATTTCCGACGAATCTCAACATTATAATGCTAACTCACTTATATTATTTGTAATAATTGCTCTTATACAAACGGAAGACAGAAATTACAACCATATTTTAAAGACGGTAGAGGCCATATTTGTTTGAGGAAGGTGAAACTGATACGGATTCACAGAAACTGTAAGTAAATTAACTGGCTGTGACAGACAGTAATAGAGTGGTATACAAGTATATGCTTAGCCCAAGATCTATAAACATTACTTAGCACTTGTAGTTTGACAGCTGTGCGACAGTGACGAGAAAAAAAGCTACGCCAAGGTACGTGCGCTACGTTTATAGATCTCGGCCTATTAATTCTACTGTGATGGATGGAATGCTCTTTTGCCTAAAACATTATTATCATGCCTATATTCCACAAAGGGTTAGACAGAGGCACACCTCAGTCTGTTAACTGGAGAGACGCATTCTGCCAGTTAAGTAGAACCTATTGCATACCTACTTATTCTGTCAATATTATAAAATTCAACCGTGAATGTTCAAAGTGAAGCAAGTCGGCGTGAATATACTTACTAAGTATTAGTAGTAAAACTAATTAGAAAAAAATATCAGTCAAAAGTAATATTTTTTTTTTGACATACGAAGGGTAACTATATGATCAAGTAATGCGCAAATTGTGTTCCAATGAACTGAAATGAAATGAAATGAAATTGTTTATTCTGTAAATAGGATATGAGAACCACTTTTACACGTCATATTAAAAAATAAGCTAGATGGAGTTGACATTTTCTATCTGACTACCCTTGAGAAGAAATGGCGAAACAAACTCAAGGGTCAAAGTCTGCGCATGCATGGAGAGGGGCCAGTTCCCGCTTCGCTGGAAGACGGGGAAACTGGTCCTCATAAAGAAGGCAGGGCGCCCTGCGGACTCTCCGTCCGCATATCGGCCCATCGTGCTGATCGACGAGGTGGGCAAGCTCTTTGAAAGAGTCATTGCAGACCGCCTCGTCGGCCAGCTGGTGCGGGTGGGGCCGGATTTGGCGGAGAGCCAGTTTGGTTTCCGCAGAGGGCGCTCTACGGTGGACGCCATCATGCGTGTGCGAGCCCTGACGACGGGGAATGCTGTTGCCCAGGGTGGGGTCGTCTTGGCGGTGTCCCTAGACATCGCCAATGCCTTCAATACCCTGCCCTGGAGTTGCATCAGGGAGGCACTCCAGTATCACCGGATGCCGACCTACCTCTGTCGTGTGGCCGAGGCCTATTTGACGGACAGGGCCGTCATCTACCCCGGTCACCAGGGAGTGTGGAACCGGCAAGAGATGTCGTGCGGTGTCCCACAGGGATCGGTCCTGGGGCCGCATCTGTGGGACATCGGATACGACTGGGTGCTGCGCGCCGACCTCCCTAGCGGCGTCAGCGTAGTGTGCTACGCTGACGACACGTTGGTCCTGGCGCAGGGGAGGTCGCACCAGGCGGCGGCCGAATTAGCGGCACGCGGGGTTGCGACAATCGTCGAAAGGATCCGGCAATTGGGACTCAAGGTGGCCCTGCACAAGTCCGAGGCCATGTGTTTTCATGGTCCTCGGAACGCGCCACCGTTGGGGTCCCAAATAACGGTAGGAGGGGTTTCTATCGGCGTCGAGTCGACGATGAAGTACCTGGGACTCGTCCTCGACAGCCGGTGGAACTTCGTGGAGCATTTCCGACGTTTGGCTCCCAAACTGGAGCGGGCGGGCGCTGCATTGAAGCGGCTCCTGCCCAATCTAGGGGGTCCAAACGCCTCCTGCCGGAGGCAGGAAAAAAAAAAAAAAAAAAAAGGGTCAAAGTCTCTTTTAAAGTCCAGACATAATCTTGGTCAGATCATGTGAGGACCATGTAGATCCATGTCTGAAATGGTCATTTGAGGAAAGAACCACACGAATTTGAATGGACCTGTCCAGTCAGTGCAAGCATTTGTCAGTAATCGTGTAGCTCAACTATCTATACGAGTACCTAATCGTGTAGCTCAAATATCTCAGTACAACTTTCAACAGTAAATTGTTACAGAAAGTTGTTGAATTAATGTCTACTCACAGTAATGATATCGGAACTTGTAAGACACCGACAGACACCAGGCTCTCAAACACAGAAACATATCGGTTTCATACTGTGTAGAAGCAAATAATATAATAACGAAACAAGTGGAAGACTCGCAGCTAGATACAAATAACTTGAGAAAGAATAACACGTGAGCACAACTAAATTCTCAACAGCTGCTGACCTTTGGGCACAGGTCAACGATGTAGGAGTGCTGGATGAGGTTACTGAGGAACTTGGAATTGCATGATAGGTACAGAGAGAATGTTGGAGATGAAATTGCAGGGCCAAAATTGTGGAACATGGTAAAAGAAGTTGATTTAATAGGAGGCTAAATATTTATGGATCTTGAAAAAGCTGCTGCTGGTCTAAGAAATGATTTGGTTTTGCACAAATACCGTCCGGTGTTGAACAGAACGTCATTTTTCTGATATGAATCAAATGCTACGCAGATATTTTACGAGGTAAGTAAAAGAAAGTGATATTTTTGCTGCACTTCGACCATTTTATTGATTGATGCAGTTAACCCTAATTTCTGGTTCAAAAAAATCTCGCCGGGAACACACGAAACAAATTCAAATCAAAATGAGAACCAATAAACGGAACAAACAACAACTACCCACGTATCGCCCGTCTAGTTCTCACCAAATCTGTGACGAGAAGGTATTGAAACGATATAAATTAGCCGCCTTATCTTGCTGGCCATTCGCAGCACATGCTCTTGGATTACTCTCTTGTAAGAGGAATCTTTTATTTCCTGGCGGTGCTCTCAAACTCGAAACGAGGTTAGCGATGCCGATAGAATTTGTGAAGCTGTAATTGTGTTACGCGATAAAGAATTGTTTGACGCAACTATGAGGCTTTCATGAAAGTTTTTCGGAGTTCAGAGGAGCCATGACGTCAGAGAACAAGTTATGTTTCATTTGAATCGAAGTTTCTTGTTCAATATTATAATGACTTACCAGCATGGGCTAGCTGAAATAGAGAATACTTGGCATTGGATGCAAATAAAAGCAGAATAAATAATTTATTCAAATGAAAATAAATTCATAGAGACTTATATTTTTTATTTGCCATCATAAAATATTGAATTCTATATACAAGCAATGCAGTAATGACTTGAAAGCTACTCCAATAGATACTTAAAAAAAAACAATTAAAACGTTTTTAGGCACTTCTACGAGTACACAAATTCATTATATTTTCAGTTTATTAAAATTTTATTCACACCACCACATTTAAAACGCTCGGGCGTCAGCTTTGGCACCCATTTTTTTTGCCACGCTTCCGGTTTTTGCGGTGCACCATTTCGCAAAGTTCGACGCCTTATCTCCGAGACTAAGTTCTCCTTAATTAGTTTATTTATAGATTCTGATAATCTTCTGGAGTCTCCGAGATTCAGGTCGTGGGGTAAAAAGTGGGATTTGTTTTGGAAATTGTTTTTGTAAGTTCTTGAATGATAAATTTATATTTGAAAACATTTTTACGAAGTTAAGCTGCGACTACCAGGCGAATAGATAACATTAGGATTCAAAACATAGTATTACTGTCATGTAAAATGTGCCTAACGTTTTGACGATTAAATTTGAAGAACTAAACATTTTTAATTTTCAATTTTCATCCACTTTTCAATTTGAATTGTAATACCACAAAATTATGAGCAAACGCCTTCAAATACTGTCAATGTACATGTAATACGACCTTATTGTCCAATATTATTACAGCTCTATTGTAGTGGCTAATTAATAGAAGTCTCAAGTACTTACTACTATTACAAAGTACTACGTTATTATCTACGATATTATGACCCCGCGGGGGTCTCAGTGAGCATAAGTTAGGACCGAGGGTCTCGACGCCAAAGGGCACAAAGTTGTACTGTCTGCCAAGGCCTCTATATTTAATAATTTTCAGACTTTCGGCATTTTCTGCTGCTGCAACAACACACACCGTGTATATTAGGTGTTAACCTAATATACACGGTAAGGCGCACAGTAAGGCGCAGCCCACACAAAAGCGACGTGAGACGAGGACGCAATCCAGACGCGACGTCCCTTTCACCTATATTAATTATTCTTTATACGAAATGTATTAACACGATCTAGCACGAAAAACACAGAAAAGACAAGACGCATGCACGTTGCTTTTCCATCTGCATACTATTGCCGCGTCTGCATCGCATCCTCGTCATACGTCACTTCTGTGTGGTCCGCGCCTTAAGCTCCATTTACACGGGGCAAGTTAGCCTGCGGCATACAATAAATTGAATTGCGCGATACAAGAAAGTTAGTTGCGTTCAAAACTGGTATAGGTGTAAACAGCACATACAATAATATTGCACGTGCAATAAAATCGCACTCAACTCTACAAGTACGAATGAATGAAACAAGTTTCAAAAAATCTTGACATGACGTTCAATAAAATTTCAATGAAATATTTAGCAGCCTAAATACGGGCAATACTTGAATCAATTGTACAAAAACGTGCAACTCTGTATTATGACGAGGCAAAACTTGCATGCAATAATCGCCTGCAATAAAATTGCTTTGGTGTAAGTCGCATGCAATTTTATTGAAGGGCAAAACATGCATTCAATTATTGTATGCCATTTTATGGAAATCGCACGCGTGTAAACACTTGCATGACAATAAAATTGAACGTGCTTTAGCGCTTACGATTATTGCTCTTGAACGTTTCAGAAACTTGCACCGTGTAAATTTAGGGCACATCGATTTGCATACTTCCGTTACCATGAATTCGGTACCTGATGCTAGACCCCTCAGTGAAGAAATCTATCAGTTATTTAAAAAAATCTGCTGTTTCATGCAATATCGTCAAAACGCAACAGCATTTTTTTTTTTATATTCGGCAGCGGGTATCAATCATGTACTCTGCCGCGCTAACGAAGAATACAATAACTCGATTTTGGACGATTTTGAGTTATATAATTATTCGGAATCAGCGAATTTAGTGAATTCCGAATTTATATATAACTTAAAATCGTCCAAAATCGAGTTATTGTATTCTTCGTTAGCGCGGCAGTACTGAATTCAGGGTAATATTTTGCCTTCTCTTACACCCTGTATTTTTAACAAACGCAGTCAATCAAGCCTCATCTATAGAATCGATATTTTCGGGGGCCGAAAAGCTAAATATTGAAATTTTCGGATCGGCAAGGTGTTGGCAATGCAAATTGTGTTTACATTGGCAATGTTGTCAAGTCAGTCAACATTCCAGGGTAAATTCGGGCCGACGATGGTTAGATTATGTTTAACATTGGGACAGAATTGCGAAATAAATGGAAAATGTTCAGTTATTTTTGCCACAGATTGTTAATTGGAAGGAGCTTTGTTTCTTTGTTGATGTTTTGTTAAATTGAATAAATAGGAAAATTTGATACGATATCGATTTTAGGCGTTCTTTTATTTCTTTATCCATTTTACATGTATCATTAAAAAGTTTTTTTTACCTAAAGCGGTAGTGTAGGAGCCTGTCATTCTTGTTCGTATCCGAGCATAGACAAAGTTATTTTATTATGCTTGCTAGTTTGGGATATTTTGTTACTGGTAAAATAACCAATTATTTGCACGGCTGGAATGCCGAATATAGTGAAACTCATAGAACCTACTACCTATATTCTTGCAAATAAATGTATCATTCATTCATTCATTCATTCAAAATTATAAGGAGAATTTTCGGGGGCTTTCTCAAGAAGATAGTGAAGAATTAATGTGTACTGAATTTGTGTCAAGATCATGTATTAATAAAGTGATTTTCTGAATATTTGACACCAAAATTTTATTTATGTCCTCGCCACGAACAATCCTAACTTGTTATTATTTCTAAACGAATTAAATTTCGAATCTACAAAAATATTATATTTACACAAAAATAAATTAAATTCACCCAGAGAACAACAGAACGGCCGATCTATTTTGTCAAAATCTCACCGCGAAGACTTAGGTGAAGTAAGCTTGAAGTCAGCTGTTATTGCCACCTGGTATTGGGATTGGCACTATTGTAATTAATTAATTAATTGTCTATTTATTTTACTTTGATGATCCTAGCTCATCATTTGTGACTGTTACAACTAAAGCTATATGTAAGCGGGCACGCACTTTATGCTTGGAGGCTTTTATTTGGGAATTAAGTTCTGTTTACGTTTTTATCTCTGCTTGAGAATTTATAGTTTTCGGTGTTTCCCTTTTCTTTTTTTTTTGTTGGTATGTTGGTGTGCTAGCTGACATATGGCTAATAATTTAATGTTTTGCGTTGCACGTAATGTAATTTTTTTTGCATACTGTTGTATAGAATCCATTTTTTTTCTCTAACTGAACAGACAGCTGTGCTGCTGGGGAGTTTGTTGACCACTTCTTCTTCCCAGCTAAAGCATTAGGAAGTGGTGAAGGGTGGGCGTTTTGGGGGACAGTCTTATGTAATTTTGACGTTCAAAAAGTGCTGATTCTCAGCCTAGTTTGAATAAATGACTTTTGATTTTGATTTTAATTGGCATTTCACTTCGAGCTCACTTCATCTAAGTCTTCGCGGTAAGATAATGACAGAATGGATCAGCTGGTCAGTGCCACTAGCTATGTGGTTGATACTTTTCATGATATTAACACCACATAAAATCTAAAAAGCTCCGAAACGGGGGTGCGAATCCCAGCTGAAAAGTTCTTTATGATGCAATTACATTCCAATTTCAAGATAACATTAACATTACTTTAATTATAAAATGTTCGTAAAACAACCATGAACGAACATGATTACAGATTCATTAGTCGAATGTTTAAAATACTTCTGAAAATACAGGCTTAAAACTTGAGAAAGTAATGAGGTATTAAAATATTTCACTTTAATTACTGATTACTGCCACTCGAAAAACACGCCGTACAAAAAAACTCGGGTGAGACTGAAAGTTTATAGAACTGACCACTTGTAAACGATATATTAAATAAAACTGTTCAAATTTTGGAAATGGAACTCTTTGCCAATATTATTGTGAATGTATTTTATTCATTTGTCATTTGTTTACAATTTGGCGGCAAATTGAAAATTGTCTATGTCACGTCAGCATGAATTTAACGCGAGAAAATTTTCGTCCAATGTTTTTTTTATGACTTTCGCTGTCATTTAAGTCAACAAAAAAGTTATGATAGATTTCGATTGGCCTTTTACGATGAAGCCCTATCTTGTGCCACTGCTTACAACTGGTTTAATGAGTTTAAACGTGGTCGAACTAATCTGACCGATGATCTGCGTGAAAGACGGCCTTCTACGGCGATGACTGAAGATAACATCAGTGTTGTGCGGCGTATGATAGAGACTGACAAAAGAGTGACTTATCGGACAAACTTAGGCATTGGTATGAGTCAAGTGCACAAAATCCTCCATGGACATTTAGCGGTCACGAAGCTTTGTGCCCGGTGGATACCTCATACTTTGACAGAGGCCAAAAAACTCCGTCGTGTTGATTGGTATCGTGAAATGGTTCAAAGATTTAACGGAGGTGACTCAAATGCTGTGTTCAACATACTTATGGGTGACAAAAGCTGGATTTATTGTTATGATCCTGAAACTAAGAGACAGTCTGTTGTCTGGGTGTTTCCTTTCGAGGAGTTGCCAACTAAAGTGAAGAGAGGTCGAAGCGTGGGAAAAAAGATGGTGGCCTCGTTCTTCGGAAGGACATTTCATTACGCAACAATTGTTTAAGAGGATCGAAAAACTGTTACTGCAGAGTGGTACACTAACAATTGTCTGCCACTTGTCTTGGAAAAAAATCGGAAGAAACGACCTCGCAGTAGGATCCTCCTTCACCACGACAACGCCTCGTCGAACACCGCCAAGCAAACAATCGACTATTTGGCGACGTCAGACATGGAATTACTGTGTACACCCGCCTTGCGATTTTTATTTTTTCCGAAAATAAAAGAAAAACTTCGAGGAAAAGGTTTTATGGACGCCGAGGAAGCAGTGGCTGTGTTTCAAAATGCCGTTGAAGAGACCCCTAAGGACGAGTGGGTAAAGTGCTTTTCTCAGTGGTTCCATCGGATGCAGCGATGTATTGATGTAAATGGACACTATTTTGAAAAGATATAATAAAACTAATAACTTGCTAGTTTGTTCATTTTTGATTTTCTAAGAACTTTCAGTGTCACCTTCGTATATAATAAAAAATTCAGTTCGAATACAGGGTGGATTTTTGAGATGAGGCAGTAAAGGGTACCTTAACCGTTTTAAGGAAAATATTTTGTATTTTTTGCTACAAAGTCTGTGAATGTAGTTTACAATAATTACTCATAAGTTAAGGACAGTCCTCTAAGAACGTGTGGCGGCATCTACATCGCCACATGCGAACTACGCAACACACTGACGTCACGCAAAACCCTGCATCGCGCAAGCAGAGTTTACCGCGCAACTAGCATATGTACAACATCTCGACTTCAACCGTCGGGCAGTTACCCACCAGACACGACACCCGTCTGGTCGGAGGATCCTCCCTTTTCTATAGAGGATGAGTGAATTTTACACCCTTTTCATGCCTTTATAAACGATTTTCTGTAGCTACAACGGTTAAGGTGCCCTTACATTCCTTCTCGAAAATCCACCCTGTTTATCGAATAACTAAACAAATATTTCATATTCATCGCATTTTAATAAGTTATCATTCTTCAATATGTTTTCATAGTCTATTTACCAAGTTACATAAATAAAAAGAAAATAAACATCATACATATAATGTATGAAAACATATTGAATCTTGTTGCTATTTGTACTTTCAAGTAGAATATTTACTTAGGGGGTATGTGCTGTTGACTGTTCTTATTAAATTAATATTTATAAATCTTTTTAAAGATATTTGTTTCTTCAGATCGAACGGGTTCAATTACTCAATAATGTCTTTCACAAAAAAACAATTTTGTTCAGAATTGGCTTCTGCCCGCGACTTCATTCACATGGAAGTCGTAAGACACCACAATATACTAAAATAACAGCCACTTTTTTATTAAAAAAACTGCCTGTTGGTCTGGTGGTCGCAAGAGCTACTCGTGAGCATAAGATCCTGGGTTCGATTCCCGAGTCAGGCCAAGTGTTATCCGGGGTCGCGGGAAGGTACTTATGGGTCACCGAGGCCCCCGCAACACAAGCAACAGGAAGGAATACGGGTGGGTTTTAGTCAGTAAGAGTCTGACACACCCTCCCGCTCCGCCCAGAGTGGGAGAAGTTACTTGATGATTTCCCACCCTCAAAAAAAAAAAGGTCAAGTGTTATAGGGTTTTTTCCATCTGTAATTTCTCAGTAGCAGCCCAGAGTCAGAGGCAGAGAGCAGTGGTGGCCCAGTGGTAACGGCCCCGACTTACGAGTCGTAGGTTCGAACCTAGACAGGCGCTGTACTTTGTGTAAATTATTTCATCACCACTGCTCCCCAAACGGTGAAGGAAAACATCGTGAGGAAACCGGCATGTCCTTGAACCAAAAATTCGAAGACATGTGATATCTACCAACCCGCACTGGGCCCGCGTGGTGGATTACGGCCCACTCCCTCGCACAAAGAGGAGGCCTGTGTCCCAGCAGTGGGAACATTATAGGCTGATTATGTAAGCCCAGAGTCTGGATTTGTACCCGGCTTATGGCAATAGGCTCGCCCCCTATTACATGGGACTTGCGAAATGTCGGTGTACTGTAGGCACACCTCTGCCTAACCCATCGGGGATTACAGGAGTAAAACTAAGACCTCAATGTAGTTTCGAACTCGGTGAGTTCAACATTACGCCTGTATTTCCAGCGTAATGCTATGTTAGGTTATGTAACTATGATGCAAATCATTTAGACAGATCTATATTATTTTATTATCAATTTAAATAAAAAAGTCACAAACATAATCTAAGATATTTATATGATGGTGATCACTGTACATCTTAAAATATCTTGAAGCACTCAAACACAGACCACAATTTCGACACGAAACGAACCCAATATTCCCAAGTCAACCAAAATACGAAGCCGCAAGAATATCAAAAGAATCTCAAAGGAGAAGAACTATCACAAAAACCATATAAATTATTTGAAATTGTGTTATAAAAATGTATGAGATTTATAACTTTATTGTCATAGGGTATTGGTGACGAGGCTCGGGGGGTATCCGAGCCTTCAAACATGACTGGAATAGAGATCACGAGATTTTCGTATTAAAAATAGACTCAAGAACGATCAGACTGATTATTCCGTCGTGATCGTTTGTAGATAGCCTTATTTGTAGAGCTCGGCTCGTAATGCCTTTGTTTTGAGCCCCGGCTTTGCACCAAAATCACGCGTGTAAATTCTGTTATTTGTTTGAAAGATCATCAGTCACCTTTCGTATGGGTAACCGTTTTATTGTTTAAGTTTGTTAATATTTCTGTTTGAAAATTAACATTTTGATTGATGTGTTTAGTGCTTCAAGTCTTGAGTTAAGACCAGCGTGCGATTCTGAAACATACGAGCTAAGATTTTTAAGGGGTTTTAAGAAAAAAAGTAATGTTAATTATTGCATCAGAGTTTAAACGTCTAATAAGTACTAATCACATAATAATCAAAGATCACTGTTACTTTAGTCCTACGCTTAGCCCTTATTGGTTATTCACAGACGGAAAATTCAATTACTTAAATAGTTTAAAGATAAACAAAAAACTAATTTATTTTGATTGATTGAAAAAAAAATCAAAACGTTCATGCCAAAGAGAATGTGATTAATGGACACGCAGATGTTTGAAATAAACATTATGAATTATAAATCTTGTAATATGAATGTGACATTTTCAATGGGTAAGTTGAAACTTTAACTAAAACAATAAACAGTCTAATTGATAAGCGGTTGTAAAGCTTTTAGCATAATTTCATAAGGAAAAAGGAAAGATATTATAAAGCAAGTCAAGTTATACCATAAATAAAACCTAACTTAATGCCATACCCAACTTGATCATTGGATATGGGATGACAAGAATAAGCCAATACATCACATAATCACATCACACATCACATCACATCACATCACATCACATCACATCACATCACATCACATCACATCACATCACATCACATCACATCCATCACATCACATCACATCTGATCTCATTAGGAGTGTTCGATTTTCTGTGCGTAGCGATAAGGCATCGTCTTTGATTTAGGAACTAGCCTAGAAGATTTAAGCTAAGCGCACGCTATAGCAGCGGTGGGCTGCAACGCGACGCATTGCAAAAATGCGCCAATGCACATTAGGAGCCTGAATTTTGGATTTGATTTTCAACTATTTCTACTCCAATGCAATGAGGCTTGCGTGCATTTGGGCGGGTCGAGCGAGCCACAACGCAACGCTGTGGCTCACCTGTAGTATGCCTGGTTCATACATAATGTACTAATGTGATGCAGGAGGATTTTCAGGGAGGGCGGTGCGGCCCACCCAAATATGCGTGAAACTTTAAGCTATGCCGTAGCAGCTACACGGCCACTGATTTTGCAGCCTACGTACCTTATAATAAAACATATATATATATATATATATATATAATTATCATTGTTATTATAATAATAATATTATTTATTATTATACCTTTGAGAGCTTCAAACAACAACAATGAGAACCAAAAACTTAACCATATAACAGTTCTCTATCATCCTAAAATACTGCGATAAAAATAAACTGTACGAAAAAATCTCGGTGTCGCATTTCCAAAACAAACGAAGAATATTTACTTAGGCCTAGTTATAAATATTATGATAACACATGGAAATTATGCGTCGCTTCAGCAAAAACCTTTTATTCGTCGGTGTGTGTCCAATATATTATGTGCGTGGACTGTGCCTTCAGTAAAGAGTGCCGTGGACATGTTTTAGAGAAATTTATAGGATTTAAGTATGTTCACGTTTTAACTGATTTGGTAAGGACATGTTTTAGAGAAATTCATAGGATTTAAGTATGTTCACGTTTTAAGTGATTTTGACGATTGTAGAAACATTCAAGAAGGCTTTGCGTTGTTATTCAATAGTTTAACAAATAAAATATATGTTAGGCAATAATTTATTGCTCAACAAACAGAAAGGCGAACACACAATTATGGAAAGTTGAAAAAATACATATTTTCGGTAATAAGACTTTACTGATTAAAAGTAGCTCCCGCAAAAATAGCTACTGTTAAAATATCAGCCAACTTCAGGGATCGTCAGTGCGAAGGCACTTTGGCAGACAATGTAGTAATTTTATTGTGCTTATAATTTTCCATAATCGAACCCAGCAATGTTCCATGCAGAAGAAAGGTGTAAAAATCTTACAATGGCTTCTTGTATGACTATTGGTCATACAAGAAGCCATTATCGAATCTTTCAAGGTCTTGATCTATCAAGTTCTTATATTATTGCAATGTCCATACATACCTAACATTCATATTTTTTTTTAATATTTTAATATTTGTTACTAAATTTTATATTATGTTTCTTAATTTATTTATCGCAAGTATCCCGCATTGTTATTATGTCATGTATGCAAAAAAAAGGTATTTAGCCGCGGGATGGCCCCGGCGACACACAGGCGACATAGAGGTTTTTATAAACCTACCAGTCTTTCAGAAAGAGCTCCTTGTGCACTACTGTCAAATTTTAGCATTAAGTTCATAACTTGTGAAGAGAAAATAAACGTTTTATACTATTATATATTATTCATCAGTTAAAATTCAAACCAAATTCCAACTTCCCAAAACAAGAAGATGCCTTTAAAAACGTATCAATGTATACCAATTTATAGCAAGGACTATCAGCAGGCGACGCGACTAAACTCAATGAAACAGTCATAACTACCAGTAATCATCTAGCTTTTAGCTGAAAACTAAATTCACCGGTCTAGGCAGAACTTTATATAGAGGCGGTAACTTTGTTCCACTTCCTAACTGCAGATGGTCAGTAGCTGTTAAATTTGGCTGCCTAGCGTTATAGAGTATTAGGCTTTAGCTAACTCGTGTGGCTTTTGATTAGGTTTTTGAGTGAAGAAGTATGAGTTCTTTGTGGAAATAATTTTAAAGATAGTAACCAAGAATACTCACCGTGTAAGGGTGACTTGAGCTCGTTCATTCTCAGTATAAAAATGACGGTATTGTCCTGCATTGTGCACTCACGGAAAGAGGAAAGTAGAGTAGATTTTGAATCGTTGCATATTACAAAGTGCAACGTCTTATTGTCTGTTCGTCCATTAGTGTACATGCGTAACTCTAGCTAAAGACAATTACCCAGATTTTAAAATAAATACTTAGATTTTTTCTTTGGTTTAATTTTAGTAGGTAGATACACAGTCCTTGTGAGAGGAACTATGGGTAAAGCAAGTTTAAATAGTACTATAATTATTTTTCTAATGATGTAATCCAACTTTAATAGAAGCTATGTCTAACCATTTATGTTTACTGACAGTAATAAGTCAAGTTCTAGCCTCCTAACAAAGTCCTTATCTTACTACAAACAAACACAAACTACTAATTCGAAACAAAAGCTTCCACAAAAACCGACCAAGTGCGTGTCGGACCACGCACAATGAAGGGTTCCGTTTTGGGATAAATTATCCCATCATTCCCAAATGATGGGATAACTTATCCCAAAACAAACTTAACATTGTAGTTGAAAAACATATTCTCCCATACATCGGTATACGTCACGGTCCATTCTCTAACTGCAAATTTAAGTTGAAAGAAAAAAAGAAAGAAAAATATTTATTTGGGACACGCACAAAAAATACAACAATAAAAAAAGGACATAAAACCAACAAAATCATGAATACATTAAAAAAATCACATAATAGTGAAAATTAAAACAAAATAGAAGACCTGTGCGAGGCCAAAAACGCTCCTATCTCAGCATGATGCTGCGATACAAGTTGGTTGACTATTACTCGTTTACTTGTAAATCCTACTTAGCTGTAAATTTAATTATATGTACTACTGTCTTGATTTTTTTACATCTACATAAACAACAATTTTGATGGCAGGGTGAGTGACACTTGACTCTAACAAAAATTAGCACTTTGAAGCTTAATATTACGCAAATGGATCCTTGAATCGAAAACTGGTGTTTACAGACCCGGAATATTTTTGAACGACTTATCGAACGATACCGTACACAATATATTTTTTTGACCACTTTGTCGGCGTGATTAATATGTATACTTATGCCAAATCAGCTTTCTAATACTAAGCGTCTCTGAGCTACAGCGGGGACAGACAGACAGACGGACATAGCCAAACTATAAGGGTTCCTTGTTTACTACGGAACACTAAAAAGGTAAACTAAAATACATCATTCCTGAATTTAGTTTCTCAACAAGTCAGAGTAGCTACCTTGAAGCGGCATGTTCTATTAATTATTAGTTGGCTGAGCTTGTTGCGAACTTCGCGATATCCCGCAATTAGCGCCCTCTGGAGGGATGTTGGTTTTTATCCTTACTTTACGAGATAAGGATTAAAACTGAAAGTTTCTTTTTGTGAAAATGTGATTGAACCTTTGCTAGTTTAGGTAGTTAAGGCATTTGTAGCTTAAGAATAAAGGAAATATATATCTACTACTGTTGTGGATTCCAAATAGGCATAATTCTATATTTATATTCAAAGCTACACAAATGATTAATCTCTTTTAATAAAATCATGAATCGTTAGATGAAAGAAATTGTTTTCCCAACGCTTCGAGAGATTTAAAATGAAACTACGTTCGACCGTTCGTTCTTAATTTTATATGGATCAGAAAAGTGGGAATAACTTTCAAAGCGTTTGGTATTTCTACAATGACCTTATACAGCGTAAGTTTAAGTCAATCCAATAAATTTTAGATTTTTACATCACCATTGTCACTGATTTCCGTCAAACTGAAGACAGTTTCAGGATCAACTACCTTCTATCCAGTACTTGTACATATTTAAGGTACCTCTACGTTGTAAAAGGTGACCAAGGGTCCCCTAGTCGCCTTTTATGACACCCTAAACTTAGTTATATGAATAAGGACAACCGCAACCCGGGACTTTATAGGTACTTAGATTTGATTTGAGAATAAATATCCAATGACTTCCTGTAGATGACAGATAACTAGAAGATTAGTTTGGGAACCTTATTCCGTCTTATCGACACGAACTATTCGAATAACCGATGCTGTAGGAAAAATATAAACTAGTCAGAAAGATGGTAGAGCGTCCAGGTTGCGCTGAACTTCTGAAGCATTGCAACTTTTAGTGCTATTTAAACACGTTCATGCCGGGTGTACCGCCGGTGGTCACAACACACTAGACTTTCAATGTTCTAAGAATTTGACACCGGTTTGAGACAACGTGTTGTAATTAAAGTTCCCGCACTGTAAAATTGACAAATATTCATCTTGTAGCTCAGGAGTTGGACATTGTTAGGCAGGACTTTTGGTTTATGGGGCGGTGATGTACCACCGGTGGCCATGTGAAGATTTGCCCCGTAGGACAGCATATAACAGTCCATGTGTTCCCAGTCTGAACGTGTTAATGCACCCAAGTTTTTGATTATATGAATTAAACGTCTTAAGCGACCGTGGTGATCAATGATCATGCCTTCTCTGCATGAAAAGTGGGCCAGATACAGGCTGGTATTATCATATTACTCGTACAACTTCAAAATAATCGCAACTTACAAAGCCATCACTTTAACTTCTACCCAATAAACGCAGTAAGTGTGAGCAATACAAAATGTCTATTCAAAATTATACAGTAAAATTAAATACAAGCGTCTAAAACGGTAACTAACTAACTTCGTCTGAGTTTCTGTGGCCATTACCGCAGTTTTAAGATAACGATCCAGTGAGTGGTGGCGACGGAGGCGAGCGGAGCGGAGCGAGGATTTGTGAAAGTAAGGAAATAGTGGTTGCAGACGCTTTGTAGTGGTTGAGAAATATAGTTGCAGTGAGCGCTTTCTGGTTGATTGTAGTATAAATTGTGGCGACACGAATTGAGAAGTATTTAGATGTTTTAATTAATACATTGTGTTTGAATTATTTTGCGATCTTTCAGAGGATCAAACTACTAATGCATTTAAACAACTTTAACTGTAAAAATCTGGTGTTTCATATCTACATACAAAAATAAAAAAAATATTGTAACCGATTCCTTTTTTATTTTTTTAAATTGTGTCCATAGTAAAATTCGATGATATTTGTGAGTAATTTGACCACCTGAAAGAAAGCTTAAAATCAAACACAGCGTTCATAATACGCTAACACTAAAATATATTAGTAAACTCAGAGACACAAAAGATCCATTCAGCATCGAAGCACAAAAACCTCCAAATACAAGAAACCAAATTACCTACAAAAAACGCTATTGCGTATCAAGCGATAAACTCTATCGATAGAGTAAAGCCTTTATAAAATAGAGTTGGCCACTCGACCATGAAATTTAGTTAGCCCAAACTGATGGTAGAGATGTAACCGTTAGGCTTTTGGTTAGGAGCGCTAAGCTGTTGTCATTTGTGAGTACTAGTATTACAGATGAGGCTATCTGCCTGATACTATATTCAGGATTCAGGAGAATGCGTTCCTGAAACCTGACAAATAGACACGATTAGGAACTAATAAAATTTAAATTCGTAAATCCCGTATTCTTTTTTAATCAGTGTTTACAGCTCTTTAACAGGTATTGTAACACTGATTAAAAAAAAAATCAGTATTAAAATCAAAAGTCATTTATTCAAACTAGGCTGAGAATCAGCACTTTTCGAACGTCAAAGTTACATAAGATGGTCCCCCAAAAACTCATCACACATACTTTTATACATACATACACATAAATAAATTCACGCCTTCTTCCCATGGGGGTAGGCAGAAACTATAGAACGCCACCTGCTACGCTCCTTACATACACCTTTTGCTTCGTTTACGTTCATACATCTGGTCATACACGCACGCCGGTTGCGAGTACTACGCACCTGACCTTTTTGAAGGACATCATTAATGAGGTCGCTATATGTCTTATTATCGATACTTTTATTGTCGTTGCTATAAGGTTGCTGTTAAATCTAAAATTACTGTGGAAGGATATATAATATTGATGGGTATCAGGAATACAAATTTCTCCTCAGAAGGCGTGTAGTGATTATAATTGACGTAATTTTTTTATTTATTTTTGGTTAATATAGTTGTGTGATCTTGTTGATTCTTAATTGTATGTACTGTACGTAGGTTAGACCGGCTACCTACCTTCATCATGATTTTAGCATACGATCAACCACTGCTAGACACAGGACACTTTCCTTGCTAATATTTCTACCACGGAAAGCTTTTCATGACATAGTCTGTGCTGATACGATTTATAAATGGCATGTATTTAATCGAACCCAAATAATTCCCATTTTGATTTCCTAAAAATATGTATTAATGGACACTCTAGATAATATTATAATTGTCCATGTGTTTCTATCTAGCTGGCCCGCCTGAGCCACAGCAACGAAACCGATGTAAACTGTTAGCTTATTGAATATACTTGACTCATCATCATCATCATCATTTCAGCCGAAAGACGTCCACTGCTGGACATAGGCCTCCCCCAAGCACCGCCACTTCGACCGGTTTTGAGCTTCCCGCATCCAGCGGATTCCTGCGGCCTTCACAAGGTCATCAGTCCACCTTGTCTCCTACAAGGTGGACTGTGGCCTTCCAACGCTACGTCTTCCGGTACGCGGTATATACTTATCCAGTTAGACAGAAATAGAATTTAATTTCGGTTTCTATCTAGCAGGGACCTTCGTTATTCTATTGCTTAGAGACTTGAAAAAACTATTGGAGGTACTCCTTCTAATGTACTTTTCAAATTATTAATTTATTTTCAAAAACCTTGGATAGTACAGCAGATAGTATTACATTCGTAAGTTTTTTCTACCCAGCGAGGCTCTTTTTATCCTTAATATTTTATCCTTAACAAGTGAAAATCGCAAGCCAAATTAAAGCATTTTTTTAGATGTGATAAGTAATCATTAAGTCTCTAAGCAATATAACAGCGAAGGGCCCCACTGGAAGGAAACCCAAATGAAATGCCATTTCTGTCTTACTGGTAGAAGCATATTGAATATTTTTGTTCGATTAGACACGTACATTCAATAAGCTAACAGTCTACAACGATTTCGTTTCTGTGGCTCAGGTGGGCCAACTAGATAGAAACACATTAAATGTCCCTATTTTTGTAATCCTCAAATAATTCGCATTTTGTTGTCTCCGCGCTCGGTTGCTCACAGTCCTAACCTAGCCTGGAGAATGAATTAAATATAACCCATTATAAATTCCACAGAAAACCCCTGTAAATACGTTTAAACCAAAAAATATTAGCACCTCGAATTCTTCGAATTGTGACGCAAAAATGTCGCCTAATCTTTTTGTCTTGCGTAATACGTCGCGAGCGTAATTCCCAATATCGGTATTGACAGACGGCAGTAATAATTTTACGAGCTCCTGAGAATCCACGGTTTTACGGTTACGTGAGTAGACTGGTTACGATTGAGGGGTTATCGGTTATTGTGTCGAAATATCGGTTTAATGTATTGAGGTTATTTAAATTTGTGTCGTGTCTCGATGTGTCTGTGTCTTGATATGTAGAATTGGGGGTCTCGAAATAAACGAGAAAAAGTACCTATATAAGATTTTTTGTGAACATCATCATCTGCCTAGTCTTTTCCCAACTATGTTGGGTTCGGCTTCCAATCTTACCGGATACAGCTGAATACCAGTATTTTACATGGAGCGACTGTCTATCTGACCTCCACAACCCAGTTACTGGGTAACACGATACCCCTAGGTAAGACTGGTTGTCAGACTTTCGAACTTCTGACGACCCGTAACGACTGTCAAAGATCTACAAATGACAGTCGGGATCAACGGCTTAACGTGCTTTCCGAGGCACGGTTTTTTGTGAACGAATAACAATAAATTATTTAATATTCGCACGTATAGAATTAAAACAACGCCAAACCAAAAACAAATAACTATAAAGGATAACCTAAAATCACCTATTATCTCACATAAGTTGAAAACGAATAATAGGTACTATGTTATTAATAGAGTTCATCACTATCACGATTAAAATTAAATCAATTTATACCAATTATAAAAAGTCTCCTATTTGATTGGGGCAATGTTTAACTGACCCACTAAAAACATATTGCCTTCCAAAAAGGGACACTTTTTAGGGTTCCGTAACTCAAAAGGAACAACAGAAGCCTTATATCAGGATCACTCGTGAGTCTGTCTATCTATCCATCTGTCACAGCCGATTTGCTCCGAATCTACTGGATCGATTAAGTCGAAGTTTGGTACACATATGAATTTTTATAACCCAAACCCGTGTTTGTGTTATAAAAATTCATATGTGTACCAAACTGTGTGTGTGTGTGTTCAAAATTAATTTATTTACGTTACACTTCCGTATGTGTAACGTAAATAAATTAATGTTTAATAATAGGATCACATTTATAAAAAAAAATTAAAAAAAGTTTTGTGTAGGTCCCAAATATTTTTTTTTTTCTTATAATTTACAATAAACAGTTTGAAAGTTATTTAAGAAAATAGATAAAAAATGACCACTCCCAAATAATGAAAAAAAAAAATACAAAAAATAGTTGTATTTATAGATTACAGGAAAACCTATAAGAAGTCCTAACTTATATGGTCTTAAAATAACATGGTAAATCTCTCAATATTGTGCGTAAAAATTTACATTTGCAGTTGGAACATTAATACATATGGGAGAACATGTTTTTCAACTACAATGTTAAATTTGTTCTTGGGATAAATTATCTTAGGAAGACAATATATTCATTGTATGGAACACCACGTAAGTTCTAATCACAGTTTTTCGTTTTTTTTTTAATAATTGAGCCTCTTTTTCACTATCTGGTTTTTACTTACGTTTCTTAAGTGCCCATGCAGGCTTGTGTGAAATAAAATATTTTTATTTTGATTTTTGGTCACAGTAACTGAGCGGGTTAGGTTAGATTGGAACCGTGATCACGGCGCGATACGCTGGCAGAGTGTGCCGCTTAGGAGGGGCCGCGCCGTGGTCGAAGTCGCACTCAATCCCATGATCCCCGATGCAAGTGTGGGGGTCCAACAGCGGGGTGGTTTTTAGTCAGTAAGAGTCAACAGACCCATCCGCCCGCCCCAGGGTGGAGGACATCCATGAGGATTTTCCACCCCGGAACAAAAAAAAATAAGAAAAGGTCGGAACCGTGACCAATAAAATCAATAAAAGTTGGTAGCAGTTGTTTTACTGTTAAGTGTTTTTACAAAAAATAACATAACATCACGCCTTCTTTCCACGAAGGGTTGGGCAGAGGTGTACCTGTAGTACACCCACATTTCGCCAGTCATATTTAAGTCCCATGTAACAGGGGGCGAGACTATTGCCATCAACCGGGCACAAATCCAGACTACGGGCTGCTTCTGAGAAATTTCAGATAGAAAAACCCAATAACACTTGGCCTGACCCGGGAATTGAACCCAGGACCTCATGCTCAGCAGTAGCGCTCGCGAACACTAGACCAACGAGGCAGTAAATATTTAGGGCCCCAAAATAGAAATTATTTGAAGTAGATTATTGATTGTTTGATTGTTCTAGTTACATACTATATTTACATATTATAGTTATAAATATATTGTTCAGCTCGCTTAAACTTTGTATTCTAATCATAAAAAAACTTAAAAAGGTTATCTCAGAGCTACCTCTAACAAACCCTCAAGAGATGGGGTCAAAATTACCTATTTATATTGAAAAATAAAGCCTAATTAACAAACTTTTAGTTCTAAGAAATATTTAACGACTCTTATAGAGCCTCAACTTTATTTCTACTAATTAATGTTATAGCTAAAGCTTTAACTTAACATTTTACTTGTAAATCCCAGTTATTCTCAAGTTTTGTTGGAAATTGGCTGAAACTTATGCGCGCTAGGTACAAACTACTAACATGTTACGGGTTTAACTTCAAGTTGACCATAGAATACGTAATGCCTTGAGGTTATGGTTGCTTAAACAATGTGTGTTTGTAAATCTTGTTTGTGTACGCTAGATGGCGCTGACGATGCGTCGTTAATTGGAACGTACGTATTCTATGATTTTAAGCTTGCAGTTTTTAAAATGCGCACGCCTGTACTTTGTAAAATGTTGTGTGTAATTACCTTAATATTATCTATGGTCAATGATTCCAAATCTATGAAAGAACTCTCTGCAAATAAAATGGCGAACGAACCAACGAGTCTTTCATTCTATCGTCCCTAAGATGTTTCCCAAAGAGTTAGGCACACTTATGTAATACCACCCGCATTTAAAACTCAGCAATGTCATTGGATTCCATTGTATAATTGACAGTCTTCTAAGTCAATTTTCGTATGCGGCGATTCGATAATTTGAAATGAATTGAGAGTGAAATTTCAAGATCGTGATACGTTTTAAGCACATTTCGAGACATGAAAGAGAAGAAATATGTAACTCTCTGTCTCTCACACTAAATCGCTCTTATTTTTTTTTGGGTTACGTACTTTAAATCCACGCAATAAAAAAATGTAATCTCTTCAAAGTGAGAGTGAACAGGCTTCTTCTGGGTAAGCTCGCTCCATCGTCGACTTTGTTTCTGTCGCCTCAGACATAGACTAAGGTCAAGAGCAAACCCATCACAAATAAAAAAAAAAAAAAAGGGTCTCACAGCACAAGTAAAGGAAAAAGTCCGCAAATCATTCATTTGTAGTTTTAGCACAAACAAAAATATTTAATTGTGATTACAAACTTACATTTGCAGTTGGAGAATTGACCGTGACTTATATCGATGTATTGGAAAACATGTTTTTCAACTACAATGCTAAGTTTAGGATAAATTCATCCAAATTACGGAACCCTTCATTTTGCGTGGTCCGACATGCTGGACTTGGCTGGTTTTTTTTGTTACACAACTGTAGCTCTTGTTCAAATTCTATTTACATTGCTATATTACACAAACAAATGTAAACCAAACAGTGTAGACACATTTCCCGACAAACAATCAATTTTAATCGGATGTCTATTCAAAATTAAACAATTCAAATTCAAATATAAAACTATATTGACAACCTGTAAAACAATACACCATAGACAGTAATCAATGAAATTGAACTTTTTCAGCTCAACCCGTTGAACCGAAAATAATCTATTTCAAACAAACGGATCGCCGGACCAGGGTTAATTGAAAACTGATGAATTTCATCAGCTTTTGTTCAAACCGGCAGGTATAACCTTTCTGTAAAATCCATTTTAATCTGTCGCATATAGAAAGACAATTGGTGTTGTGAAAAGGTCGTATTTATTATGAAGAATTGGTTGAACATGACTGGTTTGGAGAGAAACCCAAAAATACATCGCTGGTATAATGAAATGTATTTATAAGAGAATGGGATAATTAGAAAGCATTCGTTTGAAAATTACTAATTTAATTAAAACCGTAGGTACAGTTAAAATTATACAGTCACAAAATATCAATTAGTGTTTCTTACCTCACTGGTAATTTGATGTGTAGCGCTACGGCGTAGCTTGCGTAGCGGTGACATTTTCTGGACAGCTACGGCGTAGCAACGTTTCAGCTATTTGCTTTTTAAGCTTAAGTAGGTATTTATTAGAAGTTTGTTTTGTAGCGTTTTATTCCAGCCTTTGCAGTCATAAAACAATGATTACTCCACCAAAAAAAAAAATATGTAAAAGTGTCTTAAAGATCCACTTACAGAAATAAAAATAATTTCATATCATCAGTCCGACCATCGTTCACTACTAACAGGATATGAATTTTCATTCATGATCGCCATATTCAATTCCATGAACTAAAAGCATAACGTACAAAAAACAAGGCAAACACAATATTAGTATAAATACGCAACAAGGGTAGTATTCGTGTTATTTTTATCGCGTACTGTGGAACAATCCCTTTCATCTCATATTGCGTTGTCCACGGCTCACCGTGATCTAGGATGAGAGCCTATTTTGGAAACATACGGAAAGTTTTACGTGCGAACATAGACATTTAGTCTAATAGAGATAAAGACATAAATGAAAACACTATGTTTTAGGCGTTGAAAGCATCGATACCAAGTTGTTGAGAGTTAGGACTTATACCTAAGCGGAGATTGAAAAGTTGCTCGGAAAGATTTTTTAACAGTTCCTAGTTATTTAGACAACTCAAACATATACCACACACACATACACATACACACACACACACACACGACACATACACACGACACATGCACTTACATACACACCCGAATTCACACTGCAAAAAATAAATTATATCCTCTCGGATATTTTTTTGTTTCTTTATTTTATTCAGAAATGAAAAGATCCGCAGGCAAACCAAGGTCACCGACATAGCCTGAAGAATTGCCAAACTTAAATGGCAGTGGGCAGGGCACATTGCTCGCAGAACAGATAGCCGATGGGGCTGAAAGGTTCTGGAGTGGCGAACGCGTACCGAAAGACGTAGCGTTGAAAGGCCTCCTACATGGTGGACCGACGACCTTGTGAAGGCCGCAGGAATCCGCTGGATGCGGGAAGCACAAAACCGGTCAAAGTTGCGGTGCTTGGGGGAGGCCTATGTCCAGCAGTGCGTCTTTCAGCTGATATGAATGATGAATTAATGAATGTTTTTTTTCTTTTTTTACTCAAACGATAGCTACTAAACCATCACAAGTCCGTACTTGTTTGTATAAATTAGAAAAAAAAAATAGAGAGAGCCCTGGTACCTATAACATCAGTTTAATCTTAGCTTGGGTGCTGGATGTGATGTGATGATCAGTGATTTATGCAATTTTAAAACAAAAATATTTTCATAGTACTAACTAAACTTTACAATTTACGCAAAGAGGAAGGCCTCTTTGCGTAAATTGTAAAGTTGGACATAAAGTTTATTCTATTCTACAAACGGATGATACTAGTAATTTAGTGCCCAAAGCACCGGGTAGTGGTGAGAGATGCGTTTTGGGGGATTGTCTTATGTATTTTTGTCTTTTAAAAAGTGGGAATTCTCAGCCTAATTTGAATAGATGACTTTAGATTTTGAGTTAATAGTTATGATTTAATTTAAACTGTCTTAAAATCAGACATAAAATTGGCATTAAGGCGCTGACAAGACCCAATCGACAAAAATAGGCTTCTCTTACGAAAAAAAATTGTCAAATCTGTATAGTTTGTGGTAGCGGAAAAATATATGTTAATTTTGAACATATTCCCCAGAACTTGGTTGTTACCAAAACACGTTTTGAAAACAAAATCTCGATACAAACTAACGTTAAACTAACCTCTTACTTTGAGTTCTAATCCAAAATATCTGTATCAAATATGAACATACGTTACGTATTTAATTAATAACAAGAACGTCTTATTTGAATGCACGACTTGGTTGTTTTTTATTTTCGATTACTGAACTCAATTTTGAGTAAATAGATAATTACTTCATATTTTGCAATAAATTACAAGCGTTGTGTGATCGCGCTTCTCTTTCTTTTCTATGCAATCTGACAGTGACCGCGGTTTAGGTGTTGTCAGCGTCTTAATTACCGATCGCTTATCTTAACAGAAATATCGATAGTACTAACTCAGATATACGTTTTTAAGGCTCCGTATCTGAAAAGGTGAAAACGGAACCCTTATGGGATCACTCGTGTGTCTGTCTGTCTGGCCGTATGTCACAGTCGATTTTCTTCGAATCTACTAGACCGATTAAGTTGAAATTTTATATACATATGAATTTCTATGACCCAAATACGAACGTGTAACGTAAATAAATGAATTTTAATATGAGGGTCACTTTTTAACCGACGAAAAACGGAGGAGGTTTTGAAGTCGACGCGTATGTTTTTTTTTTTTAGTATGACCACGCATACCTTTTTATAGAGTAGTCCGATATAAATCTGAAAAATAAACAAAGATCATTTATTATTCACTCACAGATTTTAATGCTGAGTTGTGTATTACAATTAAAAAGAAGTAATGAAAAATTAAGCATGTAGTAATTAGTAGATTATAGCTACAAAAAATTATAAAATAAAAACTTCTTAACAAAAAAATTAAACCGCCGAAAAATCTGAAAAGCAAAAAATAATTAACCTTTTTTATTTTGAGTCGGCTATTAATTAATTTGCTTATTTGGCGCCGACTCAAAATTACTTAGGCATACTTTCGCTCGCGAATGAGGAGGCGGGACGGTTGAGGGAAAGGCAAATTTCGCGCCCTCTCGCCCCTAGCCGCCGCAGGAGACGCCCTGGGCGTCGGGAATCCCGGGCGGATTTCCGGCCACCGTAGGCGCGGTCTTGCGGACGGTGAGCAATGGGTAGCTCACCGTCCGGTAAGGACCAGGCCCGGGTCGACGGCGCATTGTATTCAACGCGTGCCTCAAAGAGATGTCGTCAGCACAAGTGTAGGGGTCCACTAGAGCCGATGCCTGCCGGGGTCGCGGGAAGGTACTAAAGGATTACCGAGGCCCCTGGCAACATAGGCAACGGAAGGAATACGGGTGGGTTTTAGTCAGTAAGAGTCTGAAACACCCTCCCGCTCCGCCCAGAACGGGAGAAGTTATTAGATGACACAAAAAAAAAAAAACAAAAAAATAAGACATAGTTACATTAGTTTAAGAATTTTTTTGCGTTTCAGTTTTTTTCGGGGACAAATTAGAAAATGAAAAATAAAAGTATTACAAACTTTACCGCGTGACACATTAAATGAAAGGGCTTACTGTGAGGGTCTCCAATATATTTATTTGTCATTTCAAAATATAGCTTTAAATTTATTTAAGAAAATAGAAGAAAATTGACCATTCCCCCACTGGGCCGGTTTTTTTTTAAATCTCTTATTAATAGAGTTATAGTGACCTCACGTTAGTGGCAACACTTTGAACTGGAGCCTGCCTAGCGTAGTTTTTAGTGTAGTTTCAATATAATACGAGGCCAACGTGTACTGGTTTTGTTACCACTGACGTGCGATGGACTGTACGAAGGGTAAACTAAGGTTTTATTAAGTTTTTAATTTAAATTCCTGTAATCACTTCACCTCAATAAAATATGAACTTACCCACGCATTGATGTCAATGAAATGTCTCTTTTCACAGTTTTTGATACAGTTCGTCAAAAAATCTTTCCGTATCTACCCCCACATAGAACATAAAGCAAAACGCTCTGTTAGGTACCTAATAGAAATTCCATACGCATGTCGGCTATGTGCGAGGGTCCTAATATCGTCTTTCAGAAGATACACTTTTATTTTCCTTCCCTTCGGTATAATATGACCTTTCTCACGAAATGATGTAAACTTTTATTGTAATCTATAGTATTGTAGGTGTGTCTGTTTTAATAATTTGTTACTGTTTTAGTTATGCGCCGTTTCTTCCTGGAAAGATAAGGGTGGCAAAAAACGTTGCATACAAAGGAAGTTGCTTCGCGGCGGTTCCGCGGTGGCATCGCAATGGTATCGCAGCAGTAAGCAGTAGTTTAGATACGAGTACATGCCGTTGTATTGATACGTGTCAACCCTAGCTTACATTCAAATCCATTCATTCATTATGTGAACATAGGGTAAAAATATACAGATTCTATGTTATACAAGGAAATGTTGATCTATTTACACTTGTCTATGGTCTGTCTTCCTGTCAAAAGGGATTTTCTTTTCAACTATTTTTGTAACAAAATCGGTTACTACCTACAGAAATACATTGTCTGCTTATTTATGAAATTATCGTGTCGTAACTACCACTAAAATTGGATTAGAGGGACTCTTTGTGAAGCTTTATTTAGTTTTTATGATATTTAGATTTGTCAACTATGCAAATAGACAGTTATATACGAAAATCCCATACCCTCGTCTACATAAATCTGCAATATCTCTACTTAAATAACCGTTAAAGGCTATAGGTGTGTCCTTTGTACAGTCCGTCATTTTAATCCTAGTGCTATCCCGCTTGAGTTAATAAAGGTCTCCTTTGAGGTCACAAATTGCAATCAAACGCTTGACCAGTTTTCATTGCAGGTGCGGTTCTTATCAAGTATGACGCCTATCATTCTAGGAACCTCTAAGATAGAATTATCACAGGAATATATTATCGGGTAAGACAGTGTCCTTCCTAGAGTTAAAGCGGTTTTGTTTGGTGGCGAATCAGTTTTTTCATAGATATAGATTTGATACAAGTTCATCAGTGGGAGTATTTTGTTGAGAACATGTTCGACGTCATTGTTTTCATTAATAAAATACGTAGTCTAAGTTTGTTTGCGCGAACAAGAGGGTTGCTTACGAATTGTGTGCGGCGCGGTGAAGTTTGGAGTCAACGTTTTATGTATATGAAGAGGTACAATGAAGAATTCCATAGTTGTGATGAATTTATCCCAAAAACAAACTTGTACTCATACGTCACGGTAAATTCTCCAACTGCTAATTTAAGTTGGTCGACTATTACTCGTTAACTTGTTCAGCCTACTTAGCTGTGATAGATTCACTTTTAACTTCGTTATAAACGATATCCCATACCATGAAATAGACAAGAAAAAAAATATCATCCCCGTTTATGTGCAAAGGAGTGTAACAATTGTTTTTTTCAAATTTTATTTACGACTTTGTTGACGCAATTAATATGTATACCCATGAAATTACAGCTTTCTAGTCTTAAGAGTATATGATCTAAACCGGGGACAGATTGGCATACTGACTGACATGGCGAAACTTTAAGGTATTCCTTGTTAAACCCTAAAAATACTAAAAATACAGTGAAGCAAAGTGATATTTTACTTCTAATACAAATTGCATGGATTCATATTCTTTCACCGAGCAAGTTTTTAAGTACCTTGATAGTTATGTCAAGCGTCAACTTAGCTTCAGGGACACCAATAACAATAGCATCAATTACCAATCGGATGACGATGAATATTATTTTAACAAAAAAACAGCACACCGCACATTCCATTATACCTCAAATGTTAAAGTCTACACGTGTCTTGAAATGTGAAAGTTTCTAAATAGCATTATCCTAAAATAACATTTGTATCTAGGATGGAGGAACAGCTATAATATAATAGATCATTTTGTTATTTTTTGTTATGATAAAATGAATACTACCCACACGAATTACGCAGACGCATTGAGCTATGTAACGGTTATAGGTTCATGAAATAGAAATCACAGTTACCTATAATATTATAACTAACGGAACAATAATAAATAGGAGCAACTACCAACATAATTACTACCTAAGCACAAAACAAAATAGAAGACTGCCTTTATTGCCAATTTAGTGATAAAACCTAATGGTACCGATACACGTTATATAATACTTGCGCAAGTTTAGACTTGCACAAGTCTACGTGACACCGAATGGCTCGGGTACTTCTGCTGAATTCATCGCACACACGTTATACTTGTGCAAGTTCAATTTTGCACAAGTATATCGTAACGTGTGTGGCCTGCATAAAACTTAACACCACACTGGCGCACTTAAAAACACAGCATGTTTTTTATTTTTAGGGTTTCGCACCTTCAAAGAAAAAAAAGGAAATCTTATAGGATTAATTTTTTGTCCGTCTGTCTGTCAAGATCCTTTATCTCGGGAACGCGAAGAGGTATCAAGATGAAGTAAACTCATATACTGAGGTATACAGTCCCTTGAAGCTGTGAACGTTAACGTTAAAAAAAACATACGATCGTTTATGCCGCAAAAAACGTCTATTTCGCACTCTCAAAGGAATCAAAATTTAAACTACGAAATTTGGCAAGTAATATCGTCTTATACTACAAGTACAGGGAAAATCTGAAAACTATACATTTGTAATTAAATCTTATCAAATATTATTATTATTCAAAGAACTATTCTTTTTTCAGTCACTAATCTGGATTAAATTTGATATTTAAGTAAAAAACAACTTTGATTAGGTAACCTAACTAATTTAGGTTTAACTATTTAACAACTGATCGACCTATTACACAATTATATGAAGAGGTGAAAGAGAGCTGGATGGATAAAGGGAACAATATATCGACTCCCTTTCCGGAATTCAACAGTGTCAAGCATCGTCTTTATACCGCGTGGAATGAATATGCTGGAGTTACTAAAATGAATTTTAAATCATTTCATGAAGGTTCCATTACAACACCGAAATTTAGTTTTGGCAGAATATTATTATCACGACACAACAGTTTTGGTATTTTTTATGGAAGAAGAAAGAAGCTGAAATTGAGCAAACAAAGGAAATATTTGGTAGCAAGCTATGTAGAGGATGGTCAAAAAGACATTCGGCATTACAAAAAGTAAACCTCAAGCCAGAGTTGTGTCACTGTGTTCAGTATTGCCATTATTACCAAGTGAACTACTTTTGGAAGGTTGGGAATATGTCAAATCACGGTACAACAACAAAGAAATTAAATTCCAGAAATTTTTAAATTACTTGCAACGTTTTTGGCTGAATAATGATATTGTTAAAACTGTCAGTGTCTTCGGAGAAAGGCACCGAACCAATAACGTGTCGGAGTCTTGGCATAGCAAAATTATTTAAAAAAAAAATTGCACAACCATAATGCGTCTCCTGAACGTTTTGGTCAATTTATCAAAAACTAAAAATAATAATCCAGTTAGAACCAGAACGAAAATAGCAATTGAAAATTATGAATTCATAACCGATACACTAATTAATTACTGGAAAAATATCAGTTGGATACGCACTAAAAATGTTAAGATAGTTTATGTTGCTTGTGTTCATAAGTCATTAGTGTATCGGTTATGAATTCACGATTTTCAATATACCTAGTTTAGGCATGGGTATGTTTTTGTTCCCAAGGATGGAATTATTTTATTTGCAAAAGAATGAGTAAACTTTATTGTATGTAACTGATGGTTTCATTTTCTATCGATATAGTCAGAAGTCCAGGGAACAATCCCTAATGCCATGGAACCACGGGTAATTAAAATTACCCATGGACCCGGTAATTGGTCGACCCACCGGGACCACGGGTAACGAGTCGTTTTGGAAACTGAATTTCGGGAAAGCTCGGAAACACTGCGGGGCTCGATTCCTGAACTATTTATAACATGTACCTTTTTGTACGGAACCCTCGGTGGACGAGTCCAACTCGCACTTGTCCGGTTTTTTTTTGTTTTTATTTAAAATAACCAAGCAACACAGCGGCCAATCTCTTGTCCACCACATCAACAAAAACAACTGAACATCAACATAAAGATATATTTTCACACTAGGCTTTTCTTTGATCTTGGATCTAGGTCTTACCTTTGTAGCCTCGGCCTCGCCTCCATATATTCTCCATCCGATAGAAGATTATTGCCTTTGGATAGACTGTAGGAAAGCGGCGTCACTAAGTCGAGGCATACATACATAATATTCAGGGATTTGCATACAATTACGAATATGTTACGTTTACCTCGTGGAAATCTGTTCGGGCTATGAATATGGAAGGAGTTAAATAATGCTTTAGAAGTAGAATGCAAGTCTTGCCCAACAAACATAACTCTTCTCTCTTGTAAACAGCTGATAAACTAAAACGCTTATCGTAAAATAAAAATAATTAATACTTATGGGCTGTTTTTAAAACCATAGAATTTCTTCCTTACAGGAATCTACACTTTGGAATTGGCTTCAACATTCTGACCGACTCTTTGTATAGAAAATCACAATCAAAACTCATTTTTTCAAATGAGTTTGAAAATTAGCACTTTTTGAGCGTCAAAGTTACATAAAACAGTCCCAAAACGGTCGCACTTCACCACTTCCTAGTGTTTTAGCTGGAATGAAGAAGTGGCGCAACAAACTCCCCAGCAGCATAGCTGTCTGTTAGGTTAAAATAATATACAGCATATATCAGAGAATTGTGGTCATATTTAAGGAGACTACAGGAGCTAAACGCAAATTTTATAAGTTTTATAATGCCTAAAAGTATATTATGATCCACTGCAGTAAACAAAATCAGAAAAAATATGATGTTCTTCAGGATATATGCTAGGGAGATATAATGTTAAAAACATAATACAACTAATATGATACGATAGAAAAAAATCACGAAGATAACTTAAAAAAAATATTTTAACGATTAAAAACCATACTAATATACATGCAATAATTCTGATTTTTCGTCAGATTATTCTACAAGCAACATATTAGCATAATAGTGTTTAAGCTATTTTAGTCAATCAATAGATTTTTTGTAAATAGATAATTACTTCTTATTTTGCAATAAATTTCCAGCGTGCCAAGGTACGGAGCGAGAGGGCATGGGCAGCCGTCACCTCCTTCTGCGAAGCAGTAATGCTCGCGAAGGAGGAGGCGGGACGGTTGAAGGAAAAGCAAATTTCGCGCCCTCTCGCCCCTAGCCGCCGCAGGAGACTCCCTGGGCGTCGGGAATCCCGGGCGGATTTCCGGCCACCGTAGGCGCGGGCTTGCGGACGGTGAGCAATGGGTAGCTCACCGTCCGGTAAGGTCCAGGCCCGGGTCGACGGCGCGTTTTATTCCACGCGCGCCTCAAAGAGATGTCGCAGCACAAATGTAGGGGTCCACTAGGGCCGATGCCTGCCGGGGTCGCGGGAAGGTACTAAAGGGTCACCGAGGCCCCTGGCCACACAAGCAACGGATCCTTCCGTTGTCTGTGTTACATACGGGTGGGTTTTAGTCAGTAAGAGTCTGGCATACCCTCCCGCTCCGGCCAGAGCGGGAAAAGCTATTTGATGATTACCCAACCAAAAAAAAAAAGCTACTAACCTGGTGTCAGAGTTTTTATGCCGCCCGTGTGCGTCTGACTCGATTAGAACCACGTTTATCCCCATAAAGAATATATACATAAACATAAACTCACTATTACTCCTTTTGTTTCGTTTACGTTGATACATCTGGTCATACACGCACGCCGGTTGCGTGTACTACGCACCTGACCTTTTAGAAGAACATCAATTTTTAAGGTCACTATATGTTTCCTCTGCTTTTCGTGGGAAGTAAATGAGGAATCAAAATAAGAAGCAACTCGGAGGCGGCGGTGATGCTCGCCATACACCACGTCAGTTGTTCTCATGTCATGTTCATCATGTCGCTCAGCTATTTAAAGAATATATTATTTATTATTATTAGAACATAGTAATAGAAGCCGGTTCTGTGCTTTAAACTTTATCTACATAATTAAGAAACCATCGCTTAAAAAGCTTGAAAAGGTCATGCGGCCGCCCGCGGGCTGCGAGGTTGCTCGCGTTACCTCGAGCAGCCTCACGGCCACGCGCGTCTTGGCAGCGGTATTGCCCGCGGCTGTCGGCGGCGACGAGAGGCCGCTCGCGGCGCCGCGGAAATTCTTCCAACAGTCGTCGTTTCTTCCTTAAGTGCTGGACCCACATATCCCTTTTCTTTTTTTCCTTTGTATGTTTCTTTCTTCTTCATCTTCAGAAATAATTGTTATAACGCTATTATAATTGAGTTTCCTTGTCGAATTTAGAAACTAAACTGGTCAAGAGAAAACTAGGCGTGTGGTGTCGGGAGGTCGCGCGCGGCTGCCAGCGGCCGTCGGCGGCGAGTCGAGCCTGCCGGCTGAGCGGCCGGCTCCGCCCGGCCTCGTCGAGTCGCTGCCGGCTTCTGCCATTCCGATGTGTATAGGCCCTTAATCTGTAAACAAGTTAAGGCTAGTTTTATTTGAAATCGATAGTAATTTGATAGAAAGCTCTCAAGTTACTAATAAAACTTTATTGACCAGTTGACATTTTAAAATTAAATCTTAACTAATAGAAAGCGATTAAATTTTCTCAGAACTTGAAACACTCCGATTAAACTTTACCGGCGTTATTACAAAACAAGAATCACTTTTGGATATGGTTTAATCCATCGAGCCAGTTTTTGTAATAAGTACGTTACTATGGTTGAAATACAGTTCTTTATACAAAACAGACTACTTAGTCCGGTACTAATTTGACAGTTTTGCATTAAGAACTTTAACGTAGACGGAATAAAGTTCGAAATTCAAAAATGGCTCAATAGTTTAAACCTGGGTCTACAGATAATCCTTGTTTTGTAATAAGACGGAATAAGTCTCTAGCGACTAGTGGATATAAAAGTTTGTTTTAGATGTAGCCACGTTAGATGTTTGATATTTTAACCAGTTTAGGATTAGTTTTAATATAAAATCAACACTCTTGGGGTTGTGAAATAAAATCATAATATTTCTGATTGATTTTTATTTGGGCCTCATTCTCTTTGCTTTCATATTTTTTTTTAGAATCATCTTCTTATTCTAAACCTACCGTTTAACAAACTATATTCCTTCATTTCATCTTTCCGCATATAAACTTTATTTTCACCCAAATACTTGAAAATAAACACAATTCTCCTCCAAAAATCGTTTTCCAAAAACCTAAGCCAATGAACAATGAGACAATAGGTACCAGAATTGATTCGTACCATCAGCCAGCCTGGTACCACGAGACTAATGCCGCCATTACCGAGACAAATCAGCGAGGATTCGACGGCGACGAATTGTGTTTCGACATCGGGAGCAAATTAGTGGTAATAAGGATAGTTCTTCAATGACTGATCTGAAGGCTATTTGGTTGTTTGGTTTCGTGAACTTAAGGTTTAGGTTCATGAAGAATAGACCAGTAGGCGCCTACATACTTAAACTCAAGCTTTTTCCCATGGGGGGTAGGCAGATACTACAGAACGCGACCTGCTTCGATCATTACACACTCCTTTTACTTCGTTTTCTTTCACCTAGGTATATCGTATCGCAAAAATCAACGATGCTATACAGGTTGAAATTGAAAACTTGCGACAAACTGAAATGGGACATTGTATACATCATTATTAACAACTTTTACTAAGGGACCAAAGCTGTAATCCCAAAAAAAAAATCTGCTTTTCCTACATTTTGATGAGGTATTGCGAACATAAATGTAGGGGACAGCAGTTTTTTTTTTTTGGGATTGTAGCTTTGGTCCCTTAGTAAAAGTTGTTCATAATGATGAGTACAATCTCCCATTTCGATTTGTCGCATGTCACCCTGTATATATAAGCTAATCTTGATGCTGAAACTTGTATCACGAAACTCATTGGTGATGTGCATCAAAATGTGTAAGAAAAATATAGTAGGTCAAACTCAAACTCAAAGCATTCATTTTAAATAAACCAAATACAGGTACTCTTGAATTGTCAAGGGATCGGTCAGGCAGAAAGATGAAGCTAGTTGCCCATTTCAAAGCGTTCCTATTGAGAAGAACGGGCAAAAAACTCCACGGACACTCTTTTAAATTAAAATATTGTTACAAAAATATTGGTTACAACATTTATGTTGAAATAATACATTTGAGAACAATGTAGAAAGACGTGCACGTTGAAAGTGTCCGTATTAAAAAGATAAAAACAATTGAAAAATTAAAATATGCTGTGGCAGCTAAAAAATGGCCAGTCCCTACTGACGGTGCCCGTTCACGAACATGACGCATGGATCCAGCACCATTCAGCTCAACCATTTTAAAGGGAACTTCATTAAGTTCCCTTTAAATTTTTTTTTAAGTTCCCTTTGGATCATTATCTAACATACACGCCACCACCAGCGAGACATTTGAGTAAGGATGACATACTCTCAGCCGCCAGGGCACATTCAAGTCAATTAAAGACGTTCCCAGTAAATGGTAGCTTTATAGTACGTACCAAGTGCTCATACATGTGCCACGCAGTTATATAATACTAAGAGAATGAATTTATACAATGCAAAGATAGTTTTATGATCTTCAGCAGCTCCACAGCAGGAACAGCGTTATGTCAAGCATTTTTGTCAGCGATGTAATCCCCCATCTTATAATATGCTTGGCTGCATAGGGTGCGTTTTATACAAGATTTAAATTTCGTGTCATTTAGTTGGAGTATGTAGGGAGGTATTTTATTGTAACATTTTAAACAGTACCCCGTGAAGGATGTCACCTTTAGTCAGTCTGAAACGTGGTTGAACTAACTGTCCCTATTTCTAGTCCTATAATTGTGCATTTCACCTCTTTTATTGAAAAGACTTAGATTTTTCCTTACTTAGATGATGTTTTCATATATATATTGACAAGATACCGTCATGATGTTAATATCTTTAAACAGTTCCCTTAGAGAATCGCACTTGCGGATGCCATATATTGCTCTGATGGCTCTTTTCTGCAGAGTAAAAATAGACTCGATATTTGCAGCCCGTCCCCATAGTAAAATACCGTAAGACATGATACTATGAAAGTAACTGAAATAGACTAGCCTCGCGGTATCTACATCAGTAAATTGACGGATTTTTCTCACAGCATATGCTCCTGAACTTAGCCATCCTGCAAGATAAATTTAACATAAATGAGGACCCGTCAAAATTTACAAAAAATAGAATTGATTCTAGTCGCCCCTTCCAAAAGGTAGTTTCATAAGTACAAGAATGGTAAAGAAACTCCACGGTCACTCTTTTAAAAATGTTTTACAATATTTTGTACGAGTATATGTACATTAATTATATGTGCAGACGATGCATCTAGAATAAAATTACTATACCACAATAGGTAAAAAGAATTGCTTAAAATGAAGCAATGGCAGATACATTAATTATGTGATAGATAAAACAGGTTAGGTGTCTTAAGTAGCAATTAAAAGTGCGACAAGCGTGGTGCTTTCTGATTATAGCAATTTCTGATAATCTCATTTCATAGTGGTCTTTTAAAAGGCCCATTTTGTACAACGACTTATGACCGTATATGAGAATATAATGAAATAAATTTCAGTTCATTTTGGCATAATAACACCCAATAAAATGAACATCCAATTATCCCTTAACATTACATCACTCATTTTTTCTATAGAATCCCCGAAAAGAAATAGTGCGGGCAATAAATGCGTGACCCCTGAAACCTTATGCTTTCTATGTTATCAATATCATTCGTAATTCATTGAAATAGTTGATCCGGTCAGGAAGAGTCCCATCCGAATTTACTGACCATACGTGTGATACGACATATGAAACCAACATTCAATAGCCAACTTTATTTCAACGACTGAACGTTTAAAATTGCATGATAGCTAGCTCAAATCATTGCATCAAAGTATTTTCAATCTTCTTTCAAAGAAATAGAGATAAAAATTCAATTGGTTTGTGGACGTGATCACATGAAATGAAACCTTATGGCCAGGTAATAAAGACAATGTTCGAAATGATAATAAACTGTAAAGGCGATTTGTTAGGCCTCCTACGTGGTTCTGAATATGTTTTTAAAACATATTTCCTTTGAAATGGAAGCTTTATTGTATTGTTAGCGAAGTTATAAATCTGGTTTACCGTACTTTAGAAATCATCAGTTATCCTAACAAATATTATAAACGCGAAAATGAGTTCGTTTGATAATTTATTTGTTTGTTACAGTTTCACGCTAAAACGGCTGAACGGATTTGGATGTAGTTTGGGCACATGGGTGGACCATGACCTGTATTAGAATATATAATTCTTTTATCCCAATATTCCCACGGGATCGAACCTTATGTGGGTAAAACCGCGGGGCGCAGCCAATAATTTATAAGTACAACTCACGAAAAACAAAAAATTAAATTTTTCTATTATTGTCTATTGGTCCTCTATAATCCGTCGAGAAGTGTATATTCTTGTAATTTATTAGTGAAAAGTTTGGTTTGGTATCAAGGTTTTCTGATGGAAGACGTGGAATTTCTGGCTCAAACCCCAGTTCGCCAGATTTGTAGTGAAATCAGTCCCTCACAAATCACTAACTAGTTGAATGGTATAGACACATTGACGACTCACTTTTGGCAGACCGGAAAATCAAGATAGCCAAAAATGAAACCTAAATAAGGACAGTTAGACATGCCTGATATATTCCCTAAAATGTTCTCGAACACGACATTAGGGGCCGACTTCACTTTATATATGGTTTCCGATGTGTCGATAATATATTGTGCTTTCGTCGCCTCCTACTTCCTGGCGGCGAGAATGTAAAATGCTGCAGAGCCAATAACATGTGCAACTGCCAACTATCTTGTTCATCCTGATTGGGAATATAGAGATAGCTTTCTTGTGGAAATACTTTGTTTAGAATATAAGCCATGTTCTGTGTTCTGTGTGACGTGAATATTAGCTACGAAGCTAGACAAGGTTTTCTATAAGAAATCGTTGTTAAATAAAGAATGTATTTTATTTAACAGTCATTTCTTTTACATAATCAGCCTATAATGTTCCCACTGCTGGGACACAGGCCTCCTCTCTGTGAGAGGGAGTGGGCCGTAATCCACCACGCGGGCCCAGTGCAGGTTAGTAGTTGTCACATATCTTCGAATTTTTGGTTCTAGGACTTGCCGGTTTCCTCACCATGTTTTCCTTCACTGGGCCACTAATGCTCTCTGTTTTCCACTGATGCCACTGATTTCTTATAGTTCATGCATATTCAATCGAATTTAAATGAAATAGGGCACTACAATATTGCAGAATTAAGTTAATTTCTATGCAATTTTAGAAAGCTTGCCTCATTGATCTAGTGGTCGCAAACGCTACTGCTGAGCATGAGGTCCTGGGTTCGATTAACAGGTCGGCCAGAGTGTTATTGGGTTTTTCCATCAGGAATTTCTCAGTAGCAGCCCTATTACATAGGACTTAAACATAACTGGCAAAATGTGGGTGTACCTACCATTAGTACACCTATTTTAATTTGGGAGTGAAATTATCAAATAACTTCTCTCGCTCTGGGCGGAGCGGGAGGGAGGGTGTGTCAGACTCTTACTGACTAAAACCCACCCGTGTTCCTTCCGTTGCCTGTGTTGCCAGGGGCCTCAGTAACCCTTTCGTACTTTCCTGCGATAGGTGTATGGCCTGTAATCTCCGAAGGGTTAGGCAGAGGTGTGCCTAACCCTTCGGAGATTACAGGCATGTTATATTATATGTATGTCTTTTACAAAGTACCTAAATTAATACCTTTATAGGTACGCATCTATCAGTAGGTATAAAGACTGTCTGATGTTTGTTATTTTGTTGTTGATGTAGATGTTAACATAACTGATTGTAAATTCAGACAGGGAATCAATGTCAGTATTAGTTAAAAGGTACATCAGCCCAAAATACTCGAAAAAAAACATCATAAAACTACAACAAAGGCAGTCACGGGGACTGCTGACAGAAATGAAAACTTATCGTTCTAGGCGCCAAAAGAAGTTTCACTTCAATAAAATAATTATTATCAGCATCATCATCATCATTCTCCTGCCCTTATCCCAATTTATTTGGGGTCGGCGCAACATGTCGCTTTCTTCCATACTTCTGTATTAGTTTTCATCTCGGTAGTCACCCCCTTTCCAGCCATAACATCTTTCACACAGTCCATCCATCGTTTCTTTGGTCTTCATCTACTCTTATAGCCATCGACATTCATACTCAAGACTTTCCTCACGACATTTTCCTCATTCCTCCGCATCACATCCCCATACCATGACAACCGATTTCTGCACAACTTTTCAGTCACCGGTGCCACTTTCAGACTAACAAAATAATGACTTTAAAAATAATGATTATCTAACACACAATTTAGACAATGCACAGTATACACAAATTAAACTTTTCACGTGGTCAATTTAACTCCACTTACTGCTACTACAGCACTACTAGTTTGTCTCCTACCAAAAATCGCTCAGAAGTATTCACTTCAAAAAAGGGTTTTATTATAATTTGAATACCTTTTCAATCAAAATTTCTCTCTTAAACTCTTTCATTTTGAAAAGCCTGCAAAAAAAAAACATAACTTAAGCAGTCACATTTCTTAATCTACATAATATATAATTAACAAAGCCACGACTCCATGAAGCCATCAACTCCACCATAAAGACTAACAATAAAGCTTCTCCCATCGGCGCATTAGGCCGGGACACACAATAAATTGTGCAGGAAGCACCTCCCAACACACGAGCTTTACTTTTAATGAGTTCTGTACATAGCCTTATATTTATGACGTTGGCGCCGTAATAATTTTACTGAACATTGTGATTGCAAAAATGGATGCCTTTCCTCCGTTTTCTTGGGCTTTGAAAAAGGTGTTTCCCGTAGGTGGTGCTTTAAGTATTTAGGAAGTGTGTGGCTCTACTTTAGAAGGTAATTTTGGATGTATGATTCGAATGCGTGGATTATGAGATTTTTACTCAAAATAATCTCTATATCAAAATCACGTTTCTGTAAGTTACCTCAAAAGATATTATATAAGATATGTGGCGCACATCAAGCTTGGCTATTTAACTCAGCGCAACAAGCCAAAGAAATACTATGTGCTACCACTACTCTGCTTACCTTAAGGGTCGGGTAATCGCAGTTGACCTTGGACATACAAATGTGCGTCGCGCTCACGCTGCGTCGCCATTCTTTTTGATAGGGAATATTTCTTTTTAGTAACGAAAATATGAATATTGGAAAAAAAATCACATACAGAATTATAGACAATAGTGTCTTCATACAAAAAAAAATCACGAAAATATCCTAGATAGATCGAAAGTAATGTCGTTTTTTTATTCTCTGGGTAGACATTACTTCTTGAATTTATTTCATAAAGTATTTTACTACAATACTTAAATACTAACATATAGTATTGATGTGTATACGTTCTAGTTTAACATACATATTTTGCGTAAATTATTTGCATTATCTGAAGGCATAACAACAGATTTAAAAGTCACTAAAATCATCCATCTGCGCCTTAAACATAATTTCAGGAGCCAAACCAGTCTGGTAAACCAAAATTTAAGAAAAGTCGACTGAAAGTTACTAATGCCTCCTGTTTACACTACAAATTAACCATGAACAAAACATCTCCCTCAATCACGCAAATACGATTGCCATTAAAGTTACTCGTAGGTCGCCAATAAACTTAGAGTAATTATCAACTAGTAATCAGGCCAAGCAATTGCCGCTGATAACATTTTATAGTAGATATAAAATATACATAAAACACTCGTTCGGTTCATAATTGATTGCTAAGGGAAGTCATACAAGGAATGTTCTAGAAAACGTTTGTATTGTTTGTTGGTCAGTTGAGACATGGAGGGTCTTCAAGCTTAAGCGTTTAACATTTTTACATCAAGTGGTTTTTTGGTGAATGAGTGCGTGAATTCGATACACTGTGATAAAGTTTCAAGGTTATGCGAGCGATAATTATGAAAATAAAAACAGATCACATCACTGCGAGATAAGATCAGTTGTACTTGTTTATATATTGTTAAAATTACATAGTTAGTTTAACTCATATCGAAGCCAGGAAAGTATGATGGATACCGTGGTAATGGCTTTATATTGACGAATTTTCTGTTATTCCGAAGGCCTACCCAATAATTGAAAGTACTTGACGATGTCATTGCATTTTAAGTGGTATTAGGTAAACGGAGCCTGACGGTAAAGAGGTTAAACAATATAAATTTATTTGTACAAGAAATACGTTTATGAATAGTTCGGATAAGAAACAGAGAGACTTGATGGTATTCTGAACCCATTTTATCTAATAGTACTAATTGAAACAGTCTAGTAAAAAAATTGCCGACAAAAGTGAAAAATTGAATCTTTGGAATAACATACATGTATTTAGACTGGCCACTGCGCGTCGCTAGTCTGACGCAACACGACACGTGACGCGGTTAGTATGTCGGTGACGCAGACCCATAAGTTTTGCCCCTACCAAAAATCGCTCAACGCGACTAAAGGAGTTTTCACTTCAAAAATATAAGAAAACACTTTTCAATATGTATTGAATAATATGAACATTAAAAACAAATACATATACCTAATAATTAATGAAAATAACTAAAACTATACACAAACTAAAAAAGGGCGTCGAAAAATTCATCCGCATCGCTGTCGACTGGTAATGTGCCCAAGAGACTGGTGGCATCACCACGTTATATGGCAATGCTTAGCCTCTGGCCAAGGTAAAAGCCAGCCGGTCACGGGAAGTGTCAACCAGCCGTTTGCAGATTTCCTTAAAAAGGCCTTGAGCACTCGGACCCCACGGCCCGAGGGGATACTTATGCCGCTTGGGGTTCTCTGCAGCCGCAGCAGCAGCGCCAGCACAGCACGCCGAGCCAAGAAAATGGGATGGTGCAAGAGTATCGACACCCACCCACCTTCCATGGAAATAAAGACATGCCGTCCAGTCTCTAGCCATCGTCGCGTGCCAGGCCATTGAGTTCTAATAGAGCTGGAACGCCGATGGTGACAAGAGTTCGTCGGATGATGTCGATAATGATCGCGTGCCGCGCGGCCATAGTGTCCGAGAGTGTTGACAACTTCGCCACGAGTGACAGCGAGTACATATGTACTGAATTAGGTAACCACTTTGGTCTCAACTACTACCTAGGCACTTTAACGCTGTGTAAAATATTAAATCATTCAATAATTGGTGCTTTCATTTTCTTTTTAGGGTTCCGTACTTGTGTCTGTCCGTATGCCACAGACGATTTGCTCCGAATCTACTGGACCGATTAACTATAAATTTGGTACTTATATGAATTTCTGTGACCCAAACACGGATGTGTATGAGAGTCACTTTGTGGGGCAAATAAGAAAATTAAAAAAAAAATTGCAAACTGTATCGTGTGACTTATCAAATGAAAAGGCTTGTTGTGAGAGTCTCAAATATTATTTTTTATAATTTTAAAATAAATAAGTTTAAAGTTATTTAAGAAATTGATGAAAATTGAACTTGTCTCCGAAACTACTGAGACTTTCATTTTGACAAAATACAAAAAATCGTTCTTCGCTTATATATTAACCTAATAGAAATGTAAGGTGTTAAAAAACCATGATAAATCTCTCAATATTGTGCGTACAAACTTACATTTGCAGTTCGAATGTGTGGGAGAACATGTTTTTGAACTACAATGTTAAGTTTGTTCTTGGGATAAATTATCTTCTTGGGATAAATTCTCTTGGGATAAAAAAACATGGTAGATAACATATTTATTGTACGGAAACCTCACCGCGCTAGTTCAACTCGCCTTGCCCGGTTTTTTTTATGTTTTTCTGTTTTCCTGCATCATTCATTGCTATAAAGAAAACAAACATTCTCGTCCACAAACTAATTTCACCAAGACATCTCCAAGCCTATTAACGCAGCCTATCAGACTCAATGCATCAACATCTATGTTATGGGATTTATTGCCATGGTAATGGCGGGAGACCCTCTCAACTATTATGGTAATTCGAGGGACTGTTGTTTATTACAGGTTTCTGTTTCACAAGGGGTGTATGTAGATTTAATTGTATGTGATCTGCATTTCTAGGAAAAAAGAAAATTTTACAGTTGCAATTGGTGCCTAAATACTTTTTTTTTTTTGTTTGGGAAATTATCAAATAACTTCTGCCGCTCTGGGCGGAGCGGGATGGTGTGTCAGATTCTTACTGACTAAATCCCACCCGTATTCCTTCCGTTGCCTGTGTTGCCAGAGGCCTCGGTAACCCTTTCGAACTACCACGCGACCCCGGCAGGCATCGGCCCTAGCACGTGGACCCCTACACTTGCGGTGACGACATCTCTTTGAGGCGCGCGTGAAATACAACGCACCGTCGACCCGGGCCATGGTCCTTATCGGACGGCGAGCTACCCATTGCTCACCCATTGACATACTTACGTTGTAGAAACTATAGGTGTTGATTTAAATGGATTCAAGTCAAAAATAAATCATCATTAAAAAAATGCTTACGCAAAATACTTACAAACAAAAATGCACCCTCCTGCAGTTTCAACAAAAACAAACTATAACAGGCTTTTTCACAAAGAAAAACCCTTAAAAATATCCTTCAAACACATTTTCACAAAAATATCCAGTTGGTACCGGATGAATCCAGTTGAATCCTGCACACGAGCCGGTTACAAGCGGAACTTTAAACTTTAATAATGCACAAACTTGGAAATAGAACATGTCTATCAAACTTACCGCGAACTTTGTTTTCTACCGTTGAACGTTACATCAGAAATAGCCAATTTTTTGACATTATAATTTGCACGCACTACAACCTAAATTCAACCTTGTGTTAATAAAAATAGAAGTGTGTTAGCTTGTATAGTTGTCGTGGTATTTTCACCCGAAGCACAAGCATTTGATTGTACATGACAGTTACTGAAGAGGGTCCAAGTTGATTGCTTTACTCCAACTGAATCTTTATCTGTTTCATATTAATAATTAAAATGGCAGTTATTTCTTTGACTTTAGTAAGTATTAATAAATCTTTGTCTGAGTTTGTGTTAGTTTTGTCTAGTTTCTGTTCTTGTTCTGTTTTAAGAAACGTCTCTTGGGACTAAGTAAGTGGATTGAGCTTTTATTTTGTTTAATATTTGTTTTAAATTTACCTTTGCTTTTTCTTTTAGGGCCCATTCACACATGCCACAACCATACCACATCATAGCTACGGTCCGCAACTCCATGACAATGCGTGTATTTTGCGTACCGGCGGGAAAATCAATTATACGATCCACCCCCGCTCCTCACGGAAGGCCAGCAACGCCTTGGTGTTACTGACAATCACACGGAGGATACCTGGGTTACCAAAGTACTTTGCCCTGTATGTGGCGACCACCGGGCAGTTTAGTAGCATATGACCTGCTGTCTCGTCGTCCTCCATGCAGGCCCTGCACAGCGGACTGTCTGTGACCCCTATGACAAAGAGGTGTTTATTTTTGAGACGTGGTTACGTTGTGCCTATTTTTTGCAGACAGACAGATCGTTGTGGCTGCGATGTGGTTGATATCGCCGACACGGTTGATTTTGACGGCAAAATGTCGTCCGTGTAAACTATTCATGTTCATACAAATAAGCCCACGACCACGTGTTGTCAGTCTGATGTGGCTGCGGTTGAGGTGTGGTTGCGGTTTGTGTGATCGGGACCTTAAAGTGACGAGGTTAATATTGCAAGAGTTATTTAAGATTTCATGGGAATGATAAGATTAATGTGATGTTACTGGAATTTCAATAGAAATATAGTTAAGACGTCTAATATACTTACCGCGATCCAATATGATTGCCTACATTAGAACGATTAAGCAGATAAAGTATAAAAACGTAAAGTGTTTGCGACAGTGTCGTACAGGTTAAAAATTTTAATCTCAATTATTACTAAACATTCAGTTTGGTAGGTACTGAAAAAATAACAATTTAATAATACCTTTCGTGTTAAATCCAAGCAATTACATTTAACCAACAAAATAACAAAACGTAATCCGAACACGTAACAAATTTTAATAAAAATGAATACAAAAACACATTCAAAATCGCCAGCAATATATATTCCGGTCAATTTTTTTCCGCAACTGGCCCTCAGTAGCCGGATAATCCCCGTCCGGTCATGTATGACACGGTCGCGAGTGCAAACATGGCGGCCGCCATTACAACCATGTGTGTTTAGGTTAGGTTACACATTATTATGGCGTTATTTTTTGTTATCATACCGTTCAATTGGTGGCGCAATGGATGCTGTAAATTATATTTTCTTTGTTGTGTTTCTGCTAAAGAGATTTAAGGTAAAGTTGTTATTTATTGTTCCGCACCTGAAAATTAAGAAACAGAACCCTTATAGGATCACTCGTGTGTATAGTCTGACTGTGTGTCTGTGTGTCTGTCTGTCTGTCTGTCCGTCTGTCATAGCCAATTTGCTCCGAGTCTACTGGGCCGATTAAGTTGTTTGGTACACATAAATTTCTGTGACCCAAACACGAACGTGTAACGTAAAAAAAAATTGAATATTATATAAATAATATAGTTCACTTTTGGGGAATTAAAAAAAAATGCATACTGTTCCGTGTGACATATCAAATGAAAGGAAATATTTTATGATATGAGTATTTTCTTGTTATGAGAGGTTTCTTGTTATGAGAATTTCAAATAATGTTTTTCATAATTTTAAAATAATTCTTTTTAAATTTATTAAAGAAAATAAATGAAAATTTACTATTCCACCTCATTATCCCCGAAAGAGCCTAAAATTTTGAAAAAACTACAAAGAATAGATTTATAGGTATAGATTACAGGAAAACCTATAAGAATTCTATGGTCTTAAAATAACATGGTATACTCGTATCACTCAATATTGTGCCTAGAAACTTACATTTGCAGTTGGAATATATGGGGGAACATGTTTTTCAACTACAATGTTTAGTTTGTTCCCCTTCATTGTGGGTGGTCCGACACGCAATTGACTGTTTTTTTTTCTATGAAAGCTTAGTTAGAGCCTTCAATGCCTATAGGAAAAAATCGTGAGTAGTTGCCAGAAGAAATATAATTAAACACTGGCAAGATACGCTGATATTGTCTACAGATTTATTTACGCTGACTGTTTGAATATTTTGAAAAAGAGGAATGTGTTATCGTCGATGATGATACAGGATGTATATGTACATATACATCCTGTATCAAACTAGAGGGTATCCTCTAGTTTGTTTAATTCATTAACTTCAATAACATTTTCACAAAACACATTTGTTATACGAAGTAAACAATCTTTTCGTGAACTCACTTCATTTCTACACTTTAAATAATGTTTACCTACATTACTTAAAATAATTAAATTGAATCTGAATAATGGAACGTTGAATCTGACGCTTGAATTCCGCATTCCACGAAAAATAATGTCAAGACATTATTTTTCCATTTTTTATTGAAGAATTTCTTTCCTTCCATAAAAACGTAATCCCATAATTATTACAAGAAGGCGACTCAAAATCTGATAAAATATTTTTTATATCTACATTTTTGTAAAGCTCGACCCAAGGGATTTTTTTTTCGCGAGAAAATTCCTCCATTTCATTTTTCGTTGACGCACAATCAGGGGTCTATATCCCCAGGATGTTGATGTCATTGATCAATGGGAATCAAGCGCTTGTATAGTATTATGGTTGCCTGGAAGAGATCGCAGTAAGCGATAAGGCCGCCCATTATATATTTTGTAGTGTATTTATTATTTTATATTTGTAATGTATAATCTGTTGTACAATAAAGTATATATAAATAAATATTATTTATTTTAATTATTTATTTATATCTCCCTTATAACTACAATTACCACAGGTTCATTACGTAATGCGATAGTGCGATCTCTTATAATTATTATTATACTGTCTTTATATACATTATTTACTATTTAAAACTATTAGAAAATCAACATACCTGATACGACACAATAATACACTTAACTGTTAAAATACGCCTGTCCCAGAATACCATACTAAAACCTTAAACATTTTTTTTTTTTTTTTTTTTTTTTTTTTTTTTTTTTTTTTTTTTTTTTTTTTTTTTTTTTTTTTAAACGTTGCCCCACACTAGGAATTTCTTCCTGTATTGTGGGTGCGTTTACAAACATAGAAACTCACAAACACAAACACCCAGACCCAGAACAATTACTTGCAGATCATACAAATACTTGTTCCGTGCGGGGATCGAACCCGCGACACGCTGCGTAGCAGTCGATCGCTCAGCCATTACGCCAACCGTGTCGTCATAATTTACATTTGGTATAACATAAAATAAATAACAGTAACCTTGCGAATTCACTCAAATTACATGTGAATAAATATGGTAATAATAACTTTATTTGCATCATAAAAGTACAACCTTAAAATTAGGTTTTTATAACATTTGATAGGTAGACACTACAAACGTAAATAAATAGGTTTCCGCACTTAAATACTAACCAACAACGTGGTTTATGTGAATTTTTCACGTTTCTAACGTCTTCTGAATGTTGTCCGTTAAGTATTCACGTCACATAATAATTCTTTAGTAGGTATGCACTAATCACTCGCCAATAAAACTTACACTGATATTGATAACAGGTTGTAGCATTCAATTCACACTATCCTCCGCACTAGTCGAAACTGTATCACAGTAGGACTGTCTTCCTCTTGCACAATTAACCAGTTCTAAATACAAAAATAGTATTCCTCTATTATTTCACAGTATCATAATTTAGTATCTATGATATTATGTTCCAATGTAAACAGGTAGGTATCAGAACATTTTGCATTATCTACGAACAGAAGTGATCACAACACAGGTAGTGTTCAAATAATTTTAGTATATGAAAAGTTTACAGACAATCGTTAGATTTTTATATCTACTTATATTATGATTTTCGTGGGAACTAACATACACATAGTTAATAGCTGCAGGCACAAATAATAAGTTTAGAATTTTAGATTTTATAAATAGGTTAATGTTTAAGCAAGTGATATGGGTGTGTGAGCGTAATATTTTGAATATGGGTTTAGATGTTTGTAAGGTGAGGTGTGGTGTATGTGTATGTGTTTGTTTAAGTCGTTTCGGTTTATCATAAATAAGTTGTTTTTTTTAATATTCATCAAGAACGTCCACCTACGAAATATGACTTAATTTGCCTGTAGCAAATGAAGTCATATTTCGTAGGTTGACGTAGTGTTATATCTTATTATATAAGAATACATTAATTTTGGCATGAAGATCCCGAATTACTCGGGTTAGTGGTGTTTAATATCTACAAGTATACATTTTAATAAGTAAATAATAATAAAGCGATGCTGGTACTCGTGAACTTGGTTGTGAGGTCAATGGAGAGTGTGAACTTAGGGCAAAGTAAAACCACACAAGTTGAGGATTGTCACTTGAAAAAATCTTCGTCCCAGTCCCAGCTAAATGGTTGATATTTTCACAACGATATTGAAAGAAAAACTATCACAAGTAAGCTTTACAAGTTATAGAGTAATAATCGACCAACTTACATTTGCAGTCGGAGAATTGACCGTGACCTCTATCGATGTATGGGAGAACATGTTTTTCAACTACAATGTAAAGTTTGTTTTTTGGATAAATTCATCACAACTACGGAACTCTTCATTGTGCGTGGTCCGACTCGCACTTGGCCGGTTTTTTTTAAGTTTGTAGACACGACTGGACATTTAATCTATAAAAACGAAAAAGAAAAGAAAAATACAGATAGAACCACCTACTGAACGACTATGGGCAAATTTTATAGTAATTTGGTGCTACTTTTTTTTTATAAAAAATTTTTTTTTTTTTTTTATTAAAATATTGATTGCAGCAGGTTTAAAACTAGCATTTAACTTCAGTCAGCTTCCATCATTTTATATTTTCTTATAATTAATTTAAATCGTTTTGTATGTACACAAAAACATATCAAACTAGCTACGCCCCACGGTTTTACCCGCATAAGTCTCAATCTCGTGGGAATATCGGAATAAAAAGTATCCTATGTCCTAAGGTGCCTCGTATCTATAAAAAAAAAACGATGTATAGTTAGGGTAGCAGCACCAAATATTGACAGTCGAGACGCAATTCTTCCTTACATAATGTCGTTAGTGGGTCCAATGACGGTGCCTTGGGGCGCTCCCCCACCTTCGTAATTGGTAAATTGAGTTGACTCCTTCAGCCCGTGTAAGTAGCCCGATGTAATATTATTGATGAGCTTAGCGCTAGCTTTAGTTCTGGAATAACGATTTCTTGTTAGTCTTTGAAAGTAAAAATGCTACTAGCTAGGACTTAGATTAGGTAGAAGTCTAATGCCCAGTTTTACTAACACTAGTAAAAGACGTCAATGAATACCAGTGTGCTTTTATTTAGGCATCCATTTTAGTGTCATCTAATTTTAATGAAAACGGACATTATTTTGTGCTGTATTATGCACAAAAACTATGTACTTAAGTAAACAGTTTTTTTTTTCTTTTTTCTAAAATATTCCATATATATAGTTATATTGTGTTTTTCTATAAACGCTATTGCTGTTCTATCTACATCTATTTCCCGTATATACGCTTTTTCAAACAATTCGGACCATTCAGAACAAAAACCTCACAATATCGATAAAACCACACACATTCAATCTCTCAACAAAGTAATGGCTGAAATACACTGTATGCAATTAAACACCGTCCAAGTGCGTGTCGATCCACGCCTAATGAAGAGTTCCGTAGTTGGGATTATACAAGCTGTTGTTTTGAACCTGCAAAACATTTCAGGAGGTTGTTATGAAACTCGTAAATAATCGTATAACAATACGATACCAAGTCAATAATCAATAATACTTTTTATTTTAGATTTTTAAATTTTATCTTTTCTTTTTATTTATTTTTTTTTTTTGTTGATTCGGGTCGAGAATCACTAACATAATTACCTCCTAAAATGTTTTGCAGGTCCAAAACAACACCTTGTATATGTCGGAAATACGTTAATCACTCGTTTGACTAATCGGGACGCCAGCGGCAGCGCCAGCGGCAGCGCCAGCGGCAGCGCCAGCGGCAGCGCCAGCGGCAGCGCCACCAAGCGGCGCTCGACAGAGTCTACAACATAATGCTCGACCCGAGTTACGCCCACAGTACTTAAAGTATGGCTGATGATAACGAGAGAGGCCTACCATCTCCGTCATATATATACCTATATAATATAATTAGCCTATAATGTTCCCACTGCTGGGACACAGGCTTCCTCTCAGTGAGAGGGAGTGGGCCGTAATCCACCACGCGGGCCCAGTGCGGGTTGGTAGATGTCACAAGTCTTCGAATTTTTTATTCTAGAACATGCCGATTTCCTCACGACGTTTTCCTTCACCGTTTTGAGAGCAGTAGTGATGAAATATTTTATACAAAGTAAAGCGCCTGTCAGGATTCGTACCTAGGACTTATAAGTTGTAAGTCGCGGCCGTTATCACTGGGCTACCACTGCTCTCAAGTTGGAATTACTTGGGACGAATTTATTCCAAAAACAAACTTAACATTGTAGTTGAAAAACCTGTTCTCCCATACATCAATATATGCCACGGTCGATTCTCTAACTGCAAATTTAAGTTGGTCGACTATAACTCGTTAACTTGTAAAGCCCACTTAGCCGTGATAGTTTTTCTTTTAATTTCATTATATGTACTACTGCCGTGATTTTTTTCACATCTCCATAAACAACCATTTAGCTGGCTTTACTCGAACAAAAATTAGCACTTTAATGCTTAATATTACGCATACTTGAATCGAAAAGTAGTGTTCTCAGACATGCAATATTTTTGAACGGCCTATTCAATCATACCCCACACCATGGGATAGACGAGAAAAAAAATATCATCCCCACATTAGGTGCAAGCGAGGTACGCTAAAAAAAATATTTTTTCATTATTTTATTTTAGCACTTTGTCTGCTGAGCTCACTGTATGCTGAGCGATGGCCATTTTGCGTGATGTGACATATATTTTCCCTCAACTTGTTCTTTCGTGTTTGTTATGTCGAGTATGTATCGTACAGTTTTCATTGTAATGTTAGTATATTGGTGTGTGCTAGCTAACATATGGCAAATAATTTAATTTAATGTTATGTGTTTCGTAGTATTAATTTACTTTACATACGATTTGTATAGAATCAAGTTTTTCTAACTAAACAGACAGGTGTGCTGCTGGGGAGTTTGTTGCGCCACTTCTTCTTCCCAGCTAAAGCACTAGGACACTTCCTACTACGTTCCTACTTGGACCTTCCTACTTTGTTTTTGGCGGACTGTCTTATGTATTACCGTTGGACGTTCGAAAACTGCTGATTCTCAGCCTAGTTTGGATAAATGACTTTTGTTTTCTTTTATTTTTTGTTTACCGCAAATAAACGTTTTTTTCTTTTTTTTTCTTTATATTCGCATGATTTTGTGCTAATATATAGCGTGCATGACATGTACATATGTCATGCACGTTATATAGTAGCCTAGCTCCTGATTTCCAAGATACAGGTTTAACGTACTTTGGAATTCAGAAGTTCATAAAGCTTTAGCAGTCTTCAACATTATTTGTTCCCTAGTTCTTAATAAATAACTATGCTAGCCGTTGCCCACGACTTCGTCTGCGAGCCAGGATGAAAAGTAGCCTATGTCCTTTTCCAGGTCATGTGCATCCAAAACCGTTCAGCCGTTTTACCGTGAAAGCATAACAAACAAACACACTTTTGCATTTATGATATTAGTTAGGATTAGGCTATATTTATTGAGTCCAATAAACGTTATTATTCTAGGCTTTTTTATTATTAGGAGAGCAGTGGTGGCCCAGTGAAAACGGGCGCGACTTACGAGTTGTAGGTTCAAACTAAGCCAGGCACTTTACTTAGTGTAAAGTATCTCATCACTACTACTCTCAAAACGGTGAAGGAAAACATTGTGAGGAAACTGGCATGTACTAGAACCAATAAATTCAAAAACATGTGGCATCCACCCACTTGCACTGGACCCGCGTGGTAGATTACGGCCCACTCCCACTCACAAAGAGGAGGCCTGTGTCCCGCAGTGGGAACATTAGGCTGATTATTTTATTCCAGGCTTTAAATCTATATAAAAATACCCAAGTTATACGTCAAAATAATCCTTCTATATAACCATCAACCGACAAAATGACGTAAGTAGTCCTTCGTCGAATATCAGTCGAAGCAGTCACATAATCTCCTCACCACATTCAACTGTTAATCCCATCCATAACGTATTGTCAGTACATTTAACACGGAACACTCACAGGACGAAACAATGTGGACCACAATCGATTGGATCCGTCGCTTGACATTCTGAAACTCGATATCATAACGTTCTATGCTGCAGAGAACACACAATAGGATACGGAACGTACCTACATCGATAAGATTACTGCAGCCTTCTCTGGTTATAGAGAAAGATTTTTTATATTTCCAGTGTGGTTTAAACATTTTACGTTTCATCATCAGACCGTAAGAACCAATCTATAGAGATATACATCCTGATGATCATGATCCTGCGATTTCAATGTGATCGTTCACTGTATCCCAAGGATGTTGCAAAAAACGATCACGGTAAAATCTTGCCAAAAATTACCGTTTTTATGAAACGGAAAACTTCATAATCAAATTACCTCTGCTCATCATGTTGTCCTTATTCTCAAGCAGCCTTTTCCAAGCGGAAGGTAGGCCTTTCCCAGATAAGAAGTAAGTAATAACTACAATCCGACATCAAGATCAAGTAATAAAAAGATACCTAGACTGCCTTTAATAGTTCATTACTACCGCGGTCTGTAATGACTGCGTTGCTGGCAGCGCTGATGATGGCCTTAAGAAGCAGCGTAGCGCAGCTCTAGGCCAAGACAGCGCGGTCAGCATGCAGCTCTTGATGGACAAGCTGGAATAAAAGCCGAGCCCAAGAGTCGCAGCCTTTTTAGCACGGCTAGCAAGGGCTGCAATGATGATCAAGCTTGAAGGCCGAGAGCGTAGCTAAGCTAAGCTCGAGGCCATCATAGCGTGGCCAACTATGCAGTTATTGCGGACCAAGGCTTGTATAGTGCTTTACTCAAACAATACGAATAATTTAAATAAAACCAGCTTAGCATAGTATGAATTTATATAAAGTATACATTCTGAATAAAATCTTTTTGCACCTAACTATTTTTTTTATATATATTTAAATATATTTATTTAAAAATGTATTTAAATATTTATTCAAAAATAGTCACGTGCAAAAAGATTTTATTCGATTAAATTTTGAAATTGTATGAAATTTCATTGCTGGTGAGTTCTAGCCACCAGCCACTTCCTTTGAAGGCTTAAAAAACTGAAAAGCTAAAACTTACCAGCAATAAAGTTCCATACAATTTTGCTGGCGCCTATTCAAGTACCGCGGAAAAAAGGTAGCTAAAACCGTCTTTTAGCTCAAAATAATGACCACATTACAACCACTTTTGAGTAAAAATTAGTTCTGAAACCAATCCCACAATCACAACCAAAAAACAATTGCCCATGCAAGGTGCACCATCCAATAATAGTTAATTTAACTGTCCTACCTTCAATTATACCATTCACGCTTCTCCAGACACATCCGAACTTACCCTATGGTATTCCCTACCCAATGTCCGTCTTTGACATGGTAAACTAATGGCACAACAACCGGCACCTTGCAGACGTGCCGAGAATTGGTGTCGTTACCCTAATATCGGATAAATGCTCTGATGTGTCTGTCGCAGGTGTTTAGGGTAAATCGTCTTTGAGCCAAAAGACTACTAAATGGAAAACACGTGTCCATCTTGAATAGACTAACGTCAATGTTATATATACGGAACACTTTCATTTCTATAATACTAGCTTCATCTTTCTGACTGACTGATCCCTTGACAATTCAAAAGTACCTGTATTTGGTTTATTTGAAACAAATGCTTTGAGTTCGAGTTTGATTCTAGAATTCCATAAATACAAATTTGCAAGTATGGCGGATTCTTTAAAAGTTCTCAGGAAATGCTGAATGAAAGAATTTACTGAAATCTTGTGCGCTAACTTCATGAATAAATTATGCAAAATATTGAAAAGTTTAATTTTTTACCATTTTTTTCAGCTTAAACCTAACGGATTCTAAACATCTGCAATATATCAAAATGATAAAACAGCACAAACACTGTTCAGGTTGGATGTTGGCTGTCGTGTAGTAGCATGCAAACATGGATGTGACGAGTTATTCAAATTGCTCCGGCGTTGATCCAACCGATTGAGACCGACCTCGGAGAGTAACGTGATTGTTTCGGATTTGATTCTATATCATGTGTGGATGCATTTCCTTTGCAAGATTAAAAATGATTTACGCTTTGGAAAAAATATTAAAAGTTAGTTAACAAGATAATTTTATAAGTGTCGTGATCTATATACTTAGATTTTGATATTGATTGATGCTGAGGCGAAATTGCGACTAGATTTTTGACCTTTTTAATCTCTGGAAAAAAGGTAAAAAAGTCAAAAAGGTGTAAAAATCTCACCGTGAAGGTGTTGGTAAAGTAAGCTGTCGATAGTGCCCATCCCTAGCAGCAGCCAGTCTATTCGACAGCTCACTTCACCTACGTGGTCACGGTAAGTTTTTTTTACAATATATCACTACTGGTGTCATACAATAAAGCTGCGATCAAAGTGACCACCTAGTAGGACCGAAGTAATATACACACATCAAAAGTGGCTAGGGCAATTAAATATCTTTAAAAAATACCTTGATTTTTTTAAATATATTTATTGCCCTATTGAAATTAAATAAGAAAGTCTATTTAAATTGATTACATAAAATGTTTTCGTATGTGTAGATCGACGAAGTACAGTCTGCTTTTACATTAATAACTTTTCGCGATTTTTGCTTATGCTGGATTTTTCACCTTAGTTAATCTTGACATTAAAATGTAATAAAAAGATAAATATAAACTTTTTTTTGCGTAAAATAAACAATTAATAGCCTGTATTTCTGCCGTTAATACGTATAACACAATCGCAGTGATTCGGAATACTCAATATGAGTTCATCCAAATCACGTTGTGAAATGGCTGCCCACATCCTTTGTAACAGGCGAAGAAGATTTTCTGGTGTGTGTACGGCATCCATATTTGGCAGAGCTCTTCTTTGAAGCATATCCCATGCTATCATCAATGGGATTTAAGTCTGGCGATTGAGCAGGCCATGGTAGAACGTTGATGTTAGCTACGACATATGTGTTTACAACGACTCTGGCAGTGTGTGAACGTACATTATCATGCATAAGCAGAAGTTAAGCACCATATTGGGACCGCAAAGGAATAACAACATCTGATGCAATCGTTTTAGCGTAAATCTGTCCATTGAAATTGCGTCTGATCCAAATCAGTTCACTTCTTCCGCCTATCCAAATACCCGCCCATATCATAATTCTTCCACCACTGTATGCATGGACTTTGTAACAAAAAATACAATTTTCCATAAAACAGTTAAGGTACCGAACTGAACAAACTAGCATGTTATTAGTTTTATAATATCTTTTCAAAATAGTGTCTATTTACATCAATACATCGCTGCATCCGATGGAACCACTGAGAAAAGCACTTTACTCACTCGTCCTTAGGGGTCTCTTCGACGGCATTTTAATACGTAGCCACTGCTTCCTCAGCGTCCATAAAACGTTTTCCTAGAAGTTTTTCTTTTATTTTCGGAAATAAATAAAAATCGCAAGGTACGAGATCGGGGCTATAGAGCGGGTGACCCAGTAATTCCACGTCTGACGTCGCCAAGTAGTCGATTGTTTGCTTGGCGGTGTGCGACGAGGCGTTGTCGTGGTGAAGGAAACGTTTGGGAAAAAGTTTGGGAGAAACGACCTCGCAATAGGATCCTATTGCGAGGTCGTTTCTCCCAAACTTTTTCCAAGACAAGTGGCAAACAATTGTTAGTGTACCACTCTGCAGTAACTGTTTTTCGATCCTCTAAAACAATTGTTGCGTAATGACCTGTCCTTCCGAAGAACGAGGCCACCATCTTTTTTCCCACGCTACTACCTTTCTTCACTTTAGTTGGTAACTCTTCGGAAGGAAACACCCAGACGGCAGACTGTCTCTTAATTTCGGGATCATAACAATAAATCCAGATTTCGTCACCCGTAAGTATGTCAAATACAGCATTTGAGTCACCTCTGTTAAATCTTTGAACCATTTCACGACAGCAATCAACACGACGGAGTTTTTGGGCCTGTGTCAAATTATGAGGTATCCACTGGGCACAATGCTTCCTGACCGCTAAATGTTCATGGAGGAGTTTGTGCACTTGACTCATACCGATGCCTAAGCTTGTCCGAATCTGCTGATAAGTCACTCTTTTGTCAGTCTCTATCATACACCGCACAACACTGATGTTATCTTCAGTCATCGCCGTAGAAGGCCGTTCCTCACGCTCATCGGTGAGATTAGTTCGACCACGTTTAAACTCATTAAACCAGTTGTTAGCAGTGGTACGAGATGGGGCTTCATCGTGAAAGTCCAATTAGTCTATCAAAACTTTCTTGTTGACTTAAATGACATCGAAAGTCATAAAAAATCATTGTACGAAAATTTTCTCGCGTTAAATTCATGCTGACGTGACACAGACAATTTTCAATTTGCCGCCAAATCGTAAACAAATGACAAATGAATAAAACACACTAATATTGGCAAAGAGTTCCATTTTGAAAATTTTAACTGTTTTTTTTTTTATTATATCGTTTACAAGTGGCCATTTCTAAAAACTTTCAGTGTCGCCTTCGTAACACTATGCGTAGTGACCAGAGCGATTGCCATAGCACATTGCCGAGAACCATCTTCCAACATTGCTACGGCTCTGATTATTTTTTCTAGGCTCAAATGACGTCTTATCTCCATAATAAAGTTCTTTTGCATTAATTCCTGTCAGAAATAAGGCAGTAATTTTACTGATTTGCCCTCAAGCCCGTTGCAGGATTACATTGGAATACGACTTGATAGAAGATTTCCATGTTTTGACCGAAATTCAAAAACTATTCCCTTTTCAAATGACGAAATTTACTGAAAAAAAAATCCATAGGAGTTATGCAAAAACACATACAAAAAATATAATTAAAAAACCTGATTTTGAGTAACTAGCAAAAACGTGGTTGATCCCTAGACACCTTTGATGTGTGTAGTTAACTAGACGAATGTTTTATCGTCGATTTGAAAAGAAGAAGAAGAATTTGAAATATAAGAGGAAAGTAAAAGTGAAGATGGATAAAATATTTGAAGATACGAAAGATTACGGTCTAGAAGAAGTATGGAATGTAGCGAAAATAGTACGAGTATGGTGCAAGCAGCCAAAAAAGTATGTGGTCTGGGGCAGAAGAAATGGGGTAGTAGAACAAATGATTCTTAGGTAGATGTGAAGTTACAGAGGTTGTGAGGAAGAAGAAGGAAGTCAGGCCAGCTTACTATTTTAGCCTGTAAGAACCAAAACGGGACGGAACGAGAAGTTTTCTGATAACTTCAGGGCCAATGTTAAACTGTTCTGGAAACAAGTAAGATTGGCTTGCAGAGGTACAGGAACATTGGGTATGAATGTTATAAGAGCAGAAGATGGATGTTTACTAAGCGAAGAATTTAAGGTCTTCGAACGTTGGAATCATACTTTGAAAGTTTATTTAGTTGTTAGGATAATGTGCAAAGGTGTGGGTAAGTGGTCCGAAGCCTGTTTTGAAGACCCAAGCTCAGATGCTGAGATGAGTGTAATAGAAATAGATGAGATTGTAAGAGCGTTGAAAGGGGTTAAAATTGCGAAATCTGCAGGGTATGACAGTGTCTGAAATGCTGAAGGGTGGTGACCGGATGGTTTGTTACCATCCGCCTGTTGTGCCGGATCTTTAATATGTGTTGGAGATATGGTCGTATGCCGGATGACTGGTGCAAGGCTGTAATTAAAAAACCAGTACAGGAGGAAAAGACTCTCAGCAAGAGTATAAAAACTACCGCAGCATTAGTCTTTTGAGTGCTGTCGGTAAACTGTATGAGAAAGTATTAATAAATAGAGTGATAAGAGTGACAGATGAGAAAATATCGGATGTGCAGGCAGGAATTCAGAAGGAATGGGCTGTATGGATCAAATCTTCTCCTTAAGGTGTATAGCCGAAAAACATCTGGCAAAGCATATGAAAGCCTACTGTGCTTTCGTTGGCTTGGAGAAGGCCTATGATAGTGTGTGGAGGGATGAACTGTGGTCGACACTGGCCGTGTACGGTGTGGACTTACATTTGGTACGCGCACTAAAATCTTTATACAAGGATTCCAGTGCTAATGTTAGGTTAAATGGGGCACACAGACTGGTTCTGCGTCTCAGTAAGAGTCTGACACACCCTCCCGCTCCACCCAGAGCGGGAGAAGTTATTTGATGATTTCCCATCCACAAAAAAAAGGCATCATCACAGTTATGTAGTATCATCGTGGCTGTTCAACTTGTACATGGATAGTTGTATGATAGAATTGAAAGAGGGTAAGTACGGAGGCATTTGACGGGCAACTAACTCATTCTCAATGAGTAAGTTGCCCGTCAAATGCCTTCTCTACACAGACGATCAAGTTCTTCCTGCTTCGTCAGGAGAACAGTTGCAAGACATGGTCACTGTGCTGGATGAAGCATATATGAGGAAACGAATGAATATTAATGTGAGTAAGACGAAGGTCATGGTGTTAAAGTGACGTATATCGATGTGTGGGGAGCACATGTTTTTCAACTATAATGTTAGGTTTGTTTTTGAGATAAATTCATCCCAAACTATGGAACGTTTCATTGTGCGTGGGCTGACACATACTTGGCCGGTTTTTCAAATTAGGTATAGTCAACAGTTTTCAGAATTTGGGAACTGCAGAGACACTTCTCAAAATTTCCAAAAATATTTGTGTTAGATTCTCGTTAATACTTGCTAATCGAATCACTTTCATTCAATACACGTGCGACAAATTACTACTAGCACGACCAGACACCCTTTCCCGAAGTTCAAAACAAAATTAAATTTGCTTCGCATGGCCACAATCAACGCCTATTCATGTTGGACCTATTGTTGGACAAAACAATGGTGGACAGGTTTTGCTAGTCAATTTGTTTGTTCCTGTTTGGTTCACAAACATCATTAGAGAGGACAGTTTATTATACTTTTTGTTTAAGTGAATATAATTTTATTTCCAGTGCTTGTCAAAGTTTGGAGGGCTTATGAGTTGGCCGTTGTTGTTCCGAGGCTGGTTATTCATGTTTTGTATTATGTATTGTCGTTTTCAAGTACGCGTGGTTGCTTCAAAATAAGTTTTTCAAGGTCTATACGGATTATAAAGGGCTTTCATAAGAGTTGGTAAAGTCAACAGCACATCAGGTTATACGAAACTGTCAAAATTATTCTGACAGTTTATGGTGATATGCTGGTGACTGTACATTAATGAGATCGAGTTACTTGAAAGTCTAGTGCATCATCATGCTGGTCGTGCAATGACTCGTAAATTTTTTATCACTTCTCGGTTTACCGGTTATCGTCCAATGTAAACGCTGCTCTCAAAACGGTGAAGGAAAACATCGTGAGGAAACCGGCATGTCCTAGAACCAAAAATTCGAAGACATGTGACATCTACCAACCCGCAATGGGCCCGCCACGTGAATTACGGCCCACTCCCTGTCACAGAGAGGAGGCCTGTATCCCAGCAGTAGGAATATGATAGGCTGATTATGTGTTATGTGTCCAATGTAACGCAACTTTGGCTAGGAAATAAACAGTCAATTTTATCCACGTTTTTCTTTCATAACAGATTTCGTCTAAAGTTGCAAACAAAGTAGGCCTCAAGATTTTCTGTGAAACGTTCTAATCCTGGACCTATTCTGGAGTAACGTGTGTGGTTCTCAAGCCACGCTTTTATCAATATTTAGACATTCGCAAACCCAAAAACAAACGTTCAAATGAGTGAACTTTTCAGTCCAAGTGTCTCACATAAACCCCAATAAACAAAGACACCAATGAGCCCCCAAGTGGGCTCCCCTCGCTAACATCTTTAGGAGCTATTTACTGCAATAGGGAAGAAGGTCACGATACATTGCACCACATTACTACGTCAAGCAGTAACATCTCAGTTTTGATCAGGGCTTCGGTAGCGTTTTCTAAAATAAATAGAGGTGTTACTTGGACAAATGTACGACGATTTAGCTACGGTGCATCGTTGGCACACAATTTATACGTGCAAGTGGTAGGATACAGCGGATTTTGTATGAAATGTTGGGGAATAAAATGAAAGTGGTGGAAGGAATGTTGTAAATACTTATGAGGAATTGTACAAAGAAAAATACTTTTCGTAGCATATTGAGCCACAACAAAAATGCAATGATGGGAGACTTTTTTTGGGTGGGAAATATATCAAATAACTTCTCTCGCTCTGGGCGGAGCGGGAGGGGGTGTCAGACTCTTACTAACTAAAACGCACCCGTGTTCCTTCCGTTGCCTGTGTTGCCAGAGGCCTCGGTAAGCCTTTCGGACTAACCCTCGACCCCGGCAGGAATGATGGGAGACTTACTGTCCTGCTTGCCGTAATACCAGCCTGTCATTTTTAAGGCTGATTTTACAAAATTCAATTATATCTTTTATCCGTGAATTAAACCTTGAAAATTCATCTGACAGTTTTTGTATGGAAAATATTTAAAAAATTCAAAATGTATTCCTAGGATAAAACTTGCACTAAGTGTGTTGATTTAGGAGGAATTCGCCTTAAGAGATAATTTACAAACTCAAAACGGAATTCGCCTTAATTTATAAACTCATTTCTTTATGAAGAATGCCATTGACACATCAACAATAAGCAATGAATTTTTCGACGTTTTTTTTTTTAATTGAAAGAAGTACTCAGTGGCATAGAAAGTGGCACCTAAGTACCGAATTCACGTATGAGGTGGCGCTATAATTGGCACGTATAACGAGTAGGTAAAACACTTTGTCACATAAGCGGCTTATGGTTTGGTTTGCATACGAAGATTTTCCCTTCAGCTCTTAAATTGGCAATTGGAATGGTAATGTGCTATCATTTGAATTTATACACCACAGATCTAATGGTGCTTTAAATTTATTCCGTTTTAATTTTGTGTGTTTTCACCCGAGAAATAATGGTTTGGTTAGATTAGGTTAACTGTGTTTGTGTTTATTGTTCCGAGATTTTTTGTAAGAAATTACCAGCGTTGTGTCATCGCACTTCTCTTTTTTTTTCTATGCAGTCCGACAATGACCGCGCTTAAGCTGTTGTCAGCCTCTTAATAACAATTACATAACTTGGGGAAGGGTGGAGCATCCTAACACAAGCAAATTATTTGCTTATAAGGATTTACGAATATTATAAACATTTAACAACATACAACATTTTTATACATATTATAAATTAAAGTCGCTTTTTGTGTCTGTCTGTGTGAACGAGTTTTTCTTCTAAACTACGCAACAGATTTTGATGTTGTGTTCACCATCATTTAAAGGATTTATTCAGGGAGGTTTATGTGTAGAATACATTAATAATGAAGTTAAATAATTAAAGGAATCTCGATGTTTTGTCAAGTCGTAAAAACCTTACGAAGCAGGGGCGGATCGCTAGTGTAGTATACATTAGGTTTATTTTGTGCGAATGCATCTAGAAACATGGCGCCATAAGAAATTCAACATGGCGGACGTTAAACGTCATCATGTTAGTTAAACGAAAGAAAAACCGAAAGAATAAATGTTTAAAAAAAAAATCCCGCCTGCAAAAACACATAACTGAAAAGGGAAAACAAGAAGATATTTGAATACTCTTTATTATGTACACCATAAAAATTTAAATGCAGTAATTTTATATAGGTTGACACAATGGGTGTGAGCATAATAATCTATAGAATTTTGGTATCGCAGGCGGGGTCAACCAAAAGTTACACCATATTTCAGGTTATTCGTTTGCAAGATATTGTTATAATATATTAAAAAAAAACTTTCCCTCCTTTTTTTTGTATTTGCAGATGCAATTTATGAATATCATACAACCTATGTCACTCCCACAATTAAGGCGAATCTAAAGACATCTCATTTGTTAAAATTCATCAAGCCGTTTAGGCTTGGCTAGGCCCTCCAATATGGCGAGGAGGGTGATGGCTGATCTTTGCATTATGCTCGTGAACGGGTGCTGCTTGTGGTGACTGGTTGTCTTGCTGACCATGGTTTTATTATTGTTATTAGTAATTGTTTATTTATTTTACTTAGATGGTGCTAGATTAGCATTTCTCCCTTCGAGTTACAGCAATAGCCTTATGTAAGCGGACACGCCCTTTATGCCTGGAGGCTTTTATTTAGGTATTAAGTTCTATTTACGTTTTTATGTTGAAATTTTTTATCTGCTTAAGTACAGAGACTGTTTTCATTGTTTTGTATATTGGCGTGTGCTAGCTAACAAATGGCAAGTAATTTAATTTAATGTTTTGTGTTTCGTAATGCTAATTACTTTGCACACGATTTGTATAGAATCAAGTGTTTAAAACTAAACAGACAGGTGTGCTGCTGGGGAGTTTGTTGCGCCGCTTCTTCTTCCCAGCTAAAGCACTAGGAAGTGGTGAAGGGCGGGCGTTTTTGAGGGAATGTCTTATGTAACTTTGACGTTCGAAAACTGCTGATTCTCGCCTAATTTGAATAAATGACTTTTGATTTTGATTTTGAGGCTACAGAGCGTGCCAAAGAAATAGACATACATACATACTCTCGAAAAACAATACCCTCCTGGGGCCGTCGTGTAAAAACGGACAACGTTATAATAAATTGCGACAGTTGTCATACTATGCACTTTATTATACTTTATATATTATACTTATATATAATACTTTATATGTCAGTTTTTCCTTTGTATATTATCGTGTTTTTTTCCAATCGATACCTCCTATAACTTGTGAACACACAACAGCAACGTATTCGCCACTGGCAATGCTCGAGCGGTATGGATTGGCTCGCTGAGTCCGATTGAGGACATCAATGCGGGTGACTAGCGTTCTGATACACACTCGTCTTTGATTCGATACATACCTCACACCGTGGTGTTTGCTAAGGGTACCTTTGTGGTATCAAATGTGGATAATGTATCCACTGCTGGGCATTAGCTTTGGTTTTTAAACGTCACATTGTCTGTGTTGTTCTAAGCCTTGTCTGTGTTATTTCTTTCACAGTTTTCAGACCACCATTGCTCTGAAACAATAAAAATCAAAACTCACAGCATTTATTTCAAGTAAACTATTTACAGGTATTTTTGAATTGTCAAGGAGTTGGTCAGTTAGAAATATGAAGCTAGTTGCCCATTCCACGGCGTAGTAAGTACCTATGGAGAAGAACGGACAAGAAACTCCATGGAGACTCTTTTAAATTATATTGTTACTAGATAGATTAGTATAAATAATGTTGAAGTTATAACTAAATGTGAGAACGATGTAAAAAAACGCGTCCATAGTACTGCAAAATAAACAAAAAAGAAAAAACATTTTAGAAATAAAATAATTAAAAATAAGCCGAGGCAGCTAAGAGATGACCAGTTCCAACTGACAGCTATTGCAGTGTGCCTGCCCGGGTTCGGACCCATGTATTACTGTAACTCGGAAATCGGGTTCGTTACCACTTGATCATCACTACTTAGGAAATATATGCTTCAGACAGCTGCATAACCTCCTATTCTATGCGTGAAGCAGCAAAGAAATAGCCTGCTGTTTAGTTTCGGTTAACTTAAAAAAACCAGCCAAATGCGAGTTGGACTCACGCACGAAGGCTTCCGCACCATTATCTATAAACACGGCAAAAAAAAAACATGTCTGTTGTATGGGAGCCCCCTTAAATATTTATTTTATTCTGTTTTTTAGTGTTTTTTGAGCGGCAACAGAAATACATCATCTGTGAAAATTTCAACTGTCTAACTATCACGGTTCATGAGATACAGCTTGGTGATAGACGGACAGACAGACGGACAGCGGAGTCTTAGTAATAGGGTCCCGTTTTACCCTTTGGGTACGGAACCATAACAATGAAAATTCAAACATATAGATTAAAGGAATCACTCTTATTATTCTTTAATCTCTTTCTTCCATAGCTATAATACACATACATACATAAACTTACGCCTTTTTCCCATAGGGATAAGCAGAGAGATTTCTGAAGAAATCCTCTGTTCTTTCCTTCTTCTTTCATAATTAATGCCATCTAAACCACATCTGAGCCTATTACACTCCTTCACAATCCTTTCTACCATAATCTTAAGGCTTATTCCTCGATATCACCTGCTCAATAACACAAAATCTCTTCCTATACTAAATGGTATACCGCGAGGACGAATCGCGCCATATGTCGCGACATGGCGTCCCTAAATTGTTTTACTTTCGACTTCCCCCTTGTCGTCTCGTGTGGTTATATGTGAGCATGTTGTATATTTTAACGGTATATAATATAGATTTAAGTCGTTGTGTGTTTATTTATTGATATATTATTATGATGAAGGCTCGGGCCCTTAAACATAACAGAAATATACGTTTACTATGTCATCTCTTAGATCTATTATAATTGTAACTTCATTTTTCAAAACAACTAAGAACTAACACGAGAAGAACGAGTGATGCAGCGTCGGCGCTCTTAGTAAAACGAATTCTATAAAATCTTACAACAATAATGGCCATTGAAGCGCAGAATATAGCGAAGCACCCATTATAGATATCATTATAATTGATAGGTTACTGCTCCATTGACTTTCCCCCACTTTCACTCTACATATAACACGGTTTCTCTAAGTCGACTTTTACAACTCTCAACTCTCGATAAATAAGCTCTGGAACGTTGTTTTTCCTTTTAACCGTCTTCCAAAAAGGAGGTTATATGTTTGTCTATGGAAATCGAGAGAAATCCTCAAATTTTATAGGCATGCCTATAGCTATATGGGTATTCGTTGCATTTGTTCCCGGAAAGCACCATTAGGTGAAGTGGAACTGATGATGTAGACCACAGGTGGCCACTGGAACTACTTAATAATAAGTATATAATGAGTTGCGATTCGATTAGGCACTTTAATTATGGTTGCTAAGCAATTTATGTTCGTCACAATGCATATGGTGAGTGGCAGTTCTCTTGGTTCTTACTAGGAGAACTCCTCAACAATTAACGTCCCTGCATCAGAAAAAGCAATATTTTGTAAAAAGTAATGAGTTGACATTATGCAATTGTAAATTAGATAAATTACAAACTGACCCACTAAAAGGTTAAAAATATTAATCATTTTACAAAAAAAAACACCCAACTTCCAAAAAAGTACTACTACGTAAAAAAAAAAGTTGGTAGCAAAACACTAAAATACAGATTCAGACTTCTGAAATTAAAGTATTCACTTTTTAGTGTTTTTTTGGAAGACGGTTGTTTTTTTTTAAAGTATTTTTTATTATTGCGCACTGGGTATAAACGGGTATTTTGGTATCTAGGTCGTCATAGTATCAGGTCTTTCAAATTTTAAAGGTGGCAGGTCTCCACCATGTAAGATGGTCACTCTTGATACCTCTTTGAAAATACACAGTAACTAAATCTAAAGCTGTTCTATGGGGTTCATCACAAATAATACGTAACCACGCCTTCACCTCTGGGTTTCGTTGAAGGAGGATAAGGGATAATGTTACGCAAGAGGATAGATTGCATCCCCCAGTCAATAAAAGTGAACTATACCAGTAACTTCCTTTTTTTCCCCACTGCTCAACTGACTGCTCAACTGAGTTATGCAGGTTATATTCCCCACTATCCAGTCGTTGCTATGTAAGGCTAATAAGAGGAATCGAACTGCCTTGGTGGTCTAGTCTTCGCAAGCGCTACTGCTGAGCATGAGGTCCTGGGTTCGATTCCCAGGTCAAGCAAAGTGTTATTAGGTTTTTCTATCTGGAATATCTCAGTAGCAGTCCGAAGTCTGGATTTGTGCCCGGTTGATGGCAATAGGCTCGCCTCCTATTACAATGGGACTTAAATATAACTGGCGAAATGTGGGTGTACTATAGGCACACCTCTGCCCAAATCTTCGGGGAAACACGGCGTGATGCTATGTTAAGAGCTCCAAATAATTACCATTTTCCTAAACACATAATTTAACCTCAAATAAATTATATTTAGGAGTCCTAGAAATACTAAATAGCCAAGTTACTGCGACCAACTTGGATGTGGGTGTACTATGCCAAATTAAATTCCAAATAATCGAATCTCAATTGCTCGACCACTATAAATCGAACGTCTAAATACTCGAACGTTCTTAATATTGAATGGTTAATAAATCGATCATTCAATATATCGTACACTCAATACGTCGAGTGTTCAAAATATCGAATGTTTGTTTGATCGGGCGTTCAACGCATCGCATATTCATTTTATCAAAATATCAATATACTAAAGGTTCATTATTTAAAAAAAAAACCAGCCAAGTGCGTGTCGGACCACGCACAATGGAGGGTTCCGAAGTTGGGATGAATTTATCCCGAACCCAAACATAACATTGTAGTTGAAAAACATGTTCTCCTATATATATCGATATACGTTACGGTCAATTCTTCAACTGAAAAATGGCAAATGAAAGTTGGTTGACTCTTTATTACTCGTTAATTAGTACAGCCTATAGCTGTAAAAGTTTTCCTTTTAATTTCGTACTAATGACTTGACTCTAATAAAAATTTGCACGATATCCCGCACCTGGGATAGACGAGAAAAAAATATCATCGCCACATTACGTGCAAGGGAGGAACTCTATTTTTTTTTTTTTCAACATTTTGTTTTATTACTTTATCGGCGTAATTAATATGTTACACTGTTATACCCATGCTAAATTACAGCTTTCTAGTACTAAGCGTTTCTGAGCTAAAGTGGGGATAGACAGACAGACAAAATATCAATAAGTATTGTACACCATTAGAAGATCAATACGTTTTAAAAGGATCAGTTAAATATTTTCCATAATTATACCACTAGGAAGTGCAGGTTTATGAAGCAGAAAACCACTCTCTGCCTCATTAAACAATACGGAGGTTGGTATTTATTTATACATAAATCATTAATTTATCGCAACAATGGAGCGAATTTAAACAAAAGACGGCTATACTCTGAAAATTACTTACGCTTTTTGAGTACTCAAATGCAAATCGTAACAATATTCCAATAGCCCATACAATTTAATAAAGAAATGGTAATATTGGAACTCTGGAACGAGTTTCTGAGTAAATTTCAAGCAAGTAAGCTTTTAGTACGGTAAAGTCATCAAAACTGTAAAGGTTGAAATTACTGGCCAACTTTTATTGTTACCTGAGTTGTGCTATGGACGTATTTCTACCACTATCTGATGGGAGTGAATTTTAAATGTAATTAAGATGTGGCGGAATATAAATCGGGCTGTAAAGCTCGTTTTTTGGATATTAGAACTTGAAAAGACTTTAGGATTATTGCGTTTCTAAGCCTTGTGATTTGGTTTTGTACCGAAATTTAACTTTCAACAATTTATGTTATTTTAAACGTATAGCAACTACCTACGCGGTAAGCTTCGTTATCAGTCTGCTAACTGGCTCATATTTCTACCACAGTAAGAGCGCTATCGTGAAAATTCGAGAGAGGAACTCATAAAAACCTAATTATAATTATAACGATACATTCCCAATCCTCCCTGTGACCCTAATAATTGTAATTAAACAATTAACAACGACTAACGGCCAGTCAATCTGAGCTAATAGCATTAGCAGATTAAGCACAAAGACACCGCGATAACGGGGACATTAGGGGACTCGCTTTCATCCCCGCGATGACAGTATCTTTTACTTCCGCCGTTCGATATGGGGGTAAAAAGTTGGGATTTTATCTTTGTTGTTATGGAGATTAAAGTTTATTGGTGAAGGAAAAAGTAAAGACTGAGGTTAATACTATCAATAATAATAAACAACATAATAACAATAACAGAAATATTATCAGTGACAACTTGTAATTGGCGGTCCTTTCCTTCACTAAACTTTTACTATTCGTATCCTAGTTATATGAAATGAACCACGATTAATAATAATAATATTGTTATTTAAAATGCCTTTTACATATCTCGGAACCCTGGGTTCCCGGACCTTGGTATGTTGTTCGAATGCGTGCGAGGGGCCAAAGCCAACTTGCAGAGGCCCCTTAGATGTTTTCTAATGAAATGAGGCACCAACCGATGATTATCCCTGTTCACGCTACGCAAGTGCACCTAAGAATATGGAAACAAAGATATTGGGCTATGAGTTTTGGTGGCTAAGGTGAACTGGTTATCTAGGACTATGGAAAGACTATGGCCCCTACCTGATGTACACGGAAAAAATGACAGATGGTGACTTGCATACTCAATAATGGGCACTAGGAAACTGTCGCTAGCACTTAATGACGAAGCAACAAGGGGGCAATATATCCTGAGATGCTTGAGGAGTGAAGAGGTATTCCATGGCTCTCAGAACAATTCCAGAGCCCGGTCAAGACGGTCAAGATCCCTCCCAGCTCTTAATGAAATACTTCCTTCCTCAGAGTACATTTGCTCTTGCGAATCTCCGCTCAAGACGGCCAATAAAGGCAAGAATGTGGTGGGAGCTCTGTTGCTCGTCAGTACTCACTCCAGCCGGCCAATAAAGGCAAGCCAGAGATGAGGAACAAGACTTCTCCCGGGAGATAGGGTTCGTGAAGTCGCCACAGCCCAGCTCGCCACGTGCTACCCTTTTTTTTTTGAGGGTGGGAAATCATCAAATAACTTCTCCCGCTCTGGGCGGAGCGGGAGGGTGTGTCAGATTCTTACTGACTAAAACCCACCCGTATTCCTTCCTGTTGCCTGTGTTGCGGGGGCCTAGGTGAACCATAAGTACCTTCCCGCGACCCCGGCAGGCATCGGCCCTAGTGGACCCCTACCTTTGTGCTGACGACATCTCTTTGAGGCGCGCGTGGAATACAACACGCCGTCGACCCGAGCCTGGTCCTTACCGGACGGTGAGCTACCCATTGCTCACCGTCTGCAAGCCCGCGCCTACGGTGGCCGGAATTCCGCACGGGATTCCCGACGCCCAGGGCATCTCCTGCGGCCACATGCTACCCTGCGGGTTTCTGTATCACTCTTGGTCTGGCTCTTTACCCCAGACCTGTGCCGGCAAAGTAAATTCTACCGGCACAAACCTATAGTTCGGAGCGCGCAAACCCTGCTATTATTATTATTATCTTTTATTTCATTATTTACACAATAAATTATATTTTTAAATATTAAAATATTAAAAAAATATAAAAACATTTAAAAATATAAAAAATGGTAGCCCACCGGTATCGGGAACAGGGTCCAAGCTACCGGCGGTCAGGGCTCCAGAGAAAGGAACCTCCTAACAATGCGAGCCGTGTCCAGAAGTACCGCTCTCTGAATCAAGCCCTTAATCCAGCTGTCCAACGAGAGCCTCCTTAGGTGTTGGTCGAGGCTCTTGGCAATTAAGCCATTGGCTGATATGACTATCGGCACAATGATTGCTGAATTCACATCCCACATGTCGACAACCTCGCGAGCCAAGTCAAGATACTTGATTTGTTTATCTTTTTCAGCTTTCACGAGGTTCCCGTCATGAGGGACTGTTATGTCAACAATCATTGCGCGCCGCTCTGTTCGATCCACCACCACTATATCGGGTTTATTGGCAATAATAGTCCCGTCAGTGATGATGGATCGATCCCAGTACAATGTGATATTTCCATTTTCAAGAACTGGGTCGGGCACATACCTGTAGTACGGCACTTCCGATTCCACAAGGTTGTATTTCAGAGCAAGTTGCTGATGGATAATCCTGGCTACAAGGTTGTGTCTATGTAAGTACTCTTCGTTAGCTAGACGAGAACACCCGGAGATAATGTGTCGGATTGATTCTCCCGGACGTTGGCATGCCCGACACACGTCAACCGTGCCGTCCTTCACAATAAATCTACGGTAATTCTTCGTCATGATAACTTCGTCCATAATTGCACAGACAAAACCTTCGGTTTCCCCAAAGAGGTCACCGAAACGTAGCCAGGCTACGGACGCTTGGAAATCTACATCGGGCTCATGTAGAGCCCGGAAAAAGCGTCCGTGAAGCTCCTTACTCTGCCATACCTCCCTGCGATCGTTAGTGTCAAGCACTACAAGCTTGCGCCAGTTCTCTTTAGCCAAGGAGAGTGGGGTGAGGCCCTTGTCCACCGCGACCACATCTCGATGCATCCCCACGTCGGCTTTTAGGAAATATTCCCTGAGACTGCATACCTCGCGATTGTGCAGGGTCTTAGCGTTTAAAAAACCTCGACCTCCACACTTTCGCGGGATATACAGTCTCATTACCGATGACCGTGGGTGATGCATTCGATATGCAGTCAGCAGCGTACGGACCCGCCTATCCAGGGCGTCGAGTTCGGTCTGAGTCCATTTGAGTATGCCGAAAGAGTACATCAAAACGGGCATGACCCAACCGTTGAAGGCGCGCACCTTGTTTCCGCCTGATAGAAGACTATTAAATACTTTCTTTAGGCGGCCAAAAAAGCGTTCCTTCAACGATTGCTTCATGTCAGTAACATTGATGCCCAACGCCTCCGACATACCCAAATACTTGTAGGTTTCGGATGCGGAGAGGGCTCTAAGGTTTATGGAATCCGAGAGTTGGGTTCCCACGGATTCCATAATCTTCCCTCGCTTTACATGCATGACCGCACATTTATCCACTCCAAATTCCATCCTGATGGCGCTACTGAAAGTTTCAGTTATTTTCAGTAGCTCCATCAGTTGCAAATTATTGGAGGCAAAGAGTTTTAGGTCATCCATGTAGAGGAGGTGAGATATAGCCTGACTACCTCTCCTCAACCGATAGCCTAGACCTGAATCCTCCAGCAGTGTGCTTAGAGGATTCAAGGCTAAGCAGAACCAAAGCGGACTCAAACTATCACCCTGAAATATGCCTCGCTCGATCCTTATCGGTTCGCTATTCCTCTGGATATTTCGACATCCTGGATAGCGAAGGACCGTCCTCCACTGCCCCATACACGACATCAGGAAGGTGCGCAGAGTTGCATCTACTTTATACAACTCCAACACCCTCATGAGCCATGTATGTGGCACCGAGTCATAGGCCTTCTTATAATCTATCCAACATGTCGCTAGATCCTTTCGGGAATGACGAACCTGTTGGGTAATGGTAATATCAATGAGGAGTAGCTCCTTAGTACCGCGGGACCCATTCCTACATCCATTTTGAGAGGCAGACATGATGGAGTTGGTGTCAATATGTTCGTTAATTTTAGCTCTCAAAATAGATGTAAGAACTTTATAGACCGTCGGTAAACACGTGATCGGTCTATAATTTTTGGGTTCCGCGGTGCTACCTGATTTATGAAGCAGGTGGGTAACTCCTGTCGTTAGGAATTGGGGTAGCGAACCAGACTCCAAAGCAGTCTGATACTGAGCCGCCAAGCGAGCGTGCGACCTTAAAAACCATTTGAGCCAGAAGTTGTGCAGCCCGTCTGGCCCTGGGGACTTCCAGTTAGGTAATGGACGGACTGCACGAGCCACATCTTGGGGGCTGATGGTAATAGCCCCCATTTCTGGTATTGGATCGCAAGCTCGCTCGACTTCTCGGACCCAATCACCTTCAGTGTGACTGACAGGCACCGACCAGATACTGCGCCAGAAAGAACACATGACATCATCATCCGGCAGGCGCGTGCCAGTCACACCTTGGTCTGGTCGCTCCCAACCCCTATAAACCCACCTTTCATCGCTCTGGAAGGTACGATTCTGAGTGTATCGCTCTACTCGCCGCTTATACCTGCGAATACGGTTCGCCCATGCATACACTTTCTGCTTCAGGAAGTCGATGCGCTCTGTGACACGGGACATATAGTCCTGAGGGCCGATATCAGTCCCTGAGAACGCCCGCCTCACAAAGCGCATCACTCTAGGGCGAGTATTGCCCTCCCTGAAGCAGATTAGTTTGCCGATGAGCGCTCTGGCCCCACCAATACGACGCTCAATTCTGCGTTGCCAAGCTGGTACGGTTGGTTTTGGTCGTGTAGCTCTAGAGTCTTTAGCAAATTTCACGTGAGCCACACGACATACCGCTACAGCCGCGCAGTACAGAATCGAGTGAGTATCAGTGAGGTCTTCGCAGTCATCAAAATAATTTGACAACTGCGAATCCAGAGCTGCCACCAGCGCCCTGTTTTTCTTATGCATGGGCAAACGAGGTAAACGTGGTCTTAGTTCGGGCGACATGAACCGATATTCTCGAATCGCATCCTCCAAAGCACTCCTCAATTCCACATTGTATTGGGTACTTACATTTGTGGCCCTGTCATCACTCCCCTTGTCAGCTTGATTTGTTCTTAATTGAGTTGAAACCACAACAGTCTGCGACGGGGGGGCAATGGCATGGCCACTCTGCGTTTCACTTCGCAGGCGATCAAGTACAGTGTCATCTAACATATGATTACGTTGGATAACCCGTACCTGGTCCGATAGTCGTTGTGCCGAAACGTTGACAGCTGGCTCAAGCACCTGAAAAAGAGAGAGCATCCGAACACGGTACGCAGTCAGATTGTTTCCTCCCTCTGTAGCCCCATAGTATGAGCGCATGACATTCTCATTGATAGATCGTGTCCATCTCATGCGCTGCACACTTCCGCCGGGAGCTGGGACCCTATCAGAGGCCGGTGGGCCTCGAGATCCTAAGCCGTCCGGCGGCCGGTGTCCTCCTCGTCGACGAACAGGTGGTGGCGTCGTGGGCGGAGAGAAATACTCGTCGCTCGAGCTCGACGCAACTACCGCGGCCGGCGACGTCACAGTGGGGTTGGGTACCGGCGGCGGCGAGGCGGAGCTGAGCGAGAAGTCCGGTGGTGGTAGTCGTGCACGAGCAGCTGATCTCGTCAACATGGTATCTACATTTTCAGTATTTTCTATTTTGTTCTATAAAAGTTCTCTTTGATTGTAGTTTTGTCGGAGGTGATATCTGTCATGTCACCTCCGGTTCAGCAGTTATTCATTATATTGTGCTATGGTACTCATTCTATGGTTTATTATGGTCTCTTTTTTGGATTTCCTGTATTTTTTGGTTCTTGGTTTAGTTTAAATTGAAGAATTCGTGTAAAATCCGTCAAAATATTTATTATTGTTAAAAAATAGAAAATGAGACGTTTTGTTGACTCGGTGTTGCCAGCTATTATTATTATTATTAAACCGTGGAGTTTCTTGCCGGCTCTTCGCCATAGAAAACGACCTATTAGAACCGTGCACCTAGCTTCTGACGTTGATAACAAAAAAAATATCTTGATCAACGTTATCTTATTGTATATAAAATGACCATATCTCTAGGAGTGGCGATACTTAGGTACTCGTAAATGTAAAGTCAGGGAAATTGTTTCTCAATTTCGGTACTAACTTAAATTGTCCGGATATTCAAATCACAACTGTCATTCTTACTTATGAAATAAAGTTATATTATTATTATTCTTTAAGATATAAGTTCCGATACGAGGAAAGAAAAAGATTGGGAGACAGAAAGTGTTCGTTGATAAAGTGCATCGGTTCAATTCCTGTTCTACGAGTACAATAACAGACTTTGTTGTTTCACGGAAGTTATCGAAGTTAATAAAGCAAATGGAAAATATTAATATCAAGAAAAGGGAAGTTTTGTTTATTTGGTTTCCTACAACTTTGTATAAATATGACTTTCTTGACTGACACCTACAATGTTTTCCTGAAAAGTTCAGGATAATTCCCAGATCTTTTTGTTATGAGAGAAATAAAAGCTTCGTCAATGCAGCAATGTTTCTACTTTTTCGTGTTAAAAAATAGATAAAAACCAAAAATATCAAGGAGCTTAGTACGTTTTGAAACTTCCTGGGCCTTCCACCGCATATCTTTGCTTGTGAACAAGTTGGGGCTTGTGGCTAAGTAATAACAGCCGCAGGGTCGATCGATCCGATTAAGCTAGGCTTGCTGCGGTTGATCCGTGGATGAGTGACCATCTTTACATACCAATGCGTTGTCGTTAGTACCGGCTGTCATTCGTGGATCTTTGACAGTCGTTACGGGTCGTCAGAAGCCAGAAAGTCTGTCAACCAGTCTTACCAAGGGGTATCGTATTACCGAGTGACTGGGTTGTGGAGGTCAGATAGGCAGTCGCTCCATGTAAAATACTGGTATTCAGTCAGCTGCATCCGCTTAGACTGAGCCGACACCAACATAGTTGGGAAAAGGCTAGGCAGATGATGAGTACGTTTCGCTCATCTAGCAAAGATGAGCGAAACTGTCTTTTTATAGAAGGTAAGCAAGCAATTTTTTAGTGTACCTAGTTCATTCTAAAATCTACCAGTCTTTTACCATCCCTGACCGGTTCTCTCCATCTTTATTTCATAACACATCAAGCCTGTAATCCCCTAAGGGCTAAGCAGAGCTGTACCACACTAGTACACCCACATTTCACCAGTTGTGTTTAAGTCCCATGTAATAGGGGGTGGGCCTATTGCCATCATCCGGGGACAAATCCAGACTCCGAGCAGCTACTGAGAAATTCCAGATAGAAAAACCCAATAACACTTTGCCCGACCTGGGAATCAAACGCAGGACCTTATGCTCAGCAGTAGCACTTGGTACCACTAGACAAACGAGGAAGTCATCTTTAATTTATTTTAGTTTATTTAAAACAAAAAATAAAGCGCGTTTCTCATAATAATACTTCATTTTATTACATCCTATTAAAAATGCAGATCATAAAATATAGTTTTAAATCATAATAACGTGAAAGTTTTGCTTCAATAATAAAAATTATACGTCAAAATGCGTTGAAGTGCATGGGGCAGTTTAGAGGCAGAGTGGGGCACATTGGGGCAAAGTGGGGCACGGTGGCACAGTGGGACACATTAGGGGTACGACACGTCACACGGAAATGAGGGAACTAGCGTCGCCGGATACGCCGAGTATGAATAACAGGGTCTTTATGTCCTGCTGAAATATAAAACTGACTGAAAATGTCTTGTATAGGGTGCTACTTTTTTGTAGAATTTTGGATTCAAACACAATAAAATTAAAGAAAAACCGAGACTTTAAGAACACAGAAAAGTACCCCGTCAAGTCGAAAGGATTGATAAATCTAGTGTGACCTAGCAGTAATTACTTGAGTTTCATTAAAGATAACCGTGAATAGTTTAATTCTTATCTGCAATATTCACCTATTTCTGGCAGCGGTCTTATCTGTTGGTAAATGAATTAATTGCAAGTATAAATCAACAGTCTGTCTTAGATTATCAAAATTATCATCGTCAGTCTCAAAACTAGTTTTTCTTTGACCCTGCGTCCTAACCGAAAACGACTGTCGCGCGAATACGCGATTCTTTACATGAATAATGCAATATACGCGACTTGTTTGACCGCATGAATACGTCTTATTTATATCAGATCCAGTTGAAAAACAGCATCAGGCATTTTTGCTGAACTGGGCGTTTTTGGCGCAGTCGTGAGGCATACTTTCCTGCTAATATTTTACTTTACACTTTTTTTTTGTTATCTGCTCTTTATTATATTGTGTACCTTTTAGTCTGTGCTAAATAAATGTATTTTCTTTCTTTCTTTCTTTTCTTCTTTATATAAAAGAGCGCGATGATCGCGTACTCGCGCAACGATTGCTTTCTGCTAGGACTCGGCCTAACAGAAAGCACAACGTGAAAAACGTCGTCCCATTTTGTAGAACTTTTCTTTTTGCGAAACAGCCTGTGTATAGCATAGCGTCACGACCGGACATCACATAGCCAGCTCGACTGCGCGTTGGAACACGTTCCTTTATATCTCAAGTTAATGCCAAGTGCCACTAAATATATGGAAATGTCACCTTTGAAATTATTAGCCTTCTTCTTTCGCTATTTGGATTTTTCTACTCGAGGTTCCAGGTTGACTGCGAAAAATATAGATCAAACTTAATAAAGAAACGGAAACTTGAAAAGATTTTATAAGAAAAATTCCTACTTTTAAAATATATAGAGGCATGAGGAACAGAACAGGGTGTAAAGTTCATTCATCCTCCATCGAAAAGGAAGGATTCTCCGACCAGACGGGTGTCGTGTCTGGTGGGCAATTGCCCGACGGTTGATGTCGGGATTTTGTATATATGCTAGTTGCGCGGTAAACTCTGCTTGCGCGATGCAGGATTTAGCGTGACATCAGTGTGTTGCGTAGTTCGCATGTGGCGATGTAGATGCCGCCACAAATAAAATAAACTAACACACACTAAGAAGGCTCTTTAAAGTAAGCCGGATGAAAGCATGCTGTTTGGTTCATGATTTAATTATTGATTTGATACGAAATACGTTTACTTTAATTCTGTCAAGTAGAGTCAGGGCCATAATCATTCCAGCTTTTGCAATTATATATAGTCCTCCGGACCGAATTTCGGTCATGGCGACCAATCCTAGCGGGGACCAGCCTTAAGCGCGGGAGATATTCTAGTGCATAACTGTGTGCGCAGACACAGGTGCTCTCTCTCGTTTCTCACCATCATAGTCTGATGGAACGGCAATCCGACACAACCGGAGAGAGATAAGGCGTAGGGCCCACGGCTTAACGTGATTGCCGAGGCGCGGGGTATCACACCGCCAACTTCCAAACTCCGAGCCTAAGAAATTCGTAATGGAAAAACCCAATAACACTTTGCCCGACCCGAGAGTTGAACCCAGGACCCCACGCTCAGAAGTCACGCTAGTGGCCACGTGACAAACGCACGGGGCAGTACAATGACATACTTATAGATAGGTAGCAAAATTCCGGCAATAAGTCCCCTCTTTGGCTAGAGAGGCACCATGGTGTCCTCACCTATCGCCTTAAGCAGGTCCTCACCGGACACGGCAGCTTCGGAAGGTTCCTGTGTCGGATAAGGCGTGAGAAAACGCCCGGGTGTCACCACCACTGTGTGGATCGCCCGGAGGACACGGTGGAGGTCTGCTCGGCTAAGGCACAGCAATTAAGAAGACCGGACGAGAAACCGATGGCCCCCAGCTTTGTCAAAAGCACATCGTTATCAACTCTGTCGAATTCTTTCTAGAAATCGAAATATAGAGCATCAACTTGCCTACCCATATCCAAGCCACGGGATATGTAGTCTACTTGAATCAGTAAATTCGAATTTACGGAGTGACCCGGCCGAAAACGGTGTCTCCTGCGGTGGTTTGGGTCGTAAGGGTGCCGAATAGGCCTCTCCCTCACCCGTCCTGCCTCCTCCTTCCCGAGCATTACTGCTTTGCAGAAGGAGGTGACGGCTGCCCATGCCCTCTCGCTCCGTACCATGGCTCCAGGCCATGGTACGGAGCACACCCTCCCGCTCCGCCCAGAGCGGGAGAAGTTATTTGATAAATTCCCACCCAAAAAAAAAACAAAAACTTCGTTCGAAAAGGCTCAGTAGCTATTAGCATTATTGCGCTATCGTATACATTGGGTCTACAATTGTCTATTAACTGCCCCTTTGCCCCTTAACCCACCTGCGACCAAAACAAAACAAACCATTCAGTCGTAGAATTGACAAAAAACGCACCGAATATCCGTGTGTTCTAGCTCAGAATAAATTCTCTTTATTAGGAAAGGCCTTAATAAAGCCTATCCCAGCCAAAAATAGTGGTTCGCCACAACGGCTCCCGAGACCCGGCCGTAATAGAATCCGACCCGGCATTAAAGGGTTAACAATGTCCTGCACATATATGTAGATAATATATTTTGATTTGTAAATTGTTGTCACGCTGTATCTTAAAGGGTTAATGAGTTTGTCAAGGGCGTTGATTTGGGTTCAAACTATATTTTAAAGGTGTTAAATTGGACCTTCTTTCATGTGAGGATTCGTCTGCGAACAAAACCACTACCCGGAGGTAATAGTTTTGTTCGCAGACGACTGGCTGGAGCATTATTAAGTATTTCTTTTCTGTGTGCTACATTTTGTAAGTACCTAAATACCTAATAATTTTTGCCATAAAACTAAAAGTTGATCGTGAATGGGCTAATTTAAGTAAGATTAAGATGGTTTGCATTTTATTTATCTGTGTATATGTATATATATATGAATGCACAAGTAAAAATAACTGTGCAAAGCTTAGGCATTTTGTCTTATGTTTTTAACCCCGACGAAAAAGAGGGGTGTTATAAGTTTGTAGTGTGTATCTGTGTGTCTGTCTGTGACATCATAGGACTGCGCGGATGAACCGATTTTGTTTTTGTTTTTTTTTTTCTCGAAAGTTGTCTTAGAGTGTTTTTAGGTGTTTCAAGTAAATCTGCTCAGCTGTTTGATAATCATAACCTCTTATCTAGTTGATGAAAAGATATAAGCAACGTCCACAGGACTGATCTATTCTAAATTTGAAATACTGTCAATGGGACAGGTTGTCAATGATATTACAAAAGTATGATAAACTTGACCCGATGCCCAGGCATCACCAGGAACCTGCAGGATACCTAACCCATCAGAAAAACTCCTGTACGGTGTACGGCATCTACCTTGTGTTTGGGCTCATACGATACCTTTTGACGAGCACATGCTAATACAAGCTAAGCGGTCCTAATAATCTACAAGTTACTCTAAATGTAAACGTTTTTACTAAATATCGAAGTTCAACAATCGATAAAATTAGGCCGCATTTTCGGTTGTCTACTAGTAATATATAAAGTTTAAAAAACAGGAAATAAAAGTTAAAAATTAAAAAAAAAAAACCCTAAAAAGTAAAGAAAAATATATGTGTTGAGTTTAATGTTGTAGGTAATATTTGATCCAGGCGTCGTCGTCGCGGCGGGGGACGGCTAATGAAAACACCAAACAGACGACGCTTAGACCTAGTAATAATGAATGTATGCTATTGTAGATAGGACAGCTGCTGTTAAATTCCAATTTTCATTAGCCGCCTCCCGCCGCGACGACGCTGACATTTTAGAGGATTTTGATTTTGTCGGGAATTTTTTTTAATGTTTGATTTTAAATCAAAGCGATCAAACTTCTTCACAGTGTAGAAGGGCTAAATGGGTCCAGGGACGACGGACTCGGGGACGTCCGCTGCCCCCTATCATATAAGACCCGAGATGGTGGCCTGTAATGTTCCACGTGCGTCCCTCTTAGACATCGTGGGGGGAGTCAAACACATCACTCAGGGGGAGTGACCAGACGGAGCCCACAGAGGCGGGCCAGTCGGGGGCTGCGTTGAAGAGCGCTTAAATGCCCCCGTACCCCTCGGTGCAATAACCAACCCGGTGATTTTAGTCAGTAGAAGTCTGACAGACCCTTCCGTCCGCCCCAGAGCGTAAGACATCCATCAGGATTTCCACCCCGTTACTAAAAAAAAAGGAATACCTGCTTTACATGTAGATTCCCAACGAGACGATAATTTAACCAGCATGTAGGTGGGTGAGGAAGTGATGCCAAAATAAGCCTCCTCCTATGACTAAAAGACATTCTAAAATTAGAAAATTCATTGGAACAATGTAATAAGGCTAGAAATGTCGTACTTCAGTAATAAATCTCTGTTATCTAAGCGGGGGACATGTGAAACAACGTACAGTGCTGTAAGGATGTTGAAGTAAGGATGCTATTCCACTGTGAGTGAAGATCTGAGTTAACAGTTTTTTTTTTCCAATTTACGATCAGTTGAGCTGCCAGTTGGGAACTAAAAGGAGATTTTCAGGAGGAAACACTTTAAGTGGCCTTTAAATACAGATCCAGGATCCAACTCTTGCCGGGGTCGCGGGAAGGTACAAAAGGGTTACCGAGGCCCCTGGCAACACAGGCAACGGAAGGAATACGGGTGGGTTTTAGTCAGTAAGAGTCTGACACACCCTCCCACTCCGCCCAGAGCGGGAGAAGTTATTTGATGATTTCCTACACAGAAAAAATAACCATCCAACTTACTCAGAGTCTTTGTCTTTAGTCAGAGTCTATTTTAAATTAAATTAAGTTGGGACTACATTGTTGTATTGGGTTCCCACCTGTAAAAACAAATGTAAGTGGTAATAATAATGATAAATAAATAAATAAATAAATTAAATAAATAAACTTGCCAAAAGAAGCTTAGTCTAGCGGACAAAACACCAAAGTTACTTTGGGACATTTTTTAATAATCATTTTATGATAAAAGCTTGGGTAACAGACTCATTTGACATTGTCAATTAGTTGACAATGCTGAAAATTTGTCAAGAAACTCAATTTTCCCCACTTTTTTTTTGAACTGCTATTAGTAAATCATTTTATTTTTACTATGACCTCAAAGCACTATTTCTCTTCTTCCCCTCTTAAAGCTTCTACCAATAATCCAGCTATATTCAACTAATTACTACACTAATAATCAACGTGCTCGTTCCACTACAACGAGCGAATACCTTAAAGTGCCTCCAAGACGTTGTATTATCAGAGCGTTCGAGAACATTCGCTTGAAATAATTAAACTTGTCATGTGTTGTACTGGATAGGGTCTCGACTCTCGTGCTTGTGACGTGCGAACACGTTAGGAATTAGACGGGGGTTGCGATTTTACATTATTGAGTTCGTTTTGTTTGTAGGGGTTTTTAAGAAGAGAAAAGTGGATAAGGTTGTCTTTTTTATAGGCTCGAAGAAGGTGGGTAGAAAAAACTTCACGTTAATGCCGGTGACGAGAAATGGTGTGAGTTGTAGTATATTGCAAACCTTCTGGGCAAGCAGCTGGAACTGTTGTAGTAGCTTGCAGTCAGTAGTCATGCAGATTGACGATGAGAATGTATCCAGTTAAAGCTAAAACAGTAGCACTTGTTAAAAAAAAAAAAAAAAAACAAATAAATCAATTGGGTCTCATTAGCTGTCCTTGACCGATTACTGTCAGTAACATTTTCAAGGTTAAAGAGGTCAAACGTCATTTTCTCTAAGTAAAGGCCACAATATAGCAAGAAAAAAGAAAACTGCTGCATACTTTCGTAGAGCCAAAAAAGAAAACTCATATTTTGACATACTCGTACGAGTATGTAGGTACAATTTGTCTCAGAGATTTTTTTAAATTAACAACTTACCAAAATCCAGTCGCACAATCCACCGGCAGCCTTATGTAAGGTTATCTTATATCCTGCTTAGCGCGTGACATCAGCACAGGACGTCTCCAGCAGCATCCAGCCACTGCAACGCAAACATTAATCTAACTCCTGCTTCGTTTGCACATATCCTTATTTCTAATGAAAGGGGCTTAAGATCGTGCTGTGTTACCTAAAGTGTTTTGAGTTAGGGTTTAGTTGTTTAGCGGTCTGTGTAGGTAAATTAGTTGGATTAGATTTAGATTGGATAATGAAAGAAAATGAGTGTTTTAACACGGATGAAAAGTTGAGAAAAATTGTTTTGATAAATTTTATTTTAGTTCTGTAAGTTGGATTTTAAAACACTTTAAACAGATTTAGATTAGATAATGAAAGAAAATGAGTGTTTTAACACGAAAGAAAAGTTGAGAAAAAATTGTTTTGATAAATTATATTTTATTTCTGTAAGTTGGATTTTAAAACACTTTTACACGTAAAAATAAATAATATTGTAAAACTAGATGAGGTCAGTATTTTTTAACCGACTACTCTGAGAAGAAACACCAAAATCAACTCACAGTCTCTTTTGAAGTCCAAACATTATCTTGGTCAGACCATGATTTAATACGGCTAATTTTTTAAGGCGCTGACAAGACCCAATTGACCAAAATAGGCTTCTCTTAAGAAAAAAAATTGCTAAATCTGTATAGTTTGTGGCAGCGGAAAAAAATATATGTTAATTTTGAACATATTTGCCAGAACTTGGTTGTTACCAAAACACGTTTTGAAAAAAAAATCTCGATACAAACTGACGTTAAACTAACCTCTTACGTGAGTGTTGCGGGGGCCTCTGTGATCCATAAGTACCTTCCCGCGATCCCGACAGGCATCGGCCCTAGTGGACCCCTACCTTTGTGCTGACGACATCTATTTGAGGCGCGCGTGGAATACAACGCGCCGTCGACCCGGGCCTGGTCCTTACCGGACGGTGAGCTACCCATTGCTCACCGTCCGCAAGACCTACATAAGTGGGTATGAAAAGATATTCCTCCGTACCTTTTTCCACTGGAAATTTTACCATTACATTTTTACATTACATTACATCTTACATGGAAAATTTTCCGGTCGTTCTTGCTAGGCTCGTGGCGTGTTCGTGGCGCTTTTCCAAGTTACTACATATAACGTTTTTTTCTCGAATACAAATCATACCGTTCCCTTCTGGATGGAAGGGAACGGTATGATTAAGGACCTTCCCGCTGGAAAAAATATAAAAAACCGGCCAAGTGCGTATTGGACCACGCACAATGAAGGGTTCCTTAGGTGGGATAAATTTATCCCAAGATCAAACTTAACTTTGTAGTTGATGTAACTGGTGACCGAAAAGCTGGCGGCTTTCTCGCGCAATGCATCAGCATTGCAATTCAGCGAGGAAATGCCGCCAGCATCCTCGGTACACTGCCCCGAGGGCCATTTTTAGGCTTAACTTAGTTTTAATTTAATTTAGGTAACTTTGTAGTTGAAAAAATGTTCTCCCATGCCACGGTCAATTCTCCAACAACAAACATAAGTTTGAAATGGCAAAAGAAAATGTTTTATATGATAAAACTACAAATCAACGATTACAACTTTTTCCGTTACTAGTGTTGTAAGACTTTGCTTCTTTCAAAATATCATGATTTTAGGTCAACGGGAAGTAACCTACAGGTTTTGATTTATTTGCGAGTATGAAAGGCATAAATGGCCGTATTTTTATTTTTATTACTTTGGCTTAGAAGTTTGATTTTTTTTAAAGCTCTAAGGGACTGCAGACCTACGTATTTGGTATTAATTTCATATTATACCTTCACGCGTTCTTGAGAAAAAGTGTCTTGACTGACAGACAGACGGACGGACAAGGATCCTATACGGGTTCAGTTTTCCTTTTGAGGTACGGAACCCTAAAACTTATCAATTCATAACTGGATTACAGAACCCTATAGCGAATTGAAAACGTATATACGAGTACGTTATAGATCACAATTGTATGAACATTAATCTGCTGTGACAATGCTGACGGAGCGCGGATTACGTTGATACCTCCACGTCGTGTGCTGCTGCCAGTCATCTGCTTCTGTATCATTCACTAAGTATAAATGGGCCTTCGGCTTACAGTAATGTTAGTGCTATTGGTTGTAGCAATGACTTAGCGAGAAGGTTGATTTTGACATGAAAAAAGGTAGGTTTATTTATTGTTTGTCACAGATGAAACATCAGTTCTTGTGGTTATTACAATAATGGCTCGCTGTAACATACCTATGAGGTGTACAATATGAAATTCCTTTCTAGAGTGTCTACTTCACTGAAAGAGAAACACAACATTTATCGCGGATAAGGGGAGAAGGAATCCTTCCCTTATCCAAAATTGGAGGTCGGCCCAGTATGTCCTCTTTCATACATTTGTTACAGTCTCTCTCTCTCTCATCTCAATTATCATCTCCCATTCAAATCTCAGTATTCAAACCTGTTCATAATCCATTCCATAATCATTGTTCACGAGTGTCCTCTTTAGGGTTCCGTAGTAAATAAGGAACCCTTATAGTTTCACCATGTCCGTCTGTCTGTCTGCCTGTCTTTCCCCGCTGTAGATCAGAGACGCTTAATGCTAGAAAGCTGTTATTTGGCATATGTATACATATTAATCACGCCAACAAAGTGCTAAAATAAATGAGAAAAAAAAATTTTTTTGGTACTTCCCTTGCACGTAATGTGGGGATGATCTTTTTATCCATCCCATGGTGTGGTATCGTTGGTTAGGCCATTCAAAAATGTTACGGGTCTGTGAACACCATTTTTCGATTCAAGGATTCGTTTACCTAATATTAAGCTTTAAAGTGCTAATTTTTGTTAGAGTCAAGTGTGTGTGGAGATTTAAAAAATATCATGGCAGTAGTACTTAAAATTAAATTAGAAGGAAAGCTATGACAGCTAAGTAGGCTTTGCAAGTTAACGAGTAATAGTCGACGAACTTAAATTTGCAGTTGGAGAATTAACCGTGACGTATATCGATGTATGGGAGAACATATTTTTTCAACAACAATGTTTAATTTGTTTTTGGAATATTTTCAGCCCAAGTAATCCCAAATACGGAACCCTTCATTGTGCGTGGTCCGACACACGCTTGTCCGGTTTAATTAATGACCACAGTAAATTTTTATTCACAAGGATACAGAATATCGATCACCAAACACTGGCAGAGAGAAATGGAAAACAACAGATTCATTGTTTCCTGGAATTGGTATTCCACGTACAGATAAAAAAGAATAACTGATCTAAATCCCAGCTCACTCCATTCCTTTACGAGAAATAAGTCTTACAAAGTTACATACATGGCTACGAACACTCGATAATTTCTCAAATCATAACTTAAGCAAGCATTATGCTACCAAAGCCTCCTCATATCAGTATTCAGGGTGTAGGCGGCATATAAAAATTTGGTATTCGCCCCCCAACGCTAACTCCCGTAGATCACATAAAGTTATGGTTTATAGCAGAGTCGAACGCGAAATGTAAAGTCGATCACCGCTTATCAGCATGTTTTCCTAATATTTTTTGGCGAATTTGTTACGTAAATAAAGAGGAGGTAATGAGTTGTTTTTGGAACTGTTCACAAGAAAAATTTTTCATGATTTTACATACATCCCACTAATATTATACTTTCACGCAAAAACGGCTACACGTATTTGGATGATATTTGGCACACAGATAGTTTTATTTTTTTTAATAATAAACAATAATAATAATGGTTTATTATTTATTATAACAGGATTAAAGGGTCGTGCCGACTAGCGTGATGTCGCAGATGTGACAGGCAGAAAGATTCCTGTCGCACCCGTGATATCGCCCCAGTCTGCACGAGCCATAATAACACATAGGATACTTTTATTCCTGTGGTATTCCATGCGTACAAAACGGTATTCTGTTCATGACACGTTGTGCACAATTTCTGAAGGGTGAAGGGCAGGCGTTTTGGGGGACTGTCTTATGTAATTTTGACATTCCAAAAGTGCTGATTCTCAGCCTAGTTTGAATAAATGACTTTTGATTTTGAGCACTAACCTAACAAAAAGTACTAGGCTTGCATGAATCCAAAATAGTATTTCAATCATTAGTATTATGCTACTAATAGGATTTGAATGAAATTTGGCAAACAGATAGTTTATAACTTTTTATCCCGTTGGTACGATCTCGTGGGATAATTTCCGACATCCACGCAGGCAAAGCCGTTGGCAACTAAGTAATAGATGGACTCACGCCTTCTTCCCACGGGGGTAAGCAGAAACTATAGAACGCCACGTGTAACAACCCTTACATATTCCTTTTGCCTCATTTAATAATTTCACACATCTGGTCTTCCCATTCCATTCCAATGTGTGTCGTAAAAGGCGACTAAGGGATGATGTAAGGAATGATGATGATGATCATTCCAGCTGATGGTGATCTGAGCATTTGGTTAATTGACAAAGCTTACTACACGATCCAAAAATTTCTTTATAATTAGTACCTACTACAATCTGTCACCATACACCTAATTCAACTAAAATCCTTATATATTCCTTTTGCCCCGTTTGCGTTCATACATCTGGCCTTACACGCACGCCGGTGATTTAATTCAAGACTAAAAGAAACATGTTGTTTGTCCTCAAATCTATGCGTTTACCTAATAGGCCAAACCAGATAAGTGGGTCCTTGTCCAGAACCAAAAAAACCACTTCAAAATCGAATTGAATAGGTGCCTACTCAGTAGAAGAATAGAGTTAAAGTGGATCCGCAGAGGTAACCCGTGACATTCAAATTTTCTTACGTTTTTTTAACACATAATGTATTTACAGAACTAAGATCATTAATACACTTACCATCAAAGTACCCAGAGCATCATTTTCATACAATCGAGGTCATTTCGAAGCCTCGGTTTTCCGCCAGGTACCGATTCGGATGAGATCTCCTCAGCTCCCCAGAGTACGGATAAAGGAAGTCTAGAGCGTTTAAAGCACCCAACTGATCAGACAAACAATTTACACCAGAGAGTGTGTAGAGTTCTGAGTGTTCAGATTTCTATACATTTTGATGCAATTTTTTGGTTTTTTGTTTCATGGACAACTCCGGTATGCAGATTTCGTACCGCTTACTTTTTTGTTGTTTTGTTATAGAATTTGTACCACATATTAAGGCCACTAAGCCATTTATTTTCATGTAAGTGTACTATTTTTAGAAGTTCGGATTAATTAATAATATTTAAAAAAAATATTTTAATAACTACACGTAATTAAATCATAAACTAAAAGCAGTTATGTTGGTATTTAAGCTATGCTCGCCATGATGGTATTACCCGACCTGCCCCCTTCTTAGATGAAGTAATATTAAGAATTAATTATTTATAAATAAAATAAATGTACTTAAAAAAACTATTAACTGTATTGTTTTATTTACCTACACTCAAAACCCCATCAGGACTTCATCATTATCAAACTGTTGCAGTTAGCTGCTGGACATAGGTATTTCCTAATGCACTCCGCTGAGTAGGTACGATCCTCATCTCAATTTACCTACTTGATAGTAAGTAAAACACTACAAAAATAGCGACAAGCAATCTAGAACATGTGGTGGCCCAGTGGTAACGGCCGCGACTTACAAGTTGTCGGTCGTAGGTTCGAGCCCGGACAGGCGCTTTACTTTGTGTAAATAATTTCATCGCCACTGCTCTCAAAAAACGGTGAAGGAAAACATCGTGAGGAAACCGGCATGTCCTAGAACCAAAAATTCGAAGACATGTGACATCTACCAACCCACACTGGGCCCGCGTGGTGGACCGCTCCCTCTCGCAGAGAGGAGGCCTGAGTATCAGCAGTGAGAACAATTATAGGCTGATTATGTAATCTAGAACATATACTTTAGTACCGAAACAATGTTTATGTTCCTATAAGTAACAATCTACATTGGTACACTAGTACATAACCTTAAAAAATTAAACTGGTTACAACTTTTACGTCCCAAGTTCTAAAAATCCGAGAATTTAAAAAGGGCTTGTCTATTGTATTAACTACCAATTAAAACAAAAAATATCCCAAAACACGAAATTTTATTAGCTGTACGAAAGTCCCATACAAGCCTGCCGTTCACCTTTCGGTTTGATTAGTTGGGTATCTTAGGCGCTCTAGACCTCCTCCATCTGTACTCTGGAAAGCTACATCAGATCTCACCCGAATCATTAGCTGGTGGAGAACCGAGGCTTCGAAATGACCTCGTTTGTATAAAAATGTTGCTCTAGGTTCCTCAAGTTTTGACGGAAAGTGTACATCTCTATAATTATGTTAGATTTGTTCCATAAGAACTTTTCCATGAGAAATTTGTTCTGATGGAACAAATCTAACTATGAGATGTATGTATTGATGATTCTAATCATTATGATTCTGAATGTACATATTTGTTGGTTGCAAATCATATTTTGATCAACATACAGCCTGACACTGAGCTGCAAATTGCAAAAAATAGAAGTTTGAAAAGTGCTGATTCTCAGCCCAGTTTGAATAAATGACTTTTGATTTTTGTTTTTTTTTTTAAGAAAAGAAAGAAAGAAAATTTGTATTTTGCGAGCTACTACTGCGGATCCACCTTGCTATGTTTATTTTATTATTATTTAATAATTATTAATACTTTATTAATATTTTATAATTTAATAATAATTATTATTTTATTTTTATTTAAATCTGAATTTGAAATGTGTAATATGAATGATCATATGAATGATCATATTACACATTTCAAATAAAATAATAATTATTATTAAATTATAAAATATTAATAAATATGATCATATCTTATATGAATATGATATGATCATATTTGATATTGTGTATGATGATTATGATGTATGTGGATCTGTAATATGTTAATTGTGGTCTTTTTATTCAATCTTTCGTGCCTATGATCCTTTGTTGGTCGAAATAAACGTTATTATTAATATTATTATCTATGTCTACATATTTTTAGCCAGAATAAAATAAACGTTCGTTTATTTCATAGCCAAGCAAAGTTTGACCTTTACAAGTTTTCCTAGAATCCATAAGAACATCGTTTCACCTCACAAATCATAAACACAAAACAGCAGGAAAACTCTGTAGGTATTCTTTTTCAAAGAAAAAACAGTCCATTTGGAAACGCTATTAAAATGAATAAGCTTATTACATTGACTACCTTCACAGGGTTCGCAGAAATGGTCCGACACTTCGAAGATACTTTCATACATAAGTAAGGAAGCGATATGAAACAAATCCAATACACGAACTCCCTAAAGGCGAGCCTATATAAAACTTGTGTAGCTGTTCACAAAAATAAGTTACCAGGTTGTATGTTATTTTCTGGGTAAGCTTTGGAACTATCCACATGGTTACAAAAGGATTTTCCTAGAATATTAATTTTGAAGAAGTTAACGATATTTTTTGTGAGCACTGGTGGCCAGTGGTAACGGCCCCAACTTACGAGTCGGAGGTTGTGAGTTCGAACCCAGACGGGTGCTTTAATTTTTGTAAATAATTTCATCACCCCTGCTCGCAAAACGGTGAAGGAAGACAACTGAGGAAACCAGGCATGTCCTAGAACCAAAAATTCGAAGACATGTGACTTCTACCAACCCGCACTGGGCCCGTGTAGTGGATTACGGCCCATTCCCTCTCGAAGAGAGGAGGCCTTTGTCCCAGCAGTGGAAGCATTATATAGGCTGATTATGCTTAAGCTAACGATAGCTGTTAATTATTATTGTCACTAATGAATTACTGAAGTGTTTATTTGGCTCACTTTGGAGTATTCAGGGAATTCAATTAATTAATTAATTTCTCTCACTGTAGGTAGCTATGATAATCTGAGGAAAATAAACACAGCCAAGAAGTTTCTTTCCTCTTTATTAAGTCATGTCTCTTCCTACAATATACCTAAGTTATTAACAAATAATTAGGATTTTATACAGCACCAGCTTCTGCGTGAAATTTCTTGTTCCCGCCACCCACCCCGTCGCATCGCATCGCCCGCCCGCGCTACTACTTCGTTTTCGCTTAGCGTTCGTTCTGACTTTTTTTTCTTTTTGCTCTGCTCCTAAGGGTCCTAGCGTGATGTTAGGTAGCCTATAACCTTCCTCAAGAATTGGGCTATATCAAATGCAAAAATAATTTTCCAAATCCGCCTATTAGTTCCAGAGATTACCACATACAAACTTAAAAACAAACACAGTTTGGGTCTTTATAACATTAGTGGTGTATATTTAGAAAAGTGTTGTCATTTTTAAGGGTGTGGGTGGTATTATAGATAAACGGAGTTTGTTCCACCACTTCTTCTTCCCAGCTAAAGCACTAGGAAGTGGTGAAGGGCGTGCGTTTTTGGGGGACTGTCTTATGTTACTTTGACGTTCGAAAAGTGCTGATTCCCAGCCTAGTTTGAATAAAGCAGGTTAACATTAAAAATAAACAAAACTTTTTAATGATCTTTATTTATAAAAAGTGTAACTTAAAATGTTCACTTTATTTATATTCAGATTAATTACAATTATTTTTATTATAACAAATTGTGAAAAAATAAATCAATCACCGGTTCACCAGCTTAATAAAAATAATAAAGCAAAGTTCCTCTGACCGTTATTATTAAATTATATGCAACATATTTTTTTTAATTATATTTATATTTGTCAGAGGAATTTTCGCGTGGTTTCTGAAAACGGGACTATTTTGCGTATCAGGCCTTTTCCGGGGACGACGGGACAGGTGACCGAGAAAAGGGACAGTCCCATTCATAACGGGACGTATGGTCACTTAAGGCGATACCAAAATAAATTGGCGGCTTTTTCGTGACCCTTTATTTCACTATTACAGCATGTATGGATTTAATTTTTGGATATATGTTTATTGACTATTTGATTAATACTCTGACTGAAGGAAAACGCAGTTGGGTTGAATTTCCTCGATAGAATTGAATTCCGAAAACACCTCTATTTTTTTATATATTTTTCTGTAATTCTAAAATCCTAAGTAATATCATTGCAACAATGCATTCAAAATGTGCGTATTAGGTAATTGGAAACTCTGGCTGAAAATATTTTTGATGCATAGCTTAATTTATTTTTAAACAATTTTTATTTGGTTTGGCGCTCTTACGAAGTAATTGGCTCTGTCACTCTCTTATGCCCGCCCAGTTCGTTATGATTTATTTTTTACGTATCACCTTAAGGTATAGACCATCAAATTGACAACTTTCTTGTTGGGACCAACATCGTAATTACGGTTATCTGTATCACACTTCCTCTAATATGACCACACCTTTTGGATATATGCTGTAAATCCAGTTAGTACCTATAGCTTTGGTATCCTAAGAAAACGATGATCGATCACACAATAACGGTTGTCCGTTTTGTAGGGTTCCGTACTTCAAAAGAAAAACTGAACCCTTATAGGATCACTCGTGTGTCTGTCTGTCCGGACTAGCGGATTCGGAGCAAATTGGCTGTGACAGAACAGCCAATTTGCTCCGAATCCGCTAGTTCAATTAAATTGGAATTTTGTACACATATGAATTTATGTGACCCAGACACGGACGTGTAACGTAAATAAATGAATTTTGAATAAGGGGTCACTTTTGGGAAGCAAATTAGAAAATAAAAATACTTGTGCAAACTGTAACGTGCTTGTTGTAAGGATTTCAGATATATTTTTTTTTATAATTTTAATATAAAAGAAAATTGATGACAGACGAAACTACTGAGTCTACTAACATTTTGAAAAAAATACGGAAATTAGTTCATTGCATACAGATTACAGGAAAATCTATAAGTAGTCGATGTTCTTAAAATAATATGGTACATCTCTCAATATTGTGCTTACCAACTTACATTTGCAGTTGGTATGTATAAGGGAACATGTTTTTCTACTACAATGTTAAGTTTGTTCTTGGGATCAATTCATCCCAACTATGGAACCCTTCATTATGAATGACCTGACTTGCACTTGGCCGCATTTTGTCATATACTGTTGAAAATGTCAAATTTTCATGACAGCCGATATAATATGACAGCCACCGCTCTTCTAGGGACCCGTAACTTTAAGTTTGGAAGCGGTCTGCCTTTTTTTTTGGTTGGGAAATTATCAAATAACTTCTCCCGCTCTGGGCGGAGCGGGAGGGCGTGTCAGAGTCAGACTCTTACTGACTAAAACCCACTCGTGTTCCTTCCGTTGCCTATGTTGCCAGAGGCCACGGTATCCCTTTCGGACTTTCCCGCGAGCCCGGCAGGCATCGGCCCTACAGTTGTGCTGACATCTCTTTGGGGCGCGCGTGGAACACAACGCGCCGTCGACCCGGGCCTGGTCCTCATCGGACAGCGAGCTACCCATTGTTCACCGTCTACAATAACGTACCTAAGTACACAGATATCTTCTTTTTTGAAGGCTCTTTAAGTGCACCAGTGTTTTATGTAAAACAGAATGCTTTCTTAATTTAATTATGAATTGTGAAAGCATTTTAACACCTACTTTGGAAGTACGGAGCTCAATTGTATGGGATGTCAGAATCCCGGGCAAAATATTGAAATAAACTCAGGACGTGAATTCATGATTGTTAGTTTAATGTGTCTGCCTCCCTCTTTGAGTAGTGGTTAGACAGGCGCCACGGCATCCTCACCTTCCGCCTGACGCAGGTCCTCACCGGACACGGCAGCTTCGGGAGGTTCCTGTGTCGGATAAAGCGGGAGGAAACGCCCGGGTGTCACCACTGTGTGGATCGCCCGGAAGAGACGGTGGAGCATACGGTGGAGGTCTGCCCGGCTTGGGCAGAGCACAGCCGTGTCCTCGTGGAGGCGATCGGTGGCAGAGATCTCTCGCGTCCGGCCCTGGTTCAGGCCATGGTACGGAGCGAGATGGCATGGGCAGCCGTCACCTCCTTCTGCGAAGCAGTAATGCTCGCGAAGGAGGAGGCGGGACGGTTGAGGGAAAGGCAAGTTTCGCGCCCTCTCGCCCCTAGCCGCCGCAGGAGACGCCCTGGGCGTCGGGAATCCCGGGCGGATTTCCGGCCACCGTAGGCGCAGGCTTGCGGACGGTGAGCAATGGGTAGCTCATCGTCCGGTAAGGACCAGGCCCGGGTCGACGGTGCGTCGTATTCCACGCGCGCCTCAAAGATATGTCGTCAGCACAATGTAGGGGTCCACTAGGGCTGATGCCTGCCGGGGTCGCGGGAAGGTACTAATGGATCACCGAGGCCCCCGCAACACAGGCAACGGAAGGAATACGGGTGGGTTTTAGTCAGTAAGAGTCTGACACACCCTCCCGCTCCACCCAGAGCGGGAGAAGTTATTTGGTGATTTCCCATCCAAAAAAAAGGTGTGTCCACCTTTAGAAGTCAGTCTTAAAATCGTTTCAAAGTCGTGCCTTTAATCAAAATACTTTCTTTACAAAAAGCGGAAAAAGAACAAATATTTATGTTTTCTAGCACAAAGATTTGAAAAATATAAAAACCTGCCAAAAGGGAAATTAGTTTCAACCTTGTTGTTGAGTAGCAGCACTGGCATTTTCAACCGCTGAAATCTGAAATGCAGAAATTATTATGTATTTGCTTTTTATTATTAGGGTTCCGTAGTAAACAAGGAACCCTTATAGTTTCGCCATGTTTGTCTGTCTGTCTGTCCCCGCTGTAGCTTAGAGACGCTTAATACTAGAAAGCGGTAATATGGCTTATGTATGTACATATTAATCACGTCAACAAAGTGCTAAAATAAAATCTTGAAAAAATATTTTTTAGGGTACCTCCCTTGCAAGTAATGTGGGCATGATATTATATCTCTATCCCATGTGTATCGTTGGATAGGCCGTTCAAAAATATTGCGGGTTTATCAACACCACTGCAAAATTCGATAGCGACTCTAACAAAAAATAGCACTTTAATGCCAGCTTGATATGTAGTACATATGATCAAATTAAAAGGAAAACTATCACGGCTAAGTAGGCTTTACAAGTTAACGAGCCGACCAATTTTAATTTGCGGTTGGAGAATTGACCGTGGCATATATCGATGTATGGGAGAACATGTTTTCAACTACAATGTTAAGACGCTGACAACACCTAAACCGCGGTCACTGTCAAATTCCATAGAGAGGAAAGAGAAGCGCGATGACACAACGCTTGTAATTTATTGCAAAATATGAAGCAATTATTGATTTACTCAAAATTGAGTTGAGTAATCGAAAATAAAAAACAACCAAGTTCTGCATTCAAATAAGAAGTTTTTGTTATTAATTAAATACGTAACGTATGTTGATATTTGATACAGATATTTTGGATTAGAACTCAAAGTAAGAGTTTAGTTTAACGTTAGTTTGTATCGAGATTTTGTTTTCAGAACGTGTTTTGGTAACAACCAAGTTCTGGTAAATATGTTCGAAATTGACATATATTTTTTCCGCTACCACAAACTATACAGATTTGGCAATATTTTTTCTTAAGCGAAGCCTATTTTGGTCAATTGGTTCTTGTCAGCGCCTTAAGTTTGTTTTTGGGATAAATTTATCGCGACTTCCCAACTGCAGAACCCTTCATTGTGCGTGGTCCGACATGCACTTGGCCGGTTTTTTGCTTCTACAAGGTGGTCCGATGACATTGTGAAGGCCGCAGGAATCCGCTGGATGCGGGAAGCACAATACCGGTCAAAGTGGCGGTGCTTTGGTACTGTCCAGCAGTGGACGTCTTTCTGCTTTAATGATGATAACATACCTCTAGAGCGTACAAAAATAAGAAAAAAGCAAATATGATGATAAACAGAACATTAAACCTTATACAAGAACTAAGAGGCTGCATATGACTAGGTGCTTAGACTTAAGTGTTCAATGTACAAGTTTTAAAGTAACATTGTACTCATTGTTGAAAAGTGAATTAATAAATAAATCTTCCATAAGGATTAACACTATCTTATGCACCTAACACATTCCAATCCATAAATTGATAAATCGTATCGTTTGGCATGAAAGCCCAAGAGGCAGACTTCTCTTGATAAGTGAAACATTGATTTACGCCAATATCTGCTTTAGCCCTACTCTACAGGGTTACTTTAACTTGGCTGGCTAATCTCCGCAGACGTGACTAAACACGATAAATTAGAAAATAAAATAAACAAAGGACATGACCAGTGGGACTGTGAGCGCCTGCCTAGTTGTCAAAATCAATGTGCAGCAAATATTGGTTTATTTTGGCAATTGTAGTATTCTATAGTTTACGAATAAAAAAGTTTCACGAGTCTAAAATGTCAGGAAACTGAGAAAAATAAAGATAAGTTTTCATTAAATAACTCTGTTTTTCGATAAGAGATGGCGTTAGGCATTGTGGTTATCGAGTTTAAGAATGATTTTCTGCTATTCAACACGCCATCGAGGCGCTAGGCTTTTTTTTATACCATGAAGGGGGCAAACGAGTATGCGGGTCGTTAAGGCTTATATTATTTGTGAAGGGATGAGGATTTAACTGAATAATTAAACTATTATTTGAATGAATAAATTGTTTTTAATATACATAAATGAAAAAAAGATGTAGGAAAAATGGACATTATAAACAAAGTACAATTAGATGGTTTATCACTAACAAGTGGTCTCGGGTTTGAAGTCCGGGGAACTTATAACTAATTACAATAAATTCATAAAAGTAACAAAAAAAAACATTAAATGCTTCTTCAATGGAAACGCAGTGGCTACTGGGAAGTACTACTGACACGCTTGTAATTTGGTAAACTTATACCATCAGCTGATGCTGGATGTGCTGGTGGTGGTAATGGTATTGGTGGTTGTGGTGGCGGTGGTGGTGGAAACACTGTTGTTAATGATCCATGGGGCATGGCTGCCGCCACATCATCTTCTAAGCCCTTTGATGAATCCTGAATTAACTGACGATTTGCTCGAGTCCAACAGGCCCGACACATTTGTAGATGGTTGCCGCATCCTAAAAATACAATTACTTATTAATATTGATTTTAAATGCTATTATAATGTTGATCATTGGTCATCCACCTATAGACTGAATGTGACAAATACAGCATAGTATTGTGGTTGTTACCAATCACATGGAATTTCTGCACCAAGATAAGCTCACATCATGAACCGCAGAACATAAAAAGTTATACTTTCTTAAACTAAACATAATAATAACAAATACCTGCAATTAGATGATCAAATATCTTACCTGATAATTACCATGGGAAATAATGGGTAGTAACGGGCTGTCTGCAGGAATCTAGAAGCGCAGTCCTCTGACTGAGAGACCACTCCCATGACCTACCATTATATGACCTGGCAATCTCTCATTGCCAGCCTGTTCGGTATTCAATAAGTTGAAATATTGGTGATAAACATATGCATCTAATGGTAGCATCATTAGGCAACTCATCATAATATCCATTTAACCGAATCGTAGAGCAAACAGATGAATCCTTTGTAAATAGCAATGGTAACCAGGTTTTGAAGATGTCAGTCCGTAAAGAATAGCAATGGTCGTTAAAAATAGAACACAATAATCGCACCGTAAAAAACGAACGCATAAACACAACGTACGTCGGGAACTGCAATTAAACCTGACGTGACGCCAAGACCGAATATGTAAATAGAGATGTGAATGGCAATCTGAGATCGATAAATCGAAAACTGATTTTTTCTCAAACGTATCACACTAAAATCGAAATCAGTTGCTTTTACTAGCTAACAACTCGACCGAAGAACCATATTTTTCACTCAATTATCCTACTTCAGTATGGAATAGCATTAGGGCAGTGTAAGGGCGAAAATCCCTCACTCTTACAACAAAAATAACAAAACGTCGACTGTTGAATTCAAAATAAATCTTCACTTTGATATAACTATAAATAAAGCTATACTTAATATTAACTAAACACAGTTCACACCGGTAAAATAACGCTTTCACTCCAATCAATTAAATTATCAATTTTAGAAAAAGATTGCAGCCCCATTGAACCCTACACAGGTGTCCGCCACTAATGTCAGATGTATTGTCAAAGAAATAACACTCCTTTATAGGTAGCGATTATTTAAAAAGTTTGGGTGTTCGATCTTAGAATTACACACACGCGTCAATAAAAACCTAATCAGGTTAGATTAGGTTTTTATTGACGCGTTTTGTAGGCGTGTCGATAAATAAAATAATTATTAACAAAACATACATATTCCTTGTTATTAAAATTCACTTGATCAAAAATAACTCATTCTTAATTTATTGTTCCCATATTAGGTGTAGGTTATTACGGTTACCAATTTAATATGGATACAATGGAACGTCAAAATCAGGAAGTGCATTTATGAGAAAAGCAGAATCAAATAACATTCTGTTTTTTTCAGATATTTTAACCTGGGCTTTAATCGGAATAATATAACCATGATAAATTTGATATTTATTTTAAAATCTTAGTATAAAAGCTGTAATCCTGCACATGTTCCTGAATTCAAAGGCAGGAACTGGTCATGTACTTTGATGATTTTTGTGGGGTCATCGACCGCAATTATTGTAGTCACTTGAAATATCAGTTTACCATTTTTTTTTGTAAGCTTCCCATACGTGATAGGTAGGTATCAATCAATCAAACACCAGATGCCTATGGTATTAAGTCCACCTCTGTACATTTGTGTGCGTAAAGTATTAAATAAACCAATAAACAAAGACGAGAAAACATAAGAAATCAGTTTTTCTCAACTCATACTTTCTTTTTTTGGTAGGGGAATCTACAAATAACTTCTCCCGCTCTGGGCGGAGCGGGAGGGTGTGTCAGACTCTTACTGTCTAAAACCCACCCGTATTCCTTCCTGTTGCCTGTGTTGCCAGGGACCTCGGTGACCCTTTAGTACCTTCCCGCGACCCCTGCAGGCATCGGCCCTAGTAGACCACTACACTTGTGCTGACGATATCTCTTTGAGGAGCGCGTGGAATACAACGCGCCGTCGATCCGGGCCTGGTCCTTACCGGACGGCGAGCTACCCATTGCTCACCGTCCGCAAGCCCGCGCCTACGGTGGCCGGAAACCCGCTCGGGATTCACGACGCCCAGGGCGTCTCCTGCGGCGGCTAGGCTAGTCTCGCCTCCTCCTTCGTGAGCATTACTGCTTCGCAGAAGGAGGTGATGGCTGCCCATACCCTCTCGCTCCGTACCATGGCCTGAACCAGGGCCGGACGCGAGAGATCTCTGCCGCCGATCGCCTCCACGAGGACACGGCGGTGCTCTGCCCAAGCCGGGCAGACACCATGCTCCACCGTGTCCTCCGGGCGATCCACACAGTGGTGACACCCGGGCGTTTCCTCCCGCCTTATCCGACACAGGAACCTTCCGAAGCTGCCGTGTCCGGTGAGGACCTGCGTCAGGCGAAATGTGAGGACGCCGTGGCGCCTGTCTGGCCACTTCTCAAAGAGGGCTCAACTCATACTTTCAAGTATGAGTTGAGCCCTCTTAAGTAACAACACTTACAGCGGTCGTTGACCTTCCAAAAAAAAAACATCAAACTTTTTTTTATTGTATCGTGTTTAGATATCGATACCCATCGCATCTGAGGAGTTTACCTAGCCAATTTAAAATAACCCTGTATATAACTGAACAATAAGTTCCGTTTTACCTTGGCAAGTTTATATAAAATGTTCAGTTTGCCTGGCCTTCTTGCCCTCTTTAAATTACCTAAAGAGAGAGAGTAACCGTTTGCAGATGCTTTTGTGAATATTTAAAAATTCTCAACGGTATCTTTTTGCAATTAAGACTTTTGAAGCGTTGAACTAGGTGATTTTGATACTTTGTTAGGCTGATTTATCTTTTAAATAATTTATTTGGCACGGTAAAATTTATTTTTACTGAGGACGAAAAGTTTTCAGGTATTTTATTAAATTCTTGTTCCTAAATGAACGCTTTTGGTTCTACGATAATTTTCTTACATAATCAGCCTATAATGTACACTATAATGTGCCTGCTGGGACACAGGCCTCCACTCTGTAAGAGGGAGTGGGCGGGATCGCAAGAAAAGTTAAGTTCGTCCAGACGACACGATCCATGATCCATGCCTCATGCTCCCGGATCGCAGATCGCCGGAATTGACGATCCATTTTGGATCGTCTGGTGTGGATCTGGCTATTGAACATTTTGGATCCCTCACATTACACATACCTACATCGGTACTAATTGAAAACCTCAAATGGATCTATCTATCTTCCTACGAGGGTGACACTGAAAGTTCTTAGAAAATCAAAAACTGAACAAACTAGTTACTAGTTATTATTTTTAATATATCTTTTCAAAATAGTGTCCATTTACATCAATACATCGCTACATCCGATGGAACCACTGAGAAAATCACTTTACCCACTCGTCCTTAGGGGTCTCTTCGACGGCATTTTGAAACGCAGCCACTGCTTCCTCGGCGTCCATAAAACGTTTTCCTCGAAGTTTTTCTTTTATATTCGGAAATAAATAAAAATCTCAAGGTCGGGGCTATAGGGCGGGTGACCCAGTAATTCCACGTCTGACGTCGCCAAGTAGTCGATTGTTTGCTTGGCGGTGTGCGACGAGGCGTTGTCGTGGCGAAGGAGGATCCAACTGCGAGATCGTTTCTCCTGATTTTTTTCCAAGACAAGTGGCAAACAATTGTTAGTGTAACAACAACAGCAGCAACTCCTCTATCAGCAACTCTGCAGTAACTGTTTTCGATCGAAACAATTGTTGCGTAATGACCTGTCCTTCCGAAGAACGAGGCCACCATACTTTTTCCCACGCTTCCACCTCTCTTCACATTAGTTGGCAACACCCAGACGCAGACTGTCTCTTAGTTTCAGGAACATAACAATAAATCCAGCTTTCGTCACCCGTGAGTATGTCGAACACAGCATTTGAGTCACCTCAGTTAATTTTTTTAACCATTTAACGACACCAATCAACACGACAGAGTTTTTGGGCCTCTGTCAAATTATGAGGTATCCACCGGTAACAAAGCTTCCTGACCGCTAAATGTTCATGGAGGATTTGGCGCAAGTGCCCCAATGAGCTAAGTGGCTCATTCCGATGCCTAAGCTTGTCCGAATCTGCTGATAAGTCACTCTTTTATCAGTCTCTATCATACGCCGCGCAACACTGATGTTATCTTCTGTCGTCGCCGTGGAAGGCCGTCCCTCACGCAGATCGTCGCGCGTCGGTGAGATTAGTGCGACCACGTTTAAACTCATTAAACCAGTTGTAAACAGTGGCACGAGATGGAGCTTCATCGTGAAAGGCCAATCGAAATCTATCATAACTTTCTTGTTGACTTAAATGACATCGAAAGTCATAAAAAATCATTGTACGAAAATTTTCTCGCGTTAAATTCATGCTGACGTGACACAGACAATTTTCAATTTGCTGCCAAATCGTAAACAAATGGCAAATTAATAAAAAAACGTACACAATAATAGCAGAGAGTTCTATTTTCAAAATTTGAACTGTTTTTTTTTATAATATCGTTTACAAGTGGCCAGTTCTAAAAACTTTTAGTGTCACCCTCGAATAAATTAAAACAACTGCGCATCGTCCTTATTTGAGTTAAATCCGCTGACGCCAGTCACAGTCATAAATTACTACCCCTGCAATTTTGTATAGGTCCTAAAGTTTGTCATATAGACAATCCAGTATGTGGATACATCATTCGAATCGTAACTATAGGTATAAAACGAACGTATCCAAACAATATACAGCGAGTTACGACCCAAACTGCAAGTTTGTATCTACTCTACACCGCAACTCTGTCCTTCTAGCCGCTGAATTTTCGTACTTTACAACTTTAAAACAATATACACACACAAATCTAAACCTTAACACAAGTAAATACGTAATACGCCAGCAGCATTACACAAAATTGTAGGTACCGTGTGCAATTTTATAGGTGTAAACGAAACATGCAATTTTAAACTTTGCTCCTTTAACCTAAGGTGTATCCTAAAGTTTGTAACATAGTTGTATTCAAGCGTTCGCATAGTTTAAACGCTACAAATTGCCATTCAAAACGTCATCACGTTTTGTGGCAGAGCATGTAAAACGTATATTCTTGTGTTTTACTATCATATCAAAATGTTTATGCTGTGTGAATTGGAAATTCGAAGTGTAATAACGGTATTACTTTACTGAGGGATCGATGACAGCAAAATGTGCTGTGAAGGTGTACATACATAATCAGCCTATAATGTTCCCACTGCTGGGACACAGGCCTCCTCTCTGTGAGAGGGAGTGGTCCGTAATCCACCACGCGGGCCCAGTTGGTAAATGTCACATGTCTTCAATTTTTTGGTTCTAGGACATGCCGGGTTTTTTCCACACGATGTTTTCCTTCACCATTTTGAGAGCAGTGGTGATGAAATAATTTACACAAAGATAAGCGCCTATCCGGGTTCGAACCTACGACCTACAACTCGTAAAGTCGCGGCCGTTATCACTGGGCCACCACTTCACTGTGTAACTAAACGTTATAGACAAGATTAGGAGTAACTGTTTGGAGTTTAAAAAAAAATCGGCCAAGTGCGTGTCGGACTACGCTCAATGAAGGGTTCCGTATCTGGGATGAATTTATCCCAAAAACAAACTCAACATTGTAGTTGAAAAACATGTTCTCCCATACATCGATATAGGTTCGTTACGATCATCCTCCAACTGCAGATTTAAGTTGGTCGACTATTACTCATTAACTTGTAAAGTGTACTTAGCTTTGATAGTTTTCCTTTTAATTTCATTATGTTTACTACTGCTACGATTTTTACCACTTTGTCAGTATTACAAATACATTGTTTCAAATATGATTATATCAAATTACGAAGACAATAGTCTAGTATAACATATATTTTTTTCAAACGAATAAGTCAAGTCGTCAAGACGTGATGTTCAATTTAAAATCATTAGAAGTCGTATATCTGCGCCTTAGTATGTATACCTATGCCAAATTACAGCTTTCTAATAATAAGCATTTCTGAGCTAAAGCTGGGACAGACAGACAGATGAACATGGCGAAACTATAAGGGTTCCTTGATTACTACGGAACCCTGAAAAAAGGTGTGTTCGCCCTACACTAGGATTTTTACTGGCTGAAAGCAATTAAACGGATTCACAGCTTTAAAGAATATGACTCATCTATCTTATAGGATTTACAGAAAGAAACACATCGTAGGTAGGTAAATAGATATTTTATCTTCAGAACAGACAAAATATTATAATGAAGTAAGCAAATTAACTGAATTATATAATCATCAAACCAAATAATCTCCAACACCAATAAGAAGGGCAACTGCCGATCGATCAATCATCGATATTTCAGCCAAAAAATGTCCACTGCCTCCCCAAAGCACCGCCACTTCGACCGGTTCTGTGCTTCCCGCACCCAGCGAAAACGATGATAGGGCTTATCTAAAAACAAATGACGGCCCCAAGATTTTATAACCGCCATCTCAACAAACAGCAGTTTTTACAAACTAAAATAATAATAAAAGGAACACAACAATCAATAAAATGACAACTACCTAGGTACACATCGGAGCCATTAAACAAAGTTCTGACACATAATCCATACCATAAAAATTGTATTTTACGATACAACTGCAATGACTTTTATTATATTTGTAACCGTGACGTTTATCGCTGAAAGCGCTTGTTCTGGGACAAATTAAGGCTGATACAGCGCTGCAGCGGCTGAGTGGTAAGAAACTTTAATAGATTTGCAGAATTACGACCTCTTTGACGCGATGGTGGTTTTCATTTTCTATGGAAGTGTTTAAGACGCTGACAACACCTAAACCGCGGTCACTGTCAGATTGCATAGAAAAGAAAGAGAAGCGCGATGACACAAAGCTTGTAATTTATTGCAAAATATGAAGCAGTTATCTATTTACTCAAAATTGAGTTAATTAATCGAAAATAAAAAACAACTAAGTTCTGCATTCAAATAAGACGTTCTTGTTATTAATTAAATTTGTAACGTATGTTAATATTTAATACAGATATTTTGGATTAGAACTCAAGGTAAGAGGTTAGTTTAACGTTAGTTTGTATCGAGATTTTTGTTTAAAACGTGTTTTGGTAACAACCAAGTTCTGGTAAATGTGTTCAAAATTAACATATATTTTTACCGCTACCAAAAACAATACAGATTTGGCAATTTTTTTTCTTAAGTGAAGCCAATTTTGGTCAATTGGGTTTTGTCAGCGCCTTAAGAGCGAGTATAAAATGCTTCGTCTTATTTTACTCGAAGCGCTTACCAGGCTACCTCATAAAGTGACGAGATTAAGCATCACCGGGCCATTGAAGTATTCGTAGAATCATCATCTGCCTAGCCTTTTCTTAACTTTGTTTGGGTCGGCATCCAGTATTACCATTTCGGATGCAGCTGAATACCAGTATTTTAGATGGAGCGACTGCCTATCTGACCTCCACAACCCAGTAACTGGATAATACGATACCCATTGGTAAGACTAGTTGTCGTCAAACTTTCGGGCTTCTGACGACTGTCAAAAATCCACGAATGACTACCGGGACCAATGGCTTAACTTGCTTCACGTGGCACGGAGGAGTCTCGGTATGTACAGATGGTCACCCATCCACGGACAAACCCCGGCGAGCGTAGCTTAACCTGACCTGGATCGACCCGTGCGGTTGTTATCACTGAGCCACAAACGCTTTTAGAATATCTCACAAAATGTTCTTTTGCTCTGTTTTCAAATTCCTCAAATATTATCTCAACCCCAACTGCCATCAGTGGGGAAAGGCAAATTTCGCGCCCTCTCGCCCCTAGCCGCCGCAGGAGACGCCATTGGCGTCGGAAATCCCGGGCGGATTTCCGGCCACCGTAGGCGCGGGCTTGCGGACGGTGAGCAATGGCTCACCGTCCGGGAAGAACCAGGACCGGGTTGACGGCGCGTTGTATTCCACGCGCGCCTCAAAGAGATGTCGTCAGCACAAGTGTAGGGGTCCACTAGGGTCGATGCCTGCCGGGGTCGCGGGAACGGGGTACTAAAGGGTCACCGAGGCCCCTGGCAACACAGGCAACGGAAGGAATACGGGTGGGTTTTAGTCAGTAAGAGTCTGACACACCCTCCCGCTCCGCTCAGAGCGGGAGAAGTTATTTGATGATTTCCCACCAAAAAAAAAAAACTGTCATCAGTGCACCGACTACCTACATGTTTATGAAGAACTTCTCTAAAACCATTTTTTCATAATTTCAGCAATAACCACGTGCTCCTTACTTATGCATACGACATGTTTTCATACAACAATGACCCACCTTTTTTCTCGCACCGCATTTGTTGTCCAGTAGGTTCGCAAAAGCCGGGTAACCTATAATGGTGGTAACCTATGGTAGCTTCGTTTCAACCAAGCCAAAGGCAGAGCTATAATTCAATTATACTGTTTATTTTAAAAGCAAGCCATTCGCGACCAATGCCAGACATTTTACCCTGTATAATAAAAGAACATCAAAATTCAGAATTCCAAACTATACGAGAATAAAGAAATCAAGACATCAAGTCAGTCGGGGTTAAAAGTTAACTTGACTATGAACCCGGACGAGTGTAGCAATAAAATCTATTTTCTCCTAGATACAAAGACCGGGTTGTCTGCCCGAAAGAATAAAATGCCCACGGTGTTTTAGACCGTGACTTAAGGCTAGGCTTGGCTGAATTTAATTTTGAAATAGTTTAAGAGTTTTCGTTAGATTTTTTTTTTAAGTATTTTCATTCTGAATTTGAAATTAACATCACTTTCTGCACTTACGTGGGAGCTAAAAATGCACAACTTCATCCTACGCCGTCGTGGAATTATGGAAATATAAATACATGGGTAATAGGATATAAAATAATTCTAACATATTATCAAGGAAAATGAATAAAGCGCTCCTCCTCTCTCTACTTATTTAAACATTTGCTGTGCCAGACAGGGTCCATAATTGTTTCTATTATTTATTTTTTAAATATATCTACCACCTGTAATTGTACTTTATGGATGATTGCAATAAACGATTTGATTTGATTTGATGGTTCAAATTAGTAAAGTATCTCATAATAATTATATCAAAGTATAGGGTACCAAAGTTTAAGTTTTGTTATTGAATTCTACTTAAATTAAAATCTCTTTGATACCCATGTCGAAACCAAACCGATATGATTTAACTTGACTTGACAGATGGCATTTACTAAGTTGTTTTATTAAGAAAATTATTTTATTTTATTTTATTTATATTATTTATTTATTATTTGAACCTGTGCTTGCCTAATCCACTAACCCAATTCACGAGTTATCCCTACTCATTTGAACCACCTACGAATTATCTTAATTCATTAGAACTTGGCCTTAAGTTAACCCATACAAGATTCCCGGGGAACCTACATTCGTACCTCCAATCAAAATAATAGCAGCACCTAAAGATCCGTCGAGCTAGCCATTCCATTCGGTCCCGTCCCGTTCATTCGTTCAATCGGTCCCATTCGGCGGATAATTTGAAACGCTGACTCGTTCACTTGTTTGTTTTCTATTCAATCTATTTATGGAATTTTCGTACGGCGCTTGATTGAATAAAATGAAATTTTTGTTGGTTCACTATGACTGGATGTTTTATTGTTATCGGTTTCATTGACGATAGCTTTCCTATGGATTAAGGTAGTGACCAGCTACATTGTGGATACTTTTGTATTATATTAACGAGATATTGTACAAGTAGGTAGCATAACTACTTTTGAAGTTTTTTTTAGAATACATAAGACAAAGAAAGGACAGTAAACTTTCATCGGATGCTCGTCAGTAGTTTAATATGGGTGCATAGTAGCTTAGGTAATTTCTTGATCAATTTGGTTTTGCAATCGCAAAAATATATGATTAGCCGACTGCGGCGAAGCCAAAAAAGGAGGGTTTTGTGTTTGACCGGTATGTATGTATGTCCGTCCCTATGTTCCCTCGAAACTACTAAATGGCAGATGAACCGATTTTGATGAATGGTAAATACGTCATTAGATTCCTCTTCATTCCGCGAGAGTCACTGAGTATACTAAAATTATAAAAAAAAAAAACAATCCTGAACTTTTGGAGTGATTGAGTTATAAGTGGGTAGGTAAATAACCGAATTTACCGTCTTATAATCCTAACTAAAAAAAAAAAACAAAAAAAAAGGAAATTAAAAAAGTGAACTCTAAATAAAAATATGGAAACAAGATGACCTATTTCTGTATCCAATCCTACACACGGTACTTGGACAACCTAAGCCGTACAATCTCATGCCGTCGGAAGCAATAGGTCTGTTTTTAAAAAGATGCCACCGGGTCCGACGCAGACGGGTTTTAGAATATTTTTTTTCTTTTGAGGTACGGAACCCAAAAAATTAAGAACGTAACTAGTCACGGGCAAAATAAATGAAATAAGTTCAGTAAGTTTTACTTAATCCCACTTCATAATACTACAAGTACGCCAAGCTCAAGTAAACAAAGACTTATCCTCGATTTACATAATGTTACGGACCTCATAGAGGTGGTTTATGGCAATTATTTTAATTTATGAAACACATTCTGCAAGTTTCACCCTATGTTGTGTTTTAAGAGGTAATAACGGAGAATAATAAACACAGGAGATATAATTTGGTTCGTACATTATGTTCTCATTGTTTCATGAACCATTCGCTTTTGTTACGTGCTCAAATTGAATACTGATACTTTGTTTTTTACAATTCAGAGAGAGTGTTTAAGACAACTTTTAATTGAATAGGTACCTAATGGAATTTATACCTGCAATCTAGAGAAAAACTCAAGAAATAAAAATACCCATTGAAATATTATTAAATAAACTCACGCTTGCTTCCGATAGAATAGAATATAATAGAATAGAATTGAATACTTATTTGCCAGAAACATGGTATGTTTACACAGGTGTTCTTAAAATTGAAATAGTGCTACATGTCTCACCGTTTTAACGGTATGCAAAATCAATTTAAAATTACATAAAATCAAAGAGATACATAAATTATTAATTTACATTATAATTTAAAATTTTAAATATTATTTCAATTATTATATTATACATACCATTATACAACACACTTTTGTGCACTAATTTTACCATGTCATTAAATAAAACAATAAGTTTAATATAGTATCACTTAACTTAAATAATTACTTATGCCTGTATTTTGATACCAGATCAAGAGAAAAAAAAATACAAGGACATTTTACAAAAAACTCGTGAATTGAGTAAAAACATTCCTGCAACAGCCACTTGCGTAGTGCCGAACAAAATTTTGGGAAGGGTAGTTGGGTAATTGACTTCGGAAAAGCATTATAAATAAGGGGAGCCATGTAGATACAACTCTTTCGGAAGAGTTGCAACTTAGGAACAGGCATCTCGAAATCTAAATGTGCAGCTAACCGATGGGGGTAGGCAGAAACTACAGAAGACCACCTGCTACTTTTTTTTAATTCCCTACACATTTAAGTCTTAGTAAATGCTTGATCTTAAAACTCTCAGCAATAACTAACTATTAATAATATTAAAGTAGATGAAATACCACCCTCCATTGTCATAACGCGTTTTTTCTTAGATTTCCATCACGGAATTCTCCAATAAATCTTGCGTCGTAATTTATCTTCCTTCGAGTCACCAAATAGGGCGGGAATATACGCTATACAGCTATAATGTTACGTATGAAATGCTGTGAACGCGATAATGAGAGAGCCCAGTCCGATCGAAAATGGACCGCTGGCAATTTGTGTAATACCTTTAATAATATTATGTTAGCGTAAACTGAATGTTTTTGTATCTGAATATTTCTTTCTAGGATAGGTATTATTAAGGTGGTCCTTATTTTTCGACTTTATGAATATCATCTCGGCACTTTGTCATTCGATTATACATGGTGATTTTTAATTCACTATAAACCTGGTGTGGAATCAATTACGAGATAGCAAAAAAAATAATCGGTTTCGTACAGTTTCATCGGGTAAATATTGTATTTGTGTATGTGTGGCGGCATCTACATCGCCACATGCGAACTACGCTACACACTGACGTAACGCAAAATCCTGCATCGCGCAAGCAGAGTTTACCGCGCAACTAGCATATATACAACATCCCGACATCAACCGTCGGGCAGTTGCCCACCAGACACGACACCCGTCTGGTCGGAGGATCCTCCCTTTTCTGTGGAGGATGAATGAACTTTGCAACCTGTTCCTCATGCCTCTATATGTGTAACAGCTGATATTTTTTTCGATATTTTAGAGTTGGTCTCTTAGTGAAAGTTGCTCATAATCATGAGTACTTTCACGACCTGAAATCATCGTGTTTACATCTAAATATCATCATCTGCCTAGCCTTTCCCAACTATGTTGGGGTCGGCTTCCAGTCTTACTGGATACAGCTGAATACCAGTATTTTACATAGAGCGACTGCCTATCTGACCTCCACAACCCAGTTACTGGGTAACACTAGTTGTTAACCCCTTGGTAATACTAGTTGTCAGACACACATGTTGGTGTGTTGGTGGCGTTGTTGGTTGTAGTTGGTTTACATCTAAATATGAAACAGATTTTTCCTTGATCGCTACCAGTCATCAAACTTTAACAAAAAGCGTTGTATGGCCGCTTAAATAAGTGTCTCATTAAATTGTTTTTGTATTTATTTAGGAATATAATAAATTGATTACCACCTATAAAGACCAAAAACAGTGTTTGCTTTTATTGGTGAACGAGTATAGGAATAAGTACCTAATCAACCCTTATTTCTTAAAAATAAATTATTAAAATTATTACATGTGTCTTAATTTATAATATTATCAAATATTTTGTATTTCTTATGTTCAGACTTATAAATAAAATAAATAGAAACTCTGTACTGTACTTGTTAATTCAAATTCAAAAATTTTACTTCAGACCTTAAACTGTTAGTAGAAACTTACGTTAATTTAGAGTTTTTATTTAAAATTCAACCCTTAGTAGCTACACTGTCCTCCCATACCTATTAACACTGTAATTTGAAAACATTGTAAAAGCCAATTATTTTTAAAAGAGTAACCGTGGAGGTTCTTGCCGGCTCTTCTCCATAGGAAACGACCAATTGGAACCGTGCACCTAGCTTCTGACGTTTCATAAGTGCCCATGTAGGTTTATGTGAAATAAAAGATTTTGATTATACCCCTAATTTCATTTAAAAATAAAAATAAATACTGAAATAGGTTCTTAAGGCATAGAATCATGAAAATTATTACAACAATATTATCTCAACCCCAACTGTCATCAGTGGGGAAAGGCAAATTTCGCGCCCTCTCGCCCCTAGCCGCCGCAGGAGACGCCCTGTTCGGGAATCCCAGGCGGATTTCCGGCCACCGTAGGCGCGGGCTTGCGGACGGTGAGCAATGGGTAGCTCACCGTCCGGTAAGCACCAGGCCCGGGTCGACGGCGCGTTGTGTTCCACGCGTGCCTCAAAGAGATGTCGTCAGCACAAAGGTAGGGGTCCACTAGGGCCGATGCCTGCCGGGGTCGCGGGAAGGTACTAAAGGGTTACCAAGGCCCCTGGCAACACAGGCAACGGAAGGAATACGGGTGGGTTTTAGTCAGTAAGAGTCTGACACACCCTAGCTCCGTCCAGAGCGGGAGAAGTTATTTGATGATTTCCCAACCAAAAAAAAAAAGGCATGGAATCATATACTTAGAGAAATTATGTGGTGCCCCGAGAGTTTTTTTTTCTTACGAAAAAGACTTCTTTTATCTCTTCAGTTTAAATACCTACTTTGTAACTATTGTCGATCTCGTAACTTTTTATCACTAAATTGACCTCAATCCCAACGGGGATTAGACTAACGAGGTAGCCATTATCAATATAGGTTATGACCTATATTGAAAATGACTGCCTCGGTAGTCTAGTGGTCGAAAGCACTACTGCTGAGCATGGGGTCCTGGGATCGATTCCCGAGTCAGGCAAAGTGTTGTTGAGTTTTTTGACCTGGAATTTCTCAGTAGCAGCCCGGAGTCTGGATCTGTGTCCGGTTGATGGCAATAGGCTTGAACTCTAATACATGGGATTTCAACATAACTGGCGAAATATATGTGTACACCTCTGCTTAACCGTTCAGAGATTACAGGCTTAATGTTATGTTATGATTTTATATTGAAACTTCACTTAGGATGAAATCATCTAAATGTCCTGTCACATAGACAAATAGACCTTGTTGTTTTATGACGTACAAGTGACATTAAACCATAGGGTGATTTATTTATTTTTTTGACCAATTACGAAATTGACCATCATAGCTACAAGTAAAGTAGAACTTAAGGGTCCGGTAATCGTTGAACTTGGCCATATAAATGCGCGTCTCACTCACGGCGCGCCTCCGTTCGGTTTCATAGGGAATATTTATTTTTAGTAACGAAAATATGAGTATTTGAAAAAAAACACAAATAGATAATAAAATAGTCTATTTATACAAACAAAAAACATGAAAATATCTTTAGTAATTTTAAATTAATATCGTTTTTTATCCTTTGAGTAGACATTACTTCGTGAATTTATTTCATAAAGTATGTTACAATGTACTACAATTCTTAAATATTCTCTTATTGAATTGATGTGTCTGCGTTCTAGTATAGCATACATTTTTTGCATAACATACTCGCATTATTTGCAGGCGTAACAACAGATTTAAAAGTCACTAAAATTATATATCTGCCCCATAATGAAAGTGAACGTAAAAACACAAATAAAACAAATCGCATCTTCATGATTTTACACCTATATCCAACAGAATATGGGAGATCGGAGACGTTTGCAATAAAGAAATAGAGTTTCTTAGAAACACAACGACTTATCCTCAAGAACATCGCGTCAACCATTGAATTTTGCTTTTCCAGGGGTCAAACCCTTTGTCATGGCTTTCACTAACGACTTAGATAACCCATTTATTTCCAAGATTGACACAACGCGTTACTTGAAACTTGTTATCTAGGGATTACCGAAAAACCTCTCAAACCTGATTGACGGGTCGTCGTTATTTTGGTTACCAATCACATAAACTAATCAGAAAGATACCTATGAGCTCAAAAAATGTCAGAGACTTGCTAAACGTAATATAACATTACGCTTGTAATCCTTGAAGGCTTAGGCAGACGTGTACTTATAGTATACCCACATTTCGCTAGTTATGTCCCATAGAAAAGGGGGTAAGCTAAGTGATAACAGTCGCACGGGTCAATAGTTCAGGTTAAGCTACGCTTGCCGCGGTTGGTCCGTAGATGGGTGACCATCTTTACATACAAAGATCCCTCCATGGCCTTAGTCACGGCTGACATTCGTGGATCTTGGACAGTCGTTACGGGTCGTCAGAATCGCGAAAGTCTGACAACCAATCTTACTTATGGGTATCGTATAAACCAATAACTGGGTTTTGGAGGTCAGTTAGGCAGTCGCTCCATGTAAAATACTGGCACTTAGCTGCATGCAGTAAGACTGCAAGCTGACCCCAATATAGTTGAGAAAAGGCTAGACTTGTGAATAGACACATTTATTTAAAAAATTGGTTAAAAATAACACTTCAACACGTAAATAAAACTTCATCATGTGTCTACTGGATGAAAACTGTTTAAATCTGTAAACGCTGTAAACTTTAATAAGGTTAAATCTGAGATCGTATGGGAGCTCTGAACGAATATTTCTATGGTAGGTATAGCATAAATATTAGCCAGTCAGGATGGTGGTCGTTAACTGTCTACCGTTCGCCGAACGTTCATTTAAGTATCGCTACTATAGTTTGACCTATACCGCTGTACCGCGCCTTAGGAATGCGCGGCGAGGCGGGGGGCGGTGTTGACGAGTGAGCGGCGGGACGCTGTAAGCGTTGACCAATGAGCGGCCTGCACTGCTGTCTCGCCGCGCACATACCTAAGGCGCGATACAGCGATATCGGTCAAACTATAATGGATGATATAACATAAATCTATGCTGTCATAGATTTATGGTGTATTATCCAGTATAGTTCTCCACATCCACAGCCCAGAAAACAGAAATGTGAATAATAGTAAACATATCGCTCCTGAATACAGGATTACCTATCCTATCTACCTGTCTGAACACCAGGTAATTTGTGTGTGGTATATGTATAATTGGACACTGTAATTACTGGTATCAGCTGACACATCAGATAAACGCGTTTAATTATGTTGGAGACGTAATCAGATTTTGATAACCTGTTTTAGCGGTGACCTGTGCCCTATATTTTATTGCATTGTTTTGTTCAACAAAATTTATTTAAAATAATCCGTTCTTTCCTTTCCCATCGACAAAAATGACGAACTCATTCCCTATATAACCCGTTTAGGGGCACTAAATAAGAGTCTTTTAAGTGTTATATGAGCACTAAAAAAGGATATTTTTTTAAATGAATCCCGCATTAAAAAACATCCTAATGTAATGCTCACATTCGTTGTGCCGTTCCATGATTGCATACGCAAGGTTTTGGCTAAGCGTTGTTTGTCATTGAATGAATGAAAGAATTTAACATTTTTATTCAGTAAGTACCTACATTGTATTTTCTATACTTCCTCGTTAAGGCGCAGATATATGATTTTAGTGACTTTTAAATCTGTTATTACGCCTTCAAATAATGTAAGGAAGTTATGCAAAAAATGTATGTTAAACTAGAACCATAACATCATTTCTATACGTGAAAATTTGAGTATTATAGTAAAATACTTTATTAAATAAATTCAGGAAGTAATGTCTATCCAAAGCATAAACAACTATATTACTTTCAAAATACTTAAGATATTTTCATGTGAAATAACTCTTTTATTATATATAATTCTGTTTTTTTTTTCAAATATTTCCATTTTTGTGACTAAAAATAAATATTCCCTATGAAACCGAACGGCATCGCGTCGTGAACGCGACGCCCATTTGTATGGCCAAGGTCAAGGGCGTTTACCCTACCCTTTATCAAAAGCGGAAATAACGCTTGGCATGATCAAAAGATTACCCAGTTGTCCCTGGATGCTGAATGCATGTTACAGTTTAGGGCTATGAAAACTTCAGGTTCGTTTATAAACGATATATTATTTACTAGATGCGCCCCGTGGTTTCACCCGCATAAGTTTTGACCCCGTGGGTATATCGGGATAAAAAGTATCCTATGTGTTATTCCTGGTTATAAACTATCTGAGTGCCAAATTTAATCTAAATCCGTTCAGTACTTTTTGCGTGAAAGAGTAACAAACATCCATCCTTACAAACTTTCGCATTTATAATTTTAGTAGGATTTTTCTATAAATGTAACTACATAACCCAATAATTCAAACAAAGTTCATAAGCATAAAATAATAACAAATACCTTTGTAATAAAAAAAAATGTAATTAGGTATTAAGACATGAAATTACAAAACAATTTTCTTTTTCGTACTAGGTTATTAGCAATTCCTATGACCTGTTTTCTGGTCCTTCCTGCCTCAAAACATTGAAGATACTTATCTACACTTAACTACAGTATAGCATATCAACATCAGATACAAAACGTTTAACATAAAGCTACACGAGAGGGAGGCTGTACCCTCATTATGAACGAAGATTGAACCATAGGGTTGACTCAACTCCCAATATGAATTATTTATGTTTGTTAAATAATTTAAATAAAAAAAACCGGCCAAGTGCGAGTTGGGCTCGCGCTCGAAGAGTTCCGTTCCATAATCTATAAAAACGCCAAAAAAATTATGTCTGTTGTATGGGAACCCCCTTAAATATTTATTTTATTTTGTGTTTTAGTATTTGCTGTTATATCTGCAACAGAAATACATCATCTGTGAAAATTTCAACTGCCTAACTATCACGGCTCATGAGCTACAGCTTGGTGATAGACGGACAGACAGACAGACAGACGGACAGCAGATTCTTAGTAATAGGGTCCCGTTTTACCCTTTGGGTACGGAAGCCTAAAAATGTGTTAAATAATTTATGTCTGATAAGTAATTTACCGCATTTTACCGACGTACCTACCTACCTGCTTTACCTTGTGAAATGACATTGTTTACAGAATAAACGATTTCATTTCATTTCATTACCAGTAGTTTGTTTTGTTAGGTTTTAAGCGCTCATTAGGTGTAATTCGAGATTCTATTTTGGCAAAGACGACATCCGAGGCACAGAAATAATTGCTCGATCGGTCACTCAACAGCTTTAATTAAATAATTTTGCGTAGAAACGTTACATAATATAATAAAATGTTATTGCCCATAACTTGTCTGTAATTAAAACCGATACTATACTGACCGATACTGGTACTTCCGTTGAATCTTCGGCCCAAAATATCACCCGTACAGTGCCGGATTAAGCAAGCGGGGCCCGTAGCAAATTCTATCGCGGGGCCATTGATCTGCTATGGATGCTTATGAACGAAATGGTAAAAAAAATTGGGAAAAAAATATCTTTGGTATATGATTAGTAAATTTTACTAAAAATAATGTTGACTGTACGTCTCACAAATAAATAGACAATTTCAACATTTTGAAGCCATTTCAATTCTACTACACATCCGCACTGAGTGTCGAGTAAGGGTTCTCGCATACGTCAGAATTTTTGTAGAGCCGATTATCGGGCCTCATCAAATTCTATACATTTAATACGAGCGACTTTTTGTAGAACTAGTGCGTTTACCGTATGAAATTCTGTTTTATCGTATGAAATTCTGTTTTATTTTCGCCAACGTACGAAATAATCGGTTACCGATTGTCTGACGTGGATTGTCTTAGTCGGAAAAGGTGCTACGTTTCATGGTTTGGTGACATCAAATAAATTTAATATACCACATCTTAATAAGTTTCACTAAAAAAATTTTGCTCTGGCGGATTAGGGCGGATTTGGTTACTCGGGGCCCCCTTTTGCCCGTAGCAATTGCTACTCTTGCTACGTGGTTAATCTGGCTCTGCGCCCGCATAACAATAAATTTATCTATTAATCCCAAAACATTAACTATAATACACAAAGCGACATCCGACAACCCTAACAAAGGGTTATAAATACAGGTATTTAAATTCGGCCATTCATTTCATCGCTCATCCCGCTATACAAAGCGCTTCATTATTCAATACGAGAATAAATCACTTTCGTTGAACGAACGAATGATCACAATGTTTATCGATGAAAAAATACGGTCGCGTTTGGAGGATTGTGAACGAATGTTATGACGTGATCAAACCCTTCTATTTATAAAAAAAAAACAAACAGGATTTTCAATTTTGGAATGAAAATGAAATCGTTGATCGCAGTTTGCGTTGGCACTTTCATCAAATGCATTCCGTGCTTTTTCATAAAATAAATCAAAACAGTAGGAATATGAATATATAATAACCAAGTATATTTTTACTGTTTTATGATGCAATACTGCTCTACTTAAGGTCATCACTCACTATAGCCGAACTGCTCCAGCGCAGTAGGTAACGGCCTCGCAGCACCTCGAAAATATCCACTCGCTTGTCGCCAACGCGCCGCAAGCCACCGGTGAGGTGACAGCTTGTTGTTCACGCGCCGTATACTAGTTGGTTGGCCCGAACGCTCACCTTGTTCTGCAAGCCGATCTCTTGGGAGAAGCGAACCAAATATCAAGGTATCCCTCGACGAGCACCTTTCCTTCTCAGACCACATAAAGAAGGCGCGTTCACGTGCCGCTTTTGCTCTCGGTAGACTCCATTCCGTTCTAAATGCACGCAGCAAATTGTCCCTTAAGTGCAAATTGCGTATTTACACAGCGTACATCCGTCTTATTATAACATATGCCTGTGCAGTTTTAGCAAATGCTAGGCCCCAACACATCCTTAACTACAGGATCCCCTTGATTCGTTCTTAAGAAAATCCTCCACCTAGACCTTTTTTTTTTTTTTTTGAGGGTGGGAAATCATCAAATAACTTCTCCCGCTCTGGGCGGAGCGGGAGGGTGTGTCAGACTCTTACTGACTAAAACCCACCCGTATTCCTTCCTGTTGCCTGTGTTGCGGGGGCCTCGGTGACCCATAAGTACCTTCCCGCGACCCCGGCAGGTCCACCTAGACCTTAAAATTCCCACTATCCAGCAGTCCAGCAGTTCATAAAACCTAAGTATGTACGATTCAGCCGTAAATCACAGCAACCCGTAAATGCCCCCGAAACCCCCGCACCCAAGGCCCGACGACCCTTGCTCGACGAAAGCCGAAGTCCTTACCTCACAGAGGGTGACCTTAGCGAGCAGTCGCTTAGTAATTTAAGAAATTCGGCGCTGGTTTTGAGTTCACTTAAGGCAGCCACAGGATTGACCGGTTAACTAGTCACGACCTCTCAAGGTCAACTACGACGTTAGGCCATACACAATAAAAAAAACTAGTTCGTTGGTTAGTATTTGGGGTCACCGCACGGACGCAGTTATTTGTCGAGATTTTAATACCAATATTAATACCAATATATGGGAGTGGCGCGAACACTTTTGCCTCCAGGCAAAGTTTCGCGAGGCGAAACGCCGGGGCGTAACTCCGCTGCCGCGAGAAATTGAGCTCCGGCGGGACCTCATGGCGACATGGAGAGTGCGATTGTCGCAACCCAGTGCTGGGCACGCCACAATTGCGGTGATAAGTCCCCTCTTTGAGGAGTGGCTAGAAAGGCACCACGGCGTCCTCACCTTCCACCTGACGCAGATCCACACAAAACATGGCAGCTTCGGGAGGTTCCTGTGTCTGATAAAGCCGGAGGAAACGCCTGCGTGTCACCACTGTGTGGATCGCCCGGAGGACACGGTGGAGCATACGGTGGAGTTCTGCCCGGCTTGGGCAGAGCACCGCAGTGTCCTCGTGAAGGCGATCGGTGGCAGAGATCTCTCGGGTCCAGCCCTGGTTCAGGCCATGGTACGGAGCAAGAGGGCATGGGCAGCCGTCACCTCCTTCTGCAAAGCAGTAATGCTCGCGAAGGAGGAGGCGGGACGGTTGAGGGAAAGGCATATTTCACGCCCTCTCGCCCCTACTCGCCTCAGGAGACGCCCTGGGCGTCGGGAATCCCGGGTGGATTTCCAGCCACCGTAAGCGCGAGCTTACGGACGGTGAGCAATGGGTAGCTCACCATCCGGTAAGGACCAGGCCCGGGTTGACGGCGTGTTGTGTTCCACGCGCGCCTCAAAGAGATGTCGTCTGTACAAGTGTAGGGGTCCACTAGGGCCGATGCTTGCCGGGGTCGCGGGAAGGTACAAAAGGGTTACTGAGGCCCCTGGCAACACAGGCAACGGAAGGGACACGGGTGGGTTTTAGTCAGTAAGAGTCTGACACACCCTCCCGCTGAACCCAGAGCGGAAGAAGATATTTGATAATTTACCACACAAAAAAATAAAATGACCAATAACAACTGGCAAATTGAATAGATTTAATAGGTTCCTAAATATTAAGTTAAATGTTCGTGGCCATAATATTAACAACGCAAATAAATTGTATGAGGATTTCTTTTCAGTAGTGCACACTGAATTCAATAAACTTTGAGAAGAAAACGAAACATATTTGCCCTAATTTTATATTTAGTGACTAGGCCAATAGAGGTATTAGGATAAGTAGAGAAAGACTGTTTGAGTAATATACCGTGTAAAACGACGGAAGCTTTAAATTCCTCACCCAATGCCTCAATTGATTTATTAAGAGCGAACGTTCCAAGCTGGGGTTGAATTTCAATTTAAACATATAAATAATATAAAAAAAAATGATAGTAATTAAAGCTTTTCGGAAAGTTAAAATCAAACTGATCGAAGATCTATGGGAAATGTCAATCAAAGTTTGTAGATCCATAATAATCGACACTATAGCTTTAATACTTAATTTTAGCACTTAGCTTTAATATTTAATTTTAATTTGTGCGGATCTTCCCGGATTTAATGAAATACAGTAAGGTTATACCACTTTTTAAATCTGGGGACAGTAACGACACTAACAATATTATACACCGGTATCCGTTTTGCAAGTATTCAGCAAAATTATTGAAAAAGTAATGCTCAATAAAATGCTTAATCATTTTAACACCAACCAAATCTTACACGATCAGCAATATGGTTTCACCAAAGGACTTGTACTACTGATGCCAGTGTCACCTTATTAAAATACATATTTACAGCGTGGGAGGAGGCCCAAGATGCCATAGAAATGTTTTGTGACCTCTCCAAGGCATTTGACTGCGTAAATCACGAAACCTTCCTCTTGAAACTTGAACATTAAACTTGAACTTGGACTAGGTAAACTTGCAGCCAGATTAGTTAAATCTTATGCCGATTATAATATAATGAAACCCATAGATCCTAAAAACTTATGTCAGCTACATATATTCTTGCAAATAAATATATCATTCATTCATTCATTCATTCATTCATTCATTCATTCACTCATTCATTCATTCATATTTAAATGGTAGACAGCAGCAGCAAGTTCAAGTAAATGGTGTCAATTCACTCAGTTTAAAAGTAAAAATCGGTGTTCCTCAAGGCTCAATATTGGGTCCTTTCCTCTTTTTAGTATATATTAATGTTAATGTTTCTTGGCGACTGCCACACGCAATTTTTAAGGTCATCAGATAACTTGAAGCTTAAAATGCCTATGCATTCCACAACGTTCTTCGACAAATCCTTTACTGCCCAGGCCACTCGTTTGTGGAATGCTTTGCCAGTTCAAATAAAACGCGCGCAATCGTTATTCGCATTTAAAAGACTCGTAAAGGAACAATACTTGTCGCTATGAGCTTGTTCTCTTAACTGTAATGATCTATAGTCTTCATTTATTTTCGTTGCTTATACATTTAATATGTATGTATTTATGTATATATTATTAAGGATATATATATACAGGGTGGAATTTTGTAATGCCACCTGGAGGGAAAGTACTCTTAATACTGCAGATAGAAAATTTTACTCAAAGGAAACATTCCTTTATTTTTGAATAGAAAGCAAACTGCATTCAAAGATTTTCGAAAATTCTCTTCTCCCACACCCGGGAATCGAACCGGCTAAAATCTGAAAATATTATACCCTGTACTTTTATTGCATCGATCGTTAGGGTCAATTATAAGGATGAAATCTCTCTAACAAACATGATAAATTAAATGAAAGGAAAACCAGGAAATCTGAAGTTACATATTCAATGAGTCAAGTTAAAGCTCTTTAACTAACATCCATCTTTTGTAATGCAGACTCCTTTGCGACATACTCGTAGCTGCGTGTATGAGGTAATTTAAATATGGAATGTTAGATTAAAATTTGAAAATTAGATTGTCATAGTTTTTATTCACATTTGATTGTTTTACAACTCATTTCACATTTTGTCTCACGGTGAAAATGGCTTATCAAGAACAGTTTGATTTAATGGAAGCTTATTTTTTAAATAACAAAAACGTGAATCTAGCTCTGCGGTGGTATGGAGAGAGATATCAAGACCGACAGGCACCAACTCGGTTTGTATTGAAAAGAATGGTAGAAAATTTAAAGGATACGGGTGGTTTCAAGAAGAGACGGCAAACTATTGAGCAAAACTATTTCGATTTTGAACTAGATGTTTTAACATACTTTGAATCATTTCCAAAGGCTTCAAGTAGAGATGCTGCCGATGAATTAGGAACAACCCACACTCGCGTACTTAAAGTGCTGAAAAGTATAAGTATAAATGCTATCGTGAAGGTCGGTTGGTGCAAAAATTGCATATTGGGGATCGTGACAGACGATTACAATTTTGTGAAAACATGCTTGGAGAAATTGACCTAAACCCTAATTTTTTGAGTAACATTGTATGGTCTGACGAAACCAACTTCAGCAATAATGGCATGTACAATCGCCGCAATAACCATTATTGGTCTCGTGTGAATCCTGTTCGTGTTCATGAAACTAACAATCAAGTAAGATTTTCTTTCAACGTTTGGTGCGGAATTATGAGAAATAATGTAGTGTTAGTACACGTGTACGAAGGTCATTTAAACACTGTCAAGTATATTGAAATACTGGATCTCTTAAGAAACGAGTTAAATGGTTTCCCCGAGGAAGAGCGAAACCAAATAATTCTACAGCAAGATGGTGCTCCAGCACATAACAGCAGAATCACTACTGCCTACATTAATAACCATTTTAATACCTGGATTGGTACAAACGGCACAATCAGATGGCCTGCGAGATCGCCAGATCTCACCCCATTAGATATTTTTTTGTGGGGATATGTAAAAAATCAAATTTACATGAAATCTTCTGCGAATGACAACGAGTTGAGAGTTGAAGTTCAGAATACGATTTATAATATTCACCACAACACTTTATTAAAGATTACTAGAAATTAATTCGTTAAAAGAATAAATTTGTGTATCCAAGAGAATGGAGCCCATTTCGAGCAACTAATTAGTTAGTTTACCATTTTTTGTAAATAATTAAATTAATTTAAGATTTCCTGGTTTTCCTTTCATTTAATTTATGTTTGTTAGAGAGATTTCATCCTTATAATTGACCCTAACGACCGATGCAACAAAAGTACAGGGTATATTTTTTTCAGATTTTAGCCGGTTCGATTCCCGGGTGTGGGAGAAGAGAATTTTCGAAAATCTTTGAATGCAGTTTGCTTTCTATTCAAAAATAAAGGAATGTTTCCTTTGAGTAAAACTTTCTATCTGCAGTATTAAGAGTACTTTCCCTCCAGGTGGCATTACAAAATTCCACCCTGTATATATATATATATATATATATAACTGTGAATCAATTTTAGTATATAGTATTTATTTATTTTTTACACCAACGACAGCCCCACTTTATGTCCAGACAAATCACTGTCCATCCCATGGTTGCCTGGAAGAGATCGCAAAAGCGATAAAGCCGCCCATTGTACATTTTGTAGTGTTTGATATATTTTTTGTAAGTATTTTTGTGGTGTATAATAATAAATAATGATCTACCCCATTTATTAATAAACCAACCACAAATGGTGTTATTTGCTGACGACACTTCCTTAATCTTTAAGATCAATAGACGTGCATCAAATCCTGACGGCGTAAATAACGCCCTACTGCGGTCCAAAATTGGTTCACTGGTAATAATTTGGTATTAAATGGGAGAAAACGAAATGTCCAATATATAATCAAATAAAATTACGATACCTGCTCAATAATGAATAGATACTTGTTTTTTTAGTTATTTAATTTTGACAGTATTTTGGAATACACCACTTTCACAGAACAGAATCACCCCATTGCGTATGCTGTGTGTGTAATAGGACAGTTATAGTACGGTATCACACGGGCCACGTTTTAACATGCGTGTCTCACACATGGCGATTTCCGAAAATTAGAAAAAAACGATCTACTTATTTTATTATGGATTCGTGTCGAGAATCATTAGCATAGTTACCTCCTTGAATTTGATGAGGATGCAAAACGACACCTTGTACTCGTATTTCTTGAAAATTAATATGAATTAACTTTGTATTTGAGACGATTAATTCTTTAAGTTACAACATGTACGTGCATTGCCCTCGAAGTTGATTTTCAGAGATCATTAATAGTTAAGTCTAACCGAAGAATTTATTAGCATAATACTACTAGTTTTTTTTTTCAAGCAAGGATTTCTAGCTTTGTTTTGCAGATCCCTAAATTATATTTATTGCATGTGCTGCAATGCAGGTGCGAGCTTTATATCATATCAAATTCACACTCTAGATTATAGTATTCACTCTATTGGACATTGTATCGAGGTTGACATTTTAGAACAAAGAATTTAGCAGCATACATTGAACTACGAGCTTCTGAACACTGATTTTTATCACCCATTTCTGCAAAAGCTGATTACAGTAGCGAAATTAGAAACCAATTAGAAATAGTGGAGGTCTGCCCGGCTTGGGCAGAGCACTGTCGTGTTCTCGTGGAGGCGATTGGCGGCGGAGATCTCTCGCATATGGCCCTGGTCTAGGCCAAGGTACGGAGGGAGAGGGCAGAGGCACGGGCATCCTTCTGCGAAGCAGTAATACTCGCGAAGAAGGAGGCGGGACGGTTGAGGGAAAGGCAAATTTCGCGCCCTCACACCCCTAGCTGCCGCAGGAGACGTCCTGGGCATCGGGAATCCTAGCCGGATTTCCGGCCACCGTAGGCGTGAGCTTGCAGACGGTGAGCAATGGGTAGCTCGCCGTCTGATAAGGATCAGGCCTGTCGACGGTGCGTTGTGTTCCACGCGCGCCTCACACGGGTGGGTTTTAGTCAGTAAGAGTCTGGCACACCGTCCCAGAGCGGGAGAAGTTATTTGATAATTTCACATCCAAGAAAAAAAAGGCTGTAATAATGTTGACGCCATTTTCTAAGATAAGCACTTTATTTGTTCACATATTTCTGTTTATTTAAACACACGGCACAGCAAACATCATATTATCGTTAGTTATTCATAAATAAACATACATCACCGTTACAATTATCAAAATTAAGACAAAAAAAAATCCCGCAGATACAAATGCATTATATTTTCATAAGATCTTTAATAAATTGAAAGCCCAATAATTTTATTCCGAAAACACCATACATGTTTCACAGTAAATTAAATTTGGCGATTTTTTTCACCTAAACAAGCCGCGTAACTGAAATCTTATATTTACACTATAATTCCGCCATTTTATTATTGTGTGTTTTTCACTACATGCTTCCATAGCCATCATTATCAAAAAAAAATCATACAAGTAATATAAATACGAAATAATTATTGAATGGGACGTTCGTTCATTTATTTAATGTCAATATCAGCTTTCAACGGCTATTTTCACTTCATAAGGGTGCATAAGGAGTAACAATAGCGGTTGTAAGAAATTACGAGCGCGATTATGCAACTCTACTGGATCTATTAAATAGGGTCTATAAGGCGCCCCCTTAAAGCTATAGCAGCTGCAGAAAGGCGCGCTATGCAATTGACTCTTGCAGCTTCTAACTTTAGTTATATACACTATGTAGCTCATAAGCAACCTTTTGTGCTGGTTGTGTTGTTACGGATAGTTTAACAAAACTTCGTAGTAAGCAAGGTTAATTTAGCAACTAATTCTTGAAGCCTATTTAGCTTGGACAAAATTATACAAAAAACAAATAAAAGCCAAATACTGCTGTGGCGGCATCTACAGCGCCACATACAAAACTACGCATCACACTGACGTCACGCAAAATCCTGCATCGCGCAAGCAGAGTTTACCGCGCAACTAGCATATATACAACATCCCGACATCAACCGTCGGGCAGTTGCCCACCAGACACAACACCCGTCTGGTCGGAGGATCCTCCCTTTTCTATGGAGGATGAGTGAACTTTACACCCTGTTCCTCATGCCTCTATACTGGTGACCCCGAATATGAACGTCAGCGCAGCCTTCGTGCAACTACTTCAGCGTGACGTCATCATCTACACTTCCTCAAGCTCTCGAGCGGCGAGTCACACAGCCAGCCAGCACCCACGGCTTCAACGGGTATTCTGACTACCAGCATGCAGCGACCGCGCATACCTGGTCATCACCCTAAGCCTCATCAGCAACCTTGGCACAGCACACTGCACTTTCGGCCGGTCAACAAGCAGAGCTCTTCAACGCTCTCCTGGTCGACGCCAGCAGTCAGCCCTCAACCCGGCGCTGTACCACGTCCGACTCACTGGAGCATAACGCAGCGCCACCCCGACTCACTGGGGCATCACCGCAGACAGTTCCGACCCACCGCGAACTATGCGACAACCGGTTCCGACCCACTGGAACCCCACCTGGCACTGGCAAGCATCGCAAGATACACGACTCAGCCCACTATCGACCTCCGGTCTCCGGAGGGGAGTGATGTGGCGGCATCTACAGCGCCACATACAAAACTACGCATCACACTGACGTCACGCAAAATCCTGCATCGCGCAAGCAGAGTTTACCGCGCAACTAGCATATATACAACATCCCGACATCAACCGTCGGGCAGTTGCCCACCAGACACAACACCCGTCTGGTCGGAGGATCCTCCCTTTTCTATGGAGGATGAGTGAACTTTACACCCTGTTCCTCATGCCTCCATACTGCTGTTAAGTTGCAATCAAAATGATTCGGAAGAACCACGCATCAGACCACTAGATAGATTTATCCTAAGTTAAAGAATCAACAAGTTTTAATATACCTAGTATTACTAATTTCCCTTCAATTTTCTCAACAACGAACAAAGGAAGTGCAATCAAAGATTCCTCGCTCCCATTGTAAATCAACAAGTAAACAAAAATGAAAGTGCACAAGAATAATACACCTGCAAGCCATTTCCTGAGTGCAGTTCAATTGATTTAGATACTCCAAGAAATATGCCAAGAAATATCATTGAAAAGACACTTCATTTTCTTCGCTATAAAATTCAATTGTTTAGAAAGGAGGCTGCAGCGATAGTCCGTGGCACAATAGAGCGCGCCATGAATGCATTCTAATGAAATAAAGAAACGTTTTGTCCGGGGTTGCATTGAGTTGAGACCTAAATACTAGTGAATGGGGTCTATGCAAGCTATTCACTACACTAGCTGTTGATATCGCAGATTTTTTAGCGTGTGAATGAGAAGTTTTGCGTATTTATGCACGCTGTGAAGGTAGAGTCGGCTTTGTTTTTCTTTAACTGGGTTTCACTAGAAGACCTACATAATTTATTTTTCTGATAATATTTCGGATCTTTTTATGACTGGCGACTGACTATGGTTAGATTATTTTTCAGCGATTTTCAGGACCCATCTGAACTAAAAAACTGAAATGTTTGTATAATTTATTTTGAAAAAAGTGCAATTACCTATAATTAGGTATCTACAGACTCTGAATCATCATCATCTGCCTACCCTTTTCCCAACTATGTTGGGGTTAGCTTCCAGTCTTACCGGATACAGCTGAATACTAGTATTTTACATTGAGCGACTGCCTATCTGACCTCCACAACCCAGTTACTGGGTAACACGATATCCCTTTGTAAGACTGGTTGTCAGACTTTCAAGCTTCTGACGACCCGTAACGACTGTCAAAGATCTACAAATGACAGCCGGGACCACCGGCTTAACGTGCTTTCCGAGGCACGGAGGGGTCTTGGTATGTAAAGATGGTCACCCATCCACGGACCAACCGCGGCAAGCGTAGCTTAACCTGATCGATCGACCCGTGTGGCTGTTATTACTTAGCCACAAACCCCCCCATCTACAGAATCTGAATACGTGGGTAAACTCTTAAATCTCAGTTTCCATTGAACAGTTTTCGTCTGCATTCTGCCTGGTATAGGTGGTACAGTAAACCACACCTTGGCGGTAACACTTTGACCTTGAGCTGACCTAGCGTAGTAAAAAGTTTCAATAGATTAAGAGGACACCTTAGGTACACTGGTTTTGTTACCAGTGATGTGCGCCAACTAGATACCTACCTAAATAAGAAGATAATTATGTTATTTTGATTTTCACTTGTCAATGGTGCCGATTACCTTGTTCACAAACTAAACTAAATTTAAGTTCAGTGCATCTTTTTCTTTCTATTTCATTAAGAAAAGGACAGAAGATAAATTCTAGTTAAGCCCTGTCAAATTAATCAGCGCTTGACGTAAATTGACGTAATTTTAGTAGGCAAGTTTTTAATCACGTCTAAACTTGTATGGAGTAGTGACAGGCGCTGATTAATTTGACAGGACTAAAATAAAATGTATCTTCTGTCCTCTTCTTGTCTCTCTTCCTTTTCATTTTGACTTGCCAATGTGTGTTGTAGGTTGTTCTAACTATACTCCGGCCGATGATAAAATGGGTTCCTGACACCCGTCTGCTGAGTATAAATGAAAACGTGTTTTAGGAATTTAAACTTTATTAGTTCCTAATCGTGACCAACTAACCGGGGTGTCTGGAACGCATTCTCTCGGCGGCCGAAATATAAGTAACTAGGAATAAGACCAGGTAAATAGAGGTACTTTCAAGCTTGTCTTCACCCCCTCCTGAAAACATTGACAATAAATAAACTTCAAAACAACGTTATTTTATTCAGAAAGCAATATAAACTTTGCTTTTAAACTTCGGCTCGCCTGACCGACTCCGAGGAGTACCTAAGTATTTGAAAAATGAAATTTCAATTCAGTTTTACTCCGTTGATGTCGAAGTGACTTTTTATTTTTCAAAATTAAATAAGTGAAGTCGGTGAGAACTCTCGCGATAACTTTCTCTTATTTCTGTTACTGAAAATCAAAAGGTATATACAGAAATGAAATGAAATGAAATGAAAATGAAATGAAATGAAATGAAATTGTTTATTCTGTAAATAGGATATGAGAATCACTTTTAATGGTCTTTTGAGGAAAGAACCACACAAATTTGAGTGGACCTGTCCAGTCAGTGCAAGCATTTGTCAGTAATCGTGTAGCTCAACTCAAAACTTAAGGAGCTCAACGACTCGACGAACAATAGAATACCTAGTCAGGTAAGTACATACCTTCTACTTCATAATGTAGATCAGCGGGTAACTGCGTAACACACAATCAGCAGCAAAGGGTTTCATTTTGACGATTCAAAAACATTCATTGCATTATTTAAGTTTCGAACATATGAAGCAATGGATTAAAAATATACTTCAAAGTTATTCAGATTGTGATTCAAACTGTTTTACGCAATATTGGGGTGCAGTAGGGTAACCTTGACACGTTAGTGGTAACAAAACCAGTCCAGTGCTAGCCTCATATCAATTGAAACTTTGTAGGTACTACGTTAGGCCAGCTCAAGGTCAAAGTGTTGCCACTGACGTGCAGCCTACTGTACTTAACTGCTCATCTACCCGTCTACATTTTGAAGTGTAAAAAGTAAAAGTCCCTAGGTATCTAATATCCAACTCCTACCGAATAGCAATCGTTATAAGGTAGATCCAACACTGGCGTATAGATCTGCAACTCTGCACCAATAAAATGTTTCAATGATCGTGAAAGTGGAACATTCATGAACGAATTCATATGGATGGAAATACACAGCACATTCTGAAATTATTTGAATAAGACGTTTTAGAATCACAAAAACGCGCTAGGATTTTAATAAAAAAAGAATACTTACCAGCTAATTTTAAATGTATTATTTTATACATAGTTCTACTTGCTTACCCCAAAACCATCTTACGGTATGTTGGGGTAAGTTCGGAGTGGGCTAGGATCGTGCGAATCAAATAATTAGTAGCAATGTTACCAGTTTAAAAAAAAATGTGTGGTTTTATGAAGCCACGATGCAAGTGAAAATTTAGTGAAGCAAATGCGAGCCATGGGCGCTGCCATATTGGCGTTGGCTGCTGTGCCGAGCGCCCATCACTTTACCCCTATTCCCCGGCTGGCTGTATTGTGACATGCGATAGATGGACGGTAGAAATGGAGGCGAAAGTTAAAAATATGACCATGGACGGAAAGTTATAAGCGTCTTCATTTTATTACATACGTTTTACTTCCCTGTGTTAGAGCGATGACGTGATGTGGACGTCCATAATAATATATTCGTGTTAGAAAGTATAAAATCGCACAATGGATACGATGGATCGAAATGGATGAATGAAAAGAGTCCCACTTCACTTCATGTTAAATACTGAATTTCGTGGTTTCCGAGGCACGGAGGGATTATAGTATGTAAAGATGGTCACCCTTCCATGAAACGGCCGCGGCAAGCTTAGCATAACCTGATCGATCGAACCGCTCGGCTGTTGTTACTAGTTTAGCCACAAGCCCTTATTAAGTGACCACTTATTTTAAAATGAAATTTCAGTATGTTTGTATTTTTTTAATTCAGTGTAATTAAAAAAAGTAAACTTTTAAATATTTAGTAGGAACTAAATTATTATAAATAGAAATAATCAATCACTCGAAGTAACTTTTCATGTTACACAGATCCGATGCATTAACGAAACGTTACTCGTGACGGAACAGGAATTCACCACCCGCAAAATGTCACTGTCAAAACCAATTTGTCAAGAATTGTTTTCGTATTTTTTCATTGAGAAATTGTGAATTTAATTGCTAACTATTGTACAATATTTAGACCTTATTCCAAAACCGTGTTGCTCATAAAACTACTGTTTTGTACGTGTACATTTGAAACGTGTAAACTAACATTTGTTACAGCGAGTAAGTGCGTCACAAAGAAATCGCCTCTGGTTTTTCATAAATCGTCGTAATTTTTATTGTAAACCATGGCGAATTCGGATTTTGTTGCAACTTTAAAGATTCTGGTTATCGGGGAGAGTGGCGTGGGTAAATCCAGGTAAGAATCCCTCTAATGGAGCTTGATTAAACCTTTCCAGTAACCCACCCAATTAAAAAAAAAATAACTATTGAGTCATGTTGTCCGATTAAGTACCTACACATTAACTTTACTACCATTTACATCGAGTGCGATAAGTCCACAGAAGTGTACTGATGTACAGATTCGCAATTTACAACACTGAAACATTACTTAAATTAATTCAAAGAACCTTTGTATTTTTCAACCTTGACTTAAATTATCATGATTAAACTACTTCAATATGTTGAAAAACAATTATCTAGATTACTTTGTTGCGTAGTCTTCGCAAACGTAAGTTATTGTCACTTAAATGGTTGACCAAAACAGAGAATATTTTAATTTTATTATAATTCCATATTTAAATTTAGATTCTACTAATTCTACTCTAATATTTCTACTGATTTTACTATGGTGAGCCTTTTAGTGTTATTATTTACAGCTGAGTATCAATATTTTATGTTGGTTGTGCACTTTGACCCCTACAACCCAGTTACCACATAACCTGTGTACTGGGCATAACAGTTAATTATGCTTGTTTACACCACTTATTACTTGTATACTTAGTGCAAGTATGTTTAAGCAAAAACACAAATCTCTCAAAAGTATCCATTTCATAATTATCTAGGAATGATAGTTTAATATGAGCACTAGGGTGGTCATAATTCCTAAGAAAAACAAAATGTTTCTTTAATTTCATGGGGCACCACATAATTTGATTTTATACCATAAGAAACTATTTCAATATTTTTTTATTTCCATCCATATGAATTTGTTCATGAATGTTCCACTTTGTTAAAAAAAAATAATGAAATTTAAGGGTTGAATTTTAAATAAAAACTCTTTACACAAACAAATGTAGAGTTTTTGAATCATTTATTTTTAAGAAACAAGGGTTATTAGTACGAGCCCCGATGCAAAATAGTTCGTCTAGTGTGAAATTTTCTCTGTGAGATTTTTCTAACTTCATTATTTTTGTATATCTATATAAAATATTAAGCTGTTCTACTATCACATGTCACGTTACTTATGCCATTTTTTAATTATGAACCAATAAACTATTTTAGCTTTTTAAATTTATACATATCTTGTTTTAAATTCGAAGAAGTTATAAGCAAAATAGTTTGTCTAATTGTTAATTGATGCAAAAGAGTTTGTCTATCGGTGAGTTAAATAAGATTATTCCTTCTTTGTACAATTATGTTGCATAATTTAAATTTGTAAAACTAATTCTGTGTCATTTGTCAAGTGAGTAAAAATTCTGAAAATTCTGAAAATCGATGCTGGCAAATCAAGTTACCAAATATCTAAAGACTTGATACTTCCCAGGTCTACAGTCCCATCTATCATTCAGCACTATAAAATGAATAGAACGACTTCTTGTTTGAAGAAAACTGGTCGATCACGCATCACAAAAGCAGTAGAAAACAGAATCCTGAAGAAAATTATCAAAAATAATCATCATGCTCGAGCTGAAAAACTCACGGTGCAATGGAAGGACATGATTCACAAAGACGTCTCAGTTGATACTTGACAAAGAGCCCTAAAAAGAATGGGTTACGGATTTTACACAACTAAGGAGAAACCACTGTTGACTGCTGTACAAAAGAAAAAGAGGTTGAATCGTGATCATTTAAATTGGACTTCCGATCAGTGGCGTAGTATCATTTGGAGTGACGAGTCCAAATTTGAAGTGACAGTCTGCGATGAAAGGAAAAAAGTGATTTGGAACAAAAATGAGGCATTTCATACTGATTGTCTCAAACGCAAAGTGAAGTTTCCAGCGTCTCTTATGATATGGGGCTGCATGTCTGCACAAGGTGTTGGTGGTATGCAGTTTGTGGATGGTTCTATCAATACTGCAAGGTATCAATACCTTTTGGAAGAGAATTTACTGCCCTCTATTCCGTCACTTAAGCATCAAGATTCCTTCATTTTTCAACAGGATGGTGTTTCCTGCCATACTGCAAGAACAACAAAGACGTGGCTATTGGCGAAAAGCATCCCTACAATCGAATGGCCATCTAACAGCCCGGACTTGTCGCCGATCGAAACCCTATGGTGGAAAATGAAAAAAGTTATCCGTAAAAATCCATCAAGATCGAAGAGCGACTCAAAGGCTAAACTCTTGTCTGTCTGGGAGTCAATTACGCCTGAGGAGTGTGCAGCTCTTCGCATTAAAGCTATCATTGAGAGCAAAGGCGACACAACTAATTGGTAGACGAACTATTTTGCGTGAGTGCTAAGGGTAGACGAATACTTTTGCATTATGTTATGTAAAGTCATGAAAGAATTTCAGTTATGTTAAAATAAACTTTAAAATGTTCCTCAAATTGTGGTTTACTTTTTATAAAAACGTTCTTAATTATTTTACCAATATTTACTTTCTATATTTTACGCTTTGCACTACTTTCCATACTAGACGAACTATTTTGCATCGGGGCTCGTATTAGGGTACTATACTTGTTCACAAACAATAGCAAATACTGCTTTTGTTCTTTATTGGTTGTAATCAATTCATTATATTCCTAAATAGATGCAAAAAAAAATTAGTGAGACACCTGTTAAGGCTCCTACATACTGGCGCGTCTTGTCGCGCGACGCGACGCGACACAAAGACACCGCGTGTAGCGCTACAAGCGGTGCCTTTGAGTCGCGTCGCGTCGCGCGACAAATCGCGCCAGTATGTAGGAGCCTTTAAGCCCCGCGCGACATCAATTCGGAGTCAAACAATAGAAAATCAATTGTGTCTCATTAGCTATCCTTGACCAATTAAGCAGCCATACAATGCTTATGTTAAAGTTTGACGACTAATAGCAACCTCTAAATCGTATCAAACAATTAAAAGAAAAAAAATCTGTTTCATATTTAGATGTAGGTATATAATCGAATGACTAAGTGCCGTGATGATAATTAGAAAGTCTAATAATAAAGACCAATCTAATGAGCACTTAAACACTGAAACAAAAGGTAGGAATAACAAAAATCTAAGGCAATTAGCTTTGTACACTACGACATGTAAATAGTTGCAGTAAAATGACACTTTATTGTCTTTCAACAACTACATAGAACATTAAAAAAAATTACCGATTACAGTATACCAACCAATTTTAATTAATTCTTCTGTGTTATCTCTAAACAACTCAATTACTTATGTGTATCTTCAATTCTTATCTATTAGTTAGTTAGTGATAAATATGTATAATAGAAATTAATTGTTTCTAGAATAATAATTAGGTTTTTGTTCTAAGAAAAAAAAACAGAAAACTATAGTTAGGAAAGGATACATTTTAATGTAATTTTCCTCAAAAGAAAACCCATATTGTATTTGTTTCTTTGCTAAAGTAGCAGATAAATAAATAAAGACGTTTGAATAAATAAACAGCAATTTATGTTATTTTAGCATAATCTTAGCATTCACTACGGGAGACTACAATGCGTCGTTCCCGGCCACAATCGGAGTTGACTACAAATGCAAAGTGATGGATGTCAACGGTGTCAAAGTCAAACTTGGTATCTGGGACACCGCTGGACAGGAACGATACAGAACATTGACATCCAGTTTTTACAGGTATGCATAGATTGTTATTATTTTACCAGTTTCTTGACTACTGGTCACAGAAATAAAATATCATTCATCATTATCAATTACTTAATCTATTATTTTTTTCAGTCAGCTGAACTCTTGTCTCTCTTGTTGTTGAAAAAATAACAGAATATTTTATTTTAATTTGTGTTATAATTTTTGGTGCACAATAAAGTATATTCTATCTATTTTAACAGAATATGCAGCAGCATATTCTTTTGTAAGAATAAATTATAATAATAAAAAAAAAAAAACATTTTTAACAACAGCTGATCTGGATTTTTTGTGCAAACTAACAATGAACAACTTGTTGAAAAACTCATTCAATTAGAAGTATTAATTACTGTTATTTTCACTTGATATTAAAAATAATATAGACATAGCCCATTGCTATGCTTGTTGACCTTACCAAATTAAATGAATCACCTTTAGTATTGTAATTATAATTCTTGTTTTCTTTAGACCATATTATTTCAGTTCAACTACTATTTTAAACAAAGGAGATTATTCCTTTTATTTTTGACAAGCACGCGTCTGGCTACAAAAGAAATGAATCTGGCCATTGAGTAAAGAGTGAGCAAAATAATCTCTTTTCTGTCCTTTATTATCCTCCAATAAATTGGAGCTGTTCATGCAGTCAACTGCACAGCTATGTTTTTCAACAATTATTTGACAGCACAAGCCCTGTAACCGATGGGATTTCCCACCGGTAAAATGAGAAACTTCCATACAAACTTTTAACCCTTAATACATACACAAACATACATAAACTCACGCCTTCTTCCCGTAGGGGTAGGCAGAAACTATAGAACGCCACCTGCTACGCTCCTTACATACTCTTTTTGCATCGTTTACGTTCAAACATCTGGTCATATACGCACGCCAGTTGCGAATACTGCGCACCTGACCCTTTTGAAGAACATCACCAATGAGATCATTAAATGTCTTTCTGGGGCGTCCCCTATCAAACCCAATTAATCTGTACATATTACAAAACAAAGTCCCCCCGCCGCGTCTGTCTGTCTGAACGCAATAAACTCAAAAACTACTGAACGGATTTTCAAACGGTTTTCACCAATCGACGGAGTGATTCACGAGGAAGATGTATAATTCATTAAGGTTTTGTGTAAATTTGCTGAAATATGACGATTATTGTTGAAGATGTCGATAAAAAAATCATGCCGACTGGGAAGGCATGATTTTGTCTTTACTGGCGTGCGCCGCGTGAACCGTATGAGATACATACAATTTATGTTCTACAGGATTGTACATCTTAAAAAGTTCAACAAAAAAGTCCGCGATAGCATATCGTCAGTGATATTCTGAAACCGCGGAACTAACAGTGTTTAAAACCGCGTATTTACAAAAGTAGCAAAATCGAGATTTAGCGAACTTAGCTTCGTTGTAGTGATTGGCTACGTTCTGTGATGTTGGCCGGGCCGATTATCCAATAGAAAGCCGTGAAATCGAATGTCTTTTAAACCGCGTAACGTCAGGTGATTGTTTATTGTGCCCAAACCGCGTATCTGCGCATCATAACATGAAAGGTGTGTTTGTTTAACGAAGCGTGCGTGAAATAGTGTGGTTTTAATTATAAATGCTGCAATAACTGGTAAGTAAACACAATAACTCCATATTATATTGGATAAGTTACTTTTTAGGATAGTTTGTTATTTGAATTATTAATATTTACCCTAAGAAAACGTCTTTAACTACTTCGATGTTAGATACGCGGTTTTAAAACTCATAACGTTTTTCGTTTTCTGTTACATACGCGGTTGCAAAATGTATGTACCTACTCGTAACTCAGGTTAAGACGCTGACAACACCTAAACCGCGGTCCCTGTCTGATTGCATAGAAAAAAAAGAGAAGCGCGATGACACAACGCTTGTAATTTATTGCAAAATATGAAGTAATTATCTATTTACTCAAAATTGAGTTGAGTAATCGAAAATAAAAAACAACCAAGTTCTGTATTCAAATAAGACGTTCTTGTTATTAATTAAATACGTAACGTATATTCATATTTGATACAGATATTTTGGATTAGAACTCAATGTAAGAGGTTAGTTTAACGTTAGTTTGTATCGAGATTTTGTTTTCAAAACGTGTTTTGGTAACAACCAAGTTCTGGGAAATATGTTCAAAATTAACATATATTTTTTCCGCTACCACAAACTATACAGATCTGGCAATTTTTTTTCTTAAGAGAAGCTTATTTTTGTCAATTGGGTCTTGTCAGCCCCTTAATTTGTTGTATTTATTATCATAAAAGTACACTGCGACTGGATGTGTATGTACGGTCTGTACTAGTACCTACTAGTAGATAATAATAGTAGGTAGGAGGTAAAGTTTTTCTGTTTGTAGAAAGTAATCTTTGGATATTTTGAACCTATCTTTGAGAATTCAACTAGGTAGGTACTATTTACTTATAGTTTTGGTAACTGACCCTACCTTTGTTTTAGTTTACGTCATGGAGCAAGAAAATGAATGTGCGGATGTGTCTGTTGTCACTTTAAGAGATCTAGCAAAACGTCGCGCCGAACTTGTGCGTAAAAAGCAGCTAATCTTAGAGAAACTTAATAATACTAACTTACACATCCCTCAAACATTAATTGAATCGTCTCCAGCGACACAACTGCCATGTTTCTCAAATGCCTCTACATCCGAAAATGTTCATGATAGCATTGCATACTGTGAAACTCTGACAACAGTTTTTGAACCATCCCCTGTTAAGCTGTGCCCTTCGCTAGCAGGTAGTGCTTTATACTTTAAGACCAAATTAGCTGTGCACAACTTTACTTTATACGATATTGCAACGGGTCATGTAACTTGCTACTGGTTCGACGAAACCGCCTTAGATTTAAGAGCTACCACTTACGCATCTTTTTTAATTGATTATTTGACTAAGTTATTAGAAGAAGATTGCAGGGACCTTGTCATCTGGACGGATGGCTGCACTGCACAGAACAGAAAATCAATAGTTTCTAATGCCCTTCTAAGATTAGCAATAGACAAAAATACAACAATTACACAAAAGTATCTGGAAAAAGATCATACTCAAATGGAAGTTGACTCCGTACACTCAGTGGTGGAAAGAAAGCTGAAAAATGTTGAAATTTTTCTTCCATCTCAGTAGGTATGCCTCAATTACAAAAGAAGCCAGGAAGCATCCTTCTCCATACCATGTGTTTCAACCAGATTACACCTTTTTTAAAGACTACAGTCTAAAAGAATACCAAATTTATGATTCCATTCGTCCTGGGCGTTCTGCTGGGGATGATTGCGTAGTGGATCTGAGGGTTATAAAGTATAATCCTAACGGCACAATAGAGTTTAAAAAACACTTTAAAGATGATTTCAGCCCACTTCCTCGGAGACCGAAACCTATTTCAGCTGTAGTAAATAATGTACCTTCCCTGTATTCATCTAGACTGCCTATATTAGACAGTAAGTATCAGCACTTACAGCAATAAAGAGTGTGATACCTGCAGATTGTCACTTATTTTACGATAATTTACCATTTAAGAAAAAGTATAGTTTTATTGATCTCATTTTTTAACAAAGACCTCAAAGTGCAATTATTATTCTACTCAGAAGTAATATTTTTATACATTTTGTTTATTCATTTTTAGTTTTAACTGTTAATTAGTAAGTACCCTATAACAAGGTATTTTTAACATACTTAGCTATAGAGAGCAATTTTTTTTTTAACTAGGTATTTATGGTGTTATTTTCCTGTACATTGTTGATTACGTAATGTACCGATGATAATTATGTGCCAAAAATTAAACTGAGAAGTTGACTGAATAAATAATAATAAGATTTTGATTGTATTCTTTTGTTTTATTTCGGCCGACAATTCCGCGTAAGTGACATAAAACTTATTTTGATTTAATTTGTGATGATAAATCCGCGAAAGTCGATTTTCTAATTCATTAATACATATTTTACATAAATAATGCCTACAATATTAAGAGGAGTAACATAATTTGACAATTTAAAAGTTTAAACAATAGAAAGTCAAGTGGTTCCGTAAATATTACGTTTTTCCTCGTTCCTGTAAAATTCACTGCACCTACCTTACGCGGTTTTAAACACTGTTAGTTCCGCGGTTTCAGAATATCACCGACGATAGGTATGTCTATCTTCTAAGGATGACCCACTGACCCACAGTAACCATTTTTTTCTTGCACAATTTGATAAAAAATTCATTAATATTTCCGAAGCTATTTTAACCGGTATTATATTAATCGTTGTCCAATAAAAGGTTATTTGAATTGACAAATTAATTTAGATTAAAATATGCCATTATAGCATATCAAAAAAAAAAAAAATTACGCGTAACAAAATAATTATGGTTGACGGCGGCGGGCGCGGCGCTAGGAGTCAATGACCTTTTCCTCGGCTATGAGGTATGCGAACGCTTCGTTTCCTTTTAATCCCGGTAGTACGTTCCCGTGGGATATTTTCCGACATTCACGCGGGCGAAGCCGGGGGCAAAAGCTGTATAATATGATTTAATTTTGAGTATATGGTACATTAAGATCATAATATTAATAAACTATAGTACTATTATCTTTATGGAATGAATTTTCAAAAATCCTTCCCTAGTGCTCACTTTCGCTAGATAAGGAACTCTTGTGCAAAATTGAATGCTTCTAGACCTACCGGTTTAGGCTGTGTGTTGTCTGTCAGTGAATTAATTCAAGATTTTATTAAGTAGATGGCCAACACCTTTAGTTGTAAGCAAACTAAAAAATCGCGCGCATTACGTTCTAGTCCTTTATCGTTGTTTCTTTTCAATATACTCGACCTCGTTAGTTCCTTTTGACAAAAACTCCCATTTAATTGACACTTCACTAGGATTGAAACTCACTTTACTGTCACATTGGTCTTAGAGCAAAAATAGACCTTGACGTTTCATGACGTCCAAGTGACATTGAGCCTTAGGGCGGTAAAGTAATTACGAGGTCTACTACGAGTATATTTTAACAAACATACATGCTTAAACTCACGCCTTCTTCCCATGGGGGTAGGCAAAAACTATAGAACGCCACCTGCTACGCTCTCCTTTTGCTTCGTTTACGTTCATACACGCACGTCGGTTGCGAGTAGGCACTACGCACCTGACCTTTCTGAAGAACATCACCAATAGGGACATGTGTTTATTTTTCCACTAAATCAATAATAGACGTAATATAAACCCAAGAAAAGTTTATAAGTTAAATTCAACTACTGCTTTGATGCTCAAAAAAAAAAATTGTAGAAAATTGTTGACATAACTTCAACAATTTTCTACTACAGTTCAAACGACCGTTTCTGTCGCGGGCATGATGTGACGTCATTTACCACGAATCTTATTTGCTTGCATCTGTTTGTAGCTCCAATTATATAAATCGTATTGATTTTTGTGCTTTATTCAAGCAGAAATCGCACACTTGCCTTAGTGAGATTTCAAGCACTTTGCTAAGAATAGATTTTATTAACATAGTTTCTTTCGTCACTTCCGGCATTGTCGAAGACGACGTGTTTTGAGTTTGCGTTCCGTTCCACCTAAAAAACGCAACATACGAGGGTCATTCAATAAATACTTAGCCTACAAAAAGTAAACGAAAATTTTGGAAAAGTGGAAATTTATTTTTCAACAAAGTCTCCTTTTAGTTCGATACACTTAGCCCAGCGATGCTCCAACTTTTTTAACCCGTCCGAAAAATAGTTTTTGTCAAACTCTGCAAAATAGGCCTCCGTGGCGGCGATGACCTCCTCATTCGATCCATATCTATTCCCGGCGAGTGATTTTTTCAGATTAGGAAACAGAAAGAAGTTACAAGGTGCCAAATCTGGAGAATACGGTGGATGGGGCAACAATTCGTAGCGTAATTCGACCAATTTGGCCATGGCAACGGCAGACGTGTGAACCGGTGCGTTGTCGTGGTGAAACAGCACTTTTTTCTTCGCCAGATGGGGTCGTTTTTTCTTTAATTCGGCGTCGAATCGGCCCAATAAATCGGCATAGTAAAGCCCTGTAATTGTTTAACCCTTCTCGAGGTAATCGATGTAGATCACACCTTGTGAATCCCAGAAAACGGTGGCCATAACTTTTCCGGCCGATTTTACAGTTTTCGCCTTCTTTGGAGCACGTTCCCCGGTCTGGATCCATTGTTTTGATTGCTCCTTGGTCTCTGGTGTGTACCAGTGGATCCAGGTTTCATCGACGGTCACAAAACGACGCAAAAACTCCGCTGGATTCCGCTTAAACAGCGCCAAACACGTCTCCGATGTGGTCTCACGGTTGCGCTTGTTTTCCGGTGTGAGTAAACGCGGCACCCATCGCGCCGACAGCTTTCTCATGCCGAGTTCCTCGTGAAGAATATGATGCACTGTTCCTTCTGAAATGTCTACAGTCTCAGCTAGCTCCCGAACCTTCAGTCGGCGATCTGCCAATACGAAATCATGGATTTTTTTAATGTTTTCCTCCGTAGCAGCTGTTTTCGGTGCACCTGGACGTGGTTCATCAAAAACCGACGTACGGCCACGTGCAAACTCGTTGAACCAATTCTTGACGGTGGCCATCGATGGAGAAGAGTCACCGTACACAGCATCCAAGCGCTCTTTGATTTCGATGCGCGTTTTCCCTTCCAAAAATAGGAATCGAATCACCGAACGATATTGCTCTTTTTCCATTTTTGTAAAACCGATCGACACGTTCGCTTCCATAAGTTGTCAAATTAAAACAAATGAAGGGATTGGAATGAAAATTTGAAAAAAGAATTAAAAAAGAATGTGCTACACTGTGGTAAAACTCTTTTGAAACTACAGCGCCCTCTGGCGATGAGGCTAGGTACTTATAAATGCACCTCGTAAATGAATTAATTGTGAGATAAACAATGCATTAAAGAATAGGAATTTGTTTCTTTGCCTACGCAATGTATATTTAAATGATGGATACGTTTTGAATTACTTGCATATTCCCTACAAGGTCACTATATGTCCTCCTAGGGCATCTTCTCCCGGCGTGTCCACTCATATCTGCCTTGTAAATACCTTTTGTTAGTCGCCTTTCATTCATCCTCTCAGCTACTCAGCATACTTTAAATATTGAATAAACCCATTTCTTATTAGAAAACCCTTGTTGCAGAGACGCTCACGGTGCTATTTTGGTTTACGATGTGTCAGACTCAAAGTCCTTAGCGAAGCTGAACGAGTGGGTCGAGGAACTTCAAGTATACTCCACTAAAAAGAACATAGTCTGCTTAGTGGTCGGCAACAAGATTGATAAGGTAAGTTGTGGATTTTTTTTTGGATGTTTTGAGAATGAGACCAGTGGCGGCCTAGTAGTAAAGGCCGCGACTTATGAGTTGCAGTTCGTAGGTCCGAACCCAGACAGGCGCTTTGTTTTGTGTAAATTATTTCGTCACCATTGCTCTCAAAACGGTGAAGGAAAACATCGTGAGGAAACCGGCATGTCCTAGAACCAAAAAAAAAAACTCAAGATACTTATGTGACATCTGCCAATCCGCACTGGGCCCACGTGGTGGATTAGAGCCCGCTCCCTCTCACAGAGGGGAGGCCTGTGTCCCAGCAGTGGGAACTTTTATAAGCTGATTATGCTGTAGGACTTTTTCGTTGAATTACTTGCTAATTGGAACACAATGGTACCGATTCCCTTGTTCACAAACTAAACTAAATTTAAGTTCAGTGCATCTTTTTCTTTGTATTTCATTAAGAAGACTGTCACTACTCCATACAAGTTTAGACGTGATTAAAAACTTGCCTTCTAAAATTACGTCAATTTACGTCAAGCGCTGATTAATTTGACAAGACTAAATTAAAATTTATCTTCTGTCTTTTTCTTAATGAAAAAGACAGAAAAGAAAATAAAATAAAAGAAAAAGTTCTTAATGAAAGAAACAGATGCACTGAACTTAAATTTAGTTTAGTTTGTGAACAAGGTAATCGGCACCATTATTTGAGTAAAACTTTAGTTTTTTTTTAAATATCTGTTTTCTATGAACCATGACCATCGCAGACACTAATCAGCCTGGTCTTCAAATGGCCTAACCAAAATTATGTCTGGAAACTCTGCCCTCTGAGTTTATATATGAGAACTTTTTTATATCGACATTACTTACAAATACATTTTATTTAAAAAATCTTGGTTTAATTAGTAGTCCCATAGTAGAAATTAATGGTGGGGTAGGTAAACAGACTACGCCCGCCCCAGGGCGGAGGACATCCATGAGAATTTTCCACGCCACAACAAAAAAAAACGTAAACAGACAAAGTAGTTCGCTTTGGTAAACATCATCAACTAAACAAAATATTTTTTCTTTAGCAAAATCGTGCGGTGCAAAGGGATCAAGGGCAGGCATTCGCACAGAAACACAGAATGCTGTTCATTGAGAGCAGTGCTAAGACACAGGAAGGTATCAGCCTGGCTTTTGAAGAACTCGTACAAAAGGTTAGTTCACATTTTCGAACAATACCATATTGCATTAGAACAGGTTTATACGGTGCAATTTAATTGCCCGTGGCATACCATAAGTTGTAGCAGCAATAAAAGTTGCAAGCAAGTGATATTTTGTTGCTTCAATTTAATTGTATGCCACAGGCAAGAAACTTGCATGGTGTACATGGAGTTTCAGTGATTACATAAATAATTAAAACTATACCTACCTACTTCGATGGTCTTTAATCAATTATTATGTTTGTGGTTCCAGTGATTATTGTAATAATTTAGCTGTTAAATATTAAATGCGTGTTAATTTCTAACTTGAAACAAGTGATTTGTAAATTGTAATACATATATGATTTTAGTTAATAATTAAATCCCAATCGGACCTCATTTTTGGCCAAAATTAACGGCGATCAAACGGATTTTTGGCCAAGTTTCCTAATTTGACATTAGTCGTACATGATAGGCGAAATCGCCAGGACTGCCCGCGAAATTCAATTTTTTTCTTGCGTTTTGTTTGCAATTTAAGCAATTTATTTAGAGTTGTTTTGATGCTTATCTAATACAATTACTTATAAACAACTCGTGTCACGGTGTTTGTGGTCGCACTCCTCCGAAACGGCTCGACCGATTTATGTGAAAATTTTATTTATATTTAGAATAGGTCGTAAAGTATATTTCATCCCGATATTCCGACGGGATCGAGACTACGCGGCTGAAACCGCGGGGCGCAGCTAGTAATTCTATAAAACCCGAAACTGACCTGAAAATTGCTAAACATTTATAAACGTATGATAATTTGAATTTCGCGAGCTGCCTTATCGCATCTCCCTTAATTATATATTTTCCCTCTAGATTATTGAGACGCCCGGTCTCTGGGAGACGGGAGGCTCGTCATCCAACATACGCATATCAAATGAGGAGAGGAGACAGCAGGAAGAGTCTTCGTGCTACGACTACTCTTGCACCATTTAGAATAAGATTTCAAGTTGGCTGACATCTGAAGATTTTTCTACTTTTTACACTGCTAAGCCAGTAGAACAGGCTTGCTAGATTGCTGCGCAAAGCATCGACAGTGTGTATCGGTCTAAGGGTAAAGTTACCGTTTTATACGAATATGAACCTTATTGTTAAGGAATCCTTATTGTATATGGAGGTCCTTATTGGACACGGAATCGGAATCCTCTCTATCGGAATCCTTATTGTACACCTCTGGCTAACCCTTAGAGCAGGGATTCCCAAAGTGGTCGATTTCGACCCCTTGGTGTCGAGATCGGTTCCTCAGGGGTCGACATAAACGAAAACTGATTTTGGGGGTCCACGAGGTCTAAAAATCGACCCCAATTTAACTAACACAAGTTCTTATTTGAAACTTTAAAGATACTGTATAAGTTGTGTTACGTGTACCAATTTGTTATAAGAATGACTACTATTTTAGTAGGAAGTATCATTGTTGTACTTTAAAAAACTCACAACTTGTTCGTAGAAGTTCGTACAAGATAAAAAAGATTGCCTATGGGGTCTAAGATAACAGTTCATTTTGGAAAAGGGGTCTTTCGCCCAAAATAGTTTGGGAACCCCTGCCTTAGAGGATTACAGGCGCGATGTTGTGTCGTACTGTTAACGGTTTAAGGTTCATATTACTATAAACTGCTAACTTTAAAAATCAAGATGCGATCTGTGGATCTTGCCAGCAAGAATTCTTCTCTAATGTCGACACGAACTTATAAGGATAGCTAAGATAAATAAGTAGCGGGGATGAATGCTAAGGGTGCTGGCCGTACATTTAAGTGTCGTTTCTGGTGAAAAGCATATTAATACAATTCTTTTCGGTTATCGTCACTAGAAAGCTAAGAGCAAATCCGATGCACTAAATTCTGTACAAATTTGTCAAAAAGTCTTGGAGTCACGTGAACTTTTAACAAAATCGAGACAGTCAGAAATTAGTTTAAAGCTAGAGATATCCCAAAAAAATACATCACAATCGGTAATAGATTAAGAAATACATTCTAAATCAACTAACAAATGATTTGAAATCTGTGAATGTACATTCAATATGTGTATCATTGTGTTGTAAATACAGATTTTGTGATTTTAAGATTACCGCTTAGTTGTACTAAAATAGTAATGGATTTAGTATGGGGACTCAAACTAGGACTAATTATAGAATTTGTATCGACAACGGAGTAGAAAGCAATAGAAAAAAATAAGGTAGTCTTGGGAAAAATATTTAAGAAATATTTTTTTGCCATTTACAGAGCAATATTTTTATCTGGAGAAAAGTGGGTCCAAAATAGAAAGCACCGTTTGTTTTGATATTTGCTTGTGTGGCTGAGTTTTTTACAATTGTGTATTTTATTTACAAGGTTGCGATATCCGAAACCTGCAGGCTAATTCCCGTATTTAAAAACGTTAAAAAACAAGCCGCAATCTTATCTCGGCGTCAGTCAGTGTCAAAAACATGTCAAAAATTAAGGTAAATAATAAGAGGTATTTTTTACAGATCTATTCAAGAACGTTCCATTCTGAAACATTTCATATAGCGAAGGATAATGTTGGGTTAGGTGAGGTTAGAACAGTGACCATTAATGCGCGAAGGCGAGCGAGCGAAGCGAGCGTGTCGCGGCAGCGACCGCCGAGCGCCAGATCCCCTCTATTACTCTCTCAAAAAGGTTCTGTCGGCGAACCGTTCGCCGTTGAAACGTTCTATCGGTGCAAAAATGAAAAGTGAATCGTTCTGTCGGTGAACCGTTCAACGGCGAAACGAATGTCGGAGAAATGTTTCAGAATCGAACGCTCGCATTCTAATCGGTCTTTTACAATGCGAACGTTCTAAGAAATACGGGAATTGGTATTGCTTCTATGCTTCTAATGGGACAGTTTCTATTCAACATGATTTAGTGCAGCCAAATATCGGCAATTTATTTTGCTCGCTTTTTGGGGGGAGTAAAGTTAGTGAAAGAACATATCTACCCTCATAATTGAACATAAAAATTAGGTACTTTACGTACAATGAATAGAATATTGTACAGTCGCCAGCAGATCAAGTTATCACAAACTGTCAAATTTTCTCATTCGATTTTGAACTTAACCTTCAACATTGTAAGGTTTAAAATCATTTGGAGAAACGTACTGTACCTAATAGACTAATAGCATGCATGTTTAGACAAATACAAGTCTCAATGGGTTTCAGCTCTGGTTTATCTTGTTATATGAATTGTAAATGCTTTTTTTATTTATTAAATGTTTTCAAAATTATATCATCTTCAGATGTGCGCCAACTGACGTGATGTGATATCTCTGTCTGCTTTTGTACATAGAATTAATAAAGTGAAGTGATTATTGTATGTTGTTACACTATATTATTATAAATAAAATATATCACACAATAGGGTATTTTACTATATACGAGAAAAAATCTATACATATACATATTATTGAAATAGTTTAGGCAAAAAGGAGTCGGAAAATGTTAGTTTTAGTTCATAAAATAACAAAATAAATTTTAAAATTCAATTCAACGTTTTCAGTTTTTCTTATCTGTTAAAAAACACCATGAAATAGTAGCCGCCATGTTATTACGTCATACGGCTAGTAAACAAAAACGTGTCAATTGTGTGAATACATGGCGTCCACTGCGTCCCAGCGTTTTCGTCAACATACGCGCGAAATTTGAAAATGAAAAATTTTAAATGCATTTTTATGGCACTTATCGATTGAATAAAAATTTTGTGATTTTTTTTGGGGCATATATTAGCACTATAGAATTGAATTAAGACACTTTTCAAAAATGGGTGTAAGACCCTATTCTAGTGAAGGTTCCTCAGCTTCTTCAGGTGATGAAAATCTCTGTCCACGCAATTTATTCTTTATTTTAGGGAAAGTAAAGAAATCATTAGGGCTTAGGTCGGGGCTGTACGGCGGATGGTCTAATAATTCTATGTTTTCTTGCTCTAAAAACTCTTTTATTATGTGCGCGGTGTGAGAACTCGCATTGTCGTGATGGAGGATGATGCGGCGGTTGCAGTTCTCTTTACGGAGTTCAGAAACGACCTGTGGCAAACAAATGCTAGCATACCATTCTGCATTAACCGTTCTTTGTCCCTCAAGAGGAATAATCGTAACATGGCCGGTTTTGGAGATAAACGTGGCCACCATTTTTTTTGCATCACTCCGTGAACAAACAATTTTTGTTGGCTTTAACTCATTTTCGAACACCCAAACTCGTGACTGGTTTTTTGTTTCGGGTTCGTACGCGTATATCAGGATTCGTCACCTGATACGATGTTGTATACAGCATTTGAGGATCCTGCGTGGAATCTTTCGAGAGTTCTGACGCACCAAGTAACGCGAGCAGCTTTTTGGGGTTGGATCTAGTATCGTTTGGCAGGAGTTGGGGGGTAAAAGGGGCTAAAGTTGGTAGGGTTTGGGTCCCCGATTATAACGTTACCACTCTTATTAAAAGGTAATGCATATTTTTCGAGAAATTAATAAAAAAATGTTTCTAACCTCAAATCCGATAAGAAGCGAAAAACGAAACGTTTAAAATGGGCGATTGACAACCAAATCTGCCCCAGCATCTGTAGTCAGTATCCAGTATCCAGTATCAGTATTTGTAGTCAGTCCATGGTATAAAATGTCGGGCAAATTCGATAACACGGAACGTAAACAATAAAACAGGTATGCCATTTGCGTCATGTGTCACTGTCATTTATTTTCGATCGTTCCGTTTCTCCTCGAGTTGCGTGAATTTTTTCTCTGTGTTGGTACTTCCACTGATCGGATATGTGTACAAAAGGCAATGTTACTACTGGTACTAGGAGAACTTAGGATGCAAGAGCGAGCGAAGCGAGCTCGGGACTTGGGGCACCCCGACTCGGACAGGTTAGGTTCGAAGGGGATGGCGGGGTCTAGTGAGCAAGCGTAGCGAGCGAACTTAGACCCCGCTATCCCCTTCGAGGTTATTTTTTTTAAACCCTAGAGGCCCGCGAAGCGGGCCTCATACTACGCCTTTTAATCGACTTTAAGTGTTTTGAGGTTAGGTTACAATAATTTGTTTTTCTCAAGAACGGTGCGTTACCTTTTCATGGGAGTGGTGCCAGGGGGCAGGGAGCACCCCTCCCCCAATCTCCCCCGCGAAGCTGGGCTCATACTACGGCTTTTTAAGCGACTAAGAGTTTTGAGGTTAGGTTACAATAATTTGTTTTTCTCAAGAACGGTGCGTTACCTTTTCATGGGAGTGGTGCCAGGGGGCAAGGTGCACCACCCCCCAACCTCCTCTCCCACTCCCACCCCTTTCTCCTGCCAAACGATACTTTTTGCTCTTCACAGAGCGAATGCGGTATCCATCGGGAAATCAACTTTTTTACACCTAATTGTTAATGCAAGATTATTTGTATTTGACTCATGCCAATGTCTAAAGTTGCCTGAATTTCGCGGTATGGCACATGTCGAACTTCCTCAATCAGCTTACGCACAGCATCAACGTTTTCTTGTGTGACTGCAGTTTTTGGACGACCTTGACGGGGATCATCACTGAGCTTGACACGTCCACGTTGAAATTCAGCAAACCAGCGATAAACTGTGGTTTTGGATGGAGCTTCATCACCAAATGCAGAAATCATCCGGTTAACACACTGTTTTTGTGTTAAACCACTTCGAAAGTCATAATAAATCATCGCTCTTGATTTTTTTCGAGTCAATTCCATTTTCTCAACGACTAAACAAGTTTGACAAAACCTTGTGACAAGACCGAGAATCTTTTTTTAAATAAATAAATGGTATTCGATTTTAAAACCAAGGAGTTTTCAATTAAAAAGATTTTAATATGACAGGAACAGTGGAAATATTCCATTCCCGATACTTTTAGTGCAGCTCTCGTATATCAACGCGCAGCCCCAACCGCTGGACCTAGAGACCTGAAATTTTGCACATAGATACCTTGTACAGTTTAGGCACCCACTCATCATCTGCCTAGCCTTTTCCCAACTACGTTGGGGTCGGAATCCAGTCTAACCGGATGCAGTTGAATACCAGTATTTTAAATGGAGTGACTGCCTATCTGACCTCCACAACCCAGTAACTGGGTAATACGATAACCCTTGGTAAGATTGCTTGTCAGACTTTCGGGCTTCTGACGACCCCAAACGACCGTTAATGGCGCCGATTCCCTTGTTCACAAACTAAACTAAATTTAAGTTCAGTGCATCTTTTTCTTTCTATTTCATTAAGAAGAGGACAGAAGATACATTTTAGTTTAGTCTTGTCAAATTAATCACCGCCTGTCACTACTCCATACAAGTTTAGACGTGATTAAAGACTTGCCTACTAAAATTACGTCAATTTACGTCAAGCGCTGATTAATTTGACAGGACTAAGCTAAAATTGATCTTTTGTCCTTTTCTTAATGAAATAGAAAGAAAAGGATGCACTGAACTTAAACTTAGTTTAGTTTGTGAACAAGGGAATCGGCACCAGACAGCCGGGACCGACTGCTTTACGTGCTTTCCGAGGCACGGAGGAGTCTCGGTATGTAAAGATGGTCACGCATTCACCTACCAACCCCGGAAAACGTAGCCTAACCTAATAGATCGACCCATTCGGCTGTTATTACTAAGCCACAAGCTCCTCATTTTACCCACCACTGACCCAGAAAAAAAAACAAATGTTTTACAGATAACACAGAGACGCCCATGAACACTCCCATAGGGGAAACAAGCAATATATAGCCGCAGTGGAAAAACACCATAGCAGTCGTTATCACCGTGCTTTTATGGGGCAATTTTTCAGGAACTCGGCTCAAACTGCCCACACTTTTTGCCTTGCTGCCCTACATTCGTTTTATAGGCGATCATTGTCCATTTTAACCTGTAAATTAATGTTGAGTGGATGTGTATAAGAACAAAGGTACCTATTAGCTATTAATTTTTTTTGTGAACCGATAGTCCTAAGTTACGGACATAATTAAGTAAATATTGTTCATCATCATCTGACTGACTTAAAGTACAGTACCTACTTAAAGTACGGTCTTAACTTTATGATCAGAACACACAATACTTGTACCCTTTGAAGCTACGACACTGAGCAGACTATTGCATGAAAACTATATTTATTTATTTCATTTGATTCAAAATCAAAAGTCTTTTATTCAAACTGGGCTGAGAATCAGCACTTTTCGAACGTCAAAATTACATACCCCGCCGCCATCGTGCGACGTGCGGTCAACTGCTTACGTAAGGAAAGTCCAGATAAATAACTTTCTTGATCAGTCATAAACTGTACCGCCTCGTTGGTCTAGTGATCGCAGGCGCTATTGCTGTGCATGAGGTCCTGGGTTCTATTCCCGGGCTGGACAAAGCTTTACTGGACTTTTCCATCGGTAATTTCTCAGTAGCAGCCTGGAGTCTGGATTTGTGCTCGGTTGATGGCAATAGGCTCACCCCCTATTACATGGGACTTAAACATGACTGGCGAAATGTGGGTGTACTATACGCTACACTCCTGCCCAACCCTTCGGGAAACAAGGCGTGGTGTGTTTATGTTATCTCCCATACAAAATATACACCTTTTCCCTAATCAATTAGATTCTTCGATTACTAAAACTTCTTAATCGCGCATAATCTCGTCCTGGGCGTCGGGAATCCCGGACGGATTTCCGGCCAACGTAGGCGCGGGCTTGCGAACGGTGAGCAATGGGTAGCTCACCGTCCGGTAAGGACCAGGCCCGGGTCGACGGCGCGTTGTATTCCACGTGCGCCTCAAAGAGATGTCGTCAGCACAAGTGTAGGGGTCCACTAGGTGATTAATTTGACAGGATTAAACTAAAATTTATCTTCTGTCCTTTTCTTAATGAAATAGAAAGAAAAAGATGCACTGAACTTAAATTTAGTTTGTGAACAAGGGAATCGGCACCAATTTCAACCTTAGTGAAGTTTCAGTTAGCCAACCTTCACATGGGTGCTTTTTTAACGCGCCGTTTTTTACTGTACCTACTCTGGTTTTTGAACTTTGGGCGTGGAGCTAAGCGTTGTGAATCCAACAGAGCACAACCTAGCGAGTTGTAAAAGCACACAGTTGGATTATCAACTCTCGGCGGTAAGCTGAGCGGTGAAAATCCAGAGTAAGGTAAAAATGTCGCCATAAAAAAGTGTCCATGCGTACCTACGTGGGTTCAACTGGGACTAATCTGTTACAAAAGTATAAAGTAATAAATTACGAGTTCGATTAAACCTGCCTACCTATACAACGACCCAAGGTACATAGCTAAAAATTGTGTGAAAATAATATTTTCTTTACCTACCACAAATGTTAAAAGCTTTTAAAAACCACACATCCAACCAAATAATTAAGAAGGCACATTTATAGATAATTAAGTACCTATGTAGGTAGGTACCCACCATCTCCTTAAGTGCCTATTTCAATAGTTATGAGTCGTTATGACAGTAAGTTCCAACAAAAATGTGCCATCAATAATCGTTCATTACCAAACTTTTATATTGAAAGGAAAATGAACATTACCTAACAGAGATAAGTAAAGAAATAAGTCCTTAAATTGCCTAAAAACATGTCTTTGTAATGATTATTATTTTCGTGTGTGTGAAATATAGGGTTCTCTGATTTAAGCGTGACTGCCATGCGCCACTATCAAAATAAGTATCGTTTCAACTTATGGTGAACTTTTGGGCCAAAGGAAACACTGCTCACGTAGAAGAAAAAGAGAGTAAAATAATCCCGCACTCTAGCTAAAGTACCTACTCACACAAACTACTTATTTATAGGAAGTAAACATATATAATAAAAAGAAGCATGAACACTATAATACATGATTAAGTTAGTGCTTTCTATTCAGACCCCAAAACCTTCGTACATTTTGTGCAACTAGACGTGGTAGGTCGGACATAGACCTCCCATACGCTTTTAGGATCGCTAAATTCAGATTAACTACATCCACAAATCGCTCGCCTCCACCGCAAACATCACCCCGTACGTTTCCCCAGCGCCTCTTTCCGAACGTCCCCAGTTAATACCAGTGGCCAGGACACTCCCATTTATCACTAACAGCCGAGGACAAATAGGCTCAAGGAGGGCTGCCCCCAATGGCCTTAGATGGAGCCCCTCATTAATGACCAGCCATCCTTCAGTACTCGAGGATAAACGTTGACAAATATAAAGGAAGCTTCTGTTATGATTTACGGTTTAAGTGGTTTGCTTCAATGATGTATGTAATAATACATGCTTTAGCTGTTTATTTTCATAGTAATTGATGAGTGGGAGGAAGGTTAATATTTTATGTTGGGGTAAACAAGGTTATTTAGTGGATATCTGAAGTAAAAACGATATCTTATGAACGATTCTTTGGTGAGTATGAATCTCGATCAACCTTTTGACCGCCACAGTCATGTATAGGTAGATGACAGAGCAAAATGTGCCCAGCACGCCACGGTCACGACTACATGACAAATTTTAAGGAATAATTCGTAGCTTGGCGCCGAGGGCACGTCTGCTTTTTGACATGGCGGTCAATAGGTTAAATAATGGCGAAAAATCTCTACTAAGATCCACTGCAGCAACAGTTTTAAAGTGAAACTTTTATTACATCGCCTCAAATTTTTTCGTCCATCTATCGCATGTCGCATTACAGCCGGCCGCGGAGTAGAGGTAAAGTGAAAGGCGCTCGGCAGAGCAACCAAGGCCAATATGGCGGCGCCCATGGCTCGCATCAGCTTCACTAAAGTTTCACTTGCATCGTGTTTATCTTAGGTAAGTATTAGATAGAAAACAAGGCGATGAACCGCCTGCAGGGTGTAGGTGCATTGCATAAAATAATTTGAATCACAATCTGAATGATTTTGAAGTAGGTATATTGCTAATGGATTGCTTCGTATGTTCGAAAAATCTGTCCGCTCAACAACTTAGGTAAATAACGCAATGAATGTTCTTAACTGTCAAAATGTAACCCATTGCTACTGATAGTGTGTTACGCAACTACCCCTCTGATGTTAAGACACCTAAACCGCGGTCACTGTCAGATTGCATAGAAAAGAAAGAGAAGCGCGATGACACAACGCTTGTAATTTATTGCAAAATATGAAGCAAATATCTATTTACTGAAAATTGAGTTGAGTAATCGAAAATAAAAGACAACCAAGTTCTGCATTCAAATAAGAAGTTCTTGTTATTAATTAAATGCGTTACGTATGTTGATATTTAATACATATATTTTGTATTAGAACTCAAGGTAAGATGTTAGTTTAACGTTAGTTTGTATTGAGATGGTTTTTCAAAACGTATTTTGGTAACAACCAAGTTCTGGAAAATATGTTCAAAATTAACATATATTTTTTCCGCTACCACAAACTATACAGATTTGGCAATTTTTTTTCTTAAGACAAGCCTATTTTGTTAATTTGCGTCTCGTCAGCGCCAAGTGGTTATCGCCACCAATGGACCTTTAATACCACTGCAGGCTTAGCATGACGCTTTCTATTCCTACGAAGAATATACACAGCTCTTTCTATACAAAGTGACATTTCGTTTCTCTATTTTTGACATCGCACCGTAGAAATCCTTCTACATAAAAAAGGACCTAGACAATGATCGTTAGACGCGAAAGACAAAATGACAGATCGTAGAAAGATTTCTACGACGCGATGTCAAAAATGGAGAAACGAAATGTCACCTTGTATAGAAAGAGGTGTGTCTATTCTTCGTAGAAATTGAAAGCATCATGCTAAGCCTGCTGGAATCGCAGATGCGTTGTTACACTGGCACATTACATATTACCGAATAAGATTACCTATCACAGTGCCATTCCGGAATAGATAGGTAGGTACTATGCAGGCTAATAGCCGAAAAAAAAGCAAGATAAAATCATAGAGTTACAAAAAATATCCCTAGTGCTAACAGGCCAACAAGGCCACTTATAAAAACCGGCCAAGTGCATGTCGCACCACGCACAATGAAGAGTTTCGTAGTTGCGATGAATTTATCCCAAGAACAAACATTGTAGTTGAAAAAAATAGTCTCCCATACATCGATATGGGTACGTCAATTCTCCAACTGCAAATAAAAGTTTGTAATCACATTGTTTTTATGTGATAGAACTACAAATTAACGATTTTCGCACGTTTTCCTTTACTTGTGCTGTGAGATCTTGCTTCTTGCCAAATTTCATGATTCTCGGTCAACGGGAAGTATCCTATAGGTTTTGATTTATTTGCGAGCATCAAAATATGCCGCATAGGTAAATCGTCGTATTTTTTATTGCGTTGACTAAGAAGCGTGATTTTAGAGCTCCAATGGACCGTAAACCTATGTATTTAATATTAATTTCATACTTAACGCGTTCCTGAGAAAAAGGGTATTGACAACGAAGCGATCTTAAAAGGGTTCCGTTTTTTCCATTAGAGGTACGGAACCCTAAAAAAACATGAATACCATAGTTTATACATAATATTTAGTTCATCGAAATGCATTCGTTCATTTCTGCATACAAACCAAATAGAATCGTCGACGGCGCTCGGCACGCCGCGAAATTGAAACTGAGCATGAATAAATTACATATCAGTGTATTTACACTACCATTTTATATTCATATACCTAAATGAAACTCTGTACAAGTAGAATAGTATTTAGTTTAGCATGTAAAAAGGGATTCTAGCATTTTCTGGATATAAGTACTTAGGTAGGTATGCCATAAAAACTTCTGATTAGTGGTAGTTTAGTTTTGGCCGAAAGGTGTGCTGTATCGGCGTTTCTCACTTCGTGTGCAGTAGTTTTTAAGATTGTTGTATAAAATATTTATTGTGTTTTTATGGGCCTTAGTTGCCTTAAATAAAGGTTACTATTAATATTATTATTTTATATATTCTTACATATCTCGGGACCATGGGGTCCCGGTCCTTTGGAAGGCGTACGAGGGGCCGAAGCCAACTCGCAGAGGCAATTTCGACAAAATATGGAATGAGGCATGAACCGACGACTATCCCTGTCCGCACAATGCAAGTGCTCCTCCAAGTGTTTTTTATTTTTTCCGGATGGAAAATCTTCATGGATGACCTCCGCTTTGGGGTGGGTGGAGGGGTCTGTCAGACTTTTACTGACTAAAAACCACCCCGGTGTTCCTTGTGCGACTTCCGCGATCCCTCTCGCAGGATCGCGGGATTACGGGCCACCTCAGGCCCGCAGGGGGGAATGAAGTGTAAAACTCCCCCCGCGACGTCCAATAGGGACGTGCCTGGAACACTACGCGTCGCCACTCAGGTCCTGCTGTGTGGGGACGACAGATTTCCCCGAGTCCGTCACCCCTGATCCCATTTAGGGGGGCTAGAAGGTGTTGTCCGCCCACCGCAGACGCCCGGTGTGCCTGCTGCGGGCAGGGTGAGTCGAAGAGATCTCCCGCTCCCTTTCCGCTGCCTCCTTCTGCGACATGACTGTTTCGCAGAAAGATACCACCGCGTCCCAGGACTCCTCGCTGCCGACCATAGAGTCGATCACGGCTGGCAGCGACAGGTCACTGCCTACTCCTGAGATGAGGGCACGGCGTGGCCCCTCCCAAGCGGCACACTCTGCCAGCGTATGCCGCGCCGTGTCCTCCCGGCAATGCAATTGCAGCCAAGGACAACCCCCGGCTGGTGTAGGCCTATTGCAGGATATGCAAACAAAGCATATTGGGCTTAGGGTTTGGGTAGCTATAGTGGATTGGTTACCTAGAACTATGGCAGGACTATGTCCCCTGCCTGATCAATGTTATTCGACAAGGGGCAAAACTTCCTGCAAAGGTGCTTGAGGAGTGGAGAGGTATTTCACGGCTATCAGAACAATCCCAGGGCCCGGAAGATGGTCAATATCCCTACCAGAACTTACTGGAATACTTCCTTCCTCCGAGACCGTTTGCTCTTGACAATCTCCAGCCAAGCCGGCCAATAAAGGCCAGAATGAGGTGGGAGTTCTGGTCCTCGTCAGTGTTCTTTCCAGCCGGTCAATAAAGGCAAGCCAGAGATGAGGAACAAGACTTCTCCCGGGAGTCTTCTCCTTGGGGTTGCTAATGCCCAACAAACAGCTTGCCACATGCTGCCCTACGGATTTTTGTACCTCTCTTGGTCTGGCTCCTTACCCTAGACCTGTCCGGCAAAGTAAAGACTACCAGCACACATCCAGACTTCGGAGCGCGCAAGCCCCACCACGACATCAACGTAGAGATACACATAATCAGCCTATAATGTTTCCACTGCTAGGACACAGTCCTCCTCTCTATGAGTGGGAGTAGGGCATAATCCACCACGCGGGCCTAGTGCAGGTTGGTAGAGGACATGCCGGTTTCCTCATGATGTTTCCCTTTACCGTTTTGAGAGCAGTGGTGATGAAATTAAATACACAAAGTAAACTGCCTGCCTGGACCTAGAGATAAGGCGGTGGGGTTATTATTTTTATGTTTAAGTCGCAGGCAACTTGGATGATACCGCTTTTTACAATCGGCCTCGTCCGTTTAAAAACGCTAATAGTTATGAAATATACCGAAGGCAAATTTAAATTGTTTTGTCACATGTACTTAGGTACATAATAAGCTACAACGTTTGATGGAAAATGCCGCGGCAAAGACATATATTTAGTTATATTTCTTAAACGGTCGCCCGACGCTGCCGCGGCATTGCTCGCTTCTCTCGCTAGGGTCGTGCGCCGTTGGTCACAATTCTAACCTAACCTAACCCATTTGGTCGGACCAAATGCTCTGTGCTCTGGCTTAGTTACTGGGACCAATTATGCTTGCTCGTGGTGGGTCACATTTCCAACCGAACCTACAATAACAAACAATGTCGAAATTATAACAATTGAACGGCAACTCACTTTCGCATTTATAATATCAGTTAGGATTCCTAACTTATAAATGCGAAAGTGAGTTTGTATGTTAGTTACACTTTCACGCTAAAACGGCTGAACGAATTTAAATGAAATTTGGTACATGGATATACCATGATCTAGGTTAGGATATAGGATATTATTTATTAGGTTTCCGTGTGATAATTTCCAACTTCCAAGCGGGCGAAGCCGCGGCCCAAAGCTAGAATTTCATAACTGCGAGCTTTTATAAACGGACGGCGCCGTATGTACGAGTATAATGACAAATCATACAATCTGCCTGCGACATATACACTGCAAGAACTACATAAGTACTCATTCCATAATACTGTTGTAAGGATCTTCTGGCTCTCGAATAACGTTGACAGGGGGCGCTGTTGCTCCGGTGAGGCAGCGAGCCTTCCTGCCGGATTACTGCCATACGATCTGGAGGCAAAAGTCCTCGCGTACATATAGAAGTGCCGCGAGGAGGCAAAACGCCGGGGCGTAACTCCGCTGCCGCGAGAAATCACGGCACAGACAGAGCAGAGCAGAGCTCCGGCGGGATCTCATGGCGACATGGAGAGTGCGATTGTCGCAACCCAGTGCTGGGTACGCCACAATTGCGGCGGTAAGCCTTTGAGTGGCTAGAGAGGCGCCACGGCGTCCTCACCTTCGGTCTGACGCAGGTCCTCAGCGGTAATGGCCGCTTCGGGAGATTCCTGTTCCGGATAAGGCGGGTGGAAACGCCCGGGTGTGACCACTGTGTGGATCGTCCGGAGGACACGGTGGAGCATACGGTGGAGGTCTGCCGGGGTCGCGGGAAAGTTCGAAAGGGATACCGTGGCCTCTGGAGAGGTACTAGATACTATATTCATAAGGGTTGAACATTATTTTAATTGTAATAAAATAATTGAATAATTTCGACACAATGTAAGCCTAAGTATTGTGATAAGAAATAAATGATTTATCAAGACTAGGTAAGTTTTTCAGACAGACAGTTCAGTTTTCAGACAGACAGATTCTTTCATACTAAAAAAGGCTATGATGAAACTCAAAGAAGAGTGAAAATACCTACCTGTACATGATTTTTTTACCTGTTTATACCCGAAAAAAGTTTTACAACCCGGAATGATTTCCTTAAATCCCCAGTCAATATTCGTGCACAGCTCACCTGGAACTAATCCCTGGATCAGACGGCGGCTGTGGCAATGTTGTAATGGTGCATATAACAAGGATATTGTTATGTATGGGTTTATGCGAGTTTTATCGTGTCGCGTGAGGAAACAGCTTGCTGTATTTCCACGGTTTCCCTGTAGGTAAATCTTGTCAGGAGTATTTTGAATTAAAATCGGAAAAGAAGTACAATTTATTTAAACTAGTTAGCGAGTTAAAATGTTCTTAATTATTATTATGAAATGCTAAAAAGCAGACGAATCAATGTATGTATGTTAAAACTGCCTTGTTGATCTATGTAGTGGTCGCAAGCATTACTGCTGAGCATGAGGTCCTGGGTTCGATTTCAAGGGCGGGCAAAGCTTTATTGAGTGTTTCCAATACGAATTTCTCAGTAGCAGCCCGGAGTCTCGATTTGTGTCCGGTTGATGGCAATAGGCTCGCCCCCTATTACATGGGACTTAAACATAACTGGCAAAATGTGGGTGTAGGTAAACTATAGACAGGTCTGGCTAACTCTTTGGAGATTACAAGCGTGATGTTATGATGTTATGTTTATGAAAATTTAGATAATGTGTTGATAAAAGTAGTCGTGTCAATCGCCTTTTGTCGGAAACCAAAACACAGACTTTCAGGTTTCGCATAGACTCAACGTAGGTACTACAAGTAATCGATCAATAGGCCTGTACCTGTAACTAAGTGATATCTTCTTCAGCCAATATTATACCACGGCTTAGCTGTAGGAAACCAAGACATGACCCTGGAAGAATTTCCTTGAGTAGGTATAAATAAGATCCTTTACCTAAAATTTCAATGAGTAATCCGATCCAGCCTGTCCCTTGTTGTCCTCCCCCAGCGACGTCCTAAGCCGAGGTCCGGACTACACAGGAAGTACACTTAGCGTGTAGTCGCTTAGTTTTTTTATGCCCTGGCTGCAAGACTTAGCACGAGAACCGTAGAGAAGATTTTGTCGACGGAAGAGTAGACAAAAATTACGTTTCCATGTAGACAGTAGAACATTTTCGATAGACAAGCGATTTCTATTCTACAGAGCACAGTTCTGTCACCGGAAGATTAGATTACAAAAATTACGTTTCGTGTAGACAGAAGGTATGTCGGCTGCAAAGTAGAGTCAACTGCATTTTTACGAAATTCACTCTTGTGAATAATTCGACTCAGAATTATTTGTTTTGTCATAGTATTTTTTTTTTCTGTTTGATTCTCATTTTTTACTGACATTAAGTCACGTATAAAAAGACAACTACAACATTTTTTCTCAAAGTGTCGAAGTACCGTATTTTGGAACAAAAAACATTACAGTAATATTGGCCTTAACCATTCCTTGGTAATGCCTAATTGCTTGGTAAATGATATAAAATAGGAGAATATAGCTTTTTTCTTCTATTATTTATCACAGTATTGCGTTCAAAACGCTCTCCCGTAAACTATAATTTTGTAGATAACCGTATATACTCGTACTTTGTGGCCGTCGAGTAGAAAGTTTTCTACTGTCTTTAGCATGGCGATTAGAAAATCATATTGTCTTCACTACCTTAGACAGCTGTCAGTTGTCAGTGTGGTTTTGACAGTTTAGGATATAAAACTTTCTTTTGAAATAGTCTACATAAAAGAGGACCTAGACAAAGATAGTTAGAAACGAAAGATAAAATGACAGATTACAGAAAGATTTCTATGGTGCGATGTCAAAAATCGAGAAACGAGATGTCACTTTTTATATAAAGAGCTGTGTCTAAAATTCCTATAAATAGAAAGCGTCATGCTAAGCCCGCTGAAGGCCTTAATTTATTGAGGCACTTACAGGAATGTCCGGTTAAGCAGACAGGTTACGTCTACTTAACCGGACTTTAGGTTACCTGCGAGATGCCAAGCACAAAAAAGTAAATAAATCAAAGGTGTAAATAATTACTTTTTCATACAGTATGTATAAGTAGTACCAACAAGTTCAGGAATTAATTAGGTATTACGCGTCACGAATCTTACGTGTTCTGAGAAAGTCTCAACAGATAACACGTAGGTATTCTTTGAAACGTGACGCGAATGAGATCATTTACTTACAAGTAGCACTTAGATGTTGCGTCTAATAGACATGTAAGCAGATATTCTGGTAATCCGACTTTCATTTTGACTTTCTTTGTTATGTTGCTAAGTTGATTAAGTAAAAGGAACTGAGATAAAAGTTGATAAATTCAATCTACATAAGTACCTACTTGGGTACTTAAGTGAAAAATGTCGAGGCTTAAGGTGCTATAAATAAGGTATAAATATAAAAAACAAAGTCTAGATAAAGTATTTAATTAATCTTAGATATTTTTCTTGCGACTCTCGATTAGGTAGGTAGGTAGGTCGTAGGTTCGAACCCAGACAGGAGCTTGACGTTGTGCAAATTATTTCATCACCACTGCTCTCAAAATGGTAAAGGAAAACATCGTGAGGAAACCGGCATCTCCTAGAACCAAAATTCAAAGGCACGTGACATCTAGCAACCCGCACTGGGCCCGCGTACTGGATTACAGCCCACTCCCTCTCACAGAGAGGAGGCCTGTGTCCCAGCTGTAGGAACATTATAGGCTGATTATGATAATGAGATATTTTTTTTGGCTTTTGCGGCTCAAAGGACCAATAATATTATTTTTTAGTGCGATGAATACTGTTAGTTATGACCTTAAAAGCTTCGAGAGATAATCCACTACACCTAAATTAAAGCACAAATAATAATTAATGAGGAAGCTAAATTTTATCCGAAATATTTATATTACATTATTTTATTCTGACGATAAAATACAACGCAGAAACGAACGTTATTAACAAAATCATAACCAACGATGATGAGTCTTTAAGCCCTCGGCCTCCAAAATTAACTTTACGCCCGAAACCCACTTATATCATCGATTGCATATTTTTCTAGCCCAAGAGCGCCAACAAATCGCTCGGAGCGTCAGCGTCGGCATAAAATATTTGCAATGCAAATCACCGATTTCTCTCATAACTCAAGATAAGGAGGTATCGTAAAAATGCTGTAAACCCGCCCATATTGCTCCGTGGAGGATTTTTTCTGTTTTTACCTATCCATCGGTGGTCCTAACGATTTTCTGTATCTTATAAATCTGAGTTATCGCGTCGTTAACCGATACATTTGCATGTCCTAGTACGAGCTTTGTGTAGTTTCGTTTCTTCATGATCAGGACAATGGCCGGTTTTATGGTAATGGAACAGTTCGGTAGTTTGGAAGTGCGTATTTTTCTTCCTTAGCTTTGAACTCGAGCGGAAATATAACGGTAGGTAGGATTTTTATGTGCGTCCATAAATAGCTGTCTGTAGCTGTATGATTCTGAATAAAGGATGGTTCATAGACCTCTGTGACTACAGTGAATATCTGGAGATGGCAGAAGAAATGACAGACATTCCTTTTGATATGGTTGTCTTGTCTAGTTACGTATAAGCGTTATTTCGTACTGCCTTTGTGTGCCAGTGCATTCTAATTACTTTTAAGTATAATAAAGGCTATGTAAAATTCATCATAATAAAGTATCATTATCAGCCATGACGTCTGGCCTTGATATCCGGCCTTGAAATCTAGCATTTTTTGTAATAGGTTTTTGTTCTGACTCGTTTCGAAGGATTTCTTTATTTACCCACATATTAACGACGATCTATCATACGTCTGTCTCATTTATTTATCAGTCTATTGTTTCTTTTGTTTTGCAATTTTATTCAAAATACACTATTTATATACATTCGCTATTATTTTTATCTGATACTTTTATATAAGTACCTATGCATTAATACGTTTTAATATTAAAACTGGTTTACGTCACCTCACACTTCAGGTCCAATTGAAAACCAGCGTCAGGCACTAGATTCTAGTGGCATTTCTATTAAACTGGGCTTTTTTGGCGCAGCCGTTAGGCACATTTTCCTGCTAATTTCTTGAATCGCACTTTATACATTTTATTTTGTTATCTGTTGTATATTATATTGTGTCTTTTAGTCTATGCTAAATTAATGTAAGTATGTTCTTTCTTTCTTTTTCATTCTTTCTTTCTTTCTTTATTTCCTTGTTCCACCCACTGCTGAGTGCAAGGCTCCTCCATTTTGCGCCATGCTTTCCTGTTCTGTGCGAGTTTCAACTAGGTCTTACCAAAATGAAATCAAATCAAATCAAAAATATTTTTATTTCTGATTTGATTTCATTTAATTTATTTACATAAACCTTCATGGGCACTTATGAAACGTCAGAAGCTAGGTGCACAGTTCCAATTGGTCGTTTCCTATGGAGAAGAGCCGGCAAGAAACTCTACGGTTACCCTTTTAAAAATAATTGGCTTTTATAATGTTTTCAAATTACAATGATAATAGTGTAGGCCTTTTTCTTTTTTTTTTTTTGTTAAGTACCATGTACTTAACAAAAAAAAAGAAAAGAAAAAATCTACAAAATATCTAGTCTATTAAGCCTACAACGTTCTCACATTCACAAGAATCCATGTAAAATAATAAAAATAAAAACCTATTTCAACCAAATGACATGTTTGCCATTACAACAAGTCTGAAATCAAAATTGTAGGTATATAATGTCAAATAATGAAAATATTATGTCAAAAAAGTGTGTATAAAATATAATAATAATAAACATCGTAATTTGGGAGCAGTTAATAGTCATTTACATAGTTATGCCATTTCTGAGGTACCAGGGAAGCCACATGTGCAGAAGGAATTATTATCAAACTTCCTTGTCTTCAACGTAGTCTTTAATCTTATAATATGCGTTTTTGATAAGGACACGTTTGATGTGGGTTGAACTTTCCATCGCTAAGTTCTGTAACTGACTTTGGCAACTTGTTATAAAAGCGGACACAGTTGATAACAAATGATTTGCTTGTTTTTGTTAATCTATATTTGTGTATCACAATTTCATGTTTACTACGTGTATTTATATTATGGAAATCACTTTTGTTTTGAAAAGACATAAGTTTTTGCGAACATACGAATACCCACAATCTTAGCAATCTAAAGTAGTAGTGGGTAGTTGTGTGTTTGTAGTAATATGTTAAGTAACTAAGTTAATAAATAAACTACTGGAAGTCTTTGGACCAGACGTTGATAAACTCCCTCAGAACTAGTTTTGTTTATATTATTAAGGTTGGTTTTATTTTTGTGTTAAGTCTCTTTATCTTGATAAAGTTTTCAAGTCAGTTTGTCTATATTTTAAAAGGTATATTATTTGTTACTGCATGTCTTGACTGTGGGAGGATCAAGGGTGCATTTTTTGTTGGAATAGCGTACGGATACTATCAGTATAATATTATTATATACTACTGTGTGCCTTTCTTAGCATCAATTCACTGTTGTGTTACGTCACTGTACCCCTTTTTTACTCTATCTACTCTTAATTAAATTTATGTACTTTAATTGCTCGCATGTTTCGTTACTACACATATTGTCTCGTTCAACCCTAATTCTGACTGTATCTAACCATTACTCATGCGCAAATGCCACGCAATAAACATATTAAGTTTGGACTTCTGAACGCGGGCTCACTATCTACAAATCATGATGAGTTTATTATTGCTACTCGTATGAACCATCATTCTGTCGATGTCATGGCGATAAATGAGACGTGGCTGCGGGAGGGGGAGGAGGGCCGGGCGCCAGTGGTTCCTGGATATCAATTGCGTCATAGACCACGCCCGGAGACAATCCGTGAGGGGCGCGGGGGAGGGGTCGCGTTTTATATTAAAACCGGAACCAGCGCTCGAATTAGAGCTCACCCACATCACCCACAGGTGGAGCAAATGTGGCTGAACATTACAGCAAAAAAAAAAAAATTGCTTATAGGAACGGCATACCGCCCTCCTTGGTTAGACTTAGACATCTACCTAGACGCGATCACGGACAGCATCTGTGCACTTGCCCCGTACGATAATATAATTTTGTTAGGTGATCTCAATGTTAATATGCTTGACATAAACAACTCTAAAACAAGGAAGCTCACGGAATTCCTTAAATACTGCAACATGGATCAAATTGTACTCACGCCCACGCACTTCGTAGGAGATAGTGCAACTCTGATCGATGTGATGTGTACGGATGCACGGTATCGGGACGTTGTTGTGGACCATATAGCGGAACTCGGTCATCACTCGTTCGTATCATGCGAAATTGTTTTTAAAAAAGAAAAACCGGTGCGTAAAAAGTTAACTTATCGTCCGTTTAGAGACATAACAGCTGATGACTTCCGGAGAGATTTGGAGGCAATCCCGTGGGACTCAATCTGTGAACTACTCGATGTAAATGACATGGTGCATTCCTTTAATTCTCATGTTATCAGGCTTTTCGATGCTCACGCGCCTTTAAAAACTAGAGTTTTCAGAACGCAACCTACACCTTGGATAACAGACATTATAAAACTAATGTTTAAATTGAGAAACGATGCCCGCTATCAATATCGTCAAACCAAACTGGAAGCACATAAGCACTACTACTTAGACCTTAAGCACCAAGCAATAGTTAGTTTATTAAATGAAAAAAAAGCGTTCTTTACTAAGTATATAAATGACAACATTTGCGATTCAAAATCCTTATGGCACAATATAAAAAAGCATGTGCTTCCAGTGGGTAAAGGTGACGACGTGCTTTTAGATCAATTTAACGACCCGGACGGGATAAATTCAGCGTTCCTAGATGTCCCGGGCGACCCTAATGTGAACACTTGCCAACAAAATTACTTTGAATCAAACCGGTACGGGACCGCAAATTTCACAATGACGCCAACGGATTCGAAAACAGTTTTAAATATTTTAAAAACCATAACAACTAATGCGCAAGGGATTGACGGTATATCGATAGAAATGTTAAATCTTACACTTCCGCAATCATTAACTGCAATAACGGAGATAGTAAATAGATCCATTACCTCGAGTGTATTTCCTGATCTGTAGCGTAATGCAGTTGTGCGGCCAATTCCAAAAAGTAATAATCCACAAAGCTACAAAGATCTTCGCCCCATAAGCATATTGCCATGCTTGTCTAAGGTTTTGGAAAGAGTGGTGTGTCTACAGGTTTCCGATTTTCTCGAAGCGCATGGCATGTTGCCCGAACTGCAGTCAGGTTTCAGAAAGGGACGCGGCACCATAACTGCTTTGGCTGACGTCTTGGGTAATATCCTTGAAGCACGGGACCGCGGGGAGGGATCTATTCTGGTACTGCTGGACTATTCGCGGGCTTTCGATTCAATTAATACTTCTTTATTGTTGTCCAAATTGGCGTATTACGGTTTTGATAGCCGGACAACAGGTTGGTTTGAAAGTTACCTAACGGGCAGAACGCAGCGGGTGGAGATACGCATGAAAGATGGTTCCACGGTATCTTCCTCCCCACAATTAATAACAAGGGGAGTCCCTCAGGGATCGTTGCTCGGCCCGCTTCTCTATATACTGTATAGTGCCGACGTAACTACGTGCATTAAGAACTGCAAATATCATGTGTACGCGGATGACACTCAGTTGTATGTCTCGTTTAACGCCTGTGACACAGCATCAGCTGTACGTACCTTAAATGAGGAACTTGATAGAATTGCTTCGTGGTCTATGGGCAACTCACTAGTACTGAACCCTCAAAAGTCTAAGTTTATGGTCATGGGGAGCAGAAATCAAATAAAATCGATTATTTCTGCGAAACCAGATGTTAAAATCATGGGAGAAAGCATACAAAGAGTAGAAGTCGCACGTAACCTGGGTCTAATTACCGATCCAGAACTTCGCATTGAGGCGCACATTAATGACGTAGTAAAAAACTGCTTTTATAGATTAAAGGTTCTGTATAGGGTGAGGGACTTCCTTAGTATCGTAATGAGGAAAAGATTGGTAGATAGCCTGGTACTATCTAAACTTAATTATTGTGACGCTGTATACGGGCCGTGTCTCCTTTCCCGTACAGAACGTCTAATACAGCGTGTACAAAATGCGTGCGCTCGTTATTGCTTTGGAATACCCCGGAGACATCATATCACACCATATTTAAACGAACACAATGTATTAAAAATGGCTGCAGACGCAAACTACATCTAGCTGTTTTAATGTTCGGTGTCATAAAAACACACAAACCGGAATATTTGTTTAAAAAAATTAGCTGGAGGCACGAGCACTACAGCTACTCTGCTCGTTCGACGTCCAACCCGATCTCAATGCCTCGGCATAAGACCGTTGCCTTTAGAGGATGCTTCAAGTATGCCGCTTCTCGCTGCTGGAATGATTTACCACCCCCTATAAGATCCCTGAAAACAAAACAAAATTTTAAATTACATCTGAAAAAAAATCTTTTGGTACAACAAAAGTATGAGCAGCAAATATTATATAAATAACTACTCACCTAAGGTTTATCATCTATGTTCCAGGTACATCAATATACAAGCGGCTCAAGGCGGCATAGTGAAAATAAATGCTCGATAGCTAATAGACTATGCGTCGAATGCGTCCCGTCGTCCTTCATCGCGGCGATAGACACTTATATCTAAGCAGTACACCACTGAACACCTCAGTTTTGATCAAGGGTCGACTAAAACACAAGTATAAGCCAGTCAGTTGCCCTCTGTCACATGTAGTCTTTGTAGTAACACACAGGTCTCGTGCGCTAGATGGCTCGAAAATTAATAAAGTAAGTTACTATATTGTGAGCGCGCGCGCAGGCGACGCGAACATAGATAATATGACGAGAAGGTGAGAGTGAAGAGCGAGACAAATCACTGTAAATTATTGTGTAGGTACTATGGGTAGGAATTGTTTATGCATGGTGATGATGCCTACTTAAATACTTTTTTTATGTTATTTTATTGTTTGTGTTGTTATTGTATAGTATTTATCGATCATAACGGTTATATTATTTTCTAAGTACTGTTTATTTTGTTATACTTTATTACCTGTTTTTTCTAATATGTATGTAAAAATCTCATAACCTGACTTGGTTTCCGTACGTCGTTTTCGGGTGACCACTGAAAATCAGCGCTTTGCTGTGGGTCCCCCATAGCACAGCATCATGCTGAGTGGAATTCTACTTGTCACAGTCACGGCGTGCAGTTGCTGACTATTTGTATATGTTCTGTGTCTCTCTTTGTAAGTCTGTTTAGTTTTATTATTTATAAGAATTACCCTTTTATGTGCACGTGTTTCTGTGACAAATAAATCTATTTTTCTTTCTTTCTTTCTATCTTAATAATATTATGAACTACCTAAATGTTTAATAAAGGACAGTACAAATCCTATCGCTGTGAATAAGATAAACGAGCTAAGTCTTGAGAAAAATATAGAGCTAAATCTCATTATACAGATAGAACGGTATGATTGATGATAACGTTGTTTTAGCAGTCGATCATGAGTTACGTGGATTCTTTCAAAAGTTTAGTATATTATGGTCATGACACTAATGAGGTGGTAAGGTTCGATGATAGTGGCTGGAGAACCCTAACTTTTCATTAATGCAGCTAGGTACGGAAAGACCAGGCTGTTTCGGGAAATACCTATAACCGGTAACACACATGTGAACAGTTAATATTTTTAAGTTATTCAGAATTACATAATTAATTAATAAAAAGAACAAAATGATATCCTAACTTAAGACGCTGACAACACCTAAACCGCGGTCACTGTCAGTTTGCATAGAAAAGAAAGAGAAGCGCGATGACGCAACGCTTGCAATTTACTGCAAAATATGAAGCAATTATCTATTTACTCAAAATTGAGTTGAGTAATCGAAAATAAAAAACAACCAAGTTCTGCATTTAAATAAGACGCTCCTGTTATTTATTAAATACTCGTACGTAACCTATGTTGGTATTTAATACAGATATTTTGGATTAAAACTCAAGGTAAGAGGTTAGTTTAACGTTAGTTTGTATCGAGATTTTTCTTTAAAAACGTGTTTTGGTAACAACCAAGTTCTGGGAAATATGTCCAAAATTAACATATATTTTGCCGCTATCACAAACAATACAGATTTGCCAATTTTTTTTCTTAAGAGAGGCCTATTTTGGTCAATTGGGTCTTGTCAGCGCCTTAATAGTAAAATGGTAGGCCAACACTTGCTGAAAGATCGGAAATGATTTTTTGAAGTATTTGCCGTAACCACATAATTATTCATCTGTAAATAGCTGGGAAAAACGAAAAGCTGGGTTATTTTGGACCTTAACCATTCTTAACTCCATGGGTTGCATGGAGTTAAGAATGGTTAAGGTTCAAAATAAACTAATTTTCCTTACTCTTGGCAGAAGATGTTAATACAACTATCATACATAGTATCACGCCAATAGTCCTCGAAGGGTTGGGTAGAGGAGAGCTGAGCACACATTTCACAAAAAAAGATATTCAAGAAATGTATTTAAAGTTTGTTGGTCTAGTGGTTGCAAGCGCTACTGCTGAGCATACGGTCCTTTTTTTTTGGATGGGATATCTTTTAATAACTTCTCCCGCTCTGGGCGGAGCGGGAGGGTGTGTCAGACTCTTACTGAATAAAACCCACCCGTATTTCTTCCTGTTGTCTGTGTTGCCATGTTCCTCGGTGACCCTTTAGTACCTTCCCGCGACAAGCATACGGTCCTGGGTTCGATTCTCGGGTCGGGCAAAGTGTTATTGGGTCTTCTATCTGAAATTTCTCATAACTGGTGAAATGTGGGTGTGCTACAGGTACGCCTCTGCCCAACCCTTTTGGGAAAACAGGGCGTGATGTTATGTTTATGTTATGTATTTTAAGTAGTATATACAAAATATACCACCGCAATAACAAAGCAAATCCCAAAGACGAACACTGAAGTAAAATCAATTTCCCAACGCGAGTAGTTTTCACCATTTGCACTGAACTTGTCGGTTGCCCATCTAGTGGTTCCACTATGAAAATCGTAATTATTCCCGGGAAACGAAATCCGTCGGTGGATTAAAAGCGAAGCTGTATTAACTGGTCATTTGAAGATAAAACTAATGTGGAGACGGCTTTTTAACTACAGGGCTTTTAAACGTTAAAACGTTTAAAAAAAATATCTAACAGCATTTTTAGGGTTCCGTAGTAAACAAGGAACCCTTATAGTTTCGTCATGTCGGTCTGTGTATCTGTCTGTCTCTCAGAGACACTTAGTAACAACACGCTGATAAACTGGTAAAGTAAAATAACTTTTTTAGGGTACTCCCTTGCACGTAATGTGGGGATGCTTTCTCTTTCTTTGTTCTCGTCTATCCCATGGTGTGGGGTATGGTGAGCACCGTTTTAATTAGTCAAGCCCCCCCCCCCCCCCTATTAGTGAAATGGTTCATGGAGATGTGAAAAAAATCATGGCAGTAGTACACATAATGAAATTAAAAGGAAAACTATTACAGCTAAGTAGGCTTTACAAGTTAAGGCGCTGACAAGACCCAATTGACCAAAATAGTCTTCTCTTAAGAAAAAAAATCGTCAAATCTGTATAGTTTGCGGTAGCGGAAAAATAAATGTAAATTTTTAACATATTTCCCAGAACTTGATTGTTACCAAAACACGTTTTGAAAAAAAATCTTGATACAAACTAACGTAACTAAACTAACCTCTTACCTTGAGTTCTAATCCAAAATATCTGCATAAAATATCAACATACGTTACGTATTTAATTAATAACAAGAACATCTTATTTGAATGCAGAACTTGGTTGTTTTTATTTTCGATTACTCAACTCAATTTTCAGTAAATAGCTAATTGCTTCATATTTTGCAATAAATTACAAGCGTTGTGTCATCGCGCTTCTCTTTCTTTTCTATGCAATCTGACAGTGACCGCGGTTTACTTGTTGTCAGCGTCTTAATGAGAATTGACCGTGACGTATATCGATGTATCGGAGAACATATTTTTCAAATACAATGTTAAGTTTTTTTTTAGAATAAATTCATCCCAACTACGGAACCCTTCATTGCGCGTGGTCTGACACGCACTTGACCGGGTTTTAATATAAAATTTTATTATTAAAGAAAAATTAATGTTAACAGAATTCATTATTTTATAAAGTGGAATGTACGCCGTTGGCAAATGGCCGCCATCGCAATTCCCACGGTGCATCTATGAAATTATAGTGTATTGATGAAAACTTCATTATTTCGCCATGGAATATTGTTAGTGTAACGAAATAATAATATATTGTTACTATAATTGTAAAATAGCATAAATAGGCACCACACTTAACACAACTCCTTGAGTAATTAAATTACTTACTTAGTACTTATTCTTATTATTTTTCATTGTATTATAGCCTTAGTTTATGTTGTATCTTTTTATTTTTTAAAGTTATTCATTGTTACAGATATATATTTATTATTTATATAGATACTTTATTCAGCTTGCATCACAAATATTTCTGTGGAAAATTTTCACTTAGGTACCTGATTTATTACTTCACACAGGGGACGTCATTACGTCATTCGACAAGTAGGTAATTGCTGAAAATCAGCGCTGTTGACGATAGGCTTGTCCGAAGTCACAGCATTTCGCTGAGCAACGACCTTTTCTTGCACAGATGCGACGCACTGTTTAATTGTTCTAGCTATAGTTGTTTATTTGTTATAATAGTAGTTATTTCCTCTCTCTGTAATCGTCATTCTGTTTTTGTTATGATTGTATGTTATGTCATTGGTTGTCATCTGTCAGTGTCGCAACACAGAGTAAATATTACGTAATCGACAGGATTGTCAAACTAAAATGGATTGATTACGAGGCTTTTAGCTACTTTGTATATGTGTTTATTTTACATAAATTTTTGTAATGTGCGTTTTGTTTGTGCAGAATAAACAATTTTTCTTTCTTTCTTTCTTTACAGTCAGAAGCATAAATATATCACTATGGACAGCTCGGCAATAATATCTGAGATGTCTTGCGTTATCACCACACACTCAATTAAATTCAGAAGGATGTGATACCTCGTTGTGATCAAAAATATCTGACATTACTTTACTACTCCTACCACCTACCTACTACTCTAATACTCACTTAGGATGAGTAATTAGTACTGCGAGAATAATCGACATCGGCTCAGTAGCCAATAAGAAAAAAAATCGCATATTATTGACATTTCTACTTTCAAACATTACTGTCAGTTATATCCATCACATATTTCTGCTACATAATACACATTTGCTGACCTTGACGACTGCTATTAATGAATGAATCAGATACGAAGGCACGTGAACATATACGTATGAAGTTGGCAGAAACATCCCAGCGCTGATATTTTGCTGGATTCGTTTTCTCCTCTACTGATTTATTTCTTCACTACCGATCGTTATTTCTCCTGACAAAGTTTATTCTGTTTATATGTATATATCTACGTATCTAATCTTGTATTGTATAGTTATTTTCGTGTTATCTATCCCTTAAGTTGCACCTGCCATGTGTCTTCTCTGCATCACCCTAAGGTTGACTGGTAGAAAATGCCTCAGGCATTAAGTCCGCCTTTGTAGGGTTTTTTTTTTTTACTTGTGCATAATGTTTTAATAAATAAATAAATAAATAAATAAAAAAATAAATAAATAAATAAATAAATAAATAAATAAATACATAAATAAATAAATAAATAAATAAATAAATAAATAAATAAATAAATAAATAAATAAATAACTAAATAAATATTATTGCCAAGCTGTTCATAGTAATATATTTGTTCGTGACTGTACCTACAAGGATTCTTCACAAACTGTAACAACTAATTTTTGTACCTATATTCATTGTAAATCATCATCTGCCTAGCCATTTCCCAACTACGTTGGGGTCGGCTTCCAGTCTAATATTAAGCAGCTGAATACCAGTATTTTACATGGAGCGACTGCCTATCTGACCTTCACAATCCAGTTACTGGGTCATACGATACCCCTTGGTAAGACTGGTTGTCAGACTTCGGGCTTCTGACAACCTATATTCATTGTAAATAAATATTAATATATCTATAACTTATTTTAATTATTACTACTTATTCTAGTGTCGGTATAGTTAAGAGAGAAGTCATGTATTTTGTTTATTTATTTATTTATTTATTTATTGAATGAAACATGGAAGACTTACAGCTTAAAAACTGAATGAAAAGAAAACCTTAGTCGACAGGAAGCCAAGAGATTATAAGCAAGATTCTGAAGACCAACCAATTTGGTCTACCGTACCATTTCATCTCACATTGAGCAACTAGATAAAAAAATATCTCTCATGAAAAAAGGCTAGACTTTTAGATAATAATTTTGAGACAGTTTTCGTCATAATATAACATAAAATTGTTGTCACTATTGAATTTCCACACAATGGGTGAAGATAATCGGCGCCGCCGTGGCCGGCCTAGAAAGAGGTGGCGAGACGACCAGGACGCGTACTGCGAGGGCTGGTTCGAGGTTACGCGGGAAAAGAGTTGCTGGAAGGATTTGGGGGAGGCCTTTGTCCGGCAGTGCGACGGTGTAAACTAAACAAAAAAAAACGAGCAAGCTTTACAATAGTCGCAAACGATGTGTAAAATCTGATATCTCACCTTGTTAATAAGATTCTGAGCAGTGACAGAAATTAACCTCAAATATTTAAAAAGCTAGATACTGAAGTATTTATTCGAATAATTATTCATTCATATTGGTTGCCCACTGGTCGAAATTCGACCCCTCTACTTACGATCTATATAGTCCATGAGCACACTAATTCCATGCTATTAAAAAGTACTTACTTATTCCATGCTCAAGCTGTCACTCGCACCTAGCCGCCGCAGGAGACGCCCTGGGCGTCGGGAATCCCGGGCGGATTTCCGGCCACCGTAGGCGCAGGCTTGCGGACGGTGAGCAATGGGTAGCTCACCGTCCGGTAAGGACCAGGCCCGGGTCGACGGCGCGTTGTATTCCACGCGCGCCTCAAATAGATGTCGTTAGCACAAGTGTAGGGGTCCACTAGGGCCAATGCCTACCGGGGTCGCGAGAAGGTACAAAAGGGTTACCGAGGTCCCTGGCAACACAGGCAACGGAAGGAATACGGGTGGGTTTTAGTCAGTAAGAGTCTGACAGAGCGGGAGAAGTATTTGATGATTAACTACCCAAAAAAAAAACCAATGACTTCCTGTCACTTCTGTACCTTTTCAGGAAATCACTCCCAAAGGAAGCGAGAGGAAAGATGTGACATATCAAAAATATTGAATTTCGTGAGTGAAAGAATACAAAACCAAACAAGACAACAATCAAATTAATGGATTGATGGCATTACGTATTTAGTTTTTGTATCTCGATTCTGAAACAGACTTCGTCATCAATCACTTACACAATCGTGTTTCCAGCCAAATATCCTTTACACGAAAATCTCATATACCTATTTTTATCTGCAGCCCTATCTGTTGCTCGAAAAATCTGCTACCCGATCTACAACGGTTAAGATGATAAGCCTAAACGTGTTCTTGATTACCCGACCAAAAAAAAAAACTGGAATATATCAAGGACTTTATATTAGTCAATCGCACGTCAATTGACAATGCTTTTATGTCGCAGCGGTAAGGGCGGTTTTTGAAGTTCAAGTGTGAGGTAGGTACCAAGGATGTGTGGTAGACTGTGCTAAAAGGACTGATACTCCAGACAAGATTAATTCGGCATTACAGGCAGAGAACTTCCTATTTTATGTCGCATATTCTAATTTCCATATCGGATATTTGGAGGAGACGCCTTAGGCTAAGATTAAAGTTAAGTATCTACCTAATATGTTGTTTCAGACTTTCGCTATAATAAGAATATAAGAATATTTTTAATAATTTCAAACATTTTATGAGACAATTTATTCTTGAAGTTGAAATTATAATTTGAAACGACAATATCATCATGTTTAATGTTATAAAAACCAGCCAAGTGCGTGTCGGCCCACGCGCAATGAAAGGTTTCATAGTAAAGACTGGTCTTACAAACAAGCGCGACACGCGACACGACACAAAGGCACCGCTTGTAGTGCTACACGCGGTGCCTTTGTGTCGCGTCGCATGTCGCGCCTATTTGAAGGAGCCTTTAGGATGAATTTGAAAAATGAGAACAAACTCAACATTGTACTACCTACTTAACAATGTTTTAATTTGTACTTGGAATGAATGCATTCCAACTACAAATTAATATTAGTTGGTCGACTATTACTCGTTAACTTGTAAAGCCTACTTAGCTGTAATCGTTTTCCGTTTAACTTTGTTATACAAACTACTGCCGTGATTTTTTTCCACATTTACGAAAAACAACCATTAGCTGGCACCTGGGGGGGCACATGAAGCAGTAATACTGCTGTGTAACGGGTGAGGGAGAGGCAAAGTTCGCGCCCTCATGCACCTAGCTGTCGCAGGACAGCCTGGGCGTCGGGAATCCCAGGCCGATCCCCGGCCACCGTAGGCGCGGGCTTGCGGACGGTGAGCAATGGGTAGCTCACCGTTCGATAAGCAGGCCCGGGTCGACGGCGCGTTGTGTTCCACGCGCGCCTCAACGAGATGTCGTCAGCACAAGCGTAGGGGTCCACTAGGGCCGATGCCTGTCGGGGTCGCGGGAAAGTCTGACAAGGATACCGTAGCCTCTGACAACATACAGGCAGCGGAAGGAACATGGGTGGGATTTAGTCAGTAAGAATCTGACACACCCTCTCGCTCTCAGCCAGAGCGGGAGAAGTTATTTAATAATTTCACACCCAAACAAAAAAACAAAAAAGGGGGGGTCACATGACTTTAACAAAAACTTGGTTTTTAAAGCTTAATATTACGCAAAAGGATCCCTGAATCGAAAAGTGGTTTTCAAAAACCCGCAATATTTTTGAAAGGCCTACCCAACAATACCCCATTAGGAGAAAAAAAAAATATCATCTCCACTTACGAGAAGGGAGGTCACTACAAAAAAAATCACGATTTTATTTTACCACTGTCGGCGCGGTTAATATGTGTACCCATGCCTAATTACAGCTTTCTAGTACTAAAAAATTCTGAGCTAAGTCGCGGACAGACAGACAGATAGACAGACGGACATGGCGAAACTATAAGGGTTCCTTGTAGGCTACGGAATCATAAAAAAGGACGAAGGTACTATAACACTTTCATACAAATTATACTTCCTGGACCTTCGAGAATTCATTAAATAATTCCAACCATAGTCGTTTCCATATAATTCAAACCCAGAACATTTTAAAGTTAGCAGAAAGCGCGGTGTAAAAAGAAAGTCGTCGGCCGTTCTCTACAAAATAGGTAATAACAGGGCTGAACCACGGAATGTTGCTAATTAAGATTGAAGTAAGAGTGTTTATGATTGTATAAAGTTAAAATTTTGAGAATATTTCGTAATTGGCTAGTTTGTTTCGGATTCAAACGAAACTTCTTTTTTTTATTAGTGAAAAGCTCTTTTCATATGGACTAAAACCATAAACAAAAAACCGGCCAAGTGAGTGTCGGACCACGCACAATGAGGAGTTCCGTAGTTGGGAAGTTGGGATGAATTTATCCCAAAAACAATCTTAACATTGTAGTTGAAAAGCATGTTCTCCCATACATCGATATATGCTACGGTCAATTATCCAACTGCAAATTTAAGTTGATCGACTATTACTCGTTAACTTGTAAACCCTACCTCGCTGTTATCAAATCGTTTATTTACAAAATCAAATTACAACATGGTTATTATCATCCCCACAAAAAAAAAAAAGATTTTACTTTAGCATTTTGTCGGCTTGACTACCTACCTTGGCTTGTATACCTATGCCAAAATAAAAGCTTTCTATTACTAAGTGTCTCTGAGTTACAATTGGGACAGACAGACAGACAGACGGACATGGCGAAATTATAATGGTTCCTTGTTTACTACGGAACCCCAAAAAATGATTGTTTTTGTAATAGTTGTGATACTGAACAGCTTATCTGTTGGTTACAGTGTACACATGACAACAGTTTCAGAAAAAAGAAGAGGTACGAGTACATCTGTGAAAAAACACCTACTTCTTTAGTAACTTCAAAACTCTTATGAAATACGAGTTAAAAAAGGACCACAGCGGGTCTAAAGATTCGGGTCTGCCAAACCTTTACCACCAACCTTTATAGCCGATAGAGAGACAAGCGATCAATACCGCAGGAAGCCCTATGGTATTTATCGCTTATGAACGTTTCTCCAAAATGTCCAACGCAACGTTATTCAAAAGAATTTTCTAGTTAGCGAGCAGAGCATGGTGCAAAAGAAAAACTGGTGGCTGGGAAATATTAATGTGAAGCACCACTACATTTTGTTAATTAATATTAACTTTAATAAAAATGGGTATATTTTAGTCTGACAACCAGTCTTACCAAGGGGTATCGTGTCACCGTGTAAAACTCCACAACGAAGATTCAATATATTATATCTGAATCTTTAAATCCCGCAAACAAAAATAATGGACTCTATTGACCACTATACTAATGGTTTAAATAGTTTGGCCCCTTTCTCATGAAAGTATGGCTATAAATACGAAGAATATCACAGGTCAAAACTCATAACAGTTTGTTTCGGCCTTTCTTCTCAGAGTAATCAGATAGGAAACGCCGACCACATCTAGCTTTATTTTAAAAATATGATTGACGTGTAAAAGTGTTTGTACAAACCAACTTACAGAAAATAAATCATTTATCATTTAACAAAAGACATTCGAAGCACATCATCACTAAATAAATCATCAACAACCTTTTGATCCAAGATCCCGATCATAATAGTATTTATGTGGGTTGTACAACATTCGGCAACACTACAGCTATGTCCGAGATATCCGAAAACGATTGCAATCACTCAGCGCTTATCGACCCGACCATTGAATCGTGCAACGAACATGCTAAGGCTTGATTTACACTATCAAGCGGTACAGGATTTCCGTTTGTGATTTCAATGGTTTCTGTGGTCAGTTTTTGCACTTGTAGAATTATAATTATCACATTACTTGAAGTTTGAACATGTTTAAACGTCAAAAAATTAAGTGATTGCGATCAGTATTAGGAGCAGTGGTCGCCCAGTGGTAACGGCCGCGACTTACGGTCGTAGCTTAGAATCCTGACAGGCGCTTTACTTTGTGTAAATTATTTCATTACCACTACTCTGAAAACGGTGAAGGAAAACATTGTGAGGAAACCGGCATGACCTAGAACAAGAAAATCAAAGGCTTTTGACATCTACCAACCCGCACTGTGCCCGCGTGGTGGATCAAGGTCTATTCCCTCTCACAGAGAGGAGGCCTGTGTCCCGCATTGGGAACGTTATAGGCTGATTATGGTAATGGGTCAGTAGTAGAGTGGTGGAATGATGTGGTTAGGCAACGGTGCGGTTTAAAAGATGTAGTGACAAAAATTTTGAAGAGTATGCTAAATTGAAAGTTAAATCTCCTAAAACACGGCTTCCTCTTTCCTACCCTCTTGCTGTGCCCTACAGGGTCCATAATGATCCCAATTATATAGTTACCACCTAAGTACACATTGGTACAGCAATAAAGATATTGAGTATTGAGATGGTTGGTCATGTTGAGAGGATGAATGAAAGGCGACTAACAAAAGGTATTTATAAGGCAGATGTGAGTGAAAACGCCGGGAGAGGATGCCCTAGGAGGACATATAGTGACATAATTGGTGATTTTCTTCAGAAAGGTTACGTTACGGTTACGGTTACGTTCTGCCTACCCCATGGGAAGAAGGTGTGAGATTATGTATGTATGTAGTAGAGGTAGCAGACGCCAACATTACTTAACTTTAAGACGCTGACAACACATAAACTGCGGTCACTGTCAGATTGCATAGAAAAGAAAGAGAAGCGCGACGACAAAACGCTTGTAATTTATTGCAAAATATGAAGTAATTATCTATTTACTCAGAATTGAGTTGAGTAATCGAAAATAAAAAACAACCAAGTTCTGCATTAGTATAAGACGTACTTGTTATTAATTAAATACGTAATTTATGTTGATATTTAATACAGATATTTTGGATTAGAACTCAAGGTAAGAGGTTAGTTTAACGTTAGTTTGTATCGAGATTTTTTTTACCATACGTGTTTTGGTGACAACCAAGTTCTGGAAAATATGTTTAAAATTAACATATATTTTTTCCGCTACCACAAACTATACAGATTTGGCAATTTTCTTTCTTAAGAGAAGCCTATTTTGGTCAATTGGGTCTTGTCAGCGCTTTATAAGAAACGGGTAAAGTGTGTAGTAAAGTCGAATTATGAACTCACGGGAGCAGTCTGACATGTGCTAGCCGTCACTTTGTGTAATCAAATGGTCATATTTATTGTATTCTAGACTTTTATTCATTTATTTATTTTATCATTATCATTCATCATTTCAGCCGAAAGATGTCCACTGCTGGACATAGGCCTCCCCCAAGCACCGCCACTTCCACCAAAACGTAGCCTTGACCGATACCATAGCCAAGGTTAGGCGGGCCGCCGGGTACTAGGGGCCGTATTTTTTTAGTGCTTGTCATTTGGGGGGGGGGGGGGGGGGGTTACCATAATCGCCACGCTTGGCAGGCGGGTTGACGATCGCAGTATGGTGTTAATATGCATAGAGAACGCTGCTGCCCATTCTCTAGTAAGTCCCTTAGTCGCCTTTTACGACACCCACGGGAAGAAATGGGATGGCACTATTCTTTACGTATTTATTTATTTAAACTAATAAAAAAAATACCGTACAAGACCGGTTTTAATGCCTGAGGCATTTTCTACCAGTTGACCTTAAGGTGATGCAGAGAAGAAACATGGCAGGTGCATATGGGATAGATAACACGAAAGTAACTATACAATACAAGAATAAATACATACATACATACATATAAACAGAATACATTTTGTCAGGAGAAATAACGATCAGTGGAGTAGAACGAATCCAGCAAATCAGCGCTTGGATGTTTCTGCCAACTCTTACGTTTATTTTACACTTATATAAATCGGTTAAACTAAATGATCACCATTACAATAAATATGACCATTTTCTTACACAAAGTAACAGCTAGCACATGTCTGTTTACTCCAGTGAGTTTAATCATTTGACTTTAGGTAAGACTATATTTTCATTATACATATAAACTCAATCTCCTTTGTATTATATCATTGTAAAGCACAGGTGTGAGTTCTAAGTACAGAGCAACCATTTACCGGGTAATATGTATTTCATTGACATGACTGTGCCCTGGCCGCTGAGAGAATGTCATGCTCATTCAAATGTCTCAAACTACACTCGCGAGCAACCAAATCGACTCAAGCCTTGTCGGCGCACACATACATTGATGAATTATGAATGGAAATTATTAAAATGATATGTCATTCGAAAGCTTAAGATGTCAGCTTTAATTTGATATCATTATCATTGAAATCCATCCATCATTTTTGAAATAAATGATGTATGAACGCAAGAGTAGGAAAAACGGGAATTTAGGAAAAAGGGTATGTGTCTCGTATTTGACAAATTAAACAAAAAAATTTAAAAATAAAATTAATTTATTTAAATCAGTATTTCGTATTGCCCCCTCTAGCCCTAATTACATCCCGCAGTCTGTTTTTCATGGACCTTATCAATTTTTTGACATTTTCTTGAGGAATGCCGTCCCACTCCTCTAATAATGCTGTCTTTAGCTCGTCTACGCTTGAAGGGACTGGATTTCTGGCCCGAACTCTTCTTTTAAGCTCGTCCCATAAGTGCTCGGTGGGATTCATGTCAGGACTGAGCGCAGGCCAGTCCATCGTGCGTAATTCGACCTCTTGCAGAAACTGTCGAGTGACTCGTGCCGTGTGGCAGCGGGCATTGTCGTGCATTAACACGAAGTCTTCACCGACAAACCCTGCGTAGGGCACAATATGATCCAGTAGAATGTCGGTGATGTACCGATCAGCTGTTAGCCCGCCTCCTCGGCCGCCCCCAGGCACGAAAACAAGTTCGGTTTTTGCCTCTAAAGAGATACCAGCCCACATCATGCAGGAACCACCGCCATATGCCACTGTTTCATCTAAACAACATTGGGCAAATCGTTCCCCCGGACGCCTGTAGACTCGACCTCTCCTGTCACTGCCATGCAGACACATTCTGCACTTATCAGTAAACAGGACCGATCGCCATTGCGCAACGCTCCAATTGAGATGCCCTCGAGCAAATTGAAGGCGCGCTTGTCGGTGGCCTGCAGTCAATTTAGGGCCCGGCGCAGGTCTTTTTGGCGTCAAGTTAGCTTCCTTCAAGCGTCTTCTCACTGTCCACTCGCTGACAGCCACTTGTCGTACACGTCTCAGTTCGTGCTGCACATCAACGCCCGTAAGGTGTCGATTACGCAACGAGGTTGAGACAATGAAGCGGTCGTCTCTCTCTGAAGTGCACCGGTGGCGGCTCGTTCTTGGTCTCCGATTGAAGGCACCAGTCTTTTGGAACCGTCTTTATACTCGGGACACAGAAGACTGGCTCAAGTGGAGCTGGGCAGCGACTGCTCGCTGACTTAACCCTTGTTGCAACAAGGCAACAACTTGAGCGGCTTCTTCTGGTGTGGTATCCATGGTTTAGCGAAAACAAGGATTGCAATTTACGGTGATGTGTACCGGTCAACTTGTAACAAGCAACTGATAAGATAAACCGGAAGTGGGGGGTTTTATAGCGGGAGCAGGTAGCGCAATGCGTGGATTCCTCAAGAGGTAATTTACGCTGACGGCCAATTAAAATGTGTCAATAAATCAGCGCTTAGTTTTTTTTTAAGGTATTGATGTTAATTGAAAGCCTAATTCTTCAAATTTCGAATATCATATCACTTTTGTAATTACCATTTATCGTTTTAGGAAAATCAATGTATATGTGCGCCTAGGCTTGAGTCGATTTGGTTGCTCGCGAGTGTAGTTGAGCTGGGTGGGCGTTGTAAGTTGGGACTGGTCATCTCTTAGCTGCCACGGCTCATTTTAATTATTTTATTTTTGAATTGATTTTTTTCCTATTTCTACTTGCTTGTACTCTGGATGCCTTTAACATGTACCTACCTCTTTTTTACATCGTTCTCACATATAGATATGATGTAACTAATATTTTGTAACAATATAATTTAAGAGAGTGTCCATGGAGTTTCTTGGTCGTTCTTCTCCATAGGTACCTACTTACTACGCTTTGGAATGGGGAACTAGCTTCATATTTCTAATCGACCGATTCCTTGACAATTTAAAAGTGCCTGCAAATGGTGTAATCGGTCAAGGACAGCCAATGAGACACAATTGATTTTCTATTGTTTTACACCGACTCGGTGTCGCGCGGGGCTTAACAGTTGAAATAAGTTTGAGGTTTTTTTTAATTTCTTACATAGGAACCTAGGCTGAGGTGTACCTATAGTCCTATATTATGTAGTACATCCACATTTTGCCAGAAATGTTTACTCCAACCCTTTCCTGCCTTTTCTGGCTTCTCTGCCTAACCCTTCGGTGATCACAGACATGATTCTGTGTTATATTAGGAACCTACGTGCAATATTTATTTTGCACGGGTCCAGTAAGAATCAGGAAAGTATTGAGTAATTAATATTTTAATGGGTGAATGTTGGCAGTTCATTATGGCACTTACCTACCTTTTTTCCATACCTTTATTAATTTGTTTTTTTTTCTTTGACTTCTTTTTTGTAACATTGCAATATAAATGTGGAATAGTCAGTTGTTACTATTTCCGTGTATTAGTCTGTAAGCTTTCTTTAAAATTATATAAAAAAAAAATAAGAATTTTACGTGAGCACAAAAAAAAATAATGCTGAAAACTATGATAACATTCACACATAGTTCACTTAACTGCAGCTCTGAAAAATACACTTCTAAAATTGTAACTTTATATAGTAGATATAATTATTAAATAAAATTACAAACAAAATTACGAGTTGGGTACTCATCTCGCTGTAAAACATAACATTTCTACACGTTTTTCTGCTACAATCTACCAACTACAAAAATATATGCACTTTGTACAAAGAACTCAACAATCGCATGTAACATGCCTAAAACTTTTCCTTCGAGAAAAACCTTGGACCGTTCCGTTAAGACCATAATCCTTATCTAAGACCCCTTGGGCAGCGGTTAGCGGCCCATCAATTGGGAACACCCTCTATAAATTGTTGCTCAGATAAAGTAGCAGTTTCAATCTCGAGATTTTTGCGAGTTTTGTTTTTAAAGGTGTCTGTTATCATTATGATAGCGTTAAACAATTTGTAATTTGTTGTTAGGGTTCCGTACCCCAAGGGTAAAATGGGACCCTATTACAAAGACTCCGCTGTCCGTCTGTCTGTCTGTCCGTGTGTCACCAAGCTGTATCTCATGAACCGTGATAGTTAGACAGTTGAAATTTTTACAGATGATGTATTTCTGTTGCCCCTATAGCAACAAATACAAAAATCAGAATAAAATAAATATTTAAGAGGGCTCCCATACAACAGAAATGATGTTTTTGTTGTTTTTATGTATGGAACCCTTCATGCGTGAGTCAGACTCGCACTTGGCCGGTTTTTTATTTTACATTCAGCGACACTAAAGGCCGATTCACACCGGAACGGCAGAAGCCGGCAGCGGCCGGCAGCGACGCGACGTGGGCAGAACCGCTGACAAGAGGCGCGTAGCCGCATGGCTCCTCGCGGCACCACGGGCGGCCGTGCGAACTTTTCGAGCTTTTCAAGCGATACTGTTCTTTTAATTATGTAGATAAAGTTTAAATTTATTTCACACTGAAAGTGTTCGCGGCGCCGCTGCCGACCGCTGCTTTCCCGGTGTGAATCGGCCCTAATTGATGAAATTAACACCCTAAGTCAATTTGACGTGTTAAAATAATTTCAAAGAAATACATCTGTCAAAGAATCATCGTTGTGTTTTTAATATATGTAACGGACGGATTAAGTTTAATACTCAATACTTTATTTGCAGTTCACAATGTGTACTTAGGTGGTAGGTACCACCTAAGTACACACACACAAAAAAGAAGGGTGTAAATGATCATAATATATATAATTTTAAGTTAGGTAACTTAAAGTTATATATATTATGATCATTTACACCCTTTTTTTTGGGTGTGAAATTATCAAATAACTTCTCCCGCTCTGGGCGGAGCGGGAGGGTGTGTCAGACTCTTACTGACTAAAACCCACCCATATTCCTTCCGTTTCCTGTGTTGCCAGGGGCCACGGTATCCCTTTAGAATTTCCTGCGACCCCGGCAGGTCATAATGGACCCTGTCGGGCCCAGCAAAATAGTAGGGGAGAGGAAGCTTTGAAAATCTTAGCTAAGTTTTTAAGTTAGTAGTCAATTTTATAAACAATTATTTTCCTGACTTTACATAGGTAAATTCTTTTAGGTATACATCTATCACAAAGTATTGGTCTTTTGGCAACAGTAGTTACCTACTCACAGTACTCACTACTCACCTACCATAAATCGGTAGGTACGATATTTTTCAGATTACGAGTGTGACACTGAAAGTTCTTAGAAAATCAAATACAAGTTATTAGTTTATTATATCTTTTCAAAATAGTGTCCATTTACATCAATACATCGCTACATCTGATGGAACCACTGAGAAAAGCACTTTACCCACTCGTCCTTAGGGGTCTCTTCGACGGTATTTTGAAACGCAGTCACTGCTTCCTCGGCGTCCATAAAACATTTTCCTCGAAGTTTTTGTTTTATTTTCGGAAATACCCAAATAAAATACGCAAGGTGCGAGGTCGGGGCTATAGGGTGGGTGACCCAGTAATTCCACGTCTGACGTCACCAAGTAGTTGATTGTTTGCTTGGCGGTGTGCGACGAGGCATTGTCGTGGTGAAGGAGGAACATACAGCGAGGTCGTTTCTCCCGAACTTTTTCCAAGACAAGTGGCAAACAATTGTTAGTGTACCACTCTGCAGTAACTGTTTTTCGATCCTCTAAAACAATTTTTGCGTAATGACCAATCCTTTCCAAAGAACGAGGCCACCATCTTTTTTGCCACGCTTCGACCTCTCTTCATTTTAGTTGGCAACTCCTCGGAAGGAAACACCCAGACAGCAGACTGTCTCCTAGTTTCATAACAATAAATCTAGCTTTCGTATGTCGAACACAGCATTTTAGTCACCTCCGTTAAATCTTTGAACCATTTCACGACACCAATTAACACGACGGAGTTTTTGGGCCTCTGTCAAATTGTGGTGTATCCACCGGGCACAAAGCTTATTGACCGCTAAATGTTCATGGAGGATTTTGTGCACTGGACTCATACCGATGCCAAAGCTTGTCCGAATCAATCTCCTGATAAGTCACTCTTTTGTCATTCTCTATCATACGCCGCACAACACTGATGTTATCTTTAGCCGTCGCCGTAGAAGGCCGTCTCTCAAGCGGATCATCGGTGAGATTAGTGCGACCACGTTTAAACTCATTAAACCCGTTGTAAACAGTGGCACGAGATGGGACTTCATCGTGAAAGGCTAATCGAAGTCTATCATAACTTTCTTGTTTTCTTAAATGACATCGAAAGTCATAAAAAATCATTGTACGAAAATTTCCTCGCGTTGAATTCATGCTGACGTGACACAGACAATTTTCAATTTGCCGCCAAATCGTAAACAAATGACAAATTAATAAAATACATGAATAATATTGGCAAAGAGTTCCATTTTCAAAATTTGAACTGTTTTTTTTTATTACATCGTTTACAAGTGTCGCCCTCGTATAAAATACTAGCACTACGCCCGCGACTTTGTCCGCGTGGATTTTATATCTTCGCCTACAAAGTTTAACACTCTCTGCATCCCGTTTAAAATATTTCGAAAACTAATGATTGCGATCTTTTTATTAATTATCTATATTATGACAAACTTTATTTTTTATTACAAATTACTATTCAATTGTTTCTAGTTTACAAAAAATGAAATGTGTAGGGAACTAATAGACTAAGCGTATATATATAGACTAAGCGTATGCATATAATCAACCTTGATTATGAAACTATTTAATTGGTTAAAGATCGTTATCATGATACGAATGTCATCATCGTTCGATTCTACGAGTACCCGTGTTTTGATTGACTAATTTGAACAAAAAACGGTTATTGTGACTTAACTATAATAGTTAGTTATACATCATGTAAGGCCTGGGTCCTGGCCTTGGAGGCTCTCGGGCCTCGACTTAGGGGGCTCCTAAGCGCATGCATGGAGAGGGGCCAGTTCCCGCTTCGCTGGAAGATGGGGAAACTGGTCCTCATAAAGAAGGCAGGGTGCCCTGCGGACTCTTCGTCCGCTTATCGGCCCATCGTGCTGCTCGACGAGGTGGGCAAGCTCTTTGAAAGAGTTATTGCAGACCGCCTCGTCGGCCAGCTGGTGCGGATGGGGCCGGATTTGGCGGAGAGCCAGTTTGGTTTCCGCAGAGGGCGCTCTACGGTGGACGCCATCATGCGCGTGCGAGCCCTGACGACGGGGAATGCTGTTGCCCAGGGTGGGGTCGTCTTGGCGGTGTCTCTAGACATCGCCAATGCCTTTAATACCCTGCCCTGGAGTTGCATCAGGGAGGCACTCCGATACCACCGGATGCCGCCCTACCTCTGTCGTGTGGTCGAGGCCTATGTGACGGACAGGGCCGTTATCTATTCCGGTTACCAGGGAGTGTGGAACCAGCAGGAGATGTCGTGCGGTGTCCCACAGGGATCGGTCCTGGGGCCGCATCTGTCATCGGATACGACTGGGTGCTGCGCGCCGACCTCCCTAGCGGCGTCAGCGTAGTGTGCTACGCTGATGACACGTTGGTCCTGGCGCAGGGGGGGTCGCACCAGGCGGCGGCCAAATTAGCGGCACGCGGGGTTGCGACAATCGTCGAAAGGATCCGGCAGTTGGGACTCGAGGTGGCCCTGCACAAGTCCGAGACCATGTGTTTTCATGGTCCTCGGAATGCGCCACCGTTGGGGTCCCAAATAACGGTGGGAGGGGTTTCCATCGGCGTCGAGTCGACGATGAAGTACCTGGGACTCGTCCTCGATAGCCGGTGGAACTTCGTGGAACATTTCCGACGTTTGGCTCCCAAAGTGGAGCGGGCAGGCGCTGCATTGAAGCGGCTCCTGCCCAATCTAGGGGGTCCAAACGTCTCCTGCCGGAGGCTCTATGCGGAGGTCGTGCGGTCCATGGCCCTCTACGGGGCTCCTGTATGGGCGCGCTCTCTGGCGCTGCGGCCAGCCCGCCGGTTTAGCGCGGCCCAAAGGGTCATGGCCATCCGGATGGTCCGGGGATACTGCACGGTCTCCTGTGAGGCAGCGAGCCTCCTTGCCGGATTGCCGCCATGGGATCTGGAGGCAAAAGTCCTCGTGCACGTATGGGAGTGGCGCGAGGAGGCGAAACGCCGGGGCGTAAGTCCGTTGCCGCGAGAAATCGCGGCACAGCGGACGGAGCTCCGGCGGGATCTCATGGCGTCATGGAAAGTACGGTTATCGCAACCCAGTGCTGGGCACGCCACGATTGCGGCGATAAGTCCCCTCTTTGAGGAGTGGCTAGAGAGGCGCCACGGCGTCCTCACTTTCCGCCTGACGCAGGTCCTCACCGGCACACGGCAGTTTCGGGAGGTTCCTGTGTCGGAAAAGGCGGGAGGAAACGTCCGGGTATCACCACTGCGTGGATCGCCCGGAGGACACAGTGGAGCATACGGTGGAGGTCTGCCCGGCCTGGGCAGAGCACCGCCGTGTCCTCGTGAAGGCGATCGGTGGCAGAGATCTCTCGCGTCCGGCCCTGGTTCAGGCCATGGTACGGAGTGAGAGGGCATGGGCAGCCGGCACCTCCTTCTGCGAAGCAGTAATGCTCGCGAAGGAGGAGGCGGGACGGTTGAGGGAAAGGCATGTTTCGCGCCCTCTCGCCCCTAGCCGCCGCAGGAGACGCCCTGGGTGTCGGGAATCCCGGGCGGATTTCCGGCCACCATAGGCGCGGGGTTGCGGACGGTGAGCAATGGGTAGCTCACCGTCCGGCAAGGACCAGGCCCGGGTCGACGGCGCGTTGTATTCCACGCGCGGCTCAAAGAGATGGCAGCACAAATGTAGGGGTCCACTAGGGCCAATGCCTGCCGGGGTCGCGGGAAGGTACTTATGGGTCACCGAGTCCCCTGGCAACACAGGCAACAGGAAGGAATACGGGTGGGTTTTAGTCAGTAAGAGTCTGACACACCCTCCCGCTCCGCCCAGAGCGGGAGAAGTTATTTGATGATTTCCCAACCTCAAAAAAAAAAAAGACATACATCATCAACGATTTTATTTTGTGGGTACTATAAACATTTAATATATTAATTTATGTATCATTAATAGTTTTCGCAGCACACGCCAAATAATGACTTTTATAGGCAATTTTTTTTATCTTGGGATACATTATTGTAATTTTCGGAGGGATATCTACTTTTAATAATATAAAGCATTTAAGAAATTTTTGAGTTTATCCATTACAAACAAACAAACAAAAAATCAAATTCAAATTTATTTATTTGCTAGAATGTAGGTACAAATCAAGAACTTAGAACTATCTTGGCCCAATTCTACTATAACATATAGTGTGGAAATTATGTCAGATTTACCTTTAATTTTTTAACGGGTAATTTAACAATTCGATTTAAATTAATAAGTTTCAGGAACATACATTAATTTACGTCTAAATATAAAAAAAAACAATTATTAAAATAAAAAAATATATATTAAAAGGTCAAATTACGAATATAATGCAAAGTCCATACTCTTTATAATGTCACGATTCAATAATATTAAAAATGAAATTAATAATTATTATTATAAGGTGTGTACAATTTTAATATTATTTAGATTACTTTCTGCACGGTATGACCTAAATTCGTTTAATTCATAAAAAAACCACTGTGTCAACTGTTTTTTAACATAGTCAATGGTAAATTTGTGAAGACGTCTGGTAATTTATTAAACACCTTTATAGCCGTTATATAAGAGTTATTTTTGTGTATTCCGAGCCTACATTGTGGTACGCAGTGTTTATGCAAATCTTTTCTCTTTATAATATTAGTAAAGATAGTATACGAGTATGATTAGAGAGTAGTGGTGGCTCAGTGGAAACAACCGCGACTTGCGAGTTTGTTGGTCGCAGGTTCAAACCCTAACAGGCGCTTTACTTTGTGTAAATTATTTCAACACCACTGCTCGCAAAACGGTGAAGGAAAACATCGTAAAAAACCGGCATGTCCTAGAACCAAAAATTCGAAGAGATGTGACATCTACCAACCCGCACTGGGCCCGCGTGGTGGATTACGGCCTACTCCCTCTCACAGAAAGGAGGCCTGTGTTCCAGCAGTGGGAACATTATAGGCTGATTATGCAAAATATGATTACAATAAACAAGTCTCCTCTCCCTTCCTATCTTTAACCCTCAATGTAAACTTAATCGCCCAGCTTAGGCTACCAAAAAATCTCAACCTTCACTTCTCTACCAAGCTTCAATTAACCCACTTTCGAACCCATCCTTAATAAAAACTAATAATAACACACAATACACTCAATTACCCACACTTTACGATAAAGTTCGACACTTGACGTTCCCTCGCCATTTAAATTTAATTCCCAAACCCGTCCATTACGGGGTTCTATTTACAGAGGGATGATCCCACTTGAACGAGATCATTCGAATCTATTTTATTATTTTATAGATCGTCTTGTGAATGCCAATGGAGGGAAGATTGGATTTAAACTGCGTGTTACGTCATTGATAAATATGGTTCGTTTGAGTAACATGTCGATAAAATTACGATAAACTCATGTCTTTTCGTCATCACACCATACATCTGACTACATGACGTTGGTATTATGAGCGATATTTTGTTATTATTTTTTTTTTCATTGTCTTATTTAACTATTTCTATAGAACTCTTTTACAGTCTGTACTTATATGTGTTTGACAGCAGACAAGAAAATGTTGTTTTCAACAATATAATTTTCCTGTTGTTTTCTGTCAATCTTACATACGATATAGGCATAACTAGAACGTCATACTAGCTGCATCTTTCTAACTGACCTTGCCAATTCAAAAGTACCTGTAATCGGTTTGATCGAAATAAATACTTCTAGTTTGAGTCCATACAGAACCAGTTTCTTTCTTTATAACCATGAAAGCAAAACACAATCAAATAAACAAAAGCTCGAAAAAATTGACAAAACAAAAGTGATAACACAAAACAAAATAAAAAGCTTGTTCTGAAAAAATCCGGATAATTACTGCAGTAGCCAAAATGACATAGGTACCTACAGCACGGTATAAAACATTGCAATCAATCAATGACATATAAAATGACATTTATTTAGTCTGAAAAAGAGAGGGTCAACGGGATATCAAATTGGAGTTCTTATCTATTAAGTGGTATGTTGCTTTTGGGATTTGCTAAAGCGTATTATAAGCTACTGAGATTATTTTGTTTATCATTCTGTTTTGGTTGGTTGCTAGGCAGATAATCCAATTAAAACGAACAAGAGAATTTGCTATACGCAAGTCCATTATAATTGGACCATATAAATACTTATACAGATTTCTTAAGAACTCTACAAATAGAAAATGTTGTTACATTCAATACAGGGTTTGATTGTTTCGGCGATGCTTTGCAATATGTCCACGTAAACTACACCTAAAGGCTTAGGCTAGCCTATTGCCCAGCCCTAATCCGGAAAAATGATGGGTAGTCCTATGTTGGCCCCAAATATTGAATAATAATCGCTTAATCTATTTTTCAATAAAAATAATCGATTTTTCAATCTTCAGATAACTTTTTTTATCTGAGGAACAAAAATTGTGGTTTGACACATTTCATATAGAAAATAAGGCAGAGCGACACATTCAATCTAAAATTAAAAATTATTTCACGATTGAATAATCGACTTTAAAACAGTAAATAATATTAATATCATCCCGACTAATTTCAGTCTTGGTGGCCGATCTTGTGGATCTACATCGCCACATGCAAACCACGTACCGCACTGACGTCACGAAAAATCCTGCATCGCGCAAGCAGAGTTTACTCCGCGACTAGTATGTATCGGGCAGTTGCCCACCAGACACAACACCCGTCTCGTCGGGGAAAACTTCCTCTTATGGAGGATGAGTAAACTTTTACACCGTGTTTTCCATTCCTCTATTATCTCAACGGTAGTACACAAGCATATGCGCAAGCACAGGTGCGCTATATGTTCCTTTAGTCCAATGGGATGGCAATCCGTCACAACCGGGCAGAGATCAAGCGCAGGACACTAACGGCTTTAAGTGGTTTCCGAGGCACGGGAGTAAAAAAAAAACTCCGGGCCGTTACTGAGAAATTCCTAATAGAAAAACCGTAAATAATCACAAACGCATACCAGTATACCCCTTAACAGAAACAATCAATCTCCATCACAAATATAATATGTGCCATATTTTTTATGACGAAGTTTCAGTAGGCGAAGCGAAACGGTAGCGAAGCGCGGCGATAGCGGTGCGGTCAGGTGCTGTAAATTATCGCTGTCGTTTGTCACAGTGCTAAATGTACTTCAAGTTCTCGTTTAGCGATGCTGTGTTTACTTTTTAAAATGTGTCGGGACTAAATACGGCAAGGGGCCTAAAACGGCCACATTAAGCAATTCCTCTAAAAGCTATTCATTTCCTGAATTGTCAGCAATAAAAAAATAGCAATTCCTCTAATTTTCGTAAAATGGTCGATGATTTTCGTAAACACATACACTGAATCATACTCAATTCAATTCATATCATAATCGTATTAAGTGTAAATATTTCTGCATGAAAAAATAAAGACCGTAATTTTACCGGTAAAATTTTCTTTACAGTTTTTATTAATCAAATTAGATTTTTTATTCTTGCTTTTTACTGTCTGTCTGTATGTTACCTTTTCCGCCTAAACTACTGAACGAATCTCGATAAAATTTGGCAACAAGATAGATGGCATCCTAGGGAAGGCCCCAAGATACCATCTACATATCTCCTTGACACATTTATTTAATTTGTTTTTAATTTACGACATAGGCTATTTTCCTTTTATATTATACACCGGAGGAGATACCAGAGATACCCAAAATAAGTTATAATCAAGTATTCCTAATGTAGGTATTGTAGTCTATTTATCTAATATTATAAATAGAAAAGATTAGATTTTTTGTTTATTTATTTGTTTGCAATGGATAAAATCAAAAACTACTCAACAGATTTTAAAAATTCTTTTACATATAGAAAGCTAAATTATCAGCAAGTAACATAGATTGTATTTTATTTTCAAAAAAATTGAGATCCCTACGAAAATTAAAATAATGTGACCCAAGGTATCAAAAAATTGCATATAAAAGTCATAATTTAGCGTGCGCTGCGAAAACTTTAAAATGATGTACTACATGTTTATAGTACTCATCATTACCCACAAAAAAGTCTAAGAGGGTATATGTCTAATTATAATTAAGTCACAATAACCGTTTTTTGTTCAAATTAGTCAATCAAAACACGGGTAGAATCAAAAGTCACAATCAAATCAAACATTCGTATAATGATATTAATCCTTAACCAATTAAATAGTTTCATAATCAAGGTTGATTATGTACATCTAAATTCCTCTTTAAATTATTCGAATGGGACCTTTCGTTTAGAAGTTACGAGGAGTATAAAAATGCTAAAAGTAAGAAAAATGTCACGGTGTGGGTGAACACGCTTAGTCTATTAGTTACCTACACATTTTTATTTTTTGTGGATCAACACATAGGATTTACTACTTTAAATCCCGGTAGTACGTTCCCGTGGGATATTTTCGGCGAAGCCGCGAGCACAAGATAGTGATTTAATAAATATATTCTTAATAATCCAGTTTTGATGGTGTTCCTGATTGCGTTTGCAGAAAATTAATATACCTATTTCCTCCGAAAATGGATATTATTAAGAGCTAGTGTCACAACTCTCACACAGATAAACTCACTTGGTGCATCATATGGTGTGCACTAGCTCCTATATACCTCTGGTATGATCCAGATGCGTAAAATCTAAGTGTACACACGGCTACACATCAAGCTATACATTTCCAGTTTACGCTGACCTCGCATTGTACGGAAACCTTATACAATGCGAGATCAGCTTATTCTGGAAATTTATAGCTTGATGTGTAGCCGTGTGTACTCAGCAACTAAAATGTGAATAAAAGATTGTAGTAAGCATTGACAGTGAGTTCCCATTTAAGGTATATCAACAAAGTTTTTACTTCATCAAGGGGGTACAGAATCCCGGGCGGATTTCCGGCCACCGTAGGCGCGGGCTTGCGGACGGTGAGCAATGGGTAGCTCACCGTCCGGTAAGGACCAGGCCCAGGTCGACGGTGCGTTGTATTCCACGCGCGCCTCAAAGAGATGTCGTCAGCACAAGAGTGGGAGTCCACTAGGGCCGATGCCTGCCGGGGTCGCGGGAAGGTACATAAGGGTTACCGAGGCCCCTGGCAACACAGGCAATGGACGGAATACGAGTGGGTTTTAGTCAGTAAGAGTCTGACACACCCTCCCCCTCCGCCCAGAGCGAGAGAAGTTATTAAATGATTTGCAACCCAAAAAAAAGGGGGGTACAGAGTAAACCTCTACAATAGACGATAGTGACTATCTGGAACTACTTAATTAAAACAGACTACTTTATCACATTTACAGACAATCATTTACTTGCCTCGGACCTAGTACTTATGCCATGGGGGCGGGTACATATTATGTGTGGCTCCAGCTCATGCATTAACTCACAACACACTTTTATTTAGCCTAAATAAACTAACAAACTCGAGGTCCGGCATTTCAAAGGCTATTTCCATTTTCTGAAGAGCTACACTTCGTCGGCGTTATAAAATGGTCTACATAACACACGTGTGCTCAAGGAAATTTTCTTATAGAGCTAAATCTGCCATTATTACAAAATCCTCAATATGATTTGTAAGATGTTGCTCTTGACTAACTTCTTATGATTCTGCTATTTGACAATAAACATCAGCAATTCGTAATTTGTGGACCGTTTTACGAATCTCCATACAAAACTGTCAAACAGATGAATTACGTGCGTATTAATTGTACGCAGATAATATTATGAATTGTCAGTTTGTGACCATTTTGCGATTTTTAATGATTCTTATTATTATCCTATTGTGATTCTGTCAAAGCGGCCTTTTTAGACCCGCAGGTGGTAAGTATTACGAGTAATAAATAGAAACCATTATAGACCCTGTCGTGCACAGCGAAATATTAAATAAGTAGGACAGAGGAAGACCGGTTTAATGATTTTCCTCATTACTAAATTTTTTTTTCTTACTTATCTGTGTTTTAGAACAGTATTATTGGTTTATTATATTATAGTAACAGTTATTTATTTATTCACTGATTATAATATGTAGAGATTATTACACTATTTATTAATTATACATTTTTACTTTTTTACGTTTTTTTTTCACTATTTTTTTTCGTATTAGATTATATTATTATTTATCCGTTAGATATTCGTCTATTGTGTAATAACTTTCTTAATTAAAAATAGTTTAATTTTTTTTTCAGAATCAGAATCAGATTCAGAATTTTATTTGCTAGTAATGCAGACATAGCATATGGACTACAACAGTGCAGTTTATATTGAATTGCAGTGAATATTTTGTTTGTATGTCTTCCCGGGTGTTGTAGGATTCTGGGTATTCGCGGACTGATTTAGATAATTCTAAAATATAAATACTAATTAAGGTGTGAATTTTGTGTTTCTGGATGGTAAGGCTTACAACTGTCTGTTTATTCTGCATTACTTTTGTGCTCTTCGATCTTTATGTATTTTTTCTAATAAGTGTGTACCTAGTAGTACAAGAGCATGCGACTTTCAAACAAATGCTAATGTGACTGTCCGTCATGTTTCCTGATTAGTGACAAAATATTTTATTCTAAATTCTTATTTTAACATTGTCTCACGATATTAGGCTCTTACAAATAAATTAAATCTCAATTTGATGGGCTGACAGCTCGACATGTTACCGTAATTAATAACAAAACATCATATTTCTTTGGAATTGTGAATCCTCTTAGAAATACATTCCATTTATATTTTATGGGAAACACTCGGGCACTTTCTACAAATTCTAAGAATCATGGAATAAGAACGCACAATTGCCGCCATTTACAGCCACATCTGGCTATCGTAAATGTGGCCCGAAAACAATTAAGAAATAAACAAAAGCGTTTTAAAACGATGGTACAAAAAACTAGGGTTCTGGCTGCGCGTGGGCCTTTTTTTTTTTTGAGATCATCAAGTAACTTCTCCCGCTCTGGGCGGAGCGGGAGGGTGTGTCAGACTCTTACTGACTAAAACCCACCCGTATTCCTTCCTATTGCCTGTATTGCGGGGGCCTCGGTGACCCATAAGTACCTTCCCGCGATCCCGGTAGGCATCGGCCCCAGTGGACCCCTACCTATGTGCTGACGACATCTCTTTGAGGCGCGCGTGGAATACAACGCGCCGTCGACCCGGGCCTGGTTCTTACCGGACGGTGAGCTACCCATTGCTCACCGTCCGCAAGCCCGCGCCTACGGTGGCCGGAAATCCGCCCGGGATTCCCGACGCCCAGGGCGTCTCCTGCGGCGGCTCGGAGCGAGAGGGCGCGAAACATGCCTTTCCCTCAACCGTCCTGCCTCCTCCTTCGCGAGCATTACTGCTTCGCAGAAGGAGGTGACGGCTGCCCATGCCCTCTCGCTCCGTACCATGGCCTGAACCAGGGCCGGACGCGAGAGATCTCTGCCGCCGATCGCCTCCACGAGGACACGGCGGTGCTCTGCCCAAGCCGGGCAGACCTCCACCGTATGCTCCACCGTGTCCTCCGGGCGATCTACACAGTGGTGACACCCGGGCGTTTCCTCCCGCCTTATCCGACACAGGAACCTCCCGAAGCGGCCGTGTCCGGTGAGGACCTGCGTCAGGCGGAAGGTGAGGACGCCGCGGCGCCTCTCTAGCCACTCCTCAAAGAGGGGACTTATCGCCGCAATCGTGGCGTGCCCAGCACTGGGTTGTGACAACCGTACTTTCCATGACGCCATGAGATCCCGCCGGAGCTCCGTCCGCTGTGCCGCGATTTCTCGCGGCAGCGGACTTACGACCCGGCGTTTCGCCTCCTCGCGCTACTCCCATACGTGCGCGAGGACTTTTGCCTCCAGATCCCATGGCGGCAATTCGGAAAGGAGGCTCGCTGCCTCACAGGAGACAGTGCGGTACCCCGGACCATCCGGATGGCCATGACTCTTTGGGCCGCGCTCAACCGGCGGGCTGGCCGCAGCGCCAGAGAGCGCGCCCATACAGGAGCCCCGTAGAGGGCCATGGACCGCACGACCCCCGCGTAGAGCCTCCGACAGGAGGCGTTTGGACCCCTTAGATTGGGCAGGAGCCGCTTCAATGCAGCGCCCGCCCGCTCCAGATTGGGAGCCAAACGTCTGAAATGCTCCACGAAGTTCCACCGGCTGTCGAGGACGAGTCCCAGGTACTTCATCGTTGACTCGACGCCGATGGAAACCCCTCTTACCGTTATTTGGGACCCCAACGGTGGCGCGTTCCAAGGACCATGAAAACACATGGCCTCGGACTTGTGCAAGGCCACCTCGAGTCCCAATTGCCGAATCCTTTCGACGATTGTCGCAACCCCGCGTGCCGCTACTTCGGCCGCCGCCTGGTGCGACTTCCCCTGTGTCAGGACCAACGTGTCGTCAGCGTAGCATACTACGCTGACGCCGCTAGGGAGGTCGGCGTGCAGCACCCAGTCGTATCCAATGTCCCACAAATGCGGCCCCAGGACCGATCCCTGTGGGACACCGCGCGTGGGCCTGCGGAGTTTTTGGAGATGTAAAGAATCGAATGGCTGAGGAGAATATTGAGCCACCGGGGCGTACGGACGTGATAACTAGGCGAGTTAAGTGAGGGGAGCTTGTTTAAGACTACGACAAAGAGCAGTCGAATTAGGCTTGGCCAGGAGATTTAGAAATAGGTCGATAATAATGACACAATGTCGCTTTGGAGAAACCGCGATAGCGAGTGTTATCAGTTTAATACATTAAATTGTAATAATAAGTGTAGATTTAGACTAGATTATATTAGTGAAGTCTGGTGTAAGTTGTGTGTAAGGCGCGCGAATCTCAGTGAGTGTATGTGTGAACGATTGGGTGAGTGTTTACTATTCTATTCCTCCTTATTCCTTTCTATGACGATCGAGGTATCTTACACCAGCGTTTGGTTCTAGGGACTCGGAGAAAGCCTTCCATTGGGCGTGACATTCAACAAGAGATGGTATACTACTTTACCAACAGACTATGGACAACCACAACCAAGACATGACACTCACGGCAGTCACACCGCTTATGGATGGCTGAACCGAATTAATACTCGCAACTCGTTAGGGCTAATTTGAGCTATAATGCTACTTTGTAGTTGTTTACGAACACAAACAAACCAAATGCTAGTGATGGTTACCTTGCAGATATGTTTGTTGTGCACAGGGTGAACTTCCAGAGGTTCGGGAAACCACATCTATCTCATATCCAGTCCAAGGACTGATAGGGACCATGTCTCGTTAAGAGCATGATGCCGACGCAATGCCGTTAGAACTAGCCGCCCCGTTGTAGACGAGAACGGTTCGTACAGTTGCTTCAGGTAAAGCCGCTTCGTCACGTTTATCAGTTCGAAAGAACTGCTAGGGACCATGTCTCAAAAGAGCATGATGCCGATGTAATGCCGATGAAAAGCCGCTTGCGTCACTTTATGGAACTGTTGCTCTGAGTATTCCAAGTACAGATATAAAGTATCGTGTGAGTAATGCCTGACCAAATACCTCTTACGCTAGCGTAAGAGTTACTCACAAATCTATATAATAATATACTTAGCATCCCTCTATTATGTATTGTCTTTCTAAAACCACATCCAACTTCACAACTATGAATTCTTTAATCTTATTTACTATTTATTTCAATCATTTCCTTGCTCTATTAACACAACAAGGCAAGAGACGAGGCGTTGAACTTCTTCATATTTGGAATTCATTTAATCTCTATCGGTGGGAGAGTGTCCAGTCTGGAAACGAGCTCTACAGAGCCGTATAGAGGCGGAGTGCGGCTTTTCCTCCAAATGAAGAACCGACCTAAACAGTCATATTAACAGAATTAGGAAAAACGAAAATTTTATCAGCCTAGGGTAATCTAGGAACAGTCACACTAATTAGTAGCATTCAACTAGCATGTTTATACGAAATAAGTAAATGTTACTTCAGGGAAATATTAAAACTGTCAGAAATTCAAAATTAATCATCGGATCTAACGTTTAAAATAACAGCCATAAGTTAGGTTAACCATATTGCATCAATTCAACCGAGCTCTGACTTCATTTTTACCGACTTCAAAAAACAGATGTTATGTTGCCAATATTTTTAAGCTAAACCAAGCATGACACAATGCTTGAGCACTACGGTAGTAAGGGTTATCTCCCACGCTTTTGTTCTTCATCCCCGAAGGTGGAACAAAATGCAAATTTCGAATTTTGAGGATGACCGCAACGTAACTAATTCAACATGGTTTTATTTCTGACTGAATTTCGTTAAGCAATTGCGTTTAAAAGTTAACTCTGATCTAAATTATACAGGTTGACTTGTATTTCAACGTATTCCGTCCAGGACGTAAAAATGTGACCCATTTTCAACAATTAAGCACCACATAGCCTAGGTGAAGTCATGGGATTAGAGAAAACCCAATTTTCATATATTTTTAAAAATTTCCCAGAATTCGTCACTAAATATCACTTTCCTCTAAACTCTCAAATTGAAAGGCTATTGTGTACCTTATACTTTAACAAACCTTTCGATGTCACTAAGTTTTCTCAAAAATCAAACAGTTATAAGGTAAGAAGAAGTTCACTAACCATTTTCAAAAATCACACTACGTACAGGAACTTTGACATCAGTTATCTCAAAATTATATTACTATAGGATTAAGCGTACCAATTACGGAAAATACATATTCATTTAATCAACTATCTAATGAGATACAAATATAAAAAAAAAAAACGTATATTTAGAGGTTTTTGTGGATAGGATACTAATTAAGACTTGTTTCAATTGTAATGGCAAACATCTAATTTGGTTTAAATAGATTTTTATTATTTTATAAATATTTTACATAGATTCTTTTATATTTTGTGAATGTGAGAACTTTGTAGGCTTAATAGACTAGATTTGTAGACCATTTATATTTTGTTAAGTACCTGGTATTTCTTGATAGGCCTACTCTGTCCATACCTATTAACTCTGTAATTTGAAAACATTGTAAAAGCCTATTATTGTTAAAAGAGTAACCGTGGAGTTTCTTGCGGCTCATCTCCATAGGAAACGACAAATTGGAACCGTGCACCTAGCTTCTGACGTTTCATTAGTGCTCATGTAGGTTTATGTGAAATAAAATATTTTGATTTTGAGGTGCCCATGAAGCATTCGATTTTTTTTTGATAATCGAATTAATTAACTGGTTTATGTGATCCTTTTTTACCTTCTCACCACCCAGCAGTGCTTCCTACGTTATGTTGCGAGGTCGATGCGTCCAGGTTGCAAGTAGAGACGCCGCTGTAGCGTGGTTAGCATTACTCGAAGTCGACGCGCTGATCACTGATCACGTCTTGTCACTTAGTTCGCGACTCTTTAAACTCCTGTGCATTCACTGTGTTTCTTGAATCCGATGAATTTTCGCCTAAGCCTTATGGGATCCTTAATTATTGCAAATGGGTCACACTATCACGTCCTTGGAGGAATACGTCAAATTAGAAGTCACCCTGTAGAATCTGAATCCCGGGCGCATTTCCGGCCACCGTAGGCGCGGGCTTGCGGACGGTGAGCAATGGGTAGCTCACCGCCCGGTAAGGACCAGGCCCGGGTCGACGGCGCATTGTATTCTACGCGCGCCTCAAAGAGATGTCGTCAGCACAAATGTAGGGGTCCACTAGGGCCGATGCCTGCCGGGGTCGCGGGAAGGTACTATGGGTATATGGGTCACCGAGGCCCCTGGAAACACAGGCAACAGGAAGGGATACGGGTGGGTTTTAGTCAGTAAGAGTCTGACACACCCTCCCGCTCCGCCCAGAGCGGGAGAAGTTATTTGATGATTTCCCACCCAAAAAAAAACCCTGTAGAATCTAAGAGCGTTTGTACATAATTAACTAGCCTTTGCATCTCGAACAAACTAACATAAATCTTCATAAGACAGAACAGAGTCTATTTGCGGCATTCAAGCAGTATCAAACTAAAATTACATCAAATTGTCCACAAATGCATTTCGCAGGCTCAACAAACAACCTACCGATCGATTAAGTTAATAAATAAATAAATGAATTTTAAATATGGGGGTCTCTTTGGGGGGGGGGGGATAGGAAAATTAAAAATATAAGTTTTGCATACCGTACCGTGTGACATATCAAATGAAAGGGCACAATATAAGGATTTTTTCAATTTTTTTCCACTCAGTTTACGAACCTGCCTCTCCATTATTATCTCAATGGCAACCGTCTGCAGCAACTTCCTCGGCTAATAATATAATTTCGAACTTACACTTTGATGAACATAAGATCCTAAAAGAATCTCTGGATCCTTTCAAAGGTCCAGGGCCTGACGGCATAACTGCTTTTTTTTTACGGTACACTGCTGCTCACATCTGCAAACCGTTAAGTATGATTATTATAATGAGTGCGTTACTGAGGGAGTGTTTCCAAAAGAGTGGAAATGTCCAAACATAACACTTGTACATAAGGGTGGCACAAGGGGTAATGTGGAGAACTATCGTCCAATCTCTATTCTCTCCACCTTGTCAAAGGTTTTTGAGAGACTTGTTCATAATAAAATATATCCATCGTTGCACACTTCCATTATACAGCAACAACACGGTTTCGTTAAACAGCGGTCTACTACCACAAACCTTCTGTCCTTTGCCAACTTTTTGTTCGATAGCCTCGATAACGGCCTGCAAGTAGACGCAGTTTGGTAGGGGTCCCCTAGGGCCGATGCCTGCCGGGGTCGCGGGAAGGTTCTTATGGGTCACCGAGGACCCCGCAACACAAGCAACAGGAAGGAATACGGGTGGGTTTTAGTCAGTAAGAGTCTGACACACCCTCCGCCCAGAGCTCGAATTGATGATTACCCACCCTAAAAAAAAAAAAAGTAGACATAGTTTACACAGATTTTTGCAAGGCCTTTGACAGGGTGGACCATGAACTATTGCTGGATAAAATTGCCTTCAACGGAATTCGAGGTAACTTGCTGCGGTGGTTTGCATCATATATTTCAAACCGCTCTCAAAGGGTGATAATCAACGGATTCATATCAAACACTATCGAAGTTACATTCGGTGTTCCACAAGGCTCTATCCTTGGGCCGTTATTATTTAACATATTTGTTAATGACATAGGTTATTGTTTTCGCAACACAAAGTTTCTATTGTATGCAGATGATCTAAAGGTCTACAAGTCCATCCAAACCCTTAAAAACCCTTAAATGCAATCGGCATTTCATTACAGCAAGACTTGGACTACTGTATTAGGAACAAACTAAAGCTAAGTATACCTAAATGCAATTACCTTACTTCCAAAAACAAGCACATTATTAACTTCGCGTACACCCTTTGTCACGCGCCTCTCACTAAATTAAACTCAATTCGCGATCTCGGCGTCATTCTCGATTCCAAACTATGCCTAGATCTACATGTTAACAAAATTGTAAGTAAAGCTTACCAATTGTATGGCTTTATCATGCGGTCTACTCTTGAATTTAAGAGAACCTCGTCATATCTATGTTTGTATAAATCCCTAGTTCGCTCACAATTGGAGTATGCAGTGTCAGTATGAAACTCCTTCTACAAAAAATATGCTGAAATGGTTGAAAATGTTCAGTACAATTTTTTACGTGCCATGCATTATAGATGCCATAAATCCTACCTAACGTACTCTCAGTTACTCAGCAAGTACAAGCTCCTGCCCCTTAGCTCTTGAAGAAAATACCTTGAAGCCATTATTTTATATAAAATTGTTAGAAATAAATTGAATTGTATAAATCTAAATAACTTGATTTGTTATGCTGTACTTGAAACCTTTCACAGGCGTGGTACGCGCAGGTACTCTTTTTGCAGTGAACTCTTGCCAAACCAACTCTGGCCAGCGCTCACCAGTCCGCCGTATGGTAGACTCATATAATAGCACTTCTGAAAATATTGACATCTTCAATTGTCCAATGAGTAGATTCAAAAGCCTCACCTCCTCCTCTCTATTAAATAAAACCAATGTGTGTACCCTTTCTGAAACTCAACAGACTTCTTAATTTTATATTATGTAATCTTTATCTATATTTAAAACTTTATTCATACTAATTATACAGCTATTTACTGTACTAAAACTCCTAGCGATTACACTCTTTTTTTTACTTTTATGTCTACCTGTTGGGTTGTGGGTTATATTATTACTAAAATTGTTTATGTTAAATTAGTTGTAAGTACTAATAATGTAACTGTTTGCTGTTCCTTTCAATAAAAAATAAAATAAAATATATATTTTTTTTTTAATAATCAGAATTACGCAAACAAAACCATAAAGTAGAGTCTAACTAACTTAATGGTCACCCATCTACGAACCGACCGCTGCTAGCGTAGCTGAATCTTCGATTGACCCGTGCGGCTGTTATCATTTAACTTCGTAACTTACAAAGGTTCAATTTAACCCAACAAACCGAACGAATCGCAAAATGTAAAACCTCAACTCTAAGCAAAATGAAAGGTGTCATATAAAGAAGTTTACCTACCTGCTGACTACCATAAATTTTAACAGCATTATCCGAAAGGGATCCACTCAGTATTCACCTGCCGTCCACGGACCCTTGGCTTGCATTAACTACGGTATGCAATGAAATATGTAGTGTGTTTTATCAATTTTTTGTACCCGTAATAGATTGACGGCGTTAAGAAGATCGAGGTAGGACGTGGTTGTGGTTTGCTAATTTTTGGAGTGGTTTCCTATCCCTGTTTTATTTAGGTAGGTATGCTTTTTTTGCACAACATTTCATAATATCTCAGCAGCAATTTGGAATCTGGATTTGTGTCCGTCTGATGGCAATAGGCTCGCCCCTATTATATGAGACTAAAACATAACGGGCGAAATGTTAGAATACTACTCGTATTAGGTACAGGTGTATCTAATAGTAATCTCACATTTCGCCAGTTATGTTTAAGTCTTACTTAGTTTTACTTAAGACGCTGATGACACCTAAACCGCGATCACTGTCAGATTACATAGAAAAGAAAGTGAAGCGCGATGATACAACGCTTGTAATTTATTGCAAAATATGAAGCAATTATCTATTTACTCAAAATTGAGTTGATTAATCGAAAATAAAAAACAACCAAGTTCTGCATTGAAATAAGACGTTCTTGTTATTACTTAATTAAATGCGTAACGTATGTTGATATTTAATACAGATATTTTGGATTAGAACTCAAGGTAAGAGTTTTCCGGGGATACCGCAAGGTCTCCTGTGTTTCCAGGGATACCGCACGGTCTCCTGTGAGGCAGCGAGCCTCCTTGCCGGATTGCCGCCATGGGATCTGGAGGCGAAACACCGGGGCGTAACTCCGCTGCCGCGAGAAATCGCGTCACAGCGGACGGAGCTCCGGCGGGATCTCATGGCGGCATGAAGAGTACGGTTGTCGCAACCCAGTGCTGGGCACGCCACAATTGGGGCGATAAGTCCCCTCTTTGAAGAGTGGCTAGAGAGGCGCCGCGACGTCCTCACCTTCCGCCTGACGCAGGTCCTCACCGGACACGGCAGCTTCGGGAGGTTCCTGTGTCGGATAAGGCGGGAGGAAACGCTCGGGTGTCACTATCGCTCGGGTGTGTGGATCGCCCGGAGGACACGGTGGAGCATACGGTGGAGGTCTGCCCGGCTTGGGCAGAGCACCGCCGTTTCCTCGTGGAGGCGATCGGCGGCAGAGATCTCTCGCGTCCGGCCCTGGTTCAAGCCATGGTACGGAGCGAGAGGGCATGGGCAGCCGTAACCTCCTTCTGCGAAGCAGTAATGCTCGCAAAGGAGGAGGCGGGACGGTTGAGGGAATGGCGAGTTTCGCGCCCTCTCGCCCCTAGCCGCCGCAGGAGACGCCCTGGGCGTCGGGAATCCCGGGCGGATTTCCGGCCACCGTAGGCGCGGGCTTGCGGACGGTGAGCAATGGGTAGCTCACCGTCCGGTAAGGACCGTGTCGTATTCCACGCGCGCCTCAAATAGATGTCGTCAGCACAGTGTAGGGGTCTAGGGCCGATGCCTGCCGGGGCCGCGGGAAGGTACTAATGGGTCACCGAGGCCCCTTCAACGCAGGCAACGGAAGGAATACGGGTGGGTTTTAGTCAGTAAGAGTCTGCCACACCCGCCCGCTCCGCCCAGAGCGGGAGAAGTTATTTGATGATTTCCCACCCAAAAACAAAAAAAAGGTACGATACGATATAGAAGTTCTTCCAAAACGAGGTAATTTTTAATAAGGCATTTAGTTTCGTTAAGTTTAAAGTCAGTATTTGATTGTATGCTTGATATTTTGCCAACATTTTAAAATTGGGAGAAAGTGTCCTACACTTACATACATAATGAGCCTATAATGTTCCCACTGCTGGGACACATGCCTCCTCTCTGTGAGAGGAAGTGGGCCGTAATACAGCACGCGGGCCCAGTGCGGGTTGGTAGACGTCACATGTCTTCGAATTTTTGGTTCTAGGACATACCGGTTTCCTCACGATGTTTTTCTTCACCGTTTTAAGAGCAGTGGTGATGAAATAATTTACACAAAGTAAAGCGCAAGTCCGGGGTCGAACCTACGATCTACAACTCGTAAGTCACGGCCGTTACCACTAGGCCACCACTGCTTGCGTGTCCTAATATAAGTTACTAGATGCGTCCCGCTGTTTCACTCGCATAAGTTTTGACCCCGTAGGTATATCGGGATAAAAGTATCCTATGTATTATTCCTGGTTATATACTATCTGTGTGCCAAATTTCATCCAAATCCGTTCAGCACTTTTTGCGTGAAAGAGTAACACGCATCCATCCATCTATCCATCCTTACAAACTTTCGCATTTATACTCGTAATATTAGTAGGAAGTAGGACATTGGGAACATAATCAGCAAACTTTTAAATTACCAAACTTCTCCTGTTCAATACGTAAATTACAAGGTACACTCATCTAAACTAAACTCTGATTTTGTAATTGCTAGACTAAAATGATTGTCGTGATCGACCTTTGTTTAAAAATAACACGATAAATAATAAATCAAAGACAACACGGCAACTTACAGTGAAGGTCCTTCTGCAGACAATGATTCAGCGCTCGTTGGTGAGAGTCACTCAGCAACTAGATTATTTACTAGGTTATTTTTAAGTCGACAACAAATGTAATTTTAGTCTAGCAAATTGAAAATCAGAGCATAACAGCATTTGATAGTTACACTTATTTCACAATTGCTTTAAATCAGGGATTCCCAAACTATTTTGGACAAGAGACCCCGTTTCCAAAATGAACTCAGACATACATACAACCCTGGTTCAGGCCATGGTACGGAGCGAGAGGGCTTGGGCAGCCGTCACCTCCTTCCGCGAAGGAGGAGGCGGGACAGTTGAGGGAAACGCAAATTTCGCGCCCACTCGCCCCTAACCGCCGCAGGAGATGCCCTGGGCGTCGGGAATCCCGGGCGGATTTCCGGCCACCGTAGGCGCGGGTTTGCGGACGGTGAGCAATGGGCAGCTCACCGTCCGGTAAGGACCAGTCCCGGGTCGACGGCGCGTTGTATTCCACGCGCACCTCAAAAAGATGTTGTCAGCAAAAATGTAGGGGTCCACTAGGGCCGATGCCTGCCGGGGTCGCGGGAAGGTACTAATGGGTCATCGAGGCCCCTGGCAATACAGGCAATAGGAAGGAATACGGGTGGGTTTTAGTCAGTAAGACTCTGACACACCTTCCCGCTTCGCCCAGAGCGGGAGAAGTTATTTGATGATTTCCCATCCAAAAAAAAAAAACACCACACAGTGGTGTTTCCGGGCGTTTCCTGCCGGAAATGCCAGGAAACGGAAACGAGTGTCGGATAAGGCGGTAGCCTTATCCGACACAGCAACCTCCCGAAGCTGCCGTGTCCGGTGAGGACCTGCGTCAGGCGGCAGGTGACGACGCCGTGGCGTCTCTCTAGCCACTCCTCAAAGAGGGGACTTATCGCCGCAATCGTGGCGTGCCCAGCACTGGGTTGCAACAACAGTATATGTCGACCCCTGGGAAACCGATTTCGATCCCAAGGGGTCGATATCGACCACTTTGGGAATCCCTGCTTTAAATTCTAAAGCGCGGCACGTACCGTGGGAGCCATTAGCACAATCACAAAGTTATGGTGGTTATGGTAGTTTAGCTTTTCGGCTAATTGTTCGATACATCGCCGCATATTAGCCCATAGGTGCCTCATAGTCGATGTAAATCACGAGTGCGTCATGTGACCTATGTCATCGACATAAGGTTTAAATTGCAGTGCAACAGCTATAATTGCAGTATGTATACGTGTTACTACAGGCCCGTTTAAGCGTTGTTTTACTTCGTTCCAGTAAATACTACTTCAATCAATCTGCCTGCCTTTTCCCAACTTTGTTGGGGTTGGCTTCCTGTCTAACCAGATGCAGCTGAATACCAGTATTTTGCATAGAGCGACTGTCTATCTGACCTCCACAACCCAGTTATTGGGTAACAAAATACGCTTGGTAAGGCTGGTTAAACTTTTGACCTTCTGACTACTCTTAACGACTGTCAAAGATCTACGAATGACAGCTGCGCCCAACGGCTTTTTTTTGTTTGGGTGTGACATCATCAAATAACTTCTCCCTCTCTGGGCGGAGCGGGAGGGTGTGTCAGACTCTTACTGATTTAAAACCCACCCGTATTCCTTCCTGTTGCCTGTGTTGCCAAGGGCCTCGGTGACCCTTTAGTACCGTCCCAACGGCTTAACGTGCTTTTCGAGGCACGAGGTAATGGATCATGGATGGATGGAAACCCATCCATGAACCGACCGCGGCTAGCGTAGCTTAACCTTCGATTGACCCTTGCGCTTGACGCGTGCCCGTGCTGTTATTATTTAGCCTTTAGCTTGCGAGCCAGTAAATACCACATAATATAAAAAAACAAGCGAGCGTTACAGTAGTCTCATATAATGTGTAATATCTGTCATATTACCAAGGTGACAACCTTGGTAATATAAGCAACTGAGCAGCGACAGAAATTAACCTCAAAATTTTAAAAAAGCTAAATACTGATATATTTATTCGAATATTCATTACTAGTGGTACCCACTGGTTGAAATTCGATCCCCTCTACTTACAATCGATATAGTATTTACTTCATTTTAATTAAGTATTAACTTAATTTAATCTATAAAGCTTTTAGCGGCGGATGTGTCCTGAGCATAACACTGATAACCAACTTTTTTTTTACCTACCATATCCGACCAATAAATGTCTTAGTCTTTATCTTTGTCTTTGTCTAATTCCATGAGTACACTTATTCCATGCTCGAACTGTCACTTCTTTTTACACACTCATCGTACCTTTACCATACCTTACCGTACCTTTACCATACCTTACCGTATCTTTTCACAAAATCACTCAAGAATGCGAGAGGAAAGATGTGACACCTCAAAAATTGAATACCAAACAAGTTCGCCTGTCGATAAGAGGTCACCGCCGCCTATGGACAATAACGTCATCAGCACTGCCAGAGGCATCACAGGCATGTTGCAAGGTAATCTAGGTAATAATTGGGTCCTGAGAGACTGATCATCTTTTAGCTGCCACGGCTTATATATTTTTTTAAATCTTTTTATTACGGACGCTTTTACGTTTCGCATCGTTCTCACATGTATAATTTCAAAATGAATGATGTAAACAATATTATGTAACCATAATATTTTGATTTAAATGAGTGTCCGTGGAGTTTCTTGCCCGTTCTTCTCCATAGGTACCTACTACGCTTTGGAATGGGCAACTAGCTTCATCTTTCTGACTGACTGACCGAACCCTTGACAATTCAAAAGTGCCTGTAATTGGTTTATTTGAAATAAATGCTTTGAGTTTGAGTTTGAGTCCCTTTTGAAATATTTTTTGAATAATATATGTACTTTGTGAACTAAACTGCTACAAAAGTTTTAATAAGCTAGTCACGTTGTACATTTAAAACTGAAACTGAAACAGTTAGATTAATTTTTCATATTAATTTTGTTGTAAGTTTGTTTTTAGTTACTTGAGATATTTAGTCAATTTCAGTTGCTCCGTCAAGTAGATATTTAAGTAAGTAGAAGTTACAGTTTTTAATTAGTACAAGTCGTTGTTGCCTGCTTTAAACTTTTTCTATTTTATTAAAATAAGAGTTTTATAAATACAGCGTGTATCGTGTCACGCGTGTGTGATGTGTATCATGTGTTGTGTGGTCGTGTTTAAGGGTACAGACCATCAAACTGAACAAATTTCTCAATGGACCAGCAGCGTATTGGCTAAAAAAAATATCAGACGTCCCATACCCCATTTGTAATACCATTCGTAATCTGTTGCTTTGTGATCCATTTCTAGGCGAGAACAATTGCCGACAAACTGTTATGTATGTTATTGTTAATATAAATTTTGAATAAATAAATATTAATTATAATTCATTTGGGTCGAGTAGGTATTTTAGTTTTGTCTATAGTTAATTTTTTTTTTGCGATTACGCTGCTGGTCCCATGTAGAAAGTTGTTCATTTTTCTGATACTCGCTGTATACGAGTAGCACCAATTACAATGATAAATTAGACCTCTAGAACGCATTGCTCCTACTTTAATTCAAGTATAAATCCCACAAATGTCAAACAGATCAGCTATAATTATCTCATTCGTTCTATAGTTATTCGCATGACTGAAGTCAAAAAACGTTGAAGATAAAATTGAACGAAGAAATTCGACTTTAAACCTAAAACTTGTAATATAAATAATTCAAGAACCATTGTTCGATGCTTTCGTCATTTCTTAATAGTTCGCCACTTATTTAATATGTCACGAACCTCAGGATTCTCCGAAAATAAATGATTTGACGAGACTCCTAAGCAATTTTACAGAGAAACAGTTTTTCCCTAAAACGTAGGCATTAAATATTCGATAAACGTACGTCTGGAACCCTTAGGTTTAGATTAATATTTGTCTAGAGTAAGAAATTAAATGGAGCTTCAATTACGCTCTTCTGATTTTGACCGCTAAAAGCTGAAATACCAATTTGTGCTGAAGAGTTTGTCTGCTGCAAACAATTCTTTTTCTCATGAAAATTATTTGAAAATAAATTGGAATTTATTTTTTTCTTTTATTCTGCGATCATTCCTGTATGCGGTCCAAAACCTCGAACACTACATTGTAATAATGCACTGATCAAATAAAATATTGTGGTTGTTAACTGTACTCCAACCAGGCGATAATCCACATCGCTGCAAGTTTTAATCCCTTGTTTCGTCCAGTCCAGTTTTATTTGACCCTCTGCGAACACTGAATACTTTTGATAGTCAACTTTTTTAATTAGCACTACAAGAAAACGAGTATAACAATATAACAAACAACTTTGTACATTGACAAAAAAAAATATACTAACTTCTTTTATTTTTTGTTAAAACAACTAATTTACAGAAAAAATACCGAGCAAGTGCGTGTCGGACCACGCACAATGAAGAGTTCTGTAGTTGGGATGAATTTATCCTAAAAACAAACTTATCAATGTAGTTGAACATGTTCTCCCATACATCCCAACTGTAAATATAAGTTTGTACGCACATTATTGAGAGATTTCAAAGTCAAAGGAGATGGAAAACGGTCCCATACAGGCTTGGCCCAGAAATGAACACAAATAAAACAAAATATATTATGAAGCTTAGCCATGTATATTTTTGTTCGTCGTAAAACTTTGTGAAGGGACATAAGACCCTTCCCAAATCTGATGACTTCAAAAAATAAATGCAAACCTGTCGATCGCGAAGCCACTGTCTTTCAACATATTGATTTCACTAAAATGTCAAACTCAAACTCAAAGCATTTATTTCAATTAAACCATTTACAGGTACTTCTGAATTGTCAAGGAGTCGGTCAGTTAGAAATATGAAGCTAGTTGCCCATTCCAAAGCGGTACATATGGAGAATAACGGGCAAGAAACTCCATAGACACTCTTTTAAATTATATTGTTACATAAAGATTAGTACATATAATGTTGAATTTATAACTAAATGAGAGGACGATGTAAAAAAAACGCGTCCAAAGTAGCAAAATAAACAAAAATAAAAAAGAAACAATTTCAAAATAAAATAAAATACAATCTAAGACTGCATCCCAAATGATTAATTTGCTATGCTTCAGTTTATAGAACGTTGGATCTCAATTGGAAACCAGGCAAAATCAGAATGGTACGAGATGTGAGTTATTGTTATAGTAGACTAAGTAAACTGTAATGCAAAAATCCATAGTCCAAGAAAGCTAAAAAGCGTCACTCGGAAATGCAAAAAATAAAATATAAACCTTTAAAGACAGACCGTCTTTGAAGGTTTATATTTTATGTATAACTCTGTGGTGCTGCGTGTGACTGCATCATTATTGCTTTGTTGTGATTTATTGTGATTTGTTCAAAAATATAATTGGCTGTGTCTATCTTTTTTGACTCTTATTCTTCTTGACTGACAAGAAAGGTTAAGGTATGTTTTTGGCGCATGTATTTGTATGGTACATAGTTATGCCCTATGTATGTAGGATTATTTATTATCTCGTAGAAACCAGACATCTGGATGCATTTTAATGATTTACATATCTTTAGGTTTGTGGTGACCGCCCAGCGTAACGCAATTCACTTTTAATCGCCATCCGAAGGATTTTGAAGGACATTCCTAATTCAATAGGTAAAAGATGACGTTTCACAAAAATCAACATGGCGGATTTTAGAACCCAATTAATAAAGTCGTGAAAAGAGTGTATTTTTGGAATTCCCTCCTCAAGCCCTTTATTTTAACGTAGGTACGTTAAAATAAAGGGCTTGAGCAGGGAATTCCAAAAATAGGACTTATGTGTCACCAGGACTTGTGTTTTTTTTTTATTTTTTTTTATTGTTAAGTAGAATCAAGTTTATATAACTAAACAGACAGATGTGCTGCTGGGGAGTTTGTTCCGCCACTTCTTCTTCCTAGCTAAAGCACAAGGAAGCGGTGAAGGGCGGGCATTTTTGGGGGACTGTCTTTTGTAACTTTGACGTTCGAAAAGTGCTGATTTTCAGCCTAGTTTGAATAAATGACTTTTGATTTTGATTTATTGGTTCACCAACAACTGTTTACACTGGTTTTATGCTAAAGGTAATGATGCAAAAGTGTGATGCAACAGTACAGCAATCACATACAGACATCTTATTTTAGAAATCGTCTAGTGTCTACGTCAAAAAAATAACGAATTGCATAATTATATAAGTATAGAGGCATGAGGAACAGGGTGTAAAGTTCTCTCATCCTCCATAGAAAAGGGAGGATCCTCTGACCAGACGGGTGTCGTGTCTGATGGGCAACTGCCCGACGGTTGATGTCAGGATGTTGTATTATATGCTAGTTGCGCGGTAAAGTCTGCTTGCGCGATGCAGGACTTTGCGTGACGTAGTTCATACTCGTATGTAGCGATGTAGATGCCTCCACATAAGTACTAAAGCATGATCTTTGTAACACACAGAATGTTTCGTATAGAAAAAAGAAGAATAAAATACACTTGAGAGCAATAAAATCGCACACGTTGACTTTTTGTTGTTAAAGCAGTTTTTTTCATGAATGTAAATACATATTAAAATAAAACTTACACTATTTGAATGTTTACTTCAGTACCTTTCTAATGATATCAAATACAGTGTAAAAAAAAATACCCATAGGGGGTTTTAGGGCACGAAACCCAACATACGGATAAAATTACCCAATTTCGCTTAAGAATTAATAAAAATAAAACTCAAAATGCTTGATCAAATTGTTTTTTAATAAGGTGTATTCCCTCCCCTAGCCTTGATTACAGCTCTTAATCGGTTTTTCATGGACCGTATTAATTTCACCATGAAATCTTGTGTTATGGCGTTCCACTCCTCTTCAATGGCAAGTTGAAGCTCTTGGAGGCGCGTAGGAGCAGCTTCTTGTTTGAACTCTTCTTTTTAGCTCATTCCAGACATGGTCAATCGGATTGAGATCAGGACTACGAGCCGGCCACTCCATCGCGGTGATTCCAACGTCTTCCATGTAGTCGCAAACTGTTCTAGCGACATGCGGTCTGGCGTTGTCGTGCATTAAGAGAAAATCTTCTCCCATAAGCCACGCAAGCAGCCTCACATGTTCTTTGAGCACTTCTTCGACGTATCATGCAGCCGTCAAACTTCTCGATCTCGGGCCGGTATTCGCCGTAGTGATGAATACAATGTCAGTTTTAGTGTCCAACATTATGCCACCCCAAAACATACACGATCCACCTCCAAAAGCCACACGTTCGCTTATGCAGCATTGTGAAAATCACTCTGATGGCCTTCTGTAGACCCTAGAGCGTCCATCATGACTATGTAAAGTCATTCTGCACTCATCAGAGAACATAACAGCCCGCCATTGGTCATACGTCCAATTTAAAGGTTCCCTAGCAAATTGTAGCCGGGCTTGTCGGTGAGCTGTGGTCAATTTGGGACCATTTGCTGGGCGATGTGAAGTCATTCCTGCTTCACCTAGTCTTCTTCGAACTGTCCACCGACTTATACTGATATTGCGAAATTCTCGAAGCTGTTGTCCCAGTTGAACCGCGTTCAGTTGCCGATTTCTCAAAGAGCTTGTCACAAGAAAGCGGTCATCACGCTCTGATGTTGTGCGTCGCCGGCCAGATTCTGGTCGCCGAATGTAGCCACCGGTCTCTTGGAACCTCTGGTATACACGACAAACAGAGTAGCGGCTCAAATTTAGCCGTCGAGCAACTTCACTTTGGTTATGGCCTGCTTCGAGCAAGGCAATAACTTGAGCGGCTTCTGCGGGCGTGGTATCCATATTTTTCTAGTAAATCCGTATGCTTCCAGTAGAGATGTTATCACGTTGACCTTCGATATGCAACTGATTAAAAATTCCTTTTTTTTTTTATGAATGGCATCTCGTAGTTGACCTTGAGAGGTCGTGACTACTTAACCGGACTTTCCTGTGGCTGCCTTAAGCGAACTCAAAGCCTCCAGCCAGGGGCGAATTTCTTATAGTACTAAGCGACTGCACGCTAAGGGCACCCCCTGTGGGGTACGGACCTCGGCTTAGGGCGTCGCTGGGGGGAGGACAGCAAGATGGGACAGGCTGGATCTGGTTAATATTATTATTATTAATCGGGGAATTTAAAGCTACAGGCTCAGCTGCGGCGCGGGCTGGCACTTCGTCAAGCAAGGGTCGGGGGGGACAATTACGTCGGGGTTTACGCGAGGGACCTCGGCGGCGAGGTCGGAACGTAGGTCGGTGTGATTTGTGCACTGTACTCGTTGCCCTATTGCTTTCCTGGAGGAGGGTAATGGGGTCATCGGGGTCGGAGAGGGTATGCCTTGGACGGCGAATAGAGCTAATGGTGGAGGGCCTATAACTGGCGGCCTGCACAACCAGAGGGTTGCGGTGGGTGGTGGCGGAGTCGAAGAAGCGCTTCGTGATGCGCTTCATGAACTGCTTGATGGTGGGGATTTTAAGATCGAGATGGAGGATCTCGTTTCGGACGAACCAGGGGGCTCCCGTTGCCTTTCGGAGGAAACGGTTTTGGAGGGACTGCATCCTGTGGATGTGGTGGGGTTTAGCATGTGCAAAGACTGCACAGGCATAAGTCATGATGGGACGGATGCACGCTGTGTAAATACGCAATTTGCCCTTAAGGGACAATTTGCTGCGCGCATTTAGGACGGAGTGAAGTCTACCGAGAGCGAAAGCGGCACGCGAACGCACCTGCTTGATGTGCTCTGAGAACGAGAGATGGTGGTCAAGGGTCACGCCTAGGTATTTGGCTCGCTTCTCCCAAGGGATAGGCTTGCCGAACATGGTGAGCGGTCGGGGGGGCGATGAGGTTTCTACGCTGTTTGGTGAAGAGAACAGCCTGACTTTTGTCGGGATTTACCTCGATTCTCCACTTTCTAAACCAAGCGCCAAGCTTGTTGACCTCGGTCTGGAGAGTGCGAGATATGTGGTCGTGGACTAACCCGGTGTAGTAGATGGCCGTGTCGTCTGCGAACAGAGCCAACTGCGCCTTTCTACTTTTCGGGATGTCGCTGGTGAAGAGAGTAAAAATGAGAGGGGATAGTACAGAGCCCTGAGGGACGCCTGCACGGATAGGGTGAGGGGAGGATAGCGCTCCTTCGATGCGATAGCGGAAGGTGCGGTTTGACAAGAAGTCTCGTAAGATGAGCACGAGACGATCGGGCACACCGAGTTTGTAGAGCTTATATAATAAGCCGTTATGCCAGACCTTGTCGAACGCTTTCGCTATGTCGAAGAATACAGCACCGGTCGTAAGACCACGTTGAAAGCCGTAGCTTATGAGTTCAACGATGCGGTGGACCTGTTGGACGCAAGAGTGTTGGGCTCTAAAGCCGAACTGCTGGTCGGGGATGAGGCCCTTTGTTTCCGCAAAATCTCTGAGGCGCTTTAAGATAAGCCTCTCACAGATTTTGCAGAAGACATTGAGCAGACTGATGGGCTTAAAAATTCCAATAAACCGACCTTTTTATACCTGCGGCTAAGGGTGCAAGTAGTGACAACGCAAACGCGTGAGTTTGGGGAATTCGGTGTACGGTCGGTTTTTGTAAGTTACGTGAAGGTCAATGATTTTAATTTTATGTTTTTGTGAAGCTAAGCTTGTATGCTTTAATTTTGTCTAATGATTTTTACTCAATATCTTTAGATTTTAGAAAACAATCAGTAATAAACCAAATTACAAGGGGTGTGCGATTTTATTGCTCTCAAGTGTATTGCGTTGCATTGTTTGTCTTTTTAATGCCTCCTTCTATGTTAGTTATAGGTCTGTGCAAAGCATAAATGACATAACACAAATGCATGGCAATGACGGGCAGTGACAATGATTATAAAAGATAAAGAAGGTGATGCCATTACACACTTTTAAGACTGGACTAATATAGACCTAAAATTAAATTGATACATTAGTCAATTATTAAATCTCATGTGTCAGTCTTGATAATATTTAATATGCTTTAAATACAGATTTTATATTTTATATTCCGTAAATACTCGTGAAATTATATCAATTCTTACAATAAGCATGTCCCAATTACTATCGTATTTCCAAAACTATGGCAACATAAATATCTATACCCGATTACTTAAATCAAAATAATAATCTTTTAAATTGGAATATTTCCTGCAAAGTTTTGCCAAATAACGAAAGCTGTGATGGGATTTCAAATATTACATATCAGTTATTTTTTTAATAACTAACTACTACTAATTATTTCTTTGTCTGTGCGGGGGCCAAACTTTATCCATGTCCTTTACGGTTTTCCTGTAATCTTTAAGAAAATATCAATATTTTTTATTTTTATTTTGGCTCAGTAATTTTGGAGATAAGGTGGTAGTCAAATTTGGAAGGATAGGTGGTAAATTTTCACCTTTTTTCTTAAACAACTATAAAACCATTTATTTTAAAATTACAAAAAAATATGTATTTGGGACCCCTTTATTGATATGTCACACAGTACAGTTTTATTTAATTTTATAATTTGCGCCCCAAAAGTGACCCCTATATTCAAATTATTTAGTTACACACTCGTGTTTGGATTACTGAAATTCACAATATGCCGTACGCTGCAACCAAGTGAACTTTCCCTCTTTATTTCAAAACGCTTTGGCTGTGTGGTTTTAATTTTCAAACGAACAATTATTTAATGCAGGTTCAACCTATATTTACAATTTTTTGTGGCCAGTACTTAGTCTCAAGAATTTTCTTAAATAAGTTGATATAATTGGCTTGTTCTCTCTAGACTTTGTTGAGTAGTGTATATTTAACCAAATTTCAACTTAATCGGTCAAGTTGATTCGGAGCAAATTGGCCGTGACTGACGGACCGACAGACACACTTGAGTGATCCTATAAGGGTTTTGTTTTTTCGTTACGGAACCCTAAAAATACAATTTTGTGCAACTAAAACTCAAGTTTTGCGCAGCAATTATTGTATTGATTATCCGTAATCAAATCGAGTTGGAACTGTGCACAACAATCTGTAAATAATGTTTGGAAATAGGCATGATGACAATTTTTTATTTGCCCGTCAGGTACAGTCAAGTATTTTAATTTGGGACCCAACTAAGGTGGAATATCGTAGAACAAAGTGAAGACATTTAGAGCTCATATTTTAATGGAGTGTCATAAAGTTTGCCATAGACAACTTACGTTTATATACAACGTGTCTAGGAGCAACCGCTCAGTGACGTCAACCGGGCGGAACGAGTCAAACGATCATTTCCGATTTTTCCGACTAAATTGTCACTCGTCTTTTTCGCCCTGTCTTCTCTCCGGCCATATTTGTTTAACTGTTCGTGTTAGGAAAATAAATAAAAAACAGCAATTTTAAATCATTTCCTTTATTGTGGACTGTTAAAGCTATAGCCAACTAACCTAGTAATTATGAGATTCCATTCCAATGTTTACCAAAATAAACTGTTTTTATTCTTTCATGATTATTAAAAACTATTGGACACGATGTGTTTTTTATTTTTTTACGTAATCAAAAGATTACGGCGATACATTGACATAAAATGTGACATGACGTCACGCCGACTCACCCCTTGGTAGATTTTATACTGAATCGTAGGGAGCCCCCACTCCCTAACTTTAATGCATTTTATCTAAGTAATGTTTTATTAGTATGATAAAGCAAAAAAATACGTGTCTAATGTTTTTATTATCTGACTGACGGACTTTATCATTGATCATTTATTAAATTGTTACTTTTAGCTGGCTTCATAAAATAGAAATGTCGTCAGCACAAGAGTAGGGGTCCACTAGGGACGATGCCTGCCGGGGTCGCGGGAAGGTACTAAATGGTTACCGAGGCCCCTGGCAGCACGGGCAACGAAAGGAACACGGGTGGGTTTCAGTCAGTAAGTCTGACACACCATCCCGCTCCGCCAAGAGCGGTAGAAGTTATTTGATGATTTCCCACCCAAAAAAAAAGCTTGCATCATAACATAGTTCTTAGGCTTTTGCCTATCTGCAGGACAGGATAAAAGATTTTTTGTACATTTTCTTAGCACAAATCTTCAAAGACAGCAGTCAGCTTCGATACAGCGCAACAATATCCCACACCGTTAAATTGTAACAGACGCTGTCTTCAATATTTAATTGCCGAAAGCCTTTTTAAGCTGCGCTTTGAAGTCAGCCGCGTACCCTACGCCGGCGGCGGTCCGCGCCGTGAATGTTTAAAACGAAACGTACGTATTATGGTAAACTATGCGAGGTATTGAAGAACGGTACGGTGTCACGTTTTAGGGAATACATTTTTGATGAACCTTTTTTTATTAGGCGATTGCAGGAAAAGGCGGTGGTTTTTTAAAATTACAAGTTTATATACTTAATAAAAATCTTAAATTCACTGACACACAAGGCACTGACTAAACCGCTCGGATTAGAAGCATGACATTTTTACGAGTTCCTTATTCTTATAACGAAGGTGAACACAGAAAGATTTTTGGAAACTTTGTATGGAAATTCGATCACAAGTTGCACAAGGGAGTGGCAATTTTTTTTTTAATTATATTTTGCGCTGAGCTGATTTCTGTGTCTTGGATTCCAGTTGGTGGAGGAGTAAAATTTTCTCGGCTTCGTCTCAAAAGAAAACTCCAACTTCAATATTATTCGTGTCTTCAACAGATCCTAATATTATTATACTATCTTTTTCCATGTTAGAAATTTGTTAGGCCCGGGTCCGGGAAAAAAAAAAAAAAGCACGCACCTCTGACTTTCGGATTCATGGGCGTATTGTATACTTATCACTTCCTTAAAAAATGGTGAAGGAAAACATTGTTAGGCACGCCTTTTTTTTTATGTGGGAAATCATCAAATAACTTCTCCCGCTCTGGGCGGAGCGGGAGGGTGTGTCAGACTCTTACTGACTAAAACTCACCCGTATTCCTTCCGTTGCCTGTGTTCCCAGGGGCCTCGGTGACCCTTTAGTACATTCCCGCGACCCCGGCAGGCATCGGCCCTAGTGGACCATTACATTTCTGCTGACGACATCACTTTGAGGCGCACGTGGAATACAACGCGCCTTCGACCCGGGCCTGGTCCTTACCGGACGGTGAGCTACCCATTGCTCACCATCCGCAAGCCGCGCCTAAGGTGGCCGGAAATCCGCCCGGGATTCCCGACGCCCAGGGCGTCTCCTACGGCGCTAGGGGCGAGAGGGCGCGTAATTTGCCTTTCCCTCAACCGTCCCGCCTCCTCCTTCGCGAGCATTACTGCTTCGCAGAAGGAGGTGACGGCTGCCCATGCCCTCTCGCTCCGTACCATGGCTTGAACCAGGGCCGGACGCGAGAGATCTCTGCCACTGATCGCCTCCATGAGGACACGGCGGTGCTCTGCCCAAACCGGGCAGACCTCCACCGTATGCTCCACCGTGTCCTCCAGGTGATCCACACAGTGGTGACACCCGGTCGTTTCCTCCCGCCTTATCCGACACACGAACCTCCCGAAGCTGCCGTGTCCGGTGAGGACCTGCGTTAGGCGGAAGGTGAGGATGCCGTGGCGCCTATCTAGCCACTCCTGAAAGAGGAGACTTATCGCCGCAATCGTGGCGTGCCCAGCACTGGGTTGCGACAACCGTACTCTCCATGTCACCATGAGATCCTGCCAGAGCTCCTTCCGCTGTGCCGCGATTTCACGCGGTAGCGGAGTTACTCCCCGGCGTTTCACCTCCTCGCGCCACTCCCATACGTGCGCGAGGACAAACCGGCATACCTGAGAGGTATTTCTCGACGGCATGTGTAGCCAAGTCAGAGAGGCATCCAAGCTCTGAAACCAGGTTAGTTACTAACCACACGAAAATGAAAAGGAAGGATCTATTTTTTAACTGGTATAGTTTAATACTGGTATTCAGCTGCATCCAGTGAGACGGGAAGCCGACCCCAACATGATTATGTATTAGGGGAAAGGGGTAGATGAGATGACTGTATGAATCCATTTTTTTCTTGGCCTTAATAAAATAATACTGTGCCCGTGTGTCTCATTCTACTCTCTCGTCGCAGGTCTGTTGGAAGTTTCTATTGAAATAAGCAGTACCCTCTATTATCTTCATATTTTTTGTTCTTCATGAAAGGTGACCGGCAGATTTCGTACAGCTTACTTTTTTTGTTGTTTTGTTATACTCGTAGAATTTGTACCACATATTAAGGCAACTAAGCCATTTATTTTCATAAAGGTGTACTATTTTTAGAAGTTCGGATTAATTAATAATATTTAAAAAAAGATTTGAATAACTACACATAATTTAGTCGTAAACTAAACGCAGTTATGTTGGTATTTAAGCTATGCTCGCCATAAGGGTATTACCTGACCTGCCTCCTTCTTAGATGAAGTAATTCACGAATTCAATAATTATAAATAAAATAAATGTACTTAAAAAACTATTAACTGTATTGTTTTATTTACCTACACTCAAAACCCCATCAGGACTTCATCATTATCAAACTGTTGCAGTCAGCTGCTGGACATAGGTATCTCCTAATGCCCTCCGCTGAGTAGGTACGATCCTCATCTCCATTTACCTACTTGATAGTAAGTAAAACACTACAAAAATAGCGACAAGCAATCTAGAACATATGCTTTATTACCGAAACAATGTATAAGTGCCTATAAGTAACAATCTACATTGGTACACTAGTACTTAACCTTAAAAAAGAATTTAAAAAAGACTTGTCTATCGTATTAACTACCAATTAAAACAAAAAATATCCTAAAACACGAAATTTTATTAGCTGTACGAAAGTCTCATACAAGCCTGCCGTTCGCCTTTATTGTGTGTACATCATCATCTGCCTTGCAACCTATGTTGGGGTCGGCTTCCAGTCTAAATGATTGTATTTCTGTAAGTAGGTTTTTACAAACACTTTTACACGTTAAACATATTTTTTAAACTAGATGAGGTCGGCGTTTCCTATCTGACTACTCTGAGAAGAAAGGCTGAAACAATCTCAGAGGTCACAGTCTCTTTTAAAGTCCAGACATAATCTTGGTCTGATCATGTGAAGACCATGTCGATTGGTGTCTGAAATGGTCTTTTGAAAGGACCACACAGATTGAGTGGACCTGTCCAGTCAGTGCACGCATTTGTCAGTAGTTGTGCAGCTCAACTCAGAACTAAAGGAGCTCAACGATTCAACGAACAATACTAAAGAAAGGACATTTGGCTAGGCCGCAAAAAATACTCAAACTGCCAGACCATGTTAAAAACTAACTGAGAATAAAACACAATTAAACAATGACCTTCACATTTACAATAATTAAAATAATATAATACTTCACGGAGTAAATATTTATGTCATGAAACCGGCATGTCTTAGAACCAAAAATTCGAAGACATGTGACATCTACCAACCCGCACTGGGACCGCGTGGTGGATTACGTTCCACTCCCTCTCACAGAGAGGAGGCCTGTGTCCCAGCAGTGGGAACATAATAGGCTGATTATGTATGTGGAGGTTAGGTTAGATTAGTAGTTTAGGCCAGGTTAGTAGGCAATCGCTCCATATAAAACACTGATGTCCAACTGCATCCAGTTAGTAAACCGACCCCAACATAGGAAAAGGATAGCAGATGATGATGAAATAAATGCTTACTAAAATTTTATTGACATATTATTTTTATTTTATATTTTTGTCTTAACAAATAGGGTGGCACAAATTTTGTTAGTATTTAATAGTCGGTTATTTAAAAAGGTTTTCATTGAGTTTAAAATTTTCTTTTCACCCCGGGTTTTCTGTTTAATATTTTATTCATTACACAATAATACATTTTTTACCATATTTTTAACAAGTTTATATTTTTAGCGTGCCAAAATCTTAATCCAAAATCTGTAATAGTATTGCCCAGAGGCTACGAAAACATGCTAATATTATTCAGTACATGACACTGAAAGTGTTATTTGAACACTGTAAAGGCAAGAAACGTCAAAAGCCTCAAACATATATTACAACTAAATTATAAAAAAAAGACATCAAAGAGAGGTTAACTTCTGTTTTCTTTGCGATTTCACGCTCTTTTCGCGAACATTATATAAATATTCAGTTTGAAATAGGGTCGTTAGTTGATGGTTTAACATAGGAGCTTACAGAGGTTATTCAAATAAGTAATAATGTAATATATAGATAATTCGTGGATTTTTTCAATTAACAATTTAAACATAACTTCTAATTGCAGACCTGTAAATGAGCCACTTTTTGGGCCAATGATTTAATACCTGAGTCAATAAAACTTTTTAAATTTAGCTAATTTTTTTTCTAATCTGGCGAAATAAAGGTTTACATACAACAGGGTACACTTCTGCCGAACTCTTCCAAAACAGGCGTGAAATACGTGTTATTTTATTTGATAAAATTTATTATCATAATAAATTATAATATATTATTATCGTTATATGGTTTAATGTTAATGAACTTGATAGACTATAAAGCCGTCGAGGCTTTAAAACAATTATGAGTTAGAATTAAGAAAGTTTTGTTTTTTTAACATAAATAAACTAACTTTAAAAAAGTAATAAAAAATAGGCTTAATAAATCCCAAACTGCATAAACAGTAGTATCTAGGTACAATTTTACATTTAATTTCTTCTTCTTGTCGCTTAGAGTTTATCAGTTGTCCCGCTGCCAACAAAAAATATGTTATAACTTTGCTTTTCCGAAATGAATCGTGATATAATATAATTATTATCTCCTAGATTACACGGTCCATTTAAAAAGCCATCTTTGTAGTCAGGGTCAGATACAAATTTGGAATTTACGAGAACCAAGACTTTGTTAAATGATTAATTTACGTAAATTAATTGAAAGGCATTGTTAAGTTTTCTTTTAATCTAAAATGCGAAAAAAGATAGAAAATATAGAGAATTTTTGTTTAATTTAATTTAGCTTTTGAAAATGATCATCTATTTAGTCATAACGTAGAGTGCTAATTAATAATTTGGCTAGCCAAATTAGTTTGCGGGCTAAACACTCTGGAGAAACATAAGAACTACTTACTTCTTATGTTTCTCCAGAGAGTTTGAAAAATACAGTTCGGAAACAGTTCAGTACTGTGAAAAATACAGGTCAGTACTGAACTTATATAAGCCATCTCTATAATTAAACGCGAAGATTTTCACACGTACTCATACAGAAGTACCTTTCTACGATGATTGGATTTAAAATACATATTCAGCTAAGTAGCACGCACCAAAAGAAAACAGATCACATGGATTTCCGGCCACTCCCGGGCAGATTTCCGGCCACCGTAGGCGCGGGCTTGCAGACGGTGATCTATGGGTAGCTCATCGTCCGGTAAGGACCAGGCCCGGGTCGACGGCGCGTTGTATTCCACGCGCGCCTCAAAGAGTTGTCGTCAGCACAAGTGTAGGGGTCCACTAGGGCCGATGCCTGCCGGGGTCGCGTGGAAATTCGAAAGGGTTACTGAGGCCCCTGGCAACACAGGCAACGGAAAGAATACGGGTGAGTTTTAGTCAGTAAGAGTCTGACACACCCTCCCGCTCCGCCCAGAGCGGAAGAAGTTATTTGATAATTTCCCACCCAAAAAAAAAAATAAGACAGTTAATATCACAAGACAATACATTAACCAGCTACTTCTTATCAACGACATGGAATTAAAACCTTATCAAACAGCTACAACAGGCTTAGCTAAAACACAAAAGTGGCGATACCTTTTAAAATCCCCATCCCTTTAATAAAATAAGAGCTAAAAGATAAGATAGCTGATACACTAAGAATTCTTAAACATTTTCATTACGGCCCAACTATATCACCGTTTAAACATCTTATCTTCAAGCGTTTCTTGGCACTGGGAAACTTTTCTCATTATAAAGAAGTAATTTAGGAGGTGAGAACGAATAAACAAAAATAAATAGGAAAAATAAAAAGTTGAAGAGGTCTAATTAAAAAAGAACTTCAGTTTGAGCGTGTATTTTTCTTCTCGATAGGAATTACTTACCTATTTATTTCTATTTTTAAGGTGTGTTTAAACGGGCACTGTTAGAACAAATAATGAATTGGAGAAAATTGTGTTGTTAACGTTCATTAACGATATAAAATGTCCTACATTAGTTATTGCTTTTTTACGAACGCCACCTGCTACGCTCCTTACATACTCCTTTTGCTTCGTTTACGTTCATACATCTGGTCATACACACACGCCGGTTGCGAGTACTACGCACCTCACCTTTTTGAAGAACATCACAAATGTGATCACTATTTGTCTTTCTGGGGCGTCCTCCCGGCATTTCCACTCACATCTGCCTTGTAAATACCTTTTGTTAGTCGCCTTTCATCCATCTTCTCAACATGACCAAACCATCCAAGCATACTCTTTTCAATTTTTGCCACTACATCTTCCTTTAAACCGCACCGTTGCCTTATCACATCATTATTCAGCGTATCATTTATAGTCACACCACACATGTTTCTCAAGGAACGAATTTCCACAGCATTTACTTACTTTTTACTCACATTTAATTTAATTTTATTTTGATTGTATGATAAATGGTTTTTATTTCTATATGTAGGTTTGTTCAAACACTATTTATTTATTAAAACTTTATGCACAAGTAAAAAAAATAATATCGTACAAAGGCGGGCTTAATGCCTGAGGCATTTTCTACCAGTCAACCTTAGGGTGATGCAGACTATTAATTTTTTTTTTATTCATAACACGTCAATCATATTTTAAAAACTAGGTGACGTCGGCGTTTCCTATTTAACTATTCTGAGAAGAAAGGCCGAAACAAACTGAGAGGTCACAGTCTCTTTTAAAGTCCAGACATAATCTTAGTCAGATCATTTGAAGGCGATATAAATTGGTGTCTGAAATGGTCTTTTGATGAAAGAACCACACAGATTGAGTGGACCTGTCCAGTCAGTGCACGCAGTTGTCAGTAATCGAGCAGCTCAACTCGTAGTAAACTTAGAATTCTTTCTATCTAAAATACTACAAACCAACTCTGAAGTAATCTAAATATATTTCCCTCATACAGTACAAATATTTTGAAAATTCACAGCAGCAGGAATATATAAAATGGACTTAACATACAGAAATGTATACAAGTAATATCTGTTAAAAATTAAGTGGCAACATTCATTAGTTCCTGTTTTTGACACAGAAAAGTGTGTGGCGCTAGACGTATTGAGATCAAAGTCGAGAGAAAAAAATCGCATTTGAATATTTTCCCTCCCCGAAGTCCGAATGTAAAGGAACATAATATTTGCTCTGTAATCATCTAATGTATATATAAGTCAGCCTGTGGCATATTCATTAAAATGTACCAGTAGTGTACTCTGGGTCAAAATGGGCTCTGTGTAGTCTGTGGTCTATCTGTGACATCTGTCAACAATAAAAAGGCCCGTCATCATGTCGCATCTGCCGTGTTTGATTCCAACCAATAAATCTATCCTAATCAGGGTGATCCCCACGAACTTTCAATAATATCCTTAAATAGAATTTCATAAATACTATCTGAGCTAGTCTAGATAAATAATATTCGTATCCAAATACACCGTGTTATTAAACACGGTGTATATGTAAATTACAATTCCACAATCCTAATATTCAATTTTCCGATGCACGTTAGAAATCCCACGATTATGAATATGCATGCCAGCGCCGAGTCGCCATCAAAAAGCGTGTACCTCTAGCTTTTTTGTTTTGTTTTTATTGAAAATTGTTTTAGGATTCCGTGGGAGTGGGCAATAGACACTTTGAACCTTTTGTATGGTGATTGTCCGTTGATTATCTACTAAATTTTAGAGATGGAAAATGTATGTCTTAAGCTATAAGCACACTTATCTTAATATACAACATGTCCCAGAATTAACGCACTTCCCGAAACACCCCAATTAGAATACAGTGATATAATTTGTACACTGAATTTTTACTACTATATATAAAAAATTGTTTATTTATTAAATTAGTTATACTGATTGTGGGATACAAGTGTGGTCAGATAACAAATCTGCTCACGCACACAGTCGCACACGTTGGGTCTAGCGTATTAGGTACTTCGTCCATTTTGTTTTTTTTTTGACAGTACTGCGGAAGTGTAATTGTAATTTACGTAGTTTTATTATATTAAAACCGGCCACGTGCGTGTCGGACCACGCACAATGAAGGGTTCCGTAGTTGGGAGGTTGGGATGAATTTATCCCAAAAAAAAAATTAACATTGTAATTGAAAAAATGTTCTCCCATACATCGATATATGCCACGATCAATTCTCCAAATGAAAATTTAAGTTGGTCGACTATTACTCGTTAACTTGTAAAGCCCGCTTAGCTGTGATATTTTTCCTTTTAATTTTTTTTGTATGTACTACTGCCATGAATTTTGTCACATTGCCATAGACAACCATTTAGCTGGCAGGGGGGGGGGGACATTTGACTGTAATAAAAATAAGCACTTTAATGCTTAATATTACGGAAACGAATCCTTAAATCGATAAGTGGTTTCGACGGACCCGCAATATTTTTGAACGGCCTATCCAACGATACCCCACACCATGGGATAGACGAGAAAAAAAAATATCATCCCCACATTACGTGCAAGAGACCCTAAAAAAATTGTTTCGCAGGGTTTTATTCTAGCGCTTTGTCGGCGTGATTAATATGTATACCTATGCCAAATTATGTCTCTGAGCTACAGTGGGGACAGACAGACAGACAAACGAACTAAGGGTTCCTTGTTTACTACGGAACCCTAAAAATGATGAAAATCGATTCAGTAAACGATTATTATGAAACTACTTTCATAATGTGCAATAATTCAGTTACGTACACGTGTTCGTACACGCTAATGTCCGAAAACACCCAACTCATTTGGAAACTTTGTGAATGTGTATGGTTGGTTCCACCTTGAAAGATAGGACAGTTTTGAATCCGATAGGTGGCGCTGCGTGTGAATCTAGGGCTCGCTAAGTCTCTTATAAATTATTATTTGATTAAGAAGCAGTGATTAAACAATTACGTCATATTTATATACTACGTCGCCGTATTTATTAAAGGCGAAAGAGCACAAAGAGCCGTCATTGAAGTAATGCTCAAGAAACCAACGCATGCAACTGACCATCTCTATAGGGATTTCCCGGTCTTCCGTGTCCAACAGCTGTTTATCCTCAATGCAGTATTTCAAACACACAGAAAAATAAAATCCAGACCAGACTACACCGCCCGGAGGACACGGTGGAGCATACGGTGGAGGTCTGCCCGGCTTGGGCAGAGTACCGCCGTGTCCTCGTGGAGGCGATCAGCGGCAGAGATCTCTCGCGTCCGGCCCTGGTTCAGGCCATGGTACGGAGCAAGAGGGTATGGGCAGCCGTCACCTCCTTCTGCGAAGCAGTAATGCTCGCGAAAGAGGAGGTGGGACGGTTGAGGGAAAGGCAAATTTCGCGCCCTCTCGCCCCTAACCGCCGCAGGAGACGCCCTGGACGTCGGGAATCCCGGGCGGATTTCCGACCACCGTAGGCACGGGCTTGCGGACGGTGAGCAATGTGCAGCTCACCATCCGGTAAGGACCAGGCCCGGGTCGACGGCGCGTTGTATATCACGCGCACCTCAAAGAGATGTCGTCAGCACAAATGTAGGGGTCCACTAGGGCTGATGCCTGCCGGAGTCGCGGGAAGGTACTAAAGGGTCACCGAGGCCTCAGGCAACTCAGGCAACGGAAGGAATACGGGTGGGTTTTAGTTAGTCAGAGTCTGACACACCCTCCCGGTCCGCCCAGAGCGGGAGAAGTTATTTGATGATGTCCCACCAAAAAAAAAAGTCCAGACTACACACAGATAATCTCAAAACATACATTTAGGGTTCTCATATCCTAAGCAAACTCTCTTATGGTAAGACGTTCTTCAAGCTATCTACACCCACGCATATATGTATTATATAACGAAGTTGTTAAGAACTGCAACATAATAGACCTAAAATTATCTCTGTGTAAAAAGATCTTATGGACCTGGCCTTACACTCTCCTACGACGAAACAGAATGGATGATCTACATATAGCTACTTATGAAGTAAGACTTAACAAACTGACAGCACTCCTAATCAGAGTTACACTGACACACACGCACACACACACACACACAAAGGCACACACACATTTAAGTTGAATCTTATTTGTAAGAGTATTATTACAATTTCTTTTAACTTTTTTATGCACTCTTAATTATATTTTTCTTGTTTCACTTTAATTCATTAACTTAACTTTTAGTTTGATTTTGTTAATAATCACCGTGTACGATCCTTTTGGATATAACGAAAATGTACAACTCTGATCCCCAAGATACAGACTAACGTCTAGTTTGGGGATCACCGTTCAAATTGCTATGTATATATTATCATCATCATCATCATCATCATTTCAGCCGGAAGACGTCCACTGCTGGACATAGGCCTCCCCCATGCACCGCCACTTCGACCGGTTTTGAGCTTCCCGTATCCAGCGGATTCCTGCGGCCTTCACAAGGTCATCGGTCCACCTTGTAGGAGGCCTTCCAACGCTACGTCTTCCGGTACGCGGTCGCCATTCCAGAACCTTTCAGCCCCATCGGCCATCTGTTCTGTGAGCAATGTACCCTGCCCACTGCCACTTAAGTTTGGCAATTCTTTGGGCTATGTCGGTAAGCTTGGTTCGCCTGCGGATCTCTTCATTTCTGATTCGATCACGTAGGGAAAGAAGCATAGCCCTCTCCATTCCCCTTTGAGTGACTTTTAGCCTTTTAATAAGGTCCATTGTAAGTGACCACGTTTCAGTGCCATAGGTCATCACTAGCAACACGCACTGGTCAAAGACTTTCGTCTTGAGACACTGTGGTATGTGGGACGAGAAGATATTGCGTAGCTTCCCGAACGCTGCCCAGCCGAGTCGGATTCGACGATTGAACTCTTTCTCGAAGTTGGACCTACCTAACTGGACAGTTTTTCCTAGATAAACATACTCGTCTACAACTTCGAGCGTAGCGTCTCCGATTTTCATGAGAGTGGGTGTAACATGGGCATTTGACATGATTTTTCTCTTGTCCATGTTCATTTTAAGACCCACTCTTTCTGATAGTGATGGGTAACTCATCAATTTTATTTGAGGTTGAGGGAGCACCTCATTTTGCCTCGTGAGGTCCTCACGAGGTACCCCTCATTTGAGGTGAGGATTTGAGGAATCCTCAACGGCGTATTCACCTCACGAGTCGTGAGCCCGAGCCGAACTCAGCCGAACGTGCGAGGGAGCGAGGCGGGCGGGCGCGACGACATTTACGAGTACTCACGACTCTCCGTCCGATTAAGCAAATCTCTCTCACCTCTCACACATATCATTTTCTTTCGCTCATAAATTTTAGACCGCCAAAATAAACGAATCAATTATCAAACACTTGATTATCAATCTAATGCTGATGCTTTTAGAGTTCATAATAATTAACCATAGCTGAAATAAAAATATTTTCTTTAAAATTCGTTTTGACTAATAATGTTACATACTAATTTTAACAGTTTACGTAATGTTGACCTTGGAGGTGCACGTGATTTTCTTGTAACAATTACGTAGACTTTTGTTTTGTTTGTGTTCGTACTTTAATCTAAATAATTAATATCCTACCAAACATCAGTATCACACTCACCACACACACATGACACAACTAACATCATTACATACTTAGGTACATTATTTCATTAGGTACATACCAAAATCATAATGTTAATGTTTATTATGCTGCCAAACTTTCGAGACCAGACCTCACCTCACTCATTCTTTAATTCTATACAATTTTTTAAATCGGTTCATTCGCTCACTCGTTGAGGAGCTCATCACTCAACCACTCAATACTCACTCGCGAGTCACGCCTCACGCCTCACCTCGCTCGCCTCACCCCTCGCCACAATTTCATATTGTCATGTCAATTTTTGAGGACGCGTGAACGAATGAGGTGAGGTGAGGTAATGAGGTGGTTCTTTGTTGAAAATCGAGTAACTCTTTCAATTTGCGATCACGAGGACCTCAAACGAGGGACCTCATGAGTGAGGGACTCATCACTACTTTCTGAAGCTCTACTGAGATCATCGAGCATTGTACTGAGGTCCTTCATAGTCTCAGCCATGACAACTATATCGTCGGCAAACCGAAGGTGGTTGATGTATTAGCCATTGATGTTGATGCCTGGCCCTTTCCAGTCCAGAACCTTGAAGATATCTTCCAGTGCAGCAGTGAACAGTTTCGGAGGGATAACGTCTCCCTGCCGCACACTTCGCTGCAGAAGGATAGGTTTCGAGGTCTGGTCCTGGAGTCGGACTGACATAGTGGCGTTTTCGTACAGACACTTAAGCACCTCGATGTACCCCGTTGCACCGTTGAAGAGACTGCAGTACAGCCCATATCTCGATCGAATCGGAGGCTTATTCGTAGTCCACAAACGCTAAGCAGAGAGGCAGGTTATACTCCTCGGTCTTCTGTATAATGTTCTATGTATGTTACTTAAATTGATTATTAATAAATAATTTCAATTTCAACATGATAATATTCAAAGGTGAACCCTGTTTGTATGTATATCACAAAGACATCTACTATCACAAAGAAAGCAAACATATACATATTAAAAACTGTGGCTAATTATAGTCATTTCAAAATATCATTAGTTTTATGAGCATAAAACTACGTTCTACGTGTTCTGGATAACTCTTATAAAAAGAAATTCACAAAATCTAATATGGCATAAAATCTGCCATCAAAATGCATGCATACGCATGTACACATGATAGGCATAACCCATGCTCCAAATATACGAACAACCCGTAGGACCAACTGCGAGAAACCCGTAGGACCAACTGCGTCCATCAGGAAACACGCTTGTCACATATTTTTTCGCAGGCGAGTAGGTAACCAATTCATTAGTATTCCACCCAGGATCGGTACACGTAACCGTTTGTACCAAAACGGACAAATCAAAAAGTTTCATTTTTTTCTCCATTTATTCCAACGCGCGATGCAGTTTACCCGCCATCTTTTTTTTATCAGAAGCTTTTTTGGAGCCGAAGGGATATTATTGGTGTTTTTGTTTCACTACCTGAGTTTCATGTATGCTGAATATATTATTTATTGTTTTTTTGGGGCTGCGTTTCAAAGGGTGTCAATGTGCGGTGTTGCCATTTTAAGCTGTATGTGCTGCTAGCATTTCGATTGACACTGACGCTTGGTCGTTGCTTTGAAGGCTATCCCTTTGTGGTTGATCTTGCTAATAGAGAGGGTTTGAAGTGCCGATAGAACATTTGTATATGTCATAGTATTGTGATCTTTTTACTAGTCGGATTAATGTAGCAATGTGTGTTTCTTCTTTGAGGTTACAAAATGAATAGCCAACAGGCTTAGCATGCCGTTTTCTATTTCTTCAAAGAATAGACATAGCTCTTCCTATACAAAGTGACATTTCGTTTCTCCATTTTTGACATGGCACTGTAGAAATCCTTTTGCAATCCACCATTTTGTCTTTCGTTTCTAACGATCTTTGTTTAGGTCCTTTTTTATGTAGACTATTTCAGAAGAAAGTTTATATACCAAACTTTGACAGTTAGGTATATAAACTTTCTATATATATTATTGGTATATAATCACACTGACAACTGACAGTTGTCTAAGGTAGTGAAGACAATTTGCATTTTTCTATTCGACGGCCACAAGGTATATATGGTTATCTACAAAATCATGATTTTACAGGAGAGCATTTTAAATGCAAAACTAAGGCAATTAATAGAAGAACAAGGCTATCTTCTTCTATTTTACATCATTTTGTTAATAGGGCATTTACCAAGGAAATGGTGAGAGCCAATATTACTATTATATTTTTTTGTTCCAAAATACGGTACTTCGATACTTTGAGAAAATTGTAGTTGTATTTACGTGACTTACAGTAAAAATTGAGAATCAAAGAGAAAAAAAAAACGTATGACAAAACAAAGAATTCCGAGTCGAATTATGTAAAAAAGTGAATTTCATAAAAAGTGCAGTTGACTCTTTCGATTTTGCTGCCGTCGTACTTTCTACACGGAACGTCATTTTTGACTATTCTTCCGTAGACAAAACAGTGCTCGTGCTAAGCCTGCAGGTATAAATAACTCTTTTAATACAGTAATACCTAAGTACGAACGATAATAATCTCACCATTTAGATACTACTCAAATATCATTACATAAATATACTGGCCAGACATTTCCGCAGTTCACCAAAGAATATGTTGGAATAAAATATTACGTTCACCTTTTGACTCGCAGATCTTTTGAAAAGAAACGGACACACTTAGCTTCCATTCATTCATAAATAGAATAAACGTATTTCTTTTAAAAGTAAAGCGTTACGGTATTCATTCTTTTATACGGGTCTTATCTTTTATTTTCATTTTGCATTGTAGAGAGAATGGCATCTGGAATTACCGCGGTTAAATCAGAAAGTCGCTTCGGCCAATAAAATGAGGCTGAATGAGGATTTCACCTGAAAAAATGTTGTGAAGTTCGACTGTAATTTGGTTTCTAGTGTTCTGTATCTTAATATCTCTTTTTATGAATACACCTTCTGATGATTCGATATGCCTGATGATTCGATATGCCTGATGATCACGAAGATTAATAAAATAATTACGCAATTTGTCTTTTTATTTATGTTTTATTCCCTTAGTGGGATTTATATGTGTTCGTAGATGTGTACAAGGCATCACAGTGGGCCCTATCAGAATACCAGCGCTGCGATATTTATTTTTTAAATATGGCAGCATTATGCTGAGATAGGAGCCTTTTGGGCGTCGCTCAAGACGTTTTTATTTAATTTATTTGTTGTTTTTTGTTTTTAATCGAACAAGTATGTTAATTTTGCAAATGCTCCTTTTTTACTTTTTGTATTTCTTGTGCGTGTCCCAAATAAAATAGTTTTCTTTTTTTTCTTCTTTTTTTCTTTTCTAATGTAGAATCCTAGGTTTTTAGCACAGCAAAACATAATCTTATTAGGGTTTTTGAAAGAAAAGATGGTATTTCAATACTACAAAACTTAATGGTTTATGTTATAAGGTATCATCATCATCATAATTTCAGCCGAAAGACGTCCACTGCTGGACATAGGACTCCCCCAAGCACCGCCACTTCGACCGGTTTTGTGCTTCCCGCATCCAGCGGATTCCTGCGGCCTTCACAAGGTCATCGGTCCACCTTGTAGGAGGCCTTCCAACGCTACGTCTTCCGGTACGCGGTCGCCATTCCAGAACCTTTCGGCCCAATCGGCCATCTGTTCTGCGAGCAATGTGCCCTGCCCACTGCCACTTAAGTTTGGCAATTCTTTTATGGTATGTTTTAAAGGAATAATATGTAGGTATTAAGATCGATTGAACTATGAAGTTTTTCAAAAACTTTGACAATATTTCCCAATGCATTCAAAAAGTCGATAGTCTCCCCTAAACGAAAATATATTCAGTCGATTTCAATTCCACAACTTCGAAAAAGGAAAGTCCCCCCATTTTCTCCCAGACTTTCCACTCTGAGATTACAATCATTTATTGGACATCTGTATCTAGATTTACAGCTTAAACGCGGATCCCGAAATTCGTCTAGGCCGAATTCACTTCGACTTTTAACCTCCACCATAAAAGTTACATTGTCTGCCTCCCACAACGGATATGCCCGTCGTACTGATCTCAGATTGCAAGAAAATGCGTTACATTCGAAGTAACGCTGCTTAGTACACAACAAACTAAACTGAATCATATAATTAGGGATATAGAGTTCGTTTTTGAGTGTCACGTTTTTTGTTAAGCCTTGAAATCAAAATCTTGGTAGTTGAAATTCAGGCTCTGAACGCCTCTTATTTTTGCAATAACAGTGTTTAAAGGGATTTTTTTTTCAATTCAAGTTTGCTGTCGCTAAGGGAAGTTTTAACGTTTTCGAGTATCATTTTGCATTCATTTATTTGTTTGTTCGTTCTTTTTACCCGACTGCCTCTGGAGGGTAATGTTTTTCGAGAGTATATAAGCATGTATGTATGTATGTATGTATGTATGTATGTATGTATGCATGTATGTATGTATGTATGTATGTATATATGTATGTATGTATGTCTATTTCTTTGGCACGCTCTGTAGCCTAAACGGCTTGATGGATTTTAACATATGAGGTGTTCTTACATTCGTCTTAATTGTAGGAGTGACATAGGCTATATAATATTTATAAATTGCATCTGCAAGTACAAAAAAAAGGAGGGGAAAGTTTTTTTTTAATTAATTGCAACAATATTGGTATCAAATAAAAGCTAGTAAAAAGTAATTTTCAAATATATATAAATACCACTAAAAAGCTTGAAATAAAATAAATTATTTAAAAAACAAAAGCCCGACTGCTAAAACACATAACTGAAAAGGGAAAAACAAGCGTTATAATCTATAAAATGTTGGTCTTGCAGGCGGGGACAGTCGAATAACCTGAAATATGGTGTAACTTTTGATTGTCCCCGCCTGCAAGACCAAAATTCTATAGATTATAACGCTTGTTTTTCCCTTTTCAGTTATGTGTTTTAGCAGTCGGGCTTTTGTTTTTTAAATAATTTATTTTATTAACAAATAAATGTTAAGGGAGGATCAATTGTTGGATTGACAATGGCGTAAAATGTTATCGACATTATGTCGTATAAAGAGAAGAATTAAATTAATTATCGTAACATTTTTGCTTATATGAACAATCTGTACCTCTTTGTAAGGTCTTATTTTTTTTTTTAAAGGTTTCTTCAGAGACTTAATTAAGTGCTACTACTCATCTCACTCTCACAGAGAGGAGGCCTGAGTCCCAGCAGAGGGGCATTATAGGCTGATTTATGTATACTCATCTTGTAGTGGCCTATCATTGCTATAAGCATAATATTGTTTTTAATCAACAATTCTGTTGGATCATTTAGTTCCGTCAGTAGAGACTGGTCATCTCTAAGCTGCCACGGCTTATTAATAATTTTGAATTGTTTTTTTTTAAATATTTTTGTTAAGGACGCTTTTACCGTTTTGCATCGTTCTCACAGGTATAATTTCAAAATGAATGATGTAAACAATATTATGTAACATGTTGATTTAAAAGAGTGCACGTGGAGTTTCTTGCCCGTTCTTGCTCCATAGGTACCTACTACGCTTTGGAATGGGCAAATAGCTCCATTTTTCTGACTGACCGACCCCTTGACAATTTAAAAGTGGCTGTAATTGATTTATTTCAAATAAATGCTTTGAGTTTGAGTTTGAAACGAATTAAATAAAATAAACACTGAACCATAACACTGAAACATACTCGTAACTATAGTCATTACACCAAATTATAAATTTTACCCCATCACATATTCACACATCATTAACACCATACAAACAGCAGACTATAAAGAAACAAAACAAACGCCAGAACATTCGACCTCACTTCCAGCCATCGATCTCCAATTCTAAGCGTTCAAATAAAATAAACTTGTAAGAATATATCTAAGAAATACTCGGTCACAAAATAGATATATACAGAAGACCAGCTCATACAACTAGCAAAAACGCACGCACACATAGACACGCTTCACGTACTGTTTCGAGCCTTATAGTTACGCAAAACTCAAATGCGTTTTTCTCGTGAAATAAAAATTTCAACATTAAGAAAAGATCTATTGCATAATATGTAGTATGATTTCGATAATACTCTGTTCGTAACACCATAAAATAGTCATCAACTCTTTATGGAGAAAATCACTTTTAATTATTGCTTCAGTGTAAGTGTAAATGTTCAGCGAGGAGCACTCTTGCGGCTGGGGATCTTCTGAGATCCCCGTTCGTATGCATTTATGTTTGCGTGCGCCTGTTTTCAGCCGTTGTATACAAAGAAAAAGAAAAAATAATAAAAAAGTACATTTAATTGCGGTAAACGTGCCGCAAAGAAAGAATATAAACACAAAAATAACATTTTGGGGTAAAATATGCGTCACATCCATCATTCGGCATAATGCTGCAACCCTATACGAGACAGCGTTGGATTTCAACGACCGCAGCTGCGGCTGGTTTGGAGCTGGCCTTTTGTCCTTATATTATTCTGTGACTCGGTGAAGCAATAACTTTGTTCATATACATAACTGGGCTACGAGCCTTTCAGACCCATTTACATCTTCACAGATTTTTCTTGATATCTAGACCTTTTGGTAAGGTAGTGTGGGATTGTTTCACTTAGTTCGCATTCTGAGTCATTGTTTTTGGCATAGGTATTTTATTTGCGTTCGCATGAGGTGATTTTTTTTTGGTCAAATGTAGATGAATACATATCACATTGTATTCTTAAAAAGGTACGCAGAAGTGTAGTGTAGATGATACCAGTATACTGCCTCACATACTGCTAACCTACTATCAATCAATTAATTGATCACACATCCAAACTACAGCCTGTTTCTGAAAATCTCCTATTACAAAAACCCAGTAACCTTACCCATCCCCAAGGTCAAACTCAGGACTCCACACTCCACACTCCCGCTGGCAACTACTATACCAAAAAGACAGTAATGTATGGTTGTCTCTATGGCGACAATACTTCACAAACGAGCAGTTCCACAACTAACTAAACAAAAGGTTACTAAATCGAGGCTAGCTGAAACAGAAAAAGTCCTTGAGATAAGTAATGAGGTATATTTATTTTAATAATATTATTGTTCGTTTTATTTATTGTGTTCTTGGGGCTAGTTACAGTGTCCGAATGGCTTCTACCAACAGAAAGCTACTCGGAGATGGTGAGAGAAGTGCTTAGTAGTTTTCTACGTATAATATAATATTTATGTATAATTTTCTATGCACATGTACATAATTAATTATTTGTACAAATATTATAAAGTGGAAAGATTTTTTGTTTGTTTGTACCGAATAAGCTCCAAAAGGGGTTCTAATATACAGACCTAGGCTTAGTTTAGACTCTAGATCTCTAACAAATTATATTTTTCAACTTAATATGTATAGTATAGTGTGTAATATGTATAGTGTAGTGTATAGTATAAGAATGTAATTTGTGGAGATAAATAAACAGTATTTTATTTTATTAACGAAATTCTATGAACATCCCAAAGAGAGCTCAGATCAGTATTTTCAACTCAAAAGCTCTAAACCTGATTAAAGAAATCAAGGCATTCGGTGGCGGCACGGTTCAAAGGCTTCGCATGCGTCAACTTACTAACTTTGTAAATGCAGCTGCACTTGCTCCTAACTCACTTAAGTTCACGACTGTTAGGCTTACGGCACCGTGGTAACGGGAGTTAGGTAACCGTTGACACGGTGGTTAGAGATTTATTGACAACGCTTTTGTACTCGAATGGAATGTTTAGTAAAATAATAGGTTGGGGAAAAAGTTTCTTCGCATTTTTTAAGAAAATTCAAAACATTTTTAATTACATTTAACTAAAGTATGTAGGTATCATTTTCTTCGATAACTTTTGCCATCTTGTAGGTAGGGACATGATCCCATTGCTATAGAAATTTTGGGACTTCTGATCAAAATACCGCGACAAGTGGTTTTGGCAGTCCTCTCGTGATGTTAACCTGACACTGCCTAAAGAATTCTGAAGAGACCGAAACAGGTGGAAATCTGAAGGCGCAAGGTTAGGACTATACGGCGGATGCATTAACACCTCCCAGCCAAACTCTCTTAATTTTTGCTGAGTGGCTTAAGATGTGTGAGGTCTAGCGTTATCATGATGAAAAACCACACCACTTCTGTTGATTAATTCCGGCCGCTTTCTCTCAACTTCTTGCTTTAATCTCATCAGTTGTTCGCAGTAGAGTTCTGAATCGATGGTCCTGCCTGGTGGTAACAGCTCATAATGAATAATGCTCTTCCAATCCCACCACACACACAGCATCACCTTGTCGCAACAAGGTGCAAGGGGCATGGGGATATAAACTGTCTGTCTGTGAAGCCTGACCGGCCTTTGACCACGACCTTTTTCGTACGTTCTTGTCATACGTGATCCACTTTTCATCACCAGTTATCAGCTTCTTCAAAAATGGTTCGGTTTCATTACGTCGTAATAAAGAATCACAAATGAGTACACGGTTCATTAGGTTTCTTTCAGTGAGCTCGTGAGGTACCCAAATATCGAGATTTTTTGTGTACCCAGTTTTTTTCAAATGCGGCAAAACTGTTTTGTGGTCAATTTCCAGTTCTTCAGCTACGTCGTAACTACTGATATGCCTATCTTGCTCCACTTTTTGGGCGACCAGAGCGACGTGCATCTTTGACATCAAAATATCCGGATTGAAAACGCTTAAACCAAATTTGTGCTACTCTCACAGACACTGCACTAGGTCCATAAACATCGCAATTTTTTTTCGCGGCTTGCGTTGCATTTTTACTTTTTTTGTAGTAAAATTTTAAAATGTATCGAATTTCTCATTAGATTCACTCATTTTGACGGTACGAAAAACCAATGAAAATCACACATTTTCCTAATTTGAATTTGTAATTATGTTCTTTAAAATTTAAACTTTCAATGGTACCAAAACCAGCCCGATACAAATAGTATACCCAAAGAGATTTTATTACAAGTTCATACATAGTATAATGCGAAAAGACTTTCCCTAACCTAATATATAAAAGATTAGATGCTATTTTCAATCATCATCATCAACCTAGCCTTTTCCCTACTACGTTGGGGTCGGCTTCCAGTCTAACCGGATGCAGCTGAATACCAGTATTTTACATGGAGCTGACCTCCACAACCCAGTTACTGGGTAATACGATACCCCTTAGTAAGACTGGTTGTCAGACTTTCGGGCTTCTGACAACCCGTAACGACTGTTAAAAATCCTCGAATGACAGTCGGGACCAACGGCTTAACGTGCTTTCCAAGGCACGGAAGGGTCTTGATATGTAAAGACGGTCGCCCATCTACGGACCAACCGCGGCAAGCGTAGCTTAACCTGATTTATTGACCCATGCGGCTGTGATTATTTAGCCACAAGCCCCTCTTGCTATGCTATTTTCAATATTAATGTAAATTATTATCAAAACTACAAATAAGTGTGTAGGATTGAACGTTATGAAGTGGTGGTTTCTGATTCAAGGCCTCTTAGAGACGACTCTTAAAGAAGAATCTTAACTCCTATTAATGTAAATAAATGCGAGTGTAGGTACTACACACTTCTGCCTACCTCTTTGTGGAATGCATGTGTGATGTGCATATGTAATGGCAGCAAATATGTCGCAGATGGATTGTCGAATCCGCTGTTTTTCATAACCGCTAGCTGTTTTACAAAACAGTCTGTTATGTAAACCAGCTGAACGACGTTTAGCAATTTTATATAATTACTGAACGTTAAACGTTTTGCATTTATCAATGTAGCAGGTCAACGATTACAGGTTATGTGAATCAGCATGGAATGAAACGTCAGACTGTAGATTATATAGTTCTAAAAAACTTTCGCTCGTGGTTCCATGTGTCAATGAGTAATGTGAGTAAAAATCACCCTAACTCAAGTGAAAACAATGATTTAAAAGACAATTTTATTATAAAGTTATCAGAGTTTTATGAAATTCAGTCTTAAAAATACTAAACAGCAAAGTAACTGCGACGAACTTGGAAGTAGCGCTCGCTCAGCACGCGCGCTGTTGGTCACAGTTCTAACCCAACCTAAACCAATAAAATTGATCAGGGTGCCATAGCTTAGTTACTACGACCGATTCGGTATAAAAAACTACACCAAAGCTTATTGTGACTGCAGATAAGCCGTTCTGCATTACGTCTAAACGTCGGCAGCAGTTTGTTAAACGTAACGCATTGGCAATCCAGCTGAACTTTGTTCGACACTTTTGCTTAACGGAGCTGTTTTGTATAACAACTAGCGGTTATATGAAACAGCGGATTGGACAATCCATCTGCGACAGATATACATAAACACAGAAATAAGTAAAACTATCGCTATATCTAGTGCTTTTTACAAAAATCTAATTTTAGTGAATTTCTAATTCTGTACCCCAAATCTTAAACCGCTGTCAATCCGTACTCTAATTTACTTCGACTAGGTAAATCCTCAATGGTGTAACCCACCTCTAGGTTAGCGATGCGCAGTCATTAGTCCCCGCGTGAGGCATCGAACTCTGCAACTCAAAGTTGCAGTTGCTAGCGTTTTGATACGCGCCCTGTTGCAGTGTTGCGAATTGATTACTTTGATTTACTTAGTTTAGAATTAGGTGAACGTGGCAATAGATACTTGCATATTTTGTTGGAGGAATCGAGTACCTACGTTTGTCAAATTTATAATTCACTTATTTATACACCTTGCTTAGAGTAAGAGACGTTTAAACGCCAAAAATGTATGGCTAAACAGACGCTAATTATGAATTAACTATTTAAGCAACGTTTATAAAATAATAAGAGGGTAAATAATTAAGGTGTTGAAAGAAAATACATTTATACATTGCTAAAAACATAATCATGATGTCACTACGTTGATGGTTTTTGCGTTGTATACAGGTACAATGAATGTACATAAAAAGCACATTGCTCGCAGAACAGATGACCGATGGGGCCGAAGGATTCTGGAGCGGCGAACGCGTACCGGAAGACGTAGCGTTGGAAGGCTTCCTACAAGGTGGACCGATGACCTTGTGAAGGCCGCAGGAATCCGCTGGATGCGGGAAGCACAAAACCGGTCAAAATGACGTCTTTCGGCTGAAATGATGATAATGATACAATGAACCCATTCATTATTATTCCATATAAAACTAGATTGTATCTGTTTTAATAATATTATAAATGGATAAGTATGATTAGCTTTAAGTTGGTCTTACTTGTCTGATGATAGAAATGCAATGACATGCGAAACGTCAACATAATACTCACCTATACTTTACCATAAAACTATAATATCCTAACCTAACCAAAACTATTAACAAACTAAAATTTGGCGTCGAAAAATTCCTCCGCATCACTGTCGACTGGTATTGAACCCAAGAGACTGGCGGCATTGCCACGTTTTTCGGCAATGCATAGCCTCTGGCCAAGGTAAAAGCCAGCCCTTGGGTCACGGGAAGTATCAAACAGCCTTTTTGGAGATTTTGTTGAACAAACCATGAGCACTCGGACCTCACGGCCCGAGGGTTTCAACCCCAAACGGCTCGAAAATATATTTAACATAATGGTTATGTATTTATACGTAACTGACCAATGTGTGTACTTTAAGAATAAATAAGGGTTATAATAACCTAACCTTAAAACCTTAACAAAAATACGATATTACGATGATAAGTATAAAAAACCGGCCAAGTACGTGTCGGACCACGCACAATGAAGGGTTACGTAGTTGGGAAGTTGGGATAAAATTATCCCAAAAATAAACTTAACATTGCAGTTGAAAAAGATGTTCTCCCATACATCGATATATGCCACGGTCAATTCTCCAAATGCAAATTTAAGTTGGGCGACTATTACTCGTTAACTTGTAAAGCCCACTTTAGCTGTGATAGTATTCCTTTTAATTTCATTACAATTATATACTGCCATGATTTTTTTCACATCTCCATCAACAACCATTAAGCTGGCAGAGGGGGGACACTTGACTCTAACAAAAATTAGCCCCGCGCGACACCTTTTCGGAGTCAAACAATAGAAAATCAATTGTGTGTTATTAGCTGTCCTTGACCAATTAATATTACGCAAGCGGAATCTTGAATCGAAAAGTAGTGTTCACAGCCCCGCAATATTTTTTAACGACATATCCAATGATACCGCACACCGTGGGATAGAGGAGAAAATAATATCATCCCCAAATTACGTGCAAGGGAAGTGCCCTATTTTTTTATAATCTAAATTTTATTTTAGCATTTGTCGGCGTGATTAATATGTATCCCTGTGCCAAATTACAGCTTTCTAGTACTAAGCGTCTAACGACAAAAACAAAACGGTAAGTAAATAAGATAAACAAGTAAAAAAAAAACTATTCATTCGTGTTTTACAAGTCTAATCGTTGGCTATACTGGAAGCTGATCAAGCTAGGCAGATGTTAATTTTGAAGGCAAATTCTGTGAGTCCGTTCATTGGAGCACGTTTAATACAACGGTTAATCCGTGTAATATCAGATAATCTTCTATATAATGGAAATAGCGCTCGCGACGGCTCCACTAAGCTCCTTGTAATTGTACCTCAATATGCATGCAGTCTGAATTTCACAGTTCTTGCTACAGTGATTTAGTGGGTACTAAAGAGAGGATCATTCAGTCTTTAGTGTCTTTTGTTTTAGATAAGAGTGTATAAAGAGAGCTCAGTAGAGCTTTCAAAAGAGTGGGTCTTAAAACAAACAAAGATCATGTAACATCCACTCTCAAGAAGATAGGAGACTCTACACTCGAAGTTGTGGACAATTACGTTTACCTAGGACGAACTGTCACAGTTATTTAGGTCCAACTTCGAGAAAGAGGTCAATCGTCGAATCCGAGTCGGTTGGACAGCGTTCGGGAAGCTACGCATTATCTTCTCGTTTCACATACCGCAGGGTCTCAAGATGGAATTCTTCATCACAGCAACCACGTTTTAGTGCCATAGGTACTTAAAGCACTGAAACGTGGTCGCTCATAATGGGCCTTATCAGAAGGCTTAGGGTTACCCAAGGGGCAAAGGGCTATACTTGGAGTTTCCCTACGTGATCGAATCAGATTTAAGAGATCCACAGGAGAATCAAGGTAACCGACATAGCCCGAAGAATTGCCAAACTAGTGGCAGTGGGCGGAGAATATTGCTCGCAGAACAGACGGTCGATGGGGCCGAAAAGTTCTGAAGTAAAGACTGCTTACCTGAAGACGTAGCGTTGGAAGGCCTTCTACAAGGTTGCCAATTGTGAAGGCCGCAAGGATCGCTGGAAGTGAGAATCACATAACCGGTCGAAGTGGCGATGCTTGGGACCTGAGACCAATGTCCAGCAGTGGAGGTATAATCATTTCTGAAATGATGACGATGATGACGAAGACTGTAAATACCAGCCAATTTATTCTGTGAAAAAATTACCGTAAAAGTTATCTGAAGTGAGCTGTTAATAGTATAAATCTCTAATGACAAGTCACTTCTCCTAAGTTTTCATGATGAGATTTTATAGCATAGACCAGCTGGATGATCCCATCCAGCTGGTCTAGGTTAAGCCTTCTTTGTTTTAAGATGAACTAGCGACCCGCACCAGCTCTTGTATTTAAGAATTGGCAAACGATCAAGATTTCATTTCAAGTTTAATATGAAAATCATACTCACCAACCTTCCGGAGTCAATCATCTAAATTACGGTGAAAACCGCACACAAATTCATTGAGTGATTTAGAAGAACTAAGCAGTAAGTGGTCGCACATGAAAAGCGACTTTATTACAAGCTTTTATTTTACACAACATAACATCACGCCTTGATTCCCCGAAGGGTTGGGCAGAGGCACACCTATAGTACACCCACATTTAGCCAGTTATGTTTAAAGTCCCATGTAATAGAGGGTGGGCCTATTGCCATCAACCAGGCACAAATCCAGACTCCGGGCTGCTACTGAGAAATTCCAGATAGAAAACCCCAATAACACTGCCCGACCCGGGAATCGAACCCAGGACCTCGTGCTCAGTAGTAGCGCTTGCGACCACTACACCAACAAGGCAGTATTTTACACTACATATAATAATATCAGTGATTGTTAACGTCTGTGGTTCAAACTCATACCTAAAGCTAAGTCAACTTTAACACTTTTAGTCCTTACAATTAATTGTTTAGAACTTTTTATTTATCTGGGTCGCTCATCTTATAACATCACTGTCAATAATATAAATCTTCTAAATAATATAATGACTAAAAATGTATATTCGCTTGGCAATCGAGACCGACGGTTTGAAGTTTTCTTTAAGTTTCAGAGGAATCTCGATGTAGAAAGAATGATCACCCATCTACGCAATGAGCTCGGCAACCGCAGTTTAACCTTACAGACCAATCTAAAAACTGTAAATGCTCGTAATAAGCCCTCTCCCACAAAATTTACATAAAACATAATATATATTTTTCCAACGCTTCCGATGGTACCTTTATTCAAATTTTGGACGATAATATGCAAAATTGGGTCGCCATTGAAACATTGCTTTTAATATAACTGGTGATTTTGGCTGTCAGCTGTTTATCGTTCCCTTTTTAGTACACTTGGGGGATACGATGTTGACATACCTATTTTATATTTTAAGCCGACAATCTTACCTGATATTATAAATGCGAAAGTACGTCTGTTTGTTTATTTCTTTGTTTGTTTTTTACGCTTTCACGCTAAAACGTCTGAATAGATTTGGATGAAATTTGGCACATGGGTAGACCATGATCTGGATTAGGACATAAGATACTTTTATCCTGATATTACCACAGGATCGAGACTTATGCGGGAGAAACCCCGGGGTGCAGCTAGTAAAGATATAATGTAAAGTATTTCTGCTTAACCCTTCCAACTAAGCTTCATGATATGACATGTTCTTCGAGAATCGAGACTGAATCAAGTTAGTTTCGAATCCTACGAATTCTGATTCTTTATTTAACATATAAATTTCAGAGATCATTCTGAGTTTATAAGAGTAATATTGTAAGGATTGCAGCAGGTAGTATTCTGTAGTTTCTGCCTACCTCCATGGGAAGAAGGCGTGAGTTTATGGGTGTGTGTATATAATTATTAACTAAATTTTGCCCGTGGCTTCGCCCACGTGAATATCGGAAATGTTCCCATGGGAATGTAATACCGGGAACAAATAGTAGTCTATGTGGTAAATCAGGTTATAAACTATCTGTGTGCCGAATTTCATTCAAATCCGTTTTGCCGTTTTTGCGTCAATCCGGAAAACACATCCAGAGAAACGGATGAAAAATCGGAGGACTACACCTGGTAGCAATTTTTTTTTTCAACAATATTCAGTTTTGCCCTCGTTAGTATTTTATTATACTATGTATAGATAAAGAATTAATAAATGATTTAGGTTAGGCTTTTCAACCAATCAACACTTTGCCCACGGTACAGTCGCCAGCACAGGTATACTAAACTGTCAATTTTCTCCAAATGATTTTAAACCTTAAAATGTTGATGGTTAAGTTCAAAATCGAATGAAAAACTTGATAGTTTAACATGATGTGCTGGCGACTGTAATACAAATACCTTTTTCACTTCAGTAGCTCAAACATGTAGGTTTTGCTGCCTGAAATCAGTGAGCAAAATGCGATATTGCTTAAAAAAAAAAAAAAAAAACTTTTTTTTCGTTTTTTCAGAAAGCCGCGAATATCTTATTCAGCCTTGGGTTATTCATACAATTCGAAACATTCATACTCTATCTCTTTCCCGCCATTAGAAAGAGAGAGAGACAAAGACTAGCCCTTTCGAAGTTCCGATTTTGAATTCGACCTCAAAGACAAACACGTTGGGAATTTTGTACTAACTAAAGAAATTTTGCAACAAGATAATTATGTCTTTTAATGTAATTTATTGAATTTTTAACTTATTGTTGTATTTAAACGAAAATAAGTATTTACTGCAAATAAAACTGATATAAATTAACCTGTAAATATTTATTTCTAGTTTCAATAATGTTAACATTACGTAACATTATTGAAACTAGAAATAAATATTTTTTGAATAATAAAATATCATGGCTGCTATTTCCGAACATGCCTTAATTTAAATAAAAAAGCGGGAATAAAATTTCGTGGCTGGCGTAAAGAGTTGAATAAGTTAAAACATATTATAATAATCGTACAATATGAGTGAAACTAGCGACGAGAACAGTATTCTAACACCGGAAGAGTTAAAACAACAAGTTATTAATGCAGAATTAAGTTTCCTACCTTAGAAGTCTCGCCAGAAATATCTGAAAGCATATCATGTCTTGAATGAATGGAGACTTACAAAGGGCGCAAACAGTTTTTCGGAGACGGTGTTGCTATCTTATTTTTTAGATTTATCACAGACGAGGCGATCATCTACAATGTGGAGTATTTACTCAATGTTGAAAGCTACTTTAAAAACAAAACATAACGTGCATATTGAAACATACGCAAAACTCATATCTTTTCTAAAAATAATGTCAGTTGGGCATAAGGCTAAAAACTCCAAATTTTCACGGCCCTTAATTTAGAAAAAAAACTTAATGAAGCTCCGGACTGCAATTTTCTTGCCGCTAAAGTAAGGTACCTATGAATCTATGTTGTTAGTTATTAAAATTTGTGTGTAGACTGTTATGTATAAAGGTACTGCCTACCACTCATTATTGGAGGCGCAATGAATCCTAGTCTGGCTTAGCAATACTATTAAAATATTTATTACGATATGTAAAAGATGCTGTAAATGTTAAATTCTGCATATTAATTATGTAATATTTTCATTACAGGTTGTACTGATCATAGGAATTAGTGGAGCGTGTCGCAATAACGAGCACACAGCTAACAGTTAATAATATCGAAAAGCATTCAGATAAATTACTGTTAGTAAAATTGAAAAATACGAAGACGAACCTTGACAGGTCTTTTGTCGTACGCGAAGAAAGTGTAACTATTGCAGAAAAATACCAAAATTACGTCCAGCCAATATAAAAGTCGACCGATTTTGCATACAATACCATAGTAATAAATGATCAAGACTGCCTATGGGAGTAAATAAAATAGGTGCTATACCGCGAGAAATTGCCACTTTCTTAAAACTGGAAGAGCCTCAGCTATACACGGGTCACTGCTTACGGAGAACTTCGGCAACGCTCTTGGCTGATTCCGGAGCCGATCTCACGTCAAAACGTCACGGTGGGTGGAAGTCCAATACGGTTGCAGAAGGCTATATTGAAGACTCAATAGAAAATAAGTCGAAAATCTGTAAGCGTATAGTGGAAACAATAAGTCTGAATTCGACCTCGGATCCTTGGTCTCACCCACGCCCATCCACTTCCAACGACGCACAGTGTACTTATACAGAAAGCCGATCAGAGTCACCAACGTTCACCGTTGTTCCTTAACCCCAGATAATCAAACTCAACTCAATGCAACTATAACGTTGCCAAATAAATCTGTTACTTTTAATTTGCAGAATTGCAGTAATTTTACTTTTAACTTTTAAAATGTTCCATTTTATTGAATTAGTACCTCTACCTACAAAGTTAATTATTTAGATTCACAGTAAATAGTTATTTCAATCTATTCCTGTTTATTATTTTATCTCCTAAAGTGTTCGCGCTGCTGAAGTGAAAAGTTATGTGTGTTACACGAGAGCAATGTTTTTTGCATCTCGTGCCTTTGAATCCCTCGCCGTACTCAGGATTCAACTTTAGAATCACTCGCTACGCTCGTGATTCAATCGTTGTATCCTTCGCTTGCTTAAGATTCAAAATCAGCACTCGCAGCAAAAAACGACTTTGCTCTCTTGTTGCACTAATAACTATTCCTAGTTTGGCCACATCACTTTTTGGAAACAATAACATCTTTCTCCATCTGTATTGCATTGGCAATGGTATTAAATTATTAACAAACTATCTGTTGCCCACGACTTCACCTGCGATACGGAATAAAAAAGTAGCCTATTTTCTTTTCCAGGTCTCAGGCTACCTATCCACACGGTGGAGCATACGATAGAGGTCTGCCTGCTTGGGCAGAGCACCGCCATGTCCTCGTGGAGGCGATCGGCGGCAGAGATCTCTCGCGTCCGGCCCTGGTTCAGGTCATGGTACGGAGCGAGAGGACATGGGCAGCCGTCACTTCCTTCTGCGAAGCAGTAATGCTCGCGAAGGAGAAGGCGGGACGGTTGAGGGAAAGGCAAATTTCGCGCCCTCTCGCCCCTAAACGCCGCAGGAGACGCCCTGGGCGTCGGGAATCCCGGGCGGATTTCCGGCCACCGTAGGCGCGGACTTGCGGACGGTGAGCAATGGGTAGCTTGCCGTCTGGTAAGGACCAGGCCCGTGTCGACGGCGCGTTGTATTCCACGCGCGCCTCAAAGAAATGTCGTCAGCACAAGTGTCGGGGTTCACTAGGGCCGATGGCTGCCGGGTTCGCGTGGCAGTCCAAAAGGGTTACCGAGGCCCCTGGCAATACAGGCAACACGGAAGGAGTACGGGTGGGTTTTAGTCAGTAAGAGTCTGACACACCCTCCCGCTCCACCCAGAGCGGGAGAAGTTATTTAATGATTTCCCACCCAAAAAACAGGCTACCTGCGAGTATCTGTCAAATTTCATAACGATCCATTTAGCTGTTTTAGCGTGAAAGCGCAACAAACAGACAAACTCACTTCCGTATCCTAACATTATATTCTACATTTATAATTATAAATGCGAAAGTGAGTTTGTTTGTTTGATATGTTACGGCTTTACGCTAAAACGGCTGTACAGATTTGGATGAAATTTGGCACATGGGTAGATCATGACATGTATTAAGATACAGAATACTTTTTATCCCGATATTCTCACGGGGTCGAGGCTAATGCGGGTGAAAACAGCGGGCTCAGCTAGTTTATAAAATTAGTTAGGATAATAAGACAGTAAAATTTGGTACGTTTGCATATTAGTTAAAGCGAGAGTTAGAGCTGCCACACACAGAATATTGGTCAGGTTTAGTTTACAGTTAGTCTTCAATTGGCGATTAAAAGTTACGTCACTACGTTAGAGTTAGACCATGTGGAAGAATGATGACTTTGAAACATGATGCATATCAAAATCAGCATCATTTCATATTTTTGAACTTATATATTTATATAGATAAGTGTAATATGTTTTATGTATGTATTTATTGTATATATGTAAATATTATACCACTGACTACCTGCAGTATTGTCTCTCCTTTCCCTTAAGACGCTGACAACACCAAAACCGCGGTCTCTGTAAGACTGCATAGAAAAGAAAGAGAAGCGCGATGACACAACGCTTGTAATTTATTGCAAAATATGAATCAATTATCTATTTACTCAAAATTGAGTTGAGTAATCGAAACTAAAAAACAACCAAGTTCTGCATTAAAATAAGACGTTCTTGTTATTAATTAAATAAGTTATGTATGTTGATATTTAATACAGATATTTTTGTTTGGAACTCAAGGTAAGAGGTTACTTTAACGTTAGTTTATATCGAGATTTTTTTTTTTTGAAAACGTTTTTTGGTAACAATCAAGTTCTTAGAAATATGTTAATTTTGGCATTTTTTTTTTCTTAAGAGAAGCATATTTTGGTCAATTAGGTCTTGTCACCGCCTTAATCCATCCAAAGGTTGTCTTTAAAAGATCGCTTTTAGCGATAAGACTGCCCATTGTGTCAATCCTTGTAGAATTACAACATTTATATCTGTAATTTTTATGGTGTACATAATGAAGAGTATTCTATCCATCTGTCCGCGATAGGGTAGAAAAATAAACCAACCCATTTTTTTTGAGTGAACGCAAACTAGTTTGTTTCAAAAACGTTCATCAGGAGACCCGAGAAACTACGGAAAAGATTTATACTCTGTCCTGTTTTAGAAGGATATTATCTAGGCTGATATTTTTTGTCCTATATGAAATATAAAAAAAATATTATATTATACCGAACCTCACAAATGACGCATATGTCTATATTATATTCATACTCTATATTCATCGCACTAAAAAATAATATTATTGGTCCTTTGAGTCGCAAAAATCAAAGAAAAATATCTCATCATCATAATCAGCCTATAATGTTCCCACTGCTGGGACACAGGCCTCCTCTCTGTGAGAGGACCGTAATCCTCCACGCGGGCCCAGTTGTTTTTTGTTTTGATTTTGATTTTGGTTCTAGGACATGCCGATTTCCTCACAACGTTTTCCTTCACCATTTTGATAGCAGTGGTGATGAAATTATTTACACAAAGTAAAGCGCTTGTCAGGGTTCGAACCTACGACCTACAACTCGTAAGTCGCGGCCATTACCACTGGGCCACCACTGCTCTTTGTTACATAAACATAAAATAGTAAAAAGAGAGTAAAATTACCTAAAAAAGCAGGATTTGGGATACGCATATCTGGAAGAAACTGTGCCTAAAAACATAGCGAATGCGGCCTCAAATAAAGAAAAAATTACAACATCACTTTGACCTACAACCCTAATTCGTCCCTTGTCCTTCTGTAACAAATAAAAAGTTAGGATTAACCTCGAAAGGTTATCACGACGTAGAAATACAACTAAGAATAACATTTACAAGATTTAACAAAAAGAAACTCTTCGTATCATTAGCAATTCATCAGACATTTCAGTTTCCGAGTGCCAAGAAAACGGGAACCCATTAGGGTGAGGCGACTGTGAGAGCGGAGAATAATAATAAATTACCCCGTATTTCAGGTAATTTACACCCATTGCCAACCATAAGTATATAATGAACTGTTCAATGAAAACACTGATATTATGACCTCGAAAGTGTCATTAATCCATCGTTCTTACAGACCCTGGAGAGGACATTGGATACTTTTTATCCTGGTAGTACGTTACCGTGGGATAATTTCCGACTTCCACGTGGGCGAAACCGCAGGCAAAAGCTAGTTTGTTTATAGGCTTTTACAACCCTAGGCACTTCTGCTGTACTGTGTGTGAGGCCGTTAACAAGCAGACATGAAAAACAGCCAGTCATAAAACATCTATCTCTAATCGTTAATCCACTGTTCAAAACATGCTGATTATTTAGCAGAGAGCAAAATTCGCTACATAAAGTTAAATATGTATGTTTTAAAAACTCCATTGTGTCAGCTAATATAATTATACGTTTACGATATTTTAGGGATTAGGTAATTAACATGAAACACCAAGCTATGTTAAAATTAATAAGTTACCTTTATTTACAGTAGATCTCCAACAATTCTAATCCAATCTATATTTTAGCTCACAGCCACCTGGTACGTCGTACCATCATCCACGCCACAACCAGACTGACGTTGTTGCGTCATTTTACATTTCTAATCTCTCGGTGTTACCAGTAGGTACAATATCCAACAATTATATCTTAATAAATTGAAACCTAACCTAATAATAAAACAAAAAAAGAACTGCCAAACTCAAGTACTCAGCTGAATCATGACATGATTTACAATGCGCCAAATCCCTAGAGTAATCAGAATTTTATCATGTTTGAACTCACAAATCACTCACACATCGAAGCTGTCATAATATATTGGTGGAAAAATCTGAGTTATATTGACACAAAGGAAACAAGAGATACCTGGCATATAATCAATGCAGGCTTATTTTAGAACGGTTGAGGGAAAGGCAAGTTTCGCGCCCTCTCGCCTCTAGCCGCCGCAGGAGACGCCCAGGGCGTCGGGAATCCCGGGCGGATTTCCGGCCACCGTAGGCGCGGGCTTGCGGACGGTGAGCAATGAGTAGCTCACCGTCCGGTAAGGACCAGGCCCGGGTCGACGGCGCGTTGTATTCCACGCGCGCCTCAAAGAGATGTCGTCAGCACATAGTAGGGGTCCACTAGGGCCGATGCCTGCCGGGGTCGCGGGAAGGTACTTATGGGTCACCGAGGCCCCCGCAACACAGGCAACAAGTAGGAATACGGGTGGGTTTTAGTCAGTAAGAGTCTGACACACCCTCCCGCTCCCGCGGGAGAAGTTATTTGATGATTTCCCACCCTCAAAAAAAAAAAAAAGGCTTATTTTAGAAGCAAAGGACGCTTCTAAAATAAGCCTGCATTGATTATATGCCAGGTATCTCTTGTTCCCTTTGTGTCAATATAACTCAGATTTTTCAGACTAAATCAATAATAAATATCTAAATCCCTCACTGGCAACAGAGATTAGCTTCTTTTTAGTCAACCTGCTTGATACAACACTGTACTCGGGGGCCCTGTGGTTCAGATATACCCAAAGGGCTTGCAATGCTCTGCGTATCCAATATAACAACGCGTTCAGGGTGCTGTTGCGACTGCCACGTTTCTGCAGTGCGTCGGCGATGTTTGCCGAGGCGCGCATTGACAGCTTTGAAAAAGATCTGCCTCGTTACTTCGCAGGCTGCGTTACAGTCCCAACAACATTCTGAACGCGATAGCCGGGGCAGATAGTCCGCTTGTGTTGGCGTTAGCAGAGCGACAAGATCTGTTTTAGTTATTAAGTACTAACATAGGCTAAGTAAGATTGTTACTAACACAATGGACCTCATTTGTTGTCTTATCAAATAAATTATTATTATTATTGTTAATTGTTAGTGTCAATTTTATTAAGGCTGATAGTTGTTTAATTTCTGCTCTGATTATTGTAGAACCTATTCAACGGCTGTTCTACAGTTTTTAGGGAGTATATTAGCCCTAACATTTCATACATAGCCCTCATATTCCTAAGCTATGGACTTTAATTCAACAATAAATAGTTCCAATATACCCGCCAACACTCGAACCTCGTCCAATATTTCTAAATGAATACGCAATACAAGAAAGATAAAAAAGAAACGAGAATAGCCAACGCTCATTAACAATTCTCATTGTTTCCTTAATATAAAAGAAAAATAATTAATTTACTTGGCCTAGAAACAAACAATAAAGCAGACAATGATTTTGCCTTTTCTTTAAGATGTTTGTTTTATTAAAAATAGGTAGGTAACGGTATTTGGCAGCCGACATCGTGTTTTTTCTTGTTTAATAATATTGATTGATCTTTGTAATCCCACGATTTTTATGATTAAGGATAAACTTAATAATTTTTCGTTCATTCCCCATTTTGCCTTTTGAACTAAAGAGGATTAAAATTTTCGTCTCAAACAGCCGTAACTTTTTGGTTCTAAGCAACTTTTGGCCAGTCGAATCTTTGTAAATCTATTATTATTTATTTATATATGCATACTATCTTAATACATACTGTAGAATTATAAGTTCTACAATCATTTTTTTTTTTGGTATTTCACCTGGAATCTTTACACTACATATTTCAACCTCTTTTGCGGAACCCTACTGGCACACATGTGTCTAACGTTCGAATTTTAATATAAAAAATTCTGTTTTTTTGACAAGATGGTTGTGTGTCATTCGATATATTTTCTTAATGGAGATCAGAGTACTTTTTTACTCAAGAAATTTTAATTTTGTCTAAGTAAACCTCGAAATCAGTTGCATAGTTTTTATATAGCACTCCTATATTTCTCATCATTGATTTATCGGTACGTATTGCATATTTGTTAACCTCGGATATTGTAATTTTGGCAATCTACCAATCATGATTTTATTTCTAGATTATTCGTCCTGCTCGGCAGTGTTGAGGTGATCGTTTTCGTTAGTTGCAGTCGTTGTTTTGCCACAAGTCCCACGTCCCAGTGGTATGTATTTTTTATTTTGAAGGTCCCGGCCTGGTAATCCTTTTATTTAACCACATCATTTTATTTAGGGAAACCCCCTAGAGTTGAGCATTGGCCGGCCCTTCATCTCCCCGCTCAAGCCAACTTCAAAATCATCATCTGGCAACGCGTAGCATCGCATCGGAAACATCTCACGCCACCACGCAGAGGGCTACAACGTGCAGTATCGCCCCTGAGCATCGTAGCGTGGTCCATCGCGGCGTGCCATCTTCTCAACTTGCCGAGTCACCAACCGGAACTTTCTCAGATATTTTCACCTTTTTTTGTTCATTTTTTTTGTCTTCAATGCACCTGGGGGGGTTGATTATAATCAGTGATAGGAATAGGTAGTGCCTATTTGCCTAAACTTCGAAGAACAGAGACAAGAAACGGAGACTTCCTTAGGACTAACTTTTTTTCTAATTTTAAAATAATATAAATATACATACCTATATTTGTTACAACAATATTCTATGTGTTTTATTTTTCCTTTAGAGCCCATTAATTATTTAATGAACCTAGAGCGATATCGACCGGCGATTTTTGAGCATTTTTTCTTTCGTTTTTTTTTTGCATAGAAATCTCCAAAAATCGCCAGACAATATCTGTGGTGTGAAAGGACCCTTACGTTTTTTATTTTTAACTAGTTAATGCCCGCGGCTTTTCCCGCGTGTACTATTGTTTTTGTATCCCATGGGAACTATACTTTTTTTTTAATAGGAAGTAGCATATGTGCTATTCCACACCTTAATCTATATCACTACCAAAATCAGCATTTTCAGTGGCATTGAGTAATGGACATCCATACAAACTATCACATTTATAGACAAACTTTAGATAAATATAGACGAATTACTTATTCGAAATAACACATTTTTTTAAATGTATTTAAGTGTTGTCTCGAAATTGAGACAGATGTGCCGGAAATAATTTAGTCCTAAGGAAGTCTCCGTTTCTTGTCTCTGTTCTTCGAAGTTTAGGATAATAGGCACTACCTATTCCTATCACTGATTATAATCAATCGTTTCTAGGTCGTTGGTTAACCAAATTCTCCATAGCTGATCTCCACATATATATATATATGTGGAGATCTGGATATATATATATATATATATATATGTATACGTATGTATTGTAGTGTGGTGTGAAAGAAAATACGCTGTACGTGGCAATATACATATAATTTTCAAAAGCTAAGTTATTTTCTTTCACACCACACTACAATACATACGTTATAACAACACTTCTTAATCATTGGTAAGTAAATATAAGCAAATAATGTAGAGTATATGAGTAATATTTTGCTCGTAACTATTTAAGCCCTTAATGTTCAAGAATTTTCTAGTAATTTATCACATCTGACAGCATCTGACTGAACACTTTGAGGGACACTAAATGCCCATAGGCCTTATAACAATGAAACCTTTTTTTGTGTCTCGTTTAGTATCTTTCAACCGACTAAGGTGCAAGAAATCTGTGAGGAATCCCAGACATATTATGGGTTTGAAATCGCCAACACGTATGTTGGCGATTTCAAACTGTAATAATTGTGGAAATATGTCTCCGACACAAATAATTACAGGCAGGCTTATACTATGATTTTTCTTATGTTCATTACAAAAACATTTCCAAACAAAAGAGTACTTAGTTTAAATTAAAAACTCAATAATAATAATCAATTAACATAATGAACCTGTTCTTAACTGAATCGGGAACAAAAAATGATAAACATTCGATTTGTTTTCTCTTTAAAACATTTTTTCCTCAAATAAAAAACTCGTAACGCGAGATTTTTTTTTTGAGGAAAAAATGTTGAAAAAATAGGATTCGTAATAAAAAAAGTTTTTGTTGCCAGAATCGCTCTGGTTTGATTTATGAAAAACATCACTTCACGAAAAAACGGTATTCCCTAAAGACGTTTTCAATATGAAAAGATATATTAAATGCACTTTGGTTGATTATAATGCTCGTAACATAATCTACCTTATTAAACAGAATCAAGTTTTTTTTTTTAATAATTGAGTAGTGATATATTTTTCATTGTTCATTTAGGTTTTTTTAATACCTTATTAATTTTTATTATTGTAGAATCAGTAAAATACACAGGTCTTCTTAATTGAGCCTCCGTGCATTTTTATGTTTTTAGGCCTGAAACATCAAAATAATGATAAGTCAAAGAAAAAGTTTTTTATGTAGTTTTGAAGCTGACATACTGGCCATCCATCTGTTCCAAATTTGAATTCACGAATTTGAAGCAGCTTTGATTAAAGCATCTCTAAGTCAATAGTTATTTAGTTATTTGTTTTGTTTTGCATAAAAAGAGTAGCGAAATTTTTTTCCTTTATTTTTTATCCATTCTGCTGTTCAAAGAGTCTACCATTGATATCTGGAAACTGGTGGCTACGTGCGCCGTCCAGGAGGACCACGGAACCTCACTACAACACGACCAGATCGGTTTATATTTACCACTTACCTGCGTAATCGTCACCTCAGAAGATCTCAGAACCGTTCTTGGACCTGCCAAGAACAGCTTCAGGACTTTCACGGATTGACTGCTTTCGCTTGAACTATTAGAAAGACTTGAAGAATATGGCCTGAAACCTCATATCAGCAACTGGTGCCAAACTGACCCGAGCTTACGGAATGGCACGCCTACAGTTTTCTCGAGAACATTTGCAATAGACTCAACGTCGTTCAGACTCTTTTTACGGATGAAACCAATATGCTGTAGGATAGATGGACGTAGGAAAGTCTACCGCAGACATGGAGAGCGTATAAGCAATGTTACATTAAAGAGAAGGTGAGTTATGCCGGTGGGACATGGATAGTCTAAGGCGGAATTTCCACCGAAGGAAAAACTGGTCTTGCGTTTGTGACGCGACCACGGTCGCAACCACCAAATAGCGATCGATATGGGCTATACGGCTCATGTCATACCATATGCTGAGTTTGTGGGCCAGGATCTCATTTTATACATGAGCAAGGGCGCACACTGCAAGAATTGTTCGAGAATAAGAATATCATGCAGTTCAAAAACGCCTTTTAATCACTTTTATCTTTTAAAAGGCGTTTTCGAACTAACCAACCACCGCCAGAAACGTTAAAGGAGCTGAAAACTGCCATTTTGGAAGTATGTTAGAACATTCTACAGCACGTCAAAGTGGCATTAATGCATTCCATGCCAAACCACTTGATGGCCGTCGTAAATGCCCATGGAGGTAACACAAGTTACTAAATATAGGTTTTCTGAACTTTCTATGTAAACCATTATATTCTTTAAAAAATCACGCATTTTTTTCCCTTGAGAAACGCGAAAATACGACTTATTGCAATAAAACTGTTATTTTGTACTATTCCGATTTAAAATTTGGAACAATGACAAACGTAAATTATAGTGAGTGGCTTCAAAACCACATTTTTTCCATAATTCAATAAGATAGAGACTTTTAAACAAAAATATGCAGGGTGGCTCGATTCAGATGTAAGGCAGTGTATTTTGACTTACTGTGGTTATAAAATGTTTTACAGAATATTGTAAAACATTTTAAAAGAGTAACGGCGGAGTTTTTTGCCCATAACATTATTCTCCTTACGAAACTACCTTTTGGAAGGGGCGACTAGAATCAAGTCTATTTTTTTGAACATTTTGACGTTCAAAAGTGCCTTTTATAATTTGACTTTGACTTTGACTTACCATTAATTTATCTGCGACTAACCGAGCTCAGTGTTTTTTTAAAAGTGTTTTTACATGCCTGTTTTTGCTCTGATATATGAATAAACCATAATTATTTTAAGACACCTATTAAAATTTGAACTATTATAACTAAAAAGTCTTTCATTCCTTTATCAACACTGGCCTATCGACGGGTTTTCAGACCGGATTAAAGTGTTCCGATAGTGATCCGTAAACATTGGCGTTCGTTTTTTAGATGGCCGGACAAACTCCGATGTATTTTTGAGCCATAGCCTACGGCGTTTGGATGGGCCGGATGGCAGCCGTATGGAGGGCATAGAAAACAAAGGATGATGCTAGATTAAACGTACCTACTGTGGAAATAAATAGAATCTAAATTTCGGCATCGATTTTGAAGTAAAAATTTCTTAAGGTGCGTTGAGTGATTTTTGGTAGTGCAAAAAGTTATGGGTTCGCGTCACCGACATGCCCGTGCCGACATGCTGTAGTAGCAGTAAGTGAAGTTAAATTGACCATGTGAAAAGTTTAATTTGTGTATAATGTGCATTGTTTAAATTGTGTTTTAGATAATCATTATTTTAATAAAGTGAAAACTTCTTTAGGCGCGTTGCGCGATAAGTTTGCCCCTCTGTCGGCAGTCCCTATCAGTGCCTATGTTTTTTTAAATAATATGAGTTAACTAATCTATATTATTGAAATAGTAAAACCAGCCTCAGCCAGCAAGGAATTGTTCTAGTTTTTCAATCACAAGGCTAGTTGTCTATGCTTACCAAAATTTGAGGGCCTGGACAAGACAATCACTTTCATAATGACTTTCATCAGGATTGACATTATAAGCTTTTCGGTAACTTACGGCATTCCGTGTCAATTCAGTACATTTTTCACTTTTCCATAGTCATTATCGTTGGTGGAATGTCACTTCGTCTGGTCCACTGGTCATCAACTAATTTGTATAACAACCTTATTGGGATCTACATATATGTTTGTGTCACTAGGGCCGTGAGGTCCGAGTACTCATCGAGTATTTCGGGATATCGCCAGCGTTTGGTGGACTCTTCACGTGACCAAAGGACTAGCCTATTTAAGGCCAAAGAATCAGAATTGCCATTCAACGTAGATATGCTGCCAGCCTTTTGGGCACAGCGATGCGGACCAATTTTTTGATATCCAATGAGCTCTTCCCTTGTCATACTTATTTATTTTATTATTTATGTACACACAGTAAAATACAAACAGATACGACATAATTATAATTTGAGTACTGCTTTTATGAAATTTCTTCCAGCAGACCTGCGAAAGGAAATAAAAAGAAATGTAGACAATAGTGTTTGAGAACAAGAAGAGGAAAAATATGACTATAAGAAGTTTTAAACTAAAATGTTAAATATACCTACGTATATTATTTTTTCTCTAAACGCAAAAAGTATAACTCAAAAAATTATATACATTTTAATAAATACATATTATATATAAATAATATTATATTTATATACTCACACTTGAGAGGAAATGCTCTTTTACTCGATATTTGAATAGAGAAACAGTTTTTAAATCATGAATGTTAGGCGGAAGTGGGTTCCACAATCTTACAGCATGGATAGGGAAGGAAATTGTAGCTAGTTTTATGAGGATGAGATTTAACTATTAACCTGTTAAGCCCCGCGCGACACCGATTCGGAGACAAACAATAGAAAATCAATTGTGTCTCATTAGCTGTCCTTGACCAATTAATAGGGCAAGATGAACATTATTCCCACATCAATTCTGTGTTGTAAACGGCTAAATGTGTAACTGTTCCCACAAAATGTCACTGTGAATGTGATTTGACCTACGGCATGCGCCAAGACTCGTTTTCGAAACGAACGAAGGAATTATTTTCCCACAAATTATTGGCGCATGCCGTAGGTCAAATCACATTCACAGTGACAGTGACACGTTGACAGGAAAATTACCTGAAAAATCGGAAACACTTGGGGATGTACGGATTTACAATACTACAACACTATACATCCACAATGCCAAATTGACTGCGTTTTTGGTTCAAACACCTACAGTTTGCCCATGCCTTATTAAGGGAAGAGTTAAGGATAACGTGTGACCTACACGCGACTCTAGGGCGAGCGTAGGAAAAACGCTCGAATATATACTCACACATATATACTTGTACATATACACACATACATAAACTACGCCTTCTTCCCATGGGGGTAGGCAGAAACTGTAGAACGCCACCTGCTACGCTCCTTACATACTCCTTTTGCTTCGTTTACGTCATATATACATCTGGTCATACACGCACGCTGGTTGCGAGTACTACGCACCTGACCTTTTTGAAGAACATCATTAATGAGGTCACTATATGTCTTTCTAGGGCGTCCCGGTTTCTAGGGTGTTCCACTAACATCTGCCTTGTAAATATTATCAATTCTCAATTCTTTATTGCATTCCGTATGTATTACATAGATGGTAGGTATAAAAGTAAAATACCAATATGGACCCTGTCGGGCACAGCATCATTAGGAGAAAGGAAGAGGGCTAAGTCGCAATTCAAGAAATTCAATATTATTATAAATTATTATATGTGTTTGATTGGTTGTATGATTATGTATTTAGGTTTATGTGTATAGGTAGTATAAAATAGTTATTTTAATTTATATATTGCATAAGAATAATGTTTTCATTATTATTAAATTATGATATTATTTTCTTATTTACATTTGATTTTCTATATTCCATGTTAAATTATTTTATTTTATTTTGCAATCGATTTATCATCTACTCCTTTACTGAATAGTACGATTTGGATTCCAGAAATTGTTTCAATTTATTAATAAAAATATTTGTTGTGAACAACATGATCAACCATCTTTTTTTTTTTTGAGGTTGGGAAATCATCAAATAACTTCTCCCGCTCTGGGCGGAGCGGGAGGGTGTGTCAGACTCTTACTAACTAAAACCCACCCATATTCCTTCCTGTTGCCTGTGTTGCGGGGGCCTCGGTGACCCATAAGTACCTTCCCGCGACCCCGGCATGCATCGGCCCTAGTGTACCCCTACCTATGTGCTGACGACATCTCTTTGAGGCGCGCGTGGAATACAACGCGCCGTCGAACCGGGCCTGGTCCTTACCGGACGGTGAGCTACCCATTGCTCACCATCCGCAAGCCCGCGCCTACGGTGGCCGGAAATCCGCCCGGGATTCCCGACGCCCTGGGCGTCTCCTACGGCGGCTAGAGGCGAGAGGGCGCGAAACCTGCCTTTCCCTCAACCGTCCCGCCTCCTCCTTCGCGAGCATTACTGCTTCGCAGAAGGAGGTGACGGCTGCCCATGCCCTCTCGCTCCGTACCATGGCCTAAACCAGGGCCGGACGCGAGAGGTCTCTGCCGCCGATCGCCTCCACGCCGCCGACCGCCTCCACGAGGACACGGCGGTGCTCTGCCCAAGCCGGGCAGACCTCCACCGTATGCTCGACCAAACCATCTTAGCATACTCTTTTAAATTTTTGTCACTACATCTTCCTTTAAACCACTCATCTTTACTTGTACATATAGTATAATTAGAAATCGGATATTCGGATGCATATTCACCTAAAGTTGAGATGTTGGCGAATGTGGAATGCGCTTTTGTATCGAAAAAATCCCGCGGTTCCGGGATCAACAAGGTTTCTGATTATTGAATCAGATTAGTATTATAATCAGTACTACATATAACTTACTTTCAAATGTTGGCTTATATGGAATGCACTATAGTAAAAAAAAAACCCGCGATTCCGGAATCGACAATCTTGTGTTTTTTCTGACTATGTAAGCGGATGCATATCTACCTACCTAATATTGTAAGTAAATACCAAACTGCCATAGCAAATAACGTTAATATAAGATAACGGACTACATATATTTAGAATAATTGATGTAGCTACCTATTGAAACAAATAGTTAAAAATTATTGTGCTTATTAAAATTCTGTTAAATTCCTTTCCTCTCCACATACTTAGCGAAAAAAACAGTATAATATGTTAGCACCACTATATTAATAGAAAACGACTATCGGCATTTTGCGAGTTTGTGAGTGGGACGGCAAATTATACCTGCTTATGCGCAAGTAGCTACCCCGACAAATAGTTCTCTTAGTTTATTTAATTACAATCATTGCATTCGTCGCAGTGCTTGCCATGCGTTCGGGTGATTTTTTTTTTTGTTTTAACTAACACACACCACCCCTCCTCTTACACCCTACATATACATATTTTAGAAGTCGCTTCTTTATTATATACCCGACTATCTATGCATTCCCGGTGTTCCTGGCACCCCGTGTTTTTTTTTTACAAAAAAAAAATATTTTAAGAAGCCGCTTCCATACTTTCACAGCTAAAATTTAACTTTAGGTAAATATGCATTCGAATATCCGATCTCTGTATATAATACACAAAAGTTCTTTAAACACCAACACAAGTAAGTCACTTAAACCTATTTGAGATAAATTCATCCCAACTACGGAACCGTTCATTGTGCCCAGTCCGACACGCACTTGACCGGTTTTTAATTATATTTTGATACGTGACTTCAGTCAAGCCTAAAGTAAGGTAAGACCTTGATTGCTCTTTTAAACTTACCAATATAAAATTGGAACCAAATGATTATAAATGGTAAATTGCTCTAGGAATTTAATTATGTCGTCTACGAGTAAAATCTTAAAAATATCAAACATATTAAAAATCAAAAACTCCTTCAGCAACTAAAATGTTCTATTTGGTGGCAGTTAGATTAGTTCAATATCAAATTTGATGCCACCAACTGCATCAGACTGCTTGAAAGGTGAGCTTGTTTTGAACTACCTCTGGAGCGAGCGTAAAAAAACGCTCATATATTATATATATATATATATATATATACTTGAATATATATACAACACATAAGTCCATTTAATACCAAAACAAGTAGATCACTTAAACCATTAACAGGACATTCTCCCGCTTCTCATTATGCAATCATTACTCTATTCCGGTTGCGATTTTACGTGTAATCCGGTAATTTAGTCGCTCAGTATCCCACCGTCGTCGGTAGATTTACGTTCCACTTCAAATTAATGAAAGCTGGGATTTAGGACTTTTTTTCGTTAAATGATTTGATAAGTGACGATGTAATGTACCGTCAGATTGATCTAGTTAAGTAAAGTAGTCATTTGTTTAATTCAATCATTATTTTGTTAGACTTTTTGCGAGTAGGTAACTTGTTTGTTAGTAAATAATCTTATTTGTGGTTTCTCTTTACAATAGAATAAGTAAACTTCGTAGTCACCTTATAAGAATTTACTCCTAAGAGATTTTTTTTATATATTCCGCCTAAAACTCGTGCTATTATTTCACTACAAGACGATAGACCACAACGGTGCTAAAGCCTTCAACAATCTTAGTAAGTATTTTCCTGACACATTGAATTAACTTAAAGGTTCTTAAGTTAATTCTTCTAAAAGCTCTCTAAAAGTTATTACTCTTGTAAGTTCTTGTATCAAGTAACCTTAAAAAAGCCAATATCTTAAGATTTAACCACATTCTTTAAACAAATTTGCCACAGAGAACGTTCATCTAAAGCATCTACTACGGCGTAGCACATTTGCTACGCGCTACGGCGTAGCGACTCACAGATCACGACTATTATTTAATAAGCTTACACATTGGTACATGGAACAGAACGTGGCATCAACAGTATGTTGCTATTTACCCGACTGCGCGACAGCAAAGAGACGGTTATGTTGTTCACGCATATTTATGTCTCGTTACATCTTTGTATATGGAATTCTTTATACCCTCGAAACATCCTAACGGCTGGATGGATTTTAATAAATGAGGTGTATAGTCTCGTCTGCATAGAACGCGTGATAGTTATAGGCTAGGTTTTGTTTTTATAAAATCAAAGTAGCAGATTTCAGACTTCAATAAGTAATGTCTTGAAAAAAAAAATATCACTACCATGACATATGTCGTATCAAAATAAAGAGCTAGAGGGGACGATTCCAAAAATATGAGACATGAAAAGTTCAAAAAAAAACCCCGCCTGCAACAAAAAAAATCAAAACAAGCTCACTTTTCAAGAAGTCTGATGCGGTTGGTGGCATGAAATTTGATATTGAACTAATATTTGAAACACACACACAGAAAAAACAAAAAAACACACACACACTCACTTCACTCACTGTTGTTTCTCACTGTTGTCTGTGTGTTGTGTTTGTCAGTGTTTTAGTGTTTATTATTATTATTAATATAGCTACCACCAACTAGAACGTGTTAGTTGCTGCAGGAGTTTTTAATTTTTAACATTTTTGATATTTATAAGATTTTACTCGACTGTGGACATAATTAATTTCCTAGAGCAATTTACCATTTAAAATCATTTTGTTCCACTTTCATATTGGTATGCTTAAATCTGCAATCAAGGTCTTACCTTACTTTAGGCTTGACTGAAGTCACGTAACAAAATATAAGTAAAAACTGGCCAAGTGCGTGTCGGACCAGGCACAATGAAGGGTTACGTTGTTGGGATGAATTTATCTCAAAAACAAACTTAACACTGTAGTTGAAATACATGTTCTCACATCGATATACGTCACAGTCAATTCTCCATCTGTAAATGTAAGTTGGTCGACTATTACTCTTTAACTTGTAAGCCTACGTAGCTATGATAGTTTTCCTTTTAATTTCTTTATATATACTACTGCCATTAATGTTTTCACATATCTAAAAATAACCCTTAAGGTGGTACACTTGACTCTAACTGACAAAAAATAGCACTTTACAGCTTAATATTACGCAAACGGATCCGTTAATCGAAAAATGTTTTAGAGACCCGCAATATTTTTGAACGGCCTATCGAACGATATCCCACACCATGGGATAGATGAAAACATCATCCTCATTTTACGTGTTAGGGAAGTACCCTAAAAACTTAACTTACTTTTTTTCAAGATTTTATTTTACGACTTTGTCGGCCTGATTAACATGTATACCTATGATAAATTACAGTACTTTCTAGTACTACGAGTCTCTGAGCTAAGCCGGGGACAGACAGGTGGACATGGCGAATCTATAAGGGTTCCTTATTGATTACGGAACCATAAATAAGACTACAGAACAGCTGCAAATACTAAAATGTCTTGACAACATTGTGGTTGAAAAACCCCATACATCGATATATTCCACGGTCAATTCTCCAACTGCAAATTTAAGTTGGTTGACTATAACTCATTAACTTGTAAAGCCTACTTAGCCGTAATAGTTTTCCTTTTAATTTAATTATATGTATTTTTATATGTAATTTTTATATGTAATTTTTTCACATCTACATAAACAACCGTTTAGTTGGCAGGGAAGGGGGGGGGAGGGGGCGGGGCACTCAACTCTAACAAAAATTAGCACTTTAATGCATAATATTACGCAAGTGGATCCTTGAATCGAAAAGTGGTTTTCATAGACTTGCAATATTTTTGAACGGCCTATCCAACGATAACCCACACTATGGGGTAGAAGAGAAAAAAAATATCATCCCCACATTACGTGCAAGGGCGGTACTCTAAAAAAATTTTCAGCACTTTGTCGGCGTGAGTAATATGTATACCTATGCCAAATTACAGCTTTCTAGTACTAAGCGTCTATGAGCTACAGTGGGGTCAGACAGACAGACAGACGGACATGGCGAAAGGGTTATAAGGGTTCCTTGTTTACTACGGAACCCTAAAAATGAAAGAAAAAATATGAATCACATCTGCAAGTACCAACTGTTGACCGTGTCAATTAAACTAAGATATAAATAAGACTACAGAACAGCTGCAAATACTAAAATGTCTTGACAACATTGTGGTTGAAAAACCCCATACATCGATATATTCCACGGTCAATTCTCCAACTGCAAATTTAAGTTGGTTGACTATAACTCATTAACTTGTAAAGCCTACTTAGCCGTAATAGTTTTCCTTTTAATTTAATTATATGTATTTTTATATGTAATTTGTATATGTAATTTTTTCACATCTACATAAACAACCGTTTAGTTGGCAGGGAAGGGGGGGGGGGAGGGGGCGGGGCACTCAACTCTAACAAAAATTAGCACTTTAATGCATAATATTACGCAAGTGGATCCTTGAATCGAAAAGTGGTTTTCATAGACTTGCAATATTTTTGAACGGCCTATCCAACGATAACCCACACTATGGGGTAGAAGAGAAAAAAAATATCATCCCCACATTACGTGCAAGGGCGGTACTCTAAAAAAATTTTCAGCACTTTGTCGGCGTGAGTAATATGTATACCTATGCCAAATTACAGCTTTCTAGTACTAAGCGTCTATGAGCTACAGTGGGGTCAGACAGACAGACAGACGGACATGGCGAAAGGGTTATAAGGGTTCCTTGTTTACTACGGAACCCTAAAAATGAAAGAAAAAATATGAATCACATCTGCAAGTACCAACTGTTGACCGTGTCAATTAAACTAGACATAAAAATCCTCATAAGTTTGCCCAAAGTTCGGTAACAACATGAAATTGGTGACGTCACGCAAAACGAACGTGCGTGTCTCTTTAACATGAATGAATGAACTCGAGGCATCTTAAAGTCCCGTGCGGTCCCTTAACGAGCCACGTCACTTACCGCCGTCTCTTAGGATCAACAGCTGATTGTGTCAATCCATGGGAGAAGGGGGAAGGGGGGGGGGGGATAAATAGCATTCTTTATTAGCTGTAGTAAAGAGGTTAAGGGTTTCCTGTATCTAGAAATAGAGGTAATTTTAATGGAAAAAGGAAATCCGTAGAAATTCTTCTACATAAAAAAAAGACCTAGACACAAAGATCGTTAGAAACGAAAGACAAAATGAAAGATTGTAGAAGGATTTCTCGGTGCGATGTCAAAAATGGAGAAACGAAATGTCACTTTACATAGAAAGAGCTGTATCTATTCTTCGTAGAAATAGAAAGCGTCATGCTAACCCTGCTATTTGTATAAAAGACTGAAATGAGAAAATTATATTAATATTTTTTTATTTAAGTATATTTTTTTTTTAGATTAAATATTTTCTGCTTACAATTTTTTTCTATACTTCCTCTTCCTTATTTAACCTGTAAAGCCATTTATCAAAATAACGTCGATAGAAATAAGAAAAAAAAATATAAAACATAATATTCCTTTTGCAAAAGGAATCCTGGCGCGTGGAGCGATACAGATAATTCTCAACAAGGAAAGGCTATTCCTTTGGGACTAAGACCCTTAAAATGATGCTTATTTACGCTGCCTCTCATTGAGATAACTTTTATTTATCTTTACGTAGTATTTTCCTCACGGGAAGGGCAAAAGTCTAAATTATGTAAAGGCTTTGAATCAGCAGGAACCGTCACAATGTATTGTTGCTGAACTTTCATCATGGATATTTAAAAAAAATTGCAGACAGAATTAATTCGAGTAAATTAAAATTTAATGTTATTTTGTTAAAGACAACACTTACAGAATTTTGTGAAATGTAAAGGCAAAAGATGCACTGTTCCAAATTAAAAGAGAGATTAGTTACTCGGACTGATTTGTTGAAAAGAATTGAGTCGTTTTTCAATCCGTTTAGGAAACTTTACGAGAAAATTACTGAAGTTAATGCGATAATCTTTTATAAATGGTGCATAACAAATTTTCCACATTTTAACTAAATAGTGGATATCATACATAAAATCACACCTTGTTTCCCTGACGAGTTGGGCAGAGGTGTACACGTAGTAAACCCACATACAAACAACCGTAAAATTTGGCGAAAATCAAAATGGTGTCCAAAAAAGTTGTATACATTCGAGTTGGCCACCCTGTGTAAGTCCAGTAGAAAAGAGTAGTTCTTCTTGGAACAATCTGAGATTAACTTCTTCACTGATTGAATAAATATTATAATTTCTATCAACATATTTCTTGCTTTTGAAAAGGAAAAACAAAATATGACAAACGCTACGAACTTTATTCACTAAACATGAATGCATTTTATTCTAAGATCCAGACCAGTAAACAACTTGCGGATTCAAGGTTCTGATCGGATATTTAACCGCATGATTCTTCTTGCGGTCAAATATCCGATCAGAACCGAGCGTCATTTTAGAATCTCGTGCGAAAATATAGCGTGTGACGTAGTTAGCGTGTACAGTAATTGTGAGGGGCACGTCGTGAAGACGCCAGGAATACTAATACAGAACAAACACGGACATGAATACATGCTTTTTGGTGGTACGACCACTAAGGGCATTATATACTGACACACGAATCAGCGGCGAGGCCTTCCGGATTTCGGGAGATATAGGCTGTGTTATGTTGGGAATGCGGAAAATATTGCTTAATAAATATTTTTTTTTTTGTTAAATAAGCAGTTCACATGTCTGAGCTCCATACTTTTCGGGCCAGTAGTATTTCGGAGCTATATTTTACGTACACTAAGCTCCCATGGCCACGAGCTCGAAAGGGTCTAACCCAGAATTTATTGTAATAGACCTACTAACTACCCGACCAGAAAAGTAAATATTTTGAACATGGAATACGAGGAAAACTTTTGACGATTGAAAAAAGTTGTAACTGTTAGAAGTATGGATATTCACACAAGTTATTGCTGCATAAATAATGGACAATCTAAGAAAGGAAACCCAATGGGTATCAAAGTCCTAGACCGCTATTGTCACTGCTATGTGCAAGAAGATCTAAGCAAGCAGCGAAATTCTAAAATAATTCAAATACAGGGTCATTTTTAATTAACTAGCTAAACTTCGGAGACGCAGTGGGTATCGATATGTAAACATCGATGCCTCCAAGCATTAAGTCGGTAATCGAAAAACTCAAATTTTACAGGAGAATTTTTTTTCTGTTTTTGTTGAATATCTTTTTAACTTGTCGGACTATTAAGGACATCGATACATCCAACGAAAGTTATTTTTTTATAGTAATTCAATTACGAATCAAATCATAATTAGAAATATGTTTTTATTCTAATAATTTATTGTTCAAATTCAAATTCAAATTCATTTATTTGCGAGAATGTAGGTTTACATTGTATGATCTTAAAATTATAATGGCCCTTTACATTCTACCATTACTTATGGTGTGCAAATATTTAGTTTTGTCCTACACAATGCTAATTAAATAAAAAAGAAAATACAGCAACAACAAATAAGGTTCATGCATTAGGACTTTCATGGAAAAAAAAAAAAAAAATTAATGAAGTCAAAGCTATACCTATGTCAGTTCAAGAGATAAAATATAATGTCAGATTAACCCTTAATCAATATGATTGTAAATGGTAATTGATAATGTCATAACTAATAAGATGTCCAATGTATTAATTCACAAATTTTTGAACATTAATTAATAAAAAATATGGTATATACCCATATTTATTTCAGTTTCTTTCTCCGCAATCTGACATGTATTCACTGAGATTGTAAAAGCACTTTTCTTTTAACCATTGCGTTACCTTTTTTTTAAACATGGTCAAACGTAAATCTTTAAAGGAGTCCGGTTTCTTTTAAATCAAATTTCTGGTAAATCTTTAAAGGAGTTCGGTTTCTTTCCTGTTTATTTTACTTATTATTGTTTTTACCGCATCCTCCATTGGGATTTATTTTGTGTCCGTAGGTGTGTCCGTGGCATCATAGCGGACCCTATCAGAATACCAGCGCTGCAGTATTTGTTTTTTTATTATATATCGCAGCATCATGCTGAGATAGGAGCCTTTTTGGCCTGGCACTGGTCTTCTATTTGGTTTTTGTTTTCACTATTATGTTACTTTCTTTAATGTTTTCATGATTTTGTTAGTTTTATGTCCTTTTGTTATTGTTGTATTTCCTGTGCGTGTCCCAAATAAATATTTTTCTTTCTTTCTTTCTTTTTTTCTTTCTATATTAAACTATGTGTGTGAAAAACCTTGCAATTTAAGAAAATGCATATTACAAAAATATAATAGGTAAGTTATTTCATTAATATACTTACGCCATTATTGCAGTAAAGGGTCTAGCCGGATAAGTATGACGAGTTGGCCCCCAATTGGGAACCTATATCGAAACTTATGTTTTAAGATCGACTTGATGTACAAACACAATTTATGTACATTTCGCGACCAGCTTCCGTTTTATCCTTGAGATATGGAAAAAAATAACCGTACGCATGACTACTATTCAAAGTAATATATTTCAAAAACTAATTAAGCTAGAGAAGTGAAACCAAAGCGAACCTTTAGGTTACATTACAGAGTATATTACCCATTTTTATTTTTTATTTTTATGAAACAACGTTATTACATATCTTGAAAACGATACGTAATTTGTTATTACGGGGTTATTGTGGTTATTTTAGATTGGCACTGTAACAGTATCGTTATAAACATTGTTTTTATCGAAAATGGAACCAGACGTGTTCAAAGATGCGTATTGCAATTTTATACATAATTTATTAATCAATTATGTCCTTTAAAAACCTTGTTAGTTGGCATTACGGTTTGAGCTTTCTCAAAATAATTCGACAACAACAACGTGCTAGCGGTTACCCAGAACTGCCCGGAATTAGTTATTTACGCCAATAAGTCGGTAATAGCAACTTACCAAAATTAAATACCCAAAACACTTTTGTATTGTTACGTACTTAAACATACTTTTCTCGTCACAATTTCGTTTTAGAATTTTCCTACAATAAAGTTGTTTATTTGATATCTTCGTAAATATCACGCCCGCTGCCTGCCGGGGTCGCGGGAGGGTTAGCTAGTTAAGGGTTACCGAGGCCCCTGGCAAAACAGGCAACGGAAGGAATACGGGTGGGTTTTAGTCAGTAAGATCCTGACACACCCTTCCGCTCCGCACAGAGCGGGAGAAGTTATTTGATGACGGGAAGTCATCAAAAAACTTCTCCCGCTCTGTCACCCAAAAAAAAAAAAGACGTGTTGGGTATTGATATTTAAACACGATAAAAACTGGTTTTCTCAACTCGTACGTCAAGTAACAATACTAACAGCGATCGTTGATCTCCCAAGAAAAACATCAAGTCTTTTTATCATTTATTTTTTCGTGTTATGATATCAATGCCCATCGCATCTACAGAGTTTAGCTAGCCAATAAAAAATAATCCTCTATAAGTATACTGTTGGTGTTAGATTGTGTGGAAGTTCTTAGAATTGCTTAGTGCATCTTTTAACGTATAACATGCGAGGTAAAAGCACCGTTTGATTCAGACGCATAGAGATATCTGTTCAAAATACTCAGCAGCATTGCAAGTCAGTTCAGAACGCTACAATCGCCGGAAGCTGGAATCCCGGGCACCCGCACATATCGGCCGCTCGACACATACTTCAGCAAGTATTCACCGTGCGCTGGTATTTTATACCAAGTAGTAGCGGCCACGGGTTCGGTAGGTTTTGTGGAATACGGAATTATCTCATAGAGTCGAGCATCGAAAATCGACAATTTATAGCGTAAAAACGAAATTAACTGTACTTTGAAATGTGTATTATGTTTAATGTGTGTAGTTAAAAAGTGTTTTTTTAACTTGAACATAACATCACGCCTTTATGTACTTTGAAATGTGCATTTTTTTAATGTGTATTTTTGTATGTGTAGTTAAAAAGTGTTTTTTAACTTAAACATAACATAACGCCTTTATGTACTTTGAAATGTGTATTTTTGTATGTGTAGTTAAAAAGTGTTTTTTAACTTGAACATATTAACATCACGCCTTTATGTACTTTGAAATGTGTATTTTTGTATGTGTAGTTAAAAAGTGTTTTTTAACTTGAACATAACATCACGCCTTTATTCCCTGAAAGGCTTCCTCGCGCACGTATGGGAGTGGCGCGAGGAGGCGAAACGCCGGGGTGTTAGTCCGCTGCCGCGAGAAATCGCGGCACAGCGGACGGAGCTCCGGCGGGATCTCATGGCGTCATGGAAAGTACGGTTGTCGCAACCCATTGCTGGACACGCCACGATTGCGGCGATAAGTCCCCTCTTTGAGGAGAGGCTGGAGAGGCGCCACGGCGTCCTCACCTTCCGCCTGACGCAGGTCCTCACCCGACACGGCAGCTTCGGAAGGTTCCTGTGTCGGATAAGGCGGGAGGAAACGTCCGGGTGTCACCACTGTGTGGATCGCCCGGAGGACACGGTGAAGCATACGGTGGAGGTCTGCCCGGCTTGGGCAGAGCACCGCCGTGTCCTCGTGGAGGCGATCGGCGGCAGAGACCTCTCGCGTCCGGCCCTGGTTCAGGCCATGGTACGGAGCGAGAGGGCATGGGCAGCCGTCACCTCCTTCTGCGAAGCAGTAATGCTCGCGAAGGAGGAGTCGGGACGGTAGAGGGAAAGGCAAGTTTCGCGCCCTCTCGCCCCTAGCCGCCACAGGAGACGCCCAGGGCGTCGGGAATCCCGGGCGGATTTCCGGCCACCGTAGGCGCGGGCTTGCAGACGGTGAGCAATGGGTAGCTCACCGTCCGGTAAGGACCAGGCCCGGGTCGACGGCGCGTTGTATTCCACGCGCGCCTCAAAGAGATGTCGTCAGCACATAATATAGTAGGGGTCCACTAGGGCCGATGCCTGCCGGGGTCGCGGAAAGGTACTTATGGGTCACCGAGGCCCCCGCAACACAGGCAACAGGAAGGAATACGAGTGGGTTTTAGTCAGTAAGAGTCTGACACACCCTCCCGCTCCGCCCAGAGCGGGAGAAGTTATTTGACGATTTCCCACCCTCAAAAAAAAAAAAAAAAATTCCCTGAAAGGCTAGGCAGAGGTGTACCTATACAAGTACACCCTAATTTCGCCAATTATATTCAAGCCTCTAGGTAGTAGGGGCGAACGTATGATTTAAACTTTATATCTTTATATCTAATAACCATTCGCTGGACAAGAAAGCACACAGTTTCTTTCTTCAAAACCTCATCAGCATCCAGAGTAAACATAATAAAACTGAAACTGGAATTTTCCATGAACTAACAGCAACACTTCTCAGTCGTAATTATCTTGGATGTTTGCCAGAGTTACCGAATGGAGATATGGCCGGTTAGCTAAAAGTTAAATTACAGCGATAAAGTACACATCCTTGAGCTTAGTGAGATGCTGATGGAATGCCAACCTGGGTGAAGTGAACTAGCAACAAAGAAAAGAAAGAAAATATATCTATTTGCGGTAAACATAACGCAAAAAGAACACAAACACGGAATTACAAGTTGGGAGGAAATGTGAGTTACATCTACGCAAAACGGCCATCGCTCAGCATAATGCTGCGTGCGAGACAGAGCCCAGCGCTGGTTTTCAGCGACAGCCGGCGTCGACGTGATGACGTCATCCGGTGCAGCATTTAGTGAGTCAAAAATATCAAAATCTATAGAGATTAATTAAATTCGGAGTGTCTGTTTGTAACATTAAAATAACCGCTTTTTACTTAATGCCTATAGATGTATACATGGTACATATACCAAAATATTTTTTTTTTTAATTTTTGTCTGTCTGTCTGTCTGTTTGTTCCAGCTTATCTCTGAAACGGCTGGACCGATTTTGACGGAACTTTCACTGGCAGATAGCTGATGACGAATAAGGAGTAACTAAGGCTACTTATTTTAGAAATTTGAGGGCACAGCTAGTAAGAAATATTATTCAATAAGTATTGAATAATATTTCTTACTAGCTGTGCCCTAAATGTTTATATAAATATAATATCAGTAGCATAACTAATGAGCAGCGTTTTGTATTGCCTGTAGAGTACTACATACCTTGTGAATGCTTTTGTGTACTTAATGTTCCCACTGCTGGGACACAGGCCTCCTCTCTGTGAGAGGGAGTGGGCCATAATCCACCACGCGGGCCCAGTGCGAGTTGGTAGATGTCACATGTCTTCGAATTTTTGGTTCTAGGACATGCCGGTTTCCTCACGATGTTTTCCTTCACCGTTTTAGGAGCAGTGGTAAATTGGGTTTCAGTCCTTACCGTTTTAGGAACGCAGCAGACTGCAAACGGTAGTTGCAGATGTCAAAATAATTCACGGGTTTTGTGCGGCGACGGCATTTGCTGCTTACTGCAATCATCTCCCATTGCCACCTAGCGCTGTAGTTTTGCCATCTAAATTTTTCCGTCGAATGGGGTCTTAAGTTTGGATTGTGCAGGTCAGATAGGCAGTCGCGCTTTATGTAAACTACTGGTATTCTGTCTTCTTTCAGGTTAGTTTGTTAGCCGACTCCAACAAAGTTGGGAAAAGACTAGGCAGATGATGATGATATACATGATATATATATATGATATACATAACAACACGCCTTGTTTCCCCGAAAGGTTAAGCAGAGGTGTACCTGTAGTACACCCACATTTCGCCAGTTATGTTTAAGTCCCATGTAATAAGGGGCGAGCCTATTGCCATCAATCAGGCACAAATCCAGACTCCGGGCTGCTACTGAGAAATTCTAGATAGAAAAACCCAATAACACTGCCTGACCCGGGACTCGAACCAAGGACCTCATGCTCAGCAGTTGCTCTCTCTCAGCGCTTGCGACCACTAGACCAACGAGGCAGTCATAAACATAGAACATATTAGTGAAATATTAGTGTTAATATTAGTAGCAGTATTTTAGTGATATTTATTTTAGAAGTATGTATTTATGTAAGTATATTCTTTTATTGTATATTTAAATTAGTGAATAGTTTTTTTTGTTGTTTTTGTGTATTTTGTTTTATCTTCTACTCTTACACACGGTGTCTACATATCTTTGTCTACTGTCCTATCGCAGGTATGCTGGAAGTGATTTCTTTAGAAAAAAGCATCACCTTTGTACGTATTTTTCTGTTCCTTTCTTCTTGTCTGTTTATATGTGTGTACATAAACTGTTAAATAAATAAAAAAGTAAATAAAAAGATTAACATGTTTTAAATCCAGTAATCTTTCTTTGGATCAAAAGTAGATACACTACTTGAACTCATGTGTTACCATACCTAGGAACAGTACTCAGAACTAGTTCAACATTTTTATTACAAATTGAACTAATGAGTCGACAATTAATCACGCGACTAAACGTTAGTCCGCCATTGTGAAATAGTGGCTACACTGACACTCAGTGTGAAATACTGTGTGCGCACAACGTGCAGTGAATGAATTAATGAATGAATGAATGAATTATATATTTATTTGCAAGAATATAGGTAGCTGATATAAGTTCTTAGGATCTATGGGTTTCACTATATTCGGCATTCCAGCCGTGCAAATATGTTAATTTGAATAATTCCAACTATAGTGTCTTATTTTGAGGGACGATTTAGAAAATTTTACTTTTTTTTTTTTTTTGAGGGTGGGAAATCATCAAATAACTTCTCGCGCTCTGGGCGGAGCGGGAGGGTGTGTCAGACTCTTACTGACTAAAACCCACCCGTATTCCTTCCTGTTGCCTGTGTTGCGGGGGCCTCGGTGACCCATAAGTACCTTCCCGCGAAGAAAAAAATTTCACTTAAGTCTAAAACCCAATTTACATACATATACAACACGTCTTGTTTCCCTAAAGGGTTGGGCAGAGGTGTACCTGTAGTACACCCACATTTCGCTAGTTATGTTTAAGTCCCATGTACTAGGGCCAAAAGCCAATTTAACTAGTCAATAAACAAATGTTCAATGTTAAATCAGATCAATAAACCAAAACAGGTAAAATATAATACTGGTATCAGGGATTTGGTAGCCTGGGCTGGGCAGAGTATAGCTCTGCCCAGTCCTAGTGCAAGAGTCATTGGTCTTTTTGCATACATTGTTCTAAACAAATAAGACACAAATGGTCGTGGTCATGGAGAATAAGACACATAGATCAGTATAAGTTCTTTGTGTCGAGAACAATGAAAAAGACGGAGGATCAATTACAAACTTACTACAGTAAACAATTTGCGTGTAAAAGATATTGTCAGTAAAACAAAATAGAATAAGGTAATTATTAAAGCATGTAGAAGCAACGCTTGCGGCCGACAGTAAAAAGAGCCTGTGTAATTATTTACAGTTAATTAATTTATAATTTCTAACTTTGTATTGTTTTGTATTTTAAGGGTCAATAGGGTATTTCTTGGAGTTGCCCCAGTAAAGTAAACAGCCCTACATCATAATTATTATCCAGAGGTACTTGTAAAGTCAGGCAAATCATTTATTCAGCAAATTTACTATCAACTTAAATTGTCAGTACGAATATAATCAAGTCACAACAATAACTGCCATTTCTTTTAAAGATGTACATACATCTTTTATGGGGTACTGTGTCAAATGTTACAACAAAATACCTTGTGATATATTGCAATTAAATAAAAGAAAATTTAAAACTCATGTTAAAAGTACACTTTGTAAACAAGCATGTTACAAATTAGAGGATTATATCCAAGATAAGAATGCTTGGAAACATGCTGGTCCAGCTCCATAGGACAATCTAGAGTCTAGACAAAATCAAACTGGTTGATATTTTAATTGTACATTTTATTATTTGATACAAATAATAAATCAATGTTGAATTTCAATTCTGTGATTACTTTAACTCACACACTGACTTTATTTATTATTTTTAGGAAAACGTATACTTTTACAATGTTTGTAAATATGTGAGCATCATGTACCTATCACATAATTAATTTATCTGTCATTGCTTTATTTTTCATTCTTTTTTTCCCTTTTTTGGTATAGTAATTTATTCTAGGTGCATCGTCTTCACATATAATTTTAAAATGTACATATACAACATTTTGTAAAACATTTTAATAGAGTAACGGTGGAGTTTCTTGCCCATTCTTCTCCATACGAAACTACCTTTTGGAAGGGGCAACTAGAATCAATTCAATTTTTTTTTTGTAAACTTTGCCGTTCAAAAGTTCCTTTCATGTGCCTATTTGAAATAAATAATTTGACTTTGACTTTGACTTTGGAAACCTATCACAGCTAAGTAGGCTTTACAAGTTAACGAGTTATAGTCGACCAACTTAAATTTGCAGTTGGAGAATTGATTGTGGCATATATCGATGTATGGGAGAACATGTTTTTCAACAAAAATGTTAGGTTTATTTATGGGATAAATTCCCAACTTCTGGGGGGTAACTATGACCTCTTATAGCAGGATTACTTCAATATTACTTCAGCGTGAGAAAGAGATGGAGCTATAAGTCCTGTATAGCTCCATCACTTTCCCACTGGAAGTAATATTATAATAATACTGCTACAAGAGGTGATGGTTACCCCCCTGAACTACGGAACTCTTCATTGTGCGAGGTCCGACACGCACTTGGTCGGTTTTTTATTTAACATATCAATCTGTCTAACTTTTTCCCAACTATGATGGGGTCGGCTTCCAGTCTAAACTATTTTACATGGAGTGACTCCCTATCTGACCTTCAAAACCCAGTAACTGGGTAATACGATACCCCTTGGTAAGACTGGTTGTCAGACTTTCGAGCTTCTGACTACCCGTAACGTCTGTCAAAGATCTACAAATGACAGCCGGAACCAACGGCTTAACATGCTTTCCGAGGGACGCTGATATGAAATGGATGGTCACCCATCCCCGGACCGATCGCGGCAAGCGTAGCTTAACCTTAAATCGCCACGTGCGGCTGTTATCATTTGAACACAAGTGTCATGATTTCCAAATCTTAATAAGATGTGTCGTGATTAAATAGTAAATATAAAATTGAAAGTATGTGGTTTGCTTCAAATGACTTTTGTATCAGAGTAGTCATGAAGTTTAAAAGTATCTAATTTGACAGTTACCGTAAAAGTACTGGTTTTTTAACACAACCGAATGGAAAACATGATATTTGGTGTGCGCGGTTTTCTAAGTAAGTTCTCTTCGAACCTCGGAATCTAGAGGTTCTCTTCAAGAAGTCTAAAGTCTATACTGATATTATACTGAGTACCTACCTAATTAAATCGTTTGTTAAATATTGCTGAATACCAAGTTTGTATGTGTGTAAGAATATAAATACAAAAATATTCATACTGACAAGGCGTGTTCATTTCACAAGATACGATTAGAAGAATTAGAAACGAAACAAACATAAATTTTTGTCAGTGTTTGATGTTGCGCCATGTCTCATCAAGCTAGTTGTGATCACCATGTTATGGATGGTCATCCCTCCACAAATCGACCGCGGCAAGCGTAGCTTAACCCCTTCCATCGACCTGTGCGGCTGTTATCAGTTAGGCACGAGTCGAATTTATTTATGTATTTGACATAACAAACTTAACAAATGCTGAAGTGTTTGCTGCGCTCGGCTGTTCCTTCTTCCTAGTTTTACACACATTACAAGGAAACAATGTAAGACGGGCGTGAGAGATGTCAGCACAACTGTAGGGGTCCGCTAGGGCCGATGCCTGCCGGGGTCGCGGGAAAGTCCAAAAGGGTTAGGTACCGAGGGTTTTAGTCAGTAAGAGTCTGACACACCCTTCCGCTCCGCCTAGAGCAGGACAAGTTATTTGATAATTTCCCACCCAAAAAAAAAAGATGGACGTGATTGGAGTGTTCCTACAATCAAAAATGTTTTGGTTTCGTGGACTAAAACTTTCGTGACCATTCGGTAGTCAAAAGCATTCGATAGTAGCTGGTAGATGCATTATTATAGTATCATGTTCATCTGTAAGAAGATCAGTCATAAATAATAATATAATCTAAAACTAAACATATAAAAGTAGTAAGTAATGCTCTGCGAAATTACCTGTTGCTAACATTTACGAGTTTAACAGTAACTGTCGAATACTCCAGTAGGTTTAGTAGATCGTTAACGTGCTGATAATTTATAGCTTTGAACTCTGAACTCTGCGAAGGTACACTAATCTTCTTCCATCTTGTGATGAGCTAAGCAAAGAAAAATCATAATTATGATGAAAGTTCATGAGCATATTCGTAAGAAGCTGGCAGTACCATCACAACGGTAATGTTTTCTCATTGTTTGTCTTATCTGTTTTAGTATATTCGTGTATGTATGTGTATTGATTAAGCATATAATAGGTATATTTATCCTCCTCCTCCTCTTATGTATATCCTTATATGTAAATAAATTTATTTCACACGCTATTGCACCTACCCCTGTTTGTCTCTGCATCACCCAAAGGTTGACAGGTAGAAAATGCCTACGGCATTAAGTCCGCTTCTGTACTTATTTATATGTAGTTGTGTGCATAAACTACAAAATAAATAAATAAATAAAAATTATATTATCCAGAGGATAAAAACGTACCTGCGTGTGGAACCACGATTGCAGATTATTATATCAACAAAAAGGACGGTCTTTGAGGCTTTGCTAGGGGAAGGCAAAATACGTCATTCGGCTGAGATGATGGAGATACAGTCAAAAATTCCTCATGACATACATACAATAAAAATAAATAAAAGAAACCCTTTTAGTCACTCTATGATTCTTTATTCACAGAATAAATATCATTGAATTAGGTTTTTTTTTTAATTTAAAGGGCAATCGCATTTGAAAATACTAACACCCCTTATTTTTTTTTATAAATTTACCTGCCTTCAATAAAATTGTATGCAACATAATAAAACAAGTAAGGAAAACTCAATAAAAAACATCGATAAAACTTGAAACTCAGCTCAATTCATAACATAAAAGGTTCATGAATATACTAAAAACTATCTGAAATTCCCCACATTCCCCCTCACCGTAGTCACATGATTTCCCCCTAATATTTTAACCTTACTCCACTCTATAAATCATGCCGGCACTGCGGTTATACTTACGTGATATAGAACTGTAAAATTGACTGTGCTTATTATTTATTATCTACTAGTCTCTGGTTTATTATCTGTGCGTGAATTTGCTTGCTGTTTTATGCATGGAAGTTTACGGAATTAAATAAAGTGTGGATACAATACACATTATACATCTAGAGGTTAACAATTTATGATTAAATGTTATGAATACGTTATTATTATTTAGGAGAGCTGACTTAGTAGAGCTTCCAGAAGAGTGGGTCTTGCCCATGTTACACACACTCTCATGAAGATCGGAGACGCTACATTCGTATGTGGACGAGTATGTTTACCTAGGACAAACTGTCCAGTTAGGTAGGTCCAACTTCGAGAAAGAGGTCAATCGTCGAATCTGACTCGGATGGGCAGCGTTCAAGAAGCTACGCAATATCTTCTCGTCCCACATACCGCAGTGTCTCAAGACGAAAGTCTTAGACCAGCGCGTGTTGCCAGTGAAGACCATGTGAGTGATGAGTGTGTGCGTGTTGGCACTGAAACGTGGTCGCTCACAATGGTCCTTATTAGAAGGTTAAAAGTCATCCAAAGGGTAATGGAGAGGGCTATGCTTGGAGTTTCCCTACGTAATTGGATCAGAAATGAAGAGATCCGCTGGCGAACCAAGTTTACCGACATAGCCCAAAGAATTGCCACAGTTAAGTGGCAGTAGGCAGGGCACATTGCTCGTAGAACAGATGACCAATGGAGCCGAAAGGTTCTGGAATGGCGACCGCGTATCGGAAGACGTAGCGTTGAAAGGCTTCCTACAAGGTAGACCAATTACCTTGTGAAGGCCGCTGGATGTGGGTAGCACAGAACCGGTCGAAGTGGCGGTGCTGGGGCATATGCCAAGCAGTGGATGTCATTCGGCTGAAATGATGATGATGATTATTTAGGATATTATGTATATATCTGTGTATCTATTCTAGCATATTGTTTAGTTATTATTTGCACCAATGACAGCCCCACTTTATGTCCAGGCAAATCACTGCCCATTCCAAGGATGCCTGAAAGAGATCGAAGAAAGCGATAAGGCCGCCCATTGTATATTTTGTAGTGTTTGATTTATTTTTTATTATGTATTTTTGTGGTGTACAATAAAGTAGGTATATGTATAAATAAATAAGAGTTATACAAGTAGAGTAATCACCGATTGATAGACTCTCTGAAAAGTCTTTTATTCTGCTTTTTCTTTCTAGCATTGGGAGGTAAATTATTCAAAAATTAAATTAGTAAATTAATAAATTATTATTATTGTCTTACCAAGGGGTATCGTGTTACCCAGTAACTAGGTTGTGGAGGTCAGATAGGCAGTCGCTCCATGTAAAATACTGGTATTCAGCTGTATCCGGTAAGCCTGGAAGGACCCCAACATAGTTGGAAAAAGGCACGCAGATGATGATTGGCACGTAAACTATACAGGTGTATTTTTACTACCTATTTAATATCAAGTGTTAGATTGAAGAAATCCTTTCCCCACTTCCCTATAAACGCTGGGTGAAAAGATGCTTCGTAGATTACCAGTAATTCATTGATGATGATCATCACGAATCACATACAGATCGGTGATTGTTCTTCATGTTAAACCTATAAGATTCTTCTGTTCTTCTGTGTATTGGCCTGCCTGTTTAAGACAAACAAGAGCGACCGAGACGAGCAGCCACAAAGACTTTCCTTACTATCTAGCTTGATATAAGTATACCCACCCAAATTTCACAGCCGAACTGGCCTATATTAAGCTTCAAAATTTACCACGAAACGTATGCAAGTTACCTACATTCCCGTTTAGTACATAACATTATGTAAGTAGCTCGCAGGCATTGTGCTAACCCAACCTGTAGCTAAATATACAAGGTAGTCTGCTGAAGACACGATAAAGACGATAAAACACGGAGTAGGTAGTAGTAGGCGAGAGAACACTTCCTTAGGCTATATTCAACAAAGAGCGGCGCGGGTCGAGCGGGTTGACTGAGTTCACCGCAGGCTACGTCATTTACAGGCACTTTGTCTAAGCCTACTCATAGAAAAGCAAACAAGTCACATGTAATTTTTAAATTTTACCATTTAAACAATTCAATAAATGTCTCGCGACGAGTCTGTTTTCATTACAATTTTATATTCATTGGCAACTTATCACCAAAATAAACTTTCATACGACGATTCATCATATTCATATAGTTATACACGTATTCCACAGTAAGAATCGTAAAATAATATCACTGTCATTTAAAGGACATTACGGGACGCGACTTATGTAGTCCATTATTAGGCGTTTAGCACTCTCGCTACGCTCGGGCGCTAACTTCACGCCTTGCTAGACTTACTTAAGTCACGAGTATCTTATGCTATTTTATAACTCGTATGACATAAACCCGCCATCTTTTTAATTGAAAAGATATATTTAAAATAGTAAATTACGGAACTGTAGGGAAGTAAACCATTTCAAACCACGTAATAAGCACGCAGTCGACATGTATACTATTCAAACCTGGGCTAAGGGCGTCCGTGGCCAGAGCCCCTCGAAGGCCACAGTTACGTTTTTGAAAGTCACGTTAATATATCGCAATGATATTCAATCACAATCTCAATAGACGCTGCTCACTAATATCAATGTGGTCATGCGACTCATACGTATTGATTATGCATTTTAACATTGAGTAGGTAGCCCATAAACTTGATGGTGCTTACTTTTTTAAGAGTTGACCAAAATACGCCAACAACATATTTTTTTTATTAAAATGCTCTTAACCTGTTAAGCCCCGTGCGACACCGATTCGTGGTCAAACAATAGAAAATCAATGAGACACACTCATTAGCTATCCTTGACCAATTAAATTAATCATATGGCTCGGTTTCTTTAAGCCAACGGCACCTCAACTATTTGGAAAAATCGATTCTGAGATGCTGTCTTCTCATTACGAATGAACTCTCCATTCACTAATTACTCCGTGTCACAAACTAAGCTCGCAACTAGCGTTCGAACTTGTATGTTAATTAGATTATCTTGTAGAAGTAAATGTTGTATTCGCGGCGAAGTTGCGAGAAATATTATTAGTGCTCCCTTGTTCACGCATCTCAGTCTTTGGTGTTAGTAACACTGTGAGCTAAATAACGAGTTACTCGATGCCTGTATTATCAGATCGAGATCGTATATTATCGAATATTACTCTTTTGGTAGGTAAACGTCTCTAATCGATTCTATTTAATTTGGAAATTAAATGTTAACCTTTGTAGGACCTTAGTTAACTATACGGAAGAACTAAAGTATGTAGCTTCCCTGAATTAAGTGAACTATAGACACTTTAAACCTTCCAAAAGAACAAAGAGTTTGACTCTAATCTTTGACTCTGATCTTTTTTTTTTTATTCATAATTACCAACAACTTTTATAAATAATATATCTTAATTAGTATCAGTTACAATAGCCGCGGACTTCACAACCGCCAATTAGAGGTGAACCACCATTCTAACACATATAAATATAATGGCAAAATACTAAAGATTATTTATATTGAGGACAAAAAGGCTTGGGATTGAGCTGCTCCAACAAATTTACAGTGAATGTTGTTTTTTTACTCTTTTTATTTTGCTAGCTATTGATATTTTATTATTCTATATAACATTTTATATAAACAATGACATGAATATTTACTTTGTATACGAGTAGTATTATATTGTATTATTTTAATTATTAGGAATGTGAGGACTATGTGGGTCATTGTGTGTTTTTTTTTTGTCTCTTAGTTAGTTTTAATGATGGTCTGGCAGTTTGAGTACTTTATGCGGCCTACCCAAATGTCTATTTTTTGGTATTGTTCGTCAATAATTGAGCTCCTTTAGTTCTGAGTTGAGCTGCACAACTACTGACAAATGCGTGCACTGACTGGACAGGTCCACTCAATCTGTGTGGTTCTTTCATCAAAAGACCATTTCAGACACCAATCGACATGGTCTTCACATGATCTGACCAAGATTATGTCTGGACTTTAAAAGAGACTGTGACCTCTGAGTTTGTTTCGGCCTTTCTTCTCAGAATAGTCAGATAGGAAACTCCGACCTCATCTAGTTTAAAAAAATATGTTTGACATGTAAAAGTGTTTGTAAAAACCTACTCACAGAAATAAAATCATTTATCATTTACTACTTAAGATTAAGAACATACTACAGGAATATAAAATTATAAAACAAACAAAATTGCATCTTTACGTTACCTCTGACCACCATTTTGTAAAAAAAAACAGCCCAAATCTACCCCAAAAAGTACACATAGCACCACTGTTCTTGACCCACTGAACTAAAAACTGCAAAATTAAACACTCGCATAACTCCACTATTCTGTTTGCATCTACATAACAAAGGAAAAATAAGACTTTAATAGTTTTCTCCTTTGAAGGCGAGAAAACGAATTTTCCGCGGAACTTTTTCTCTCTAAAACGCTTTTTACTTACTGTGACGCAGATCAAAGAATTCAGTTACACTTGAGGCCGATAAAAGGTATAAATCCAAAAAATCTCGTAAATTTAAAACTTCACGTTGCGGCGTACTTTCCAGGCAGAGTATATATTGGTAGTTTAAATTGAAATTTACTTTTGAATTTCGTTAGAAAATAAGCGATGTATTTTTAGAATGTAAAGTCAGTTGTTTACTTTTAATTAATTGGACAGGAATTTTCTTGAAGTCTTTTGTTCTTAAAAGTTAGTAATGCTTTCGAATGAACCTGCTATTGACAATCAAAAATTCCTTTGTAAATGAACTGTGTTATACTTGATTGGTATTAATTATTCAACATTGTCTAAAATGTAGAAAATAAGATTGATCTTGTTTCAGCTTTAAGGTTGGCTGAACTTCAATTGAAAATAGGTTTTGCGAATATTTTTGGTTTGAGGGCCGTTATATATATAACTTCTAGTATAAATCATTAAAATGTCTCTCATGATAAAGCTATTATTTATACTGCAACATTGTTTTGAAGCTAGCACCATACATAGGTTTTATGACATTAAAGATTTTTTTAACAATAAACTATAAAATTCTAGACTTTTGTCATTAAAACTATTATATTATTGTTTTGACCATATATCTGTAACATTGAACAACAAATAACTAATAATTATTATTTTGCATGTAATTGATACATATCTAAATATGTGGACTTTAGATTAATACCTGACTGTAAAAACATTATACCATGGGCAAATAAAGACTTATCATATTTCTGCTCGCATGTGTAATCTCAGTTCTTTGCCGAAGAACACTTTGATGTCTGTCGTTTGTATATCGTGGTGCGAATGGGCGCAGTATATTGTAACTATGTTACATTGTACTCTGAATACACACAAAATACACAAACAGAATTTGGTTAGTCGTTTAGATTTTTGAGTGACTATGGCGTAGCCAGTATGGCTAGGCCCCCACAACACAGGCAACAGGAAGGAATACGGGTGGGTTTTAGTCAGTAAGAGTCTGACACACCTTCCCGCTCCGCCCAGAACGGGAGAAGTTATTTGATAATTTCCGACCCAAAAAAAAAACCGCCACATGGCTACGCCGTAGGCACGTCTATGGCATTTATGAAACTATAAATTAGTTAAAGATTCTATTAACTTCTGACATAATTAAGACGCAGGTATTTATGTGTATACCTCTTACATCCATCTAGTTATAATTACAATCTATTTATCTAACAGTATTCCGTTTATAACCAGCAACAAAAAGCGCTCAATCCGCTTAATGATAAAATTCGTATGCATTGCCAACCCATGCTCCGAGCTTTATTTAGATAACAATCGTTCTGTGAAGCGATAATAACATGGAAGGATACATAATACGATGTGGATACTTGTAAGTATGCAGCGAAGAGATTCCATGGTTTGAACAAAATCATGAGAAGAAAAAGTTGTTAGACAATTGCTCCGTTTAAGTAAAGTATGCCACACTTTAATGATAACATAACCTGTATAAGCTGGCCTCTTATTCTATCAAAACTCCATACTACACTAAGGTAAGTTAAGGACATAGTGTTATAAGTCAAAGTCAAAGTTAAATTATTTATTTCAAATAGGCACATAAAAGGCACTTTTAAACGTCAAAGTCTGCAAAAGAAATACAATCGATTCTAGTCGCCCCTTCCAAAAAGTAGTTTCGTATGGAGAAGAATGGGCTAGAAACTCCACCGTTACTCCGTATACCGATGGCTTTAACATGTTGCTGGCAATACTATTCCCGCAATACAAAACATGTTTCTGAAAAAAGTTGTGCAACTTTTGTTTCCCAGAAATAGGTACAGAAACGGAAGCTATACTTCTTTAGAAAGTCAGAACTAAATACTTTATCCTTAACTAGGTTTTACACGCGGCTTCGCCTGTGTGCAGATCGGAAATTATCCAACGGAAACGTACTACGGGGATAAAAAAATATCCTAACCTAGGTTACCCTAGCTAACCCCTGGTTTTTGCTACGAGTATGTTCTAACCTAGGTTAGGATATTTTATCACTATGTTTATTTACTATGTTTTTATCAATAATATTTCATTTATTTTATTCAGAAAACCATTGATCCATTACATTTATATTTATATTGTTAGTATGAACTTAAAAACTATGTTAGTACCTAATAACTGAGAGACTTAGTGCTCTAGGTGAGGAATGAGAGGCTGCATGAGGTATAGTGGTTTAGGTGTGAAAAGGTAAGAGAAAGTCATACAGGCAGACAGACAGTTACTTTCGCATTTATAATATTACTAGCTGTTACCCAAGACTTCGTTTGCGATCCAGGATGAAAAGTAACTTATCTTCTTCTACAGGTCATGGTCTCCCCATTTGTCAAGTCTCATCCAAATCCGTTCAGCCGTTTTAGCGTGAAACGGTAACAAACAAACTCACGTTCGCATTTATAATATTAAAAATGTAACTACGTAATGTACTAAAAATATGGCTAATATTGTGTGGATGTTCCTATCTTTGGATTACTAACCACCGAAAGCTTGGATCCTTTTTTTTTTTTTTTTGGGTGGTCAATTATCAAATAATTTCTCCCGCTCTGGGCGGAGCGGGAGGGTGTGTCAGACTCTTACTGACTAAGACCCACCCGTGTTCCTTCCGTTGCCTGTGTTTTCAGGGGCCTCGGTAACCCTTTTGGAATTTCACGTGACCCCGGCAGGCATCGGCCCTATTGGACCCCTACACTTGTGCTGACATCTCTTTGAGGAGCGCGTGGAACAACGCGCCGTCGACCCGGGCCTAGTCCTTATTGGACAGCGAGCTACCCATTGCTAATCGTCCGCAAGCCAGCGCCTACTGTGGCCGGAAATCCACCTGGGATTCCCGACGCCCAGGGCGTCTCCTGCGGCGGCTAGGGGCGAGAGAGAGCGAAATTTTTCTTTCCCTCAACCGTCCCGCCTCCTCCTTCGCGAGCATACTGCTTCGCAGAAGGAGGCGTTGGCTGCCCATGCCCTCTCGCTCCGTACCATGGCCTGAACCAAGACCGTACGCGAGAGATCTCTGCCACCAAAAGCGTGGACCCTGCTCCCGACACCGGCGGATATTAAATGTTTTTATATTTTATTTTAAGAAACGTTTCGATAATATAAAATACTAGCTGCGTCTCATCATAAGGATATGTCCTAATACAGTCATGGTCTACCCATATGCCAAATTTCATGCAAATCCATTCAGGCATTTTAGCGTGAAAGCGTAAAAACAAACAAACTCACTTTCGCATTTATAATATTAGTTAGGAAGTAAGGATTAGGTGTACGTAAGCGAAATAGTAATAAACTGTCTATACGTATATTACGCTAATCAAGTCACACAGATATACTAGTTGCATTTACTGTTATGGCCAGGGGTTTGCAGGTGGGCTGCGCAGACCGTTAACTGATAGGTCAGTGTTAGAGATAAAGAAAACACATGAGTAAAGTTCAGACATATAATTTCTAGTAGGCCAGGTCGCGGGTAAGGTAAACTGGTCTGAAACTGCCTCCGTGGTAATAATACATCACTAAACAAAAAGATCAAAAACAAAGAGTAAACATGTTATTTGAAACGCCCTATAAATATATATATGAACACACCACAGCTCGGCAACAAATTTTTATCGACAGCAATCGAGTGAACTTTATCGGTACTTGGTAGCATGCTAACCAATAGCGGCTGCAATCAGTAAAGTATACAGCAATTTTATATACGTTTACGTTTAACTTCTGAGGTAGCCAACCAAGCACTTGGACATAGTCCAGAGAAACTTGCGGTGTTTGGCGCAAGTTACAAGATGTTGACGATAGCTACTGAATATTTTGATTGCCCCACTTCTTTGTTTGCATATTATGAACATCAACCAATTCTTCAAATAAAATGATTCTAAGTGCGAGATGTACTTATAATCACTTTCACGCGCCTATTCTCTAGCTCGCTCTTCATTGTTTTCTCCGGACCGGCTGCAGCGGTCGCGCGCCTGTGCCTCGTGGTGCCTGGTCGTGGCTCCGCCAGTGCATGCCCACACTGGTCGGTGTGTTCCCACAATCCAGGTGATCAAGCTGCTGAACACCCTGGTTCATCAGGAGCTGGATGTTGACATATTGATTTAAAGCAGTAAATCTATGTCTAATGCTTGCATGAAGTTTTTTAATGAAATGTTGACGATAGCCACTGAACATTTTGATTTCTCACTTCTTTGTTTGCATATTATGGACTTCAACCAATTCTTCAAATAAAATAATTCTAAGTGCATCTCTACTTTCTTTTGAGAAGATTTCTCCATGGATTTACATTATCAGTAACTGGACAAACAGAGGCTACTCCCGTGTGGGACGCGCGGGAATCTGTGCGAGGAAATTTCATCCCACATCCCACACTGGATTCAACTCAGCTTATCCAGAGCTTTATTCTGACTTACCCACATCAAGCCAACATGTTAAGATTGTAACAAAACTCCCAGTTACTGAAATAATAGTGTACTATTTATGAAACGACCAAAGAAAGATTAACATAAGAAACATTACGTCTAGTTGATGATGTAACTGGTGACCGAAAAGCAGGCAGCTTTCTCGCGCAACGCATCAGCATTGCAATTCAGGGAGGAAATGCCGCCAGCATCCTCGGTAAAATGCCCCGAGGGCCTTTTTTAGGCTTAACTTAGTTTTAATTTAATTAAGTTAATGTTAATAATCATCTTGTAATTTGGTTATGTAAATAAATAAACATAAGAAAGTTATTTGAACATTTTTTTTTTGCTAACGTGAAAGTTACATTTTTGCCAGCTATTGTATATTTTATTTGAACCACAGTGCAACGCTGATTAAATTGGCGACGACTACGTACGAGCCAATGCAAACGTTCATATTGTCTTCAAAACAGTTAAGTTTTTCAAATGGACCTTGTAAACACGAGATTGGCCGGATAATGTTGATAAGTATAAGGAAGCCATTTTTTGTTTGTATCGAGTTTCCATACGTTTACTAAATAAATGAAAATCATGTTTTGACCTTGTTTAGTCGACTGTACGTAACACCAGGACCTTGAGCTGGTCTAACGTAGTACGATGCTTTAATAGAGCCAGTAAATGTGGCGGTAAAAATTGATGGAATGAAACTAATGGATGAATTAGATCAATTTTGTAATTATTAAAGCCATACAGTGATTATACGCACATGAATGATAAAGTATATCTATCTATCTATCTATATATATATAAACGAATTGACGTTTGTTAGTCTCATCAAAACTCGAGAATGGCTGAACCGATTTGCCTAATTTTGGTTTTGAATTATTTGTAGAAGTCCAAAAAGGTTTAAAAGGTGAGAAAATATAAAGAAATTGCAATGAAAGTAGTAAATAAGTAGTAACTATGAACCTATCAAAAAGTAGTTATTAGGGTTGCATGAATTCACGATAGTATTTCAATCACTATATCCACGTTAGGATGTGTATGAAATAGGGTGGGTAGGTAGGGTAGGTTCCGGTAATGCCAGCAGATGGCGTTCTGAGCATCGTTTGACAAATTTTCATTTAGTTGTCGGCCGTTATTGCCGATTTAATTAATCAAACAAACTGTTTTTACTCAGAAATTCATCAGCAAAAAGTGGTTTGATAGAGGCGAGTTCACTTTGAAGAAGTGCACTTTGTGAAAGGTTACGTTTGTCATTGCGCGCGCATCGAAATTCAATCCAATTGGTAATTTTGGACTGTGTACCATTTTATTACACAAAGCGACAATTAGCACATGTCGGATTCCTCCAGTGAATTAATAATTCGACAAGGTTTTCTTTAATGTATGTTCATCGAGTTTTTCTTCAAATGCTTTTGTTGGACCGCTTTTGTTTTATTTTTGCATTAGGTAGAGGAAGCTTGCGCTGTGGTCCCATAAACATTTTATTAACTTTGCTTGGGTAGTGTTTAGTTAGACAATAATAAGTATTTTTCCCACTTAGTCTATGTAGATGATGTTTAATAACTTCCTGACACTGTTATTTACACAGCAGGTAATTTGAATTTGTGTAGGGTAGGTACACAAATAAAAAGTAAAAAATAAAAAAAAAAACAACAAACTTTCAAGAAAAACACCACAAAGTGAAAAATTACTTTGATTACGGAAGACGGTGGCAAAAAAAGTTTTACGAACGTGACGGTCACTTTGTGAGGTTATCACATTTGTGATTGTGCGGGATAACTGCTTCACTATATTATTTTGAATTTTGTGATTAGCTTTCCAATGTTATTTACATTGCCGCGAGCCAGAGGATCTAATCTTTCACAACAAATCCGTAATGCAATTAGACTTCTGAATATTGTGAATCAATCCACTGCAGACAAACAAGAAATCGCTGTAATGCCATTAGAGTTTCAACGAATTCAATTTCCGATTCGTCTTGCATTCGCCATGACAATCAACAAGTTACAAGGCCAACCCTTGAGTGTTTTGTGGCCTGAATCTAGAAAATGAATGTTTATATCACGGTAAATTGTGCGTAGCATGTTCACGTGTTTTTTTTTTTTATTGATGGGAAATCATCAGATAACTTCTCCCGCTCTGGGTGGAGCGGGAGGGTGTGTCAGACTCTTACTGACCAAAACCCACCCGTATTCCTTATGTTGCCTGTGTTGCGGGGGCCTCGGTGACCCATTAGTACCTTTCGAGACCCCGGCAGGCATCGGCTCTAGCGGACCCCTACATTATGCTGACGACATCTCTTTGAGGCGCGCGTGGAATACGACGCGCGGTCGACTTGGGCCTGGTCGTTACCGGACTGTGAGCTACCCATTGCTCACCGTCCGCATGCCCGCGCCTACGGTGGCCGGAAATCCGCTCGGGATTCCCGACGCCCAGGGCGTCTCCTGCGGTGGCTAGGGGCGAGTGGGCCTGAAACTTGCCTTTCCCTCAACCGTCCCGCCTCCTCCTTCGCGAGCATTACTGCTTCGCACAAGGAGGTGACGGCTGCCCATGCCCTCTCGCTCCGTACCATGGCCTGAACCATGGCCGGACGCGAGAGATCTCTGCCACCTATCGCCTCCACGAGGACACGGCGGTGCTCTGCCCAAGCCGGACAGACCTCCACCGTATGCTCCACCGTGTCCTCCGGGCGATCCACACAGTGGTGACACCCGGGCGTTTCCTCCCGCCTTATCCGACACAGGAACCTCCCGAAGCTGCTGTGTCTGGTGAGGACCTGCGTCAGGCGGAAGGTGAGGACGCCGTGGCGCCTCTCTAGCCACTCCTCAAAGACGGGACTTATCGCCGACATAGTGGCGTGCCCAGCACTGGGTTGCGACAACCGTACTCTCCATGACGCCATAAGATCCCGCCGGAGCTCCGTCTGCTGTGCCGCGATTTCTCGCGGCAGCAGGCTTACGCCCCGGCGTTTCGTCTCCTCGCGCCACTCCCATACGTGCGTGAGGACTTTTGCTTCCAGATCCCATCGCGGCAATCCGGCAAGGAGGCTCGCTGCCTCACAGGAGACCGTGCGGTATCCCCGGACCATCCGGATGGCCATGACCATTTGGGCCGCGCTCAACCGGCGGGCTGGCCGCAGCGCCAGAGAGCGCGCCCATACAGGAGCCCCGTAGAGGGCCATGGACTGCACGACCCCCGCATAGAGCCTCCGACAGGAGGCGTTTGGACCCCCTAGATTGGGCAGGAGCCTCTTCAATGCAGCGCCTGCCCGCTCCAGCTTGGGAGCCAAACGTCGGAAATGCTCCACGAAGTTCCACCGGCTGTCGAGGACGTGTCCCAGGTACTTCATCGTCGACTCGACGCCGATGGAAACCCCTCCTACCGTTATTTGGGACCCCAACGGTGGCGCGTTCCGAGGACCATGAAAACACATGGCCTCGGACTTGTGCAGGTCCACCTCGAGTTCCAATTACCGGATCCATTCGACGATTGTCGCAACCCGGCATGCCGCTACTTCGGCCGCCGCCTGGTGCGACCTCCCCTGCGCCAGGACCTACGTGTCATCAACGTAGCACACTACGCTGACGCCGCTAGGGAGGTGGGCGCGCAGCACCCAGTCGTATCCGATGTCCCACAGATGCGGCCGCAGGACCGATCCCTGTGGGACACCGCACGACATCTCTTGCCGGTTCCACACTCCCTGGTGACCGGGGTAGATGATGGCCCTGTCCGTCAAATACGCCTCGACCACACGACAGAGGTAGGTCGGCATCTGGTGGTACCGGAGTGCCTCCCTGATGCAACTCCAGGGCAGGGTATTGAAGGCATTGGCGATGTCTAGAGACACCGCCAAGACGACCCCACCCTGGGCAACAGGATTCCCCGTCGTCAGGGCTCGCACACGCATGATGGCGTAAACCGTAGAGGGCCCTCTGCGGAAACCAAACTGGCTCTCCGCCAAATCCGGCCCCACCCGCACCAGCTGGCCGACGAGGCGGTCTGCAATGACTTTCAAAGAGCTTGCCCACCTCGTCGAGCAGCACGATGGGCCGATAAGCGGATGGAGAGTCCGCAGGGCGCCCTGCCTTTTTTATGAGGACCAGTTTTCCCGTCTTCCAACGAAGCGGGAACTGGCCCTTCTCCAAGCATGCGCTTAGGAGCCCCCTAAGTCGAGGCCCGAGAGCCTCCAAGGCCAGGACCCAGGCCTTTCCAGGTAAGTCCCTGTCCCCCTTCCGTCGGGTCCTGGGGCGGTATTTTTGGCATTAAGCCTGCGTACCGCCGCTCTCATTTTTCCCTCGGTCACCTCCGGAGCATCGTCGTCGTCGGCGGTGTGGTCCGCATCGGGCACCGCAGTAGGCGGAGCCATAGGCGAGGAGGAGTGTTCCCCTCGCGAAGGGAACAGAGCGCTCACCACGTCCTCCACAAGCTGGGGCCGGACACTGCGTCAGCGGGGGAGCCCATGGGCGGAGTTTATCCCGCGCACCACCTTGTACGGGCGTCCCGACGGGTCCCTGTCCAAAGTCCCCAGCGACTCCTCGCGGGTCCCCTCATACAGCTCCGCCTGAATGGCTTCCGTATCCGGAGGTTTGATACGGAGCCTGCGGTGCCTGGTGTACCGGCGGCGCGCAGCCACGCACGCAGTGCGCAGAGCCGTCAGCTCCTGCGAACACCAGTACACCTGGCGCGAGGCACGTCCAGGCTGGACCCGGGGCATTGCCACGGCACATATGTCGGACATGGCCTCCAGGAACCACTCCGCCTCGTCGTTGATGTCAGCAGTCCTGTCCGGTGGTGACACCCAGGCCTGCACGATTGAGGCTTCCAGGAGAAGCTCCCGGTCCAGCTGCTTCAGCGCCCACCGCGGACCACCCGTCGGACCGGCGCGTTCGAGGTCTGGGCGGAGACGTCAAACCGGATATACCGATGATCGGAGTCGGTCTCCACCCCCTCCATGACGCGCCAGTCAACTACACGCGGCGACAGAGCGGGGCTGGCGAACGAGATGTTCCACTGATTCACCCCGCATCCGCACACACGTGGGGACAGAACCCCGGTTTAGGATGACCAGGCCTGTCTCCAGAGCCCAGTCCTCCACCATTCTGCCCCGTGTGTCCGTTAACCGGGAACCCCAAGCCGAGTTCTTGGCACTGAAGTCCCCGAGGACGAACACGGGGAGGGAACCAAACCCGACGACGACGTCTCTCAACTCCGCAAGGGAGTTGTGGAACTCGGCAAGAGTTCGGTTCGGAGAGAAGTAGACCCCCACTACGACAATCTCCCCGAACCCTGCTGCTACGCAACCCCGTCCTCTCTTGACGGCCTCGAGGGATGGAGTACCGGCGGCGGCCGACGAAATTAGGGTCACTGAGCCGCTCACGTCCTCCGTGTAGGTATGCAAACCACCCGCTTTGTTCGTTTTCACACCAAAACGACAACAAAACGAAAAATGTCGTATATCACAAGGTAGTTCAATGAAGGGAATCGACCCGAGTGCAACCCAGCCAGAGAGTATTGCAGCAATGTTACGCGAATCATTTCGATTCGCTTCAATAAATAAAGCAAATAAAAAATGCTACCACGTGAATTACATTCATGTCAATGTAATTAAAATAATTACTTTTCATTTCGATTTTTGTACATTTATTGAACTTAATTCATTTTGTGTATTCATTTTATCTTAATAAAAAACTGAATTTAATTCTTCTAATAAGTTAACACAACATTTATTGATTCCGAGGCAGTACGAAGTTCAGCTAGTCAATAATAATAATCACCAGCATTTTGCAAAACAACATAAACATTTATTAAGAGCAATATTATTAATACAATCTAAATAAATCGTTCCTGACCATTCAAAATTATCTTGTCGAGTCCATAGTTCAAATAAAACTATGGCTTACTTGTCAGTGGGTGGGAGCGAGTACTCAACAGAACAACTTATTAAACCGAAAATTACTCTAAAACTGGCGTCAATATTTTTAAATTAGTAAAAATGCAATTTATTCTCCCACATATACTTGTAATTTTTACTACTGTTGAGTGGCCAAATATACATACGTTTACTGCTAAATGTGGGCCTCCTAGGAAAGGTATTAACAAGGCTATCCTAAATATGAAGTTACAGTATTTGTTAAAATAAATAAAAATCTATTCGGTGAACTAAAATCAAAAATATATACACTTAAAATATCTAGTATACCACATAGAACTGCTCTTCTGGGCAAAATGTTTTATGGAATGGCTTCTAAAATTTACAATAAAATACCTGTAGACATTTTAAACACCAAGGAACTCCCACTATTCAAATATAAATTGCGTCATTTTTTAATTGATAAAGCCTACTATACGATCCAAGATTTTATAAATAATTAGTACCTGCTACAATCTATCACCAATACTACAATCTGTCACTAATTATTTTTGTAAGATTTGCTTTATAAGTGATAACTAATTTTTTATACTGCATGTTGACATAATTTATTATTGTATACCTGCTAGGCAGGACATAATGGATCTGTAATTTACCTAATATCTGTATGTATAACCTATGTCCACAATAAAAAGATTTGATTTGATTTGATTTGAAAATTGTATGACACCTAAGGTTGAAATTAGGTACGCCAGTCCTTTGCCACACATAAATCTACAGAAATAAGACCCACAAGCACGTCTCTTTCGCTATGAACAGGCCATACCTATTCATTCTAATACAAAATAATCATTCTAAAAGAAAGGTTCTAACACCTAATTAACAAAAAAGAAACCCCAAACGCTGTCAAGAATGACCAAACTTCAGCCACTATCCACAGACAATAATACCCTAAGATATTGTTCTAACAATGATCAAGTTATACCTATAGCTAACTTAGAACAAGCCGAACAACTTGGTGTATAAATCACCGCCTCGACGGGCAGCTTTCGAGAGGGAAAAACTGAAACTTGCTCGTTCGAACTGGTTATATAAACAGAGGAAAAAACAAGCGCAAGGAGACATCGACAGTTCCAGTTTTTAGTTTCGTTTGGATTCCGATGCCCTGGGGTAGTTAAAGATCTGCTTTTTGTCAACTAAGTATATGAAATAAATTATTACACGATGTGAATACAACAATGCAACAATGAATGAAATTACTGACATTGCTAGTTAGTGCATCTAATAAAAAACCGGCCAAGTGCCTGTCGAACCACGCATAATGAAGGGTTCCGTAGTTGGAAATTTGGGATGAATTTATCCCAAAAAAACAAACCTAAAATTGTAGTTGAAAAACGTGTTCTCCAATACATCGATTTAAGCTACGGTCTATTCTCCTAGTGATAGTTTCCCTTTTAATTTCGTTATATATACCACTGTCATGATTTTTTTCACATCTCCATAATCAACCGTTTAGCTGGCAGAGGGGGGAGGGGGGGGACACTTGACTGTAACAAAAATTAGCACTTTAATGCTTAATATTACGCAAATAGATCCTTGAATCGAAAAAAGGTGTTTACAGACCCGCAATATTTTTGAACGGCCTATCCAACAATACCTCACATCATGAGAAAGACGATAAAAAAAATATCCCCACATTAAGTGCAAGGGAGGTACCCTAAAAAAGTGTTATTTGAGATTTTATTTTAGCACTTTATTGGCGTGATTTATATGTATACTTATGCCAAATTACAGCTTTCTAGTACTAAGCGTCTGTGAGCTATAACGGGGACAGACAGACAGACGGAAAGGCGAAACTATACGGGTTCCTTGTTTACTACGGTACCCTAAAAACGAGCGAGCCTTACAGTAGTCACTTATGATATGTAACATCTGACATCTCACCTCGGTAATAAGGAACTGAGCAGCGACATAAATTAACCTCGAAAATAAAAAAGCGAAATACTGAAATATTTATTCGAATAATTCTTTACTACGTGGTCGCCCAGTGGTCGAAATTCGACCCCCTCTAATTACAATCTATATAGTACTTACTAATTCCAATGAGATCCTTTCCTTAATGTGATCCTACCTATGAATTTCCAACCTTGTTTTATATTGACATTGTTTTCTTGTATCCTCTCCTTGTCCTAACTTTCCAAGACGGGACAAGGCGATTTAAGACCACGGAAAGATACGGACGTTCGAGTCTAGGCGAGTTAAGTTAGGAGACTTGGTGAATACCAGGGGCCATGTCCGAGTGGGCTGTCGCAAGATAACGAGTATTAGATAATGAGTTAAATATAGTTGGGTAAGCCCAGATTAGACTAATTTAGTACTTAGTGTAGTGTGTGTGTGTGTGTTTGTTAGAGCGACTGGGTAAGTCTTTTATTATAATAACTATCCAAGGCTGATAATGTAATTGAAGTTCATGTAACTAACCGATTGGGTTGTTGGGGAGTTTGATGCGTCTTCTTCTCCCCAGCCCAAACACTAGGAAGTGTTGAAGGTTGGGCGCTATGGGGCTGTCTATAGACCTTTAAAAGAGTGGATCCACAACTCTATTAATTAATAACTCTAGAGTTTCGATTCTCAACTCTTATTATATAGTCAGTCTTGAATGTTGTATTCTTTATCTCAGACCAATAATTCGGTTAGACTGATATGAACACGTGTCTTGCAGATATGCTTGTCATGCAAAGGAAGAACTTCCAGGGGTTCAGGAAACCACATCTATCTCATATCCAGTCCAAGGACTGATAGGGACAATGTCCCTATCAGTCCATAACTTCCAGGGGTTTGGGTGACCACATCTTAGATAAATGTGGTCACCCAAACCCCTGGAAGTTATAATATCCAGTCCAAGGACTGATAGGGATCCTGTCTCTTTAAGAGCACGATGCCAACGCAATGCCGCTGGAACTATCCGCCCCGATGTTAAACAAGGACGGTTCGCACGGTTGCCGCAGGTAAAGCCGCTTCGTCAAGTTTGTCAGTTTGATAGAACTGCTAGGTCCATGTCTCCAAAAGAGCATGATGCCGACGCAATGACGCTGGAACTAGCCGCCCCGCTGTTAAACAAGGATGGTTCGCACGGTTGCCGCAGAGAAAGCCGCTTCGTCACGTTTGTCAGTTTGAAAGAACTGCTAGGGACCATGTCTCCAAAAGAGCATGATGCCGACACAATGCCGCTGAAAAACTGCTTACGTCACTTTATGGGAGTGTTGTTCGAGTACTCCAAGTACAGACGTAAAGTATCGTGTGAGTAATGGCTGACCAAATACCTGTTACGCTAGCGTAAGAGTTACTCACATATTCATATAATAATATACTTAGCATCTCTGTTATTTATTGGCTTTCTAAAACCATATCCAATTTCATAACTCTGAATTCCTAGGCAGAGGTGTACCTACCTAAAGTAAAACCACCTTTCACCCATTATGTTTAAGTCTCATGTAATAAGGGCTAGTCTATTAACTTCAACTGGGCCCAAATTCACACTACTTGCTGCTACTGAGAAATTGACTTGGGAATCAAACTCAGGACCACATGTTTAGCAGTAGAGCTTGCGAATACTACACCAAGGAGGCAGTCAAACACACTTTGGATATTGACGTAATAAATCCCGACTAACTTACCAGACTTATTACAGATCGTATTTACTACAAAAAAATGTAACTCCTGACTTCATTCTACATAGGATCTGCTATATAAGACCATCGCATCCCATCGAAGAGCATCAAGAAAATAAGCAGCCCTTGTAACAAAAAAAACTTCAGATCTCCAACAATGCATGAGAAACCAATTCATGCAAACTCCCAGCAACAAAGCAAATGCATGGCGAAGTAATCCAAGTCAGGTAAGATGTAAGTCTTCAGCGAATGAGATAGCAAACTCATAACGTTGTTGTTCAAGTTTTTATAGCGCTAAGTTAGCGACGAGTTTCAAATGTACTGCTTCCTTGTTTTAATGGATATCACTTTAAAGCGCTTCGGGGTGCACGGTGGCTTTGTTTAATGGGTCATGTGGAGCATGACGATTATAATTTAGCCGGGTTTTATAACATGTACGACTGTTCATGTTATAAAACCAGAGACTTCTCCAGAAGTGGTTTACAGCTACTCGTTATAGCAATACTGTCTGCTAAAAACTGGAGCTCTAACAATAGAGAGATTACCAGGTTCACTGTTGCGTCAATTAATCAGTCAATTTATGTTGTTTTAGAAGTTTCCTGAATATAACTTTGAAGTCAAATAATTTATTGTTTAAAGTAAGTATTGGCCGTCACTTTTGAATTGTCAAGTCTGTTAGCTCGCTTAGATTTCTATGGGCAGTTGTCTCGACTTACAAAAACAGTAGTGCCCGTCCTTCTTTTTCTCGTTTTATTTTACGTTATTTTATTACACACTCCTTAACCTAATATTTTCATTATTTGACATTATATACCCATAATTCGAATTTCAATTACAAACTATTGATTAGTGGCTTTTGTGGACAAGATATTGATTCAGATTTGTTACATTTGTAATGGCAAGAAAATATATAGATTCTTTTATATTTTGTGAATGTGAGAACGTTGTAGACTTAATAGACTGTAGATTTGTAGACCATTTTCTATTTTGTTAAGTACCTGGTACTTGTTGACAGGCCTACACTGGCCTCCCTATCTATTAACACTGTAATTAGAAAACACCAATTAAAAGCCAATTATTTAAAAAGAGTCACCTTGGAATTTCTTGCCGGCTCTTCTCCATAGGAAACGACCAATTCGAACCATGCACCTAGCTTCTGACGTTTCATAAGTGCCCATGTAGGTTTATGTGAAATAAAATATTTTGATTTGATTTTATTTAACTTTATTATTTTTATTTGTCACTCAAGACCTCAATATTTTTTAAAAACCTGATGTCCTTAAGTAGATGTCATGTATTTAAAAATATATTAACTATAACAAGTTCTTAATTTACTCCTTTGCCTTAATTTATTCCCTCCTTTTGACCCTTGAGTTTGTTTCGCCATTTCTTCTCAGGGGTAGTCAGGTAGGAAATGTCGACTCCATCTCGCTTATTTTTTTTTTTAATGTGACGTGTAAAGTGATTCTGAAATCCTATTTACAGAATAAACAATTTAATTTCATTTCACTCCGATGATTACACCAACTCTGACAATTTACCATGAAATGACATGTAAACAGACACCTCTACCCTTAAGGGGTGACAACCATGAAGGTTATATTATGTTGGACCACATCCCATAACAATTGCGCAGTGGCCCGCACATGACACTTTGTCCCTCCCTAACAGCTGGCTTTGATGGATTATTCAAATTCCAAAGAGTTGGGAAACTTAGACGGTGGTGGTAAGACCTAAAACAATAGCGTTTTTGTGTTATATTTGAGTGAACAGCAGAAGCGGGAGCGGTTTAAATAATAGGGTATTTTACTATATACGAGAAAAAATCTATAAATATATTATTGAGAGTCAAAAAGGAGTCGGAAAATGTTAGTTTTAGTTCATGAAGTTACAATATAAATTTTAAAATTCAATTCAACGTTTTCAGTTTTTCTAATCTGTTAATAAACATCATGAAGTAGTAGCCGCCATGTTACTGCGTCATATGGCTGTGTAAACTAAAACGTGTCAACTGATAGTTTGATAATAGATCAGTGCATTTGTATACATAGCCAAGTGGCGTTGTGACTGTCTGTCATGTCTTCTAATTAATAACAAAATATTTTATTCTAAATTCTTATTTTACATTGGCGCCGATTCCCTTGTTCACAAACTAAATTAAATTTAAGTTCAGTGCATCTTTTTCTTTCTATTTCATTAAGAAAAGGACAGAAGATAAATTTTAGTTCAGTCCTGTCAAATTAATCAGCGCTTGACGTAAATTAACGTAATTTTAGTAGGCAAGTTTTTAATCACGTCTAAACTTGTATGGAGTATTGACAGGCGCTGATTAATTTGACAGGACTAAACTAAAATTTATCTTCTGTCCTTTTCATAATGAAATAGAAAGAAAAAGATGCACTGAACTTAAATTTAGTTTAGTTTATGAACAAGGAAATCGGCACCACTGTCTCACGATATTAGGCTCTTACAAATACATTAAGTCTCAATTTTATGGGCTGACAGCTCGACATGTTACCGTAATTAATAACAAAACATCGTATTTCTTTGGAATTGTGAAACCTTTTAGAAATGCATTCTATTTATATTTTATGGGTAACAAACTTGAGACAATTAACAACGGACGGGTCGAAAGCAATAATTCAACAAATTCTAAAGATACGACTAAAGTATTCGATTTCTTATCGCAGATCACAATATTAGTGCACATCTGTTTAGGATGAATTGAGCTCGAGCAAAACCCAAACAGGCCCTTAAAACAATTGAGTAATGGTACAAAAAAAGGCAATAAACCTATTCTGAGTATTCGGTTGGCATGGAAAAAAAGACCACACTCCGGTCGTTTTGGAGATGAAACAGAGGACGAAAAGGGTAGGGCTGAGGGAAGTCGGTTATGAGCCGCGACAGGAGACGGTCGCGGTGGCCTACGCGAGTTAAGTTAGGGAGTTCGTTAAAGACCATGACTAAGGGCGGTCAAATTAGGCTTGGTTAGCAGAGTTACAAATAGGTCGATAATAATGACACAATGTCACTTTGGAGAGATCGCGATAGTGAAAGTGTTATCAGTTTAATACCTTAACTTGTAATAATGAGTGTAGATTTAGACTAGGTTATATTAGTCAAGTATAATGTAAGTTGTATGTAAGGCGCGCGAATCTCAGTGAGTGTATCTGTGAACGATTGGGTGAGTGTTTACTATTCTATTCCTCCTTATTCCTTTCTATGACGATCGAGGTATCCTACACCAGCGTTTGGTTCTAGGGACTCGGAGAACGCCTTCCATTGGGTGGGACATTTAACAAGAGACGGTAGACTACTCTACCAACAGACGATAGACAATCACAACCAAGACATGACACACCGCTTATGGATGGCTGAATCGAATTATTACTCGCAACTCGTTAGGGCCAATTTGAGCTATAATGCTACTTTGTAATTGTTTACGAACACAAACAAACCAAATGCTAGTGATGGTTACCTTATCCCTATGGACTGACTAACTGTAGGATATTTTACATTGCCCTTGATGTATGCACATTCTCAGGGAGATGGGTTAGGCCTCACCAAGTTTCCTAAACTGGATTGATAGTTTGTTCTAAGGAACGCTAGGGATTGTGTCTCGTTAAACCACATCCGGCTTTTTGGGCCTCTCACAAATTATCATTAGCGAGACACGATATGTCACACACAGTCGCATGGTTGCCGATCACATTGAAAGCATCCTCTAAATGGGGGAGATTACGAGAGTGAGAAGTGACGATTTGAAATAACCACTTCGGCGTATAGCAGGAGCAATTGTAAAGAATTCTACTACCGACTGACGATGCGGTACGCTTGTGCAAGTTTTGTATTGTTAGTGTAACGGGTGATTAGGCCGTTATAAGGGGTTCATTACATTAGTACGCGCCCAGTGATTACTGGAATGTGTCTCGCTCAGTGACAGTTGAACTTCGCAGTACTCTGCCTTAGGATTGAGTAAGACATGACTAGAGCTTAGGGAGATTTAACACTTCTCTAAGGACATTCCAAGTTTTGAATTCAAGCCCATTTCTATTGTCACTATTAAGAGGGCATTTAAAAGTCTTAACATAAAGAAAACTGAAGACTTATGGGGGATTTCCGTTAAGGTTCTTGGAGATATCATTGACACAATAGCCCCTGTCCTAACAGGCATATTTAATCAATGTTTAGACAGCGGTACGTTTCCTGATTTAATGAAACATAGTAAAGTAGTACCAATTTTCAAATCGGGTAGTAAGAGTGATCCCTCTAATTATAGACCTATATCTGTGCTACCAGCATTGAGTAAAATATATGAAAAATTCATGCTAGACCAGATGCTGTCACATTTCAATTCTAATGGGATTTTACATAGTCGCCAGTTTGGTTTCACGAAAGGTAGGTCAACGACTGACGCAGGAGTAAAACTCATCAGTCACATTTTGGAATCCTGGGAGAAATCCCAGGATGCCATTGGCATTTTCTGTGACCTGTCAAAAGCGTTTGACTGCGTTGACCACAATACACTGACCTGTAAATTACACCACTACGGAATTCGTGGACAAGCTGCTGATCTTGTTCTGTCCTATCTATCAAACAGGCAGCAAAAAGTAAACGTTAACGGGGCGACGTCCTCGGAGTCTCTAGTAAAGATGGGCGTGCCCCAAGGTTCAATTCTTGGCCCTTTCCTATTTCTAGTTTATATTAATGATCTTCCTTACATGATGGCAAACTTATCGGATATAATTCTATTCGCTGACGATACTTCTCTCATTTTTAAAATAGATAGAAAAAATCCGGATGTCTTACGCGTCAATGACAGTCTGGATATTCTTTCGAAATGGTTCGCAGCTAATAATCTCTTACTTAATGCGAACAAAACAAAATGTATAAAGTTCTCACTACCAAATGTACCCCAAGTGGCTCTAAATTTAAAACTTGATGGCAAGAGACTAGATGCTATTACAGAAACTATATTTCTAGGAATTACTCTAGATTCAAAATTGCAATGGGGAGCCCACATTAGAGCTCTTTCAGGTAGATTAAGTTCAGCTGCATATGCAGTAAGAAAAATTAGACAGTTGACTGATATAGCCACAGCTAGGTTAGTATACTTTGCTTATTTCCACAGTATTATGTCTTATGGCGTTGTGCTGTGGGGATCGGCAGCTGATGTAGATTCAATTTTTATCTTAAAAAAGAGGGCAATCCGCGCAGTATATAGAATGGGTCCTCGTGAGTCCCTTAGAAACAAATTCAAAGAAATTAATGTACTAACTCTGCCTTCTCTTTATATCTTAGAAAGTATTTTGTATGTTCGCAAGAACTTATGTCTTTTCAAAACAAGAAGTGATTTCCATAATATAAATACACGTAGTAAACATAAAATTGTGATACCCAAATTTAGATTAACAAAAACAAGCAAATCATTTGTTATCAACAGTATCCGCTTTTATAACAAGTTGCCAAAGTCAGTTACAGAACTTAGCGATGGAAAGTTCAAAACCCACATCAAACGTGTCCTTATCAAAAACGCATACTACAAGATTAAAGACTACGTTGAAGACAAGGAAGTTTGGCAATAATTCCTTCCGCACATGTGGCTTCCCTGGTACATCAGAAACGGCATAACTGTGGAAATATCTATTAACTGCTCCCAAATCACGATGTTTATTATTATTATTTTTTCGACATACATTTTTGACATTATATTTTCACTATTTGACATTATATACCTACAATTTATATTTCAGACTTAATATTATTAATATTATTTTACATGGATTCTTGTGTACGTTGTGAATGTGAGAACGTTGTAGGCTTAATAGACTAGATCTTTTTTTCTTTAGACCGTTTCCTTTTCTCTTTTTTTTGTTTAGTACTTCTCGACAGGCCTACATTGTTCTCCCATACCTAATTTGTGTAATTTTAAAACATTGTAATAGCCAATTATTTTTAAAAGAGTAACCGTGGAGTTTCTTGCCGGCTCTTCTCCATAGGAAACGACCAATTGGAACCGTGCACCTAGCTTCTGACGTTTCATAAGTGCCCATGTAGGTTTATGTGAAATAAAAATATTTTGATTTGATTTTGATTTGGAGCGTGGCTTGTTAGAATCGTAGCAGTGTCCTTAGTGGTCCTATGCGTTCAGGTCTAATAATACACGCACAACGCTGTCAGCTGCTGTAAAGCAGTCCCACGTCACTTGGGGGGGGGGGGTCTGTAATTCTTGTAAAGAAATCCATTAACGTAACTTAGAGTAATATACTCGTACAACGCAAGCGTTACGTGTCACATACATACCCTTTTATATTACTGACATGTCCTCTAACTTTCATAATCAAAAGAAAAGTAGATAAATTAGATTCCTTTCCATAACCTGTGAATTCCCAACCTTATTTTATATTGACATTGTTTACTTGTAATCCCTCCTTGTCCTAACTATCCAAGACGAATGCAACAAGACGATTTAAGACTACGGAAAGATACAGACGTTGGAGTCTAGGCGAGTTAAGTTAGGAGGCTTGGTGAATACCAAGGGCCATGTCCGAGTGGGCTGTCGCTAGATAGCGAGTATGAGATATAGTTGGGTTAAAGCCCCGATTAGACTAATTTAGTACTTAATATAGTGTGTGTGTGAGTTTGTTGCAACGACTGGGAGGGTCTTTCATTATAATATTTATCCTAGTCTGATAGTATAATTAAAGTTCTTGTAACTAAACAGACAGAGACGTGTTGCTGGGGATATTGTTGCATCACTTCTTCTCCCCAGCTCAAACACTAGGAAGTGATGACGGGTGGGCGCTTTGGGGCTGTCTATAGACCTTAAAGAGAGTTGATCCACAGCTCTATTAATTAATAATTCTTGAGTTTCGATTCTCAACTCTTATTATCTAGTAATTCTTGAATGTTGTATTCTTTATCACAAACCAATAATTCGGTTAGACTGATATGAACACGTGTCTTGCAGATATGCTTGTTGTGCAAAGGGTGAACTTCCAGGGGTTCAGGAAACCACATCTATCTCATATCCAGTCCAAGGACTGATAGGGACAATGTCTCCTTAAGAGCATGATGCCGACGCAATGCCGCTGAAACTAGCCGCCTCGTTGTTAGACAAGGACGGTCCACATGGTTGCCGCAGGGAAAGCCGCTTTGTCACGCTTATCAGTTTGAAAGAACTGCTAGGGACCATGTCTCCAAAAGAGCACGATGCCGACGTGATGCTGCTGAAAAGCCGCTTGCGTCACTTTATGGAAGTGTTGCTCTGAGTACTCCAAGTACAGATGTAAAGTATCGTGTGAGTAGTGCCTGACCAAATACCTCTCACGCTAGCGTAAGAGTTACTCACAAATCCATATAATAATACACTTAGCATCCCACTATTATTTATTGTCTTTCTAAAACCACATCCAACTTCATACTATGAATTCCTAAATCTTATTTACTATTTATTTCAATCCTTTCCTTGCTCTATTAACACAACAAGGCAAGAGACAAGGCGTTGGACTTCTTCATATTTGGAATTCTTTTAATCTCTGTCGGTGGGAGAGTGACCAGTCTTTTTTTTTTTTTTTGTGGGTGGGAAGTCATCAAATAACTTATCCCGCTCTGGGCGGAGCGGGAGGGTGTGTCAGACTCTTACTGACTAAAACCCACCCGTATTCCTTCCTGTTGCCTGTGTTGCGGGGGCCTCGGTGACCCATAAGTACCTTCCCGCGACCCCGGCAGGCATCGGCCCTAGTGGACCCCTACTTTTGTGCTGACGACATCTCTTTGAGGCGCGCGTGGAATACGACGCACCGTCGACCCGGGCCTGGTCCTTACCGGACGGTGAGCTACCCATTGCTCACCGTCCGCAAGCCCGCGCTTACGGTGGCCGGAAATCCGCCCGGGATTCCCGACGCCCTGGGCGTCTCCTGCGGCGGCTAGGGGCGAAAGGGCGCGAAACTTGCCTTTCCCTCAACCGTCCCGCCTCCTCCTTCGCGAGCATTACTGCTTCGCAGAAGGAGGTGACGGCTTCCCATGCCCTCTCGCTCCGTACCATGGCCTGAACCAGGGCCGGACGCGAGAGGTCTCTGCCGCCGATCGCCTCCGAGTGACCAGTCTGGAGACGAGCTCCACAGAGTCGTACGGCGGCGGGGTACAACTTTTCCTCAAAACGAGGAACCGACCTAGACAGTCATATTAACAGAATTAGGAAAAACGAAAATTTTATCAGCCCAGGGTAACGTAGGAACAGTCACAATGTCATGACCACAGAGCAGCATGGTATCCACTGCGTCCAGCGTTTTCGTCAAACTACGCGTGTGTATATAAAATTTAAATGCATTTTTATGGCACTTATCGATTGAATCAAAATTTTGTGATTTTTTTTTGGGGCATATTAGCACTATAGAATTTAATTAAGACACTTTTAAAAAATGGGCGTAAGACCCTATTCAGATATAGTGAGGCTTCTGTTCCTCGCTTCTGCTGTTCTTGTTCTTTGCTTGTTTCTGTTTCAGTTCACGAGGTCCGGGATCGATTCCCAGGTCGGGTAAAGTGTGAGAAATTCCTGTTGGAAAAACCAAAAATTTTTCAACATTTTCGAAATTATTTTGGAAACAGAACATAATGGGATATGGGTTTGGGAGGCTATAGTGGATCGGTTTCCTAAGACTATGGAAAGGCTATGGCCCCTACCTGACCAATGTTTTATATAAAATACACCGATAAAATGGCAGGGGGTGACTTGCACACTCAATAATGGGCCCTCGAAAGCGGCCGATAGCACATAGTGACGTCGTGACAAGGGGGCAACACTTCCTGAGGTGTTTGAGGAGTGGAGAGGTATTCCACGGCTTTCAGAACAATCCCAGAGCCCGGAAGATGGTCAAGATCCCTACGAGCACTTACTGGAATACTTCCTTCCTCCGAGCACGTTTGCTCTTGCGAATCTCTACTCAAGCCGCCAATAAAGGCAAGAATGAGGTGGGAGCTCGGTTCTTCGTGAGTGTTTACTCCAGCCGGCCAATAAAGGCAAGCCAAAGATGAGGAACAAGACTTCTCCCGGCAGATAGGGTCCGTGGGGTCGTTACTGTCCAACAGCTCGCGACTCTGCCCTGCGGGTTTCTGTATCTCTCTTGGTCTGGCTCCTTACCCTTGACCCGTTTCTGCAAAGTAAACTCTACCGGCACGGACCTGGAGTTCGGTGCGCACAAGCCCCACCACGACGCCAACGTAGAGATACGGTGGTGTGGTTATTATTATTATTATTAATATTCGGGATTAGTGGCAAAAAAAATAGTCACATTCTCCCGAATAAATTCTTTCGGATTGCAATAATTTTGAATAATGTGAGGCACTATTTACCACGTCATATAATTTTCCAGGAATCGTAATTCCACCGTGTTTAATATCGTTTAGGACATTTCAAAACTCGTAAACTGTGAGAATTATGAGCGAGAACGGCGACACTACAACTATTGTACGTGTCACGGAAGGTAGTTCTGTTTTAGTTATCAAATAAAACTTAGAGGCAAAGCGTCTCAATATAAAATCTTACAATGTTACTAAAACTAATTTAATGTAATGTAATGATTATTTAATTTATTCTTAAAACATTGCCAACTTCGAATATATTTTCGAACTTGAGCTCTAAGGTTTTAATTTGAACAGACAGGTGTGCTGCTGGGGAGTTTATTGACCACTTCTTCTTCCCAGCTAGCAAGCACTAGGAAGCACTAGGAAGTGGTGAAGGGTGGGCGTTTTGGGGGACTGTCTTATGAAATTTTGAGGTTCGAAAAGTGCTGATTCTCAGCCTAGTTTGAGTAAATGACCTTTGATTTTTGATTTAATAATTTGCCATAGAATTATCTGTTCTTTGACACTTATGGATATAAAAGTAGAGTGCTATTTTGATATTTTGGCACCCAAATGACATAGACAGGAGGATTTCCTTTTTTAAATAAAAATAGTACTGCTAACCGTATTTCGGCCATGGCGGCTAATCTCAACGGAGACTACCGCCTTCGGCGCGGAGATGTTATAGTGCACAAGTGTGTGTGCAGACACAGGTGCACTCTCTCTTCCCTCACTCTCATAGTCCGATGGGACGGCAATCCGACACGACCAGAGAGAGGAGGCGCAGGGCCAACGGATTAACGTGCTTTGCGAGGCATGGGGGTATCACCACCAACTTTTAACTGCTGTTACTAAGAAATTAACATAACACTACATGACGCCTGTAATCCCCGAATGGTTGGGCAGAGGTGTACCTGTTGATTTATATGATTTACATATTTACAAAAATCAATCTTTAATCTTGATTCTGTAATAATCGATATATCGTAGGTATTTATTTAAAAAGAAAAACAGAAGCCTGCCTCCCTTACTACCCATTATCATTCTTACATTTACTTCTTGTTTGCACTTTAACAGAGACGGACGTCACCTTCCTAGTGAATTTTAATTGGCTAATAAAAATCTATACATTTTAAAAAGCCCACAACTCGTTTTATTAAAGTGTTAGAACCTAGATTTCCTATAGTACCCACAGTACACCCACTTGTACTATGAAATTCCTAATGTAAAAACCCAATAACACTTTAACCAACCTGGGAATCGAACCCTGGACCCCACGCTCAGCAGTCGCGGTTGCGACCAACGGGGTATTTCGTTAATAAATGGCATGCAAAGCCGATGTCGACTATTCTGCCAAGGTCTAAAGTGAGTTGGAAAAACTAGTGTGAAAGATAAAAAATAAGTAAAAAAAACGAGTAATGTTCTTCAATTGATACACAACTGTTGTTGGTAAACATTTGTCAAATCGGAACTAACGCCGCCATCTTGTTTTCTCAATACACAATGACAGCTCATTAACAGTATTGAGAAAACAAGATGGCGAGACAGACACAAGCAATGACATGTGTCATTTGTCTGCCAGTCAGACGGTGTAGGCCCAGTAACCGGATCCCGTTTTCACCCTTTGTGTAAGGAACCCTACTAGCTACGATACCAAAGTTAAAATAAAACATAAATAAAAATGCAATCAGTCGAAACTTTTACATAACCCGGTCGATGCCTCGAATAAAAAGTGATCTTAGTAAATAAAGTCTGTTTCAACTCCAACCAACATGGCGGCTGGCCTCAGGTGAAATTTCACTAATAAACTTTGGTAGTCAATAAAAGAAATGCGACAGAGAGGAATTTGAGCTCTGTTTTAACGTCTTTGTGACATACTGGTGCGTTGTTTGGTGAGCATAAGTTGAAATGACTCATCATCATAATTATCTTGCCCTTACATAATCAGTCTATAATGTTCCCACTGCTGGGAACACAGCACTCCTCTCCGTGAGAGGGAGTGGGCCGTAATCCACCACGCGGGCCCAGTGCGGGTCGGTAGATGTCACATGTCTTTGAATTTTTGGTTCTAGGACATGCCGGTTTCCTCACGATGTTTTCCTTCGCCGTTTTGAGAGCAGTGGTGATGTAATAAATTTCACAAAGTAAAGTGCCTGCTTTAAGTCACGGCCGTTACCACTGGGCCACTACTACTCAATAATTATATAATAATAATAATAATAATAAAATTTATTGTTGAACTAGGACTAGATTACATGGCAAGGTAATATATAAAGCACAAGCATAAAGTTAATAACTCTCTTGCCCTTATCCCAATTTATTTAGGATCGGTGAATCATGTATTTTTCTTCCATTCTTCTCAGTTTGTTGTCATCTCGGTAGTCACCCCTTTTCTAGACATATCATCTTTCACACAGTTCATCCATCGTTTCTTGGTATTCCCCTACTAGCCACTCAAATTCATAATCAAACTGTACGTATAAAGTGAAATTACTAATCATGCGAGGGCATAGCAATCGCAGTATGTGCACAAGAGAGTTGACAATTATCCTTATGTAATCTCACAGTTTTATTTTACGAAAGCAAAGTACAATAAGTATAACGCGCAGGATAGCCTTTACCAGAAATTATCATCGTATTAGTGGTTCAACAGCTTCAAAATCATCAGGATTGTGCCGGAATATAGCAGTTCGCCGTGGACGTTGTACGACAGCGGCACGTTGTACGACAGCTGCTTACACGACATTTTTGTCATCAGCAGACAGCCGCCACGCGACCATCGATACGACGGCGACGTTCTGCTAGAGTGACTATTACTAGCCATCAGACCTTTTCGGTGATTCCAGTAACATCGTAACAAAACTAGATGGCACCACTTGCTGCGCCGTCAAATAAATATATTGGACAACGGTAAAATACTATCAATCCTGTAAAAATAATGTAAAATGAAAAAGCACGCTATTCTCCCGAGCAGTGTGTAAAACAACTTATAGGTACTGCTTAACTTTTCCAATAAAATCGAAGTGAAATGAAATTTGGAATTTAGGAGTGAAGGTGAAACCGATCCACGCTGCTGTCGATGCTAATTTAGAACATTTCGCTAAAATGACGATATTAAATTTGGCAGGAATCTGTGAAAATATTTTTTTCCCTCCCTATGTGGATCTCAAGTTACGAGGTGAAGTTCTTTTTGCTTGCGATTGATTTTTTGCTCCCCTTTGAGCGTATAAAATGCCCGGTTCCCGTTCTGCCTGTTGGCAAATTGAATTTCAGGTAAGTAAAAAAGGAATTTTGTTTTCATTTTATTTCCATATCATAAACTGCATTGTCTGTCTTTCAGTGAGATGTACAAACTCTTAGTCGAGAATCAATGTTGGCTTTGTGCAAAAGTTTTAATATTTTTGGTTACTGAGGAACATGTCTTAATTTGAACTCCAAAATCATTTTTTTTTAGTGTTGTCTGGGCGAATTTAAATTTCGCTCTTAAGTGACTCTAAAGTACTGAGCACCTTACACACGGACGCACCAAAAATAGCCAAAGGGGAAATTGACGAAGGAAGGCTTAAATAAATTTAAATAAAAAAGCCTTTAATTATTCCTTAATTGCTAAAATTGTTCTTAATTCTAGTAATATTAATTCATTCATTTAAGAACCCCGCGATGGGTACAGGCCAGTATTGTTGTGTATTATATTTTTCACTTCAGTAGCTCAAACATGTAGGTTTTGCTGCCTGAAATCAGTGAGCAAAATGCGATTTTGCTCACTGAGTGAGACCAAGTAACTTTTTTAATTTTTTTTTCAGAAAGCCGCGAATATCTTATTCAGCCTTGGGTTAATCATACAATGCGAAACATTCACACTCTATCTCTTTCCCGCCATTAGAAAGACAACATGAGAGAGACAAAGACCAGCTCGAAGTTCCGATTTTGAATTCGATCTCAAAGACAAATACGTTCGGAATTTCGTAATATCTAATGAAATTTTTCAAAAAGATAATTATGTATTTTAATGTAATTTATTGAATTTTTAACATATTGTTGTATTTAAACGAAAATAAGTATTTACTGCAAATAAAACTGATATTTAACATGTGAATATTTATTTCTATGTTGCGTAATATATTTTGAATAATAAAATATCATGGGTGTGAAAATATCACTATTTCCGAACACGCCTTAATTTACATAAAGGAGCGGGAATAAAATTTCGTGGCTGGCGTAAAGAGTTGAATAAGTTAAAAAATATTAAAATAATCGTAAAGTATGAGTGAAACTAGCGACGAGAACAGTATTTTAACACCGGAAGAGTTAAAACAACAAGTTATTAATGCAGAATTAAGTTTCCTGCCTGAGAAGTCTCGCGAGAAATATCTGAAAGCATACCATGTCTTCAATGAATGGAAACTTACAAAGGGCGCAAGCAGTTTTTTGAAGACGGTGTTGCTATCTTATTTTTTAGATTTATCACAGACGAGGCGATCATCTACAATGTGGAGTATTTACTCAATGTTGAAAGCTACTTTAAAAACAAAACATAACGTGCATATTGAAACATACGCAAAACTCGTATCTTTTCTAAAAATAATGTCAGTTGGGCAATTTAAAAAATATGAAAGGGGTGAAATCACCTGGACACGACGGTCTCAGCGTCGAGCACCTACTTATGTAGGTGCTCGACGCTGAGACCGTCCGCAGGGCCACACATTTCTAGACTTTTATCTATGTTTTTTAATTTGTGCATAGGGCACTCCTATCTTCCCAATGAGCTAATAAAAACGATAGTCTCTCCCATAGTAAAAAAACAAGATGGGAGATAGCTCGATCGTATCGAATTATAGGCCGATTTCATTGGCCACTGTCATTGCAAAGGTTTTGGACAGTGTGATTGAGGCTCAGTTAACAAAGTTTATTAATCTTCATGATGCTCAGTTTGGCTTCTGCGCTGAACTTTCTACTGAGAGCGCAATACTGAGCCTTAAACACACTGTCGAGTATTACACCAGCAGGAAAACGCCCATTTATGCATGCTTTTTAGATCTCTCTAAAGCGTTTGATCTTGTGAATTATGAAAATCTCTGGGATAAACTTAAAGTAACTAAATTGCCGGGAGAGATATTAAGTATCTCAAAACTTTGGTATCAGACTCAAATAAACTATGTAAAATGGGCGGGCACTTTATCAGATCCATATGTACTACAGTGTGGTGTAAGACAAGGTGGATTGTCGTCACCAATTTTGTTCAATTTATATGTAAATGCGCTGATTGTTGAGCTTAGCAGCATGCATGTCGGTTGTCACATAGATAACATCTGTGTCAATAATTTAAGTTACGCAGACGACATGGTGCTGAGCGGAGCCCAACAATCGGTGGACTAAGGGCATTGGTAAATGTGTGTGAGAAGTATGCGACCAGCCATGGTCTGAAATATAGTGCCACAAAAACTGAGCTCATGATATTTAAGGCAAGTACTAAATCACCAGATCAGGTCCAAATTAACACTTTTTAGACTGCACTGTACTTTATTATACACATGCTGCCTGTGGGCTCAGTATGCGCAAAGATCCTTCAGCGCTCTGCGAGTCCAATATAACAATGCGTTCAGGGCGCTGTTGGGGCTGCCGCGCTGGTGCAGTGCGTCGGGCATGTTCGCGGATACGCACGTTGACGGTTTTCATGCCGTGCTTCGCAAGCGATGCGCCGCAGCGCACAGTGGGCTGAAATCGCGAAGTGGACTTAAGGATTGGTATGTACATTTTTGAAATCTATATATTAATACAATATTTTTATGATCCGACGACTTTTTTCGTCAAGCCGTTACTTACAGAGTTATAGTGCTTTCAATATTGTATGAAAAAATATATTAAAATAATAGATGTTTTGTATGTACGTGCAAAAATATTCCACACCACTCCAGTGACGTCATTTGTTTGTGTTCAAAACACGGCCAAACCGGTTTTCTTATCAGTAGACGCGTACCTAGTAATTAGTAACGTCATGACGTGCACCAATCAGAAGGTAGTAATTATGCAAGTAGTTAGTCACCGAGAGGGTAGGAAACGTCAAATGACAACCTTAGTTCGTTGTTATCTACGATTACATACGGACTACCCTGCTAAATTGACTTTTGTGAAGTTACGGTTGACGAGTTTTTGTGAAAATGTTTAGTGATTTAGTGACTAACCTTGATATGTTCGTGAAATTAAAAGCAGCTGGGAGTATTAAAGATAATAACTTTTTGTACAATGAAATTAGGTCAAAAACATCTGGTTTAAGCAGTGATAATGATAAAAAACTGAAGGACTTTTGTGCAAAGTTATTGTTTTAATATTTATAAGAAATGGGAAAGTTCTCATCGTAAGGAACAAGTATTCAAAAGCAATTATAGTGAGTGGTTAGAGTCAGAAATATTGTGGCCAGATTTTGTGTGAGTTTTGGTGGAAAAAAACGACGAATTAGTTCCCAGTTCATCTACACAAATTTGGCACGTCGACCGAAGTCAGTCCTAGAAAACCGTTCACTGAATTAGGTCCTAAGCAAAAAAGAGACGTGTAGAACATACTCTGACAAGTATGGATTCAGACGAATTATCACATGCATATGTTTCAAAGTTAAAAGCAGATGGAAATGACAGTATTGCAGAAATATTAGAGTACTTACTTAAGAATCCACAAGAAGTACAGAAAGTGAAAGATTGTCCTTTTGTTAAAAAAAAAAACTGTGTTTGCACCGGATGAAGCTTTGGGCTTGTTTTTGTCACTTAAAATGACGAAATGGCAATATAATACGCTGCGGAAAAGCACCGAACAAGTAACCACTGTTAACATATTTCCCTCCTGGTACGCACTACAAAATGAAAAACTAAAATGTTATCCACCTAAAACTGCTATTACAGTAACAGATACATCAGCTAGAATAGAATTGCAGGCTCTTTTGGACATTACTGTGAAAAGATTAATTAAATCAACCCCAATTGATGAGACGTATAAAGAAATGATACTGATAAGTAAATGGGGTTTTGACGGTGCTTCTAATCAAGCCAACTATAAGCAAAAAATGCATTTATACACCACAGAAGAGACTGATTATGATGATTCTAGTGTTTTTTATGGGTAGTTTGATACCTATCAAATTGGTTTCTGGTGATCAACTTGAAAATGACTCTCCTAACTCTGCTCATTGGTGTCGTCCACTCTTTTCCCAATTTGTAAAAGAGAACAAATGTACTATTCTGCGGGAGAAAAATGCAATCGAGGCAGAGAGAGATAATTTAGTGAAGACAGAGATTGGAGAAATGTAAATCGCACACGACTTAATATTAACGATGATAGATGGTAAAGCGACAGCTATTCTTTGCGATACATCATGTCAAAGATATGACATATGTAAAGCTACATCAAAGGAGATGAATGACTTGCCTTTGATATTGACAAAGAAAGTTGATGTCAACCTATATAAATATGGTCTATCGTCGTTACACATTTGGATACGTTTCATGGAATGCATTCTTCATATATCATATAGATTACATTTGAAGACGTGGATTGTTAAGGGTGACAGCAAGGATATTATGCAGAGCAGAAAGAAAGATATTCAGGAAGCGTTTAAATCTCAAACAGGACTTTTAATTGATGTCGTAAAACAGGGCCACGGTACAACCAATGACGGAAATACCGCTAGAAGATTTTTTAAAAACTCCGAAATTGCGGCTTCGATCAGAGTCTGTCAGGAGTCAGGAGTCGATGAGAGTTTAATAAAACGTTTTAAAACCATACTAGAGGCAATTTCTTCTGATCACCCAATAGATGTAATTAAGTTCAAAGACTATACCGAAGCTACCATGGAATTGTATGTTAATTTGTATAATTGGTATTGCATGCCTGCAAATGTACATAAAGTTCTTGCTCACGGAGCAGATATAATTGAAAATTTGGGTATAGTGCCAATTGGAAAATTATCTGAAGAGGCTGCTGAAGTTCAAAATAAGGATTTCAGGAGATATCGTACACATCATTCGAGAAAATTCTGTAGAAAGGCTACCAATGAAGATATAATGAATAATTTATTAATTAGTTCTGACCCACTTATTTCAAAAATACGTTACAAACTGTTGCGAAAACACAAAACCCTCTCTGAAGAGGCAAAAGCTTTGATGATTATTATGGATCCTGACGATAATGATCAGGAAAACATATTACATTTAAGTTCTATTGTACTAACACTATGGATTTTAAAGAAGTCTGAAATAAAAAGTTTTTATTTTATTTATTTTTTTTATAAGGCTAAAAAGTCCTAAATTTTCACGGCCCTTAACATAGAAAAAAATCTTAATGAAGCTCCAGACTGCAATTTTCTTGCCGCTAAAGTAAGTGGTACCTATGATCCTATGTTGTTAGTTATTAAAATTTGTGTGTAGAATGTTATGTATAAAGGCACTTACTGTCTACTACTAATTTTTGAGGCGCAATGAATCATAGTCTGGCTTAGTAATACTGTTAAAATATTTATTACGATATGTAAAAGATGATGTAAATGTTAAATTATGCATATTAATTATGTAATATTTTCATTACAGGTTGTACTGATCATAGGAATTGGTGGAGCGTGTCGCAATATCGAGCTATTACAGCTAACAGTTAATAATATCGAAAAGCATTCAGATAAATTACTGTTAGTAAAATTGAAAAATACGAAGACGAACCTTGATTAGGGTAGGGTCGTTTTGTCGTACGCGAAGAATATGTAACTATTGTAGAAAAATACCAAAATTTAGGTCCAGCCAATATAAAAACCGACAGATTTTTCATACAATACCATAATAATAAATGCTCAAGACAGCCTACGGGAGTAAACAAAATAGGTGCTAAACCGCGAGAAATTGCCACTTTCTTAAAACTGGAAGAGCCTCAGCAATACACGGGTCACTGCTTCCGGAGAACTTCGGCAACACTATTGGCTGATTCCGGAGCCGATCTCACCACTTTAAAACGTCACGGGTGGAAGTTAAATACGGTTGCAGAAGGCTATATTGAAGACTCAATAGAAAATAAGTCGAAAATCTGTAAGCGTATAGTGGAAACAATAAGTCTTCGATCTCGGATCCTTGGTCTCACCCACGCCCATCGACTTCCAACGACGCACAGTGTACTTATACAGAAAGCCGATCAGAGACACCAACGTTCACCGTTGTTCCTTAACCCCAGATAATCAAACTCAACTCAATGCAATTATAACGTTGCCAAATGAATCTGTTACTTTTAATTTGCAGAATTGCAGTAATTTTACTTTTATCTTTTAAAATGTTCCATTTTGTTGAATTGGTACCCCTACCTACAATGTTAATTATTTTGATTCACAATAAATAGTTATTTCAATCTATTCCTCTTATTATTTTATCTCCTAAAGTGTTCTCGCTGCTGAAGTGAAAAGTGTGTGTTGTTATGTGTGTGCATCTCGTGCCTTTGAATCCCTCGCCACACTCAGGATTTAAAATCAGCACTCGCAGCAAAAAACGACTTTGCTCTCTTGTTACACAAATAACTATTTTACTTTCACGAGCCTTGATTTGCCAATTAATTCCTCAATCTCGTCGTGCCAACGTTCTGCTTTTCTGCTTCTTCTTCTCTTTCCGTTTAGGCCTTTCCAAGCGGTTGTTCTAAGGGTCCATGTGGGTGTCCAAAATGTGTCGTCTTCAGAATGCGCCAGATAGCCTGCTCCACTTCAGTGTTTGAGCGTGTTTCGTATCTATGACTTGAAACAAGGCTTAGCAGTCAGACAACTGATTGCTTAACTTATGTTTAACGGCACTTTTGCCCAGATAAATGCTTATTAAAGACACAACAAATTTTTTTGTCGATGCAAATAACATAAAACATATCTTAATATACACGTCCAACTTTTCTCACATTTGTTTCTCGTAACCGCGGAACATATGCCACTTCCGATATTATACATAAGCACCCTTATCCTGTTCGCAGTCAAAGAACATCCAAAGTGCGCAAAACTTGGATTTTCCCCGAACATAAATCTGAACTTAAATACGCATCAACTTGGCTTCACTAAACTTGATACAATTTAGAGAAAAAAAACACTTTTCTCACTTCTTAATCTGGATGTGGTTTTATAGAATTGTGTGGATATTTTGCTGGGATATGTTAACTTTAAGTGTACTTGTTATAGCAATAACTTGATACATTATTATAAATATAACAGTATCATAGTATTACATCATATTCGTCTCAACATGAAACATTCGTCCCGGCAAGTAATTGATATATTTTCTGATAAAATATTTCAATCATTGTCCATTTTTTAAATTATGGTAAAAAAACACTATCTCTCTTTAAACATTTTTTTTTTCTTTATGCTTTGCCCTTGTTTTTTTTTCTTAACACTTGTTTAATGGTTATTATTGAATTATATTATATACTTAGATAATTTTAATATGTTTTTTAATATGTATATACTTATTGTATATATGTAAATGGTACACCACAGGCTACCTATTGTCCCTCCTTTCCCACATCCATTTAAAGGTTGTCTTTAAAAGATCGCTTTAAGCGACAAGACCGCACATTGTGTCACCTTATGTATATTACACCTTATACATAATAAAGAGTATTCTATTCTATTATATTAGTTACCGATAAATCTGGAGCGTAATTTCCTTATTTCAACCCAATAATTACAAATCTTTTATCTTAAAAGCAAACTACTTGACCTCTGTTTTCATCACCACAAACTGAACGAAATACATTTAAAACTTAAACATATATTCCTTATGATTCATATTCCTTTAGGCCAGCCATTTCAAAAGAGCAAATACCTATCACTTATCCTAGAGTCCAAGTTACGGGCAGTTGTTATGCTGCGACACGGATACGATAACCTGTACGTGACGACTCGTAGCTAACCAAATTATGTGCTGGCAAACTTAACTTTAACAACCCTAGCAACTCTAAAGTTAAGACTATTAAGACGAATATCGGTTGTCTACAAAATTTTGTAAGTTTGTTCTAAGACCCACTTTATTTTGCGGAGCAGTTGAATCTTATGTCTAGGGGTTAAGGGGGATAATTGTGTGTAAAAGGAGTGGTTATTATAAAATGCAAAAATACTTGAGCAGTTAGATTGTATTGTACAGTTGTAAGGGTAAGTACTACGTGAAAATAAAATGTGTCATGTAGTTAGAAAGTTTACCTTTTCTTTCATTTCTTTGTTTTAATGTGGTATAAAATTGTGCTAGAATTCTTTTAAGGGTGGGTAGAGTGTAGTACGAGCAGAAGGAATTTCCACATTTCACACCAAATTATCTCGGAAAATCCCCATTTTTCGGATGATTGAAATTAATTTTAAATGTAAGGTAGAAAGAATAAGGGCCGATGAAGCACACACCGGCAGCAGCAAAGCAGTGGCCGGCAGCGGCGCGGCGAGCATTTTCAATTTTACACTTTATCTACATAATTAAAAGACCAGTATCGCTTGAAAAGCTCGAAAAGGTCGTGCGGCGCCGCGAGCTGCCTCGCGGCCATGCGCGTCTTGTCAACAGTACTGCCTGCATCGCATCGTTGCCGGCCGTTTCCGGCCGCTTCCAGCCGCTGCCGGCCGCTGCCGTTCCGGTTTGGTTCGGCCCTTAATAAACAGTTTATTTAAGGCTCATATTTCGTCATTATTGATTTTTTTAAAGTCTACAATTTTATGTTTAGACTAAATTAACATTACTGAAGTTATTAAAGTCTCACAAACTATAAGATAATCCTAAGTTTAACTTCAAGCAGAACAATACTGAGATAAGACAATACTCGTAGATAAGTTGTTAGTAACGTTTCAAATTAGTAAAACATTTGTAACTTCTAAGTAAGTCAGTGCTCACACCAGAGACAAAGCAGTTTTGTCTATTGCAGACATAAACTTATTTGTCGCGAGTGAGCGCGCTATAATTGCTTTCATTGAACAATATGTATGTCTCCTTAGTGTATCGATGGTGATCTATATATTGAGTCAGCCCAGAATTTGGCTACGAGTTTGGCATCTGCAGTAGCGTCCATCAGTTCCTGTAACATGCGGGCAATAGGACATGCTGAACACGATATTAGGTGAACACAGGACTCCATTGTTTGTGGAACAGCACACTGTTTACACTCCAGGCTGGATTCTCTCTCGCGTCCGGCCCTGGTTCAGGCCATGGTACGGAGCGAGAGGGCATGGGCAGCCGTCACCTCCTTCTGCGAAGCAGTAATGCTCGCGAAGGAGGAGGCGGGATGGTTGAGGGAAAGGCAAATTTCGCGCTCTCTCGCCCCTAGCCGCCGCAGGAGACGGCCTGGGCGTTGAGAATCCCGGGCGGATTTCCGGCCACTGTAGGCGCGGGCTTGCGGATGGTGAGCAATGGGTAGCTCGCCGTCCGGTAAGGACCAGGCCCGGGTCGAAAGCGCATTGTATTCCACGCGCGCCTCAAAGAGATGTCGTCAGCACAAGCGTAGGGGTCCACTAGGGCCGATGCCTGCCGGGGTCGCGGGAAGGTACCAAAGGGTTACCGAAGCCCCTGGGAACACAGGTAACGGATGGGATATGGGTGGGTTTTAGTCAGTAAGAGTCTGACACACCCTTCCGCTCCGTCCAGAGTGGGAGAAGTTATTTGATAACTGCCCACTCAAAAAAAAAAAAGGCCGGATTCTCTGTGCATCTCGTCCTGAGCAAGTTTTCCTTGCTTTGACCTACCTGGGTCTGAAGTATATTTAAAGACTTCCAGGTAAGCCAAGACAACTAAAGCCAATATATTAACTTTAATATTAAACGGTTGATTTTCAACCGGTTATTGACTCAGATCTATGCAAGACACAGTGGTGGCCCAGCGGTAATGACCCGAACTTACGAGTTGTAGGTAATGGGCTCGAACCCAGACAGGCTCTTTACTTTATGTAATTTATTTCATCACTACTGTTCTCAAAATGGTGAACGAAAACATCGTGAGGAAGGCATGATCAACCAAAAAATCAAAGATATGTGCCATCTACAAACCTGCTCTGAGCCCAGAGAGAGGAGACCTGTGTCCCAGCAGTGGAAAAATCAGAGGCTGATTACGTTATGCACAGCCGTATGATCAAATGTAGCAAGACTTTATAATCTTTGAGAAAAGATTCAAGATGCTCTCCAAACCCAGAATAGAAACGAAACGAACAAAAATATTGGCACCCATCCATAGGCCAACCGCAGCAAATACAGCCTCCTCCATCCAACCTCACAAACATGTATTGCTGTAGCCACTAGCCCTTACCAACCAATAGCCCCCATAAACAAGTCGTCAAGTACACAAGATAAGAAATAAATCAACTTTTTTCCCAAACTACGGTTCAAGAAAAAAAAGATATAGTCCAGTCACACGAATGCGGGAAAAAAGGTGATGTCGAAGTTGGCGAGCTATCCGATTCCCTGAAGATTGAAGGGAGACGAGTTAAGATCATGTTTGAGTTAGAATTGTACTGTATTGGACTTTGGCGCTTTGATACTTTCAAACTAACTGATTTTTTGAGTCTTCTTTTATAGAATCGATATAAACTTAATGTTTATATGCTGTGGTAACAGTATTAACTAGTCAGCATGATTGTAATGTAATGATAATGTCGAGGGTGCGCCGAACTTAGATTTATGTGTATTGTAACGTTACGATAGGCGGTCACATTTTGTATAGCATTAGGTTACAAGAAATATAAAAGGTAAGTCTAAGTAAGAGTTCCAGGTCATCGTGTATTTCACACGGCTCGGGTCGCTCGGATGACAAGAAGCAGGATCGGTAGGCAGTAGTGGAGCAGGACGAGGACGACATTGCAGTGTCTTGCGTCGTAGTAGAAAAGGTCGAGGACGAGACTGTAGAGTCTAGCGTCGCACTGGATCAGGTGGAGGTAGTCGGTGTCTCTGTCCAGGGGAGGAAAAAGTTTTTGTAAGCAATAAACCAAGAGTTATAGTGCTATGTCATCACATAGCCCTATAACTCTTGGTTTGTTGGTGTGAAACATCTGTCACACTAAGAGGAGGGCCGTGTTGTGAAGCACCACGTGAGTATTATACCCTAACGTCAGAAGAGTTCTCCATCCAGGAGTGGTCGAAGAAGAGAGCGTCGTCTCACGCTCAGCAGGAGGAGAGTCCTGGCCTCTTACGGCATGTAGGAGTGATCAGCTGCGGCGTTTTACTCAAGACAGCTAGAATTTCACGTCAGAAGCCTCCCACAGACGTAGACGGGCGGGCGATAAGCAACGGAGGGTGAGAATCACAGAAAACCACACAGGTTTAGTTTAAAAGTGATTGTATTCAGTAACTTCAATTATTACATAAGATTAAATTGCCCTTAATCTGTTTAAGCTCAGTTTTATGCTGATTTAAGTCATTAAATCAGCATAAAACTCAAGTTAGAACTAAACTGAAGACCAACTGAATCTTGTCAGTCTGATGGCCGCTTTTATGGATTCTGCCAAAAGTTCTAGAAGTATGTGATAAGCAATCCAAACAAAATTCAAATGATTTTATGTTTTATTGTCGGCCAGAATCAATAAAAACGACTTACAATGAGAACCTAGCCTTATCACACTAATTTTACAGTGTAGATCTAATGTCATGTGTGATCAGGTTAGCTTTATAATATAGAAAAACAAAACTGGCAGATGACAATTTATCATGAAAGATTTCAAAGGATATAGGAAAGGATAGGTTTATCAACAAGAGAAAATTAATAACATTAATTATAGTTTTGAATGTTAATTGGTCAAGCTAATGAGACACAATTGATTTTCTATTGTTTGTTTTAGTAATATATCAAAATATTGTTATGGCAACTTTAATCTGTACCAACAGAACCATCTGTTTTAATCTGTACTCTTTTCCTGCAATATAACTGTTACTGCCACGCGCTTACTCTCGTACAGCAAATATGTTTTTTATTTCACTTTGACTCCAAATCGGTGTCGAGCGGGGCTTAACAGGTTAAAGATGACTAAAGTTTTATTTTTTCAGCGGTTGTGTTCAAAAAGAGCGACATAATAAATAACCTTAGAATATAGAAAGGACCAGAAGCCGCGAACACGCCTAATACTGAGGCGTCAAAAACTACTCCTAAATAGAGTAGTTAGTCCAATCAACGAGGATATTTATTGTATGGAGACTCCGAAAAATTCTCCCGCCTATGAAATTTGGCATATGATGAAGTTAGGTAATACAGATTACAGATGTACAATAAGCCAACAACTTTTATTACGAGAAGTTAGGTATTTTTACCTAAACATGAAAATCGCTTATAACTCTCTGAGAATATTTCCTCAGACTGAAATACTTTCTGTATACGTACGTATGTACTAGTTAGAATATGTATGTTAAGGCATCCAACATTTTATCGAATTCAGAGACACCCCAAATGTAACTTTTAACATTTCGCAATACTGTAGGCGAAGGCGAGTTTGGTGGCCACAGCTTAATATGCATAACGTACAACGGCCGTTTAGAAATTGGAAATTTTAAAAGGAATATTATTTTATTAAATGCATTTAAAATAAACGTTAGATACTTCCTGAAGGACGTTTTACAATATGCGAAAAAAGGCAATAAGTATAATAATGTTTAGAAAGGCCCCTATTTTTTTTTTTGGGTGGGAAATCATCAAATAACTTCTCCCGCTCTGGGCGGAGCGGGAGGGTGTGTCAGACTCTTACTGACTAAAACCCACCCGTATTCCTTCCTGTTGCCTGTGTTGCGGGGGCCTTGGTGACCCATAAGTACCTTCCCGCGACTAGAAAGGCACCTACTGAGGAGATATCGAGTTAAGAAAAAAAAAGTTTCGTTCAAAAGTGTCCGAACAATATACAGGGTGTACCAGAAAGATGAGGTCAAATTTAAGGGTGTGGTACAGACCATCAAACTGAACAACTTTCTCCATGGGACCAACATCGAAATCGCGAAAAAAATATCAGCTGTCCCGTAAGGGGGATAAAGCTGCTCCCGTCCATAAGTTTTACCACCTTCTCCTAGGCCCACCCTATACGTGTCCCTCGGGTGGTACTAAATGAGCAGCAACGCCGAGCAACAGGTGGCGGTAAATAACCTGCCCACAGGCATTCGCAGGCCTGGGTAGGATTAAAGCCCTTCCAAAACTGCGACCTACCTACCTGTACCTTGGGAAAGTGCTGTATGTAAGTCCCAACTAGTAAAATGAAAGTCTGAATGATAACGACGTCGATTTGACATGCGATCCGAACGCCCGGCGCTCGCAGGTACCCGGGCGAGTGGGAAATTGGTTACCGAAGTCTGCGCAGTGGTAGGTAACCAGGCCCCTGTGACAGAAAATGCTACTGGCAGCACAACAAGAAATCTTATACAGCAGGCGTTTCATCCGAGCCTCTTTATATCAAGACCTAGAACTTCCTCGCTTGGAAATAAACCAAGCACAACTAGCACTAACTAGGAACGCCAAAAATATCTTTTATGGCTCCATACTGACCACAATCAGAGGCAGAGAATTGAAGAAGGCAATAGATTCAAATTCACTCAATATAGTGACCTACAGGAGAGCCAACTCACTGGCCACCTGATCCCAACAAAACACCTAACCTCATCGATTTCTTTCTTACCAAAGGAATGTCAGAACTATACACAAAAGTTGAATCATGCCTGGACGGTAACACCGATCATTCAGCAGTAACATGCACACTAAGCACCACAATTATTTGTAAAGAGCCCCGCGAGACGCTTTACAATCGTAAAACTAACTAGAAGTCTATAGAAGAACAACTTTATAGAAGAAAATACCAACTTGCACATGCCCCTCAAAACAGAGGAAAACATAGAAAATGTAGCCGGGTATACAACTAACCTGATCCAAACAGCTGCTTGGATGTCTACTCCGTGGTTGCGCTGATCCGATTAGAATTTTAGTACTTATTGTCATATCCTGTCTATTTTTCTTTAACTTCCTTTCCTTACTTCCTATCTTAGGAGCAGCCCCGGATCGAGGGGGGGCAAGCCGGGTTCCGTGCCCCAGGCGCCTACTTCAGAGAGCGGCAAATGCAAGAGCCAGACAAGTGCACCACCCAGCGCTCCACAACTTGGCAATAAATGAGACGCGCCGCACTTATTATCTTTCCATGCGGGGGCATACCAAGGGAATCGCTACGTGATTAGCGTAGGCATAGGTCGTCAAACGGTAAGAGCGGGTTGCGGGCTGGTGCAATTGAACTCTGTCAGGAACCTTCCAGTTTTAAAGCACATGCTTTTATTTGGCGATATAAAAATGGCTAGCTTTCTTTCTAAATGGTGCAACAGACCTACGCCGTGGCAAACCAGTAAAACAATTTTGGAAAAAGTCCTTTATTTTAGAAATATTACGTCGCGTAGTGGGGGCGCCGGGCGTGCCCTTTTCGACGCCAAAGGCGACACGATTTCCTTTATTTTTTTACCACAGCGCTGGCGCCCCGGTTGGTTTTGCCCCGCCTCAAAAAAACCTAGATCCGGGGCTGCTTAGGAGATAGGAAGTTGCAATACCAACTATATCTATTAATTCAAAGGCATTGACAGTCATTTGCGTGTGAGCACGATGGGTATACCAAGTGGCACCAAACCGCGCAATCGCGTCACTTCTTACGAAATATGAACGAGAGAAGACAAAAAATATGTCGATTTTATTCTAAAACGCGTCGCGCTTACAACCCGTGCGTTGAAACTCAAAGAAACAAGAAAGATTCGTGAAATTGCAATGAACCTGTCATCATGTATCCAGAAGAAGAAATTGACAAAATTCTTGAGTGATCAGTAAATGTCTCTACCGTTGCGACTGTGTACCCCAAGAGAAATTTGGCAAGCTATTAATAACTTGAAGAAGAAAAAGGCTCCAGGTTTTGATCTGATTACATGAGAAGTCCTTAATCAACTACCGAGAAAAAGAATTGTCTTGCTAACCATTCTGTTCAGTGCAGCGTTGAGACTACACTATTTTCCTCTAATCTGGAAAGTCTCAATGATAAATATGGTAGGTAAACTTGGAAAGCCCTTTACTGAAGTTTCCACGTACAGACCAATAAGTCTTCTTCCCATATTGTCTAAACTGTTAGAGAACTTATTGCTACAACGACTGCTACTTGAGGAACAACGGACAATCCTAGAGCATCAATTTGGTTTCCAAGTACACCATGGAACGACAGAACAAATACATAGAGTGGTTCACACAATCCGGCAATCCTTTGAAAGAAAGGAGTACTGCTCAGCAGCTTTTCTTAACATACAACAAGCTAAAAATGAAACTAAAAGTTTGCTTACTACACACCTCTCACATGCTGTTCAAGTCATACTTGGAAGACTGAATGTTCCAAGTTAAATCTGGAGATTACCTATCTTCATTCTATCCCATAGAAGCTGGCGTTCCTCAGGTTTCTATGCTGGGCCCTGTTCTGTACACAGTCTACCCTGTTAACCTACCCACCTCAAAGCAAACAAGATTGGATCATGGCTGAGAAAGTAGATAGATAGATAGATAGATAGATAGATAAAACATTTATTCAGTGCACACAAAAGACACAGCACAACACACAATAGCACAATACATGGATAACAAATTACAGGAATATATATAAAAACAAGGTGCCAATATACAAAAAGAAAAAAAAAGAAAAACATGCTTAAAGAAATAAAGTAACATTACGACATACTTCAATTAATTATCGAACAAGGTGCGGTGTGTGTCTCAAGGTTGCACCAAATGGGAGTCCAGCTCAGCATGTGTCAGGCAAATATACCTGACGCTGATATTCTGCTGGATTCCTGCAGTGACATACGGACGTCGAGCAGACGAGATACATTGGTATTGTGACAAAGTGTTATGCGTGGAGTGAAATTGTGTAAGTATACCCGCAACTTAAAATTATGTATTCTACAGTAAAGTTTTGTATTGTATTGGGAAACTTTCTTGTTGAATGTGTTGATTGTGGTTTGATTACTTGATAATTTAGAAAGTTATATACCTAAATGAATAATCTTATTATAGTTACAGTGGCTTCAGTGTGAATAAAATAAACGATTTGGCTTGACAACAAGAAAATATGTTCACAATAAATAGTTAATGGTAAATAAAATGTAAATTACAACTATTACAACATATCAAAAAACCATTCAATTACGGTAATCGGTAGTAGAGAATCAAGACTAGTGCTGCCAAGTCTGTCCATATTACCTTCGCCCTACGAATACTTAGGTATGCACATCGACAGAAGACTTACCTGGCGTGAACATATAAAGGCCAAAAGGGACCAAGCAATAAGCATAAAACTAAGAAAAATTCACTGGCTCACAAGCAGACAGTCATCACTAAGCTTCGAAAACAAACTTCTAATCTACGAATGCATCCCTAAACCTGTATGGACATATAAAATAGAGCTCTGGGGATCGGCAAGCCACTCAAATATTGAGATAAAACAGCGCTTCCAAATTAAAGCACTAAAAACCTTAAGTGGTTGCACCCTGGTTCACAAAAAATATTGAAGTTCATGAATGCCTACGAATCCCAACTATCAAGGAGGTTGTAGAAATGTCCTGCAAGAGTTATAAGGAAATACTTCAACGGCATAAAACTGAACTCGTTGTACAGACTGTACCAACAGACTTAAAAGAGAACGAATATCGCCAATCTAACCAACACTAATAAATCAAATAACGAGATGACGCATCCCAGGATGTGAACAAGCTCGAACTGCTTAAAGTTTGAATTAAAGCTCAAGGGTTGATTGTCCCGGATGACACGGTGGAGCATACGGTGGAGGTCTGCCCGGCTTGGGCAGAGCACCGCCGTGTCCTCGTGGAGTCGATCGGCGGCAGAGATCTCTTGCGTCCGGCCCTGGTTCAGGCCATGGTACGGAGCGAGAGGGCATGGGCAGCCGTCACCTCCTTCTGTGAAGCAGTAATGCTGGCGAAGGAAGAGGCGGGACGGTTGAAGAAAAGGCAAATTTCGCGCCCTCTCGCCACTAGCCGCCGCAGGAGACGCCCTGGGCGTCGGGAATCTCGGCCACCGTAGGCGCGGGCTTGCGGACGGTGAGCAATGGATAGCTCACCGTCCGGTAAGGACCAGGCCCGGGTCGACGGCGCGTTTTATTCCACGCGCACCTCAAAGAGATGTCGTCAGCACAAATGTAGGGGTCCACTAGGGCCGATGCCTGCCGGGGTCGCGGGAAGGTACTAAAGGGTCACCGAGGCCCCTGGCAACACAGGCAACGGAAGGAATACGGGTGAGTTTTAGTCAGTAAGAGTCTGACACACCCTCCCGCTCCGCCCAGAGCGGGAGAAGTTATTTGCGTCCAGCAAAAAAATTGCGTCCAGTAGGTATTGAAGTTGACAATTTTGTGATCTATGGGTCAGTTGATAATTTTTCGCGATTACTGAGAAAGTTGTTCAGTTTGATGATCTGTACTACACCCTTTTTGATAACATTTTTCCGGTAAATTCTGTGTAAAAAATTTACTGTACATTTTTTCAGCATCAGCGTTCACCGGTAAAATTTAATTATGTTGTAGAAAACACTATAATATAAACACAAAATACCTCTTGGTAAAATCACGAAGAAAATGTGCCGCCCGCGCCAACGCACCACTGCGCGAGCGTCCCGCACCCCTCTACACACCCGCAACCGATCGTTGCTAAGCGACGGCAATACTCGTACTTAGCAAAAATTGAGATTGTAAAAACTTTGGTATTAGGTCGAATTTCCATTGGCTTCTATTAAAATACACCGACTCATAAGTAATAAACGTATTGAATTAACCTAAGCAATTATTCCCATAAGTATATTGTTCAAACACTTTTGAACGAAACTTTTTTTTTCTCTCCTCAGTAGGTGCCTTTCTAAACATTATTAGACTTATTGCCCTTTTTTCGCATATTGTACAAAGTCTTTTAGGAAGTATCTAACGTTTATTTTAAATGCATTTAATAAAATAATATTCCTTTTATAATTTCCAATTTCTAAACACCCGTTGTAAGTTGTGCATATTAAGCTGTGGCCACCAAACTCGCCTTCACTATTGCAGAAGTGCGTGGTAGTAATGTAGGTAGTATTCCCGACTTCCCGTGGGTGCAACGGAGAACGCACGCTACCGCTGCGTGCGCCGGCGCGGCGCTCTGACGTATGATAGTGTAAAAAAGTATGAAGCGATAAATTCACTTCGCCCTTCACAGAATTTCGCAACTACATTTCATTTGCAAAATGCTTTTTTTGCAAATGAAATGTAGTTGCGAATTTCGCTCTCAATCTCGAAATTCGCATGCTAACAGTGAATGTGAATGCTAATTAATCCATCACTAGTGCGTGGCAAAGCAGTACCGAGCGGTCAGGTGAAGGTCAATCCTTACGCTTTAGCATAAATCAGCGAACATATCCTAAAAATATATAAATGTTCGAAAAATTGTTGGATAATTGGTAAATCTGTTTCAATATTAAATCATATGACTAATAAAGGTATAAAAATTGACGGAGTTATTTTTCACATTACGTAGTTAAGCAAATATCAAAATGATTAAAAAGGAAAATCTTTTGGATAACTAAACAAAGCTATGTATTTAAGGATATAAAAACATATTAAAAAATAACAATTAGCAGACCAATTTTTCAGTAGAAGTTATAACGCAAAATGTTAAAAGTTACATTTGGGGTATCTCTGAAATCGAAAAAATGTTGGATGCCTTTACATAATTATTCTAACTAGTACATACGTACGTATACAGAAAGTATTTCAGTCTGAGGAAATATTCTCAGAGAGTTATAAGCGATTTTCAAGTTTAGGTAAAAATACCTAACTTCTCGTAATAAAAGTTGTTGGCTTGTTGTACATCTGTAATCTGTATTACCTAACTTCATCATATGCCAAATTTCATAGACGGGAGAATTTTTCGGGTTACATAAGCCTCGTTGATCGGACTAAGTTAGACGCGCAGCCGATCAGTTACTCTGTGAACGTCGTATCGCGTAACGTGTTTTACCAGTGTGCAATTTTATTTAATTATGCCGTCTTGTGTCGTTCATACCTGTAAAATGCAGCGGGGCTAAAAAATAAACAGGATGGGATGACATTTCACGTGTAAATAGCGCATTTAAATATCGTCTTATTTAATTACTGAATAAATTGTACAGTTTCTAATTGTCATAGAGGATGATGCATCCATCTTGTTAGTGTTGCCAGTATAAGAGTTTTGATTTTCCCTTCTTTTTATTACCTACTGAGGGCATTTATTCGTTGTAGTGTTAAATTAATAACAACTTACACAAAAAAACCCGACTTGAAAAAGAAAGGTTATCAATGCAACCCGTATGTATATATGATTTTGTTAGAATTGCATAACATTCTTATTAGGTACTATGTTAGACTATTAGAATTTCTAGAGGGGGCGGGTGTATGAAATTATGTATCTATGAAAATACCAATTGTGATTTTATTATTTATATTATCTTACCAATACTCTCAACGTTTACCCCAAAACGGGTTCATAATGTCCGAGCTAGCAACATTACACGGGTGGGAAGTGAGGCGGGCGCGGGACGCTTGTCTTGATTTTGGACACAGCGTGCGGCTTGCAATGACAGATGAACGCGGATTCTAGTTCTTTCTATATTCTAAGTATATAACATGACTTCATACTTGAAACCAGAAAACAAAGTTTTAAGATCTAACAAGAATTGTTGGACACAGCAGCCCTTTTAATGGTAAATATATAAATATAATAAAAAGCTGTGGTTTTGAGTGGCACAATACTACAGTATGCAGAACGCATTTAATTAGGTATGGTCTATTAAGAGTCATCATCTGCCTAGCCTTTTCCCAACTATGCTGAGGTCGGCTTCCAGTCTTACCGGATACAGCTGAATACCAGTATTTTAGATGGAGCGACTGCCTATCTGACCTCTACAACCCAGTTACTGGGTAACACGATACCCCTTGGTAAGACTGGTTGTCGGACTTTCGAGCTTCTAAGGACCCGTAACGACTGTCAAAGATCTACAAATAACAGCCAGGACCAACGGCTCAACGTGCTTTCCGAGGCACGGAGGGGTCTTGGTATGTTAAGATGGTCTATTAAGAGTATCAGATGAAAATGTAAACAAATGGATTAGTAAATGTACCTGTAGCAATGGTACAATTGGTAGTGTCACTTGAAAATTGGCTTACAATTTAATAATGTAATTCAAACAATACTTGTTGGAAAAAGTGGTGAGATATAAAGCTGAAACCTCAAAGTAAGTTGAAATACTGATGAATTTGTTACTAATTGCATTTAATGCGTGACTGCGTAAGAATTTAACCAAAGTCATTCATTTCATTTAAGTTGACAAATTATTTTTATTGTTTTGCGGGTCAAAAAACCACGATCATAAGAACTTTAGCTTTACATTTCTGAAAAATAAGCTTCGAAGCCAAGATTTAATAGTTTGAAATCAATAACACGCGGTTGTCAAGGTTCACCTATGCTCGTTCCTAGTCTAGATTAGTATTTTTTTCTTACACGACTTAGTTCGTATCTCAAATCACTACAAGCGTTATTTATTTTCACGACAACAATTCGACACATTTCTTCTTTCTCCCGAAGTTGTATTGTGTGAAAGTTTTTCGGATTGTACATTTGCGCAAGAAAACGATGATATTGTATGAGCGTTTTTTTTTTTACAATGCTAATGTATTGTGTCGATTGTGTTATATATTTTCTATACTAAATGTAACCTTTGATTCTTTGGCTGTATAACACATTTGGTTATATATAACCAATGATATTTAAAACTATAGATACGTTGTCCGCACTCTAAAATGACAACATGAAATGAAGCCAATTGGCCACATCGCGCTTAATTACGCACCAACCTGTCGCGCGAAACTACGTTTGTTTTTAATTTATATTGTGTGTGTAAACCTGTGCAAAACATAAAAAAACATGCCGTCGTGTGTTTTCAGACGATGTACAAATTATACTCCAAAAGTTAAAGACAAAAACGTGTCGTTTCCCTTTCTTCACGCGTATAAGTAGCTATCTAGTATTTTCGCCGTTTTTAAGCGCCGCGATGTTGGTTCATGACGTGTCTATATATAATACGTCATTGTATACAACAGTAAATACTTACTACGCCATTTTATATAACGAAACATATTCTTCCCGTCATTACGAATTACCAGTGACGAAATCGTTGATTTTAGATATCTTCTGGTTTATCGTTTACGTGATTTTTTTATCACTTACGACTTGTACCTACAGAAAAATTACAGCAATAAACGAATTGGTCATAGCGTCCCTCAATTTAGGTATTTAATAGGATAGAATTCCTTATCTAAATTCATAAATTGGCTTCAAATAAATAATTTACAAATTAATCTCACAAAAACACATTACATGAACTTTAAAAATAAAAACGCGACATCTGTTCCTTTAAGTATTGCATACAATAATGAAACAGTAGCTGAAGTAGCAAATACAAAATTTTTAGGAATCCATATAGATTCGAATATGTCATGGAAAACACATGTAAATAGTGTATGTACCAAATTGAATCAATTTTCTTACGCTCTATACATGCTTAAAAAAGTATCCAACCAGACCGCGCTTCTTACTGCTTACCATGCGTATGTGGGATCCACTCTGTCGTATCGGTTACTATATTGGGGAAACTCGACTGATAAAGAAATTGCGTTCAAAGCCCAAAAAAAGTGTATTAGGTCTATATGTGGGTTACGCCAAACGGATTCATGTAAACCACATTTCGTAAATCTCAAGATTTTAACACTCTCTGCTATATTTATCTACCTGGCCTCAATTTTAGTTAAATCAAACATTACAAGCTATGATACGTTAAAAATCAGAAGACTTAAACATACCTTAAAAGATAAAACGTCCCACACTAGAGCGTACAGTAATAGTGTTTTCTGTATGGGCACAAAGATGTATAACAAGCTACCTATGGACATTAAGATTATAAATTCAATTATTATTTTTAAAAGAATGCTGAAAATTTTCTTAATTAAAAAGGCCTATTACTCAATAGCAGAATTTCTTGAGGAAAAAAATTTTGTTCAATAAAGTACCTATCACTAAAGTGAATATAATTCAGTAAAATATTTTTAAAAGGATTATGATAATTAATATTAAATGATTACAATACTGTGACATAATTGAATTAATGAATAATGAAAATTTTTAAATCGGGTAACTCATGACATGTGTATTTGTATTTAGGTATGACTTTAATAATTTATAATTAATATGATGTAAATGATAAAATTATAAAATGTAATTAAAACGATGTCCTATATAAAATTTAATATTTATAACTTTTTTCTTTTTAATTAATGAATGTAAATAATGCATGTTCAACGGTTACTGTTACAATTATAAGCATATATGCATGATGAAATTGCAATGCCCTAACAGGGCCACTATGTTCTAAGAACTGATATCCTCTGTTAAGAACTTTATTTATGTACACATAGTTAGCAATAAAGAATTTGAATTTGAAAGAACTCTGCTCACAAATATGCTGACATGCTTGTTAATCTTGGTAAACTGTTTATTGAAATGGAATTATTAGATGGTTATGAATGTTCAGAAGTTAACAAATTGGTTTACACTATAAGAAGTATCTGTTAAACGATCTTTCAATAACAATCATCATTAAACTTTAATAAACTTTGATAATTATCACGAAATGCAATGCTCCCCGAGTTCGTAGACAATCTTCGCCGTAGACAAGCCTACGCTGTCGCCGTAGCAAGGTCGTAGCATACCATTTCGTTATGAAGGTGATTTAACTGACGAACATAATTGTAAAACTTGTTAGGTTGTAGTTATTTACGCATGACTTGATATGCTCGCAAACTTAAATTAAAATTTCAGTGGGTTACTTTATTACTCGCAATTTCACAAATGAAGAAATCTTTTATTGGTACATATAAAGGCGAAGTTAATCTGAATACACAAATATGTCTTTTCAAATGTAGTATAGTACCTTCGAACTAGTAGCATATTAAATCATATTAATCTTTAGAAAGAGATTGTCTCACAATAATGAGTGACAGTGAGCTCTATGAAGCCGAAATTTTTTTTCTTTAAACTCAATATGCCACTTTTACGGCTGGTATTTTCTAATCACATTTATTTAATTTCTTATGACCGACTTCTTCAAAAAGGAGGAAAAAAACAAACTGACCCCCAACATAGTTGGGAAAAAAAACAAACGGGTCAGTTTGTTTTTTTTCCATCATAGTTGGGGAAAAAAAAACAAACTACCCCCAACATAGTTGGGAAAAAAAAAAACTGATCCCCTACATAGTTGGGAAAAAAAAAAACAAACTGACCCCAACATATGTAATTGGGGGTCAGTTTTTTTTTTTTTGTGTGTTTTTCTTGGGTTAGCTTCCAGTCTAACCGGATGCAGCTGAATTCATCTGTTTTATATGTGTCCATCGATATTTTCGTGAATTGTGGAACGATTTTGAAAATTCTTTTTTTGATTTTTGTTTTTGCATTTCGTTTAGAAAGCTTGCGCGGTGGTCCCATATAATACGTTTTTTTTTTTAAAGGTGAAGAGCAGTTAACATTATGTTATTGTAACTTAGATAAATTACAAACCGACCCACTATGTATTTTTCCCACTTAGTGTATGCTGATGTTATAATAATATAACATCACACAAAGTGGAAAAAATACGTATTTTACCACAAATAAAAACTGAAACATAACAACTTTTTTACAAAAAAGAACCAGCCGTCTTCCAAAAAACCACACACAGTGAAAAATATCTCGGTAAGTCGGTGGCAAAAAACAAAACTACAAAACCAATGACAACGATTTTCGAAATTAAAGTAATTTTACGCTTTGTAGTCTTTTTTGAAAGTCGAAGGTTTAATTTTTTAAAGTTTTATTTATTAATTAATAACCAACTTATTCACAATTTTCCAAAAACTCGATATTCTGTATATTCTAGTCTAGTATTAATTATCAAGTCATAATAAATAAAGATATAGAAACTTCTGCAACACCCTTCTGAAAAAAATAAAAAATGAATATGATAGAAATTAACTGCAGAAAGCAGGCAAAAGTTGTAAACTTATTTGGAAATTTATAAAATCAAACACATTTAGATCAAAAATCCCTGACCCTCCACTTGACTTATTGACTATAGAGAACAACCCAATCGAATCAACAAATAAAATTAATTTCTATTTTTCTAACGTAGGTAAAACCTTGGCAGAAAAGACTTTAACATCTAAAAGCTTCTTCCCTCAAAACCAACCTAAAACAGTCCCCAAACTCAAATCGTTTGTCTTACTAGATACGGATGTCGAGGAAGTACTAACAATTATTTCTGGATTAAAGGACGTTTGTGCTGTTGGGTGGGACGGTATTTCAAACAACATACTTAAACACTTCAGATACATACTTGCTCCGCCGCTAACTCATATTTTTCAGTTATGTTTAAGTAATGGTATATTCCCTAAGTCGCTTAAAAAGGCAGTGGTTACTCCTGTTTATAAATCTGGTGACAAAAAATGTGCTAATAACTACAGACCCATTTCCGTTTTAACAGGAATCTCCAAGATCCTAGAGAAAATCATTAATATTAGATTAATTAAATACCTAGAAGATAACAATTTACTTTCAGATAGCCAATTTGGTTTTAGGTCCAAAAAATCAACTTGCCAAGCAGTACATCAAATGACAGATTATATAACGACTAATTTGGATAAGGGCATGCACACCATTGGGATCTTCCTAGACCTCGCCAAGGCCTTTGACACAATTTCTTGTCCTTTACTATTGCACAAGCTTGAAACGCTGGGAATAAGAGGAACAACTCTTTCACTACTTTCTGATTATCTTACTGACCGCGAACAATGTGTCAAAATTGGTCAGTACGTTAGTTCTGAGCTTCGAAATAGTAATTACGGAATACCACAAGGTAGTATTTTGGGTCCTACTTTATTCCTTGTATATATAAATGACCTGTGCAGCTTGTCACTCCAAAATGGTGTCATATTGTCATATGCAGATGACACAGCTCTATTGTTTTCAGACAAATCTCGAGATGAGGTGTATAAACAAGCCCAGAACGGTTTTAATATAGTGTCTAATTGGCTACATGTAAATCTCTTAACACTAAATGCCAAACACATTTTATTTACTATTAGAAATACTAACCTGCCAACTACTAACATAAACATTTATGCGCATAAGTGCAACACGTATGCTGACAATGCATGTAGTTGTCCTACCTTAGCAAAAACCGATCATATGAAATATCTAGGTGTAACGATTGACACAAATCTGAATTTCCGTAAACACATCGATTTATTATGCACACGAATGCGTAAATTAATGTACATTTTTAAGAATTTACGATACATATCAGACTACAAATTAATTAAACTGGTATATTTAGCTTTGTGCCAATCCATTCTCACTTATTGTATAACTTCATGGGGTGGGGCTGCTAAATCAATCCTACTGCCATTAGAACGTGCGCAGAGAGCTATCCTTAAGGTAGCCACCTTTCGCCCATTTAGATTTCCCACACACGAGCTTTACACGGCATGTAAGGTGTTAACCGTGCGTCAACTATTTATATTGAATATAATACTACTCCAGCATAGCAAACTTCCTTATATCCCAATATCTATAGATAAGAGAAGAAAAGACTTGGTTTGCATAAAGCCTCAAACTAGACATACTTTTATAAATAAATTTTATGTATTTTTAGGTCCGTTCTTATATAATAAAATCAGTAAGTCTCTAAGTATATATAGTGTAAATCGTAAAAAATGCAGTGAAATGTTATGTGAATATTTAGCGACATTTAATTACTCAGACACTGAAAAATTGCTAGATGTAATGCAATAAGTTTATTAGTGTTAAATAAATATTTATTTTAAAATATAATTAATATGTATCAATGCTAGCACTATGTACAGTACCATATTGTCCACTAAAGCACGCAGCGTTGTTAAGTGATGGCCTGAAACACAGGTTTGAATAAACCTACATCAGGCAGGTCGCTATTGTATTGAATTAGACCCTTAACCAATCTATATAAGTTATACACTAGATTTATTTTAGATTAGTATAGTATAATAGTTTAACATTTTCTTGCTAATTAATATGTAAGTTTGTAATGATGTAATTTCTAGTAATTTGTATGTGAACTTATGAATAAAATTATTATTATTATTATTATTATTACACAGGTGCTCAGTTAATAACATTTAAAAACCGGCCAAGTGCGTGTTGGACCAAGCACAACGAAGCATTCCATAGTTGGGAAGTTGAGACAAATTTATCCCAAAGACAAACTTAACATTGTAGTTGAAAAACATGTTCTCCCATACATCGATTTAAGCCACGGTCAATTGTCCAACTGCAAATCTAAGATGGTCGGCTATTACTCGTTAACTTATGTACTACTGCCATGAATTCCTTCACATCTCCATAAACAACCATTTAGCTGGCAGGGGGGAGGGGGGGACACTTGACACTAACAAAAATTAGCACTTTAATGCTTAATATTACGCAAGTGGATCCTTCAATCGAAAAGTGGTGTTCATAGACCTGCAATATTTTTGAACGGCCTATCCAACGATATCCCACACCATGGGATAGACGAGAAAAAAAAATGTCATCGCCACATGACGTGCACGGGAGTTACCCTACAAGTTTTTTTTTTCATGATTTTATTTTAGCACTTAGTCGGCGTGATTAATACATATACCCATGCCAGTACAGCTTTCTAGTACAACGCGTCTCTGAGCTACAGCGGGGACAGATAGACGGACAAGGCGAAACTATAAGGATCCCTTGTTTACTAGGGAACCCTAAAAAGTAGTAATATCAGAGTAATAGAAGTAGTAGTAGCAGCAGTTGGTAAACATCGTGGCCCATTACGAGTTGTAGGTCGTAGATTCGAACCCAGATAGGTGATTTACTTTGTGTAAGTTATTTCATCACCACTGCTCTCAAAACGGTGAAGGAAAACATCGTGAGGAAACCGGCTTGTCCTATATCCAAAAATTCGAAGACATGTGACATCTACCAACCTGCACTGGGCCCGCGTGGTGGATTACGGCCCACTCCCTCTCACAGAGAGGTAGCCCTGTGTCACAGCAGTGGGAACATTAAAGGCTGATTATGTTATGTGTTAAATGAAACTATACATAATTTAGAGCACATTATGTATGTCGGTATCTTTACGTCAATATCTTGATCAAGTCCCCGTCATCAAGGTAATTGCTTCAGCATTGCCAAGTTAACGTGACGTCACTATGCTATTTATGACTGACATGACTTATAGCATAGTTTAGTTCTAAGATATTCTAAGCATACTATCTTATAGCTACTCCTTATAGGAGGTATGTATGTTTATAGAACGTATGTTTGTTTATAGAATGTATAGATGCTGTGTATGTTTAGCTTTTACTTAGATTTAATTTTAATAATGTTTATTTAAGTAAAGATTTGTGCGTTATCTACGGAAACCCCCAACAAATTGCCTTGCAGTTTGCCAGATGTTATATTAAACAAAACCTCTGTGAAATTAGTGATTAAATAAATAAATACAAAATATTTTTCATCTATATTTCACAAGACATGGCCGAGAATATATTATAGAGGTTTTAATGCTTTCTTCCTGCATAAACCCGAGTATTTGTGAGGCTGATCACGAATCATTCTTATAACATTTTCATTTAATTTTGTACCTTATTACAGCAGTTGTGTTTATACCTTGACCCCTGCTTAATACGCGTGCAATAGCAATATATCAATCCAATACATATAAAAGTTTTCCATCATCGTTATCGCTGTTAGAATGTCACTTTTTCTAAACCCACCTCTAAATTTACTACACGTACTAGAACTACATTTGCTAGACGTCACTACCCTTATCTAAGTACCCTTATATACAATAAAATACATCAAAAACATAACATTCATACACAAAACACACACAACTGTATAAAAAATAACTAAAGAATTCCTCCTCACCCTAGATTATGATGAAACAGAAGCACTGATGAAACCCCACGCAAGTAAATTATTATTAGTATCACGAACACTTACACACCCACAGACACCCCAAATCATCTTCTCTCTCTACACATACATGACATACATCACACAATCATACACACATCACACACTCACACACACACACACTCACACACACATCACACCATATTACACGCGCTTACACACATACTATTGCTGCTATTCCACGTTTTAGCTTCCTTAATTTTGTAAAATAATCTTAGCGGACGAATGGATGGCCCCTATAACACAGGATTTTCCTAGCATCGGGGTCATTATTCACAAAAATTGAGCACAAATGTATGTATTTCTTCTTTTTGCTAAATAAATTATTATTATTAAATAAAAAAACGCCGCGTCTAAAATCACACATGTGTACCCCAATATTTGTTTGGCGTGCCCAAGTTTTGATTGCTCACATGTACATGCGTGTATGAATCACTACCTACTAGGTATGTATCAAAACTCGACTTTCTGAAGTTTTCACATCTTTATTTATGAGACGGCTCGTTTACATCCGATCAGTGGTTTTTGCTTCGCTACAAGTTCGCAGTTTACTTTTTTGGCAGCACCAAGTGATTTGTTGACCTTATGGATTAAAGAAATTATGGATAAGATATAAACATGTTTTTTGATGTGTACCATCTTTCCACTCACTTTCTGTAGGATTGATTTCGTAAAAAGGGACGGAAGTATGTAAAAAGGAAGTCACAGCTTGAGCATGGAATAAGTAAGTAAATACTTTTTAATATCATGGAATTAGTAAATACTATATATATTGTAAGTAGATTGGGTCAAATTTCGACCAGTACGCGACCACTAGTAATAAGTAATTATTCGAATAAATATTTCATATATTGTATGTATTTGTTTTTTTTTTAATTCTGAGGTTAATTTCTATCGCTGCGCAGTTGTTTATTACCAAGGACAGACGTTACACATCATATGCGACTAATGTAAGGCTCGCTCGTTATTTATTCAATAAAACTTAAATATAGTTCCCAAAAACTTTCCTGTCTTTTAAAACACACTGTGCTTACTCCGTTTGCATGATAAAATTGGCAGTTTTTTTTTTTTTCTGTGTTCGTTTTTGTGCCCTATATCTACTGTATCTAACTAATTAAAATGTGTGCATAAAATACATATCTATTAGCAATTATATCGCACTTAATTGGTCAAGGACAGCTAATGAGACACAATTGATTTTCTATTGTTTGACTCCAAATCGGTACCGCGCGGGGCTTAACAGGCTTGTAAAGCCTACTTAGCTGTGATAGATTTTCTTTTAACTTCGTTATGCCATGAATTTTTTCACGTATCATTTTTTTTTTTTAGATTTTATTTCACCACTTTGTCGGCGTGTATCTATACCCATTCCAAATTACAGCTTTCTAGTACTAAGAGTATCTGAGCTTAGCCGCGGACAGACAGACAAACGGACATGGCGAAACTATAAGGGTTAAACTTCTTGACTACGAAACCCTAAAAAAGGAGGGGAAATATTTTTTTACAAAATATATTAAATGTATTCAGTGTCTCTTTGGCATATCTCCATTTTCTACGATCTGAGTTTTGATCTTAATGTAAGAAATTTTGTTTGAGAATACATAATCAGCAGGTTTCTTGTGAAATGTTGTGTATAGCTCAGCTTTTGTTGAGCTTCTTATTATTTGTTAGGAGTTATAAAATGAAGTGTATTTTGTTTTGTTCTGATCATTTGGTAAATATTGTTGGTGGTACTGACAACTTTTATAAGAATAGTGTCTTATTTTGAACCAACTTATTTTAAAATAACAAGAAAAAACTGAAACAAGTGCTTTAGTAGGTAACTATTCTATTTTTTTTTTATAAATGGCAAGCGAAGCCAATGTCGACTATTCTGCCAATGTCTGATTTAATCGTTAAAATATAAGTCAAATTAAACAGTTGAAATGTAACATGAGTGTGTTTTTGGAGAAAGAAATATTGAGAGCGCGAAGTAAGTATATTCTATTCTATCTTATCATTATTAATTAAGAATGTATTTTTGTAAGGGGAAAAACAACTTACGAAATGACTAGTAGGTACATTCTGCTAAAATCGATGGTGGTCATGGTGTTGCTATATTCTTTTATAGCAAAACAAATTTATTATTAATCCCGAAGTACGCAAACGTGATCCCTCCTCAACACTTGAACGATATATTATTTTTTCCATACGTTCCAAGGTTCGAATCCAGTGCGGGTCACGCTACGGGCACCGGCTGCAGCCCACGTGACTCCCACCCATATTGAAAGCTGCCAATAATCGGGCCGTTATAACGAGGGTTTTACTTCGGCCCGACAAATATTATGGTGTTAGAAAACTTCAGTAATACATTACATGTTAAGGGAAATATTTATTTGTTATACCAGCTGTTGGCCGCGACTTTGTCTGCGTGAATTTATGTTGCATTATTTTAATACATATATCTAGAGTGAAAAGTAGCTTATGTCTTTCTCCAGGTCCCAGACTGTCAAATTTTGGGCACGCCACAATAGCGGCGATAAGTCCCCTCTTTGAGGAGTGGCTAGAGAGGCGCCACGGCGTCCTCACCTTTCACCTGACGCAGATCCACACAAAACACGGCAGCTTCGGGAGGTTCCTGTGTCTGATAAGGCCGGAGGAAATGCCTGGGTGTCATCACTGTGTGGATCGCCCGGAGGACACGGTGGAGCATACGGTGGAGGTCTGCCCGGCTTGGGCAGAGCACCACCGTGTCCTCGTGGAGGCGATCGGTGGCAGAGATCTCTCGCGTCCGGCCCTGGTTCAAGCCATGGTACGGAGCGAAAGGGCATCACTTCCTTCTGCGAAGCAGTAATGCTCGCAAAGGAGGAGGCGGGACGGTTGAGGGAAAGGCAAAAGCGCGCCCTCTCGCCCATAGCCGCCGCAGGAGAAGCCCTGGGCGTCGGGAATCCCGGGCGGATTTCCGGCCACCGTAGGTGCGGACTTACGGACGGTGAGCAATGGGTAGCTTACCGTCCGGTAAGGACCAGGCCTGGGTCGACGGCGCGTTGTATTCAACGCGCACCTCAAAGAGATGTCATCAGCACAAGCGTATGGTCCACTAGGGCCGATGCCTGCCGGGGTCGCGGGAAGGTACCATAAGGTTACCGAGGCCCCTGGCAACACAAGCAACGGAAGGAATATGGGTGGGTTTTAGTCAGTAAGAGTCTGACACACCCTCCCGCTCCAGAGCGGGAGAGATTATTTGATGATTTCCCAACCAAAAAAAAAAAAAGACTGTCAGATTTCATAGGTATAGTTAAATTTGGTTAAATTTTATTTGATTTATTTTAATAGCATAGACATTCTATTCTGTTGCAGTATTTTGAAATTTTATTTTCTTTTGATTTTATTTTATGTAATATGGGTTTTGACTGAATTAAATTAATTTTATTTATGTGGTATAGGCGTGAAAGGTAACAGATAAGTAACTGGCTGTCATACAGGCAGACAGACAGTTACTTTCGCATTTAAAATATGACTAGCTGCGCTCTGCGGTTTCACCCGCATAAGTGTCGTTCCCATAGGAATTTTGGGATAAAAAGTATTATATGTATATCCTAACCCAGATCAGGGTATACCCATGTGCTAAATTTCGAAATCCGTTCAGCCGTTTTAGCGTGAAAGCGTAACAAACAAACTGACTAACTTTCTCATTTATAATATTATTATACTCGTATATACTTATACACTCATGGACAAATTTAGCGGAATGCAAAAAAATGGTTTATTTTTCCTGTTGTAACTATCGTGCGTACTGGCCACAAACATTAGTAAATGCTATTAAAAAAACAACGTTTTGGAATGTATTTGTTTTCGAATTTCATTTGTTTTTATGTAAATTATGTAAACTGCAGACAAAAAAACCAAAGTTACTTTAAAACTAATTTATTTTAAGGAAATTATTACAATTAAAATTGGTGAAACCTATTCGATGCTAGAATATGGAATGACAAAAATATGTATTAAAATAACTAATTTCTAATGTCAAATTTCGCCGCGTCGGCGGCTCGTGGCTGGCCGGACGTCATCGATGCAGTTTCTATGCACTCGGCGTAAACTGAAGGAATTGCAAGGTTCGCGATATCCATTAGGGATCCGTACTTAACATGTAATTATTGCGTAAGACTGCCTTCTTTAATACTGCGAAATGTTTTGCCAACTTTTGAACTTGAGTTTAAATTTAGGCTTTGTATACATTTTTGCCTTGACTACCTTGTATATCGTGTTAAGTGTGAATTGTTATTGCAAATAAACTGAGAATGCCAGATCTAAACGCCACTCAAGTTGCTAGGGCTGTTACTGAAACTTGGGTTGTTGTTGAAACTGGGCACACCTACAAACATGTGGCCCAAACATTACGAGTATCAGAATCTGTGGTTCACCGTGTTATCAAGAGGTATCGGCCGACCGGACAGTATACGAGACTCGCAGGATAGGGCATACAACAGAAAACTGTGGCCCGAGATGACCGGATCATCGTTACCAGCGTGCTTAGAAACCGGACCTTAACTTCTTCTGAGGTAAAAACGATGCTCCAAGGAGTTCGAGGGGTTACAGTAAGCACAAAACTGTGAGAAGAAGACTGAAATCGGCCGGGCTAAATTCACACTCGCCTGCCAGAGGCCCCCTTCTTGCCACATGCCATCGAGTAGCTCGAGTTAATTTTGCTCGCATTCACGAAAATTGGAATGACGAAGCTTGGAGTCAAGTCCTATTCATAGATGAGTCCAGATTTTGCCTGACGCCAAATGATGGAACCATTAAAGACTGGAGACGCCCGGGAGAGTGGTATGCTCAGTGATCATCATTGGAAAAGAGGTATATAGTGGAGGGTCAGTTATGGTATGGGGAGGTATTTGTATGGGGACACGTACAGAACTCCGCGGCATTGAGATCAATTGGGTCACTAACAGCGGCACGATATGTAACTGAGATTTTGGAAGAAATTGCAGTGTGATTTGCGGCATACTGCAGCAGTAGTTGTCGAATACCTTCGAGACCTTGAAATCAATGTTATGGGGTGGCCCGAACGGTCGTCCGACTTAAACCCCATAGAGCATATATGGAATAATCCTGAAAGACAAATTAAGAAAAGAAATCCTGCCCCCGCTAATTTGAGAGATCTGAAAAACGCATTACAGGAAGAATAGAATGCAATCTCTCAAGATTTTATTGATAACTTGATTAGGAGTGTGCCAAGGAGACTGGAAGCAGTTCGAAGTGCTAGAGGGGCAACACTAATTACTGATTATAGCCCACGTTACATCCTTGCCTAAGCATTTTTGAAAAAAAAGTAATAAAATGTTAAGTACAAAAATGTGTCTTTCCTAATATTTCTCTTTTCTTAATTTGGTTAATTTTTGTTATTTAATCGTTTGTTTTATCGACGTTTGCAATTTTAAATTAACGCATAATAAGCAAAATCCAAATTAATATACTTAATTGTCACAAACATCCTTGATATTTTATTTTATACACACTTTTTTTTACGTTCCTTTAAATTTGTCCATGAGTGTAGTTGGGATATAGTATGAAAGTATGGATTTATGTTTTGGATATTTTTTGTAGCTGGAAGAGTACTTCACACTATTGATCTCGGTTCTCTTTTAGTCCAATATTATTCGATAAGTTTTGGAGGTTTTTGTGATACTCAAACTCATGATTAAATGCTCAAAGCATTTAATCATGAGTTTGAGTATCACAAAATCTAGTGTAATGTACGTAATCGCGGAATACAGGTGTGATGTTTTGTTACATAAAGTGCTGAACATCAAATACAAACTAAGGAACATTGAAACTATAAACCATTCTACCGTAACAAGCCAATTATGACGTCACAACCATTCTTCTAGTTCACGTCACGGCAAAATTTCTTGGAAATCTAGCAATTTTTATGAAAGTCCACCATTCCTGGACTGTTTTCTTTGCCCCCGGGTTCTAATTAAAGTTATAGCGAGCACTCTGAATTCTTGTTGTGGTACAAGGAAGGAAACGTTAGCGGTTGCTAATTAGTTGTGTGGCTCAATTTCATTTAGCGGATGATGCCATCGAAAAGGACAAAGTAAAATAAATAATGCAACCAGTGATGCCATCTATTGGTTGCAATAAGGTCCAAGGGTGCTTGCATAAAGACGGGGGTTCCCGGAAAGACAAGTTGGTACCGACCGGTGCGGGTAACAAGTCCCGTATTAACTTATGTGCGCTCACACATAAAGAAACAAGTAAAAAATTGTAACCGTTTCTTTCGGTAGAATAACTTTCAGCGATCTGTACTAGAAAACCCGTTACTTACTTTATGTTACGTTACTTTATGCAAGATATGAAGCAACTACCAGCAACTTGGTTTGGACGTTGGTCCATTCTGGGCCTAACTGTTGCAGTCGTGGGTACCTATTTACCTACACAATATTTTTAAATCATAAAATTGTGAAAATGACTAGCTATACGCTCATTTGTGTCACACTCTTCCAACAAACTACGCCGATCTGTCAGACAATAGCGACAGGTTTTTATCGTGTGTCTCTCTCGCTTCAGTGAGAGTCAGACACTTCGGCATGTCAAATCAGTGAGTGTCTAAAAAATTAAGATATGGTGAAGCTTTGTGGCTCCACGGTACGCGGGTACGTAGATGTCGAAGTAGCAATCGAGCTTATAAACTATATATTTTACCTCCAACAGCAGCAAACCAACAGCAACCTTTTTCAAACGAAAATGAAGCACACTGTGCTTTTGACAGTGATGCAAACTCAGATGTAAAATCACTGTGGTGGCTAGGTACCTCTTTTCTTTCACCAGCTCAATATTTGATCACTATGTTTTGTTAAAACTGCCATAATATTCACTACATAGGTACCACTACTGCCCCAATTTTTCCGCCCGCTACATCCCACCACTCAACCCAAGCCCTTATTCCAAGCTTTTATTTGGTAGTCAGAATGATAAATGGTGTTTCATTAGTGGAGACCGACGCAAAGCAGGTACCGGTTCGAAATCTCCCTCCTTTTTATATCGGGAATATATATCGTGGCACTAAAGCACCGGGACCCTGTTTAGTAAAGGAAATAGGTGATAAAATGTCCCAGCGTGTTGTATGGACTGTCCTTATATAGACTTTTTCTTTTGCTTTGGGATAGAATTATTAAAGTATGGTTCTCGTAATTAGGGCATATAATGGCAGGACTATTATATACCGGTGTGAAATTGTCCTACTGCAGGGCAATGGTCTTTTGTTCATGTAGATAATGAACGTGCATTCATCACTACGCTTGCACAGTACGGGATTACGATTTGAGATATGCCTAAGACAAGCAATTTTTACCGTATGCCAATGATGCCAGGGGCTGCAGTCTTGACATAGATAGCTATCGCTTTAGGACCGAATTCGGTCGCAAACTCCTAATGAGATCCCTAGGCGGACAAAATGGCTTGACAATCACGAAAAATGTACGTGCTTGTCAAGCAATTTCGATCGCTGTCTATGCCAAGACTGCAGCCCCAGGTTCGAACCCTATTCTTATGTTCGAGAAGCAGATTCTCTGACCTCCGTGCCATCACGACCACGACATGCAGAGTATAGAATGCCAAATACGTAGGCATGTAGTTAATTATTGATCTTCTAATCCTTCTTTTTAGGTTCCGTACCTCAATTAGAAAACGGAACCCATATGGGATCATTTCGTTGTCCGTCTGTCTGCCTGTCTGTCAAGAACCTTCTTTTCAGGAACGCGTGGAGGTATCAAGTTGAAATTAATATCAAATACGTATGTCTACAGTCCTTTGGAGCTCTAACAATAACAAAAAGCTTCTAAGTCAACGCAATAAAAAATACGGCCTAACAAACATCAAATAATATAGAACAAATATCTTATCGAAAATTTCAGATGGAACAAATCTAGTTTTATAGAGAAGATAATGATGAAGATGTATTACTGATTGTAATTATTATAATTCTGTAAATACCTACATATTTGTTATGGTCGCAAATTATATTTTTATCAAGGACTCAATCACTGATCTGCAAAGTGTAAAAAAACGTAAGAAAATTTGAATTTCGCGGACTACCACTGCGGATCCACCTTAGTAATGATCACATAACATTATTAAAAAGGTAAGGAATAAGTAAAGACAATGTTTCGTTTTGTATTTAAGGAAATAAAGCTATTTTATTTTATATGTAAACTATATCAGTAACAAATTATGTTATTAGCTAATCGAAGGAAGTCTCATGTTGCAAGAAAACAAACAATAAGATAAAAAGGCATATGATAATACCCGGTACAGACAGATGATAGCTAGTCTGTACCTCGTGGCTAAGTAATAACAGCCGCAAGAGTCGATCGATCAGGTTAAGCTACGCTTGCCGCGATTGGTCCTTCGATGGGTGACCATCTTTACATACCGAGGCACGGAGGGGTCCGTGCCTCGGAATGCACGTTAAGCCGTTGGTTCCGGCTGTCATTAATGGATTTTCGTCAGTCGTTACGGGTCTTCAGAAAACCGAAAGTCTGACAACCAGTCTTACCAAGGGGTATTGTATTACCCAGTAACAGGGTTGTGGTGGTCAGATAGGCAGTCGCTTCATGTAAAATACTGTTATTCAGCTGCGTCTAGTTAAGACTGGAAGCCGACTACAACACAGTTGGGAAAAGGCAAGGCAGATTGCGTAATCCTAATAATGAAATAAGTAGAATATTATGAAAAAAAAACAATATAAGCGAGATGGCACTACGCAGTCATCTGAGTACCCTGGAAAGTCAGCAGTCCAGCTTAGCCTGTACAGATTGGTAAGCTGCTGACTGGCTAATCTTTTCAACACAATGGAATATTCCAGTTGTGGCGGCCATCTACATCGCCTCATGCGAACTACGCATTACACTGACGTCACGCAAAATCCTGCATCGCGCAAGCAGAGTTTACCGCGCAACTAGCATATATACAACATCCCGACATCAACCGTCGGGCAGTTGCCCACCAGACACGACACCCGTCTGGTCGGAGGATCCTCCCTTTTCTATGGAGGATGAGTGAACTTTACACCCTGTTCCTCATGCCTCTATACAGTATGTAGTAGGTAAGTGCTACCACGACAGAAGAACAAGGGAAAAATATTAATCGCGTGTCCCATGTGAATAAAAAACGAGCGAGCCTCACAGTAGTCGCATATGATCTGTAACATCTGACATCTCACCTCGGTAATAAGCAACTGAGCAGCGATAGAAATTAATATCAGAATTAAAATAATCTAAATACTTAAATATTTATTCGAATAATTATTATTACCAGTGGTTGCCCACGGGTTGTATTTAGACCCCAGAGAGAGGACAGAAGGTTCTATTCACAATCTATATACCTAGTATTTACTAATTTCATGAGTACACGAATTCCGAGCTATTATAAAGTACTTACGTATTCCATGCTATTAAAAAATACTTACTTATTCTATGCTCAAGCTGTCACTGTCTACGGACTTCCGTCCCTTTCCACGAAATCACTCTCACAGAAAGCGCGAGGATGTTAAACATAATAAAAAGCATTAAAAAAAATTGCCCGAATGACAATTCAATTTCTTACGAGCACTGCCAACTAAAGACAACCCCGCCAGGACTTGTAGTTATTTTCTACTGCAAACATAAAGTATTTAAAGTAGAACACAAGTTCAAAAGTTAACACTAAGATTCAATATTTCTAAGATTTTCAACTTACTAAGTTAACAAAACGAAGGCTTATCGCAGAGGTCCTTATGCTTTGAAGTTACGAACGAAAAATGAAAAAGTTTTGAAAATGGAGTATCCATTTTCAATAAATAGCCTTAAAGTAGTTTTTATCAGAAATGTGCGGGAATTTCATAATGTTTCTCATAACAAGCTTGTGGCCTGGCTTTGCTCAAAGAGCTAGGGGATCAACTATTTATTTTACTTTTTTCACTGAGTGGAGAATAAAAATACATTGAATATTACAAGTATAAAGTTATAATGGAGTTTGGATTATCTATGGCCAGCTCAACTCAGTGACGTATCAAGTCTCACGGTAATTATTATTCAAATTATAACCATCTTAAGATTCGTTGCTTTAATCACATCAACGCGTTATCAACTACACGCAAACGGCATACAGCGCTCTGCGCGTACAATACAATAATGCTTCCAAGGTGTTGACTGACGCGCTACTGTCGTGCTTCGATGTAAATAAAATATGTTCGCACAGGTGAGAATAGATGGCTGTCACGCCATCATGCGCAAGCGTTGCGCTTGCATTATGCGCAGGGTACGCGTTAGCCCTAACAGCATCCTGAAAACTATCGGGGCTAACGCGCGCGCCTCAAAGAGACGTCGTCAGCACAAGTGTAGGGTTCCACTAGGGCCGATGCCTGCCGGGGTCGTGGGAAAGCCTGGAAGGGATACCGGCAACACAGGCAACGAGAGGAACACGGGTGGGTTTTAGTCAGTAAGAGTCTGACACACCCTGGGAGCTCCGCCCAGAGCGAGAGAAGTTATTTGATAATTAATTTCCCAAAAAACAAAAAAGGAGGTGTACCGACCGCGTTATCGACTTAAGAGTTTCATTAGTCCTTACCCCGCCTGCGGGGAGCCCGCGTGCTGTTATCAATCGAGTTATCAGCTAATGAAAATGAGCCATAACTAATGGCTCATTTAAAAAAAACTGAAAACCGAACATTACATTATAGCACTTGACAATTTGGTTTCACTACACTTACGAGTACAAGACAGTTTCTTTTTTTTGGATGGTACGTGACCTTCATTTGAGACGACCTTATTATTTGACTCCTTAATGTCAGTTCTTTTACAAATAAATAAGAAGTCTTACAATGATATAGACACGCTTTGATGTCTCAAGATCTCGTAAAACTCTGCTTGTAACACGTAATTGTGTAGGTATTCCCAAGTAAGTACCTACTTTTATACACAATTAATATTTTGCATAGTCTGTTTTGTTTTATGGATAGGTACTCCATCTGAGAACAGCTTGTTGTGAAAAAAAATACCAATTAGCTACTTAGTTCGCCAGCGTGGCTGATTGCCTAAAATGTAGTGTGTGGATCTCCCTTTTTTTTTGGGTGGGAAATCATGGGGAATCAGGACGGTGAGCTGTAGCTCACCGTCCTGATTCCCCATGATTTCCACACGGATGAGATCCACACGGCTTGCGGACGGTGAGCAATGGGTACATTGCTCACCGTCCGCAAGCCGTGTGGATCACCCTTAAGCTGCGCGGAATACGGGACAAAATTGACTCGCGCTGATTGTGTCAACTAACTTGTATTGAGGTGTCCATCATCATTATAACGCGCATTCGCGTCCAGTGTCTCGTGAGGGATTCACCTCGGTGTAGCCAGAGCTTAATCTGTAATACTTTGTGCCTTGCCACAGACAGCGCTGTCTATTACTGCCTCAACAACTGTTTACAGCTGACACCACTCAACGGGAAAATGTAGCCTTCAGCACTTTAGTTATACAATTGATTAGTACGAATTAAACGAGCGTGCGTTTGGTGTCTGTTGACTGACAAATTCAACAACAATTAGTTGAACAGGCGGGATTCGAGCTTTCGTCCCCTTGCTTGTCAACGCCATTATAGGGTGGGTTATTGCTGCTTTTTATTAGGGTTCCGTAGCAAACAAGGAAGCCGTAGAATTTCGCCATGTCCCCGCTGTAGCTCAGAGACGTTTAGTACTAGAAAGCTGTAATTTGGCATAGGTGTATACATTAATCACGGCGACTATGTGGTAAAATAAAATCTTGCACGTAAAGTGGGGATGTTATTTTTATGTCCTCGTCTTTTCCATGATGTGGGGTATCGTTGGATAGTCCGTTCAAAAATATTGCGGGTCTGTGAACACCAATTATCGATTTGAGGATCCGTATGCGTCATATTAAGCTTTAAAATGGAGATGTGAAAAATTCCTGGCAGTAGTACATATAATGAAATGAAAAGGAAAACTATCGCAGCTAAGTAGGCTTTACAAGTTAACGAGTAATAGTTGACCAACTTAAATTTTCATTCGGAGAATTGACCGTCACGTATACCAATGTATGGGAACATGTTTTTCAACTACAATTTTAAGTTTGTTTTGGAATAAATTCATCCCAACTACGTAACCCTTCATTATGCGTGGTCCGACACGCATTTGGCCGTTTTTTTTATCTATAAAGTAACGTCAATCCCAATTTTGTCCTTGACTTTCTCTCGACAGTGCCTACGTTATCTACTGGGTGCTGCAAGTCTTCACTAGGGCTTGTAACTAACTTCTGGCCTGACTAGCTGGCGTGCTGCAAGTCTGTTATTTGGTTCAAATAGGTTTTTATTATTTTATTAATATTTGACACAGATTCTTTTATATTTTGTGAATATGAAACCGTTGCAGGCTTAATGGACGAGATTTGTGGACCATTTATCTTTTGTTGACCTATAGGCCTGTTAAGAAGTACCAGGTAAATACCTAGACTCTGTGTGTGTGTGTGTGTATGTATCTTTATTTCTGTCCTCCCATACCTATTAACACTGTAATTTGAAAACATTGTAAAAGCCAATTATTTTTAAAAGAGTAACCGTGGAGTTGGGGTGGCCTATGTCCAGAAGTGGACGTATTGCGGCTGAAATGATGATGATGATGATGAACCGTGGAGTTTCTTGCCGGCTCTTCTCCATAGGAAACGACCAATTGGAACCGTGCACCTAGCTTCTGACGTTTCATTTTTTTATTTTTTTACCAGGGCTTGTAACTAACTTCTGACCTGACTAGCTGGCGCCAAGGAGTTTACTTTGGTACCTCGTGTGTTTTGTGGAGTGTGTAGGTATGTGAGTCAAAAGGGTATATACGATTCCCTCTATATCCCATACTGATACTCAATTAAGGTTATAATTATATGAATCCATAATAATATAAGGTGTAATTAGGATCGAACCCGAATTAGTATTTTTTTTTAAGAACGCTATTCTTTGTGCTTGATTTGTTGCTGCATTGATAAAAAAAATAAAGATAGTAAATATTTCAACAGTCACCAACACAAAAAAAACTCATAAATACAGTCGAAGCAACATTACTATAGACTACAAATGAGAAATGACTAAAGAATAGTGACCGTATAAAAATAAATGACTGGCTCACTTCCCACGAATAAGTTTTACTCTGAGTTCATCGGAAAATCTTTAGAATGAGTTCTCTACAAGTACTAGCTGCCAAACAATTGGGTTGTAATTAATTATGGGGTTTTATTTTTATCTTTGCTTGGTCGACATGTGTTTTGGAATTTACTAAAGTGGACTGGTGTAAGAAAGGATGGGCAAAGTAAAAGGTATGCACATTTTTGGCTTTATAAATGTAGGTACATGATGCATCGAAAAGACAGGCAAGTTTTAGTCAAAAATAGTTTTCCTAAGATTTAATAGAATAGAATCCTCTTTATTCGAGTATCCAAGACTCAAAAGCTGTTAGTAAAACTTATGACTATGTTAGTAAACACTGAATATACAAACAACACAACAAATAATGGTGGATCATTGCTGCACTACACTGAACAACCCATGAGTAATTGCACAGCAGCGACCCACATAAACACAGTCCAGGCGACTGGCAATCATGCTTAGAATACTGTTGGTGCTGCCCCACACCCTGCGCACCAGGAAAGCGCACCTTTTACGCATTGTTGTGTATAAACAATCTACATGCGCATCCGCGAACATCCCCGACGCACTACAGAAGTGGGGCAGCCCCACCAGCATCCTAAACGCGTTATTATACTGAACGCGGCGATCTTTGCGTCCACCTAGCCCACAGGCTGCACGTGTAAAATGAAGTACAGTACGCTCGAAAGAGCGTGATCTTGACTGGAAGTGAGCATCGTGCAAACCTGCGAGTCAACATGTTCGCTCTAACCGACAATGCCCTCCGCTCACGATCAACGTCATCATCGTCTTTATGGTCAGGGGTTAATACATGACCAAGGTATTTAAAATTCTGTGCTCTCTGCAGAGGTGTGCCATACATTAGTACAGGAGGCACTTTGTCAGTTATACGCCAAACCATGTACTTTGGCGTACGCCTCACACTGGGCGACCAATAAGAATCTCAATAAAAAACGACGTATTTTATACACCATACGTTTAACAAATTAAATTATTCACAAACTCAAAATAACAAACAATACTTCCTCAAACCAGATTCAAATCTCATCCCTTTCAAATACACAATTTAATAGTTACCAAACTAAATTCCGTCCAACAGAAAATGCAAATAAACCTAAACTTATTTGCTGCCAGTACGCTCGTATCCGCAGAGGGGGGAGGGGTAAAGAAAAGTGGTGGAGGGAGGCTGATATCCGGCAAGGCGACACCGCGACGCCTTTCTCTTCATAACTTTTACTGTCAACTCAATTACTCTATTAGGAGTGTGAAGATGCCGCCTTGTCACCTCTAAGAGGAGATATAAAAATATATCCTAACCGCGGATTTGTAAGATTTATTTAAACTTGGCATAGTAAGTCTTGTTTTTAAAGTGGGTGAGATTGAACAAAAACAGCCGTGTTTGTTTTTTTTTGTGATAGCATTGTATTTGTATGCAGAAAATATGTGTAAACCCATTTTTGTAAACAGACACATACAGACATACATAAAATCACGCCTTCTTCCCATGGGGGTAGGCAGAAACTATAGAACGCCACTTGCTACGCTCCTTACATACTCCTTTTGCTTCGTTTACGTTCATACTCGTACATCTGGTCATACACGCACGCCGGTTGCGAACACCTGACCTTTTTGGAAAACATCACAAATGAGGTCACTATATGTCTTTCTGGGGCATCCCCTCCCGGTAATTTCACTCACATCTGCCTTGTGAATACCTTTTGTTAGTCGCCTTTCATTCATCTTCGCAACATGACCAAACCATCTAAGCATACTCTTTTCAATTTTTGTTACTACATCTTCCTTTAAACTGCACCGTTGTCTTATCACATAATTTTTCAGCCTATCTATAGTCACACCATATATGCTTCGCAAAGAACGCATTTCCACGGCATTTTCATGCTTCTTTTGCCACACCCAACATTCACTTCCATACATAAGCGTAGGCACCAGCACATCAGTATGAACAGCCAGTCGAGCCTCTTTGGGCATCGACTGGTTGGTCACCATCGCATGTATAGCACCATGCAATTTATTTCCCGTATTTACTCTACTTTCCACATCTTCATCAATCTTTCCATTCCTTGTAAACAGACTCCTCAAATATTCACTTACATGGTCTACACTATTATCATATATTTTCATATCACACAACGATATATCGTCTTCTCTTTCAAATAGCACTTCCTTTGTCTTATTCACATTTATATTCATCCCTTTCCTCTCATATGCTTCATCCATCACAGTCACCATGTCATGCATTTGTTCTGCTGATGATGCAAGTAGAACTTGATCATCTGCGTAAAGAAGGCATTTGTAAACAGAATCACCTTTAAAGCCGCGTTTACACAATCAAAGTACGCTTGTACAAAGTAGATTTGACAAATCAGGCGATGAAAAGTTGAGCGCGGTCCTAGTCCACTTTGATTGGACGCCGTCATCCAAGCGCGCTTTGATCAGTGTTGCCACGATCAAAAAAACGTCCAAGTAGCCGTCAAACTTTGATTGTGTCAACGCGGCTTTATTAATTTACTAGCGACCCGATGCTTGTCACGATTTTTGCAACTTGACGAAACATCAAAAATTCTTTATTACCTACAAAACTCAAACTCAAACTGAAAGCATTTATTTCAAATAAACCAATTACAGGCACTTTTGAATTCTCAAGGGTCAGTCAGTCAGAAAGATGAAGCTAGTTGCCCATTCCAAAGCGTAGTAGGTACCTATGGAGAAGAACGGGCAAGAAACTCCACGGACACTCTTTTAAATCAACGTATTATGGTTACAAAATTATATCATTCATTTTGAAATTATACATGTGAGAATGATGCAAAAGCGTCCGTAATAAAAAAAATTACAACAAAAAAAAAGCAATTCAAAAATTAAAATTAAAATAAGCCGTGGCAGCTAAGAGATGACCAGTCTCTATATATATGCAAGCTTAATATTAATCTGTAATTATATTAAAAAGAGGAAAGTTTTATTTGTTTGTTTGTTTGTAACGAATAAGCTCTGGAACTATTGGACCGATTTTAAACATTTTTCCAGCAACAGAAAGTTAAATTACCAGGAAGTAACATGGAGCGTATTTTATTTAAAAAAACGCCGGCCAGGTGCGTGTCGGACCACGCACAATGAGGGGTTCCGTTGTTGGGAAGTTGGGAACAAACTTAACATTGTAGTTGAAAAACATGTTCTCCCATACATCGATATATGCCACGGTCTATTCTCCAACTTGACCGTGGCATATATCGAATTTAAGTTGGTCGACTATAACTCGTTGACTTGTAATGCCTACTTAACCGTGATAGTTTTTCTTTTAATTTCATTATATATACTACTGCCATGATTTTTTTCACATCTCCATAAACAACCATTTAGTGATGTTCACAGACCTGCCATATAATATCCGACCTATCCAACGATACCCCACACCATGTGGTAGACGAGTAAAAAAAATTATGTTATGCCTAACCCACCCCACGTTATGCCCAAGGGAGGTACGCAAAAAATTGTTTTTTTCCAACATTTTATTTTAGCACTGTCGGCGGGATTCATTTATACACCTATGCCAAATTACAGCTTTCTAGTACTAAGCGTCTCTGAGCTACAGCGGGGACAGACAGACAGACAGACAGATGGACATGGCGAAACTATAAAGGTTCCTTGTTTACTACGGAAACATAAAAAATAGAGATCCCTACGAAAATTGCAATAATGTAACCCAATGTATCAAAAGTTTGCCTATAACAGTCACTATTTAGCTTGCGCTGCGAAAACTATTAATGATACATAAAAATAATGTACTACATCGTTAAAGCACTCATCACAGCCACAAAAAAGTCCTCAGGGTATATGTCTAACTATCATAGTTAACTCACAATAACCGTTTTTATTCAAATTAGTCAATTAAAACACGGATAAAACCGAAAGATGATGCGCGATGATCTCTGGAACTGCCAGTCGGATTTGAAAGATTCTCTTTGCATTTAATAGCCCGATTCTTGAAAAGGGTTAAAGGCTATTTAACATCACGTTACGACCCTTGGGAGGAGAGCAAAAAGAAAAGAGTCACAAAGAACGCTAATCGAAAACGAAGTAACAGCGCGGTGAGCAATGGGTAGCTCACCGTCCGGTAAGGACCAGGCCCGGGTCGACGGCGAGTTGAATTCCACACGCGCCTCAAAGATGTCGTCAGCACAAGTGTAGGGGTCCGCTAGGGCCGATGCCTGCCGGGGTCGCGTGGAAGTTCGAAAGGGTTACCGAGGCCCCTGGCAACACAGGCAACGGAAGGAACACGGTTGGCTTTTAGTCAGTAAGAGTCTGACACACCCTCCCGCTCCACCCAGAGCGGCAGAAGGTATTTGATAATTTCCCGCCCACAAAAAAAAAGCGCGGGCGGGCGATGGGATGCGACGCGGTGGGTCGGGGGCCGAAATTTCAAGCGGACGAAATCGCGTGCAGAAGCTAGTATATTTATACACTTAATACACCTTCCAGAATAAATTATCCAAATGATGGTGGAAATCGCATCATAATCCGTTGCGGGGTTTAGAAGAACAACGCGGTCACACAGACAGACACGAAAAGCAACTTTAATTTATAATATGTATAGATTACGGCGTCTTTTGTGAGTCATCTTGGTACTGGAAAAGATCATTTAAAATACTTCTTAGTCCGAAAATACATCACATATATAATATCATTAAAATGGCGAACTTCTAGCTCCAAGTTACACGCTTGAAAATATAAAATGAATTATATTATTTGCAAGAAGGTAGGTAACTAACATAAGTTCTTAAGATCTATGGGTTTCACTATATTCCGCATTTCAGCCATGCAAATATTTAGATATAACATCTTTTAAAGTTACAAAATAAACAAACAATTTAAACGCTCCAAAACATAAATATCTAAATAACATTATTTTTACACAGAACACATTTTAATACAAAATAAACAAAATGTAGATTTTGCTACAAGGTATGACCGCAACTACACCGAACAATTTTGCCCGAGGGACGAATAGAATGCCGCAGAGCTATGACCACGGTACGGTGTGACTGCCGGCGACTGCAATAATGTACAACGTTATGTTAATACGCTATTATTGTATGTAAAGTTTTGATGTTGAATGTTCAAATGTTATTGTTAGTGCCCTTAAAATGTTTTACATAATCAGCCTATAATGTTCCCACTGCTGCGACACAGGCCTCCTCTCATCGAGAGGGAGTGGGCTGTAATCTACCACGCAGTCCCAGTGCGGGTTGGTAGATGTCACATGTCTTCGTAATTTTGGTTCTAGGACAAGCCGGTTTCCTCACGATGTATTCCTTCACCGTTTTGAGAGCAGTGGTGATGAAATTGTTTACACAAAGAAATGAGTCTGCTTGGGTTCGGACCCACGACATACATCTCGTAAGTCGGGGTCTTTACCACCGGGCCACCACTGCTCCCAGCGCTAAAATGTTTTAGAGACTAACAATAAAGTATTGAATCTGTCTATAGGTACCCATTGTTTAGCAATATTTTGTGTGCAAAATATTCTAAGTTGTTAATCACTTTAAGGGCTGTATTTGGGCTGAAACAAATAAAAAGAACGAATGAGTCTTGTCGCCCTTTCTTTAGAATAAATAAGATACTTACTTTACCGTGCATCTAAATCTTGGAATCATGTATATTTGTTTTCAATCATAAGATTATTTTTCAACAAGCGACAATTTACTATGCCCCTCGATCTCATAATACTAACAAGTTATATCAACCGAAGACGAATCTCACACTCACAACCAACAACAGCTATAAATTGTGCATCAAAAATTGAAGCGTTACTTAACAAAACTACACATTGATATTTGCTTTTATACTGTATTTGAGTTCCTAGATTATAAGTTGTAAATTGTAATAAAATGTCATTTATAAATTATTTTTTATCAAATATGAAAGTTATTAAATATGGAGGCCTTGGCAGAGAGTACAACTTTGTGCCCTTTGGCGTCGTGACCCTAGGTCCGTGGGGTCCCAGTGCGCATAAGTTATTTGCGGAAATCGTGAAATGACTAGTTGATGTAACTGGTGACCGAAAGGCTGTCGGCTTTCTCGTGCAACGCATCAGCATTGCAATTCAGCGAGGAAATGCCGCCAGCATCCTCGGTCCAATGCCCCGAGGGCCTTTTTTAGGCTTAACTTGGTTTTAATTTAATTTAGTAATCATCTTGTAATTTGGTTATGTAAATAAATACATTTTTTAAATATTGAGTGAATTGAATGTTATATATTTCACGAATCGCATGCATGATTCATGTTAATTTCTGAAAATAATTATGAAACATATAAAATTTGCACGCCAACAAATTGTAAGTATGTTTAATAAGGCTTAATAAGAAATCGATATATTATTTATTTTCTGTACTGGTTCAAGTTAATTTCTGAAAATAATTATTAAACATGTGCACCCCGACAAATTTTATGTTTAATAAGGCTTAATAAGAGATCGATAATTATATTATTTATTTTCTGTACCTTATTTGAACAAATAAATGATTTAGTTTTTTTGTAGCATTTAAATGATACCTGAGTAATACATGGGTACCAATCGCTATTATGAATCAAATCTGCTTCAAAAAGTTTGCACTCCTCATAAGTCATCATAAAAACAAACCCTATGAATATTAAGACATTGTTTAAAGTCAGATCTTCATTATTCTGAATTTGTGATGTCCTATTTCTAATTTTGGCTGTTTTGAGTGACCAAGAGTCCAGAGGATAGATATCCGATTAGGAGCATTATTTTAATTTAAATCATTTAGCTCGTCGTGATATCAAATATCTATATCGCAGACTAATTTTCAAACCTCTGGGACCACAATTTCAGTGAAAATGATAACAGTTGAGTGATAATTAACAACACGCTGAAGGAAAATTAAATTTAATATTAGTCGCCCTTGCCATGACTTTCGCAAACGATGCTCTTGAATTATTTATTTATACAAAAAGTTTTTATTGTGCCTTCTCGGTGATAAGGCGTAAGTTGCAAGATGTTGCGGGTTATAAAATATATTTACAACATGAATTTTACAGCGTGTTTAAGAAATGTATGATGACATTTAAGATTTTGGTACAAACCATCAAACTGAACACTTTCTTCAAGGGACTAACATTTCGATGTTAGTCCCATCGAGAAAATAAACACACACAGCCGATAAAGTGACTAGCTTTCCACTAATAATGAAAACGTACGTATAATTGAAATAAAAAAATAAAAATAATAATAAATGCTTTATTTCGGAACAATAACACAAGACTAAGTACAAAGTGTAAGACGAATTATAGCTGCAAAAGTATAAACTGTAGCGCAGTTAACAACGCCCTTCCCCAGATACAGAATGGAGTGATGTCCCATGCAAAATATGTAATTATGATAATTTACTTGTAGATCTTGAAGGTATTTTTTACCATTACTCGTGAATACACTCATACTCGTAAATATACAAATTGTATTTTGTAAAAAATACAATTTGTATATTTTATATAACACGAGTAATCGTAAAAAATACCTTCAAGATGTACAAGTATATAATAAAAACAACAAAAAGGCGGAAGAGCTCATTGGGCATCAAAAAATTCTTCCGCATCGCTGTCAATGCTGGTCCTGCTCCACAACCACAACCAATTGAATAATTAACATTTGAAAATACTGTTGGAGCAGCTGAACATTGTAAGACTATCTTTGCATTGTATAAATTCAACCTACGTTGTATTGTATAATTGCATTGCACAGGTGTGAGTACTATGTATAATAGAGCTACCATTTACCGGTTATGTAATTGACTTGAATTGGCCCTGGCGGCTGAGAGTATGTCATGCTCATTCAGATGTCTCGCTGATGGTGGCGCGTGTGTTGGATCATTTAGCTCCCTTCAAAATGGTTGAGCTGAATGGTGCTGATCTATGCGTCATGCTCGTGAACGGTCGCCGTTAGTTGGGACTGGTCACCTCTTAGCGTCCTCGGCTTTTTTGTAATTATTTTATTTAGAAATTGTTTTTGTTTCTCTTTCTACTATGGACGCGTTTTTTATTTTACATCGTCCTCACATTTAGTTATAATTTCAACATTATTTTTGTACTAATCTTTATGTATCAATTTAATTTAAAAGAGTGTCCATGGAGTTTCTTGCCCGTTCTTCTCCATAGGTACCTACTACGCTTTGGAATAGGCAACTAGCTTCATATTTCTAACTGACCGACTCCTTGACAATTCAAAAGTGCCTGTAAATGGTTTAATTGAAATAAATGCTTTGAGTTTGAGTTTGAGTTTGAGTCAATGGGAAAACTGCCCAAAAGGCTGGCAGCATTGCCATGTTGGATGGCAATGCTGATTCTTTGGGCTAAAAAAGGCCAGCCCTCTGGTCACGTGAAGACTCTACCAACCTTTTGGCGATATCCCGAAATACTCGATGAGCACTCGGACCCCAAGTGTTTCAACCCCAAACAGCTCAAACATATAGCTTCCAATAAGGTTGTTATATTTATGCCGTTTGAGGACTTCTGCTCCTGCAGCAGCCGCCCCAGCACAGCCCGCCATGCTAGGAAGATAGGAAAGCGCGAGAGTGTTACAGGTTGCATCCCACACCAAAGGCCTACCCAACTTCCACGGCATTATGGTCATTCCGTCGGGCCTCTTCCCATCGTCACGTGCCAAGCCATTGGGTTCTAAAACAGCTGGTACCCCGGTGGTGACAAGAGCCCGATGGATGATGTTGTTAATTCTGGCGTGCCGTGCCACCCGCTCAGCGTTCTTACTGCAGGATAGGCCATGATGTCCGAGGCAGTCGACTCCTTCAGCGCATTGACAGCGATGTGGAGCCCCGCAAGGAGCACCCAGAAGTAAACGGTATGCAGAGACATGCCGGCCGCATGTAGAGTGTCACCCAGCATGGTTCCTATGTTGGCTGACGGTAGCGCCTGAAGCCAGAGGCTCGACTCCCATTCACCCACAGCCAGCAGGTGGGCACGCTCAGCAGTATTGGTGGACGTATTAATGAGTTTATTCCGTACTAACCTGCAGAGTGGCTCATTCCACTGTCTCTGGGATGATGGAAACTCGGGCTGAATAATTTAGTTAATTTAGATTTAAATAATTAATAATAAAAAAAATATATGATAAAAATAAACAGTACCAACAGGACATATTATGATTTGGGATGTATCTTGACGTTGAGTTAATGTGGTAAGTGTAGGATGAATGGGTGTGTGGGTGAGTGTCAATGAGATGCGTGAGCGGTGTTTGTGGTATTTGTGGCATATATCTAAGTTGTGTGTGATTTTGTTGGGGTGTGTGAGGTAGTGATGAGTATTTTACACTTCCACGAGTTTTTCTGTTTCAACATAATTTTGTGATTTTAACCAGGACTCAAGTTTAATTTTGCATTTGCTCTTGATCGATGGATAGATGTGTAAGCGTTTGTTCAATTTGTTATAGATTTTTGAACGTATGTGTTTGTAATGAAGACTTGCAGCTACTACGGTCCTGCGAGACTTAATGTTACAAACCCTATTTGAGTGGCGTGTAGAACAGCATTTAGGATAAAAGGTAAGTTGGCTGTGTTTGCGAAGAATGTTTTGGAGGATAAATAGCTATCTGACGGTGAAGACCTGGCAGAGGTTATGAAGAGAGGATGTCGAATATCGGATCGGTTTCCTTGCCAACACCTTCAGAACAGCTCTCTGCGCTCGTTCGACTCGAAGCATCACTGTTCTGGGGTATTGCCTAACGAGGCAATGCCCCAGAACAGACTAGACGAGGTAGACGGTTAATAAACAGCTAAAATCGGCGCACCTCTACGGAGCTTTTTAAAAATATATATGAGTTTTCTCACACGAGCTCGTGTGAGAAAACTCATATACACTTGAAGCAATATGTTGCTTCCATTTCAGGTTGCTATAAAGAGTGACTCCAAGATATTTTATAATAGCGGTATTTTGTAATTGTTGACAGCAACAGTTTGTGTGTAAGTTTGAGTGTAAGTTTGGGCATGTGTGCGCACGAATTTCAATCGGTGTAGGGAGCTGACTTGACTTCATAGTAGAGAATGAGATAAATTTGGTCTTATTGACATTTAGAGTGAGAAGTTTTGTGGTCAGCCACCTCATGACGGTGCTTAATGCAAACTCCGAGTTGAAGCGAGTTTCAGTCCAGTCCCGGCCATGAACAATCAGAGCTGTGTTATCGGCATAAGCTATAATTTTGCAGTTGGGTAAGGATAACTGACACAGCTCATTCAAGTATATGAGAAAAAGTGCGGGTACCAGGACACTGCCCTGGGGGACGCCAAAAGGATTCATCTCCTGGTTGCTGAGGTAGTTTTGAAGTTTTGTTATTTGTTTACGACCTGTAAGATAACTCCTGAAGAGATCATGGGCCATCCGCGAATACCAAGATGCTCTAGCTTCGAAAGAAGTATGGGAATTGAGACAATGTCGAAGGCTTTGGATAAATCTAAAAAGATGGCAAGTGTTTATATTTATTTTTCCAATGGCCAATAATCGTATCTGTAAGTTCCAGTACAGCATCTTCGTTGGATTTTCCAGTTCTAAAGCTATACTGATTATTAGAAAGAAGGTTACATTTATTTAGGTATTTGGTTAGTCTATGGTTTATAATTTTTTCGAATATCATTGAGAGGGTACTCAACACTAAAATGGGTCTGTAATTAGCGATATTATCCTTGTCTCCCGACTTACAGATAGGGTAGAGATCTGCAGTTTTGAAAACATCAGGAAAAGTTCCTGTAGAAAAGCAAAGATTGAAGATGAAAACAAGCATAAACATTAGGTAGGTAGGTACATACATTAGGAATTAATTGTATATACTTGCTTTTGAAACGAGGGCTTTTTATGGCAACGTAGCCCTTATCGACGTTGATGCCAGTATCGTATAAATTACTAGCTTATGCCCGTGACTTCGTACTCGTGATTTTTTTTTTCCCCCGACCCACCACGTCGCATGGCATCGCCTGCCTGCGCTACTACTTTGTTTTCGCTTAGCGTTTTTTATGCGTTTTTTTCTTTTTGCTCCGTCGATACGTCGTACCGTGATTTTAATAGCCTACCTCAAGAATTGGGCTAGCAAATGCGAAATTGGAATCCTTAGAGAAATCCCAGGATGCCATTGGCATTTTCTGTGACCTCTCAAAAGTGTTTGAATGCGTTGGCCACAATACACTCACCTGTAAATTACACCACTACTGCATTAGTGGACAATCTACTGATCTTGTTCTGTCTTATCTATCAAACAGGCAGCAAAAAGTATACGTCAACCGGGCGTCGTCCTCGGGGTCTCTAGTAAAGATGGACGTGCGTGTGGTTCAATTCTTGGCCCTTTCCTATTTCTTGTTTATATTAATGATCTTCCTTACATGATGGCTAACTTATCGGATATAATTCTATTCACTGACGACACATCTCTTATTTTTAAAATAGATAGAAAAGATACGGATGTCTTACACGTCAACTATAGTCTGGCTGTTCTTTCGAAATGGTTCGCAGCTAATGATTTTAAATACAGACTACTGTAACAATGTACCTTAATGAGATAAATAAATTGTATTATTATTAATAATCTCTTATCTCTTACTTAATGCGAACAAAACAAAATGCCTCAAGTTCTCATTACCAAATATACCCCAAGTGGCTCTAAATTTAAAACTTGATGGCAAGAGACTAGATGCTATTACGGAAACTGTATTTCTAGGAACTACTCTAGATTCGAAATTGCAATGGGGAGCCCACATTAGAGCTCTTTCAAGTATATTAAGTTCAGCTGCATATGCAGTAAAAAAAATTAGACAGTTGACTGATATAGCCACAGCTAGGTTAGTATACTTTGCTGATTTCCACAGTATTATGTCTTATGGCATTCTGCTGTGGGGATCGACAGCTGATGTAGATTTATTTTTTATTTTACAAAAGAGGGCAATCCGCGCAATCTATAGTATGGGTCCTCGTGAAGCTTAGGAACAAATTCAAAGAAATTAATGTACTAACTCTGCCTTCTCTTTATATCTTAGAAAGTATTTTGTATGTTCGCAAAAACTTACATCTTTTCAAAAGAAGAAATGATTTCCACAATATAAATATACGTAGTAAAAATGAAAATGAGATACCCAAATTTAGATTAACAAAAACAAGCAAATCATTTGTTATCAACAGTATCCGCTTTATAACAAGTTGCCAAAGTCGGTTACAGAACTTAGCGATGGAAAGTTCAAAACCCACATCAAACGTGTCCTTAACAAAAACGCATATTATAAGATTAAAGACTACTGTAAGGACGGGACTTAAGTAAATGAAAGAGTTGTTGATCGTAATACGGTCCGTTTATTAATGCCTCGGTTTCCTAAAAGATACATTATTTATAAGATACTGCTTAACTACTACGTCACACGCCCTATCAGAAAGAAAAAAAAAAATATTAATATATATATTTTTTTTTTTACAATTATAATATGAGAATAATATGATGATTATACAATTATTTATTATTCGTTGTACAGTAAATAGTGATCGTACAATTACAATTTAGTATCTATAATGTATAATATATCTATTTCAATACACTTACAAACTAAATAATAAACAATGTTATCAGTACAAGTCTTAATTTGATACCGTACCATTACAAACAAAAGTGTTCTTGCAACTTAATGTTAGTCTTGATAAAGTCTAGTTCTATTTTTATGAATAGTTTTTCTTTTCCTTTATCTAAAACAACAACATTTGGTGATATTTCCTTAACTACTGAAAATGGACCTAAATATAATGGTTCCAGTTTATTTTGATTTTCATTTTTAACTAATATTAAATCACCAGTTTTATATGTAATTGGATTGATACTACTATCATATTTACTTTTCCTGACAATTTTCGAATTAACAAAATCCATTTATTTCAGGTTATCCCATATTACACAATACAAATCACAATATAAAAATAAATAGAATGTCATCAAATTATAAATACAATGTCAAAATATAAAATAAAATTAATGGGAAATTAATAATATAAAATACACATAAAAATAAAAGTTTAGGGCAAATTTTGGGTAAAAATAATAATAACAAATTTTTAAACAATAAATATCACGACCTGGCTATATGCCTACTACAACACTTCCCAATATAAGGGCAGTCCAAACGTCCAGCAATCATCTCTAGGACAGCATTGGAGCTGACTCGCACCCTGCGCACCAAGGACGCGCACCGCTTGCGCATTGTGGTGTGGAAACAGTCGGTGCGCGCTTCAGCAAACATGCCCGAGGTACTGCAGAAGCGGGGCAGCCCCAATACCGCCCTGAACGCGTTATTGTACTGGACGCGGAGGGCACTGTAACTCGCCTATGTATAGCTAGCCCACAGGCTACACGTGTACAAAGAAGTGCAGTATGCTTTAAACAATGTGATCTTGACTTGATCAGAACAGCGTGCAAACCTGCGTGCCAACATATTCGCTCTTTTTGACAAGGCCCTCCGCTCCCGTTCGATGTCAGCATGATCCTTGAGGCCAGCTGTGACCACATGCCCTAAATATTTAAATTGTTTCACCCAGTTTAGGGGAACACCATTGAGAAAAACTGGTGGTATACTTTGCGGGCATTTAGCACTACTCGTCTCAAAGACCATGCACTGGCTTTTGGTTACATTATATTTAAGACCATGCCCACTCACGTACTCCTCACAGATTTGCATTAGCTTCCTCAAGCCACAGACCGAATTGATTAGCTTGTTTTTAGCATCCATTTGTGACTTTTGTAAACGATATTTTAATTCGACAGCATAATTATCAAAATTATAAATCGGGTCTATCGTTGTTGTGACGTTGGAAGGTATGTTACATTGTTTTCCAAACACTAGTTCATATAGCCTATATTTTGTACTCGAATGTACTGTAGTGTTATACGAGAAACACCAGTAGGGTACCCATGAACTCCATTCCTGTGTTTGACTGTTAACTTGCATTCTCAAATAAAAAGTTAAATGTTTATGACTATTTTCTAGTGAGCCTAAAGTTTGATGATGATAAGCTGTTGACTGTAAATGACTTATATTTAAAATTATACATACCTCTTTCACTATGACGTTGACAAACTCGGTTCCCCTGTCGCTTACTATCTCTCGGGGAATGCCATATCTAAGTATAAAATTATTTACCAGCGTTGTGGCCACCGTACGCGCATCCTTACTCGCTACCGGATACGCCTAGACATATTTGGAGATCACACTGAAGTGTTAAAATGTAGTTGTAGTTATTATCTCGTGGTAAAGGTCCTACTAGATCGATGCATGTTTTATCGAAGGCTGAATTTCCACAATCCGTTATAACCATAGGTTCTTTGAGACGCTGAAAACACCTAAACCGATGTTTAAGGTACTTGAACTCTGTTCGTTTTCTAAACAAAAATTCTGATTTATTTGATAGTATGACTCTATTTCCTCACAAATAACCAAAATATACTTTGATTCCTCCTGCTTTACACACATTTTTATACTGCCTTTAGACACATTTTTATCTAATCCTACGACATGTAATATATTTTCATATAAATCATTTGCCTCTAAATATTTTTGTTCTAACAACTTCTTTGTTATCTTTACTGAATTTTAATAAATTTATTTTAATATTTTTAAGTGTTTTATGAATTTCTATTAAATCAGATATTTATCGCTTTAATCATATAAAATAATCATAAACAAACGAGAGGAATTAAAACTATTCTAAATCTTAACTGAAATACCTCTGTCCATACCGTACCTCTGTAACACTTCACTCACACTTTCACTTTTTTTTTATTTGTAACACATGAAGACTTTTTACTCAATGTTTGCTTTTGTCCAGCCGAGTTTTTACTCAAGTTTAGACGTTTTGGATTCCAGTCCCTTTGCTCCTTGATTCGCGCCTTGGGCCAGAACGCCTAAAAGCATTCCTGGCTATTTCCGCTCGCAGTCTACGTGGCAGCGTTTATACAGTTTATACGAGACTCCAAATAAAGCTCCAAAATTAGTATGATTACATCACCTCCAATATTATATTAGTTACTGATTGGTTTTGATGCAGCTGCGCAACATCAGCCACATTTGTGCCACCTGCGGCGTTTTGCGCGATCACAATTTCCTCTTTACTTTGTGTTTTTCCCATTTTAAATTATGCACCAAACTTATCACTTTGTCCGAACAGTAACGCAATCGAATTTTTAATCCCATTATTTCACTACGCGATCTACCGCGCCCGGAATTTGACACCGAACCTTAAATGGCAGGGTCGCCATGTAAAGACGGGACTTAAGTAAATGAAAGAGTTGTTGATCGTAATACGGTTCGTTTATTAATGCCTCGGCTTCCTAAAAGATACATTATATATTCTTATATGATGTAGTAGTTATGCAGTAGCATAACTACTACGTCAAACGAGGGTGGGAAATCATCAAATAACTTCTCCCGCTCTGGGCGGAGCGGGAGGGTGTGTCAGACTCTTACTGACTAAAACCCACCCGTATTCCTTCCTGTTGCCTGTGTTGCCAGGGGACTCGGTGACCCATAAGTACCTTCCCGCGACCCCGGCAGACTACGTCACACTACGTTGAAGACAAGGAAGTTTGGCAATAATTCCTACTGCACATGTGGCTTCCCTGGTACCTCATAAACGGCATAACTATGTGAATGTCTATTAACTACTCCAAAATTACGATGTTTTTTTTTTAATTTATTTTTTATACATACTTTTGTGACCTAATATTTTCTTTTTTTGACATTACACACCTACAATTTTGATGGCTTTGTGGACAGAATATTAATTCAGACTTGTTACAGTTGTAATAGCAGACATGTCATTTGGTTTAAATAGGTTCTTATTTTTATTGTTTTATTAATATTTTACAGATTATTTTGTATTTATTGAATGTGAGAATAGACTAGATTTGTAGACCATTATTTTTTTTTTAAGTACCTGGTACTTCTTGACAGGCCTATACTGTCCTCCCATACCTATTAACACTGTGATTTGAAAACATTGTAAAAGCCAATTATTTTTAAAAGAGTAACCGTGGAGATTCTTGCCGCTCTTCTCAATAGGAATCGACTAATCGGAACTGTGCACCTAGCTTCCGACGTTTCATAAGTGCGCATGTAGGTTTATGTGAAATACAAATATTTTGATTTTGATTTTTGATTTTGAAAAAAAAAATTCAAATCCGACTGATGCTTCCCGAGATTAGCGTCCAAACAAAAAAAATATTCGTCCAAAGATTTTATTATGGTATTAGTAGATAGTCTCCAGATAGACTGGAAGCCGAACCCAACATAGTTGCGAAATGGCTACGCCGATTTTTGAAACGCCTATCGAGGTAACAATAAAATCGCTACCACCTGTAACTCAGGCCAAACTCCCTTTTACAAGTTCCCAACCATTTCGTGAACCGGAGTGATAACATGATTTCTTATTGAGGACTGCGTAATGTATGTAATGTGTTTTTCTATTCGTTCGGTCGCCACTGCGTCTGTGGGCGTTAATAAATTTATTATTATTGAACACTCACTATGGTTTATAGTTTTCCAGTCCAGTTATTTTTGATGGCAGAGAGTTGTTAGGTGTTGGGGCTTGAATGTAATTTGAATGTGACTATTGTTTGTTGAATTTTGGGCTAAAAACTATTTTAATCATAGCTTAGAAATGAGAACGACTATGTTTTTTTTTTGTAATTTTAATATAATTGTATAAAGAGAGTTAAAACTACGATACACTGCCATTTTCAATAATTTCTTAATTTTACACTGTGTGTAAACAACATCTTCTGTATATACAGGGTGTCCGGTAAAGAACGGATAACCTTGAAATAGCATTATAATAGACCTTATGGATGTTCAAAAAAAATATACCAGATCCTGTCAGAAAATAAAGCCTTACAAGATTTGGGTTTATTCAAAATATAACCCTCGCGGGGCAAAAGGGTGAAATTAAGTTGTTGGGGAACGATTTTATATCGCGTCTTGATAAACGTAATTTCATCAAAATGACAAAACACATGATTGAAGATATTTTTTAAATCAACCCCTTTCGGGGTGAAAAGGTTTATTTTAAAATTATGTTACCTTTAATCAATAAACTTCAAATTTTACCCGGATACTTTCTTAATTAAAAAAAAAGATCGGAAACATAGATAATTGTATGGAACGATTTTAACGCGCGGTTCGATTAACTTATTCATATATTCATACGACAAGGGGCAGAATCCAATCTTATCATGAAAAACTACAAATTAGTGTCAGCCTTTTCTAGACCGCATCAACGTAGAGGTGGGACTTGTATATTGACCAAAAAAGACCTTGACTGCAAACCTTTAGGTAATTTAATTGAGCCCAAGTTATATTACTTTGAATACTGTGCAATTGAAATTACAACCTTGAAACTTTATGTTGTCTGCATTTACCGCACACCAAATTCAAACATTAAATTATTTTTAGAAAGTTTAAACCTCCTCTTAAGAAAACTTATGAAAAGAAATAATAAAAGCATCATAATATGTGGTGACTGGAACATAGACGCTATAAAAGCAGATAAACATTTCAAAGAGCTAGAATCTATTTTAAAAAACTATAACATAAATAATCATATTACCAATCCAACAAGAAAACCCTCCTGTATCGACTTAATTACGAGTAATATACCAAATGTTAAGCCCCAAATACACTACCTAGCTCTATCTGATCACGAAACAGGACAATCTATATGTTTTGAGGTAACGGTAGACTCCATGAATTTTAAAAGACCATTCTATTTTGAACAAAGGCGCGATTTTAATCAAGACAATATAGATAAGTTTGTTAACTGTCTATCTTCATTGTCTTTCTCAGATATTTACGCGACTGAAGATACTGACATTGCATTTAATTATTTCCATGACATTCTACTATTATTTTACAATTTATGTTTCCCCAAAATCAAGTTTAAAATAACTATTAAGCCCTTAAAGCATAATTGGATGACAAAAGGCATAAAAAAATGTTGTATAAACAAACGGCGTCTTTATCTAAAATATCGTCTCTCAACAGCAAATAAAAACCGTCATAAAAACAGCTACTGTAAATATACTGCTATTCTAAAAAAATGTATGTTGCAGGCACAAAAAGGCGAAAACACGCGTTATTTGTCTCAATCCAATAACAAATGTAAAGCTGCCTGGAAAGTAATAAAAGGCAATACCAGCGAAAAACAAAATTCTCATGACATAAATAAAATTCAATTATACAATCAAATTTACACACAACCTGAAAATATAGCTGACATTTTTAATAATTTTTTCATTGATTTAACGAATGACAACATTGACTCATCTATTGACTACACACCACCGATGACTTATAATCCAAATACTATATATTTGACCCCAACTAATGACACCATTGTATATAAAATAATAAACTCTTTAAAATCAACCAACTCTACAGGCTACGATGACATTAACACAAAAATTCTTAAATTATGCTCTACTTTTTTATCAATTCACATTGGCCATATTATTAATTTGTCATTTATGCAAGGTTTATTCCCATCACGGTTAAAATTCTCAATAGTTAAACCAATCCATAAGAAAGGTGATAGAAGTGATATGAATAATTACCGCCCCATAACACTCATACCAATACTATCAAAGATCTTTGAAAAGGTCATGCATGAAAAACTCTCCAGTTTTTTATCCAAATACAAAATTCTAAATGAAGATCAATTTGGTTTCAGAAAAAATAAATCGACCACAGCAGCTTGTTTTGCTCTTTTAAAATTAATAACGAAAAGCCTTAATGATAAACTACCAATTGTCTCCATTTTTCTAGATATGTCCAAGGCTTTTGATTTCGTGAACCATACACTGTTAATTTATAAATTAGACCGATATGGCATAAGGGGAAACGTGTTCAAATGGCTCGAAAGCTACCTTACACATCGACAGCAATGTGTTGAGATTTCGGGACAAACAGGAAATCAAAAACTCGCATATAGGTCTCAGTACCGTGAAAATAACTGCGGTGTTCCCCAAGGTACCATACTGGGGCCGCTTTTATTCTTGCTATATGTCAATGACTTGCCCAGTGTAACTTCACACAATTGCATACTATACGCTGACGATACGACCCTCAGTATTATAAATGAAAATGACGACATTGTTGAGTACCAAAATGAAATTAACATGACATTAAATAAAATTATTACATGGCTTGAACACAATAATCTTCAAATTAATATTAATAAAACTAAAATGATACAATTCCAGACATATAATAGTACGCGTACACGGCTTAAAATACAATATGGAAATGAGACAATAGAAGAGGTCGATTACGTAAAATTCTTGGGGATAATAATTGATAAAAACTGTAACTGGAAATCGCACATCGATGATCTCTGTAAGAAAATAGATAGATTTGTATTCGTTTTATATAGACTAACACGTGTGGCTAGTGTTAATGCGGCACTATGTGCATACCATGGCTATGTCTCATCGATTTTGCGCTATGGCATTATAATATGGGGTAATTCGGTTGAATTTAAAAGAGTGTTTCGAGCTCAGAAGAAATGCGTTCGCTCAATTTGTGGAGCACACCCACTGGACAGCTGTGTTCCACTATTTAAGAAACTTAAAATATTGCCACTTCCAGCACTATACATTTTTGAAATTTGTATCTTTGTACACCAAAACAGACATGAATTTGTTTTGTATAATGATGTTGTATCCAGACCCAGCCGCAAAGTGCATATGCTTAATGTTCCTAGGCGTAGAATTAAATTTTTTTCTAACAATGTATACTGCATGTCCATTACTACTTATAACAAATTACCTGATAGCTTCAAAACTCTTAGCCTCAGAATATTTAAATGCAAATTATTTAACTTTCTTATAAGCAAATGTTATTATTCAACTGAAAATTTCATGAATGAAAAATTTACCTAAATATTGGACATTATTGCCTATACTTAAATCATATATTATATCCCTGACCTTATTGAATTTTTACCTATATATTAATCTCTTTTACAACTATTGTTCAATTTATTTAAATTATCTGTAATTAGAATAATAATTTAATCTTAATGTAATGATGACCCGCAATTACACTATGTTTGTACGCCGGAAACGGCAGAATATTCTGATCGTAATACAAATTTAACAACTTTGTACAATATTCTGACAAATAAATGCATTCATTCATTCATTCTTAAAACTCGGTATTTATGTTACTAAAAGAGACGGTTTGTGAAAAAACAAATTAAATCAGTGGAAAAATGTTACGTATAACTACTACATGTTTCCACTGATTTAATTTTTAAGTAATTCTTCCATCCTTGTCACACAAAACGAATGGCGCGAAGTTGCTATATGCTCTACTGTGTTGTGATGTCAGATGCTAGTAGTGCTGTTTTTGACTTTAAAACGCAAACAACTTCGTCATTTTTTTTTTAATATTTAGACTACATATTTTTCTTTATTGTGGCTTATCTTTTTTCTAGTTTTCGAAAACTCAAATTAAAAAAATATAGTGAAAATACCCTATTGATGTTCGATATGTTTGGCAACGTTGCAAGACATTGCACAGCATTGCCAGATGATGCGAAATATATAACAAGCGGCCAATATCATGGCACATCAACTTGCATGGCTCCCATTACTTATAGTAAGTTACCAAAAGTTGGAGGCTTGGAGCTTATTAATGTACATTTGAAGAAACAACTTAAGTCATTTCTAACTAACAAAGCATAGGTAATAATATTAATGAATTTCTGACAGAATAATGTAATTAGACACAGATTATATTATGATATATTTTTTTTACTGTTGAAATTTGTAATTTATGACTTTTTCTTGAATCCACGTTAAATTAATAAATATTGACTTGAAGTTAATTATCAACAATCATAATGATTCATGACTAGCTGACTCGACAGACTATGTCCTGTCTACAATAATGCATACCCACAATAATTCTCGGCATTCTAGGAATTATTCCGGCAACTTTTTAAAGGATGTCACCAAAATCTGCCCAAAGGAAGTACCGAGGTACAATCGTCAGCACATGAATTTACCACACACTGTAAAATTATCTCATTTGATTTTGAACTTAACCGTCAACATTTTAAGGTTTAAAATCATTTGGAGAAATTTGACAGTGTCGTACGAGTATAACCAGGGCCTCAAGTATGCTATTACAATAGTGTCAGAATGGTCTATCATTGATTTTATAATTGTTGATTTTGACAAGTTTGGTAATCTACTAATATAATGGCGTCATTAATGAGGATCGGAACAGACCATTCTGACACTATTGTAACAGCAGACTTGAGGCCCTGATGTGCTGTTGACTGTATAAACAATTAATACTATTTTTCTTCTAGATAACCGGAGACGAGAATATAAATAACTTTTAACTTAATAGAAATCATTTTGGCACTCTATCATTGGCACAAGCACTGCTTTACTTATTAAAAAAAAAACTGTCAAGTAGACCAAAGACTTCAATATAATCTAAAGTTGACAGCTATCTGCTGTCTGCTTCCGCCAGTGTTGTTTCACGTTTGTTTCGTTTCGAATATTTAAAAATAATTAAATCTGAATTGAATGTACAATCAACTCATTGTATACTTAATCGTTTTTCGTTAGGCAAAGTTATGTACCATACGTAAGAAAGGATGCTTACACCCAAAAGTAGGTGAATACAAACTGTGAATGTTGATGAACAGTAATGTTAGCGGTAGAAGTCGTTCAGAGAGAATAACAAACTCGATAAATAAATGAGTCCCTTAGCGTCAACATCCAAGGTTTTCAACGTGATGGGACCCTGGGGGGCAACCATCACCTATTATAGCAGTATAGAGGCATGAGGAACAGGGTGTAAAGTTCACTCGTCCTCCATAGAAAAGGGAGGATCCTCCGACCAGACGCTTGTCGTGTCTGGTGGGCAACTGCCCGACGGTTGATGTCGGGATGTTGTATATATGCTAGTCGCGCGGTAAACTCTGCTTGCGCGATGCAGGATTTTGCGTGACGTCAGTGTGATGCGTAGTTCGCATGTGGTTATGTAGATGGCCGACACAGCAGTATTATTATAATATTACTTCAGAGTGGGAAAATGATGGAACTGTACAGGACTTATAGCTTCATCTCTTTCTCACGCTGAAGTAATATTGAAATAATACTGCTATAAGAGGTGATGGTTGGCTCCCTGGTTTCCGTCATATCCCAGCTCAACATAAATCAAGCCAGATCAACCATGAAAAGAAGTCGCATTTAAATTAAGTGTATTTGTTTTATCTTGATTTCTTGAAATAAATAAAACATCAAGCCAAGCATCACCAAATAATTACATTAAATACCCTTTTTATGCTTAGCCTGCCTCTATTGTGATGTTTGTAAGGGGTGGAAGTAGAATTTCTGAGATTCGATACTCAGCAACCCATTTCATGGAATTCAATTAACCTTTCAAGTGCTGACAATGAGACACAAATACACAATTAATTTCCTATTGTTAACGGGCCCTGGAGCCCGAGCGGCGCTCAATGAATTAGTCTAGAAGTTATCTTTACACTACCTAATATTTACCAATAAAAATGGAATAAATAGACTTATCGAGTCATGCCTGTTATACATATGGAATAAAACTGTATATAGTTTTTTTATTAGCATTCACAATTTTCAATTTCCTCTGTCACTGAAATATCAAGGAAAGTGGCAGGCGCTGTTATATTCTCTTGATGCTGAGCGCAACCCATATACAAAATAATTGTCATAATGTGAGCACAGCAACCTGAAAATAATAGATTTGTTAAAATCTTAAGTATTTTATTCTCTTCATTAGGATAAGACGTGAACAGAGTACTTACGCGACTCGTACTGGGTACTTACGTGAATTGTTATAAATAGCCAGAACGAAATCATGAGCGTGAGGTAACAAACAAAAGTCCAGAAAGAATAGCCAAGTTTTCGGGATCACAGTATCGTCAAGAACCAAAGCGTGAGATAAGAAATGGAACACCAAAAAGAATAGCCAAGTTATTATACAAAATACACAACACAAACGAACAACAGATGAGTACCTTGTATCGCAGAATCGAACGGAATGACACGTGAATTACATTTACGAAATAATGTAACGCAATTGTGCATGCAAAGTTGCCACATGATTTAATTGTGTTACATTTAGTATTTTTTTGTAGATTTTATCATTTGAAAGTTACAATCAACACAAACACAACACAATCTTAGTATATAGAAATAAATAAATACTCTTCTTAAAAAATATCGCAAATAAACGTTATTAACATCAACATATCTAAAAAAATCCTCAGTGCCCAAAACCAATATTTGATTAGTTTTTTTTTTTTTTTGTGAATTACGTACGTTTCCAACAAAACCATAAGACTTTTATAAGGAAATCAGGCTTTTTGTAAGGACTTTTTAATTTTCCATGGGGTAACCCTACTTACAATCTGCGCTGTGTTTTGGCTAATATTTTTACCATGACTTTTGGCATTGGCATTCTAGTTCTTCCTGATACGAGAGAGGGAGATGCAGATCGACGTCATATTGCGCAATAATCGTTCCAAACTTACTTGGCTTAAACCCTCTACTAAATCACTTTCTAACATTGTGGCAGGCGCCTCCGTTACCCTGTCACGCCAAGGTAACTTCAAACAAAATTTAATTGGTCCTTTATTTTACAAACAACCGTTCGAATCGAAACCAATTATCGTTTTCGCGTTCGAATATCGAAAGTTCGTAGCAGGTGCGCGTAGCGTCTCGGTTTGAGGAAGAGGAGGTAGCGGGCAGGTACCTCGGAGGTTATAGGTACCTATGAAAGTGGGTAGTTGTAGCTGTGGGGTTAAACGGGTCCAACGAGTGATGCTGTGTTATTTTCTTTGGGATTCAATAAGATATGATATCCATATTAATACCTACATATACATAATAGTCTCACTACATGATTGTTATATTACAAAGGAGATCGGCCATATTGGGCCCAAAATCCAAAATTTTCAATTTCAAAAAGGCCAATCAAAAAATTAGTTTCACCTACGCCACCAAATTTCCACGACCTTTCCTACAGCTGTTTTCATTAGGTAAGTCTATTTTACGTACGCCACGTAAGCCAAGTAGCCCACAGGGCCCTTAACGTGTTTCTGGCTGGAGGCCTAAGCAGCCGACAACCTCCTTGGTAGAAAGGCGAAAGCCAATAAAAATAATAAAAAGTTGCAGATGTACACGTGCGCCGCGTTCACGCCAAAACCATGTTATCCACGCGACTTTTTGTAACATCGCGCGGCCGTCTGGTAAACGTTATCAGATTAAGTTTGTATTATCTTACTCTGGTTTTATTAGTTATAACGAATTGGGTGACCGATTGTGAACTCGGTGCCGTGAATCCACTGGAGCTATACTTGGGCTTTCAGAGAAGAGCAATACGTGGATCAATAGTTTATTATTTTTTATTCAAATGTTATAAATTTAACTAGATTTTTAATCTTTAAAAACTGCTGAAGGAATGGTCATAGAGTTTCGGCGCTATAATAAAAAAATATAAGGAGTACTTCCCCGCCCAGGGTTTTTACGCTGATTTTGGGTTTTGGCCCAACTTGTATGAAACGTGACTGGTCTCCTTTAGAGAGAGAATCGACTATAGGTCTTTTGCTTCTTCCACGTTCAAACTTGTATAATTATTTAATTGAAGTGAACTGTTCACTTTATCCATATTTTTAAATCATATTATTTACTGAAGCGTTAGAACAACAACAAGTATGTATATATGTTTGTATGTATGTTAGTATATTCTCATATTATTTGTTTTATTTTACTAAGTGAATTGTTTTTGATTTTATGCATTCTATTTTCTCTTCTACTCCTACACATGGTGTCTACATCTCTTTATCTACTTTCCTATCGAAATAAGCACCACCTTTGTACGTATTTTTCTATTATTTTCTTCTTGTCTGTTTATATACCAGGCCACTCAGAAAGTATTGCGAAAAATAGTTTTTATGTATGAGAGACTGGCCAGTTATAATCTATTTGGAAAATATGATTATTTGTAAGTAAAAATAGGTACGTTCCAATTAAAAAAAATCCCTTCACATTGGTTGCGAGCTAATTTAAATTATCGTGTCTCATGGGAAAGTGGATCTGCGCCGGGAACATTTTCGTGCTATGATTTTTTATGATGTCAAGTCCCGCCTGAAACCGGACGAATTGTAAGATAGACTTCAAATGGCATTCATGGATGAAGGGCCTTCATCCATGAATGCTATTTAAAGTCTTCTAAGGTAACAGTGTATCATTGGTATAACGAATTCAAGCGCGGTCGACTAACTTTGGGGATGAAGAAAGAAGTGGTCGCCCTTTGACTGCTGTTACGGAAGAAAACGTGCTAGCAGCGACATATTTAATCCATGACAATAGGCGAGTTACGAATCAAAAGATTTAGCACATACTGCAGGTTGTATCGAGAAACTTTCACGAAATTCTACACGTGCATCTTCGCGTGAGGAGGATAGTTTCACGCTGGGTGTCGCACAACCTCACCGATGCTTGGAGGCCCGGGTGGAATGGTGCCGTGATATAATAAACAAATTTGAGGCAGGCTCGCCTCGGCGTGTTTACAACATCATTACAGGTGATGAGTCTTAGATTTATCAATACGATCCAGAAACGAAGCGCCAGTCAACGGTTTGTGTTCAAAACGTATCAACGCCTACCAAAGTGAAGCGATATAGAAGCGGGGGGAAGATTTTGATCGCGAGCTTTTTCAATTTGACTGGCTACTTGGTGTCAATTCCTTTACGGAACCAAAGACGCATCAACGCTGAATGGTATACTACCAAATGCTTGGCAGAAGTTTTTTCTGTTGTGAGCAACAAGCGACCAAACACAGGGCTCCGCGGCCTATTGCTTCACCACGACAACGTGCCTTCGCACACCGCGCTCAAAACGAGGGACTTCCTGGACAGCACGCCGGTCAAACTCCTGGGTCACCGGAGGGTGACAAGTCACATGGTGCTAGGACAGGGCTGTAAGGAGTTACAGCCCTGTCCTAGCACCATGTGACTTCTTTTTATTCCCGAAAATAAAAAATCAGCAATTTTCGTCACCGGACGATGCGCTGTCAGCGTTCGAGAAGGCTGTAAACGAGGTGTCTACGGCGTACTGGAAAAAGTGTTTCGAAAACTGATTCAGACGTTTGAAATTTGTGTAGAGGCTAGTGGTGAGTATATATTTTGAAAAGATTTAATAAAAAAATATTTACCTATAGAACATTTTTTTAAGTTTTCGCAATACTTTCTGAGTATCCCACGTATGTGTGTACATAAAAGGTTAGTTAAATAAACAACAATAGGTACATGAGATACCATTTTAGCGTTCTTCCGTCTACCAAATTCTGCTTATCTCAATATCTCCTTTGATTAGGTATCTCCTTACTTAAAGAGATTGTTGCACAGGACGCATAAAACTGAAATGTTGTTAGTCCCGCTATTAGTACATAAATTATACCACATTTATAGCCGTCGGTGTCGGCATATAAATCACGATTGGCCAGGCTGGCCGAGTCATTAGTGGGCGACCGCGGTACCAAGTCGGATTGAATTGTGACCGTGTTTAGCGTCTGCACTAGCTCTCCGCCTACCCGGCTTCAGAGTAGTTGTTGTTAATACGCGCTTCGAGGTACGTGTGGTTTGTATTGTTTTAATTGGATGGCCGGGACATGTATAAGTGAGGAAGTATTAAGTGTCGGGTAATCGCTTTTGACCTTGGCCATACAAATGCGCGTCGCGCTCACACCCCGTACCGCCGACGACCATACAGTACATAATCATGTTCACTGAAGCCGTGAAGAGCAGTAAAGGTCTTTACAAAACATAGTTTTTGATGTTTGCCAAATCCATTTTAAACTTCATGGTTGATTATATTATTAAAGCTCTTACAGACTGGGGCGATAACGCGGGCGCGACAGGCATATTGCTGCCTGTCGCGCCCGCGATGTCGCCTCAGTATGCAGGAGCCTTTAACATGTTTATATACTGACAGTTTTGCAAACATATTTAGTGCTAGTGTGATATAAATATTGAGTTGTTTTTTTTTTTTTCGCCGCCACCGTTCGGCTTCACGTGGAATATTTATTTTAAGTAACAAAAATTTGAATATTTGAAAAAGTCACAGATGGAATTATAGATAGGAAAATAGTCTGTTCATACAAAAAAACATGAAAACTTGCATTATATGAAGGCGTAACAACAGATTTAAAAGTCACCTAAATCATATATCTGCGCCTTAAGGCCATTTCAAGACACGGCTTCTTATACATGGAAGGTACGAACATTGATGACCAAGAATGCTTAACGATTCATGTATCAATAAGTTCAGATCAGGTTGTGTTCCTTTTAACTAAAGGTAAAAGGTGTTTCTTTCTTCTTTTAGCGAACAGAGAAATGTTTGTCAAGAGGTTAGCAGCACAGCTGACTGATTATGGTGCACCAGACGAACGCTAGTACCGATACTTTGAAAGTAACAAAATATAATCAACCTTATCCTGTCCAAAACAGATACATCCATACTTTAAAACGAGAAAAGGAGGTTCAAGACAAAGACAGCATGATTGCACATCGCGTCGTTGACAATACATACTCAATAACTCAATGGTGTCCAGCTAAGCCGCTTACTGAATAGACCGGGATCTGTAGCGCACACTCTGAGAGAAAACGGTGCAGTTCCATTCATAGTGTTTGTTGTATCTTTTGGAGATTTAAAATGCTTGACAAGTCTAGCTAAATTAAGCTTTTTCTGACAAGAGTTTATGGTATGATACTTATTGACTGGAATTTGGAGGGGCTTGTGGCTAAGTAATCACAGCCGCACGGGTCGATCGAGCTGGTTAAGCTACGCTTGCCGCGGTTGGTCCTACAATGGGTGACCTTTACATACCAAGACCCCTCCGTGCCACGGAAAGCACGTTAAGTTGGTCAGGGCTGTTGTTTGTGGATCTTTGACAGTTGTTACGGGTAGTCAGAATCCCGAAAGTCTGGCAACCAGTCTCTGTTACCAAGGGTATTGGAGTAACTGGGGTAACTGGGTTGTAGAGATCAGATAGGCAGTCGCTCTATGTAAAATACTAGTATTCAGCTGCATCCGGTTAGTCTGGAAGCTAACTCCAAGATAGTTGGGAAAAGGCTGGGTAGATGATGAGTTGTTGACTGGAATTTGGAGCAAAGTTGGACATAACGGCGTAGTTTCAAAATCAAAATCAAAATATTTTTATTTCACATAAACCTACATGGGCACTTATGAAACGTCAGAAGCTAGATGCACGGTTCCAATTGGTCGTTTCCTATGGAGAAGAGCCGGCAAGAAACTCCACGGTGACTCTTTTAAAAATAATTGGCTTTTACAATGTTTTCAAATTACACAAATTAGGTATGGGAGAACAGTGTAGGCCTGTCGAGAAGTACTTAACAAAAAAAAGAGAAAAGGAAACGGTCTAAAGAAAAAAAGATCTAGTCTATTAAGCCTACAACGTTCTCACATTCACAACGTACACAAGAATCCATGTAAAATAATATTAATAATGTTAAGTCTGAAATATAAATTGTAGGTATATAATGTCAAATAGTGAAAATATAATGTCAAAAATGTATGTCTAAAAAATAATAATAATAAACATCGTAATTTGGGAGCAGTTAATAGATATTTCCATAGTTATGCCGTTTCTGATGTACCAGGGAAGCCATATGTGCAGAAGGAATTATTGCCAAACTTCCTTGTCTTCAACGTAGTCTTTAATCTTGTAATATGCGTTTTTGATAAGGACACGTTTGATGTGGGTTTTGAACTTTCCATCGCTAAGTTCTGTAACTGACTTTGGCAACTTGTTATAAAAGCGGATACTGTTGATAACAAATGATTTGCTTGTTTTTGTTAATCTAAATTTGGGTATCACAATTTCATGTTTACTACGTGTATTTATATTATGGAAATCACTTCTTGTTTTGAAAAGACATACGTTCTTGCGAACATACAAAATACTTTCTAAGATATAAAGAGAAGCAGAGTTTCTTAGCTAATCTAAGAAACTACGCCGTTATGTCCAACTTTGCTCCAAATTCCAGTCAACATAAAAGCCCTCAAGTATGACTTCAATGGCCTGTTTCACTACTTCCAAATAAGTTCCAGTTTACAAATCTATTAGATGTTTAATTTCATAACAAAAATTCTGTTCCATTTCTGAAGGCATGTGATAAGTAGTGTCTACCTGAATACTGAAATAAAAAACAGGTCCTAAGTTAGCAATTACTATCCAAGCCATTCTATCTATGTGCGGTAATCAGCCCACCAGCATACGAAGCTCGTCATTCTCTTCGACATCCTGACTCCACCCACTGCTGAACAGCTGCCTCTGGATGTTGGCATCCACACTGCTGTAGCAGTATCACCGAGGATACACCCACTATGGCTACAATGTCAATGACTTACATTCTTACATCCAATTCTTTAACGCCACTCGATTCTAGTCATATTCATGCCCATCACACAAAGCTAGAACTAAATAAAATCTAAACAAGACCCTAAACAATTGATTAAATCGGTATCTGATATATCTACAAGTTTCCTTAACAAAGTTCTACAGTATTGGGTCAATGTACCGACACATTTGCTCTAACTACGTCAAATTACGAGGAAAGGGTTCCGTTGCGCGCTTCGATCTAATTGCGACTTCGTGACTGCTTCTACCCTCTTCCATTAGCACCTCGTACTACGGAACCATGTTATGGAATATTATTTCGATGTTCGCAGTAACCATCGACGCTTATGATACAAACGTCAATGTTAGACACGATAGCTAAGAAGCAATGGATTAGACATGAGTTATAAAGATACAATTCTCATCGTATCTTGATAACATCACGTTGGTATCGTTAAAAGTCTAGACACAGGGCGATTCAATTTCTTATTTACGTTGATATCTTTATATAAATGGCATTTCAAATGTTGTGAGTTATTCGTTCATGTTTAATAAGAATCATGTTCAGATTACTTGAATTTGAACTGATATGATTTTTTCTGACTATTTTTGGATTAAGTTTCTCATTCGAGTATTTATTGACTTTTAAAGTGGTTTTGGGAGTGTGTAATTGAATTGTACTCTGTGAAATAGGAGCAATAAACACAATAACATCTACTGTGACCTAGCTGTAATGATTATGATGATTCTTACAGTACGCACAAAACTTTATGAGCTCTTGGAAGTTGCGCGCGAGTGGCTTAAAAGTATATTCATAGCTTATTATTTTTGTAATGAACAAATAAATCCTTTAGTTAGGCATCTAAGATTATAAAACAGAAGGGTAGGCATATAAGTACTATAAACCGGCCAAGTGCGTGTTGGACCACGTTAAGGGCTGGGATTAATTTATCCCGAGAAAAACATAACATTGTGGTTGGAAAACAGATACCCCCATACATTCCAACTACAAATGTAAGATTGTACGCACAATATTGAGTGATTTACCATGTTATTTTAAGACCATAGACTTCTTATAGGTTTTTCTGTCGGCTTAGCACGATCACCGTTATGTCTACGGAAGAATAGAAGAAAAATTAAGTTCCGTGTAGAAAGTACGACGACAGCAAAGTAGAAAGAGTCAATTGCACTTTTTACGAAATTCATTCTTTTACATAATTCGACTCAGAATTGTTTGTTTTGTCATACTATTTTTTTTTCTGTTTGATTCTCAATTTTTACTGATATTAAGTCACGTGTATAATAAAGAAGTTATCTTTATCAATTTTTCTCAAAGTGTCGAAGTACCGTATTTTGGAACAAAAACATATTATAGTAATATTGGCCTTAACCATTTCGTTGGTAAAGCCCTATTTACTAAATGATGTAAAATAGGAGAAGATAGCATAGTTCTTCTATTAATTATCACAGTTTTGCGTTCAAAACGCTCTCCTGGAAAATCATGATTTTGTAGATAACAGTATATATGTACCTTGTGGCCGTCGAGTAGAAAAACGCAATTTGTCTTCACTACCTTAGACAACTGTCAGTTGTCGGCGTGATTTTGACAGTTTGGGATAGAAATTTTCTTATGAAATAGTCTACATAAAAAAAGACCTAGAGAAGGATCGTTAGAAACGAAAGACAAAATGACAGATTGCAGAAAGATTTCTATGGCGCGGTGTTAATAATCGAGAAATTAAATGTCACTTTGTATAAAAAGGGCTATGTCTATTCTTCGAAGAAATAGAAAGCGTTATGCTAAGCCTGCTGTAATCTATAAGTACGATGGCGACAATGAAAGTTTTTAGAACTGGCCACTTGTAAACGATATAATAAAAACTGTTCAAATTTAAAAAATGGAACTCTTTGCCAATATTATTGTTCTATTTTACTTATTTGTCATTTGTTTACGATTTGGCGGCAAATTGAAAACTGTCTGTGTCACGTCAGCATGAATTAAACGCGCGAAAATTATCGTGCAATGATTTTTTATGACTTTCGATGTCATTTAAGTCAACAAGAAAGTTATGATAGACTTCTTCTTTCACGATGAAGCCACATCTCGTGCCACTGTTTATAACTGGTTTAATGATTTAAAACGTGGTCGCGCTAATCTCACCGATGATCTGCGTGAGGGACGGCCTTTTACGGCGACGACTGAAGATAACATCAGTGTAGTGCGGTGTATGATAGAGACTGACAAAAGAGTGACTTATCAGCAGATTCGGACAAGCTTAGGCATCGGTATGAGTCACAAAATCCTCCATGAACATTTAGCGGTCAGGAAACTTTGTGCCCGGTGGATACCTTATAATTTGACAGAGGCCCAAAAAATCCGTTGTGTTCAAAGATTTAACGGAGGTGACTCAAATGCTGTGTTCGACACACTTATGGGTGACGAAAGTTGGATTTATTATAATGATCCTGAAATTAAGAGACAGTCTGCTGTTTGGGTGTTTCCTTCCGAGGAGTTGCCAACTAAAGTGAAGAGAGGTCGAAGCGTGGGAAAAAAGATGGTGGCGTCGTTCTTCGGAAGTACAGGTCATTACGCAACAATTGTTTTAGAGGATCGAAAAACAGTTACTGCATAGTGGTTAAGTTAAGTGGTACACTAAAAATTGTTTGCCACTTGTCTTGGAAAAAGTTCGGGAGAAACGATCTCGCAATAGGATCCTCCTTCACCACGACAACGCCTCGTCGCACACCGCCAAGAAATCAATCGATTACTTGGCGACGTCAGACGTAGAATTACTGGGTCACCCGCCCTATAGCCCCGATCTCATAACCCTGACATCGCACCTTGCGATTTTTATTTATTTCCGAAAATAAAAGAAAAACTTCGAGGAAAACGTTTTATGGACGCCGAGGAAGCAGTGCCTGCGTTTCAAAATGCCGTCGAAGAGACCCCTAAGGACGAGTAGGTAAAGTGCTTTTCTCAGTGGTTCCATCAGATGCAGCGATTTATTGATGTAAATGGACACTATTTTGAAAAGATATAATAAAACTAATAACTTGCTAGTTTGTTCAGTTTTTTATTTTCTAAGAACTTTCAGTGTCACCCTCGTATATTCGCTGTATTTTCCAAATTTTAGGCTCAGCAGTTGCGAAAATGGGGGTTCGGAGAAATGGTAAATTTTCATAAGTAACTTTAAAAACAATTATTTTAAAATTATTAAAAAATATATATGTGAAATCCTAATAACACGTACTTTGATTTGATATGCCACACGGTACAGTTTGCAAAACATTTTTTTTTAATTTTCTATTTTTCCCCCAAAAGTGAACCCCATGTTAAAAATTCATGTACATACGTTACACGTTCGTATTTGGGTCACAAAAATTCATATTTGTAGCAAATTTCACTTTAATTAGTCGAGTAGATTCGGAGCAAATCGGCTATGACAGACGGACACAGCCGATACGAGTATCCTGGGTTCCTTTTTTTGCTTTTGAGGTACGGAACCCTGAAAATGTTATTTAATATTATGTTATGTAATTAGCTATTAGTATACTTACCTATGCCACTCGCGAGCAACTTCAGACAGCTTATAAAGTTTGGGGCGTACTGTATTTGAGAGCACGAATAGTCCTTGATAAAAAAAGTAATATTGGCATTTTTTTTCTTTAAATGTAGGTTTATTATTTCTTGCTTCCAATGGTCACCTCGGCCTCACAAAACCAACCTTCGGAAATCCTTGAAAGACCAAAAACAAGGTAACTTGTCACCGAGTTAGTGATTGAGGAGATTAACAAGATGAACAGTCCTGTAACCTGGCTAATGTCCCAATGGATTCGGACTTTGGTCCCGGGAAAATATTGTGTCAGCTCACTCCGCACCTTAAGGATACCTTTGCTTAACGTAATGGAATGGAAAATAGAATGGTCATTCTAATAATTTATTATTATTTTGTTGATGACAGTGTTAGCATTTATGGTATAATTAACGACGACTTGTATTTTTTTAGTAAGATTTATCATCCTATTTTATTTATATTTACATTATAGTTGAATGTAAGTGCAGCTCGCGTGTTTTAGATGGAGTGTTGACTCATCTGTCATTCACTCCGACACTTCACTCTGATATTTGTTTGTTCTTTCACTTGAAAGCATTGCACACGAGAACACAGGCATCCAAGTTTGGTGTCTAGACGAGTAAGGTTGATTTGAAGTGTAAATCCAAAGTGAATAAAAGTGATTTTCCTGAAAAACTATGTTCTTAATTCCTGACCGATAAAAATAGTTTGCTGCATTCGTTGGTCACGTATTATCTAAGGATACCTCTGTGCGGGCAATACCTAATTACTGCTGGCGTCTGTACTATGACCAAAAATGTCCCATAACAGCAAAAAAAGGGATAGGTACGTCTATTCAGAAAAACTGTGCTCGAAAATTAAAAACCTATAAACCCGCCTAGACGAAGTTTTACATACAAACTTGCTGATGAAAAGCAATCTACTATGTACGGGTAAAAATTTCCTCAAGCCTGACATTACTTATTACGTTTTTCTCGGCATCAACTTAAACAGTCGAGATTTAGACGACACTTCCACAAATTACATTCAACCAAGTTTAAAACAGTCGCTCATAGCTGAGAGAAACTAATGTAACTTTCTTCGCAGAAAGTTGAAACAGAAAAAAGTGTCTGCCTGGCAGGATGAGAAGCGTAAAGCTATACATACACGTAAGGGCTTTGCCACATGGGCGTCTGTCGGGTGGATCGACTTTACTCCAACAACTTTCGATATTGACGCCTGTATATATAAAATGGACGTAGTTACACGAAAAGGATCCAATCCAAAAAAAAATCCAAAATTGTGTTAATTATACCAAAGAGACTGTAAAGGAATCTCAAGGATCAATGATAAACATAGCACCCCTCGATGTGCGTAATGGAAATATTACTCCACCTCAGCACTGGAGTAAAAACACTCTTGATCATGATAGAAGGACATTCTCTTTGGTATAGGTACTCAATTTTGGTATTTTTGTGGATTGGATCCTTTTCGTGTAACTACGTCCAAATATGGAACAAATTGAGACTTGCAACTTGCCACCAAGGGAAAGTTGAATGGTTGGTTGGATAATATGAAAGTGGCTGTTGATTGTAAAACCAATAGTATTTAGTACAACCATTTATGATTCTGTAGAAACGGCGCTGACACCTTTCATTTAGCCATGTTAGATTTTGTAACTGTAATCGATTTGATTTTGTAACTGTTTGTGGTACTTTCGAAAGCCAGTCCGGACGCTGCCCTGCATTTTGTTACAAGATATTTTTGATATTCTAGATTTTAAAAAGACAGGGGTAGTAGATAGAAAATGTCGACTCCATCTAGCTATATTTTTTATACGACATGTAAAAGTGTTTCCGATATCCTATTTACAGAATTAACAATTTCAGTTGTATGTAGATTTTTTGTACGCAATTTAGTAAGTCACTAACATTCAATAATGGCTAATTATTTTCCAGGCGACTAACAACTTAAAGGGCACTAACTATTTGCTACTAAAAAAATCAAATGGGTAGCAAAAATAATAGGTTGGAAACTACAGTGAAGTAGCATTTTAAGTATAAAATCATTTGGGTTAGGTTAGGTGAGAACAGTGACTAACGCGCGAAGGCGAGCGAGCGCAGCGAGCGTGCCGCGGCAGCGGCCGCCGAGCGTCAGATCCCCTCGATTTTTGGTGACTCTCAGTTACCAAAACAAAAACTCGATGCTAGTTTAAATTGAAACAAAGCTAACAATTGATTATCAAGCTGCTACTTTATACTTAAAATGCTACTTGACTGTAGCTGCCAACCTATTATTTTTGCTACCCATTTGAATTATTTTTAAAACCCTAAATCAGATTATTTTGTCGCCGCGTTAAAAACATGCCTTAAATAATAGGTACTTCTGCGATGAGATCTGTTATTGTCCAGCCATGCGTTTCTATAACTTCAGAGATCCGTACGCCCGATAACTGCCACGCCAGTCTGATACGAACTTAAACGCCCCCCCTCCCCGGAAGCCGACGCTCCCCGACAAATTCACTTTTCCTGTCGACGAACGGAAACGAATCCAGAGCACCTTTATACCGTAATAATATTGTATTAAAGAGCCCTTAAGGACAGAAATCTTTTGTAGAATTTCCGCTTCGAGTGTGTGGCGATGATTTTTCTATATGTTTTCTTCTTCGCTAGTTTGTGTTATGTGTGTATGGTGCGGTGTTTTAAAATAACCTCTATGATTGGATGTAATCGTAAGAGCGTTCGCCGCACCCTGGATCAGCCCGCTACCACCTTTCTGACTGGTTAATTATTTTACCACGAAATGAACCGATTCTTGTCCGTAGTGCGATGATTTAAAAAACTGTATTTGTATTTAAACTGTTTTTTTTTTTTAATCCAGCCATGTGCATGCCGAACCACACACTATGAAGGGTTCCGTAGTTGGGATGAATTTATCCCAAGAACGAATTTAACATTGCAGTTGAAAAACATGTTCCCCATACATTACAACTGCAAATGTAAGTTTGTACGCACAATATTGAGTTATATGCCATGCAAATTTAAGACCTAGACTTCTTATAGGTTTTCCTGTAATCCACATATATATAAATATTCTTCGTATTTTTCCAAATTATAAGTTCAGCAGCAGTGGCGGACTAAGCCTGTCGGGGGCGCGGGGTGGCAAAACAAAATGCCCGTCCGGTCTTCTCAGTAGGTAGTTCTATTGACATTTTGAAAAAAAAAGAATAATAACAACAAAAAAAAAACAAGTATAACGTGCGTAATTATAATCTACCTACACCATGTGCCTCGCAATCGGCAACATTGTTTTTTTTTTCAGGAAGGTCCATTTTCATCTCTTCAATAGGCTATTTACGAAGCGCAAGAATGTAGGATGCGAGAGAGAGCGAAAGCGAGCTTAACTTTTGTGGCCCTTCGTCTCTGAGTTCTCGGTTAGGTTCATATTGAACATTTTTACGGAAATAGGAGTTGCTTTGTCGACGTACGCAGTAAAGTTTGAGAGTGAGAAGAACATAGAATAAAAAGCGAGCGGAGCGAGCTCTAAAAGGTTTGCGCCTTGTGTAGGTAAGGTTTAATTTTGAAAAGTCATACATAAATAGGAGTTCCTTTGTCGACTTATGCAGAAAGTTTGAGATATAGCAAGCGAAGCGAGGTCAAAATTTTTTTTAAGTATATGTACTAAGTATATTTTTAGGATTTGATCAAGGGAACATGGAGACATTTGGAGGCGCCCCAGGTCCAGAGACCCGGGGCGGGCCGCCCATTGGCATTCTCATAACAAGTCCTTTCATTTGATGTGTACAGTTTGCAAAACTTTATTTGTTTTTTTTTTGTTTTTCCCCCAACAGTGAACACCATATTCAAAAATCATGTATTTACGTTACAAGTTGGTTTTTGGGTCACAGAAATTCATATGTGCACCAAATTTCAATTTAATCGGTCCAGTAGATTCGAAGCAAGTCGGCTGTGACAGATGGACAGACAGAGACACGAGTGATCCTATAAGGGTTCCGTTTTTCCCTTTTGAGGTACGGAACCCTAAAAAATCACTGCTTTTATCCCGGAGTTAAACTGCCTTAGCTGGAAAGGTAGAGGGTGTACCCAACTGTGTTGTAAAGAGTAACTTTATTATTGGTAGCAGATGCGATGTGTACCGAAGGTAGGGTAGGCTTATAATATCGAGCAGTGGGTCCGTAACTCGATACCTATGGCTTGAAAATAACATGACATCACGCCGGTATTCCCAGAAGGGTTAAGCTGAGGTGTTACTATAGGAAAACGTGGGCCTATGGGTTGAAGATGATGAACGAAAATGTACAAGGTGTAGTTAAAAGTAATGGCTAGAGAGTCTTTAGAAGGGGTTCAAAGAAATAATAGTCAGTTTATGCCGCTGTAAAAATATGAGCTAATCAGCAATGTGGTAGAGGGTCTGACTGCACAGGATGAGCCATTTATGTCACTACATAATTATGACATCAAAGTCAGAGTCAAATTATTTATTTCAAATAGGCACATAAAACGAGGGCTTGTGGCTAAGTAATAACAGCCGCACGGGTCGATCGATCAGGTTAAGCTACGCTTGCGGTGGTTGGTCCGTGGATGCGTGACCATCTTTACATACCAAGAGCCCTTCGTGCCTCGGAAAGCACGTTAAGCCGTTGGTCGCGGCTGTCATTTGTACATCTTTGACAGTCGTTACGGGTCGTCAGAAGCCTGAAAGTCTGACAACCAGTCTTACCAAGGGGTATCGTGTTGCCCAGTAACTGGGTTGTGGAGGTCAGATAGGCAGTCGCTCCATGTAAAATACTGGTATTCCGGCTGCATCCGGTTAGGGTGGAAGCTGACCTCAACGTAGTTGGGAAAAGGCTAGGCAGATGATGAAATAGGCACATGAAAAGCACTTTTAAACGTCAAAATTTACAAAAAAAAAAAGAATTGATTCTAGTTGCCCCTTCCAAAAAGTAGTTTCGTATGGAGAAGAATGGGCAAGAAACTCCACCGTTACTCTTTTAAAATGTTTTACAAAATTTTGTATAGGTACATTATATAATTATATGTAAAGACGATGCACCTAGAATAAAATTACTATACCAAAATAGGTAAAAAAGGAATTAAAAATGAAGCAATGACAGATAAATTAATTAGGTGATAGGTACATGGTGCTCACGTATTTAAAAACATTGTAAAAGTATACGTTTTCCTAAAAAGAATAAATAAAGTAATAGGTCAGTGTGTGAGTTAAAGAAATCACAGAATTTAAATTCAACATTGATTTATTAGTTGTATCAAATAATCAATCATTACATCATTATGACATTTATGTCATCACTATATTATGATATTTATGTCATCGCCACTTTTTTTTTTAGATGGGAAATCATCAAATAACTTCTCCCGCTCTGGGCGGACCGAGAGGGTGTGTCAGACTCTTACTGACTAAAACCCACCCGTATTCCTTCTTGTTGCCTGTGTTGCCAGGGGCCTCGGTGACCCATTAGTACCTTCCCGCGATGTCATCGCCAGTTGAGGGGGCTATTTAAAAAAAATAAACCGAAAACCGGGCGTTAGATAATCGTAATGGGAACGAAAATCAACTCACAAAAAAAAAAACAAAAACAAAAACATTGCTAACTTCCCACACTTCCCTATGTATTTATTATTCTAGCGTACGGCACTCGTAGGTTGCAGAGGAAAATCGGAGTCAGGTGGTATACCTTGTGTAGTCATCTAACATTATGCTGAGCCGAGGCCCCTTTGGCATTATAATCGTTGTTTTCTCTTTTTTGTTGTTTTTAGGTGTATTATTTTTGCTGTCATACCAATAAACGCATTTTTCTTTATTTCTAACAAGTTATCAAGCTTCCGTAAACTGTGGCAATTGGTTGACTGAATTATCAACAGCCAATGGGATCGCTAGTCTTGCGTTTAATTTACATAAATTCACGTCACCTGCTACGCTCCTTACTTACCTACGCCTTTTGGTCATACACGAACGCCAGTTGCGAGTACTACGCATCTGACCTTTTTGAAGAACTTCACCAATGACTCGACTCGTTGAAATCCGGAAACCAGGTGTTAAACATGTACAATATAGCTATCAATAGGTAACTAAAGTCCCGACAAAAGCCACAACGACTCCGCAAACCCATCCAACTATAACGTCAATTCGAAATAGAGTTGGTATAAAAATTCATAGGAACGGTAAAGTGAAGGCATAGGTACTTGAACAAATTCATTTTTCTTGTTATGCTCTCGCCTCGAGCGAGTGGCCCGGTAATCGAATCTTGTGCCTTGGTTCGTCGTAGACGCTTTTCTTTTCAGCTATAGCTGGTATTTGTAGGAGATATCGTCAACGGAAGTTCTATCAGTTTGTTTAGCGACATTGACATTTCTAGGGGAATTCAAAATCAAAAGTCATTTATTCAAACTAGGCTCTCATCATAATTATATAAGACAGTCCCCCAAAACGCCGGCGCAACAAACTCCCCAGCAGCATTTGTCTGGAGACTTTCATGTCATGTTCTGTCTCATTCCAAAACGAGTTCTCACTTTACCTAAGCAGATCGAAATACTTAAACTGACCTGGAGGTTTCTCCAGGTCAGTTTATGTATTGCGATCTTTATTCCAAACGATGTTAGGTTGTTAATACAAAATTGTTTAGTTTTACAGTGAGTTTTTGTAATTAGAACTTACACATTGACGAGATAAAGATCGAAATTAAAAAATGGCTCGATGGTTTAAACCTAGAAAAGAAAAAAGATATCATTTTTTTATTCTGCACAAACAAAACGCACATAAAAAAAAAAAAAACATAAGTATAGTAGACACAAAGTAACCAAAATACTCGAACTCAACAATTAAAACCTTATACGTACAACACAACAACGATTTAATCCTAGGTGTAAAGACCGTTTGTATCATGCATGCGGGCATGAGTTTGGAGTTCCTGCAGAGAAGTCGGTTTAAAAAAAGAATATAAGTATGGAGAATGTAGATATTAACCTAAAATTTGTTCAAATTAAAAATATTTAATTTTGACTTGGGATCTTTTGAAACGACAGAAGTTACGTGCTTGGTTCCAATTTGTGTTTCCTATGGAGAAGTACCGGCAAGAAAATTCATGTTTAATTCTTATTGGGCTGTAATAGAACCTCAGTGATGTGGTTGCCTTGGTTCAATAAGGCTTCAAAAGCCTTTCAATTTAATTAAATTCTATACTTACAAATGTCAAATGCTTATCAAATACCATGTTGTAATTTTAGCAGTCCTAATAACTTGCTTGGTTTGTTAAATTATTCAGAAACGCAGATTTGGTTTGATACTCGTACATTCATTAACTATGGTTGCCGTTGTTAACTTCTTATTTGCCCGAAGTTTGTATCTTCTTTTATGGTGTCGTGATGAGCAACAAAAGATTGACCAGTGAGCAGGTTTGTAGCGTGTCTGACCACAGACGGAGTGCTTGTCGTAAAATAATAAAAATATAGTCACGCGTGGAGGATATTTCTTTTTTAAGTATTTAAATTAAATAATTAAAGAATTAAATAAAAAAACCGGCCAAGTGCGTGTCGGATCACGCACAATTAAAGATTGCGTAGTTGGGACGAATTTATTCCAAAAACAAACTTAACATTGTAGTTGAAAAACCTGTCCTCCCATAAATCGATATAAGCCACGGTCAATTCTCCAACAGCAAATTAAAGTTGGTCGATTATAACTCGTTAACTTGTAAAGCCTACTTAGCCGTGACAGTTTTCCTTTTAATTTCATTATATGTACTACTGCCATGAATTTTTTCACATCTCCATAAACAACCATTTAAGCAGGGGGGGGGGAGGACACTTGACCCTGACAAAAATGAGCACTTTAATGCTTATTACGCCAGTGGATCCTTGAATCGAAAAGTGGTGTTCACAGACCCGCAATATTTTTAATCGGCCTATCCAACACCATGGGGTAGATGAGAAAAAAAAATATCATCACATTACTCGCTAAAAAAATGTTTTTTTCAAGATTTTATTTTAGCACTGTCGGCGTGATAAACGCCAAATTACAGCTTTCTAGTACTAAGCGTCTTTGAGGTACAGTAAGATCAGACAGACAGACGGAAATGGCGAAACTATAAGGGTTCCTACGGAACCCTAAAAATGCTATTTTCCGAAAATTATAGATAAGCCGACATACCAAATACGTGGTAAATGGATACACACACAGGTCACACTATTACGCCTTTTCATGAATTGATCGAAATTCAAGTTAGTCAGAAAATACTACAGGGAAAATATTTAAAAATGTAGGAACATTTTTGAACTAATTGCGATCGACTATTTCTTTATTTTATATTTCTATTGTGATGTAATATTCTACTGGGAACTGCAGAGACACAGAATCTGTGTTGATCGTGGCATGAGTTTTTTACTCCAACCAGAAGGTATGAGGTACGAGAGATTAACTCATCGACAGAGTTTTGTAACAATATTTTGTTTTATAAGAGTGTCAGAGTTTCTTGCCCGTTCCAGCAACTAGCTTTATCTTTCTGACTGACCTACCCCTTAACGATTCAAAAGTGCCTGTAATTGGTTTATTTAAAATAAATGCTTTGAGTTTGAGTTTTAAGTTTGACAGAAAGAAAGAAAATACGACAGCACCATTGTCATGTTAATGTAAGTTAATTAAGTATGATTGCTCGTTGTCGCCTGTCAACGCTTGTTCACTTGAACCAGTTAAATTGATTCCCCTGAAATTGGTAATTGAATTCATTCCGGTTAACAGAAAATTGTTCAGTCGGAATTTATGAAGATTTTGCTGAGATATTTTTGGCCGATTTTGCTTTTGCCCGGAGAGTTAGGGATAGATGGACAGTTACTGTCCATTTTCTACTGTAGGAACTGAACAATGAAAATAGATACAAAGTTTATTCAAGAGAGGTTTATTTTTCGTTTCGAAGGTATTTCTATACTGTTTGGGCCCAGTAGGAGTAGTGACAAGTGGAAGTGCGGAGTCTCTTACTACAAACATCTGCTTACTTAAAAAGGCATCTCCAATAATATGTATCGAAAGGACAATTTGTAATTGAAATAAACATTTTTTTTTTTTATAGCAGGAGGCTACATTTATTGAAGCACCAGAGGCGTTGTTGTTCAGATCGTCAAGGGTGCTGGTGAACGAAGATTTGGGACACTCTAGCAGATGGGATATAGTCTGTTCAGGAGCACCGCACTCGCATTGAATGTTGGGTGAATCGATTATGGCCCACACGGTTTTCACCAATGGACGGGGTAATTCATGAGAAAGGTTTAGGTGTATAATTCATTAAGGTTTTGTGTAAATCGGCTGAAATATGACGATAATTGTTGAAGATGTCAACAAACAAACATCATGCCAACTGGGATCTCTACTGGCGTGCGCCGTGTAAACCAATAGAGTTATATGAAAACAATGTATTAAGGAATTATTCCTCTTAAAAAGCTCTATTAAACTGTAGGCTAGATGTCTATCTGCATTTTGCATTTCTCTCTGGACCCAATTCTGAAGTCCATGCAGATGAAGTCGTGGGCAGAAGTAAGTATATTTTTAGGATATGGCCTAAAGCCCATCGTCTTCGACACTATTCAAAAGAAACGTGTTACAAACTCAAATCAACGAGTAGCCAGAATGTTACACGTTAGTTGACCGAGCGAGCGTTGTGCCAGACTTGAAGCAGAGATGTTTCCTCTGCTTCAAGTCTGGCACAATTTGATTTCCTCTGTCAGTTTGTTGGTACCCCTCTACAGGTCCTATTTTACAACCGATCTGGACGAAACTTGGTATACAGGTTTTACGACTTTATAAAATTTTATTATCGTCAGGGATTTTTGATTAGAGGGGTACTTCCTCCAAAAAGGGGCAAAAAGGGGGCTACGAGAGATCCGATTTCGATGGTTCTTTTTATTTGAAAGGTAGTAACTTTATATTGGTCGCATAGAAATTTGGTGATGATCTGATGAGGATCTACGGCGTGATGAGCTCCTCAAATTGCAGTAAATTGCATTGCAGTAGATTTCTACCAGTGGAATCCCTTTAACTACTAGGTAGGGATTGATGGAGCACCTGGGACCAGCTCCTCATCACAAAACTAGGCTGCAGCGTTACCTCTGCCGATTACAACCTATTAGTTATTTTTTCTATCTGGCCTACAAATAGTTCAGAATTCCAAATAAAAATGTATCCCCTGGAATTCATGAAATAGGTGGTATTATTGGTACTACTATTATCCTGCCAAACAACTCCGTCCCGCCCACCAGCTTTAAACTTTCTTATACTTAGTATACTACTTACCTGAGCTTATTTTATGCTTTTTAGTAACCTACAGCCGCAGTGGAGTTTTTTTAAAGTTGGGTAGGTATATTAATTGTAGGATTTTAAACTGACATGGTTATTTTCACTACTAACGTGATTTAAAACGTCATATTCACCCCGTAATGGTATATTATATTAACACACAATTGGTTTTCTATTGTTTGGCACCGAATACACAATTGATTTTCTATTATTTGACGCCGAATATACAATTGATTTTCTATTGTTTGACACCGAATACACAATTGATTTTCTTGAATTTGACACTGAATCGGAGACGCGCCAGCTTCAGTCGTTAATTGTTTTAAAAAGTTTGTGCTCGCGAGGATTACTGTTCGCAGAACTACTAGAATTTAGAAATGTGACTTACTAACACGTTATTAATAGTTTGTGATTGGTTACGTCGTGTACGGGTCGCCATTAAAGTACTATTGCTGTAACATTAAGGCTATTCATCGGTGAATTCAGTTTGTAACTGGTTACTTTTGAGTTCCGTCGTGGACGAGAAAAACTCCTTACAGAATTACCTAGACATTAGGGCTGTACCAAATATGCCTTGATAAATGGGGTCCAAAGGTAAGTGTAGTATAAATCCGGCGTTCTATTATATTCAGTAAACGGGGAATAAGGCCACGCCCAAGTTATTATGGCCAAGTTATTTATTGCCAAGAAAATGTACTCGCTACAGTTGGTATAAACGATTTCAAAATGGTTGGGTATAATGTTACGTATGGGTCTCTCCCGTTGGGTCAGTGCTGAAAATTCGGCTGTTGGGCAAACAGGATTTGTTATTTAGTTTGCATATTCGATACTTTTGTTAAGTTATTTATTTTCTCTCCTGGAGCAGTCAATCTAGTGACAATTTTCATAGCTAAAAGATCACTCGTCTTCAATGTTTCTAGTCTATTATGGACCGTGTAATTTTAACATTATAAGAATGTTTAAAAAATAAAATAGTTTTTATTGCTTCTATATATTTGACCAATCAATCTTGACAATCGCCTGAACAATCAGAAATAACTAATTGCACAAAACAATCATTGCTCTACCTGTTTACCTCATAATCAGTAATAAGTATTTTGTGCCTTGCCACAGACAGTGCTGTCTATTACCGGCTCAACAACTGTTTACAGCTGACACCACTTACAAGTGGTGTCAGTTGTAAACGGTTGTCATTGTGACAAAGTCTTGACAGCTGCCATTGACACCCGTCAAATTAACATAGGGTAGCGCTACCTGATACCCATTAACATAGAAGGAAGATTGTAAGAACAACTTTAAATAATAATATAATTTTTAAACAAATATCTGCTTTATTAATTCATGACAACAATACATGGCGCAGCTGGTATGGTTTACAGTGGGAAAATGTAGCTCTCCGCACTTCAGTCAAACAACTGATACGCGCTTAGTGTCTCATAATATAACAACAAAACATCACACCTGTTTCCCCGAAGGGTTGAGCAGGGGTGTACCTATATATTTAAGTTCCATGTAAAAGGTGGAGCGTATTGCCATCAATCGAGTACGAATCCAGACTCCGGGCTGCGTATAAGAAATTCCTGATGGAAAAACCCAATTACACTTTGCAGGACCTGGGACTCAGACCCAGGACTTCCTGCTCAGCAGAAGGTTCGTCTTCGTGTTTCGCTTTTAAACGCCATTTGTTGTTGTTTTTTTATGTGTTTAATTTATTCATAACTTTTTCATAATTATGCTTATTTATATACATAATCAGCCTATAATGTTCCCACTGCTGGGACACAGGCCTCCTCTCTGTGAGAGGGAGCGGGCCGTAATCCACCACGCGGGCCCAGTGCGGGTTGGTAGATGACACATGTCTTCGAATTTTTGGTTCTAGGACATGCCGGTTTCCTCACGATGTTTTCCTTCACCGTTTTGAGAGCAGTGGTGATGAAATAATTTACACAAAGTAAAGCGCCTGTCTGGGTTCGAACCTACGACCTACAACTCGTAAGTCGCGGCCGTTACCACTGGGCCACCACTGCTCACCCACTGGGCCACCACTGCTCATTTATTTTTGATTACTCAACTCAATTTTGAGTAAATAGATAATTGTTGTGTCATCGCGCTTCTCTTTCTTTTCTATGCAATCTAACAGTGACCACGGTTTAGGTGTTGTCAGCGTCTTAATGAAAGTAAAAGAGTTGAGACTGAAAGAATAATGATCGCGTTATAACGACTCTTTTTCAGCTATTCAGTTCAGCTTAATGGCGCAATAGGATGAATTCTATCCAGACCGATTACACAGTAGGCTGTATAATGAATATAGGTAGTTCGTCATCTGCCTAGCTCTTTTCCAACTAGATATGTTGGGGTCAACTTACAGTCTTACCGGATGCAGCTGAATACGAGTATATTATATAGAGCGACTATCTGACCTCAACAACCCAGTTACTGGGTAATACGATACCCGTTGGTAAGACTGGTTGTCAGACTTTCGGGCTTCTGACGAACCGTAACGACTGCCAAAGATCCACGAATGACAGCCGGGACCAACTGTTTAACTTGCTTTCCGAGGCACGTAAATTTAGTTATGAGGTTTTTTTTTTTGTATTTTAAAAACTTAATTGCACTTACGAGGCTAGAGAAATACGAATTACCTAATCCTGAAGGGTAACTGCCTTATTTTTAAGAAGTTTCGCGTTCTAATCTCAGTCTCAAACTGTCAAAAAAGCCTCTAATTTACCTACACTTTTGACATTGATTGTCACTGAGATGAAATTGCGACTTGAATTTGAACATTTAATTGGTCAAGGACAGCTAATGAGACACAATTGATTTTCTATTGTTTGACTCCGACTCAGGTGTCGCGCGGGGGGCTTAACAGGTTAATAAGTATGAGAATTTACCTCCTTCCTCCTTCATGATGTTACATTGAGTAACGGGCAAAATACTAATGATGTTACTTACCCACATTTTGCAAGAACAAATCTACCGACTGATAATAATAGTGATCGTTGGAATGCTCCGTTAATATGTTTTGGTACACGGAAAACCTATTAGGATTAGGAAATTCTCAGTACCAGGGCATGGATTTTTGTCTGGTAATGACAATAGACTCGTCCCCTATTATTTGGGATTTAATAAATAGTTGCTGGCAAAAAATATTTTCGAGGAATACAGGATTCATGTTATGTGTGTGTCGTGTGGGTGATGTTTGAAAAATACAGCATATACGTGCGGAATATTTGTGTTTACATTATGTTTCAGTGGTAAATGTCGTGATGGTCCAGTGGTTAAGGCCTCGCCAGTCATGCATGACGTTGTGGGTTCAAATCCGGGCAAGTACGAATGTGACACTTTTTAGCTCATATCATAAGTACTTTTTCTGAGTTTATCTTGGGCGTAACTGACATCAGTGAAAGAAAAACATCGTGAGGTAACCTGGAATTATCTATACAAATAAATCAAATCGAATTGTCTGTTTGTAAGGTAAAAAAAACAGCTTTTTATTAAATGCATATGAAATTATATATATATATATAAATTTGTTTTGGGGCTTTGCTTGGAGTTTCCCTACGTGATCGAATCAGAAATGAAGAGATCCGCAGGCGAACCAAGGTTACCGACGTAGCCCGAAGAATTGCCAAACTTAAGTGGCAGTGGGCAGGGCACATTTCTCGTAGAACAGATGGCCGATGGGGCCGAAAGGTTCTGGAGTGTTGACCACGTACCGGAAGACGTAGCATTGGAAGGCCTCCTACAAGGTGGACCGATGACCTTGTAAATGCCGCAGGAACATCTGGATGCGGGAAGCACAAAAGCGATTGAAGTGGCGGTGCTTGGGGGAGGCCTATGTCCAGCAGTGGACGTCTTTCGGCTGAAGTGATGATGATGATAAATTTGTGTGTCTGTTTGTTCCGGCTAATATACGAAACGGCTTGACTGATTTTGACGGGATTTTCAGTGCAGATAGATAATGTTAGAAGGAGTAACTTGAGCTTAACTTATTTTTGACAAACCCACACGGGCGAAGCCACGGGCACAGCTAGTAGGTAACATAAGTCTGATATCACTACTTTATCTTTAGCAAGGGTGTTGATCAATGCTCATGCCTTCCCCTTTATGAGAACAGGATTTTGACCTGCACTGAGACAATAATAGGCTGGTATTATTTTTATTAGCATTTTAAGAGACGGTTCAGTTAGTGTTGAATAGCGTCAAGAACAAAGACTTAGAACACCAAGGAACTGAGCACTTGCACAGTATATAATGTTTATTGGCGCCCTCTGGTGGCGGGTTGGTACGTAAATATGGTGGTGCTGTGCGGTGCTGTGCCACTAACTGCTCGTTTAGCGGTCACCAACAGGGCAGAGAGGTTGGACTACTGGATATGCTAGGAACAATACAAACTACGTAGTTGGGGTGTTCACAATTCTACATCGCTTCAATATAAGGAGCTGCAAAATGATGAGTGGCCTCCAGCGTGCTCGAGATCAAAGAGGATTGCTGATCCTGCAAGATTCTTTAAATATGCTCACGTATTTAACTCGGTTCTATAATAATTTTTATTTAAACTGACCTGTAAAACTAAGTATCACACTTTTAAAATTGCAATAACTTTTTAAGTACACAAGATATACTTTCGAAACAAAAAGCATTCAAAAAATAGTTTAATTTTGTACATAAAAACGTCATAGTCGGTAACCTTCTTTTAAGAAATGGCTGAAAAAAACATTAAAATCAAAAATAATCCTTTTCGAATTACAATTTCACCAATCATTTTTTGTTTTTCTTGATCGATGAGTCTTGTTACAAAAGCTAAGTTACGAGTAGACAACAGCACATAAACTTATTTATCATGCCTCTTTCACCTGATGAATGTGCTAAGATCATGACTTTTCTGGAACTAGGCATCATACTGCGTCGTACATCATGCGTCGTACTGCAAGAATGGTGGGTGTGACGTTAGGAACGGTCCAGAAGGTGAAGCAAAGATACGAAGAGACTGAAAACCATTTGAGGAGACCTGGTAATGGCAGACCCAGGTATACTAGTGCCCGAGAAGACCGGTATATTGTTTCCACTGTGTTGAGAAATCGCCGCCTAAATGCAGTTGAAGTCCAGAAACAGCTTATTCAGACCCGAAGGGACTACATTAGTGACAGTACAGTGAGAAGATAACTGGCTGTAGCAAACCTGAAACCCAGCGAGTGGCCCCAAACTCGAGAGAGAGCATCGAGTAGCGAGACTGCGATACGCCCGTGAACACTTACAGTGTGAGCAAGAAGAATGGTCAAGAATTTTGCTTACAGATGAGTCTCGATTCTCACTTTACACTTCTGATGTAAGGTGAAGTGTCTACAGGCGACCTGGTGAGCAATACCTTCGAGCCTGCTTCTCAGAAAGAGTCCAGTACGGTGGAGGCAGTGTATGTACACTGCCTCCACGAAGCAAGATATGCCAGCCCATACATGTGTATGGGCTGGCATATCTTCAGAAGGTCGCACAGAGTTAGTGGCCATAGAAAATGGCACTCTGACTGGGGAAAGATATGCCCAGGAGATTCTCAATGAGTATGCAGGCCCGTATTTAGTAAATATGGGTGATGGATCGATGCTGATGCATGATAATGCCCGGCCACACACGGCTCGGGTCGTGCAAGAGTATATTCAGGAGGTTGGTATCAGCGTAATAGCTTGGCCATCAAGAAGTCTTGATCTCAACCCGATTGAGCACGCCTGGGATGAGCTAGGGAAGCTACTCAGAAGCCGCAGACCACCACCAACCACCCTCAGGGCACTAAAACAGGCCCTTATAGAAGAATGGGAGAATATTCCGCTCCTCCCCCTAACATCGGCTCCGAAACCTCGTCTTCAGTATGCCAAATCGACTCGAAGCTGTAAGCAGAGCCCGAGGAGGCAATACCAATTATTAAAAAATAAATAACATGTAAAACATACTTGTAAATGTTAATAGAGTTATGTTATGACACTAAGCTAAAAATTGCCATTTTTATTGTTTTATCTTGTTTTAGATTTCAAAATGTTACTAATGTATAATTTACTATAGTTGCAGGTTCAGAATTGGTTCACAGTCAATAATTTAGTATTAAGTGGAAAAAAACTAAGTGCATTAGATTTTATTTACCAAAAATGTCAAAAGTGGAAGTGATTAGGATAGTATCGAATCAAGAGAAACTAGATTTCGTCAAAAAACTCTTTTCCTGGGGATCACGCTCAACTCAAGGCTACAATGGGGTCCTCATTTAACATCTCTTGCAGGACAGCTAAGTTCAACGGCATATGCTATCAGAAAAATCCGTCAATTTACTGATGTAGATACCGCGAGGCTAGTCTATTTTAGTTACTTTGATAGTATCATTTCTTACGGTATTTTACTTTGGGGACGGGCTGCATAAATCGAGTCAATTTTTATTCTGCAGAAAAGAGCTATCAGAGCCATATACAATATGTAACAAAAACCCTGTTGTTCCTTTTAGGAACGTGTACATTTACCTACAAGCACTTATAATAAGAAAAAAGAAAAGAACAAGAAATTATAATAAAAAAAAATTAAGCATTGCCTAGTCGAGAGGTCAAAAACAAATAACTATTAAAATCGACACATTCTAAAAAATATTTAGAGTATCTGATTTTACAAGTACATCTTTATTTGGTACATCTTTATAGCGTACGAGTTCGGCGGCTTTCTTTGATGCGATAAAAGATGCCGCCAAACACTGTCGTGGCGCATGTGCCCACCACTCGTCACCCTGCAAATCACTTTCTTAGAATCCCGCGCAGCTTACTTTCGAATGGATGTTATTGTTGACCTACGTAGTGAGTGACCTGTGTTTTGTTTACGTAAACGTTGACCATGTCTTATTCTAACGCACAATATTTTAATAATGTTGATGTGTCTTCGGAAATGTGACTGCAATTATTCAGAAGCACGCAGACTACCAACAACGTTTTGCGAGTCTACCATTACCATCGGCGATGGCGTTCCAACGTTTGCACACATGTATGTACAATACCGGCAATGTGCACGGGTGAGACCAACATCGAGCTGACGCAAGCAGACCGAGGACTCGAGACAGAAGTCTTGGACTTATTTGAGCACGATCCAACGCGAAGTACACGCACAGTGGGATACGAACTCGGAGTAAACCAAATACGCGTTAGGAGAGTACTTAAAGCAGATGGCCAGCAGCCTTTTCACTATCGTCGCGTCCAAACACTACTTCCCTCCGACTATGAGCCAAGAAGTGTAGAGGTACAAAGTGGTCATATCAAATAGCAACTCCGTGGCCGTCAAGTAGACATAGTAATAAATTAATGCATTTAAATGTAAATAGGTACATCAGGTTTTATGTGACAGACGCGGCGAATTTGTTTATTTTAACGTAGTGAAGTGTTAAATGTAGTTTTAACAATTATCAATATTGTGCATAAAAATATTGTCTGTGTAAACCAACATTTTCTAAGATTAATTCGTTAAAGTGATACTGATAAACAACAGCTGACAAGGTCACGAACTTGTGTAGAAAAATAGGTGGATATGCTGCGGCGGTGCACCAGCGCGGCGCCACTGATCAAAGAGAGTGGCGGGAACGTTCTATCTACTTCTGGTTTCGCGTCATCGATTCATGCAGAATTGCAGAGGTAACAAATCAACTAAACATTACAAATATTAATAATTAAATATTTATTATAATTGTTTTTGTTGAACAGTTTTTTATAAATGACTTGCTTTATCGCTCAGTAAACCGATTCTTAAAACGTAGGTAGAAGGAACAACAGGGTTTTTGTTACATATTGTATAATCTCCGCAGGCGCGCTTCTCTAAGGGACCGGTTTAAGGACATTAACATCATGACGGTACCTTTTTTTTTTTTGGCGGGAAATCATCAATTAACTTCTCCCGCTCTGGGCGGAGCGGGAGGGTGTGTCAGACTCTTACTGACTAAAACCCACCCGTATTCCTTCCGTTGCCTGTGTTGCGGGGGCCTCGGTGACCCATAAGTACCTTCCGGCGACATGACGGTACCTTGCCAATATATCTATGAAAACATCATGTACGTAAGAAAAAAATTACATCTTTTTAGTAAAAGAGGTGAAAGACAATTATAGTACTAGAAATAGGAACCTATTAGCTCAACCAGGTTTCAGACTGGCTAAAGTTGACTCATCTTTCACGGGGTACTGTTTAAAATGTTACAATAAAATTCCACCCCACATACTTCAACTGAATGAGATGAAATTCAAATTTTGTATAAAATGCACACTATGCAGGCAGGCATACGAGTATTATAAGTTGGGGGATTACATCGCTGATAAAAATGCTTGACTCAATGTTGGTTCTGCTCCACAACCACAACCAATTGAATAATTAACATTTGTAAATACTGTTGGAGCAGCTGAACATTGTAAGACTATTTTTGCATTGCATAAATTTAATCTACTTTATATTAGATAATTGCATTGCACAGGTGTGAGTTCTATGTATAATAGAGCTACCATTTACCGGTTAATAGTTCATTGACTTGAATGTGCCCTGGTGGCTGGGAGTATGTCGTGCTCACTCTAATGTCTCACTGATGGTGGCGCGTGTGTTGGATCATTTTGCTCCTTTCAAAATGATTGAGCTGAATGGTACTGATTCATGCGTCATGTTTGTGAACGGGCGCTGTCAGTTGGGACTGGTCACCTCGGTGGTAGCTGCCTTTGCTTATTTGTAATTATTTTATTTTGAAATAGTTTTGTTTATTTTTTACATCGTCCTCACATTTAGTTATAAATTCAACATTATTTATACTAATATTTATGTAACAATATAATTTAAAACAGTGCCCATGGAGTTTCTTGCCCGTAGTTTTGAGTTTCTTAAGGCGCAGATATATGATTTTAGTGGGATCCTGCCGTTTTGCCGAAAAGATTTTGCCAAGATTTCACTACCCAAACAAACTTTAGCAATCTTTTTTTATACCAATGCAATGTTTGGAATAATTTTAGTACGCACATTTTCATTTGGTTAAATTTTTACTTGGCAGAATATTATCAAGGATAATGTCATTTAGGCATTTGGTCATTAATCAAATGATTTATTACAGCAAACAATCTTTAGACAATAAACGTTAGAGAATGTGTTGTATGAATGAGATGTGCTTGAATTTATCTGAAACAAGTCAAATTTACGGTTACTTATGGAACTAATTAGAGTTGGTTAATTATTTTAAATAATGCTTAGGTTAAGTTAGGTTAAAACTGTGACCTCCTGCCAGAAATCATATAGAAAAAAAAATATGGAAAAAAGAGATTATTTTTAGAAATTTTATTATTGGTAGAAATTTTATTTTGCGTAAAATGAATAAATGTAATAATAAATGAATTCCAACTGAAATATTTGACTACATAAAAATTGGTAAAAGTACTAGTTGGTAAACAAGTTATTGTTTAAACCTTCACTTGCCAAACATTAGGTTTACATTACAATTATTTGTGAAAAGGTTATTTGCTAAGTAATAATTTGGCAAATAAAATTATGCGGAAAATTGTTTGGGAAGTGATAATTTGGCAATTTCTTTTCGATGAAACAAGAGAGACCCGATTTTAGTGACTTTTAAATATATTATTACGTCTTCATAATGCAAGTAAGTATTGCAAAAACAAATATGTTAAACTAGAACGCATAGACATCAAATGATAAATGATTTATTTTCTGTAAGTAGGTTTGTACAAACACTTTTACACGTCAATCATATTTTTAAAATAAAGCTAGATGAGGTCGGCGTTTCCTGTCTGACTACTCTGAGAAAAAAGGCCGAAACAAACTCAGAGGTCACAGTCTCCTAAAGACATGTCAGATCATGTGAAGGACATGTAGATTGGTGTCTGAAATGGTCCTTTTGAGGAAAGAACCACACAGATTGAGTGGACCTGTCTAGTGCACGCATTTGTCAGTAATCGTGCAGCTCAACTCAGAACTTAAGAAGCTCAACGATTCGACGAACAATACCAAAGAAAGAACATTTGGGTAGGCCGCATAAATTACTCAAACTGCCAGACCATGATTAATACTAAATGAGAAAAAAAAAGACAACTCAAACTCAAACTCAAACTCAAAGCATTTATTTCAAATAAACCAATTACAGGCACTTTTGAATTGTCAAGGGTTGTGTCAGTCAGTCAGAAAGATGAAGCTAGTTGCCCATTCCAAAGCGTAGTAGGTACCTATGGAGAAGAACGGGCAAGAAACTCCAAGGACACTCTTTTAAATCAACGTATTATGGTTACAAAATATTGTTTACATCATTCATTTTGAAATTATACATGTGAGAACGATGCAAAACGTAAAAGCGTCCGTAATAAAAAGATTACAACAAAAACAAAAGCAATTCAAAAGTTAAAGTTAAAATAAGCCGTGGCAGCTAAGAGATGACCAGTCACTACTGACGGCGCCCGTTCACGAACATGACGCGTGGATCAGCACCATTCAGCTCAACCATTTTGAAGGGAGCTAAATGATCCAACACACGCGCCACCATCAGTGAGACATTAGAGTGAGCACGACATACTCCCAGCCACCAGGGCACATTCAAGTCAATGAAAGACGTATCCAGTAAATGGCAGCTTTATAGTACATAGTACTCACATAACAATGTGCTGTGCAGCTATACAATACTAAGAGATTGAATTTATACAATGCAAAGAGTTTTTAAAATCTTCAGCAGCTCCAACACTATTTTCAATACCGGATCAATTAGTTTTTGCGCCCTTGTGGAGCAGGACCAGCGTTGAGCCAAGCATTTTTATCAGCAATGTAATCCCCCAATTTATAATATGCTTGGCTAAATAGCGTGCGTTTTATACAAGATTTAAATTTCATCTCTTTCAGTTGAAGTATGTGGGGAGGTATTTTATTGTAACATTTTAAACAGTACCCCATGAAAGATGAGTCTACTTTAGCCAGCCTGAAACCTGGTTGAACTAATTGGTCCCTATTTCTAGTGATATAATTGTGTCTTTCACCTCTTTTACTAAAAAGATGTAGATTTTTCCTTACGTACATGATGTTTTCATAGATATATTGACAAGGTACCGTCATGATGTTAATTTCTTTAAACAGTTCCCTTAGAGAGTCGCACCTGCGGAGGCCATATATGGCTCTGATGGCTCTTTTTTGCAGAATAAAAATAGACTCGATGTCTGCAGCCCGTCCCCATAGTAAAATACCGTACGACATAATACTATGAAAGTAACTAAAATATACTAGCCGTGCGGTATCTACATCAGTAAATTGACGGATTTTTCTCACAGCATATGCTGCTGAACTTAGCCGTCCTGCAAGGGAAGTTAAATGAGGCCCCCATTGAAGCCTTGAGTCGAGCGTAATCCCCAGGAAAACAGTTTTATCGACGAATTCTAATTTCTCTTGATTCAATACTATGTCACAAATACTACTTTTGACATTTGGTAAAGAAAATCTTATGCACTTAGTTTTTTTCCCATTTAATACTAAATTATTAGCAGTGAACCAATTTTGGACCTGCAATAGGGCGTTATTTACGTCGTCAAAATTTGAGGCACGTCTATTAATTTTAAAAATTAAGGAAGTATCGTCAGCAAATAACACCATTTGTGGTTGGGTTTTTAACAAGTGGGGTAGATCATTAATATATACTAAAAAGAGGAAAGGACCCAATATCGAGCCTTGTGGTACACAACAATGACCCACATAGGTTTCACAATAACAATAATTGAAAAGACATCAATTCTATATGAAAATATTTAAGTATTGTAGTAAAATACTTTATGAAATTTCAGGAAGTAATGTCTACCCAAAGCATAATAAACGATATTACTTTCAAACTACTTAAGATATTTTCATGCCTTTTTTGGATTAACAGACTGTTTTATTTTCTATAATTCTATTTGTGATTCTTTTCAAATTTTTATATTTTCGTTACGAAAAAATAATATTCCCTATGAAACGGAACGGCGTGGAGGTGCGACGTGAGCGCGTCGTGCATTTGTATGGCCAAGGTCAACGACAATTACCCGACCCTTAACATAAAACGGATATCGCCAATAACATTAAAGAAAATAAGATAAAATTCATACAACTCACAGAACTCCAGAGCATAAGTACTTACTCGTACTGACATGATCGTCTTACATTCACCCGAAAACACGTAAGTGTAACACCCTTGCATAATTCTATTAAATTTACTAATAAACTATGACAATATAGTTCCTAAATTAATTAAAAAAACATATTTTATTTTAAATCCCTGACACAAATATTACGATGGACTTCAAAACAAATACAAATAATTCTTAAAAAGAAAAAAAAATGCTACAACAACAGATTATTATAATATAGATGCACCTATTACTTCAGAAAAAGAAATACCGAGAGTCGTATACACCCAAAAAGTAAAGGTCTCATCCAGTCTGCTAACATCCCTAAGCCATGTGTTCAGTGGACAATTGAGGCAGACATGAACACAATTAAACCGTTACTGCCCCGACATTGCATACTCCTTGCGTTCCCCTTCATTGCACTACGGTATATATTTAAGTAACTTCTACGACTGCACTGTAGTATTTGAACTGCTTTGGAGAGATCATGTTTTTGGTTGAAAACTGTACGAGCAAACCCGTACATATCAACTATATCAATTTTATGCTGACATCGACGCGCAGCGAATGAATAAAATATACATATTTTTTATAAATATATATATTAAAGAGCAGTGGGGCCCAGTGGTAACGGCCAAGACTTACGAGTTGTAAGTCGTAGGCTCGAAACAAGACAGGTGCTTTACTTTGTGTAAATTATTTCATCACCACTGCTCTCAAAACGGTGAAGGAAAACATCGTGAGGATACCGGCATATCCTAGAACTAATAAATTCGAAGACATGTGACATCTACCAACCCGCACTGGGCCCGCGTGGTGGATTACGGCCCACTCCCTCTCACAGAGAGGAGGCCTGTGTCACAGCAGTGGGAACATTATAAGCTGATTATGTTATGATTATGTTATTTATATTAAATATATATTTTTTTTAAATTGTAAATATACATCGTATAATATATATTGTCTTATAGCATCGTTTGGGTAAAACTAAAAGGACTCATTTGCCGCGGGTCGACCATTTATTAGTTTGGGTGTTTGAGCTTTATTTCTAAATTTCAATACACAAGTTGAACCCAAATCATTTTATAATTTAAATGTACCTTACTTGTACAACAAACTTAGGGCATATTATTCTTGACCCTAGCTGCTACATCAGGGCATTGTCATCAATATTGTCGTTGGTTGCGAAAGAACGTTTTTAGGACTTGCAATTATATTACAAACTATTGGTTAGAAAGAAAAACAATAGATTTATTTGCCAAAGAAATACACACATAACATAACATTACACCAGCTGTAATCCCCGAAGGACTAAGCAGAAGTGTACCTTCTTACACCCACATTTCGCCAGTTATGTTTAAGTCCCATGTAGTAGGGGACGAGCCTATTGCCACCAACCGGGCGCAAATACAGACTCCGGGTTGCTACTGAGAAATTACTTATGGAAAAATCTAAGAACGTTTTGTCCGACCCGGGACTCGAACCCAGGACCTCATACTCAGCAGAAGCGCTTGCGACCACTAGACCAACGAGGCAGTCAAAGAAACGTGCATATAAAAAAAATTAGTTGCTTACTCTAGCATGCATATCCGGTACGGCTCTAATAAGTTGCTTACTCTAGCATGCATATCCGGTACGGCTCTAATTAGTTGCTTACTCTAGCATGCATATCCGGTACGGCTCTAATAAGTTGCTTACTCTAGCATGCATATCCGGTACGGCTCTAATAAGTTGCTTATTCTAGCATGCATATCCGGTACGGCTCTAATAATCCTTCCATATTCTAAGGGCATGTTTTCCTGACCATTACCGCGCCCCTCGGTCTACTCTTTGATAGGCAATAGTCTCTGTAGTCCCATGAAACATGAGGCTCCAGGGACTAGTGTGAATCCTTGGGTCCATTCGAGTAATCGAGACTGGTTTAACCACGCCGGGGTCGGTGCATTGCAAATCATTATTTTTCACATTTTAATGGGTCAGTTTGTACGAGTAATAGCCTAATGTCAACTGCTCATCACCTTTTACAAAATATTGCTTTTCTTGATGCAGGGACGTTAATTGTTGAGGAGTTCTTCTGGTAAGAACCAGGCGAACTGTCACTCACCATTGTGAAGAGCATAATTGGCTTAGCAACCATATAATTGAATCGCAACTCGTTAATTAAATTCTTTTTATTAAGACGCTGACAACACCTACACCGCGGTCACTGTCACATTGCGTAGAAAAGAAAGAGAAGCGCGATGACACAACGCTTGTAATTGCTTGTAATGTATTGCAAAGTATGAAGCAATTATCTTTTTACTCAAAATTGAGTTGAGTAATCGAACATAATAAACAACCAAGTTCTGAATTCAAATAAGACGTTCTTGTTACTAATTAAATATGTAACGTATGTTGATATTTAATACAGATATTTTGGTTTGGAACTCAAAGTAAGGTTCCTGCCGGGGTCTCGGGAAGGTACTAAAGGGTCACTGAGGCCCCTGGCAACACTGGCAACAGGAAGGAATACGGGTGGGTTTTAGTCAGTAAGAGTCTGACACACCCTCCCGCTCCGCCCAGAGCGGGAAATGTTACTAGATGATTTCACATACAAAAAAAAAGGGTAAGAGGGTTTACCGTTAGTTTGTATCGAGATTTCTTTTCAAAACGTGTTTTGGTAACAACCAAGTTCTGAGAAATGTGTTCAAAATTAACATATATTTTTTCCGCTACCACAAACTACACAGATTTGGTAATTTTTTTTTCTTAAGACAAGCCTATTTTGGCTATTTGCCTCTTGTCAGTGCCTTAAGTACTGCCTCGTTGGTCTAGTGGTCTCAAGCGCTACTGCTGAGCACGAGGTCCTGGGTTCGATTCCCGGGTCGGGCAAAGTGTTATTGGGTTTTTTCTGGAATTTCTCAGTAGCAGCCTGGAGTCTGGATTTGTGCCCGGTTGATGGCAATAGGCTCGCCCTCTATTACATGGGACTTAAAAAAAAACATAACTGGCGAAATGTGGGTGTACCTACTACAGGTACACCTCTGCCCAACCCTTCGGGGAAACAAGGCGTGATGTTTATGTTATTATTAAGTAGTTCCGGTGGCCATCTATGATCTTCATCATCAATTCCACTCCACCAAATGGTGCTTTCCGAGAGCAAATGCACAAGTTACTATAAAAAATACCTAAATCACTATAAAATTTAAGGAATTCCCTCGATTTCCATGGGATCCCCTTATCAGATTAAGACTTGGTGTCAATGGGACCACCTCGGGAGCATACCCTTTCAAACAAAAAAAGAATTTTTAAAATCGGTCTACAATTGACGGAGAAATCGGCGAACATACATAAAAAAAAACAAATAAACATGTCGAATTGATAACCTCCTCCTTTTGGAAGTCGGTTAAAAACAAAAACAATCACGAGCACAGAACAGAAATATATGGCAGATGCAAGTTGTAACTGTGACAAGAAGACTTCCACTCAGCATTATGCTGTGCTGTGTTGGGAAGTGCTTGTTGGAACAAATTAATGTTATGGTATTTTAGTAGATTTTATTCAAAACATCTTTAAATTTTCTGAGAAAATCTTACGAAATACATTTTATTTAAGTATGATCTGAAACATCGTCCTGAGATTCATTGCATCGTTTCTCCGTTTGATTGTTTCTCGTCAGATCTATGTACAAAATAGCTCTAACGAAGTTGGCACAACACGTTAAGCTCGCTGGCTGTTTACTAGCTTTCATTTACCTGTAATAAATAACAACATTAAGATAAATATTGTAGTCGTAAAGTAACGAGGGATATTTCATAAGTTGTCTCATAAGTTGTGATACGATGGCTTAGGAAATGTTGGCGTGATGACTTAGATGCGTTTACGGGTGATTGGCTGGAGAAGGCAACACACAAAGAACAGTGGAAAGTTATATTAGAGACCTTTGCCTAGCAGTGGGCCAGTGAAGCTTGAAAAAAAAAAATTCTGATACAAATATATCTCGCATCTCTGAGGTTAAATCCTACTTGGAATTTATGATTCATACTAGGTTTGGACATCAGGATATATAAACGTTTTTTACCTAATATCTCATACTTCGACCTATAGATAAAACGCTAGGAGGGCTTGTGGCTAAATAAAAACAGCCGCATGGGTCGATCGGTCAGGTTAAGCTACGCTTGCCGCGGTTGGTCAGTGGATGGGTGACCATCTTTACATACCAAGACCCCACCGTGCCTCGGAAAGCACGTTAAGCCGTTGGTCCTGGCTGTCATTCGTAGATCTTTGACAGTCATTACGATTCGTCAGAAGCCCGAAAGTCTGACAACCAGTCTTACCAAGAGGTATCGTGTTACCCAATAACTGGGTTGTGGAGGTCAGATAGGCAGTCGCTCCATGTAAAATACTGGTATTCAGCACAATCCAGTTAGCCTGGAAGCCGACCCCAACGTAGTTGGGAAAAGGCTAGGCAGATGATAGGTCCGAAATTTGGTCTCCCCCAGAAACCGGTATCGTTGATGATGCCAGCTTTAAATTCATCACCATCATTATCTAAGGCTTTACATCCTCGGGTGGGCCTTAGCCTATATTTTGTAATGGTCTACGCCATCCATCTGAGCTTGGGGCGCCTTCGACTTGTTCGTGCATCCGGTTTATTGTCCAGTGAACGTTTGGGTGATCTGGCCTTGTCCATATGGCCTTGTCTATATCGTAGAGGATGACCTCTACGATATGTAGCACGCGAACGCGGTACAACCATGAGGTTGTACCGCGTTCGCCATTGCTCGTTTTCCAGCACTGCACCGAAGATGCACCCGAGGACTTTCTGTTTCGAATACCAGCAGAGAGTTTTGGTTAGTACCCAGCATTCCGAGCCGTATGTCAGTATTGGTCTTACAGAGGAGAAGTTTAATGCTTATTGAGAGTAATTTTGAACGAAAATACCTTAGCAGGCTAAAATATAATTTATTGGCCGCCATTATTCTCCTGATTATTTCAGAAGATATATCGTTTTAGTCCGTTAAGGAGCCAAGAAACATGAATTAGCTGATATAGATACGGGTCTTTGGACACTTTTAAATATTAAGTCTTGGTCGTGGTCACCCAAAGATCAGCCTCCGCAGAAGATATGAGGCCCGAAAAGCACACTCCTCTGCAAGCAGGCTCCTATCGATCACATCGAGGTCGTCTGCATAACCCAATGCTTAGATAGACTTACAAAATACGCTGTGTCTCTATCATTGAGTTTCGGATACATAATCATACATAATCAGCCTATAATGTTCCCTCTGCTGGGACACAGGCCTCCCCTCTGTGAGAGGGAGTGCGGGCCCAGTGCGGGTTGGTAGATGTCATAATATGTCTTCGAATTTTTGGTTCTAGAACATGCCGCCGGTTTCTTCACGATGTTTTCCTTCACCGTTTTGAGAGCAGTGCGAAATTATTTAGAAAAAGTAAAGCACCTGTCTGGGTTCGATCCTACGACCTACAACTCGTAAGTCGCGGCCGTTACTACTGGGCTGCCACTGCTCTTGCTTTAAGTTATCGCAGAATATTCTATCCCCGTGCCATATGAACAATAACCCATTAATTACATTGTGTGTACACGCGCATGGGTGTACCGCGGGCCACGACGGAGGCGGGGGCGCGGGGAGCATCGGCCGGCCAAGTGACGCAAGCGCGGGGACGGCCGCCATTCGGACGACGACGACCGCTTAGATCGCGTGTTTGTATCTTTCCGCGCCTATCCTGTTGTTAAAGTTTTATAATAAACTAATTTGGTGTCATATTCCGTCCGTTTCAATTATCTATATCACACATCTGGCGACCGTGAACTAAAAGAACTGCAACAAAACAAGAATAAGCGAAGAAAAACCACGCGTTGGTGGCGTGTTCTCCATTGTTCGATCTAATTAATTAATCCATTTTAATTTAGATGCTTCTTTAAGCCTGTCTTGTACATTCATGTTTTTAAATTTAGTACATTGATGAATGCGATGACCCTGCTCACTACACAATAAACCTCAAATTAATAATAGTACTGACAAAGACCCAACCAGCGCTACACCTTCCACATCACCTCAACCATCGCCAGTGTCTTTATCTGCTGTCTCAGTCACCCAGGTACTGTTGTGCACCGCTGTGATAGAAGTGGTGGTTGATGATAAACAGACTTACCTTATTAGGGCCTTGTTGGACACAGGCAGCCAGTTATCCTTTGTAACGGAAACCCTAAAACGCAAATTGGGAAAATCCGTAAAGATTTCAGACCCTTTAAGGATTTCTGGAATCAATAATGTCTCTTTTAATATATCTGAGCGCTGCAATGTTTATATAAAATCGCGAATAAATTCTTTTAACATGGACATAAATTGTCTGGTTGTACCACAAATAACAGGAACGTTACCAAGTGCACCTGTAAATATTCAAGAGCTTAATTTACCCGAAAATATTGTGCTTGCAGACCCAAAGTTCCACTGTCCCTCAAATATAGATATCTTATTGGGGGCAGATGTGTTTTGGAATACTGTTGGGACAAAGCGTATTTCATTGGGTGCAGGTAAACCTATCCTACAAAATTCACAGTTTGGATGGTTAGTTAGTGGTCGTTTAGGAGAATGTAGCCTTAGTCACTTGACATGTAATTTACAAAGGAAATTCACAACGACCTTAGAAGGTTTTGGGAAGTTGAAGAAATTAATTGTGTCAATAATACTTCACCCCAAGATAAACTATGTGAACAACATTTTTTAGAAAACATGAAGCGTCTCCCAAGTGGTAGATTCTCAGTTAAAATGCCATTTAAAGAAATTCCAGAAAAGGCACTAGGCGATTCCTATTTTTTAGCGAAAAAACGTTTCCTGAACTTGGAGAAAAAATTAAATAAAAATGCACAGCTCAAACAAAGTTACACTGCATTTATTGAGGAATATAAAAACTTAGGTCATCTACATGAGACCAATCGTCCTAAATTCGGGTATTTTTTACCGCATCATGCAGTAACAAGAGAGCAAAGCGAAAGTACTAAGTTACGCGTTGTTTTTGATGCTTCTGCTAAAACAACTACAGGGAAATCATTAAATGACATTCAGTATGTTGGTCCAGTGGTACAAGATGATTTGTTGTCAATATTGTTAAGGTTTAGAACTTATAAGTTTGTAATAACTGGGGATATAAAAAAAATGTACAGGCAAATAAAGATAGATCCATCACAGCAACATTTGCAGCTAATTTTGTGGAGAGGTGATAGTTCTCAGCCTATAAAGGTTTTACAGCTAAATACTGTCACCTATGGGACAGCATCCGCACCTTTCTTAAGCACGAGGTGCCTTGTACAGTTAGCTCGTGAATGTACTAATCCCATAATTTCTAATATTTTAGAACATGATATTTACATGGATGGTTTAAATACTGGATGTCAGACTGAGCAAGAAATTAAAGAAATATATAAAGAGGTAACTAGAATTTTGTCCTCAGCTTGTTTCCCTCTTCATAAAATACGTACAAACTGTCCCAAGGTGTTAGAGACAGAGACCACTTCTAAAACTCTTGAACTAAGTAAAAATTCCACAGTTTTAGGGCTTAACTGGTCCCCTTCACCGGACATGTTACATTTTACCGTTGATATGGTTACGAGTAAAAAACTTACTAAACGTACTATTATATCATTAACATGTAAAATATTTGACCCATTAGGGCTGCTATGTGCATGCATAATTAAAGCTAAAATATTTTACAGCAATTATGGAAGGAAAATTTAGGATGGGATGATCCCGTACCACCCCATATTGAGAAAACGTGGGTAAAGATATCAGAGAATATAAATAATCTGTCTAAAATTACTTTGCCTAGAAATATAATATGTGATTCATCAATATCAGTAGGATTACATTGTTTCGTAGATGCTTCACAAGAAGCGTACGGTGCTTGTGTCTATTTAAGGTCAGTTAATAATGAAAATATTGTAACTGTTAGATTATTGTGTGCGAAGGCGAGGGTTGCACCTCTGAAAGCAATAACTATACCTCGCCTCGAGTTATGTGGTGCACTGCTTGGCGCTCGGTTGTCCACAAAAGTAATCCAGTCCATTAGATGTCAGATAACACAAAAGGTCATATGGACTGACTCAACAGTAGTACTTGGTTGGATTAGTGCACAACCAAATCTTTTAAAGGCATTTGTAGCCAATCGTGTAATTGAAATTAATGAGTTGACACAGGGTTTTCAGTGGAGGCATGTTCCTACGCACCTCAACCCTGCAGATCTTGCTTCCAGAGGTGTAGACCCTCAGCATCTGCAGGTTGAACCCTTGTGGTGGGAAGGACCCGCCTTCTTAAAGGAGGGATCACCTGCTTGGCCACAACAAACTTATAAGTCAGTGGCATTACCTGAATTAAAAGTTCATTTTTTACAAACAAATTTAGATCAAAATGACAGTCAGGTTTTTATCATTAACTTTAAAAATTATTCAAATTTTAATTACATGGTTCGTATGTTTGCGTATGTATTGCGGTTTTTACATAACTGTAGGAATAAAATTAAATTGCACGAATCCCTACAAACTAATGAAATTAATAAATCACTTAACATTCTAGTTAAAATATCTCAACAAGAATCATTTGATGAAGAGTTAAAATCTCTAAATAAAGGTTTAAAAATATCTAAAAAATCCAAAATATTTAGTTTAAATCCGTTTCTTGATTATGAAGGTATGTTAAGAGTAGGTGGTCGTCTTGACAATTCAAGTTTTAATTATGACAAGAAACATCCAATTATATTAGATTGTAAACATAGACTTACCCTTTTATTAATGCAAAACGAACACCAACGTTTATTTCATGCAGGTCCGCAATTATTGTTATCTTCTGTGAGAGAAAGATACTGGCCTGTAGGTGGAAGGGTCTTAGCGCGTAAGGTAAATAAACAATGCATTGTATGCACTAGATTTCGTGGTCAGACTGTACAGCCTATAATGGGCAATTTACCATTGGCTAGGGTGAGGCCTACTTTCCCTTTCCACTCGACTGGTACTGACTTTGCAGGGCCATTCCAAATCTCTAGTAAAAAGGGAAGAGGTAATAGAATAAGTAAATGCTACCTCTGTCTGTTTGTTTGTTTAAGTACCAGAGCTGTCCACTTAGAGCTGGTGAGTGATCTTACTACGTCAGCATTTATTTTAACTTTACGACGATTCGTGTCACGCAGAGGTAGGCCTCATGAGATTTGGTGTGACAATGGTACTAACTTCGTAGGGGCAAACAATGAACTGGGTAAGGTGTTGCGCTCCAGTCGTGACTCAGTCATAAACTATACCGCCAATGAAGGCATTTTATTTAAATTTATTCCGGCTTATTCACCGCATTTTGGTGGGCTCTGGGAGGCGGGCGTAAAGGCAGCCAAATACCATTTAAAAAGAACAGCAGCCAATGTCTCTCTCACGTTTGAGGAGTTGTCGACTCTTTTCACACAGATAGAGGCAATCCTCAATTCTCGCCCTCTCTCTCCTTTGTCTTCTGAACCCTTGGATTTAAACCCTTTGACCCCCGGGCACTTCCTGATCGGACGGCCACTGACGTCGGTGCCCTCTTTTGCAGCAGAAGACTCCAGACCGAAGTACCATCTCATCTGCAAACTACGCCTCGACTTCTGGAAGAGATGGTCTCGAGAATTTATAGCGGAGCTCCAGCAGCGGTCCAAATGGAAGTCTGGATCCGTCGGACCTAGAATTGGAGACATGGTGTTGATAAAGGACCCAAATCTGCCTCCGCAGCGTTGGCGGCTTGGTCGCATAACACGGCTACACATGGGCGCAGACAACACCTGCCGGGTGGTAGATGTCTACACAGCAAAAGGAACAATCCGCAGAGCTATCCATTACATCGTCAGGCTGCCGGGTGAAGAAGAATCTGATACGGTTGAAAGCTAGCTCTTTCAAGGCTGGGAGGATGTACACGCGCATGGGTGTACCGCGGGCCACGACGGAGGCGGGGGCGCGGGGAGCATCGGCCGGCCAAGTGACGCAAGCGCGGGGACGGCCGCCATTCGGACGACGACGACCGCTTAGATCGCGTGTTTGTATCTTTCCGCGCCTATCCTGTTGTTAAAGTTTTATAATAAACTAATTTGGTGTCATATTCCGTCCGTTTCAATTATCTATATCACACATTGTGTGATAAATCCTGGGGACGCTACAGTCGCATTTGGGATCGAAGTTAATTAATACAAAAATGTTCTATAATTATAAATCTAAGAGCAATGTTTTGATAAATATAATGATTATGTTTGACTAATAAAAGAAACCAATTTATTTGACCCAGGTTGAGACACACAATAAAGAGAAAAAAACGAAACGAAGTGTTCGAAACCGTACAATTAATCGTTTTTGTACCTTCAAACAAACCTCGGAAATGCGTAGTTTATCGCTTGCTTATGTTATCACGAAAGTAAAATAAACCGTTGTGCGCCGAACCGGAAACCGGTTCGGTCGGTAAACCGTTTTGCGGTGTAAATTAACTAATGATTATGTATCGTCAAATTTAAATAAGCTTCATAAGTTCCATTTGGGAAATTAGGTTTACACTGTAAATGTAAATTCTGGGAATTGCTGTAAATTATATTATTGAGAGCTTTTCGATGTTTGTAATTACCGGTAGACTGGTAGATTTCAGTGGTTTTCGGAATTTTGTGCCCGATTGTACCTAATTTTGAATGTGTGTTTGTGGACATGCATGTAGCATTTCTGCTCAACGATAAGTCGATCTAATTACCTAATCAAATCAAATCAAATGAAAATATTTTTATTTCACATAAACCTACATGGGCACTTATAAAACGTCAGAAGCTAGGTGCACGGTTCCAATCGGTCGTTTCCTATGGAGAAGAGCCGGCAAGAAACTCCACGGTTACTCTTTTAAAAATAATTGGCTTTTACAATGTTTTCAAATTACAGTGTTAATAGGTATGGGAAGACAGTGTGGGCCTGTCGAGATGTATCAGGTACTTGACAAAAAAAGAAAAAGGTCTACAAAATATCTTGTCTATTAAGCCTACAACGTTCTCACATTCACAAGTTACATAAGAATCTATGTAAAATATTAGTAAAATAATAAAAACATATTTAAACTAAATGACATGTTTGCCATTACAATAAGTCTGAAATCAAAATTGTAGGTATATAATGTCAGGCAATGAAAATATTATGTCAAAAAGTATGTATAAAAAATAATAATAACAAATATCGTAATTTGGGAGCAGTTAATAGACATTTACATAGTTATGCCGTATATGTGGTGCCAGGGAAGCCACATGTGCAGAAGGAATGATTGCCAAACTTCCTTGTCTTCAATGTAGTCTTTAATCTTATAATATGCGTTTTTGATAAGGACACGTTTGATGAGGGTTTTGAAATTTCCACCGCTAAGTTCTGTAACTGACTTTGGCAACTTGTTATAAAAACTTACTACTTACTACCTACTTATTAGATGGAAAGTTTAAACATTTTTAGGTGCATAAAATAACCACTAGGTCAATAAGTACATTTGGATTTACTCTAGACGTGTTCCATAAGTATTTGTTGACACTCCTAGGGTATGTACGTCCAGGGCACCCTGAACAGTCATGGACGGTCAGCGCTTTTTTTTTTTTTGAGGGTGGGAAATTATCAAATAACTTCTCCCGCTCTGGGCGGAGCGGGAGGGTGTGTCAGACTCTTACTGACTAAAACCCACCCGTATTCCTTCCTGTTGCCTGTGTAGCGGGGGCCTCGGTGACCCATAAGTACCTTCCCGCGACCCCGGCAGGCATCGGCCCTAGTGGACCCCTACCTATGTGCTGACGACATCTCTTTGAGGCGCGCGTGGAATACAACGCGCCGTCGACCCGGGCCTGGTCCTTACCGGACGGCGAGCTACCCATTGCTCACCGCCCGCAAGCCCGCGCCTACGGTGGCCGGAAATCCGCCCGGGATTCCCGACGCCCACCGTCAGCGCTGCTACCATGTCTTTCAGTGGAGCCGACTTTTCATGCGTCCCTCGTACCAATATTTAAGTAGGTATAGTTAGGTGGAGGCTATTTGAATTCGCCCCAATAATATAATTAGTCTTCACCGATTATGTGAATGACCTGAAAATACTTAAAAATATACATAGCATTCGGAGCTAACTCAAAATACTCTTCTATTATTCCTACGTATATTGTTCCAAGCGTTAATAAAGTCTCATCATTATCATCTGCCTAGCCTTTTCCCAATTATGTCGGGATCAGCCTCCAGTCTAACCGGATGTAGCTGAATACCAGTATTTTACATGGAGCGACTGCCTATTAGACCTCCACAAGCCAGTTACTGGGTAATACGATACCAGTTGGTAAGACTGGTTGTCAGCCTTACGGGCTTCTTCAACTGACAACCGGGACCAACGACTTAACGTGCTTTCCGAGGCACGGAGGGATCTTGGTATGTAAAGATGGTTAAGCTACGCTTGCCGCGGTTGGTCCATGGATGGGTAACCATGGACCATTCGCGGCAAGCGTAGCTTAACCTGATCGATCGACCCGCGCGGCTGTTATTACTTAGCCACAAGCCCCTCTAGCGCTAATACAGTGCGGAACAGCAATATCGTAATGGCTTCTAGGATTACAGGCACGTCGGGACATGTTGCGCGCACATGATTTATAACATCAACATCCATGTTTACTGCAACGATAGACTGCTGATTCCTTTAGGAACATGTTTTTCTAGGTATTGTGCTTTCTTAATTATTATACACTAGTTTTTGCACGCAGTTTCGCCCGCGTGGTGGTCGGAGATCCCACGGGAACGTACTACCGGGATAAAAAGTATACTATGTCCTAACCCATATTATAATATTTTAATTATAACATTATAATATTTGCTAGGAAGCTGCGCCCCGCGGTTTTACCAGCGTAGGTCTCGATCCCGTAGGAATATCGGAATAAAAAATAATCCAGGTCATGGTCTACCCATGAGTCAAATTTCATCCAAATCCGTTCAGCCGCTTTAGCGTGAAACCGTAACAAACAAACTCACTTTCGCATTTATAATGTTGCAGTCAACTGCTGTATGTTGCTAATCTTTAAGAAAAGAGTCGAGTTCATCCCGCCGTCTTCTCCTGGGCCTGCCACATTGCTGTTTGCTGCAGCTTGGGACCCACTTTGTTGATATTTTAGCCCATAGCTTCTCCAGTACAAGAAGATAAGAACATTTAGATCAATCAGTTTTCACAAGAACTTCGCCGCTTGCCATAATGTTCTAGTTATCAATAATGCCGACAATTCACTTGGTAGAAACTCTGTACCAACTGTGTGTGTGTCTTCAATCACACGTCATTTGTCATAAATACGAAACGAAAGAACAATATCATCAAGAATATGAATTTGCATATCAAATTCCTCTCTAATTCAATCTAAAGAAAAATGAAAGCAGATATTACTTCAACATTTTCCTTAAAGCCATACCTATATCTTAAAAATCATTTTCAACGAGCAAGCTCCTTCACATAAGTGCCTAATAATAAGATGTAAGATTAATTAAAAGCTTTACATGTAAAGTACGTCATAATTGCTGAAGTAAGTACTTGGCTATAAAGGCGGTTTGAGTTTTTTTGCGATAAAGCTAGGTACACAAAGTTGAGGAGCGACCGGAGCGTGAATAGGGTTGCATTGTACGAGTACTAATTGCGGTTTTTAAGCGTCAGTACCGTATGAGGCCAATTATGTGCGCCACGCTTTATATTTGGATACAGCTCACACCGAAGTGAATGTGGAACGACGACGTCATCTTTGAAATTCGTTCGTTTTCCGACTAAAGTCTTGCACACAAGTGTTGCTTGTGCTGCGTTAAATTCGGGATTTTGATGTTCGCAATACACTAGGAATAGTGATCATGTAGGTGTGACTGTCTGTCATGTCTTCTAATTAATAACAAAATATTTTATTCTAAATTCTTAGATACGACTAAACTATTCGATTTCTTATCGCAGAGGACAATACTATTGCCAACATCTGCTTGGGATAAATTGAGTTCGGGCAAAACCCAAACAGGCCCTTAAAACAATTGAGAAATGGTACAAAAAAGGCAATAAACCTATTCTGAGTATTCAGTTGGCATGAAAAAAAAGTCCACGCTCCGGTCGTTTTGGAGATGGAACGGACGACGAAAAAGGTAGGGCTGGGGGAGTCGGTGATGAGCCGCGACAGGGTTCGGACTTGATAACTAGCGAGTTAAGTTAGGGAGTTCGTGAAAAGACCACGAGAAAGAGCGGTTGAATTAGGCCTGACTAGGAGAGCTAGAACTAGGTCGATAATAATGACACAATGTCACTTTGGAGAGATCGCGATAGTGAAAGTGTTATCAGTTTAATTAATACGTTAAATTGTAATAATAAGTGTAGATTTAGACTAGGTTATATTAGTCAAGTATAATGTAAGTTGTGTGTAAGGCGCGCGAATCTCAGTGAGTGTATCTGTGAACGATTGGGTGAGTGTTTACTATTCTATTCCCACTTATTCCTTTCTATGACGATCGAGGTATCCCACACCAGCGTTTGGTTTTAGGGACTCGGAGAGAGCCTTCCATTGGGTGTGACATTTAACAAGAGACGGTAGACTACCCTACCAACAGACTATAGACAATCACAACCAAGACATGACACTTACGGCAGTCACACCGCTTATGGATGGCTGAACCGAATTAATACTCGCAACTCGTTAGGGCCAATTTGAGCTATAATGCTACTTTGTAGTTGTCTACGAACACAAACCAACCAAATGCTAGTGATCGTTACCTTATCCCTATGGACTGACTAACCGTAGGAAATTTTACATTGCCCTTGATGTATGCACATTCTCCGGGAAAAGGGGTTAGGCTTCACCAAGTTACATAAACTGGATTGATAGTTCGTTCTAAGGAACGCTAGGGATTGTGTATCGTTAAACCACATCCGGCTTTCGGACCTCTCACAAATTATCATTAGCGAGACACGATATTTAGATGCCGAGATAGAAACGCTCCGTTGCTCGACACAGTCGCACGGCTGCCGATTACATTGAAAGCATCTTCTAAATGGGGAAGATTAAGAGAGTAAGAAGTGACGATTTGGAATAACTACTTCGGCGTATAGCAGGAGCAATTGTAAAGAATTCTACTACCGACTGACGATGCGGTACGCTTGTGCAAGTTTTGTTTTGTCTTTGTAACGGGTGACTAGGCCGTTATAAGGGGTTCATTACATTAGTACGCGCCCAGTGATTACTGGAACGTGTCTCGCTCAATGACAGTTGAACTTCGCAGTACTCTGCCTGAGGATTGAGTAAGACATGACTAGAGCTTAGGGAACGTGGCTTGTTAGAATCGTAGCAGTGTCTTTAGTGGTCCTATGCGTTCAGGTCACAACGCGCACGAGTCTGTCAGCTGCTGTAAAGCAGTCCCACGTCACTTGGGGTGGGTCTGTAATTATTGCAAAGAAATCCACTAACGTAACTTAGAGTAATATACTCGTACAACGCAAACGTTACGTGTCACATACCTATCCTTTTATATTACTGACATGTCCTCTAACTTTCATAATCAAAAGAAAAGTAGATAAATTAGATTCCTTTCCATAACCTGAATTCCCAACCTTATTTTATATTGACATTGTTTATTTGTAATCCCTTCTTGTCCTAACTATCCAAGACGAATGCAACAAGACGATTTAAGACTACGGTAAGATACAGACGTTGGAGTCTAGGCGAGTTAAGTTAGGAGGCTTGGTGAATACCAAGGGCCATGTCCGAGTATTGTCGCTAGATAGCGAGTATCAGTTATAGTTGGGTTAAAGCCCCGATTAGACTAATTTAGTACTTAATATATTGTGTGTGAGGTTGTTGCAACGACTGGGAGAGTCTTTCATTATAATGTTTATCCTAGTCTGATAGTATAATTAAAGTTCTTGTAACTAAACAGACAGAGACGTGTTGCTCGGGAGTTTGTTGCGTCACTTCTTCACCCCAGCTCAAACACTAGGAAGTGATGACGGGTGGGCGCTTTGGGGTTGTCTATAAATCTTTGAGAGAGTTGATCCACAGCTCTATTAATTAATAATTCTTGAGTTTCGATTCTCAACTCTTATTATCTAGTAATTCTTGAATGTTGTATTCTTTATCACAAACCAATAACTCAGTTAGACTGATATGAACACGTGTCTTGCAGATATGCTTGTTGTGCAAAGGGTGAACTTCCAGGGGCTCGGGAAACCACATCTATCTCATATCCAGTCCAAGGACTGATAGGGACCATGTCTCCAAAAGAGCATGATGCCGATTTAATGCCGCTGAAAAGCCGCTTGCGTCTCTTTATGGAAGTGTTGCTCTGAGTACTCCAGGTACAGATGTAAAGTATCGTGTGAGTAATGCCTGACCAAATACCTCTTACGCTAGCGTAAGAGTTACTCACAAATCTATATAATAATATACTTACATCCCTCTATTGTTTATTGTCTTTCTAAAACCACATCCAATTTCATAACTATGAATTCCTAAATCTTATTTACTATTTATTTAATCTCTGTCGGTGGGAGAGTGACCAGTCTGGAGACGAGCTCTACAGAGTCGTACGGCGGCGGAGTACGACTTTTCCTCAAAATGAGGAACCGACCCAAACATTCATATTAACAGAATTAGGAAAAACGAAAATTTTATCGGTCTAGGGTCACTTAGGAACAGTCACATAGGGAAAGCAATAAGCTTCAAGGTAAAAAATAAAAGTAGTGTTGCTGAAACTGATATTTTCTGTGGAAGTCCAGAAAATGACTGAATCTTTTATTAAGTTCTAAACACATTTAAGTACCACTCTTTACTTTATAGTTCAATTTCATAGCATAATCATAAAATTAATTATTCACAGCTAATAAAAACATAATAATCATAAAAAGAAAAATCTTGAGCCTTAATCAAAGTATAATCCAGCTTTACTTAATTACGAAGTCTCAAGAAACTTAATCAACCTTATTCTGAGGGTATTAGCCGTCTATAGAAAATTGTTTGTTAATCAATTATTAACAGCTTAACTAATGATAAGTCTAGAACTCTAGAGCTAATAAAGATCTATATGCTTATACTTGTTATTTGACCATTATTTAGAGTGAGGTAGATTCAAATTCAAAAATTGAAGTTTATTTATTTTGGAAGGTGACCTAGGCATTGGCATGTATCTTGGGGTCAGAGTTCAATAATCAACTATCAATTAATCTTTATTACAACATTGCGACATTTTTGTTTTTAAAGGATCGTACACAGTGATTTGGTAGATTGGAAAAATGTCCAAGAACCGACCAGTACCATTCTACGACGTATCATTCTTGAAATAGAGGCTAGGTAGATCTGCAAATGCTACATAACATAATACAGTATAATTATAGCATTGTAAATGTTAAGGACATGTGTTTTTTAGTTATTTTTCATTTTTCTTCATTCACCGAATAATGGTTTTCTTTTCTTATGCATCGGTGTAAATGCGGTATTCAATTCAGCGTACATTAGAATAACGGCTGGTATATTCATCCAGGATTTTTCAAACCTCCCTATTATGTTCAGTGGTGTGTCCTGCTCTATAATATACTCATAACAATAATAATAATACCATTTATTTCGACACAGGCCCAAAGAAAAATACTTTAACCTAATCATACATATTTTAATATAAACTTGTGTTAATAAAAAGGCTTAAGCCTATGTTAGTAGCACTTCACTTTCCACTAGCTTGACTTTGTGCTGTCCTGTGGAACTTGTCCGCGAAAGTGACGGAACACCACGTCCTGCGGCCAAAAGTCATCTTCCATGACAAGGAACACATAACAGTTCTGAACACGCACGATGAACGCCTTGAAGTTGACGTTCTGGTGCGATTCCGTAACTGCACCCTCAGCGTGTACCTCGTCTTGTGCGCCCGTACTCCTCGATGTCCTCCACTTTAGTGGTGTAGTGCAGGCGAGAGATGTACACCGGTGTGTTCAGCTTTGTGGCACGCAGGCTCACTTCGGGCTCCATAGAAGCTTTGCCGCAGCAGTTCTTGTTCGTTTGCGATCGGCGCTTCCTCCTTTGCACTGTCACAAAACCGTCATCAATGTCAGCCTTTATCACCATTTATGGCATGGGCTTGATACTAGGAGCACCAGAGTCACTCGCGGTGACGCTAGCTAAAACGCTTTGTAGGGGTTTCACCTGGGCTGCAGACACTGGCAGTGGGATGGGGCGAGGGGCGCTGGCGACAAAACTGATGACGCGGAATTCGACGACGATGTATCAAGACCGTGGAAGTTCAAAAGGGTTACCGAGGCCCCTGGCAACACAGGCAACGGAAGGAATACGGGTGGGTTTTAGTCAGTATGAGTCTGACACACCCTCCCCTCCGCCCAGAGCAGGAGAAGTTATTTGATAATTTCCCACCCAAAAAAATAAAGCCCAGCTCCGCGACTTATGTTTACGTTTGACGCATCGACAGGTGACCAAATTACCGCGACACTGTTGTGCAACTCGCTAAGTTCTTCGCGCAAATCAGCGACGGTGTTTTGGGATGCATCTAATTATCGTTACCACATCCGCGAAGCGGGCCTTCAGAAGGCTCGTTACATCGACGGTGTCAAAGGTGACGGGAGGAAGCTTGTGTAGCTCCTTCGCTACAAACTTCGGCAAGTCATCAGGGTCACCTTGAGCAGCGTGATTATATCCTGTAGGCTCCTCTTAGTCCCATCACGCAGGCGGTACACTGGTCCCGTGGACGAAGATGCGTAGAGTTGTATCTACTTTATACAACTCCAGCACGGCATGAGCCATGTATGTGGCACCTAGTGCCTTCTTATAGTCTATCCAAAATGTCGACAGATCTTTTTAGGAACGACGAACCTGTTGGCTAATGGCCAAATCAATGAGGAGTAGCTCCTTAGTACCACGGGACTCGTTCCTACATCCATTTTGAGAGGCAGACATGATGGAGTTAGTGAATATATGTTTATTAATTTTAGCTCTCAAAATGGATGTAAGAACTTTATAGACCATCGGTAAACACGTGATCGGCCTATAATATTTGGGTTCCGCGGTGCTACCTGATTTATGGAGCAAGTTAGGAATTGGGATAGCGAGTCAGACTCCAAAGCAGACTGGTACGGAGCCACCAAGCGAGCGTGCGATCTTGGAAACCATTTGAGCCAGAAGTTGTGTAGCCCGTCCGGTCCTAGGGACTTCCAGTTAGGTGACGGACGGACTGCACGAGCTACATCTTGGGAGCAGATGATAATAGCACCCATTTCTGGTATTGGATCGCAGGCTCGCTCGACTCCTCGAGCCCAATCACCTTCAGTGTGACTGAGAGTCACCGACCAGATACTGCGCCAGAAAGAACACATCATTATCCGGGAGGGGCGTGTCTGTCACACCTTGGTCTGGTCGTTCCCAATCTCTATAAACCCACATTTCATCGCTCTGGAAGGTGCGATTCTGAGTGTATCGCTCTACTCGCGACTTTGTCTACGAATACGGTTCACCCGTGCATCTTCAGGAAGTCGATGCGCTCTGTGACACGGCACATAATAATATAGTCCTGAGGGCTGATATCAGTCCCTGAGAACGCCCGCCTCACAAACCGCATCTTTTTAGGGCGAGTATTGCCCTCCCTGAAGCAGATTAGTTTGCCAATGAGCGCTCTGGCCCCACCAATATGGCGCTCAATTCTGCACTGCCAAGCTGGTACGGTTGGTTTCGGTCGTGTAGCTATAAGTCATTTGAAAACTTGTCGTGAGTTACACGACATGCTGCTACAGCCACGCAGTACAGAATTTAATGAGTATCAGTGAGGTCTTCGCAGTCATCAAAATAGTTTGACAACTGCGAATCCAGAACCACCACTAGCGCCCTATTTTTGTTATGCATGGGCAAACTGCAATGCACTCCTCAATTCCACATTGCACTGAGTACCTACTTACATTTGTAACCCTGTTATCACTCCCCTCGTCAGCTTGTTTTGTGTTGAACAGAGGTGATACTACAACAGTCTGCGACGGGGGGGCGATGACATGGCTACTCTGCATTTCACTTCGCAAGCGATCAAGTACCGAGTCATCTAACATATCGACGGTTAAAAGGTAATAGGGCATAAGCGACATTTTTTAAAAGGTAATAGGGCATAAGCGACATTTTGGTCGAAAATGAGTTATGAATGCCATCCTATTTAAAAATAGAGATTAAGTAGGATGGCATTCATAACTCATTTTCGATCAAAATGTCGCTTATACCCTATTACCTTTTAACCGTCGATATGATTACGCTGGATGACCCGCACTTGATCCGATAGTCGTTGTGCCGAAACTTATGCATCTTATAGTGATCTTCTGAATAGGTATAAGCTATATAAACTTAAGGCCAGACATATTATTTTAGAGACAATTTTTTTTTTATATATATGTAATAACGCAAGTGATTGTATGGATATCACTAATAAGATTACCTACGTAGTACCTAGAACAACCATAAGCCGAGGGGTGCGCGCACGGCCTCTATTTGCATTATCTTCTAGTCGTACAAACGCAGGCTTACGAGCACCCCTACGTCGTCTTACTGGTCAATATAATAATTTCTTCCAAAATGTTGACATCTTCGCTTTTCCAGCTGATCAATGTAGAGGCCTTGTTCATGGAACTATTTTGGATATTGCTCCGTAATATTTTTGAGTCTTAGAATGTATCTTCATAATTTCTTGTTTTTCTTTTTTATTTGCATGCCTGTTTAATGTTTAGTTTTATCATTAACACATAATGTAATTTAATTGTACCAATCTAAATGTAAGCGCACATCGCATTAATTTTATAATTTGTCTTTATAATATGTGGAAAATGTCGTGGGTTAAACATTTACTCACTTTGTAGCTCAAATTTTGTGTAATACTTTAATGTGTAACCGTTTATTTTCCCAAATAAATAAAATAAAATAATATGATAGACAATACTTTTTTAAATTCTTGGATTTTTAGAACTTGGGACGTAAAAGTTATAACCAGTTTTATTTTTTAAGGTTATGTACAAGTGTACCAATTTAGATTGTTAAATGAAGGCACATAAACATTGTTTCGGTAATAAAGTATATGTTCTAGATTGGTTGTCGCTATTTTTGAACTGTTTTACTTACTATCAAGTAGGTAAATGGAGATGAGGATCGTACCTACTCAGCGGAGTGCATTAGGAGATACCTATGTCCAGCAGCTGACTGCAACAGTTTGATAATGATGAAGTCCTGTTGGGGTTTTGAGTGTAGGTAAATAAAACAATACCGTTAATAGTTTTAGTTTTTTTTTTTATTTTTTTAGAACATTTCTTTATCTAAGAAGGGCAGGTCGGGTAATACCCTCATGGCGAGCATAGCTTAAATACCAACATAACTGTATTTAGTTTACGACTAAATTACGTGTAGTTATTAAAATCTTTTTATTTATATTATTAATTAATCCGAACTTCTACAAATAGCACAATTACATGAAAATAAATGGCTTAGTTGCCTTAATATGTGGCACAAATTCTATAACAAAACAACAAATAAAGTAAGCGGTACGAAATCTGCCGTTCACCTTAATAAAAATATGAAGATTGTGAAAACAATTTTTTGAAGTTCTGTTAACGTTGGTGTTGCCAATTATTATTATTATTATTAGCAAGACTTTACTTCCCTATGTGCTATGGAACCTCATTGAGCTTACGTGAATATGAGTTTGAGAAATTGAGTAGTACTTAATATGAATTATTGCCTGTACTATTGAGTAGTACTAAATTGAATTATTAAACTTGTTATACGCATTAACAAGTTTATTAAAAATATGTTCAATGGACCGTATTCTCGCCAAATCCGTCCAATATTACATACTAGCTGTTGCCCGTGGCTTCTCCTGCGTGGATGTCGGAAAAAATCTCACGGAAACGTACTATCGGAATCAAAAGTACCCTATGTGTTAATGCATGTTATATACTATGTGTGCCAAATTTCATCCAAATCCATTCAACCGTTTTTGCGCCAATTCGGAACATACAACATCCAGATAAACAGACAAATGGACGAAAATTCTAAAACTATTCATATTTCGACTCATTCGCACTCATAGCAAATACTTTTCCAAATATATCCAATGTACAGTTTTGACATCATTACTATTTTATTATATGAGTAGTTACGTATAGACTGATGTCTAATGACCAAACCGTCGAAGCATTTATGTTTAGAGGATGAATGAAAGGCGACTGTTAATAATTAATGGTAATGGTAATTTATGTTTAGAGGATGAATGTAAGCGGGCACGCCCTTTATGCCCGGAGGCTTTTATTTAGGTATTTAGTTTTGGTTACGTTTGTATGTTGTAATTTGCTTGAGTACAGTTTTCATTGTTTTGTTGGTATATTGGCGTGTGCTAGCTAACATATGGCAAGTAATTTAATTTAATGTTTTGTGTTTCGTAGTGTTACTTTGCATACGATTTGTATAGAATCAAGTGTATATAAACTAAACAGACAGGTGTGCTGCTGGGGAGTTTGTTGCGCCACTTCTTCTTCCCAGCTAAAGCACTAGGAAGTGGTGAAGGGCGGGCGTTTTTGGGGTGCTGATTCTCAGCTTAGTATGAACAAATGACTTTTGATTTTGATGTTGACTAACAAACGGTATTTCCAAGGCAGATGTGAGTGAAACGCCGCGAGGACACGCCCCAGAAAGTCATATAGTGTCCTCATTGGTAATGTTCTTCAAAAAGGTCTGGTGCGTAGTACTCGCAACCAGCGTGCGTGTATGACCAGATGTATGAACGTAAACGAAGCAATAGGAGTATGTAAGGAGCGTAGCAGTTGGCGTTCTATAGTTTCTGCCTATCCCCATTGGAAGAAGGCGTGAGTTTATGTATGTAGATGTCTAATTCTAGTTCTTAGATACATAGTGATGCGAATGTTAATATTTACAGATTTACAAAATTTGGTTCACATGTATATGTGTAAGTTTTAATGCATATATTGCCCGGGTACATTTCTTTTGGGCTTTGATAACTGTTTCTCTCTCAGCAACTTTCCCCCAAAACATTATTCCATATCTTAGTGGTGAACCAACGTAAGCGTGGTAAGCAGATAGGAGTGCACTTTGATTTACAACTTTACGAAGTATATTAGATGGTATATGAATATCGACTTAGTTTTGTACATACTTGTTTACGTGTCCTCCATGTCATGTGCGAGTATTATTTATAATCCAAAAAATTGTACTGCTTATTTTTTCTACGTTTTTGTTCTTAAAACATTTATGTTTACCAACTTTTCAGTTATTCAAACCAAGCAGTGAAATTCTCCCTTAAAAACTTAATCACCCCCTTTTTCCCCGTTAGGGGTCGATTCCCGGGAACCCCACAAACCCTACAAACTTTAACACTTCCAATAATTCTTTTGAGGGTTAGTTTTGAAATACGAATGATGACAAACTTTGTTATTTATTTAAGAACGTATTCTCGCTAAGTTTCATGTTTATTAACTAAAGAAATAACACTTTTTAATACAATCTAACTCCCCCTTTCACTCCTTTATAGGTCTTATTTTCAAAAACCCCTTCTCAACACAGGCAACGGTCCTTCCGTTGCCTGTACACGGGTGGGCTTTATTCAGCAAGAGTCCGACACACCCTCCGGAGAAGTTATTTGATAATTTCACGCCCAAAAAAAAACCTGGCAGTGGGGAGTTTTGAACATTGAACTTAAACTGCCCGTAAGTATAGGTATTAAAAACACAACTATCATTCTTTGACAGTTGTATTTCTTTGAAATGATTTTAACACGAAAAAATTGACGTAGGGTAGGCTTAGAATATAGAAAGAACCAGAATCCGCGTACAACTGTCATTGCAAGCCGCACGCTGTGTCCAAAATCAAGACAAGCGTCCCGCGCCCGCCTCGCTTCCCACCAGCGTAATGTTGCTAGCTCGGACATTATGAACCCGTTTTGGGGTAAACGATGAGAGTATTGGTAAGATAATATAAATAATAAAATCACAATTGGTCTTTTCATAGATACATAATTTCGTACACCCGCCTCCTCTAGAAATCCTAATAGCCTAACATAGTACCTATTATGAATGTTAATATGCAATTCTAAAAAAATCATATATACATACGGGTTGCATTGATAACCTTTCTTTTTCAAGGCGGGTTTTTTTTTAAGTTGTTATTAATTTAACACTACAACGAATAAATGCCCTCAGTAGGTAATAAAAAGAGGGGAAAATCAAAACTCTTTTACTGGCAACACTAACAAGATGGATGCATCATTCTCTATGACAATTACAAACTGAACAATTTATTCAGTAATTAAATAAGACGATATTTGAATGCGCTATTTACACGTGAAATGTGATCCCATCCTGATTGTTTTTTAGCCCCGCTGCATTTTTACAGGTATAAACGACACAAGACGGCATGATTAAATAAAATTGCACACCGGTAAAACACGTTACGCGATACGACGTTCACAGAGTAACTGATCGGCTGCGCGTCAAACTACTCTATTTAGGAATAGTTTTTGACGCTTCAGTATTAGGCGTGTTCGCGGCTTCTGGTTCTTTCTATATTCTAAGAGGGTAGGTTAACATAAGTATAAACTCATTGTATTTCTTTGATAGTAGTAGTCAAATGCCTTATAGTTGCCCATACCGGCTTTATTGGTGAGGTTGCTAGCGTGAGAGGTATGATTCTGATTTACGAGTACATGTGTGTCGTATTGCTTTTACAGGTGCGGACAGATATGATACAGAGTTAACTTAGCACAGTGTGGTCTGTGTCAACAGTGTTTGAACGTGTTGTTAGGAATGAAGAGAACCTGCCGGGGTCGCGGGAAGGTACTTATGGGTCACCGAGGCCCCCGCAACACAGGCAACAGGAAGGAATACGGGTGGTTTTTAGTCAGTAAGAGTCTGACACACCCTCCCGCTCCGCCCAGAGCGGGAGAAGTTATTTGATGATTTCCCACCCTCAAAAAAAAAAACAAAAAAAGGAATGAAGAGAAAAATCATGAAATAAAATTAGCATGACGCTTTCTATTTCTACTCTACTATACAATAGAAATCGCTTGTCTACATTTATTTCTCTGTAGAAAACTTTCAACTGTCTACACGAAAACGTTATTTTTGTCTACTCTTCCGTCGACAAAACGCTTCTCTACTGTTCTCGTGATAAGCACGAGTAAACAAAAGCAACACACGTAGCTGGTGGTCACACCATATAAACAGATTTTTACGACTGAAGAACAGACAAAATGATAGATTGTGAAAGGATTTCTACTGTCTTAAGCATGGCGATATTAAAACTGAAGAGAAGAAATGTTTCTATTCTTCAGTCGTAAAAAGTCTACAATGTGCATAACGACCAATTTTTCTCTACTTTTGACACTTGGGTGTAGAAACATTTCTTCTACATCACATTGGACTTAGACTACAAGAAAGTATATTGATTTTGAAAACTCAATTCAATACTTTTACCGTCCAAATTTCTTCTCACTGAACAATCTGGGCAGTGGATCGTCTAAAGAGCGGAGTTGTAGGAGTTGGAGTACACGCATAACGGCACTATGGTCAGAAAAGACAACAAGAAAATGGGAAAAATGGTGGGAAAGAAATTGTTACTCTAATCGAAAACCATCCATGAGATGATGTAAAAACCAGCGAATTTAAAAAAAAAAACAGTATTTTTTTCCATAAATTCATGTTAGAAAAAAAAAAAAATATTCCTTAAATTTATGTTGGGATGCTGCTTGCACAGGGGCTGCCACAGAGGGGTAACATAAAATGTGTTTTTTTTTTAGACGCACCGTTTCGGGATGCGTGCTGAAAACCTCCTCGTGTGCCTGATTGCTGCTGGTTCCCTGCGAATACGTTCGGGGGAAAGAGCAGTCGTCGGGCCGGTGCACCCTGGGCATGGCCAATAGTCTCTCCATATTTCGGAGAGGGTATAGACTGTGGCGAATTTCTGCGTGGCGGGGAGCTAATTGCTCGATCGTCGGTCGTCCACTTCCCCCTCTGCTTACAGAGGGCAGGTCGAGTGGGCGCAGAGTGGGAACGCGGAAGGGATGGTCCGCGGAGGGGCCAATATAGGCCGACGTTTTTCCTCGTGTCTCTCTGATCCAAACAGAGTACATAGGGGAGAAGTAAGGGCGGCGCTCGTTGTGCACTCACCCTGCCAGCGAGCTAGCAGCGGGAGAACTAATTCTCCTGATTGCAACCGTCGAAATCGTAATCCGTAAAGAGATCACAGTCATGTTTTGTGACTTGGAACGGGACGAGGATCTTGGCTTGGTCGCCCGGATCGCGAGGATGATAACCTGTATAAAAATAATATCATGTTTTGGTGCGCGGCGAGGATATGAATGGCTGAGGAGGAGTGTCATCTGCAACTTTTTAGTTGTAGGTGGCGCATCAGTCGTTAGCGCACCCCCAGCCAGGGTACCAGTGGACTGAATAAAACCCTGAAAAAAAATGGAAAAAAAATTAAACAAAAACAAAACTGGAAGTTTAGTGGAGGAGAGTGATGCGGGGTGGGAGTCCGACGCTGCATCAGGCGGAGAGAGTTCCGGGAGCTCACAGCGGAAAGAGGTCATGGAGAGGAATCGAGGGTTCAGGCGAACCTCGAAGCGGCCCAACCCGGGGTTTTCCTCCGCCGAGGGAGTCGGGCGGAGGAACAAAATTCACACCAGCCGACGGGGTGGAGCCCGAGGTGGTAAAGGGGTGGACAGAGGGCCCCCCACTAAGGAGGCCTGCAAGCCGAGCCGAGCCGGCCCGGTCGACCTGACCAGCCCAGCCCAGCCAGCCCAGCGAGCTGAGTGGCTCGCCATGGAGGAGCCCGAGGGTGGGCTGGAAGCCGCTGGCGGCTCCAATTCGGAGCCTGCGGACAGGTTTGCGGAGGTCGTGTCGTGGCCGCAGCGATCAAGACTGTATCCGTTAAGAGGCCTCTAGGTCAGGTACTCTAAGGACCAGGCCATAGCCGCGGCCGCGGCCTCTATTGTGGTGGCAGCGGAGGCACTTCACGTCGGGCCTCCTCCGAACGGTATGTCAGAGATGCGGGCGGAGGTCGCCCGCTTGACAGCCGCCATGGAGCTTCTCCGAAAGGTGAATGAGAAGCTCCGAACAGACCTGGCTGGGCTCCGAGGAGTCGGCCCCCAGATGGAGCCGCAAGGGGGGCAGCAGCAGGGACAGGGATGGCCCGTGCCTGTAGAGGACCGGGTTCTAACCCTGGTGCGGCAGGAAATGGCTTCCTTGTGGAGTCGTTTCTCCGCCCTGGAGGCCATCGTCCTGCGCGCTCCGTTGGCGGTGAGTCAGCCGGCCTCAGGCCAGCGCAAGACCCCGTCATATTCTGCCGCCACAGTTGCCACGGCCAAACCGGGCTCATCAGTGCAGCCAAAGGGCGGGGAGAATGCGTGAGTCGCGAAGGCTCCAGCCCCAGCGGCGACGGCTTCGGCCCCGGCGAGGGCACCCAAATCAAATGCTAAACTGAATTAGTCGCAATTTGAGAGAATTTATGATCTGGCTGTAAAAAACGCTTTTAGCGATAACACCACCCATTGTGTCACTCAAAGTGGTTTTATTACATTTACTTTTGTAATTAAATGGTGTCATAATAAAGAGATCTATCTATCGATCAAGGTAAGTTTCCTACAAATTATATTAGGTATTAAATTATATTATTATATATAGGTCTTCCTTACCAGTATAAGTACCTCGCACATAAATAAATTAAACATTCTGTCGGCGCGAACCATTCTTAGTGCCGTCGCTAGTTAGATTAAAAGGCACGACAAGGCAATTGAAGACATCGGTCGCTCCGACTAACTGCCGGAGGATAATTGCCAAGTTCGGTGTATATTAACAATAAAGACACCCGCAGACAGGCGCTACGCGACTCTAATAGAACATTTTCTATGAAAACTTCATGGAAATTATTCTACCAGAATCGCATCGCACAGTCGCGTCGCGCCTGTTTGCGGGAGCCTTTAATAGGGACTGTATTTAGTGTACGACCAGTTTCTGGATGATAGGAAAGAGATCGGAATGTTTTTTCGAATTTTTTGTGACTGGCTGTCTGAATATTCCGGTTTGTTTGGATGCTTTACCGAAAGACGTTCCCTTAAAGATTAGTTCGTATCGTCGGCTTATTGCAAGAACTCATTAACTGCAAAAAATCATTAAATACGTTTTTATCTTTATTGGACTCCTTTTGACACATTCTAGTAAATGCAAAAACTCACTAATTTCTATCTAGACTAGATAGAAATTAGTGAGTTTTTGCATTTAGTATAACAATAAGCCGACGGTATAATCTGTTCCAAAATCATCTGATAAAAAGGAAAAATAAAGGATCAGAAAACGTACCTGTGGATGCCAATTTTGTGTGTCACTTTCATGAGATACTTTGGGAACAGATCATACGATATAATCGTTTGACGTTGGAACGGTTCGGCGAAAATATCCTTTACCAATTGTTCATTCAACGAAATAATACTTATCAAAGTCAAAGTCAATTGATTTATTTCAAATAGGGCACTGAACAGCAAAATTAAAAAAAAATAGAATTATATAGTTATATGTGAAGACGATGCACCTAGAAAAAAATTACTATACCACAACAGGTGAAAATAATTGAAAATGGAGCAATGACATATAAATTAATTATGTGATATTTATACACGGTACTCACATTTATATCCGACTGAATATATTAAGACGAAATATCACATAATTTACCCCACCCATGCATCACAAGATATTTGGTCTAAAAGAAGTCCTATTTCCAGTTACTATACCACAATGGAGACATGTGACATCTACCAACCCGCACTGGGCCCGCGTGGTAGATTATAGCCCACACCCTCTCGAAAGGCTTGTGTCCCAGCAGCGGGAATGTTTTAGGCTGATTACGCTATGACCACAAAGACTAATATTACAAGGACCAATTTCTTAAAAACATCTATATTTTATCGTTTTATTTCAAAATGGTCCGACAATTTCCTAGTGGTGGCGTCTTAGTAGAATATTATACAGGAACGGCGGCGTGGCTAGTGCTTCACGCATTAAGGCGAATCCTTTGTGCAATACTTTTCATACATGTTTCATTTCATGCATTTCTAGGGCCGCCTGCACGCCATGTTGCTTGGAAACTTTTGATGTATTTATTATTTGATAGAGTAATTTAGAAGGAAATGTTGGGATTAAGTATAAAAGAAGTAGGATTTTATCGGCATTCACTATTGAAATGGTACTTAGCTTTTAGGTATTAAGTAAGCTGAATAATAATGATTATAACGTAAAAACGGCAGACACAGAAGTAGATGGCGGGACGAGCTTGACGCTTATAGGCGGGATTGGTCCAGATTGACGCAGGATCGTGTTGAGTGGAAAAGGTAAAGGAGGCCTTTGCCCTACAGTGGGACAACACATGCTGATTTATTTAAGAAGAAAGAAAGAAAGGAAAATTGGTTATTTTGCACAAACAAAACGCACATTGCAAAAAAGATGAGAGACGAAGAACACATAAAAAGTGGCTACTTTTTATGTGTTTATTTTATGTAATCTTTGCCTCGTATTTAAGATTAAGATTTCATAAAAATTGTTTTTTTTTAAATATTATTTTATATATTTATTACTAGCTGCTTGCTTTTCCTAAAATATGTATAAGCCTAAGTTACTCCTTATAAAATTTGCTATCTGCCACTGAAACTCCCGTCAGAATCAGTCCAGCCTTTACGGAGATTAGCTGGAACAAACAGACAGACAGGCAGAAAAAAAAGTCTAGGTCACGGGAAAGTCCGAAAGGAATACCGAGCCCCCTGGCAACACAGGCAACGGAAGGAACACGGGTGGGTTTTAGTCAGTAAGAGTCTGACACACTCTCCCGCTCCGCGTAGAGCGGGAGAAGTTATTTGATGATTGCCCACACAAATTTTTTTTTTGTTATAAGTGCCGTATATAATTTCATATGCATTTAGTAAAAAGCTGTTATTTTGACATTACAACCAGACACTTTAATTTTATTTATTTGTATGGATAACATACAATTCGATTCGTTCGTTTTTTTCGTTTTCGTTCATTGTCGTTCCATGTTGAACAGTAAGAAATAATGTTATTCCCTTCTCGCTGAAGTCACTGACTACTGCTCTGCTACACACTGGCTACAAATACTTAGACAAAAAAATCGTAAGAAAAAGCTGTTAATGCGTACTATAAAATTGATTAAAGACATAATTATAAACTTTTAAATACTCATAGGTTACAAATAAAAAATATTGCAAACTGTCATTATTGGATTAGAAATATCATTCTCATGCCCCATTTTTTTTTTCAAAATACCATGACACTTATATAACTACTATAAAACAAAATTGCGAACAAGAATGGACGACCAAAACTCTGTTACAATGCGATCGTTTTAAATCAAGCAGGAAAAATTACTGGGAGCACTTTTGAGTCCGCTCCAAACTTTGCTCTCTGAAGCTCCACTCCCTCATTATATTGTGTTCACGTTTCGGATGGGAAGCAAGGCAGAGGCTGTAGCGGACTATCTACACAGCTACATCTTCGTAATATTTATAAAATTGAATATTAATAACATTTATTGCTTGTTTGCATTTAAAGCTTGAGATCCTGGGGTCGATTCCTAGGTGGAGCTGATGGTTATTGGGGTTACCATCAGAAATTGCTTAGTAGCACCCCGGTGTCTGGATTTGTGCCCGGTTTTGGCAATAGTCTCGCCCACTATTACATGGAACTTAACATAACTAGTGAAATGTGGGTGTACTGAAATGTTGAGTTATGTGTAATATTAATAACTATTAATATTTCAAAATTGTTCATTGTTTTCATTTTTCGTTTCTTACTTATTGCTGTTCCCTACAGGGTTCGTAAGTGTACCTTAGCTTTAAGCCATTATAAGATCTTGTTAACATTATAGAATGCAAATTAAGATATGAATAAAATCATCATCACTTTCCTACCCATTCTTGGCCCTTGTTACTTGTGATCGGCGCAACTCGTTATCTTCTCCCACGTTCCACTGTCAAGCATCACGCTATCGTTCACTCCCTTCTCTTTCGTATCATTCCTCACACATCCATCCATCTCTTCTTTTGCCTTCCTCTCCCCCTTTTCATCCATCAACATTTATATTCATCACTCTTTTAGTCACATGTGTTTCGTCCCTCATCATCACATGCCCATACCAAGCCAAACGATTTCCTTTTAACTTTGACGCCGACTTTTCGACTTTTAATCACTGACGCCACTTTCAAACGTCCACTTAAACACTAATTTCTTACTTTATCCATTTTCGTCACTCCACTTTTCTATCTCAACATTCTCTGATATGAATTATGAGGACTTAAATGTTAATTTGTAAAGATTACGTTCTTGGACTATTGGATCGTGAGTCGATTAGTCTTTCACTCTGCCTTCTTCGTTCAGTCTATCTCTCTGTGGAATGCGCTCCCCCAGAAAATCAGGATGGCAACCAACCGATTATCCTTTTAAGGTCATAGTTCGCGATCATATTCGTAAGAAGCCGGCAGTATCATCACAATGTCGCGGGAAGGTACTAATGGATCACCGAGGCCCCCGCAACACAGGCAATGGAAGGAATACGGGTAGGTTTTAGTCAGTAAGAGTCTGACACACCCTCCCGCACCACCCAGAGCGGGAGAAGTTATTTGATGATTTTCCATTAAAAAAAAAAGAAAGTATCATCACAATAGTAATGTTTTCCCATTGATTGTCTTATCTGTTTTAGTATTCGTGTATTTATTAGGTCTTATATTTATGTATAATTAGGTATATATATTTAAAGTTTTTAATAGGTTTATGTATGTATATCCTTATATTTAAATAAATATTTATTCCACAGTTTTCGCTATTGCACCTACCACTGTTTGTCTCTGCATCACCCAAAGGTTGACTGGTAGAAAATGCCTAGGGCATTAAGTCCGCCTCAGTATATTTGTGTGCTTAAAGTATTAAATAAATAACACATAGTTTTATCTTGTCACTTTTAAGCGAGAGGGTGCTACGATTGGAGGACTTCATACTGTTCTTGTTTCAGTAATGAACCATCACTGCTTACAAGGGGTGAAGAAATTGCACCCAAAATAATTATATAGCGCTTGGTCCTGAGACTGATCATGCCATAGATCGTTTACTCCCATGTTTGATCTTTGCTCCGTATTGTGTGAAAGTATTGACTTTATCCTAACTTTCACATCTGATCCTTCCTCTCTCTCTTTGCTCTTTATTTATTTATCAATTATTAATGTACACAGTCTTCTTTCTTTTTCGTATGGTTGATGACTAACCTGGTGTCAGAGTTTTTATGCCGCTCATGGGCCTCTGACTTGGCTTCACATACGCTCCAGAAATATCTCTCCGGCCTGCCGATTTCCTCACGATGTTTTCGTTCGCCGTTTTTAAGCAAGTGATAATAGGTAAAATACATAATGAAACGAGAGCCTTCTGTATTTTCCTTTATTTAGTTTGCAAAAAGTTAGAATACTCTTTGTCTTCCAACTTTTTCTATCTATCTTTTCAAACATTCAAGGCCTAAAAGGTATCAAATTTTTTATTTTTCAAATCGCTATCTTCTGGTCCTTCGAGCAAACCTGCGCGAAGTGTTCCGGCGGGCTGTGGAGCAGACACAACGTTCCCAATCTTATTTTTAAAATCTACGTATCTGAACCAGGTTTTATTGCACATCTGCTGAAGTGACTGAGGTATTTGGCGTCACAAATCAAAAGTAAGGCGTGGATCAAGATTTATCATTCACATTAATGGTCCTACGTGAGGCTCATGACTAAGTAATAACAGCCGCACGGGTCGATTCATCGGGTTAAGGTACGCTTGACGCGGTTGGCCCGTAGATAGGGGACTATCTTTACATTCCGAGACTCCTCCGTGCCTTGGGAAGCACGTTAAGCCGGTGGTCCCGGCTGTCATTCGTGGATCTTTGACAGTCGTTAGGGATCATCAGAAGCCTGAAAGTTTGACTACCAGTCTTACCAAGGGGTATCGTACCCAGTTACAGGGTTGTAGAGGTCAGATAGGTAGGCAGTCGCTCCATGTAAAATACTGGTATTCATATGGTTAGACTGGTAGCCGACCCCAACATATTTGGGAAAAGGGTAGACCGATTATTAATTGTGCTACGTACCTTTAATACAGTGTGTTAGCTTAAACGAGGGACAATCTTGTAGGGAGTGTAGTACTCATGAGAAGTAAAGTGTAATACTTTTAGAATGGAACCAACTCTGAAATATGTTTTTTTTTTCATTTTTCAGAGTTGGGCTTTTAGTTGAGCTCCTTTAGTTATGAGTTGAGCTGCACAACTACTGACAAATGCGTGCACTGACTGGACAGGTCCACTCAATCTGTGTGGTTCTTTCATCAAAAGACATGGTCTTCACATGATCTGACCAAGATTATGTCTGGACTTTAAAAGAGACTGTGACCTCTGAGTTTGTTTCGGCCTTTCTTCTCAGAGTAGTCGGATAAGAAACCTTATCTAGTTTAAAAAAATATGTTTTGACGTGTAAAAGTGTTTGTAAAAACCTACTTACAGAAATAAAATCATTTATCATTTAGTGTGGCGTGTATCGGTAGTACGCAATAAAACTACTAAAGATTGACTGATTTTTATATAAACACCCTACTTATATACAATATATTGACATTTGGATAAGCATGGTCTGTAACTATTTACAAATGATTCGACCAATAGCGATGCGCCACCTGGCAAGCCTCGCGCATGCGGGTGGCGCAGAGTTGCTGACGCAACTGTTACCAGCGAAGGCATAAATAGGAGTACCGCATGGAGCGCTACCCATTCAGCCGGTCGCCGTCGTCGAGTCAAAGCCGAACAAAAGAAGATTGCCTGTCGATCCGCGGGACGCGTGTGTCGTCAGCGTCGAGGATCCCTGAGGTTTGAAATGTAGATACGGAGGGTGCTGGTGCTTCTGCTTGCTCTGCTTGCGCTTTACAAAACCGCTTCTTTCGAAGCGAACCGTGTAGTGCGGCATTGTGATGATGCTCGTGCCGCGTCGGTGTTTACTTTCTTGTTTCTTACAAACTCGTCTTTTTCAAGACGGTTGCTTCAATGTTTCTTGCGGATATCAAAAACGTGGTAAAGTACTGGTTCAGTGATATGTGGTAAGTAGTTGGAATTCTTGTGTGCCGGGAACGTACTGTGTCACTCAGGCTCATAGTCAAAGTTGTTCATTTTCATTGAAAATATTATTACTCCATTTGCGAATTTCTAAATGATAAAACTTTATGGTTTAGACATCTTCATCTTTTTTTTCTAGAGATCTTTAATTTTTATTTTATTTAATTGACTATAATTATAAGAATTTTCATATTTACAGTATTTTAGATTATATGATTTATTTATTTATTTATTTATATGATTTTTTTCTGAAAAATTGACTTTAATAATGTAAAGTCAAATTTGCCCTTTGTCGCTTAGTAAATTTTGCCTTTCAAGCGTCGAAATAATTATTCTATTATATTCTATTACAGTCCCTGAAAGATCAGTTACTCCAGTATTATCGTGTTACTCAGCAACTGAGTAGAGGTCAGATAGGCAGACGCTCTTTGTAAAATGCTGGTATTCAGCTGCATCTGGTAAGACTGGTAGCCGACCCCAACATAGGGAAAAGGCTGGGCAAATGATGAAATAGTCCCTGAAAGTATGTCCCTCATTTAATCTAACACACTTAATAGAACTGAACGTAATGAGGGTGCAAAAATCATCAGTTCTGCTTAAACAGCCATGTTTACAACTAACCGTCAATGATTCGACGATGAGCCGATACAATTACCATACAATATAATTAATTTAATTCGTTGCTTATTGATAATGTTGCGTTTAAATAACTAATTGATGCATGGGTCCCATTACACTTTGAACAATGATATCGTCGGTGATATTCTGAAACCACGGAACTAACAGTGTTTAAAACCGCGTAAAGTAGGTGCAGTGAATTTTACAGGAACGAGGAAAAACGTAATATTTACTAAACCACTTGACTTTCTATTGTTTAAACTTTTATATTGATAAATTCTTCTTAATATTGTAGGCTTAGTATGTAAAATATATATTAATGAATTAGAAAATCCGAAATCTCGATTTTGCTACTTTTGTAAATACGCGGTTTTAAACAGTGTTAGTTCCGCGGTTTCAGAATATCACCGACGATATGTCATGTATCGGCTATTAAATAACTATTATGTGAAACAATTATTTCATCACAACTGCTCTCAAAACGGTGCAGGAAAACATCGTAAGGAAACTGGCATATCCTAGAACCTCAAATTATTCGAACATGTGATATCTACCAACCCGCATTGGGCCCGCGTGGTGAATTACGGCCCACTCCCTCTCACAGAGAGGAGGCCTGTGTTCCAGCAGTGGGAAAATTATAGGCTGATTATGTGTATATCGTCTTAACAGTGAAAACCTCGTGACTGTGTAAACGTTATTTTACAGGGGAAGAAAATAACTGTCTGAAAAATGGCCATCATTGACGTTTCCAGAGGTTCTCATCGTCATCATCAATAGAAAGCATTAAAAGCATCCTGGAACCATGCAGGTTTGTTATAAATATGCATTACGACGTTTTTATATATATCAAAAGAAACATCATAGATGTTTTTTTCTTTACGTGGTTTTCACTGCACGGTGACGATATTAGGTACCTACTACTACCCCATTTCAGCTACAATGACCAATAACATCCACACCATTGACAAGATAGCTCAGAGTTTTATCATTTATCATTTATTCTATTCCGAATCCTATGGAAACCGCAAATGAATAACAAAACATAGAGCAAATATTATAATAAACGTACAGTCACATAAATAAATACCATTAATATACCAGTAAATCTACTTTTTTACCCTCAGTTTTTATCTGTAAATGAGTATGAAAAATAATTATCTAATTACTACAGACTGAAGCTGTAATTATAAATACCGCGCACATCTAGACAAAAAAGTTCAAATGTTGAACTTTTTTGTCTTGTTGCTTGCGGTAGGTAGGTATTCGTTCCCCAGACCATATTGTAAGAAGTAAACATGCTTCGTAGTTCAATTCAATTTGCTTGTTTATGAGCGCGTGCGGCATTTTAATCTTTATACGCGGGCCTTGTCAGCTCCACGCTTTGCTACGTTTTAGCGGCGAAGCTGCAGTCTGTCTAGATGTGCGCGGTATTTATAATTACAGCTTCAGTCTGTAGTAATTAGATAATTATTTTTCATACTCATTTACAGATAAAAACTGAGGGTAAAAAAGTAGATTTACTGCTATATTACCTAATGGTATTTATTTATGTGACTGTACGTTTATTATAATATTTGCTCTATGTTTTGTTATTCATTTGCGGTTTCCATAGGATTCAGAATAGAATAAATGATAAATGATAAAACTCTGAGCTATCTTGTCAATGGTGTGGATGTTATTGGTCATTGTAGCTGAAATGGGGTAGCAGTAGGTACCTAATATCGTCACCGTGCAGTGAAAACCACGTAAAGAAAAAAACATCTATGATGTTTCTTTTGATATATATAAAAACGTCGTAATGCATATTTATAACAAACCTGCATGGTTCCAGGATGATTTTAATGCTTTCTATTGATGATGACGATGAGAACCTCTGGAAACGTCAATGATGGCCATTTTTCAGACAGTTATTTTCTTCCCCTGTAAAATAACGTTTACACAGTCACGAGGTTTTCACTGTTAAGACGATATACACATAATCAGCCTATAATTTTCCCACTGCTGGAACACAGGCCTCCTCTCTGTGAGAGGGAGTGGGCCGTAATTCACCACGCGGGCCCAATGCGGGTTGGTAGATATCACATGTTCGAATAATTTGAGGTTCTAGGATATGCCAGTTTCCTTACGATGTTTTCCTGCACCGTTTTGAGAGCAGTTGTGATGAAATAATTGTTTCACATAATAGTTATTTAATAGCCGATACATGACATATCGTCGGTGATATTCTGAAACCGCGGAACTAACACTGTTTAAAACCGCGTATTTACAAAAGTAGCAAAATCGAGATTTCGGATTTTCTAATTCATTAATATATATTTTACATACTAATGCCTACAATATTAAGAAGAATTTATCAATATAAAAGTTTAAACAATAGAAAGTCAAGTGGTTTAGTAAATATTACGTTTTTCCTCGTTCCTGTAAAATTCACTGCACCTACTTTACGCGGTTTTAAACACTGTTAGTTCCGTGGTTTCAGAATATCACCGACGATATCATTGTTCAAAGTGTAATGGGACCCATGCATCAATTAGTTATTTAAACGCAACATTATCAATAAGCAACGAATTAAATTAATTATATTGTATGGTAATTGTATCGGCTCATCGTCGAATCATTGACGGTTAGTTGGTAAACATGGCTGTTTAAGCAGAACTGATGATTTTTGCACCCTCATTACGTTCAGTTCTATTAAGTGTGTTAGATTAAATGAGAGACATACTTTCAGGGACTATTTCATCATTTGCCCAGCCTTTTCCCTATGTTGGGGTCGGCTACCAGTCTTACCAGATGCAGCTGAATACCAGCATTTTACAAAGAGCGTCTGCCTATCTGACCTCTACTCAGTTGCTGGGTAACACGATAATACTGGAGTAACTGATCTTTCAGGGACTGTAATAGAATATAATAGAATAATTATTTCGACGCTTGAAAGGCAAAATTTACTAAGCGACAAAGGGCAAATTTGACTTTACATTATTAAAGTCAATTTTTCAGAAAAAAATCATATAAATTCTTGTAATCATCCTACAGGCGTAAATCTTACTGTTTTGGAAATCTTATTTATCTAATCATCTGAATCAGAATTTATATGATTTTTTTCTGAAAAATTGACTTTAATAATGTAGAGTAACTACGAAGCATGTTTACTTCTTACAATATGGTCTGGGGAACGAATACCTACCTACCTACCTACCGCAAGCAACAAGACAAAAAAGTTCAACATTTGAACTTTTTTGTCTTGTTGCTTGCGGTACCACGGCCACCTCAATACAACTCGTTATGTTTAAATTAGACTATCGAATGACTATTTCATGAAATCACTAGCTTTTTCCCGGAGCCGTGTAGCATAATCAGCCTATAATGTTCCCACTGCTAACACAGGCTTCTTCTCGGTTAGAGGGAATGGGCCTTAATCCACCACGCGGGCCCAGTGCGGGTTGGTAGATGTCACATGTCATCGAAGTTTTAGTTCTAGGACATGTCGGTTTCCTCACTATGTTTTCCTTCACCGTTTTGAGAGCAGTGGTGATGAAATAATTTACACAAAGAAATGCGCCTGTCTGGGTTCGAACCTACGACCTACAACTTGTAAGTCGCGGCCGTTACCACTGAGCTACCACTGCTCGGAGCCGCGTGGAGGTCGGAAATTATCCCACGAGAACGTACCACCGGGATAAATAGTATCCTATGTTCTAACCCAAGTCATAGTCTACTGATGTGCCAAATTCCATCCAAATCCGTTCAGCCGTTTTAGCGTGAAAGCGTAACAAACGAATAAACTAACAAATTCACTTTCACATTTATAATATCAGTTAGGAAGACAATTGAGGCCAATTCTAGGTTAGAGAGTTGTATTGATGATAATAATTCTGTAAATAAATTCTTGTCATGAATCATATTTTGATCAACATACAACCGGACAATGAGCTGCAAATTGCATAAAATGTAAGAATAATTGAATTCCGCGGGCTTTCTTTGCCCATCCCTCTTGAATGAAAATTACTACTATCGTATACACCAGTTCAAGACGTATCTGAGTGTTAAATCGCTCTGAAAAAAACCTAACTTTAAGCCCCACGGGCTCCCTCTTTGAGGAGTGGCTAGAGAGGTGCCACGGAGTCCTCACCTTCCGCCTGACGCAGGTCCTCACCGGACACGGCAGCTTCGGGAGGTTCCTGTGTCGGATAAGGCGGGAGGAAACGCCCGGGTGTCACTCAGCGGTGCTCTGCCCGGCTTGGGCAGAGCACCGCCGTGTTCTCGTGGAGGCGATCGGCGGCAGAGATCTCTCGCGTCCGGCCCTGGTTCAGGCCATGGTACAGAGCAAGAGGACATGGGCAGCCGTCACCTCCTTCTGCGAAGTAGTAATGCTCGCGAAGGAGGAGGCGGGACGGTTGAGGGAAAGGCAAATTTCTCGCTCTCTCGCCCCTAGCCGCTGCAGAAGACGCCTTGGGCGTCGGGAATCCCGGGCGGATTTCCGGCTACCGTAGGCGCGAGCTTGCGGACGGTGAGCAATGGGTAGCTCACCGGCCGGTAAGGACCAGGCCCGGGTCGACGGCACGTTGTATTCCACGCGCGCCTCAAAGAGATGTCGTCAGCACTAGGGCCGATTCCTGCCGGGGTCGCGGGAAGGTACTAAAGGGTCACCGAGGCCCCTGGCAACACAGGCAACAGGAAGGAATACGGGTGGGTTTTAGTCAGTAAGAGTCTGACACACCCTCCCGCTCCCCCAGAGCGGGAGAAGTTATTTGATGATTTCCCAACAAAAAAAAAAAACAAAAAAAAGCCCCACGTGCTGTATTCAAAATAAATTCCTTTGTTTTATCTCTCGTTATAATTTACTAACTCGGTCCTTAATTATTCTAAAACGCCTCACACGTGCGCAAAAACAAATAAATTGAGTTTATCTACATGTCTTCCTTCTTACATAACAATTGTTATGCATGTTTAAAACAAAACGTGAAGAAAAGTGGGGTAGACGTTCGATGACAAATGGAGAAATATCTAAAATAATAGATACCAAACACTTTAAGCGGTCTTCTGGTACCGAGATCGGATAGTGTGGAATCAGTATATCTTACACACTCCTTTTCTTAACACTTGGGGAAAACGGTGTTGATGTTATGTGTGCATGGTACGTTAGATCTTCTGACATAAAGACGTTTTAGCATCCAAGTCAGACGATTATTTTGAAGTTATTTTAAAGTAGTTCATATTTCTCAGAGAGCAATGGTGGTCCAGTGGTAACGGCCGCCACTAACGAGTTGTAGGTCGTAGGTTCGAACTCAGACAGGCGCTTTACTTTGTGCAAATTATTTCATCACCACAACTCTCAAAACGTTGAGGGAAAACATCGTGAAGAAACCGGCATGTCCTAGAACCAAAAATTTGAAGACATGTGACATCTACCAACCCGCACTGGGCCCGCGTGGTGGATTACGGCCTACTCCCTCTCACAGAGGAGGCCTGTGTCCCAGCAAAGGGAACATTTTAGGCTGATTATGCTCATTATGCATATTTCTCACCAAATTCATGTAAAGTATCAAGACTTCATGAGTCTCACGAAATAACCACAGTAAAATACCAGATATTAAAATTAAACACAGAATACATAATATTGCTGAATTTACTACATATTTTCAAGATAATGTTAATACAGATAGTTCATAATGCTGTCACAAGCATATCCTTGGGGGTTGAATCAGAACAATAGAATGCATTCGTTTCCGAGCTAAAGCGAATGTGCTACCTACATGGACCAGTTGATTTTAATAATTTTCTGTTCCAAGAAAACCTTTTTAGAGAAGCAAATAAATAATGTTATGTATATAATTAACTAGCGCCCCGCCCCTGCTTTGCTCGGTTTATGCTTTGCTCGGTTTTTATGATTTGACAAAACGCCGATATATTTTCCTAATTATATTTGAGTTTAATGGAGTGCAGTGCACTGATGCCCAGTGGTAACGGCCGTGATTTACGAGTTGTAGGTTGTAGGTTCGAACCATGACAGGCGCTTTACTTTGTGTACCTAAATTATTTCATCACCACTGCTCTCAAAACGGTGAAGGAAAACCGGCATGTCCTAGAAGCAAAAAATCAAAGACGTGACATCTACCAATCCGCACTGGGCCCGCGTGGTGGATTACGGCCCACCTCTCTCACAGAGAGGAGGCCAGTGTCCCAGCAGTGGGAACATTATAGGCTGATTATGATTTGAGTTTAATATTTATGTATTAAATAAATCTTTTGAAATAAAATCTCTAAATGCTGAACGCATCAAAATAGTTGAGTATTTTAGAAGAACAACGCGGTCATATAGACAGACACGAAAAAGGACTTTAATTTATATAATATGTATAGATAACCAGCCGGTCTATTCTGTTTAGATCTCACCGTGAAACCTCAGGTGAAGTGAGCGTGAAGTGAGCTGTAATTCCACCTTGTGCTAGGGATGACACTATTGACAGCTCACTTCTCCTAAGTTATCACGGTGATATTTTTACAGAATAGCAATGACCTGAATGATTTTGAAGGATATAGCTAATTCATTGCTTCATATGTTCGAAAAAAATGTCTGCTCAGCAACGTAAATAACGCAATTGATGTTGTTGAACTGTCAAAATTAAAGCCACTGCTACTGCTAGTGTGTTACGCTAGTACCCCACAGATTGGATAAAATAAAAATATAGAGCCTAAAAATATAGAGCCTAAAAAAACTCGTGATTAAAAAGCACTAATTGAATAGTTAGCACGAAAATGCCTATTTAAGTTACGTATGTATTAATAAACTATTTAAAAACCCCGTTAATTTACTTGATAAATACCCGTTAATTTAAAATATACCCACACATAATCACAATCAGTCAAAACGCGACATATCTCTCTGCTTCCGACACGTTTACCCGACGTTGTCGCTCCACGACGACATGTGACAGTCACGACTGCCGCTGATAAGGTGAAAGGTTATAAATACGTAGCTACAAGAAGCGTCTGTCACATAAGTAGGTAGGTAATATAACCTACGTACTTTCATTCTTGGAGGCTTATAATTGTATTCAACAGTCAAGGGGATAATTATGAAATGCACGAAAAAATATCGAAAATACTATATTGGATTATGCCCTACCAAGAGGGATCTTGTGGCTTTGACCCAGCTTTACGTAATTTTCGTATACCGCTGGGGAGCCCCACCCAATTATTTTTTTTAAAGCGCTTCCCAAAAAATAATTAGGTGGGATTAGGAAAACATCACCGAGATTAAATAAAGTGAACCTACGCGCTAATTGCGTAACACAATTACAATGGCAATGGCAAGTTGACATTATTCGTTGCGTCATTGAGGTTAAAAAATCATTTCCAGGAAAACAGACTTTTCAAGCAAAAGCAAGGGATTAGCAATGTCCTTCAAAATCCTTCGGATTGCAATTGAAACGCATTTAGGGTGCTGATCAGATATATTTTTTTTTACTTTTACAGATGTTAATAAGTTCCACAAAAGATAGAAGATAAGGGAGTATACAATGAATCAGTTCAGTGTAAACGAATAACAAGTACAAAACAAACGAGGCCTTTGAAAACTCAAACAAAACCAACTCAAAAAACATCCTTTTCCTCCATTGAATAGTTTCTCGGTAAACATTTGCCAACGATTTCCCCGAAGCAAGTTTCTTAACGTGTAGGTATAAAAGAATTAAATAAGTAAACGGTTGTTTCCTATACCACTGCGCCACAGAATAAAAATGTACAGAAGGCCGGCTGCATACAACGAGTGAAATAGGCACACGCACACATAGACACGTACGTACTAGGCGATGTCAAACGAATGCTAGTCACGAGAGCGCTTGCACTCACTGTACTTAGGCTTTGGTCTCCTATTTTATGCGACGTCTGACTTCAGCTTCCATGTTCCGATCGACGTCTGAACGCAACGCACAGCGTCGGCGGCCACTAAGTCCGCAGTGGACGATGACGCTTCAGACGTTGCTCACCAGTGTCGAACAATGAACACGTCGAACCGTCGAGTGTCAGGTACACGACCTAACGCTGCAATGGTTCGAAATAAGCAGCGGTGCGACGCAAAGCGTTTGAATGCCGCGTACGACGTCTATATGCTAACATCGACTTGTAAAAGATACCATAACAGTACATTTCTATAGTAAGCATTTATTTTTTTGTTGGGTGGGAAATTATCAAATAACTTCTCCCACTCTGGGCGGAGCGGGAGGGTGTGTCAGACTCTTACTGACTAAAACCCACTCGTGTTCCTTCCTTTGCCTGTGTTGCCAGGGGCCTCGGTAACCCTTTCGAACTTTCCCGCGACCCCGGCAGGCATCGGCCCTAGTGGACCCCTACACTTGTGCTGACGACATCTCTTTGAAGCGCGCGTGGAACACAACGTGCCGTCGCCCCGACCTGGTTCTTACCGGGCGGTGAGCTACCCATTGCTCACCGTCCGCAAGCCCGCGCCTACGGTGGCCGGAAATCCGCCCGGGATTCCCGACACCCAGGGCGTTTCCTGCGGCGGCTAGGGGCGAGAGGGCGCGAAATTTGCCTTTCCCTCAACCGGCCCGCCTCCTCCTTCGCGAGCATTACTGCTTCGCAGGAGTCTATAGTAAGCATCGTGACGCAGCGTACAGCGTCGGCCGACGGCGTCTATAGGAGATCATAGCCTTAAAGCGCGTCTAAGTGCGCAGGCGTTTTCGCTGGTTGCATGGACCTTCTATAGCTATTCTTCTCTATTCTGTGGCGCTGCGCTCAAAGCTACAGCACAGAACCCGGAGGGACTAAGCAAACTTGTATTCATTATGAAATTTGTAATGCAGCTTTGAACAAGCTTTGAAAAAGCTTTGACGTAGGAAACTAAGATTTTAATACAGCTTTAGATGAAGTAGATTTGGCAAGCTGTAATATGAACGTGAAATAAGACTTTCAAGGTCATTAGGCATTTATTCGCTTCTAACTTAATGATGACATCCTTAACCCATAAATGCCTGATGATAACGCCCATCAAAAACATTTTTGGACCTCAATACTACATCTAAATCCATGTATCAAGCAAAAGGCATTCGAAAAATAAAATATTTACGTCCCGTACATACCTAAGCTAATTCTTACTGAAGGTTGTATCTAAAAAACAGAAATAAATATAAAGGAAAAACTTTGATGAAGTTCCAAGGGGCAAGACCGAGACATACTTTTCTTTTTGTTAAATTCATAAACAAACTTGGAGCCGCTCTACCACTCAGTGCGTTCTTGCTTAAAACATTGAGTAAGGATAATTTATATACTGAAGTTATATCTCTGTCTTTGTGTTTGTAAAGAGAAATACCTTTCGTAGATACGAAAGTAGTATCTCAAAACAATTTTGGCCTTAATGTTTTTTTGCATATACATTTTTATTTTCTTACCCGACTACGGCGATACATAAAGGAGGGTTATGATTTTGACCTATATGTATGTATGTTCATCTGTTCACTCATAACTTTTAAACCAGTTATCATAAATTGACAAATGAGCTATTGTTGGAAGCGTTATGATTGTCCGCTGGTATAGGTTATGTGACGTCACATTAAATTAAATATGGCGCCCTCTAAAGGACATAAAGTCATGAACTAAAACAAAAATGGTCGTATGCCACGTACCCTAACAAAACAAAACACTCTAACAGTAGTAAGCTTTAGGGCAAAATGTACACGACCACGGCTATCCTCTGAACATCACTATGAATATGTATTAAATACATTAAAATATTACGTGTAAGTTGTTTATTTCGCAGACAATAAATGTTAAATAATATAACAATTTTAGATGAGAATATTTTCTTGTTTCATAATTTTTAGAGCGTGATTTTCCAGTAGTCGCATCTTAGTTTTCGAAATTCCTTTTTAGTCTGGGTCTAGGTGGCAATGATGCTCATGCTCCCCTAATAGTAAGTGGTCACCGCCGCCTGTGAACCTCTGCAATGGGCATACACACCTTCAAACCAGTACACTGTTACACCGCTTGTAGCACTGGTCCCCTCTTAGCTGCCCCGGCTTTTTTTTAATTATTTTATTTTGAAATTGTTTATTTTGCTGCTATGGATGCGTTTTTTTTACATCGTCCTCACATTTAGTTATTCATTGACATTATTTATACTAATCTTAATGTAACAATAAAATTTAAAAGAGTGTCCATGGAGTTTCCTGCCCGTTCTTCTCCATAGGTACCTACTACGCTTTGGAATGGGCAACTACCTTCATATTCCTAACTGACCGACTCCTTGACAATTCAAAAGTGCCTGGTATAATTGAAATAAATGCTTTGAGTTTGAGTTTGAGTTTGACTTACTTCCCCAGACGAACTGACATTTTTTTTTTCATTTCTGCAATGTGGTGTCGCCTTTTCAAACATATGCGGCCTTCACACATAATTTTTGAAAATGCCATACCTAAATGATTGTCTAATAAAGCGGTGTTAAATTTTCAAATTTTGACGCTGTTCGAGCGTTGAAAATCTAACAGCTCGCGTTTACTTAGGCATTCATTAAGGTGTCACGTTCAATAAAAACCGGCCAGGAGCGTCGGACTACGCATACTGAAGGGTTCTGAAGTTCGGATGAATTTATCTCAAAAACAAACTTAACATTGTATTTGAAAAACATGTTCTCCCATACATTGATATACGTCACGGTCAGTTCTCCAACTGCAAATAAACGTTGGTCGACTTTTACTCGTTAATTTGTAAAGCCTACTAAGCTGTGATAGTTTTCCTTTTATTCGTTATTATATACTCCTGCCATGAATTTTTTCACATATGACCCTACATAACATGTCACACTCACACTTGACCCTAACAAAAATTAGCACTTTAAAGCTTAATATTACGTAAACGGATCTCTGAATCGAAAAATATTGTTCGCAGACCTGCAACATTTTCGAACGGCCTATCCAAGAATACCTCACAACATAATGGCATAGACGAGAAAAAAATTTCATAACCATTTTAGAAAAAAATTACATCCCTAAAAAAATATATTTTTCAAGATTTTATTTTACCACTTTATCGGCGTGATTAACATGTCCATTACAGCTTTCTAGTACTAAAAGTCTCTGAGCTAAGCTGGGGATAGACAGACAGACCGACATGGCGAAGGAAGCTATAAGGGTTCCTAGTTGACTACGAAACCCTTAAAAGAACATTAATGCTATAAAATTAAGTTTACCCGACTACAGCAAAGTCAGCAAAGTCATCAATGTAACTTATAGTTTCCAAACAAAAACCAGTACAATTCGAGTACTTTCCATCAAGCCATGCAAATATTTGTGCAAACAAGTGCGTGCTGGGCCACGACGTCTCTTACTACAACAGCAACTCTTGTCTCATCCTTAAACGCCAAAGGCTCGCCACCTAATGTCTTGTCTTCACTCTAACAGAATATTAAGACATCCTGCGGGGCAATTGCACTCATAAAATAACAACTGATCGCAATCGTTTTCATTGTGACAGTTCACCAACATCCATTACGTTAGTTACATTGTTGAGCAGACAATTTTTTCAAACCTAAGAAGCAATGAATTAGCAATATCTTTCAAAACTCTCGGATTTTGATTCAATCTGCGTTACGCAATTTTGGGTGCTGATAAGAATTAGAGTAGACTGGGTACGGTTGTGACAATCGCAATATTAGCGAAACTATAAGGAATACCGGGGAGGCGTAAGGGGAGAGAGGAGCGCCATGCGGGTCTGAACATGTTTCACAGTATTGTTTCAGCCAACGCGCTACGTTGACGTTAGCAGAGGCCCTCGTTGCTTTTTACCAGTCAAAAGTTAGTATTTTTATTCGATTTTTTTTAATGATTGTTGTTATATGTGTACAGATGCGATAATGAATGTTTTTTTTTCATTATTAGTTAAACATTAGTGTTTGAATAACAGTGCTTACTTTGTATGTACGTTATTTTATATTTCCATAGTGATTGTTTTTTTGCGAATGAGTGCTTTGGGTACGGTTGTCACAAAAATTTTGTGTACGTTTGTGACAATTTCTTATTTTTTTTTTTGCTTTCTAGATGCCCAGAAAACGCATAAGAAAGACGGAAAGAGGTCAATGGGAAATAGGAAAATATGAAGAAGCTTATACAGAAAGGAAACGAGGAACATCATTACGGAGAGCTGCAGAAATGCACAAAGTTAATTGTTGCGATACATTCGAAAACGCGATGAAGCCGGCGTGGACCGCAATAAAGACATCATCAGCATGGGGTATGTTGCTCGTAATAAAGTTTTCTCTGAGGAGCAAGAACAGCAGCTGTCAAGATATATAACACGTCGTGCTGTATATTTCAGCACGACGTGTTTGGCCCGTCTCCGAAAGAAGTACGGAAGTTAGCTTTTGAGCTTACAAATAAATATAATCTCAAGCGACCTACTTGGCTTGAGAATGAGATGGCTGGTGAGGAATGGTTTCGTTCATTCATGAATAGAATTCCTTCACTGTCTGTTCGTGTAGCTCAAGCTACTAGCCTTTCAAGAGCAACGAGCTTTAATAAAACAAACATGGAAGCTTTTTACGACAATTTGCAAATTGTTTTGTACAGACACACATAAGAGCCACAGGATATATACAATGTTGACGAAACAGGCGTCACTACCGTCCAAAAACCCGATAAAGTAGTAGCAAGACGTGGCATACGGTAAGTGGGAACTCTTACTTCAGCTGAACGAGGCACATTGGTCACAGTTATTTTATTTTATTTTTATTTATTGGCCAATTAACAATTATTTACACTGTAAATAGTTGAAGTAATATCTACCATAATCTAAGATAAGTTGAACAATTTCTCACAGGTTAGCACCTCATGCCCCATAAACATTTTAGGTGTGCCACAAGCACTAAACTATAAAATTAATGTAAGTATAATAATAAATTAACAACTTTAAATAAAAATTACGATATGAAATATAAAATTGAAATATGAAATACAAACAGCAAAAGTAAAATTCAATAGAACAAAACAAACAGACGCAATATAAAATTAAAATTAAAACATAAAATTAAATTAAACATTATTAGTCATTGTTCTATGAAACTTGGCATATGAGTCAAAATGCACGTCGACAAGATCGCTGGAGCCATTTAACAATTTGCAAAGACGAGGAACGACAGAGTTTGTTCCTACCAAGTATTGTTCTGCGGAGTGGAGGGTATCGAGGAGTAATAGGAGCACGAGGGAGTCTGGCAGGGGCCCGAAACTGAAACTTGGATAGTAATAGGGGACAATCAATTTTGCATTGAAGTAGCAGTCGAAGTTACTGTATAGGAATAAGGAATCAATGATTATTCTACGTTTCTCCAATGAGACCATCTTAAAATAAGACAGTTGGGCTTCATAGGATCATATCCTTTTTACCTTTCCGCTGGAGTAGGCCAGATGCCAGAGGAATATCTTCTGTATTCGCTCCAGTCGAAGGATGTGCGTGGAGTAATGGGGTCTCCAAATTGTACTGCAGTATTCTAAAATACTACGAACGATACAGTTGTACAACAAGATCTTTGTTCGACTGCGCTTAAAACCAGCAACATTCCTTACAACAAATCCTAGCATTCTAGAAGCCCTTTTGATGACACCGTCAACATAAGGTACAGATTTCAAGGCCTTGTCAAAAACAACTCCTAAGTCCCTTATTTGATCGACCTCTTGGATAACATACATGATATACACTAGCCGTCAATTTCAGTTACATTTACAGTAAATGCTTTGGGCAATACTATTCCTCCTTTATTAATATTTCCTCGGGTTCGTTATCACGATCATTTTGTTAGAGACGGACCTGTAGGGTCGATAGGAACTGCAAATCCTTCGGGCCGGATGCAAGATGCGTCATTCTTAGTTTTTCTCGAACATTTTAAGAAATTTTCAAATGCTTCTCTAACGTATAGAATCTTACTAGTGCTAGATAATCATTCCTAACATGTCCCTATTAATACATTGGATTTTGGTAAAGAAAATAGGATAATTTTGCTTTCATTTCCTCCACACTGCTCGCACAAACTGCAACCCCTCGATAAATCTGTCTTCGGACCCTTAAAAAAAGCTATAAACACTGCTTGTGATGGGTGGATGCGAAGTCACGCTGGAAGAACAATGTCAATCTACGACATACCAGGTATTGTAAAAACTGCAATGCATCTAGCTTTCACACAAGCGAATATTCAAGCTGGTTTTTGCAAAACTGGTATTTACCCATATAATCGTAATCTACATATTCGATGAAATTGATTTTGCTCCATCTTTTGTAACGGACCGACCAAATCCAGACACTGAACTGAACAATCCTGCAACATCATCTTCTGCAATTGATAGGCAAACCCCCGTGACTGGGGCTACTAATAATATCGAATCATCTTTTGTAACGAACAGACCAAACCCAGACATTGAAGAAAACAATCCTGGACCTATAAATGATGAAACACCACCACTATCACCTTCCGTATTGGGCAAATCCTCAATTTGAAATCATAGCAATGATCAGCCAACTGCGTCATCCTCAGCCACACCACTTGTTTTTTCTTCAAAGGAAATCAAGAGGTTCCAGAACCAAAAAGTCAACCATTTATACAGACACCCCAGAAGAAAAAGAGGCAGTAAAGCAGGTATATGAAGAAAGAGAGAAACCGTTGAAGACTAAACAGGTGAAGAATGAACCAAAAGGAAAAAATAAAGGAAAAGCAAAAAACAAAGTGAACAAACGGAAGACATCACCACCGTCATCAGATGAAGAAGAATATTTTTGTCTGGTGTGTATAGGCGCATATTCCGATAGTAGGCCCGGCGAAAAATGGATAAAATGCCAAGAAAAATCTGAGCTCTGGTCACACTTAGAGTGCACAGATGGTAGTTGCCATTATATATGTCATAATTGTGATGACTCTGACTAGATTGTATATATTATTTTTCATGAATATTTCTTCTATTTTTTATGCTGTATGTTGATACATTTTTTTTTAAAAAGGTTATTGTAATAAGGTTATTTATTAGTGACTTAGTTTGTATTTTGACATTGTTAACGTATTTTATAATTAGATTTCTTTAGTCAGCTTTTTGTAATTTAGGCCAGATTAAAGTAAGTACTAGTTATAAGCAATGAGACTGCTATATGATGATTTGTTATAATAGCTATAGATGCTAAAGTGCCTTATTACTTATAAAAATTTAATGTTCTTGTGTTACGTAAAGGTTAATTATTTCGAGAAGAAGTTAACCATGAAATACAATGTCTGATAGTGGACATTTTGGAAGTTTTAATAAAAACCTCAGTTTCTTCACAAACAGCTTTAATACTCGATTTTGGAAATCGTTACAATGAATAGATTTATTTGTATCTTGACGCAGCGGTGTACTAGTAAGAAGTGATAAAATTGTCAAATTGTCTCGTCCCATTCGCCAGCTGAGTGGTGGAACGTTAACCTCCTGGAGAAGAACTAAATCCCCAACTTGCAGGGATACTGATTTTGTACGCCATTTGGAGCGCTGCTGTAGTTCTGCTACATACTCCTTTTGCCAGCGCTGCCAAAAATGTTGATGTACTTGTTCAAGCTCCTTGTAACGTTGAAGCTTGTTCTGGTTCTCGTGCTCAAGCGATGGACCAGGCAATGCGTTTAGGGCACGCCCTATCAGAAAGTGACCGGGAGTTAGGAAATGGTAATCTTTAGGGGAAAGGGAGAGTGGGCATAAAGGTCGACTGTTAAGCACAGCTTCCACTTGTGTGAAAAGAGTACATATCTCCTCAAACATTAAATGATTGTTCCCATAACGCGCTTTAAGTGGTATTTCGCGGATTTAACGCCGGCTTCCCAGATGCTTACAAAACCAAACTTTATACCTTCATTGGTAGCAAAATTAACTACAGGTTCATGATTAGTTTTAAGAAAATTGCCTAATTCTTTAGCTGCTGCAACATTTTACAAAATATCTCCACTGGCCTGCCTCGACGTGATATGAACCTGCGTAACGTCATAATGAACGCGTCTTTAGACAAATCACTGACGGCTTCCAGATGCACACATTTATACCGGAAACATACAAACAATCATAAATAGGTTTTGGTTAATCGTGCACCTCGACCCTTTCTATTTAGCGTGAGGAACGGACCAGCGAAGTCAACGCCAACAGCACGAAATGGAAAATCAGGTGTGATGCGTTGTGCAGGTAAGTTTCCCATCAAGGGAGTTAATGTTTTACCTTGTATACGTCTACATCTGACACAGGCATGTATTGTGCGGCGGGCCAAATGCCTACCGTTTAAAGTCCACACAGTCTCACTTGCACAGGCTAACAACAACTGAGGCCCAGCTTGCATGTTGTGTAAGTGTTCATATATAAAATATCATTTGGTGAGCGGATGAGAGGCGTGTAAAAGTATGGGATGTTTTTGAGTATCGTTGTAATTAGACAATTCTATCCTTCCATCGACTCCCATTAACTTGTCATCGTCCAAAAAGGGTGAAAGTGACAAGAGTGTCGACTTGCTACTTAATGTTTTATTTTTTAACGAAGTATTGTACTCTGGAGCAAATGAACTTTGCTAAGCAATTTTACATAAACCAATAAAAGATGATTCTAATTCACTGACTGTGATTTTACCAAATAATCTATCCTTAGGACATTTATGTCTTATATTGTATATAAAGCTATTGACTTGAAAACTTATCTATTTGTAGAACTCCTGTTCCAGGTTCCTGAACAACAGTGGAACAGGATTTTATCTTAGATAAGTCTGTTTCATTTATTAATTTACTCAAATGGGGCCAATCAGATTCAGGCTTTATTAGAAAGTTTGGACCTGACCACCACAAATTAAAATTGATGATTTGGTCTGGACTTACGCCTTTTGAGATCAGGTCAGCCGGATTCTGATCAGTCGGCACATAGCGCCACGACGAACTATCGGTAAGTTCATTAATTTCGGCTACCCTATTAGCGACAAACGTTTTTAACCTTGCAGAACTGCCATTCAACTAACTGAGGACAACGCTAGAATCGCACCAGTAAATGATGTGATTGACCTCACATCGCAGACTGCGCAACTGTCTTGCACAATTTCGCAGCTAATAGAGCAGCGCAAAGTTCCAGACGCGGTATTGGCGTCGGCTCCAACGGCGCCACCTTAGACTTAGCACACAGTAAGTTTACTTTTACATCACTAGCTAAGTTGTGTGACCGCAGGTACACACATGCACCGTAAGCGACTTGGGAAGCATCACTGAAAGTATGTATTTCTATATAAATAGGAGCTTCGCATAGCGTTAAACGCGGGATGTGTAAGTCTGATAAAAAATATAAATTGTTAATGAACTTGTTCCATGATTTTAGAATATCGGAGCTAACTGGCTCATCCCAGTCCTTCTTATTGAGCCACAAGGACTGAAGAATCATTTTAGGTATAATCACACATGGACTGAGAATTTCAACGCTTGGTAGCTACATCATTTTTATTGGGAACCTCAATTGATATTTGAAGAGTATCGGTTTTGTGGTTCCAATTTAATCCTAAAGTATTAGTAGATTCACTTAAACTAACCTTATCGATGATGATGATGATGATAAAATGCTTGGTAAATTCGATCTGAATTTACGTAGTTTAAACTCACCAGATCTTACAATGTCCGACACCTTGCGTTGAATGTTTAGTAACTCGGACTCATTATTGGATCCGGTGACCAAATCGTCGACATAATGGTCGTGTTTAATAATATTACCTATAAGCTCGTCATCGCAATCCTCTGCCAATACTGACAAACACTTGGTGCTCAAATATGTAGCACTTGCGAGACCATAAGTTACGGTTTTAAGACGCAAAGTTTTGATAGGATCTCACTTCTCCAAAGTATTAATTGTAAATTGCGATCCTTTTCATGTAATCTAACCATCCTAAAGAATTTTTCAATATCAGCTGTCAAAATATATTTATACTGACGAGCTCGAATCAAAATAGAAAAGATTGAATCTTGAACATTGGGGCCGACCAACTGTAGGTCGTTCAGAGAGAAACCTGAGGAAGTTCGTGCCTATCCATCAAAGACAACACGAGTCTTTGTCGTTTCACTATTTTGTTTAAACACTGCATGATGGCAAAGATAATAGGATGGAACAGGATTAATAGTCGGACATTCCTCTAAATGGCCTAGCACAAAATATTCTTGAATAAAATTTGAATATTGTAACTTTAATTCTGGATTCTTACGGAAACGTTTTTCTAAATACAACAATCGTTTCTTAGCCATTGCGTAAGAATCTCCTAAGCAATCTGGAGTATCGATTAGGGGCAGCCAACACAAAATCTACCCGATTCCAAACGGTAAGTATTACGATAAAAATGGTCTTCACATGCACAGTTTTGCTAAACTATTGCTTATCTGGAACTTGCTCCAGTTCCTAAAAGTTTGTCAATTGAGAATTTATATTGGAATTATTGCATTCGTTACTATCACTAATTGAAATATAACACGGAACAGCTTTAGGTGACGAACGATTCCTTAAACTTGGAGAAATAGGGCCGGCAACGAGCCAACCTAGCTTTGAGCTACGTAGCTTGGGCATGTTATGACCTAATGCTAACTGATCACATCCTAATAGGTCCCAAAATAGGTCCGCGCCTATCAAGACGTCTATAGCCGAAGGCTGATTAAATTTAGGATCAGCTAACTGTATGTTTTTTGGAATATTTAATTTACTAATATCTATAGATTGTTTAGGAATAGCACCTGTTAATTTGTTCAATACATAAAAATACTGTATGACACTAAAGTCATTGTTAAGAGAATTTAATCGGGCAACGCAGCTTTTGTTTACATGTTCTGCTAAGTTGTTGCCTATACCAATAACATTTATAGTATTTATAGCACATACCTGTAATGATAACTTGTTCATTAGTGACTGGCTAATGAATGAGGACTGACTTCCACAGTCTAATAAAGCACGTACTTTAAATTGTTTGTTTGTTTGAGGATTAATAACATTAACCATGGCTGTTGACAAAAGAATGTGATTTTGTATGAAATTATCACTAATTGAATTATTGACTGATATTTCAGTTGAACCGCGATCTGTGTTAGTATTATTGCTGCTGACTGTACTTGCGTTACTCGTACTAGTATTGTTAGAATTAGGTAAGTGCAAGAGTGAGTTGTGTCTACGCTTGCACTCACGACAGGAACCCAACTTGTAATCACGTGCACGATGCCCAGTTCGTAAACAATTGGAGCATAAGTGCAACTTAAATATTTCATCTCGTCGTTCTTGAACACTCTTCGCTTTAAAAGTAGGGCAGTCGTATATCCAGTGGTCACCCTTACAGATAAAGCACTGTTTAGCGACAGAGCCGGTGTTCTCAACCGTAGATGAAAAGGATTTCGTATTACGAGAATTATTATTGTTATTTTGGCGTGATAGTGTTGGCTTGGGAACATCAGAGTTGTTTTAAAACATAGTTTCTAACACATCACCGCGATCAGTTAAGAACTTATTGAAATCCTTTAGAGCGGGGAGATCGGACAAACTATTACGATGTTCTTCCCACTTCATGGCGGTACGACTATCTAATTTTGGCATAAGGATTTTAATAATTATCATGTCAAACAGTTCATCTTGTTTAGCTAAGCTTGACAATGCTCGCAAGTTTTTTGTTACGTGGTCAACTAGAAACCTCAGTGATTTGTCTGATTCACGCTTGTGTTGTTGCTGTGTTGATTCAAAATATAACAATGAATTTAGGTGTTGATTTATAAGTTGGCGCTTGTTATTGTAACGATCGCACAAGAGCTGCCATGCAGTTTCATAGTTAGTTTCACAAATCTCTAAATTAGAAATAATTCGCGCGACTTCATTTTCGAGATACAATACCAAATAATGGAACTTATGAATAGGCTTGATACGCTCATTATTATGAATAAGCGACAGATAGGTGTCTCGGAACTCAAGCCAGCGGAAATAAGCGCCATCGAATCTTGCAATTTGTATTTGTGGCAATTTAAAATCAACATGATGACATTGAGGTGACTGATCGTGATGACATTGTGATGAATTGTGCAAATCAGATTCGGGAGAAGTATTCTTATACTTATCAAGTTGCTCTTCAGCAATTGCAAGATGTGAAGTAAAGATCTGCTCAATTTCATCACGTTCGTCGATCTCATAGTCCTGTCGCAATTTATTACCTCAATCTGAACCTGTAGTTCATCGAATCTGCTAGACATAGCTCGTATTTTATCAACACTAATTTCTAACTCTTTAGCTTGGGTCTTTGCTAATTTTGACGAGCATACTAGATCTAAATATTTTTTTAAATTTCGTTAAACGACATTTGACCGAGCTACGTTTAGCAAATAGTTTCTTCAACTGTTTTACATTACTGTCTTTATCCTCACTTAAAGACATCTTGTTTATTAATAATTAATAGTAGCAACAACAAACGACAAACTAGCACCGAGAACTTTAGAAAAATGATTATAGTTGATTGAATGATCTAAACAGTAATACACTAATGTCAAGTGAAGGAATAAAGTTGTATGTTTTTTTTTTTTTTTTTTGAGGGTGGGAAATCATCAAATAACTTCTCCCGCTCTGGGCGGAGCGGGAGGGTGTGTCAGACTCTTACTGACTAAAACCCACCCGTATTCCTTCCTGTTGCCTGTGTTGCGGGGGCCTCGGTGACCCATAAGTACCTTCCCGCGACCCCGGCAGGAAAGTTGTATGTTTGAAATCTTATCTGATACTCCTTCGGTGGCACCCGGGGCCCGAACGCAGCCGGCGCGGCGGCGCGGCGAGGCCTCGACGTCACCCGAACGCGGTTAGCGGTAACCGGCAGCGTTAGGCGGTGCCCTGAAATAGTCGGCCGAAAGTATTTGAAATAATGTGAACTAGATTACTGGAATAATGACTTTTTACAAATAATTACGTAGGTAGTTGACACTGAATAATGGATTTTAATTTTACTATTTTAGGATAAGTACTGGTTATTTACTTGAAACAAGCTTTATAATAGCTAAATACTTCTTTAAACTAATGAAATACACAAGTGTGTGTGGAATGTACCAAACAGCAAACCTTCTGAAAGGAAAATAGATTTATGTATTAAAAACTGTAGGAAAGGCACTTAACTGATAGGCGAGGCTGCTGCTTCTGGCTGCACTGGTCCTCGCTGGTGGCTGTGGCACTAATAGGTACACGGGCTGCTCGCAGATGTTGATGGAATCCTCGAACTGGCGTGGCAGGCTGACGGTGAACCTCGACGTCATAGAAGCTAAGGCTGGGCGCGGCGCCTTATGCTGACCGACCTGGCTGGCTTAGTTGTCTTCTATTATAGTGTTCTTGCGTCTGTAGTCCTCCACGAGGAATCTTTGGTAGATTTCCTATTGATGAGAATTCTTTGTCTTCGTAGGTAGGCTTCCAAATGTGTCCTGTCACGGTCGCCAATTTAATGTCTGATAGTGGACATTTTGGAAGTTTTAATAAAAACCTCAGTTTCTTCACAAACAGCTTTAATACTCGATTTTGGAAATCGTTACAATGAATAGATTTATTTGTATCTTGACGCAGCGGTGTACTAGTAAGAAGTGATAAAATTGTCAAAGTGTGCGGGTGTAAGTAAAAAATTACAAAAACGAGTTATAGCACCACTTGAACGTGCTACTTGGTGATGTCACAAAAACATCAGGTGATGGCGCAGACAACAATTTCAGTTTATTTTTTTATTTGTTCGTAGGCAAATGTACTCTTCACAAAACAAAACTTATTTTGTACAGCGAACTGCCACACTAACAAAGTTATTGGTCGTCAAATGAAAATTGCCACATCCTTATCCAGTCTACCTACTGCCTCTCAAGTCCTTGACTGATAAGACTCCCAAAACACCCAAAATGTATGTAAAATAAAGTTAATTTGTATTAATTTATGCGTTAAGTAAATATTGGGGGCTTATCAAGTAATCTTACGGAGTCAATGGGCGAGATGGGGGGCTCATTACCGTATCTTCTCGAGGGCTTAAACCTACATTGTAATGAGACTGGAAGTGGCATTCACATTAAAATAATTTTGATACTTTTTGAAAGAAGAAAGAAAACTGATTTTATACACACACACATACAGACATAAACTCACGCATTCTACCCAAAGGGGTTGGCACAAACAGATCGCCACCTGCTACGATCTACGATCCTTACATACATCTTAGTCTTTGTCCTGTTGCATCGTTTTCGTTCATACATCTGATTTTATTTGTCATAGAAATACGTGGATGGCTTAATTGAATTAAAAGTGTTTTATAACAATTTAAATCTGGCCACAGTTAGGTCCTGGCTTTAGTCTTTGGGTTGTATTTTTCTATAAACACATTTACAATTTAAGAACCAAAGTATTATTTAATCAGTCAATCAACTCAGCCTATAACAGTCCACTGCTGGACATAGACCTCTCCCAGGAAGGCGGAGGACTGGTTGTTGTGGCGCACTACAACACCCTATCCTCCGCCTTCCGCATTCAGTCTGTCCCAGCTACCTTTTTAAGGTCGTCGGTGCATCTAGCTGGGGCTAGCTGATCGTCCCACACTACGCCATTATTTAGGCGTTGATAATTGTTTATCCTACTTACATTTTGACGTTTATTTAAAAACTTAATTTTCTTAAGTAAACCCCATGCCCCTTCTGTACTACACTTTAAGCTTGGAGCACAGTGATTACAAGCTTTTATTTAGTATCAGCTATACCTAATGAAAATCAAAATCATATATTCAAACTGGGCTGAGAATCAGCACTTTTCGAACGTCAAAGTTACATAAGACAGTCCCCCAAAAACTCCCGCTCTTCACCACTTCCTAGTGCTTTAGCTGGGAAGAAGAAGTGGCGCAACAAACTCCCCAGGAACACACCTGTCTGTTTAGTTATATAGACTTGATTCTATACAAATCGTATTTCGAAATCGAAATCTTGCAAGTTAAATTTGACTCACTTCCCGGTTTCCGATTGAGCTAAATTGTACATGCTTATGTATGTACATCGAATGATAATGCAATATTATTATGACATGGAACTGATCTGATGATGGACCCGAAAAACTGGCCATGGCAACTCTGTAATAAAACGACACAGCCCCATCGAGTTTGGGCTCTTTTGATTCGTCTTCCGAAGGACTCTGGTCCTAGACGATCCAGGGTCAGATGATGGAGCCTGAAGGTGGTCACGGGTATTCCTCAACTAAACTAGATAGTCTGTTGTGTTTCGGCCATTTGAATTTATCTTGACAAGTACCTTACAAGTGAAAGTGATAGGATAGATATTTAAACAAATTGTAATGCTAAAAAGTATAAATAAAATAAAGGCAAAAAAACTTTTAAAAACAAGCTTTTAATGAACTAAAAAGTACTAAATAAAACTTACGTAAACAAGATCTTTTATAAAAGCTTGACGCGTGATCGTCCTTCTTACACTTAAAGATCAAGCTTTTAAAAATATATTAATGTTCTTGTTTACGTTAGTTTTATTTAGTAGTTTTTGTACATTAAAAGCTTGTTTTTTTTAGTTTTTATTATCTGTATCACTTCCAGTTGGCCCATATCTAGGTTTCGGTTCTTCACTCTAGCCAGGATCATTAAGTTGGATGGTCTGTAAGTAGTAAACTTTAATAACCTGCCAGTAATTGCGGCAATCTTTAGTGTTTCTATCAGATATTACTCAAAGTAAAGGCTGTGTTTAATTATCTCCAAATTTCTCACAAAAATATGATAATTTTGTGATCTTTTGAGAAAAGAAATGACTATAACTTCACTGAAAAATGTTTAGCCTATAATAGAGAGATTTAGATTCGATCAGAGAATTAGATTATTCTAGAAAGAGGTACTACATTTACATAAGACAGTCCCCCAAAAACGCCCGCCCCCAAAAGCGACTTCAATCAAACTTTGGCCCTCAAAATATTGCAATAATTTAAAACATATAAATCAAATTCAGTTGACAAGTAAACATTGAACGAAATAACTAATACAGCTGTGGACGTTTCTAAATAATTACGTCGAACAAATCCAGTCGATGGATGTTTGCCCTAAACTGTGATGGATGAGCAATGGTTAAGGGCTATATTTTTATCAAAAATCATTTGACAATACTATTATTGTAAAAATATTTTTTACTCTAGCCAAGAAGTAGACCATTTTTGTACCCAAGGACTTATATTCCCTAAGAGTTGTACAGGTTCTCAAAAAACCCATAGCAATGCCGATACCTACGAATTCCGTACATCCAACTAACACTAAGTACCTCAATCTGCCTAGCCATTTCGCAACTATGTCGGGGTCGGCTTCCAGTGTGACCGGATGTAGCTGACCAGTATTTTACATGGAGCGACTGCCTATCTGACCTCCACAACCTAGTTACTGGGTAAAACGATACCCTTTGGTATCTACAAGGTGTCGTTTTGCATCCTCGTCAAATTGAAGGAGGTAACTCGAATCAATAGGTCAAAAGTAGCTAGGTCTTTTTTTTCTAATTTCCGGAAATCGGCATGTGTGGGACACGCATGTTAAAGAGGGGTATAGTATCAAAACCCACCAAAACGTATTTTTCAAAAATATCACAGGATACAAAAAATTGTTTAAGCTTAGTCAATACAACTTACTGGGATTTTTTATGATAATCATTTAGTTTATGACATGGCAAAACTAATTTAAGCTGGGCAAAGAAAAAATATAAAGGAGGAGGATGGAGGATTATGGAGGATTTTGTTACTGGTATGCACTGTTATAGGGGCTTTTGATTTTGAATCTATTTTTGGTGGGCAGATTTCTGTATGTTTTAGCGGGTTCTGGTACGAAACTAGCCTAGCATTTTAAAGCAATTTTTACGAGGTTTCCAACGGTGCTACTAACTCAAATTTGGTCCATAAGCATTATAGCGGATTTTGATTTTATACCCCTCAAATGCGGTCCATGTGATACCGCACTGTAACTACCCTTTACACACACACTATCGCATACGCAACGGGGTGATTCTGTTCTGTGAAAGTAGTGTATTCTAAAATTCTGTCAAACTTAAATAACTAAAAAAAAAGTATATATTAATTGTTTGAGCAGGTATCGTCATTTTATTTGATTATACAGGGTGTCCAGTAAATAGCACGACATACTGCAGGGGGTGATAGCTTGGGTCACTACCTATCAATACAACACAATATATGTTCAGCAAAATCTTACGGATTTACAGTTTTACAAAATTTTCCGAAATACCGAAAAATGTCTACCTTGAAACAGACTTTTAAGCATCTCGTAATGAAAAAATCCTTTTCTAGTACTTTTTTTTACGTCAAATTATTCGTGAACAGTTACTTTACTCATTGATAAGTCTTTTTTCCATCAAAGACTCTTATGTTTTCAAGAAATACTATTTTTTGTTTAAATTTGCACAGAACTATTTTCTTATCACTTAAGTTTAACCTACAGTGGTGAAAAAAAAATGTATGTGGCAGTTTTGTACAACAAACTTAAAAAATAGCTTGTTTAATGGTGATTTTGGAAAGATACAATACTAGTACATTTTCATTTTAAAAAATACGAATAATAAGCTATTTTAGTCAATAAGAGCATTTTATTTTAAATGCAAGTAATGTGACTTTGAATTCGAATCGTTGTAAGGTCGTACTACGGTTCGAATTACATAATTAATCTAAAGGCGACCGGCCGGCCGGTCTGTAAATGACATCTTGAAGGATAAGGTGATAGTAAAAAAAACAGAGGAGTTAACTTTAATAAACATTTATTTAAATAAATTAAAATAAATGCTCAAATTGCTTCCCTTGTGCCCTAATACACGCTCGGCATCTTCTTAAAAATGAGCTTTTGAGTCTTCTCAGGCTTATTTCCGATATTTTTCTTGCTGCAATGTTAACCCTTGCTCTCAATTCATTGTCATTTTGGATCGGTTTTTCATAGACTTTGTCCTTCATGGCACCCCAATAAAAAAAAACCAGGGGGTTTAGGTCCGGAGACCTAGGTGGCCATAATATCGGTCCCAGTCGCCCAATCCACCTGCCTGAATAAGCTTCATCTAAGTAGGCTCTTACTTGCCGGCCATAATGAGCAGGGCACCCATCATTTTGAAGCCACATCACCTCTCTTAGCTCACTCGGAACATTTTCAAGGAGCGTGGGTAGGGTTTCTCGTAAAAACTCCAAGTAATTATTGGCATTTAATGTAGGTGGAAGCTTGACGGGACCCACAATCTGGCCATTTAAAATTCCACACCATAAATTTATTTTGAATTGGTACTGGGACCTGTCTTCTCTTGACACATATGGATTTTCTAATTGCCAACTATGTACTCCTAAATTATGCAAATTCAAGTAGCCGTCCTTTCTGCAGGCTGACTCATCACTCCATAACACCTTATTAAAAAAAGTTTGGGTCCTCCCGATGCATTTCAAGCATGCGGCGGCAGAATTGAACTCTCGGCAGGTAGTCTCTAGTTAAAAGAGTTTGCACGCGTCGTACGTGAAATGGATGGTATCCATACCTCTTAAGTACTGAATGAACAGTGGACTTCGGTATCCCTGTGCGCCGTTGTATCGCCCTAACCGAAGTTGTCGGGTCTTGTTCTCGTTCCTGAAGCACTATGTCTTCGTCAACAACTTGAGGCCGTCCACCGCCCCGTTGACCAGGGAGTCTGCCTTCCATGTAGGAGTTATGCACTCTGGTAATCATTTCATGGTGTGGATGTCTCCTATCGGGAAACCTTTCCCTGTAGAGGGTGGCAGCAGCTCGGGAACTTTAGCCAGCTTCTCCGTAAATATGGTGCATCTCAGCATACTCTCGCTGCGTATAACCAGGAAAAACGCGGCGGTTGGCCATGTTATAAAACACAAAAGTCCAGGTGGTCGCCAAGTCGTCGTAGTGATCACAATAAAAAATCCAAATCGTAAGGCAAAAAAAGTCCGGGGTCCAAGGCACAAAACAGTCGTCAGTACGAAACAATAATTTGTGAACACAGAGATGCGTTGCGCACGGTTTAAGGTAGCGTACTGACAAGTGTCGCAAATAAGGTTGAGAGTGAGACACAAAATCACAATGCAAGAAAGAGCGGGATAGCACATGCGCTTCTTTTGTTAGACAGTAACCGGTCGGGTCGGGTCGGTCGGCGAGCAGGTAAAAACCTTTAGTCATTACGCGTGCACGTCGCATTTTACGTGTCACAACTAGTTTTATAATAATCCGCGTAAATGAGCAGCTATTACTTATTCTCATAGTGGTTTTTGTCAAAATTACGTTAATTACATTTTCAACAAAATAAGCTTCTCTGGAACTAAAATAGCATTTTTTTGTATTTTTTTAATGAAAATGCACTAGTATTGTATCTTTCCTAAATCACCATTAAACAGGCTATCTTTTAAGTTTGTTGTACTAAACTGCCACATACATTTTTTTTTCACCACTGTAGGTTAAACTTATGCGAAAAGAAAATCGTTCTGTGAAAATTTTAACGAAAAAAACTATTTCTTCAAAACTTTCTTGTTTTTGATCAAAAAAAAACTTATAATGAGTAGAGTAACCTATTCACGAATAATTTGATGTAAAAAAAGTTCTAGAAAAGGATTTTTTCATTACGAGATACTTAAAAATCTGTTTCAAGGTAGAGATTTTTCGATATTTCGGAAAATTTTGTAAAACTATAAATCCGTAAGATTTTGCTGAACATATATTGTGTTGTATTGATAGGTAGTGACCCAAGCTATCACCCCCTGCAGTATGTCGTGCTATTTACTGGACACCCTGTATAGGTCAAAATTTACGAGGATGCAAAACAAAACCTGGCACGGAGAAGTCTCGGTATGTAAAGATGGTCGCCCATACATGGACCATCCACGGCAAGCGTACCTGATGGATCGACCCGTGAGGCTGTTAATTCTTAGCCACGAGCTCCTCTAAGAAGTACCTACCGACTACCAACCAATGTAAAATTAATTGCTGAAAAACCAATTGTATTTTTGGTGCGAAAAATCCATGTTAAGGCGCTGACAAGACCCAATTGACCAAAATAGGCTTCGCTTAAAAAAAAAATTGCCAAATCTGTATAGTTTGTGGTAGCGTAAAAAAATATATGTTAATTTTGACCATATTTCCCAGAACTTGGTTGTTACCAAAACACGTTTTGAAAACAAAATCTCGATACAAACTAACGTCTTACTTTGAGTTCTAATCCAAAATATCTCTATCAAATATCAACATATGTTACGTATTTAATTAATAACAAAAACGTCTTATTTGAATGCAGAACTTGGTTGTTTTTTATTTTCGATTACTCAACTCAATTTTGAGTAAATAGATAATTACTTCATATTTTGCAATAAATTACAAGCGTTGTGTCATCGCGCTTCTCTTTCTTTTCTATGGAATTTGACAGTGACCGCGGTTTAGGTGTTGTCAGCGTCTTAACTGTAGCGCGCAATGTAATGCACTCAAAATACAATTCAAATTAAAAATATTTTATTTCAAATGTCACATCACAAATATGGAAATTAAGATTACAATAAACTTGGAAAATAAGAAAAAGTTAAAGCCAAAGTCAAAGTCAAATTATTTATTTTAAATAGGCACAGAAGCACTTTTTAACGTCAATATTTACAAAAAAAATGAATTTATTCTAGTCGCCCCTACCAAAATGTAGTTTCGTATGGGGAAGAATGGGCAAGAAACTCCACCGTAACTCTTTTAAAAATGTTTTATAATATTTTGAATAGGTACATTGATTATATGTAAAGATTAGATGACTGACTTAACAAAGGACCTCCAAAGCGGGGATGAGATCCTACCTGCTAGTCTTCAACATTCCGGCTGCCACGCATTCTACAGATCAGGGATACCGTCTTTTTGCGAATGATGGCATGAAAGCCATCAGTCCGAAACAGCACGAACATCCCCAATGCACTACAGAAATACAATGCGTAGTCTAGATAAGATATTACGAATCCATAACCTTCTTTTTAGAAGGCGGACAATTTGCTGTACCTACTCTCTCGGAAAACGTATTTCACACGGAGTGTTCCACAGACACAATACATTAGGAACCTTTGAAATCATTTACAATAAATAAGCCTGTACCTTAAGTGCGCCTTCAATTATTCCGAACGAGATTCGATTCAATTAGCGAATTACAATCGTTTACAATATTAATTAATTTACCTGACATGTTTACAATTGGCTAGTGAATTTACTAAATTGATTTCTACCATTGCATTGCTCCAATGAGCCGATAACGAAATGAACATGATATACGGGTATTATTTTAATTCTTTAATATATCGGTTTTGTATTGTATCTGGATTATGTGCGAGTATTAATATTGTAGTTCATTTTACGATACAATAGTATGTTAATGTTTAAGTTTAATATGTTATTATTTATAACGGATACATAATCATTTATTTGATATCTTTCTCTTATTTTGTGGGCTTTCACTTTATTATATTTTAGTAATGACCCCCTATTACTGAAATATAATTTAGTGAAACCCCACAAAATAAGAGACAGATACCTATTTACAAATAAATTATTAGGGTCTGGCGAAATAAATGAGCTATGTATTTTTAAGTTACCCGCCAAAAATGTAAGTTCGTTCTCAGTTACATTTACTAAAAGAGTCGAACATTTCATACGTTTTCTTCTAGAAATATCTACCACAACTGCCACTGAAATCATCAAAGTGAACAAAACAATAACTGTTTTAAATAAATAGAGTCTAACACGTAACTTGCCGATCTCGTATCTCAGGACCAAAAGAAACCGAATCCTGTTCCCAGCGGAGACATAAAGCAAGTCCAACCTCGTAAAAATACTGAAAGTATAGTAACTATCGACACGTGGGAAGATACTGTTTTCTTACTAAAAAAAGGGCTAGAAGCTTTTGTTTAGTTTTACTAATAAATATTCTTTTTGGTGCTGAGCATTGATGTACTTACTACCTACCAAACAACGTATAGTATGATTTGTCGTGCTGTTATTAGAGGGGCTCGTGGCTAGATAATAAGAGCCGCACGGGTCGAACGAAGGTTAAGCTACGCTTACCAAGGTTAGTCCGTGGATGGGTGACCATCCATTGCATATCGAGACCCCTCCTTGCCTCATAAAGTACGTTAAACTGTTGGTTCCGACTGTCATTTGTAGATATTTGAAAGTCGTTACGGTTAGTCAGAAACCCGAATGTCTGACAACGAGTCTTACCAAGGGGTATCGTGTTACCCAGTAACTGGGTTGTGGAGATCAGATAGGCAGTCACTCCATGTAAAATAGGATTATTCCACTTTCATTTTTCCACTACACAGGTTATAACTGTTTATTTTGTTTGACTGTGTAAGTAAATTTATTTTTTATTATATTTTCATTTATTGACATAATCTACTCATTACAATATGTGGTTAGCTATCGACCTCGACAATTTATTATATTATTCTTACTGGAGCAACCGGCAGCAAGTTCGTCATGCTCCCTTAGATATCACTGCTTGCGGTAGCGTCGGGGGTCGGGTTGCCTCCTTCCCTCACATATGGCGAAGGGGGTAGTGGCTGAACTTTGCGTTATGCTCGTGAACGGGTGCTGCTTGTGGTGACTGGTCGTCTTGCTGACCATGGTTTTGTTATTGTTTTTAGTAGTAACTGTTTCTTTATTTTACTTCGATGGTCCTAGTTTACCATTTGTGACTGAGTTACAGCTATAGTTATATGTAAGCAGGTACGCCATTTATGCCTGGAGGCTTTTATTTAAGTATTATTTTCTGTTTCCGTTTTTTAATAAAAATAAAAAATGTTGTTGGTATTGTGGTGTGTTAGCTGACATATGCCTGATAATTTAATGTTTTAGCGTTGTGTAATTTATTTTTGCATACCATTGTATAGATTTTTTTTTTCTAATTGAACAGGCTGCTGTGCTGCTGGAAAGTTTGTTGCGCCACTTCTTATTCCCAGGTAAAGCACTAGGAATAGGTGAAGGGTGGGCGTTTTGGGGGACTGTTTTATGTAATTTTGACGTTCGATGATTCTCAGCCTAATTTGAATGACTTTTGATTTAGATTTCGATCTTGCCCCAGCGATCTGTCCCACACATTCCCACTTTTTTGATTTTGGTGGGGCTAATTACACTCGCATATACTATGACTTCACTTTGTCCCACTTGGGTTCTCACTGTTTGAATTTGGTGTTAAAAACAAAACATTCCGTTAAAAAAATTATACATTTTAACTAAATATATATCAAAATTTCATGTCAAGCATAGATTTCCTACAATAAATCAACTTTTATAAGAAGTAAAATTTCAATTCTAGTATCATCTTACTTTGAAATCACAGAATTGTAAATAATTGAGTGACCTAATATTAAATGATAAGTAGAATAATACTGTCGTTAGTACTCGTCCTGTAGTAAGTCCCACTTACCCGCATTGGGCCTGCGTGGTATATTATGGCCTCCTTCCTCTCTCTCTAGCAGAGGTCTGTATCCCAGGAGTAGGAACATTACAAACTGATTACGCTAGATAGTAAGATGCTTTTTTATTTTTTTATACTAAATCGTTGAAAATCTATGATCGTATCATGTATTAATGCTGCTTTTAGTAGTTAATTCATAAATCTGTGTTTTGTTTTAATTAAAGTGTATCATTTTTTTAATTCAATGTGTTATTTTAACTCCAAATTCAAACAGTGGCAGCGCTAGTGGGGCAAAGTGAACTCATAGTTTATGCGAGTGTGATTTCTCCCACCAAAATTAATTGGACAAAGTGGACGCCAAAATGAATGAAATATTCCACTTTGTCCTACTGGTGGGACAGATTGGGCAAAGTGAAATAATGCGTAAAGTACTGATATTCAGCTGCATCCGGTAAGACTGGAAGCCGACCCCAACACAGTTGGGAAAAGGCTTGGTAGATGATATCAAAACCTTTTGAACGCTTCCTACCTACACAAAGATTCCATTAAAACAAATATAATTTTTAATTTTTATACCACTTGTATAATAAAAAGTTTTAAAAAATAAAATGAGATATCGTCGGTGATATTCTGAAACCGCGGATCTAACAGTGTTTAAAACCGCGTATTAACAAAAGTAGCAAAATTGAGATTTCGGATTTTCTAATTCATTAATACATATTTTACATAACTAATGCCTACAATATTCAGAGGAATTTGACAATTTAAAAGTTTAAACAATAGAAAGTCAAGTGGTTTAGTAAATATTACGTTTTTCCTCGTTCCTGTAAAATTCACTGCACCTACCTTACGCGGTTTTAAACACTGTTAGTTCCGCGGTTTCAGAATATCACCGACGATATAACTGTTCAGATCATACGTAAGTTCGCATAACCAAATTATAAAGATAATAGTAATGAAAGTGTTCCAAAAAAAGGTATAGTTTCGATAAAGCCAACTATCAGCTTACAGTGTACACTATCCGAAAACTATTTACCTTAGAAGCCCCTTACCTCCTTACACAATAAAATGCTTTTCTCTGTTCGGAAAATGGCATGAAAACAGTTGCATTTGTATGTAAATAAAAACATTCAAATACACTGCGTATTAGACCACACAGGGAAGGCGAAGACTTGAAAACGGGATGCCAAAGTAGGCAGAGGCAGTTGGCAAGGTTTTCCAAATCAATAGGACGTTTGTATCCATATTAGAATATTTTGTAGGAAATATGAAAAGAGGCTAGACTTTTTAGATAATTTTCGAGAGGGGTTTTTCGAAAACGTCTTCTCGAAAATTATCTAAAAAGTCCACAAGGTATCTTAGGCCAAACTTTGAAACGATGTTATAATGATAGTCCCAAAAAATGTCTTATTTTGAACCTAAAACCAGGTGACCATGAAACTGGTCCTTAAACCCCCAAAAATTAATGAATCAACTGAAACGCAGGACCGATCCTGCGTTTTCAGTTGATTCATTAATTTCGAGACTATCATTATAACATCGTTTCAAAGTTTGGCCTAAGATACCTTGTAGGTAATTTTGGCAACACCCTACAAAACAAAACCATAGCCAAACCTTAAGGGCCTGAACACACAGAGTGTATCTTGCGCCGCGTACGCGACTTCAAGGTTCGGCGCAGCGCGCGGCGTAATGCCCGACCGAGGTCCATGTAATGAGACAAATGAGCCGCGTAAGATACGTCTGATGTGTTTACACACACATCGTACATCGACGAGACGTATGAACGCGTCTAAGATACAAGTCCCTAGTACGGACTATCACAAACGGATCGTGCCTCCGCATAATGTCCCTATGTTTGTTTACGGACAATTGAGACATGCTTCAAACTTCATACATAATAATGGAACCGGGCTTAGAACTCGGGTTACTGGTAAAATATTGGGAGTATCAGACTTATGTTCTTAGGTGGCATTATCAAGTTGTGCGTTTTAATCGCACGGTTTAATTATGGATCACTCATTGTTTTGGTGGAGGGTTAAAGGGGTATGGGAGGTTGTAGCGTCGAAGTAGGTGCCTGTAAATAAATACCTACCTATGGAGTAGGTCCACGTGACACTGAAGATTAGGGCCAGTATCTACTCGTTTTCCAGTTTCAAATAGTATTATTACTTGTATACAAGGAGTAGTTGAGATATCTGAAAACAAGATGTAAACATACAAGGATTAGTTGACCTCTTAGTTGTACTCATCAAAACATACATGATTGACTTATACTATGGGACTAACACTGAAATAGCAAAAACAATCTTCTGTTAGATTTTGTCGAATTATGCGAGAATGCAGTGCAGTGCAGTGGTGGCGCAGTGGAATCGGCCGCGACTGCGAGTTGTAGGTCATAGGTTCGAACCCCGACTGGCGCTTATCTTTGTGTAAATTATTTCATTACCACCGCTCTCAAAACGGTGAAGGAAAACATCGTGAGGAAACCGGCATGTCCAAGAACCAAAAATTCGAAGACATGTGACATCTACCAACCCGCACTGGGCCCGCGTGGTGGATTACGGCCCACTCCCTCTCACAGAGAGGAGGCCTGTGTCCCAGCAGTGGGAACATTATAGGCTGATTATGTTGGATGACGTATGGAGCAGCAGATTTTTTTTGGAATTTTAGTGTCTCAATTATAAGTACAATGACCCCTGCCGAGTTTTTCAGTTCAATTACACCTTGTAGCGTTGGAGTCATTTAGTACTGACCTAGTAAAAACCTTTGAAAAACGAGGAAATTATGTAAATTAGCACCTAAATGGAATTTCCTTACTTTACTTTAAATACAGAATAAGAAGATCTTTTCTCAAGGCTATTACCCAAAATAGTTTTTCTATGGACATGAAAGGGATATGCGGGCGGAAAACCCTAATCATTTAAAAACATACAACTGAGTGCCAAACTTATTACACGATTTTTACATTAAACTTTTCCTTACCTTCACTGAGTACTCATCGGTTATCAAGTGAATGGGGTTAAAACTATTACGACGTCATTATTTCAGAACTCTGTAGGTATCTCTGAAGGAAACAAGAGTGTAAGGGTGTTTTTCCACCAGAGATGTGCTATGGATGCGTTTGATATCCACCAATAAGATTAATTGATAAGTGCTACGCTATGTGGAACAATGAATATGATTGGTAGATATGAATGGCATCCATAGCATCCAACGTAGCATAGCACATATTTGGTGAAAACCCCAAATAATGGTTAGCACCCTAAGAATGGTTTTCTATCATTTTCCAGCCAAATTGGTGCCATAGTAAACGCCTTCCGAGGATCGGGGCGCCATCCACTGTTTACAAGTACCTGAGTAGTACAGTCAACCACACGTTAGTGGTAACACATTTATGTCGTAGCAGTAAGGGCAATTTTTGTAGTGTAATTGTTATCACCAATGTGCGATTGACTGTTCATATGCTGTTGACTGTGCATACCTAAGTATGTGTGAAATTACTATGCTTGATTTTATTATCCGCTTATTAGAATCAAGCGAAGTAATTCCATAGACCAAAATAGGCTTGTCTTAAAAAAAAATGCCAAATCTGTATAGTTTGTGGTAGCGGAAAAAATATATGTTAATTTTGAATATATTTCCCAGAACTTGGTTGTTACCAAAACATGTTTTGAATGAAAATCTCGATACAAACTAACGTTAAACTAACCTCTTACCTTGCTTAGCATGACGCTTTGTATTTCTTCGAAGAATAGACACGGCTCTTTCTATACAAAGTTACATTTCGTTTCTCCATTTTTGACATCTTACCGTAGAAATCCTTCTACAATCTGTCATTTTGTCTTTCGTTTCTAACGATCTTTGTTGTAGGTCCTTTTTTATGTAGAAGGATTTCTACGGTGGGATGTCAAAAAAGGAGAAACGAAATGTCACTTTGTATAGAAAGAGCCTTGTCTATTCTTCGAAGAAATACAAAGCGTCTTGCTAAGCCTGCTGGAGTTCTAGTACAAAATATCTGTATTAAATATCAATATACGTTACGTATTTAATTAATAACAAGAACGTCTTATTTGAATGCAGAACTTGGTTGTTTTTATTGTCGATTACTCAACACAATTTTGAGTAAATAGATAATTGCTTCATATTTTGCAATAAATTACAAGCGTCGTGTCATCGCGTTCTCTTTCTTTACTATGCAATCTGACAGTGACCGCGGTTTAGGTGTTGTCAGCGTCCTAATAAGGGAATTGTTCTACAGAGTGTTAGTAGCACGAGACTGCTCTCATATCATTGTAATATTACTCGACATCTTCCATCATTATTTAAAGTCCAAAATTTTATTCGAAATACAATCACTTCTACTTGATCTGCGTACACACATGGTGGAATTTAATTCAAATTCTCGATCCCATTCCTTAAATATTTGAGGTGCGACAGGCAGCCGAATGTTTAACCTTTGAGGTCAGCCCTGTAGCCCCCATAACCCCTATAAGGTTATCAATCAAATTGAATCAATCTGATTCAATTTGATTGATAAAATATTTAGACATGTGAAGGTATGTTAGGCGTAAGTGAACGAAGCAAAAAGAAAGGTTTTTAGACCATGCGACCATACCAGCGTGGGTTTCTCTTGTTTATATTGCTCATTCGTGCTTAACCTACTGACCGCCACGTAAAAAAAGCAAAGACGTGCCCTCGGCGCCAAGCTACAAATTATTCCTTAAAATCTGTCATGTAGTCGTGACCGTGGCGTGCTGGGCACATTTTGCTCTGTCATCTATACATGATTGTGGCGGTCAAAAGGTTAAATATAAATAACCCTCGGATTAAACTATGATACAGGTAAAGCTGTCTTCATCCTTCGATGACCAATACGTCTATTATCAAGACGACTCATTAATGCGAAGATTGGGCAACCATTCTACCTTAGAACTTGAGCATTCATGCATACTATGGGAGTGGTGGCACTTACAATTACGTACTGCATTTTATGTTGTGTTATTTATGTTGAATATAACAGCGGTATTTTATGTTGTGTTAATTGTAATACTTTATGCTATATTTGTAATAGCAATACTTATTTTACTTCATGCCTATAATTACATTTTATGTTGTGTTTATCATTTATGAAACGAATTAAACAATTAAGCAATTATTGAACTTTATATAATTTAAAGTTGAATAATTGTGTTCAATTTTGTTATAATTACAGATTTTTGTTTAATATTTGCCTGCCAATTTATGGCGAAATGCGATAACATTGCACTAACAATTAATATTCCTACCATCTTTTTTACCACATTTACTGCAAATAAAAGACTTAGCCAAAAGCAACTACTTAGTTGCATTTAGCTACATTAGTAGTTTATAGAAACGGTGTCTATAAAATTCAGGCACTACCTACCTAACTTCTATCGACACTATCCATCTCATTACAAAACGAGTTCTATCTTTGATCCAAGTTTAAACCTTCGAGCCAGTTTTTGTATTTCGAAATTTATTTTGACCGTAGTAAAGTTCTTTATACGAAATTTATCACTTAGGCTCGGGTAAAAAATCTGTTTTTGTATTAAGAACTTTGTCTTTGTTGAAATAAAGTTCGAAATTCAAAAATGGCTCGATGGTTTAAACCTGGTTCTAAAGACAAAACTTGGTTTGTAATGAGGCCCTATATGTACATTTGAAAGGCAACACGGTAATCGCTTTTCTTCATCACAAATTATTTGATTTTTTCGTAGCCATAAAAATAAAATAAAAACAGAATAAAATATGTCCTCTTTGTATATCCAGCCAGTCTTTTCAAGCATGCAACACAACATATTTATTTGTTTGTGAGTCTCCGATCGTAATTCCACATGATCCATATAACGTAGGTAAGATATGTCAGTGTTTTGTTTAGTTTTGTTACATTTGTTTTATGGGATTTGTGACGTGTTTTTACCTTGGAGAAATCGGATCATCGACATTTCCCATTGATGTTAGTTTTTTGAGGTTAAAATGTTTACAGATCCGTTTTGTAATTACGAAGATGCTATCAGAACATTGAACATCTAAATTATTATGAGGATGTGTAATCAATGACCTCAAGATTTCAAGACTACAAAGCTACGGATTCCTAGAAGTACGGTCGCTACATAGATAGCGTCCGCAATCACAAGGACACCAGGCTCTTCTAGGAAACCGTCAATTGAAATCAATCAACCTATCACAGGCCACAACTGGACTTAGGCCTCTCCCAGTCTGCGCGACAACACCCTGTCCTCCGCCTTCTGCATCCAGTATGTCCCAGCCACCTTTTTAAGGTCGTTTGTCGAAGGACCGATGGCCGGTGGAGCAGACGACACCTAGAGTGCAGACTGCATATCAGCAAGTGTAGTGTCTAGCGAGTGTACTCCCCAGCTAGATGGACCGACGGCCTTAAGAGGTTTCCTTCTTAAAGTCGTCGGTCCAGTAGCTTAAGACAATTTTCGCCATAAATGTTCACAAATACAGCTGGCAGAAAATAAAAAATGCCAAAAAAATAAAAGCAATTCATTTTATTTTTCGAACAACCATGTAACAGGCCATTACGAATAACTTTTGATGTAAAAAATAAAACTATTCTGTTTTTTCCGGCCGTCACCCCTTGTTTGTATTTATTCGGCTATCTCGTTAACATTCCTTGTTTTATTAAGAATAAAACTTTCAATGATACTGTTTGTCTAATAACGAATAGAAAATACTGTATGACTAGAAGATAAGGAGAACAACAATTTTTTTTTATTCTCCGTCCATTTGGAAAGTAAAGTATATTCGGCATATAGTAAGTATAAATGTATGAAAGGAACAGGGTGCAAAGTTCACTCATCCTCTATAGAAAAGAGAGGATCCTCCGACGTCTGGTCGGAGGATCCTCTCTTTTGTCGTGTCTGGTGGGCAACTGTCCGACGGTTGATGTCGGGATGTTGTATACATATATGCCAGTCGCGCGGTAAACTCTGCTTGCGCGATGCAGGATTTGTGTGACGTCAGTGTGTTGCGTAGTTGCATGTGGCAATTTAGATGCCGCTACACACTCAACAAGTTTAGAAGTTCAATCTCTGAGTTACGGGAGTCTTTAAATTCACTTTTTTTTTGTAAATTGATGCGTTGTAGATGCCGTATCTATGTACACGATTAGGTACCTATATTTGCTCAAGAATATACCAGTCTATATTCTGTCCCCTAGAGGTTTCTACTAGGTTGAAAAGAAGATATTAGAAATCTCTAAATTCTGTTCGACGTTGATAATGAAAACCGCAGAACTAAAATATTCTGTTTCGATGTTTATTTATACATAGTAACGACATAGCAGTTACCGTATAAAATATTAATGAAAACATCCAAGCTAATTTCGAAATTGAATTGCAGCAAAACTTTGTATATAATCATTATAAACTAAGTAGCTAACAACGTTTTGTTGTAACTAACTATGTATAATGGTTTTGGTGCTTGTTAGTGGATACTAAAAACCACCAAAAGCATTTGCGTTATTTTTTCACTAATTGTTTTCACTAACTAATTGTTTTCACTAACTAATTGTTTTCACTAATTGTTTTCACTAACTAATTGTTTTCACTAACTAATTGTTTTCATTCCGTCATGACGTAACATCACGCCTGTATTCCCCGAAGGGATGGGCAGAAATCTACCTATATCTAATAGTGCACCCACATTTCGCCAGTTATGTTTAAGTCTCACGTAATAGGGGGCAAGCCTATTGCCATCAACCGGGCACAATCCAGACTCCGGGCTGCTACTGAGAAATTCCTGATGGAAAAACCCAATAACACTTCGCCTGACCCGGAAATTGAACCTCATGCTCAGCAGTAGCGCCTGCAAATACTAGACCAACGAGGTAGTCCGTCGTAATCATCTTCCTATTGCTGAATGTCTCAGGACATATAGCAGTTGATTGCATTATTGAAGTGACCGTATAATTTATTATTGACACGCTAGCTATAAAGTATTTAAGTAATCGAGGTTTAAATAGAAGTTGAACATTGAACATTTCATTTTATTTTTTATTTGATCATAATTTTTAAATGATTAATTTTAGTGAGTTGACATCGAAATTTTGTTTTTTTTTTTATTTTTAATCATGATATTAATTTTGATGATGATGTGAGCTATGTTGTAATTTTTTTTTAATGTGTTACTGTAGGTATTACGAATGTTTTTTTTTTATTTTTTTTATTATATACTCAGAATGAATTCAGAGGGGTTTGTGGCTAAGTAATAACAGCCGCACGGGTCGATCGATCATGTTAAGCTACGCTTGCCGCGGTTGGTCCGTGGATGGGTGACCATCTTTACATACCAAGACCCCTCCGTGCCTCGGAAAGCACGTTAAGCCGTTGGTCCCGGCTGTTACTTGCAGATCTTTGACAGTCGTTACGGGTAGTCAGAAGCCCGAAAGTCTGAAAACCAGTCTTACCAAGAGGTATCGTGTTACTCAGTCATTGGGTTGTGGAGGTCAGATAGGCAGTCGCTCCATGTATAATTCTGGTACTCATTTGCATCCGGTTAGACTGGAAGCTGACCCCAACATAGTTGGGAAAAGGCAGGCAGACGATGACTTAAAATGAGTTCAAACACAATGTAAATTGTTAATTAATAAATTGAATTGAATTGAAAGAGGCACGAAAAAAATAAAAAGTCTCTCATATTAATCAGCCTTAAAAAGTCTCGTTTAAAGAGGTAGGTAATCAGACGAACCTGGCCTACTATAGAAGCCAAAACCAGCATTATTTCGTGACAAAGATGAAAAATTAAAAAGAAAACATAAAACTACAGGCCGAAATTAAAAACGTCATACGCGGGGGACTTTTAACCCTAAAATACAGATGTGCACCAAAAGTGAACCATTATTTCTGGTTTAAAAGTTTAACCCCGACTTTTTATCGTTTTTTTCAGTTTGGAGTCGTGTTTCAACCAATTCTGATTTATTTAGCAACGTGCTGTTGGCTTATAATCGAAATTCGTGATATCCAGCTACAATAAAACGACACTATAAAAATATTGACATTTATAATTAAGAACAATATTCTATTAAAGAATGTAAATAATATCATTGCGTCTAATTGTCTCAAAAGCCCATATTTCGCAGCAGGACACTTGCGCGAAAGACACTCGCACGAACCAACTTGCGCGAAAAATTATTACTGTGAATGGATTTTTGCGCGAAGGGACACTTGCGCGAAACACACTAGCGTGAAAAGTCATTTCCGCGAACGCACTTTTGTGCGGATGGACTTTTGTTCGAATGGACATGGCGAAAGACACTTGCGCAAAAGAAACTTTCGCAAATCCACTTGCGTGAAAGGACAGTCGCACGAAATAGTTACGGAAATGAAAAATTTCATCATAACATCACGCCTATATTCTCTCCAAGGGTTGGCAGGGGTGTATACTGTAAAAACACATACACAATTCGCCAGTTATGTTCTTGTTACAGACAGACTGGAATTTAATAGTCGCGTCGATAGTTATTGACGTAGTTTTTTATTGTACTTTTTTTTTGTTGAGTGAGTTAAAATTTTCATACCGAAACGCACTTAAAAAAGCGTCGTTCCATGTAAGACTAAAACGATGAAGGCTTGTTTCCTAGGCATGCTTGTTTCCTAGTAAGCAGCATGCTTATTTATAGGATGCTCTCCGTGTGTGAAAATTGGTCATAGTCTTTTCGTATGCTAGTTGTGTGCTCGGCTTATGTGTCGGCCCCCGTGCCTCGGAAAGCACGTTAAGCGGTTGGTCCCGGCTCTCATTCGTGGATCTTTAACTTTCGTTACGGGTCGTCAGAAGCCCGAAAGTCGGACAACCAGTCTTACCAAGGGGTATCGTATTACCCTGTAACTGGATTGTGGAGGTCAGATAGGCAGTCGCTCCATGTGAAATGTTAGTATTCAGCTACATCCGGATAGACTGGTAGCCGACCCCAACATAGTTGGGAAAAGGCTGGGCAAATGATGATGTAGCATCTGCTCGAATTAAGCATGCTTATATACTACCACAAGCAGTAAAGCTAAAGTGGAACTGGGACGGACACTTTTGCCGCATACCGGATGTATTGTGGGCAACATGGGTCCCTGAAAACGTCCAACGGCATCACGGCAGTCCCAGGCGTAGATGGCGGGACAAGCTTGATGCCGATTGGTCCAGATTGACGCAGGATCGTGTTGAGTGGAAAAGGAAAGGGAGGCCTTTGCTAGGGCAAAGGCCTCCCTGTGTGTGTGGGATAACACAGGCTTATTTATTTATTTATTATACTACTACAAAGCATGTGAAATTGTATATTCCAGGCCTGTTACACTGCTATTAAATTCGAAGACATAAAAAAACGTCATAAGCGGTTATTCAACCCTAAAACACTGGCGTGCACTAAAAGCGCAACTTAGGGAATTTTATCCCCTCGCTGGTACCTAACCAATTGAAGCAAAGTGCATAATCTGGGCGGCTGCCACTTAATGGGGCCATTTAATTTTGTCGTAACGACCGACTCCATAGCGAGTGGATACTTTTTGCTGCGTGCCAACTCGGCTGCCAGTTGAGATGTTTGCTTTAAAGCCGCTTAACAAATTACTAATAAGCCATCGAGGCTGTCGCATATATGCTTTTGTGTTTAGAAAATATTTGCGGTGAAAAAAATACAAGTGTTACCTAATTCTGCCGGGGTCGCGGGTAGGTCTGCCGGGGTCGCGGGAAGGTCTGTCGGGGTCGCGGGAAGGTCTGCCGGGGTCACGGGAAGGTCTGCTGGGGTCGCGGGAAGGTACTAAAGGGTCACCGAGGCCCCTGGCAACATAGACAACGGAAGGAATACGGGTGGGTTTTAGTCAGTAAGAGTCTGACACACCCTCTCGCTCCGCTTAGAGCGGGAGCAGTTATTTGACGATTTCCCAACCAAAAAAAAAAAAATTTATTCATGTTGTAAAATCTGGTCACTTTTATTATTAATAATAATGTAGTCCATCAACTCAGTCTAACCCAGTCCTCTCCCAGGCTACAGTAGAACACCCTTCCCTCTGCCTTCCGCATTCAGTCCATCCCAGCCACCGTTTAAGAGCGTCCATCTAGCTGAGGGCGTCCCACACTACGCTTGCCGATACGCGGTCTCCACTCCTGGACTCGTCTGCTCTACTGGCCATCGATCCTTCGACAAACAGGGCCAGCCCACAGCCACTTCACCATGCTTAATCTGCAAGCTATGTCGGTAACTCCGGTCATTTGGTAACTCCGGTCGGTAAATCAGAAATGAAGTAATCCGGCAACGGCCTTTTCCGGATTACTTCATTTCTGATTTTATCCTTCAAAGAAACTCCGAGCATAACCTGCTACATAGCGTGCTGAGTGACCTTGAATTTGAGGACCAGCCTGAATAATATGCTAACATAATATAATACTACGATTATAGATTTCAATCCTCGTGCGTCAGTAATAAAATATTATTAATTATTATGTGACAAACAATTGGCAAAGCAATGCGAGAAGCATAGAAAGTTTGTTGCCATCCCCACTGTTCGTTGCCATAAGCATGATAATTTTTCAGAGCAAAACGTGCTAGGTTAAGTACCTAATTTTTAAAATAACAACAATTTTAAACGACTACTAGAGAAAGTTCGAAAACCGATAGTTGTTGATAAACTAAATTATGTTTTTGTTAATGAAAGTCAGTCAGCTGTTTCATTAGAACAAGTAAAATATGAATAAATTTCTTCATCCCGCCCATGTGTGTGTGTTAGGGAGGGGAAGCGAAGATATCGATAAAAACTAAAACTTGCCGTACGTCTGTTTTATGCGATAGATATTATAATCTGGCAGCATTTTAGTTGCAACTACGAAACACTGGCCGCATTATTTTTGGTGAGATAGGGGTCCAAAATAAACTTCTAAAATTAATTTTAACTAGGTATAAACTTGAAATGAGTTTCGTAACGACAGCTTATTCGATTTCTCATGGCACAACAATAGTTTACAACGTTTTATTATTGATAAAGATACACAACTTAAAAACGTGCATTATAAAAGTTGGCAACGTCGCAAATAGCTGTCAAATATGTATTTACCTCTTTTTAATAATACGATAATATTACTGTATGGAAGTGTGACCTAAAATACGAATAATGGCACTGGATTATAACACTGGATTTGATGTTGTAAGCATTTTAGGTATACTTTTTTTGCATCTAAAACTAAATATTCGGTGCTACGATATTAATAATTGCATTTTATAATAAATATGTTAGTTCACTAGTTAGCGTTATTTAATATTTCCATACAGTAAAATTTCCAAATTAACCAAAACAGCGAAATATTTTACAGCTATATTTGCGACGTTGCCAACTTTCAGAATACACGCTCTTAAGTCTGAAAGCTTCGCTGTCGGTAAAACCTTTAAAAATTAAATCAAAACTTTATAAACCTTGAATATCGACGCGCCTTGTTTCCCGCGTCCCTATTTTAATTGTAAATTTGCTAGCGAATAGCATTAGTGTTTAATTAAAAGTTCCTTCACACTTCTGCTGTGCTTGACGCAGTTTTCATAAACAGATGGATAATAATAATATAATAAGTGGTGAGTGTGTTCAATTGTTATCGCTTAGACTTCTTTGAGAAATGAGACCTACTTAGTTAGATCTGTTCAAGAGCTACCTAACTAATCGATCACAAGTTGTTAATATAAGTAATAACTACAGTAAAGAACTTCCTATTTATTACGGTGTGCCCCAGGGAAGCATACTAGGGCCAACCCTTTTTCTTATCTTTATTAATGAGCTATGCGACCTCAATATCCTGAATGGTAACATAATATCATTCGCGGATGACACTGCAATAACCGTTGTAGCTGAAACATGGTCTCAACTCGAAATTGAAGCTCAACTAGCATTCAACTCAGCTCTAAACTGGCTCAATCTTCACACCCTTACCCTCAACACTTCCAAAACCAACTTCCTAACATACTCAATCAGTGCAGCCTCCCAGCCACGTATCCCAATAACTCTAATAGCCCACTCTTGCAATAATCAACCCCAAACTCTTTGCATCTGCCCATCATTAACCCCTGTAGACCAAATTAAATATCTTGGTGTGATATTGGACAAAAATCTTAACTTTAAGTCCCATATAAACACTCTCACAGGCAGGGTCCGTAAACTTATATATATATTTAAAACACTTCGGAAAATTGCTAACTATACTGTCATACGTAATGTCTATTTTGCCTTATGCCAATCTATTGTCACATATTGCATTTCGTGCTGGGGTGGTGCCGCTAAAACTACACTAAAACCATTAGAGATAGCACATAGAGCAGTATTAAAAGTTGCTACCTATCGCCCAATCATATTCCCTACTAATGAATTGTACAGTAAGTGGAATATTCCAAACGTAAGACAACACTTTATCATTCAAGTAGTTCTCCTACAGCACCAAAAAACACCATATAGGTCAATCAATAAACGTAGAAAAGATTTAATTTGTACTGTCCCACGTGCACGTTCCACATTCATTAAAAGATTCTTTTACTTTCTTGGCCCTTCTTTATATAATGAAATAAATAAACTTTGTCCAGTATACAACTTAACTCACTACAACTGTAAAAAAATGGTGTACTCGTTTCTTCTCGACTATTCATATGAAGCAACAGAAAAAATGCTTATGTAAGGGTAAGCAAAATTGTACTTAGAACACTCAACATAATTATTTCACACAACATTCACACATACATACACTTATACAGACACCCTAACACACTCTTCATTCACACACACCCACCCCCACACACATACAATAGTTTTTAGTCACATCTTATTTCAAAATTCTTTTTACTCAAAATTTTTGTGCTATGTTTTTTATTTTTTTTTTTTATTTTTATATCATATTTTGTAGCAGTAAAATACCTATGTACGTAAATAGTAAAAATTCCATATTATTATAATATAATCCATGGGGAATCGGAACTGCCACTCCTTCACACAGGTTTTACAATAACCTAGTTAGGAGATCAGAACTGCACCCACTATGATTGTAGCAAGACTGTAATTTTACAAAGTATAAACTATATACCCATGTACTGCAATACTTAAATGATCAATAAAGATTTATTATTATTATTATTATTAGTTGAATTGTTTGTTAATTATCTGCAGATGTGAGAATTTAGATAATGAAGACTCTTTTTTTTGGGTTCCGTAGTCCACTTGTGGACCTTGTGGGATCCTTGGATCCCTTATAAATTTCGCCATGTCCGTCTGTCTGTCCGCGACTTAGCAGAGAGACTCTTACTACTAGAAAGCTATACGACGTATGTATTTTGACGCGTCAAAAGTGTTTGTTTTGACGTGTAAAAGTGTTTGTAAAACCTACTTATAGAAATAAAATCATTTATCATTCATAATTTGGCGTGATTAATATGTATATATACCCATTATATATACATATTAATCACGACGACAAAGTGGTAAAATATGTTCTTCAAAAAATCTTTGCACGTAAATTGGGATGATATTTTTTTTTGGTCTATCCCATGGTGTGTGGGTTATCGTTGAATAGGCCGTTCTAAAATATTTGGGTCTGTGACAACCATTTTTCGATTCAGAGATCCGTCGGCGTAATATTAAGCCTTAAAGTGCTAATTTTTGTTAAGTCAAGTGTCCCCCTCCCCCTGCCAGCTAAATGGTTGTTTTTGGACATGTGAAAAAATCATGGCAGTAGTTTATATAACGAAATTAAAAGAACAACTATGTATCACAGCTAAGTAGGCTTTACAAGTTAACGAGTAATAGTCGATCAACTTACATTTGCAGTTGGAGAATTGACCGTGACGGATATCGATGTATGGGAGAACATGTTTTTCAATTACAATGTTAAATTTTTTTGTGTGACCACGGTACACTTCATAGTGCGTGATCCGACAGGCACTTGGCCGGTTTTTTTGGTAAATCATTGGATGGTTCGTACTAACCAAAATATACTATCTTTATTATTCGATAGATAGATAGATAGATATATAGATAAAACATTTATTCAGTGCACACAAAAGACAGCACAACACACAATAGCACAATACATGGATAACAAATTACAGGAATATATATAAAAACAAGGTGCCAATATAAAAAAAAAAGAAAAACATGCTTAAAGAAATAAAGTAACATTACGACATACTTCAATTAATTATCGAACAAGGTGCGGTGTGTGTCTCAAGGTTGCACCAAATGGGAGTCCAGCTCAGCATGAGTCAGGCAAATATACCTGACGCTGATATTCTGCTGGATCCCTGCAGTGACATACGGACGTCGAGCAGACGTCGAGCAGACGAGGTGTTGTGACAGTGTTATGCGTGGAGTGAAATTGTGTAAGTATACCCGCAACTTAAAATTATGTATTCTACAGTAAACTTTTGTATTGTATTGGGAAACTTTCTTGTTGAATGTGTTGAATGTGTTGATTGTGGTTTGATTACTTGATAATTTAGAAAGTTATATACCTAAATGAATAATCTTATTATAGTTACAGTGGCTTCAGTGTGAATAAAATAAACGATTTGGCTTGACAAAAATAAACGATTTGGCTTGACAAAAATAAACGATTTGGCTTGACAAAAATAAACGATTTGGCTTGACAAAAATAAACGATTTGGCTTGACAAAAATAAACGATTTGGCTTGACAAAAATAAACGATTTGGCTTGACAAAAATAAACGATTTGGCTTGACAAAAATAAACGATTTGGCTTGACAAAAATAAACGATTTGGCTTGACAAAAATAAACGATTTGGCTTGACAAAAATAAACGATTTGGCTTGACAAAAATAAACGATTTGGCTTGACAAAAATAAAATATGTTCACAATAAATAGTTAAAGGTAAATAAAATGTGAATTACAACTATTACAACATATCAAAAAACCATTCAATTACGGTAATCCTCTGTCCACAGATTTACGCTACTTGTAGTATAGTCAGATTGACACGGGAAGAACACGACAGCCAGTTATATAATGGACGTGTTCGAAATAGTCATACCCAGTTTCTTCTGCGAGGCGATAAGAAACTGCCGCAGTCGAACTCTGAAGGTACCAAGACATTTCACCGATTTCATTTGATCGAGTTGACTGATCTATTGCCAATAACACAATACATGTTGGATGTTGTTGGTTGTTTTGTTGGATGAGGGACCATAAATTAAAAAAAAAAAAATTATTTGCTCGTGTTTCTTTGATTATTTGTCACAGAAACAAGAGCCTATTTTTCTTTCTTTTCTTTCTTACCTGTCCCGGACGATAATATTGTATATCAGGCTTTACCGCATAAATGGCCGCGAACTACATTTCCATTTATATCAAATATTTACAAACAATATTGAAGATAAGCAAAAATTCAATAAAAAAAAATACTCTAAGCCTACGAATTTACGTTATATATTTTGCAAAAAAAAAAGGAATTTAATAGAAACCTTTATTCGAGGTAAAATTAATTTATTTCGGAGAAGCTTTCCAGCTTAACAAGCTTTTGATTACCGAATAAAAGTGGACAAAAATGCGATGACAAAAAGGCGTGAGTTTTTAAAATTCTATACGCGCACAATCAGATCGTTTTACATTATTTTCTCATTGAACCAAATTGGGATTTGGGGACAGTTCTCTTGTGCCTCATTTGGAAACATAAGGGCCGGGTCGAAAGACGGGAACGCGAATTGCTACGTTTCTAGAAATATGTATATACCTATATTTATGACGGCGGGAACCCAGTGCCGTCCCTGGCCAGGTATAATTCTCCGGTGTAATTCTTCGTTGATGGTAGGTAAGTAGTTGGTTTTCAATCACCCACAATACAATACAATTCAAAGTCAAAGCATTTATTTCAGTTAGAATATTTACTTTTTCTAAATCAAAACATTATGTTACAGAGGTTTCATAATCGACAATTACTATATCAGTCCATCTGTCCGCTGCCGCGAGCAAAACAGTCGTATCCTCTCAAAATGAGCGGAAACACTTGTACTACCATATTCAAATCGTATTACTTAACTAGCTGACCTGGCGAACTTCGTACCGCCTCGGAATCAATAAAGGTTAACTTACTAGCAGAATTAAATTCAGTTAATCCTAGAAGTAAAAATAATACACAAAATGAATTAAGTTCAATAATAATTAATCATAAAACTAGCGCTAAGAATCAAAACAGGTGCAAAGAACAAAGAAAATAAAAAATATGTTTAAGAAGAGAGATAGTGTTTTTTTACCATAATTTTAAAAGTGGACAGAGATTGAGCACGCCTTATCGACACGGGCAAGGCATTCCACAACCGTACTGCTTGAACCGTTAAAGATTTATCATAGAAACTGGTGGATTGCATCGGCATCTCTAGTCTCAAGTGTTCCGATGACCTCAGATATCTATTATGCGTGTCATTTAGGAACATGAAACGTCCCTTAAGATAAGAGGGGGTTTTAGGATTGAACAGAATACTGTAGAGCTGAAACAAGAGTTAGTTATTTTCATAGCGTTATGTCCTACGGTATTCTGCTGTGGGGCAAAGCCGCTGACATTCAAAATATATTCGTTCTTCAAAAACGAGATATTCGAGCTATTTACCAGCTTGGTGCCAGAGTTTCTCTGAGAGATGTTTTCAAAGATGTTGGTATTCTCATGGTGGCATCACAATTCATCTTCGCCAACATCTTATATATTAGAATATACACTTACAAAATATACACTTATACACTAAAAACAGTGATATTCACAATATTAACACCAGAAATATGGACAAATTACGAGCTCCATTTCACCGGCTTCATAAGGTACATAACTCATTTGTTGGGCTTGGTATTACTTTTTATAACATGCTGCCCTCTTCTTTGCTAGATTTGCCTTTTAATGCGTTTAAAACTAAAGTAATTTCCACCCTTTGTTCAAAGGCATACTATTGTATCAATGACTACTTAAACGTTACGAATAGTTGGTCGCTGTGATTAACTCAAGACAATGTTTATGTTCTTTCTCCCGAATTAGCTTACCTACTGACAGGTTATATGAGTTCATATAATTGATTATTTTTTATTTGACTGTATAAGTCAATGTAATTTAATTTTTTTTTATATCATTTATTTACATAACCAAATTACAAGATGATTATTAACATTAACTAAATTAAATTAAAACTAAGTTAAGCTTAAAAAAGGCCCTCGGGGCATTGTACCGAGGATGCTGGCGGCATTTCCTCGCTGAATTGCAATGCTGATGCGTTGCGCGAGAAAGCCGCCAGCTTTTCGGTCACCAGTTACATCAACTAGACGTTTCGCGATTTCCGCAAATAACTTATGCGCACTGGGACCCCACGGACCGAGGGTCTCGACGCCAAAGGGCACAAAGTTGTACTCTCTGCCAAGGCCTCCATATTTAATAACTTTCAGATTTTCGGCATTTTCTGCCGCTGCACCCGCTTTAGAAGTAGTCCGTTGGAGGTGGGACGGTGCCAGTGTGTCTACACAGGTAGCGTCCCACACAAGCATCCGTCCCAAACTCCACGGGACCAAAGACACACCATCAGGTCTTTTGCCATCATCTCTGACAATGCCAGTCGGCTCAAGAAGAGCAGGCACATTGATGCTGGCAAGAGACCGGCGGATTATGTCATTAAGTGTTGCATGTCTTGAAAAGCGGCCTGCACTTTTTTGACAACAAAGTCCGTGGTGACCCAGTCGGTCCACGTCCGTGCCACAAGGGCATGTGTGTGGAGTGCATTTAATTTAGTTAAATTTTAATTTATTAGTGACATAATCTACTCATTACAATGTGTTTTTTATGAGTTGTATTGCAATAAGTGGTTAGCAAGCATCCTCGACTATTGATTATACTATTCTTGCCTCAGCAACCGGCAGCAAGCTCGTCATGCTCCCTTAGTTGTCACTGCCTGCGGTAGCGTCGGGGGTCGGGTTGCCTCCTTCCTTCCAATATGGCGAGGGGGGTGATGGCTGATCTTTGCGTTATGCTCGTGAACGGGTGCTGCTTGTGGTGACTGGTCGTCTTGCTGATCATGGTTTTAATTGTTATTAGTAATTGTTTACTTATTTTACTTCAATGGTGCTAGTTTATCATTTCTCACTTCGAATTACAGCAATAGCCTTATGTAAGCGGGCACGCCCTTTATGCCTGGAGGCTTTTATTTAGGTACTAAGTTCTATTTACGTTTTTTTTATGTTGTAATTTTTATCTGCTTGAGTACAGTTTGTTCATTGTTTTGTTGGAATACTGGCTTGTGCTAGCTAACATATGGCAAGTATGTAATTTAATCTAATGTTTTGTGTTTCGTAATGTTAATTACTTTGCATACGATTTGTATAGAATCAAGTTTATATAACTAAACAGACAGCTGCTGGGGAGTTTGTTCCGCCTTTTCTTCTTCCCAGCTAAAGCACTAGGAAGTGGTGAAGGGCGGGCATTTTTGGGGGACCGTCTTTTTGTAATTTTGACGTTCGGAAAGTGCTGATTTTCAGCCTAGTTTGAATAAATGACTTTTGATTTTGATTTTAATATTCTGAAGTCTTATTGCATTACGGCTTTGTTGTGAAAGATTAGATCTTCTGGCTCGCGGCAATGTAAATAACATTGGAAAATTAATCTCACAATGCTAAATAACATAATTAGTGAAGCAATTATCGATGCCCACATAATCAAAAATGTGATAACCTCACAAAGTGAACATCTAAGAAAGCAATTTACCGTTTGAAAATCATGATCAAAAACTTTTTTTGCCACCGACTTCCTGTACCCAACCCACGCAAATTCGAATTAACTGCTGTGTAAATAACAGTGACAGGAAGTTATTAAAACATCATCCACATAGGACTAAGTGGGAAAAATACATAATATTGAAGTTTACTCAAACACTACCCAAGCAAAGTTAATAAAAATTTTATGAGACCACGGCGCAAGCTTCCTCTAGCTAATGCAAAAACAAAATCGGTCCACAATTAAAAAAAAACTCTATGAACATACATTAAAAAAAAAACTTAGTCGAATTCTTAATTTACTGGAGTAATCTGACATATGCTGTCACTTTGTGTAATAAAATGGTCTTATTTATTGTCGTTTAGTTCAATCGATTTATATAAGTGTAAAATCTATATAAATAAAAAAGTCGGGTTAGTTACACCATTTATAACTCAATAACGGCTAGACTGATTTTGATGATCTTTGATTTGTTGGATTCACGATTCCCACGCAAATTCGAATTAACTGCTGTGTAAATAACAGTTACAGGAAGATATTAAAACATCATCCACATAGGACTAAGTGGGAAAAATACATAATATTGAAGCTAACTCAAACACTACCCAAGCAAAGTTAGTAAATTTTTTATGAGACCACGGCGCAAGCTTTCTCTAGCATGCAAAAAAAAAAACAAAATCGGTCCACAATTGAAGAAAAACTCTATGAACATACCTACATTAAAAAAAAACTTAGTCGAATTCTTAATTCACTGGAGTAATCTTACATGTGATGTCACTTTGTGTAATATTAATGGTCTTATTTATTGTGACGGTGATCGTTTCGTTTAATTGATTTATATAAGTGTAAAATAAATGTATAATAATAAGTGTAACAATCTAGAATACAATAATTATGACCATTTTATTAGACAAAGTGACAGTTAGCATATGTCAGATTGCTCCAGTGAATTAATAATTTGAATTTACTGACGTACATAGAACCTCCTCCTATTTGAAGTTGGTTAAAAAAAGAATTCCACACCAGAAAGATTGATCGAAGTTTTTACCTTTGGATCTAGTTGCCCCAAAATAAATAAATATGAAATTTGAATTTTTTAAATTAAATGAGCAGTGAATTCAAATTAAATTACTAACGAATCCTGGAAAATCAAACACACAGTCCAAAATTACCAATTGGATTGATTGTCGATACGCGCGCAATGACAAACGACATACCCTTTCACAAAGTGCACTTCTTTAAACTGAATTCACCTCTATCAAACCACTTTTTGCTGATGCATTTCAGAATAAAACGTTTGTAAAGAATTAATTGGAACGGTCGAAAACTAAATGAAAATTCTAAAAAATGCTGAGAAATCGTGGCGCAATGAAAGGACCGCGCAACTAAATCAGCTGTCAAAGGATAATGCACACAACTCCATCTACTGGCATTACCGGAACCAGCATACAACGCCATGTTCATTTTTGTCAGTGTTTCTTTTTTGTTTTTGTTTTTGTGATTTTCTTACTTTTCAAATGCGCGAGGAAACTTCTCGAGGCCAAGACGAACAAAAAAAAATTGAAATCAGTCAATCTGCTCTCGAGATATCATCGAAAAATCAGAAAAATCTCCACACAAAATGTATGAGAAAATAAATTTTCTTCTTAATTTTTATTTTGTCAATTTTTCCGTTGTTTTAATACATATTCTGCTATTCGGGGCAGAGACGAATCCAACAAATCAAAGATCAAACAGAGGCAGATTCGGTCCAGCCGTTCTTGAGTTATAAATGGTGTAACTAACCCGACTATGTTTTATTTACTTATATAGATTAGCTGAATAAAACTTACAAACAATACTAAGATGCTTATCAGTTAATTATTTTATCATTAAACAATAATATTCACAAATGCAAACGCGTTTTAAGATGAAAGTTTATTTAGTAAGTTAATTATTTTTTACAACTCAAATTGACAATATTTCCGGTAGTTCAAGGAAATTAATCAAACAACAGGTTTTCCTAGAGAAATGTGTGTGTAAAATAATCTTGTCACTTTATAGTATCTAAATTATTATTGAAACTGATTTAGTTCTTGTATCATCACTATGTCAAATGTGGAATTGTTAATATGACTTAAACGCAAAAGTCATTCAATGTTCTCTTTTAATTTGAACTATAGTTTTAACGAGAACATCACAATTAATTTAATAATGATTCACAGCCAAAATACGGGCTATTTTTGTCTGGTTATTGCACGATACAATCTGCTTTACCGATTCAGTATTATAAAAATTGCATCCTAATGTCAATACCGCAGAATGACTTTCAGCCATCTTTACATGTCAGACCAAATTAAAAATGTAACACTGACAGATTCTGACAGTCACAAGACTGTATCTCATGAACCGTGATAGTTAGACAGTTTAAATTTTCACCGATGCACAGTGGAACGAATGTATGGGAGCGGTTGGACGTAGACATGTCCGAAAAAAAAGAGTAAAATTATGCCAAACTAATGATGCCATCTTATTCGATTACTTAATGCCTTCATAACTTGTGGTGATGAATTTCTTCATAACTCCCATATTTCGGGAGTAATTTGAGAAAATGTGAAATTTTACTATGAAAATGAGTGTATCGAGCTCTCTCCCTCCTGATTCCGGGCTTGTTTCAAGTAGCGGTCTCTAATATCATAATGCTAATACTAAGAGCTATATTTAATACTAAGACACATAGTGCGCCAAATGTGCACTTTCTGGGATAAAGAGTGATGTTTATTTTATAACACAATTTTTTTATTTTTTGTTTATTTTGTTGATTAAAACCGTTTTTCTAAAGGTTTACCTTATTACAATAACATTTCTGAGCAGCCAATTAGAGAAGATATAAGCTAATTAGGATATATAATTAGGGACTTAAGGTTTACATATAAAACTGATGCACTAATGATTACTGATAAGAACATTGCTATTATTTAATTACTAAATGGCTCTTAATACACTAATTTAGCATGCATCATTTACTAATTATCACAATAACTAATTACCTTGCAATATTTAACAAAGGATACCTGGGATACCTGGATTTTATATAAATAGGTCACTATTAGTAACTTTAAAATCAGTGTTGATTTACACCTCGTTGTATCCAAGCTAATCTCGCAATGTATTTTCCAAATTTTAATACAAATCTTGATATTCACGTTGCTTTATGCGCACGCGCACATAAAGATTTACGCGACTTTAACTATTTGTTCAGTGTTTTAAAAGATAACAGTTGTGTTCAGTTATGTGAAAGTGCTGAAACAAGTTTAAAAGACTGGTGTCGTCGATTTTGCTACCGCATTTATGCAAAATGGACACAGTCTGGAAGAAGCACAGATAAGTTTCGGAAGAAACATGAGATTTGGCTACAGGCTGCAATTCAATGGCCGGAATTACAGAATGAAAATATGGAACCTTCTACAGAAAATATAAGTGACGTCATCGAGCCCATAATTTCTCCTGCTAAATCTGATGCTTCAACTTGTACACATCCTAGTCCTCGTAAATCTTTTGAGGACCTTAGTAACCGGCAAAAAAGAAGACGCACTGAAGATAGTCTTTCATGCAGCAGTAGCAGCGCTGAAATTATGTTTTCGGCCGAAAGGGCGCTTCAAAAGGCAGGACAAAGCGATACAGCTTATGTTATGAAATACTTGACGGAGAATCCAGAAGAGGCCTCAAAAATCAAAGCCTTCATTGAAGGTAAATCAATTCAGGTACGGGAAATATCCCCTTTGAAGGCATTGGCTCTTTATGTATCGATGAACTTATCGAAATGGCGCTATAACACTCTTCGGGATTTCAACACTCAAGAAGGAGCTCTTCAATACCCGAGTTACTACATGTTGGTTAAAGAAAAAATTAAGTGCTATCCGGCCAAAGAAGATCTCACAGTTACAGAGAGCTCTGCAAAAATCAAATTACAAGCCTTGATGGATTTAACCTCAAGAAGACTTATTAGGTCGTTAGAAACCCCTGTTGATCCCAATCAACAGCTCGTATTGACCAGCAAATGGGGTTTTGACGGATCATCTAGCCAAAGCATTTATCATCAAAGGACGAGTGAAGATGAGCAAATCGATCTTGCTAGTAATTTTATGATTAGTCTTGTACCACTGCGGCTCGTCTCAAAAGGTGTAACAATTTGGGAAAACGAGCGACCATCTTCCACTTAATTTTGCCGGCCAATATTGTTTAAGTTTATAAAGGAAACCAAAGAAAATGTGCAGAGAGAGATGGCTGAAATTGAAGCAGAGATTGAAGCCTTAACTCCATCCACCATCACTGATGGAATTAGTGTCAAACACCAACTGCTGTTGACAATGATTGATGGTAAAATTCATTCCATTATATCCAATACAGCAGCTTCAGTGTGTGACATATGCAAGGCTTGTCCTAAAGAAATGAATAATTTAGAGTTAATCAAAGATAAACACGCAAACGAGGACATGTATAAATATAGCTTAAGCACCCTTCACGCTTGGATTCGCTCAATGGAATGCTTATTACACATTTCCTACAAATTAGACATAAAATCATGGCAAGTAAGGGGTGATATAGCAAAAAGGCAAGTTGATGACAGGAAGAAAAGAGTTCAAGAGGCTGTAAGAAGAGAAACGGGCTTACTTCTCGATGTTGTGAAACAAGGCAGTGGATCCACCAACAATGGCAACTCGGCAAGGAGATTTTTTGAAAACTACACTAAATCTGCTGAACTGACCGGAATAGATGCTATGCTTTTAAGAAAAATCTGTGTGATCTTGCAGTGTATTTCATCAGGAGAGAAGATCAACGTAACTAAATTCCGAGAGTTCTGCTTTGATACTGCTAAGCTTTACGTGGAGTTATACCCATGGTATTATATGCCTTCTTCACTTCATAAAATTTTAATGCATGGGCCAGACATAGTTCAGAACATGTCAATTGTGCCCATTGGTTTTCTATCCGAAGAGGCATCTGAGGCTAGAAATAAAGATTTTAGAAAATATAGAGAGGGGCATTCTCGAAAGCATAGCAGTATCTCATGCAATGAAGATATTATGCACAATCTTTTACTGTCTTCTGATCCACTTGTTACAAGTATCCGTCCAAAAGGAAATAAGTTTGTAAAAAAATCTTCTTTTAAGGAATTTTATGAGCTTACGGATTCTGAGAAAAGTGATATCGAATTTGTTAACATAAATGATTTAGCGGACATCGATTCTGAATTTGAATTAATTGATGATGATGATGATGACGAAGATAATTAAATGATGTTATTGTTTTAAAATGTGTAACTTAGTAAATTAGAGCTTACATCTTAATTATTTATTGTATTTTTAATGAAACTAGGTAATTTATTATCAACTTACTTAAAAGTCATACTCTCATCAGTTCTTGTGAATATTTTTGTTAATATATATTTCTGTATATATATAATATATTTATAGACCTCTTAATAAGTCTGTCTGCGGTTTAAAGTAAATACAAATGGGGAAAAAACGTTTTTTTTTTTAAATTTTCATTTCCTTTTATCCCAGAAAGTGCACATTTGGCGCACTATGTGTGTTAGTATTAAATATAGCTCTTAGTAATAGCATTACGATATTAGAGACCGCTACTTGAAACAAGCCCGGAATCAGGAGGGAGAGAGCTCGATACACTCATTTTCATAGTAAAATTTCACATTTTCTCAAATTACTCCCGAAATATGGGAGTTATGAAGAAATTCATCACCACAATTTATGAAGGCATTAAGTAATCGAATAAGATGGCATCATTAGTTTGGCATAATTTTACTCTTATTTTTCGGACATGTCTACGTCCAACCGCTCCCATACATTCGTTCCACTGTGCGATGGTGTATTTCTGTTGCCGCTTTAACAACAACTACCAACAAAAAAAAAAACAGAATAAAATAAATATTTAAGGGTTGCCCCCTTAGATATTTATTTTATTCTGTTTTTGCAATTTTTTTGCAAGCAATGGATTAGCAATATCCTTCAAAACTCTGGGATTGTGATTGAAACTGTGTTCCGCATTAGGGTGCTGTTCAGTGCCGTAGCTTCAAAATGTTATATGTATGTATCCTGACTGAAAAACTGACGAAGATATAAAAGATTTGAGAGTACATTGGTTGTAAAATGAAAAGCTCTTAAAGCCAAAAGACTAATTGAATCATATTAAGTCATTAAGTTATTGAGCTAGCTAGATTTTTTTATGTGTAACATCTTTCGTGACAAGGGACCGAAGTGTGTAGACAAGAAGTGACGCTTGAGCATGGAAAAAGTAAGTACTATATAATACCATGGAATTAGTAAGTAATATATAGATTGTAAGTAGAGGGGGTCCAAGATAAACCAGTGGGCGACCACTAGTAATGAATAGAATTATTATTCGAATAAAAAAATTGCAGTATTTAGCTTTTAAATTGCGATATCAAATATTACACACCATAATTATGCGACCACTATAAGGCTCGTACGTTTTTTTTTTTAAGTTCGTAGGAGGTTTAGGTTTAGTTGATTTAGTACAAACCTTAGAAGACCGCATTCCTTTAATACGCGTCGTATTATAACTGCGACACTTAGCAGTGACAAAGACGACAAAGTAGCCATTTATTTTACGCCTAAGCGTATATCGTCATCCTCGCGCACGTATGGCAGTGGCGCGAGGAGGCGAAACGCCGGCCGGGGCGTTAGTCCACTGCCGCGAGAAATCGCGGCACAGCGGACGGAGCTCCGGCGGGATCTCATGACGTCACGGAAAGTACGGTTGTCGCAACCCAATGCTGGGCACGCCACGATTGCGGCGATAAGTCCCCTCTTTGAGGAGTGGCTAGAGAGGCGCCACGGCGTCCTCACCTTCCGCCTGACGCAGGTCCTCACCAGACACGGCAGCTTCGGGAGGTTCCTGTGTCGGATAAGGCGGGAGGAAACGTCCGGGTGTCACCACTGTGTGGATCGCCCGGAGGACACGGTGGAGCATACGGTGGAGGTCTGCCCGGCTTGGGCAGAGCACCGCCGTGTCCTCGTGGAGGCGATTGGCGGCAGAGACCTCTTGCGTCCGGCCCTGGTTCAGTCCATGGTACGGAGCGAGAGGGCATGGGCAGCCGTCACCTCCTTCTGCGAAGCAGTAATGCTCGCGAAGGAGGAGGCGGGACGGTTGAGGGAAAGGCAAGTTTCGCGCCCTCTCGCCCCCAGCCGCCGCAGGAGACGCCCAGGGCGTCGGGAATCCCGGGCGGATTTCCGGCCACCGTAGGCGCGGGCTTGCGGACGGTGAGCAATGGGTAGCTCACCATCCGGTAAGGACCAGGCCCGGGTCGACGGCGCGTCGTATTCTACGCGCGTCTCAAAGAGATGTCGTCAGCACATATAGTAGGGGTCCACTAGGGCCGATGCCTGCTGGGGTCGCGGGAAGGTACTTATGGGTCACCGAGGCCCCCGCAACACAGGCAACAGGAAGGAATACGGGTGGGTTTTAGTCAGTAAGAGTCTGACACACCCTCCCGCTCCGCCCAGAGCGGGAAAAGTTATTTGATGATTTCCCACCCTCAAAAAAAAAAAAAAGCATATATCGTCAATCTGTTGCCGGTTGTGCATAAATACTACCGATATTATCGTACAGTATTTCTATACGTACGTACGTATAGCGTTTGGAAAACTTCGTCAAGTCTTCTCGCCGCCAATCCCGCAGTGTTTGAAGACTAAGGTTTTCAACCAGTGCGTCCTGCTCGTTATGACATAGGATGCCGAAACGTGGACACTGACAGTCGGGCTGGTCTGCAAATTCAAGGTCACTCAGCGCGCCATGGAGCGGGCTATGCTCGGAGTTTCTTTGAAGGATAAGATTAGAAATGAAGTTGTCCGGAAGAGAACCGGAGTTACTGACATAGCCTGTAGAGTCAGCAAGCTGAAGTGGCAGTGGGCTGGCCATGTTTGTCCAAGGCCAGCCAGACAGAGCAGAGTCCTGGAGTGAAGACCGCGTATCGGCAAGCGTAGTGTAGGACGCCCCCCAGCTATGTGGTCCGACGAACTTAAAAAGGTGGCTGGGACAGACTGGATGCGGAAGGCGGAGGACAGGAGGTTGTGGCGCAGCCTGAGAGAGGCCTATGTCCAGCAATGGACTATTATAGGCTAAGTTGATTGATTAATTGATTTCTATACTGCATGGTAATAATATATTATTATTGGATAGAGGAAATGGACTTAACAAATGGACTTATCCAAGCAACAATGAAGTATTCAAAACACGTAAACGCGCGTTCCCGTCCCCAACACTCATCGTCCGTATATTCCGCAATAAATCGGGAAATTTTAAAAAGATCAATTCCTAATAATCCAATATCCAATGAATTGCCTGTAAATTCGAGTGAGACGTGTCTTGCATAGCCCTACGAGCTTTCTCTTGTCATCATAGAGTAGGCAAAAAATAGAGAGTAATCGAATAGTAATCGAACGAGACTATAGAGTAATTTTCTCGCTGTCGATGACGTCTTCTGAATAAGTTAAGAGTTCTAATTTCACTATTTATTTTTCCATTAATTCTTAAACTAAACTTACTTGTATTAAAAAGCATTACCATTTTATTGAAAAAACATTTGAAATACCTACCTACTTGCGAATTTGAAACTCGTATACCTGATAATCAAGTGATGATTATCAGGTATACGAGTAACCAGAGATCAGAATAGGGAGTTTTTATTTAAATGGTAAATTATTTATTGCACTTTGAACTCATTCGTAACAAATTATTATTTCGAAGAATCATATACGTTTTTAGGGTTCCGTACTAATACTGTTAAATTAAAGTGTTTTGTTTTACATAAAGGAAAATAAATTTTTGAAACGTTGGCTGGTTATTGTAAGTATTCACGTGAAAAACTTTACTTAAATTATGACATATGGTCTGAAATAAATTTATTATTATTATTTTTATGTCCTTACATATCTCGCGACCATGGGGTCCCGGACCTTTGGAAGGCGTACGAGGGGCCGAAGCCAACTCGCAGAGACCCCTTGGACAATTGTAATGGAATGAGGCATCAACCGACGATTATCCCTGTTTGCTCTATGAAGGTGCACCAAAGGACAACCTGCGGTTGATGCAAGACTATTGCAGAACATGGGAACAAAAAATATTAGGCTATGGGTTTGGGAGGCTATAGTGGATCGGTTTCCTAAGACTATAGAAAGGCCCCTACCTGACCAATGCTTTATATAAAATACACCGACAAAATGGCAGGGGGTGACTTGCACACTCAATAATTGGCCCCCGAAAACGGCCGCTAGCACATAGTGACGTAGTGACAAGGAGGCAACACTTCCTGAGGTGCTTGAGGAGTGGAGAGGTATTCCACGACTATCAGGACAATCCCGGAAGTACGGTCAAGATCCCTACCAGCATCTTACTGGAATACTTCCGTCCTCCGAGCACGTTTGCTCTTGCGTATCAAGCCGGCCAATAAAGGCAAGAATGAGGTGGGAGCTCTGTTCCTCGTCAGTCTCCACTTATTATTATTATTAAAACATTTGAATTTGAAACAATTTTAATGCAAAACTCCAAAAAAAATGTAATAATATTATTTTTCAAATCCATAATTTGTAACTATCGTATAATTATAAATTCCAATAAATAATTTTAGATTTTTTCAATCCCGGGGGTTAAAACGTCATTATTATAATTCCGGGATTTTAGAGGAGGAATACCTCCTCGAAGACATAGAGTGGATTATTATCCACATAGAGTGGATAATAATCCACTCTATGTTACTTACTTCCATGAAGTTGAAGTAAATATACTTTACCTAGTCCGATCTCGGTAATAACATTCCAAAAAACAGATAAAAACACCATTTTTTCCCATTTTGCTTTCCTAAACACATTAATCAGTATAAACATTTCGCCTTTTGTAAACCTCAATTAAATCCTATTTTGGCAAAAATACATACAAAATAGCCAAATAACAGCGTCAAACTTCGATATAGCGCTCGTAAGCCGTTGCCGCTAGAGACTAGAGCTGGTTGGTCTAGAGAGGCGCCACGGCGTCCTCACCTTCCGCCTGACGCAAGTCCTCACCGGACAGTGGAGGTCTGCCCAGCTTGGGCAGAGCACCGCCGTGTCCTCGTGGAGGCGATCGGCGGCAGAGATCTCTCGCGTCCGACCCTGGTTCAGGCTATGGTACGGAGCGAGAGGGCATGGCCAGCCGTCACCTCCTTCTGCGAAACCGTAATGCTCGCGAAGGAGGAGGCGGGACGGTCGAGGGAAAGGCAGGTTTCGCGCCCTCTCGCCCCTAGCCGCCGCAGGAGACGCCCTGGGCGTCGGGAATCCCGGGCGGATTTCCGGCCACCCTAGGCGTGGGCTTGCGGACGGTGAGCAATGGGTAGCTCACCGTCCGGTAAGGACCAGGCCCGGGTCGACGGCGCGTTGTATTCCACGCGCGCCTCAAAGAGATGTCGTCAGCACAAAGGTAGGGGTCCACTAGGGCCGATGACTGCCGGGGTCGTGGGAAGGTACTTATGGGTCACCGAGGCCCCCGCAACACAGGCAACAGGAAGGAATATGGGTTGGTTTTAGTCAGTAAGAGTCTGACACACCCTCCCGCTCCGCCCAGAGCGGGAGAAGTTATTTGATGATACCCCAACAAAAAAAAAAAAAAAAAGCGAGTGATTCTAAAGTTGAAACCTGAGTGTGGCGAGGGATTCAAAGGCACGAGATGCAAAAAACTTTGCTCTCGTGTAACACACATAACTTTAGGAGATAAAACAATAAACAGGAATAGATTGAAATAACTATTTATTGTGATATTTCTCGCGAGACTTCTCAGGTAGGAAACTTAATTCTGCATTAATAAATTGTTGTTTTAACTCTTCCGGTGTTAAAATATTGTTCTTGTCGCTAGTTTCACTCATATTTTACGATTATTTTAATATTTTTTTAACTTATTCAACTCTTAACGCCAGCCACGAAATTTTATTCCCGCTCTTTTATTTAAATTAAGCCGTGTTTGGAAATAGCACCCATGATATTTTATTATTTAAAATATAATACGTAACATTATTGAAACTAGAAATAAATATTTACAGGTTAAATATCAGTTTTATTTGCAGTAAATACTTATATTCGTTTAAATACAACAATAAGTTAAAAATTCAATAAATTACATTAAAAGACATAATTATCTTTTTCCAAAATTTCTTTAGTTAGTACGAAATTCCGAACGTGTTTGTATTTGAGGTCGAATTCAAAATCGGAACTTGGCTTGGGCTGGTCTTTGTCTCTCTTTCTTTCTAATGGCGGGAAAGAGATAGAGTGTGAATGTTTCGAACTATATGATTAACCCATGGCTGGATAAGACAATCGCAGCATTTTGAAAAAAAAAAAGTTACTTGGTCTCACTCACTGAGCAAAATCGCATGTTTGAGCTACTGAAGTGAAAAATTATTTGTGAGTCGAGTTCTTTGTTTTGCATGTGGCTTTTTTTTTTTTTTTTTTTTTTAGGGTGGGCAATCATCAAATAACTTCTCCCGCTCTGGGCGGAGCGGGAGGGTGTGTCAGACTCTTACTGACTAAAACCCACCCGTATTCCTTCTTGTTGCCTGTGTTGCGGGGGCCTCGGTGACCCATAAGTACCTTCCCGCGACCCCGGCAGGCATCGGCCCCAGTGGACCCCTACTATGTGCTGACGACATCTCTTTGAGGCGCGCGTGGAATACAACGCGCCGTCGACCCGGGCCTGGTCCTTACCGGACGGTGAGCTACCCATTGCTCACCGTCCGCAAGCCCGCGCCTACGGTGGCCGGAAATCCGCCCGGGATTCCCGACGCCCTGGGCGTCTCCTGCGGCGGCTAGGGGCGAGAGGGCGCGAAACTTGCCTTTCCCTCAACCGTCCCGCCTCCTCCTTCGCGAGCATTACTGCTTCGCAGAAGGAGGTGACGGCTGCCCATGCCCTCTCGCTCCGTACCATGGCCTGAACCAGGGCTGGACGCGAGAGGTCTCTGCCGCCGATCGCCTCCACGAGGACACGGCGGTGCTCTGCCCAAGCCGGGCAGACCTCCACCGTATGCTCCACCGTGTCCTCCGGGCGATCCACACAGTGGTGACACCCGGACGTTTCCTCCCGCCTTATCCGACACAGGAACCTCCCGAAGCTGCCATGTCCGGTGAGGACCTGCGTCACGCGGAAGGTGAGGACGCCGTGGCGCCTCTCCAGCCACTCCTCAAAGAGGGGACTTATCGCCGCTATGGTGGCGTGCCCAGCACTGGGTTGCGACAACCGTACTTTCCATGACGCCATGAGATCCCGCCGGAGCTCCGTCCGCTGTGCCGCGATTTCTCGCGGCAGCGGACTTACGCCCCGGCGTTTCGCCTCCTCGCGCCACTCCCATACGTGCGCGAGGACTTTTGCCTCCAGATCCCATGGCGGCAATCCGGCAAGGAGGCTCGCTGCCTCACAGGAGACCGTGCGGTATCCTCGGACCATCCAGATGGCCATGACCCTTTGGGCCGCGCTCAACCGGCGGGCTGGCCGCAGCGCCAGAGAGCGCGCCCATACAGGAGCCCCGTAGAGGGCCATGGACCGCACGACCCCTGCGTAGAGCCTCCGGCAGGAGGCGTTTGGACCCCCTAGATTGGGCAGGAGCCGCTTCAATGCAGCGCCCGCCCGCTCCAGTTTGGGAGCCAAACGTCGGAAATGCTCCACGAAGTTCCACCGGCTGTCGAGGACGAGTCCCAGGTACTTCATCGTCGACTCGACGCCGATAGAAACCCCTCCTACCGTTATTTGGGACCCCAACGGTGGCGCATTCCGAGGACCATGAAAACACATGGCCTCGGACTTGTGCAGGGCCACCTCGAGTCCCAATTGCCGGATCCTTTCTACGATTGTCGCAACCCCGTGTGCCGCTAATTCGGCCGCCGCCTGGTGCGACCTCCCCTGCGCCAGGACCAACGTGTCGTCAGCGTAGCACACTACGCTGATGCCGCTAGGGAGGTCGGCGCGCAGCACCCAGTCGTATCCGATGTCCCACAGATGCGGCCCCAGGACCGATCCCTGTGGGACACCGCACGACATCTCTTGCCGGTTCCACACTCCCTGGTGACCGGGGTAGATGACGGCCCTGTCCGTCAAATAGGCCTCGACCACACGACAGAGGTAGGTCGGCATCCGGTGATACCGGAGTGCCTCCCTGATGCAACTCCAGGGCAGGGTGTTGAAGGCATTGGCGATGTCTAGGGACACCGCCAAGACGACCCCACCCTGGGCAACAGCATTCCCCGTCGTCAGGGCTCGCACACGCATGATGGCGTCCACCGTAGAGCGCCCTCTGCGGAAACCAAACTGGCTCTCCGCCAAATCCGGCCCCACCCGCACCAGCTGGCCGACGAGGCGGTCTGCAATGACTCTTTCAAAGAGCTTGCCCACCTCGTCGAGCAGCACGATGGGCCGATAAGCGGACGGAGAGTCCGCAGGGCGCCCTGCCTTCTTTATGAGGACCAGTTTTCCCGTCTACCAACGAAGCGGGAACTGGCCCCTCTCCAAACATGCGCTTAGGAGCCCCCTAAGTCGAGGTCCGAGAGCCTCCAAGGCCAGGACCCAGGCCTTCCCAGGTAAGCCGTCGGGTCCCGGGGCGGTATTTTTGGCATTAAGCCTGCGTACCGCCGCTCTCATTTCTACCTCGGTCACCTCCGGAGCATCGTCGTCGTCGTCGTCGTTGACGGTGTGGTCCGCATCGGGCACCGCAGTGGGCGGAGCCATAGGCGGGGAGGTTTGTTCCCCTCGGGAAGGGAACAGAGCGCTCACCACGTCCTCCACAAGCTGGGGCCGGAGACTCTGCGTCAGCGGGGGAGCCCATGGGCGGAGTTTATCCCGCACCACTTTGTACGGGCGTCCCCACGGGTCCCTGTCCAGAGTCCCCAGCGACTCCTTGCGGGCCAACCCCCTGGCCCGCAGGATCTCCGCTTGGAGGGCGGTCTTCGCCGCTCTGTACCCCTCGTACAGCTCCGCCTGAATGGCTTCCGTATCCGGAGGTTTGATACGGAGCCTGCGGTGCCTGGTGTACCGGCGTCGCACAGCCACGCACGCAGTGCGCAGAGCCGTCAGCTCCTGCGACCACCAGTACACCTGGCGCGAGGCACGTCCAGGCTGGACCCGGGGCATTGCCACGTCACATATGTCGGACATGGCCTCCCGGAACCACTCCGCCTCGTCGTTGATGTCGGCAGGCCTGTCCGGTGGTGACACCCAGGCCTGCACGATCGAGGCTTCCAGGAGGAGCTCCCGGTCCAGCTGCTTCAGCGCCCGTCGGACCGGCGCATCCGAGGTCTGGGCGGAGACGTCGAACCGGATATACCGGTGATCGGAATAGGTCTCCACCCCCTCCATGACACGCCAGTCAACTACACGCGGCGACAGAGCGGGGCTGGCGAACGAGATGTCCACCACTGATTCACCCCGCATCCGCACACACGTGGGGACAGAACCCCGGTTTAGGACGACCAGGCCTGTCTCCAGAGCCCAGTCCTCCACCATCCTGCCCCGTGTGTCCGTTAACCGGGAACCCCAAGCCAAATTCTTGGCATTGAAGTCCCCGAGGACGAACACGGGGAGGGAACCAAACCCGACGACGACGTCTCTCAACTCCGCAAGGGAGTTGTGGAACTCGGCAAGAGTTCGGTTCGGAGAGAGGTAGACCCCTTTTTTTTTTTTTTTTTTGAGGGTGGGAAATCATCAAATAACTTCTCCCGCTCTGGGCGGAGCGGGAGGGTGTGTCAGACTCTTACTGACTAAAACCCACTCGTATTCCTTCTTGTTGCCTGTGTTGCGGGGGCCTCGGTGACCCATAAGTACCTTCCCGCGGAGGTAGACCCCTACCACGACAATCTCCCCGAACCGTGCTGCTACGCAGCCCCGTCCTCTCTTGACGGCCTCGAGGGACGGGGTACCGGTGGCGGCCGACGAAATTAGGGTCACTGAGCCGCTCAGGTCCTCCACCCAGTCATCCCTGGGCGGGACAAACTACGGCTCAGCGACCACGGCGATGTTAATCGACCACTGCGCCATGCTCTGGAGCAACAGATCCTGAGCGGCGGCGCAGTGGTTGATGTTCGCCTGGAGGAGGCGTAATGGAGCCATTAATGGCACTCCATGTCAGCCCCCTCTTGGGCCTCCTTCCCAGCCCCCTGAGAGGGGCCTGCCGCAGCGGCCACGGTGGCGACGGCGACGACGGCGGTGTTGGAGGCGGCAGCGGCGGTGGCAGTGGTGGCGGCTGCGGCGGTGACGGCGGTGGCGGAGGGCTTGCCTCTGGCCCTGGCTTTGGCTTTGGCGGGTGGGGTGCAGGCCTTGCCCCCCATTCGGTGGTCGGCCGGCTTGCCAGCCGCCGCGCATACGGCACAGTGCGGCGTGGCGTTGCAGGAGCCGGCCTTGTGCCCGGGCTGACCACAGCGGTAGCAGAGACCGCTGCGGTCCACCTCCGAGGTGCAATTGGCTTGCACGTGGTCGCCCACCTGGCAACGGAAGCACCTCAGAGGTCTGGGCTCCAGCAGTTTGACCTGTGCGGACACCCAGCCCACCAATAGCCGTTGGCCCTCCCCGGTTATTTTTCTGGCCGCCGACACGGGGCAGCTCACCATAATGGTTTGCAGCCCTGTGGAGTCAGGACGGATGGTGCCTGCCTTCACCTGCTCGGCAGAGCATCCCCCGGTCCTAACCACTGCGGCGACCACCTTCTCTTCAGTCGCGGAGTCGTCCAGGCCCGTGATGCGCATGCTAGCGCATTTGGTGGGCCTGGACACTCGGACTTCATCCGCATTTAGTGACGCCCTAATCCTTTCGGCCAGGGCGTCAGCGGCCGGGCCACTCATCATCGGGCATGTGGCTGGAACGAATTTTTCAAATAAATTAAGTTTACATGGAAAATCCCCAATTTTTGCAACATGTTTTCCGTAAAATGACGCGAGACGACGTTTGTTCATCTTTTTACAAGAAACTAACTTTGGTTTTGAACATAAAAAAATTGCATCAACATCATTATAATATATTATGGTGTACTTGCATGTCGTTAAACCACTTTTTTCAAGTTTAATACAAAATATAACAGAATAATACTATTTTTTTTTAACCCAGCCGTAATGTGTTTTATCCTATTATTTACCAAAAAAATCACACATTAGTCTTTAGCTATCCTTGAGACGAAATCACCATTTTATTTTATGATTATACAATATCTTCATTCAAGTAAGGCGAAATAAACTATATTCTGAGAGCGTAAAAGTGATGAAACTATTAACAGGTGCTATGACTGACACGAATGGTTTATTACTAGGGAAACTGTACTTTTATAGTCACACAGACTTAATGTTACAATTATTTCAAGTTTTTGACGTGATAACGTCTTATAAATCGAAGATCGCCGGCTGCACGCACGAAAAAGAATGACTCATTGTCACGTTCCACCTGAGCCGAGCGTGCAAGCGAGAGCGCGGAACTAGCGATAGAGAGGCACGATCGGCCTAAGCGTTCGGCTTGTGACGCATCTCTCTCTCTCTCTCGTTATCACGTAAAATTATCGTCCGTAAACCGACTTTACAGACAACCATTTTTTCACAATTAGATAAGAAATTGACAAAAAAGGGTTATTTTCGTGCACGGAGCCTTATGTAACCACACAGAGATTAGTAAATAAATAAATAAGTACGTGTAACTCCCATTGTCCTACAGATGAGACCTTCAAAGAATCCCCTCATATCCCGAAGGAAATGAGATTTTTCCCAGTTTCCAATCAGCGGAACAAACATACGATATTGTTATTCTATCTTTATTTTGTTCGATATTAAATCGTTTCTTTAAAATGTTTGCTCAGTATGTTTTGGTTGAACAAAAGGTTTATGAAAAAAGGATACTTACATATTTTGTGATGAAATCTCCTACTGCTTTGCTCACCTATTTAATTATTTGCTTTTTCTTTTTTCCATTTTTTTTTTTCATTTTTCAGATATTTAGATATTCCATGGACATGGTCGTGGCCCAAACATTATTTTTAATAAAAAGGGACGGTTTTTTGTAGGAAATACCTCTCGGTGCTATTTGATTTTATCACAAGTCTCTTCTCCTACACAGAGACTAACCCTGCTAAGGCATGGTAACATTTTGAGAAACCATAAACCCAATTAGGATATTATTCTGTAGCGTAAATCGACATGAATTAATCGACAAAGAACTTACCTCTGTTTAAGGTAAGTTCTTGCCCTGAACCAGGGCCGAACGCGAGAGGTCTCTGCCGCCGATCGCCTCCACGAGGACACGGCGGTGCTCTGCCCAAGCCGGGCAGTCCTCCACCGTATGCTCCACCGTGTCCTCCGGGTGATCCACACAGTGATGGCACCCGGACGTTTCCTCCCGCCTTATCCGACACAGGAACCTCCCGAAGCTGCCGTGTCCGGTGAGGACCTGCGTCAGGCGGAAGGTGAGGACGCCGTGGCGCCTCTCCAGCCACTCCTCAAAGAGGGGACTTATCGCCGCAATCGTGGCGTGCCCAGCACTGGGTTGCGACAACCGTACTTTCCATGACGCCATGAGATCCCGCCGGAGCTCCGTCCGCTGTGCCGCGATTTCTCGCGGCAGCGGATTAACGCCCCGGCGTTTCGCCTCCTCGCGCCACTCCCATACGTGCGCGAGGACTTTTGCCTCCAGATCCCATGGCGGCAATCCGGCAAGGAGGCTCGCTGCCTCACAGGAGACCGTGCGGTATCCCCGGACCATCCGGATGGCCATGACCCTTTGGGGCGCGCTCAACCGGCGGGCTGGCCGCAGCGCCAGAGAACGCGCCCATACAGGAGCCCCGTAGAGGGCCATGGACCGCACGACCCCCGCGTAGAGCCTCCGGCAGGAGGCGTTTGGACCCCCTAGATTGGGCAGGAGCCGCTTCAATGCAGCGCCCGCCCGCTCCAGTTTGGGAGCCAAACGTCGGAAATGCTCCACGAAGTTTCACCGGCTGTCGAGGACGAGTCCCAAGTACTTCATCGTCGACTCGACGCCGATAGAAACCCCTCCTACCGTTATTTGGGACCCCAACGGTGGCGCATTCCGAGGACCATGAAAACACATGGCCTCGGACTTGTGCAGGGCCACCTCGAGTCCCAATTGCCCGATCCTTTCGACGATTGTCGCAACCCCGCGTGCCGCTAATTCGGCCGCCACCTGGTGCGACCTCCCCTGCGCCAGGACCAACGTGTCGTCAGCGTAGCACACTACGCTGACGCCGCTAGGGAGGTCGGCGCGCAGCACCCAGTCGTATCCGATGTCCCACAGATGCGGCCCCAGGACCGATCCCTGTGGGACACCGCACGACATCTCTTGCCGGTTCCACTCTCCCTGGTGACCGGGGTAGATGACGGCCCTGTCCGTCAAATAGGCCTCGACCACACGACAGAGGAACGGCCTCGACTTACGAGTTGTATGTCGTAGGTTCGAACCCAGACAGGCACTTTACTTTGTGTAAATTATTACATCTCCACTGCTCTGAAACGGTGTAGGAAAACATCGTGAGGAAACCGGCATGTCCTAGAACCAAAAATTCGAAGACATGTGACATCTACCAACCCGCACTGGGCCCGCGTGGTGGATTACGGCCCACTCCCTCTCACAGAGAGGAGGCCTGTGTCCCAGCAGTGGGAATATAGGCTGATTATGATGTTTTTGTCAAATCCTATAATCCGTGCAAAGCTGAGGCGGGTCGTTAGTTAGTTCTATAATAAGACATCCCCAAATATCTGTCAACTTAGTATTGTGAAGCAAATCTCGCACAATGCTAGCCTGCTATAATAAATAGGTACAATTTATAATTTGAAATATAGAGCAGGCCTGATACCACAAAACATGAAAGCACATAAAGGATGGAATCAGCATTTTAGAAAAGCCGTATTATTAAACTCCCCCCCCCCCCGCACCTCCCCACCAAACCCTCATCCCCGCTGTTGCCCTCCGTTCACACGTTCGTACGTTCGTTGTTTGCCGCGGTACAATTAAAATGCTAATTATTTGCCGACAACTCAAATTGTGGACTGTGTGGAATTACGAAACGCGAAATATATTATTGAGCTGCTAAATTATAATGTACTAGTAAAATGGTCGAATACATATCGCCTTTCATGTAATTGGAGCCGACTATTTACACGGAGTATTTGCTTTGAATTCGCAAACAGTGATAGAGATTGGAGTTAAATTGTTGGATTGGTAACTATTAAATAGTTCTCGTTTATTGGATAAATGTTTTATGCAACAGAAAATGCATTTTTTTTAACCCACAACGAGGAATTTGGCCTTGAACTCACCTGAGGGTAAGTGATGATAAGGTCGAAGGTGAAAGCAAGCTTCACCCGGAATCCTCAACCACAGAGGAACTGCCTATCTTCCCTCTCACTTCCGAAACACAATAAATGCTGTTAACATTGTTGTTATGGTGACAGACTTAGATAAGATGGTGGTAACTAGCCAAGCGCTCGTAAAACGAGCCCTGCCAACAACCAAACCAAGCAGAAAATATTGCCTCCGCTGAGAATCGAATCCGGGACCTCTGAGTCTGAGACAGTTGGTCTTACCACTAGACCACAGTGGTTGTTAAAAGGCATAGAAGCAGCTTTATCTATCATTTGCAAAATATTTGTTTTGGTAAGTCCAGGTTATTTGAATCATGGCGGTTTAGAATTAAAGCTCTTACAGACTGTCTATAAAAAAAATATCCCTCTATATTGTACTCGATACTGTCGCGCCCGCGATATCGCCTCAGTATGCAGAAGCTTTTAATGTGATTCAGATCACCAGAATAAGTATCTAACCTGCCAATAAAAAAAATATATATTCGATCAATAGCTAAAGCACAACCATTACACAGCTGTGTCCCACTTTTAAAAAAATTGATATATTACCACTCCCATCTTTATATACAGGGTGGAATTTTGTAATGCCATCTGGAGGGAAAGTACTCTTAATACTGCAGATAGAAAGTTTTACTCAAAGGAAACATTCCTTTATTTTTGAATAGAAAGCAAACTGCATTCAAAGATTTTCGAAAATTCTCTTCTCCCACACCCGGGAATCGAACCGGCTAAAATCTGAAAAAAATATACCCTGTACTTTTATTGCATCGATCGTTAGAATCAATTATAAGGATGAAATCTCTCTAACAAACATGATAAATTAAATGAAAGGAAAACCAGGAAATCTGAAGTTACAAATTCAATGAGTCAAGTTAAAGCTCTTTAACTAACATCCATCTTTTGTAATGCAGACTCCTTTGCGACATACTCGTAGCTGCGTGTATGAGGTAATTTAAATATGGAATGTTAGATTAAAATTTGAAAATTAGATTGTCATAGTTGTTATTCACATTTGATTGTTTTTACAACTCATTTCACATTTTGTCTCACGGTGAAAATGGCTTATCAAGAACAGTTTGATTTAATGGAAGCTTATTTTTTAAATAACAAAAACGTGAATCTAGCTCTGCGGTGGTATGGAGAGAGATATCAAGACCGACAGGCACCAACTCGGTTCGTATTGAAAAGAATGGTAGAAAATTTAAAGAATACGGGTGGTTTCAAGAAGAGACGGCAAACTATTCAGCAAAACTATTTCGATTTTGAACTAGATTAAACATACTTAACATACTTTGAATCATTTCCAAAGGCTTCAAGTAGAGATGCTGCCGATGAATTAGGAACAACCCACACTCGCGTACTTAAAGTGCTGAAAAAGTATAAGTATAAATGCTATCGTGAAGGTCGGTTGGTGCAAAAATTGCATATTGGGGATCGTGACAGACGATTACAATTTTGTGAAAACATGCTTGGAGAAATTGACCGAAACCCTAATTTTTTGAGTAATATTGTATGGTCTGACGAAACCAACTTCAGCAATAATGGCATGTACAATCGCCGCAATAACCATTATTGGTCTCGAGTGAATCCTGTTCGTGTTCATGAAACTAACAATCAATAAGATTTTCTTTCAACGTTTGGTGCGGAATTATGAGAAATAATGTAGTGTTAGTCCACGTGTACGAAGGTCATTTAAACACTGTCAAGTATATTGAAATACTGGATCTCTTAAGAAACGAGTTAAATGGTTTCCCCGAGGAAGAGCGAAACCAAATAATTCTACAGCAAGATGGTGCTCCAGCACATAACAGCAGAATCACTACTGCCTACATTAATAACCATTTTAATACCTGGATTGGTACAAACGGCACAATCAGATGGCCTGCGAGATCGCCAGATCTCACCCCATTAGATTTTTTTTTGTGGGGATATGTAAAAAATCAAATTTACATGAAATCTTATGCGAATGACAACGAGTTGAGAGTTGAAGTTCAGAATACGAATTATAATATTCACCACAACACTTTATTAAAGGTTACTAGAAATGAATTCGTTAAAAGAATAAATTTGTGTATCCAAGAGGATGGAGCCCATTTCGAGCAACTAATTAGTTAGTTTACCATTTTTTGCAAATAATTAAATTAATTTAAGATTTCCTGGTTTTCCTTTCATTTAATTTATGTTTGTTAGAGAGATTTCATCCTTATAATTGACCCTAACGATCGATGCAATAAAAGTACAGGGTATATTTTTTCAGATTTTAGCCGGTTCGATTCCCGGGTGTGGGAGAAGAGAATTTTCGAAAATCTTTGAATTCAGTTTGCTTTCTATTCAAAAATAAAGGAATGTTTCCTTTGAGTAAAACTTTCTATCTGCAGTATTAAGAGTACTTTCCCTCCAGGTGGCATTACAAAATTCCACCCTGTATATTCGAACTCTGTATCTTTGTACATAAAATTAAATCTTTATTTCAAGTACATAGGTAGTAATAAGAAAAAGTCGAAATATCCACAAATTATGTGTAGCTCAACAAAGAATTAAGCTATTTTCTAATAATGTTTACTGTATGGCAATTCGTGTATATAATAAATTATCTAATGTTTTTAAAAACCTTAACTTCATGACATTTAAAAAGAAATTATTTAACTTCCTATTGCATAAGTGTTACTACTCAACAAATGAGTTTTTAAAAGAAAATTTTGATTCAAATTTAAATTAGACGATGACTCACCTCTGTGCTCCTAATAATTTAATGGAATTTTATTTCTATGACATTGTATTGATTAATTTTTTACATAGTATTTAGTAATTCTTGACATTTATAATTAATAACCCTTGAAATTGTATTTGATAGTATTTAACGTTATCCTTATCCTTGATATTGTATGGTTTAATTTTTACATAATGTTCTAATACTCTCATTTTAATTCTTTGAAATATTTTGTACGCTGGAAACAGCAGAATATTATGGACATCATATTATGTGTAACACCTTTATAACAACAATATTCTGACAAATAAATGTATTATTATTATTGTTATTTCGTTTATTACACTTTTGGTCTTATAAAATACATTTTTAAATATTTCTTAGAATAAATATTAAAAAAACATTTAAAAATATATAAAATAGTGGTCCGCCGGTATCGGGAGCAGGGTCCAAGCTACCGGTGATTAGGGCTCCAGAGACAGGAACCTCCTCACGATGCGAGCCGTATCGAGGAGTACTGCCTTCTGAATCAGGCCCTTAATCCAGCCGTCTAACGAGAGCCTCGGGAGATGATGGTTGAGGCTTCTGGCCATCAGACCATTGGCCGTAACGACAATCGGCACAATGACAGCCGAATTCACATTCCACATGTCAACAACCTCGTGTGCTAAGTCGAGATATTTTATTTGTTTCACTTTCTCAGCTTTCACGAGGTTATCGTCATGTGGAATGGTAACATCGACTATCATTGCGCGGCGCGCTAATCGATCTATCACCACTATATCAGGCTTATTGGCGACAATAGTCCTGTCAGTAATGATAGACCGATCCCAGTACAACGTGACATGGTCATTTTCGAGATCTGGGTCGGGCACATACTTGTAATACGGTACCTCAGAGTTCACAAGTTTATATTTCAAAGCAAGTTGCTGGTGAATAATCCTAGCTACTTGGTTATGTCTGTGCAAGTACTTGCCGTTAGCCAGACGAGAACAACCAGAGATAATATGTCTGATAGACTCACCCGGACGGTGGCATGCCCGACACACGTCAACCGTCCCGTCCTTCATAATATGTCTTCGGTAGTTATTCGTCAAGATAACTTCGTCCATAATTGCACAGACAAAACCTTCAGTTTCCCCGAAAAGGTCCCCAAAACGTAGCCAGGATACGGACGCTAAGAAATCTACATCGGGCTCATGAAGAGCCCGATAGAAGCGCCCGTGATATGACAAAACAAGGAGCTACCTTGTTTTGCCATATCTCCTTGCGATCATCGGTAGTAAGTACTACAGGTTTGCACCAGTTCTGTTTTTTTTTTGGTTTTCAAAAAATATTCCCTGAGACTGCATATCTCGCGGCTGTGGAGGGTCTTCGCATTTAAAAAGCCTCGACCCCCGCACTCCCGCGGCATGTACAGTCTCATCACCGATGATCGTGGGTGATGCATCCGGTTTGCGGTCAACAGTGTACGGATCCTCCTATCCAGGGCGTCTAGTTCGGTCTGAGTCCATTTGAGTATGCCGAAAGAGTACATCAAAACCGGCATGACCCAACCGTTGAAGGCGCGCACCTTGGTTCCGCCTGAAAGAAGACTAATCAATACATTATTAAGGCGGCCAAAAAAGCGCTCCTTTAACGATTGCTTCATGTCAGTAACGTTGATGCCTAACGCTTCCGACATTCCCAAATACTTATAGCTTTCGGGTGAGGAGAGGGATCTAAGGTGTATGGAATCCGAAAGTTGAATTCCCTCGGATTCCATTATCTCCCCTCGCTTCATATGCATGACTGCACATTTGTCCACACCAAACTCCATTCTGATGGCGCTACTGAAAGTTTCAGTTATCTTCAGTAGCTCGATCAGTTGCAATTTGTTGGGGGCAAATATTTTCAAGTCATCCATGTAGAGGAGGTGAGATATGACCTGACCACCTCTCCTCAACCGATAGCCTAGACCTGAATCCTCCAGCTGCATGCTCAGAGGATTCAGGGCTAAGCAGAACCAAAGTGGACTTAAACTGTCGCCCTGAAATATTCCCCGTTTAATCCATACAGGCTCATCATTCCCCTGGATCTGTCGACACCCCGGATAGCGATGGACTGTCCTCCATTGCCCCATACACGATTCAAGGAAGGTGCGTAGAGTCGTATCTATTTTGTAAAACTCCAGCACCCTCATGAGCCATGTATGTGGAACCGAGTCGTAGACCTTCTTATAATCTATCCAGCAAGTCGACAGATCCTTGCGGGATCGACGAACCTGTTGGCTAATGGCCATGTCGATGAGAGGAAACTTGACATTCGCTAAACGACATGCCGCAACAGCCGCGCAATACAGGATCGAGTGTGTATCAACGAGATCCTCGCTACTCTCTTAAGCTGCGAGTCCAAGGCACACATCAGTGCCCTATTTTTCTTGTGCATGGGTAGGCGTGGTAGTCGGGGTCTAAGTTCGGTTGGAGTGGACCTATACTCGCGAAACTCATCCTCCAGTGCGCTCCTCAATCGGACGTTGCACTGGCTACTTACTGTGTCAGCCCTATCATCCTCTTCTTCAACACCGTGATTGGACCGCGGCGGGATTACATCAATAATTGGGGTATGTACCGCGGTTTGTGCCGGAGTTGAGATGATATGGTTGCTCAGTACCTCTGAACGCAGCCTATTAAGTGCGGCATCGTCCCACCTACGATTTTTTTTTTTTTTTTTTATTTGTGATGGGTTTTCTCTTGACCTTAGTCTATGTCAGAGGCGACAGAGACAAAGTCGACGATGGAGCGAGCTTACCCAGAAGAAGCCTGTTCACTCTCACTTTGAAGAGATTAGGGTTATATGCGTTCGGAAACACAGACGCAGGCAGAGAGTTCCATTCCTTTGCTGTGCGCATTATAAAAGAAGTTTGGAAACGCTTAGTGCGAGTTGGTGGGATAGCCACCAGGAAGGGATGGTAACCTGAAGTGCGCCTAGATGACCGATAATAGAAGGGGGCCGGTGGAATGAGGTCGTGGAGTTCCTGAGCACACTCTCCGAAGTACAATCTATAGAAGACCGACAAGCAGGCAACCTTGCGACGATGGGCCAAACTGTGAAGCTTGGCATCCACCAGATTTACGTCGCCAATGAGCCTCTTAGCTCTGCGTTCCACCGAGTCAAGCGCGGCAAGTTGGTATTTAGCCGAGCCATCCCAAAGGTGGCTACAATACTCCATGCACGATCGGACCTGCGCTTTATAAAGGATCAAAAGCTGTCCAGGCGTAAAGTATCGCTTCACCTTACCCAGATTCTTGGCCGCAGTTTGGGCTTTGTACTCGATGGTGGCGCCGAAGTTGAGGTTAGATGTCAACTCCGTGCCTAGGAGCTCGAGCCGATCAGTTACAGGAACCGATGTACCCCGAAAAGTAGGAGTCAGGTCGAAATGACTCCTTTTTGCGGTAAAAAGACACGCTTGTGTTTTGGTGGCGTTAAAAGTGACCAGATTATCATCACCCCACTGGGAGACAAGGCTTAATGTCAACTCTGTCCGCTCTACCAAGGCCTCTCTCAAGGAACGAACTGCGGCCCCGTTGGTTTTTGCGCTGGACAAGTATCTCTCTGAAACAGTACAGTCGTCCGCGTACCCAACAATACCAGTCTGTAGTAGGTCATTGATGTGCAGCAGGAAAAGAGTTGCAGAGAGAACAGACCCCTGAGGAACTCCGGCATCAATAGCCATAAGGTCAGAGGAGCAGCCGTCAACGACTACTCTGATCACTAAGGAAGTCTGATATCCAGCTACAAAATTGCGTTGGATGACCCGCACCTGATCCGACAATCGTTGGGCCGAGACGTTGACGGCTGGCTCTAGTTCCTGAAACAGAGACAGCATCTTAACACGGTACGCAGTGAGGTTAGTTCCCCCCCTCTGTAGACCCGTAATATGCGCGCATGACGTTCTCGTTCATAGACTGAGTCCATCTCATGCGCTGCACACAACCACCGGCAGCGGGAACCCGGCTTGGGGCCGGATGGCCCCTAAGTCCCAAGCTCTTCGGTGGCCGGCTTCTCCCCTGCCGACGTACAGGTGTTGGCGACGACGGCTGGGAGAAATACTCGTCGCTCGAACTCTACGCAACTGCCGCGGCTGGTGTTGTAATAGCGCTCACGGTGGCGCTGGGTACCGGCGGCGGCGAGGCGGAGCTGAGCGACGGGTCCGGAGGTAGTGGGCGTGTTCGTGTAGCTGATCTCGTTAACATATTATCAATTTCGTTTTCATCTTCATACTTCCTGTTTTGTCGGATATGACATGGCAGGTGTCATATCCGATTTGGCATTTTTCTATTATGGTTTATTGATTTTTTTGTTTTTTTTTTTAATTATATTGTGATCTTATTTGTTTCAAGTTTGATTCAGATTACTCTTAAAATAAAATAACTGCGTCTGAAATTAATAAAAATATCAAGAATATTAAAACATTTTTTTGACGTTCTGTTAACTTTGGTGTTGCCAGCTTATATTTATTTATTATTATTATTATGATTATTAATATAGGTGATGTTTCAGTGTAAGTAAAAAAGTAATACAGTAATTTCTTCTCAAAAGGCAACACAAGCTTCCACACAAGCCTATTCAAGAGCGTCAAAGATCCTCTCTCACACATTTACGCAAGCTATACGCATTCCTATTAAATTCTAATTAGAACAGCTATTATATTTCAAAGAATTAACTCCAGAACCGCTCACTCTAAACATTGCGCTTCCAACTCTTCGCCGGATTGCGAAGTCAAATGTTTGCGAATACGATAACAGAATTGCTTTATTTTCACTCTCTAGAAACTGTTCAAATTATTAATTAAGCGACTGCGGGACTGCGGAATTCTTCGTGTGAGAACACAATTCAAATATAATTTTCGTTATAATAAATTGTCGTGACATCACGTAATTGATTAATTTGCGTTAACATGAAAGGGGTAACAAGTGCCAACTTTGCGATATGCTCCTTGATTTATAATCTAATTAATTTTGTTTCATTTAGTATGAAGGCGTTCGATTTAGTCGTTGGTGGCGGGGCTGTGTTGTACTTATTAATGAAATTAATTAACACTTACTTCAGTCGACAGTACCTTATGTTGTAGGTGCCAATATACACATTAAGTCAAAATAATATTAACACATAATATCACACCTGTATTCTCCGAAAGGTTAAGCAGGTGTGTGCCTATAGTAGCACCCACAATTCACCTCTCACACATTGGCTTCGACATAGGCCTCTCCCAGGCTGCGCCACAACACCCTGTCTTCCGCCTTAAGCTTCGTAAGTCTGTCCCAGTCACCTTTTTAAGGTCGTCGGTCCATCTAGCTGGGAGCGTCCCACACTACACTTGCCGATAGAATAGAATAGAATAGAACACTCTTTATTATGTACACCATAAAAATTACATATACAAATGTTGAAATTTTACAAGGGGTGACACGTAGTTTCCAATCCAGGACTCGTCAGCTCCACCGGCGATCGGTTCTTCGACAAACATGGCCAGCACACTGCCACTCCAGCTTGCTTCCTCTGCAGGTTATTTCAGAAACTCCGGTTCTTTTCCTAACCGGGCACAACTCGGGCTGCTACTAAGAAATTCCTGATGAAAAAACCCAATAACTGACCTGGGAATCGAACTCAGACCTAATGCTCAACAGTAGCGCTTGCGACCACTAGTCCAGTGAGGCAGTCTCAAAATAATATGAATTTTCATTAACAGCTTGCGTTTTCAAAGTTTCTCTGAAATGTATTTTTTTTTTTACCTTAACAAGAATTTGCTTATTCACTGATAACTTGTTTATATTCACCGAATAAGCTATCGCACCCACCACAAGTCATCTACTTTATGCATGTCGCAGCGATGACATCATCATGGCTCCATCTTTTATCTTGATTACTGATTGACTGCATAACCACCGCCTCAGACGATAACACAACTACGGCAGTTCATCGGCCTGGCATCATATTTTCGACAATTTGTGGTAAGGTTTTCCCAAATTATGGCACCTTTATATGCTTTGACTTCCGGGCATGGCAGGATAAATTGGAAGCCTGAACATGAGACCGTTAGACAGCAGGTAATCTCTATTTTGACCAGTGAGCCGGTGCTTATGATTTACGATCCTGCTCTCAAAACAGAACTACACACGGATGCGAGTGCTGTTGGATACGGTGCAGTTTTAATTCAGTTGAAGGAAGGTAAGTCGCATGCAGTTGCTTATTTCAGCAAACGAACGACGGCCGCGAAGTCGAAATACCACTCCTACGAGTTGAAGACTCTCGCAGTTGTCAACGCTGTCAAACATTTCCGGCATTATTTACACGGCCGCAAATTTGATGTGGTGGAAAAAACTAGATCTGACGCCACGCGTACACCGATGGTGGGCGTTCCTACAGGCGTTCGACTTTAGTATTGTTCACCGTAACGGTAAGCGAACACACATGCCGACACACATGACACATGCCGATTTCTTTTCAAGAAATCCACTGCCAGGCGATATCAACGATGAGAACACTCCAGTTAACAAGGTAGAACCCAAAATAATGAATCTAGCGGAACTCACTGACAACTGGCTGATGGCGGAACAGCAGAAAGATGAGGATCTTTCAAAGCTTATGTCAGATTTAAGACAGGGAAAACTGTCATCTGATGTAGCTAAAACTTACGAGCTCCGATCAGGTATCTTGCACCGGAAAATTCAACGACGAGGTAGGACTCGTTGTTTGGCAATCGTACCTAGGTCATTTAGATGGTCTGTCATTAATAATGTGCACGAGGGATTGCTACACTTGGGATGGGAAAAGACCTTAGAAAAAGTTTACGAGCTTTATTGGTTCGATAACATGACGAAGTTTGTAAGGAAATTTGTGGATAATTGCGTAACCTGCAAAATATCTAAAACACGTATACCGGCAAAATTCAGGCTGAAATGCACCCCATTCCAAAAGTAGCAATACCTTGGCACACGATACACATCGACGCCACTGGAAAGTTAAGCGGTAAGAATGACCGGAAAGAATACGTCTTCGTGCTAATCGATGCTTTCACTAAGTATGTGTTGCTTCACCATACCCTTCATATTGACACAGCCTGCAGCATTAAAGCTTTGAAAGCTAGTGTTTCGTTTTTTGGTGCACCTAACCGCCTGATCACTGATCAGGGCCGGTGTTTTGCCAGCAGAGATTTTAAAGATTACTGTGACTCTGTCAATATTAAGCTTCATTTGATAGCAACGGGTTCTTCACGAGCTAACGGTCAGGTGGAGCGTATTATGAGCACCTTAAAAAATATGCTCACAGCCGTAGAAACTAGTGAACGTTCGTGGCAGGACGCCTTGCCCGACGTGCAACTCGCGCTCAACTGCTCCATGAATCGAATAACGAAGGCCAGTTCACTAGAACTACTTGTTGGTAAGGTTGCAAGGCCTTTAGATATGTTGCTCGCTGGTGATGGCGAAGCAGAATGCGACATTGAGCAGGTCAGATCACAGGCAGTGGAGAATATGGCGAAGGCTTCTGCATACGATAAGGTAAGATTCGACTCCACTAAAGCTAAATTAAATCCTTTTTCTGTAGGTGACTTTGTTTTGTTACAAAATGAAGAGCGCAATCAGACCAAGCTTGACCCTAAGTATAGAGGACCATTCAAGGTTACAGAAGTACTTGAAGGGGACCGCTATATCCTTAAAGCTCTTAACTCAAACCGAACTTACAAATACGCACATGACCGATTACGAAAAATGCCTGACGCCGACAATCCTGACGACAAAGACTCTGACACTGACAAAATCGATGCGATGAACTTTGATGATGAAGGAGATGGACCTTCGAGGAATCTAATTGACGAAGGGGATGGACCTTCGAGTTACGAGTTGTAAAATAGTATGCAAGTCGCTCAGATCGCTTACATGTCCATGCAATTCGTAGGCGTAGGCGTAAAATCGGCCCTCATTTCCCGTCGCAGTGCGGCCACGAAGGTGGGTGGCGTGCGTTTGGCTTGGATATGTAGGTGCTCGCTGATGATACCGCCAGATGGAGGCGATGTGTTGAAATGGGTACCGATAGAAGGTAGCCCAAGTAGCCGGATGGAGGCTTAAGTGTTGAATTGTAGAGTATTTCATACTGGATATCATTTGAATGCTTTTGAGCTGATATAGTAGAATTTTGACTTTTGCTCGACTGCTTAATTATTTTTTTTCTTTTCCTGGAGAGATTATTGATGATTTGAGGTAATATTGGCTGAGCTTTGCATTCTGTAGTGACAAAACGAATAGTGTTAAACCCTCATAATATTTGAAATAAATTATTTTGTTTGAGTACCTATGTGTTAAATTATCCTGACTCATTGGTCAGGAAGGCCGAGCTAGAAAATTGTACTGTGCGAAGGTATTTTCTTTATTTCAGAATCCACACACGAGGACGTGTGAGTTGTCAAGATGGCCGTGTCGCAGCGATGACATCATCATGGCTCCATCTTTTATCTTGATTAAGAAACTAAGAAGCTACGTACGTCAATGTAAATTAATCAAACGGAAACGTCAAGTGTGACACTTGGGTAAGGTCGATACAGTTGTGGTGACATTTAATTGACAGCCGTCACATGACTGACGGTAGACAGCTGTCAGTCACAGACATTTGTTATCTTGCGGAAAATGACAGTGACGGTGGGAGCGGACATTCATTCTTTGGCGAGACATAAAGGCGAACGGTCGTGCTTTCGATTGTAACCACGTGCTGTATCGAATTTACCGCGTTTCCCATTCTAATCTGTTCTGATCGGCTCAATCCTTGAATATTGTTGTAATTAGTGTGTGTGAAATAATAAATACACAGTTCCTTCAAGTTTTCGAAGTGTTATTTTTAATCTAGGGCCATGTGTGACCATGCTGATAGCGAGGCGCCCCCTCTAACCTCGTTATGCATATATTTTAATGTTTTTCCCAATAAATTGTTCAATCAGTAACCGACACAAAACAGTGATTTTATTTCCTGTAAACATCCCGTGTGATTCGTACCCATCAACAACCTCCATACTACATCTCAGTTTACGATAACACGACCAAACTGTCCGTACATTTTTGGTCCTTCGAGCCGAATCGTCACTACTGGAACTAACAGGTGGGATACAACGAACTCAGAGTGCGCTGGGAATTTACACTGGCGGCGTATGTGTTAAAGCTCCTACGTGGAGTAGCTCATAACCCGGGTGTGCTGCGTCACCTGAAGCTATGCGTGCCAAACCGGTACGTGTGGAGGCGGCGGCGACCGCCACTGCTGGTAGTGCCTGCTGCCAGAACCAACCTGCTGTCGAAAACACCCCTCACCCGCACAATAAGTGTACTAAACGAAGTGCATGAGAGAATTGTCATTTTTTCGTGCAATATGAGTGAATTTGCAAGAGATTTGTTGAATTTTGTATTATATATTTAAATATTAATATTCTGTGTTAAGTCTGATTTTATATTTTAGTTTGATAGTATGTTCGTACATTACATTCTGTAGTACGACTACAGATTGTGTTATTAATAGTTTAGTGTTGCTCTTGTATTGTTAAAGTTTAGTTTTTTTTTTTAAGTGTTAGACGTAAGTTGATGTTAAAAGTATTTGATGTGTGATTGCAAACCCACTATTGCATTGGGGTCATCCTGTAAAGATAGTGTGTGTAAGTTTATAAAAAATAAATTAAAAAATAAAATAAACAGTCCTGGAAGCCTCATAGGTACGAAGTGTTTCTATTCAAGATAGCAAATTGGTTTGGCTGGTCTTCCACAAGCGGATCGCACCAGTCACATTAAGAAGGCGCACAGTATCGTACAAGCGAAAGACGATATACCTATTCGGTTAGCACTTTTATTCATAAACTCCAAATGTTCAGGTAAAGTATGAGAATATAGTGAGAGAAAAGGCAGCAGCATCATCTTTACTACCGAGACCCCGTTAACGCCAATCTGATAACTCGGTGATTAGGACTTTTTTGCCTACCTTTCATTACATAATCAGCCTATAATGTTCCCACTGCTGGGACACAGGCCTCCTCTCTGTGAGAGGGAGTGGGCCGTAATCCACCACGCGGGCCCAGTGCGGGTTGGTATATGTCACATGTCTTCGAATTTTTGGTTCTAGGACATGCCGGTTTCCTCACGATGTTTTCCTTCACCGTTTTGAGAGCAGTGGTGATGAAATAATTTACACAAAGTAAAGCGCCTGTCCGGGTTCGAACCTACGACCTACAACTCGTAAGTCGCGGCCGTTACCACTGGGCCACCACTGCTACCTTTCATTGAAACAGCCTATTGGAAAACTCCCTATTCACGTCGTATTGTGGTGGTTCACGTGGTACTTAAATTAGTGTAAATAGCCTCGTACAAAAAAAAACTTACTTAATATCAAAATAAAAAATTATTAAATTGGAAAATCATTTTATCTTTCAAGGTCATGAAGTATCTAGTAGTCGATAGTTAAATAAAATTCATATTAAATAGTGAAATAAATAAAAGTCCTAGATAAATAATAATTGTGAGTTACACATTTTTCACGTTTTTCAGTATGTAGACCAAGAGAACTGTACTGTACCTGATAACTCATCGTGATCAGTAATCACTGTAACTAATGAAGTCAGTGAATTTTAACCCTTTAACCGCCGACACCGTAATATCACGGGCTCTGAAAACAATGCCCGAATCGCCACACACGTAATATTACGTTATTTTATTGAAAAAGTTCTTAATGCGCACAAACTCCATAAAAACTTGTCAATTTTAAGATTTGGGGTGTATCTTTATTGATAAGTATATTTTTCAATGTTTCGAATGATAAATACTGTGAATTTTGAGGTTCAAATGCAGTGTGATCACTGCGTGCCTTACCTGTATCGCCAATCACGTAATTTTACGGGTACTAGAGATGGGCTAATTCGGAAAATACTTAATAGGTGGCCTAAGGATAAACAAGGCACTATTGAAATTACTATCACCTCTTGCAATGAAAGTGGATACTTTCATTACAAAATAACCATATTGTTACTCTAGTCCAAGTATCTGTATGCAATAAAGTGGATTAAAGTTTGAAATTATTTGATTTTTACGATAAAAATATAGAAATCTCGACAACGCAGAACCTCACTAGTTCAGACAGTCACCGGTCGCCGCACAGTGGAACGAATGTATGGGAGCGGTTGGACGTAGACATGTCCGAAAAAAAAGAGTAAAATTATGCCAAACTAATGATGCCATCTTATTTGATTACTTAATGCCTTCATAACTTGTGGTGATGAATTTCTTCATAACTCCCATATTTCGGGAGTAATTTGAGAAAATGTGAAATTTTACTATGAAAATGAGTGTATCGAGCTCTCTCCCTCCTGATTCCGGGCTTGTTTCAAGTAGCGGTCTCTAATATCATAATGCTAATACTAAGAGCTATATTTAATACTAAGACACATAGTGCGCCAAATGTGCACTTTCTGGGATAAAGAGTGATGTTTATTTTATAACACAATTTTTTTATTTTTTGTTTATTTTGTTGATTAGAACCGTTTTTCTAAAGGTTTACCTTATTACAATAACATTTCTGAGCAGCCAATTAGAGAAGATATAAGCTAATTAGGATATATAATTAGGGACTTAAGGTTTACATATAAAACTGATGCACTAATGATTACTGATAAGAACATTGCTATTATTTAATTACTAAATGGCTCTTAATACACTAATTTAGTATGCATCATTTACTAATTATCACAATAACTAATTACCTTGCAATATTTAACAAAGGATACCTGGGATACCTGGATTTTATATAAATAGGTCACTATTAGTAACTTTAAAATCAGTGTTGATTTACACCTCGTTGTATCCAAGCTAATCTCGCAATGTATTTTCCAAATTTTAATACAAATCTTGATATTCACGTTGCTTTATGCGCACGCGCACATAAAGATTTACGCGACTTTAACTATTTGTTCAGTGTTTTAAAAGATAACAGTTGTGTTCAGTTATGTGAAAGTGCTGAAACAAGTTTAAAAGACTGGTGTCGTCGATTTTGCTACCGCATTTATGCAAAATGGACACAGTCTGGAAGAAGCACAGATAAGTTTCGGAAGAAACATGAGATTTGGCTACAGGCTGCAATTCAATGGCCGGAATTACAGAATGAAAATATGGAACCTTCTACAGAAAATATAAGTGACGTCATCGAGCCCATAATTTCTCCTGCTAAATCTGATGCTTCAACTTGTACACATCCTAGTCCTCGTAAATCTTTTGAGGACCTTAGTAACCGGCAAAAAAGAAGACGCACTGAAGATAGTCTTTCATGCAGCAGTAGCAGCGCTGAAATTATGTTTTCGGCCGAAAGGGCGCTTCAAAAGGCAGGACAAAGCGATACAGCTTATGTTATGAAATACTTGACGGAGAATCCAGAAGAGGCCTCAAAAATCAAAGCCTTCATTGAAGGTAAATCAATTCAGGTACGGGAAATATCCCCTTTGAAGGCAATGGCTCTTTATGTATCGATGAACTTATCGAAATGGCGCTATAACACTCTTCGGGATTTCAACACTCAAGAAGGAGCTCTTCAATACCCGAGTTACTACATGTTGGTTAAAGAAAAAATTAAGTGCTATCCGGCCAAAGAAGATCTCACAGTTACAGAGAGCTCTGCAAAAATCAAATTACAAGCCTTGATGGATTTAACCTCAAGAAGACTTATTAGGTCGTTAGAAACCCCTGTTGATCCCAATCAACAGCTCGTATTGACCAGCAAATGGGGTTTTGACGGATCATCTAGCCAAAGCATTTATCATCAAAGGACGAGTGAAGATGAGCAAATCGATCTTGCTAGTAATTTTATGATTAGTCTTGTACCACTGCGGCTCGTCTCAAAAGGTGTAACAATTTGGGAAAACGAGCGACCATCTTCCACTTCATTTTGCCGGCCAATATTGTTTAAGTTTATAAAGGAAACCAAAGAAAATGTGCAGAGAGAGATGGCTGAAATCGAAGCAGAGATTGAAGCCTTAACTCCATCCACCATCACTGATGGAATTAGTGTCAAACACCAACTGCTGTTGACAATGATTGATGGTAAAATTCATTCCATTATATCCAATACAGCAGCTTCAGTGTGTGACATATGCAAGGCTTGTCCTAAAGAAATGAATAATTTAGAGTTAATCAAAGATAAACACGCAAACGAGGACATGTATAAATATAGCTTAAGCACCCTTCACGCTTGGATTCGCTCAATGGAATGCTTATTACACATTTCCTACAAATTAGACATAAAATCATGGCAAGTAAGGGGTGATATAGCAAAAAGGCAAGTTGATGACAGGAAGAAAAGAGTTCAAGAGGCTGTAAGAAGAGAAACGGGCTTACTTCTCGATGTTGTGAAACAAGGCAGTGGATCCACCAACAATGGCAACTCGGCAAGGAGATTTTTTGAAAACTACACTAAATCTGCTGAACTGACCGGAATAGATGCTATGCTTTTAAGAAAAATCTGTGTGATCTTGCAGTGTATTTCATCAGGAGAGAAGATCAACGTAACTAAATTCCGAGAGTTCTGCTTTGATACTGCTAAGCTTTACGTGGAGTTATACCCATGGTATTATATGCCTTCTTCACTTCATAAAATTTTAATGCATGGGCCAGACATAGTTCAGAACATGTCAATTGTGCCCATTGGTTTTCTATCCGAAGAGGCATCTGAGGCTAGAAATAAAGATTTTAGAAAATATAGAGAGGGGCATTCTCGAAAGCATAGCAGTATCTCATGCAATGAAGATATTATGCACAATCTTTTACTGTCTTCTGATCCACTTGTTACAAGTATCCGTCCAAAAGGAAATAAGTTTGTAAAAAAATCTTCTTTTAAGGAATTTTATGAGCTTACGGATTCTGAGAAAAGTGATATCGAATTTGTTAACATAAATGATTTAGCGGACATCGATTCTGAATTTGAATTAATTGATGATGATGATGATGACGAAGATAATTAAATGATGTTATTGTTTTAAAATGTGTAACTTAGTAAATTAGAGCTTACATCTTAATTATTTATTGTACTTTTAATGAAACTAGGTAATTTATTATCAACTTACTTAAAAGTCATACTCTCATCAGTTCTTGTGAATATTTTTGTTAATATATATTTCTGTATATATATAATATATTTATAGACCTCTTAATAAGTCTGTCTGCGGTTTAAAGTAAATACAAATGGGGAAAAAACGTTTTTTTTTTTAAATTTTCATTTCCTTTTATCCCAGAAAGTGCACATTTGGCGCACTATGTGTCTTAGTATTAAATATAGCTCTTAGTAATAGCATTACGATATTAGAGACCGCTACTTGAAACAAGCCCGGAATCAGGAGGGAGAGAGCTCGATACACTCATTTTCATAGTAAAATTTCACATTTTCTCAAATTACTCCCGAAATATGGGAGTTATGAAGAAATTCATCACCACAATTTATGAAGGCATTAAGTAATCGAATAAGATGGCATCATTAGTTTGGCATAATTTTACTCTTATTTTTCGGACATGTCTACGTCCAACCGCTCCCATACATTCGTTCCACTGTGCGCCGTCACCGTAATATTACGTGCGGCCAAAGACATTCAAGGTTAAATCCCGCCATATTGTCAGTTGCCTCAGCGCCGTCACCGTGAAATCACGTGTAAGCTTTATCGCTCTGGGTAACTAGTGTTGTAGGCCTTTTTCGTATTAGGTTAAACTTTAATAATTGCAAAAAAAAAATGCTGGAAGACGAAGAATTATTAAATACTAGATGCGCCCCGCGGTTTCACCCGCATAAGTTTTGACCCCGTGGGTATATCTGGTTATAAACTATCTGTGTTTCAAATTTCATCCAAATCCGTTCAGTACTTTTTGCGTGAAAGAGTAACAAACATCCATGCATCCATCCATCCTTACAAACTTTCGCATTTATAATATTAGTAGGATTTTGCAATCCAATAATGAATTACCAAGTGACGACAGTTCTGCAGATAGTGATGTTGATTTGGTAAGTTTAATTTAATGTTTAATTCGATAATTCGACAAGAAATTCGCTCAGAAGTTTACATGAAGATAATTAATATAATACGACATGCTCGTGGAGAGTCCGCACCAACAGAAGAAAGAACAACGTGCCCATCTGCTGAGTACTGATATTGTCACTCTACAAGCACATGACATGAATAAGATTAATAATGTGTAAATAAAACATTGATTATGTTTCCGACTTTTATTTTATTAATAAATAAATAAATAATGTATGCATCGATAGTAAGTATTCCCAACACTGTTCTATCTTATTCCTAAAGTGACGTGGCGCTGAAGGTAAGCCAAAGGTAGCAAATCTTGGCGGTTAAAGGGTTAAGATATCTGATGTGAGGAATCACAAACTTCTGTACATCTTTTCTGTAATTTAAATACTTCCGTAAACAAGGACCACAGAAGTCTCTCAGGACCAAACCAAATACAACAATATGTTTGCCATCTATGAGCAACACGATCGGTCACAAGTAATCCATCTCCAATCGGAAACTCACACACATACACACATGACACACGTTTGATGTTCTGCTCCCTTCAAGTTTTCTCCATGTATTTAATGTGAAAGACATCAAAGGCAATAATTATGTATCGTAGAGATGGGAGATTTAATATAAAAATGTTATAATTACATTCAGCCAGACAGTTCACAAGAGCAATTTTGAAGAATTTATCTCGATATTCTTAGTAACATCGAGGATAAAGGAGAAAGCAAGCAAAATACATTTATTTAGGCCAGACTAAAAGGCACACAATATAATACACAGCAGATAAAAAAAACTAGTAAAAAGTGTAAAGTACGACGAAAGAAATTAGCAGGAAAGTGTGCCTCACGGCTGCGCCAAAAAGGCCCAGTTCAGCAAAAATGCCAGACAACTAGTGCCTGGCGCTATAAATCGATACGATTACTTTAGATCATCGATTCTGAATGCCAATAATTTCAGTAAAAAGTTTATTGATTCAATAACCTCACATTACACACAATAGCAAAACAAATTCATCATCATTTCAGCCGACATACGTCCACTGCTGGTCATAGGCCTCCCCCAAGCAACGTCACTTCAACCGGTTCTGTGCTTCCCGCATCCAGCGGATTCTTGCGGCCTTCTCAAGGTCATCAGTCCACCTTGTAGGAGGCCTTCCAACGCTACGACTTCCGGTACGCGTCGCCACTCCAGAACCTTTCGGCCCTATCGGCCATCTGTTCTGCGAGCAATTATTATAACATTTATTCCACTCTAAAGTGGGGGTGTTCAAAATGGCTGACTTGAAAGCGTCGACTGCTTCTTCACTGGACTGGAACCTTTGACCACGAAGACTTTTCTTAATTTTAGGAAATGTAAAGAAATCGTTAGGGCTTAGGTCAGGACTGTATGGAGGTCAAGAATTTCTACTTTTTCCTGCTTCAAATACTCAATCGTTTGACGAGCGCTGTGTGAGCTTGCGTTGTCGTGGTGCAGGATGATGCGTCGCTTTGAGTTAGATTTTCGAAGTTCGGCGATGACTTGTGGTAAACAAACTGTGGTATACCACTCTGCGTTAACCGTTCTACGATCTTCAAGTGCAATAATCGCAACATGGCCGGTTTTTCCAACGAACGTGGCCACCATCTTCTTTGTAGTGCTTCGAGAACGAACAACTTTAGTCGGCTTTGCCCAGATTGTAGATTGTTGTTTGGAATCAGGATCGTAGGCATAGATCCAAGATTCGTCACCACTGATGATGTCGTAGACGTGATTTGACTCTCCTCGGTTGAACCTTTGCAGAGTTTTCTTACACCATCTGACGCGGGCCGCCTTGTGATCGTCAGAAAGCAGATGCGGTATCCAACAGCAAACTAGCTTTCTCACACCAAGCGCTTCATGCAAGATCTTTTGAATGGTTGTCCCTGAGATGCCTAATAGAGCCTCTATCTCTCGATACGTCACATTACGATCTTCGAGAATTAGTTAAATTTGGCACACAGATAGTTTATAACCACGAATAACACAGGATACTTTTTATCCCGATATACCCACGGGGTCAAAACTATATATGCGGGTGAAACCGCGGGGCGCATCTAGTATAAAATAACAATACAATTATGTCAGTATTGTCCAGTAGATGATACACATCCATCTATGTTGAAAGGGACAGTCTGTGCGAGAAGCAATCGTCCTGAGGATGCTATTGCTACTGTGTCTCACTCATCTTAATAAAGAAGCAGCCTTTTTTCGTATTATAGCTGAATAGCCATCCGTTCGAGCTTCTGCAAACATTAGCGACGCACTGCAATAGGGAGGCAGCCGCATCAGCATCCTAAAGATATTGTTATATTGAACGCGCAAGATACTGGCAGCCCGACGAGTATGATTTACCCCCAGACTGCTCGCGTACAACGATTAACAGTATGCCTTAAACATAGTGAATTTTACTGGAATGGAGCAGCGAGCGAATCTACGGGCAACCATGTTCCCTTGGACCGCCAATGCCCTGCGCTCTATGCCCTGCTATATTAGTCATTATAGTTAAAACCTTGCACATGACAGCATATTAATTAGTAACCAGCTGAGCCGACAGAAGTTGCCATGTCTAAATTTTAATATAGTCACAAATCCCATAGAAAAAGGACTGTCAATTTTCCCTTGAAAAAAATAAATAAATAACCATATCGGTCCTGCCGTTCTCAAGTGATGCGGTAAACATCGACTAGCATTTCATTTGTATTTATATGGATAGCAGATAAGGAGTCAGGCCTCAATCAAGCGTTGATCTCATTGCATTCTGTCCATAGTAGGTAGCATCGTTTTGAAATTTCTTCCTACCTCCATGGGAAAAAAATTAGAGTTTATCAATGTCTGGCATAGTATTCGATCAATCAATCAATCTTTATTCGTGAACACAGGTATTACAATAAAGGTCTTATGTATACATTTTAGTCGAGCTCTATGAAATGACCAATGAAATTGGAGTAAACATATATTAGTATTTTAGTAATAAGTCTGAATCTATACAACCCAAAGTCACGTTCGAGTTAATAATATAAATTAAATGTATTATTAATAAATAAATAATTAATCAATTATAATTTATTTTTACATGCATGTCAATGTTAAATTATATTAAAGGGCTGGTGATGTCATATTTCAAAACTATTCGAAAGTATAGTTCATTTAAAAATTATTCGATAGAATAAGAAATACGTCTTATGTATTAGAAATAAACACAATTTACTTTTGAATTTGCGGACATTATCTTTACTCCTTATATATTTTGGTAATTTATTATAGACCTTTGGAGCCATTACAAAAATACTGTTTCTGTATAGTGCACTACTAGATCCGACTGTTTGTATCGATCACAACGGCGCTGACTAGTTACTCGAGCAAATTTATGTAAATTATTTTTGACCAACATAGACGTTTCATAGCATTCTATTCCTAAAAGCAGTTTTAAATCGAGATTCACGCTACTAATATGGTAACCGATCTAGAAAAACAGGACAAGTGCAAGTTGAACTCAAGTGATGCCCTTTTTTTTTTTGGATGGGAAATCATCAAATAACTTCTCCCGCTCTGGGAGGAGCGGGAGGGTGTGTCAGACTCTTACTGACTAAAACCCACCCGTATTCCTTCCTGTTGCCTGTGTTGCCAGGGGCCTCGGTGACCCTTTAGTACCTCCCCGCGACCCCGGCAGGCATCGGCCCTAGTGGACCCCTACATATGTGCCGACGACATCTCTTTGAGACGCGCGTGGAATACACCGCGCCGTCAACCCGGGCCTGGTAAGTGATGCCCTTGGGTTCCGTACAATGAATATGTTAACTACCATGTTTTTTATCCCAAGAACAAACTTAACATTGTAGTTCAAAAACATTTTCTCGTACATTCTAACTGCAAATTTAAGTTAGTACGCACAATATTGAGAGATTTATCATGTCATTTTACCACTATGGTGGTACTTACGCTTACGTTTTCCTGTAATCTATAAGTAAAAAACAATTTTCTGTATTTTTTTCAAATTTTAGGGTCAGTAGTTTCGGAGATAACTTTAAAACTATTTATTTTTAAACTATAAATATATATATATATATGACCCTTACAACAAGCCCTTTCGTGTTATACATAAGTCACACGGTACAGTTTGCAAAACTTTTTTTTTATTTTTTTTTTAAATTTGCCCCCGAAAGTAACTCAGAAGTAACCCAGTAAGAAATTTTGAATATGATCAAAATGAATTTATTCACGTTACGCATCCGTGTTTGGATCACAGAAAATTTTAACAAATTTCAACTTAATCGGTCCAGTTGATTCGAGCAAATCGGCTGTGATAGGCGGACAGACAGACAGACACACGAGCGATCCTTTATGAGTTCCATGTTTTCCTTTTGAGATATGGAACCCTAAAAATGGGTCAGATATTCGAAAAAACAAAAATTAACAACTTTCATTTATTTTCTGTACATTCCTGTATTATCAAAGTTACTTTAAGTTATCCGACATCTAAACGCTCATCCCTACGAATATTTGGGATTACCCTCAATTGCTGGACTCACACGGAATCATTAATGACCCGTAACGCTATGGGAATATTATATCGGAATAGTGACGTTCGGATTACAAACGTTTTATTTTGAAGGGATGGGATTAAGCTGCTCGTTTAACAAATAGGATTACAAAACGGTGTTGTTGTATTCGGTGAATTTGTAAAGGTATTTGGGTATCATGTCAGTCTTGGTGATTAAACTTTGCGTACGCCCATGTGGCGTTATTAATGGCTCAGCCTTTAATATTGTTAATGAGATCGAAGATTGAAGAGCAAGCACAGAATACCAACTGGATATCTGTTATTTTATAGACATGTGCTGTATACCGAAGTATGTAACGTAATACTTGTGAGAGCAGTGGTGGCCCAGTGGTAACGGCCACGACTTACGAGATGTGGGACGTAGGTTCGAACCCTAACAGGCTCTATACTTTGTGTAAATTATTTCAACACTGCTGCTGTCAAAACGGTGAAGGAAAACATCGTGAGGAAACCGGCATTTCCTAGAACCAAACATTCGAAGACACGTGACATCCACCAACCCGCACTGGGCCCGCGTGGTAGATTACAGCCCACTCCCTCTCGAAGAGAGGAGGCCTGTGTCCCAGCAGTGGGAATATTATAGGGTGATTATAAACATAATACCAACCTATTATGGTCCCAATAAATATATATGTCGGAAATACGTTTCTCACTCGTTTGACTAATCGGGACGCCAGCGCCACCAAGCGGCGCTCGACAGAGTCTACAACATAACGCTTGACCGGGGCCGCGGGGTTAAGTACAGTCTGTCGAAGGTGGTCAAGGAGTGAACAAGTTTAGAAATTGTCGCGTGTTCCGTATAGTTGTGTCGTGTACCTACAGTGTGTGAATAGGTAGTGTGATTGTTTGATCGTAAATAATAATTTGATTTAAACTGCAAACGGTTTTTCTATTGTGCAATAACCAACACTTCCCATTGTACGCCCACAGTAGTTAAAATATGGCTAATGATAACGAGAGAGATGTACCTTCTCCGTCATGTATATATTTTTTTAATATTTCACATAAACCTACAGGGCACTTATAAAACGTCAGAAGTTAGATGCACAGTTCCATTTGTCGTTTCCTATGAAAAAGAGTCGGCAAGAACCTCAACGGTTACTCGATTAAAAATAATTGACTTTTACAATGTTTTCAAATTACAGTGTTAATAGGTATGGTAGGACAGTGTAGGCCTGTCAAAAAGTATCAGGGACTTAACAAAATAGAAAATGGTCTAGAAATCTACCAGTCTATTAGCCTACAACGTTCTCATATTGGCACTGGAAGGCCTCTTCTAATACGAAGATGGCACATTACGTATATTTTTTAAAATAAAAAAAATTGCTGCTTTCATCAATTTGTCTCTCATGTGTTTTTGGTTGATTTGTGTGATTACCGTTAGTGTTCATTTTGCACAAGTAGGTATATAACTTTCCGCTAACGCAAAGTCAAAACTGTCTTTTCGAAATAAAAACTATACAAAAATTACAAACAACTGTGTCCAATTTATCCGGGTATGAGCAAGCCTAGTGTGGGACGCTATATGGACCGACAACCTCAGAAAGGTGGCTGGGACAGGCTGGATGCAGAAAGCGGGACAGGTGTGTGCGGTGCAGACTTTTTTTTTGGATGCGAAATCATCAAATGACTTCTCCCGCTCTGGGCGGAGCGGGAGGGTGTGTCAGACTCTTACTGACCAAAACCCACCCGTATTCCTTCCGTTGCCTGTGTTGCGGGGGCCTCGGTGACCCATTAGTACCTTCCCGCGACCGCGGCTAATCGGCCTAGTTGACCCCCTACATTTGTGCTGACGACATATCTTTGAGGCGCGCGTGGAATACAACGTGCGGTGCAGCCTGGGAGAGGCCTATGTCCAGCAGTAGACCGCGATAGGCTGAGTTGATAGATTGATTGTATTCATTTGAATTAGTTAGACAATATTAGGTCTTTATCTATGAAATTGCCGTTTAGTATACAGAAAGTTAAAGTAATTTTTATATATATATTTTTTTTTTTATTTCTCTTAATCAAAATATGCACCCATGCTATCGATTCAGCTCTGCCAGCGGAGTGGTAATTTTTCAATGCCCTTCTTGAAGAAGTCTGGTGTACGGGATCCAACGAACTCTTCAAAGGCTGTTTTTACTGCCTCTCGGTATTGTTTTTTTTCCCTGCCAAGAAGTTGTCCAAATTTTGGAAATAGTAGAAGTCTGTCGGCGCACGGTCTGGTGAGTACGGTGGATGACGCAAAACTTTCAACCCTAGCTCTTGTAGCTTAGAGACCGTCTGTTGTGCCGTATGAGGTCGAGCGTTGTTATGTAGGAGCAGCGGGGACGAGCGATTAACTTCTCTATCATTATTTTACATCGTCCTCACATTTGGTTATAATTTCAACATAATTTTTGTACTAATCTTTATGTATCAATTTAATTTAAAAGAGTGTCCGTGGAGTTTCTTGCCCGTTCTTCTCCATAGGTACCTACTACGCTTTGGAATGGGCAACTAGCTTCATATTTCTAACTGACCGACTCCTTGACAATTCAAAAGTGCCTGTAAATGGTTTAATTGAAATAAATGCTTTGAGTTTGAGTTTGAGTTTGAGATTGTGTACAGTTACTCACAGTACAAATCCGGTAATGCTGGTGCCAATTGGTAAGAAGCTGTGATGAATCATACCGGCACTAGACCACCAAACAGTGACCATGACTTTTTTAGGGGTATGTTTTCGTTTGGGACATTGTCTAGGCGCTGAACCAGGGTCTAACTAACACGATGACCACTTACGATTATCAAAAAGAATCCATTTTTCATCGCATGTGACAATGCGGTTCAAAATCCCTTCATTTCTGTTTCTGGCAACGCAAGGCATACCTACCTCAACACGTTCGTCGCGCTCGCGCTGGCGATCGTTCAGTTCGTGCAGCACCCACTTATCAAGTTTTTAACCTTGACAATTTGACGGAAATAGACCAATATTGTTTTGATGTTAACCTTGAAAGCTGCTGCTAAATCAGTCGTAGATTCGATATCGTCAGCTTCATCTGTCGCCTTTAATTTGTCGTTGTTGACTTTAGTTTTCGGGCGACCACGGGGATCATTTTTAGATCAAAATTTCCATGTCGGAAGCGTTCAAAGCAATAATGAGTCGTGCGTTCATTTGAAGTGTTCACTCCGTACACGTAATTAATGTTGCGAGCCGTTTGTGTGGCGTTGCTGCCGCGACGTCCATGTTGATGAAAAAGATACAAATCTAGTGAACACAAAACACTAATCAATAAACAAATGACTGAATTTGAAAATAGAATTCCATATATTTTAAATAATATTCATTTGAATTTAGAATTTATTGCCAGCCATATACACCCATAAATGACGTTTCAAATGGCCAGTATTGTAAAACGGCAACTTCGTGGGTAACGACCTATTAATAATTTAAAGAACATACTTTGATGAAGTTGAGTACGTACGTGTATCAAACAACGAATACCGTGCATAATAATGTCAACAACCGGCAAAAACCGAGCCGAAGCCAAAACGAAGAAAACAAAAGACAATTGAAAACATACTTGCTACACAAACAAATGAAGCTCTAAAGGCACTTAAGAGACAAACAAATCGTAACGGCGTCGAAAATGAAGTCAGTGACGGAATCTCAAACGGAATAGTGTTATTTAAATAGGCACTAAACACTCTGGGCTGATTAATTGTCTCCTCCTAAATAAATAGTGATGGCTTGATGGTAAGGCTGGTCGTATAGGAGAAGCTATAAGATGCACTATGCTGAAATATGTATATTAATATAAATTAAAGATACATATAATTATAAGCCGGGAGGGGACGCCCCAGGAAGACATATCTCTTAGGTGATGTTCTTCAAAAACATCAGGTGCGTAGTACCCACAACCGGCGTACGTGTATGACCAGATGTATGAACGTAAACGAAGAAAAAGGAGTATGTAAGGAGCGTAGCAGGTGGCGTTCTATATTTTCTGCATGGGAAGGCGTGAGTTTATGTATGTATGTATGTAAAGATACAAACGTTTATTCCACAGTGTCACAGACAGATACATAGACTGGTATCTACCAGTCTATGTATGTGCTATTATACCCATTATTTATTGTTAGTTTGTCTATCCATGGGAAACTGACAAATCTTGAACTGGTATCAAACTTGTTTGCGACGTAACGCACCTTTCCATAATATTGAATAGCCTGCCTACCTGCGAGCAACTTGTAAGTAGCTCTCGACGGCCGCTGCCGCGGCACCGCTCGCTTCGCTCGCTCGGCTCGTGCACGGTTGGTCAAAGTTCTAAGCTGACCTAACCCATTTAAACCGGTTCACAATTTTTTGACAGTTTATAATCTAACCAAAATAATACCGATAAATTATAAACTAACGGTTTTCACAATCTTAAGGTGACATATAAATAGACTAGAACTAGAATATGGAACTAGCGCCCCCGCTTCGCACGGAGTGCTCCCTATCGGGTCCAAAACTACCCTATCTGCTGGAACCAACCATACATACATTCACAACATACATTCACAAAATTTCATTGAAGTCGTTTGTTTGGGTGGTTTCGGAGATTAGCGTGTATATATCTATATACAAACACTTATGTATATAAACAAGTATGTATTAATTATTGAGCAGGTATCGTAATATTATTTGATTATGTATGTATTTCATAACAGCTTCCTGAAATTTGACGAGGATGCAAAACGACACCTTGTATATAAAAACCTCGTGTCACTATTGACACAAGGTGTCGTTTTGCATCCTCGTCAAATTTCAGGAAGCTGTTATGAAATACATACATAATCAAATAATATTACGATACCTGCTCAATAATTAATACATACTTGTTTTTAAGTTATTTAAGTTTGACAGTATTTTAGAATACACCACTTTTACAGAACAGAATCACTTCGTTGTGTATGCGGTAGTTTGTGTGTAAAAGGGCAGTTACAGTGCGGTATCACACGGGCCGCGTTTTAGCATGCGTGTCCCACACATTTCTAAAAAAGAAAAAAAACACCTACTTAATTTATTATTGATTCGTGTCGAGAAACATTAGTATAGTTACCTTCTTGAATTTGACGAGGATACAGAACGACACCTTGTATTAGGATAACTCATGCTGTGTGAGGTTGACTGCCCGGAATGCGTCAAGCGTACCTTAAAGAATTGTCCTTCTTGGAGTTACATATTATATTGCACCCCATCGCTACCACTCATCTTGCGATAGACAACACACCTAATCGACTGTCCCCCGAATACTAAATTAACATATTTTGTTGGAAATTCGGTCCCAAATTAAGTTGAAATAAGATTAGGTCAACGTAAATAAGTGGACGAGCCGCGACATCTGCCCTAATTGACGAGGGGATGCTCAACTTCCCCTCATTATTGCGTTAACGGACTCTTTATTCCGTGATTTTTTGTTGAGGTTTTGTGCTGCTGATAGCATGGAATTGTAGGAGATTATGTTGATGTGTTTCTTAGAAAGTGAGGAGCAGTAGAATGATATCGCAAGAAATGCAGAATGTATTTATTCAGCAGTTGCTAGGTTTAAAAATACCAAACGAACTGTCAGTTGATGACTACAAAACAAGGAGCTTATTCTGTGTGGGTTGGGCTGGTAAAGGGCACAGCTTTTTAAACTTGTTTTGACTTTTATTTACAGGCACTTTTGAATTGTCAAAGGAGTCGGTCAGTCAGAAAGATGAAGCTAGTTGATCGAAGATTTTCAATACTGTATTCAGAAAAAAAAAAACTTAAGCCGTTGGTCCCGGCTGTTATGTGTAGATCTTTGACAGTCGTAGTCAGAAGCTCGAAAGTCTGACAACCAGTCTTACCAAGGGGTGTTACCCAGTAACTGGGTTGTGGAGGTCAGATAGGCAGTCGCTCCATTTAAAATACCGGTATTCAGCTGTATCAAGTTAGACTGGCAGCCGATGGCTAGGCAAAAACTGGAAAGGCTAGGCAGATGATGATTACGAAAAACTACGATCACAAACTTATGTTACAAAGTGTGGTTTTGAGAGCAATTATTACTATCTTTGAAGATTCATTGATCTGTATACCTATATAGATCAATGAATCTACAAAGATAGTAATGCTTGCTGCTGGACCTCCAGCAACGAACATTTACAAGTTAATATGAATTTAGCTGATTAAGCTAAGCATTTTAAGATTCACATTTGCAAAAACAATGCATCAAAAATGACCAGCAGGGCTATTGCGTATCTCTGTTGACAGTTCATAATGATGATCACTTGGCAAAGTGTTTAACGATTAACTGTCAAACAGTTAGTTTCGTATTGGCTAACTTCAGTGACTAACTAGGATGACGTCATAGGCACCCAGTACCGCTGATAGCCACCGTAACACATTTTGACAGATGGTTTTGTATCGATATTGCTAAGATTGCGATTGTGTAAGCTTAGTGGACATCAAATTGATGATCATTTAGTTTGTGGTGGCTTTCGTGAAAGACACTACTCAAAGGTAGTGTTTTATAAATTATAGTGATTAACACCGAAGCCGATAGTAAGTTAAGCGTGTAAATATTACTTCTTATGTTGTTTTATTGTGATTCTTGGTCGTGGCAGAAGTATGGCACGTCTAACATTGCTGGGATTATATATATTTTAATATACCTAAGTATTTTTAATACATATTTTTTTATCATTGATTATTTTATGTAAATATACTAACTTGTAAAGCCTACTTAGCTGTGATAGTTTTCTCTTTAAGACGCTGACAACACCTAAACCGCGGTCACTGTCAGATTGCATAGAAAAGAAACAGAAGCGCGACGACAAAACGCTTGTAATTTATTGCAAAATATGAAGTCATTATCTATTTACTCAGAATTGAGTTGAGTAATCGAAAATAAAAAACAACCAAGTTCTGCATTAGAATAAGACGTACTTGTTATTAATTAAATACGTAATTTATGTTGATATTTAATACAGATATTTTGGGTTAGAACTCAATGTGAGAGGTTAGTTTAACGTTAGTTTGTATCGAGATGTTTTTTTCAAAACGTGTTTTGGTGACAACCAAGTTCTGGGATATATGTTCAAAATTAACATATATTTTTTCCGCTACCACAAACTATACAGATTTGGCAATTTTCTTTCTTAAGAGAAGCCTATTTTGGTCAATTGGGTCTTGTCAGCGCCTTAATTTCATCATATGTACTACTGCCAAGATTTTTTTCACATAAACAACCATTTAGCCGGCAGGGGGGGGGGGGGGGAGACTTGACTGTAACAAAAATTTGCACTTTACAGCTTAATATTACGCAAACGAATCCCTGAATAAAAAGTGGTATTCACAGACCCGCAATAGTTTTGAACGGCCTATTCAACGATTCCCCACACCATGGGATAGATGAGAAAAAAAATACATCCCCATTTGATGCAAGAGGCCTACCCTAAAAACATTTAGATATTATTGTACCACTTTCACGGCTTGATCAATATTTAATACCTGTGCCAAATTACAGATTTTTAGTACTAAGCATCTCTGAGCTACAGCGGGGACAAACTGACACAGGACGGACATGGCGAAACTATAAAGGTTCCCTGTTTACTACGGAACCCTAAAAATATAATCAAAATAAGAAGTAATAATAATATTTAGAGTAGGTATACGCGAGTAATTATGTAACTACAACATATTCCCGAATTATGTACATAGTTATGTAGGTACATACATCATACTAGGGTCCTAACGATGTACATAGCTATAAACAGCATCCAAAATGATCTTCTAATACTTTAACAACTTGTACATTATATACCGTGGTTTTGATTACCTATTTCGTGGTTTTATTTACCTACCTTTCCTTTGAAGATTTATTTTCACTAAGTTACACTTTATTAGCACAAGTAAAAACACACTATTTAATTTCGCTAGACTGTCGAGTTAAAACTGAAAAAGATTGAATTTACCGCCAGTTTCATGTTTCAAGTTTAAATAAACCGCTTAATACAAAATGTTCCCTGAAATAAAGTATTCTAGCGCTCAAAAGGCGCTACTCAACTTAGCCGCATAATAGTCGATAAAAAATAGAGGCGTCAAGTGTTGGGACGATGAGTACCGTTCCCGGTCTGTTGGTCACCGTAACGTGATGTCCACTTACTGTGATACGTAATACCAATGTTATGAAATTCTCAGTTGTCATCAAAGTTCGGTGTACAACTGAAGCTAGTTAGTCACTGGCAATGAAAAAGATAGCCAATAGCCCTGCTGACCATGAAAAGCACAATGATTTCAAACACCCATTTTGTCTTTCCCATAAATATGTCCTTTGCAAAGAACGGTATAACCTCCATGGGAAGGACAAAGGTCAAAGGTTGAGCCCGAAAATGATTAATCGCTGGCCGTATGGACATTAAAATACGGGTACAGTGCGCCACCGATACATCATGTGTCCATTGTCACAGATAACGTATGGCTGGGTGATACAGACGCAAAATTTTCTGAACATTATATTTAACGTAGGTTAGTAGGCTTTGCTTGAATTTATGTATTCTTTATGTACTTATTTAGGAACTAAAAAAATATCAACTGTCCCATACTAAACAGGGACAGCTGATATTTTTTCGCGATGACGATGGTTTCAAGTTATTTGACAATTTCCCACACAAAAAAAAAGTATGACCACATCTTTTTAATACATGCTGTAATTAAACATGTCCTGGAAAGAACGCACACCGCCAAACACTTCAATTAGAATATATTAACAATGCTATCCTAAAAAATATTATAAATACGACAAAGAGTTTGTTTGTTTGTTTGATACTGTAGGGGACTATAAGCAACAATAATGCTAGCGATGCAAAATGCTATGCTCCCCACACACATAGTTTGGCGGCCAGCCGTTTGCCCCGTGCCGTGGCAATAACTTGTGTTCTGATAACTAATGTAAGAAACGCTTGATACTTTTACGGACTTGAGAATTTAATTTACTCTCCTTTCTCCAACCACATAGTAGTGAACACAACAGTTACGGCTTCACGCAAAAACGGCTGACCGGATTTGGATGAAATTTGGCACATGGGTAGATCATGACCTGGATTGAACATAAGATAATAATAATTATATAATTATAATAATTTATTTGCCTGAAATATTGTGTTGATCTTAAAATACAATAAATAATAATAATCATCTTGTAATTTGGTTATGTAAATACAATAAATGGTTCTACACATTTCGCCTACTAAGTTCAGCATGCAAATTTTTGGACATGGCCATGATTCTAAATTAATACACAATATTAACAATTACAGTAATTCATTTATGTCAACGAACTATTTGAAATTAATGTCAATTTATAAAATTACAATGTCAAAAAAAAATAAAAGAAATAAAAATGTTTTGAAGAATACAATTACAAAAGTCAAAGTAATAAAATAAATGTCAAAATTAATTAAATTACAAATTATTCATTTCATTTCTGATGCTTTTTATCCCGATATAACTATCAATATAAATGCGAAATTGAAATTGTTTGTTTATTTGTTACGCTTTCACGCTTTTTTTTTTTGTTGTGTGGGAAATTATCATATAACTTCTTGGGACTTGGCAGGACATGACAATCTACATGGTCTTCACATGATCGTACCAAGGTTATGTCTGGACTTTAAAAGAGACTGTGACCTCTTTTTTTCTGTTTTTGGGTGGGAAATTATCAAATAACTTCTCCCGCTCTGGGCGGAGTGGGAGGGTGTGTCAGACTCTTACTGACTAAAACCCACCCATGTCCCTTCCGTTGCCCGTGTTGCCAGGGCCTCGGTAACCCTTTTGTACCTTCCCGCGTCAAGCTTTCACGCTGAAACGGCTTAACAGATTTGGATGAAATTTGGCACATAGGAGGACCATGACCTTTTTTTTTTTGGGTGGGAAATCATCAAATAACTTCTCCCGCTCTGGGCGGAGCGGGAGGGTATGTCAGACTCTTACTGACTAAAACCCATCCGTATTCCTTCCTGTTGCCTGTGTTGCGGGGGCCTCGGTGACCCATAAGTACCTTCCCGCGACAGGACCATGACCTACACCCTAATTTCGTTGCACAGTTTGAATCACAATCCGCGGGTTTTGCAGGATATTGCTAATCCAATGCTTCATAAGTCCGAAAAATTCGTCTGCTCAACAGCGTAAATAACGCAATGGACGAGGGTGAACGAGGGTGAACTGTCAAAATGACACCCATTGCGATCAATTGTCATTTTATGTGTATTACGCAATTAGCCCGCTGGATTAGGACATACTTTTTATCCCGATATTCCCACGGGATCGAGACTTATTCGAGTGAAACCGCGGGGCGCAGCTAGGAATATTATAAATGCGAAAGTGAATTCCTTTGTTTGTTTTATTTTGTGTTTCACGATTTGACGCCAAAACGGCTGAACGGATTTGGATGCAATTTGGCAAACAGATAAACCACGACCTGGGTAGGGACATAGGCTACTTGCCATCATGGATGGCAGACGAAGTCGCGGGCAACAGCTAGTTATGTTAAAATCATAATACATACACTGAATTTTTACAATTATGTATAAAACATTGTTTATTTACTAAGTTAGTTATACTGATTTATACTGATTGTGGGAGAAAATTGTTGTTAAATTACAAATCTACGCACGCACACGTATCAGGGTCGAGCGTAGTAGGTACTTCGTTCATTTTGGTTTGTTTTGACTTTACAGCGGAAATTTAACTGTAATTTAAGTAGTTTTAATTATACATACATACATAAACTCACGGCTTCTTCCCATGGGGTAGGCAGAAACTATAGAACGCCACCTGCTACGCTCCTTACATAATCCTTTTGCTTCGTTTACGTTCATACATCTGGTCATACACGCACGCTGGTTGCGAGTACTACGCACCTGACCTTTTTGAAGAACACCATTAATGAGGTCACTATATGTCTTCCTGGGGCGTCCCCTCCCGGTATTTCCACTCACATCTGCCTTGTAAATACCTTTTGTTAGTCGCCTTTCATTCATCCTCTCAACATGAAAAGTTTCAATACCTAATAGTTGGGATAAAAAATAACCTATATTGAAAAGACAGAAATCGATTCAGATTCGATATTCGATTCTAGACAATCGATAAACGATTCTAAACAAACTACTTACATAATGTACATTAGTTCAGTTACACATTGTATAATATACTTTGTCTTTTTTACTGGCCAAAATTAAATCTAATTTCACAATAAATTCTGGCCAATATTTTGTTCAACTATACATGTCGTGGTGGACCAAAGATTTATGGAGCAGTACAATAAGTGGGTTTCAAACTGTAATTGAAGTATCTTATATATTCATTCTTAGACGTCACTGACTTTTCTAACGTCAAAAAATAGTAATCAAACGTAATCAATGCTCGGATGTAAAAGCCCTACGCTCAGAAAAAGACCCAAATGCAAGGGGTTTCGGTGCGTTTTTCACCATCACTTAAAGAATTAATACTAAATCTATTTTTATACTGTGACATTGATGATTTTGTTATATACACTATGACATTAATATTTACTTTTTTGAAGTATTATATTCTTTTTTAAATTATTGTGAATGTGAAGACTATGTGGATTATTGTTTTTATTATTTCTCTCAGTTAGTTTTCATCTTAGTCTGGCAGTTTGAGTCATTTAAGCGGCCTACTCAAATGTCCTTTCTTTGGTATTGTTCGTCGAATCGTTGAGCTCCTTAAGTTCTGAGTTGAGCTGCACGATTACTGACAAATGCGTGCACTGACGGGATAGGTCCACTCAATCTGTGTGGTTGTTTCCTCAAAAGACCAATTCAGACACCAATCTACATGGTCTTCACATGATCTGACCAAGATTATGTCTGGACTTTAAAAGAGACTGTGTTCGAGCATATGAACGCACCTTTAACCACGTCATCTTCATCAGCCAATGATGACCGCCTATCACGTCATGAAGAGCCAATCGCGTTGTTTTTTGTTACCAATCAAATGTTCCATGTAAACTTTTAGTTTTAAGTTTTAACTACCATTTTTACCTTACTTCACTTTACGCATTGTTCAAGAATAGATCAATTTTGATATCTCCGCATTTTTATTGAAATAAACAAGAAGTCACCCTGAATCCAATTATTGCTAGAAATAGCACACATAATTTGGTCCTCCGAGCCGGATATCAGCGATCAAGAATCTGGATAAACGCTACGACGACGGTTGGGCATTGATCGACGCAAGATCCTCGTCAATATTCATCAGCAGCATCGCAGCGCATTTGGTGAGACGAGCCAACCAGATTATCCAAGACCTGTCCATATCCCTGTGTGATCTCGGTTTTTTTTGTGCTAAATTCCAGTGTTGAGCCACCTCTGCGTGACCTCTGCGTGACCGCTACGTGTCGGTTGCCTACTTCACGTTCAAACCAGGATTATCCAGCTTTAATCGTAGCTGCAATCATCGCTTCAGCTGCTGTGAATATCGTGCACCCGTTTAAACGTGAGTACTTCCACACTATTCCAGAATGACTGACGCTAGGGAGAAGATTAGAGAGCTTAATAATAAAAGAGGTCACATCAAAAGGACTCTCACTAATTTTAAAAAACATGTAGATATTCTAGACGGTAACGTTTTAACTGTTAGGCAGCGTACAGAGTTGCAATTGCGTGTTTCAAGCATTCAAGAACTATATTCGTTATTCGATGACGTGCAATATAAAATTGAAACATTAACAACGTCCGAAACAGACATTCCAAAAGCATTAGAAGAACGAGATAGTTTTGATTCTGAATATTATTCGATATTAGCTAAAGCGCAATGTTTAATTAACAATGAAGATGAGGAAGCTGATAATTCAAATGCATCAACCAACAGTCATTCAGTTCAAACTTCTTCTGTTAAATTACCTACTATATCTCTGCCCGAATATGACGGTTCGTACGAGCACTGGCTGGAATATCGCGATATATTTCTATCCCTAGTTCACAACTGCCGATCAATTCCTAAAATACAGAAATTTCACTACCTTAAATCATCATTAAAAGGCTCTGCTCGCTTAGTTATCGATTCGGTTGAGTTTTCTGCAGATAACTACATTGTTGCATGGGAATTACTTCTAAACCGTTACGATAATTCTACACTTCTTGCGCAGAAGCACGTCAAGTCTTTATTTTCCATGCCGTCTGTCACAAAAGAATCATCGCCGCAGATAAGGAAACTTATTGACATAACATTAAAAAATTTACGCGCTTTAAAACTACTCGGCGAAAGCATCGAGCATTGGGACATATTAATTATACATATGGTTGTTTCCAAGCTCGACCAAGTTACTGAACGCGAGTGGGAACAATATAAGAATTCTTTGTCAGTGACGGATGATTCTAAACGCATAAAACTAGATAATTTAATGAGATTTCTTAAGCAGAAGGCAGATATGTTGGAAACACTTTCACACTCCGTCTCACACAGTTCACCTAAAGCCAATTCAACACAAAACAAACCTTCCAATAATTCTTCCACACAGAAAGTTAATTGTAACATAGTTACACAAAAACCGGACACCAACACTAACACCAACACTAACACCAAAAACAAACAATCTCGCAAACGAATGTGTTTTATGTGTAATGCATCACATCCTTTATATTCATGCCAAAAGTTCCTCGATCTTGGTTTGCAAGAGAGAAAACAGCTTGTAAGCAGGCACGAAATGTGCGAGAATTGTTTCCGTATCGGCCACACAGCTGCCGAGTGTAGGTACGGTCCGTGCAGAAGATGTGAGAAAAAACATAACTCATTAATATGTGATATTGTGGTCGGGAGCCAAGAACACAACCGCTCGGTCGCCCTGCACTCGGTAGCTGAGGTGCCGACCGCTGTGGACCTCCCCGCCTCTAGTTCCAATACGTCACATACACACGCACAGTCACAAAGCTATTCAATCCAGGTAAATCATGCTCACCCAGACATAAACGCGCAATCGTCATCCGAGCAATATGAACCTGTGTTGTTATCTACTGCTTTAGTCGAAATACCTGATAAATTAGGTAATTTACACCAAGTACGCGCAATTTTAGACAACGGCAGTGATAGATGTTTCATTACACAATCGTTATGTGACAAATTAAAAGCGCAATTGATACAGTCCACTCAAAATATTCAAGGAGTAGCCTATTCTGTGACGCAGTGTACAAAGTATTGCAACATAGAACTGCGTTCTTTAGATAAAACATTTGCAACATGTGTACAATGTTTAGTTTTACCCGGAATTACGTCTAATTTACCAAACTTTACTTTGCCACGGAAACAGTTCAGTATACCTGACAATATTATGTTAGCCGATCCCACATTCAATGAAAGCCAAAAAATTGATATTTTGATAGGCGCAAACCTATTTTGGGACCTGCTGACTGAAGGGAAAATAAAACTAAATAATGGCCCGTACATTATTAACACAAAGTTAGGATGGATTATCTCAGGTTCTGTTTTAGACTACCCCCGAAAATCGAATCGTGTAAATTGTAATTTCACACAATCTATAGACATGCAATCTTTAGATAAACAAGTCCGCAGCTTCTGGGAGCTCGAAGAGTTACCCATTAGCACGAAATCAGCTGACTCACGCAGCGACGATGAGCGTGCGTGTGAGAATCATTACCAGAATACCATGAAGCGCACAGCTGATGGCAGATTCATCGTACGCATACCATTCAAATATGAACCTGACACGTTAGGTGATACATTCGCACAAGCCGAACGACGTTTTTATGCTTTGGAAAAACGGTTGGAACGTTATCCAGAATATAAAAAATTGTACACAGAATTTATGAACGAGTACGAAACTTTAGGTCACATGACTCGTATCACCACATACGGAACCCCGCATTATTTCATGCCCCATCACGGCGTATTTCGTCCTTATGCAACATCAACAAAACTGCGTGTTGTATATAACGCAATCGCGCTTTCAAGGTCAGGAAGGTCATTAAATGACTTACAGTATGTCGGACCACCTATACAAGGTGACTTAATTTCTATTTTACTGCGATTCCGAGAAAACAAATATGTAGCTTGCGCAGACATAGAAAAAATGTATAGGCAGGTGTTGATTGATAAGGAACAACGTGACCTTCAATTGATTTTATGGCGCGAAAGCAAGTCGGATCCTTTAGGCATTTATCAATTGAACACGGTGACATATGGTACCGCGTCTGCGCCGTTTCTTAGCTGCAGGTGTCTGAAACAATTAGCACAGGAATGTGACGATTCAGATGTGGCACGAACGATTCGCGAAGACTTTTACGTTGACGATTTAATTTGTGGAAACAACGATAAAAGTAAATTAATTCAAATTTGTAATGATACCTCAAAAGTTTTACATACCGGATGTTTTCCGCTCCGCAAGTGGGTATACAATTTCAATGCAGATTCCGGTAGTGTAAACATGCCTAACGACGCAAAAGATTTTTCATTAGGTGAGCATGTGCACAGCAAAACGTTAGGGTTAGGATGGTACCCACACTGTGACGAATTATATTTTCACACGCAATTCGATTTTAACGCAAAACCGATCACTAAACGCACAATATTATCAGGTGCATCACAAATTTACGACCCGCTCGGTTTATTGAGTCCAGTTATTACACAAGCAAAGATATTGTTGCAAAAGTGTTGGTTGCAAAAACTCGATTGGGATCAACCATTACCGGATGACGTCACGCAAGTCTGGAAGCGGTTTGTTAATAATTTGTGTATGCTCAATAAAATTCGAGTACCTCGTTTTGTGATGTGCGAACACCCCGTAATCACTGAACTGCACATATTTACCGACGCGTCACAAGCAGCCTATGGCACCTGCGCCTACATACGTACAATTGATAACGCATCAAAAGTCACAGTTAGGTTGCTATGCTCAAAGGGTAGGGTCGCATCTATAAAGCCTGTCATGACAATACCTAGGCTCGAGCTGTGTGGGGCGCTGGTGGGGGCAAGATTATATGAAAAAATTAGAGGTTCGCTGCGATCTAGTTTGGATAAAGTCGTATTCTGGACAGATTCGACTATTGTGTTAAGTTGGTTACAAACTCCGCCTAACATGCTAAAAACCTACGTCCAGAATAGGGCCGGGGAGATACACGAATTGACAAAAGGCCATTCGTGGCGACATGTTAGTGGTATCGATAATCCCGCCGACTTAGTGTCTCGAGGTCAAAGTGTAGATGAACTGAACGTCAAAAATTTATGGTGGTCAGGGCCACAATTTCTACAGGACCCTAAATTGGATAGTTTAGATGAAGATACACGCATACAAATATCGCCAGAAAACTTACCTGAGCTCAAAAATCACAATGCACACACACTTCTTACTCGTCAAACTGAAGAAAACTTATTTCCATTTTACAGGTTTTCTCAGTATAACCGCATGCTGCGTGCCGCCGCATATGTACTCCGCTTTATACATAACACGCGTTGTAAAGATGATCGGTGGAAGGGGGCGTTGAGTACATCTGAACTAAACAAGTCTGCGACAACGCTAGCTAGGCTGTCGCAGCGTGAGTCATTTCCCGATGCGCGCGATTCACTTCTTAGAAAGGGACAGGTAAACAAAACACAGACTCACTTGGCAAAGTTAGATTTATTTATCGATGAAAATAAACTGATTCGAGTTGGAGGTCGTATTAAAAACAGTCCCAATTTTGATTTTGATAAAAAACACCCCATATTGATCTCTGGTAAACATCGACTTTCATTGTTGTTATTCCGATATGAGCATAACCGGTTGATGCACGCAGGTCCACAGATGTTATTGTTTACCATCAGGGATGCGTGGTGGCCATTAGGTGGTAGAAATCTCGCACGTCAGACCTGTCACATGTGCGTTACGTGCGTACGTATGCGAGGTAAAATATTTACACCAAAAATGGCTGATTTACCAAAGGAAAGATTAGACTATGGGTTTCCGTTTATACATTGCGGCGTAGATTACGCCGGGCCACTGCTTGTATTGAACCGAAAGGGCAGGGGTGCTAGAACCGTAAAGGCATACGTGTGTTTATTTATATGTTTTACGACGCGCGCGGTTCATTTAGAATTGGTCAGCGATCTCACTTCGGAAGCATATTTATTAGCATTAAAACGTTTTATTTCACGCCGAGGTAAACCGGCTGAAATATTCTCAGACAATGGAAGGAACTTTGTTGGCTTAATGAATGATTTCAACAAATTTCTTTCCAGTTGTTCTGACGACATAAAAGAGTTCGCCACAGCTCAAAATATTAAATTTAAAATGATTCCTCCTTACGCCAGTCATTTTGGAGGCCTGTGGGAGGCCGGAGTTAAAAGTTGTAAACATCACTTGCGACGTGTGGTAGGCAATGCGCACTTAACGTTCGAGGGGCTCAGCACGGTTTTGACACAAGTCGAGGCCATACTGAACTCCCGTCCATTGACTCCTATGTCCACAGATCCGCATGACTATCTCCCTCTTAGCCCTGCTCATTTCCTGGTTGGCCGTCCGATGACTGCACCTGTCTGCGCCGACGTCACCGCCGTGCCTACACACCGCCTGACAAGCTATCAGAGGGTCGAACAAATCCGTCAGCACTTCTGGAGCCGCTGGTCCAAGGAGTACGTGTCTGAACTGCAGACTAGAAGCAAATGGAGAGAAAACCAAGATTGTCTGCAAAAGAACACGCTTGTTCTTATAAAGGATGACAATCAGCCTCCACTAAAATGGGGCTTAGGACGTATTGTCGACGTTTTTCCAGGCAAGGATGGAGTGGCCAGGGTTGCCGATATCCAAACCGCTTCTGGCATCGTACGACGAGCCTTTTCGAAGATCTGCCCTCTTCCAATAAGAGATGAGTAGCTGCAGCGGGATCGCCTTGTTGCAGTCGCTTGAAAGTCACCACTTCCAAGGCCGGGGAGGATGTTCGAGCATATGAACGCACCTTTAACCACGTCATCTTCATCAGCCAATGATGACCGCCTATCACGTCATGAAGAGCCAATCGCGTTGTTTTTTGTTACCAATCAAATGTTCCATGTAAACTTTTAGTTTTAAGTTTTAACTACCATTTTTACCTTACTTCACTTTACGCATTGTTCAAGAATAGATCAATTTTGATATCTCCGCATTTTTATTGAAATAAACAAGAAGTCACCCTGAATCCAATTATTGCTAGAAATAGCACACAGACTGTGACCTCTGAGTTTGTTTCGGCCTTTCTTCTCAGAGTAGTCAGATAGGAAACGCCGAGCTCATCTAGTTTTTTTCTAAATATGATTGACGTGTAAAAGTGTTTGTATAAACCTACTAACAGAAAATAAAATCATTTCAATCATCATTTCATTTCATCATCATTTCATTTCATTTCATTCCGAAAGGTTTATGTGTAAAATACACTAATTTTAAACTTACATGTACCTAAAGAAATCTCGATGTTTTGTTAAGTCGTAAAACCGTGCGATATTTTTGAATCCCACGAAATGCGAAATAGGTTTTTTTTTAACCTAGGTCCTGACCCAGGTTAAAAAAAAAATCCTACCACGAGATCGAGACTTATGCGGATGAAACCGCGGGGCGCAGCTAGTCAACTATAATACTCGCTCCAGCTAACTCTTCAGCTAAGGCATAACACAAAAGGTCAATTTCGTGACGTAATCATCGTCTTAATCGTCGAGGACAATAACCTCTAAAGGCCAATGATTAATTACAGCCCTAAGCCTGTATTGAAGCACTGAACTAAGATGAAACAGTCTCCTTTGTTCCACAGCTGGTGGAATCTTGAATAACTTAATAAAGTACTCTTCAAGCTATGAATGAAAGAATAATGTTACCTATCTGTCAGTTCTTCCTTAATGGAAAATGGCATTATAGCTTTTTTTTCTACTAACCCGTGGCTACGAGCTACATGCTCAAGCGACACGTGTCTTGCGACAGCGACTGCGACGAAAACAAAATAATGGAAGAAGTTGTTTAGAGTATTCCACGAGTCACCGCGACGTGACTTGCGGAGCGATGGACGGAAACATGACGCACGTGTCGCTTGACGCAAATATGTTTGCGCGTGATCTAGGTACTGTTTAGCTAAGCTTTTGCATGGGGATTATCTTAAAATTTTCAATAAATAAAACCACGATTTAAAACATGTTTTGGATGTAATAGAAAGTCAAGAAAAAATAGATTTAAGAAAAAGAAACGAACATGAACTGGCCAATCTTAGCAAGCTGTCACGAATGGCAACCGATTCACGTTCGTTCGAGTCGTGTCCGGGGCTTTATAATCTTGGTTGTAAGCTAAAAGCGGGAAATAATAGATACAGATTTACATTTATGTAGGCACATACATTATAAGCATAACATATATAGAAAGGTGCCATGTTTACAAATAGACAATTCAATTAACTTTCGAACGTTACTCGTATATCCATAAGGTATAAATCTTGTGTGTTTCGAGACAGGCACAAGGATGCCTTTTCCGAGTTAAAAAGTTTTAAAGCTGGCTCACCTTAAGGGACCAATTAGTTCAACCAGGTTTCAGACTAGCTAAAATAGACTCATCCTTCATGGGGTACTGTTTAAAATGTAACTATAAAATACCTCTCCACATACTCCAACTAAATGAAACAAGATTAAATCTTGTATTAAACGTACACTTTTCAGTCAAGCATATTATAAGTTAGGGAATTACATCGCCGACAAAAATGCTTGGCTCAACGCTGGTCCTGCTCCACAAGGGCGCATAAACTAATTGATTAGCATTCGCAAATAATTGTTGGAGCTGCTGAACGTCATAAAAACTGTCTTTGCATTGTATAAATTAATTCTCTTAGTATTGTATAATTGCATGGCACATATGTGAGCACTTGGTACCTACTATAAAGCTACCATGTACTGGATACCTCTTTAATTGACTTGAATGTGCCCTGGCGGCTGAGAGTATGTCATGCTTACTCAAATGTCTCGCTGGTGGTGGCGTGTATGTTGAATCAATCCCTTGCTCCCTTCAAAATGGTTGAGCTAAATGGTGCTGATCCATGCGTCTTGTTCGTGAACGGGCGCCGTCAGTAGGGACTGATCATTTCTTAGCTGCCACGGCTTATTTGAAATTTTCAATTGTTTTTATCGTTTTATTACGAACACTAACGTGCACGTCTTTCTAAATTGTTTTCACATGTATAATTTCAACATGAATGATGAAACCAATATTTTTGTATCAATATTTTAATTTCAAAGAGTGTCCGTGGAGTTTCTTGCCCGTTCTTCTCCATAGTAATCGACTACGCTTTGGAATGGGCAACTTCATCTTTCTGAGTGACCAACCCCTTGACAATTCAAAACAGAAATTACAGGCAGTATTTGGTTTATTTGAAATAAATGCTTTGGGTTTGAGTTTGGTAGTGTGTTGGGTCCAGTCTTCTACCTGTTGTAAACGTATGATATACCAGAGCTAGAAAATAATACTATTGCAACCTATGTGGATGACACTGCCTTTATGGCTACAGGGTCATGCCATACGGGGAAATCAAAAGGTACAAATCGCCGTAAATGAAGTTCATGACTGGGCACAGAAATGGAGAATCAAATTGAATGAATCGGCGACACTTCACATTGATTTCACCAACAGGAATTGTGATTAGTACCCAAACTTCATAAATGAGGAACAAGTGTCATACACAAATACAGCCAAATACCTTGGCACAGCGCTTGAAGCAAAACTACGCTGGAAAGCGCACGGCAAAAAGAAAAGAACTAGACATGCGTTTTAAAAACATGTATTGGTTGTTAGGAAGGAGTTCCTGCCTTTCGATACACAACTAAATTTCATTATATAAGCATATTCTTATGCCAATATGGACATATGGCATCCAACTGTGGGGCTGCCGACTGTACCAAACCGACCAACATCAAAATTATACAAACATTCCAGAATAAGGTAATTAGGAGTATTGTTAATGCGCTCTGGTATATAAGAAATGACGACCTCCATCGTGACCTAAAAATGGAACCCGTCACCAACATAATCCAAAAAATTCCTGTGACCCATGAACACCGACTCCACCGACATGTGAACGACGAGGCGAACAAAACCTTTTGAGTTAGTGTAGTGTAAAAAGTGTAGAAATAATAGTGACAATTAAACACGTGTAAAACGTGAAAACGTATTTATATTATTATTTATTTATTTATTTATTTATTTGGTTCACCAACAATTGTTTACACTAACATCTTGATAAAAATAACAATTAAAAACTTTGAACAGTGTAACAATTAATTATAACAGACTCTAAGAAAGTGGAACGGACTTGTGTAAAGTACAATCAATACTATTCTATGTTTTAAAATAATTATCACGTAACAAATTTAGTTAGATTAAAATTGCTTATTAGTCTTATAGGCTAGATTGTAATTAATGATTAAGAACCTGGTTCTTTTTATTAAACGATATTTTTTTTATCTAATTCAAATTCGCGAGCACATACTTATTTCTCCAGACCAATGACATTGGAATTAATCCTATTTCCTTTAAATAGGACCGCAAAAGGCGTGTACGCACGAAGGATACACGAACGTCAAACACTATGTTTGTCCAAAATGTTCGTTGCGATTCTATTTCGTTTTTTCTGTTTGGATGGTGTTCGGAGGATGCAACATTTTTCGTACTGAACTAGAGGGGTGAGTGCGCAGCGGTGCGAGGGTTTTGGTTCTCAGCTACCTATCCAACAGTGCACGACTACAACGGCGAATCCATGGCTACTAAAGAGAGCGGGGCGGTTGAGCGCGACCCTCCGGACATGATCCAGCCTGTCCCACCTGGCTGTCCTGAGGCTTTGAGTTCGCTCAAGGCAGCCACAGGATAGTCCGGTTAAGTAGTCACGACCTTTCATGGTCGCGCGACCACAAATCGAACTATGTTCGTAAGGTGTTCGTGTCCGCCTTGCTAATTTATGTCCACACGTACGAATCAAATGTTCCATGTTCGATTTTCGTGTTCGCCATATTTGGTTCGTTCGTTCGTGCGTACACGCCTAAAGCTTTTCAGGCCGGTCACTATTTTCAGTACCAAACGACCAAACTACTAAATCAGACGTAGCATTAACACATTATTTCGAGCTCAGTGTAACACAACACTTGAATAATTACACATCAAAATTGCTGTGTGAAATTCTGAAAAGCCTCATTTACACGCAAAAGATTCCCGAACAGTTTTGGTTAATATCGAATGGCGCTGCGGGAGTGCGAAATTCCATTCAAAATCAAACTGTAAATAGGAGAATGGTGATAGAATTACATGGAAACCAGAGTAAATGTAATGATATAAAAGTATTTGGAATAAAACGTCGATTTGGGTAAAAGATATACTTATGTTATCATAAAAAGCTGTTACCCCCTTTTTCTTTTTTACTAGCCTACTCTGTCCCACTACTGGGCAAAGGCCTCCCTCCACTCCTTCCATCTTTTGCGAGCCCACTCGTGCTCCTTCCAGTTTTGACGGGACCTATCCAGTTCGTCCCGCCATCTCCTAAGTGGTCTGCCACGACCACGTCGGGAAGAATACATATATTGTTACCTGTGCTTGTAAATTTGAATACGACAATCAGCTGAGCCTTGTATGTCGAACGTGGAAATAAACAAATTACCATACATCATCACTAAGCATCTGATTTTGTGACAGGAGAAAGAAATTCCCACATTTCAGAGAACAATGATACGCGGATAACAACATTCTTACTTGACTTCAAGTAACAATATCTTCAGGCGTAATACATCGCCGACTGACCACAATAAACAACTTCTCAAATAACAATCAAAACACAACGCTCGTCCAAAAATAATAAGTACAAAATAAACTTTTTACACTGAAAACGGTAAATGGATAATGTATATTGCAAAGTTTCGAATACTACTTGCACATAAGTTGGATTTGTTCCAAAATGCACAAAAGTGTATGCCCGGTGGGCCCATTAAAAGTTGCCATTTTCGCCCTCAGAACTCTGTCCCGTGAACTGTTTGAAACCTATTGTTATTTCAGTAGTGGACACATAAATCGAGCATGTTATTGTGAAAACGCTATTCTGTTGAATTAATAAATTGATCTGACAATGGAATGGAGCTGTACACGAAATTGTTACGGATAATTGAAAAATTGCAATTGGAAATTGGTGACATTCGTGTTATTGAATAGTGACATGGCCATATCATGTTACTGTGAGCAAATATCATATTTCTGAATATCATTTTATGTAAATGTTAATAAGTTCATATATTGCAAGCCGATGGGATGGTTACGATATTTCTTGTGCAGTCAGCTTTGCTACAAACCTATAAGCTGATTTGTATTTACCACAACATGAGCCGAGAGATGAGACGAAGTACCAACAGTCGCCAGAACAAGTTACCACAAACTGTCAAAGGCGAACGGCAGGCTAGTATGGGACTTTCGTACAGCTAATAAAATTTCGTGTTTTGGGATATTTTTTAAATTGTAGTTAATACGATAGACAAGCCTTTTTTAAATTCTTGGATTTTTAGAACTTGGTAAGTACGTAAAAGTTATAACCAGTTTTATTTTTTAAGGTTAAGTACTAGTGTACCAATGTAGATTGTTACTTATAGGCACATAAACATTGTTTCGGTAATAAAGTATATGTTCTAGATCGCTTGTCGCTATTTTTGTAGTGTTTTACTTACTATCAAGTAGGTAAATAAAACAACACAGTTAATAGTTTTTTTTAAGTACATTTATTTTATTTATAATTACTTAATTACTTCATCTAAGAAGGGGGCAGGTCGGGTAATACCCTCATGGCGAGCATAGCTTAACTACCAACATAACTGCGTTTAGTTTACGACTAAATTACGTTATTAAAATCTTTTTTTAAATATTATTAATTAATCCGAACTTCTAAAAATAGTACACTTACATGAAAATAAATGGCTTAGTTGCCTTAATATGTGGTACAAATTCTATAACAAAACAACAAAAAAAGTAAGCTGTACGAAATCTGCCGTTCACCTTTCTCGAAATGATTTTAAACCTTAAAATGTTTACGGTTAAGTTCTAAATCGAATAAAAATCTAACAGTTTGTGATAACTTGATATGCTGGTGACTGTATATTATTTATCTTTATTAAAGTTGTTTTTTTTTTTTAACTGGCCAAGTGCGTGTCGGACCACGCACAATGAAGAGTGCTGTAGTTGGGATTAATTTATCCCAAAAACAAACTTAACATTGTACCTAGTTGAAAAACATGTTCTCCCATACATCGATATATGCCACAATCAATTCTCCAACTGCGATTTTAAGTTGGTCGACTATAACTCGTTAACTTGTAAAGCCTACTTAGCTGTGATAGTTTTCCTTTTAAATTCATTATATGTACTACTGCCATGACTTTTTTCACATCTCCATAAACAAGCATTTAGCTGGCAGAAGTGGGAGTCTAACAAAAATTAGCACTTTTTTTTATTCCATTTCCTTGCTGCTATATGCTTAATATTACGCAAATGGATCCTTGAATCAAAAAGCGGTGAAGACAGACCCGCAATATTTTTAAACGGCCTATCCAATGACTCCCCACACCATGGGATAGACGAGAAAAAAAATATCACTTTTCTAACAAATAATAGCACTTTTTTAAATTTCATTTGCTTGCTGCTATATGCTTAATATTATGCAAACCGATCCCTGAATCAAAAAATTATGTTCACAGACCCACAATATTTTTGAACGGCCTATCCAACGATACGATATGATATGCAAGATTATGTCTGGACTTTAAAAGAGACTTTGACCCTTGAGTTTGTTTCGCCATTTCTTCTCAGGGGTAGTCAGATAGGAAATGTCGACTCCATCTAGCTTATTTTTTAATATGACGTGTAAAAGTGATTGTCATATCCTACTTACAGAATAAACAATTTCATTTCATTTCATACCAAATAACGATATGAGAAAAAAATATCACCCCCACATTACATGCAAGAGGCAAGGGAGTTACCCTAAAAAAAGCTTTAATTTTACCACCTTTTCGGCGTGATTAATATGTATACCTATGCCAAATTACAGCTTTCCAGTACTGTTTCGGAGCTAAAGCGGAGACAGACAGACATGGCGAGACTATAAGCGTTCCTTGATTACTACGGAACTCTAAAAATGAATATTAGCCCATCAGAATAATAAACTACGATGCTTTTAGTTTAAAAAATAACTTGCGTTGAAATTTTAACAGAGACTTATTATACTTAATAATATTTCACACTTTATATGAGAGTAGGGTTGAACCGAATAATAGCATTATGCACTGCTCACCCCTTTTGTCATAAATTATATAAATAAAATTGAAAAGTTTTAACACGTCGGCTGGTAACTTTTATAATATTTTTTGGACTAGGGTTTCTAAAATTATTTAAAAAAGCACCATCTGTCCATAGGTTTCATCAAAACTTTAGCTCAGACGATAAAAAACATATTTTCTTCGCTTTTTAGAAAACGTCAATACGTTTTCCAATGTGCGCTACTATAACTTCTAACGTGACGATATTATCGGGGACGTCCACGTTCACGTCTCGGCATTATGATAACACAGGAAAGTAAAATAAATATTTCCATACATTTTACTTTCCTGTCGCTTTTAAATTTCCGTTACGTTAAAACGTACCTACACGTATTTCCACACATTTTAGGCGGGGACGTCCACGATAATTTGCGACCTGCGCATTTGATTTTTGATAATTTAGGGCACGTTAGAAATGATAAAAGCGTACAATTCTACTAACTAATATTATAAATGCAAAAGTGAGTTTGTTTTATTTGTTTGTTACACTTTCACGCTAAAACGGCTGAACGGATTTGGATGCAGTTTGGCACATGGGTAGACCATGACCTGAATTGAATACTTTTTATCCCGATATTCCCTCGAGATCGAGACTCATGCGGGTGCAACCGCGGGGCGCAGCTAGTGCGAAATAATGTCAAAAAAGAAACAGCCAGAAATCACGAACATACATTAAGCAAGCGTAACGATCATGGCACGTTCCTCTGTATGAGTGAAAGCATATCTCCAGTAATATACCAAATTGTAGGGTGATGTTAAATATAACTTCAAACTCGGGACCTTACAATTAGCATCCGCACTACCAACCACTACACAATAACTTACGAATACACCACATATCACTTACCCTAACAGCATACAACAAAGACTTAATACAGTTATAATTAATTACATTATAATGAACATGTCAACTCATTACCTACAGCTTAATAGCACAACAACGGGAGAGATGTAAGCCTTAATCTAAATAATGTGAGGGAAGTCCTCCCTTTGTTAGAGGGGAAGGGATTAGGGCGGCACACATGCGCGGATACATGATATTGATGCTAGTGACCTAATTTGATTTTTATAAGGTAATCCGTAATCTTGTAAGTAAATAAAAAAAAGTCCCTACATCTTGTAACAAAGTAATAATAATAATAATAATGTTTATTTCCAGTAAAATGATTACAAGGTTACAAGTACAGTAATATGATACAACACAAAGTGCATTAAGTATTATCTCCTGGCACCCAAACTAGGTTTATAGCCTGTGACTTGGGGACCAGAAATTCCTTAAGGGTAGATAGTTGATCAAAAGTTACAATAAAACTGTTTTCACCAGTAACATGGTTAGCGTAACAATATAGTTATTATTTATGAGTATAGAAAGAAGAAAGTAAAATTAATTAATAAAACTGTTTGTGTTTGAGTGAGAGTGAATTGGTCGTGGTAGGTGTAGTAGGTATGTTGTGTATGTGTAAGTAATGTGAGGGTGCGGTTTGTGTATGGTATGAATGTGTCTGGTAGATGTAGAATAGTGGATGTGTGAGTAAGTGTGAAAGTGTGGGGAGCGTATGAGTGTTTGTGTGTGAAAATACTTAAATAAGAGGAGATTTGTCTTAAGGATGTGGGAAGAGAAGTTTTTCGGTCTCGTCATATGATTTCTCAATTAGCCATTCTTTAACTGTGCTTTTGCATTGGTGATCATTTAAACTGTGTATATGGAGAAATTTATTGATTTTATTATATAGAATATAGCTGAGGTAACTGAATTGGTGTTTTGCGAATGTGGTTTTGTGTCTAACTGGTGGAAGGGCAATGTCTGCGCGACGTTTAGTACTTACTGTGAACGGCAGCCGATGTTTCCTTAATACACATTGTAGCACATATAAGCCTCTCACTGTCAGAACCCTGCTTTCCCTAAAAAAAAGTAAGAAAGTGCTGCATTGTATGCGTTTGCGAATGTCGAGGTGGTAGGCTTCGCGGCTAAAAATTAGGTAAATTATTGCATGGTGGCTTTGCTAGTACGCACTTCATGTATGACAAATAAAACAAATTATTTAAAAAACAAAAAACCCGACTGCAAAAACACATGACTGAAAAGAGAAAAACAAGCATTAGGTACAATCTATAGAATTTTGGTATCGCAGGCGGGACAAACAAAAGTTACACCATATTTCAGGTTATTGGTTTATCCCCGCCTGCGATACCAAAATTCTATAGATTGTAATGCTTGTTTTTCTCTTTTCAGTTATGTGTTTTTGCAGTCGGGTTTTTTTGTTTTTTAAATAATTTGTATTATTTCAAGATTTTTAGTTTTATATAATACGTAGGTATATATTATGGAATTGACTCATTACTAGCTTTTATTAGATATCAATGTTGTTGTAAATTATTTTAAAAAAAACGTTTTCCTCCCTTATTTTTGTATTTGCAGATGCAATATATAAAAAATATATAGCCTATGTCACTCCCACAATTAAGACGAATCTAACGAAACCTCTTTTGTTAAAATCCATCAAGCCGTTTAGGCTACAGAGCGTGCCAAAGAAATAGACATACATACATACGAGTACATACTCTCGAAAACATTACCCTCCTTCTGAGGCAGTCGGGTAAAAAATACCTACTAATGTCAAAATTTAAATATACACAGCCACAAGGCTCTCTCGAATGACGTTGACAGGGAGTCGCTGTCAACGTCAAAAACAGCTAGTTACCAAAAAAAAGGAAAAACCTACACCTTTAGTTTTGCCACCATAACGTGAGTCATGCTACGCGTAAGTAATTATACTGTGAACTAGATAGTTTACAGAATAATTACGAGTACTTTACTAACGCGTAATAAGTGTGAAGTTTTTAGTTGGAGATCCAACTAAAAACTTCATACTTAAAGTCTAAATCTAAGTGATTGTGAAGTTTTAACGGAGCCTCGCTTCCTGGGAGTTGGCGATAATTTTATGATCGTCTTAAAGTTGTAAAAGTAACATACTCGCCCGCTGTAAGTCTGTATGTTCTGTGCTTATACCGTCAGTGACATGCCGTTTTTTGCCTCAAAACAGTCAGAAAGTTAAAGACTGCCCATCTTCAACTTTCTGAATAACTGACCGACTCTTTGACAATTCAAGTGCCTGTAAATGGTTTAATTGTAATAAATGCTTTATTACTTATTCGGAAACGTAGATCTCTATGGAGAAGGATGGGCAAGAAACTCCATGGACATTCTTGTAAATCAAGATATTACAAAATCTTGGCTACGTTATTATTGTTGCTTTTACAACATTTATCAGAAAGTTGTGGTCAGATTTAAGTGTGTGATTCGAAAACTGATTTTATTTCTTTAAGTAGGTTTGACAAACACTTCTGATTGAAGTGTTTGTCAAACCTACTTAAAGAAATTTAAAATTAAAAAATATTTAAAAAACTAGATAAGGTCGGCGTTTCTTATCTGACTACTCTGAGAAGAAAGGCCGAAACAAACTCAGAGGTCATAGTCTCTTTTAAAGTCCAGACATAATCGTGGTCAGATTAGACCATCAAACTGAACAACTTTCTTGGAACCAACATAATTTTGTCGCGATTACGATGTTGGTCCCACCCTTTTCCCACCAAACTACACCTTTCTAATGCATGCTGACATTATGTAAGAAAAAGGAAAAAACAAGAAAAAATAAGATTAAAGATAGGCCCTGGCATGCAACCTTAGGTTGACACCCTCGTCTGTCTAGTGTTTGCAAGTGCAATTTTATTGCTGAACAGAGGGTCCTAAGTTCCAAGTGGCTGTGGACTTAGAAACAATTTGCAACTGGATAATCTTTTTTTTCGAATTTTTTCATCTACATCGTTTCCCGTTATGACGACTTTTGAATGATGAACCGTCCATAGCAATAAACTTGTCACTTGCAGTTAACGATTCTTATTAGAAATCGTATTCAATAAAATAACGACATAAAAAATAGCAATCAACTAGTAATATCATAATTTAGACAATAAGCGCCTCTTATATTCTATTACTTCCCTTTACTGGCAGAAAAGAAAAATAATAAGCTGTCTATTTCCCCGCCCACGTTAATGACGTCAGACGCCGTTAATGACCTCACAACTAAGTCTTCTTAATGCTACATCATAGTCCCCTCTAAATGTTTAGAAAAATGTATTATAACAACCATTATTAGTAAAAACATTCGAGATGGGATTGTTTATACAATGCCTGAACTTTAGTATTACCAGCAATCAAAAACAGCTAGGGGCTTGTTTTCAATATAACATACAATGCGACATATTTGTAAAAAAATGTATGAAAGGAACTTGTCAAACTGTCGGATTGTAGCCAGCCGCCTGTCGGTTTTCTTAGTTACTAGTTATTTTAATAAGGCCCAGTTATTTTATACCGTGCCGTAATCAACCTATAATGTTGCCACTGCTGGGACACAGGCCTCCTCTCTGCGAGAGGGAGTGGGCCGTAATCCACCACGTGTGCCCAATGCGGGTTGGTAAATGTCACATGTCTTCGAATTTTTGGTTCTAGGACATGTTTCCTCACGATGTTTTGCTTCACTGTTTTGAGAGCAGTGGTGATGAAATAATTTACACAAAGTAAAGTGCCTGTCCGGGTTCGAACCTACGACCTACAACTCGTAGGTCGCGGCCGTTACCACTAGGCTACCACTGCTCACATATTCCACATTCCTCCACATTACAGCTAATAATACCATTACAACCGATTTCCACACAACTTTTTAGTAACCGGTGTCACTTTCAGACCTCTTGTTCTATCCATTTGCGTATCACCACACATCTGCTAGTTTGCCACCAAGTAACAAAAATAAAAGACATGGATATAGTGAATTTTCTGTAACCCAAATACCTACTTCTTGTATAGTACCTACCTAGTACTATTCTCGTTTGATCTGAGCGCATTCTCCGTTCGATCGTGAGGCACGGAGCCGACTCAAAGGATCTGTGCTGTGAAACTCGTATCAATGATCTGCATCGTAATTGTGTAGCACTCAATCAATCACAATCTGAATGATTTTGAAGTATGATGCTAATCCATTGCTTCATATGTTCGAAAAATGTGTCTGCTCCACAACGTAAGTAACGCAATGAATTTTGTTGAACTGTCAAAATTAAACTAGTATTGATAGTATGTTTTAGCCTTATGACATTGACATTACATACCTACAATTTTAGTTTTAACTATTTATTAGTGGCTTTTGTGGACAGGATATTAATTCAGATTTGTTACAGTTGTAATGTCATTTGGTTTAAATAGATTTTTATTATTTTATTAATATATAAATTCCACCCTGTATATGCTTGCGCGCTGATCGACTGAAATTATGTATTGTCATTTCCTTAGTTTTTTTTTGTTGGTATAACTAATTAATGGGATTAGGTTGGTTTTACTGCACTCCTCTCCCTATCCCATTCTTACACATTGCCTTTCACCCGCGTGTGAGCGAGACCGCTACACCAATCAGCACCAACCCGCGGAATGTCGTCGTAAATCAAAATGGATTCGTTTTTCGTGCGTCTTCGCGAGCGCATCCCATTGCGCCCAAAATTCACTTAACCAGGTGAAAATTCGTGGAAATCGCTTGTATCGTCGTGACAGTGCATCATCATCGTATCAAATAAGGTATCGTGCCACCTTCCTTTCGCCAATTACTGATTTGTTACCTAATTTCTGTCCTAACAGTGGTTGTGCATTCGTCCCTACTTTTTTGTCGTAAAACCAATTCCAAAACATATTAGTCTATGTCCAAAACTATCGATTAAGTATTGCCCCGCGCATCCAATATAGATATTTTATATATTTTGTGAATGTGAGAACGTTGTAGGCCTAATAGACTGTAGATTTGTAGAACATTTTCTATTTTATTAAGTACTTGTTGTCAGGCCTGCACTGTCCTCCCATACCCATTAACACTGTAATTTGAAAACATTGTAAAATCCAATTATTTTTAAAAGAGTAACCGTGGAGTTTCTTGCCGGCTCTTCTACATAGGAAACGACTAATTGGAACCGTGCACCTAGCTTCTGACGTTTCATAAGTACCCATGTAGGTTTTTGTGAAATAAAATATTTTGATTTTTGAAATGGTAAGTGTCCCTGAGATGAGACTGCACGGCGGGAAGAGAAACCATATGACTGTCGAGTAGTTGTTCTTCATGGTATAGTAGTTGTCTGTAACTAATGTATTGACCTTGGCCGTTTTATGTTTAATCTATACATAATTTGTTTTGGAGTTTTTATCTAAACAGGTATGTCTACCCCATCGTGCCTGTTACATTAGGGTATTTTACTATATACGAGAAAAAAATCTATAAATAGATTATTGAGATAGTTTAGGAGGAGTCAAAGGAGTCGGAAAATGTTACCTTAAGTTCGTAAAATAACAAAATAAATTTTAAAATTCAATTCAACGTTTTCAGTTTTTCTAATCTGTTAAAAAACACCATGAAATAGTAGCCGCCATTTTATTACGTCATACCGCTAAGTAAACTAAAACGTGTCAACTGATAGTTAGATAATAGATCAGCACATTTGTTTACTAGCCAAGTGACGTCATGACCACAGAGCAACATGGCGTCCACTGCGTTCAGCGTTTCCGTCAAACTACGCGCGAAATTTGAAAATGTAAAATTTAAATGCATTTTTATGGCACTTATCGATTGAATAAAAATTTTGTGATTTTTTTTGGGGCATATTAGCACTATAGAATTTAATTAAGACACTTTTTAAAAATGGGTGTAAGACCCTATTGTAACATTAACACTTATAATTAACACATCAACTATTCTAAACAGTTTAACAATATATGAAAAACTTTATGGTAAAGATAGAAATCACCGATGAAGGACTGTTATTAAATTACATAACTTTTTGGCACCTTCTGAAGTTGGTCGGGATAAAAATTATTGTATTAATCCTACGTTAAGCCTATTCAAGTTTAATTCTTTCAAAAGTTAAACTCCCTCTCGCGCCTGTTGCGGACACAATCCATCAGCAATTGCTGCACGTCCTCAATCTGATTACATTCTCTGCAATTCGATGAATCAGATATTTTCATAAGGAATGCAAACTTCGCTGATGAATAGTGTCCAGAGCCAAGTCTTAAAATAAATTTAACATAATTCCTACTAAGTCGAATTTCTTTATTAAAAAAAAAAAAACATAAAAACCTTTAGAGGTTCTCAGCAGGTGGATTTCTGTAGTTTCTGCTAACCTCCATGGGAATAAGGCGTGAGTTTATGTATGTTAAAAACCTTAGTTTTGAAATGTGTAAAAAACGTTACTGTTTCTCTTTTATCTTATTTTTAGTTGGTCGTAGACATCGACGAAGAGATTCTAAACATCACATTAGCTACCAAAACGCATCTATATACCTATGTATAGATAGGACCGTATCTGTTATAATAATAATAAATTCTTTATTTCGGACAACATACAAATTTAATGTATTATACAAGGTGTCGTTTTGCATCCTCGTCAAATTCAAGGAGGTAACTATGCTAATGATTCTCGACACGAATCAATAATAAAATAAGTAGGTCTTTTTTTTCTAATTTTCGCATATCATGTGTGAGAGACGCATGTTAGAACGCGGCCCGTGTGATACCGCACCGTAACTGCCCTTTTACACACACACTACCGCATACGCAACGGGGTGATTCTGTTCTGTGAAAGTGATCTATTCTAAAATACTGTCAAAACTAAAAAAACAAGTATGTATTAATTATTGAGTTAAATATATCGTAATTTTATTTGATTATATGTATATGTCTTTCATAGCAGCCTCCTGAAATTTGACGAGGATGCAAAACGACATCTTGTATAAAACGACGCCGACGCACATGCGAAAGGAGAACTTCACTCGTTCATCACCCCCACAAAACGCCTCAGAATAGAAGAGTAGATGTTCTCCGCCACTGTCCTCAGAATACTGTTGTCACAGTCCCGCAATCTTGTTATTAAGGACGAGATTTTTCGAATGAGTGCATAAAAGCCGTCAGTTCGATTCACCGCAAAATTATAGGTTTGGATATAGAGCACATTTTTAGGGCATTCTCGAATATTGTCTATGTACGGCGGGTGGTAACGGACTGGCTTTGAATATCAATGCTGGATAACTCCTGTGCTTTGTTTTGTACAGAATAAGTAAACACGGTGAGATTTCCTTATAAGACAGATGTGAGTGAGGGAAAGAGGAGTTTTAATGGCAATCATAATTATTATTATTACCTAATCAAACAAGACGGCACGGTCTTGTTTGATTAGGTAATAATAATTATTATTTTTTAAAAAGCTTATTATATTTCTACACAAAAACGTTATTAAATCGAACCGAAAACATCGCCATAAACCCAAAATGGGTCCACGTAAAATAACAAAGGTCAAAAGTTATATAACAGTCAACAGACTTCAGTAACTAGAGTTCGTTGGAAACATCGCAAAACTCAAGCTCTCAAGATTCAAAAGACGAAGAAACAAAGTAATAAAATATCCAACTTGTACTAATAAAAACTTGAGACTTTAGCCGAACATAATTTCGATCACGTTCGTCCATAAAAGTCCTACCCTTTACCTACCTACACTGCAAAGGCTAAGGATTGAAGATAAAATTTTATCGAGCCAACAGTTTAACGGTGCTCGTAAAATACAGCACTTATTTTTACAAGCTAGTTTTATTATTCTTTTACCAAATAGAATATTTTACAGATCATCAAAACCTGCTTCCTGATGTCGTCTTCTATAATGATTTAACAGTTATTTCTTTGACAACTGGAAGAGTAATATCAAATCCGTATTATTCGTCATCAAATACTTCTATTAAAGAAATAAAGTAGGTACGCTGCTTAAAAACTTTTTTATGAGGAATATAAAATGAAGACAAAATCTCTTCCTGCGTTTGGTACTTTTGGGATTGATACAACGCCTATAAAATGCTTTACAGTTTGAATAAAACAGTCAACTCAAATTCTATTAAAAATAACGATCCAAACGACCTTAACATAACCCACCCCGAATCCCGCCCCCCAACACTAAGGCAACAAACCAGCAAAGTCTGGATTTGTGGATTTCCGGTCACCGTAGGCGCGGGCTTGCGGATGGTGAGCAATCGGTAGCTCGCCGCCCGATAAGAACCAGGCCCGGACTGTCGACGGCGCGTTGTGTTCCACGCGCGCCTCAAAGAGATGTCGTCAGCACAAGTGTAGGGGTCCACTAGGGCCGATGCCTGCCGGGATCGTGGGAAAGTCCGGAAGGGATACCGAGGCCCTTGGCAACATAGGCAACGGAAGGAATACGGGTGGGTTTTAGTCATTTGTTAATTTCCCACGCAAAAAAATGCCAGATTAATGATAATACGCTATCATCGAAGGACTTCATTTTATTGACGAGAAGTGTGTATAGTCGTTTTTTAGCTTTACCAGTTTTGACAATTCCTATTAAATTGAAACATGACTAAGGTTCAATCTATTTTACTGCCACATAAATAAATATACCTTGTCGCTTTATGACGTACAAGTGACATTCAACCGGGTGGTCAAATAAATAACGAGATCGAACTCAAAGCATTTTATTAAATTAAAGCATTTAAAGGGACTTTTGAATTTTCTTGGAGTCGGTTAATCAAAGAGATGAAGCCATTATAGTTTCGCATTCCAAAGCGTAGGTTCCTATAGAGAAGAACGGGCTAGAACCTCTATGCACACATCGACTACACCTACAATATTTTTTTGCATATTCCTTTGGGCATTACAAGCAAACTGTTACGAGTATGTTATATTTTCTCGCCTTCTGCGACTACAAAATATACCAAAAATCCTTTGACAAAAAAAATAAAAATTCTTCGTTTCTATTTTATATTCAGAGGACAAATAGAATCAGCGTTTGTCGCCGTATCTTCATGACGTAATAACCACGTATGAGGGACAGTCTGACGTGTAATTTCCCTTGGGGATATCCGGGGATGTCTTCGTGTGCTGCGTAATTACTTGGTGTAAACAACTTGGTATAAAATTGTTTTATGCTCACCCGTTAAAGGATACGGTGTTCGTGCCGTGTGGTGGACATCTGTGGCTATCTTTAGAGATGGCGTAATAGTCAGATGCCTGCAGCAACTATTGAGTCTTCGTCGTGTCCATGGCACGACGAAAATAATAAGAAAGTCTAATAATAGTAATATATATTTTTATTAGACTTATTATTATATATAAATAATAATACATAATAATAAGTCTAATAAAAATGTATACATATAAATATTAAATGATTAAATATTACATTCTGTTGGCCCAAAACGTCGCCACTTCCACGGCATCGTTGGTGGCAGCGCAGAGGTCGCTATGACCGCAGTTTTCGGGGCACAGAGGGCAGGATTGCCCTCGTTCCTGTGTTCGCGAAGTGCATCCATTTAATATTTTTTCAACAGCCCCTGTAAACAGGCGCGTCGCGACAGTGCGACGCGATTTTGGTAGGACAATTTCCATGAAGTTTTCATAGAAATTGTTCCAATAGAATCTCGTCGCGCCTGTCTGCGGGAGCCTTTAATAATTTGTGCCTACTTTTGCACTATTTATTGATGTTGGATTTCAAATGAGAATTGTATGAAAATAAATGGACTTTTAAAGTGTATGCTTTTTTTAGGCTTACCCTTAAACTATTGTAACCCTATTCTTATTTGTTGGCAAACTTCTAAACTAAATCTAACCCTTCTCACAACTACAAAACTAAGTTAAACTTTTTCTTAATATTGAGGTGAAACTAGTTTAAAACAGTTTCGAAACCTTTTGCAATCCCAATAGACATCTTCGCTTAAAGGATAGATTTGATTATTCGTACATCTTATATTCATTGACCCTTTCCAACACTTAGAAAAACCGGCCAAGTGCGTGCCGTAGTTGGGATGAATAAAATTTATCCCAAAAACAAACAACATTGTAGTTGAAAAACTTGTTCTCCCATACATCGATATACGTCACGGTCAATTCTCCAACAGCAAATGTAAGTTGGTCGACTATTACTCGTTAACTTGTAAAGCCTACTTAGCTATGATAGTTTTCCTTTTAATTTCGTTAACTGCCATGAATCTTTTCATATCTCCAAAAACAACTATTTAGCTGGTAGGTCAAAAACAACTATTACGCAAACGGACCCCTGAATCGAAAAATGGTGTTCACAGACCTGCAATATTTTTGAATGGCCTATCCAACGATACTCCACACCATGGGATAGACGAGAAAAAAATATGTGCAAGGGAGAAGGGAAAAATAAAATTTTCATGTTTTTCTTTTTGTAAAAATATGAGTGTTTTCATGATTTTATTTTTCCGCTTTGTCGGCGTGGCATACGTATATCCATGCAATTACAGCTTTCTAGTACTAAGCGTGTCTGAGCTAAAGTGGCCACATACAGACAGACTGACATGGCGGAAATAGAAGGGCTCTTTGCTGACTACGGAACAAAAAGGAAGACTAAAAAGGAAGGACTGACACTATCGGGACCAACGTCCAAGCTATGGGTGGTTATAATAAAAAAAATCCTTCTCACAATTCGTGATGAATCTATACAGCGTTCGCGATTTAGTTTGCAAACATGTAAACAATTATGTGTTTTTGGAATAATAACTTGAATACCCACACATAAAGTATAGTTTTGCTACAACTTCTTTTTAATATGAGTTTTTCAAAAGCAGTAGTCGTTCCAAAATCAACTTAATTTACTTTCTAAAGTTGATATTTGTCTAAGGGAAATTAAAATCCATTGGAAACGAGGATTTGAATAGACAACTTTTTGCGTCAAGCCCCATAACCTGTTTCTTAATGAATTACTCCTGCGATGTTGATCAAGGCTCTAGACTATTAAGGCGCTGACAAGACCCAATTGACCAAAATAGGCTTCCCTTAAGAAAAAAAATTGCGAAATCTGTATAGTTTGTGGTAGCGGAAAAAAAAATCTCGACATAAACTAACGTTAAACTAACCTCTTACCTTGAGTTCTAATCCAAAATATCTGTATTGAATATCAACATACGTTACGTATTTAATTAATAACAAGAACGTCTTATTTGAACGGAGAACTTGGTTGTTTTTTATTTTCGATTACTCAACTCAATTATGAGTAAATAGATAATTGCTTCATATGTTGCATAAATTACAAGCGTTGTGTCATCGCGCTTCTCTTTCTTTTCTATGCAATCTGACAGTGACCGCGGTTTAGGTGTTGTCAGCGTCTTAAGATAAAGTCCTCGCTCACGTATGGGAGTGGCGCGAGGACGCGAAACGCCGGGGCGTAAGTCCGTTGCCGCGAGAAATCGCGGATCGACGGAGCTCCGGCGGGATCTCATGGCGTCATGGAAAGTACGGTTATCGCAACCCAGTGCTGGGCACGCCACGATTGCGGCGATAAGTCCCCTCTTTGAGGAGTGGCTGGAGAGGCGCCACGGCGTCCTCACCTTCCGCCTGACGCAGGTCCTCACCGGACACGGCAGTTTCGGGACGTTCCTGTGTCGGATAAGGCGGGAGGAAACGTCCGGGTGTCACCACTGCGTGGATCGCCCGGAGGACACGGTGGAGCATACGGTGGAGGTCTGCCCGGCTTGGGCAGAGCACCGCCGTGTCCTCGTGGAGGCGATCGGCGGCAGAGATCTCTCGCGTCCGGCCCTAGTTCAGGCCATGGTACGGAGCGAGAGTGTAACGTTACGATTGGCCGGAGGGCCAGTCGTAAGTCACGTTAAAAAAAAGAAAACTAAAATAAGAGTACTTACTAATAAATATTTAAAAGATAAGACTTAATATTAAAATTTTCTATGGTTCCGGTCCGAGTGCACGGGACGTTTGGACGGCAAGATGTAGCATCGGCTAGCAGCAGCTGGACAGGGTCGGCAGGTAGTTGGTCTGGATCGGCAGGCAGCAGTGGGACAGGGCTGACAGACGAGGCGGAGCACGAAGACGAGGATCTCGCCTTCACAGTCAGTCGGCAACTCTGTCCCAAGGAGTAAGATGTATTTTGTAAGACAAGAGGTTCTGTTCTATAGTAGGTACTTAAATTAGTGGTATTGTTGGTGAGGTTGGTGGTATGATGTGTAGTCGGAGTTAGTGTCCAACGCCACGTTGTTAGAATGCCCCAATAATGATAGAGCTCTCAGTCACGGAGCGGGCTAGTAAGATGGTGGCGTAGTCCGAATCTCGCCGATACGGCCGACTGCGGAGGCACTCCGCAGCACCCCACGCTCCACGAGACGAGTTTCTGGACCTCCTAAGACACACGGGAGTGATCGGCTATGGCGTCCTAAGCCACGCGACTATAACGCCTTCGGCCTTAGAAATCTCCCAAAGGCGGAAGTGAGAGGGCCGGCGGCTATGTAAGGTGAATCACAAATCACACACACTGAGATTCTTTAGATATTATATTTTTTACACGTTACAATTATTAGTACGAGAAATAAGTAAGAAGTAGGAAAGAAGTAAGAAACAAGTAAGCTATAGGACTGAACTGACTGAGTCGGTCAACCGAGTGAACTGAACTGACTGGCCTAAACTGACTGAACTGACTGAACCATTGTCAGGTCCGATCACCGCTTTTATAGATCCTGGCAAAGGTTCTAGAAGTTTCTGTGAAACATAATTCAAATGATTAATTTGAATGCCTGCCAGGATCAATAAAAACGGTTTACATAGCGAAGTAAGTCTGAAACTAGCTTTTTCAAGGCCGGTAGGATTCATAGAGAAAGAAAATATTAGACAGATGACAATTTATGATTGAAGATGTCAATGGATAAAAATATGTTATTTTACAACAAGAGAAAATTAATAATATAAAATACAGTATTCGGTGTTAAAAACAGTTCATTGTGATGTTGCTTTTCAGCTGTGGTGTTCAAACATATGTAAGAAAGTTAGAGAAATAATATGATTTCATATGTTTGAAGCAAGGAAAATAGTACAGGAATTATAACAAAGGTAATTTTATAATTATTAACATAAAGATGTGGCTTTGAGTAGCAAAATACCACAAGAGGGCATGGGCAGCCGTCACCTCCTTCTGCGAAGCAGTAATGCTCGCGAAGGAGGAGGCGGGACGGTTGAGGGAAAGGCATGTTTCGCGCCCTCTCGCCCCTAGCCACCGCAGGAGACGCCCTGGGCGTCGGGAGTCCCGGGCGGATTTCCGGCCACCGTAGGCGCGGGCTTGCGGACGGTGAGCAATGGGTAGCTCACCGTCCGGCAAGGACCAGGCCCGGGTCGACGGCGCGTCGTATTCCACGCGGGCCTCAAAGAGGTGTCAGCACAAATGTAGGGGTCCACTAGGGCCGATGCCTGCCGGGGTCGGGAAGGTACTTATGGGTCACCGAGTGCCCCCTGGCAACACAGGCAACAGGAAGGAATACGGGTGGGTTTTAGTCAGTAAGAGTCTGACACACCCTCCCGCTCCGCCCAGAGAGGGAGAAGTTATTTGATGATTTCCCACACTCAAAAAAAAAAAAAAAGATTGGTTATTAAGATAATAACTGGAACAACCTTTAGCAGAATGAAGCTGCCGGGTCCACGTCATACATGTCGACAACGTCGTGTGATATTTAAACTTAAACAACCTTTGAATTGCAAAAAACAGCATAGTAACACGACATCAAGCAATGGACAAGGTTGTCAAACTTTATGGCTTGAATACGAGGCTTTTGACTACTTTGTATGTATGTATTTTATGTAATATTTTTTTGTAATGTGTGTTTTGTTTGTGCAGAATAAACAATTTTTCTTTTTTTTTTAGGAATGGAAATCAATACTTATAAAAATCAGGAACCCAACTCAGAACTTACGCAGCAGATTATTTAGTATTAGGTCCTGAAGTTCGGTAATTCTAACCACTAATTACCTTTGCCGACTGTCAGTTAAAACTGATGGTGATTCGCTAACGAGCCAACAATTCTACTTAGCTGCATGACTCGACGGACAAAAATAGTTTTCTTGTTAGGGTGGAGTGGCTTCTAGAGCTAAGCGAGAGATGAGCTGAGCTGTCCCATTACATACCAGTATTTTACATGGAGCGACTGCCTATCTGACCTCCACAACCCAGTTACTGGGAAACACGAGTGGAGTTTCTTGCTCACTCTTCTCCATAGGTATCTACTACGCTTTGGAATAGGCAACCTTCATATTCCTATCTGACCGACTAGGCGACTCCTTGACAATTCAAAAGTGCCTGTAAATGGTTTAATTGAAACAAATAATTTTAGTTTGAGTTTGTGGTTACTGTTTAGCTATGAGCTCCTCGTTGGTGTAGGTATGTACATCTCTGCCTATTCAGAACTGCCAAATGTTTTAGTTATAAACCAAAGTAGTTGGAGTTGTATGACGATGCTCCATTCAAAGCTAAGCGACTGAGTTTCTTCTTTCGTCATTCTCGATGATGAATGAAACGGCTTCAATTCGATTCAACTTTAGAGACGTACGTATATAGTCGCCAACTAAAATACAAACTAAAATTGTGTTTTATCAGATGGTACTGAGGTCCTAGCATGAACGCATAAATGTATCGTCAATTCGAACGATTTTTGAATCGAAAATACAATACATCTTATAACATTTTGGTTTATTTTTTTGCGACAAGCAAACCCTACTGAATTATTGAATACAGCAGCCTACTTAATCTGTAAAAATCTCACCGTAAAACCTTAGGTGAAGTGAGCTTGAAGTGAGCTGTCAATAAAAATAATAATAAAATTGCTTATTTATCCAAATAATACACACAGAAACAGTTCAAAACAAAGTGGTAGAAATACAATAGCATAAAAATATAGCTGGTGCACAGAAGAATGAGGTCTACAATAAAAAGTCTATGCATACAAAAAATAATTAACCCTGTCTCTTTAACTAGGAGACATGTATCTTAAGAGACAGCGATCGGCCAAAATTTGAATTTAATAAAACTGAAGTCTACAAAGTGAAAGTGTGACGATTTACCATTTTACTCGTAAATGCATTATTAATATCAGTTTTCATCAATGTGTGAGTGTTGAGGTGTGTGAGAAGGGAGAGGGAGAGGGTACCGATGTATGTTTGTGTGTGGGTATGAGTCTTTGTGTTTTTTTTTGTGTGGTGACAATATCTAGGTGTAATGGCAGCTCTTTTCACCTAAGTTTTTACGGTGAGTTTTTATATAGAATGGACAGGACTGTATTTATATGTACACATATTATCAGTAGTACTGTACTGTAGTATGTTTGTGTTTATTGGTACAAATCTCACATATTTTAAACAGCGAGACCCAAGTCAGCCTTGCTAGATCGCTCAACTAACTTATGGAGTCGTCTAAATTCCTTGTTTTATCTCATGATTCTTTTGCCAGTTTTGCTGCATACTTACCTACACTAGGGCCCGTTTGCACCAAAAATCAATAAATACTATTTAAGGCGCTGGCAAGAGGCAAATGACCAAAATAGGCCTGTTTTAAGAAAAAAAATTGCCAAATCTGTATTGTTTATGGTAGCGGAAAATATATGTTAATTTTGAACACATTTGGTTGTTACCAAAACACGTTTTGAAAAAAAATCTCGATACAAACTAACGTTAAACTAACCTCTTACCTTGAGTTCCAATCCAAAATATCTGTATTAAATATCAACATACGTTACGTATTTAATTAATAACAAGAACGTCTTATTTGAATGCAGAACATGGTTGTTTTTTATTTTCGATTACTCAACTCAATTTTGAGTAAATAGATAATTGCTTCATATGTTGCATAAATTACAAGCGTTGTGTCATCGCGCTTCTCCTTCTTTTCTATGCAGTCTGACAGTGACCGCAGTTTAGGTGTTCTCAGCGTCTTAACGCCAAACGAGTTTAAATCATCGTGCTATTTCAGTCAATTGTTTGGAAGGTGACAAAGACTGAATGACGTTTTAAATACGATTAGCGCTAAATATGTAGGTACCAGAACAAATCATCTGATGAGATGAGATGATTTATCTTGGTACTTCTTAAAACTAACTAACTTATTATTATAACTTATTATTAGTTATTGTTATTTTAATAAGTTAAAATAACAATAACTAATAATAAGTTATTATAGAATATAGAATAATACATTTATTTTCATTTATTGTTATTATTATTTATTGATATTTTTATTTATTGTTATTATAGAATAATACATTTATTTTTTTCTCACAATGATTTTGTAGGACTTAACAGTTTTGATTTACATATATAAATTCACATTGTAAAAGCTGGTACACGGGTTTTTTCTAAACTTACATACATCAAGTATGTAAGTTTAGAAAAAACCCGTGTTACAGGTGACCTGTAACACGGGTCCTGACTTAGTGGCCTCATACACTATAGTTCGTCTAATATCAAATTTCAGCAAACGCCATAAAGATTTCACAACAATTACTGAAAACGTAAAACAGCAAAAAATACACCACAAAAATCTAAAGAAACACAAAAAGATAAAGAAGCAAAAAATATAATAGAAAAAATTCGCAGTGGAGATGAAATATGCAAATATTTTAATCAATTCCCACCTCTAGAGAATTGTAACTCCTTTGAACTTTCAACATGAGTATGCTCAGTCCAATATCCAGTCACAGTTGTATTGGAATCAGAAGTTGGATAAATAGCGATAGTTTTTGACTCTGACCAATGAGATTACAGCTTAGGGATGTGCTGTGTCGCAGGGCTTTGCCTGCAAGCTTAAACATTTCCCAGGTGATAAGAAACAGAAATGAATCTCTTGTTTTTGGTATCAAAAGAGGATGTATGCCATGACCCATTGTGGCCAATCGCGTCCAAATCGCTTTTGATCTATAACAAAAGCGATTTGGACACGATTGGCCATGAGAATAGGACATGATTGGAATGTTGACCAATGTTGTCATGTTGTGACTAATCAGCTGTTGAATAGTACCCAATAGAAAGTACTTTCTCTTTCGTTTTGAATATAATCGGTGCCATCACAAGCATCAATGAAGAAAATAAAAATACAACAACAGTTTATGGTAAACTTTTCATTATAATTATGATGAGCTGTCCAGACAGAATCCTTCAACACGAACCGTTTTGGTTTGAATCGTTACTGTTCGTGTTATAGTAATTTTATCTCACGAAGCGACGCGCGCTTTACTAGTGGTCACCAAGTGTACAAACACGCTGTGAATTCGTGCGTAAAGACGAGTAGTGTCAGCACATAAAACACACACATGCACACGCACACGCACTCGCACACACACACGTCCGACTTCACCTTTGTCTCGGACGGTACCGAGAGCTTAGACAGACGTTCACAGCGTGTTTGTACACTTGGTAATCACAAGTAAAGCGCGCGACGCTTCGTGAGATAAAAATACTGTATACTACATTTTACTGGTTTCGAACTATTTCGCTAGGAGCTAAAGCTTATTTTATAATATATCTCCGGTTAACAATGGCGCCTTGCCTCTCGCTCATTAACAGCCTCAGGGCGCGCGGGCATAAAATTAAGTAGTAAGACGAGTTTATTTGTTGCCCGGTATTAACAGCCTTTACAGCCACCGGCCCACGTTCACAAAATATTCTCTTTGAAAACCTATTATTTATTTTTCCATATTTTCAATATTTTCCGTATTTTAGCAGTCAAACTTCTTATCAGGGATAATTAAAGAACATTATTGACATCGGTGAAGGAACAATATCGTGAGGCAACCTGGACTTAAGACGCTGACAACACCTAAACCACGGTCACTGTCAGATTGCATAGAAAAGAAAGAGAAGCGCGATGAAACAACGCTTGTAATTTATTGCAAATATGACCCAAAAACTAACTAACTAAACCTAACTAAAACTATTTACTCAAAAATGAGTTAAGTAATCGAAAATAAAAAACAACCAAGTTCTGCATTCAAATAAGACATTCTTGATATTAATTAAATACGTAACGTGTGTTAATATTTAATACAGATATTTTGGATTAGAACTCAAGATAAGAGGTTAGTTTATCGTTAGTAAAGTTTGTATCGAGATTTTTTTCAAAACGTGTTTTGGTATCAACCAAGTTCTGGGAAATATGTTCAAAATTAACATATGTTTTTTCCGCTACCACAAACTATTCAGATTTGGCAATGATTTTTCTTAAGAGAAGCCTATTTTGGTCAATTGGGTCTTGTCAGCGCCTTAAAGTTAATATAAGTCTGAAATCGCCAACCCGTTTTGAACAAGCGTGGTAATTGATGCTCATGCCTTCTTTGTATGAGAAGAGGCCTTTGCCCAGCAGTGGGACAATGGCTGGTATTATTATTATTAAGAATTAATTCTGGTGAAATTACAGGCAGGTATTTTCAACTTTTCCATAGAAAAGGTTACTCCAACTGAGCTTGTACACAATGCATGAACGAGTGCTGCTTGTGGTGACTGGTCGTCTTGCTGACCATGGTTTTATTATTGTTATTAGTAATTAACTGTTTATTTATTTAACTTCGATGGTGCTAGTTTATAATTTGTCACCTTGGGTTACAGCTGTAGCCTTATATAAGCAGGCACTCCCTTTATGCCTGGAGGCTTTTATTTAGGTATTACGTTCTGTTTACGTTTTTATGTTGTAAGGCGAACGGCAGGCTTGTATGGGACTTTCGTACAGCTAATAAAATTTCGTGTTTTGGGATATTTTTTGTTTTAATTGGTAGATAATACGATAGACAAGCCCTCTTTAAATTCTTGGATTTTTAGAACGTGGGACGTAAAAATTATAACCAGTTTTATTTTTTAAGGTTATGTATTAGTGTACCAATGTAGATTATTACTTAAAGGCACATAAACATTGTTTCGGTAATAAAGTATATGTTCTAGATTGCTGCTCGCTATTTGTGTAGTGTTTTACTTACTATCAAGTAGGTAAATTGAGATGAGGATCGTACCTACTCAGCGGAGTGCATTAGGAGATAGATACCTACATAGGTATGCAGCCCATAGATGTCCAGCAGCTGACTGCAACAGTTTGATAATGATGAAGTCTTGATGGGGTTTTGAGTGTAGGTAAATAAAACAATACAGTTAATAGTTTTTTTTTTTTTTAAGTACATTTATTTTGTTTATAATTAATTAATTCTTAATATCACTTCATCTGAGAAGGGGGCAGGTCGGGTAATACTCTCATGGCGAGCATAGCTTAAACACTAACATAACTGCGTTTAGTTTACGACTAAATTACGTGTAGTTATTAAAATCTTTTTTTATATTATTAATTAATCCGAACTTCTAATAATATTACACTTACATGAAAATAAATGGCTTAGTTGCCTTAATATGTGGTACAAATTCTATAACAAAACAACAAAAAAAGTAAGCGGTACGAAATCTGCCGTTCACCTTTGATTTCTGCTTGAGTACAGTTTTCATTGTTTTGTTGGTATATTGGCGTGTGCTAGCTAACATATGGCAAGTAATTTAATTTAATGTTTCGTGTTTCGTAGTGTTAACATTAATACTTTGCATACGATTTGTATAGAATCAAGTTTATATAACTAAACAAACAGGTGTGCTGTTGGGGAGTTTGTTGCGCCACTTCTTCTTCCTAGCTAATGCACTAGGAAGTGGTGAAGGGCGGGCGGTTTTGGGGGACAGTCTTATGTAATTTTGACGTTCGAAAAGTGTTGATTCTCAGCCTAGTTTGAATAAATGCCTTTTGATTTTGAATGCATAGACGTAACTCTGCGTCTATATGAGTGGGGACCAAACTAACGAACGTTCACATACTTTTAAATGGAATGATAGACGTGATCTGATCATCCCCCAGTTTAGTGAACCATGGCCAAAAGAGCGTAGGCAGGCACAATCTGAGCACGAAGAGCTTAGAAATTTACACACCGGTAAAAACGTTGCGCTCCAAAAATTGCTATTTCGCTCCAAAAAATGCTATTTTCTGGCAAAAAATTCGGGCCGTCAACGCGACCGCGTCGGTCACACGTTGGCTGCGAACAATATTGTCGGTCAGTGCCGCCGGAGTTCGGATGGCCGGCTCGATTATACGGACCAGTAATCCGGCCGGCAAAACTATTTCTATTTTATTGTTGAATGTTTTGGAAAGAATTGATATATGTGTTGCTAGGTATTGCGCTAAATTATCTCAGTTTGGTTCAGGGATTTGGGCTGCTTTTAGCAAAGTGCTTGCTTTATAGAACCCTTCTGTGATGACTGACAAGTGAACAAAGATCGATACCCAAACTGGAGCGGGCCGGGGCTGCCTTGAAACGGCTCCTGCCCAATCTAGGCCAAACGCCTCCTGTCGGAGGCTCTACGTGGGGTTGGTGCAGTCCAGGGCCCTTTACGGGAATCCTGTGTGGGCGCCTTCCTGGCGCTGCGGCCGGCCCGCCGGTTCAGCGTGGCCCAAAGGGTCATGGCCATCCGGCTGGTCTGGGGATACCGCACGGTCTCCGGTGAGGCAGCAAGCCTCCTTGCCGGATTGCCGCCATGGGATCTGGAGGCAAAAGTCCTCGCGCACGTATGGGAGTGGCACGAGGAGGCGAAACGCCGGGGCATAACTTCGCTGCCGCGAGAAATCGCGGCACAGCGGACAGAGCTCCGGTGGGATCTCATGGCGACATGGAGAGTGCGATTGTCGCAACCCAGTACTGGGCACGCCACAATTGCGGCAATAAGTCTCTCTTTAAGGAGTGGTGCCTGAAGCAGGTCCTCACCGGACATGGCAGCTTCGGGAGGTTCCTGTGTCGGATAAGGCGGGAGGAAACGCCCGGGTGTCACCACTGAGTGGATCGCCCGGAGGATACGGTGAAGCATACGGTGAAGGTCGGCCCGGCTTGGGCAGAGCACCGCCGTGTCCTCGTGGAGACGATCGGCAGCAGAGATCTCACGCGCCCGGCCCTGGTTCAGGCCATAGTACGGAGCGAGAGGGCATGGGCAGCCGTCACCTCCTTCTGCGAAGCAGTAATGCTCGCGAAGGAGGAGGCGGGACGGCTGAGGGAAAGGCAATTTTCGCGCCCTCTTGCCCCTAGCCACCGCAGGAGACGCCCTGGGAGTCGGAAATCCAGGGCGGATTTTATGGCCACCGTTGGCGCGGGCTTGCGGACGGTGAACAATGGGTAGTTCGCCGTCTGATAAGGACCTGGCCCGGGTCGACGGCGCGTTGTGCTACACGCGCACCTCAAAGAGATGTCAGCACAAGTGTAGGGGACTAGAGCCGATGCCTGCCGGGGGCGCGTGGTTATTCAAAAGGGTTACCGAAGCCCCTGGCAACACATTCAACGGAAGGAATACGGGTGGGTGTTAGTCAGTAAGAGTCTGACACACCCTCCCGCCCCGCCCAGAGCGGGCGAAGTTATTTGATAATTCCCACCCAAAAAAAAATAAAAATGTACATATAATGGCATTAAAAGGAACAACTATCCAACTTAAATTTGCAGTTGGAGAATTGACTGTGGCATATATCGATGTACGAGAGAACATGTTTTCTAACTACAATGTTAAGTTTGTTTGTGGGAAAAATTCATCCCAACTTCCCAACTACGGAACCCTTCATTGTGCGTGGTCCGACACGCACTTGGTTTTTAATAGCCTTATTTGTTTGTTTGAATATCTTAGTTAGGTATTTATTTCATTTTCTTTGTTTTATGTTTAATTTCTATTAGTTCTGATCTTCTGGCTATTTAGTTCTCTTGAATGTTGCTTATTTTCTCTCGATTCTCTTTATTTTCTTTTGCTTTATGCTCTTTTGATAATTGATTCCAGTTTGTTGTAATATGTTTGTACGTTTCATTTACATGTTGGTTTCCAAAAGACTACTTACTAAACCGCAATTATTAACCCATTTCGTTTAAGGGCCAATAAAGCAGGAGTTACGACAGTTAGTCTTGAGTTGATCTTGAGGGCTTCCTCTGCGTGCATACGACTTTATGATATCGTTAAGTTGTAATAAGTCCTTTACACAGTGGCTAACGTTCATTCCTTAGGTTGGTCTACTGACGAGACTCTACTTTAAATGTTATTTCACTTATTTAGCCTTAAACGGTCATATCTAATAAGAACGTAACTGTGATTGAAATACTGTTCTATAACGCTACAAGGTTACTGAGGCGCATGGCTATATTCGGAACTAAATTCACTATTTTGTTGTTTTGTCAATACAATTTCTGTGTTACAATTTCACAAATATTTACCAATGCCAGAATGACATTGACAGGGGGCCCCCTGTCAATGTTATTCAGGCTCCAAAATATCATTCTAGCCATAGATTAGTATTACTCTATTAGTATTTACTAATAATATGTTTGTAGCACTCTTTAAACAAAACTTAGTACGGTACTAAGTTGTCAGTTTTGTATTAAGAACTACCGTAATCAGAATAAAGTTCGAAATTCAAAAATCTCAAAAATCTCCCTGGTCTGAACATAAACCATGTTTTGAAATAAGACGGAAAAGGTTTAAGTATATTTGTAGTACACATCTTACTCTACGAAACATTTTGTTATTTACTCACTAAGAGGTGAGAGTGGATCGCCCGGAGGACACGGTGGAGCATACGGTGGAGGTCTGCCCGGCTTGGGCAGAGCACCGCCGTGTCCTCTTAGAGGCGATCGGCGGCAGAGACCTCTCGCGTCCGGCCCTGGTTCAGGCCATGGTACGGAGCGAGAGGGCATGGGCAGCCGTCACCTTCTGCGAAGCAGTAATGCTCGCGAAGGAGGAGGCGGGACGGTTGAGGGAAAGGCAAGTTTCGCGCCCTCTCGCCCCTAGCCGCCGCAGGAGACGCCCAGGGCGTCGGGAATCCCGGGCGGATTTCCGGCCACCGTAGGCGCGGGCTTGCGGACGGTGAGCAATGGGTAGCTCACCGTCCGGTAAGGACCAGGCCCGGGTCGACGGCGCGTTGTATTCCACGCGCGCCTCAAAGAGATGTCGTCAGAACATAGTAGGGGTCCACTAGGGCCGATGCCTGCCGGGGTCGCGGGAAGGTACTTATGGGTCACCGAGGCCCCCGCAACACAGGCAACAAGAAGGAATACGGGAGGGTTTTAGTCAGTAAGAGTCTGACACACCCTCCCGCTCCTCCCAGAGCGAGAGAAGTTATTTGATGATTTCCCACCCAAAAAAAAAGAGGTGAGAGTCAGCCTCGATACCTTGCAACTAGTTTATATTTTTACTACGGAATTAGCTATTCTTATACATAGTTCGTGCCGATACGGGAGAAGACGTAGATTCACGGCAATAGTGCTCCTTCCTTTGACTGCCATCTTGGGCCGTTGCCGCTTCAAATAAGTAATTCGAATTTCGATGAAACTGTGTATGATCTGTTCCAAAAGTTTAGTATCTGATGAAATGTAAACAAATGGATCAGAAAACGTAGCTGTAATGTCAGTTTATAGTGCCTCGATTGTCGTCGATGATTTTTCAATTACAATTTAATCATGTTATATCTATATCTATACTAATATTATAAATGCGAAAGTTTGTAAGAATGGATGGATGGATGTTTGTTACTCTTTCACGCAAACAGTACTGAACGGATTTGGATGAAATTTGGCACACAGTTTATAACCAGGAATAACACATAGGATACTTTCTATCCCGATATACCTACGGGGTCAAAACTTATGCCGGTGAAACCGCGGGGCGCATCTAGTAAGCAATAATTGTAGAAAAAACTGGTGAGATATAAACCTTCTAAATACAGATAAATGTGTTACTAATACGCTTTAGAGAATGATTACATAACAGTGTTTATTTACATTTTCATCACATACTTTTGAAACAGATAGTAGAAAATGTGCAGTAATACATTTGTATACAGCAAGGTTTCAATTAACTAAAATAAATACAAAAACGTGAGTGGAAGTGTAAGAAGTGAACGTAAAGCGGAGATCCCTTAGAGGATTTCTGTTAGGGCTGCTACTCATTATCTTGTTAAAAATTTAAATCAAATGTGCTAAGGAAATTCTACGTAGCTTTTATTTAACACAGGTGTAGTTTTTTTTTTTGATATGGGCTTATTTGCAGGTATCCTTGTGGACCCTATCTGCTTCATCTGGCTTCGGTGGGGCCAGAAGGGCCTCTCATCTAGCAAACAAAATGGAAAAATTAGGTAGTACAGCTAAGGGCGTCCCATAGTGGGACTCGAACCTAGGCTTAGAGCGCTACCGATTTTGAGCAAGTGGGGACTTGTCATATCTGAGAGTTATTATTATTAGGGATATTTAGTTTACTTGCTCCGCGCGGGCGGGTGGTTTCAAGAGACAGGGGGGAGTATTATGTTACTCTACTTCGCGGAGGTACTCGCCGTCGAGTACGGGATGTCTGTGTGGGTGTGTTCTACGGTGTGAAGTTAATGTAGAATGAAGATAGGTCTGAATATTCGGCCATAAGGGCCATATTGGCCTGGAGATTGCCCTTAGCTGCGATGAGCTGGGCATGTAATTCATTGCTTCGGGCAATGATGTTGGGATCGAAGAATCGCGCTAGCACGTCAAATGTGCTAGGGCTGTAGGGGGTCGGTGGAGGGGCGAATGATGGCGCGGGCGCTCTGGGGGTATTAGTAACTGGCTTGGGGCCTGTTTTAATGGCGGCGCGGGGGCGCTGAGGGGTTTTGTTTGCTGGTTTGCAGACAAAACCATTGGGGGTGGTATGGAGTAGTTCATCGCCAGGGGGATGGCTGTTGGGGCTGCCTGGGTGGGTTTAAGAGCTGGGAACGCTTGCACGAGGTTCTAGCGGTTCCACGGCATGGGACGCTGCGGTCTTAGCTCATCGGGGTGCAGGTGTAGTTGTTAAATAATACCAGATGCATAGTTTGAGTAGTTTTACCTACTTAATTCCTACACAATCAAAGTAGCTCAATAGCCTTTTCCTAAAGCCGACCATAGTATGCTACAATGAATTACATGCAGAAAAATAATGCGTTGTCCACAGAATTACCTACAATAGTAAAATCGGTAAAAAAAAATCAAGCACGGTAAAATCACGAATCAATTTCATATTTATAAAATCATCACACTGTATGAAAAAGGAAAAACTCAGTTTCCAATAACCCCTACTGAACAAAAACTACTAATGGTACAAAAAGACAGAAACGATATAAATTCCATTAGACAACACGTTTTTTTATTAAAAAAATCAGGGGCCTAATCAAATAGTGCCAGCCCTAGCGTGATCGCGATGAAAAGGGAATAAAATTCAATCGTTTGTTGCATTTTCAATGTTATTGGTGTTCGCCTGATGTTGACTGAGCCTGTTTAAGCTAGTGTTGTGGACGCGTTTATTTTTAAACTAACTATAAAGTTAGTTTACCCACACGCTAGTGGTGCCCACGGCACCACTAGCGTGGACTAAGGACCAGCAGACACGGCACTTAAGAGCGTTTACGCCGTACGGGATTTCATACAAATTTTCAAGTCCTTATTTTTCGAAATGACTGAACCGATTTTAATGTCACTTCACACAAATAAGCAGGATGCATAGGTCTAAAATGTTAGTAGATAACGAAATGTCTGTTTAAAAAAAAGATAATTGAAAATTTCTGTTTGTATGGAAAATTTAAAATCGGTCTAATTTAACTGTTACATTATTTTTCGACAATATTTTCTACTAACTTTTTAGGCCTATGTATCTTGCTTATGTGTGTGAGTTTAATTAATATCGGTTCAGTCATTTCGATAAATAAGGACTTGAAAATTTGTATGAAATGCCGTACGGCGTAAACGCACTTAAAGCAGGGCGATCAACGAACCGAACGCTAAGCCAAAACGCAATGCTGCAATGCAGTCGCCTAGTCACTGATACTAAAACTATCATGCATGCTAAGGCCCTTAAGTGCATCAAAACCTAGTCAGAGCACATTTCATATTTATAATATTATTAATATAAAATCCTTCAATATACCACTCCTATGAGTCTCGCTGGTGGAGGCGCGTGTGTTGGCATCGTTTTAGCTCCCTTCAAAATGGTTGAGCTGAATGGTGCTGATCCATGCGTCATGTTCGTGAAGGGGCGCCGTCAGTTGGGACCGGTCATCGCCTGCCACGGGTTAGTTTACTTATTTTATTTTAGAATTGATGTATTATTTTTTTTGTTTACTATACTCCGGACGCTTTTATTGTGTATTTCTTTTGTTTTTTAACTTGTCCTTACATATTCTGATAAATTTAACTAACATTTTTGTATCCATGGAGTTTCTTGCTCGTTCTTCTCCATAGGTACCTACTCCGTTTTGGGATGGGCAACTAGCTTCATATTTCTAACTGACCGACTTCTTGACAATTCAAAATCCCTCTGATATAACGTTTTAAAATAATATATAAAGGTGAGCAGTGGTAGCCCAGTGGTAACGGCCGCGACTTACGAGTTGTAGGTCGTAGTTTCGAACCCTGTCAGGTGCTTTACTTTGTGTGAATTATTTCATCACCACTGCTCTCAAAACGGTGATGGAAAACATCGTGAGGAAACCGGCACCAAAAAATTCGAAGACATGTGACATCTAGCAACCCGCACTGGGCCCGCGTGGTGGATTACGGCCCACTCCCTCTCACAGAGTGGAGGCCTGTGTCCCAGCAGTGGAAACATTATAGGCCGATTATGTAAAGTGTATGGAATTGTCAAATAAATTCCACGGACTACAATAAAAATAAAACATGATTCACTATCAACGACCTTGATATATTTTCTGGCACTTGAGATTAAGATTTTGTTTTCATCGAGCACTGTGTGTGTATTAAAAAGTGTTTTCCTTTAACTGAACGGCACTGGGTCAATATTTGGTTTAGCTGTTATCGTTATCAAAGTGATAGCGGTACAGTCGTGGAGAATGGCGATATTATACTTAAGCAATTCATTTATCGAATTTGCACATTTTTATGGTGTTTGTGTATAGAACACGTTAGGAGAAAAGGTTTTGGAGACCGTGTAGCAGTTTAGGTGATCTTTATGAAAATGAAACAAAGTGATTTAGTTTACAACATCAACATTGCTAAAATTTACAACCATAACATAACATCGCACCTGGAAAATACATATTTCTCAGATAACACACACGCACTGTATAAAAACAATGCAAACGTTCGAAAATTTGTATTTACCTGCTTGATAATGATAATGATAAACACATGTACCACCTAGCTGAGGAGTCAGGGCTTCAAATTAAAATGTAACTCCTTAATTAATGTCAATAAAAACATTTTTATTTTTTTTATTTATTTATTTTATTTCTGCAGGTAGGTTTTTACAAACACTTTTACACGACAATTATATTTTTTAAAACTAGATGAGGTCGGCGTTTCCTATCTGACTACTCTGAGAAGAAAGGCCGAAACAAACTCAGAAGTCACAGTCGTCTCCTTTAAAGTCCAGACATAATCTTGGTCAGATCATGTGAAGGCCATGTAGATTTGTGTCTGAAATGGTCCTTTTGGGGAAAGAACCACACAGATTGAGTGGACATGTCCAGTCAGTGCACGCATTTGTCAGTAAGCGTGCGGCTCAACTCAGAACTTAGGGAGCTCAACGATTCAACGAACAATACCAAAGCTTTTCCGCGAACCTCGTGATATTAGATTCTAATATTTTTTTCCAATAATATCACAATAATATTCAAGTTATGTGAATTGTATGATGTTTATTGCGCAAACACTGTTGTTACCGACAGTACCAAGTAAATGCGCTGTTACCTTATCTTACTAAAATCTCACAGTCGGCTACACCATTGTGTCCGCGTTGTACAAAACTCACAAAAAAAATGAAATCCATATACATTGTCGGTATAATAATACTTATGGGCGAAACAGAGTGTTTCATTGAAGACACCACGAGCATTAAAATTTTGGAGGAACAAAGGACACTCTTAAGAAAATTGCAAAATTTCCATGACCCGAAAGATGAGAAACCTTTGACGTGGAACGAGATGCTCGCAGACGGATTAGTGAACAGAATAAAGATATTCTCATTCCACAAAGTGAACGACAACGAGATATTCAAAGAAGATAGCAAGCCGTCAAAGACCACAAATATCGTAGTGTCGTGTTTCAGTCAAGTGATGTTGTTCTACAAGAACTGTATATACGATAGATGGGCGACGAAATTTGAGGAGCCGGATTTCGTGATCGATGAAACAATAACTGAGGATAACACTGGAGTTATAAAAAACGGGTCTGAATGGGATAATTTTAATGATGATGTAGAAATCATAGAACCGAAGTATCATGGCAAACAAATGGTTGCAGAAGCAGAGGAAGATGAAGACGGAGCTATATTGAAGTGTCCTGAAGGAGCTGTGAAGGATGAAAAAGGAAATTGTGTTAATTCTCCATTAATGATTTCAGTGCCAAGTCAGTGCCCCCTCGGATATAGGCGTGATCGACTGGGCAACTGTAGAGTGGTATTTTTGTTTTAAGAACTAAATCCTTGTGAAAGCGTATGTGATACTCGTATAAAATATAATTTTAGTTTTTATTCAAATAAATATTTGTTGACAGTGACGACAGTGCTTGTGCGTATACAATGATAGGGGTTTTTATTTAGTAGTTTTACGTAGTTTTACGTCAGCATATTTAACTTATCACCTACACATAAACATTACTCATTTGAATTAGTTTACACAGGTCACGCGTCCTTACAAATTACTAGGCATTTTATATTATTCAGTTAGACAGGTTCAATAATATTAAGTAAAGCTGGTGTCTTCTGCATGAATTGTTTATTTTGTATTCTTATTCAGATGAGCAGCAATTATTTTGTTATTATATTGTAATTTTCAAAAAAATATTGTTTTTTTCTGGTGATATACATAAAGTCAAGGTGCTGGCACTCCACAGGGGACGCCCTGGGTGTCGGGAATCCCAGGCGGATTTCCGGTCACCGTAGGCGCGGGCTTTGCGGTCGGTGAGCAATGGGTAGCTCGCCGTCCGATAGGGACCAGGCCGGGTCGACGGCGCGTTGTGTTCCACGCGCGCCTCAAAGAGATGTCAGCATAAGTGTAGGAACGTCCGAAAGGGTTACCGACGCCCCTGGCAACACAGGCAACGGATGGAACACGGGTGGGTTTTAGTCAGTAAGAGTCTGACACACCCTCCCGCTCCACCCAGAGAAGGAGAAGTTATTTGATAATTTCCAACCCAAAAAAAAGGGCCTGGCACTGAAACTAACTACAATGGCTTTTTTATATTTACCGTTATCGTTTAATAATATAACGGTTGGCAATTTAGTGGCTTCTCTCAAATTATTTCTGGATTATTCCTGTACCACCTCGAATACTCCCTAAATATTCAAGTCTTTTGAGTGCGTACTGCGGGTGCATACATGGTGACCCTAAAAATCAGGGCTCACAAAGCAGTAGGTTGCAGTTCAACTTCTATCCCACAAACAATCGACAAAAGATTACCTCCAAAAAAAGTCAAGATTATCGAAATTACGAAAGAACAGGAACCAGATACGATGGCTCACCAAACAAGTCTTTTAAATCGGACAGACAATCGAGCGAGTCAATTTCACGGTATGGCGAGCCTCAAAAGAAGGCCGGATATAGGTCCGTACCTGGTTTCAAAAGGACGTTTGAAAGAACCCTCGATCGCCACAAATTGACTGCTACCTGAGTAGGGTTGTGCACTGTTTACTGTTTGAGGGAAATATTAGGTTCTTCGGACCTAGGTTTCAATTTGTAGTAAATATTTGTGACTGTCAGTGGTTACCTTAATAATTTCACCCGGGTGACACTACATCGATTGGTTTAAATTGCATGTGCCAACCGGGAATTGGATTTTTTTTTTTTACTTTAATGAATAAAATCATCATCTGCCTAGCCTATTCCCAGCTATGTGCGGCCGGCTTCCAGCCTAACCAGATGAATACCAATATTTTACATGAAGTGACTGCCTATCTGACCTCCACAACCCAGTAACTAAAAAATACGATTGGTAAGACTGTTTTTTTTATTTTACATCGTCCTCACATTTGGTTATAATTTCAACATTATTTTTGTACTAATCTTTATGTATCAATTTAATTTAAAAGAGTGTCCATGGAGTTTCTTGCCCGTTCTTCTCTATAGGTACCTATTACGCTTTGGAATGGGCAACTAGCTTCATATTTCTAACTGACCGACTCCTTGACAATTCAAAAGTGCCTGTAAATGGTTTAATTGAAATAAATGTTTTGAGTTTGAGTTTGAGTTTGGTTTTCAGACTTTCAGGCTTCTGACGACCCGTAACGACCGTCAAAAATCCACAAATGACAGCCACTCCTTGACTGTACCTCCCAAAATTAATTAAAGTTACATTACTTTTCATTTAACAAAATCCTATTAATATTCAACACCTGTTCCAGCCTTGCGTAGCACAAATCTAGAAGGTCAAGAAAACACGAAAATTAAATTTTTAACTTTCATTTTATTTTTACGTCTAATCTTTAGCGTTTAAAAGCAAATTGTGTCATTGTTACGTGCTGAAACTTATAATTGCCGTACGAGTAGGGTAACCATTTTGAAAAATAATAAAAAACAGGATAAACCTACCATCGGAAAGTGAAAAATATCAAAATTTTAGGTTCATGAAAATATAATTCGCTAACTTTTTTGTTCAATATTTCACATTTATTTAAATTATTACATATATGGACAATGAAATAGTCAACACATTCCTAACTCATTTTACAACGGTCTTCTTTGACTGAGGTATGCTATTTTGTCCTAATTTATTAGAATCATTATAGTTACCCTACGCTCAGGTAGTGAGGGGACAATATCGTAAAATCGTAAATGCGCCATCTGGTAGACACGCGCCGCACCAAACCAATTAACAGGCAATAAATTAAAGTAATACCTTTTAAATATCGAATTTTGGTTTATATTAGAAATTTTAATTTGATATAACATTTAAATTAAAATGTCTAATATAAACCAAAATCGCGATAGGTTTTACAGTTTTAGTCTGAAATGGTAAAATCATTGATGAGTTTTATATTAATAAAATCAATACGGTCTGTATTGATCACGCCTGAACCTATAGTACACCCACATATTGCCAGTTATCTATCAATCTGTGGCTTTAAAGCTGCCAACTGGCTTAACTTTTTATCAAAAGCCGTATATCGTAGGCCCCAAAAACTACACTTTTTCCTTATTTTACGATACAAAACAGCTCAAAGTTACAATTTAAAAAACAAGCTTTTATTTTAAATTTTGCTACGTAATAAACATTTGAACCTCCCAGAAAATCAGAAAATCCACGCGTGATTTAAAAACAACATAAATTCTGCCGGCAAAATCAATTTTGCTGAAATTCCCCCTTACTTTATGCATAACGTGGGAGAGCGGGCAAAGTTGCAGTAACAAATTGCAGACATCAGTCGTGTGTCGCGTTCAGTAATTAGTCAAAACTACTCCAACTTTTAATGAGAGCGAGAGTGGGGGTAAACTTTCCGTTTATGGCGACTTTTTTTTTGTTCAAGAGTCGGGCGGAAAAGTTAATGCTAGGAAATTGTGCGGGGGAGTGTATGTCACTAAATAGCGATCCATACATGACTGTGTGTGTGTTTGTCAATGATAGTGTAACGAAAAGTTGAAAATCATCAGTTTCTTGCCCTTATCCCTTTAAAAACACGTTGTACCGACCCCAAAGGTCGGTACAACGTTTTTTTGTTCCATACTTCGCTATTAGGCTGCATGCCCCCTTTCGTCGTTATACCTTTGTAGCCATATTTTATTTCCACAGTCCACCCATCGCTTCTAAAACTTTCCTAATGACATTTTTCTCACTCTTCCGCATTCCATGCCCTTACCATGACAACCAACAACGAAAGGTTGCACATACAGTCACGGTCTAAAAAGGTTTATCAGGTTTCAAATCAGATTCTTTATTACACTGTGTGCTAAATACTTTTAAATAGTTGTGAAACATTTATTCTAACTAAAAGAGTATTAATGACTTCTTGATGATGAAACTGTCTTCTTAATTTAAAAGTTGACACATTGACATATTGCATATGTTACAATGATATTTATCAAAAATATTAGGTGTGATATGTAATAAAAAATAGATCAATTGAAAAATGGCACGTTTGACCCTGCAACAAAGGGGTGAAATATTATTTCTCCATGCTTTATCACGAGGATTCAATATTTCTCGATTGACAATGAGATTTTGGATTCGTCGTCATGGCGAAGAAGGGTAAATACCCTGATCATGAAGCAATTTAGGACGACGGCCGATACTAACCGCCGCGGAAATAACTGATATATTTCGACATTACTAAGAGCACGACTTCACACCATCCAGTAATTTTGCTGCTTTGTATGATGTGAGTCCTCAGAGCTTTGCACTGAGGGGCTACACAAAGACATCATGCTATTAAAGTGGAACACAAACCGCACCACAAAACTGCCCAATTTAATTTTGCGCGACAATATCTTGATTTTGATTGGTCGATTGTTATATTTACCGACAAAAAAACTTTTAAATGGAGTCAGATAGGAAGATTAACCTTAAGGCGTTATAACCGCACTCGGTATGATGAAGCTCAATCGTGCCTCAAAGTGAATCTGGTTGCATAACAGTCAATTTATGGGGTGGATGAGCCACGACAAAACTAACGTCGTTAGAAAGTTTTCATACTGCGAATAATTATGTGTCACTTTTGGGAGAGGTGATGCTGCCTACTGTGCGCGTTGTGTATCCTGCTGCAGAATTCCCACAAATTGATTACGTTCAGGATAATGCACCGATACACACGGCCTAGTCTTCAATGGCGTGGTTCAACGTGTACATGTGTGTCATTACTTTCAATGGCCTGCTCGGTCAGCAGATATAAATCCGATTGAAAAGTCATGGGGCATACTGGTTCAACGTAGGGATTGTCAGAACGAAATAAACCCTGAAGCTCTTAAATCACATTGTGCACGGGTATGGGATGATTTCTGACGCACTGATTAATGCGCGCGTCTTGTCGCATCTTTGCGAGATAGTCTACGTGCCGACGCTATACTAGTTATTAAAAAATTAAATTTTTGCTAGAATTTAAATAATATTAATAAATAATTTATATGAATAAATAATAAAAAAAACGACCTCGCTTGATTAAATGCCAGTTAATATTTTATCGTTCTTATCGTTTTTTTTTTTTACAAAAAAAGTTTATTTTATATCTATCCTTGACGACGTATAAATAAAGGAATGTATCTGCTCTATAACGAATCAACGCACATAATCATCGAACTTGTGACGTAGATGTATGCATGCAATTATAGACCTTAAGGTGGTAAGCATGTTCAGACTACGACTGTACATCAAAATTGGCAAAGAGCTCTACGTCTTCTCAATATTGTTCACAAAAAGATCTCCTAAACCTTATTGAATATGTCTATTCACAACCTACAGATTATCCTACAATACACCCCGTTTCCACCTTTGTTTAACATTAGATGACAAGACTTTCCAGCAAAGTTAATGTCTCCAGTGCTGCAATTTAACCGGTACCAATTTCCTACAATCCTTAATACTGATCGGCGAGAAAACCCGTACGAACTCTTTCACAAGAACTTTTCAACAGAGTGCTCATCACGTCGTACATACGACTCACGACAAATACTGGGAAGCACGAGCGTGGGCGTATTCACGCGTGTTTAATATTAAACTGTGATCACGGACCCTGTAATTTTGTTGATTATACAAATATGAATCAAAACCGATTGGCCTGATCGTTTGAGCGTTTAGCAGCTGACATAATGTTATGATAATGATGATTCACCAATTTAGGCCAGTTATAATGATTGATTTGTAACACAAGTACCTGAACACCACATTAGTACACGCCACTAATTCCCAATAATCTTCAATCATTCAATTAACAGAACGTTAGCACCGAAACAATTAGATATCCCGCAATCCAACTAAACTTTCGTTTTCCAGCTACACGCAAAACTGCGACACGGTGACGATTTTATCTTCGGTATTTAACTGCAGTGTCAGCACAGTATCTTCCGTGTAACAGTTCGAAATTCGTGTAAAGTTACGCGTTGCAAACTTAGCGAAACGCAGGTGCTAATTACGACTTTACTGCCGCTAAGGACCAATGACACTCGAGCCTCCCCTCCCCTTTTGGTCCTAACGTAGGTAATTGGATAGCGGACAATGTTTAGCTAATCAGAGGTCCAGTTAAACTGGTGAATGTGCTCAGTTGTAATATTATCGAGCACGTATAAATTAACAGGATTGCCCGTAGGACCTGGTTATTAGCGTTTGTTATTATTGCTAAGCCTGGATTTGAAATGATTGTAGATATTGTATGGCAATGGATGTATTAGTTCACATGATTTAGATATCTGATCAGCCTAGGCAGCTACTACACAATATACATAAAATAGGGCAAAGAAGGTTCATACCTTCTTTGTAGTGTTTTCGCTGCCGTGAGAGTATATTTCGTATAAAGTTCGCGAGCACATTCATAAGGAGCTCGCCGTTTCATCACAACGGTAATGTTTTCTGATTGTTTGTCTTATCTGTTTTAGTATATTCGTGTATGTGTATTTATTTGTTCTTGCATGTTTGTATAATTAGGTATATATATTATATTTAAAGTTTTTAATAGTATGACGGAGAAGGTACGTCTCGCTCGTTATCATCAGCCATATTTTAACTACTGTGTGCGTACAATGGGAAGTGTTGGTTATTGCAAAAAAGAAAAACTCTTTGTAGTTTAAATCAAATTATAATTTACGATCAAATAATCACACTAGCTATTCACACACTGTAGGTACACGACACAACTATACGGAACGCGCGACAGTTTCTAAGCGTGTTCACTCCTTGACCGACTCCGACAAACTGCACTCAACCCCGGTCAAGCGTTATGTTGTAGACTAAGTCGAGTGCCGCTTGGTGGCGCTGGCGTCCCGATTGGTCAAACGAGTAACTAACGTATTTCCGACAAGTATATGTATGAATATGCTTATATTTCGATAAATATTTTTCTACAATTTTCGTTATTGCCCCTACCACTGTTTGTTTCTGCATCACCCAAAGGTTGACTGGTAGAAAATGCCTATGGCATGAAGTCCGCGTCTGTACATATGTGTGTTTAAAGTATTAAATAAATAAAACACTTTCGCATAGATAGCCTTTACCAGAAGTGAGTATCGTATTAGTGGTTCAGCAGCTTCCATATCATCAGAATCGTGCCGGAATAAAGCAGTTCGTCGTGGACGTAGTCCGACAGCGGCTCCCTTGACATCATCTGTCATCAGAAGACAACCGCTACGCAACCATCGATGCGAAGCTCCATTCTTTCATTCTTTCGTATGTATGTATTTATTGTATTCTAGACTTTTACACTTATTATACATTTATTTTACACTTATATAAATTCATTTAACAAAACGATCACCATGACAAGAAATATGACCATTTTATTACACAAAGTGACAGTCACCAGCAAGGGTCACTCTTATCCGACCTTTTCGGTGATTCCAGTAACTTCGTAACAAAACTATGTAGATGGCGCCACTTGCTGCGCCGTCACAATCATAAAACTCGTAATATCTACTAACATTTAAACAATTTGAATATTTTATTTAGCATAGGGATACGGGACTTTACAACAGTAGTATAATTCTCTAAAACTCTAAAGAGCACTTCCAAACTCTCGGTCTTTATTAGATTGGATTTATCTCTCTGCCTACCCTTTCGGAGGAAACTAGCATGATGTTATGTTATATAGGTAGCACTACAGGTATCGTAACTAAACTCCAGAACGCCAAAATATAAGGAACAAGCCATTTTACGAGCTTATTACTCTTTTTGAGTGGTTCAGTGAAAGTTTTGTGAGTTACCTAGCTATTAAGTAAATACTCTATACTCCTTGGTTTACGTTCTAGCGAGAAGTTTTGCCAACAATAAGTAGGTACGATAATATTTTCAAAGCAATTTAAATCTACCTAGCTTCTACTAATGCAACTTAGATTACTCAGGGTTCATTTTTCTTAGTCTTGAAAGAAGAATGAGAACTAGAAAAAAAGACCTCTGTTTAAGTCCGAAATCAGTCGCTCAAAAGCAATTGCTTGACAAATAAACCGGCCAAGTGCGTGTCGGACCACGCACAATGAAGAATTGCGTAGTTGGGAAGTTGGGATGCATTTATCCCAAAAACAAACTTACGAGTATCATTGTAGTTGAAAAACATGTTCTCCCATACATCGATATATGCCACGGTCAATTTTCCAACTGCGACTATAACTCGTTAACTTGTAAAGCCCACTTAGCCGTGATAGCTTTTCTTTTAATTTCATTATATGCACTACTGCTATGAATATTTTCACATCTCCATAAACAACCATATAGCTGGGAGGGGGACACTTGATTCTAACAAAAATTAGCACTTTAATGCCTAATATTACGCAAGTGGATCCTTGAATCGAAAAGTAGTGTTTACAGACCTACAATATTTTTGAACGGCCTATCCAACGATATCCGATAACGATACGAGAAAAAAATATGAGACAATCGAGGAAAAAATATCATCCCCACATTACGTGCAAGGGTCCCTCCCTAACAACATTTTCGTTTTCATGATTTTATTTTACTAAATTGTCGGCGTGATGAATATGTATACCTATGCCAAATTACAGCTTTCTAGTACAAAGCGTCTCTGAGGTACAGCGGGGACAGACAGACAGACAGACGGACATGGCGCAACTATAAGGGTTCCTTGTTTACTACGGAACCCTAAAAACCCTATTTTTTGTCAATTTCTTATCTAATCGTGAGAAAGCTTGAAATAATTGACACATTAAGTCTGTGTAACTATAAAAGTACAGTTTTTGTGGTGATAAACCATTCGTGTCAGTCACAACACCTGTTAATAGTTTTATCACTTTTATTTTTTAGGTTTATTTCGCCTTTGATTTACTTAATATAAGATATTGTATAATCATAAAATAAAATTCTGTTTTTATCTCACGGGTAGCTGAAGCTTAGTGTGTGATTTTTTATTTTTATGATTTGGTTTGCTAAATAATAGGAAAAAATACATTACTGACTGGGTTTAAAAAAAAGGGTTTTTCAAAATTATTTTTCTGCTTTATTTTGTATTGAAGTTGAAAAAAATGCTCCAGCCACATGCAAGTAGACCATATTATAATGTAGATAATATTTTTTAATGTTCAAAATATATTTTTTTTAAATCTATAAAGATGATCAAACGTCAGTCTGGCGTCATTTTTCGGAAAACTTGTTACGAATATTAGGGATTTTCCATGAATACCTACTTAATGCAAGCAAAACAACATGCAAAACAAAGAACTCGACTTTTCAAATCACAATTTTATTTTTTTTTAATTCTTTTACTCTTTTTCACACCCAATGAAAAAAATGGGAGAGAGAGTGAAAACATTAACATTTATTATTATGTTCGAATGTGTTGGAATTTGAAAACATCGTAAAAGCCAATTATTTTTAAAAGAGTAACTTTCCGGGTCGTGTCCATAGGAAACGACCACTTGGAACCATGCACCTAGCTTCTGACTGGTTTATGTGAAATAAAATATTTTGATTTAGTTTTTTATTTTTAAAGTTTTTTGCTCTCACACTGCTCAGATTCAACCTCTACCCACTCCCAAATATCTAAAAATATCACTAACCTACGTTCTAACATGAGCACAGTAAAGCAAGCCCAGGAACTATGTAGTTACTATGTACTTACTCGCAGTAAATCGACGTGGAAGCCATTCATAGCCAGCCGACCAGCTCTTTACGACTATGCCTTAGGAATCGTGACGTCATTGGCTGTGGATTAGGGCTGAGCCTCACCTATATGTACCGTATTGTGTTCGGCTGATCACTGTACTTGAAAAAAAAGAAAGAAATTTTGTTTTATTGCCAAAAAAACACCGTGCGTATAAAGAAGATAAGTTAAATTATATAACACATATTTTCAGTCTTTTTCTAAATATTCCGTAACTTTCTTTAAGATTTCTGTACTTCCCATCGTACTTGTGCACATACCAAGCTCTTTTAAGGGTTCTGTAGTAAACAAGACACCCTTATAGTTTCGCCATGTCCGTCTGTCTGTCTGTCTGTGCCCGCTGTAGCTCAGAGACGCTTAGTACTAGAAAGCTGTAATTTGGCAAAGGTATATATATTAATCACGCCGACAAAATGCTAAAACAAAATATTTAAAAAATAATCTTTAGGGGTACCTTCCTTGCACGTAATGTGAGGATAACATTTTTTTTCTCATTTATCCCATGGTGCGGGGTATCGTTGGATAGGCCGTTCAAAAATATTACGGGTGTGTAAACACCGCTTTTCAACGAAAATTATCACAGCTAAGTAGGCCTTACAATTTACCGAGTAGTAATCCAATGGCAGTAGTAATCGACCAACTTAAATTTGCAGTTGGAGAATTGACCGTCACGTATATCGATGTATGGGAGAACATGTTTTTCAACTACGATGTTAAGTTTGTTTTCGGGATAAATTCATCCCAACTTCGCATCTACGGAACCCTTCATTGTGCGTGGTCCGAGACGCACTTGGCCGGTTTTTTTGGTTTATTTTGCGACTTATGTAATTATTCATCTAACGGTATATTCACACATCCTTTAATCATTAAGTTCTCTGCTAGAGCTGTGGACTTCTGTAAGTGACGAATTCACAATATCTAATATTTATCTGATTTTTGTTTGTATATATTTTAGTGAGTAAAACATTGAAGTGCCATATCAATAAATAAATAAATATTGAAACAACTCGGGTTTGATTATATTGGGTGTCGGGAAAGTGGACTCATACTGTCGTCTGTGGTGTATTGCAACTATTGAGATGCCGTAGGTCAGCAATTCAGTAGCAGAGCTGACTACTCAAGGCTCGTCAGTCGTAAGCACATGGAACTATCGCCAATCTAGAAAGTATAATATCAGATGGTGACCAAATAAAAAAAAGTTATCGTACGATATAGTGGGACACTACCCTAAAGGACAAATCACACTTTAATTTCAGTGGCAGTTGAGCCACTTGTGAAAGAGTTCGTACGGGGAAGTACCACCACTGTCCATTAGTACCACTTCGAGCAGCCTGGTGACAGACGGACAGACAGATAGATCGTATTACTAAGACTCCGTCTTTCCGTCTGTCTGTCTGTCACCAGGCTGTATCTCATGAACCGTGGTAGTTAGGCAGTTGAAAATTTCACAGATGATGTATTTCTGTTGCAGCTATAACAAATACTAAAAACACAAATGAATATATATTTAAGGGGGCTCTCATACAACAGACATGAATTTATTGCCGTTTTTATAGATAATGGTACGGAACCCTTCGTGCGCGAGTCCGACCCGCACCTGTCCGGTTTTTTTTTTATAATTTTCTTTAAGTAATGAATACGTAATAAAATATTCACAAAGGAAAATTCAAAGAACCGTCCATAAAGTCAGTTGAAAATATGTGGTATATTTCCAACTGACTTTATGGACGGTTCTTTGAATTTTCCAATTATTATTCATATCAAAACCAACGAAATAATAAAAGTAACGTTGCTGCGTTCCAGTTTTTAAAATATGGACGGTTGGTAAAACTTACCACTTGAAACGTGGTCTTTCGTTTTCCTACCAATTCCATGGAAATAAATGCTTACTGATCAGTCTACCCTCTAGTTTTTTTGACGTGATAACGTCTTATAAATCGATGAACGGCGGCTGAATGCACGAAAAAGCATGACTCATTATCACGTTCCACCTGAGCCGAGCGTGCAAGCGAGGGCGCGGAACTAGCGATAGAGAGGCACGATCGGCCTAAGCGTTCGGCTTGTGACGCATCTCTCTCTCGTTATCACGTAACATTATCGTCCGTAAACCGACTTAACAGAAAACCATTTTTTTTAATACACTTTGTAAGAAACAGCGACGCACAAACTGTTTCCATGAATTCAGCACATATTTCTAGACCTCCAACGTATAAAGTTTTCGTCGGTTATAAAAGAAAATATGCTGTATCATACAAAAGTGTTCATTCATTCACCTACACGGTAGAAATGTATGGAACACAAAGACATAAATATGTCTAGATAGACAGTCAAAGCTGTGTACTCGTCGAAAAAAATTGCGTCTAACTGCTGGCCGCATAATGCACAACACTAGCATAACATAATGACAGCACAATGACGTGGCGCGAGTGTCAGACGTAGCTGTCACGCACACCAGCATAACAAAGTTTGCCCATTTGATTTAGTTATTTTACAGCGTGACACCGGTACCGATTCCCTTATTCACAAACTAAACTAAATTTAGGTTCAGTGCATATTTTTCTTTATATTTCATTAAGAAAAGGAGAGAATATTGTGACAATCCGCGGCTAAAGGTACCTTGTGGTCGATATGGAGTTATGCATACGCTAGTAATCTGCGATTAATACGCTGTAGATATAAAAAAAGATCAACCTCCTACGATGTTTTGTTACGGAGATATAATTTTTTTTAAATTATATTCGAAATTGTGCAATTTCGAGAAACAGACATTTTAAGTTCAGTCACCTCGAACAAAGCAATAAAAAAAAAATCTATATTTCTTGCAAAATTTACAAAACATTCAATATCTTCGAAACTATAATCGTCCATAAGGTACCTTTAGCCGCGGATTGTCACATATATATTTTAAAGATAGAAAGAAAGATAAATTTTAGTTTAGTCCTGTCAAATTAATCAGCGTTTTTCACTACTCCATACAAGTTTAGACGTGATTAAAAACTTGCCTACTAAAATTACGTCAATTTACGTCAAGCGCTGATTAATTTGACAGGACTAAACTAAAATTTATCTTCTGTCCTTTTTTTTAATGAAATAGAAAGAAAAAGATGCACTGACCTATTTAGTTTAGTTTGTGAACAAGGGAATCGGCACCACTATCTAGACATATAAATAATCAAAGATGGAACAGTTGGTTTTTAATGTGTAAAATCTTTACACGAAATCGTTCCCACAGAAACTGTGGGAACGATTTCGGAAGTATGTAACAGGAAGTGACAGCTTGAGCATGGAATAAGTAAGTACTTTTTAATAACATGGAATTAGTGACGCATGGAATTAGTAAGTACTATATAGATTGTAAGTAGAGGGGGTCCAATTTCGACCAGTGGGCAACCACTAGTAATGAATAAATTATTCAGTATTTCGCTTTTTTAATTTTGAGGTTAATTTTTGTCGCTGCTCGGTTGCTTATTACCGGCGTGAGATGTCAGATATTACACATCATATGCGACTACCTACTGTAAGACTCGGTCGTTTTTTTTTTACGGTTACCGATTTCTTTACACGTATTCGTATTAGTGCTGGCGAGTGCGACTAGCCCCTAAATCTTTACTTATAGTCGGTGCTCACAACTAAAGTTGGCTTGTTCTTACTTTTATGTCTAATAGATTTTATGAGCGTAAGAAAAACCTATACGAAGTTGTCGGTAAACTATAAAAAAAACTAGTTCAGGAAACTTCTTTAGTAAATAGGTATAGGTACATAAAATGGATGATTGAAAAGAATGTTCTGTTTGCTCAGTTTTCTTTTTAGTAGGTAGAATCTGAGTACTACATTTGTTCAAGTAGTAATTTTCATAGATCCTACGAATATTATAAATGTGAAAGTTTGTGTGTTTGGATGTTTGTTACTCAATCACGCAACAACGGCTGAACGCATTTGGATGAAATTTGGCACACAGGTAGTTTATAACCTGGATTAACACATAGAATGCTTTAAATCTCGGCAGTACATCCCCGAGGGATAATTTCTGTCAATCACGCGGAAGAAGCCGCTGGAAAAAGTTTGTAATGTATAATCATTGTGTTAGAAGATTTAGATACAACGCAATATATTTATAATTCATTCATTTCAAAAGCGAGATCTTATCAAATAAGCTTACCCACTGATTTCATAACATACAAATGGTCATGTTTTCTGATTTATTTACAGAAAAATACATCCCTTCATACCTACTATCAAATAAGAACAATTTATTACAAAAGTGCCCAACATCTGTTTCGTTCAACCAAGCCAAATCAAAAGGATTATAATATCGCAATTTGGTGCATTTCATTACTCCTCGATTGAATAAAATTGCAAAGATTTAAATATGTCTAGATAGACATTCAAAGCAGCGAACTTGTGGAAAAAATTTGAGTCCAACTGTTAGCCGCAAAATGCACGCACACTAGAATAACACAATGACAGCACAATGACGTGGCGCGAGTGTCAGACGTAGCTGTCACGCACACCAGCATAACAAAGTTTGCCCATTTGTTTAGTTGTTTTGCAGCGCGACACTCTATCTGGACACTAAATAATCAAAGTAAAATTGATTTGTATTTTAAATGCAAACGAAGATACAAAATATGATGCAACCGTGGGATATACTGCCAAATCTGGGAGCACCTCTAGCCATAGGTTCTGTTATTATTTGGCGGATTTCCAAAATAATTACTTACGTAAACCAGTCGCCCGGGAACGTGGATCGCGATCTAACGGCGATAGCGGTGTCGTGGGATCTGGCATATATATAGTGAATATACGGTACTAAGCTGTATCTGTATGAAGGCAGAGTGAATATGCTTCTTCTTATAAAGAGAAGAAACGCGTTTCAACACCGCACTTACAAAGTGCACGCGATTGGAGAGGCAGTGGACAGATTTAGGCTGAAGATGATGATGCTAAGTGCAGCTTTGTACTTTCCGATCATTACAAGGTCTGGTTTCTATGAATTTCAAATTATTATTTTCTTTCACTGCAAGACATTGGTGTTTAAGATTAACAGACTTGGACTAACGTCAAAAGTAACACATCCAATAGAAAATTACATTAAAAACTAATTTCTAACATCTATGTAGCAACAAGCCAATGCGAGCGCTATATCAAATATTCATTATCTCTCGTAAAGGGTAGTGAATTTCGGATCGAGAACAGAGTAATTTGGCAACAACGGGTGAACAAATTAAATACAATTATTTTTGTACCTCATCCATATCGATTGATATCAATTTAGGTGGAATCGATTACAGCGCTTTATTCGATTGATTGGGTCCATTAGGCATCGAGTTCAATGCAATTACAGATGAGAATGAATGGACTGTAAGAATAAGTTTTATAGGTTTTCATACATATAAAACATTTACAAGCATGATTTTTGCTGGCCCCCATTCTGTGGACCATCCGGAAATTCCCGGAATAACCGGAAAATCCCAACCTTGGTATTTTGGCAAACAAATGCAAACGCCAATATTAATATACATAAAATCTTAGAATAAATTCTCTAATTAATTGTAAAAACTGCATCATAATCCGTTGTAGAGAGCACAGACAGACACGAGAATTTCTAATATCTAAGAGAGAGAGAGTATTATATATGCAGAGAGTACAACTTTGTACCCTTTGGCGTCGAGACCCTCGGTCCGTGGGGTCCCAGTGCGCATAAGTTATTTGCGGAAATCGCGAAACGTCTAGTTGATGTAACTGGTGACCGAAAAGCTGGCGGCTTTCTCGCGCAACGCATCAGCATTGCAATTCAGCGAGGAAATGCCGCCAGCATCCTCGGTAAAATGCCCCGAGGGCCTTTTTTAAGCTTAACTTAGTTTTAACTTAATTTAGTTAATGTTAATAATCATCTTGTAATTTGGTTATGTAAATAAATATATATTAATATATCTAACCACCGCGCCGTTATATCTATATATAGCAGGATTTAACCCTCCAACAACTGCCATCATTGAATCGTACTACAAATACCAGGCCAAGTTAAATCTCGGTGCTGCATTCCACCTGATTAGATGCCCCCCCCCCCTCTTAATCTATCACGTGCTTTGATGCCAATCACTGCTTTGAACGATTGCACGACTACATTACACAAATCTCTGTTTAAGGTAATGCATCAGTAATGATTAAAGATAGAGCCACCGGAAGCACGGACAAGGGTAACTATTGACCCATTTGGCCCTTTTGGCTATTTTGGCCTTTTTTTAGATCATTAAAGCATATCTAAATCATGGGCATTTTATACCGTCGAATGCAAAAAGATTATGTAAAACAAACTTGCAATTCTGTAAGTCTTTCGTCGGAACCAGACACAAGTCGTGTTGAAAAACAAACGTTTGTTTCTTTTTAGGATCTTAGTTAATTACACAGATGAGGAAATGATACTTGAGAACCTACATTTTTTGGTACTCTAATTAAATATTTATGACTAACGCAGGCACGCTCATATTTGTTTAATGGTTGGTAAGGTTGGTAATCTTGGAAAGCACGAGAAAGAAGAACGAGAGATATAATTCGTATTAGGTATATGAAAGACGACGCCGGTAAGGTTCTGTCCAAAGATGAAATAAAACAACGATGGAAGGTTTATTTTGAAAAGCTAATGAACGAAGCGAATAAATGGAATGGTGTGCTCAAAGAGGTATAAGTAAATATGGGTTGGGTAAGAGAAACTAGCATGGATGAATTAAGAAAGGCAGTTCAAAATATGAAAAATGGAAAGGCCATGGACCCAGATGATATACCAGTAGAAGTATGGAAGTGTTTAAAAGAAGATGGACGTATGTGGCTGACTTTACACTTCAATAAGTTGTTGTATGAAGGAGCGATCCCACAAGAATGGTGCAATAGTTCGCCAATGCCTATCTTCAAGAATAAAGGTGATGTACAGGACTGTAACAACTATCGAGGGATAAAGCTCATGTTTGAAGTTATGGGAAAAAGTGGTTAGCCGCTGGCAACAGCGACGAGTTCAGTATGGTTGTAGGCTTGCCCCAAGGTTTGACTTTAAGTCCTTACCTATTCCTGGTGATTATGAAAGCTCTGACTTCGGACATACAGGAAGAGGCACCTTGATGATTAAAAAACAATGTCATCGGCAAACAGCATGCACCAGGCATGACGTTTGCCGATGACATTGTTTTTCAGTGAAGATGGAGCTGAGTTCCAGGCAGATTGGAAAAATAGCAACAGAAGCTGGAAAATATTGGCTTGAAATCAGCAAAACCAAAACCGAATATGTTCTGCGATTTCGGCGGTCTGTCCAGTTCTGGGGTCATAGCGTTTAGCGGCGCGCTTCTCCCGGTTTGCTCCGACTTTCGGTATCTCGGTTCACTCATGCATAGCGGCTAGAAATGACGACAGATCACGGAAAAAGTGGAAGATTTATAAAACAATGGTTAGACCTGCTGTCTGGTATGGGTCAGAATGTTAGGCCACAAAAGGGATGAATTAAAGGCATGCAGCTGAGATGAGAATGCTAAAAGGGATGTGGTGTTACGCGAATGGATTGTATAAGAAATTAGTATTAAAGCGGAAGTCTGAAAGTGACACCGGTGACTGAAAAGTTGTGTAGAAATAGGTTGTCATTGTATGGGCATGTGATGTGGAGGAATGAGAGAAATGTAGCCATGAAAGTTTTGACTATGAATGTGGATCGATATACGAGAAGGGGAAGAACAAAGAAACGATGGATGGAATGTGTGAAAGATGATATGGCTAGAAAGGGGGTGACTACCGAGATGACGACTAATATAGAAGTATGGAAGAAAAAAACATATTGCACCGATCCTAAATAAATTGGAATAAGGGCCGGAGAATTGAGATGAATCTTGGTAATCAGACTCTCTTTTTCTTACTACATATTCTTAAAACAAACAATCATATACACCTGAAGAAGCATTTGGCTTCCTAATTAAAACGATAATGGTCCGAAGGGAACAATTTAAGGTTTTGGTTAAGTTGGTAGATTGATTGGTTGAATTACTTTAATTGGTATAAATATTTAGGTACACTTGACAAATCTTAAATACAATATGCAATTTAACACTAAAATGTATAAATTATGTACAAATATTTAAAGGACAATAGAAAGAGAAGAGCTCATTGGGCATTTAATAATTCGTCCGCATCGCTGTTAGTGGGAAAAGTTCCCAAAAGGCTGGCAGCGTTGCCACATTGGATGGCAATGCTGATTCTTTGACCTGCAAATTGGTCCCTTTGGTCACGTGACGAGTGTTGAGGAGACTTTTTACTTCCGTGTTTTAGAAAAACCCACAAGAAAACAGTCGTCAAAAAGAACTGAATCATTTCAGACACAGTTTTATCGATCCTATGCTTAAAACATTTGCAACTAAGTCAAAAGAATCACAGAAAGAATCCCTCCCCGAGCATTTCCTTATTACTTAACCCCTACAAAAAAATAAACCCAAGAATTGTTCGTTGAACAAAGACGGTGATTTCAATTAAACAATAAAACTTGGGGAACAATTCACCCCTCAGCGGTGACGCGCGACGTCGCTTGTCGCGCGAACTCCTGCGAAACCAATTTAAAGTGTCGCGCGAAATAAAATAGTGTCGTGCGGAATCCGCGGCGTCATACTCAGCAAGATGAATTATTGCACGATATTGTATACGTCTTAAGAAAAGATTAAGATAAGTTCTCGTTGTTTTTGTTATCTTAAAGAACTGTTATACACTGTATTGTACTGTGGTGTACACTATATATTGATGTCAGTTGTGTGCGTTGATTTTTTGTGCAAGAATAATCAATTTTCTGTCGTTATTTAATAAAATTGCAAAATTCTAAATTAAAAAAAAGGCACTTTGTTTTTGTTGTTTCATAAAACTCTAAATTGTGTGCAATATTTCATATACTTTTTAAATGTTACATGTTAGCGAAAATACAAAGGATTCTAAAAAACCATTCATTTTCCATATTTCAAATTCACAAAACATGAACATTGTGTAGATAAAATGTTGTTGTATTGTTGTTACATTTGAAACTTTGTTTTTTTTCACCGAAATCGCTTTGTTTTATATATTTACCTACGTTACATAGTTAAGTAGGTTAAACTTGGTACTTATTAAGTTATACCACAGGTAAATAATAGTTATAGTGTAATGGCGGTACATTTTTTTTACCATCGACTAGTGGCTTCTTAATAACAACCGCACGGGTCAATCTTCCAGGTTAAGCAACGCTTGTCGAGGTCGGTCCGTGGATGGGTGATCATCCATTACTTACCAATACTCCTCCGTGCGTCGGAAAGTACGTTAATCGTTAGGTCCCGGCTATCATTCGTTGACCTTTACTGGTAGTCAGCAGCCCGAAAGTCTAACAACCAAGAGGTATCGTGTTACCCAGTAACTGAGTTATATTGGTATTCATCCGGTTTGACTGGTAGCCAGCCGTTGGGAAAAGGCTAGGCAGATTGAGCTGTGGTACAACATAAACACATGAGTGCAATAAATTATTTGAGTTTGAATCGATTGTTTGTTATTCGATTCTTCTCTGCACTAATCGACCAGCAGGGCTTTTTTTTTTTTGAGTGGGAAATCATCAAATAACTTTTCCCGCTCTGGGCGGAGCGGGAGGGTGTGTCAGACTCTTACTGACTAAAACCCACAGTTTCCTCCCGCCTTATCCGACACAGGAACCTCCCGAAGCTGCCGTGTCTGGTGAGGACCTGCGTCAGGTGGAAGGTGAGGACGCCGTGGCGCCTCTCCAGCCACTCCTCAAAGAGGGGACTTATCGCCGCAACCGTGGCGTGCCCAGCACTGGGTTGCGACAACCGTACTTTCCATGACGCCATGAGATCCCGCCGGAGCTCCGTCCGCTGTGCCGCGATTTCTCGCGGCAGCGGACTTACGCCCCGGCGTTTCGCCTCCTCGCGCCACTCCCATACGTGCGCGAGGACTTTTGCCTCCAGATCCCATGGCGGGACTGGTCCCGCCATGGGAAAAGTCCCAAAGTCCAAAAGTGCAAAAGTCCAAAAGTCCAAAAGTGTGAAAAGATACCTGGGTATCTTTTCACACATATCTTCTCGCTTTTTTCCTCCGAAAGGCTAGGCAGATGATGACTAATGTATCAATAACTAACTTCCTCATGTTAATAGGACCTATAATAATAGATCATTGGCGACAAGGGGACCCTTCTGCATTACAGGTGTGAAATTATGTAAGTATGTAGGAGGCTACATACCTTGAGTTCCCTAATTGAGATACATTAAGTCTTCTGGTTCAAATTGAGCCTGTTTTAAATACTTCAATTATTTGCAATAGCTGACTGGCTCATCTTTTTACTAAGCCTTGACCGATTGTGTAGTGTACATGCTCAAGCCAACACGATATAAGAAAAAAGAATTGAATGATTACAAACATGATCGTATTTTTCTTTCTTCTCTCGTGGCCGTTTTATTTATATTGTATATAGACACTGCGGGATCTGTTTGCTTCCCCTATGTCTTACAAGGAAACATCTTCGACAACTCGGCATCTGTCGACACAAACTGTTTTCTCATTGATTTTTTAGGGCGTACGTGCGTTGTACCTTTGTAATAGAAGGTTGTATGTATGTATAGTGATAACAAGGCATATAGTGTTAACAAAAATAGGTACTTTGAACTATGAGTCGGATATTTTCGGAATATAACGAAAAGTAATTTAATTATTAAAGTAGTTTGGCTAAATTAAAATATTTTTGCAGATGTATTAACGTAAACGAAGTAAAAGGAGTACTTATGTAATATAATAGAATAGAATTTATTTATCCATCTTAGTGACGAGTCAAACCGGATGAATACCAATATAACTCAGTTACTGGGTAACACGATACCTCTTGGTTGTTAGACTTTCGGGCTGCTGACTACCAGTAAAGGTCAACGAATGATAGCCGGGACCTAACGATTAACGTACTTTCCGACGCACGGAGGAGTATTGGTAAGTAATGGATGATCACCCATCCACGGACCGACCTCGACAAGCGTTGCTTAACCTGGAAGATTGACCCGTGCGGTTGTTATTAAGAAGCCACTAGTCGATGGTAAAAAAAATGTACCGCCATTACACTATAACTATTATTTACCTGTGGTATAACTTAATAAGTACCAAGTTTAACCTACTTAACTATGTAACGTAGGTAAATATATAAAACAAAGCGATTTCGGTGGAAAAAAACAAAGTTTCAAATGTAACAACAATACAACAACATTTTATCTACACAATGTTCATGTTTTGTGAATTTGAAATATGGAAAATGAATGGTTTTTTAGAATCCTTTGTATTTTCGCTAACATGTAACATTTAAAAAGTATATGAAATATTGCACACAATTTAGAGTTTTATGAAACAACAAAAACAAAGTGCCTTTTTTTTAATTTAGAATTTTGCAATTTTATTAAATAACGACAGAAAATTGATTATTCTTGCACAAAAAATCAAGACCTCACTTACATGTCAATAAAAAAAATAAAAATAACAATGTCAATATTATTTCTAAGACACTTAGTATAAAAATAGTTTTAGTATAAAGTTAGTTGAGGAGTAGCTTAATTAATCCCAAGCCTTTTCGTCGTCCAAGTAATCTTTAACTTTATAGAAACCTTTTTGACAGGAGATATGAAAAAATTAATGACAGGAGTATATATAATGAAATTAAAAGGAAAACTATCAAAGCTAAGTAGGCATTACAAGTCAACGAGTTATAGTCGACCAACTTAAATTTTCATTTGGAGAATTGGCCGTGACATATATCGATGTATGGGAGAACATGTTTTTCAACTACAATGTTAAGTTTGTTTTCGGGATAAATTCATTGCAACTTCTGAACTACGGAACCTTTCATTATGCGTGGTCTAACACGCACTTGGCCAGTTTTTTCTTAATTATGTTTATAATATTGTTTTGGTCGGTTGCCCCTTTCGGGGAAAGGACCGGGCTCCTCCTTCCCACACGGTTATGTAGTAATCGTCCCAGACTGGACATACATTTGTTCTGCCTGAGAATAGAACCAGACTAAAAATAACGAGAAGTATTTAAATTATATACATACATAAACTCAAGCCTTTTCCCCATGAGGGTAGGCAGAAACTACAGAATGCCACGTGTTTTTTTTTTGGGTGGGAAATTATCAAATAACTTCTTCCGTTTTGGGCGGGAAGGGTATGTCAGACTCTTACTGACTAAAACCCACCAGTGTTCCTTCAGTTGCCTGTGTTGCCAGGGGCTTCGGTATCCCTTTCGGACTTTCCCATGAGAACACCACCTGCTACGATCATTACGTACATATACGATATGTTATTTATTTTATACCCCTTTAAGTTAAAATATGGAAATTTATCATTTTAATTACTTCCACGTTTTAATGAATTATAATATATTTATAAAATATAATTATACAAATTTAAGTGCAGGTACACATTATTTTAGTATCCAAATAATTCATAACATAACAAAATATTGATGTATCTATTTACATTAGTTAAAGATATTTAATCGTTTCATAATTGTTAACATATGTACGTACCTATATAAAAAATATACGTAATAATATTACAAACATAGCATACACACATACATACACAAAATGTAGTACGTTCAATACTAAACTATATTTATTCTTAAATTTATTATCGTATTTATTGTATTACGCATCATGCTTGTCTAGTTACTTTACATGTACTACTTGTCTACGTTAAACTTGTAATTCGCCATCGACGTCTATTTCTCATTGTAGGAAACAAACTTTTAGCAGAATGGTGTTGTATGTTCATTATGATACGGTTGAAAATTAAGACACTGACAACACCTAAACCGCGGTCTCTGTCAGATTACATAGAAAAGAAAGAGAAGCGCGATGACACAACGCTTGTAATTTATTGCAAATATGAAGCAATTATCTATTTACTCAAAATTGTGTTGAGTAATCGAAAATAAAAAACAACCAAGTTCTGCATTCAAATAAGACGTTCTTGTTATTAATTAAATACGTAACGTATGTTGATATTTTAATACAGATATTTTGGATTAGAACTCAAGGTAAGAGGTTAGTTTAACGTTAGTTTGTATTGAGATTATTTTTAAAAATGTTTTTTGGTAACATCCAAGTTCTGGGAAATATGTTTAAAATTAACATATATTTTTTCCGCTACCACAAACTATACAGATTTGCCAATTTTTTTTCTTAAGAAAAGCCTATTTTGGTCAATTGGGTCTTGTCAGCGCCTTAATCATCGAACGAGAATCTTACCTTGCCGTAACACAGTTTTAACTAGCGCGGCAGGTAAATAACTTTATTTATGTATACCGTCAATGGACATTTATCAATCGTTTATGTTATTAGTAAGCAAGTTTATTTATTTAGTTGCAATGTCATACTTAATAATCGTTATCTAAGTTTTGATTTTACTGTTATTTGTGCAAGTGTACCTTATAAACATAGTGTTTAGGTACATTAAAAACTTAGAATCTATGTAAGTACTTTAGATTCTCGTTCGATGATTAAGGCGCTGACAAGACCCAATTGACTAAAATAGGCTTTTCTTAAGAAAAAAAATTGGAAAAACTGTATAGTTTGTGGTAGCGGAAAAAATATATGTTAATTTTAAACATATTTCCCAGAACTTGGATGTTACCAAAAAACATTTTTAAAAATAATCTCAATACAAACTAACGTTAAACTAACCTCTTACCTTGAGTTCTAATCCAAAATATCTGTATTAAAATATCAACATACGTTACGTATTTAATTAATAACAAGAACGTCTTATTTGAATGCAGAACTTGGTTGTTTTTTATTTTCGATTACTCAACACAATTTTGAGTAAATAGATAATTGCTTCATATTTGCAATAAATTACAAGCGTTGTGTCATCGCGCTTCTCTTTCTTTTCTATGTAATCTGACAGAGACCGCGGTTTAGGTGTTGTCAGTGTCTTAATTTTCAACCGTATCATAATGAACATACAACACCATTCTGCTAAAAGTTTGTTTCCTACAATGAGAAATAGACGTCGATGGCGAATTACAAGTTTAACGTAGACAAGTAGTACATGTAAAGTAACTAGACAAGCATGATGCGTAATACAATAAATACGATAATAAATTTAAGAATAAATATAGTTTAGTATTGAACGTACTACATTTTGTGTATGTATGTGTGTATGCTATGTTTGTAATATTATTACGTATATTTTTTATATAGGTACGTACATATGTTAACAATTATGAAACGATTAAATATCTTTAACTAATGTAAATAGATACATCAATATTTTGTTATGTTATGAATTATTTGGATACTAAAATAATGTGTACCTGCACTTAAATTTGTATAATTATATTTTATAAATATATTATAATTCATTAAAACGTGGAAGTAATTAAAATGATAAATTTCCATATTTTAACTTAAAGGGGTATAAAATAAATAACATATCGTATATGTACGTAATGATCGTAGCAGGTGGTGTTCTCATGGGAAAGTCCGAAAGGGATACCGAAGCCCCTGGCAACACAGGCAACTGAAGGAACACTGGTGGGTTTTAGTCAGTAAGAGTCTGACATACCCTTCCCGCCCAAAACGGAAGAAGTTATTTGATAATTTCCCACCCAAAAAAAAAACACGTGGCATTCTGTAGTTTCTGCCTACCCTCATGGGGAAAAGGCTTGAGTTTATGTATGTATATAATTTAAATACTTCTCGTTATTTTTAGTCTGGTTCTATTCTCAGGCAGAACAAATGTATGTCCAGTCTGGGACGATTACTACATAACCGTGTGGGAAGGAGGAGCCCGGTCCTTTCCCCGAAAGGGGCAACCGACCAAAACAATATTATAAACATAATTAAGAAAAAACTGGCCAAGTGCGTGTTAGACCACGCATAATGAAAGGTTCCGTAGTTCAGAAGTTGCAATGAATTTATCCCGAAAACAAACTTAACATTGTAGTTGAAAAACATGTTCTCCCATACATCGATATATGTCACGGCCAATTCTCCAAATGAAAATTTAAGTTGGTCGACTATAACTCGTTGACTTGTAATGCCTACTTAGCTTTGATAGTTTTCCTTTTAATTTCATTATATATACTCCTGTCATTAATTTTTTCATATCTCCTGTCAAAAAGGTTTCTATAAAGTTAAAGATTACTTGGACGACGAAAAGGCTTGGGATTAATTAAGCTACTCCTCAACTAACTTTATACTAAAACTATTTTTATACTAAGTGTCTTAGAAATAATATTGACATTGTTATTTTTATTTTTTTTATTGACATGTAAGTGAGGTCTATGTGGAGAATATATTTTTAAATTTTACTTTTTCTCAGTTAATTTTAATGATAATCTGGCAGTTTGAGTACTTAAAGTACACGACGAGTCAACGACTCGACGAACAAAACCAAAGAAAGGACATTTGTCCTTTCTTTGACGTTCTTTCCTCAAAATACCATCTCAGACACTAATTACATAGTCCTCAAATAATCTAACCAAGATTATTTACTTATTGACATTGATGATTTTTTTATATATATACATTGCCATGAATATTTGCTTTATGAAGTATTATTTCATTTCATTCCATAAACAACCATTTAGCTGCCAGGGGGGGGGGGGATACTCGACTCTAACAAAAATTAGCACTTTAATGCTCCTTGAATCGTGAAGTGGTGTTCACAGACCTGCAATATTTTTAAACAACCTAACCAACGATACCCCACACTATCGGGTTGACGATCATCCACACATTACGTGCAAGTAGTTTTACGTTTTTAGTGTACGGGACACTAAAAAAATGTTTTTTTTTAATTTATTTTAGCACTTTGTCGGCGTGATTAATATGTATACCTATGCCAAATTACAGCTTTCTAGTACTAAGCGTCTCTGAGCTACAGTGGGGACAGACAGACAGACGGACATGGCGAAACTATAAGGGTTCCTTGTTTACTACGGATCCCTAAAAACGAAAATTTTATCAGCCTTGAGTAATTTAGGAACAATCAAATGCTGTTCGGATTAGACTTTTACTAACACTCGAATCCGAACTAACTATATTTGGATTCGAGTGTCGGTAAAAGTGAGATTTTTGTAGGTATTTTAAAGTACTGCTACTTTACAGTAGGAATCTCTTGGCAATGTTTTACTGCTAGGCAAGTATTTGAATATCATCCAGAATAAACAAGTAGGTATATACGGATTAATTAATCCACGTAGTCATGTATCACAAACTCACAAACCTCTTTGACAGAAAAATATAGGTAGAGCAAAACACTATCCATTTCCTGCTGATATCTATTCACACTAATGAGTGCAACTGCGAGTATAAAACTAATATACACCTGCACTAAAACTATTCGGAGGCAACAAACGCCAGGCTATGGCGGCAAGAAATACATTCACCTGCATTGTTCAGTTAACTGAGAAACTAACTAAACTTGCACACCGGCAGTGAATGGATTTTGTTGTTAGTTACATTGAAAATAGCTGTTAAAAACCAAAATGGAGAATTTATAGGTTAGGCTGTTTTGCATCCTGCTTCCCTTGGCATTGTAGCTATTTCATCCGATCATCACAGGGTAAAGCCTCATTTACACGATGTAATTGAGTAACAAATACAAAACCGAGAATTTTAGTGCGATGACAAAGAAGTTCCATCGAAAATGTTGATCCAATGCTGTTCCCCGGTATCGGCGGCAGAGATCTCTCGCGTCCGGCCCTGGTTCAGGCCATGGTACGGAGCGAGAGGGCATGGGCAGCCGTCACCTCCTTCTGCGATGCAGTAATGCTCGCGAAGGCGAGACGCGGGACGGTTGAGGGAAAGGCAAATTTCGCGCCCTCTCGCCCCTAGCCGCCGCAGGAGACGCCCTGGGCGTCGGGAATCCCGGGCGGATTTACGGCCACCGTAGGCGCGGGCTTGCGGACGGTGAGCAATGGGTAGCTCACCGTCCGGTGAGGGCCAGACCCGAGTCGACGGCGCGTTGTATTCCACGCGCGCCTCAAAGAGATGTCGTCAGCAAAAATGTAGGGGTCCACTAGGGCCGATACCTGCCGGGGTCGCGGGAAGGTACTAATGGGTCACCGAGGCCCCTGGCAACACAGGCAACAGGAAGGAATACGGGTGGGTTTTAGTCAGTAAGAGTCTGACACAAGCGGGTAAAGTTATTTGATGATTTCCCGTCCAAAAAAAAAAGGCTGTTCCCCGGTACATTTAAAAGAGCCTCTGTATAGTACCCGAGGCGTTAATATAGGTATAGCACACTGAATTTCAGAAAGAGCCAGTCTAGCAGAATAGATGACATGGCACGGCCATGTAGGCCGTGCCATGTCGTCTATTCTGCACAAATCTCGCCGTGAAAATTTAGGTGAAGTGAACTTGAAGGGAGCTGTCATTCAATCCGATGCTAGTGATTGACACTATTGACAGCCTACTTCAAGCTCACTCTGACAATTCACGATAACGATTTACGGTTTTGATTATTTTTATTTGTTAATATTAATGATATCAATCTGTTTTTTAGATTATTTAGTTACGCGTGAATAACCAAAAATTATTGAATAACTTTAATTGTAAATATCCTTTTTGGCTTTGTAATATTTTGCGAAACCATAAATGGTCCATAAAAAACAATAACTGGTGCAATATTAAGGAAATTATTTAAAATGTGTATCTATTGTTGGCTAACCTAAATGAATAAATTAATCACGATTATTCCAAAATAGATCTGGTTTCTGTGGCCGAGAGGATCTACAAAGCTAAACTTTTTCTATAACTCAACGTGCCTTATTATCGGCCACGTACTAACACCAGCTTCTTTTCTAATACACCCTAATAAGTGAGGAAGGGAGCTAAGCAGTAATGAGGAGCGGGGATTCCCTCCGCGCATCCGTCAGTGCGGATGGCTTAATTGCTTGGAGAGGTGCCAAGCGGACTGTTTGTTCGCAGAGCTGATTCCTTCTGCTTCATTACGAGTCTATCGATTTGAAAGTCTATGCTTTTGAGTGGAAAATGTAGGTGAAGAGGTGCAAAAATGCTGGGTGTAAAATAATGTAATAATAATAACACTGATTTCTTAAGGCTCCCCGAAAAGATCAATTGCTATTGTCAATGTTTACGTGAATAGCTAAAGTAGACTCATCTTTCATGGGGTACTGTTTATTTATTTATATATACTTTACTGACTGACCCCTTGACAATTCAAAAGTGCCTGAAATTGGTTTATTTGAAATAAATGGTTTGAGTTTGAGTTTGCATGAAGATTTCAAATAATAGAAGATTGAAGTTGCAATTGAAGGCGTATCATTTGCGCATGCCTCATTCGATTTCTGAACTGTGCTGAGAAAAGTTGCGTCACTCGTAAACACTATGACTTCAAATGCAAATAAGATAAGGCATTTCTCCTGGTTTCAACTCTGATAAAAGAAAAGGACCTTTGATATAAACAACGGTACAATGTCGTCATGCATGCTGGCAGTGAGTGTTTAACTACTATTGTGAACGGACGTACCGATCGCGCGCGCGTGCTCTAGTTAAGAGTATTTTGCAGACGCATCACAACATCGTCGTCGCAGTGTACGTCGATCTATCGGGGCCACCGCGATGACCCAGTTACAAGTGCGGAAATCGTCATGAAGTATTTATTATAATTGTTTAGGTATCGCGCTCGCCTTAAAACTAAATAATGGCTGCAACACAGTCTGTTAAAATAAAAACTGATCTGGAGAAACAGTTGTATGACTGTTACATCCAGGAGAAAACGGACAGAGAAAACCTGCAACAAATGGTGCGTCAACTGAACGGCCACATACAAACCTTGCAGGAACAGGTACAAGATCTTCAAGGTCAATTAAAATTCCTAAAGGCAAAGGAACAAGAAGAACCCTCAGATAAACAGGTCAGTGAGACCATAACTCCTGCTCAGCCTACTAAAAGTGACGTTGAGTACTGCACGGATGAGGATGAACTGGCCAAAGAGACTGGGTGGATTAGGGCGAAAAACAGGAAGAAAAGGAAGTTAAACACCTCCCTCACTCCTCCACCACCACTACAACAAGCTACAACTAGCGCTCAGCAGCGGCAACTCAACAACAAAGAGAAGGCAACCATTAAAAAAATCATAGCACCGCCTCCAATCGTAGTGGACGGTGTTAAGAATTATCAAACATTCTACGACTTTTTGACTGAATCCCAGTCAGTAGAAACATTTACCGCCAAAATGTTAAGCGGTAATAGTGTCAAAATAAATGCCAAAACCGAAGAGTCCTACAGAGTGATTGCTCGACGCTTAACAGAAAATAACTGTTTATGGCACTCATACGAGGATAAGCAGACCAGGCCAATAAGAGTAGTGGCGAAAAAATTGCATTCTTCCTGTCTACCGGATCGGATTAAAGATGATTTAACGTCACAGGGATTCCAGATAGAAACTGCAATTAACAAGTTAAGCTGGAGAACAAAAGAGCCGCTGAACATGTTTATATTATCGTTCAAGAATGACGAAGATGTTAGTAAAATTTACGGCATTAAACATATCCTAGGGTGTAAAGTTGAAATAAACCCGCTTAAAACGTCAAAAATAATACCGCAGTGTAAGAGATGCCAGGCTTATGGTCATACCCAAAAGTATTGCTCAAAAGAGCCAAGATGTGTTAAATGTACAGGTAAACACCTCACAGCTGATTGCAACAAACCTGCACAAGATAAACCTAAGTGTGTCCACTGTGGCTTACCTCACCCAGCTAATTACAGAGGGTGTTTAGTCGCCAAGGAGATGCAAATGATGAAGAACAAAAATTCTAAACATAATTTACCCAATAACCTTGCCATTAAGCAAATCGTTAGTAACACCGACACACAGACAACAAAACAAAGAGCACCGTCTGCACAGACAACCGCGAAAATTACAACATCTAAAAGTGCCTCATATGCACAAGTGGTAAAACCAAGCATACAACCATCAACTCTTGAGGACAAGCTTAACCAGATCCTGAAGTGCATCTCTTCATTTGACAAGAGACTAGAAAAATTAGAATCAAGCACTACAAAAATCAATCATGAATAACACACTAAAAATAATGGCGTGGAATTCCAACGGACTGCTGCAACACCAACATGAGTTGCAAGTGGTCCTAGATACAGAAAATATTGATGTGTGTTTGATCTCTGAAACGCACTTTACTAAACAGTCTTTCGTAAAGTTTAGAGGCTATAAGGTTTATCACTCGCTGCACCCCAACAACACGGCCCGAGGAGGTAGCGCGGTTATCATAAGAGAAAATATCTGTCATTACGAACAGTGTAAATATGAGGAGCCAGACACGCAAGCTGTGGCGATATCAGTTAAAACAAATAAATTTAATGTTACAGTAGCGGCCGTATACTGTCCCCCAAGACACATGATAAACAAAGAACAATATGTACACTTCTTCAGACTCCTTGGACAGAGATTTATATTAGGCGGTGACTTTAACGCTAAGAACACTCATTGGGGATCAAGATTAACTTCAACAAAGGGAAGACAGCTTCTAAGTGCAGTGAAAGACATGCGCTGTGAGGTCATAAGTACTGGAAAACCTACTTACTGGCCGACTGACCACCAGAAACTACCAGATCTTATCGACTTTTTCATAGTCAAAAATATATCGACCAATTATCTGAGTGTGGAAGAGGGGTACCACATGAACTCCGATCACTCTCCGATATTATTACAATTAAGTCACAAAATATTACTAAGAGAAAACCACCTGACATTAGTAAACAAGTTTACGGATTGGGAACGTTTTAGCTTAGACCTACAAAATATTATTGACCTAAAAACTACGTTAAAAAACAAAGATCAGCTTGATTCTGAAGTAAACAAGTTTAGCAACAATATTCAACAATGTGCATGGAACAACACACCACAGCTATTAAAAAAATTCAAAGGAAATACCTACCCAAAGGAAATAATAGACTTATTATATGAAAAAAGGACTCAAAGAAAAAGATGGCAGCAAACTAGATTCCCGCAAGATAAAACTCTTTTGAATAACCTTACGAAAAGACTGAAAAGAAAAATACAAACCTTTCAAGATGAGGTTTTGAATACTAACCTACGTCAGTTAACCAGCGATTATACAACGCAATACTCTCTTTGGAAAGCGACAAAGTCACTTAAAAGGCCAATTACACCAATGCCCCCTATCAGAGATGTTAACGGAAAGTGGGCCATAAGCAATGAGCAAAAAGCTCTAAAATTTGCACATTACTTAGAAGAAACCTTTCAGCCAAATGACGGATCTGTAGACAACCTACAGTTTGACAACATTCTGCAAGATCAAAGAATTAAGCTTGTGACCCCGAAAGAAGTTGCAAAGGAAATTCAAATCACTAGCCTAAAAAAATCCCCAGGGTATGACCTTATCACGGGAGAAATACTAAAACATCTGCCGCGTAAAGCCATCGTTAAGCTTACTAGACTCATCAATGCTGCATTCATGCTAAAGCATGTTCCAGAGCCATGGAAAGTTGCTGAAGTGATTATGATTGCAAAGCCCGGTAAACCACCTCACGAAGCATCATCATACAGGCCCATTTCCCTGCTGCCTATATTATCAAAGCTGTTTGAAAAATTGTTTTTAAAACGCTTAAAACCTATCATAACCGAGAGAAACCTGATCCCTGACCATCAGTTTGGTTTCAGAGAGAAACACTCAACAGTAGATCAAGTACATAGAATTACCAACATCATTGAAAGAACGCTTGAAGATAAAGAAGTCTGCTCCACAGTATTTTTAGATGTGGCACAAGCTTTTGATAGAGTTTGGCATAAGGGTTTGATATGCAAGCTAAGACTTATACTGCCCAATGATTTTGCCGATATCATGCAATCATACATTACAGATAGAATGTTTCGAGTAAGGCACGAGGATGCTTTCTCCACGTTAAAAATTATTAAAGCTGGCGTGCCCCAAGGTAGTGTGCTGGGCCCAGTCCTCTACCTGTTGTACACGTATGATATACCAGAGCTGGAAAATAATACTATTGCAACCTTTGCGGACGACACTGCCATTATGGCTACAGGGTCATGCCATATGGAAGCAATAACAAAGGTACAAATCGCTGTAAATAAAGTTCACGACTGGGCACAATAATGGAGAATCAAATTGAATGAATCGAAGTCACTTCACATTGATTTCACCAACAGGAATTGTCATTACCACCCAATCTTCATAAATGGCCAGCAAGTGCCATACGCAAATACAGCTAAATACCTTGGCATAACGCTTGACGCAAAACTGCGCTGGAAAGCGCACGTTAAAAAGAAAAGACAGGAACTAGACATGCGTTTTAAAAACATGTATTGGTTGATTGGACGGGGTTCCTGCCTATCGATATATAACAAAATGTTATTATATAAGCATATTCTTATGCCAATATGGACCTATGGAATCCAACTGTGGGGCTGTACTAAACCGACCAACATCAAAATTATTCAAACATTCCAGAATAAGGTACTCAGGAGTATTGTTAATGCTCCCTGGTATATACGAAATGACGACCTCCATCGTGACCTAAAAATGGAATCCGTCACCAACATAATCCAAAAATTTGCTGAGGCCCATGAACACCGACTCCACCAACATGTGAACATCGAGGCAATCCAGCTGTTAGACCAAACAAATATAGTGCGAAGACTAAAACGAACAAAACCTTTTGAGTTAGTGTAGTGTAAACAGTGTAGACATATTAGTGACAATGACACACATATAACACATGAACAAAGTGTTTATATTATTATATCAGACTCTAAGAAAGTGGAACGAACTTGTGTAAAGTACAAACAACACTATTCTAAGTTTTAAAATAATTATCACGTTAAAAAATTAAGTTAGATTTAAATTACTTATTAGTCTTATAGGCTAGATTGTAATTAATTATTAAGAACCTGGTTCTTTTTAATAAAGGATAAAAAAAAAAAAAAATGCATGCTGGCGCGGTCGATTTTAAAATAACGATTGTCATTTGTTGTCATTGAACAATACACGGTGCGTCAATTGCCATCAATCAAAATGTTTCTCTTTTGCTGTCAATCTCTTAGTAATATTGTCAATCACTTCAATTTCATTTTGTAGAAGACTATTTTGCGCATCAATGTGTATCAATCACGTAAACATTGATCGTATCGGGGACTCTTTAGATTGTACCTTGTTATTTTCTAGAGGACTTTGATCGAACAAAAGCATTTGTTACCAGACCAAGTATAAATTGATTAGCAAATTGTTACAATTCGGTTGTCTTAATAGTTAAAATAAAATACATACAAGAAATACGAGAAGTACGGCTGAAGATAAACTTTTTAAAATTAAGTATTTTTCCAAGTCAGCACTTTGTATTAACAAAACCTAGGCTTACGTAACCAATTAACAGAAATACCTCAAAAAACACATCAATAATTCAAAGAACAAAACGTCATTTAGTTGTCTGGAAGTGATCTTAAACCTTTCTGGCGAGGCTGATTGTGTTTTGATGCGGGACTCAACGGACAAATGTCGAGCCGGGACTCTGGACACTGGGTGTTTTATAAGCTCACGGCTGAAGCGGGAATCAAGTAAAGTGGAACAAGAAGAGTTCAGAAAGATGTAGTAACACTTCGATAGTAACACTTTGACCATGAGTTCCAGCCGTACATATTGGGTGCCGTACAGGGTAGGTATGCTGCGTTATTCATAATGGATACAAAACCGAAACTAAAGGCGGGTCCCTCACCGGGAACACTCGCCTGTTATGTAACAATCTAAGATTATACATTTAGAACATTACTATATTAACTCAGTTCTCCTCACTCACTGATGTAATACTCTAATATGAAAGGTAACATTACAGGCTAAAGGCTCAAGGCGACAGATGCGACTCTAACAGAACAATTTCTATGAAAACTTCATCAAAATGGTTCTACCAGATACGCGACGCGCCGTCGCGTCTTGCCTGTCTGCGGGAGCCCTAATGCTCCCGGTGCTTGAGCGCCTTATCACGAACGTAAAAAAAAGTTGAGGCACACTCGAAACAAAACAAAAGCACAACAACCGTACACCTCAGCTACCGGTTTCCACAACGGAGAGGAGATAACGTCTTAATCAAAGAAGTCTAAGGAATATAAAAAAAACACCTCAAGTTCAGTATTAATAGTATTAATTCACGTTATTCCAACACAATCAGGTTATTAACAATCACTTATTAATTAGTCAGAATATAACAGAAGTTGCACAGATCCGTAAGATATGCTTACGGTTCAACGCCTCGAAATAGACTGACTCTGTCCAAGCAAATCAGTTACCAACTGAATGTTCCCCACTTTGAACGAAAGTAAACACGCCTGCTATACGACCAATCAGAGCACAGTAAACAGTACATACAATCAGATGACTAACTAAAATACATTAGAGCTTATGATTAACTGTAAATTAATTTTTAATTTAAACAATAATTACTTCTTATATAAATAAAACAAAACTAATATACTTTAATAGCGATATTCTACAAATGAATACATAAAACAGATGTATAACGCTCCTGCAACCACTATCGCCATATGTCGCTTGTGGAAAAAAGTCTTATTCTTAATTATTATTTTACAAAATCATTACACAAGTTTGCATTAAAATTAGATCAAATCTCTTCTCTGAGTTTAGATAGGAACCGGCAGTTACAGTTAAAAAACCGGCCAACTGCGTGTTCGCACAACGAAGAGTTCCATAGTTGGGATGAATTTATATCAATACATTGTAGACCGTTGAAAAAATATCCTCCCATACATTCCAACTGCAAATATAATTTTGCACGCACAATATTGAGAGATTTACCATGTTATTTTAAGACCCTATGGTAAATGATTTCCGGCCACCGTAGGCGCGGGCTTGCGGACGGTGAGCAATGGGTAGCTCGCCGTCCGATAAGGACCAGGCCCGGGACGACGGCGCGTTGTGGTCTACGCGCCTCAAAGAGATGTCAGCACAAGTGCAGGGGTCCACTAGGGCCGATGCCTGCCGGGGTCGCGTGGAAGTCTAAAAGTGTTACCGAGGCCCCTCGCAACACAGGCAACGGAAGGAATACGGATGGGTTTTAGTCAGTAAGAGTCTGACACACCCTCCCACTCCACCCAGAGCGGCATAAGTTATTTGATAATTTCCCGAACAAAACAAAAGACCATAGACTTTTTATAGGTTTTCCTGTAATCTATAAGTATAGAACTATTTTCTGTATTTTTTTCAAAATTGTAAGCTCAGTAGTTTCGGAGATCAGGGGGGAATGGTCAATTCGCATATTTTCTTAAATAGCTTTAAAACTTATACTATTAAAATATACACTTGGAACCCAATAAGCCCTTTCATTTGGTATGTTACATGGTACATTTTGCAAAACTTTCCTTTTTAATTTTATTTGTTTTTTTTTTATTTTATTTCAAAATTCATTTATTTACGATACACGTCCGTGTTTGGGTCACAGAAATTCATATGTGTACCCTACTTAAGCGGTCTATTCCATTTGGAGCAAATCGGCTGTGACAGATGGACAGACAGACACACGAGTGATCCTAAAATTCCGTACGCCCGAATGAAAAAACGGAACCTTAAAAAACTTCAGGACAACGCAATTGATCCGAATATACGACGCCTTTCATTTCACAAGATACTTTGTTTGTTAACAAGGATTACATTTGACAGAAAGAAAAAAAAAGGTAGGTTTATTGCATTGCATTGTATGCTCCTACGTACAGTAGACTGCACGTCGATAGTAACACTTTGACCATGATCTTGCAAAGCGCTACGGAATTTTGATACAATTCGAGGCCACCTTATACTCGTTTTGTTACCACCAACGCGCGTCGAACTGTACCCATTAATTATATACATATAATCAGCCTATAATGTTCCCACAGCTGGGACACAGGCCTCTTCTCTGTGAGAGGGAGTGGGCCGTAACCCACCACGCGGGCCCAGCGCGGGTTGATAGATGTCACATGTCTTCGATTTTTTGGTTCTAGGACATGCCGGTTTCCTCACGATGTTTTCCTTCACCGTTTTGACCCATTAATTACTTTTTAAAGACTTTTCTAAAGTTTTTTACGTTGCTTTAAGAACGTTGGATATATTCCGATTCCCTCATGACTTGCACCACATCTTGAGAGCGGGATTACCCGGGATTTTTTCCCACTAAGCCGGACGTAATTGGATCCCAAATTGACCGTAGAAGGAGAACGTTTCGACGAGCGATCGACTCATTTGTTTTAGATATTACAATAAACTCTGTGACTTCCACCTGCTTTTCATTTGATTTATTTTATGTATTACGGAAGTTATGGTGGTTTTATGACTGGTTCCTGTTTAGTAGTTGGTGGTTTAATGGAAACTGCAATTAAATAATTATAAGGTTGATAAATCTATATCTTATAATTCATGTCCATGCGACACAAATTTTATGGGAATATTTATCTTATGTCCTTAATATAGGCCAGTCAGCGGGATGTCAGCAGAGCTAACTGCCTATAAGGACACGCTGGACTTATATTTAAGCATTTCTACTCTTGAAATCTTTTTTATTGCACCACAGGAGCTCTATTAAGACTGTTGTATTTGAACATAAATTATTTCCAACCGAAAACCTAAGACACCTAGGGTAACTTGTATAGTAATTGGCCACGCTATAGTAACTGGCCACTCATAACAAAAGAGGTAGAAACAAGGTAATGTGAGCTAAAACGAAAATACAATAGATACAGGATTATTTTATACTTTTCATTCATGGGCTTGCTTGCATTACCTTGTTTCTACATGTTTTTTTATGAGTGGCCAGTTACTATAGCGTGGCCAATTACTATATCATTTACCCTACTCTACATGCATTAAAACAGATAATGCAGTTAATCACTAATTAGCATAACTAGTTAAACAGATAATTGTTAAGTTAATTTATTATATTCAATGTGCATACGATACGTCAAACATTCATTGAAATAAGAGGTACTTGACGTAACAAACATAATATTGTAAACTGTTGCGGTAAACCCCAGTACCACAGTTTATTTTTTTATTTATTTAATAATATTATAATACATTACAGGGAGGTTGGGGGGACATCGACGCGCAAACTGTAACCATGAATTCAGCACATGATTCTAGCGTAGAAATTTTTCATCGGATATCAAAAAAGTGCAATAACTACGCGGTGAAAATGTAAGCTAATTGTTTTTCTAAGACCGACGATAATTTTCAACGCAGCGGGGTTCAGGATCGTGTACTGAATCCATGGTAACAGGTTGCGCGTCGATGTCCCTGCCAGGGTGGCAAAACAATTTTTTTTTATTACCTGGGTTACATACCCAGGTAATAAAAACTTAGAACATGTACATCACTGGCGAAATGAGCGTGTGCTGTACACCTCTGCCCAACACCTTCGGAGGAAAAAAGCGTGGTTATATGTGTGTATTCTTTGACGTGATTACGTCTTATAAATCGATGAACCGCCGGCTGCACGCACAAAAAAGCATGACTCATTGTCACGTTCCACCTGAGCCGTGCGTGCAAGCGAGAACGCGGATCTAGCGAATCGTTCGGCTTGTGACGCATCTCTCTCGTTATCACGTAAAATGATCGTCCAAAAACCGACTTTACAGACAACCGACTTTTTAAAACATATTTTTTGCTGCTTTAAGCCTTTATTGACAGTTTAAAATTTAATGTTTTTTAATGTTTCATATCATAATTAGCGTTTACAAAATATCATTCATTCAGATTTTATGAGTTTAATACTGGCCCTATTGCGCTCATCTCGCCATTTTGTATTTATTATTGAAAATATGCGCCCAGCTCAAGTTGCTGATATAAAAAGAAGAAACGATACAATTTTTTTTAGTATTAGAAAAATCTGAATAACTGAGCAGCACTTCCTGCCCTTTTTCAGCAGTAGATTTATCAACAATTTTTTTGTCAGACAGAGCAATTATCCAGCATTTTATATAAATATTTTTTAGAATACAAATTGTTAAAGAAAATATAGTAGTTTCGACTACTATACAGGGTGACTGGTAATTAGCGACTGATACTTATAATTATGAAGAACTATAACTTTGGGACCAAACTTGGAAAACGCGAAAATAAAATCAGCTGTTCAGTACATTTGTGCTCACATAAATCGAAAAAAAGTTAGGACAGCTGATTTTTTTTTCGCAATTTCAGGGTTTGTCCCAAAGTAATAGTTGTTCATAATAATGAGTAAATCACGTGTTTAATGTATCGGTCACCAATTACCAGTCAACCTGTATTTTTTTTTCTTAGAAATATAGTATTTAGGCCTCTAATATAGCAGGATACAAAATTAACCTAACCTATCCACAGCTCCAAAAAAATATTGTGTTATATCAATTTATGAAGTCACTCATGCACGTAAAGTTACTAACTGTCCCGGTCAGAACCGAATCATACTTTTAATAATGTAGCCTAAATTCGCAATCACTAAAAACATAACAAAACATAAAAATCACGCCTGCATTCCACAGGGCAGGGCAGGCAAAAGTGTTGTACATAACATCACACCTGCAGGGATATGTTTAAGTCCCATGTAACAAGGGGCAAGCCTATTGCCATCAACCGGCCATAAATCAAGAGCTGGAGTTGATACAGAGAAATTCCAGTTGGAAAAACTCAAAAGAAGATGTGTTGCAGTACCCCTATATTTTCCTAGTAATAACAAACAAAACAAAACTGAGTATATTAACACAGTCAACTGTCATTATAAGCTTCCTAGTACTAACTAAGCTTATTTGTTCATTTAGTACCTCGTGAAACCACCAGAGCCCGCCACATACTGCTCGTAAACATTTATATCGCAGTTAAAATTCCACAGAAACTAATTACAAACCAGTGGTTAACGATTACAGGGTCGTGGTAATTGTTGTTGTTAGTATTTGTAATTTTTAATAAGCTAATTTATTTTGGATTTTGTTTGTTTTATTATTATCAGGGAGAGCTTTTAAAAAGCTTCTAAGTCCTTGTACCCAACGATTATTTTTAACGCAGCGATTTTTTATCACGCACAGGATTTGCAACGCACTGCTTAACACCGAGAGTTAAAAATCGAACAGAGTATTTTTTGGACACCCTGGGATGCACTCCGTTGGATTATCAATGCTCGACTACCAGTACGCGATAGAACTCGCCGCGTGAAAAAAAATCGCCTGTGCGTACCTGGGCTAAAGTTGAAGTTAAGTACGCCTGGCCCCTTTCGCAGGTGAATTCGCTACCAACATTAGTGACTGGCCAATATTTTTTTAAACTGCATGACTATAGCACGACTCGTGTAGATTGCAAAACATGAAAGAAGAATATTATCCGACCAGTCTTAGAAGCCAAAGAAGCATTTTGTTTCTTATTTAGTTTTAATGATGATCTGGCAGTTTGAGTACTACATATATGCGGCCTAACCAAATGTCTTTTCTGTGGTACTTGTGAGTGTTCCTAAATTACCCTAGGCTGATAATTTTTAGGTTTTCCTAATTCCGTTAATATGACTCTTTAGGTCGGTTCCTCCTATTGGGAAAGAGTCGCACGCCTCCACCATATAGAGCTCGTCTCCAGACTGGACACTCTCCCACCGACAGAGATCTAATGAATTCCAAATATGAAGAAGTCCAACGCCTTGTCCCATTAATAGAGCAAGGAAAAGATTGAAATAATAGTAAATAAGATTTAGAAATTCATAGTTATGAAATTGGATGTGGTTTTAGAAAGATAATAAATAACAGAGGGATGCTTAGTATATTAATATATAAAATTGCGAGTAACTCTTACGGTAGCGTAAGAGGTATTTGGTCAGCCATTACTCACACGATACTTTACATCTGCACTTGGAGTACTCAGAGCAACACTTCCATAGTGACGCAACCGGCTTTTCAGCGCCATTGCGTCGGCATCATGCTCTTTTGGAGACACGTCACGTTACGACACATCACGTCACGTTTATCAGTTCGAAAGAACTGCTAGGGACCACCCAAGCAGTTCTTTTGAACTGATAAACGTGACGAAGCGGCTTTCCCTGCGGCAACCTTACGAACCCTTCTTTGTCTAACAACGGGGCGGCTAGTTCCAGCTGCATTGCGTCGGCATCATGCTCTTAAGGAGACATGGTCCCTATCAGTCCTTGGACTGCATATGAGATAGATGTGGTCACCCAAACCCCTGGAAGTTCACCCTTTGCACAACAAGCATGTCTGCAAGACACGTGTTCATGTCAGTCTAAGCGAATTATTGGTCTGAGATCAAGAATACAACATTCAAGAATTACTATATAATAAGATTTGAGAATCGAAACTCAAGAGTTATTAAATAAAAGAGCTGTGGATCAACTCTCTTAAAGGTCTATAGACAGCCCCAAAGCGCCCACCCTTCATCACTTCCTAGTGTTTGGCCTGGAGAGAAGTAACGCAACAAACTCCCCAGCAACACATCTCTGTCTGTTTAGTTACAAGAACTTTAATTACACTATCAGACTAGGATAATTATTATAATGAAAGATCCACCCAGTCGCTCCAACAAACACACACTACATTAAGTACTAAATTAGTCTAATCTGGGCTTTAATCTAACTATATTTAACTCAATAACTAATACTCGCTATCTTGCGACAGCCCACTCGGACATCGCCCTTGGTATTTACCAAGCCTCCTAACTTAATTTGCCTAGACTCGAACGTCCGTATCTTTCCGTGGTCTTAAATCACCTTGTCCCGTCTTGGAAAGATAGGACAAGGAGGGGATACAAGAAAACAATGTTAATACAAAATAAGGTTGGGAATTCATAGGTTACATGAAATAAATAAAATAAAAATGATTTATTTCAGACCCACGAGAGTCCATAGAATTTTGTTAGTATTACAGCATGAAAACCTTAAAAATAGTGGTACTCGTAGTAACAACTGATAAAAGAATAAACAATAAAAACATACCTACTTAAAAACAACAATTTAATGATATGGGTTCTGACCCAGTGTTGGACGTAACACGAGTCCAACCTATCCGCTATAACGGCCAGGATGCTGTTGATGCTGACGCGCAGCCTGCAGAGCGCCGCGGCGTATCGCTTGCAGAGCACGGCGTGGAAGCCGACTACGTGCGCGTCCGCGAACATGCCCGACGCACTACACCAGCGCGGCAACCCCAACAACGCCCTGAACGCGTTATTGTACTGAACTGAACTAACTACTGAACGAACGTTGCGTATATCGAGCCCTCAGGCAGCAAGTGTAAAATGACGTACAATGCGCTCTAAAGAGAGTTATTTTAACATTCGCAGCACAACGCTTGAACCTGTGAGCTATCATATTGCCTCTGATCGACAGCGCCCTACGCTCTCTATCCATGTCCTCGTCATCTCGTAGGTGTTCCGTGACCATGTGCCCAAGATATTTAAAGCGGGTGACCACCTTCATCGGTATTTCGTTTAGAGTAACGGGAGGGACCTGCTCCGGTGTTTTGGTACCCGCCTTAAATATCATGAGCTCACATTTTAAAACATTATATTTGAGGCCATGTCTAGCCGCGTACCTTTCACATACGTTAACCAGTTTCCTAAGAACTATCACCTGTCTTGTTCTTTAATGTGGGAGTAACAAATGTTTTTGTTAGTTCACTGGGTAAGTAGGAGTAACCAATACATAAGTTAAAAAACATTGACAAAAGTCGAGCAATGTGTGGCCCCGCATTTTGCAAGTGCTCGACGCTGAGCCCATCATGCCCTGTTGATTTTCCACCTTTAATATTTTTAATAATTTTTCATATATCTTGAGCAGTAATTTTAGACACTATTTTTTCACTAATGGGGTCAGCGTCCAACATTGCATCACAAACTCCGAATGGGGATTCTACAGTAAAATGATCTTTGAAAATGTTTGCGATCATCTTTGTGTCCGTAACACCCTCGAAGCTTTGAGCATCGGACTGAATCAATGAAGAGCATCGGACTGAATTTGAGGCCTGCCTCAAATTCAGTTTATTGGTATGTTTCCAAAAGTCACGAAATTTATTATTCGAATGCAGTGTCGCTGGCCGGTCCATTTTTAACTGTTCCAGATGTTGTTGGCACCATTTAAGACACTTTGCTTGCTGACACTTTGACTGCTATGACACTTTGCTTCATGAATGAATCCTGTTTTAGGTTTACCCCACTGTAACCAAAGCTGAAAATCAAGCCTGGCCACCCTATGAGCTTCTGCAACATATTTATTCCATCCCATAATTTGCTTCCTCTTACCACTCGTACCCACCCTATAGCTAGACTCAGAAGCCTCACTCAGTGATAAGACAATATCATTATACAATTTATCTAATATTTCCCTGTGTTCCAAAATATTACATCGTTTATCCCCGCATTCACGCAATTCTACGGGAAAGTCAATTTGTCTTAATAAGTTATTGCAAAGATTTGTATACATATCAATTTGTTCTAGATTCCTGTCACCCCAGGCCACTTTACTTTTAGGAACTGATTTACTAACATTTTTGGATTTAATTATTCCTAAATCACATTTTACGGGCATAGGATAGTGGTCAGACCAGTATACATTATAATCTACCCAGATATCTGAAATAGAGGGCCATGCTGCGCTAGTAACAATGACATGGTCCAACCAACGCCGACAACCATGCGCATCACTAACAAAAGTATGCGTATCAGACACCAACCCACACTTGACAATGTCAGCACAAACCCAGTCCATGTCCTCACAAAAACTAATAAGTTCATTATAAAAGTCCTCATTTGGATGCGCATTGAAGTCATCTAGAACATATATACAGTCGATACCGCTGTCTTCAATAATAGCGTTAATAGCACCCATACATTGTGTAAAGTCAGTCATATTTTCCGCACAGTCAGTAGGCATGTACATCGATACTCGTATACACATAATGGGCCGATCACTAATCACTGATTTGATTGCACAAATTCGAGGGTTGTTACACTCAACCACAGTAACAGACGGGAACACACTTTTACGTCACAATATTGCCCTTCCTCCATGTGGTCTACCACGCACGATTCCTGAAGACGTGTCCACTGCCGACGTTCTTGTATAGCCAAAGTCCAGGCTGATGCTACTTAGCCAAGGTAAGTCATATGGCAGTAGCCAAGTTTCTTGTAGGGCAACTATGTCAGACTTCAGCATTAGTTGCCTAATATCGTCAAGAGAACGCTTAACATTTTTACAATTAAACGTCGTAAAAATAAGACTGGAATTGCTAACATCCATTTATTTAAGTACTTGGTGGCAAAGCGTTTCCAATACTGGTATCAGAGATCACCTTCCCAGCACTGTCACGGTGACTAAATTCTATAAAACGTCGATACCGTACACCGTCTGGCCAAAAATTCTCATCCATGAACATGCTGAGTTGGTGTCTTGGTACCGAAATCTTAAAAGCATTGTAATCTCTCTGTGACTTCATATTAATTTGAATTATGGGAACACGCAAACTCGTCTTGCTAAAGAAAGGAAAGGAAATCCAATTTATCTATTTTTCTTTTGATTATGAAAATTAGAAGACCATGTCAGGAATACAAAAGGGTAGGTAAGTGACACGTAACGCTTGCGTTGGGGAATACGAGTATATTACTCTAAGTTACGTTAATTGATTTCTTTACAATAACTACAGACCCACCCCAAGTGACGTGGGATTGCTTTACAGCAGCTGACAGCGTCGTGCGTGCATTTGTAGACCGGAACGCATAGGACTACTAAGGACACTGGTACGATTCTAACAAGCCACGTTCCCTAAGCTCTAGTCATGTCTCACTCAATCCTAAGGCAGTGTACTGCGAAGTTCAATAGTCATTGAGCGAGACACGTTCCAGTAATCACTGAGCGCGTACTAATGTAATGGACACCTTAAAACGGCCTACTCACCCGTTACTAAGACAATACAAAACTTGCACAAGCGAACCGCATCGTCAGTCAGTAGTAGAATTATTTACTATTGCTTCTGCTATACGCCGAAGTGGTTATTCCAAATCTTTATTTCTCACTTCCTTAAATTTCCCCATTTACTCGTAGAGGATGCTCTCAATGTAATCGGCAACCATGCTACTGCGTCAAGCGACGGAGTGTTTTTATCAAATTTCGGGCTTCTCACAAATGATTATTAGCGAGACACGATATTTGGATGCCCAATCCAAAAAACGTGTCTCGCTAATAATAATTTGTGAGAGGCCCAAAAGCCGGATGTGGTTTAACGAGACCCATTTCCTAGCGTTCCTTACAACGAACTATCAATCCAGTTACGAACTGGATGATACTGGTTGGAACTTGGTGAAACCAACCCCGCTTTCCCGGGAAGTGTATATACATCAAGAGCAATGCAAAATATCCTGCAGTTAGTCAGTCCATAGATATAAGATAAGATAACCATCACTAGCACCTAGCTTCTGACGTTTCATAAGTGCCCTTGTACGTTTATGTGAAATAAAAATATTTTGATTTGATTTGAGCACTTAGTTTGTTTGTCTTCGTAGTCAACTACAAAGTAGGAATATAGCTCAAATTGACCCTAACGAGTTGCGAGTATTAATTCGGTTCAGCCATCCATAAGCGATGTGACTGCCGTAAGTGTCATGTCTTGGTTGTGGTTGTCTATAGTCCGTTTGTAGAGTAGTCGTCTACCGTCTCTTGGTAAATGTCAAACCCCATGGTAAAGCTTTCTCCGAGTCCCTAGAACCAAACGCTGGTGCAGGATATCTGGTTCATCATAGAAAAGAATAAGGAGGAATAGAATAGTAAACACTCACCCAATCGTTCACAAATACACTCACTGAGATTCACGCGCCTTACACACAACTTAAATTCCATCTCTTAAAACTCCGTACGCCGGGCACGCGCAGCCAGGGCCCTAGTTTTTTGTACCATCGTCTTAAAACGCTGTTCGTTTATTTCTTAATTGTTTCTCTATTGACTGTAAGTGTCGGGTCTTTTTTTTTTTTGAGTGAGAAATCCTAAAATAACTTCTCCCGCTCTGGGCGGAGCAGGAGGGTGTGTCAGACTCTTACTGACTAAAACCCACCCGTATTCCTTCCGTTGCCTGTGTTGCCAGGGGCCTCGGTGACCCTTTAGTACCTTCCCGCGCCCCCGGAAGGGTCGGGTCTGGGGCCACATTTACGATAACCAGATGTGGCTGTAAATGGCGGCAATTGTGCATTGTTATTCCATGATTCTTAGAATTTGTAGAAAGTGCCCGAGTGTTTCCCTTAAAATAGAAATGGTTTGTAAGAGGTTTCACAATTCCAAAGAAATAGGATGTTTTGTTATTAATTACGGTAACAATTCGAGCTGTCAGCCCATAAAATTGAGATTTAATGTATTTGTAAGAGCCTAATATCGTGAGACAATGTTATAATAAGAATTTAGAATAAGATATTTCGTTAATAATTAGGAGACGTGACAGACAGTTTGTTTGTTCGTCGAATCGCACGAACAATGCGACTACTGACAAATGCGTGCACTGACTGGACAGGTCCACTCCATCAAAGACAAAGACAAAGAAATTTATTCGTCGGATATGGTAGGTAGAAGTTGGTTATCAAAGTTATGCTCAGGACACAACTGTGTGGTTCTTTCATGAAAAGACCATATCAGACACCAATCTACGTGGTTTTCACATGGCCTGACCGAGATTATGTCTGGACTTTAAAAGAAACTGTGACCTCTGAGTTTGTTTCGACCTTTCTTCTCAGAGTAGTCAGATATGAAACGCCGACCACGTCTAATTTTAAAAATATGATTTACGTGTAAAAGTACAAACCTACTTACAGAAATAAAATCCTTGTCTTTTAAAAGAATGGAAACTCTAGTAAGGGTTCTCCGTAGACGTATTACGTATTATTCTCCAACTCCACTCCACCACACAAAATTACTCTTGTTCAAAAACTTTTTGTGTATCAAGTTTTCTTCTATAATCTGCAAACACTGGTACAACTGTCAATATATTCTGTAAAAATCTCACCGTAATAACTGAGATGATGTGAGCTTGAAGTGAGCTGACAATAATATCAATCCCTAACGTCAGGTGAAATGACAGCTCACGTCACTTAAGTTTTCACGGTGAGATTTTTACATAATAGATTGGCACATGTCAAATACACGTAGGTTGTTATACAAGTATTTAGATACTACACGGAACCAATGTTAGCATTAGCATTCTCCTAACTTTTTCTAAACTGGTCGGCTTTCAGATGCGGTTGAATACCTACCTCCTAACATACTCGTATGTATATAGTAAATTAACTGAAACTCCCCACACGTAAGTAGTAGTACAACAATATACTAAAGACTGGAATTTAATTAAGTAAACACAAATTTCACTGCATAACACTAAAAACAGGAACAAAACCTATATAGAGTTGGAGCGAACTCAATGCAGTTTGAGGTGGCTTAGGAAGGAGACGCGAGTCGATTGTGAACAGTCGACTAAAAGTTTAGTTATTTAATAAGGATGTATCGCATTTCAAGGATGGTTACCTAAGTGAATTTTTGCTTTAAAATAAAGTATGTTTTCGAAATTAAACTTTACATATAACAATTACCAATTATTTATTTTATTATTTATTTGTATATTTGGGGAGTCTGTTTACAAGAGATGGAAAGATTGATGAAGATGTGGAAAGGAGAGTAAATGCGGGAAATAAAGTGAATGGTGGTATACATGCGATGGTGACCAACCGATGCCCAAAGAGGCTCGACTGGTTGTTCATAATGGTGTGCTGGTGCCTTCACTTATGTATGAAAGTGAATGTTGGGTGTGGCAAAAGAAGCAAGAAAGTAGAGTAAATGCTGTGGAAATGCGTTCCTTGAGAAGCAAGTGTGGTGTGACTATAAATGATAGGCTGAAAAATGATGTGATAAGGCAACGGTGCGGTTTAAAGGAAGATGTCGTGACAAAAATTGAAAAGAGTATGCTTAGACGGTTTGTTCATGTTTAGAGGATGAATGAAAGGCGACTAACAAAAGGTATTTACAAGGCAGATGTGAGTGGAAATGCCGGGAGGGGACGCCTCAGAAAGACATATAATGACCTCTTTAATTATGTTCTTCAAAAAGGTCAGGTGCGTGACCAGATGTATGAACGTAAACGAAGCAAAAGGAGTATGTAAGGAGCGTAGCAGGTGGCGTTCTATAGTTTCTGCCTACCCCCATGGGAAGAAGGCGTGAGTTTATGTATGTGTGTGTATGTGTTATTTTATAATTTTTATTCATGGCTACAAAAGATAAATCGGTATGCTTAATGTTATATCGCTTTAATACAAACATACTTTACAACCAAATCTATATTTAACGAACACCAACTAAACTATAAATAAATTCATTTATTTCAGATAATTACACCCATTACATAAATCAGCTTATAATGTTCCCACTTCTGGGACACAGGCCTCCTCTCTTCGAGAGGAAGTGGGCCGTAATCCACCACGCGGGCCCATTGCGGGATGGTAAATGTCACATCTTCGATTTTTTTGGTTCTAGGACATTCCGGTTTGCTCACGATGTTTACACCCATTGCCAAAAATAAATTGACAGAAATCAAATAAAATAAAATATACTAATAACTATAACAGCAATGTAATAAAAGATCAAAGCAGCTTAATGCACAGACATTATAAGTAAAGCACATGAGAGCGCCCACACAGAAGCTTACCCACAAAGGTTTATAGAGTGAATTCTTTTAAACAAATAATCACCGAAACTCTCGATCAAAACCTATTAACACCTACTTTCTAAACTTACTAACAGTCAAATATAATAAATATATTATGAACGATAAAAAAGGGGTAAGTTCAAAAATATCGCCCACATGGAATCTACCAAAAAGGCTGGCAGCGTTGCCCATTGAATATCTTTCTTAACTAAAATTGACATCGACTAAACTATCGCCACAACACCAGTCGACTAGCTCCACTTTCCCCGCACTATCGTCTCTTACCTTGCTCGTAGAATGCAACAAGCATTTTTCTTTCAAAATGCTCCCATCCGGTGGAAAATTTTCCTAGCTCACACATTTTGCGGCCTTTCTTTCGGAAAATACGGGCGTAGGGTTAAATGTAGGTAGCAGGTTTTCAGTTTATATATTGAGGTAAGGGTTTTCTTATACTTTTTGTCCCTGTTTGGTTTTGGCAAATATTAAAACGGCAAACTCTTACGATGGATTATGTTAAGAGGATCCGGCTTTGTCCTCTTACTCTGGTTCAAACAACCAACTACGATCACCAAGACTGTCTTCCAAGCATGGTGATTATATCAATAGCTTTCCTAATTTGTTCTAAAATTTAATCTAAAGTAGTCGTTAGGAGGTTCGTTTTCAGTGGTGGACAATTTAAAACTAAACTTTAGGTACATGCAAGACATCGCAAACGGTCCGACTCCGTCTGAAGTCTGCCGAGATATCTTCGAAGTCTATTTCATAGATAATATGGCTATGAAATAGACTTCGAATTCTATCGTAACAGTGTAGAAATCGCGTCAGTGGTGATTTCGTGACTGACGATATCCAGAGCCTGAGAGATAAGTCAATCCAAACACATTTAATTTTAGAACAAGTTCTGCATTAAATCTTGAACAGGAACCAAACTCTCCACAGGGAACCTCCTCCCACACGGCACCCTCATCTACCAAAAATGTAATCACAAAGTAACAGAAACATTTCAGCAAATCTTTATCTGCTTTTTATTACGTTCTTTAAGGTCGCGCCGAGCTATTACCCGCAACGTATCGATAACATGTCGATAAATCCGGCGAACAATCTGCTGCTATCATAAATAACTAGCTACAGGCTACTACTGGCTGCTACAGGCTGCTACAGACTCGACCAAAACCTTTCTGTTTACTCTAATAGCCTGTGCAATCATTGTATTGTGAAAAAGTTTAGGTACCGTTATTTTGCAAATATGGATACTTAAAAAAAAGCAAATATATCTAATTAATTAATAAAAATAACTAAAACTATACACAAATTAAAATAGGGCGTCGAAAAATTCATCCACATCGCTGTGGCAATGCTTAGCCTCTGGCCAAGGTAAAACCGTTTGTCAAATCTTGAAATGTCAAATCTTAAGAAGCAGTTTGCAAATAGTTAACCAGCTCCCTAATTGCGTAACACAGTTTGAATCACAATCCGAGAGTTTTGAAGCATATTGCTAATCCATTGCTTCATAGGTTTGTGAAATCCGTCTGCTCAACAACGTAAGTAATGCAATGGACGTGGGTGAACTGTCAAAATGAAACCGATTGCGATCAGTTGTCATGTTATGTGTGTTATGCAATTGCCCCGCAGATGTTCCACCAGAGGAAAAGAATATTATTATAAGGTCCGCTCCTGAGTTTGAGAACCTAAGAAGTTTGAGAAGAAATCAAAATCAAAAATCATTTATTCAAACTAGGCTGAGGATCAGCAATTTTCGAACGTCAAAGTTACAAACGACAGCCCCCAAAAAATGCCCGCCCTTCACCACTTCCTAGTGCTTTAGCTGGGAAGAAGAAGTGGTGGAACAAACTCCCCAGCAGCACATCTGTCTGTTTAGTTATATAAACTTGATTCTATACAAATCGTATGCAAAGTAATTAACATTACGAAACACAAAACATTGGATTAAATTACTTGCCATATGTTAGCTAGCACACGCCAATATACCAAGACGATTGAGTACTAGTATTTAAAATCTAGGGTTAGTTCCTCTTTAAAAGTACTCTTTGTACTTTCTGTGTTTATCTTGGACTACTGACATCGGTGAAAAAAAACGTTGTGAGGAAACCTGGACTTACAGTTAACATAAGTCTGAAATCACCAACCCGTCTTGAGCTAGGGTGATGATCAATGTTCGTGGCCTCTCAGTATGAAAAGAGGCTTTTACCCTGGAATGGGACATTACATTTCATTTATTTATTCATCAAACAATTTAAATAGAGTTCGAATTTTACAAAATAATTACATTTCAAATCACAACAGAAGCAATAAAATCTATGTCTTCAATAATTACTACGTCATCAATAATAAACCGTTCACATGTCAAACCCCAAAAATCACAAAAACAATCATGTCTATCCCATTTTACGTAAATCAACTGAGAATTAAATGTCAATTAAATTACTGTTCATATGTCCAACCATAAAAAGCTCAAACACAACCATGTCCTTTCCACACTAACAGTAATAGACTGGTATTATTATTATGTACACACACTACATAGCTACGCTAACTTTTCCAAACCAATCCACCAATCGTATAAACGACTATTCCGCCAAACTTAAAGAGCCTAAGTTGGCAACACTGCTTAATGTAAAGAGGCCTGTGTATGACGAAAATATGAAAAAACTTGGGCAATACCGTGAATATTGCAGCCTTTGCCTTTTTATCCCGAATAATTTCGATTGCCCGCGCGACATAAATAACTTCGAGAGATTTTTCTATGTACGCGTAATCGTGGCGATATCGTGTCGTGGGGTGTGAATGAGAATTGCTTATAAGTAATAAAATGCTGACTAGACAAGACTTTTTTTTTTTGGGTGGGAAATCATCAAATAACTTCTTCCGCTCTGGGCGGAGCGAGAGGGTGTGTCACACTCTTACTGACTAAAAGCAACCCGTATTCCTTCCTGTTGCCTGTGTTGCCAGGGGCCTCGGTGACCCTTTAGTACCTTCCCGCGACCCCGGCAGGCGTCGTGAGGTGTACTATAATGTAACGAGTGGAACTCCTTACGTACCGCAGTATCTGTCGTAAATATGGCCTAAGCTATCAGCGAGGACAAAAATACGACCTGTAAGTACTAGAAACAAAAAGAAAGTGACTTCAAAAAGAAATCAAAAGACAGAAAATACGTTTATTAAAAAAAAAATACCATATTCATTTTATATCCCCAACTCTGCCTCAAAAATTTCAATTTCTATCAATGCATCATAATAATACCGAAAGTTTAGAGAAAAATATTCAAAATTTCGCATATTCTGTGGGAGCAGACAAACTCGTGGGTTATCTGCTAAAGTTCCACCGAGGATCCTTCGGTCCTGTCGGTCTCCATTGAATATGAATAAGGGTCTAACGGACGTATTGTTTTCGCTCCAAACTTTTCGTTTATATTTTGAATTGTTTTGACTTGCATAAAGATGTTGAGAATTTTGGGAACTTTGTGTTTCTTGTTACGAATTTAAGCAATGAATATTAATTCTACTTTTTATGTATAATTTAGCGTGTTGTTATGGATACCGACCATGGTTTGGGGTCATTTATAATTTAGAACGAAGGTCGTACTCCATTTGGTATGAGCGTAAGTCTCTAAATGTAGGTACTTATTTAGCCATAACCGGATAATTGAAAGATTCTTCCATTTGGAACACTATTCGTCTCGAAACAATGTTCAGTTTTCCTTACAAACATAGATAAAAACAGTCGCTCGCAGATGCACAAAATTGAAAACAATGATATCTGGGTAAAGATTGTTGTAAGCTCGTGTTCTTAAGCACCGTGTCTTAGTTCGCTAAGTAAATTTCTTTCGTCATTTACCTCTACTATCCATTCGTAACTTTGTCCATACATAAACGTCATCTGATGACCTAGACAAAGTTCTATTCTATCAGCGAAAACGATGATGGAAACTTCAAAAATGTATCGAACTGACATAGGCTACCGAAAAGCTTATGTTAATCTCGTTGAAAGTCGTTGCAGAAATACAAAACGCTTTGAAGGTGATTGTCACTTGTCTAAACCCTCTTGTCAATCGTAAAAGAAAAAAAAACATTTTGAGAACGTTTCTGAATGTCAAGCGATCCAATTTTTCACCACTATGAAATTACTTTAAACAATCCATTAATTTGGATCCGCAGTGGAGCCCGTGAAATTCAAGTTTTCTGTCGTTTGTTTGCAATTTGCAGGTCAGTGTCAAGTTGTATCTTAATCAAAATATAATTCAAGGCCATAACAAATATGTATTTACAGAATTATTCATTAGAATCATTAATACATCTGTCTTACGAAAAAGTTCTTATGGAACAAATCTATCGCGGGCTACCACTACGGGTCCACCTTAACGCACTAAAAAATAAATCATGGTCAATTCCTAAAAAGGACGGATACAACGAAACAGAATGTCTAAAGTTCAGCGAGATAAGTGTGTGAATTTTTGTCTAATTTTATCTATAACTAACGTAACTGGGAACGCAATTGTCAAAATGGCGCTGTCGTAGCTAGTTCCAAAAACAAAGTAATAATACAAAACGAGAGGTGGTTTTATTTCATTTTTGCGAAAATGATTCATTGTTGTGTTCCTAAATGCTCCGAAATTGGAGTGCGCCATTTTCCGAAAGACTTTAAAATTAGAAGATTGTGGCTTAAATATATTCGTAGAGAAAAAAAAATGTACTTAATTAATCAGAGTTTGAGGTTATGTTGTAAACATAGATATCCGTGTTCGTAAACAATTTGAAGAAAGTGATTACAAGGAAATAAGCAATAATTAAGGTATTCAATTCTGACACTTTCCATGTAAACAAATAATAAAAACTAATAAAATCACTGAAAATATCGAAATAGTATAAAACCAAACTCATGAATGAACAGGAAATGGAATAAAAAGCATTGAATGGAAGAAATGTCAAATTTAGTATAGGCCGGAGGGCCATCTACAAATAGTTTTGACCGCCCTTTCACATTGGCAGATTGCTGTTTTATGTCAAATTAAAATAAATAACAACTAAAAATCTTGAAGATTACATCAACCTTCAAAAAAATCAAAAGGAAATCTCAAACGCCCTCAAAATACGAAACGACCTTAATACATAAGGTCAACACACACCGTCACAAATTAACTGAAAGTCAAGCGAGCTTGTTAGGGAAGTTCATTAGACAGAAACTTATCGAGTTTCTTGTTCATTTTTCAGAGATCCGTGAGCAAAATGCTTTATCTTTCGTAAGAAAATATTGTTAGGTAGTTTTTGGGCTATTTTCTTACCTGAAATGTTAAAAAAATCTTATCTAGACGGGTCTCTAGCCATAATAGAATACGAGAGAAGTGGTGGCACAGTGGACACGGCCGCGATTTACAAGTTGTAGGTCGTAGGTTCGAACCCAAACAGGCACTACTTTGTGTAAAATATTTCATCAGCACTGGTCTTCAAACGATGAAGGAAATCATCGCGAAGAAACTGACATGTCCTAGAACCAAACATTCGAAGACATGTGACATCCACCACCCCGCACTGGGGCTGCGTGATGGATTACGGCACACTCCCTCTCATAGAGAGGAGGCCAGTATCCCAGAAGTGGAACATTGTAGGCTAATTACGCTAGCCATAATTATAGCATATTATTCCGAAGCGTATGGCAAAGGTGAGACACCTATACTGTCGTCCTTTAACTAGAAGGCCAAAAAGATGTTTTCTAGAAAATGGCAAAAAACGCGGGAATCGTTATTTCTTAAAAACTATGATACTTAGGTTAATGATTGTTGCGAACATCACTTGATATATCTTTCTATCGGGCAGTTCGGGTATTTTAAGGTACATCAAGCGAAGGTGTGGGTTAGACGCTATCAAAAATCAAAAAAATCAAAAATGTTTATTTCAATTACATACAATTAAAACACACAATAAGTTGGAGATCACCCTTTAAGCAAGAAGATGCTTGTGGTAGGTGAACTCCGCTCTTCCAGTGTCATAAATAACAGGTATGCAATTGATAAACTAAGCCAAGAATAACAAAAATAAAAATAATCTACTTTAAATAAAACAAAAAGACAACGCAAAAAGGAAATACAAAAGGAATGAGCGCACTTGTGTGACGTGATGTGTGTGTCTTAAGTGATGATGTGTGTTGTGTGTGGTTTTGTTGTATGCGTGTGTGAGTGTGTGTGAGTCTGTGCGAGAATAATGGCGTGAGTGAGTTTTGTAAATGAACTGCTAAGTGTAGGGTGAGTATTAATTGCAATAACTTTAGTTGTGTTTATTAGTTTTAGATATCCGTTTAGGTTGAGGTTCAGGTTTGGGTTTAGGTTAATGTTTAAGTTATCATGTTATAGTATAAGTTATCATGTGATGGAATCTTCAAAAACTCTGTTACTTAACGGCCTATTAACATTTTACTGTCTCGTTGGTCTAGTGGTCGCTAGCGCTACTGCTGAGCATGAGGTCCTGGTCCTGGGTTCGATTCCCGGGTCGGGCAAAGTGTTATTGGGTTTTTCTATCTGGTAATAATTTGTCAGTAGCAGCAGTAGTGAGCCTGGATTTGTGCCCGGTTGATGGCAATATTTTCGCCCCCTTATTACATGGGACATAAAAACATAACTGGCGAAATGTGGGTGTACTACAGGTACACCTCTGCCCAACCCTTCGGGGAAAGAAGCCGTGATGTTAAGTATGTAAACGTTTTATATCTCAAAAATCAAATAAAAGTATCAAATCAAGAATCACAAAAAAAATATAGCGTTCAAAAATCTCTATCTTTATATGTATCTCAAAGAATTATTTTTACAATATACACAATTCCAGAATTGTGTATATTGTAAAAATGGTTCTTCGACAGAAAGATAGAGAATTTTGTACTCTATTACTTTCTATTAGAGAGTATAAATTGACCATTTGAGGGTTAACGGCTGTCTAGTTAAAGTACGGCAATATAGTACACCCACATTTCACTAGTTATGTTTAAGTCCCCTGTAATAGGGGGCGTGTCTATTGCCATCAACCGGGCACAAACCCAGACTCCGTTCTACTACTTAGCAATTCCCGGGCTGCTATTGAGAAATTCTCGAGCTGTGCATCAAATCCAGGACCACATGCTCAGCAGTAGCGGTTGCGACCAGTGAAATCTTACCAAATCAGAAATGTAAGGAGAAATACACTGCAGATATTTCATCAAGTGTTATTTTGCTTCTACAACGTTCCCTTCCCTTTCACCTTTCCCTTTCTGTTCAACTTTTTATGTATATATATCTTGTATATATTTATCTTTGAAGCTCCTTAATGACAGTTCTCAGTACAAAGCCAGGCGGCGATACTTCGTCACTAGTTTAATTAGCTCGAATATAGTGTGGAACAAAGCACGCGTCTTTGTGCTCATCCCTGGACCCTCCCACTTTGTTGCAATATATAACACGTATTGTTAACGAACGCCATGTTTAAGAGATAAACGAAGAATGTGGAACGAACCTTGGGAAAGTTAAAATAACCAAGTGGGAAAATATAGTTAGAAAAAATCGAAGTGTGGTAAAAAAGATTACTGCCATGGGGTATCGTGTTACCCAGAAGCATGGTTGTGGAAGTCAGATAGGCACAGTCGCTTCATCTAAAATACTGGTATTCAGCTACATTCCAAGCATCGTTGGGAAAAGACTAGGCAGATGATGTTACTAGACAAAACTATTACCTATATTGACAGTGTTAGATATAAATGAGAAGCATGGAGGTAAAATATGGCGAAATAACATAATTAAGTTCTTTCACTAAGACCTGATAATACGAGTATAATAATGCTATGGTAATGGTCGAGGCTCAAGGTTCATTCAATTGAAATATACTTCAGGGTAGCTTCAGGGTACTTGGGATGTAAGGTATATAAGAGCAGGATGGTCTACTTTCTAAATCACACAACATCACACCTGCAACCCCGAAGGGCAAGGGAAACTGCGAATCGGTGACTTTTTTTTATTCCACGGTTCAGGTGACCGACAACCTTCAATGAGTGATTTAAAAAAAAAACTCGCGTACTTTGTTATTTTTTTTAATTAAATTTGCATACGTCTTGCCTACTCGCTGTCTCAGAGCGGACTAAAATGGCGTCAACAAGTGTGACGTAACAGCGATGGAATGCGCGACGCGAATCAATTCGCAATTTCTTGCGATGCGTCGTGCGAGTTCGTAGCTTTTTGCGATGCGACGTCGCATCGCAGTTTTGTGTAAGAAGTGTACCTATAGCACACCCATGTTTTGCCAGATATGTTTAAATCCCATGTTATAGGGGGGCGAGCCTATTGCTATCAACCGGGCACAAATCCAGGCTCCGTGCTGGTACTGAGAAATTCCTGGTGGAAAAACCCAATAATAATTTGCCCTACTTGGAAATCGAACCCCGAACCTCGACTTTCTAAACCACTTTGTCTAAGCGAGCATGTAAACACCAAGCACTTTTATTCACCAAGTTAGCTTAGACTTCACACCTAGCCCTCTTAGCTTTTATATTTAGGTCCTATTCCTGGGTTCCATAATTTCTATAAAAACTAAAGACTTGCTCGAACGCTAGATGAAATACTCGTAGCTAGTTAATTAACTTTTACTCAGCAATTGGAAAACTATTGGTGATTTTGTAGATGTAGCACAAGCTTTATTCTTCAGATTTCTTCATTTTGGTGACCCAATGGTTTAAAATTCTGTGGCATGGATTTATACAGGATGAAATTGAATTCATGGGCATCCTCTTAAGGAGTCATTGTACTCATTATAAACAACTTTTACTATGGGACCAAACCTGAAGTCGCGAAAAAAAACAGCTATTCTCTACATTTTGAAGAGTTAAACGAACTTGAATGCAAGGAACAGCTGATATTTTTTTTTCGTGACTTCAGGTTATAAAAACGTAAGATAAAAGTTCAGTATCTGAATTTTAGGAATTGTTGTAATTACAAATCAAAATAAATCACAATACATATTCGCGGTGATTGTATAAGTACTAATTTTCAACAAATAAAGTATCTTTTACTTATCGTGAAAACTCAAGCAAAATAAGTAGGTACAGAACCGTACAAAAAGCTTAAATTAAACCCCTATCTAACGAGACATCCCGAAGCAGTCGCAGCCCCGAATGCTAATTAGAAAAATCCTTATAATCTCAAATAATTCTCGCTACTTAAATTTTACGACCAAGTCTTGTATTACACCTGCTCCCAAAGAAATTGCCAACTGTACTCCATTTTAACGTAAAAAACAAACGAAAAGACGTTGTAACTGTCTGGTTTATTAGTACTTGTGTGTAACCGACTTAGGGCCCGCAGCCCAGCGATACTAAAACTTGAGATAAATAGATAAACACATGTACTTTAGTAATTAGGGTGGAGTTCTTTGTGGGAACTCCAAGAGCCTCCAGTATGATGGTTCTTTCGTGTTTTGAAGTGTCGCCAGCATTGTTTGAACTCCTCTTTTTTTAATTGCGTTTTCTTTGTAGTAGGGTAAGTAGTTAGTATCAGGGGTTCGATCTGTTTGCACGATGAGGATCTTAATTAGGAAGGTTTTTGAAGTAAGTGCGTTATAGGGACTCATCTCGTCTTTTAGCTTAAGATTAACTTAGTTGCCAGTGCTACTTTAAAATTTAAATTAGTATACTCTAAATGTGCAGTAAGTAAGCCTTAGAGTACTGTTACTTCAGACTTCTAGTCTATTATTCCCATTGAGTATGAGAGTTATTTAATTTATGCTAACTGGACAAAAAGTTTTGAAAAAGTCATAAGAATTTCAACCACTCGTTTCGGCTTTAAATCTTTTAAGTGATTTATCCGTTAGTATTTTAGCTCTAAAATGCTAACAAGTCATTATTAAATAAATTAGTTTCTTAAATTAATTTGATTAGAGCAAGCCCTTTCATAATAAAAATGCAGAGGAAATATTCAGAAACAAACCAACGGGGAGTCAATCTCGTTAAGGCAACACCGTAATGATATTTACATTAAAAATTAACTGAGAGTTTTGGAAACATACGCACTTGTAGAGATGGTACGGGCACGCTAACTGGCTTTGTTGCATTTCAACTTCAAGTGAATGTAAAATAAGGCACGGCAAATGTTCTGTCCCCTGTGAATATCTTATTTTTTTATTAGAATATTTATTTTTTACAACACTAGTGTAGGTATGCGGGATCTCCCAAACTTGTGCGTTGATAATTTGTACATGCATAATACAATTAAGTAAAAATAGCGTTTTTTTGGCGAATTTTAGTTTTCTCAGTCACTGATATCTACGTACATATTAATTGCCTACTCCTGCTACTGGAATGTTGCTAATAAAGTGCGCACCTCCCATCAAACTCAAGTCATTAAATATGACCAACATCGTCGTTCTCCCGCCCTTACATAACATACATAATCAGCCTATAATGTTCCCACTGCTGGAACACAGGCCTCCTCTCTGTGAGAGGGAGTGGGCCGTAATCCACCACGCGGGCCTAGTGCCGGTTGGTAGTTGTTCTCCCGCCCTTATCGCAATTTATTTGTGATCGGCGCCACATGTCTTCTTCTACTTCCATACTTCTCTATTAGTCGTCATCTCAATAGTCACCCCCCCCCCCCCCCCCCCCTAGCCATATCATCTTTCACACAGTCCATCCATCGTTTCTTTGATCTTCCACTACTCCTCTATGTTTTTAGCATCAATATGTGTGAAGGAAGAGAAGGTTAGTATCGCAGTAAGCAAAGAATGACGAAAGGCTCATTTTCATTTGTCGATAGGGCTCGTATGCGGGGCGAAGAGATTTCTGTAACGCATGCCATAGGGCCCGCATGCAGTGCAACTGTTGCATGCAACTGTTTTCATTAGTCGATAGGGAACGATTGCGGTATACGAAGAACCTGCACGTCACGTTTGGCTTTTGCTGTGAAGATTCATTTTCATTTGTCATTTCCGCTAAAATCCCATTGACACACATATTGGTCACTTTAGCCAGTCCTTACCGACACACATGAGTGAGCGGTGTGTGTGTCACATGTCACATGAGTGTCGAGCGAGCGGTTTGCACGTCTATTATTACCTATAAATAAAGGCTAATATCTTCTGTGGGCAATTTCACTCGAGGGTCTGAAGGTTAAGTGGGTGATAGTCTCTGCACGTTTTTACCGACCGATGAATTTAATTGGTCGCTAAGGCCGCTACTGGGACGGGGGTACCGCCCGCGTTATCAACTTAAAACTTTCATTAGTGGGTAATGACTAAGTCTTAAGTTGATAACGCGCCTTTTTTTTTTTTTTGAGGGTGGGAAATCATCAAATAACTTCTCCCGCTCTGGGCGGAGCGGGAGGGTGTGTCAGACTCTTACTGACTAAAACCCACCCGTATTCCTTCCTGTTGCCTGTGTTGCCAGGGGACTCGGTGACCCATAAATACCTTCCCGCGACCCCGGCGGGCATCAGCCCTAGTGGACCCCTACATTTGTGCTGACATCTCTTTGAGGCGCGCGTGGAATACGACGCGCCGTCGACCCGGGCCTGGTCCTTGCCGGACGGTGAGCTACCCATTGCTCACCGTCCGCAAGCCCGCGCCTACGGTGGCCGGAAATCCGCCCGGGATTCCCGACGCCCAGGGCGTCTCCTGCGGCGGCTAGGGGCGAGAGGGCGCGAAACATGCCTTTCCCTCAACCGTCCCGCCTCCTCCTTCGCGAGCATTACTGCTTCGCAGAAGGCGCCTGCGGGAAGTCCCCGCACGCTGTCTACAGACCGAGTTATCGATTAATGAAAATGAGCCTTTAGCGTTCCCGTTCAGATTTCACGCCCGTATAACCTCGCAACAGCTTCGGGCATTGAATTTTTCGCCTTTCGCTTAAAAATTAACACTTTCTACGAACTCTGCAGGATTTTGGCCGAAATCTTGGGATAATATTAAATAATAGAAACGTTTCTGTGCCCCCGAATTGTGATACATCTCGACCTTCATAATATTTTCAGTTTTAACGCGTCGAGCAACTTTCTATCAACAAGTTTTGTCTTTAACAATTTTGTTTAATCTTGCAGTGAAGTAAAATTAATATAAGCAGTACTGTTAATATTAAGTTTATTCTTTGAAATTGTTTTGGTTCTTGAATGATATAGCTGTGTATTTGAGCATCTGTTGAGAGCAGAAAAGAAAATTATACATTTTGTGTCTTTATGTAAATTAACACACAATATTTATAATTTGTTATCTAGCGATCATGAATTGGTAATCGCTGGATTCAGGACCTGATTGTATTGAAAACCCAAGCTTATTATTCTAAATGCCCTAGTATATGGCTAGGTTAAAGACCGTAAAAATGATGTAAAACATTGAACTGTTTAAACTTTTACAGAAACAGAATTTTTTAATTCAAAAAGTAACTTTAGTTAAACTACGCTTAGTTTGTGAAAGAGCTTTATTTTATTATTTTAATGCAAAAACTTATATTACTACTACCCAAACGGGTTCCTGAAGTAACCAATTCATTTTAATATTACATTTAGATTTTTGCTCTAAAATCGGACACCAGTTTGAAAGCGCCATTAGTGAGTTGCCAAATATATAAGCGACAGCGACTTCATATTAATGGATATTAATGGATATTCTATAAGAAATATTTTGAACCCCCTTATTTACAAGTTTAATAATTATTGAAATTATTTATTTATTTATAACTTTAAGTACACAAATGTACAGAGGCGGACTTAATGGCGTAGGCATTTTCTACCAGTCAACCTTTGGGTGATGCAGAGACCAACAGTGGTAGGTGCAATAGCAAAAACTGTGGAATAAATATTTATTTAAATATAAGGATATACATACATATTATTATTCAAAACTTGAAACTGTTGAAAACTGTTGACTTGAAATTGTTGCGCTTGTCAGATAAGTGGATGGAATACTATATGTATCCACTAAATTAGCAAGTTTTGAGTGTCAGAATGGTTACTAGTTATATACTGTGTATGAAAGTACCTATGAATATGGTGTGTAGGGAAAGTATTTCATGAAGAAAAGCACAGAGAGACAAGACTAGGTATTTATTTAAATAAGGCTTATCAGTTAATTACGTTATAGAAAAAACTAATTGTCCGTTCCAAAACCAGGTCATCATAGAGAAGAAGGACAAGAAACTCCATGGCAGCTTGGTTATGTGGTATGAGTATTTTATCAACACATTTTTAAATTAGTATAAATTATCTTTATCACATTAATCTCTTCGACCATTTTCATGCTATAGAAATTTATCAACGGAAAAAAACAGAACATGAATATTCCTTAATTCAATTTAACACATAAGACATATTATAACACATACAGAAAAACATAGTTATCAGCAATCATCAAGTTATAGGATCAATTAACTTACGGAACATTATAGGTAGTCCATCTTTCACAACAGTTGTATCAAAAAGTCCCTTAACTCGCGGGTACACCTCTTTTTTATAGTCTCCCCATATTACTCAAGTACAACCAACGTTGCCGCCATTTTAGACCAATCGCAGATGGTCATGAATTATTGTTTAATCATTTCTAATTTATGTAATAATTAACAAATCGTAGGTAGTGGAACCTTTTTAAAACTTAATAAGATAATTTAGCAATTTAGTGTGTACTTATTTGTAATCGAAAAGTAAACTGATAAGTTATTTAAATCAACCTTACAAGTTCTGGAAATCGTTTTAAACTACTTGTTATTTGAAAATGCCAATATAAAATCGTAATAAACATTATAGTATAATTTAATTATACCTTAATCATCTATTGTAATTCTAAATAATTAAACATTTGTTTTGGTTAATCAAAAACCACCAACCATAACTTATGTTTTGATATACCTACTTTTCGTCTAGAAACGTTGCTTGTAATAGTAGTCTTTTAAGCCACAATAAAAACCTTTGATATAAAAACCACTTATACATCGAAATAGCATATAAAATCAAGGAAATATTTTAAATACAATTTATAATTCTGTTATCATTTAATTTTATGTGAATGTAAGATAAGTTTTTGTAATTATTTAGACTGACTCACAGATCACAGGTTTCGTTCGGAATTGATTGTTCATCTTGGAATACTGGGATAGTTTAGAATAAGAATTAAATCGAAGATTAATATTCTAAGATGCTACATAATCCGACACGCTCACAGTTTACATCAATCACTAGAAGAACCTTTAAAAAGTCTTAAAAAGCCTTTGAAAAACAAATACCTATTTATTTATACTTGTTACACACAAAAAAGGTACAAAGGCGGACTTAATGCCTTAGGCACCTATAAAGTTCTTTTTTTTTACGCTTTTGCAACCGTTTTTCATAAGCCAAACTAAGTTTTAAGTATATATGTCATAAAACGCAACTTAACCTAACATCACTAATTTTAAACTCTCCGCTTTACAAATCGCCCGGCTTCCGCCTGTGACATGTCCAGACCACACGAAACAGGGGTCTGTGTAATGGGCAAAGTTGTTTTCCTTACGATTCTCGCGACTATTACGTACCGGTAAGGTGGAGCACAAACGATTCGGACTCAGTGTGATTCCGCCATCGTACGATGCAGACGGGCGTCAAGATAATTTGAAATTACCGTCAGATTGAATGTTCGTGTTCACTTGCCTCTAAATATTTGCAGTAATATCAATTACCCTATAGCGATAATCATCTAATAAAACGCTATTTAAAAAACAAGTTGCCTTGTTGGTTGATCTGAATAGCACAGTCCACGCTATTCCTTTAAAGCAAAACTAAAAAAATCTTATTGAACAAATGTCTACATGCCATTGGAGATTTGTAATTCCTGTCTGATTTAAATAATTATATGATTTATGTAATTAAATTTATTTCGTAAAATCAATTTTGTTTGTTTTTGTTTTGTGTGTTATATCATATAATATTTTTTATTTATTTTGTGTAAATCCAGATACAAATTATTGTAAATGAGTCACGAAATCCTTATACAAATCAGACTATTTATTATTTAATCTTGAAATATTTTAGGCCTACGCAGCATCTACGACGTAGGTGTTTTAGAGCTATGGGGTCTACGCCGCTCCGACTGCGTAGCGTACACCGCGTAGCAAATACCTTGCTTTACACCAATATTATGTATGTATGTATAGCAATTAATACTCGACCCTTCATATTCGTTTAGTTTTTTGTCGAGAATAACTTTAAAGGAGTATGTTTAAGACAAAGATTCGTTATATTAATATTTCAATTTCTATTTTTAATTACTTATAACACGAGATACGCCCGTCTATACCCAAGGCAACGGTGCAGAATAATGCCAACTTTTTCAATAATTCGCCCGGTTCCGCTCTGTAGGCACAATTAAAGGGAAAAAGAAAGAAAACGGAAGGAAAACAAAAAGGTCACGCGGCCCCGAGACTTGAAATTACAAAGCAGTATAAAAATTAAAAATCACTTCTTGTCTTTGTTATTGTTTGAATTTGGAAGCTTCTTAGAATGATGTTATTTGATTCGTGTTGTTGTTATTTATTTGCTTTCTGCAAATGAATCGAAAAATTAAAAGATTAGAAAACATTCAGGAATTCGTCAACAATTTTTAATTAAGTCAATTTAAATTATAAAGCTTGCAAAATCTTTCTGTTAACACATGCCACTATGAGTTGCATGACATTTCAAATTCAGATTCAGATAACTTTATTTGCTCAAACATGTGTGTCCATACAATTATACAATAAATGCATGCAAGGTGTTATAAACTTTTAAGTGAATGGAGTTGTGCTAACATGTTTACCATTTTGTCATGGTGTACAAAATATTAATACAAGTTTAGAATTAATAAATAATAATATAACAATCTTCATTAACATTTACAATACTGACATAAATAAAATAAAATTAATTGATTACACAATTAATTCATATAGAAAGACATAGGAGTTACATAGAAAATTGTCAAATATTCAATTACCAATAATAAAAAAACATAATATAATGTCAACGTAGGTCCAAAATATTCAATACAAATATTATTATCAAAATCATTATTACATTAACATACATTTCAGATTAAATTAATTCATAAATAAAAGAGCAAGTCAATTTAAAATTATATCCTTAAAAATTCATTTGAATCATAAAATGCTTTACTAGCTAAAAAAGATTGTAATGTCCTTTTAAATGCTTCTACGCTTAGCTCTTTCTAGCTATTGGGAAGCTTATAGTAAATAATGGGATTATTTACTATAAGCTTCCCTATTCCTTCCCATAAATTTCATGACTATATTTCACGATACATTTGAATTTTGCCAAATGTTTAATTTAAATCTTAATGCACGTGGCCGTACCGAAATTATTAATCGAATCGTAAACTTGAATACATTTTTCATGACACTAACAATCAAATAAAAGTATTGCCACAAACAATAAAATACAGTTGTCCAGCAAATACAATATTCAATAATATCGGTATCAACAGAATTGGTAAACAAATCCGAGCGTGCTAATTGGCAACACTGACGGGTCCGAGGTGGCCGCGAGCAAACAGATATCGATACACTATCGAATTATACCAATTATCGATGGTGGACTCGATACATCGATGTTACATGCAGGATTAGGTCCGAGGATTGTGTTTTTCATTTGTTTATTTTTCGATATCGTTTTGGTGCGAATTTCATTCACTATTCGAGAGCCTTGTAGATTAGTCATCGTGGGCTGGTGTTACCTTTTTACACTGTTATGTCTTGATTATTAATATTAATAAGATTTGTAGTGATTTTAAATACTATATATAAAATTGAAAGTATGTGATTTGATTCAAATGATTTTTGTATCTTTTTCCGCCTGACGCAGGTCCTCACAAGTCAAGGCAGCTTTCTGTGTCGAATAAGGCGGGAGGAAACGCCCGGGTGTCACCACTGTGTGGATCGCCCGGAGGACACAGTGGAGCATACGGTGGAGGTCTGCCCGGCTTGGGCAGAGCACCGCCGTGTCCTGGTGGTGGCGATCGGCGGCAGAGATCTCTCGTGTCCGGCCCTGGTTCAGGCCATGGTACGAAGCGATAGGGCATGGGCAGCCGTCACCTTCTTCTGCGAAGCAGTAATGCTCGCGAAGGAGGAGGCGGGATAGTTGAGGGAAATGCAAATTTCGCGCCCTCTGGCCCCTAGCCGCCGCAGGAGATGCCTAGGGTGTCCGGAATCCCGGGTGGGTTTCCAGCAGGATTTTCGTAGGCGCGGGCTTGCGGACGGTGAGCAATGGGTAGCTTACCGCCCGGTAAGGACCAGGCCCGGGTCGACGGCGCGTTGTGTTCCACGCGCGCCTCAAAGAGATGTCGTCAGCACAAGTGTAGGGGTCCACTAGGGCCGATGCCTGCCGGGGTCGCGGGAAGGTACAAAAGGGTTACAGAGGCCCCTGGCAACACAGGCAACGGAAGGGACACGGGTGGGTTTTAGTCAGTAAGAGTATGACTCACCCTCCCGCTCCGCCCAGAGTGGGAGAAGTTATTTGATAATTTCCCACCCAAAAAAAGGGTAGTCATGAAGTTAAAAAGTATCTAATTTGACAATTACCGTAAAAAGTACTGTTTCTTTTAACACAACCGAATGGAAAACATGATATTATTATATTTGGTGTGCCGCCTAGTTGCTAAGTTAGTTCTCTTCGAGCCTCGGAATCTAAAGGTTGTCTTCAAGAAGTCTAAAGTCTATACTGATATTATATTGAGTACCTAATTAAATAGTTTGTTAAATATTGCTATATACCAAGTTTGTATGTGTGCAAGAATATTAATACAGAAAAATTCGTACTGACAAGGCGTTTTCATTTCAGTTACATGCCTATCACCTTCTTCCTCTTTTCGTTTCGGCGGTACATCTAAGTTGCTTATACCGTTTGGGCCCCGTAGGTGGCTACATTTATTGCGGCGTCAGAGTCGTTGTTCAGATCGTCAAGGGTGAAAGGACAAGGACAATGGGGACACTCTAGCAGATGGGACAAAGATTGTTCAGGAGCACCGCACTCGCACTGGATGTTGAGTGAATCGGTAATGTCGATCATAATGTTGCCAATGATTTGAATCTACCTAGTTGGTAAAATATAAAGATTTTTTACTGTGCAGAAAAATGGGTTGGTCAATCGATACTCAGAACCATAGCTTCTGACCCTATTATTACAAAAGTAAGATAATAATAATATGTGGAGACGTCTTGTTAGTATTTTTCGGAAAAAGCGTTATCAGAGAAATAAATATTCATAGGCGACAGAATTTTCTCACCACAACTCTTCAAGTATCATAAAATGAGAAAGGCCAAGTGTGAGCCGGACTCGCGCACGAAGGGTTCCGTACCATTATCTATAAAAACGGTATAAAAAAACATGTCTAGTAAATGTGGGCCCCTTAAATATTTATTTGATTCTGTTTTTAGTACCTATTTGTTGTTATAGCGGCAACAGAAATACATCATCTGTGAAAATTTCAACTATCACGTGTTTCAACATTCAGTGACAGACGGACAGACAGACAGACAGACGGACAGCGGAGTCTTAGTAATAGGGTCCCGTTTTACCCTTTGGGTACGAAACCCTAAAAAAACAACACAGAACATCTAAGGTTATCAATTAATATTAACTTAGATTCCGATTGGCATCAGCTACAAACAAGCTTCGTCTAAGTCTCGATAATGTCTGCGGTTGGTTTGTTCCAAACCACTTATTTATGTTGACTCAGACGTTGGCGGCAAATTGCTGACAACCCTACAAGACTGTGAAATGTGATTTCTCGCTACACCGAGTTATAACTCTGAACGTTTTCGATTTTGTATTCAAGTTTAAAAGGACATAAATCCATATTGTGTCAAACTGCTTTCAGCTCTATTTTTGACTCATTAAGGCTCGTTCTTGGAAATAACATGACAGTTGTTTGAGATTACTTAAAAAAACAAAATTGTAACGTCTTCGATTTGGAACACAAAATCGAAGAAGCGTAAAACTTTTTTACTTTCACTCAATATTAGACTTTATAGTCATGCAGTACAGAAACTTTTAGAACAAACTAGAATTCCGTTATTAAGGTAAAATAAATGACAATCAAATTAAAGTTAGTTTGCATAATTACTACTAATATTTTGATAACAAACGTTTTGAGGTGTTGATATTGTGGTATAGCAATTCCAGACGAGAGAATATTGTTTTGTAAATGTTAACTTAAGCTTAAATGTGACATTGAGATGACAATTAGTCTGTATTTAATATCATAATTGTTACAAATCACAAACCTTTATCTTTATTCAGTGTTCTTGAGAGTTCTATAAAGGGGCCTGTCACAGACAAACTACAGAGATCTTTAAATCCAGACCTTCGCTGTTTCGCTGTATTTAATATCAGTCATACATCGTTTATTCAGAACATCGCCAAAGTGGGACAAAAAACAAAAAAAATGTTTTGTATTGTACACTGAACAACTGAAAAGTGATCTATGAACAAAAACTTTTTAATTATACCTACTAGTACTTAATTCATATGCAGGTAGGTACATAAATATAAAATCTATGAAACAATAATAGGGTCTTACACCCATTTTTGATAAGTGTATTAATTAAATTGTATAGTGCTAATATTCCCCAAAAAATCACAAAATTTTTATTCAATCGATAAGTGCCATAAAAATGCATTTAAATTGTACATTTTCAAATTTCGCGCGTAGTTTGACTAAAACGCTGGACGCAGTTGACGCCATGTTGCTCTGTGGTCATGACGTCACTTGGCTAGTAAACAAATGCGCTGATCTATTATCTAACTATCAGTTGACAGTTGACACGTTTTAGTTTACTAGCGGTATGACGTAATAACATGGCGGCTACTATTTTATGGTGTTTTTTTAACAGATTAGAAAAACCGAAAACGTTGAATTGAATTTTAAAACTTATTTTGTTATTTTATGAACTAAAAGTAACATTTTCCGACTCCTTTTTGCCTAAACTATCTCAATAATCTATTTATAGATTTTTCCTCGTAGGTATATAGTAAAATACCCTATTGTGTCAGTTTAGCATGGATTGAAGTTGTCTGAAAATTAGAACTTTACTTGCCAATAGATCATTATCATCACATTAACGTAGTAGCTACAAAATAAACAACAGCTACACCTACTTATAGCATCAATGTGCTGTGTGTGTTATGTACGCAACATATCAATGATACGCAACATATCAACAGTACGCAACATATCCACGAAGCGCAACATATCAAACGTACGCTACATATTCGTATAAACAGTACGCAACTTATCATCGGTACGCAACATATCAAAAGTATGCAACATATCAACGGTACGCAACATATCAAAGGTATGCAACATATCAACGGTACGCAACATATCAATGGTACGCAACATATCTACGGTACGCAACATTTTTTTTTTTTTTTTGAGGGTGGGAAATCATTAAATAACTTGTCCCGCTCTGGGCGGAGCGGGAGGGTGTGTCAGACTCTTACTGACTAAAACCCACCCGTATTCCTTCTTGTTGCCTGTGTTGCGGGGGCCTCGGTGACCCATAAGTACCTTCCCGCGACCCCAGCAGGACGGTACGCAACATATCAATGGTACGCAACATATCTACGGTACGCACGTGAGAACTCATAATACGCACACATACACACCAATTGGAACATTATGGTAGGTACTACTAAAGCTCGTGCTCGTAACTCGCTCATATAAAGACTATAAAGCGAAGTAGGTACGTACCCAACTATCGATCACCTCTTTTTACCCGACTGCCTCAGGAGGGTAATGTTTTTCGAGAGTATGTATGTATGTATGTATGTATGTATGTATGCATGTATGTATGTATGTATGTATGTATGTCTATTTCTTTGGCACGCTCTCTAGCCTAAACGGCTTGATGGATTTTAACATATGAGGTGTCTTTAGATTCGTCTTAATTGTGGGAGTGACATAGGCTATATAATATTTATAAATTGCATGTACAAATACAAAAAAAGGAGGGTAGTGTTTTTTTTTTATTAATTCAACAATATTGGTATCAAATAAAAGCTAGTAATGAGTAATTTTCAAATATATATATTAATAAAACTAAAAAGCTTGAAATAAAATAAATTATTTAAAAACAAAAAAACCCGACTGCAAAAACACATAACTGAAAAGGGAAAAACAAGCGTTATAAACTATATAATTTTGGTCTTGCAGGCGGGGACAGTCGAATAACCTGAAATATGGTGTAACTTTTGCTTGTCCCCGCCTGCGATACCTATATTATATAGTTTATAACGCTTGTTTTTCCCTTTTCAGTTATGTGTTTTTGCAGTCGGGTTTTTTGTTTTTAAATAATTTATTTTATTTCCATAACAAAGTAAGCTGTACTTTACGGCGTACTTTGGTACACTTTGACCATCAATTTCAGTAGCAAAATACGGAATTAGGTTTACAACTTACCCTTGTTGTTGTTGCAGTGGATGCAGTGGATGAAGTGGATGCAGGGTCATATTTATTTAAATTGGCATCACGAAAATACGGATTATTAACACAGATTACACTTACACATACTGATTGTTATTTTTTTGTTAACCTATTCTGTCCCACTGCTGGGAAAGGTCTCCCCCACATTTTTCCAATTATCTTTATGCGGTGCATTTTTATTGTGTACACAGCAAAATGATGAGCTCAATTTGACATTTCAAAATTAACATACACAATAAATTGAATGACGAAAAATTCGACCACGAATTTCTACATACAAATTCGAAATTCAAATTTACAAACAGCAACACTCCGATCGTTCCACCGAATTGGCGCCAAAACGTCCGCCATTAGTGCTCTTGCCGCTAAATATTTTCTCAAAAGAGTCTTGGATACAAAGAGGTTGAATGGAGTACCATAAACAAGTTAGCGAACGTAAAGAGGTCGCATTCAGAAATCCGTTTTGGTGCTTTCATCAGTACAACGGAAATAGAGACACGTTATTAGAGTCGAGTGATTGCGATGCACCTAAATGCCCCTACCATAGAGGGTCGTGAGAGGGTATGATAAACATTTTAAATAAGGAAGCAAACGCTCTGGTTTTTACTTATAAATATGGTTCTGGTTTGTATAAATAAACATAAATGTTACAGAGTGTGTAAGCACCGTAAGTAAGTAAATTACTTTTTACTTGTAAGGTGACGGAGCTGACTACCCAGGGCGCGCTTCACGAAATTAGATTAAGCACGGAGGCTAGTAATGTTATGAAATATATCAGTAGGTATGTACAGTGCTATGCTAAAGTCGAATTATTAATTATATCATTGTAATGGGGATCGTTTCGTTTAATCGATGTATATAAGTGTAAAATAAATGTATAATAATAAGTGTAAAAGTCTAGAATACAATAAATATGACCATTTTATTACACAAGGTGACAGCTAGCATATGTCAGTTTACTCCAGTGAATTAATAATTCGACTTTAGTCCTTTAAAATATGGGACATCAAAGGCGAACGGCAGGCTTGTATGGGGCTTTTGTACAGCTAATACAATTTCGTGTTTTGGGATATTTTTTGTTTTAATTGGTAGTTCATACGATAGACAAGCCTTTTTTAAATTCTTGGATTTTTAGAACTTGGTAAGTACGTAAAAGTTATAACCAGTTTTATTTTTTAAGGTTAAGTACTAGTGTACCAATGTAGATTGTTACTTATAGGCGCATAAACATTGTTTCGGTAATAAAGTATATGTTCTAGATTGCTTGTCGCTATTTTTGTAGTGTTTTACTTACTATCAAGTAGGTAAATGGAGATGAGGATCGTACCTACTCAGCGGAGTGCATTAGGAGATACCTATGTCCAGCAGCTGACTGCAACAGTTTGATAATGATGAAGTCCTGATGGGGTTTTGAGTGTAGGTAAATAAAACGATACAGATAATAGTTTTTTTAAGTACATTTATTTTATTTATAATTAATTAATTCGTAAATTACTTCATCTAAAAGAGGACAGGTCGGGTAATATTCTCATGGCGAGCATAGCTTAAATACCAACATAACTGCGTTTAGTTTACGACTAAATTACGTGTAGTTATTAAAATCTTACATTATTAATTAATCCGAACTTCTAAAAATAGCACTTACATGAAAATAAATGGCTTAGTTGCCTTTATATGTGGTACGAATTCTATACGAATAAACAACAAAAAAAGTAAGCTGTACGAAATCTGCCGTTCACCTTTCAGAAAAAGTTCGATTTCGTAGAAAGTCGGACTAAAGATCTATGTGCCCGTCAATACATATTTTACAGTCAATACATATTTTTTTACCCCTAATCCGAGCTTAGAAATTCACGTGAGTATGATGCGAGTTCTCACAGTCCACTCAACAACATTATTACTAATTGATTCAATGATCAAATCGTAAACACCCTCTAGAGAACGAAACTCAACGCACCATTGCACGTCGATACACTTCAAACGTATTCATTTTAATCGTAGATCTGTATTTATATCTTGTTGTAGTTATAATTGTTGTAGTTGTCTTTATATACGTGACTTAATATAAGAAAAAAATGAGAGTCAAACAAAAAAAAAAGCCTATAAGAATTCTGAGTCGAATAAAAATATAAAAATAAAAAAATTAATTTCGTAAAAAAATGCAATGCAATTTCTACTTTGCTGCCGTCGTACTGTCTACACGGAACGTCATTTTTGCCTATTCTTCCGTCGACAAAACGGTGCTCGTGCTAAACCTGCAATGGTGGCCCAGTGGTAACGGCCCCGACATACGAGTAATGGTTCGAACCCAAGCAAGCATTTTACTTTGTATAAATCATTTCATCACCACGGTTCTCAAAACGGTGAAGGAAAAGATCGTGAGGAATCCTGATGTCCTAGAACCAAAAAATCGAAGGCATGTGATCTATCAACCCGCACTGAGCCCGCGTGGTGGATTAGGTGGCCCACTGCCTCTCGAAGAGAAGAGGCACAGGCCTCTTCTCTTCGAAAGCAGTCATACTGCTGGGACACAGATCCCAGCAGTATGACCATTATAGGCTGATTATGCTAAATAGAACGAAGACCAATTATTTCTCCCGTAGTGCTATGCTGTTAATGAGTGATGAGATATCATCGTGACAACTTAGGTAAAGTGAGCTTGCAGAAAGCTGGCATTCCACCTGATATTAGGGATTCACACTATTGGCAGCTCACTTTAAGCTCACTTCACCTAAGTGTTCACGGTGATTTTTTTACAGAATAGCACCAATTTTGAATCGTTAAGAAACTCTAGATTAACGTTAACACAAACAAGGACTTACATTGCACAATTCAATGAACAGAACACATTGTTGAAACTTTGATACCTCAGCCTCACATGTAACAGCCGGTGTAGACATGAAAAGAAACAAAGTCGTGATATCATACCAAAAAGTCTATTTCGAGCATCGAGCACCGACTATATGTGTTATCTATGGGAACCTAACGGCTAACCTTTCAGCCGTTCTAAAAAATATTTCCTGGAAAAAGTCTGATTGCTCGCTGCCCGCAAAATACAAGGTGATTTTTTTTTAAGCCTTATAGGTTCTGGTCCTATAGAAAGAGCTGTAAGGAGCCGTGAGCCGTGTCTTTATGAAAACGAAAAGAACATCATAGCTAAAAAAAATATTAATTAACTTTTCTTTTTTAATGTGACACGCCCATTTTAATTATGAGCTCAGCTCTGCTCAGAACATCCTGCCGGGGTCACGGGAAAGTCCGAAAGGGCCCCTGGCAACACACGCAACGGAAGGAACACAAGGGTTATAATCAGTAAGAGTCTGACACACCCTCCGGCTCCGCCCAGAGCGGGAGAAGTTATTTGAAAAATCCTCAGAAGAAAAAAAAAAGCTGTGCTCAGAACATCCAATGGTCGCCTTCACTTCAAACAGTCTATCTATACGATGCTGGTAAATGTAAATTTATATTTTAGATAACTTCTAGCCACTTTGAACCTATGATTGATACATTATTTAGTTTAAAATGCGATGTTGATACCTTCTAAAATCACCATTATTTAAATAAATGCTAATAAAACTTTTATTTTATTTACAATTTAGCTCATGGTTCCTTTCAGCATTTTTTTCTATGACCTTCTTCTGTTTAGAAGTTAACCAAACATGCAAGAAAAATACACTATATACATATTCGCTAAATTTTGCTTATTGAAAACATGATACGGAAGGATTCCGTATCTTTTTTTTCAATAACAGTTCGATTTCTCTGTCTCGTGTTATTCTTGCAAAAGAGAGCTTGACGCTTTATCTTGGTTCCGGAAACCAAATGAAAACGTTGATATTTGTAAATTGTTTGCTGGCGTTAAAAAACTATTAAAAGTGATTTACGTCAAGCAAATAAATATTTACCGCGGTAACATTTTACAGTTTTACACATTTTTTCAGACCATTTAAGTACTCAAACATGTTACAGAACTAACTTGTTTATGTATATAGATAATATAGACATACGCAATTACACATGTTCACAATGGCAAAAGCATTTGTTCCGATGCCAATAACTGACCAAATAGCCACATACAAAACCAAAACCACAAACAAATACAATTTATATTAGATTCGAAAAATCACGTAAACCACCGATAAACTGCAGTGGTGCAATGCAGACTAGCTTTGCAGTTCCGTTCAAATCCACGGTTTATCCACGCAAAGGCAAGAAGCTTAACTTTGTTACCCCGGAGCAGCGATTCAGGCTAGAATTAAAACAGAATTAAATCAAACTGGCAGACTGCGCTGACTTGCCGCTGCCGAGAATAAGATTAGTGGTCATTAAAAAAAGGAAATTTTCGTCAGCGGTGTCGTGATAGTCGATGTTCGCCTCACTTTATGCGAGGTTGATTTGTTAATTTGGTTTGCGTATTAATATTTACTATTTTATGATGCTATGTATACGAGAGATCTTTCAAACTTATTGTTCTATGTATAATACTAAAATAAATGTTAATTTTGTAACTACAATATTTAAAAAAACCAGCCAAGTGCGTGTCGGATCACGCACATTGAAGAGTGCTGTAGTTGGAATGAATTCATCCCAATAACAAAATTATTGAAATTGAAAATATTTAATCAAACCAAGCAAATTGATACAAGTCCATATTATGTTAGAAGGTCGATACATATAGCTATGTTAGTAAAATGTAAAATAATTATTATTTTGGATATACATGAGCGACCAATGTCGTAGGATTTGGCTGTCCACTCTGTCCGACACCACGCTCAAAAGCGTTTTCACGTGTTGGTCCCAGACCACAGGGAGACCATTCTTTTGCAAAACACCGCCTGGAAGCCGTCCGTGCTGTGGTCGGCGAACATGCCGGAGGCACTGCGCCGCCGTGGGAACCCCAACAAACCCCTGAACGCGTTGTTATACTGGAGGCTCAGAGCATTGCAGGCATTTTTTGTATAATTACTCCACAGGTTGCTTCACTTAATATTGTAGTTGAAAAAAGTGTTCTCCCAAAAATCGATATACGTCGCGATTAATTCTCCAACTGCGAATTTAAGTTGGTCGACTATTATTCGTTAACTTGTAAAGCCTACTTAGCTGTGATAGTTTTCCTTTTAATTTCATTATATGTACTACTGCCATGATTTTTTTCACATCTCCATAAACAACAATTTAGCTGGCAGGGGGGACACTTTTTTTTTTTTTGTCGTGGAAAATCATCAAATAACTTCTCCCGCTCTGGGCGGAGCGGGGGGGGTGTGTCAGACTCTTACTGACTAAAACCCACCCGTATTCCTTCCTGTTGCCTGTGTTGCCAGGGGCCTCGGTGACCCATAAGTACCTTCCCGTGACCCCGGCAGGCATCGGCCCTAGTGGACCCCTACATTTGTGCTGACATCTCTTTGAGGCGCGCGTGGAATACGACGCGCCGTCGACCCTGGCCTGGTCCTTACTTACAAAGAGGTTGAATGGAGTACCATAAACAAGTTAGCGAACGTAAAGAGGTCGCATTCAGAAATCCGTTTTGGTGCTTTCATCAGTAGAGCGGAAATAGAGACACGTTATTAGAGTCGAGTGATTGCGATGCACCTAAATGCCCCTACCATAGAGGGTCGTGAGAGGGTATGAGAAACATTTTAACTAAGGAAGCAAACGCTCTGGTTTTTACAAATAAATATGGTTCTGGTTTGTATAAATAAACATAAATGTTGCAGAGTGTGTAAGCACCGTAATTAAGTAAGTAAATTACTTTTTACTTGTAAGGTGGCGGAGCTGACTACCCAGGGCGCGCTTCACGAAATTAGATTAAGCACGGAGGCTAGTAATGTTAGGAAATACATCAGTAGGTATGTACAGTGCTATGCTAAAGTCGAATTATTAATTATATCATTGTAATGGGGATCGTTTCGTTTAATCGATGTATATAAGTGTAAAATAAATGTATAATAATAAGTGTAAAAGTCTAGAATACAATAAATATGACCATTTCATTACACAAAGTGACAGCTAGCATATGTCAGTTTACTCCAGTGAATTAATAATTCTACTTTAGTCCTTTAAAATATGGGACATCAAAGGCGAACGGCAGGCTTGTATGGGGCTTTTGTACAGCTAATAAAATTTCGTGTTTTGGGATATGTTTTGTTTTAATTGGTAGTTAATACGATAGACAAGCCTTTTTTAAATTCTTGGATTTTTAGAACTTGGGACGTACGTAGAAGTTATAACCAGTTTTATTTTTTAAGGTTAAGTACTAGTGTACCAATGTAGATTGTTACTTATAGGCACATAAACATTGTTTCGGTAATAAAGTATATGTTCTAGATTGCTTGTCGCTATTTTTGTAGTGTTTTACTTACTATCAAGTAGGTAAATGGAGATGAGGATCGTACCTACTCAGCGGAGTGCATTAGGAGATACCTATGTCCAGCAGCTGACTGCAACAGTTTGATAATGATGAAGTCCTGATAGGGTTTTAAGTGTAGGTAAATAAAACGATACAGTTAATAGTTTTTTTAAGTACATTTATTTTATTTATAATTAATTAATTCGTAAATTACTTCATCTAAGAAGATGGCAGGTCGGGTAATATTCTCATGGCGAGCATAGCTTAAATACCAACATAACTGCGTTTAGTTTACGACTAAATTACGTGTAGTTATTAAAATCTTTTTTTAAATATTATTAATTAATCCGAACTTCTAAAAATAGTACACTTACATGAAAATAAAAGGCTTAGTTGCCTTTATATGTGGTACAAATTCTATAATAAACAACAAAAAAGTAAGCTGTACGAAATCTGCCGTTCACCTTTCAGAAAAAGTTCAATTTTGTAGAAAGTCGGACTGTCGGTGATAAAAACCCATGTGTGTGAGTTCTGTGACATTCTAAAGATCTATGTGCCCGTCAATACATATTTTACAGTCAATACATATTTTTTTACCCCTAATCCGAGCATAGAAATTCACGTGAGTACGATGCGAGTTCTCACAGTCCACTCAACAACATTATTACTAATTGATTCAATGATCAAATCGTAAACACCCTCTAGAGAGCGAAACTCAACGCACCATCGCACGTCGATACACTTCAAACGTATTCATTTTAATCGTAGATCTGTATTTTTATCTTGTTTTAGTTATAATTGTTGTAGTTGTATTTATATACGTGACCTAATATCTGTAAAAATTGAGAATCAAACAGAAAAAAGAATCCTATGACAAAACAAAGAATTCTGAGTCGAATTAAGTAAAAGAGTGAATTTCGTAAAAAAAAATGCAGTTGACTCTTTCTACTTGGCTGCCGTCGTACTGTCTACACGGAATGTCATTTTTGCCTATTCTTCCGTCGACAAAACGGTGCTCGTGCTAAAGCTGCAATGGTGGCCCAGAGGTAAAGGCCCCGACATACGAGTAATGGTTCGAACCCAAGCAAGCATTTTACTTTGTATAAATAATTTCATCACCACGGTTCTCAAAACGGTGAAGGAAAAGATCGTGAGGAAACCTGATGTCCTAGAACCAAAAACTCGAAGGCATGTAATCTATCAACCCGCACTGAGCCCGCGTGGTGGATTAGGTGACCCACTGCCTCTCGAAGAGAAGAGGCACAGGCCTCTTCTCTTCGAAAGCAGTAATACTGCTGGGACACAGGTCCCAGCAGTATGACCATTATAGGCTGATTATGCTAAATAGAACGAAGACCAACTATTTCTCCTGTAGTGATATGCTGTTAATATCACACCGTGACAACTTAGGTAAAGTGAGCTTGAAGTGAGCTTGCAGAAAGCTGCCATTCCACCTGATATTTGGGATTCACACTATTGGCAGCTCACTTTAAGCTCACTTCACCTAAGTGTTCACGGTGATTTTTTTACAGAATAGCACCAATTTTGAATCGTTAAGAAACTCTAGATTAACGTTAACACTAACAAGGACTTACATTGCACAATTCAATGAACAGAACACATTGTTGAAACTTTGATACCTCAGCCTCACATGTAACAGCCGGTGTAGACATGAAAAGAAACAAAGTCGTGATATCATACCAAAAAGTCTATTTCGAGCATCGAGCACCGACTATATGTGTTATCTATGGGAACCTAACGTGCATTTTTAAAATTCACAATATTCCCTTTTCAGCCGTTCTAAAAAATATTTCCTGGAAAAAGTCTGATTGCTCGCTGCCCGCAAAATACAAGGTGATTTTTTTAAGCCGTATGTGTTCTGGTCCTATAGAAAGAGTTGAAAGGAGCCGTGAGCCGTGTCTTTATGAAAACGAAAAGAACATCATAGCTAAAAAAAATATTAATCGACTTTTCTATTTTAATGTGACACGCCCATTTTAATTATGAGCTCAGCTCTGCTCAGAACATCCTGCCGGGGTCACGGGAAAGTCCGAAAGGGCCCCTGGCAACACACGCAACGGAAGGAACACAAGGGTTTTAATCAGTAAGAGTCTGACACACCCTCCCGCTCCGCCCAGAGCGGGAGAAGTTATTTAAAAATCCTCAGCAGAAAAAAAAAAAAAAGCTGTGCTCAGAACATCCAAAGGTCGCCTTCACTTCAAACAGTCTATCTATACGATGCTGGTAAATGTAAATTTATATTTTAGATAACTTCTAGCCACTTTGAACCTATGATTGATACATTATTTAGTTTAAAATGCGATGTTGATACCTTCTAAAATCACCATTATTTAAATAAATGCTAATAAAACTTTTATTTTATTTACAATTTAGCTCATGGTTCCTTTCAGCATTTTTTTCTATGACCTTCTTCTGTTTAGAAGTTAACCAAACATGAAGAAAAATACACCATATACATATTCGCCAAATTTTGCGTATTGAAAACAAGATACGGAAGGATTCCGTATCTTGTTTTCAATAACAGTTCGATTTCTCTGTCTCGTGTTATTCTTGCAAAAGAGAGCTTGACGCTTTATCTTGGTTCCGGAAACCAAATGAAAACGTTGATATTTGTAAATTGTTTGCTGGCGTTAAAAAAATATTAAAAGTGATTTACGTCAAGCAAATAAATATTTACCGCGGTAACATTTTACAGTTTTACACATTTTTTCAGACCATTTAAGTACTCAAACATGTTACAGAACTAACTTGTTTATGTACATAGATAATATAGACATACGCAATTACACATGTTCACAATGGCAAAAGCATTTGTTCCAATGCCAATAACTGGCCGAATAGCCACATACAAAACCAAAACCACAAACAAATACAATTTATATTAGATTCGAAAAATCACGTAAACCACCGATAAACTGCAGTGGTGCAATGCAGACTAGCTTTGCAGTTCCGTTCAAATCCACGGTTTATCCACGCAAAGGCAAGAAGCTTAACTTTGTTACCCCGGAGCAGCGATTCAGGCTAGAATTAAAACAGAATTAAATCAAACTGGCAGACTGCGCTGACTTGCCGCTGCCGAGAATAAGATTAGTGGTCATTAAAAAAAGGAAATTTTCGTCAGCGGTGTCGTGATAGTCGATGTTCGCCTAACTTTATGCGAGGTTGATTTGTTAATTTGGTTTGCGTATTAATATTTACTATTTTATGATGCTATGTATACGAGAGATCTTTCAAACTTATTGTTCTATGTATAATACTAAAATAAATGTTAATTTTGTAACTACAATATTTAAAAAAACCAGCCAAGTGCGTGTCGGATCACGCACATTGAAGAGTGCTGTAGTTGGAATGAATTCATCCCAATAACAAAATTATTGAAATTGAAAATATTTAATCAAACCAAGCAAATTGATACAAGTCCATATTATGTTAGAAGGTCGATACATATAGCTATGTTAGTAAAATGTAAAATAATTATTATTTTGGATATACATGAGCGACCAATGTCGTAGGATTTGGCTGTCCACTCTGTCCGACACCACGCTCAAAAGCGTTTTCACGTGTTGGTCCCAGACCACAGGGAGACCATTCTTTTGCAAAACACCGCCTGGAAGCCGTCCGTGCTGTGGTCGGCGAACATGCCGGAGGCACTGCGCCGCCGTGGGAACCCCAACAAACCCCTGAACGCGTTGTTATACTGGAGGCTCAGAGCATTGCAGGCATTTTTAGTATAATTACTCCACAGGTTGCTTCACTTAATATTGTAGTTGAAAAAAGTGTTCTCCCAAAAATCGATATACGTCGCGATTAATTCTCCAACTGCGAATTTAAGTTGGTCGACTATTATTCGTTAACTTGTAAAGCCTACTTAGCTGTGATAGTTTTCCTTTTAATTTCATTATATGTACTACTGCCATGATTTTTTTCACATCTCCATAAACAACAATTTAGCTGGCAGGGGGGGACACTTTTTTTTTTTTTTTGTCGTGGAAAATCATCAAGTAACTTCTCCCGCTCTGGGCGGAGCGGGAGGGTGTGTCAGACTCTTACTGACTAAAACCCACCCGTATTCCTTCCTGTTGCCTGTGTTGCCAGGGGCCTCGGTGACCCATAAGTACCTTCCCGTGACCCCGGCAGGCATCGGCCCTAGTGGACCCCTACATTTGTGCTGACATCTCTTTGAGGCGCGCGTGGAATACGACGCGCCGTCGACCCGGGCCTGGTCCTTACCGGACGGTGAGCTACCCATTTCTCACCGTCCGCAAGCCCGCGCCTACGGTGGCCGGAAATCCGCCCGTGATTCCCGACGCCCAGGGCGTCTCCTGCGGCGGCTAGGGGCGAGAGGGCGCGAAATATGCCTTTCCCTCAACCGTCTCGCCTCCTCTTTTGCGAGCATTACTGCTTCGCAGAAGGAGGTGACGGCTGCCCATGCCCTCTCGCTCCATACCATGGTCTGAACCAGGGCCGGACGCGAGAGATCTCTGCCGCCGATCGCCTCCACGAGAACACGGCGGTGCTCTGCCCAAGCCGGGCAGACCTCCACCGTATGCTCCACCGTGTCCTCCGGGCGATCCACACAGTGGTGACACCCGGGCGTTTCCTCCCGCCTTATCCTACACAGGAACCTCCCGAAGCTGCCGTGTCCGGTGAGGACCTGCGAGGACACTTGACTCTAACAAAAATTTGTACTTTGAAGGTTAATATTACGCAAACGAGTCCCTAAATCGAAATTGGTTTCACAGACCCGCCATATTTTTGAACGGCCTCTCCAACGATACCCCACAACATGGGATAGACGAAAAAACAAAACATCAGCCCCACTTTACGTGTAAGGAAAGTACCCTACAATTGTACTTTCAACATTTATTTTACCACTTTGTCGGCTTGAATAATATGTATACCCATGCCAAATAACAGGTTCCTAGTAGACCCTGAGCTATGCCGCGGACAGCCAGACGAACATGGCGAAACTATAAGGCTTCCTTATTGACTACGGAACCCTAAAACTCACACACTGTATAGAGATGAATCGAGAACCAATATCATACATCTTTGTACTTCTGACTAAATGTCTTAGAATGGACCAAATGGGTGCATGATCACAGTCAAAATCAAAAGTCATTTATTCAAACTAGGTAGGCTGAAAATCAGCACTTTTCGAACGTCAAAGTTACAAAAGACAGTCCCCCAAAAATGCCCTCCCTTCACAGTCAACTTGACAAGGCAATAGCTGATGCGATCGAATGCAATCGGCGGTCACCCAGGCTTTGTGCTAACTGACGAATAGCCTGGACTACAGCCAACACAGCAGTGTTTCGTAATGTTAATTACTTCGCATACGATTTGTATAGAATCAAAATTATATAACTAAACAGACAGATGTGCTGCTGGGGAGTTTGTTCCGCCACTTTTTATTCCCAGCTAAAGCACTAGGAAGTGGTGAAGGGCGGGCATTTTTGGGGGACTGTCTTATGTAACTTTGACGTTCGAAAAGTGCTGATTTTCAGCCTAGTTTTAATAAATGACTTTTGATTTTGATTTGGATTTTGAGCCTGTGCGAACCCGGAAATTAGCGTCTACGACGCTACGCCGGTGCTACACACGTAGCTGCTACGCCGGTGCTACACACGTAGCTGCTACGCCGGTGCTACATACGTAGCTGCTGCGCCGGTGCTACACACGTAGCCGCTACGTAGGAGCTAGGAATTTTACTACGATGCGGAAACTTATAGGGTCATCTCTGTAAATAACTATGTTGTCGGTAGTTCCTCTCCCTCGCAAACACTAAACATAGACTATTTTAACTGTTAACTTTAAAAAAATACCAAAATATCGATTTTTCAAATTGATGATCGAGTTTACTAGACCTGTATTCAAATATTTTCTCTACCAAGAAACAAATATACAATAACGTGTTTAAAAACAGATTAGTCATTTATTATTAAATTAGATTACTCGATCCTCAATTCTAAGCTTTTGCACGTGGACAAAATGGTAGCCGCACAGTGCGTTCAATGGAAAAATATGTGGAAAAAAACACATGTCGAAAACCAAAACGCTTCGTTTCACTTTGATGTTCAGTTCAACCCATATCCATCAGTTTGGATTTGGTTAAAAAGGAATGTTTTTGATTCAGTTGTTTTATTTTTTTTCATGGATGGATATTTTGTCATTATTTTTAGTTTGAGATATATATATTATATATGTTGAATTGTAGATATTTCCTGATACAATCATATTGGTTCATAGCTGGAGTATTTTACGACTGAATCTATTGATTGAATTGATTGAATGTTTACGACATTGACGACTGACAAGCAGCGTGACTAAAGGGTATCATGTTACCGTAACTGCGCTGTGCTGGTCCGATAGACAGTCGGTCCGTCTAAAATATCGGGTCGATCCATCAGGTTAAGCTACGCTTGCCGGGATTAGTCCGTAGATGGGTGACCATCTTAACATACCGATATACCTCCCTGCCTCGGAAAGCACGTTATGCCGTTTGTCCCGGCTGTCATTCGTGGAAATGAAATGAAATGAAATTGTTTATTCTGTAAATATGATATGAGAATCACTTTTACACGTCATATTAAAAAATAAGCTAGATGGAGTCGAGATTTCCTATCTGACTACCCCTGAGAAGAAATGGCGAAACAAACTCAAGGGTCAAAGTCTCTTTTAAAGTCCAGACATAATCTTGGTCAGATCATGTGAGGACCATGTAGATCCATGTCTGAAATGGTCTTTTGAGGAAAGAACCACACAAATTTGAGTGGACCTGTCCAGTCAGTGCAAGCATTTGTCAGTAATCATGTAGCTCAACTCAAAACTTAAGGAGCTCAACGACTCGACGAACAATACCAAGGAAAGGACAATTGGGTTAGCCGCGTAAAGTACTCAAAATGCCAGACCATCATTAAAACTAAGAGAAAAAAAAAAATAACAAGAAATAAATAAAAATGACCCACATAGTGCTCACATTCACAATAATTAAAGTAATATAATACTTTTCAAGGTACATAAATATTCACTTAATTTTGCTTATAATATTCATCAATGTCAATATGTATATATAGTTGTATATAATGATGATTTTGCATAATTTAAATGTCAAGTTTTATTGTAGCACAAGGCTTATCAGAGCGAGCAGCTCAATCCCAAGCTTTTTTGTCTTCTAAATAATCTGAAATTTTATAGTACCCTTTTTTACAAAGTTTGGTTTTAATACAGCTTTTAAATCGTTTAATGGGTAAATTTCGAATAGCAATAGGAAGTTTGTTGTAAAAGCGTATACATTGACCCATGAACGAGTTGCCTACTCTGTGGAGGCGAGTGTGAAGTACAGCAAGATTATGTTTATTTCTGGTATTTAAACTGTGGATATCGGACATTTTCTTAAAATTTGATATATTTTTGTGTACATACATAAGATTATCAAATATATATTGAGAGGCTACAGTCAGAATATCTATTTCTTTGATTTTTTCTCGAAGGGAATCTCTTGGACCTAGGTTGTAAATGGCTCGAACAGCCCTTATTTGTAAAACAAAGACGGTATTAATGTCCTGACAGGTTCCCCAGAGAAGAATCCCATATGACATAAGACTATGAAAATAACTAAAATAAACAATTCTGGCCGTATCTACATCGGTTATCTGTCGAATTTTTTTAACAGCATAGGCGGCCGAACTTAGCCTTCCTGACAATTTTTCGATGTGTGGGCGCCATTGTAATTTAGCGTCAATAGTGATTCCAAGAAAAACTGTCGACTCAACAGGGTCCAACTCTATTCCATTAAGTTGAACATTGGTAGTTAGCTGCCTGACATTTGGCGTTGAAAATTTAATGAGTTTAGTCTTTTTTTCGTTCAGGAGAAGATTATTTACATTAAACCAATGGACAACTTTAGAGAGTGCATCGTTAACATGTTCAAAGTTGACCAGCAGTCGTTTGATTTTAAAAATGAGGGAAGTGTCATCTGCGAACAATACAATCTTGTGATTATCCCTTATGTGATAATGTAAGTCATTTATATAAATTAGAAACAAGAATGGACCTAGAATTGAACCCTGCGGAATGCCCATAGTGACCGCAGATCCTGCAGATCTCTTGCCATTTATATCAACCCTCTGAATTCTATTATTAAGATAGGAAGTCAGAAGGTCGAGAGCCCTGTCCCTCATACCATAGTGGTGCAGTTTCCTGATGAGAGTATCATGATGAACGAAATCGAAGGCCTTAGACAAGTCGCAGAAAATGCCAAGAGCATCCTGCGACTCCTCCCAAGCCTCGAAAATGCTCTTCAGCAATTCCACGCCCGCGTCTGTAGTTGAACGAACCTTCGTAAAGCCAAACTGTTTCAGATGAAATAAATTATATGAATTGAAATGTCCTAACATTTGTTTTAAAATTATGTTTTCAAAGATTTTGCTCAATGTAGGTAATATCGAAATAGGCCGAAAATTCGTGGGATCAGTTGTGCTCCCAGATTTGAACAGTGGAATCGCTTTGCTAAGTTTCATCAGATTAGGAAATATACCAGATGCAATACAAGAGTTAAAAATAATTGCTATAAAGGGTGAAATAACATCAATTATTTAAGACATTGTATGTACTGATAATCCCCAAAAATCAGCAGTTTTTTTTTACATCAAGTTCTTTAAAAGATTCCAAAATGTCTTTAGGGCTAACAACTGTGAATTTAAAGTGTTTATCACATTCTGGTACACATTCTTTTAGTATTGAGTAAGCAGAAGTGGAGGACGACGATGACAGAGTTTTGGTTGTTAAAAAGGGAATATTAGTAGAGAAGTTTTCAAACTCTGTTGCCACCTCCACGTCTGCCCTGATATCTACATCATCGATTTTTAGATGGAAGTCACGATTCCGTACTGTCGTTCTTCCCGTTTCAGAATTAATAATATTCCAAGTTGTTTTAATTTTATTTCCAGAAGATTTTATTTTATTTTTAATGTGTATGGCTTTTGCTGAGGAACAGGCTATTTTAAAAGTTTTAGAATAATTCTTAACTAATTCCTTAAAAGTTTCATCATGGTTATATGTTTTATCACGATACAATTCATATAACCTCAACCTACTTTTGTAAATACCTGGTGTTGCCCAGTCACTAAATATAACGCGATCATAAACAGGCAATGTTTTTAGTCGAACACCTTCCTAAATTCACAATTGATGATGTTAAATAGTAAAGTATGTGCTTGATCCGTGTCAGTGTGATAAGGCAAACCCGGTAGTTTTTCCATTAAATTATTTTTAAATTGTTCTAAGCGACTTTTGTTAACAGGAACAAAACTCACAAGTTTTCTTTGAACTCTGATTATTTTCTGAGGGAAAGTGACCAACTGGCCACAGTGATCAGAGTCCAACTCATTTATAATTGAATGGCTAGAAGGTCTTAAATTTGTAAAAATATTGTCAATACAGGTAGCGCTAGTGGCAGTTATTCTAGTTGGGTCAAAGAATGTATTGTACAAATTATAGGACTTTAATAAAGTTATAAATTTATTTACTGCAGCAGATTTTTCCAATATATTAATGTTGAAATCTCCACAGACAACAAGTGTGTTATTACTGTTACAAGTCTTTAATAATACTTCTTCCATATATTTCTCGAAAATATCATACGAAACACATGGGGGCCTGTACACGCTCATTAAATGAACTGCTCAAGCTCAATGCAAGCTATTTCAATAACTCGCTCAACAGAGAGGCTCACAATATCCTTACGTTCTTTAAATTTCATATTGTTACGAACAATTATTAGAGAGCCACCACGTATCATATTAACTCTGCTGAACGAGCTGGCAACCTGGTGGTTGTTAACTGAACAACCACCAGGTACACTGAACATGAACTGGTGGGCTTTTAACCAACCTGGTGGATATTTGACAGCCTTTACGGGTCGTCAGGAGCCCAAAAGTCTAACAACTAGTCTAACCAAGGGGTATCGTATTATCCATATACTGGTTTGTGGAGGACAGATAGGCAGTCGCTCCATGTAAAATACTGGTATTCAACTGGATTCGATATTAATGGAAGCAAAATCAAAATTAAAATATTGTATTTCACATAAACCTAGACGGCACATATGAAACGTCACAAGCTAGTTGCACGGTTCCATTTGGTCGTTTCCTATGGAGAAGAGCCGGCAAGAAACTCCACGGCTACTCTTTTAAAAATGATTGTCTTTTACAATGTTTTCAAATTACAGTGTTAGTAGGTATGGTAGAACAGTGTAAGCCTGTCAAGAAGTACCAGGTACTTAACAAAAAAAAATAGTCTACAAATCTAGACTATTAAGCCTACTACTTTCTAACATTTACAAAATATAAAAGAATCTATGTAAAATATTATTAAAAAAAATAAAAAACCTATTTAAACCACATGACATGTTTGCCATTACAACTGTAACACGTCTGAATTAATATTCTGTCCACAAAAACCACTAAAATTTGAAATCAAAATTGTAGGTATATAATGTCAAATAATGAAAATATTATGACAGGGAAGTATGTATAAAAAATAATAATAATATGATACACCGTAATTTGAGAGCAGTTAATAGACATTTACATAGTTATGCCGTTTATGAGGGATACCAGGGAAGCCACATGTGCAGAAGGAATGATTGCCAAACATCCTTGTCTTCAACGTAGTCTTTAATCTTACAATATGCGTTTTTGATAAGGAAACGTTTGATGTGGTTTTTGAGCTTTCCATCGCTAACTTCTGTAACTGACTTTGGCAACTTGTTATAAAATCGGATACTGTTGATAACAAATGATTTGCTTGTTTTTGTTAATCCAAATTTGGGTATCACAATTTCATGTTTACTACGTGTATTTATATCATGGAACATGGAAATCGCTTTTTATTTTGAAAAGACCTAAAGTTTTTTCGAACATACTCGTACAATATACTTTCTAAGATATAAAGAAAAGGCAGAGTTAGTACATTAATTTCTTTGAATTTGTTTATATGGAACTCACGAGGACCCATCCCATAGATCGCGCGGATTGCCCACTTTTGTAAAATGAAAATTGAATCTACGTCAGCAGCCGATCCCCACAAGCCACAACAGAACGCCATAAGACATAATACTGTAGAAATAAGCAAAGTTTACTAACCTAGCTCCATAGCTAAGAAAAATTAGGCAGTTGACTGATATACCCACGTATATCAGTCAACCGCCTAATTTTTCTTACTGCATATGCAGCTGAACTTAATCTACTTGGAAGCGGACCCCAACATACGTTTGGATAACGCTAGGCAGATAATGAGATATGAACCTACGCCATTCTAGATTAAATTAGTAAGATGAAGGATTGTGAATGTCTTGTGAAACAATAGGTTTCTGATCACTGTATGAAGGGTTAACGTCAGATATGAGGATATTATGATATTCGTGCCAAAGTTATCCTAGCGTTTAATTAGTATTAGCGGTAGCCACATTCAATAACAGTAGCTAAAGCCCGGCCTTATAATCCCTTAATACGAGCTGAATACCACATCAGCACATAGCTACAAAGTAGGTATATAAGGTACAGCGGAATCCGTTTATTATGAGTCCGCCTATATTGACCAACCGCTTAAGGCTATATATAGTTTTAGTGACTTTTAAATCTGTAATTACGCCTTCATATAATGCAAGTAACTTATGCAAAAAATGTAGGTTAAACTAGAACGCACACACATGTATTCTATATGTGAATATCATATATATTATAATATATCATAATATATCATATATATCATAATATATATTATAGTAAAATACTTTATGAAATAATTAAATAAATTCAGGAAGTAATGTCTACCCTGAGCATAAAAAAAGATATTACTTTCAGACTATTAAGGTATTTCCATGATTTTTACTGTATTAACAGGCTATTTTGTTACCTACAATGTTGTTGTTTTTTCAATTATTCATATTTTCGGTACTAAAAATTGATTTGATTTGATTTGATTGCCAGCATCCTCGGTACAATGTCTCGAGGGCCTTTTTTAGGTTTAACTTAGTTTTAATTTAATTTAGTTATGTTAATAACCATCTCGTAATTTGATTATGTAAATAAAGTAATTGATTAGTAGAGCGGTTCTCAAACTTTTTTAGTCACGGAACCCTTTTGACAAGCAAAATACTTGACGGAACCCTACAATAAAACAATAGTTTTTAAAAGTGTATTCTTTATTATATAAGCATAATAAAAGTACAATGTAACAGTTACCAATTATTACTTACTTTACCACATGGCAAGTACAATAATAGAAGATATTAAAAATGAAAAAATCTTAACTAATGGGAGGTATGAAACTGTTTTTATTTTTCATCAATTGGTTGATATCAGGTTTGATAGAAGACATTTCAAGTCTCATATCAGGTTCGGCGTCCAGTCTATTGCGATATTTTGTTTTCGTGGCTGCATAGGTTGAGAATCCTGTTTCGCACAAATATGTTGTTGGGAACGGGAGAAGAATATTCAGAGCCATTCTGCCAAGCATTGGATATTCATCACGGATTCTGCACTAAAAATCGTTGAGAGGCGTCGTTTTGAACAGTGACTCCATACTTGTGTCTGATGACATTTCTAAAAGAGATTCATATATCTCGTTTGACATACTTTCGGGCTTTTGCAAGCTGGGTAAAAAAGGATTATGAATCCATGAATTCAGCTTCATTTTTGTATTATGTTCTTCGGGAAAATACTTTTCAAAAGATGCGCGCATCGAAGTGAGATATTGGACCAATTCTTCAAACACATCATCTTGAAACATTTCTGAGTCGTTATCGCTAACAAACTCACTGAGTGACGTAAAGCTTTCTATTTCTCTCTTACCAACGCAAATAATCCAAAAATCTAATTTTCTTTTGAAGGCAGTTTTTTTTGTTATAGGCCTGGAACACTGTTGTCTGTTTACCTTGCAATGATAAATTCAATTCGTTCAATTTTTTAAAGATATCCGCCATAAAAGACAATCGGAACAACCAAGTTTTATCATACAAACGGTCTTTCAAATTAAAAGAAACTGTATCTGCTGAAAGAAACATTTGTAACTCGGCTCTAAGTTCAAATAGCCTTGTTAAAGTTTTACCCCGAGACAGCCATCGCACTTCTGTATCGAGCAGGAGTGTTTTATGTTTGCTGCCATAAGCTTCACACAATAATGAGAACAATCGGGATTGTAGTGGTCGAAATTTGATAAAATTAATTATTTTTACCGCTTCATCCATAACTAATTTTAGATTTGACGGCATTTGCTTCATCGCAAGTGCTTGTCTATGCAGAATACAATGGCTAGAACTACAATTAGGCGCTTTACTTTTATTCGTGATACTGCTCCTGCTGTTTTACCTGTCATCGCCTTGGCCCCATCTGTACAAATGTCAATGCAATCGTTCCAACTAAGATTATTTTTTTTTTAAAACATGTTAATTTTATTAAAAATTTCTTCCCCGGTAGTGTTTGTGGGCAGCGGTGAACACATAAGCATGTCTTCTTCAAAAGAACGTTCATATGGATATCTCACGATAACCAGCAAGATAGCCAGACCAGTGACATCAGTTGACTCATCCATTTGCAAGGCGAATCGTGTTTTTTTGTAGACGTGCAACTAGTTCTTGTTTGACGTAGCTTGCCAGATCATGGATTCGCCGTGAAACAGTATCGTTTGATTGCGGTTTAGTAGAAAGATGCTTTGCAGATTTTTCATCGAGCATACATTTTGTTATGTCTAACACACATGGCTTTATTAAATTCTCAGCGATAGTGTGCGCTTCACCTGCTTGTGCAATGCGATAGCTAACTAAATATTATGCCTCCGTGGCCTTTTCATTGATAGTTTGTGTTACATGCATCATATTTTTTTGACTTTCCAATAACTGTTCTTTTTTACAAACAAATAATTCTTTATTCTTGTCTTTAGACTCGGGGTGTACAGTTTCTAAATGTCTGCGCAATTTGGCAGGTGCCATGGAACTATTAGGAAGCAGTTTACTACATCTCGTAACATGCAGAAAGGTGAGCCGTTGGAATCAACAAATCCGAAACTGATATATGATTCATCATACTTCCTTTTTTTCGTCTTTGAAACCGTGGAGCTTGACGTCGTGGCATCATCGTCTGGATCGGTAATTGCTGTATTCTCCGCGCGTACTGCTTTTGAACATTCAGCGTCATTAGAAGATGTTGTTGCAACACGTTTAACACCTTTAAGCCAACGTTCCATTCTTCTTTATTAATAATGTTACACGTCAGGATGGTGGGGTCAAAATAATGCACAATCGTTACTGCGTTTATGAGACAAAGTTTAGTCCAAAGAAGAAATGTACAAAACTGATACAATCAGAATACAGCAGGCAGTAGAACTTAGAAGAAGGCAGCAGGCTAGCCAGCTTGTAATTAGGTAGGTACGAACTTATCGCTCCGAACGCTAATCGTCAACTGACTGACGAGGCGCGACTTTTTTTTTTGTTATGGCATCTCGTAGTTGACCTTGAGAGGTCGTGACTACTTAACCGGACTTTCCTGTGGCTGCCTGCGAACTCAAAGCCTCCAGCCAGGGGCGAATTTCTTATAATACTAAGCGACTGCACGCTAAGGGCACCCCCTGTGGGATACGGACCTCGGCTTAGGGCGTAGCTGGGGGAGGACAGCAAGGTGGGACAGGCTGGATCTGATCAGTATTATTATTATTAATCGGGGAATTTAAAACTACAGGCTCAGCTGCGGCGCGGGCTGGCGCTTCGTCGAGCAAGGGTCGGGGGGGACAATTATGTCGGGGTTTGCGCGAGGGACCTCGGCGGCGAGGTCGGAACGTAGGTCGGTCTGTTTTGTGCACTGTACTCGTGGCCCTACTGCTTTCCTGGAGAAGGGTATTGGGGTCATCGGGGTCGGTGAGAGTATGCCTTGGATGGCGAATAGAGCTACTGGTGGAGGGCCTATAACTGGCGGCCTGCACAACCAGAGGGTTTCGGTGGGTGGCGGCGGAGTCGAAGAAACGCTTCGTGATGCGCTTCATGAACTGCTTGATGGTGGGGATTTTAAGATCGAGATGGAGGATCTCGTTTCGGACGAACCAGGGGGCTCCCGTTGCCTTTCGGAGGAAACGGTTTTGGAGGGACTGCATCCTGTGGATGTGGTGGGGTCTAGTCTGTGCGAAGACTGCACAGGCATAAGTCATGATGGGACGGATGCACGCTGTGTAAATACGCAATTTGCCCTTAAGGGACAATTTGCTGCGCGCATTTAGGACGGAGTGTAGTCTACCGAGAGCGAAAGCGGCACGCGAACGCACCTGCTTAATGTGCTCTGAGAACGAGAGATGGTGGTCAAGGGTCACGCCTAGGTATTTGGCTCGCTTCTCCCAAGGGACAGGCTTGCCGAACATGGTGAGCGGTCGAGGGGGATGAGGTTTATACGCGGTTCGGTGAAAAGAACCGCCTGACTTTTGTCGGGATTGACTTCGATTCTCCACTTTCTAAACCAAGCGCCAAGCTTGTTGACTTCGGTCTGGAGAGTGCGAAATATATGGTCGTGGACTAACCCGGTGTAGTAGATGGCCGTGTCGTCTGCGAACAGAGCCAACTGCGCCTCCCTACTTTTCGGGATGTCACTGGTGAAAAGAGTGAAAATGAGAGGGGCTAGTACAGAGCCCTGAGGGACGCCTGCACGGATAAGATGAGAGGAGGATAGCGCTCCTTCGATGCGATAGCGGAAGATGCGGTTTGACAAGAAGTCTCGTAAGATGAGCACGAGACGATCGGGCACACCGAGTTTGTAGAGCTTATATAATAAGCCGTTGTGCCAGACCTTGTCGAACGCTTTCGCTATGTCGAAGAATACAGCACTGGTCGTAAGACCACGTTGAGAGCCGTAGCTTATGTGTTCAACGATGCGGTGGACCTATTGGACGCAAGAGTGTTGGGATCTAAAACCGAACTGCTGGTCGGGGATGAGGCCCTTTGTTTCCGCAAAATCTCTGAGGCGCTTTAAAATAAGCTTCTCATAGACTTTGCCGAAGAGATTGAGCAGACTGATGGGCCGGTAGCTGGTGGGCTCCGTTTTCGGCTTACCGGGCTTTGGTATGCCGATGACGGTGGCCTTCTTCCACTCTTGTGGAAGAAGATGTTATTGCTCAGCGCTCCATTGAAGATGGTGGCCATGAGCATTATGAGGTGAGCGGGGAACAGTTGGAGCACCCTATTGGTGATTCCGTCTGAGCCGGGGGCTTTGCGAGGTTTTAGACCCTTGATGATATCATGCACTTCGTCTGGAGTGACGGGAGGCAGAGGATAATCAGGGTCTTCAACGGGCGGGAGGGAGGCTCTACGTTCGACTTCCGCGTCGACCTGGGATAGGTGAGCTTGGTCTACTGGTTGAGAGCTAGGTGAGCATTGAGCCTCAAGACTATCGGCTAGGCATTCCGCCTTGTCGACGTCATCGAAAGCGATGGTCTTGTCGGGGCGCACCAGGGCGGGCATTGAGACGACTTCTTCGGATTTCCTCTGAAGGTCCCAGAAAGGTAAGTGGGTGGGCTCTAACTCGCTCAGCATCTTGTCCCAGCCGGCGTCACGCAGCTCCGATAGGCGTGTCTTTACAGATCTCTGTAAATAGCGCATATGGACTTTGTTCGCGTGGTTGCGAAAGTTACTGTAAGCACGGACAGCCGCGTTCTTCTCATTCAACAGTTCGCGCACATCGTCCGGGAGCTTCCAGCGATGGTCGTCCATCGCAGGAACTTCTCTTGAATAGTCGTTCAGGACCGATTGTACGTGTACCGTGAATGAGTCGATCGCGGCTGTCGTGTCAGCGATAGAGTCGAAGTGGTCGGGAATGGAGACTAGTCGGGGACCTAACGTGGTGGATTTCAGGCAGTCGCTTACTTCCCTCAAGTCTGTAACTAACTTGGTGAGAGGGGGTCTGTCTGGGTCGTGGAGACCTAGGCGTGGGGCCAGCTTTACGACAACTGGACGGTGGTCAGAGGAGAGTTCGTCAAGCGCCTCTATAGAATCCAACCGTAGGTTGATACTCTTCAGAAGCGCTATGTCAAGTACGTCGGGGGTATGGTTAGGGTCGTGGGGAAAGTGAGTGGGAGTCATCGGGGCGATGATGTCGAAGTTGTGGATGAGGACATAGGTCAAACAGGTGTTTGCCTCTGGTGGAGATCCTGGTGCTGTTCCAGGCATGATGTTTGGCGTTGGGTGATGGGTGATGCCCTTCTGTCGGGGGGCATACGACGAGAACCATGTCGTATGCTGAACCCCCCCTGGCGCGGTGCATGCGGTGCACTTCGTCCATGGGGACGCCTTGGGACTCAAGGTCGGCCTTGATGTCCGCTGTGGGGATTTCTTTAGGGATCCTGCCGATCACTACGCGAATCTGGCGTTCCTCGGGGAGCGAGTAGGTGTGGTATGACACACCTCTCGCCCGGAGAACCCTGGTTAATTCCCGATAGTCGCGGGACGTCGGGACAGATATTTTAATACCCTGCTGGGTAGTAGTGGCTTTCGAGAAGCCGATTTTTAGGTCGACGCACCATTTTGATATGTCTAACCATTTGGACTTATCCTGCAAGATTACAGGAGGGGGAGGGGGGATCTTTTTTGGGGCAGGAGTGGCTGGAGTTTCCTTAGCGGATGAAGCGGTCGGGGTGGGGATAGTGGCGGACGGCGCCACAGATACTGAGGGAGTGGGGGCAGAGAGAACCTCCGTGGCGACTATTTTGGTCGCCTGCGAGGAGGTCGCCCTCCTCTGCTTCCTCTTCTTCCCCTTTCCGGTGACGGCCACGAAGCCGTCGACCTCGGAAGAGGGAGCAGAGTGAGCAGAGGAGGATGAGTTCACAGACTCGACATCGGAGTACGCAAATGGGGTCGGGCACCTGTTGTCTTACGACAAGGGTTCCTCAGTGTCCATAGACACCGAGGGACTAGGAGGGATGGTCACGGTTGCGGTCGCGGGGGCCAGGGCAGAAGGCGGCTGAATGAGAGCCATAAACTTAGCGCCATACTTGGCGAGGAAGTCTGGGTCCTTAAAAAGGACCTCTTTGAAGAACGCCACTATAAGGGCGTCCTCCATGACGGGGGAGAGGGGGACTATTGGGGCGAAATTTTGGAAATTTATTCCTCCTACTATAGACCTAACGGCCCTAAACCTAACTCCCCGGGTGGATAGGCCCGGGGATGAGTCGCCCTCCCTGTCGGGTGCAGACAGGGAGGTGAGTACCTAATTGTGAGCCCTAAGCTTGTAACCCTTTGCCAGTCTTAATGTGCAAAGGGCCCTGAAGCAGTCTAGCGCGAAGGGTGTAGACACACCCTAAAGACACTAGGTGAGTAGCTGAAAGGGAATTCAGTGCACCAGAGCCGACTAGAAGATCCCCCAAGGCCGGTTATCTCTGGGACCCTTCCAATTGACTGCCTAGCCCTGAAGGGGTTCGGCGGGTGTATTGGGACAACAACACCCCACTCGGTGTCGTTGACACCGTAAGGTATCCACCGAGGACCACGAAACAGTGGTTTTAGCCCAGAGCCTGACACACAAAAGAAACACTTGCCTTGAAAAAGGCACTTTTCGTGATCAGTACGGCCGATTAATAAAATTAATCGACCATGGAACGGAAGTAGTCGGCGACTACTGGAAGTTACGGCAGCGTGACAATATCCGGATTCGACGGGAGCAGTGAGCGAGTGCAGCGAGCGGGACCGCAGCACGTCCGTTCACGGCGGGTGGCGAGCACGGAATGACGACGAGGCGCGACGCGCGATCGCCGCTTTTATACTTAGTCCTAGACTCGAACTCGAACATTCTCAAAAATACTCGAGTCGGCGCCTTTGATAAACAAAAAGCGGAAAGAAAAATAGAAATACAAAAAAATGCGTTGTAAACAATCTCGACTTTATGTTTTTGAAGATAGAGCCGAAAGTCTTGTTCACAACTATAGCGTCTAATTCAGAGGCGGCTTTTATCAAAGGGACTGCGCGCTCACAAACTCAAACTCAAACTCAAACTCAAAGCATTTATTTCAATTAAACCATTTACAGGCACTTTTGAATTGTCAAGGAGTCGGTCAGTTAGAAATATGAAGCTAGTTGCCCATTCCAAAGCGTAGTAGGTACCTATGGAGAAGAACGGGCAAGAAACTCCATGGACACTCTTTTAAATTAAATAGATACATAAAGATTAGTACAAAAATAATGTTGAAATTATAACTAAATGTGAGGACGATGTAAAATAAAAGACGCGTCCATAGTAGAAAGAGAAACAAAAACAATTTCTAAATAAAATAATTACAAATAAGCCGAGGAAGCTAAGAGGTGACCAGTCCCAACTAACGGCGCCCGTTCACGAGCATGACGCATGGATTAGCACCATTCAGCTCAACCATTTTGAAGGGAGCTAAATGATCCAACACACGCGCCACCATCAGCGAGACATCTGAGTGAGCATGACATACTCTCAGCCGCCAGGGCCCATTCAAGTCATTTACATAACCGGTAAATGGTAGCTCTATTATACATAGTACTCACACCTATGCAATGCAATTATACAATACAACGTGGGTTGAATTTATACAATGCAAAGATAGTCTTACAATGTTCAGCTGCTCCAAAGTATTTTCAAATGTTAATTATTCAATTGGTTGTGGTTGTGGAGCAGGACCAGCACACACAGTACCAGCAGCACAAGTATACGCGCGGCGGGCGGAGTCAAAACGTTCGACCAGTGACCAGAGAGAGGTGTTTGATTTTTTTTCTAAATTCTTGCGGAACCCCTACAGGGGTATCGCGGAACCCTAGGGTTCCGCGGAACACACTTAGAGTACCGCTGGATTAGTAGTTCGGAATAATGACTTCGCTTATAGTGACGTGTCGCTTATATAGTGACCTATTTCTGAAAAATCATTACTCATTAGTCACTAAGAACTAGTTAGTTTAATATCAACTCATTCTCTCTCCTCCCCTCCTCCCCTCTTTCCCTGTTGTTTGCATACCTGTCTATGTTCAAGTTCACTACTAACTACTTTTCTGTTTTAACAGCTTGGAATAGCGCACTGATATAACTGTTAATATGTTGTGGAAAATTTCGTAGTTTATATATTTATAATTCTTTTGTATTTATAACTTTTTATAATATTTTAATGCATAATTGTTTATTTCCCGAATAAGTAAAATTAGAATAAGAAAAAATAGAAATATGTAGGTATTACCATTTTTATTCTATGTTTGTAATATATTTGTTTTGTGTAAGCTCATGTTTCTTTTACATTTTATTAATATATACATACAATCTGTAGTTTTTCTCTCTATTAAACTAAAAAGGTACCTAACAAAAACAGAAGTTGCTTATTTTCTAAGACAACGCCTTGTATGACGTCCGCTTATGTGACCTGTTTGTCACTTCCCTTCAATGTGATTATAAGCGGATTCTACTGTATCTGAATACACAAATGTCTATATAATTACATACTAACGTTATTATTTTATAAGGACAGAATGGCATTTTTGTCCGGAAAATGTCAGATGAATGTTTTTCTACTGCCTTAGTTAAATTGCTTCAAAAATTGGGGATGTTGACATAACATCGATCTGACATTCTCCGATAAGTTTTTTAAATGAATTAACTTGAAAAACGGGTCACAAATATTGATTGATGACAAATTGAGGTACTTTTCACTAAATAACCTGCTCTCCGATCACATCTAACGACACTAAATTACAAGAACTGTAGTTATCGAACACCAAGCACCACCGGAGCGGTCCTGACAGCGCAGTGGTTTCAGCAGGCAATCGAAGCTGCCCCCCGGGACACCAGCCCCGCGATAATTGCCCGAACGAACCGAAAATCTCTCACATCACGCATTCCCTATGTGCCTATTGACGGCAGCAGCAGTAATTGTGACAGTTTTCCCGCCATTTACCGATAATGGCCGACAAATCGGGGATTATATTAACTAATTGAGCAAGCTTTTGTCTGAAAGAGAAAGATGGAATAGAAATTAATTTGAGGCCTCGGTGTGATGAATGGCTTTGGAACGGTTTTAGCAATTTCGTAGGAAATGTTGATTACATTTTTGAACATTTTAAATGGTTCTTTGTGTCAAATAATGGTAGGTAAGTTCAAGTAAAATAAAATAATTGGTAAATAAATAATATATTATATATTTATAATCTAAAAAAGAGGGGCTTGTGGCTAAGTAATAACAGCCGCACGGGTCGATCGATCAGGTTAAGCTACGCTTACCGCGGTTGGTCTGTGGATGGGTGACCATCTTTACATACCAAGACCCCTTCCGTGCCTCGGAAAGCACGTTAAGCTGTTGGTCCCGGCTGTCATTTGTAGATGTTTGACAGTAGTTACGGGTCGTCAGAAGCTGGAAAGTCTGACAACCAGTCTTGCCAAAGGGTATCGTGTTCCCAGTAACTGGGTTGTGGATGTCAGATAGGCAGTCGCTCCATGTAAAATACTGGTATTCAGCTCTATCCGGTCCCAACACAATTGGGAAAAGGCTAGGCAGATGATGATGATTTATAATTTAAAAAGTAAATATACCTTTACGTTGAAACCTCCACAGTATCCTCAAATTGAAAATGATAGATTATCTCCATCACAATTAAGTCGACCGACGTAAATAGAAATGGAAATCAGCCCAAGAGACCAAATAACGAAATTCATCCATCGCCAATTAGAGGCAATTTTTTTGTTCGAAACGACGGGCTCGAACCAATTAGAGTTCCGACTGATGTATCGACAATTTTATATCTTGATCAAAATTTATATCCGGTGGGAAATCGAGGGGTATCCGTAATTGTTGCCGGTCCGTCGGCCTGCGATTGCCGGATTACAATTTCGTCTAGACTCGGATGACTGAGAAAAAGAAATAAAAAAAAACGGAATATTTTTTCTTTTATCTCGTCTCGCTGTTTGATCAATTAGGTCGGTACAAATAGAAAATGTTCGGTCGGTATTGCTTTATTGCTGTTATGGTACAAGTTTGACAAACCATACGCTTCGTTGCTTAAGTGTAGATGAATTTTGTCGAGATCGTCAGCTTGTTTGGAGGATTCTGTATTTCATTTGTTTTTGCTTCGGTATTAAAAATAAGTAGGTACCTACCTACATCTTCTGGGCTATTTAACAAGCCGCGCAGAACAGAAAACGCTCAAAACGTTACTCCAAAAGATAACAACCAGCAAAACACAACTCTGAACTAAGTCGTACTATGGACTGAATTCAAAGTCCTACTGCACAAATTGCTAGCACAAAACCACCCTAAACAGGTATTAGGGGCGATCACAAAGGCGGCGTACCACAACTGGCAACATTACCAGTCTCCAGGCAATTTCCGTCGCCAGTCGACAAAAGACAGATTAACAACACACGGGCCGGATGATGCGTGTTATACAATTCAAAAGATTCCGCGTTACGTGTGCTGCCATCTAGTGTAAAAGATGGAATGATTAATGTGACGGTTCTTTTTAAATAGGTACCTAAGTTAAAGTACCTACTGTTTCTGTGATTCACACACAATTATAGTGATCGTGTTGGATAAAGTATGTGAACTTAAACGAGATTAAATGTGTCAGCCATAAATGAACACACACTTAAAGTCAAATTATTAATTCATTGGAATAATCTGCATGTGCTAGCTGTCACTTTGTGTAATAAAATGGTCATATTTATTATATTTATTGTATTTTAGACTTTTACACTTATTATTATACGCTTATTTTACACTTATATAAATCGATTAATCTAAAACAGGGATTCCCAAAGTGGTCGATATCGATCCTTTGGGGTCGAAATCGGTTTCCCAGGGGTCGACCTAAACGAAAACTGATTTTGGGGGTCAACGAGGTTTAAAAATCGACCCTTATTGATTAACAGAAGTTCTAATTTGAAACTATCAAAATACTGTATAAGTTGGGTTACGTGTACCAACTTGTTATAATAATGACTAATATTTTAGTAGGAAGTATCATTGTTGTACTTTAAAAAAACTCAAACAGTCGATAAGGGTGCACAAGTTCGTACAAGATGAAAAATTGGCTATAGGGGTCTTTTTTTTTTTTTTGAGGTTGGGAAATCATCAAATAACTTCTCCCGCTCTGGGCGGAGCGGGAGGGTGTGTCAGACTCTTACTGACTAAAACCCACCCGTATTCCTTCCTGTTGCCTGTGTTGAGGGGGCCTCGGTGACCCATAAGTACCTTCCCGCGACCCCGGCAGGGGCTATAGGGGTCTGAGGTATCAGTTCATTGAAAAATAGAAAAAATGGAAAAATTGTAAAACGGGTCTCTTGCCCAAAATAGTTTGGGAATCCCTGATCTAAACGATCACCATTACAATAAATAGTTATGACCATTTTATTACACAAAGTGACAGCTTTACTCCAGTTAATTAATAACTCGACTTAGTTGTTTCATTTTTAGGGCGCTGACAAGACCCAATTGACCAAAATTGGCTTCTCTTATGAAAAAAAATTGCCAAATCTGTATAGTTTGTGGTAGCGGAAAAAATATATGTTAATTTTGAACATATTTCCCAGAACTTGGTTGTTACCAAAACACGTTTTGAATAAAAATCTCGATACAAACTAACGTTAAACTAACCTCTTATCTTGAGTTCTAATCCAAAATATCTGCATTAAATATCAACATACGTTACGTATTTAGTTAATAACAAGAACGTCTTATTTGAATGCAGAACTTGGTTGTTTTTTATTGTCGATTACTCAACTCAATTTTGAGTAAATAGATAATTGCTTCATATTTTGCAATAAATTACAAGCGTTGTGTCATCGCGCTTCTCTTTCTTTTCTATGCAATCTGACAGTGACCGCGGTTTAAGTGTTGTCATCGTCTTAAGCATATGAAAAAGAATCGTCAATTGATGCATAGAGACTATAATTAAAATCAGTACCTTGCTAGATAAATAAGCATACGCAAGTTACAAGCTTCCATTATCGTATATGGAATATGGAGTCGTGCTACCCAACTTACGAGTATTCTTCTACAAATAAAACTAAATAGACACTAAAACATGTTTATAGAGACTTTATTCAATAATTAGGGTAAAAGTAAAACGACTTAATTTACTGGAAGTAACGTCTTAACTAGCGAACTTTCCTATAATAAGTGCTACTTAGTTTTATAGCTTAATCTTTTTTTATAGTCTGAACTTGTGGGTCGTAAAATCTATTTATTTTGACAGTAATAATCAATTTTGACTTATCTTTGGGATTTACAGCCGGTTTCTGAATTGAGAATTTGAAATTACGAAATTAAAAAAAATACAATTTTTGCACATAAATTTTGAATTTCGTGGGCGACATTGATGGAATCACCATATTTTATTATGCTAAAATAGAGTTTGACAAGTTTCCAACTTCAAATTCTCAATGCAGAAACCGGATGTTAGGCTACCTACTTACTTGGCAAAACATTCATTATACCTACAACAAACAACTTGGAGATGAAAAAATACTTTCATGCAAGATTTGTACCATTCTGCCTCGCACCAAGCTGTGTCTTTAAAGTGTTTGGTATTGGAAAGATAAGTTACACGTGGACTCGTATTGTATAACCGCACATCCATCCCGCTCAACATATCCACCTAAAATTATCTTCAATACATCATCATCTCCAAGTAACTATTCCACGGTTCAAAATTAAAATAAATCGCCTACTGGCTTAACATATTACGTAATTTTTCCTCATCATCCACTCCAATAGGGATACAACTTCTGCAACACATTAATCCCCAGCTATTTAGCGTTCAAACGGGACAGTTGAACAAATGCAAAGCAATAACTAACACACTAGAACTGCCGGTAATGGGTGTGGACGCCATCTTTTTCTTTTCGCGCGCTCCGCCATGTTGCCTCTGTGTCGGAACCGGACGGCGTCATGGCGGCGCCTCGTCCGGAAACGGCGGGTCGGGTGCGTTCACAAACTCTCACTTGAGACTCAATCGAGTGTGAACGTGTGTGAGGACTTTATTTAGTAGACGAATAAGTTACACTACGATGGAATAAAAAAGAAATGTTTTAAACTGGCATTCCGCCCGCTCAGCTCTTTGTGAGTTGTGCTTTCTTATTGGAATGCTATTGTCGTTAATGTTGGCTTGGTTGCCATTGCTTCCGCTGAAATTGTGGAAAGAATCGTCACAGTAGTCAGAGTACCGAAATAGCTAACTAGTATTTACATACCTACTTACTAAAGTACTAGTTAGCTATTATATATATATTATATGTACCAGTTAGCTATTATATAGTATTAGTTAGCTATACCTACTTACTTAAAGTGGAGGTCTGCCCGGCTTGGGCAGAGCACAGCCGTGTCCTCGTGGAGGCGATCGGCGGCAGAGACCTCTCGCGTGCCGGACGTCTCTGCCGCCGATCGCCTGGTTCAGGCCACGGTACGGAGCGAGAGGGCATGGGCAGCCGTCACCTCCTTCTGCGAAGCAGTAATGCTCGCGAAGGAGGAGGCGGGACGGTTGAGGGAAAGGCACGTTTCGCGCCCTCTCGCCCCTAGCCGCCGCAGGAGACGCCCTGGGCATCGGGAATCTCGGGCGGATTTCCAGCCACCGCAGGCGCGGGCTTGCGGGCGGTGAGCAATGGGTAGCTCACCGTCCGGTAAGGACCAGGCCCGGGTCGACGGCGCGTCGTATTCCACGCGCGCCTCAAAGAGATGTCGTCAGCACAAAAGTAGGGGTCCACTAGGGCCGATGCCTGCCGGGGTCGCGGGAAGGTACTTATGGGTCACCGAGGCCCCCGCAACACAGGCAACAGGAATACGGGTGGGTTTTAGTCAGTAAGAGTCTGACACACCCTCCCGCTCCGCCCAGAGCGGGAGAAGTTATTTGATGATTTCCCACCCTCAAAAAAAAAAAAGAAATACCTACTTACTTAATGGTGGAATTAAAAACTAAAACGAAGTAGGTATTTAGGATTGGTAGTTAGCTATAAAGTAGTAGTCGCAAAACTTATAAGTATTTACACAGAACGACCTAAGCAAAGTGAGCTGTTAGTGTTGGTACTAGAGTTGTAACAGAGGCGGATGCAGAGGTGAAGAGCTTGGCCTCCGCAGATGCGGAGGTGGGGAAAAAGATCAATAATTAATCATTTATTATCCGACTGCCCCAGAAGGAGGGTAATGTTTTAATAAAATAAAATATACCTAATCATATTCAAAAATGTACATCATAGAACATTACCAGTTAAGTTTACTATGTAACTTAGTAAACTTTGCTGGTAATAAAAATTAAGAAGGCAAATTATATTCGACGAACAACAGTTTCGCGGCTTTGTCACGTGCATCTTGTGACACCCCCACTCCTACACACTTGCCCGCTGCACAAACACAATTTCGACCATTTCTTGCGCAAGACTCAACGGTGCGGCGGCGACACATTGCTCAGCGTCGCTTCTCGCGCGTTGACGACGTTTGCCGAGTTATAACAGAGGTTTACGTTAGTAAACCTCTGTTATAACTCGGCAAATAACTTACGGAGGCAAAGGTACGATTTCTTGCGGAAGTTTCGCACTTGCGGAGGTGGCGGCAAGGTTCCGTTTCAACACTAGTACGTACCATAACATACTCGTAATTATTATTTTGATACAAACGACCTACCTACGTGTATTTGAATCAGACAGAAAATCAATGTAAGTACATCGTTATTTAAACACTACTAGCAATATTTGGTGTGAGCATTTCACTTTCAGCAAGTTTCCGCTTTCAAGTTTAGTTTCGCGTAACTGAAGAATTAATAGGTAGGTATAGCAAACCTCACATGAGTCGTAACAATTTGACATTGACATCGCCTTTTTGTCGCAGCAGTAAGGACGTTTCTCGTTGTGCAAGTGTTACCTACCTACCCTATGTGTGGTTGACTGTAGGTACTTACATTATATTTGTCATATATATTATTCTTTTGTTTTTCTTTGTCCCGAACTACGCCCAAAAAACATGAAAATGATTATTTGCAAATGTATCAGAAAAGGGTTTCATTATATCGCATTACTGAACCGTTCGCTTCACAGACGACAACATTTGATCGGCGGCGGCGAGAAAAAAATCTAATAGAAATAGGTATAGGGCTGGATAATGTGAGTCTAATATGTTTGTTTACTGCATACGAAATCGTATGACGGCACGCGAACGATGGCAGTTTATCGCTGTTTTTCCGACTTATTTACATTTGAAGCGTATCCAAGACTGCTTGAACAAATTTCAGTGTTATCCTTCCTTCCTGTGTGCGTAATGGTGATAATATAAAGCAATTTGTCATAGCAAATAGTTTTCGTGTGGTAAGTAGATGGAGTTTTGCAGGCCATTGGTCGCTGAACGAGGCGAATTAAACAGTCCTAGCCCAGACAAATATAGGTCCCTAACATTAAACAAAACAAAATTCGATAAACTTCAGTTTTTTATAAACATAATTTTTGAGCACAATATTTAAATTGAAACAGTTGCTAAATTCAGATAAAACAATCATGATATGCTGGAAAGTAATGCTTCAAATAATTTCGGGTATATTTAGATAACATAACATGTAACAGTGTTTAATCTAATTATTTGTTTCTTCATAGGCAGACCTATTTACTCAAACCTCAGTTGGTCCGAGAGATTTTTGATCCTTATAAGAAACACGATCAATTGGCATTAAAAAAAATGAGCGAGCCTTATAGAAGTCGCAAACGATGTGTAACATTTGATTGATTTTGATTGATTTTGAACATCTTTTTTTTTTTTTTTGGGTGGGAAGTCATCAAATAACTTCTCCCGCTCTGGGCGGAGCGGGAGGGTGTGTCAGACTCTTACTGACTAAAACCCATCCGTATTCCTTCCTGTTGCCTGTGTTGCCAGGGGCCTCGGTGACCCATAAGTACCTTCCCGCGACCCCGGCAGGCATCGGCCCTAGTGGACCCCTACTTTTGTGCTGACGATTTTGAACATCTGACATCTCACCTTGGTATTTAATAAGAAAACTGAGCAGCGACAGAAATTAACGCTAAAAAAGCTGTACTGAAATATTAGTTCGAATAATTATTTATTGATAAATGATAAATGATTTTATTTCTGTACCTAAGTAGTTTTTTACAAACACTTTTACACGTCAAACATATTATTTAAACTAGATGAGGTCGGCGTTTCCTATCTGACTACTCTGAGAAGAAAGGCCGAAACAAACTCAGAGGTCAGTCTCTTTTAAAGTCCAGACATAATCTTGGTCAGATCAGATCATGTGAAGACCATGTCGATTGGTGTCTGAAATGGTCTTTTGATGAAAGAACCACACAGATTGAGTCGACCTGTCCAGTCAGTGCACGCATTTGTCAGTCGTTGTGCAGCTCAACTCATAACTAAAGGAGCTCAACGATTCAACGAACAATACCAAAGAAAGGACATTTGGCTAGGCCGCAAAAAATACTCAAAACTGCCAGACCATGTTAAAAACTAACTGAGAATAAAACAAAATTAAACAATGATCCACATAGTCTTCACATTTACAATAATTAAAACAATATAATACTACACAGAGTAAATATTCATGTCATTGCATAAATAAAATTCATCCATGTCAATGTGTATATCCGGACATAATCTTGGTCAGATCATTTGTGGACCATGTAGGTTGGTGTCCGAAATGATCTTTTGAGGAAAGACCACACAGATTTGAGTGGACCTGTCCAGTCAGTGCACGCATTTGTCAGTTATCATGCAGCTCAACTCAAATCTTAAGGAGCTCAATGATTTGACGAACAATACCAAAGAAAAGACATTTGGGTAGGCCGCATAAAGTACTCAAACTGCCAGACCATCATTAAAACTAACTAAGAGACAACAAAAAAAACAAACAATGACCCACATAGTCCTCACATTCCTAATAATTAAAATAATATAAGTAAAATAATACTATACAAAGTAAATATTCATGTCATTGTTTATATAGAATGTTATACTCGTATAGAATAAGAAAATATAAACAGCTAGCAAAATAAAGAGTAAAAAAAAACATTCACTGTAAGTTTATTGGAGCAGCTCAATCCCAAGCCTTTTTGTCCTCAATATAATCTTTAACAGTATAAAAGGCTTTCAGGCACAGTTTCTGTTTTATAAAACATTTGAATTTATTAAGGCTTAGTTCTTGAATGTGGCTAGGAAGTTTATTATAAAACGTATACATTGGCATCTAAACGAGCTGCCTATTTTTATGAGCCTGGTTGTAGGAACAAAAAATATGTGTTTGTTCCTAGTATTTACATTATGGATATCACTGTATTTTTTAAACAAATTCATATTTTTATGTGCGTACAAAAGATTTTCATAAATATACTGAGAAGCTACAGTCATTATATTAATCTCTTTAAATTTGTCTCTGAGGGAGTATCTGGGACTTAATTTATAAATTGAACGGATTGCCCTTTTTTGTAAAACCAAAATTGTCTGAATATCGGCGGCATTTCCCCATAACAGAATACCGTACGACACTACGCTATGAAAATAACTAAAGTATACTAAACGGGCTGTGTCTAAATCCGTTAAATCACGAATTTTTCTAACGGCGTATGCTGCAGAGCTAAGCTTTTTTGACAATTTGTCTATATGGGAGCCCCATTGAAGCTTGGCATCCAAAGTTATTTATGCCTTAGAACACAGTGGTATCTTCGAGGTTCAACTCTTCACCCTTTATGAGAACACTAGTTTTTACTTGTCTAACATGAGGTATTGTAAACTTAATACATTTGGTTTTTTTCTCGTTAAGAAGTAGGTTATTAACATTAAACCAGTTAACTACTTTTTCGAGGGCACTATTTACATTGTCAGTAACCAACTGCTGACGTTTGAGTTTAAATAAAAGTGAAGTGTCGTCTGCAAACAGCACTATATCATGATTATCCTTTATGAGTGCATTACTAGTGGTCGCCCAAGCTGAGGGGTAAAATTTCAACCAGAGGTTCGAAATTCGACTCCTCACCTTACATACAATTTACATAGTACTTACTAATTCCATGAGCACACTAATTCCTGGACTTACTAATTCTAAGCTATTCAAAAGTACTTACTTATTCCATGCTTAAGCTGTCACTTCCTGTTACACACTTCCGTCCCTCCCACAGAAAGCTAGGGGGAAGATGTTACACATAAAAAAAACAAAAACAACACTACCGAAAAACTTAACTTATCTTATACAACTTTGTTACACATCAAAAAGTTTTTTGTGAAAATGGCCCATTTTCTTGCTGACTGTATGTTTTTTTTCAAAATCTGTGAATAGCCAACAAAATTTCTGAAAAAGTAAGGACACTCTAAGACAATTTGCAACAGGAAAGCTGTCTATTGTAATTATTGTATATGCCCTTACTGCCCCATCCCAAAAATCCACCCTGTATATATATATTACAATGCTATGCATAGAACAGGAACACAATTATCTAAACAAAAGGAGTCTCCACGTTTCACTAAACTTTAAACCCTCCATCTTTTCGTCAAAACTAAATCAAATTCGTTTCAAACAAAACGGGGTTAAACAATAAAGTGAGTGGACCAACACAACGCGTCAGTTACTTCGAGTGCGCTCACAAAACCACAAATTCTATTGCGTCCATTGTCAACCAAAATTAGAGTAACTAACTCTGTTTACATAGTGCATCCAACCATTCGCGAGAACACAATTTAGGTTTAATTAAAACGCACGTATCTGTGTGTGTTCAGGTTGGCTTGCTTTGCACCTTCACGACGCTATTATGAGTTACAAAAGAAACTGTAGAAGTAGCACGGACAGGAGTGAGCATTTCGTAGTCACTTGTCGGAAAAAATCCGGCCAAGTGCGTGTCGGACCACGAACATTGAAGGGTCCCGTAGTTGGGATGAGTTTATCTCACAAACAAACAGCATTGTAGTTGAAAAACATGTTCTCCCATACATCGATTGAATTCTCCAACTGCAAATGTAGTTGGTCGACTATTACTCGTTAACTTGTAAAGCCTACTCAGCTGTAATAGTTTTCCTTTTGTTTTCGTTGTATATACTACTGCCATGATTTTTTTTCATATATCCAAATACAACCATTTAGCTGGCAAGGGGGAACCTGACTCTAATAAAAATTAGCACTTTAAAGCTTAATATTACGCAAACGGTTCCTTGAATCGAAAAATATTGACTTAAGGCGCTGACAAGACCCAATTGACTAAAATAGAAGGCTATTTTAGTCAATTGGGTCTTGTCAGCGCCTTAAGTCACTATTTTTCGATTTCTTATGAAAAATAAATTGCCAAATCTGTATAGTTTGTGGTAGCGGAAAAAATATGTGTGTTATGTTTTGAACATATTTCCCAGAACTTGGTTGTTACCAAAACATGTTTTGAAAAAAAATCTCGATAGAAACAAACGTTAAACTAACCTCTTACCTTGAGTTCTAATCCAAAATATCTGCATTAAATATCAACATACGTTACGTATTTAATTAACAAGAACGTCTTATTTGAATGCAGAACTTGGTTGTTTTTTATTTACGATTACTCAACTCAATTTTGAGTAAATAGATAATTGCTTCATATTTTGCAATAAATTACAAGCGTTGTGTCATCGCGCTTCTCTTTCTTTTCTATGCAATCTGACAGTGACCGTGGTTTAGGTGTTGTCAGCGTCTTAATGCATAAGGCATTAAGTCCGCCTTTGTACCTAATTGTGTGCGAGAACTTTAAATAAATAAATAAAAATGGTTTTCATTTACCCGTAATATTTTTAAACAGCCTATCCAACGATACCACACACTATGGGATGGACGAGAAACAAAAATATCATCCCCATTTTACGAGTAAGGGACATCCCTTACTCGTAAAATAGGGACGATAAACCTATTTTTACCCTAAAAAAAAAATATTTTATCAGTTTGTCGGCGCGGCGTGATTAACATGTATACTCATGCCAAATTACAGCTTTCTAGTACTAAGAGTATCTGAGCTGGGGACAGACAGACAGACAGACGGACATGGGTTCCTGAGACTGCGGAACCCTAATAAAAAGTAGTGTGTGGTTAAGTGGAGGTTTGTGTTTTTTGTAGATAGACGTGGTTTGAATAGTGTTGACTGAGACTGGAAGGTAGGGATATCTTCAAGACGCGGTCCCAGGGGGAAAGGAAGAAGGGGGGAAGGGGGTCATGGAAGTCATGACCCCCTTCCCCTAAATAATTCAAGCTGTCAAGAGCCTTAATGGTTTACTTATCTTACTAACTTAAAACTGTACGTACTTGAGCCACGGTGACCCCGATGGGTATATACAAAAACATTTAGAAAATAGTCAGTTATGGGGACGGCCGACAGAAATGAATACTTAAAACTATGAAATAACAGGGGTATTTTTTATTTTCAAATTAATTTTAGTATCAAAAATTTTAATTATTAATATTTATTTGCACTCCGACCAACAACAAGCGCAACACGTCATATAAGTCATACTATAAGATATTCCCCTACAAAAAAAAATCGTTCAAAGCGCCTAAATTCAATCCAATGAGGCCAAACACAATACCTCTGCTGTAAGTTGGTGAGGGAGTAGGGTATCCTACAAATTCCAGGTGATGTTGAAGCATCTGTTCAAGGTTACTATTTTCTATCATTTAAAGATAAAGATAAATTTATTCGCAAATATGGGTACAATACAGGTGATACAGATACATTTTAATGGTTCAGCCATATTTTGCCATGAGGGCATGCAAATTTTAATCATAAATTTCTGTGTAGGTCCTACACAGAAATTTATTAAAAACATTAAAAGTAATAAAAATAAACTAAACTAAATTAAAAAAAATAAATAATAGATAATTACATAACGTCGGTGATATTCTGAAACCGCGGAACTAACAGTGTTTAAAACCGCGTAAGGTAGGTGCAGTGAATTTTACAGGAACGAGGAAAAACGTAATATTTACTAAACCACTTAAATTTCTATTGTTTAAACTTTTAAATTGTTAAATTCCTCTTAATATTGTAGGCATTAGTTATGTAAAATATATATTAATGACTTAGAAAATTCAAAATCTCGATTTTGCTACTTTTTTAAATACGCGGTTTTAAACACTGTTAGTTCCGCGGTTTCAGAATATCACCGACGACAAGCCTTTCAATATTATTATTATCAATCCTAATTAAATACTCTATATAATAAAATATTTTTCATTGAGGTATTCACTTATACTATAGTAAGATTTATCCAATAGAAATTTTCGTAGCTTCTTTTTAAATTTCAATAAGGGTCATTCTTTCCACTGTTTGGGTATTTTATTATAAATCACCGGAGCCATGCAGTAGACACTTTTGCGCATAAGCGCTGTTTTAGCTGTTTGTAGACACAGTAAACTATTGTTGCGCCTATTCCGTGGGAAATTATCGGAAAGGAGTTGAAATTTATTCGGGTTTGATTTGATAAATAAAGCTACTTCTAGGATGTACAGACAGGGTAGGGTTAATATGTTATATTCTTTGAAATATGGCATGCAACTATCGGTGGTTTGCAACTTAAAAATAGCTCTTATACATCTTTTTTGTGCTTTGAATGCTGTTTCTCTTCCCGAAGAGTTACCCCAAAATATAATGCCGTACCGTAGGTGCGATTCCACTAGGCCATAATAAGCTGAAGGCCATGAGAAGCGCATCCATATATACTATTGAGGAGAGTGTATACATAGCGTATGCGGACTTACTCATTTTTTTACATAAAGTGTCAATGTGAGATTCCCAGTTTAGTTTTTGATCTATCATGAGTCCCAGAAATTTTGTATTTACTACGTCTTCTATTATATTATTACCGTGCTAATGTTAATGTTAATGCTAGGAGTCCACTGTCTAAAATGAATAGTTTTTGTTTTAGTCAAATTAATTTTTAAATTATTAGAGTCTAACCAGTTCACAACCTGTTCTAAACTATAATTGATGTCACTTCTATATGTTTCTATACTTTCACAAGGTATTGTTATAGTGCTGTTGTCTGCAAACAATGTCACTGGTTGTTTAATACATTTTGGTAAGTCATTTATGTACAAAATAAATATGAAAGGGCCCAATACACTCCCCTGCGGTACTCCAAATAAAACTACACGTTCGGTGGACCTAAATATTTCTTCGCGATTATTGTGTATGTTAATTTTAGTTATCTCAGTTTTTTGTATTCTATTTTTTAGGTACGATTCGAGTAGATTAAGTACATTGCCTCTAATGCCGTAGGCTTCTAGTTTCGTTATTAAGGTGTGATAATGTACATAATCGAACGCCTGGGTCTTCTAATGGAAACGGTGCGTGAATCCATAGATTCGTGGCCAGACAAAGGCGGCCATTTCGAATAAAATTATTTTTTTATTTTTTGCTGAGACTACAATAAATATGTACATATAAGTTTTCTTAAGATTACATTACTTCATAAAAAAATAAATGCATTTTCATTTGTAACAGAACTTTTGGCCGGACATGGTGGTACACCCACATTTCGCCAGTTATGTTTTAAGTCCCATGTCATACCCCGGGCGGGCGTACTGGCCAACAAGCGGACACAAATCCAGACTTCAGGCTGCCTCCGAGAATTTCTTGACAGAAAAACCCAATAACACTTTGCCCGACCTGGGAATCGAACCCAATACCTCATGCTCAGCAGTAGCGCTTGCGACCACTAGATCAACGAGGAGATATAAAAATATTCCTCGGCATCCATGGTGACCCCAAAATCTTGGGCTGCGAACCACGCCTGATATCTTCGATTTCCTAGAACGTATGAAACTACAGGTATCTTCAAGTAACTACCTAGATAGATACTGACGCTACACCTCATGGCATATTTTAACAGGAAGGTATCGTCTTAAGCATCCACTTGTCTTGGTGGATTCTTCCGCTTTTCCACAGTGTATCATGTTATGATAATTACCTATGTTAGCTGGATAGGTAGGTATGTGAGCTTAGCTATAATACCTAATTCAATAGACATTTAAGTATTTACGAATTAAAATGTAATCGTGAAACTTGTTGACAGCGCAAACCCGCGATCGGTGAGTGGACCGAATTAGTGGTTTCGAGTGTAAATCTAACCCGCTAATTGATGCAAACGAGACGTGATTAAATAACCAACATATACGGCTATACTTGGTAATATTCAGTATCAGTAAATGTTAGATGCTGAAAAAGTTTCGAGCCTTCATAGAAACCCAAAAAGACGACGAAAACCTTGAGCGCTACAAGTATTCCCAACTACCTATTAGGTGTCGGTTTCAAGGTTACTAGTAGTGTAGTCTGGGGCATGGATAAACTTTATGTGATTTTTATCCAGACTACTAATAGCCCTGAAACCCAAGTAGTACCTAAGTAAGAAATAAGATTTACACAATAAACCTTATCATCCTCGGGAAAATGGTAGCCAATTGTAGACTTTATTCTGAAGGCAAATCTCAATAACAAAAACAAGCTCAGTATTTACATAGCGACTCCGTCATATAAAGTAAGAGCGCGACCTGAAATAGAACGTGGTCGCATTCACCAACACTTGTGGTAGACAATGAAGATGCCCGTCATTGTTACCGCTTCTAAACGCCGGCTATTGTGCCAAGTAAACGTTCTCGGCGACATACCCACTCACATGGTACGGTGCGCGAAAGAAATAAGTAGAGCAGCTAAGTATTCACAAAATGTTTAACTGACTTCTTTTAATAAACTTTATTACTTTAGAATTATGCTTCCGTCAATATTTCAAACCGACTTCTAAAAAGGAGAAAGTTTTATGTTTGTCTGCGTGTTTTTTTTTATGTTTTCACCGATTTCTCCGTCAATTGTGGAGCGATTTTGAAAATTATTTTTTGTTTATAAGGGTATGCTCTCGAGGTGGTGGAATGGAAATGGGGAGAAATCCCCAAATTTTATAGGCACACCTATAGTGATTTGGGTATTTTTTATAGTAACACATGCTTTTGCTCTCGGAAAGCTGGTGAAATTGGTGAAGTAAAACTGATGATGAAGACCACAGATGGCCACCGAAACTACTTTTTAATTAAATTTCACGGGTTTCGATTCGATTAGGTGCTTCATGTTGGTTGCTAAGCAATTTATGCTCGTCACAATGCATGAAGTGCAGCTCCAGTTCTCCTGGTTCTTACCAAGAGAACTCCTCAACAATTAACGTCCCTGCATCGGGAAAAGCAATATTTTGTAAAGGTGACGAGCAGTTGACATTATGCTATTGTAACGGAGATACATTACAAACAGTTACCCACTAAAAAGTGAAAAATAAAAAACTTAGTTACAAAAAAAAACAACCGCCTTCCAAAAAACACTACAAAGTGAAAAATAACTTTAATTTCGGAATTTGGTTTCTGTATGTAACAGAAAACGACTTCTGTTACAGGAATCGACTGTAAATAAGTTTTTTTATTTTTTACTTTTTAGTGGGTCATTATGTAGTATTTTTTATGGAAGACGGTTTTTTTTTGTAAAAGGTTTTTTTATTATAATTTAAAAAAATGCGCAAATAACTGTAGGAAATTCTAATGTTTGAAAAACGACGCCATTGGTCAGAGCGAATGACGTAAAAGTCTATGACAACAATAAAAGTCAATGTGTTTTGTATGAGTGTTATAAGAGTGTTTGCTATTTCCTGTTTGTTTGTTGTCATAAACTATGACGTCACACCAAGCGCGCCAAAATGTAGGACGTTTAAACATATAGTTAGTTCGGAAGCGCCGATTGGACCCGAACACACGAACCTCCGCAGGCTCGATAAGGTAGTGGGTCTCATTAGACCCCAGCATGACACACTAAATAGAATAAAATTTATTATGTTATCAAATCTTATGAATGTGCATTAATTAAGAGAGTTAAATAGATGAATATCTCGTATGTTAACGCCAATAATGATTAATTAATGAATTACCTGTTCTCAACAAGACAGCAAACATATGTGATCATCTGTGAAAGGCATATAGGTACAAGAAGCGGATCGCATCCAAGAAACACTAAAACTATTTGACGAGACAAGCGATGCCAAAGTATAAAGGATATCGGATCGGCTTCAAAAAGATGTGTGAGGCGACACATATTTTTGGAGATTTAACAGTGCCGCTCACATTGCTAAAAATGTGACATGAACTCAAAACTCAAACTCAAACTCAAAGCAATATTTCAATTAAACCATTTACAGGCACTTTTGAATTGTCAAGGAGTCGGTCAGTTAGAATTATGAAGCTAGTTGCCCATTCCAAAGCGTAGTAGGTACCTATGGAGAAGAACGGCCAAGAAACTCCATGGACACTCTTTTAAATTAAATTGATACATAAAGATTAGTACAAAAATAATGTTGAAATTATAAACAAATGTGAGGACGATGTAAAATAACAAACGCGTCCATAGTAGAAAGAGAAACAAAAACAATTTCTAAATAAAATAATTACAAATAAGCCGAGGACGCTAAGAGGTGACCAGTCCCAACTAACGGCGCCCGTTCACGAGCATGCCCCACCCACTGCCACTGGCAGCATAAATATCTGAGAGTAATTTTTGAAACTAGTGTTGCCCGCACACAAACTTCATTTAATACTTCTTTCGGAATATTGTAATATTCGGTAGGCTGATAATATTTCGAAACTGTGATTGATATCTTAGAGTTACCACTCTAAGAGACCAAACGCAACTGGAATTCACCGTGACAAAGTTATCAGAATATCTAACCGAGGCATACCATGCATGCTGCAAACTAAGAGCGCCACAAACCAAGGGCGAGAGGAACCCCTGGTGGAACGCAGAACTTAGTAAACTCAGAGATGCATTGCGTAAACAATTCAACAGAGCCAAAAATACTAGACTCCCGGATTACTGGGAGCTATACAAAGAAACCCAATATGCATACAAAAAACAGATCAGAACCGCCAGGAGATCAGCATGGCGGAAATTCTGGGAATCCATCGAGACAAATAACGAAGCCGCTAGGGTAAGGAAGATTCTGGCAGCAGATCAGGACCGAACTCTCGGCGCGCTGAAACAGCCTGATAATTCATACATAACCGATCAGGAAACCAGTAAGGTCCTTCTCGAGACCCACTTCCCAGACTGTAGACTCCTGGAGGATGGGAGGTGGGAGGCTGAACCAGAATGGACCCCAACGGATCAGGACTGGTCCAGAGCCCGCAACATAGTAACAGAAGATACACTCTATTGACACCTTTCAGCCGTACAAGTCCGCGGGGCTGGATGGCATTTTTCCAGCCCTGCTGCAGTGGGGGGTAAATCATCTGGTGCCATTACTGACGGAGATCTATCGTGCCTGCATGGCACTCAGGTACATACCCCTCGCGTGGCGCGAGGTGAAAGTCATTTTCGTACCCAAACCTGGCAAAACAGACTATTCACAACCCAAAGCTTACAGGCCTACAAGCCTCACATCCTTTCTACTGAAGACCCTCGAGAGACTTTGCGATAGACACATTCGAGACGGACCCCTTCGAGCTAAACCCCTTCACAAACAACAGCATACGTACACCACAGGCAAATAAACATAATCCGCGATGCTGTGCGTGCTTTCCAAAATTGAATGCGCAGTGGATCTCAAACTGTTCATGAGCATGTTGTGTTTATGCATGTGTGTAGTTCACACGACACTACCAGGGCCATAGTGGCGAAGGGCTGCCCGCAAGGTGGCATCCTCTCGCCACTTATATGAAACCTGGTTGTCGACAATCTTATCAAAACACTCAACGATACAGGTTACTTCACCGTAGGCTACGCGGATGACATAACCATAATAATAAACGGCACCCACGAAAATACTTTGTGCAACCTTATGCGCCTAGCCTTAAAAATAGTAGAGGTTTGGTGCAATAAGCACCAACTATCAGTAAACCCTAAAAAAACCGAATTGGTTATTTTCTCAAAAAAGAGGAAATTGCCAATATTACAGCTACCACGATTCTTTGGGACCACCCTAAGCCTGTCAACTGAAACCAAATACCTGGCCATCTTCTTGGACAAACAGTTGAATTGGGAAAAACGTACCAACTACATCATCACAAAAGCCAGCATATCTCTGTGGCAGTGCAAAAGACTGCTCGGCAGGAACTGGGGAATTAACCCCAAGATTACCTACTGGCTATTCACCACGGTCATCCGGCCAATTATCACATAAGGCTCACTAGTCTGGTGGCCCAGGACAGACCTGAGCACAGCCCAAAAAGATCTCGAAAAACTGCAACGGTTTGCTTGTGTAGCAATCACGAGCTGTATGAGAACTACGCCCACCACCGCCCTACAGGCAATGCTTGGACTGCCGCCTCTGCACCTCATCGTGCGAGAGGAGGCGGCCCTGGTCGCTTTTAGGCTTAACATAACAGGAACCCTGAGCAAAGACTCTAGAGTCAAGCACATACGCATAAGGGAGGATGCGATCAAACGACGACCAATGATGGCATCACCCTGCGAGAGAGCCCATAAACTACACTGTTTCCAAAAGCACTACAACATAGTACCTACTCACAGAGGAACGGTGTGACTATTCAGGCCCGAATGAGGTAAGAGTATACACCGATGGATCAAAGACCTACTCCGGAACCGACGCCGGCGTTTTCTCACATGACCTTAACATAAACATATCCAGCCCGCTGGGAATGTTCAGCACCGTCTACCAGGCAGAGTGTGGGAGCATTATACAAGCGGCGTATGCCATAGAATCCAGGAGTGTCACGGACACTCATATACGTATACTCTCCGACAGCGCGTCAGTTCTCCAATCCTTAGGGAGAAAACACAGTACTTCGAAACTAACACAAGAATGTCACAATGCGCTAGAACGTATAACGGTTTTCAACCGCAATACAGTGCCACTGCAATGGATAAAAGGACACAGCGGATCGCTGGGTAACGACGCAGCTGACGAACTAGCCAGGAGAGCATCCGGCACGCCAGTCTGCAGACCGGAACCAATCGTACCCATCACCTTCAACCAACTACGCAGGTGGCTACAGGAGCTCACCCACAAACAAGCAGAGAACTGGTGGGCCTCGGCACCGGGGTACAGACAGTCCAAGGAGGCTATACCATCCTTGGATAGCAAGTTAACCAGGCGCTTGTTACGCCTGGACAGAACCGGCCTGCGCCTGTTGACGGGGACCATCACGGGCCAGTGCTCGCTAAACAAACACTTTCACACAATAGGCATAGCGGACAGCCCCCTGTGCAGGGCTTGCATGGAGGCAGAGAAAACCGCTGCGCATGTGCTCTTCGAATGCACAGGCGTCACCCATATTAGAACAGAAACCCTCGGGGCACCCAGATCCTACACAGAGATTCTGAACAGACCAGGAGATGTGATCAACTTCTGGAGGGAGGTGGGCCGGTTGGAATAACCACGAAACGGCCGCCATGGCCCACGCACAATTGTCCAAATCAAACCCTCTAACATATAACATAGAACATACCTTCTCTCCGATACTTGTACAGCAACATGTGTGCTGGAACAATGCCGCAATGCAATGCAATGTAATAGTCGATAAACTTACATTTGCAGTTGCAATGTATGGGAGAAAATGTTTTTCAACTACAATGATAAGTTTGTTCTTGGGATAAATTTACGGAACCCTTTATTGTGCGTGGTCCGAACCACACTTGGCCGATTTTGTTTTATGTGCACGTCTTTCTGTGACAAAATATTCTTTTTTCTTTCTTTGTACCGTTCAAGATCACTTCTTTCGTCTAGTTAAGTCAAGTCTATCGGTGAGCAAAATAAAGTTTGTCTGACGCATAAAGTTGGTCCTTTGTTTTCAACAATTTGAAACACACGTCTACAAGATGTGATGTTGCGCTCTGATTCGCCTTCAGTATCACGTGATCAATAGCTATACTTTTACGCAAACAAAAAAAATACTTAATTCATATATTTTTTGATGAGGTAAGTAATCTAATCAAAAAATATATGAATTAGGTTTTTTTTTATATATATTTAGCTACCATCATTCTACAATACAAAATTCTTAAGGTATTTATCTTTCTTACCGTCAACTAGACTATTGTTGATAAATAAGATGTGTTCGTGGGGTGGAAACTACTAAAAATCAGGAATAACTTATCTTCTCAAAACTATTGTATGCCTCAGACATCCTACAAACAAATAATGTATTCAATAACTAGGAATGAATATGATTCTAATGCCATTATTACTGTGTTTATAGGTAATAGTTTTAATGTTAAAAAAGATGATATCACTGATAGTGTCACCAATCTAATGAAGATAAATTGTAAGAAAATAATTTTGTGTGCTTTCCCATACTTTGAGCACATGTCAAACAGGCAAAACAACTACATTCACATGTTAAATAATTACATGCATGTCTTAGTTAGTCACCATAGTGACAAGTTTATATTTTTTGACACCAACATTTTTGTTGATAAGCTAAGGTCGACTAGGGATACTGTGTATCTGCCCATTAGTTTTAGACGTCAAATAGCTAGGCTATTAGCTTTTAATATTAACCCAGACATAAACAGTATGTCGAAGTCATATTTAATTACCACCACAATTAGTAATAGTACTAATGTTAAGGTGGTTAGCTCAAATAGTTTAAACTAGTTTGTAAGACAACAGAAGGTACCACTAACAGTATAGTTACACTTAATAACAAAAAGGTATTTTCTGGCACTAACATAGTTACCTGTAGAAAAGGGGCTAAGCAGAAATCCTTGAAGTTATTTCATCAAAATATTCAAGGTTTCTCTTCCAAACAATTGGAAATCGAATTATTCTTAGAAAAAACAATGTTTGACATTGGTGCCGATTCCCTTGTTCACAAACTAAACTAAATTTAAGTTCAGTGCATCTTTTTCTTTCTATTTCGTTAAGAAAAGGACAGAGGATAAATTTTAGTTTAGTCCTGTCAAATTAATCAGCGCTTGACGTAAATTGACGTAATTTTAGTAGGCAAGTTTTTAATCACGTCTAAACTTGTATGGAGTAGTGAAAGGCGCTGATTAATTTGACAGGACTAAACTAAAATTTATCTTCTGTCCTTTTCTTAATGAAATAGAAAGAAAAAGATGCACTGAACTTAAATTTAGTTTAGTTTGTGAACAAGGGAATCGGCGCCGTTGTCTGTATAACTGAACATTGGTTAAAAGATTATGAAATGTTAATTAACTATGAGAATTATAGTGTGGCCAGTTGTTTTAACCGAAAATCGATGCTGCGTGGTGGTTCACTAATCCTAATTAAAAGTTGTATCAAATCAAAAACTCGTAAAGACATAGTGGAACTTTCGGTTGAACATAGCATTGAACTGTCTTGTGTTGAGCTAGATAAGCATGTTATAGTGTGCGTTTACAGACCCCCTAATTATCAAAACTACTCGATATTTGAGTCAGTTATGGAAGATGTTTTGGCTAAACTAGCAAATGGAAATAAATCAGTAATTATCTGTGGTGACTTTAACATTAATATTTTAGAAAATAATTCAAACACCAGTAGATTATTAAATTTGTTTAAATCATTTAATTTGTCAAATGTGTTTGTGGAACCAACACGAATAACTACGTTTTCTGCTACGTGTATTGATAACGTTTTTTGTTGCTGCGACTATTTAGATAAAGCCATCGTTAATTATCTCCCGTCTGACCACAGTGGTCAAACCGTAACTTTCGAGTCCACCCTAACAATAGAAAAAGTGCAAATACAATTCAGACCAATAACATCTGTTAATTTAAATAAATTTAATAGCACTTTAATTTGTAAGTTAAGCGACCAGGATCTTACAGTGAACAATGTAAATATCTTGTACAAAGATTTTTTTTCGGTAGTCCAGACCGAGTTCAATAATTATTTTAAGAAGAACACTAAAACTATCAGCCCTAGGTTTTTATTTAGTGACTGGGCCACTAGAGGACTCAGGAAAAGTAGGGAAAGACTTTTCGAGCTGTATGGCCTTAAGCCTTACATAAACACTGAAACTTTTAATAGGTATGTTGCTACTTACTCTAGAATTTTTAAGAACACTTGTAAGGCAGCTAAAGCCTTGTACATTAGCAACAAAGTTAAATCAGCAGACAATAAAATAAAGACAGTTTGGAAAATAATAAATAATGAAACGAATAGGCACAAAAAGCATGATTCTGATTACACACTGGAGACGTCATGTGGTCTCATTTGCGATAGCAAAGAAGTTGCTCAAGAATTTGTTAATTTTTTTACCAGTGTCCCGCTTAAAACTACTGAAACCTTAAATTCCTCGCCCTCGCTCGCTTTTGATTTAGTAAAGGAAAACGTTTCAGCTTGCACGATTGAATTTAACTTTAAGCATATTAATCCCATAATAGTAATAAAAGCTTTTAAGCAAATCAAGATCAAATTGTCTGAAGATCTTTGGGGAATGTCCATTAAAGTCTGTACCTCTATAATTGAGACTATAGCGCCTTAATATTTAATTTTTGTGTGGATCAAGGAGTCTTCCCGGATTTAATGAAATACAGTAAGGTAATACCACTTTTCAAATCCGGGGACAGTAAAGACACCAATAATTATAGACCCGTATCCGTGTTGCCGGTTTTCAGCAAGGTGTTTGAAAAGGTAATGCTTAATCAAATGCTCAATCATTTTAACTCGAATAAAATCCTTCACGATCAACAGTATGGTTTCACTAAAGGACGGTGTACGACCGACGCCGGTGTAACCTTACTAAGACACATTTTTAACGCGTGGGAAGAAGCGCAAGACGCCATAGGAATCTTTTGTGACCTCTCCAAGGCATTTGATTGCGTCGACCACGAAACCTTACTCTTGAAACTTGAGCATTACTTGAAAAACTTGACTTGGAAAACATGCGCTCAGCTTAGTAAAATCTTATTTAAATGATAGACAACAGCAAGTACAAATTAATGGTATCAATTCACTCGGTTTAAAAGTAAAAATGGGTGTTCCACAAGGCTCGATATTGGGTCCTTTCCTCTTTTTAGTGTATATTAACGATCTACTCCATTTATTAAATAATCAACCACAAATGGTGTTATTTGCTGATGATACTTCTTTAATTTTTAAGGTAGACAGACGTGCTACTAATGTTGACGACGTATATAACGCCCTATTGCAGGTTCAGAACTGGTTCACTGCCAATAATTTAGTATTAAATGGGAAAAAAACTAAGTGCATTCGATTTTCTTTACCAAATGTCAAAAGTGGTGATTATGAGATAGTATTGAATCAAGAGAAACTAGAATTCGTCGATAAAACTGTTTTCCTGGGGATCACGCTCGACTCAAGGCTACAATGGGGTCCTCATTTAACATCTCTTGCAGGACGGCTAAGTTCAGCGGCATATGCTGTCAGAAAAATCCGTCAATTTACTGATGTAGATACCGCGAGGCTAGTCTATTTTAGTTACTTTCATAGTATCATGTCTTACGGTATTTTACTTTGGGGACGGGCTGCAGACATCGAGTCAATTTTTATTCTGCAGAAAAGAGCTATCAGAGCCATTTATAATCTCCGCAGGCGCGATTCTCTAAGGGATCGGTTTAAGAACATTAACATCATGACGGTACCTTGTCAATATATCTACGAAAACATCATATACGTAAGAAAAAATGTACATCATTTCAGTAAAAGAGGTAAAAGACATAATTATAGTACTAGAAATAGGGACCTATTATCTCAGCCAGGTTTCAGACCGGCTAAAGTAGACTCATCTTTCATGGGGTACTGTTTAAAATGTTACAATAAAATTCCACCCCACATACTTCAACTGAATTAAATGAAATTCAAATCTTGTATCAAACGCACACTATGCAGGCAGGCATATTATAAGTTGGGTGATTACATCGCTGATAAAAATGCTTGGCTCAATGCTGGTCCTGCTCCACAACCACAACCAATTGAATAATTAACATTTGAAAATAATGTTGGAGCAGCTGAACATTGTAAGACTATCTTTGCATTGTATAAATTCAACCTACGTTGTATTGTATAATTGCATTGCACAGGTGTGAGTACTATGTATAATCGAGCTACCATTTACCGGTTATGTAATTGACTTGAATGAGCCCTGGCGGCTGAGAGTATGTCATGCTCACTCAGATGTCTCGCTGATGGTGGCGCGTGTGTTGGATCATTTAGCTCCCTTCAAAATGGTTGAGCTAAATGGTGCTAAACCATGCGTCATGCTCGTGAACGGGCGCCGTTAGTTGGTACTGGTCACCTCTTAGCGTCTTCGGCTTATTTGTAATTATTTTATTTAGCAATTGTTTTTGTTTCTCTTTCTACTATGGACGCGTTTTTTATTTTACATCGTCCTCACATTTGGTTATAATTTCAACATTATTTTTGTACTAATCTTTATGTATCAATTTAATTTAAAAGAGTGTCCATGGAGTTTCTTGCCCGTTCTTCTCCATAGGTACCTACTACGCTTTGGAATGGGCAACTAGCTTCATATTTCTAACTGACCGACTCCTTGACAATTCAAAAGTGCCTGTAAATGGTTTAATTGAAATAAATGCTTTGAGTTTGAGTTTGAGAAGAGCATTTTGATTGGAACGGTACGGAACATAAAATATTATTATTTTACGACAAATTTACTGATCAGACATTCAGTATAATCCATGGTCGTAGAGGCCTAGTTCCAATATTACTTCTGCAATGAAATCCATTCCACCAGTGTCTCGACTCTTCAGATTGCAGGCTAGTCAACATGTATAAATTAAACTCTTAAAACAGATCAACAAGTATAATATCAGAATAAAATTCACAATAAATATTAAAAAATATACCCTTGTATAATGATAACATTATATTATAATTTTCTATATTTTGTACAACTTACTAGTAGGTACTTCTAAACTTAAGGTCTGACGAACCCACTTAAAATATTAACAATCACAATCACGCTACAAGGAACAGATAAATCGTTACTGTAGGTACAAGTCGAAGACATTTATTTTTAAAGCGGCTGCTTACGTTTTAAAAACGATCGAAGGGGGTCATATTTAAGGATGTACGCTAACATAGCCAATGAGAATGCATACAAATTCGATCAAATCGAAATATTACTTTGTACCTACATTCTTATACGATCAGATGTGCACTTAGTCCTTATAAAAAAACAATCTTGCGTGAGTTTCTCACGACTTCCTTTACCTACCCTATTTGTTAAAGCCCCTTATTCATTGAACACAAATTTGAGCAATAGTTCTGCAACTTTTGTTTACCATGAATACGAAGCTTTTACATGTTGCCAGCAACACTGCAAAACTCCATGTTGCTAGCAACATGTTCCCCGCAACCAAAAAACATGTTGTTGAAACAGTGTCCATTCCACATTCGAGTTTTCGTACAACCTTATTTATTAATAAGACATTACTTTACTATTTAATAATATTGTGAAGAAAAATTTAGCTACTTTTTTTTCTATTTGACACAGTTATATCTAAGTAGGTGTTCATTTATTTTTAGTTGTAATTTGCATTTTAGTTGCCACAAAATCCTTAATTTAATGCCCCATAAAGAGCTCTTTCAATTCGGTAATTCGTTTCACATTTGAGCACTGCGCTCTCGTTACATTTCAAGGGGCATTAGGTTTTTTTACATGTATTTACACAACTTTATTTTTATCTATGTACAAATATCTTATACCTTTTAACCCGTAAATATGTAATATGCGCTAAATATCACAATCATATTACAATAAATATGTACATTTTTCTATTTATGGCTAGTTACATTCTTAAATTGTCAATGAAACTTAATTTTAATTAAGTTATAAAACAAAGGACAAATTAGAAATTATAACTTGTGGTGTTTCATAAATACTATATCTAGGCCTCACTAATGCGATATACCAATTAGCTTAAGCTAGCGAATTCGCCTCAGTATTATAAAATGTAATAGATATTATTAGGATTCATTTCAATTCTGGGAAGAAAATACGTTTTTCAAAGATCCTAATCGAGAAATCAAAATTGCTCCAGCCGCGAGCCGTTTCGGCGCACCCAACATTGTGAACAGACATAAATGACCCTTACTACTAAAATAGTTCGTCAAGACCCTAATCTACATGTAAACTGCGCCAAATATATATCTCCCTCTCTGCTCTTCTTTTGGTTCTTCTTCTTTCCTTCTTTCTCTATCTGTATAATTAGGAAGCGGCCGGTTCATCGGTCTGACTGACTGGACTAGCCTTGTCCTTGTTGTCCTGCAGGTAGTGGTAGTTGATGAAGCGCGCGCCCTGCGTGAGCTGCGCGCCCGTGTTGGTGACGTGGCACGCGAACAGCAGCATGTTCCGCGGCTGCACGCGCCACGCGAACCGCATGAACATCACCGAGTACAGCGACAGGGCTGGAACAACGAGTCGCCTTATTAAACCACACGTTTACAGGCCCAAAATGGCATAGGAATCTTTCGTGACCTCTCCAAGGCATTTGATTGCGCAAATCACAATAACTTTACTCTTGAAACTTGAGCATTACAGACTAGGTAAACTTGCGCTCAGTTTAGTGAAATCTCATTTAAATGATTGACAGCAGCAAGTTCAAATAAATTGTGTCAATTTTCCGCATGAACAACAGCGAGTGTAGCGACAGAGGTGGAACAATGAGGGATAGTTCTTAGTGCAGCTCGATAGACGACGCGGCGACGATCCAGCTGATGGAAAGTGGAGACTGCATGGAATTAAGTACCGGTAGCGGTACCTTGTACCTTTGTGTAAGCGTCCTACCAGCGCGCAGCGGCACGGCACATTAATTAGAAGCCGCAGAGCATCATTTCTATTGAGGTATACACGGCTCCATATCAAGCTATACATTTCCAGTATAAGCTGATTTCGCATTGTATAGCAATCCGTACAATGAGAGGTCAGCTAATACTGGAATTGTATAGCTTGATATGTAACCGTGTGTAGCGAAATTTGCAGCGGCCAGTGTAGTTGCCCTTACACCAAAGCAAAATATAATATTTTTAAAAACAAACACTTTTAATACAGGAAACTAAAATTGAACTGTGTACCTGTGTGTAAGTGTGTGTGTTTGTATAGATGGCCGAAATTCTTGATCAATCAAATCACTTGAAAACTTATAATAAAATTTAAAAACAGACTTTAAATTGAATAGTCTTTCAAAAACCGTAAATTTTGCTTACGCCTACAAGTCATTTAATAATAAAGCCTAATCTCTTAATTACCAAGGACAGTCGAGTTTAATATTAAAGTACCTCCTTCGTATACCGCAGAACTAAATAAAAAAGATTCATGCTACATAGTATATGACATAAGGAACACTGATAACGTAGGCGCTTGAGATAATATCAAACTTTATTGAACTGCTGTGATAACAAGTTGTATCTGTGTCTGAGGTTTAGCTTCATCTAAAAGATATTTATTTATGCAAAGTCACTTATCTAAGTAATGAGAGCAGACATGTAGTCGAAGCAGGAAAAATAACATTGGTATGTTCATCATCCTTCCTCCCCTGTCATTATTTAAGTAGCAGCGTCATGCATGCATGGACTTGACTTTCTATAGCAGGCACTGGCTTATCGAAAGAGAGAATAGAAGGATCCGATTATAGGGTTCCCCATCTTCCTAAGACAATGTGACCCATAAAAATTACTGAAGACTGAAAAGTTGTAGAGTAAGTAATTAATAAATTATGTCATATCTATAAGTACATATAATAAAATAGTAATAAAGAATTTTTGTCCGTTTGTGTGGATGTATGTTCCGGATTGGCGCATAAACGGCTGAACGGATTTAGATGAAATTTGGCACACAGATTGTTTATAACTTTGATTAACACATAGGGTACTTTTAATCCTGCCAATTTATATATACTTTATTGTACACCACAAAAATACATACCAAAACATAAATCAAACACTACAAAATATACAATGGACGGCCTTATAGCTTTCTGCGATCTCTTCCAGGCAACCTTGGAATGGACAGTGATTTGCCTGGACATAAAGTGGGGCTATCATTACTTAGTGCAAATACTAACCAAACAATATACTGGAATATATGTACATATTCAAAATAATATACACATAAATACATATGTATGGTAGTATCTTCCCGTGGGATACTTTCCGTCATCCGCGTGGGCAAAATATAGTATTTGATAAAGGTTACATTACTATCACATAAAGTGAGATAATAGAGTTCATATTTGTCATTACTTTGAATGTGTTATCTGTTTGATTACCTAACAGAGTAGATTAATTTAACTGAAAGTATTAAAATGGGACAAGCCTCTAGTTTTTAGAGACAACTGTGAAATAAAAAAAGATATACACTTTAATACTTTACATGGAATTATTGAATGGCACAGAAATATTTTTTTCCCTTTTAGGTGTTATTTTTGGTTTGGTCATACAGGCACTAGCGACTCTTGTGTAACTTAAGAGAAGTTTTGTAAATACTTAATCACAGTATCACATTAGCAATCTTTCTTTACATTAGTTGTTCTTTTACTCAGAAATTGCATTCCTATCGATAAATGATAACTCACCGAGTGTCATTTTCCCACTAATAAAGCTCGGGTCTTTTTGTATATCTGCAAGAGCTGCTAGAGGTATTCCCCAATTGGCTACAGGACCCCAGAAGTGGGTGCTGAAAATGATAACATCCTTTTACATAAACAAACTTAGATTTTATTAATTTTGCACGGATAGGTACTTATTATTAATTTTACCTCATTAAGTACTGTCTAAACTCCTTGCTTTTCAGCTGTTTCAATAAATTTCCAATGACTGCACTCATTCTGACTGAAATTAAAACAAATATTAATTGGACTTTCTTAATAACAGTCCAGTTGGTCTAATGTCATTCAAAGCTATTCAAATGGGCCTTGACAAAATGGGAGAAAAGTTGAAAAAGATAAATGAAAGGTTTCCCCTCCTATAGTGCAGCATAGACTGCAAATATTCGTTGTTGGCGTGTAGCCTTAGAAGCAGTAGATTAAGGTTAGATGATGATTATTTGAGATAAATCAAGAGAAACATACGACGCATAATTTAATTTTAAATAATTACGTATACATTCACTTGAATGTCAAGGTTATGCGATGATAATGATAATTTCAAATTAATTGAACAGCTCGCATAATAAATAATACACTTACCTGTTTTCTATTTTGTCCTGATAGATTAAGAAACAACTTCTTTTCAAAAAATTGTCCTGGTTCCAATTTCTGTTTTCTTCAGTTTCACTGATTTCTTGCCAATGTCATGTCGTGTCATGTCAGTGTCAGTGTCAGACGCTGATAAGGTACAGCGTGCCCAGTATAACTTGACATTTTGACAGAACTGAGTTGCGGGTAGTTCGGTATTTTGTAGGCATTTTACATTTCTTTAAGTCATCCAATAACATTATAAGACATTAGGAGGGACATGTTTATTTTGTACTAGCTGCGCCCCGCAGTTTCAGCCGCCTAAGTCTTGATATCCGTAAGCCGTCGCATAAGTATAAAGTATCGTATGTCATAATCCAGGTCATGGTCTATCCATGTGCCATCCAAATCCGTTTAGCCGTTTTATCGTGAAAGCGTAACAAAAAACAAACAAACTTACTTTCGCATTAATTTAATATTAGTAAGGTTTGGTAAAGATTATCACCAAGGAGCACCTAAAGTACCTTACTAATTCCATGCTTAGGTATTATAATATACTTGTAAGTGGTGCCCTTTTTTTTTGGATGGGAAATCATCAAATAACTTCTTCCGCTCTGGGCAGAGCGGGAGGGTGTGTCAGACTCTTACTGACTAAAACCCACCCGTATTCCTTCCTGTTGCCTGTGTTGCCAGGGGCCTCGGTGACCCATTAGTACCTTTCCGCGACAAGTGGTGCCCTTGGGGCTTAGACCATTTACCGAGTGGTGCCATCGTCCCTTGTTACTTGGGGTCGGTGCATCATCTTTTCTTCTTCTCTCATGCACTCCCTTCTCTTTTTACAATCCATCCATCTTTTCTTTGATCTTCCTATCACTCTCCATCCATCAACATTTAGATTCATCACTCTTTTAGTCACATGTAGTGTCCATGCCATTGGCGCTAAAAACTACTTTTATAATTGTTTATGTTGCTTCTTTTTGTATAGGTACCTACTGTGCAAATATTTCGATACAAATGTATTTTTGATGAAATACATGGGACACCAGAGAAAGAAAGTGTTTGGAAAAACCTTTTTATTATATGCAACACACTACACTCTTCAACCCTACGCAACCTCCATTCTTAGAGCACAGACAGTCGACAGCCGATCCTTTAAAGGTACATACTTCAATCATACCATTTTATCCTCAACTTTCTAATACCATATAAGTGCTGTTCTTTACGTCCGGCACCTCACGGACGTCAGTGTATACTTTTTGTACAGAATGTCACTTTGTTCACAAAGTCCGCGGTCTATAGCTATGTTTAAGACGCTGACAACACCTAAACCGCGGTCACTGTCAGATTGCATAGAAAAGAAAGAGAAGCGTGACGACAAAACGCTTGTAATTTATTGAAAAATATGAAGTAATTATCTATTTACTCAGAATTGAGTTGAGTAATCGAAAATAAAAAACAACCAAGTTCTGCATTAGAATAAGACGTACTTGTTATTAATTAAATACGTAATGTATGTTGATATTTAATACAGATATTTTGGATTAGAACTCAAGGTAAGAGGTTAGTTTAACGTTAGTTTGTATCGAGATTTTTTTTTCAAAACGTGTTTTGGTGACAACCAAGTTCTGGGAAATATGTTCAAAATTAATATATGTATATTTTTTCCGCTACCACAAACTATACAGATTTGCCAATTTTTTTTCTTAAGAGAATCCTCTTTTGGTCAATTTGGTCTTGTCAGCGCCTTAAATTCGCAGTTGGAGAATTAACCGCGACGTATATCGATGAATGGGAGAACACTTTTTTCAACTACAATATTAAGTGAAGCAACCTGTGGAGTAATTCTACTAAAAATGCCTGCAATGCTCTGAGCCTCCAGTATAACAACGCGTTCAGGGGTTTGTTGGGGTTCCCACGGCGGCGCAGTGCCTCCGGCATGTTTGCCGACCACAGCACGGACGGCATCCAGGCGGTGCTTTGCAAAAGAATGGTCTCCCTGTGGTCTGGGAACAACACGTGAAAACGCTTTTGAGCGTGGTGTCGGACAGAGTGGACAGCCAAATCCTACGACATTGGTCGCTCATGTATATCCAAAATAATAATAATTTTACATTTTCCGCTACCACAAACTATACAGATTTGGCAATTTTCTTTCTTAAGAGAAGCCTATTTTGCTCAATTGGGTCTTGTCAGCGCCTTAAAGGCACTTATGATATTCTGGGTTTTTGGCAACATGAATAGTATACTGATTATTTATAATAAAACTTTTACAATCAACTCCTACTTCTTTTAGTAAATTCCTTATCCAGCAACCCTCTGCAATTCCCTTTCCTAATGCTCCATGTTCTAATTCTGTACTTAATTATGATATGGGGCCATTCAAGTAATACGTAAGCAGAATTTTTGTAATTTTTATTAGTTATATTTTATTCTTAGTTTTATTTATTCCTAGAAATTTTAGATTTAAGTATTTCATATAAAATTTTTCCTGTAATGCTTCTTTAAATATTTTTATCTCTTGTTTATCTGCACAAAGTAAAATCTAATCATCAAAATTTATAGTAAGATATAGATCTTCTTATCCTATTTTTAATATAAACAGTAATCACACAGTCAACAGTGGCTTCTTAAGAACCCTTCCTGAACCATAAATTGATTAAATTTGTCATTCCAATATCTTGGAGATTTCTTCAATCCATACCTACAAAGTCTGTTGCGATTTCAATACTTTGCCATCTTTCTCCATACTTTTTGGTTTCTCCACAAACACCTTCTCCTCTATGTTCCCATATAAAATGTACTTCTGACATCCACCTGCTGAATACCCATGTTATATTTACTAGCTAATGCTGATTAAATCTGCAGTGTAGGTACGTAAATCTCTGAGTGATCAAACTTATCTTCTTGCTTAAAGCCGCTTACAACCATTCTAGCTTTAGATATAAATATCTTTATTTTCATCTTTCTTAATCTACCCAATTATAGTTCGTTTTTTAATCCCAGAGACTAATTTGACATTTAAAATAATTGTTGTTCGTTTTTTTCAATTTGGAGTTTGACATTTGCATGTATCAATTTATCTCCGAGATTAAAAAACAGACTTTAGTATCAATTAATGAATTGTCTCCAATGTCTTTATTTTCTTCATGTAGGTAACTCAACTTCTTTATCTTCTTGATTCTGTTCCCGGTTCAGGCTGTCAAGAGGCAGTTCTTGTTCTTGTTTAAATAACATCTTCTTCATCGGTTAATAATATACTTTAACTTATATTCTTCTTTTGATTAATATAACATATCTACAAGTTTCTTCTCTTCTTGTGTTAAAATACCACATCCTGTATCCTTTCGTCACATAGTACAATCACCATAACCCACAAAAACTCTAATTTACTCATGGAGTCCCACTTCAATCTAAACTGTTTAGGTACATGAGTATTCTCAATAAAGTAACATCAAAACTCTTATTATACTTACAGCAACTCATATGGAGTTTTCCCGCTCACCTTACTTCTACCTGTTCTATTTATTTTAAACACCGCTGTATTCACTGCTTCAGCCCAAGGTTCTTTTCCTAAACCTGACTGAATAATCATTATTCTCGCAGACAACTACCGTACGCATCTCGCACTTAATTCAACCATTTTGCTCAGTAGTATAACTAACTGTTAAATCATGTACCTTTGTTTTAAATAAATTCTCTAATGCTCTATTCACAAACTCTTCCGTTATCTGACCAAAATATTTTTATTTTACACCTCTAAACCCATTTTCAAACTGCTCTTTAGATTCCTCAATACCTATTCTCTTTAGTTTCATAATTATTCTCGATAAAATAAACAGACCTGTAACTACTACAATCATCCTTCAATAAAAGAAAATATGAAGAGCCCCCTACTGATACTTCCTCCATTGGACTGCATAGATCCTTGTGTATGAGTTCACCTGGTTCAACCGATCTACTACTCTGATCGAAAGGTAACCTATGCTGTTTTCCCTGAATACACGGTAGGTAAGCACTGATCAGTCTGCCCTTCACATTTATTCCTTTTAAATCAAAAAACTCTTTTACAAGCATATAAAAGAGTCGCAAAGTATAGTAGACAAAAGTGGACAAATTTGAGACCACCTAATGAGGATTTATTATTGTTCTTGTTCTCTTTGCGCGGTTTGTCAATTTATCTATGACAGAATGAAACCATCACAACGTGAAGACAAAAGAGGAAAAATCATTTAGTCACATTTTTTAAAACTTAGAAAATATTAAAAAATATTAAAGTATATACGTACGCTTCGTAAGTAAGTAAGTAAGTACCTACACATACAGGGTCGGGTACAGACGACACAAGATTAAAGTTTAAACCATTCAGTTTCTTACGATCAATCTCGTCGTGCGGAGTTCAGTTATCTACTGGTTACTTGTGCTGTTCACATATATAAATTGGTGCTGTGCATGTCAATGTCATAGAGTTGTTGTCTCGAGAGCGAAAAATGAAAGTCTTTTTTTGAATAAGCTTTTACCTGCTAAGACAGTAGCGCAATCTAAGGGGCAACGCTACATGGTGCGTCACAAGCAACGCACATCAAAATCAAAACCAAAAGTCATTTATACAAACTAGTCTGACAGTCTGAAGACAGTCCCCCAAAACGCCCGCCCGCCCTTCATCACTTCCTAATGCTTCAGCTGGGAAGAAGTGGCGCAACAAACTCCCCAGCAGCACAGCTGTTTAGTTAGAAAAACTTGATATTGGTGCCAATTCCTTTGTTCACAAACTAAACTAAATTTAAGTTCAGTGCATCTTTTACTTTACAAATCGTATGCAAAGTAATTAACATTACGAAACACAAAACATTAAATTAAATTACTTGCCATATGTTAGCTAGCACACGCCCATATACCAAGACGATCGAGTACCTTCAATGATGCCGATTCCCTTGTTCACAAACTAAACTAAATTTAAGTTCAGTGCATCTTTTTCTTTCTATTTCATTAAGAAAAGGACAGAAGATAAATTTTAGTTTAGTCCTGTCAAATTAATCGGCGCTTGACGTAAATTGACGTAATTTTAGTAGGCAAGTTTTTAATCACGTCAAAACTTTATGGAGTAGTGACAGGCGCTGATTAATTTGACAGGACTAAACTAAAATTTATCTTCTGTCCTCTTCTTGATGAAATAGAAAGAAAAAGATGCACTGAACTTAAATTTAGTTTAGTTTGTGAACAAGGGAATCGGCACCACTATAATACAATACGCAAAATAATTTACAGCACGCGCAACAAAATATTAAATTAAATTATTTGCCATATGTCAGCTAGCACACGCCCCTATACCAACAAAAAAACATCGAAAACTATACTCAAGCAGAATTAAAAACTTAAACATAACTTAATACCCAAATAAAAACCTCCAGGCATACAGGGCGTGCCCGCTTATATATAGGCTTAGCTGTAACATGGTCACAAATGATAAACTAGGACCATCCAAGTAAAATAAATAAACTGTTAATTAGTAATAACAAAAACCATGGTCAGCAAGACGACCAGTCACCACAAGCAGCACCCGTTCACGAGCATAACGCAAAGATCAGCCATTACTTTCATCACACATTACTAACAAGGTAACCATTATAAGAAATTGTGTGAACTAAAGAGCCTTCATCTCCGGGTTTATTTTGTAATACGAGTTAATATTTATCAAAAAGGAATATTATTTATTAAAGTAGCACGTCCCGCACACTACAGTACATACTTTAGTCAGCTAGAATCACAAATATTTCTGTGGAATCACTTACACGATTTATTATGTCGTAGTACCTAAGACGTTTTTTTATTTTTTTAGCAAAAATCTGTGCTACATCATGACTTATATAAAGAAAGCAATGGAGCAGCTGAAAAGCAAAGCGTTCAGAGACTATTTAATGAGGTAACGTACTTTTTTCGTGTCATGTGAATTTGCTCACCCACGCCGGATGTGTTTGTCACTTTGCGGGGCACAGGCAGTACCTGCGTCCAGGGGTGGCCTAGAAGGCCCAGCCGCCCGGTTGTTTAGTAGTAGTCGCCTGCCGTTTAGTTGTAGCCGCCCGTCCGCCCTTACTGCTGAATTTTCAATGTAGCCCTGCATTTTGGGCACGCCACAAAGGAGTGGCTAGAGAGGCGCCACGGCGTCTTCACCTCCCGCCTGACGCAGGTCCTCACGAGACAAGGCAGCTTCGGGAGGTTCCTGCGTCGGATAAGGCTGGAGGAAACGCCCGGGAGCATACGGTGGAGGTCTGCCCGGTTTGGGCAGAGCAACGCCGTGTCCTCGTGGAGGCGATTGGCGGCAGAGATCTCTCGCGTACGGCCCTGGTTCAGGCCATGGTATGGAGCGAGAGGGCACGGACAGCCGTCACCTCCTTCTACGAAGCAGTAATGCTCGCGAAGGAGGAGGCGGGATGGTTGAAGGAAAGGCAAATTTCGCGCCCTTTCGCCCCTAGCCGCCGCAGGAGATGCCCTGGGCGTCGGGAATCCCGGGCGGATTTCTGGCCACCGTAGGCGCGGGCTTGCGGACGGAGAGTTATGGGTAGCTACCGAGGCCCCTGCCAACACAGGCAACGGAAGGAACACGGGTGGGTTTTAATCAGTAAGAGTCTGACATACCCTCCCGCTCCGCACAGAGCGAGAGAAGTTATTTGATAATTTCACACCCAAAAAAAAAAAAGCCTTGCATTTACACCTACATACATGGGCGTCGGGCTTATTTTCGGAAGGGTGCATGTTCATCTCCACGAAGCGAGCTTGGAAAATGTTTGCACTTTACTTCGAATATGTTAGGTTTTCGTTATGCAGAAAAGCGTAACAACTAAGAGAATGTAGGACGCAAGAGCGAGCGGAGTGAGCTCGGAAATCTCATGACACTAAACCTAGTTTTCATTAAACAAATGACTTAACTTACTCACTCACTTAGTATCATGCCCTGCGTGTCCTGTCAGCTGCACATTACAGGAACTGCTGACGCTACTGATGGCACCAAAACCGTAGCCGAATTCTGGGCCAAGTCCATTAAGATTACCATGGATACGCTAAGAAGAAGATTAAAGAAATCAGCCATTTGAGAACCCATCAAAACCCACGTACTCGTACCCATCCGTTTGCTATCCGCTAAACTCAAATCCATAAAAGCATGTATGGATTTGAGTTACCTTACCCAAAACTGGCGCTAAAAATCATCCATATTGTTTTTCACTTTTACAGCTCCCACTTCTGGGGCCCTGTTACCACTTGGTCTTTCCCTGTAGCGGCTCTAGCTGATACACAAAAGCCTGCAAGCATCATCAGTGGAAAAATGACAATGGGTAATTAATTTCAGTTCTACCTAGGTATTCGACATCATCGGCTTTTACTGGTGATAGGTCCTGCCTACCCACGATTAACTTACGTACCTTACGTTATGACTTGTGCCTTTAAAATTGTATGTACTGAGGGAAATTAGTTGATAAACGATTAACATGTTGCCTAACGTAACCAAAGTTTTTAATTGTATTTTTTCAGCTCTCTTTGGATATTCGATGTGTTTCTCGAGGTTTGCTTGGAGGGTTAAACCTCGCAACACGCTGCTCTTGCTCTGTCACGCGACAAACATTGTCGCACAATTCATACAAGGCGGACGTTTTATTCACTACAACTACTACTCGAGATAATTGAGCAGTTTTATTATTTTTACAATGTACAGTTTTTTTTTATAATAAATGCCGCCGCATAAAAATCGCCAATATTGACACAGTGGGACAATTAGATGCCTGTTTTAAATTAAGCGCACCTCTATTGTCTATATAAGTAAACAGTGAAAGGTGTATTTGTATTGAAAATTTAGTGGAGGAGGGTCCCGCAATTTTAAATTAATTACACCATTTAATTATTACTACAGTTACGAAGTTTGGTTTCAAGACTATAGAATTGATTCGCTGTTTCTTATTGTTGAATTACTTGCAATGCCAAATTCGAGGATTTCACGAATCGCGCTGCGTGTAAAGGGAACAGAGCGTAAAAATGCAGGCGAAAATAGAAAAGAAACGAATAATAGGTATGCAGGTAAGGTCTTTCATTATTAATAAAATTGTTGCGATACAATTTTTTATGAATTATAATTTGTTGCGAGACTCCCGGGAGCCTAACGTCGCTTTGTGAAGTAATGATAATAAATATTTTAGAAAATCCATGTAAGCGACATGTGAAATAAGTGGAGTCTGCAGTAACCCAGTAACTAGGTGCAGTAGATGATTGTAGGTACGTACGTACGTAATGTTTGGAAACCAAATTTCATACCTTTGATTATTTATAAGTATGTTCAACATTCTTTCTTCACTTACTTCTTCACGCCATCTTTCCACACTTTTTCACTGAGTAGTACATAGTAACCACAGACTAAAAATATTAATATGTTAACACCTTCTCCTATTTTTCAAATTTTTCAAACAAATTTTATTAAATCATACATCAATTGATATACCTTATCTTAAATTATAACAGCTTTTACAAACAAAATGTATTTTACTTTAATAAATTTTATTTTACATCAATGGCTTTTATTTTCCTTCACAATTTTCTCACAATGAAATTGAAACTTCTCTTTGCACAAAGGTTTTGTAAACATACTCGTATCAGCAATTTGTAAATTAGTAGCACAATATTTTACATCAATATTACCCTTCTTATAATTTTTATGAATGAAAGAATACCTTACATCAATATGTTTTGACCTTTTAATATATGAACCTGTTTGTATTAACTTCATTGCACTTTGATTATTATATATTACATTCAATTATGTTTTAATAATTTTGCCAATTATCAATGATTTAAAATATAAACATTCCTTTACACAATGTGCAGCTACTATGTATTCAGCTATAGTTGATGACAAGCTTAGGTACTATGGGCTGTCTCTTTGAACATCATTTTATTGGTCCTCCTGATGACGGTCTACAACTGGATTTGTAATAATGTTATCAGGAGGACCAATATCCATGTTTTTCACCGCAAACATTGCTGAAGCGCTGCAGTGACGCGGCAGCCCGAACAGCACCCTGAAGGCGTTATTATATTGCACTCGCAGAGCACTGTATGTACGCTGTGTGTACTTAGTCCGCAGGCGGCAGGTGTAACAAGATTGACACAAGGCCTTAAATACTTTGACTTGCTCGGTACACTGTGCAATCTTGCGAGCCAACATGTTACAGCGCACAGACAGTGCCCCGCGCTCCCTCTCTAAATCAATGTTGTCACACATAACATATCCTCTGAGACCCAGTGACCCAGATATTTAAAAATAGACACTCTGTTTAAGCTGGCACCACAAAGATACAAGGGAATTTAGCGAATGATTTATTACCAGCTTTAAACACCATCACTTCACTCTTCCTCACATTATATCTGAGTCCGTGGGTCCGTGCATAATCTTCACAAATATGCAGCAATCTGCGCATGGCACTGATCGACGGACTCAGCAGCACTATGTCGTCCGCGTAGCTGATATTATTGAAGCACCGGCCATCTATGTGGCACCCTATGTTTATTTATTTATTTAACCATTTATGTACACACATATAAAAACAGAAAAGAAGAACAGAAAAATACGTACAAAGGTGATGCTTTATGTTTGTTCTGCTGAGCTCGCCGATCAGCTCGTTCATGTATAAGTTAAAGAGACGAGGAGAAGTTAACCCTCCCTGCTATTATACCCATGTGCACCGGGCGTCGAAGGCCGATTATGTTGAATTCCAGCCACAACCCAAAAAATCCCTACCCTGAATTTTAAATCTTCGTAACAAGATACATCTCTTTACAAAAACAAAAAGCAAACAATTGTTAGACAGCGCACTACCTACTGTGCACGACTCATTTATTCCACATGTATTGTATTACCCAAACAAAAGCTTGTCCACTTGTCTGTACGATGAGACCTCGCTACATATATTTCGAAGAACCGTGGTGGCGACAGAATTTACTTAGCACTTCTGAATAATGTTCAAGACTTTCTTCCTAACAGAAATCTTTCCCAGGAACAAAGGATGACAAAATACATAACCGCACAGTTTAACGAGACGTACTGGTGAGGAGAAGATATCCCTATCGCCGCATCCGAATTTCATCTATAATGTCGATGATCCGAATATCGTAAATGTGCATGTGCACATAAGTAACGAGAACACGCAGGTGAATTCACCTGCCGGCGAATCAGTACCCGGCAACATACACATCTTTAGCACTGTGATAGCTGGGTCATAATCGAAGTTGAACAATACAACAATAATACGCAAACTCCAAAGCAGGAATCAATCAACGTCAAAACACCTCAACATGTCGAACCCCGGTTCCAAAAAAAATAAAACGGCCCCGATTTAGCTAGCCCACTAGCACCGCGCGAACAATTAGCATCAACATTACACACACCGAGGTCAGATGAAGTCATGGATGAGACTGGATACACAATACTTAGAAATCCGCCTTCTGCCGTAATTAACTACACTTGCGTATAACTGGCCAGACTTGCGTATTGCAACTTAGAACGTCCAATGGGCCTCGAAACCGGCACAAAATGATAAAATAGACGCTGAACTTTCCTAAAGGGAGATTAATGTAGCCCTACAAGAAACAGAGATGAACTTAGGAACATACTACTACTCTACGCACTACGATTGGCATCCACAGAGAAAGCACAGAATTCTGCAATTCTAATTAGAAAAATGCCCAAATTGAAATGACACCAACTCTTAGTTGTGCTTCTGAAGAATCCAGAACATTCACAGGAGTGACTATTCAAACCATGTATACACCATGACTATTCCAACTATAACGGGGCAACGGGGAACTGTTAATGGATATATCCAACACACGACAAAAGCGAGATCATTATGCAGGATAACGTGGTCAAATGGCACTCAGAATGGCACATGCAACAGGAAAACCACTGGGCTAATAGGGGCACCTCCGACCATAAAATAATCTAGGGGCAGCTAAGAACAAGTCGAATTTTAAACAACAAAAATGAAAGGGCCAAACACAAGGAACAAAAGCAACCGCTAGCCACAAAAGAGACAACAACCGACGCCAAGGCTCTCAACCATAAACAATGTTATTATGCTGCTAATTACGAAGGCTGTAGCCGGAGGATTGAAAAAAATACAAATTTTATTTAACTTAATTTATTTTATAATAATTACAATATTAATTAATGGCTAAAAATGTCGACGGTTGACCGATGCTGTGTCAAAAGTGACGATTTCACGGAGGCCGCGATGTCCGGTGTCGGGCTGCATCACGTTGTGCTGCGTCGGCGCCTCGTGCTGCGGCTGATGCAATTCGCAGTAACTAGGTAAACGCTTGTCAGCGGTTTAGGTGCTATGTGAATATGTAACACCTCCCCTCGAAGATAAGCAACTATTTCGAAATCTTGTGTGAGGAAGATGATGAAATGTTGCTGTGATCAATTCTTATCTTGCTAGGAATGACTCTATTTCGTTCTTGAATTTCAGCATAATTTCCTGAATCATCCGTTTCCTTTGGTTGATTTTTCTGAAGACGTTTCGTTCGATGTCGTCGGTACATCAGTGCGATGATAAGTGCACTTGCACCGGATAGTATTAGATAGATTGGAATCGTGGTGTGGTAGAGAGCTGTATCATTTGCTTCATTAAGTTTAGCTGGAGTTTGTAGCATGATCTTCGTATTTATTGAGTGCAGGTTTTCTAGGTCAGCAGAGTTTAGTATGATTGGTGCTTCGCTTGACATTTCTAAGTCTTCAATGTATGTAGGCAGTTGCATAATCTCCAGAGCAAATCCCTTGATGTGATTGTTGGAGTTTGCTATAGTGAATTCGGGCGTTTTGATGTGACAATTGTACGGGATGATCGCCAAGTAACTTCCTTCAAGGGTTTTATATGTCTCTTGTCTGCATGATATCTTCACTTTGGTTTGGTGTGGGAAACTGATGGTGTAATGTTTCTCGTCGAGTTGTTCTACAGCTTCTTTCTTCAACGCGACTGAAGACAGCTTACAGCATGGCAGAAGTTCTTGTTTGGAGATCAGATGCTGGATGCAATCCGGATCATCTTGGGTCTTGTACTTTGATTTTGCTTCGCAGAGGTACAGAGAATTTACCTTCGGGCATTCAGCCTCCATGTACATAGAATCATGTCCAGAAATCGCAATAAAAGGTGAGGTAGGTATAAGGATTTTATTATTCTTGTTAGGGATAATGGACAGTTTATAAAGGTTATAGACTGGAGGGAAGGCAATCGGCACCTTAAATACTAAAACTATCTGATTTCCTATGTAGAAGTATCCTAGCTTAATTATGTCATAATAGTCTCTTAATTCTAATTCAAGAATTTCATCGTTTGAGTAAAAAATCCTTAATTTATCTAACATATTCCTAATCTCAGTTATACTAACTATCATATGCGGTGTGCTTGATGCACGTATAAAGGCTAAAGTGTACTCTAGTTTATGGAGTGCTCCTAACAGATCATCTATGCTATCGCTTAAGATAGATAAGTATTGAGCCGTATGGGCGTAGTGGATAAAGTCGAAGTTTGCTGTACTATTAATTATCCGATTTAGAACATTTCCTATTCTTTCTTGGTTTTTAGTTATATTAGTTAACAGGTTGGCATTTTGTGTAACCCAAGTTTTAGATAAACTAACATGCTGATTAAGTTGACTCTGTACCTTATACTCATTTTCCTGGAGGATTTTTATAGCCTTATTGTACTTAATTGCATCAGTTTGGTCAAGATTACCAGATACACTCTTAATAACAGAACCGAGACCATCGATAAGTCCTCTTTTATGACGATTATGTTCAAATGACTCTAGCTGTGTAGATATTTTAGCTAATTTAGATGTGAGGTAATTCATGTGTGGTTCAAATAATAGGGATGTCTTATTATTTAGTTTATGTCTGAAATCAGTCAGTTTGGTACTAACTGTATCTATCTGAGATTGTATACTATCGAGATTAACATAATTAAGAAATGAATGATAGTGAGAAACGATACGCGTCGTTCCTAGATTAAACGGAAGGATACCAGGGCCATTTCCTAAAGGATCAATGGTTACTTCTTGTCCTTGCGTCATGTGGAGTAGCAGCAACAGTAACATCCTGTAACAATGTGGAATCTTTAGGGCTCCTCTTTAGACGGGACTTTGCAACAGGACCTCGTTTCTTTCGAGTATAAATATGTATGGGAAGATCGGCTAGGACTATGTCTTTAGTAAAACGGGGAGCTAACTTTTGTCTGCTAGCTAGGGGATTACGGACAAATACTTGTTGGTCGGGGTTATATTCTTTCTCAGGTTCGCGATCTTTATTCCTATTTTCTGTTAATTCAGTCCTATGGTGAAGAGAGGTTTCATTTATTATTTCGTAGACTTGGGTTAGTCGTTTCTTGTGGTCCAATAAGTAATTTTGCAGTAGGTGCTCAGATAAATTTAAATCCAAGGAATCGCGAGGATCGAAGTGTCCTGTGATTAAGTCTATAGGCCTACATTTAGTGAAGCTGTGTATCGAGCTGTTATAACCTAAAACTGCGTAGGGGATAAGATTTATGGCAGGTTCATTACGCTTTTCTAACTTCAGGATTCTGAGATGTTCGAGGATAGTAGAATGAAAGCGTTCTACTATACCATTATCGTTAGGGGTATGTGCAAGTATCTTATGATGCTGTATCTTATGAAGACGAACAAATTCTGAAAATAATGCATTGGTGAACTCAGGTCCTTGGTCTGTAACTATAGTATAAGGAACGCCATGATGGGTGCAAAACGTTAAAAGAGCTTGAATGACACTTAACGCGGTACCATCTCTGAGATGATATGCTTGCGCATATTTCGAGAAAGCGTCAACTAAAGTAAGATATTTCTCATTTTGTACTGTGAACAGGTCGAGATGTACAATTTCGAAGGGTTTAGTTGGAGGAGGAACTATGGAGAACTTTTGCTTAACTGGGTTTCGGTCATATTTTGCTTGTCCGCAAATACTACATTCATTTATATATTTTGATATGCTTTCTTTCATTTTAGGCCAATAATAACGATGTGATAAGGCAAGGAAACATTCGTTTATACCACGGTGATTTGTTTTTCCTTCATGGTAATTACGAATGATTTCTTGTTGCCCTAAGTAATCTTTGACGTTTTCAACCTCTTTTTTTGTTAAGACCATATTCAAGGCGGAGCTTTTAAACTTATCTTGCATAATCGGAATTATATTGTACATAGCTAGTGGGGGATGAATAAGAATTCCTGTTCTTACTTTGGGATTAACATATTCTTTTACAGCATTAATTACATCCTCCTCGAGATTAGACTCTGATAGTTGTATAGTAGTTTTAGTGTGAGTTTCGAAGGGTTTAGACACGGTTGGGCGTTTTTTAATATCGCCTACGATTACAAGAGATATTTGACGATGGAATTTGTTTAGGGGTTCATCAGATATTGGTATTTCTAGTATGGGACTCTCAGCACTGGTGTGTGCTGTTGCCGTTGTAGAATCGATCACTGAAGGGGGCTTCTCAGAGGTGTTAACTGCTATGGAGTTTGCATCTTCATTATTGATTTCGATGCGGGACAGAGCGTCTGCGTTAGTGTTCAGCTTACCCTGCTTATAGACAGTAGTGAAATTATACTCACTAAACTTTAATCTCCAGCGGGTTAAACGTGAATTCGGTTCTTTTAGATTCATGACCCATTGTAAGGGCTTGTGATCTGTAACGATTTTGAATTTCCTACCAAATAAGTAAGGGCGGAAATATTTGGTTGCCCACACAATTGCCAACAGTTCTTTTTCAATTGTGCTGTAGTTAATTTCACTAGTGTTTAATGTGCGGGATGCGTATGCTATGGGTTTATCGGTACCTATCTGACCTTGTGAGAGAACGGCACCAATGGCAAGGTTAGACGCGTCGGTTGTCAGTATAAAGTCTTTACTAAAGTCTGGGTATTGTAAAATCGGATCATTAATTAAAAGGGTTTTGCATTTCTCAAAACAGTTGATGTAATTTAGATCGGCTATGTTGATTTTTGAACCCTTCTTAAGACATTGCGTCATAGGTTTTGTTATACGAGCAAAGTCTGGAATGAATTTCCTACAGTACCCTAACAGACCTAGAAAGCGTTTAATTTCGGTTGCCGTTTTGGGCAGTGGAAATTTTTGGATTGCCGTGATTTTATCCGGGTTAGGTTTAATACCGTCTTTACTAATGATGTGTCCTAGGTATCCAGTCTCTAATTTTAAAAATTCGGATTTGTTCATTTGAATTCTGAAGTTAGATTCTCTGAGTCTCTGAAATACTTTTTCTAAATTGACCATGTGTTCCTGAAGGGATACTGAAAAAACGATGATGTCATCGAGTTACACCAGACACACAACATTTTGAAGGTCCCGTAAGACATTGTCCATCACCCGTTGAAAGGTTGAGGGAGCATTTTTTAAACCCATTGGCATGCGGAGAAATTCAAAGTGTCCATGCTCGACTGTAAACGCGGTTTTTTGAATATCATCTGGGTTCATTTCAACCTGATGAAAGCCACTCGCAAGGTCCAGAGTGGTAAAATAGTGGCAGTTGCCTAACTTGTCAAGGACGTCCGAAATGTTGGGTATAGGATAGCGGTCATCTATAGTTTTCTCGTTTAATTTCCTGAAGTCTATAACCAAGCGCCACTTGGTTTTTCCACTGGCGTCGGCTTTCTTGGGAACTACCCAGATGGGGGAGCTCCATGCAGACTGCGAAGGACGTATGATATTTTGTTCTAGCATTTTAGAGATTTGATCCTGAACGTCCTGCTTATGTATGAATGGGTATCGGTAACTTTTTGTGTAGATTGGTACATCATCTGTTGTTCGAATAAAATGCTTTACTTGGTTCGTGAAAGATAACGACTCGTCATCAATATAGAATACATCGGCGTACTGAGTGCAAAGTGCTTCCAGATTAGCTTTTTCTTCGGGGTTTAAATGATCCGTACGTAGACGAGACAAAACTTCATTTACGCGATCGGACTGATTGGTGCGCATGCACTGGGCATTGAATAATTCTGTACTAACAGGGCGATCCATAGAAAAAACTACGTCATGACGTGACGCGTTTGTTACCTCTATTATACCTCTATTATTTTTTACAGTTGTAACGCAATCACCTATCAAACAATTTGAAACACACTGTTCAGGAATTAAAACGTCACCGTCCTCAGAGTTTATAGGGACTTTGACTAATTTAGATGAATTAGCCGGTACTATGTCTTCGTATAAGTTACTATTACGTGAGTCATACATTAATAAAGAATTACTAGAGTTACGAGTGACCAACAACCTGTTTTTTAAATCAATATTAGATTCCAGTTTTTCTAATAAATCATAGCCAATCAAACCATCAAAAAAGTTATGAAACGCGTAAACAAAAAGAGTTATATCACTTGGCTCATTAAATTCCTGAAAACACGGTAAAGTGATAGAATAATCACTTCTGGTGGTAGCGTGAATATTCGTTACCTCAAAAGGATCATAATTACATGGTATATGGGATAAGAACTTTGAACAACTGCCGGACTAATGAAAGACATGTTTGCACCTGTATCGATTAATAATTTAAGCGGAGGGTTTGAAATTTGTATAAATGGTAATTGCCTTTGCGTTTGCAAATTAATCTCTATTTTGATTTGTCTGATTTGGGGACCTTCTGAAAATCCTCCTTTTCAGCGGATGGAGTCGGATCCTTTACTTCCTCTACTATAACATAGGAATCTGTGCACTGTGGTTGCTCATACGCGTGTTCACTCGGGTAAGCGTAGTCGGGATACTCAAAATACCCTTGATAATAATCATTATCAAAATAATCGCTATAATAGTCATACTGCAACTGATCGCTAAAATCATTATAATTAAATTCCCGTGTTCTAAAATAATTTGCGGGTGGTGGATTCCCGGATTTAGACCAGTCATGAGTTGCACGTGGGGCGTACGGTTTAGCCACATAGTGACTTACGCCACTCATAGGTTGCGAATTGTTACTAGTAACTGGCCCGGGGCCAGGCATTCTAAAAACTTGACCCTGGGGTCTATAATTAGGCGGTGGCGAACTAAAGATTTGCTGCGTACGTGTGGGACCGCGATATTGAGGGGTTTGACTTCTCCAGATTGGAACAGGTTGCTGTCCTTGAGGCATGAACGGTCGCGAGGGTCCTGGCATATTAAAAGGCCTAGGGGGTGGCAAATTAAAAGGACGCGGCGTGGGTGGAGCCGCGTGATTCGGTGGCATAAGGCCATAAGAAAATTTAGGACTGACCTGATGCTGAAGCTGCGACTTCCTGTCGGGAGCATGATTGTTGCGCTGCTGCAAATACAACGTATTCATCTCTTCATGCACAAACTCTAAAGCTTTTTCAATTGTATCAGGCCGCATGCAGCGAATGCGAGAACCCAACGGGTCACGTAGACCACGTAAGTAAGACTGTAACGTGAGTTTCCGGTATAGAGTGCGTTTCGATTCAATGGTACTCGCTATCGTTTCATGTAGGCTGATATAGGTCATAATAGTACTAAAGAGATTTTGACACTGTTCATAAAATTCTTGCGGGGTTGCCGAACCCTGTGTTAAAAGCGCTAAGTCATTGTACAAGGATGTCTCGTCGCGTTGATCGGCGAAATTATTAACCAAAGCACTCCTGATTCCCTCCCAAGTTTCCGGGATACCATTCGTATTAATCGTACGCGATGCGGATCCCACTACCTTATTTAGAATTCCGTTTAACAATGCCAAATTAGTTAATTGAAATTCCGGTCCATCTCCTATAAACGTTTGTACTAATTGATCACATAGTTTTATGAATCGAGTTAATACGTTCGAGTTTCCGTCGAACTCCGGAACCAATCGTAGGGCCTTGTGAACTTGATCCACTGAGTCAGCCATACTCGATATAAATGAACTAGTACTATCCTCCTGTTCGGTTTCTAAATTTCTATTAGCGTCTAAAGTACTAATTCTACGATTACTACTTAACCTAGGTGACCGAGATTGCCGTGGATGGAAAATCTTGGAAAGATAAAGGATAATAATTAAAGATAAAAAGGAAGCGACTAAAGCGATTCTAAAGTACTTACTTGCAATGATTTTGTACCTCCACCGTATCGATGTCTGGATACTCCTCTGGACTGCAGCTCTTGTAGGTTCTGGATACTCGTACGGTGCCCGACGGCCACCCGGGTGACTCGCGATCCTATCAATTTTACTCTCGCGAACCGGCCCGCGAGTATCCTACCGACTGCGCCAATTACGAAGGCTGTAGCCGGAGGATTGAAAAAAATACAAATTTTATTTAACTTAATTTATTTTATAATAATTACAATATTAATTAATGGCTAAAAATGTCGACGGTTGACCGATGCTGTGTCAAAAGTGACGATTTCACGGAGGCCGCGATGTCCGGTGTCGGGCTGCATCACGTTGTGCTGCGTCGGCGCCTCGTGCTGCGGCTGATGCAATTCGCAGTAACTAGGTAAACGCTTGTCAGCGGTTTAGGTGCTATGTGAATATGTAACATGCTCTCAATAGCAAATACACCAAACAAAGTACCAAGATTGCATAACCAAAAACTAGGAAATAAAGGAATCAGTTCAACAGATGGACAACGTAACGGGAAACGGGACAGCTCCAGGAACAGACCAAGTGGTAATCCAGCTTTACAAAGCGATGCCCCAAATATTAGATAGCCGCCACCTAACATATTATTATGATCAAAGCTTTTAATTTTTTTTTGGGTGGGAAATCGTTCAATAACTTCTCCCGCTCTGGGCGGAGCGAGAGGGTGTGTCAGACTCTTACTGACGTACTGACTAAAACCCACCCGTATTCCTGCCGTTGCCTGTGTTGCCATGGGCCTCGGTAACCCTTTTGTACCTTCCCGCGACCCCAGCAGGCATGGGCCCTAGTTGACCCCTACACTTGTGCTGACGACATCTCTTTGAAGCGTGCGTGGAATACAACGCGCCGTCGATCCGGGCCTGTTCCTTACCGGACGGTGAGCTACCCATTGCTCACCGTCCGCAAGCCCTCGCCTACGGTGGCCGGAAATCCGCCCGGAATCCCCGACGCCCAGGGCGTCTCCTGCGGCGGCTAGGGGCGAGAGGGCGCAAAATTTGCCTTTCCCTCAACCATTCCGCCTCGCGAGCTTTACTGCTTCGCAGAAGGAGGTGACGGCTGCCCATGCCCTCTCGCTCCGTACCTAACCTGGACCAGGGCCGGTCGCGAGAGATCTCTGCCGCCGATCGCCGCCACAAGGCCACGGGGGTGCTCTGCCTAAGCCAGGCAGACCTCCACCTTATGCTCCACCGTGTTCTCATGGCGATCCACACATATGATCAAAGCTTGGACACAGAACAAAGCACCTGAAACGTGGATAAAGACAGTGCAGGTACCAATTCCGGAAAAAGTTACGAATGTCTATGACAGCATTTGTAATACGGGTTACAGAATTTACGCATCCCACATATTAAAACAAATTGACGAAATAATAAAAGCATTAGGCAACTACCAAGCTGCCTTTTTAAACAATAGGCCAACAAACAGAGGACCACATTTTTACGCTTAAAAGGGTCTTGGACGAAGAACGGCGTGCAGGAAATAGAATTTATGTATTCGCCCTCGACATAGAAAAAGCTTTTGACAATGACGGCCTTAACGCACTAGGAGAAGTTTTAATACAACGAACTGACAAATCACTAACTAACAGGATAATCAAAGTTTGTATGAATGAACGAACATACATCAAATGGTGTGGCCAGCAAAGCAGCTGGATTATCTAAGGAAAGGGATGACTCATTACAGATGACGTAGAATGGCTAGAAGAAATCCTATACCATATTAAACGCCTACTAGCTAGTGTCGGCCTCTAAATAAATAAACAAAAACAAAAATACTAACTAAGGACTCCACAGCTACACAGAAAACGACCTATGCGACCATTAATGGAATAAATCTACCTGCAGTCGATGTTTAATAGCCAGGCACACACATAACATCTGCATTAAGTAGGAAAAGCACAATTAAAAAACGCTGTGAACAGACCACTAGAAACGCAAAATCACTATTACCATTCATAATAATCTCAAAGATGGAATGGAAACTAGCCAGTAAATGGTGCCTGTATGATACACGGTTTGACAGTATCGGCACACACTAAAGCAGGTCAAGATCGAGAAGATATGAGAGAGTTATCATGAGAGACTTGATGAACCACGCTAGGCATAAACCAAAACAAAAGAAAATGCATGAAATCACGGACGGAAAAACTGTAACCAAACGCATTAAAACCACAGGATGACACTATTTTGACGTTCGAAAGGTGCTGATTCTCGGCGTGGTTTGAGTAAATGACTTTTGATTTTGATTTTGCACATGTAAACAGGCACCACGAACCACACCTGTTACATGCAACAATGCAGTACAAGGCCAAATCCAAGAAAGTCGACCGACCTATTTATACTTAAAATGACAACCTAAAGCAGGACATGACTTACTTAGACAAGGAAATCAACTTTTGGATGGACACGGCTGTTGATCGAGATAAGATTAGGAAAGCTACTAGCGAGATTTACCAGAAATCAGAAACGGATAGTAGCGAGACCTCAGATGAAGAAATTGGAAACAGCAACGTGTGACACAGCATAGCGGTGACACAGAAAAGAGTCGAGAAAGCAACTGGACCTGAGCCTGACCTTGCTAAATATGTTTCGGTGAAACGAGGTGGCGACAGAATTTACATAGCACTTCTGAATAAGACTTTCATCCTAACAGCAATCTTTCCCAGGAACAAAGGATAGCAAAATACATAATGGCACAGATTTTTTAATTTATTTTTTATGGGAATTTATCAAATAACTTCTCCCGCTCTGGGCAGACACCCTCCCAAGGGTGTGTCAGACTCTTACTGACTAACCACCCGTGTTCCTTCCGTTGCCTGTGTTGCCAGAGGGTATAGGGCAGAGAGTATAGGGGTCCCCCTATACTTGTGCTGACGACAACTCTTTGAGGCGCGCATGAAACACAATGCGCCGTCGACCCGGGCCTGTTCCTTATCGGCGAGATGCCCATTGCTCACCGTCCGCAAGCCCGCGCCTACGGTGGCCGGAAATGCTCGCGAGATTCCTGACGCCCAGGGCGCGGCGGCTAGGGGCGAGAAGGCGCGAAATTTGCCTTTCCCTCAACCATTCCGCCTCCTCCTTCGCGAGCATTACTGCTTCGCAGAAGGAGGTAACGGCTGCCCATGCCCTCTCGCTCCGTACCATGGCCTGAACCAGGGCCGGACGCGAGAGATCTCTGCCGCCGATCGCCTCCACGAGAACACGGCGGTGCTCTGCCCAAGCCGGGAACGGCACAGTTTAACGCGATATTTTGGGGAGGAGAGGATATTCTGATCGCCGCGGCCGAATTTTTTTTTTAAATGTGCAAGTGCACATAAGTAACAAGAACACCCTGGTGTATTCACCTGTCTGTGAATCAGTAACATACACGTGTTCTACAAAGACCAGCATTATATATACCAGCAGGATCACACACGAAGTTGAACAATACAACAGTAACACGCAAACTCCAAAGCAGGAATCAATCAACGGCAAAACAGCACAACCCTGGCTCCAAAAAAACAGCCCCCGTTTAGCTAGCCCACTAACACCGCCCGAACAAATAGCTTCAACATTATGCTCATCGATGTCAGTTGAATTCGCGGATCAGACAGGATTAGTGGTGTTCAAAGTTGCTTTATGGCAATCACTTGCTTAATGCGATATGCATTTTATATGCTTTATTTGAAGCATACTTTTTTATATGTACTACTTGTTACGAGCAAACGGGCGGCGGAATATTACATCGCGTTTATGAATTTATTACGGAACAGTAAAAAAAACAATGAACTTTCCTTTTCCAGGCTTAGGACTGTCTATAATTGATTAAGTATTATTAAGAAATAAAGTAGGTATGTCAGTATTTAAAACAATTATAGGCGTATCTAAAAGTTCACTGTTCCTTCTGAACATTTTCGTCCGTTAAATACCTACACACAAAACAACAACACGATACCTCACTCAGTCAGTCGTCCTTACTTACACAATTAGTTTTTATTTACATAATCAATATTGCGTATCCTATCACTGTTTATTTACACTAAAAACGCACGAAACAAAACAACATTGTTTATAATATTACGTTACGTACGTGAGCCGCCTGAGATCGCGATAACGCACTCGGTACCTAAAAAGATTACACACACGACCGAAAGCAAACGCTAGCATGCGACGACTAGCCACCCGGCGGCGGCCGGCACCCGCCGCTTTGCTATGCCTGGTTGCTTATTACTACATGCGCATGCGATGTGCGACGATGTGCGATGTAAAGCAAATAGCATATAGCAACAAGTGCGAGCCACGATAGCATTTGCTTTATGTTGTGTATGATAGGCAAGATGCTTTATTATGCTATATGCTTTATTAACCACCACTAGACAGGATACACAATACTCAGAAATCCACCTTCGTACACCTGCCCAGACTTGCGTATTGCAACTTGGAACGTCCGAAGGGCCTCGAAACAAAAAAAGATAAAATAGACGCTGAACTTTCTCAAAGGGAATCCCCTAAGAGAAAGTTCCGCAGTTCAGTTCATGTAGCCGGTCTACAAGAAACAGGGGTGAACTTAGGAACATTCAACTCCACGCACAACGATTGGCATCTATCTGGAACCACAAGCAAAGCACACCGGGGACTTGCAATTCTAATTAGAAAAGACGCCCGAATAGAAATGAAAAACAGGAAAAAAGATTCCGACGCGATGTCGATTACTCTTAAAATTTGTGTGGGAAGTGACAAGCATGCTTTTCTTTATATATCTATTCAACTCTCACATCAACAACTGTACCTACTTCTAAAGCAACCAGATCTTTCACAGGTGTATTAAACTTGATTAGACAAAAACCTAGATCCCATAGATACATCACTCGTCTCTCCACTATTCCATTGCTTACTCTAGGATGCATATCCGGTATGGCTCTAATAATCCTTCCTGTCCTAAGGATACGTCTTCCTGACCATTACCGTGCCCCCAGGTCAACTCTTTGATATGCAATGGTCTCTGTAGTCCCTTAAAACATGAGGCTCCCGGGACTAGTGTGAATCCTTGGGTTTATTGGAGCAATCGAGTCTGGTTTAACAATGCTGGGGTCGGTGCATTTCATTAATTCATTCCAAGTTATTGGAGCTTGTTTTAGTTCATACAATGCTTTCTTCAAGTGACATACTTTGTTAGGTTGATTTTCATATCCTTCACGAATATTCATAAATATATCTTCAGACAACTCGCCATACAAAAATGCTGTTTCAACATCAAATATAATCATCTCATATTCTTTTGAAGCATCAATTGCTTATAATGATTTTATTGCTGAAGGGGGGATTTTGTTTGTATTGCATGAGTTAATAAACTTGAAACTTGGCACAATTGTTAATTTAAGTAAAATAGAAAGTTTATCATTATTATTTTTTGTAAACTACCGCATAAACGGGGATGGGGGTGTCAAAGTTTACAGTATAAAAGAATTTCTACGCGACGTCCGATAAACTCGAAACTCAGTATTTATACTTAAAACCAACAAAAAAGAATAACATACATGGATCATGGTTTTTCAAAATTCTGGGTTGAAAAGAGGTTGTCAATTTTACAAGGGTGTATTTTACTGCGTGCCTTGATTTACTGGAAAATTGGTATACATAACTTATGAGTCAAATAATGAACAAGTCGCAAACCAGTTTCTAAGAATTAACCCCATTGGGGGTAAAAAGAGGGACACAGATTGTATGAAAAATCTTATCCCTTGAGTTAATAAACTTGAAACTTGGCACGAATACGTAAAGTATAAAGACTGTAATTTTTTGTTTTTCTAAAATACCCCCTAATGAGGGATTGGGGGATGTTAGTTTGTATAGCAGAATTATAACGCACAGTCGCATACTCGTAGATTTAGGTCCATTTATAACAACCCTTCTTCTATTCCTGTTCTTTAGCCAATGAAACGCCTATAACCATAACGTCTCTCGTATCCAATAACCAACACACTCATACGACTCTGGATCTTCCATTCAGTCTCACTGAATTAAAGGGAATTCATAAAACTAAGAATTCTGCACCAGGCATTGATGGCATCCCGTAGGTATTCATTTGCTCATTTTAATGATGACGTTTTCAGTTATTATTTAGACCTTATTAATTCTATTTTAAATACAGGAAACATCCCTGTTGAATGGAAACGTCAAATGGTGTTGCTATTCTTTACATCCAATAAAACTCCATCTGATGCTTCTTCATACCGTCCCATAGTTTTATCTTTAATTCTGATGAAATTAGCAGAACATTTAATTAAAAATCGCCTTTTTGAAAGTAAGGGTCTTTTGGCAGAATCACAATATGGCTTTAGAAAAGGTAATAATAACTGTTCCAGACTCTTATTAATATAATATCTTACCAGGGTGTACCGTGTTACCCAGTAACTAGCGTCAGCGTGGTGTGCTACGCTGACGACACGTTGGTCCTGGCGCAAGGGAGGACGCACCAGGCGGCGGCCGAAGTAGCGGCACGCAGAGTTGCGACAATCGTCGAAAGGATCCGGCAATTGGGACTCGAGGTGGCTCTGCACAAGTCCGAGGCCATGTGTTTTCATGGCCCTCGGAACACGCCACCGTCGGGATCCCGAATAACGGTAGGAGGGGTTTCCATCGGCGTCGAGTCAACGATGAAGTACCTGGGACTCGTCCTCAACAGCCGGTAGAACTTCGTGGAGCATTTATTTATTTAAACTTCTCGCACACAATTAAGTACAAAGGCGGACTTAATGCCTTAGGCATTCTCTACCAGTCAACCAAGGGTGGTGAAGAGATAAGATGGCAGGTGCTCTGAGAGGAAATAAAAATAACGAAAAATATTAAAGATAACATAATAGATTATAAATAGAATAAGTACAGAAATACATAAATAGGTTACAAGCATAAAATACAAATACATACATATTTACTACAATATATACCTACATTATACATATATATATACATACAAATTCAAGGAAAAGAGATACATAATTGAGATGACTCTACGCTATTTGTTTTGAAAATAACTCTGCAATTTCCGCTTAAAAGCATACCGACTGGTGGCCGTCCTGATATCAAGAGGAAGCGCATTCCAAAGAAGAATGGACTGAATATGAAAGGAAGAATGAACAAAGTCAGAAGTATGAGAAGGACAGAGTAGAAGAAGATTGTTGGAAGAACGCAGACTTTTAGCGTGCGAAGAACATAGATATTGGAAGTGAGACATAAGATAAGAAGGAGGGGTGGGAGAGTTGAGAAGGGAGAAAAGAGTGGTCAAAGCGCGCAAGCTTCTTCTTTGGCGAATGGACATCCATTTGAGCTCAGACCTGTAGCTCGACACATGGTCATATTTCCTTAGGTTGAATATGAACCGGATACCATTGTTGAGTAGTCTGTCGAGCTTATCCAGCAGAACCGCGTTCAAGTCAAAGTAGCACACGTCACCATAGTCGATTATAGGGAAAATCAAAGTCTACACAAGCATAGTCTTCGTCTTAGCGGGCAAAAAGTTCCTTAGACGATACAGGGATCGCAGAGTACCGTTGACCTTTTGACTAACACTAGACACCTGGCGTTGCCAGCCCAGCGTTGGGTCAAGATGCAAACCGAGATCTTTAACCGTAGGGGTAATGGGTATGACGGTACCATTAAAAATAAGAGAAGGAAGAGAGCTAAGTGCCACCCTACCCATCATGCGCGAGCTTCCAATTACAATGGCCTGGCACTTTGAGGGGTTTACTGACACCCCAAAACTATCAGACCATTTTTTGATAGCGTCTAAGTCTCGGTTTACATCTGCTATAGCGTCCGATAAACCTTCTACCCGCTCAGCTGTATACAACTGAAGATCATCAGCATAAAGATGATACGAACATCGAAGACGGTGAGTAATAAAATTAATGAAGATGGAGAATAACAGTGGGGAAAGAATACCGCCTTGTGGAACACCAGCATTCAGGACGCGCCAACTCGAAGAGCTCTCATCAACGCGAACCGACTGCTGACGACCCCGAAGATAAGAAGAGAACCATTCCAGGGCCTCGGGTGAAACCATAAGATGAGAGAGGATAGTAAGGAGAATATCATGACTGACGGCATTAAAGGCATTGGAGAAGTCAATTAATACCAAAACGGTAACCTTGGTATCCTCCATCGCTTCTCTAATGTCACCAGTCACTTTAAGAAGAGCGGAGGCTGTACTGTGCCCAGGCCTGAATCCAGACTGAAAAGAGCTAACAAGGTTGTTCTGGTGAACAAACCCCGTAAACTGCTTGTGTACGCAGGCCTCAAGCACTTTAGACAGGAATGGGAGAATGGAAATAGGTCGAAAGTGGCTGGGTAGGGAGGGACTTGGGATTTTAGGGAGTGGGCGGATATAGGCCATACGCCACAGGGATGGGACGGCATTTCCGACATTTGGCTCCCAAACTGGAGCGGGCAGGGGCTGCTCTGAAGCGGCTCCTGCCCAATCTAGGTGGTACAAACGCCTCCTGCCGGAGGCTCTATGCGGGGGTCGTGCGGTCCATAGCCCTTTACGGGGCTCCTAGGTGGGCGCGTTCCCTAGCGCTGCGGCCAACCCGCCGGTTGAGCGCGGCCCAAAGGGTCATGACCATCCGGCTGGTCCGATGATACCGCACGGTCTCCTGAGAAGCAGCGAGCCTCCTTGCCGAATTGCCGCCATGGGATCTGGAGGCATAAGTCCTCGCGCACGAATGGGAGTGGCGCGAGGAGGCGAAACGCCGGGGCGTAACTCCGCTGCCGCGAGAAATCGCGGCACAGCGGACGGAGCTCCGGCGGGATCTCATGGCGACATGGAGAGTACGGTTTTCGCAACCCAGTGCTGGACACGCCACAATTGCGGCGATAAGTCCCCTTTGAGGAGTGGCTAGAAAGGCATCACGGCGTCTTCACCTTCCACCTGACGCAGGTCCTCACAGGACACGGCAGCTTCGGGAGGTTCCTGTGTCGGATACAGCGGGAGGAAACGCCCGGGTGTCACCACTGTGTGGATCGCCCAGAGGACACGGTGGAGCATACGGTGGAGGTCTACCCGGCTTGGGCGGAGCACCACCACAACACATGCAACGAAATGAATACGGGTGGGTTTAAGTCAGTAAGAGTCTGACACACGCTCCCGCTCCCCACGCCCAGAGCGGGAGAAGTTACTTGATGATTTCCCACCCATAAAAAAAAAAGTTCAGACAAAGTGGCACAGCGGATTTTAATGGTTTTTAGAAAATTGTAAGTTTTTAACTTTAATGCATTTTTAAATAGCTGCTACCGCAATTAACTAAATTATGGAACAAATAATATAATAAATTCAATTCAAAATAATAATGTTTTATTTGTACTCCAGAAAGATCGCGGGTTACGTATCGAATGTAAGTGACGGACGTTAGGTTCGAAGGGGCTAACCGTCGCTGCCGTCATCCCCTGCGCGTTAGGTTTCTTTTAACCCTGCAGACAGAAATAGGGACTCCGCGAAGCGGGGCTCCGTCGACGACGCCTTACTACACATATTTTTCTTTTTGTTTGACCTTGACTTCGAGGCATTTCACATTAACCTTAAAGATGCCATTGACCTCATCATTGCTTGTAAACAAGTTTAGACCCGCCACGTGATCTTCCCCACCCTTAATTAATACTCCCACTGTCCCACCAATCCCGAAAGAAACTTTTGGCGACTTTATTCTCGCCGCGCCGCCTATGGTTTTGCCCACTTTGGGATTTTCAAATACACACTAAAAAGGGGATTATCTAAAAAAAAATGAACGAGCCTTGCAGTAGTCGCATATGATGTAACATCTGAGATCTGACATCTCACAATCTATATAGTATTTACTAATTCCATGCATTAACATAATATACTAACTAATTCCATGCTATCAAACTTACTTATTCCATGCTCAAGCTGAACTTCCTGTCTACACACTTCCGTCCCTTTTCACGAAATCACTCCCACGGAAAGCGAGGGGAAAGATGTTACACATCAAAATTAGCTACTATAAAAAGCGACGAATTATAAAGTGCAGAGGTTCCCATGTAAGTAACACATTTAAAAAGAATTAAACACCAAGCACCTCATGTAAATAATAAAACACTTACCTGTTTTTTACTTTATCCAGTCGTAATATGTACCTATATAAAATTTTCTTCCTTTAAAGTTTTCTTCGAACATGTTCTGTCCTTCTTGATTTCTTGTCAATGTCACTCTGACTAGTCTATAGAAAGTTATCTGTGATGACTGATATCACACAGGACATGACGACACTGACGGAAGTCACTATCCCCATGTCCTGTCAAACTAATTAAAAATTGTATTGCTGACGCTACAGTGCGCCCGTTCGTGCCATTTACTCGTTCGAGAAATAATTGCTGCTTACACATAATGTGGACCTAAATAGTTGTCTACTAAATAAATCTGTGAAATAAATATTTTGTTATTGGTAGCCTCTAGGAGGCCTACCTAGGCCTAGCATTCAGTCGTTTTTTTACCCGACTACGGCAAAGCTAAAAAGACTATGAATTATGATTTTAGCAGTCTATGTACATATGTATTGTATATATGTTTGTAATTACGTGTGTTCCACCGTAGCGCCTTTGATGAACCGATTTTGATGAATAAGGTGTCAATCGATTCGTAATAATGGTCCGGGTGACATAGGCTATATAAATTATCCTTACAATTAAATGTATGTATGATTGAACTTTACAGATAAATTACTGACAGCGAAAAAAAAAAATGGTTTGTCTGTAAAGTCGGTTTACGGACGATAATTTTACGTGATAACGAGAGAAAGATGCGTGACAAGCCGAAAGCTTAGGCCGATCTTACCTCTACTATATCGCCAGTGCCTATAAATAAATCATTTAACTTTGCTGTAAAATTAATACTTACGTACCATTATATAATAAAACGCAGTGGACTGTTATAGGCTGAGTTGATTGATTGATACAATAAAAAGCATGATTAAAATTATACCAACACGCCAAATCTTAATTGTAACGATTTGTAATGCCACTTTTATTAAACAGTTTAATTTCTAAACGTCTAAATGGGGCTCAGCGCGGCGGTAATTTTGAAACATAACGTCACACCGTTTGTCAAACAGACTGCAACCTAATTACAGTTTCAACTCAGAATCAGAACGATGGAAAATATTATTTCATTAAAAATGTTATAGACAAAATCTTCAAAAAATGGCAAATCCCTTTAAAAATACATAACAACAAATGTAAAATATGAGAAAACAGAAAATGTGTGTTCCGGGCGCAGCATGGGATTACTCCGCATGCTCATCATTGCGTACATTATCATATTCATCGGAGTTTACTTCGGACTAGTCGCAGTACTGGTTTATGTAAGAAACATTGTCATACTGCACAGCAAGTACGTACAATATTGTAATTGTTTTGTCCTATATAATAGGTACATCATCATCTGGCTAGCCTTTGCCCAACTATGTTAGGTTCGGATTCCAGACTAACCGGATGTAGAAGTGATAGATACAGTCAATGAGAAGTACATCAAATATCAGTGGGGAAACGATGGATGACAACTTAGAGCGGTTCTGCACTGCATCCGATCCCAATCCGAATTCGAGATCAGAGTTCAATCCAAATTGGCAATGTTCTAAATTCAGACGGTCAGAGTTTGGATCTAAGTAGTCTGGTCATAAGTTTTGTCACACATGTAAAGTTAAATTGACACAATGAGTTACGCACTACAACCATTTATATAACAAATGAAAAGGTATAAAATTCAGATTTAAACCACATTAAAATTATTCGAAATGTCCTCCTCTTGCTTCGATACAAGCCTTCAATCTGCAAGGCCAGTAATCAATCCAAGCACGCACGACGTTCATGTCAATATCGGCGACTGCTTTAATCAGGGATGCTTTTAGTGACTCCGGGGTTTATCGCAGACCTTCTCCTCTAAGTGCTGCCATATTTTGTAATCCAAGGGATTCAGGACTGGCTGAGAGCCAATCCTCATGCCTGATAAAGTCGATTCCACAGGTAGTGAGCTAGTTTTGGGTACTTTTGGCCTTACGAGTATGAGCCAGCACAGAATCCTGCTGGAATACCCAGTGCCTGTTTTCGAACATTGTTTGTGAAAGAGGTTCCACAATGTTTGTTAGGACTGTGTTTTGAGCACTGGTTTTCACTCCTTTTTCACAAAAAAACACCTCCGTTGGACCCATAGGACACCCCAAGCCAAACCACGCATTTTTTCTCCACGTACCGCCTTAACAAAACCCGGCTTCTTTTGAGTCTGATTTTCTTCAGCCGTGCGTTAAGATGTGCTGTTTTTTTTCTATAAGCACGCAGTCCTAGGTCTTCATTTAACACCCTTTTAACAGTAGTTCTGCTTAGTCCCATCTGCAGAGCCAACATTTTTGCTTGCGGACAGGATTTCGTTGGATTCGCGCCTTCACTGCTTTGATGACCGCTGGAGTCCGAACAGTACGAGGTCGACCGCTCCTTTGTTTATCTTCTAATCTTGAATCTTCCCTGAATCGTTTGATAAATAATTCTCAGTGGAATTTTCAAATTTTTCAGCAGTTTGAAAATCTCAGTTGGCGCGTAACCGCAACGATGCAATGTAATTACTGCGACTGTCTTCTGTGCGCGTCCACTGCATTTTAGAAAATGAACAAAATTCCAGAAACCCTTTGTTTTTATTTTCTTTAAATGTTCAAATTTCGTGTGCGTTACCCCAGCAAAATATGTCGAAAATAGTCATTTAAATCTTATAGATAATTAGTTACCCAGCTTCTGTAATTGTTGCGCACATTTTTAAATTGGTTGCACTTATAGTTTTTTAGTTGTTTCACAAAAACATTTCCTGCTGGGGTAACGTTTATAACGTTACCGCAGCCAGTCCATTTTTTTTAAATGGGAATATTGAATACAGAGATTTCTTAAGAGAAGCCCATTTTTGTCAATTGGGTCTTGTCAGCGCCTTAACCGTTTCAGAGATCCAGCAAAACCACAAACGTTACTCCAGCAAGATCTCGAATAACTTTGCAGCCGAAGAAAGAACAAATACAAAACAAGGTGCAACATTTACCTCGTCTAGACAACTAATTATTTATCTAATATTAGTTTCAATATTCCCATTAAGAAAAAATGTCTGGCTGCGGTAACGTTTATAACGTTACCGCAGCCAGACATTTTTTATGAAATGTTTTTGTGAAGCAACTAAAAAACTATAAGTGCAACAAATTTAAAAATAAGCGCAACAATTACAGAAGTTGGCAACTAATTATCTATAAGATTTAAATGACTATTTTGACATTATTTTGCTGGGGTAAAGCACACTCAAATTTCGAATGCCCATATTTTCCTCGGCTTGCATTCTAAATTCGAAATTTTACCTATGTGACAGAACTTCCCGACTACGTAGTGCGCAAACCCTCATTTAAATAGTACTGTGGCTACTATTCCCGACATTCCTAGGATTCGGATCAGATGCAGTCCTGAACCGCTCTTACAGAGAAATATGGAAGAAAAAGACATGTTGAGCCGACCCCAAATAAATTGGGATAAGGGCAAGAGAATGATGATGATCATTGGGTTCAGTCCAATTAGAATCAACCGCATGTCTGTGGTATTACTTACTGTGATCAGCTGTTAGAGCTAGCAGGCACACGCAATGCAAATAAAGGTGTGAATTTAATGGAAGAGTTACCGCAAGGTTTCACCACTCCTGCTGGGATCGCGGGAAGGTACTAATGGGTTACCGAGGCCCCCGCAACATAGGCAACAGGAAGGAATACGGGTGGGTTTTAGTCAGTAAGAGTCTGACACACCCTCCCGCTCCACCCAGAGCGGGAGAAATTATTTGATGATTTCACACAAAAAAAAAAAACAATAAAAAAAAAGGTTTCACCACTAGTGGCGCTAGCAGCATCTTTATCATCTGTCAGTCAAATAGGTATGTAAATCGATTCCATTTATTATTTTATAAAGATTACAGTCAGAATCAAAAGATCACAGCATTGCTGTTTGTAGTGCACTGTTAGCTTTTACTGCTACGAAATAAATTGTTACCATAGACGTGTGGTTGACTGCACACACTTAAATGCTGTTTTTTTTTTTTGTTTCGTCAGTATGTATAAGCAGCTTTTTGGACATTCATACCTGCATTCTTAATTTTTTTATTCTAAAACTATATTTTCCACTAAATTTTTAATTTATTTTACAGCTTACCCGAAGAACCCTATGCACAATAAAACTCATGAATACTTAAAAGAAGTTTTAATTACAAATATTACAAAAAGGCACTGTTGTTGGACGGTATTTTAATATCGAAATACACTTCAAATATGGAATAATGGAATGTGGGAAGAAATAAAAACGCAGGAAGCACCGGGACTACCGTCATTCTTTGGTAATTAATATGCCAAAAGTAAATTTAAACATGCCAAATAAAAGTTCAAATTTTGTAAGAATGAGGTTGGTGTGTTCCGTACACAGAAACATACATTTTTAATGTTAAATTGTATAATTAGTTCACTGCATCCCTTTTTTTATAATTGGTAGTTTTAAAAATAAAATATATCAATACAAGTATGTAATGTAAGTAAATATATCAGTACAAGTGGACGTAGTTATGCGAAAACGTTCCAACCCACAAGTCACTCAAAATTGCGATAAAGTGACCAGTATACCTTTTTTAAGTACTTACATCATTCTAGCAAAAACATTCCAGTCCTCGTGTAATATTTCTCTATTTATATTACTCACTGTATGTTCCAACCCACACTTTTACTTTTTTTTGTATTTTTTTCAAGGAAATAATGATTGTGGAATGGAACGTTTACGCATAACTACGTCCAAGTATGGTCAGCCGCACGTCAGTAATAGGTACCTACGAAAATCACCCACCCTACTGCGGTGAGATCGACCGTACAAATATCAGTTGCTTCTGAAGCATAATAAATTAACTTGACGATGTAAGGCGTGCTGCACACTCGGGTCGGCACTAATCGGCACTGCGAAATAATCAAAATCAGCTAATCGGCGGCAAAATCGAATACACAGGATGTAAAAAGACTCATCACATAGCCGTTATCTATGCATTCTGTACATCAAACTAAGTAACATTGAACAAAAATTATTGCTTGTATTTTTTGCGTGAAAAATCACGTTTACGGCACCGCGCAATCTAACGCACGCAGTACATTGTGCTTATGGGTGCAATAGTACAACGACCTGTAGTGAGTCTGTTATATAATTTTAAACTTGTTTTCGTAACAAAAAAGTTGGGTATTTAACCTTCAGTATTTCCGTAACCAGTAGGTTCCCGACTATCTAGTACAAAAAAAAAAATCAGAATGACGGGGAGCATAACTGACGGGGAGCATAACTGACGCTCGGCTTCGTTAAACGACTTTTTACATCCGTTATGTAGTAATTGCTTCGGGTCGCCTGTGTTCAACAAATACTGCCGAATCGAAAGTGCCGATCAAGTGTTTAGGACGCATTCTGGTTTATTTATTTATAACGTTTTTTATCTGATTAGATAACGGACAAGTAAGTCCGTATAAGTTTTATTGAGCAGTACCCAATTTAGGCCATTCTAAACCTTTACACAAAATATAATTATACTTATTATATAATATAATTAACATGTACAATGTTTCAGTAATAAAGAAATTCGTGAAACTTACTTCATTTTTGATACACAATACTTTTCGTACTTTAATCACTATTATACATAAGTATAAGAACCTACATACGTATTAAAATCTTACTTCAATAACATTGGTTGTAAAGTTCCTAAAGATCTGTTTACATTTTCTAAGCTACCAAGGTATCCTTATTTTGGAACAAATTATCAACAAACACCAATGTAAAACGTACTTCATTGTAAGTTGCTGCCATAGCTTTTGAGCAATGGTGAAATATAATGAAATAGGGTATTTGACTGTTATTTTTTCATTTGATTTTTCGAAACCTAGAAAAAAAGTTTAGCAACTGACGTCACAACACAGGAGAGCCATAGAAATTTCGCGCCATTCAGTACAATGATCGTTTTGTGTGACAAGAATAGAAGTAAAATTTCAAAAGCGTGTGATTTCTCCATTTTTCCACAGTTTTTATTAGTTTTTCACAAAATGCCTCTTTTTAGTAACGTATTTAAAATAAGTATTCATTCATGTATTTCTTTGATAGTAGTCAAATAATTGTATAGATACTGCAGCTGCAGCCTACATGTTCCTTTGCATACAGTTAGTGCTGTTTAATAATGGGTGATTGTTTACATTAGTCTTTCAGTACCCTCGATAAGCTTTGAATGGATAAATGCCAAAATAAAATGGGGCAGTTGGATTTCCAACGTTCGGCTAAGCGCCGAAAGTTGAAAATCGAACAGCACGCTTTTATTAAGGCATTTGTTTAAGTTAAAACGGACTTATGTGTCTTTCCTACGCTCAGGCTGTCGAGTTAAGTGTAGCAGTGTATAGACATGACAACTAGGGCAAAGTTTACCTATACATTTGCAGCCAGAACGTGAAACGTATCTGTGCAGAACAAGTCCTGCCATCCTCTAAAGCTACATAATTATTCTTAATTAATATAACTAAAACTAATCTTAAAGTTGCTCTGAATGTAGTAATTAGACACGGAAATACACAAAACTGTCAGTCTAAAATGGACGGCTTTCTTTTATAATGTACCTACCTATTAATATAAAAAGTACTTTTGTAAAAATATAAGTGTATTAATATCAAAATAAAATATTAGTAGTGTCATCATAGCTAGTTAAAATTATAAAAATATGTAGGAAATACTCCTGAAAACGCATAGATAGTAACTAAATTCTAAAAGCTTAGTAAATGCGTAGACGTTCAATAAAATACGATATGGTCTTGTATGTACGTAATAGCTACCAAGTTAAAAGCTGTATTGGCGGAAGCCCCTAATCCAATAGTAAGAGTGTGCATTCTGAAAGTGAGAAACGTCCGAATATTTAGTTTCAGCTGTGAAAAAAGTATTTGGAAACTTTCTAAATGCCCTTTTAATACAAATTCAGTGTTATAACTGCAATTAATTATTAATATTGTAAGTCACTAGTTAGCGATATTTCATATTTCCATACAGTAATATTAACAAATTAATAAAAACAGGTAAATATTTGACAGCAATTTGCGACGTTGCCATATTTTAGAATGCACGCTCTTAAAATAACATAAATTACTTGCATTGGTATGCCATCACACCAATGTAAGAAAGAGATGGAGCTCTACAGAACGAATAGCGCCGTCCCTTGTCCTCACTAAGACATTGGTGACTTCCGTATAATTCAGGTTCCCTTGTGAGATTCACATTCGCATTTATAAGCGAGAGATTCTTTTCCTCTTTTATAATGCATTAGAAATATCTACCGTGTGTCATTGCTTATTGTAGTCTGTCATAAAGATACTTATCTAAAATAAACAGATCCATATTGTTTAGTATAATCTAAATCTAAAACTCTAAATATTGTGTGCTCTGACTTGAAGATTATGATATTAATATTGATATGTTTTTTATTAGATCATATGACGAAAGTACACTTGTGTCTTATTGGATACTTGTCAAGCAGGTCAAACAAAAGGGCCTGTTATAAGGCCGCCTAACTAGACTGTACACATATATAAACTTAAAAGACTACTACCATTGAAACTCTAAACATCTCTATCTAAGGCACTATTCCCAATTTTTGATGACTTTGTATGTTTGACGACATTAGTAGCCGTTCCTACTGGATCTTGACGACAAAATTTAGTAAGTAAAATCACGATCGCTCTATCAAATTATCGTTAAGCTGTGATTGGTTGAATGATATACCAACCGCATCACCTAACTTGCGTTTAATCTTCACACGTCGCTATTTTTCGTTCGAGAAAGGGGGCGTATCTGTCGTCAAAACGCAGTGGGAACTCACATTAGACCAGTTTACCTCAACTTAAAAACCAGGAACAAAACGCTCAATAAGACAACTACGCTACTCTGTATTGCCGCGGCGCCGGCTAACCTGCACTTAAACATGTCAATCCTTGTCTGCTTATCAGCGATAATGTTCTGGAACTCTGCTTCGACAATCTGTCCGTCGTAGTACGTGATGGGATCTTCAAATGGATACTCGAATCCTTGGAGGCACTCGCATTTGTAGCCGCCGGCTTCGAAACCACGGCCCAGGATTGGAACACACTGGAAAAGGAATGTGAAGATAGTGATCAATATATTGTGGAGGTGCGATGAACCTTCACTTTATTTATTTATTTTATTCGAGAAAACAACCAGTTACACTAATATCTTAATAAACAGGTAGAGAGAGATTACATTATGTGTAGCTCACGACGTTATCCACGTCTTAAATACTACAAAATTATTATGGAACTAAGTGCACACAAGTGAAACTTATAAGGTCAAATCTAAAGAAAATTCCTACATGAAAAGAAAATAATTTTAATAATAATACTCGTAAAGCAAATAAAAACTATGTACAGTTCTTGTTTTAAAAGTACCAATTAATTTTATCAACGAACTTCTAATCTTATTAGCAGACAATGTGAACAAAACCAGAAAATGTTCGGAAAAGGCTGTTCGGCCAATTTGGCAGAATTTTTGGAACAATTATAGTCATTCTTATGGAAACTAATCCTCTGCCTAGCATTTTAACGGCCGGGTCGGCCAAGTGTAACGGATGCAGCTGAATACCAGTATTTTACACGGCGACTGCCTATCTGACCTCCACAACCCAGTTACTGGGTAATTCGATATTCGATACCCCTCGGTAAGTCTGCCTATCTGACCTCCACAACCCAGTTACTGGGTAATTCGGTACCCCTCGGTAAGACTGGTTGTCAGAATTTTTTGCTTCTAACTACCCGTAACGACTGTCAAAGATCTACAAATAACAGCCGGAACCAACGGCTTAACGTGTTTTCCGAGCCACAGAGGAGTCTCGAAATATACCGGATGGTCACCCACCCCCGGCCCGACCTCGACAAGCGTAGCTAGCCTTTATGCTTGGCGGCTTTATTTAGGTATTAAGTTCTGTTTATGTTTTTATCTCTGCTTGAGAATAGTTTTCGGTGTTTTTCTTTTTTTTTTTTTTGTTGGTATAGTGGTGTGCTAGGTGACATATGGCTAATAATTTAATGTTTTGTGTTGCACGTAGTGTAAATTGTTTTGCATACTGTTGTATAGAATCCATTTTTTTTCTCTAACTGAACAGATAGCTGTGCTGCTGGGGAGTTTGTTGACCACTTCTTCTTCCCAGCTAAAGCACTAGGAAGTGGTGAAGGGTGGGCGTTTTGGGGGACTATCTTATGTAATTTTGACGTTCGAAAAGTGCCGATTCTCAGCTGAATAAATGACGTTTTATTTTGATTTACACCTTACAAATACGAGCCCCTCCCGCCGATTGGAACTCTATATGGGCGTAAAAATAAATAATAGCCAGTTTTAGAGATATAGCCATATACACTAAAGATAGTGATATTCATGATATTAACACAAGAAATAAGGACAAATCACGTGCTCCATTTCACAGACTTCGTATGGTTCATAACTCATTTGTTGGGCTTGGTATAACTTTTTATAACAAGCTACCTTCTTCTTTGCTAGATCTGCCTTTTAATGCGTTTAAAGCTAAAGCAAAATCTAGAATAATCTAGAAATCTAGAATAGATACTACTTACATAAGAAGAACTCCTGTCGCACTTATCAGTTCCCTTGAAAGCGTTTGGCACGAAGTACTTATCAGGACACTGGTTGATGTCCAAGGACATCAGAGCCATCGTCACAGCTACCACTCCTCTGAAATTATAAATAGGTTATTTAGACTCCGTGACACAGGATTATAAAGCCGATATGAGACGCTTTACTTTTGATTAATTTTTGCTTTTCATTCGGCATCTTTCGGATCGTCAGAAGCTCGAAAGTCTGACAACCAGTCTTACCAAGGGGTATCGTGTTACCCAGTAACTGGGTTGTGGAGGTCAGATAGGCAGTCGCTCTATGTAAAATACTGGTATTCAGCTGTATCCGGTAAGACTGGCAGCCGACCCCAACATAGTTGGAAAAAGGCTAGGCAGATGATGATTCGGCGGCATCTTTCACTCGAAGCAAAACAAATTTATTTCAATTAAAACATTTACAGGCACTTTGGAATTGTCAGAGTCGGTCAGTTAGTCAGAAAGTTGAAGGTACTTAAACGTCTGAACATTTATCATTTATCACTAACAAATAAAAAAGTCCAACTCACTTGAATTCCAGCTTTACTTTAACACTGTCCCATCCGAAGAAGGGCGCGGCGTATGTAATGACCCACTGCTTCACATGTCCTTCGCAGTCGAAGTAAGGCCTGGTCCAATGTCCATGCTTCAAATTCGCTGCCCGGTAGGACGTGGGAAACCTTTCATATTTCTTCAAATATTTCCCAAGTACGTCATCTCTGATCTTCATTTTGAGGAAGAATTGCTCAAGACTGTCGAAGTTGGTAGACCAACGTTGTTTTAAGAATTGGAACCAAGGATTGTTTGTGTAGGCTTCCTCTGTGAAAATGCATGAATAAAATTGTAATTGTTTACCTTTACAGTATCCAAGCGTAAAGGCTCCTACATACTGGCGCGACTTGTCGCGCAACGCGTCGCGACACAAAAACACCGCGTGTAGCGCTACAAGCGGTGCCTTTGTGTCGCGTCGCGTCGCGCGACAAGTCGCGCCAGTATGTAGGAGCCTTAAATAACACATCGAGCTTCTTCAGAAAGAAACGGTCACAATGCACATATTGTTTAAAGGATTAAAAAAAAAATCTTTCCTAAATAACACATCTGATGAGCTTATTTATTTTGCCGTGCAATACATTAATCTATAAAGAATATAAATAAAAAACCGGCCAAGTGCGTGTCGGACCACGCACAATGAAGGGTTCCGAAGTTTTGATGAATTTATCCCAAGAATAAACTTAACATTGTAGTTGAAAAACATGTTTTCCCATACAACGATATAAGTTTTTGGGACGAATTCATCCCAACGACGGAATTCTTCATTATGCGCTGTCCGACACGCACTTGGTCGGTTTTTCTTTTTAAGCTACGGAACCCTTAAATCAAATGCTGTTCGTTGGTAAGCGCATCGCTTGGGAACGGCTAAACCGATTTGGCTATTTTTTGATTTAAAATGTTTGTAATAATCCAAATAAAATTTCTACGTAAAAAAAATTGAAAAGATTATCAATTTTATCTTTTTTTTTTCTTTTCTGGACTTTTAAGTCCAGGCAAATCACTGTACATTCCAAGATTGCCTGGAATAGATCACAGTCAGCGATAAGGCCGCCCATTGTATATTTTGTAGTGTTAGATTTATTTTTTATTGTATTTTTGTGGTGTACAATAAAGCATTTATAAATAAATAAAAGTTCAAATTCGGGAAAAACGGAACGTTCTGTGGGGTTTTTTTTTAATTTGGGCAGCACAACGTCTGTCGGGTCAGATATTACTTACTTCAATAGAATGCATTACATTACTTACCAGTCGTATTCAAGCGAGCCAGATCTTCCAGCTTGTACTTCCTTGTGTTCAACTCAGTCTTGTAAGCGAATGGCGCGAAGAATGTTCTGTTGGTGAACTTATTTCTGTCCCAATATGTGCCTGGAAATATGACAGGATAAGTTGAGTAATGTTTGAAAAGAAGTAACAATGGTCCGTCGGAAATACGCAGGTTTATTTTTATTTCTTTGCAAACAAGTCGATCATGGTATCATAACATAATCAGTCTATAATGATCCCCCTGCTGGGACACAGGCCTCCTCTTTGTGAGAGGGAGTGGGCCGTAATCCACCACGCGGGCCCAGTGTGGGCTGGTAGATGTCAGATGTCTTTGAATTTTTGGTTCTATGACATGCCCGTTTCCTCACGATGTTTTCCTTCACCGTTTTGAGAGCAGTGGTGATGTTTCAAATCAAATCAAATCAAAATATTTTTATTTCACATAAACCTACATGGGCACTTATGAAACGTCAGAAGCTAGGTGCACGGTTGCAATTGGTCGTTTCCTATGGAGAAGAGCCGGCATGAAACTCCACGGTTACTCTTTTAAAAATAAATGGCTTTTACAATGTTTTCAAATTACACAAATTAGGTATGGGAGAACAGTGTAGGCCTGTCGAGAAGTACTTAACAAAAAAAAAAGAGAAAAGGAAACGGTCTAAAGAAAAAAAGATCTAGTCTATTAAGCCTACAACGTTCTCACATTCACAACGTACACAAGAATCCATGTAAAATAATATTAATAATATTAAGTCTGAAATATATATTGTAGGTATATAATGTCAAATAGTGAAAATATAATGTCAAAAATGTATGTCTAAAAAATAATAATAATAAACATCGTAATTTGGGAGCAGTTAATACACTCGGCGTCAAAAAAATCGCACCTGCGCAAAATTAGCTTTCAAGCATTATTAACCCTTGAGACACGCAATTACCCCCACCAATATTGGTATCTTTTGAAAGCCCTAGAAAAAAGCTTTAAAAAAATATCCATTTCATTTAATTAAAAAACAAGGTTGATACCACAGGTCACCAAAAAAAAATTATGAAATTTTGCTCCTCAAAAGTACCCACTACTTGCGCTACCTGTTGTGGGTATAAAAGGGTCGATACAGGTTTAATGGAGGTCAACACCTATTCTGTAGGAGCGTCGAGTCGGCTCCACTGTCGCTGGTCGTCTTCGTCGGGCCTCCCCCGGGTAACCGGGGGTCTCACCTGGCGGGGACTGACCGCCGTGGAGTCGTGAAGAAAGCGGCGCTAACGTACTAGCGTCGTGGCGCGCCTACAGATTTACTCATAGCAATCAGTTACACGGACGCGTTAAAACGCGTCCGACGTTTTTAAACCGCCGACATAGGCGCACACAATGAGGGGCCCGTTTTTACGGACCAACGCACACCCTCCGCGGCCAGGGGGCTATGCCTCGGTTCCGCATGCCGCGCCCCCTTGCGGGGGCGCAGCGACATCTCCGATGAATGGAGGTCATTCGCTATCCAACCGTCAAAGAAGACACACGAGAAGATCTTTCACAAGAAAAACGTCCTTGAAGATGGATACTACTGCTGAAGAAGCCGCCCAAGTGATTGCACTACTGCAAACAGGGATGCGACAGTGTGATGTCGCTCGGCAGCTGAACCTGAGCCGTTTTTCGATTCGACGAGTGTACCAGCGGTTCTTGCAGACCGGTGGCTTGGTCCGGAGGCATGGGTCTGGTAGACGTCGCTGCACTTCTGAGAGAGACGACCGATTCATCGTGTTGTAGTCTAGGAGAACTCGGTTCTCTAATGCAGTTGAGTTGCAACAACAGCTCCAGGCAGCTCGCAGAACAACCGTGAGCGTCTCTACAGTTAGACGAAGACTGAAGGAGAGAGAGATAGTGGCTAGAAGAGCTGCTACGGGTCCAAAATTGACCGCAGCACATCGGCGAGCTCGCTTGCAGTTTGCTCGCGACCACGTTAATTGGACCCTGGACCAATGGAGAGCTGTTCTCTTCTCAGACGAAACGAGAGTGTGCCTTTTCTGCAACGATAGACGCAGAAGAGTGTACAGAAAACAGGGGGAACGTTTCGCCCAAGCCTGCATCCAAGAGACGGTAGAATACGGGGGTGGTTCCTGTATGTTCTGGGGTGGCATGTCGACCGACGGCAAAACCGAACTTATTTGCGTCTCCCGGACTGGAGGTGCACGCGGGCAAGGGTCGATGACTGCTCACCGGTACATCACAGAGATCCTGGAAGAGCATGTGGTCCCGTATGCTGGTTTTGTTGGCGAGGGGTTCACATTAATGCACGATAACGCACGCGCTCACACTGCCGGAATTGTGCGCGACTACCTTCAAGAGGTTGGGATCCCTGTCATGCAGTGGCCAGCGAGAAGTCCAGATCTGAACCCGATCGAGCACCTATGGGACCATTTGAAACGTAAGGTTAGGTCCCGTGATCCTGCTCCCACGACTCTCCAGGAGCTCGAAGAGGCCGTTATTGAGGAATGGGCCAGTATCCCTCAAGAAGAGCTCATAAAATTGGTGAGATCCATGAGAGAGCGCATGGAAGCCGTCATCAGGGCAAGGGGGGGTAACACTAGATTTTAGGTTAGTTTTAAGCAACTTTTTGTAACTTTTTTTTGAATAATTAGTCTGTTTTAAGTAGGGCTTAATTAAGGATTTTTATTGTTTTGTAAACATTTTTATTTTTCTCGGTTCCAATAAAAAATAATAATAATGAAGAATTGTTTTTGTATACTCCTTTTTCTTACCTTTCAAATGATACCAAACATTACCCATATCCCATATTCCAAATTAGATTTAAAGTTGTTTGAAGTAGATTTTTCAAAAGGTGCGATTTTTTTGACGCTGAGTGTAGATATTTCCACAGTTATGCCGTTTCTGATGTACCAGGGAAGCCACATATGCAGAAGGAATTATTGCCAAACTTCCTTGTCTTCAACGTAGTCTTTAATCTTGTAATATGCGTTTTTGATAAGGACACGTTTGATGTGGGTTTTGAACTTTCCATCGCTAAGTTCTGTAACTGACTTTGGCAACTTGTTATAAAAGCGGATACTGTTGATAACAAATGATTTGCTTGTTTTTGTTAATCTAAATGTGGGTATCACAATTTCATGTTTACTACGTGTATTTATATTATGGAAATCACTTCTTGTTTTGAAAAGACATAAGTTCTTGCGAACATACAAAATACTTTCTAAGATATAAAGAGAAGGCAGAGTTAGTACATTAATTTCTTTGAATTTGTTTCTAAGGGACTCACGAGGACCCATTCTATATACTGCGCGGATTGCCCTCTTTTGTAAGATAAAAATTGAATCTACATCAGCTGCCGATCCCCACAGCAGAACGCCATAAGACATAATACTGTGGAAATAAGCAAAGTATACTAACCTAGCTGTGGCTATATCAGTCAACTGTCTAATTTTTCTTACTGCATATGCAGCTGAACTTAATCTACCTGAAAGAGCTCTAATGTGGGCTCCCCATTGCAATTTTGAATCTAGAGTAATTCCTAGAAATATAGTTTCTGTAATAGCATCTAGTCTCTTGCCATCAAGTTTTAAATTTAGAGCCACTTGGGGTACATTTGGTAGTGAGAACTTAATACATTTTGTTTTGTTCGCATTAAGTAAGAGATTATTAGCTGCGAACCATTTCGAAAGAATATCCAGACTATCATTGACGTGTAAGACATCCGGATTTTTTCTATCTATTTTAAAAATGAGAGAAGTATCGTCAGCGAATAGAATTATATCCGATAAGTTTGCCATCATGTAAGGAAGATCATTAATATAAACTAGAAATAGGAAAGGGCCAAGAATCAAACCTTGGGGCACGCCCATCTTTACTAGAGACCCCGAGGACGTCGCCCCGTTAACGTTTACTTTTTGCTGCCTGTTTGATAGTGCTGATCTTGTTCTGTAGGACAGAACAAGATCAGCAGCTTGTCCACGAATTCCGTAGTGGTGTAATTTACAGGTCAGTATATTGTGGTCAACGCAGTCAAACGCTTTTGAGTGGTCACAGAAAATGCCAATGGCATCCTGAGATTTCTCCCAGGATTCCAAAATGTGACTGATGAGTTTTACTCCTGTGTCAGTCGTCGACCTACCTTTCGTGAAACCAAACTGGCGACTATGTAAAATCCCATTAGAATTGAAATGTGACAGCATCTGGTCTAGCATGATTTTTTCATATATTTTACTCAATGCTGGTAGCACAGATATAGGTCTATAATTAGAGGGATCACTCTTACTACCCGATTTGAAAATTGGTACTACTTTATGTTTCATTAAATCAGGAAACGTACCGCTGTCTAAACATCGATTAAATATGCCTGTTAGGACAGGGGCTATTGTGTCAATGATATCTCCAAGAACCTTAACGGAAATCCCCCATAAGTCTTCAGTTTTCTTTATGTTAAGACTTTTGAATGCCCTCTTAATAGTGACAATAGAAATGGGCTTGAATTCAAAACTTGGAATGTCCTTAGAGAAGTGTTGTTTGAGAAGAGATTCAGCTAAAATAGGTGATGAGGGAAGAGATTTCGTAACCTCTATTGGGATGTCGGTAAAGAAATTTTCTAGTGTCTCAGCAACTTTTAACTTATCTGTAATGGTTTCATTATTAATTTTTAAAGACAATTCATTTTGATCTCGCTGTTTTGTGTTTCCAGTTTCTTTGTTGATTACCTGCCACACAGTTTTTATTTTATGAAATAATTTACACAAAGTAAAGCGCCTGTATGGGTTCGAACTTATGATCTACAACTCAGTAAGTCGCGGCCATTACCACTGGGCCACCACTGCTCTCTTGGAATCATAACCCACGCCATTAGAAACAAATTGTATAAAATGGCAGCCAAACAAAGGAGTTTGACATGCCATTTCACTCGCACAGTATATACAAATAGTACAATCCACGAAGGCGCGCCCCACTATTCCTCCTAACCGTTTATAGTATATGTGTGCAAGCTTCCGTCAATGTTTGAGTGTTATCGGTACACACTAATTACCTATGAGTGCACACGCACACTACAATGAATAGACTAATCAGGAGAGAGCGTCATGGTCAAAGTGAAAGATGCTCTACTTCAATTTTATATTTTTTACCCGACCGCAAGGAAAAGGTTACGTTAATTTAATTTTTAGGTGTGGATATTTTATGTGATTATTAATTAATATCGATAATATTACTATTTTTATAATAGGAGGTAATAATAGACATAAATGAAATACGGAAATAGTTTTATTGAACTTTATTGAGAAATGAAAATCGTCAATCACTCGTTTCAGAAATATCTGATTCAGAGTCTGATGTATCACCGACATTTACAATAAAACTAAAATCAAGATCACAATGTCTCATGTATTCGTCTTCTATTTTTTCCACGTGCTGATAAGTATTGAACCAGACATCTTTATTTACACGATCAAATGCTTCATTTAAAATGGGCATAATCGAAGTGTAATTTTGATTGATATTGCGGCTAGCAACGTCGTTTTTTACAATACCCCAAATGTTTTCGATTGGGTTTAAATCTGGATGATAAGGTGGCAGCCGAAGCACTGTGAATCCATGTTCTTTCAATAATTCGTCAACTTTGTACTTGCGGAAGTTTTCTTTGTTTTTTTAATATAAGGTCATAAAGTTCAGGTTTTTTGGAGCTTGGTTCAAAATGGATATTTTTTGCATTCAGCCAAGTCTGCATGACTAATTTGTTGGAGTTGGATGTTGGTATTTTTTCCGAACTAGTATTGTGATAGGCTGCATTATCCAAGACTACCACGGCATCATTTGGGAGATTTGGTATTAGTTTCTCCTTTAGCCACTTTAAGTAATTTTCTGTGTTCATGTTATCGTGGTAGTCTCCGGATTTAATCTCTGCTCTGTATGTCAACAACGCATTTGGTACGAAACCCTCTGCACTTCCGCCATGTACTTTAATTATGCGCACTCCTTTTGTTAAGTTTTGTTTTATTGCTTTTTTAGAACTTTTTTCGGCCCAAGACTTTTTTTGCACGTGGTTGGTATGAATATATGATTCATCTGTGTAGACCTGCATTGCGAAAAGACTTTACCTGTTTTAAATATTTCAATCTTAGCATTTGAATATCATGTTTTTCGGTTAGCACCTTCCTGTTATTCTCAGTTTTTCTCCATTTATAACCAAGTTTAAGTAACAATGTTCTTAGAGTTGTTATACATCCATCAAATTGTATACGGTCTTTCAAAGCAATATTAAGTCGTGATAATATTGGAAATTAACGATGTTCTATATGATAGTTTTGGATAGTTCTTCGGACTACACCAATATCAAATTCGTCTAAATTAATTTTTCGTGGTCTTACCCTTCTCTTCTTCATAGGTGATGTAAAAATAGAAGCACTTCTGTATACTAAATTCGAATGCGACGTACTCGCTTCATTTTCAGACTCAATATCCGCTTCCGTAGTCGGCTCTATTGTACGCTCCGCACTTGGGGCTATAGGAACTATCGCATCCGTTTCCATAGTTATATTCGATTCCATAGCAGGTACTGTAGTTTGCTTCATTGTATTAGTATATTCCTTTCTTTCGCGTAGAATTCTAGTCACTGTGCTTTCAGATACTCCAACAGCCTGTGCGGTTCTCCATCGCGCATCAGTGAGTTTTCCTGCATAATTTTTACTTGCTTCTTTTTTCATAAAATCATAAACTTTAGAAATAATTTCTCTTGTCTAAAATAAAAAAAATATCAAATAGATTTACTTATTTTTAAAAATGAAATGAACACTACTATTACTAAAATTTGCTATTTATTAAAATTAAATTACTTTCGTTAGCTTATTTCATGTGTTTTAGTAACTGCAAACTTCTTTACATACCTGGCTTTTAAGAACAACACGCTGAGATTTTCTCGACATTTTAAAAATATATAAAGTAGAGCAACTTTCGTGACGAGTCTGGATTTTCGCAGCATAGAGTGTAGTATTCGTGTGCATCGAACCGCTGACGGTTCGCGACTGCCGCTCGGAGCAAACTCCCCGCACCCCGCGATCCCTTCAACCGAAAATTGGTGGGGCGCGTCTTCGTGAATTGCACTATCTGTAGTATGCGAGTTAGACGGAATGCTTAACGCCGCCATTTTCAATTCGTTTTTTTAATGGCAATGGTTAAGTATAAGTGGTAACACGAGAGGCGTCGCAGGTGTGGTCGCATCCAACACACAGCTGAATGTTCCCGAGCCTAGGCTGTATTCCATCTGCACCCTTCAAATCGGAACACAGTAACGCTACTTGGAGTTCGTCGAGTTTAATACTTAATATATTTATTGCATTCCACAATGTCAACTTAGGTGGTAGGTTTTCAAAGACAGTCATTGTGGACCCTGTCGGGCACAGCAATGACATGGTCATTGTGGACCCTGTCGGGACAGCTAAGACATGGTCATTGTGGACCCTGTCGGGCACAGCAATGACATGGTCATTGTGGACCCTGTCGGGCACAGCAAAGAAATGGTCATTGTGGACCCTGTCAGGCACAGCAAAGACATGGTCATTGTGGACCCTGTCGGGCACAGCAAAGACATGGTCATTGTGGACCCTGTCGGGCACAGCAATGACATGGTCATTGTGGACCCTGTCGGGCACAGCAAAGACATGGTCATTGTGGACCCTGTCGAGACAGCTAAGACATGGTCATTGTGGACCCTGTCGGGCACAGCAAAGAAATGGTCATTGTGGACCCTGTCAGGCACAGCAAAGACATGGTCATTGTGGACCCTTTCGGGCACAGCAAAGTCATGGTCATTGTGGACCCTGTCGGGCACAGCAAAGACATGGTCATTGTGGACCCTGTCGGGACAGCTAAGACATGGTCATTGTGGACCCTGTCGGGCACAGCAAAGACATGGTCATTGTGGACCCTGTCGGGCACAGCAAAGACATGGTCATTGTGGACCCTGTCGGGCACAGCAAAGACTTGGTCATTGTGGACTCTGTCGGGCACAGCAGACATGGTTATTGTGGACCCTGTCGGGCACAGCAAAGACATGGTCATTTTGGACCCTGTCGGGCAAAGACGGATTAATTCGTTCAAGATTCATTTGATTAATTCTTTCCTGTTTTTTCCTGTTAAGCATTGTGGACCCTGTCGGGCACAGCAAAGACATAGTCATTGTGGACCCTGTCGGGCACAGCAAAGACATGGTCATTGTGGACCCTGTCGGGCACAGCAAAGACATGGTCATTGTGGACTCTGTCGGGCACAGCAAAGACATGGTTATTGTGGACCCTGTCGGGCACAGCAAAGACATGGTCATTGTGGACTCTGTCGGGCACAGCAAAGACATGGTTATTGTGGACCCTGTCGGGCACAGCAAAGACATGGTCATTTTGGACCCTGTCGGGCAAAGACGGATTAATTAATTCGTTCGAGATTCATTTGATTAATTCTTTCCTGTTTTTACCCGCGCGACACCGATTCGGTGTCAAACAATATAAAATCAATTGTGTCTCATTAGCTGTCCTTGACCAATTACACATTTTATTTAAGGTGAGGTGTAGCCCGCAAATTTAAATTTTGTTAAGTTTTTTGCTATTTGCAGGTCGGTGTCAGGTTGTATCTTGATCTAAATATGATTCGCGACCATAACAGATCTGTATTCACAGAATTATAATCATTAGAATCATTAATACATCTCTCTAAGTTCGATTTGTTCCATTGAATGACTTCTTAGTCGCGAATCATATGCTCCGCGCGCGACCTCTAATGCTAGTAGCGTACGCGTGCGCGCGCGCAAGTCGTCTACACTAGGAGAATTTGATACCTTTCATGATACATTGCAGCAATGTGGACGGCAAATTCTTTCATTGCACATTGCATGTAGCGTTTTACCTTCAGTCTGTACGCTCCAATACGTCGCAACGCATCGTATGGCTCGGCTCTACTACACCCAAAGCCAAGACTGTGAAGGTAACTCATCTTATCTAACTCAACTAGTTTTAAAACAGTTTATTTTTGACGTGTAAAAGTTTTAATTTTAAACCAATTTGCAAAAATAAATATCATTAAACTCACCGGCCGACCATATCTTGGAGTCTCCGAGCACGATGGCGAGGGTTTCTCCTATCATCTGGTCTTCAGTCAGCGGCTTGTCTGCCACGCGGTTACCGCTGAACACTTCTTGGGGGTCCGACACCTGATTTAATAAAAGAATTTTTTAAGCAGATCCAACTAAAAAAAAAACGGCTAAATGCGTGTCGGACCACGCACAATGAAGGGTTCCGTAATTGGGAAGTTGGTATGAATTTACCCCCAAAACAAACTTAACATTGTAGTCATCGATATGCCACAATCAATTCTCCAACTGAAAAAAGTTGTTTGAATATTACTCGTTAACTTGTAAAGCCCACTTAGCTGTGATAGTTTTTTAATTTAATTATATGTACTACCATGAATTTTTTCACATCTCCATAGACAACCATTTAGCTGGCAGGGGGGGGGGGGGCGACACACATTACTACGAGCAAGGGAAGAACCCTAAAAAAAAATGTTTTTCATAATTTTATTTTAGCACTTCGTTAACATTATTATGTATGTATACCTAAATACCTATGCCAAAGTACAGCTTTCTAGTACTAAGCGTCTCTGAGCTACAGCGGGGACAGACAGACAGATGGACATGGCGAAACTATAAGGGTTCCTTGTTTACTACGGAACCTTAAAAACAAGTGTTGTAAGTATGATAAAATATAAGATCTTCGATCTTGATTGCCTTTCCTATTGAACAATTCATGTACCAACAACTGAATAGGCAGCAACAGATTTTTGCATAGTGTGTGAGAAACAAACACTCCAAGCTAGCAATAGATTGACCGAGCAGTAAAAATCAAAAACAATCTACATCTTACCTGTAAAAACGCGCTAATAAAATTAGCCAGCCGGACGGCCATTTTAGCTTGATTTTCGAACTGTTCTTCGTGACCGAATGCAATGTCGCCGTTGAGGAATAAATCGGTTGGGTTGTACCTATATTAAAAATAATAAATATTATGACCAAGGCCGTTATTCACAATGGCAAACACATCCTACTAATATTATAAATGCGAAAGTTTGTAAGAATGGATGGATGTATGTTTGTTACTCTTTCACGCAAAAAGTACTGAACGGATTTGGATGAAATTTGGCACACACATAGTTTATAACCAGGATTAACACAAAGGATACTTTTTATCCCGATATACCCACGGGGTCAAAACTTATGCGGGTGGAACCGCGGGGCGCACTAGAACGTAATAGAGTCGCAATAACCCATCCATATTCATTGTAAATGAAGTTGATACATAGTTGCAGTGATGTGTGTGTGTTGCTGGCAACACTATCTGTAGCATGTGTGTGGAGATATCTATGTTCTAGATTTTCAGACGACAAAATAGGCCTACAACTGCATGGTTTGCTAATCTTGAGCCGAGGCCTTGAATATTTCAAATATGAATGAGAAGCACAGTAAAAAGGACATTTAAATATAAGTACTTACGATAGACGGGACAAAGCGAAAAACAACAAAATCTACTTACAGGTCGCACTTCGCTTAGTTTATTTCTATGTCTCGTGTCATACCTAATTCCCACATGTCGCTTGTGCAAAGGAAATAATTTTCGAAGAAAATATGCCGAATTGCACATAGTATTCCAAACCTCGTAGTGATAAAATGACTGGACTTAACTACAGTTTATTTTAGACAGTATTTTATAATTTACCGGGTATACTTATATGAAATATTTTCTTAGATAATAATTATGTGAAACTATCGGACGGTAGCACTCACTTGGAACAGTTGTTGGGCTGCACGCCTCTGATGAAGTTGAGCACTTCGTACACGTTGACGCGCTCGGTGTGCATGGCGGCGGGCCCGGCCGTGGCGTTCACGTACTCGTAGTAGTGGTCCGCGTACATGGCGCGCAGGAACGGGTGCGCGCGCTCCCACTGCACGGGCAGGCGTTGGATCCCTGCGGCCAATGCGGAGTTTATTGAGAGCTCAAAAGTTTCACTCATCATGTATTGTGCTTGCTATGATTCGAGATCACGCGAGACCTCGAGCGTTTTTTCGAGATTCAATCTCATGGGTAAACAATCTCGGCCTTGAAATCTCGAACGAGATTTCGAGATAAGTGTAGTATGTAGTTTAATTAAGTTTAAGCATTTTTCATATAAAACGCATTATTATAGAAAGTAGGCGATATCTCGAGCTCGAAAATCTATCGCCAGATTGCCGGTGAGATCTCGAATGGCCAATCTCGACTCGACATCAAATTCCCTAGGTAGATGTTACCGTGTACTGAAACGCCCAAATTTCGACAGATATTCATCAAAATCATATGTAATAGTCGTGTATTTAAGGTTAGAAATCAATCGCAGGTAAAAATTTCAGAATGTAAGTAGGTAAACTGCTACAAGGATCTATTTGCGCTTGAATGATGTAGACAGGGTGGCGCTGTTGGTAAATATTTTTGCGATTGTGCCAAAAGATTATTGTACAGCTACAAGTAGGTATCTATACTTCTGCAAGCTTAGCATGACTCTTTCTGTTTCTACAAAGAATAGACAAAGCTCTTTCTATACAAAGTGACATTTCGTTTCTCCATTTTTGACATCGCACCGTAGAAATCCTTCTACATAAAAAAAGACCTAGACAAAGATCGTTAGAAACGAAATACAAAATGGCAGATTGTAGATGGATTTCTATGGTGCAATGTCAAAAATGGAGAAACGAAACGTCACTTTGTATAGAAAGAGTCGTGATTATTCTTCGTAGAAATAGAAAACGTTTGCTGTTGTTTTTGTTTTCTTTATTTTCGGGGACTATGAATATTAAGCAATACAAACCGGTGGTGAAAGTGTAAAATTAGCAGGAGTGTATTATCAAGAGTATGACTCACATCCAATCTTCTTGCAGTCGAAGTTATTGTAGAACTGGTCGGAGGTGGCGCGCTCCATGATCTCGCCGAGGTAGGGGCGGCGCACCAGGTTGGGCAGGCGGTAGCCGGGCGCGCAGCGGCACTGGTAGCCGCCGCGCCGGAAGCCCCAGCCGTGCAGCGGCTCGCACTGACGAGCAAATATCGACCATAAAGACATGAGCAAGAAAGAAGAATTCGTAATAATTAAGACGCTGACTAGAGGCAAATGACCGAAGTAGCCTGAAAACATTATTGCTAAATCTATACACCCCCGAAAACCATGAAAAAGTAAACCATGATTAAAAAAAAATTGTAGCTGCCATTTTGAGTTTTAATATAAAGTTGGTAAAACCAAATTTCTGTTTGTCGCGCATTTAAAAACAAAACCGGCAAATAAAAAAAATAGTTTGTGGCAGCGGAAAAAATACAGGGTGATTTGTAATTTAACTTATTCTTTCTAAAATTTTCTAAGACCAAAAACAGTTAAAAGTTAAAGGAAGAAGTTTACTAATACAATCTGCTTACTTATATGACCTTTGACACCAGTTATCTCAAAATATTATATTTTGGGATTGAGCGTACAAATCAAAATTTTGAGATAACTGGTGTCAATAGTTCATATGCGTAGATGATTTTTGAAAATGGTTAGTAAACTTCTTCCTTTAACTTTTAACTGTTCGATGTATTAGAAAATTTGGTAACATTGAAAGGTTTGTTAACGTATTATGTACCCAATTGAAATAGCAATCAAGGCCATTCGATTTGAAAGTTGAAAGAAAAATGATATTTAGTGTCGAATTCTGAGAAATCTTAAACATACATAAAAAAAAACGAGTTTTCTCGAATCCCATGAATTTTCATCTAGCCTTTATGGGGTGCTTAATTGTTGCAAATGGGTCACAGTATCACGTCCTGGAAGGAATGATCAACAATTAGTACCAATTAATTAGTTATAATAAATTGGTTAATTAATCATTTACAATGAGCCTCGCTCAATTCGTTCTTTTCCTCATCACATCTGGTATTACAGTATGATTACTGCATTACACAAGTGTGTCAGTCATTGTAATTTGACCTTTATGTTGATGGAAATTAGAAACATCAGGCATGATAATAATTTGGTGCGGGAGAAACTCCGCCCATGGGCTCCCCCGCTGACGCAGTATCCGGCCCCAGCTTGTGGAGGAAGTGGTGAACGCTCTGTTTCCTTCGAGAGGGGAGCATACCTCCCGCCCATGGCTCCGCCTACTGCGGTGCGCGATGCGGACCACAACGTTGACGACGACGATGCTCCGTAGGTGACCGAGGTAAAGATGAGAGTCGCGGTACGCCGGCTGAATGCCAAATGCCGCCTCAGGACCCGACGGCTTACCTGGGAAAGCCTGGGTCCTAGCCTTGGAGGCTCTCGGGCCTCGACTAAGGGGGCTCCAAAGGGCATGCTTGTAGAGGGGCGCGGACTCTTTTGAATATATTAGAATAGTTTCTGACATAATTATGAAGGGCTTGATCAGAAGTCAATGATTTCTCGTAGTACAAATTATATAAAATATCTCTTCTTTTCTAATGCCATTCTAGGTCCCTGTTTACTACGGAACCCTAAAAATAAAATCCTGGCCCACAAACTCAGCATATGGCATCACATGAGCCCGTAGGCATTGACGAATGCATCGGTCGCTATTTAGTGGTGGCAACCATGGTCTCGTCACAACCTCAAGGCCTGTTTTTCCTTCGGTAGAAATTCCGCTCCAGACTGTCCATGACCCACCGCCATAACTCAACTTCTCTTCGATGCAACATTGCTGAAATCGTTCTCCCTGTCTTCGGTAGACTTTCCTACGTCCATACAGCATAATCTTGGTTTCATACGTAAAAAGAACCTGGCTCCATTGACAAGTGCAAACTGTAGGCGCTTCATTCTGTGAGCTCGTGTCAGTTTGGGACCAAATCGCATAGGCCAGCCATGGCCTATGCGATTTCAGGCCACGTTCTTCGAGTCTCATTCTAACAGTTCGAGCGCAAACAGTCAGTCCATGAATCTTAAAGCTGTTCTTGGACCTATACTGAGCTAAAGTGACGATTACGCAAGCTGGTGGTAACGATAAACAGAGTAACATTGTCAAACAGAGTCTTCGCGCGTGCGCACTACCGAGCGGTCACGACGAATTAAAGTGGTCACAATGTCCGAGAACAGCGTGAATACGATAAAGTGTGCAAACTGTAATATAGTTATATGCGAAGTGTTAGCGTTTATGCGAAATAAGATTGACGTTATGGACAATGAAAGCTTAGTGAGAATTTGTGTGTCGGCATTCTCTGAAGAGGATATTGACAGTGCAAAAAAGTTACTGTTTTCGTCTGTGAAAACAAAGCTTAGGCTTGTATCAAGACGTAAGCAGAGAAAAGAAAAAGACCTCGAAGATATGCTGACATTATTAAAAACAGCAGAACCTGATCAGCTACCGATTTTTGTGGCTTATAACTTAGAGAAATTACCTCCAGTTTGTTTTGATCATATCGACGTAACGAAGTTATTAAAAGATTTGTTACTGATGCGTGAAGAAATAAATCAGATGAAAGAAAATTATGTGACGAAAGAAGAACTAGAAAATAAACAAAAAAGGGCTAGAAATTCCATAAATAGCCCTTTGCCATATATTTCGAACATTAATATGCGTAGAGGAGGGTATTTATTAGAAAGTGGACCGTTCGGGCTGTCGCATGTTTCTGAGTCATCACCAACGGCGCCTGCGCCGTGTGAAAGAGATAGCAAACCTATGCCGTCAGTACCAACGATTTGCCCCACCGCTGCCGCCGCTACTGTGGAAACAGGTGTCATCGGTTCTGATAACAGCGTAACGGACGTAAACAGTTCGTTGCAATATCGTTCTCTTTGCCAATCGAACGTAATTGTAGATGGCTCTGTCGCAATGGCTCCCGTTAACTCAACTTTGTTAGAAAGAAACGCTACGAATCGTAACGATATCTCAAGTAAACAGTTGACTATGGCTGAAATAGTTAGCAAAGGTGAATGGAAAGAAAAAGAAAATGATGGCCAATGGACATTAGTTCAAAATAAAAAGTTTAACAACCGATTCACAGGTAGGACTGGCAAAGCTCAGTCTGTTCCAGGGAATTTTAAAGCAGCGGAATCGATTGTCCCGCTTTTCGTGTCGAATGTTGATAAACAGACAACTGAAACAGATATCTGTGAATATATTAAAATTAAGACACAGGTGAGCGTGAAGCTAGAAAAAATTAATATGAAAACAAAAAGGGCTTACAATTCGTTTAAGATATTCGTCTCTAAAAATAAGTTAGACACTTTCCTGGATGACAGTCTTTGGCCTGCAGGAATACGCTTTAGACGATTTATGTATTTTAAAAAGAATAAGGATTTCTTTGAGACTCAGCTCCCAGCTACAAACAAAACACCTACAAATAATGGCTCTGATTGACAAAAGTGAAATAACATTATGTACTTTTAATTGTAAAGGTGTGAACAGGTCAGTGGATTGCATTAGAAACGTATGCAAAAGTGCAGACATTATAGCTCTCCAAGAAACTTGGATTTGGCCGCATGATATAGGGTTCCTAGGAAACCTAGATGATGACTTCGCGTACACCGGCAAGTCTGCCATTGACACGTCTGTCAAAGTGATCTCGGGAAGACCATATGGAGGAGTGGCACTATTATGGAGAAAATCAGTGTTTTCATTTGTAACAACAGTGAAGTGTTCAAGTGATCGGTTAGTTGCGATAAAAGTTGATTTCGAAAGCCGGCCAATGTTGATATTTTCTGTGTACATGCCCTACGATAACGGTAAGAGTGACAATTTGACTTTATTTACACAAACCCTTGGTGAGATAATAGCTATAACTGAAAGTACTAGTATTGAGTGTGTAATTGTACTAGGGGATTTTAATGCCAACCCTGGCTCGCGGTTTTTTAGTGAACTTATCTCTGTTTGTAACGATCAGACATGGTTTTGCGCCGACTATGAGCTTTTGCCGAAAGATACGCATACGTTTGTTTGTCAAGCTAGTGGCTCGCGCCGTTGGCTAGATCATTGTTTGATAACAAGCGCAGCCAAAAACTTGATTATTAAATCATCAGTCTCATATGGGGTTTACCAGTCTGATCATTATCCGGTTTTATTTAAGTGTAATGTAACTAAAATTAATCAGAGGGTATCAGTCAAAATTCCTCTTTGTAATAAAGTGCGGTGGGGTGAAAGAAATGTTGAACAAATTAATAATTATTTTAAATACTGTAATGACAAATTAAAATTAATAGATTTACCTGAACAATGTATTACATGTTCCCACAAAATGTGCAATAATGAGGACCATTTATTATTATTAGATAACATGTATTTAAAAATAATATCTACTCTCCAAGCGGGTGCTCAGTGTACTTTTGTAGGTGGTGAACGTAATAAACGGCTAAAATATGTTACAGGCTGGAATAAACATGTCAGCGACGCTCATAGGGAGGCTCGTATATGTTATCATACGTGGCTATCATATGGTGCACCTACTCAGGGTGTTTTATATGAGAAAATGCGTGTAACACGCAGGACATTTAAAAGTAAATTAAAATTTGTTCAAAACAATCAAGAACAAATTAAATTAGATATTTTGGCAAATAGTCATTCCAAAAAAGAGTTTGCTAAGTTTTGGAAGTCTACTAGTAAATTAAATGCTAAGCCGAGTCTCCCTGTAAGTGTGGCAGGTCTGAGTGAGCCGAAAGATATCGCCACCCTTTTTCAAAGACACTTTACAGTTCAGTCCCCCTTGCATAAAGGTAGGAGGATGCTCGATGAAAGCGTACTGTCTGGATCTGGTGAGACTGCCGTAACATTCTCAGCTAATCAGGTTGCTACGGTTATTAAGAAAATGACAAAAGGTAAGTCACCAGGCCACGACGGCCTCAGCGTCGAGCACCTCAAGAATGCTGGGCCACATCTGTATAGGGTTCTTGCTTTGCTTTTTAATTTATGTCTCCGACACCGCTACCTACCGGAAGACCTTATGCACACCGTGGTGGTACCGGTTATTAAGGACAGGACGGGGGATGCCTCTGAGGTGACCAATTACAGGCCTATTTCGTTGGCCACGATAGTCGCCAAGGTCTTGGACAGTTTGCTTGATCAACAGTTGGCTAAACACTTTGAAATCCACGACGCGCAGTTTGGTTTCAAACCCGGTCTATCCACGGAGTGCCATCCTGTGCCTCAAGCAAACTGTTCAATATTATACCTCTAGAAAAACCCCCGTTTTTGCTTGTTTTTTAGACCTATCGAAGGCATTCGATCTTGTGTCTTATGAGGTACTATGGGGCAAATTACAGAGTGAGACAACACTACCAGACGAAATTACATCGTTGTTTCGCTACTGGTATTATAACCAGAAGAATAGGGTTAGGTGGGCTGAGACACAATCGGATGTGTATGAGCTGGAGTGTGGGGTGAGACAGGGGGGGTTAAGTTCACCCCGCCTCTTCAACTTATACATAAACCGGCTGATCAGTGAGCTCAGCAGCACCAGTGTTGGATGTCATATTGATGGAGTTTGTATGAATAATATCAGCTATGCCGATGATATGGTGCTGCTGAGCCCGTCGATCGGCGCTCTGAGGACGCTAGTTGCGATATGTGAGTCCTATGCAGTGTCCCATGGGCTCAAGTACAATGTCACGAAGAGCGAACTGATGATGTTTAAAGCGCGTGACATAAATTATTCAGATGTCCCGAGTGTCACGCTATGTGGTGCTCCTTTATCATGGGTGACTAAGTTTAAGTACTTGGGTCACTGGGTCACTGAGGATCTTAGGGACAATATAGACGTAGAGAGGGAGCGCAGATCGCTGGCTGTTCGATGTAACATGCTGGTTCGAAGATTTGCACGTTGTACAAATCACGTAAAGGTAACGCTTTTTAAAGCTTTCTGCCAGTCCTTTTACACGTGCAGTCTTTGGACCAGTTTTACGCAGAGGACATACAGTGATCTGCGTGTCCAATACAATAACGCGTTCAGGATACTGTTGGGGCGGTCGTGGCGTTGTAGTGCGTCTGGTATGTTTGCGGAGGCGCATACTGATGACTTTTACGCCATAATTAGAAAAAGGACCGCATCCATGGCCGGCCGGCTGCGTACCGCCACTAATAGTCTCCTGAGCGTGTTCCGAGATCGGTGGGACTCCCCTTTGCTGCGCCACTGGATGAGGATCCACACCAGTTAAGCGGTTTCTTATTTTTATTACTAACACTAGTTTTTTAAGTAATTTTGTTATACTAACCCTATGGACTCCTGTCTGAAATAAATGATTTGAATTTGAATTTGAATTTATCGTGCTGTAGTGACCCAGTTTCGTGGTCCTCCTAGACGACACACGAAGCCGCCAGTCTGACTAAGCCCAGACTGAAGGAGCTCCGCAGCTTGCGCGGCGACTTCAGGTGCAGTATCCATGATTTTAACGTCAGAATAGATTAAAAACTAAGGAGAAACAATTTCGATACTCTTTTTAGGCAAAACAAAACAAATAACAAAATAACTATTGACTTATACTTAGATGCTCTGCTCTAATCAAAGCTTGTTGGTTTTTTTAAGAGCTACCAACTCCAATTTTCTTATCTTTTTCAAATTCGTGAATCCAAATATGGAACAATGGTGATACCGAAATGAGGGCCAGTATGTCAGCTTCAAAACAGCATGAAAAAATTATCTCTGAGTTATCATTATTTTAATGTTTTAGACCTATTAACATAAAAATGCACGGAGCCTCGATTTCAGGGAGTGTATTACTACAAGATAAGAGAAATGGTGCAACTACACCGCGGTCGATCGAAAACATCGTGACATTTATTTTACACACATCCCTAAAGCTACGGTTTCCTAGAACAGCGGTGGTGAAAGTGACAACAGCGGAGTTTAAGTTTAAGCTGACGACATGGTGCTGCTGAGCGCGTCGATATGTGGCCTGAGGAAGCTGATACAGGTCTGTGAGGAGTACGCGGGTAGACATGGGCTTAAATATAATGTTGGCAAGAGTCAATGCATGGTCTTTGGAGCCAGCGGTGCAAAATGCCTGGAAAGTGTACCACCGGTCTTTCTTAATGGTGTTCCCCTAGACAGAGTGGACCAATTTAAATACTTAGGGCATTTCGTCACGGCTGACCTCAGGGATCATGCTGACATTGAACGGGAGCGGAGGGCCTTGTCGAAAAGAGCGAATATGCTGGCTCGCAGGTTTGCACGTTGCTCCGATCAAGTTAAGATCACCCTTTTCAAGGCATATTGCACATCACTGTACACGTGCAGCCTGTGGGCTCGCTACACACAAGCGTGCTACAGCGCCCTCCGCGTCCAGTATAACAACGCGTTCAGAGCAGTGTTGGGGCTGCCCCGCTTCTGCAGCGCCTCGGGCATGTTTGCGGAAGCGCGCACCGACTGTTTTCACGCCACCATGCGCAAGCGGTGCGCGTCCTTAGTGCGCAGGGTGCGGGCCAGCTCCAATGCTGTCCTGGTTATGATCGCTGAGCGTTTTGACTGCCCCTACATACGACAATGCTGTAACAGACATGTATAGCCACTTAAGCTGATTATTTTTATATGAAATTTTTATTACTAGATATTTTCTAAATTTAATTTTTGACCCAAATTTGACATTTTATTTTTATTCTGTGACTTTTATAATTTGTACTTATTAATTCGTAGATGTATTGAATTGTATTGACATTTTATTATATTCTGTGACCTTTATTATTTGTACCTATTAATCTGTATATTTAATTGTATTGACATTTTATTCTATTCTGTTGCAGTTTTGTTTTATTTTGTTTTATTTTGTGTAATATGGGTTTTGCCTGAATTAAACGAATTTTATTTATTTTTATTTATTTAAGGCTCCTACATACTGGCGCGAAATGTCGCGCGACGCGACGCGACACATAGACACCGCGTGTAGCGCTACAAGCGGTGCCTTTGTGTCGCGACAAGTCGCGCCAGTATGTAGGAGCCTTTAAGGTGTTAAAATGCTCTCTAGAGAAACACCAACTAAAGGTCACTGCATACAGGACGGCGGGCGGTTAGGATGTGGACGGGGCGGAGACGGAACGTGGAGATGGAGTTTAATTTAATTATAAGTTTGTGTATCTAATATTGACTGCAAGGATAATAATTAAAAGATTATTTTGTATTACAGTGACTGACGCTACTGTTACAAGCAAATTAGATATGATGTCACTAGTTGAAGCAATGTATTTTGAATATAAGAAGAATTGGTTAAAACATTTATCTTTAAACAGGTTACTGCGGACCTGCGGCTGTGGACAAAACACTTGCGAAGTTAAATGGAGACGTGAGTGTTTTTCTTAAAAGTATTTACGAGAAAAATGATTTAGTGATAGAATAGTGATACGAAGACCTGTTCCCTAATTGAGATCTGGGACGACATCACGTCTCATTTGGTCCTCCACCTGTACTGTACTGTAGGTGATATCAACGTGTGAACGAAGTGGAAGAGTGGCTTCAGTTGTTAAGTCACACACCACGAGTGTTTCGACCACGAATTGTTCACCGAACACCTAGGTCAGGGATTCCCAAACTATTTTGGGCAAGAGACCAAAATTTTCCAAAATTTACTAAGACCTCATAGCCAAATTTTTTTCATCTTGTACGAACTTGTGCACGCTTATCGACTTGTTGAGTTTTTTTTAAAGTAGGTACACACGGCTACACATCAAGCTATAAAGTTCCAGTATAAGCTGATCTCGCATTATATAGGATTTCCGTACAATGCGAGGTCAGCGAAAACTGGAAATGTATAGCTTGATGTGTAGCCGTGTGTACAACAATGATACTTCCTACTAAAATATTAGTAATTCTTATTACAAGTTGGTACACGTAACTCAACATATACAGTATCTTGAAAGTTTATATTATGAACTTGTGTTAATTAATAGCGGCCGATTTTTAGACCTCGTCGACACCTAGTATCAGTTTTCGTTTTTGTCGACCCCTGGGAAACCGATTTCGATGCTATACAATATGTAACAAAAACCCTGTTGTTCCTTTTAGGAACGTATACATTTACCTATAAGCAGAACATTGATGAAATTATAATTTAAAAAAATTAAGCATTGGCTAGTCGAGAGGTCAAAATCAAATAACTATTAAAATCGACACATTCAAAAAAATGTTTACAGTATCTGATTTTACAAGTACATCTTTATTTCGCTAAATAGCCTACTAGCTGCCGGCGGCTTTCTTTTCTTGCTTTCCGCCGCGTATGTCGGCGAGTCGGTACCACGTGCCTACCTACCCTGCCGCCCCGCCACCCGTCTCCCTGCGAATAACTTCCTTTATTCTCCCGCGCACTTTACTTCTGGATGGATGTTATTGTTGACCTACGTAGTGAGTGAATTGTGTTTTGTTTACGTAAACGTTGACAATGTTGAACGTTGAGAATAAGTTCTAACGTAGGATATTTTAATATGTTGATGTGTCTTCGGAAATGTGACTGCAATTATGCAGAAGCACGCAGACTCTACCAAGAACGTTTTGCGATCATTACCGTCGGCGATGGCATTCCAACGTTTGCACATACGTACGTACAATACCGTCAATGTGCACGGGCGAGACCTGACATCGAGCTGACGCAGGCAGACCGAGGACTCGAGACAGAAGTCTTGGACTTGTTTGAGCACGATCCAACGCGAAATACACGCTCAGTGGGACACGAACTCGGAGTAAATCATATGCGCGTTAAGAGAGTACTCATAGAAGAAGGGCAGCACCCATTTCACTATTGTCGTGTCCAATCACTACTTCCCTCCGACTATGAGCCAAGAAGTGTAGAGGTACAAGGTGGTCATATCGAACAGCAACTCCGTGGCCGTCAAGTAGATATCATAATAAATGAATGCATTAAAATGTAAATAGGTACTATTGGCAAAACTTAAGCATGCTCACTTTAGAAAATATTTCTGCGGCAAGCGCAGCTAGTGACAAACCACACCCCTTCCTGGTTTCGTCCAATTAGAGACAATATGAATTTGTGTGAGTATAGGGCGTGTAACAAAAAATATAAATATGTGTGGTATGTTGGTTACTCACTGCACGAGCCGGTATTATTCGCGCGAGCCGAGGGCGAGCGAGCGCGATAAGGGAGTCGAGTGTGTGCGCGTTTCATACGACGGTTTTCAACTTGAGAGGAAAAAAAGAGACTGGTATTGTTATTAGTTTCGTACGCCGCTAGGTATTTCTCTCTAGATTTTGCAGGCAACAGGCTGTCACTAGCGTTTCGTGCCTAGATTAGTATTTCCGGGGGGTTAAATCTACGCGTTGCTCTTCGCTCTTCTTTCCTAATTGAAGTCAACATTTTTGATAATAATTAACCACACAATGAAAACGTTAACAAGTATTTCTGGAAAATACCGCGCTTGTTTTGTTTATCCCGCGCGCCGCAGGTGTAAATAAAGGCGCTGGAAAAACCGCTAAACAGCCTATATAAATAATATAATAAACAAAATAATGTTTTGAATAAGCAAATTAAGGTTAATATGTAGTGAAAAATATATAATTTTATGAAATGATGATAATTTTGATGATTGATTTATCTGATGTAACGAATTTTTTTTTCTCAAAAATATTCATTGTTTTTGGACAAAAACTGCGTATATTGAAAAAATAAATATAAAGTAAAAATACTTCTATATAATAAGCTGAATTTCTGAGTCACTTTACAAGCAAGTGTGTTGAAGAAATATTTCGTAATTTTTTGCGACCGTATTTTATGGCCGTTCTATAAAGCCGATCTATTGTTTAACCAGATGTTCTGACGTTCCCACTGAATAACAATGGTGCATAGATAATGAACTTATTTTTATTGCAGTTGCAAAAGTTGCGACAGCAATAATAAAAAAATCTGATAACATTGTATAAACTGCGCCAAGTAATGGTTCAAATACTACTGTAAGTAATTTTGCTATTTTAATCAAAACAGCAATAAAAGAAAGAGATAGCAAATGACAATTTCTAACAAAACTACGTAACTTGCTTCGTTTTAGGGTTCCGTAGTCAACAAGGAAATCTTATAGTTTCGCCATGACCGTCTGTCTGTCTGTCTGTCCCCGGCTTAGCTCACAGACTCTTACTAGAAAGCTGTAATTTGGCAAAGTGGTAAACAAAAATGCTAAATAAAGTTTTTTTAGGGTACGCGTATAGCAATACCAATAATACATTTTCTAAACCAAACGGAAGATATTAGTACGAAATTACTTCTTGTCAACAATAACAATTCATAAAGCGCTCTCGCTGGCCGTGCCCATTAAAAAAATGTCTTACAAACAAGTGAGCATAGCACGCGCCTAGTGTGACTGTCACACACACTATACATAATTACATTAATACAAACACGGCTAAAATACGCTTCATGCATCCCATTGGCCAAAACGCTTGCATCGGGCGATCGAGTCGTGAGCCGTGCTATACGATTATCGCCTTAGAGGTGAGCATGCGGAAGATTGGCCGATAGTACATCAGGTTTTATGTGACAGACGTGGCGAATTTGTTTTTTTAACGTAGTGAAGTGTTAAATGTAGTTTTAACAAATTTCAATTGTGCTTAAAAATGCTGTGTAAACCAAGATTTTCAAAGATTAATTCGTTAAAGTGATACTGATAAACAACAGCTGACAAGGTCACGAACTTGTGTAGAAAAATAGGTAGATAATCGGCGGCGCGGCGGCGCCGATCAAAGAGAGAGCGGGAACGTTCTATCTACTTCTGGTTTCGCGTCATCGCTGCATGCAGAATTGCAGAGGTAACAAATCGATTAAACATTACAAATATTAAATATTTATTTTAATTTTTTTATTGAACAGTTTTTTATAAATGAGTTGCTTTATCGCTTAGTAAACGGATTCTTAAAACGTAGGTAGAAGGAACAACAGGGTTTTTGTTACATATTGTATATAGTATTAAGTTAAATTTTTCGTGTAGTGCATTTGCATAATTAGTTAATATAATTGATGTAGAAAATATACACTATGTTATCGATGTACATGGTTTTCAGGTGTCAAAAAAACTGTTTACATTAAACCAACCGGCTACCTACCAAAAAAAACACTACAAAGTAAAAAATTACTTTAATTTCGGAAGTCGGTATCCTGGATCTGTATTTTAGTTTTTTTGCCACCGACTTCTGAAAATAAAGTACTTAGGTAATTGTTCACTTTGTTGTTTTTTTTTTTTTTTTTGTAAAAAGTATTTTTATATTTCACTTTTTAAAGGGTCGGTTTGTATTTTATCTAAGTTACAGCCTAATGTAACCGCTCATCACCTTTTAGAAAATATTGCTTTTCCCGATGCAGGGACGTTATTGTTGAGGATCGCGCGGACGTGTAGTTCGCGTTATCGCGACAATGTAGCCGCAGCATAATAGACATATAGCCTCGCGGACTTTTTTTTGGGTAATGATGAGTACTATAAACATGTAGTTCATTATTTATGTATCATCAATAGTTTTCGTACTCCGCGGCACGCCAAATAATGACTTTTACGAGGGCTGCACTAAAAGTATCGGGAATGGAATATTTCCACTGTTCCTGTCATATTAAAATCTTTTTAATTTAAAACTCCTTGGTTTTAAAAATCGAATACCATTTATTTAATTAAAAAAAGATTCTCGGTCTTGTCACAAGGTTTTGTCAAACGTGTTTAGTCGTTGAGAAAATGGAATTGACTCGAGAAAATTCAAGAGCGATGATTTATTATGACTTTCGAAGTGGTTTAACACAAAAACAGTGTGTTGACCGGATGATTTCTGCATTTGGTGATGAAGCCCCATCCAAAACCACAATATATCGCTGGTTTGCTGAATTTCAACGTGGACGTGTCAAGCTTAGTGATTATCCCCGTCAAGGTCGTCCAAAAACTGCAGTCACCTATGAAAACGTTGATGCTGTGCTGATTGAGGAAGATCGATATGTGACATACCGCGAAATTCAGGCAACTTTAGACATTGGCATGAGTCAAATACAAATTATCTTGCATGAACAATTAGGTGTAAAAAAGTTGTTTTCCCGATGGATACCGCATTCGCTCTGTGATGAGCAAAAAGCGGCTCGCGTTACTTGGTGCGTCAGAACTCTCGAAAGATTCCACGCAGGATCCTCAAATGCTGTATACAACATCTTATCAGGTGACGAATCCTGAATATACGCGTACGAACCCGAAACAAAAAACCAGTCACGAGTTTGGGTGTTCGAAAATGAGTTAAAGCCAACAAAAATTGTTCGTTCACGGAGTGGTGCAAAAAAAATGGTGGCCACGTTTGTCTCCAAAACCGGCTATGTTACGACTATTCCTCTTGAGGGACAAAGAACGGTTAACGCAGAATGGTATGCTAGCATTTGTTTGCCACAGGTCGTTTCTGAACTCCGTAAAGAGAACTGCAACCGCCGCATCATCCTCCATCACGACAATGAGAGTTCTCACACCGCGCACAGAACAAAAGAGTTTTTAGAGCAAGAAAACATAGAATTATTAGACCATCCGCCGTACAGCCCCGACCTAAGCCCTAATGATTTCTATACTTTCCCTAAAATAAAGAATAAATTGCGTGGACAGAGATTTTCATCACCTGAAGAAGCTGTGGACGCCTACAAACTACTAGAACTACTAAAACGGCCATTTTGGAGACCCCAACTTCCGAATGGAATGGTTGCTTCAATGATTGGTTCCATCGTATGGAAAAATGTGTCAAATTTCGCGGAGAATACTTCGAAAAGCAATAAATAAGTACATTTTTAAATAGTAATGTTGTGTCACTTCCTTGATTCCCGAAATTTTCAGTGCCGCCCTCGTATAGGCAAATTTTTTGATACCTCGGGTTACATTATTGTAATTTTCGTAGGAATCTCAATTTTTTTTTTCGAATATAATACCTGAAGAATTTTTGAAATCAGCTAGTTTTTAGGATTCCGTAGTAAACAAGGAACCGTTATAGTTTAGGCATGTCCGTCTGTCTGTCCCCTTTATACTAGAAAGCTGTAAATTGGCTAACATAAAATATTGTTTTTTTTTTTTATGGTACCTCCCTTGCACTTAATGTGGGTATGATATTTTTTTTTTCTCGTCTATCCCATGGTGTGGTGTATCGTTGGATAGGCCGTTCAAAATTATTATGGGTCTGTGAACACCATTTTTCGATTCAAGGATCCGTTTGCGTAGGTAATATTAAACTTTAAAGTGCTAATTTTTGTTAGAGTCAAGTGTGTGCGTGTCCGCTAAATGGTTGTTTATGAAGATATGAAAAAAATCATGGCAGTACATATCGTGAAATTAAAAGGAAAACTATCACAGCTGAGTAGGCTTTTCAAGTTAACTAGTAATAGTCGACCAACTTAAATTTGCAGTTGGAGAAATGACAGTGACGTATATCGATGTATGGGAGAGCATGTTTTTCAACTACAATGTTAAGTTTATTTTTAGGATAAATTCAAGTAACCCCATCTACAGAACCTTTCATTGTGCGTGGTCCGACACGCACAATGAAAGGTTCCTGGCGTAGTTGGCCGGTTTTTATGAATTTATAAATTTCAAACAAAAAATCAAATCTTTTCTCTTTATAATATAAGTACCCATAGATAAAACTCCCGCGGCCTTGTTATACAAACATGATAAAACAATCGCATTAAGTAATATATGTAAATGAAATGTTATTGAAAAGCTATAACAAAAACATCCGTTTCTCGGAATTTTTAAGAATAATAGAGGGCTTTGACCCGATAAAACAGTTCACATGTACGCTTAATAAAGGGGATATTTTTGAATAGGACTTATTAGACAGTCTAGGATTTTCAACGATCAATTTAGAAACACTACAATGTTCATTGAATACATAATGGAAGATTTGAATTACCACCTCTTAAGCAGATAGCATGAGACATATAGCATTTAAAGGAAACCCAGCTCACACCTGTCACGGTAGTGGTGTAGAGTGCAAGCCTTTTCAAGAAGGTTAGAATAGAATAGAATAGAATAGGTCTTTATTTGCTTAGAATGTAGGTACATAAAAAATAAGTTGTTAAATTATATAGTAGGATCCATGTACATTCTGCCTTAAATAGCATGCAAATGTAATATAAAGTCCCCTACTTTACAAAGATATTTACAAAAAATTATCATTTAAGAAATCCTGCACAGAATAATAACATTTATCTACAAGTAATTCTGTGAAACGCCTTTTAAATTTTTGCAACGGTAAGTTTTTGATTTGGTCAGGTATTTTATTAAAGATTACAGGAGCCATACAAATCACATTTCTTTTTAATAAGCTAGTTTTATATACGCCCGTGCATAATAGATTCTGGTATTGAGACCTCATAGCTGTACTTCGTTTTCTAGTTTCTATTAAAGTTGCAAATAGACATCGATTTGTTATTACAAATATTGCTAATTCTTGAATTATATAGAATATAAAGACATGGGAAGGTTAATAATTTATGAGACTTAAAAATTAGAAAACCATTTAAATCGATAATTGTCTAATTATAACTGCTAGTACTAAGGTTCGGGTAATCACCGTTGACCTTGGCCATAATAGTTATTTTTTTACCATGTTTAATAACAGTATGCTCATACGAAGAAAAAAAAAATATAATATCTTTAGTAGTTTATGAGTAATATCGTTTTTATGCTTTGAGTAGACATTACTTCCTGAATTTACATATTTCAAAAAGTATTTTACTACAATACTTAAATATTCACATATAGAATCGATGTGTATGCGTTCTAGTTTAACATACATTTTTTGCATAACTTACTTACATAACCACATGATTTAAAAGTCACTAAAATCAGTTTCGTATCTAAGTAACGTAAACATAAACGTTTAGGTTAATTTTAGTGATAAGATTTTTGTATACCTAATTATAAAAACAGATAAGTGTTTGTATTTATTTAACTTTTAAACTCCGGGAAACTGATGTCATTGTCATAGCTTTTTAATAACATTCCAAGTACGTATGTACCTAATAAAAAGGAGATTTTTTAAAAAAAATTAGATTCAGCCTAGTTTGAATAAATGACTTTTGATTTTGTACATTCGTCATTCATCAGTCATTTCGTCTTTTTTATTTTTTTCCAATCATGCAGATGTCCAAAATTGCACACTTTCAATGATTAATTTCTAACGCTCGCAGTTTCTACTTATTAAAGGAAGGACCGTTGTCGTTGATGTTGCAGCAGTCGTCTCCGTTGTTTTAGCATTCATACTCTCCTCTGGTCCATCTTCAGACTTTACGATAATGACTAGCGCCAATTATAAATGGACTACCTGTAGGCACTTTCACTATGATTTCCAAACCATTTTCATCAGTATACAGGGTGGCATGACATCGACGCGCGTGTTCCCATGGATTCAATAAATGATTCCGGTTATTTTTTTAATGTTGCTATTCAATACGTTTGGACCGTTTTCTATGAAACAGCAATATATTTCTTTGATAACCGACGAAAAATTTCTACGCTTTAGACGAAGCACCGGTGATGGTACTATAAACAGTAGTTTACATCAAACTTGGACATCTGATGTGCTTCGTCAGACAGACCCCCTGTCTAGAACCATGTGCTGAATTCATGACTACAGTATTCGCCACACTGTATGTCTGACGAAGCACAGATGTCCAAGTTTGATGTAAACTACTGTTCATAGTACCATCACCGCTGCTTCGTCTTGAACGAGGGTTGAAATATCTTGTGATTTCCAGTTTGTTGAACAACAATTTGTTGATGTCACTACATAAACGTAAATTCAATCGGTTTTGTCTCATACCTCTCTCCCCAGAACCAACTCAACGCTGAACCCTAGATCCTTATCACCAAAATACCCCGGTAGCGTGGGAAACACCGCTACGTTGTCCTCAACGAGAGCAAGAAAGCCAGAACCAACTCAACGCTGATCCCCAGCGACACATCAACCGGATGTCAGCGTGCGAATCCTTGTGGGAACCAATACTGCAACATTGGTGCCGATTCCCTTGTACACAAACTAAACTAAATTTAAGTTCAATGCATCTTTTTTTTTCTATTTCATTAAGAAAGGGACAGAAGATAAATTTTAGTTTAGTCCTGTCAAATTAATCAGCGCCTGTCACTACTCCATACAAGTTTAGACGTGATTAAAAACTTGCCTACTAAAATTACGTCAATTTACGTCAAGCGCTGATTAATTTGACAGGACTAAACTAAAATTTATCTTCTGTCTCTTTCTTAATGATATAGAAAGAAAAAGATGCACTGAACTTAAATTTAGTTTAGTTTGTGAACAAGGGAATCGGCACCATTGTCGTTTACGTTACCACGCTAACTTCAGCGTAACTCTTTTGTTTACTCGCTTCCTGTTTCAACCATATTCTTAGCTTCTACCAACCAAGTACCAACACAGGGATCTTCTTACACTAGTTTGGGTGAGCCAGAACCGTTATTTTCTATCTACTGACGCTTTGTGGCGGTCACCGCAGTCGGTCTTAGGAAACCCCAGCTTTAGATGACATATTTTAAGGCGATTTTCGATGACTATCAACTGGTTACCAAAACAAAAAGTCGCAAAAAAATAAATCCCGCAAAAAAAAAATCTTACGTAATATTAAATTGTACGTTACAATAACAATATATTTGACTAATTAATCATAATAATTGCAGACCGGTAGTCAGGCCGACAAAGAAAGTGAAAGACTTCTATGCTGACAAATCACTGTTAGAATAAAATCTGCCTAGGTCATGATGCGTTTTGTGGGTTTTGTTTTTTATATTTAACGGTCTAAAATTTGTTATGTATTGTTATAATATTATTGTAGACATGCATGTAAACTCCCTGTATGTACCTTTATTTATTGTACGCTTTAAGGGCAGGACATAGCTGTTCGCAAAGCACTAAATTAACACCAGTTGTATTATGTACAATTTCCTATGATTATATGAATTGAATTGAAATTCAAGTAGGTAGCTATCCTAATACAGCCATTTGACTTTGTAATACCTAAATTGTAGAAACAATTTAGGTTTAAATTTATTGTATTATATCAATTTTAATTTTTTTAATAAATAAATATGTATTTTGTCGGAAAATATCTCACGGGAACGCACTACCGGGATTAAATCCAGGTTATAGTCATAAACTAACTGCAAAATTTTATCCAAATCCGTTCAGCCGTTTTTGCGCCAATCCGGAACACACATCCAGCCAAACGGACAAAATTAAAAAAAAAACTATATTTTCCAGTCTCGTTGGTGTTCCTATACACGTAGCAATTATGTTTTTGAAAAAATATTTAATGTACAGTTTTGACTTCGTTTCTATTATATTGTATTTATTATAGATGATGAATGAAGCTCACCTCAGTGGTTTCTTTGCACCGCGCGGTTGACGCGAATCTATTCGGTCGATCGTTTCCTAAGCTCGGCGGACATTGATTTATGTCTATCCTGTCATAGTCCAACTCCATCACAACAGCTGCCGTGTACCTGAATAACAACAGTTTCATACAACACCCATAAAATATATTAAGATTTATAAAAACAGCTTCTCACTCTTCTTTATTTACCATTACGCTTCACAGAATATGGAAGGCCCATTCATAACCCCAATTTAAAATGCGGTAGTTAATCCACAAGCAAGAAAGACGACTCCTGACAAATAACTGTTTATCTTCAGTTATTTGTGTCATACAAATAGCCTCCAGTTATACAGGGTGTTTGGTGCATCATGTGCCAAATTGAAATGGTCGACTGAAGGAGTCATCCGCTAGCCTTTCAGACCCTTTAACACCCCTCATGCTCTGTGGATTTTTTTTTATCGACTTTTTATTGTTTTCCAAAAAAAAGACCCAAATTTTACATTCAAATACAGATTTAAAAAAAAATATAAGGCGTAGACTCTGAATTTTAATTTTATTTCGATGTGTATTGTTTAAGAATACTTTTAAATACAAAATTAGTGATATTAGTCACCTAGTTCTTTTTTAATTCACACGCAAATGTAAAACTTAAATTAAAGCTGTACATGTTACAGCTGTTTATAAGGCTACAAAAAAAAAATCAAAAGCGACCGGGATCTTCCAACTCCCTCATTAATTCTCCAGTCTACCCTCTTTCTAATGATGTGCCACATGCCATAAAAGTATTTTAACAACTTTGTGAATTCGCTAGAATTGTGAATCGAGTCACCTAAGGCTAATATTCAAAATTATAATTTAAAAAAAATCTCTTAAATGATACCTGTCAAACCTATAAATCTGCTATCTCATTCTTATGGTTAGGTAAATTCGTGTCTCATATCTGTATCTTTAGTGGGATTTACTTGAAATAAAAAAACAAAATTGCATTTTTAACATTTATTTAATCATTGTTACAAATCTTGCTCAAATTGTTGGCCTCTGTTGCGAATGCAGGCCCGACACCTGTTTCGTATTTCAACAGTTGTTGTACGAAGTCGTATTTCCTCCTTAATAGTATTGAATGCCGCTTCTATGCGTTGGACTAATACCTCCCTAGTTGGAACCTCCGTGGCATATACCAACTCTTTGGCACGTCCCCAGACATAAAAGTCTAACGGAGTTAGATCTGGGGAACGTGGCGGCCATGGAATAGGGCCATCGCGTCCAATCCATGCATTGGGGAACACATTGTCGAGATATTCCCTCACAGTCAATCGCCAATGCGCGGGACAGCCGTCATTTTGAAATACAATGGGCACACGTTCATTAAATACGGGCACATCGGTCACTAATTCGGGCCGGTCATTTTGTAGGAATTCCAGGTAGTCTTCGCCATTGAGATTATCGGGCAGGTAATGCGGTCCAATTACCTGATTCCCAATCACTCCTGCCCAAACCTTTACACTAAACCTTATTTGAGAAGATTTCTGTCTTTTAACACGTGGGTTTTGCGTTTTCGTTGTCCAGTGGTGCAAATTGTGTAAATTGAGGATCCCATCCTTGGTAAATTTGGATTCATCCGTCCACAGTATTCTTTTTAAAAAATCAGGATCATCTACATCCGTGTGTAAAAGAAACCGACAAAAAGCCACTCGTCTCTCAAAGTCGCCACCCTCAAAACCTGCAACAAACAAAAAACTCTTTTAAATTTCTCTTGGGCAATAAGTAATTGCACAAGAAAGGACCCGCTGTTCGTGCTAATAGATTCACTACCTGGAAGTGACGCCATACCATACCCATTACCTGCTAAACAAAGGCAAGGTCAAACAAAGCTTGCACGGGTTTAAAGTTAGTTTAAAATTACGTACCTTGCACCGGAGTGTAGTGGAATGGATGCTTTTTGTTTTGACGAAGTACTTTCCACACTTTCCATATTGAAATATCAAGATGTGATGCCACATTTCTAATGCTTCTTGTAGGGTCTTCCTCAAAAAGTGCCAGTATTCTCTCGTCTACTTCAACATTATGTCGCACAATATGGCCCCTTGGTTCATTAAAAGTAACACTGCCAGTCTCGCGTATGCGTCGGTATGTGTCTTGGAAGACTCTGCGGCCAGGTAATCGTCTACCAGGAAAGCGTTCCTGGTAAAGTCGTTGCGCTGCACGAGCGACGCCATTGGCGGCTCCGTAAGCCATCATGATGTCCGCATATTCTTCGTTAGAGAATGTCGCCATTGCAATAACAAAAAACTCAAAGTTTAACAATAACAACAAAAATTAAACAAATGTAACAAGAACCAACAAAACTTAACGATAACAAAGTAATAAAAGAATCGCGGAGTATGGTAAACTAGCACACACGTTAGGTAGCAGAGGCAGTGATGTCTCGACTAAAAAAATGGCGGGTTGGGCGGCGCGATTTGTTCAAACCGATTTAAGGTATGCAGGAAAGAGATAGAAGATAGATTTTACTGTGAAAGAGTGAGAAAACAAATTTTACCTCTTTCTCAAGTAACAGTTCCGCAATAAATATTTTTTCATTAGAATTTGGAATGTAGTTTTATGTGACTTGATTCACAATTCTAGCGAATTCACAAAGTTGTTAAAATACTTTTATGGCATGTGGCACATCATTACAAAGAGGATAGACTGGAGGATTAATGAGGGAGTTGGAAGATCCCGGTCGCTTTTGGTTTTTTTTTTGTAGCCTTATAAATAGCTGTAACATGTACAGCTTTAATTTAAGTTTTACCTTTGCAAGTGAATTAAAAAAAAAACTAGGTGACTAATATCACTAATTTTGTATTTAAAAGTATTCTTAAACAATACACATCGAAATAAAATTAAAATTCAGAGTCTACGCCTTATATTTTTTTTTAAATCTGTATTTGAATGTAAAATTTGGGTCTTTTTTTTGGAAAACAATAAAAAGTCGATAAAAAAAAATCCACAGAGCATGAGGGGTGTTAAGGTGTCTGAAAGGCTAGTGGATGACCCCTTCAGTCGACCATTTCAATTTGGCACACGATGCACCACACCCTGTATAATTACAAAAAGTGACGATGAGAAAGAAAGAAAAATTGTTTATTCTGTACAAACAAAACGCACATTACAAAAAAATAACATAAAATACACACATACAAAGTAGCCAAAAGCCTCGTACTCAAGCCATAAAAGTTTGACATGTATGTTGAATAGGGTGAGGGCACAGTGGGCACTCAAGCTATAGTTTGACTGATACTGCTGTACCGGGCCATAGGTATGTGAGCGGCACAAGGGGGGGAGGGGGGCGCTCACCCGTCAACGCTCACGGTGGCGACGTACCGCCCCCCGCCTCGTCGCGCATTCCTAAGCCGCGGTACAGCAGTATCGGTCAAACTATAGCACTTGATGACTGGCTAATATTATGACCATAACATGTGCTATTCTCATGTACTGCTTATTTCGGGAGGATTTCACTAAAGAAACCAGACGAGGTTAGCACATCTAAACATCTAAATCAGTTTAAATGTTCTGATCGTGTTCAGTTTTATTGGTGAAATTGTGAAGGTAGCAAGTACTTACGTAGGGTATTCAACATGTCTGAACTGGGTGTGACGAGGGTAGATATCGGCTACGGGAGACACTGCCGCCACCAACCACTTGTTGAGCCTGCCGCAGTCGAAATACGGACGCGTCCAGTTCACTGGGCCAGGGTTCTGAAACAGAAGTTATTTGAACTCTAGCTGTGCCTGTGATTCGGTCGGCATGGAAGTCAGAAAATGTCTGTTTTCATTCCATCCATACATCTGTACTTCTATTTTAATGTATTTTTCTCGATTAAGTGTTTTGTGGGCAACATGTCTTTTTCGTCTATACTTCTAATAGACAAGTATGGAAGAAACACATAAGTTGCGCTGTCCCCAAATAAATTGGGACAAGGGCAGGAGCATGACGATGATGATGAAGTGTTTTGTGTGTACATAATAGATATTGGGACCTTTCCTCTTTTTAGTGTATATTAACGATCTACTCCATTTATTAAATAATCAACCACAAATGGTGTTATTTGCTGATGATACTTCTTTAATTTTTAAGGTAGATAGACGTGCTACGAATGTTGACGACGTAAATAACGCCCTATTGCAGGTACAGAACTGGTTCACTGCCAATAATTTAGTATTAAATGGGAAAAAAACTAAGTGCATTCGATTTTCTTTACCAAATGTCAAAAGTGGTGATTATGAGATAGTATTGAATCAAGAGTAACTAGAATTCGTCGATAAAACTGTTTTCCTGGGGATCACGCTCGACTCAAGGCTACAATGGGGTCCTCATTTAACATCTCTTGCAGGACGGCTAAGTTCAGCGGCATATGCTGTCAGAAAAATCCGTCAATTTACTGATGTAGATACCGCGAGGCTAGTCTATTTTAGTTACTTTCATAGTATCATGTCTTACGGTATTTTACTTTGGGGACGGGCTGCAGACATCGAGTCAATTTTTATTCTGCAGAAAAGAGCTATCAGAGCCATTTATAATCTCCGCAGGCGCGATTCTCTAAGGGACCGGTTTAAGGACATTAACATCATGACGGTCAATATATCTACGAAAACATCATGTACGTAAGAAAAAATTTACATCATTTTAGTAAAAGAGGTGAAAGACATAACTATAGTACTAGAAATAGGGACCTATTATCTCAGCCAGGTTTCAGACTGGCTAAAGTAGACTCATCTTTCATGGGGTACTGTTTAAAATGTTACAATAAAATTCCACCCCACATACTTCAACTGAATGAAATGAAATTCAAATCTTGTATCAAACGCACACTATGCAGGCAGGCATATTATAAGTTGGGTGATTACATCGCTGATAAAAATGCTTGGCTCAATGCTGGTCCCGCTCCACAACCACAACCAATTGAATAATTAACATTTGAAAATACTGTTGGAGCAGCTGAACATTGTAAGACTATCTTTGCATTGTATAAATTCAACCTACGTTGTATTGCATAATTGCATTGCACAGGTGTGAGTACTATGTATAATAGAGCTACCATTTGCCGGTTATGTAATTGACTTGAATGGGTCCTGGCGGCTGAGAGTATGTCATGCTCACTCAGATGTCTCGCTGATGGTGGCGCGTGTGTTGGATCATTTAGCTCCCTTCAAAATGGTTGAGCTGAATGGTGCTAATCCATGCGTCATGCTCGTGAACGGGCGCCGTTAGTTGGGACTGGTCACCTCTTAGCGTCCTTGGCTTATTTGTAATTATTTTATTTAGAAATTGTTTTTGTTTCTTTTTTTACTATGGGCGCGTTTTTTTATTTTACATCGTCCTCACATTTAGTTATAATTTCAACATTATTTTTGTACTAATCTTTATGTATCAATTTAATTTAAAAGAGTGTCCATGGAGTTTCTTGCCCGTTCTTCTCCATAGGTACCTACTACGCTTTGGAATGGGCAACTAGCTTCATATTTCTAACTGACCGACTCCTTGACAATTCAAAAGTGCCTGTAAATGGTTTAATTGAAATAAATGCTTTGAGTTTGAAATAGATCCCCACGCGGCCGAAGCCGAGGACAAAACCTAGTCAAATTTATATAATTGGATATGGTATAAAGAGGTGTCTAGATTGCCAACCAATACCTATCAGCCTGGGTATTAGACTATAAAATATGGTATCATTTATTCCTGCTTAATCAATGGTGAATAATGAGGAAGTCTCAGAATATTCTTATCGCAGTATCCTGTCTGCATTCAGGAGATAATGCTGGATTAAATCTACTTTTATTAAAATTAAACTTCAGATATTATTATATAAAATTATATGAGATGATATTATTATTAAATAATCTTGAGATATTATTGTTAAAATTGTGAGTTAAAAGTTTAAATTATAAGAACTTTATATTTTTCTTTTTTGGAATCATATTGATAGTAAAGTTCAGATGTGGTTTTACTGCAACAGTTTGGGTTATAATCAAAATAGTAGGTATGGCAATGAATTGCAGAAGTAATTTTTTTTTACCAAGTCTTTTAATCAAATTAGGCTGAGAATCACCACTTCCTAGTGATTTAGCAGTCTTCTTCTCTGCTAGATCTAAAGTAGGAAGTGGTGTTTAGTTAGAAAAACTTTCTATAAAATAGTAGGTATGCAAAGAAATTAAGAGAGACACACAACATTAAGACGCTGACAACACCTAAACCATGGTCACTGTCAGATTGCATACAAAAGAAAGAGAAGCGCGATGACACAACGCTTGTAGTTTATTGCAAAATATGAAGCAATTATCTATTTACTCAAAATTGAGTTGAGTAATCGAAAATAAAAAACAACCAAGTTCTGCATTCAAATAAGAAGTTCTTGTTATTAATTAAATACGTAACGTATGTTGATATTTAATACAGATATTTTGGATTAGAACTCAAGGTAAGAGGTTAGTTTAACGTTAGTTTGTATCAAGATTTTTTTTTCAAAACATTTTTTGGTAACAACCAAGTTCTGGGAAATATGTTCAAAATTAACATATATTTTTTCTGCTACCACAAACTATATAGATTTGGCAATTTTCTTTCTTAAGAGAAGCCAATTTTGGTCAATTTGGTTCTTGTTAGCGCCTTAAATAAAATAATTTGCCATGTCAGCTAGCACACACCAATATTGGTCCAACAAATACAATGAAAACTATACTCAAGCAAAAAATAAAAACTAAAACTACAAACCTCATCATTGCCAGGTGGTCCGTGAAACGTAAATGTCTCATTTGTATTATTTGCATATCGGATCTCCACTTGGTATGTAGTTTTAGTGTCATGACGCTTAGCTACTCTGTCTGGCAGCCATCTCTTGTACCACTCGTTAGTCCTATAGAACTCGGATGTATAATCCTTAGACAAGCTCTCTGGGTCAAAAGCACCAAGATCTTCAACATGGAATGTGTTCATTGTGGAAATCTTTTGCAAATGTACCGGGTCATTGAAGTCATCTGCACGGAATGCTCTTGGTGCAAATCGTGGCATAGTTTTATTAAAGAATCCTCTGTACGACGATGTATATGACATATTCGGAGAGAAATATAAAGAACTAGCGTTTATGTAGGGATTCGCTGAAACATCAGCAACCGATGATAGGAAATAGTACATCATACCGGGGTCGTAGGTGTCGTTGATGGCCGGCCTGATGAACCGTGACTGCAGAATATAACTCCAGAAAAACGCTCGGTTCATAGCCATGTTGTGTAAATGCAACATCGCTGTACGATTCGGAAACACTGGGTTTATGTTGATTTCTTTCACATCAGGGTAGTGGGAAACCGAATCATCTGGTAAATACAGGTCATCCAAATGTGTTATGAAGCAGTTATCCGCGGATACTTTGTCAATTTTTCCTCGAACTTCATCAAAAGCATCGCGAATTTGCCATTCATACTGACCGGCCACACCCCACGATAAAACACAAAGTGATATCGCAAGTAAACTCCAGTTTACTCTCTCCATTGTTCGTTTTTACACTTATTTCATCAAATAACTTAATTATCGTACTGGTTTAATACATATCCGTTATATACTACAACTCTATAAAACACAACTGGCGCAAAGCCGCGCGACCCAAGTTGCTAATGTTTTGGTTTTGAAATTGAAAGTGAGTGCTCGCTAACAATGTTACCAATTAAAATTAAAATTTCCCATCGCTCTTGATACTTATTTTCATTTAAATAATAATCACAGAGATGTTTTGAAGCAGGACAATAAAATAAAAGTTTTTTTTTAATTCTCAAGACTCTAAGGCCCATATTATAGAACCTCACTCAAAACTCAAGCATTACTTATTAGTTACTCGTTTGAAGCCATTTGATTGGTTGAATCTAGTTTTAAGTAATGCTTGAGTTTTGAGACAGGTTCTGTAATACGGCCCTAAGTCAAAGTCAAATGATTTATTTCAAATAGCCACTTTTGACAAGAAAGTAGAATTGATTCTAGGTGCCCCTTCCAAAAGATAGTTTCGTATGGAGAAGAACGGGCAAGAAACTCCATACTTAGGGTACTTTTAAATGTTTTACAATATTTTGTATACATTAATTATAAAATTATATTGACGACGATGTAACTAGAATAAAATTACCACAACAGGTAAAAACAATTGAAAATGAAGCAATACAGATAAATTAATTATATGCTAGATACATGGTGCTCACATATACAGTGATGATTTTCTTAATATTTAAAAAATAATCAGTCAGTGCGTGCGTTAAGTAATCACAGAATGTATGTCATAAACTCATAACGAGAATAAATTAATAGTTAAATAAGCAACCACTTTAATTTTGTTTAGACTCTACATTGTCCTATGGAGCAAGACCAAAATGTTTCGAAGCATTTTTATATAAGTTCAATATAATCCTCGAAATTCGTTGTTTGCAAAGTGAACTGCAATTTGGTCAATGTAGAGAAACATTGACTAGTAACTTTTTGATATAAACCTTAAATTACATAATTATGTTTTATTAAATGAGAGTGGTGGCCCGGTGGTAACGGCCGCGACTTACGAGTTGTAGGTCGTAGGTTCGAACCCGGACTGGCGCTTTACTTTGTGTAAATTAGTTCATCACCACGGCTCTCAAAAACGGTGAAGGAAAACATCGTGAGAAAACCAGCATGTCCTAGAACCAAAAATTCGAAGACATGTGACATTTATCAATCCGCACAGGGCCCGCGTGGTGGATTACGGCCCACTCCCTCTCGCAGAGAGGAGGCCTGTGTCCCAGCAGTGGGAACATTATAGACTGATTATGTATGTTATGTATGTAAATGATGACTTGATTTACGAATCTTCATAAAATACTTAACAAAAACAAATGTGTGTACCTACAATTAGAGTAAATTCTGTAAGACTGGTAACACCGTTAGGGACTCAAAGACAATCCGTTATTTTTTGGATTTGAATTTGATTTAGAGGATTTAATTATAGAGTAAATCTTTTTTTACCTTAATCACTGACCTTATCTCATTCATAAAGTGAGCTATTTACCAAAGAATCCTTATAATGCACGTTTTATTAAACTATGAAGAGCTTACACCTTAAGTTTCCCTCTTCTACGCTTCTACCTAGCCTTTTCCTAACTATGTTCGGTCGGCTTCCAGTCTTACCAGATGATTAGGGGTCTCTTTAGTATCGCGAAGTGTAAACCCCTAATCAAGACTTCCTCGTCTGGTTGTAGGAGGTTACGGGTCCATTAAAGTCTTTTGTTAAGTTAATAATGTTTATGTTTATTATATGGAAAACCCTTTAAGACGACCTTCCACATGGACCAGCGTACAGTCACTGGCCCCCATTCATACTTCTCGCTTGTATACATTTTTACTTATCAAGCGTTCTGCCTTTCATGTTTACATTGTGTCCTACAAGCTGAATAACCAGTATTTTACATTGAACGATTGCCCATCTGACCTCCTAACAGTTACACCATCTATTACTATGCTCTATGAGTTACACTGAGTAAGTATTATACCTAAACGTGACATTGGCTAAATGCACAAACCATGCGAAGCCAAAGAAAAAAAAAAAGTATTATACCCCTTGGTGAGACTAGACCTTATCCATAAAAAAAAAACTACTGTCATCAGAGTTTGTCTCTGGAATGGATAACCTAAAAGTTTAACTGTCTAATCCACAGTTTTTATATTCGTCAAAACAAATTATTGTAATAGAAATAAATATTATAATTAATAAATAAACTGATATCATGGCTGGAACTTTGTTCCGTAAGTTCTTTGAAAATGCAATATGAATTTCATTGACAAAAACTTAATAAATGGATTTTTTTCCAGGCTCCATGTTCACAAATAGCTTAACATTTTATAAATGTAACACTACAAATTTGGTGAGTCTTGAATACCATAATTACTCTGTACTTAATTTACCCGTAGTCGAATTACAATAAGCGGAAACATACGTTAATACTATTTGTGCTTCTTATCCTACATTATGATAGATTAAATACTTATTACGTTATTCGTATTAAATCTTGACTAGTTTATGTTATAAGCTTACATAAACTAGGTTTATTGTGGTGTAGAGGTGTAGTCCTCTCTCTCGAAAACCTAGTATTTAAGAAAGATTTTTAATAATAATTTCTAAAATAATTTGATTTCACCCTTTTGTAAGCGATTGCCGCAGTCAGAGTAGTCATTGTCGAATAGTATTGTTGTTAATATAGAAAGTCTGAATACAATAATTATTTATGATTTGTTACTACACTTTCAGAGATCGCTGCACACTGCAACTGTGTCCTATGCAGCTCGCAAGGGCACCAGAGCAAAGGCACGCGCTAAGAAGGTCAAGGTCGAGGTCACCAAAGTAGGCTTCATCCCACACAACCAGAGGGGGAAAGATAAGTATGTTTTACAAAAATCTAATAACTACTTGATTAATTGGCAGTCCTACAATTGCGGCGATAAGTCCCATCTTTGAGGAGTAGCTAGAGAGGCGCCACGGCGTCCTCATCTCCCGCCTGACGCAGGTCCTCAACGGACACCGCAGATTCGGGAGGTTCCTGTGTCAGATAAGGTGGGAGGAAACGCCCGGGTGTCACCACTGTGTGGATCGCCCGGAGGACACGGTGGAGCATACGGTGGAGGTCTACCCTGCCTGGGCAGAGAACCGCTGTGTGACACTAAGCTCTCCGTCCCATAAGGACCAGGCCCGAGTCGAAGGCGCGTTATGTTCCACACCTCGCCTGAAAGAGATGTCGTCAGCACAAGTGTAGGGGTCGACTAGGGCCGATGCCTGCTGGGGTCGCAGGAAAGTGCAAAAGGGTTACCGAGGCCACACAGGCAACAGAAGGAACATGGGTGGGTAAAACCCACTCAGTAAGAGTCTGATACCCCCTGCTCCATTCAGAGCGGGAGAAGATATTGGATAATTTCCCACCCAAAAAAAAAACCCTGTATGGAGTATATTATATTTGATTTGATTTTATTTGACTTTATCTGATTTTATTACATCTTATTTGGTTTTATCTAATGATTTCTATAAATTACTTTTGGCAATGGGTGTTATATTTATTTATAAATCCTACAAAAACAAAAAAAAAGAATTAATGTATTATTAAAATCAAGTTTTAATCATTTGTTTTGTAATATAAATCATAATTACTTTTAACAACTGTTAAAACTGGTGTGTATTAGGTTTTTATTGTTACTTATTAATTCTAGGATTGTAAAGTCGAATGTCAGTAAACATTCAGATGATACATACAAGCCGATACCCAAAGATGATGTGTACCCACTAAAGTACTACCGCTGGGTTGTCTACACCGCAGAAGATGCAGTCAGGGCACATCAACAAACACACCACCCTACTATGTACAATGTGCCTGATGCATTAGTATTTGCACAGATCGAGTTTAACATGGCTGCTGCAAAAAAGGTTTGTATATGAGCTAATATTTGTGACCGATGGTTCGGTTTCGTCAAATTTCGGACAAAAAATCAGTTTTCGGTCGTAGTTTCGGTTTCACTCAAAATGTGGCTCCAACGAAATTGGCGTTTGTGAGCTGTTGGTTTAAATTGAATATGAACAACTGACAAATATACAGACTTCATAGACTTGGTAATGGGGTCCCGTTTTCACCCTTTTTGTACAAAATCCAAAAATGGCTAAGATTTACTTAGCCATTTTTGGATTTTGTTTTGACTTCAATTTATATGTAAATATTTATTATTTATAAGTTGAAGCCATTTAGAGTCTTATCAGACGTGCTGCATTTAGTATCAGCGACTAGGGAATTATACAGCTCTAAGGGCAACAGCGGATGCATCTTAGTAACCCTGCATACGGGTGTGATAGCAAAATCACACGTTTCAGCTATTACTTAGTCTTCGACGCATCGCGTGCCTATTTGTCGACACGTTTCGTTTTAGTATGGTTTAAAAAATGCGTTTTGCGATGCTGAATTTTTTTGCTGGTCTATAATGCGTTCTCGCTATTTCGAGCTTCCGAAAAGCGCTGAATTCACTGATTGCTGTTGCCAAAATTATTCGGTGATTAGAGGTCAGTCGCAGTATCGAGCTATCAAGTTTCTAAAGAACGACTAATTGGCTAATCGCAGATGCTAACGGTAGCATATCTGCTACGGCATTTTTCAATTTTGGCAATTTTCTTAAAACAAAAAACCGGCCAAGTGCGTGTCGGACCATACACAATGAAGGTTTCCGTAGTTGGGATGAAGTTATCCGAAAAACAAACTTAACATACCTATACTATATTCGGTCAAGGAGTATCTGGATGACAAATTTTGATCAATTTATGTATTTTTTTTAATTTTGCGTTTTTTTGTTTTGTGTTTTTTTGCAATCTTTTGGCATTGTGTATCTTTATCTTTTCTTATTTTCACGACATTTTCCCTTTATTATTATGACAACTTTATATTTTGAAATCCTTGTGTAACTTTGACATTGTTCATATTAATCTAATTTTGTATGCCTATCGGCGGGACATGGTTTGTACAATAGATTTATATTGAAAAACACCTGTAATCACCTATGTTTCACAAAATAAATAAATGAAATGAAATATTTTAGTTGAAAAACATGTTCTCCCTTAAACGTCACGGTGAATTCTCCAACTTCAAATTTAAGTTGGTCGACTATTACTCGTTAACTTGTAAAGCCTACTTAGCTGTGATAGTTTTCAAAAAAATATTATCCCCACTTTACGTGCAAGGGAGGTAGGTACCCTAAAAAAAATGTTTTTCAAGATTTTATTTAAAAAAAAAAAATCAGCTTTCTAGTACTAATTGAGCTAAAGTGGATACGGACAGACATACTATAAACGGCTAATATTCAATTTCTTTGGATACAAGAAATCTGATAATTGCAAATCAAGCCCTTAATCAAATTATCAGTTACAAACCTACAAAAAACGATGGAATCCTCAAATAATAATCTCAATCTAACTAACTTATACTTAACTGCACAAGTTTCGGTCGGTAAACAAGAAGAGGAGCCGAATATGTGGTTACGGTTTCGGCGGAAAATCGTGTTTCGGTCAGACACTACTAATAATATTCAAGGTTCCGCTCCCAAACAGTGCCATGGCACCCTATTACTGGGCCCACGCTATCTGTCTGTTAGTCTGTTTGTCGCATCACAGAGCATGTTTTTAACCGATTGTCATGTATTTTTGACAATTATATTGTGATGTGTCATTTCTTACTAACCTCTTACCTAATTATCATGTTTTCTTATCAACAGAACCGCTTCCTAGAAAGTTTTACTAGGCTATCGTTGCTGCCCAACCTGTACCCTCGTGACGAGGAACGCACCATCCTCGCGTTCGTTAAGGGTCCCGAGCTAATCAAGGAAACCATGGATGCAGGAGCTTCTATTGCGGGTGGCACCGACCTTGTTAAGAAAATTCAGGTGAATGGCAGAGTTTAAGGCCGCGTCCTAACCAAAAGCGCTCCTCGCGCAAGTATGCGATCATCGCGCTCTTTTAGTATATGAATATGCGCGATTAATCATTTCCTGTTTGAATGTCAATAATTATATTAAAATAATTAAAAAAATCATATAAATAATAATTAATACATATAATTATATTATTAATTAATAATATATTCATTGTTTTTAAATCTTTGTAGATGACCGACAAAAGAATATTTCAACAGTAGATTTGGTTTTCTCCCATACTTACCATGAACGAGCGAAATTTGTAAGGTGCTCAATACTTTTGGCCAAGGCTGTACTCGCGCGATCAATCATTTCGTGTTTGAATGACATAAGTATTCATACAAAAATCGCGTCAATCGCGAACTTGTTGGACTATTGCTTCTGGTTAGGACATTGGGTTATTATGAAGATAAGACGATGATTTCCGAGGCGCATCACTAAATCGTAGTACTGTATTGCTATTGAGAGCTTTTGGATTTCTTTTGCAGTCCACACCGCAATCAAAATAATATCTTCATATTGTAGTGGTCAATATGAACATATTATTTTTATTGCGGTCCCTTATGAGTTATGTGAACTATGGAAATGATAATTGTTATTAGGCAAAAAAAACAGTCTGATCCGTTTTCTTAATTACAACTGAATCTTGAAATTATTATTTCTAATTTCAATCCATTCACTTGCTAAGCTTGTCTTTACATTTTTCCACAGGAAGGCCAAATCAAGCTCGGAGATTACGACTACGTACTGGCACATCCCAATGTCCTCACAGACCTGGTGCCTATCCGAGGGTTGATGAAGAGGAGGTTCCCTAACCTACGCGCGGGCACCTTAGACCCAAACCTTAAGGACCTAGTGAGAAAGTTCTCCGGCGGGGTCCAGTACAGAGTCGTGAAAGACGACGTTCAAGAGAACTTTGGATCTGTCCAAGTGCCTATTGGAAGGGTGGGTATCAGCCAATTTATTTTTTTTAATAGCAGTTCCCCCCGGTTTCACCTGCATAAGTCTCGATCCCATGAGAATATCAGGATAAAAGGTATCCTATGTCCAATGGCGTGCAGTGGTCCTCGACGGAGGGTAGGCCACGCATACTGAAACAAAATAAAAAAAACTAATTCGCGAATCATTACAGATGATGACCCTCAAAGTAGTCATTTTTGATTTGAAAAAAAAAAACTTTGAAAATAATCTGTAAAAACAAAAGTTATAAATACAAGAACTCACACATCTCACATTATTCAAGGTTCAAAACACGATTTTCTGACGATGCAAACAGAAGAAAGATTCGGCCACCTCAAATATCATAACCAAGTGGGTGGGTGATAATTACAGAACACGTCACTTGCAAGATATCCGAAGTCATGAATTATCATTTTTGGATTAATTCTCGCAATTCGGGCACACATTTACCTTTAGACACAACTTGAATATTATCATTAAACGATAATTGCGAAAACGTACTGCTTTTAACTTCTAACAAACCCACGTTATCGGCGCAAACTTCACACAGAACACCATTCTTAGGTAAATAAAAAAAAAATAAACAACAAATGATAATTACACTACGTTTCAAAACGAATTACTTATAACTTAATGAGATATAAAAAAGCAAAACATTCAAGATCGGATATAATTGCTGTCGCTGTCACATGAAACAATATGGCTTCCCTAAGAAAAATATAATTTCTAATTTGTCGATAAAAAAACACTACCTAACCTACTAAACCTATAATTGTATCATTGTCATACCGTGTTCTTCCACAAAAGGGACTACCAAATTTTGCCAGATAATACAGTCCAGGGATGCCGAAACTTATTTTCCTAACTCCCCAAAAATTAAAGCAATTTTTTTAAATTATAAATTATGAAGTTTTTAATTATGTTTATAAGGCTTTTGCTATTCCTGACAATTTATCATTTTTTTGGAAGACTATTCGTCAATACCACCCTGTTTTTTTAATTGTCTCTAGTAGTCATTAAGGAAACTATTGTGTCTGTGAGTAGTCTGTTTCTCAAATTCCCCGCAATTCGGGAAATTGTCCAAAAATTGGGAAGCCTGGTCTTCAATACTTTTCTTTCATAAAAACTTGACTTTACACACAACCAATCACCGCACACGGTGGCCAGCTCCAGCTGCAGTAGTTACGCCCATAATTTAAACCATGTCAATAGTGAGTGCCGTTCATACACGAAAATATACACCAATGTGCGTAAATTTATCAATGGGATTTAGGCTGGCCTGCCTAACAAATGCGTACCGAGCTCCGTCGTGCTGTGAGTTACGTCACACGGCGGGCGCGACAGTTTGCTATAAGTGTTATAACAGGAGTTTAACCTTTTTTATTTTGTATTATTGTATTACATAGTTAAAATAAATGAATTTGGCGTTGTTAGTAGGGTAGGCTAGGCCTAATTGCCTCTATGGACGGCACGCCCCTGTAATGTCCTAACCCAGGTCATGGTCTATCCATGTGCCAAATTTCCTGCAAATGTATTCAGCTATTTTAGCGTGAAAGCGTAACAAACAAACTCAGTTTCGCATGTATAATATTAAGTTAGGACGATATTTACGAATTTCTCCTGTATCATACATGCATTTTCAAACACAAATGTTTTATATGAAAACAACCTGACCCGAAACAACTTATGTGTAGTAAATACAAATATTTCTCAACTCCATTGCACCAAACATGGAATCAAAATATCCAGAATGAAAGAAGAACCTATATGACTTTGATTTCATAATTTCTTTTTTTCAGCTAAATATGGAACCAAAGCATGTAGCAGAAAACCTAGAAGCTTTGCTTAAGGATCTACAGTCGGCGCGCCCAAAACGAGATGGTCTTTACATTACAAGGTAACACACCACATTCTTGGGTGTTCGTGGCTAAGTAATAACAGCCGCACAGGTCGATCGATCAGCTTTATCTATGCTTGCCGCGGTCGGTCCGTGGATGGTTCACATACCGAGACCCCTCAGTGCTTCGGAAAGCGCGTTAAGCCGCTGGTCCGACTGTCATTCGTGGATCTTTGACAGTCATTACGGGTCGTCAGAAAACCGAAAGTCTAACAACCAGTCTTACTAAGGGGTATCGTATTACCCAGTAACTGGTTTGTAGAGGTCAGATAGGTAGTCGCTCCATGTAAAAGACTGGTATTTAGCTGCATTCGGTTAGAGTAGAAGCCGACCCCAACATAGTTGGGAAAAGGCTAGGCAGATAAGGACCACATTGTGTTAACAACATTATAGATGATTGCCCTTTGATCATGATAATTTTCTAATTTAGTTTTAATCTAACTGATTTGCGTCAACTATGTTCTTTTTTACAGGTGCTTGATTGTCAGCCCGCCATCACAAGAAAAACTCAAAATTGACCCATTTGTTTATGTTGATAAAACATTATCTAAAGAGGTACAAGAAGATAGTGATGATGAAGGAGAAGCGTTTGCCGCTACTGCGTAATAATTTTAAGAAGTGTTGTAGTATATTAGTATTAAGAATGTGTAAATTACAATAAATATTTAATAAATTGTTAATTTGTTTTATGGTTTGCGAACGCATTCGTATTCTATAAATACCTATCCCTATTCTGTGAACGCATTTTATACGTTGGCAGACGGCGGATAATGTCACACTTGATCTGTCAATTACACAAAAGTGCGTTCTGAAACTAGCTTTAGAATCGACTAAATAATATTTCCGTTAAGATTTCATGTTCATAAATTCTCAGTGATTGAAACATTGATCCTAAAGGTGAATAAAAAGAGTAAAACATTACATCCACTAAAAGAAACAAAGTACGTGATATAATAATTATTATCTGAGCGTTTAAATTAAAATTGATTAATCAATCTGTACAATTCTTACACTTCACAATCACCGCAGCCCATCGCACTACGTTTTTGTTAAAAACAATTCATTTTGTAAAATATAATCCGATAAAAATATTATACCTTTTATGATTATTTCATAATCTTAAAAGGTACTTTTTTCCGGTCTTATGTTACGAACGCACCCAAGAGGGGCGTAAAATAATCCGCCATTTTGTCCCTATGACAATTTAGGATTTTAATAGTTTGAAACCAGAATATATCTAAATAATCTTTACTTAAAAGTGATATTCCGGAAACTGTGCAGTGTTTATAAAAACTGTGATATTTGTGTCTCCAGTTATTTTTGTTTACGTTTCATCTTGACGTTTTATAGTTGACCGATTTTGACGTCGATTAGAAGAGAGCTCTAGATTAATCAAAATGGGCACAAGAGAGGACGAATACGATTATTTGTTTAAAGGTAACGTCGTTTCTATTCTAGAGTGGATATCTTCCAGTCCTACTGTTGTCCGCAACGATATGTTTTTGATTCGTAATGTAACTTCTCAAAACCATTGTTTCATCTCCGAATGACGTAGGAAAAAAATTATTGATATGATTTTCCTCTAGCTTTTGTAATAAAGTACCCTTAAATTTTAGTAATATAAGTGTGGGATGTGATGAAATGTTTATTTAATGCACATTTGCTACGAAACAACTAAGTTAGTATCATATCAGCTGATTGAGTCATATCGATCGATTTCTCGTAAATTTTCGTTATTAGTGAGTCACCTTCCAGCTCACGTATGATCTAATCATTAACTGTTACGTTTCTAACATAAAATTGTGGATACTAACAGGTATTTCGTGCTAACTTGCGTTTGGTAATGTTTGCTATTGTTCTTTGTTTCAGTTGTTCTAATAGGTGATTCTGGGGTCGGTAAAAGCAGTCTCCTATCACGTTTCACTAGAAATGAATTTAACTTAGAGTCTAAATCCACAATTGGCGTGGAATTCGCAACAAGAAGTATAGAGGTAAATATTTTTTTTTTGTTTTGTATCACAGATTATGTTAATTGCATGTTAATAACCTGGTCCCATTGTTAGCAGAGAAAACTATTTATTTCTTTTGTTTACTAGTTGTGTTTTCATTCTTATTCTGCATGATCTAGAAACTTTGATTTCATAATGTATTAAAAAGCAGTTTATTAGGTATATATTTCTATGGCAAAGTGGCAGTAATTTGCCTGAGGCAAGACAAAGGCTTGTTCATTAAAGTACTAAAATTATCTATGGCTTACTGATTAGTAGAGTTTTAATATCAATTACTTATGTCGGTAAAATATGAGTCAACATTCCATTATCATATTTAAAACTTAGCATGGTTCCTGGTTTTTATTGATAACTATTAAAACCATTTGTAACTCCGCTGTGAATAGGTATAAAATCATTTGTGTGATTAATAAAATATATTTTTTTATTGCTAAGGATATAATATTATTATTTGGAGTTTATTTTTTGGATAATAACATACATGTTATCGGAGAAATTATAACAGGTACTAAAATTACATTGAAATAATAACTTGATAACATTAGATTAGGTACTTATGTACTCTTGGTAACAACAATAGCATCCAACACAGTAGGTTCACTTATAATCTATTAGTACAACTTAAATGGTGCTGTGCTTAAATGTGTCTGTGTGCTTCAATTCATTCATATAAAAATTAATTATAAAGTAGTATTTATAGATAACCTAAATATTACAAGTTTTTACTAGTTGTTACTGAGATATTCCAGCATCATCTGCCTAGCTTTTTCCCAACTGTGTTGGGGTCGGCTTCCAGTCTTACCGGATACACCTGAATACTAGTATTTTACATGGAGCGACTGCCTATCTGACCTCCACAACCCAGTTATTGGGTGACACAATACCCCTTGGTAAGACTGGTTGTCAGACTCGAGCTTCTGACGACCCATAATAACTGTCAAAGATCTACAAATGACAGCCGGGACCAACGGCTTAACGTGCTTTCCGAGGCACGGAGGGGTCTTGGTATGTAAAGATGGTCACCCATCCACGGACCAGCCGCGGCAAGCGTAGCTTAACCTGACCGATCGACCCGTGCGGCTGTTATTACTTAGCCACAAGCCCCTGAGGTATTCCATTACCCAACAAAAAGGAGGCATATTCATTGTGATTGTGCCTATGGCAGCCTGTTGCAGTGGTGTGAATGTGTGCCTGTGTGGTAATCTAATGTTAATAATAGGCCTCTTTAAAATCATACTAAATTAACTCTGCATTTGACATTAATTTCCAATCATAAAAATCAGTCAAAATCATGGTATGAAGGAAAATTACTAGAAGAAGGAAAACCAAAAATACTTTATCCTGTTTTATCATAATTATTCTAAACTGTGTCACCGATGCTCAGTCCCTGTATCAAAAAAAAATACTGACTAGCTACTAATACTACTAAAGTATTATGAATGACAGTCTTATATACTTGTAAGCTAACTTAAGCATATAAAATGTTCCTTATACATGAAATCCTCCTTAATTATCCAACACAATGAGATCAATGTTTCTCCAATCATAGTAAGGTTTTATAGCTGCAGTTTTTGATTAATATGAAATATTCATTTTCCACTTGCATTATTCAGTCATGGTGAATAGTTTCAGCTGTTATTCAGACAATTTCAAATGTCCTTCATGACTAGAGAGTATTATTCACAGTATTAAAAAAATGGAGCGACATTTTATTGAAAACTAATTTCTTTAGTTTTTTTTTTTCAATGTTGCTGATCTGCAGGCTCAGCATGACACTCTATTTCTTCGAAGAATAGACACGGCTCTTTCTATACAAAGTGACATTTCGTTTCTCAGTTTTTGATATCTCACCGTAGAAATCCTTCTACATTCTGTCATCTTATCTTTGTCTAGGTCCTTTTTTTATGTAGAAGGATTTCTACGGTGGGATGTCAAAAAAGGAGAAATGAAATGTCACTTTGTATGGAAAGAGCTGTGTCTATTCATCGAAGAAATAGAGTGTCATGCTAAGCCTGTTGTCTATAAACTGTGATTATTGATATCACGCAAATACATATAATACTTTATTTCAACAGATATCAAACTCTACTTTCAGGAATAGTCTTGATGTTGGTCATTCGACTCATCACATTCACAGCACTGTCACTGAGTACTTTTTTACATGTGACACTGTTCTCTGCTCATATACTAAATGATGATTTGCATAGCATATGCCAAATTTTTATGTTAAAGGATCTATGACATATTATAAATCGAAATTGGCTATCCAATTAGTTCCAGTAGTAATTATCATCATCATCTTCATCTTCCTGCCCTTGTTACTTGAGGTCGACGCAACACGTTTTCTTCCTCCATTCTTCCCTGTCAGCCGTCACGCTATCATTTACTCCCTTTTCTTTCATATCATCCCTCACACAATCCATCCATCAACTTTTAAATTCATATCTACAATTATAATTATTTTGATGACTTTTGTAGTCTTAATTAAAGGTTCGTATGTGTTACAGTGTCAAGCAAATCATCGTAAAATGAGTTGAGTTTATGAGTCTACATCACATTCACAAAGTAAAAAATCCTAACCATTGTTCAAAAGTGAATTTACAACAAAGATAATATCTTTAACTTTCTAACTCACTGAGTTTGATGTAGAGAAGTACCATTAGAGGCATTTCTGAATAATTCGGTCTCTACAGAATACATGTGGTTATATTTTATATACTTATATTAATAAACAAATAGGCTTTAAAAAATCATATAACATGTTATTTTTAATTAAGTTCTATTCTTTCAATTTCTCCATGTGATTTTTCACTACAATACATGTCGCTTATTCTTGCTTTGGATATTAAAAACTAATTCAAAATCAAAACCAGGATATCGTAGCATTTTGATGTTACTTCGAATATAATAATTAAGCTCCCTTTAAAGCACCGGTTGAATTTGTAGCGCGTTATATTTAGAACAGTAGACATTCCGTTTGCCGACTTTTATCCGCTTATATATCGAAATGGAACTGTCAAAATGGCGCTGTCGTAGCTAGTTCCCAAAACAAGCAAATTAAACCACCTCTCGCCTTGTATTATTAAATACAAGGCGAGAGGTGGTTTAATTTGTTTTTGTTCCTAAATGCTCAGAAATTGGAGTGCACCATTTTCCGAAAGAGTTCATCAAAATTACAAGATTGGGAGAAAAAAAAAATAGAGTTTGAGGTTATGTCGTAAACATATTTACAGAAAGTGATTACGACGAAATAAGCACAGATATTCTGACCCTTTGCATGTCGAATACATATATATTTATTGTATATATGTAAATGGTACACCACAGACTACCTGCAGTATTGTCTCTCCTTTTCCCCTAATCCATCCAAAGGTTGTCTTTAAAAGATCGCTTTTAGTGATAAGACCGCCCATTGTGTCACCCTATGTGAAATTTCTACATTTATATCTGTAATTTTTATGGTTTACATAATAAAGTGTATTCTATTTTATAAATAATGATAAAACTACTGAAATCACTGAAAATAACGAAATAATGTAGTGAAACCAAACTCATGAATGAACGCAAAATGGAATGAAAAGTTGAAAGCATTAAATGGAAGAAATGTCTAATTTAGTATATGCCGGAGGGGCCTGGCTATGGTCACGCCATCTACAAATAGCTTTGATGGGCCTTCCCCATTGAATCGAACACCTACACCCTCTGCATGGTGAAATTGATTTTTTTCGCTTGACGAATAAAGCAGTGCAGCTGTATTTCGTAAATTAGCACCTGTAGCTTTAGAGTAAATTAAGTTGCCCTTCTAGAATAAATAAATCAAAAAGAATTATAACTTCCGTTTTCGCAATTTAATTGTGTAAAAAATATCAAATTTTCTAGTTAATAACATGGCATAATATATAATTATTTTACGTAATTCAACATTTGGTAACAAAATAATTCAAATCAAAATAATTCAGTCGAATCACTTTTTAATTAATTGTAATCTTGGGCGCCAATTATGTTCAATTGATTGTATTCAATTTCAATTGTGTTACATTAGATAAGAGACTTTATTCCGTACATGTTACTAGGGGAGATTTTTTGTCAGTTTTAGATTGAAGTTTATTTATTCTTACCCGAAATAAGAGGTAAAACAATATCATTAATTTTTGGTATCATTTATCAGGTTTTCTATAAAGGCGAAATAAAATATTATTTGTGATATAATTATTTGAAAGGCTTCCCGTCCTTTGTTATGCATTTTTCCGTGTTTGTTAGGTGTTTTTTGTTAATTTTTTATCCGTGAAGCATAAACTGAGTGCTAAATTATCTAGGTTTGTGTTATAATATCGAATAGAGTAAATAAAAGACTCCTTTCATAACACAAATCCTACCACCATACACTTCCTGGTATGTGAGTTCCCAATCTTTGGACCATAATTAATACAAACCATGCGTTCTTATCATAAATTAATCAGTATCACTGATCATAAATTAATATCTATCTACGATTTAGACTATACCAACGTAATCGTTATCAGTAGTTGATAGTATGCTCCACGACTTATGTATGCCTCACTCAATCACGTATGCATGTATCTTTGGATGTTGTAGAAGTTACGTGAAGACAACGTTAAAGTATACATAGGGAAAACCCATAAGTAAACAGGTCCTAAAAATAATTATTTTTGTGTGCAGAATAACTTCGTTTCAACTTACATTCAGAGCGATGTCAAAGAGTTGACTACTCAGAACACACACGCGCAATTAGTAAAAGTAGTTGGAAGTTATCCGCCTGGATAATTATCACTTTTTTTGTCTACGTGCATGCAGTCGCACCTCGCTCCATTGTGCGTCAACGAAGATACGGGCCCGTCCGAAAGTAGTTGATCCGTCAAAACAAGTGACATATTCAATTTTTCGAACGGGCAAGAGCACATTGCTAGTAGGGACACCTGTCAAATCGTGTTGTCATTCATTCTTAGTTCGGGCTCCAAAGTAATCTTATGTCCGTAGGTGATACGGAGTAGGAAACGCCCGTAACTCGGCCAAAACTACGGATTTAGTGCTTAGGGAGTAGGCCCCTGATTCCGCAGATTAAATAAGACCTTCATCATCATCATAGGCGGCAATACACAAAGGACAACGGGCTTCTTGAAGAAGTGTTAACAAAATTTGATACTATGATTATGAAGCTCCCCATGTAGATATAACCGCTTGAGACACCACTGTATCTTACTAACTGGAATTCGGTTTGTTAACAGCTTTCATTGGTATTCCTTCCAAATCCTGCCGGTAGCCAGAACTTCCGGTACGAAACAAAAATTCATTTCCGTCGTCTCTTTCCAGTGTAAAAGTTCAGAATGACAAAGCAATCGACTCTTATCGACAACCTGCTTATTTCCCATGTATACGTCACGTCACTTTCGTGTCAAAGGTCAAGATTTCTTCACGCCTGACACGAACCTGTCAAGAGTGTTGATTGGTTGTTTTAAAAGCTGAGAACTTTGTTCAATCCAATTACTTTAAACTTGTAGGTCTGTATATGATGCTAGATCTTTCAATTAGGAGGATACAGATATTTTCCTATGTAGGTAGGTATTATAAGACTTTAATGTATATCATATTTCGGAGAGTCGCTGATTTCTATTTCTTTCACTGTTGAAAGTAAAACGTATAAAAACAGATACATAGTTGTTCTTTCAAATTGCCTTCGTGCAAGACTAATGCTAGTCGTTCATTATTAATTCATAAAATTGGTCGGGCTCACCTCTGCTATACTGCATTCACTACGAACTAATCTAAGGAGGTTATTTTAAACTAAGACTGGCATATTATAAAGTAAGCTTAGCACGTAGTTAAAGAAAAACATAAAACAATATCCATAACTAAACGACTTTACATTTACCTAAGTATATTTGATTAAACCTCTGTGTTGACACAGGCGCATCAGCGAGTAACTATTCACTAAGCAGACTTTAAAAATAAACTGTAATGCCGTTGACGTCATCACTAAACTTGGTAATTTTGTGTCAACACTCGTAAATAATGTAATTAAAGGACGTGCGTACATGTTACCTTTCTTTCATAATAGAGGTTTGTGATATTATGGGATGCTAAACATAAGGGCACGCAACTATCGACCAAAAGCTTTCGTCTGACCTCTTGAACTAAGTAAGTACGGTACCGATTTGTTACTCAGTCAGATAGCAAGCTAGACTACTCTCTAAATCCGTCAACAAAAATACACGGGCCCGTCCCGCGCCCGAAAGTAGTTCATCCGTCAAAACAAGTGACAAACTAAATTTTCCGACCAGGCACATAAACATTGCGAGTAGGGACAACTGTCAAATCGTGTTGTCATTCTTCCCCAGTTCGGGCTCCGAAGTAATCTTATGTTAGGAGTAGGAAACGCCCATAACTTCGCCCAAAACTAAGGATTTAGTGCTTGGGGAGGTTTGTAGGCCCCCTGTTCTCATATAGAGATTAGCGTTACATTCTGTTCTGTCTGAGGGAAGATCGAACCTGGACGATAGGGTGGTATTTTCTAGCACTTTTTACGGAACACTAATGTTATGCTTTGCCTTCTCTGTAGCAGGACAAACAGTAATGCTCGAACCGTGACGTCACTATACCGCCAACACTCCGATACATCGCTAAACCAATGACCCCCATACGATGTGCCGTTATGTGGACTCGCTATTGATCGAATTAACCAATCTGAATTATGAATGCGAGTTTTGAAAGCACCAATAGTCTCTCGAACACAATTTCTAATGCATGTGCAACAGCTTCAAATACGCAAATACCTTCAAAGTCGATGCGTGGGGGGGTATTTGAGCATGTCTGCACACTGTACAAAAGTGTTTTCCTTTCGGCATTAAAACGAGGTTTGAAGCTATGCCTGCTGCAGGCTTAATTGAATAGGGAATTTCATAATATTAATTAATATTTAAACAACTTAAACTTCAATAATCTGGTGATTAACTTAAAAGCTGACTGAATAGAAAGGGCATATTTCATTCGCTCCATCGCTTGTCTTTGAAGGCTAAAGTAAATAATATTAGGTGGGTGAAGGAAATGGGGTCGCTAAGGTGTAAGGCTGGCATGGCCGCATCGGGCGACGACCTCCCCTAGCAATTCTATTGTCTATCGCTACACACCCTGTATTCGAAAAGCCACGTCTAAGTTAGGAATTTTTAGTTTCATACTTTTAATGGTTTCTTAAACAGAAAATAATAAATAATTTAAACAAAAGAATATTTTTTTTATTGGTCGACGCAAAAAGGGGCGGTAAACAGATGTGGTCATCGAGCTTGGGATTTTGTTTTGAAACTGGTCCGATTTGAGTGCTCGCGATAGTACGTATGATGTAGGTGTTTTCTAACTAACAAATCATAAAGTCAATGCAAAGTTATAATTATGGTAAGTTTCATTGTATTTACAATAATACAACAACTGTTTTTTTGTCATCAGGTGGACGGCAAAACCATAAAAGCCCAAATATGGGACACGGCCGGTCAGGAGAGATACCGTGCCATCACTTCGGCGTACTACCGCGGCGCTGTCGGCGCGCTGCTCGTCTACGACATAGCCAAGCATCTGTCGTACGAGAACGTCGAGCGGTGGCTGCGCGAGCTGCGTGATCACGCCGATCAGAATATACTGATCATGCTTGTTGGTAACAAGAGCGATCTTAGGCATCTCAGGTTTGTGTTTGACTAATCTTGGATTCCCGCTAAAGAAAAAGAAAACGATCGAGCCTAACAGTAGTCGCATATTATTATGATGTGTAACATCTGACATCTCGCCTTAGTAATAAGCAACGGAGCAGCGACAGAAATTAACCACAGAATTTAAAAAGCTAAATAATGAAATATTTATTCGAATAATTTTATTCATTAATAGAGGTCGGCCCACTGGTCGAAATTGGACCGCCTCTACTTACAATCTATATACTACTTACTAATTCCATGCTATTAAAAAGTATTTACTTATTCCATGCTCAAGCTGTCACTTCCTGTCGACACACTTCCGTCCCGTTTCACGAAATCACTTTCACAGAAAGAGAGGAAAGATGTTACACATCAAAAAGAAAAGAGTTTATTTGGCACATTACCATTAACAAGGAACACATTTGAACAAATTAAAACTGAAAAAATTAAATTACAGCCAGTGTATTCTGCAAAAATCTCACTGAAAACTTAGGTGAAGTGAGCTCACTATATCGATAGTGTCACTCCTAGCTTGCCTCAAGGTGGAGGGTCAATGATTTTTATGGAATAGGCCGGCAGGATCATGATCATGTCTATCTCATGGCCTCGCCAAATAGGTTCATTTCAGCAATAATGCAGGACAGATGCTGTCTTACGCTGTCCTCCTGTTCCTTTAATTGTATTCGTGTCTGCTCGTAGACTGAAATTGTTAAGAGTGTTTATGTTGCTACTGGGTAATTTGTTGGATTATTTGTGGCCTTCATGAATTTCTGTCGGTTGCCACTGTGTTTTTAGTAAAGAGCTGCCTCTGCCTTTGAAATGTCAATCTTCTATAATCTTTGTATATTAAATGTTATATGTCGTTATTCCACAGATCCATCCCAACAGAAGAAGCCAAGGCATTCGCGGAAAGGAACGGTCTTAGTTTTATTGAAACATCCGCTCTTGACTCAACTAACGTCGAACCTGCATTCCAGAACATTCTAACTGGTAATTATACTTCTATAAATGGCAAATACTCTCTCAATTAACATCACTACATTAAGTCCTATGGTATAAAATAAATCCACGAAAATCTTGGTCTATCGTACAATTATGTATTTTCTTGTCTCATTTTGGCGAACTACCTGATAAGATGCCGTGGCAAAGAAATTGGCCAATCTAGCCTGGTAGGCTGCTACGGACGTACTTAAGTATCGATGCTTGCGAAGGCTCTAAATCCATACAAAGCAAGATTTATTGTATTATCATCTGCCTGGTATTTTCCCAACAAGTTGGGGTCGGCTTCCACTCCCATCGGATAATCAGTGTTTTACATGGAGCGACTGCCTATCTGACCTCCGAAACACAATTACTGGGTCACTCGATACCCCTTGATAAGACTTGTTATCGGGTATTTTGACTAACCGTAACGAGTGTTAAAGATCTACAAATGACAGCCGACACCAACGGTTTAACATGCTTTCCGTGGCACAGAGCTAGAGGAGTCTCGGAATGTAATGGATGGTCACACATCCACGGACCGACTTCGGCAAGCTTTGCTTAACCTCGAAAATCAGTCGACCCGTGCAGCTGTTATTACATATATATTATTTTATTTTTTCAATCTAAAACTACTTTAGTCATTTGTGGAATTTAATCTGTCCATATTACGCAGTTACACATACAGTCTTCACGTGGTTAAAATCGATATGAATGTCAACGTCCGTCCGTCAGTTTGGGGCGTCGTTGACACCGGTCATGGGCTATATTTAGATCTCTGCCACGCAATTACAGTGTCAACTATTTTGGGGTCATTTCACTCGATGTGACGCGGTAGTGAGGTCAAGTGATATATTGCTAGTGTATGTTATTGTTGGAACAGACAAACAAAAACTCCTTTTGGCCTAATTATGTCGTGATACCTATATTTATAATCTTTGGAAAAAAACAGGGATGTTTTAAGTTAGAAGCCCCTGTGTGTCTATATATGGTATTATAGCCTATACTGATTTTACTGCATTTAAAAAGCTAGTGAAATCCGGGAAGTTTTAATGCATGTTTAAAAAACATAGAGGCTTATATGTCACAGATCAATGGGAGATTTTTGGTCTTTATCTTAGAAAACAAAACAATACTTCGTATGAAGCAAAACTGGGCGTATGAAATGCGCACGACACGTAAGTGTCAGTTCTTGAATATACATAATTGATTTTTCCTTGCTTTCACATAGCAAGTTGTTTATCTATACATACCTATTAAAAAAAATGTCGCTTTTCGAGTCTGTCTGTTTTCACCATCCTTTAGAGAATTTATTTTGGAAGGTTTATGTATATAACACATTCATGTTAAACTTACATTCATATCTACTTAATTAAAATCTTAAATTCACTCACAGACAACGAACAGCCTAAACCGCAGTCTAGAAGCATGGAATTTAGCACAAGAACTACATAAATAACGAAAGTGAGCACTGGAACTGAAGGATCTATGAAAATTCATCCCCTAAAGGAATTGAATAGGGGATGGAAGTTCGTTATTTTTGCCGATGGGAAATTCCATCGAGCACACGGCTTGTTATCAAGAAATCTCGATGTTTTGTCAAGTCGTGCGCCGCAGGGGCGGGGCGCTAATAACCAATTAATGGCGTTTTCCAGAAATCTACAGGATCGTATCTCAGAAGCAGATGCGCGACCCGCCGGAGGGTGACGTCATCCGGCCGGACGCGGAGCCTACGGACGTGCGGCCTTCGCACACCGATAACGTGCGCAAGCAGTGTTGCCAGTAGTCGCACCACCTCTATAGTGAGTAAACTCGAAGTGTTTATATCTTCGTCTTCACTTCAGTTTGGCATCTTCATGTTAGTCTAGCGACACATCTATGGAAAATATGTAAAGTTCATCGTGCTTGTCTACAATGCTTTTTAAATTACCAGCAACACACTAGGCCTATAATACGTCGCGTTTTTGCGTAAGCGTAAAAATCGGTCGTGTGGGAGTTACGCAGCAACGCTTTTGCACTTTGTACGGGAATAACAACGCGTAATTTTGATTTTGTGGAAGTAATCGACGTACAGTCTGGTCTTTTATATCTTCGCCAGTTTTAAATTTATTGCCTTTATCAAAACATGACTACCTTAATACTTTTTGAAGCTACGGCACTAGGGAAACTATTGCACAGAAAACTATAAGTATTTAATTACTTGATAGCAAACACCTTTGACCAATGTTGGGTTGAAATCAACCTAAAACCTTTTAATGGCCTGGCCATTTTATGAAATAAATATATATTTTTTTTAATTTAATTGTTAATTCTGTCTGACAAGTAAAGAAGATGACTGAATGGTCATTCTGCGGTATTGACATCACGACACAATTTAAAATGCGCTGAGTCGAGAAAGATGGTGGATTATGGTGACGAACTTATTTTGGCTATAACTGTACTGACACTTCTTTCAATACGTATGACCTCTGAAACTCACCTCCCAAGATAAACCCAAATACCTACACTCAAAAATTTACATTAGCATGATCGAATTAAATTGATAGCATATTGTGTTATTGTGTAGCCATCAAGTAATTTTGTTAGAGAAATTGTGCACGAACCCCGTGAACAAGTAACAACATGTCATCAATATTACTACAGACTTCATTTTATTTCAGAAAGTCCAGTTTACGTCGGAGCCGGAAAGAGAGATGCGGCTGGAGATATAAATGCAATCATAACGAATCATTCCCAGACAATGGTGTTTACCAACATAATAACTAGGTTGCCAAGGCAAAAATATACTGTCTCACACTAAAGATGAAATCTTATATCCATGAAGTTTGCCATACGTTGTCTATGGCACGACATATATTTGAATCTGGCAACACTAACACAAAAACGGTTAAGAGTGGCTCATGTAGATAGCTTTGTGTAATTATTGATATTTAGTGTCCGAACGAATAAAGTTAAAAAAATATATAATAAAAGGTCGTAACGTGAAGAGACGATTCAATACAACACGACTTATTAAAGAAACCATGCTCTGGTTACAGAAAGCACCCGAGTTTGTTAATTTTGGCGCTAGACACACTATACCTGTGTAATTTATACCTGAGTTTATCTTTTTTTATTTAGGGGTAAACCATATTTTCGTTAGTAGATAATTCATGTTAAATGCTATTTATTTAGTGAAATAAATAATGAAGAAAAGTTACTAAAAACCGTTATAATTTATATATTTTTTCTATAGTATTAGGCGTAAATTCCTAAAAATGAGCAATAATTGGGCTGGTAAACGGAATTCGCGTAAAGTTCACTGTTTAATAGCACACAAATCATAGCTTCATAATTAAAGTACGTCTAATTGTTTTGTAATACACTAGCTGGTAGTTTTTACTAAGTAACGTGATAGCTTTTTTAAAAAGGGAATCCCTTTTATTCTTTTACGAATACGTGCCTTCTATGGAAACGGCGTGACGTGTACATTTTATTGAAGCTTTTATTGTTTATTTTGCCTCATGTTGAAGTTATTGTTCCGGGCTGCGGGCCCCAGCTGCGGCTGGCGAGCTCGCTTGATGTTAGCCATCTCTTTGGGATTATATCATTGTTAACTGCCCTCGGTTCGCTACAGGAACACGATACTCAGGCGAGTGTTCCCGGCCCCGTGCCATTACTATGTATGGTCAGCGAATGTTCTAAAACCATCGGCACTATGGCCTCTGGCTGGTTTATTTCTCAAGAGAGGATGCGGTGTTTGTTGTATCTAAGAAATATGTTATTGTATTATGATCTTCAATATGCATGATTATTTTTTTAGTGCCTACCTGTAATTACTTTATTAAAGACAAAGATAATAAAATATAATGTAAATTTCTTGGCGTTTTCTTTATTAACCATGAAAAACATTTTCCTGCTTTACACAGTAGAAGGCGGTTAATTATTTAACCATGTATGCACACACATAAACAGGTAAAAAGAAAGAAAAATACGTACAAAGGTGAAGCTCTGTGTAGCTGGTGAAGGTTCCTAAATCGTACTATTCGATATATAGACTGAAGTTGCCAGTTCCTGGCTACCAGCTTCTCTGTCTCGATCTATTGTGTCGGGTTTTTATTGAGAAGTTGTGAACTGCATCAGACTGCATGAAAAAATAATACCTGACTTTAAAAAAAAACACTACAAAGTGAAAAATAACTAATTTCGGAAGTTGGTGTCAATAGAATATAATATTTCTAAGTATGGTACAGTCGCCGTCAGATATATTATAGCAGACAAGGTGACAAAATACTTCTGATCAATTTCAATATGTCAATACGTTTCGTACACTACAAGTTACCATTAATATCTGAACATTCATTACTTCATTAATATCTGAGCAGATGCTTGTCAATAATTTCTATACAAACAACTAACCAAAAATATCTGAACACTTACAACGTCAAGTGTATCTACGCAAACAAACACTGAGCTTACCTAATTCGTTACTGCGTGATTTAGAGGACGAACCAAAAACGAATTTCGACTTGACTATCTGTGGTTAGTCCAGTCATTTGGTAGTTTTACCTGAAAGTTTTTAAACTGGTGATTTTATTGAGGTCGACGTGCTCTCATCGAATTTTCACATTGTCCCCAGAGTTCTACCGCAAAGGCATAAATGACCATCCCATGAGATGACAGAAATGAATATACAATGAGGGTGAATACTTTGCTAAAAAAAATATATTTTACCTTAAAAAAAATGTTTGAATTTTTCAGTACAAAACGGCAATTTCATATTTACACCCCTTTTTTTTTTGGTGGGAAATCATCAAATGACTTCTCCCGCTCTGGGCGGAGCGGGAGAGTGTCAGACTTTACTGACTAAAACCCACCCATGTTCCTTCCGTTGCCTGTGTTGCCAGGGGCCTCGGTAAACCTTTAAGTACCTTCCCGCGACCCCGGCAGGCATCGGCCCTAGTGGACCCCTACACGTGTGCTGACGGCATCTCATTGAGACGCGCGTGGAATACAACGCGCTGTTGACTCGGGCCTGGTCCTTACCGGACGGTGAGCTACCCATTGCTCACCGTCCGCAAGCCCGCGCCTACGGTGGCTGGAAATCCGCCCGGGATTCCCGACGCCCAGGGCGTCTCCTGCGGCGGCTAGGGCCGAGAGGGCGCGAAATTTGCCTTTCCCTCAACCGTCCCGCCTCCTCCTTCGCGAGCATTACTGCTTCGCAGAAGGAGGTGACGGCTACCCCTGCCCTCTCGCTCCGTACCATGGCCTGAACCAGGGCCGGACGCGAGAGATCTCTGCCGCCGATCGCCTCGACGAGGACACGGCGGTGCTTTGCCCAAGCCGGGCAGACCTCTACTGTATGCACCACCGTGTCCTCCGGGCGATCCACACAGTGGTGGCACCCGGGCGTTTCCTGCCGCCTTATCCGACTCAGGAACCTCCCGAAGCTGCCGTGTCCGGTGAGGACCTGCGTCAGGCGGAAGGTGAGGACGCCGTAGCGCCCCTCTGGCCACTCCTCAAAGAGGGGACTTATCGCCGCAATTGTGGCGTGCCCAGTACTGGGTTGCGACAACCGTACTCTCCATGTCGCCATGAGATCCCGCCGGAGTTCCGTCCGCTGTGCCGCGAAATCTCGCGGCAGTGGAGTTACGCCCCGGCATTTCGCCTCCTCGCGTCACTCCCATACGTGCGCGAGGACTTTTGCCTCCAGATCCCATGGCGGCAATCCGGCAAGGAGGCTTGCTGCTTCACAGGAGACCGTGCGATATCCTTGGACCAGCCGTATGGTCATGACCCTTTGGGCCGCGCTCAACCAGTGGGCTGGCCGCAGCGCCAGGTAACGCGCCCACACAGGAGCCCCGTAGAGGGCCATGGACCGTATGACCCCCGCGTAGAGCCTCCGGCAGGAAACGTTTGGACCCCCTGTATTGGGTAGGAGCCGCTTCAATGCAGCCCCTACCCGCTCCAGTTTGGGAGCCAAACTTCGGAAATGCTCCACGAAGTTCCACCGGCTGCCCCTGCAAAAACCAAACTGGCTCTCCGCCAAATCCGGCCCCACCCGCACCAGCTGCCCGACGAGGCAGTCTGCAATGACTCTAAGAGCTTGCCCACCTCGTCGAGCAGCAGGATGGGCCGATAAGCGGACGGAGAGTCCGCAGGGCGCCCTGCCTTCTTTATGAGGACCAGTTTCCCCGTCTTCCAACGAAGCGGGAGCTGGGCCCTCTCCAAGCATGCGCTTAGGAGCCAGGCTTTCCCAGGTAAGCCGTCGGGTCCTGGGGCGGTATTTTTGGCATTCAGCCTATGTACCACCACTCATCTCTACCTCGGTCACCTCCGGAGCATCGTCGTCGTCGTCGTCGTCGGGGGTGTGGGGCACCGCAGTAGGCGGAGCCATGGGCGGGGCGGTATGTTCCTCTCCCGAAGGGAACAGAGCGCTCACCATGTCCTCCACAAGCTGGGGCCGGAGACTGCGTCAGCGGGGGAGCCCATGGGCGGAGTTTACACCGTACCACTTTGTACGGGCGTCCCCACGGGTCCCTGTTCAGAGTCCCCAGCGACTCCTCGCGGGCCAATCCCCTGGCCCGCAGGATCTCCGCTTGGAGGGTGGTCTTCGCCGCTCTGTACCCCTCGTACAGCTCCGCTTGAATGGCTTCTGTATCCGGAGGTCGAATACGGAACCTGCGGTGTTTGGTGTACCGGCGTCGCGCAGCAACGCACGCAGTGCGCAGAGCCGTCAACTCCTGCGACCACCAGTACACCTGGAGCTTCACATATACTTGGATTTGTATTTTAGTTTTTTGCCACCGAGGTCCGAAATTATAGTTATATTTCACTTTATAGTGTTTTTTCTTGAAGAAAACACTTTTTTTGTATGCCTCCTTTAATTTTTAAGTTTATTTTATATTTATCTTTATTTATTTCACTATTACAGCATGTTTGGATTATAATTAAAATACACAAACTGACACTAAAATATATACACTGTGTCTGTACTCTGTATACGGTGTAGCGAAAATTAAGGGTGTGGTACAGACCATCAAACCGAATAACTTTCTCCCTGGGGCCAACGTCGTAATCGCGATAAAAATATCAGTTGTCCCATACATTTGGTCGAGTAGGTATTGAATTTTTTATGGGACGACAGATTTTTTGTTCAGGATTAAGATGTTGGTCCCCGGGAGGGACTACTCTAAGCTAAATGCTGAGAGATGCCATAAAAAATCTTAAATCATTTTTTATGGCATCTCGCAGGTCAACCTGTGAGGTTATCGTCTGCTTAACTAGACTATACTTTGTGTACAAACTACAACTAGATCTAAAATAATATTACAAAAGATTATAAGTACGGTAACGTAGTGATTCTCTTTGACAATGTAATAATTGTAATATGACAGAAATAAACATGTCAAACTTCAATAATCAATCAACATGACAGCTTACCGCCATGACGGGTTTTTGTTGTGTGTTGCAATTTCAAGTGTACATTCTTGTGCTTTACTGCCAAACAAAGCCAATTTATAGCAATTGGATGATTGAAAACTGTTTTAATTGTGTTTCCCCATTTTTTAGTATGGTGTACCTACAAAGACCTGGCCGGGGTTCCATACATTTTGAAACATCTCCTTTGTTCAATTTGATGGTCTGTACCAAACCTTTAATTTTCGACACACCGTGTACTGACACATTGTATAGTATGTACAAGTACATAATAAAAATTTTAAAATGCCACGTTGGATGGCAATGCTGATACTTTGCGCTAAACATAGGCTAGCCCTCTGGTCACGTGAAGACTACCGACCGTTTGGTGATGTCCCGAAATACTTGATGTTCACCCCAAGGCCCTAGTGTTTCAACCCCAAACGGCTCAAACATATATCTGCAATCATCGTCTGCCTGCCTTTTCTCAACTTCGTTGGGGTCGGCTTCCAGTCTAACCGGATGCAGCTGAATCCCAGTATTTTACATGGAGCGACTGCCTATCTGACCTCCACAACCCAGTTACTGGGTAATACGATATCCCTTGGTACGACTGGTTGTCAGACTTCCGGGCATCTGACGACCCGTAACGACTGTCAAAGATCCACGAATGACAGCCGGGACCATATTAACGCCTTAACGTGCTTTCCGAGGCACAGAAGGGCATGTAAAGATGGTCACCCATCTACGGACCAACCGCGGCAAGCGTAGCTTAATCTGATCGATATATCTCCAATAGAGTTGTTATATTTGTGCCGTGTGTTGTGAGTTTTTCTGCTCCTGCAGCAGCCATCCCAGCATAGCCCGCCATGCATGGGAGGTGCGAGGGTTTCGACACAGGTTGCATCCCACACTAAAGGCTTACCCAATTTCCGCGGCATTATGGTCATTCCGTCTGGCCTCTTCTCATCGTCACGTGCCAAGCTATTGGGTTCTTAAACAGCTGGCACCCCGGTGGTGACAAGAGCCCGACGGATGATGTCGTTAATGCTGGCGTGCCGTGCCATCCGACCAGCGCTCTTGCTGCTGAATAGGCCATGATGTCCGAGGCAGTCGACTCCTTCACCGCATTGACAGCGATCAGGAGCGCCCAGACGCAAACATGTAGCGAGCCGGAATGTGGTGACACCCAGCTTGGTGCGTATGTTGGGTGACGGTAACGCGGGAAACCAGAGGCCTGACTCACCCACAGCCAGCAGGCGGGCACGCTCAGCAGTATTGGTGGACGTATTAATGAGTTTATTCCGTACTAATCTGCAGAGCAGCTCATCCCATTCACCACTGTCTCTGGGACGATGGGTTCTCGGGCTGAACCGTATCCGGGCAACCACTTTCCAGGCGTTCACCGCATCGGTCAAATACGGCACTTCAGAGTCAAAGACCCGTTATTTAGATTTTTTTTAAACAAAACCTATAACCATCGCACGGTTTAGAGTTTAGAACTTTAGATTAATTTATCGATAGACACCTCATTGATTTAAAGCCATCCAGCTTGGGATGCTTAGAGGGTATAAAGAATACCACATTCATACCTACATACCATACCCAGATACGCGTGAATAACATAACCCTGTCTTTGCTGTCGAGCAGTCGGGTAAAAATAGAACGTAAGCCCCCGCTGTCCCTCCGTCCGTCTGTCAGCGGGAAATTTTCATAGATATTTATATTGCCTTGCATTGCCTATTGAATGTGTATTTATATTGCCGCTTTAATTAAAAATCATAAAAATTAAATATTGCTAAAAATTAAAATGCCGACAAAAACTCGTTTCTTGTAAATATTGTACGGTGGTATAGAACCCTTCGTTTGCGAGTCCGACTAGCACTTGGGCGGTTTTTTTTAGAGTAAACCAACTGTCGTCCAAAATTTGCTGACTCATTTCAATATTTCCTAATAAAAAAATCGATTGCTTCTTAAATAATGTAGGTAATGTTGCATGTAGCAGCAAACCCGACTAAATAACGATAGTTCTTCTCATTCGGCGTTATCTATAAACTTCTTGATTCGGCCGAGTATAAAGGCTAATAACACAAGTCCCAAGGCTATCCGGTTTGTGTCTGACTTCGTCGATCGCTCGCAGTAACTCTACATTGAACACAGAGTGCACGACAAGTAAGTGATAAATTTATAAGTAATATAATATTGTAATGGATTAAATATATTTTTTTAATCTAACATAACATGTTTAAGTAGTGTTTCTTGTAGAATTTTTGAACCAAAATAGGTAGGTAACGGTGGTAACTACTAATGTTGTTTATATACTTTCAATAATACCGGCTACGTAAACAATGGATCCCGAAAGTGACGCCCCTTTAATAACAAACATGGTACTATGATGTTAATTACGCTGACCTCGCATTGTGTGGAAATCCTATACAATGCGAGATCAGCTTATACTGGAAATGTATAGCTTGATGTGTAGCCGTGTGTACATCTTCGTTATTTTTAGTCTTACTTATCGTATTTTTGGTCAATATTTTAAAACTAGATGACGCCGGCATTTCCTAGCTGTCTGATTCCTTGAAGAAGCAATGCCGAAATAAGCTGCTATTCACGCTGTTCAAACCGGTATTGGTACCCAATACAATAACATGTCGTTTTATGTTTAGCGAATTACTATGCTTCCTAAATGAGAGACAGTTTTCCAGTAAAGTACTTAGACTTCCAAAAAGGTGGAGTTTATACGTTCGCCTGTAGGTATGCTTGTTTTTTGTGTATGTTCACCGATTGCTCCGTCAATTGTGGACCGACTTGAAAAATTCATTTTTAGGGTTCCGTAGTCAACAAGGAACCTTATAGTTTCGCCATATCCGTCTGTCTGTCTGTCTGTCTGTCTGTCCCCGCTTTAGCTCAGAGTCGCTCAGTACTAGAAAGCTATAATGCTGCCAGGCATAGGTATAGTTAAAAACAAAATGGTAAAATAAAATCTAGAAAAAAAACATTTTTTTAGCGTACCTCCCTTGCACGTAATGTGGGGATGATATTTTTTTCTCTTCTATCCCGTGCTGTGGGGTATCGTTGGATAGGCCGTTCGAAAATATTGCGGGACGGTGAACACCACTTTTCGATTCAAGGATCCACTTGCGTAATATTAAGCATTAAAGTGATAATTTTTGAGAGTCAAGTGTCGTCCCCCCCCCCCCCCCCCCCCCGGCCAGCTAAATGGTTGTGTGTGAACTCACTCCATTTTCAGATTCAGGGATCCGTTTGCGTAAAATTAAGCTCTATAGTGCTTTATTTTTTTACGTCATATGTTCCGCTCCCCCGCCAGCTTAATGGTTGTTTTTGGTAATGTGAAAAAAATCATGGCAGTATTACATATAACGAAATTAAAAGGAAAACTATCACAGCTAAGTAGGTTTTACGTCGACCAACTTACATTTTCATCATCATCATCATCATCATCATTTCAGCCGAAAGACGTCCACTGCTGGACATAGGCCTCCCCCAAGCACCGCCACTTCGACCGGTTTTGTGCTTCCCGCATCCAGCGGATTCACGGATCCACCTCGTAGGAGGCCTTCCAACGCTACTTCTTCCGGTACGCGGTCGCCATTCCAGAACCTTTCGGCCCCATCGGCCATCTGTTCTGCGAGCAATGTGCCCTGCCCACTGCCACTTAAGTTTGGCAATTCTTCGGGCTATGTCGGTGACCTTGGTTCGCCTACGGATCTCTTCATTTCTGATTCGATCACGTAGGGAAACTCCAAGCATAGCCCTCTTCACTTACATTTTGCAGTTGGAGAATTGACTGAATTGATATCGATGTATGGGGGAACATGTTTTTCAACTACAATGTTAAGTTTGATTTTGGGATAAATTCATCCCAACTACGGAACCCTTCATTGTAAGTGGTCCGACACGCACTTGGCTGGTTTTTTGTTTGGAAGGTTATGCTCTCGAGGCGTAGTATAAGTCAGAATCTGATGAGGGGATCCCATGGAAATCGAGGAAAGTCCTCAAATTTTATAGGCGCACTTATACTCGTAGCGGTTGGGGTATATTTTTTATAGTAACTCGTTCGTTTGCTCTCGGACCTAACTATACGTGACATATATTGTTATCATGGCCCCAAGACGTTGAAAATACTATTACCTATACAAACTATTTTTCAAAATCAAAATATTTTATTTCACATAACATGGGCACTTATGAAACGTCAGAAAAGGTGCACGGTTCCAATTGATCGTTTCCTATGGGGAAGAGCCGGCAAGAAACTCCACGGTTATTCTTTTAAAAATAATTGCTTTTTTTTACTACCTCATTGCTCTAGCTAGCGGTTGCGAGCACGACTGCTGTGCTACTGTTGGTCTATATTATTATAATTCCCAGGTCTGCATTATTCTTGCCCCATTAGGTACATTGGACTTGACGAAACCAGTGAAATGTAGGTGACATATTACATACAATATCAGAAGCAAAAGAGAAGTGGGCCAAAGACGTCACTAAATGGTATCCGAGAGAGAAGATGAGGAAGATCGGTGCGTAGGTGGGAGGATTATCTGAGCTCAAGAGCGGGTGCTACATGGAGAAGGATAGCTCACGAGCGAAAACTGTGAATGGGTCTGGGGAGGCCTATGCTGGAAAGCAAAACAAACTCATTCATTCATTCAAACAACTCAGCCTATAACAGACCACAGCTGGACATAGGCCTCTACCATCTGCGCTACAACACCCTGTTGGAGGACAGGACACCTTCCGCATCCAGTCTGGCCCAGCCACCTTTTTAAGGTCCTCGGTCTATCTAGCTGGGGGCGTCCCACACTACGCTTGCCGATACGTGGTCTCCACACCAGGACTCGCCTGCTCCACCGGCCATCGGTCCTTCGATAAACATGGCCAGCCCATCGCCAGTTCAGCTTGCTTACCTTTAAACACAAACTCATTACCGATGTGTAATACACCTATGTATGAAATGTATTGTAAAGTGGTTTATGTTTATCAATAAAGGCTATTTGAATTTGCATTTTTTTTGCCAGATTCAGAATGTCTATAGCCTTGTTCTACACGCCCGGGTCGGCGCCGTGCCGGCTGGTGCTGCTGGTGGCGGCCGCGCTCAACATCCAACTGGACTTGAACCTCATGGACTTGAGAGGAGGCGACCAGTTTAAACCAGACTTTTTGAAGGTAAATCTATATACTTACCTACATGAAACTAAGTCGCTCTTTGTGTCTGTCTGTTGGATGCTTAGTTCTTCTAAACTACATAATAGATTTTGTTTGATGCGAGATTTACCATCATTTACAACTTCCGGAATAAATGCTCTTTCAAAGCATTTAAGATTAGCTTCAATAGCGCAGTATAATCTCGATATTTGACATGTCGCCACATCAGTAAACCGCAATCGTATAAATATTTTCTATAAATAAAATTTAAGTGTCTGTTTGTAAGGTCAAAATAACAGCTTTTTACTAAATCCATAAATATGAAAGTAATATAGTACAGTACATATACAAAAAAACTCATTTTAAATTGTTGTCTGTCGGTTTGTTCCGGCCAGGGATACAAAACTGGTAAGAATTTGGGTTCCGGTTCTTAAAAAGGTTCTTCTTTTCGGTACGGTTCCGGTTCAGGTTCCGGTTTGGTTCTGGTTCCAAATAAAGGTTCCAATATATCAGTTCCGTACCATCCGATTTAAAGGTTCTCTAACAAAGAAGGGATATGTTTGACGCATGTCTGGCGTATCTTTTCTTTCAGTTCGCCTTCGAAATATTCGCGAGTGGAAGTCTGTACTGTACAGAGTCAGCAAATATTGTCAGTAATTATTATTAGTGGTTTGAATAATCTACACTTACTGGATTCACTTTTGTCCTCACTAAATTTATTAACAGTATCCTGTTAATAAATTTAGTATAAAATGGACAAAAGTAAATTTCATCATATTGTATTCACTTAAATTATTATCTTCTTTATTGATTGAATCTATACATATATACATTATTATTTCGTTTATTTAATTTATTTTTTCATATAAAATACATTTTTAATCATTTCTTAAAAATATATAACAAACACATAAAAATATTAAAACAATTGTGGTCCGCCGGTGGCGGGTGTATGGTCCAAGCTACCGGGCTCCAGAGACAGGAACCTCCTCACGATGCGAGCCGTATTGAGAAGTACTTCCTTCTAAATCAGGCCCTTCATCCACCCGCCTAACGAGAGCCTCGAAAGATGTTGGTCTAAGCTTTCGGCCATCAGGCCATTGGCCGTTACTACAATCGGCACAATGACAGCAGAGGTCACATTCCAGATGTCAACAACCTCGTGTGCTAAGTCGAGATATTTTATTTGTTTCTCTTTCTCAGCTTTCACGAGGTTCTCGTTCGTATGGAATGGTAACATCGACTATCATTGCGCGGCACGCTAATCGATCTATCACCACTATCATCTTAATTCAGTATCAGGCTTATTATATAATCAGTCAAGTTTCCACTGTTGGGGACACTGCTGGGACAATAAATTGTAGTCCTGTCAGTAATGATAGACCGATCCCAGTACAACGTGACATGGGAATTTTCGAGAACTAGGTCGGGCACATACTTGTAATACGGTACCTCAGAGAACACAAGTTTATATTTCAGAGCAAGTTGCTGGTGAATAATCCTAGCCACTTGTTTATGTCTGTGCAAGTACTCGCCGTTAGAGTACGACGAGAACAACCAGAGATTTGTTTGATAGGCCCACCCAGAAAATGGCATGCCCTACACAATATGTCAACCGTCCCGACCTTTATAATATCTCTCCGGTAGTTACTCGTATTCGTCAAAATAACTTCGTCCATAATTGCGCAGACAGAACCTTCAGTTTCCCCGAAAAGATCCCGAAATCGTAGCCAGGATACGGACCCTAAGAATTCTACACAGGGCTCATGAAGAGCCCGATAGAAGCGCCCGTGTAGCTCCTTGCTTTGGCATATCTCCTTTCAGTCATCGGTAGTAAGTACCAGTTCCAGGTTTGCGCCAGTTCTCTTTAGCCATAGAAAGTGGGGTGAGCCCCTTGTCCACTACGACCACATCACGGTGCATACCCACTTCGGTTTCAAAAATATTCCTTGAGACTGCACACCTCATGGTTGTGGAGGGTCTTCGCATTTAAAAGCCTCGACCCCCACCTTTCCGTGGGATGTACAGAGTCTCATCACCGATGATCGTGGGTGACGCATCCGGTTTGCGGTCAACAGTGTATGGACCCTCCTATCCAGGGCGTTGAGTTCGGTCTGAGTCCATTTGAGTATGCCGAAAGAGTACATCAAAACCGGCATGACCCAACCGTTGAAGGCGCGCTCCTTGTTTCCGCCTGAAAGAAGACTAATTAATACCTTCATCAGGCGACCAAAGAAAACGCTCCTTCAACGATTGCTTCATGTCAGTAACATTGTTGCCTAACGCTTCCGACATACCCAAATACTTATAGCTTTCGGTTGACGAGAGGGATCTAAGGTGTATGGAATCCAAAAGTTGATTTCCCTTGGATTCCATAATCTCTCCTCGCTTTACATGCATGACTGCACATTTGTCCACACCAAATTCCATTCTGATGGCGCCACTGAAAATTTTAGTTACCTTCAGTAGCTCCATCAGTCGAACCTGTTTGCTAATGGCCATGTCGATGAGAAGTAGCTTCTTAGTACCGCGGGACCCGTTCCTACGTCCATTTTGAGAGACAGACATAATCGAATTACTGTCAATGTGTGTAATAATTTTCGCTATCAATTTCAGATGTCAGAAGTTTATAGACCGTCGACAAACACGCGATCAGCCTATAATTCTTGGTTTCCCCGAGACTACCTGACTTATGGAGCAGGTGGGCTGAGGTGGGTAACGCCTGTTGTTAGAAACTACGGTAGCAACCTGGGTTGCTACAGCAGTTTCTCGCACTTGCAATTGTGTGAATTAGTTAGCCATTTCAACCAAAAGTTTAGAAACCTGACGTGTACTAAACGACATGCCGCAACAGCCGCGCAATACAGGAGTAGTGCGCTCCTCAATCGGACGTTGCACAGGCTACTTATTGTGGCAGCCTTATCATCCTTCTCTTCAACACCGTTATTGGACCGCGGCGGGATTGCATCAATAATTGGGGCATGTGCCGCGGTTTGTGCCGGAGTCGAGACGATATTTTATGGTTGCTCAGTACCTCTGAGCGCAGCCTATCAATTGCGGCATCGTCCAACCTATGATTGCTTTGGATGACCTGCACCAGGGGCCTTACTCCTGACAGCTTCGAGTTATGAAGCAATCAAATTTGATTCGAACTAAATGGCGATCCATACTCTTAAATCCGACACTAGCGTACAATCGTGCGCTAGTGTCGGGCGGTTCGAAGCGAAACTAATTTCGATCGAAAGATTCTTTAGGATCGAAAATTTCGTACTCCACACGCCATCTGATAGTTATATATCGAGTTGTTGGATCAAAAGTATACGTCAGATTACACCATAACAAAGAACTTACTTTATTCCGATCGCGTGAGATTTTTTGTGTTATTTACTGCTATATTTCTTCAATTTCTTTATTATTATGTCTCGCCTTGCGTCGTTTTTCAATGTTCTTGAGGAATCAAATCGTATGGATATTCGTACGAGAAGAAATATGCAAAGGTTGAGTCGTTATAACACCCGCGCTATGGAAATGGATTCGGAGAAATTATCGTTTGTCGAAGGAGTTGTTTGATGTGTAGGTAGAAGATTTAACACCATACATGAAGAAACCAACCAGATGAAGTGACATTTCCATTAAATGCAAGGTGAGCCAAGTAGTTCCAAGTCCAGAGGATACGGTGGAGCATATGGTGGAGGTCTGCTCGGCTTGGGCAGAGCACCGCCGTGTCCTCGTGGAGGGGATCGGCGGCGGAGATCTCTCGCGTCCGGCCCTGGTCCAGGCCATGGTACGGAGCGAGAGGGCAGCCGTCACCAACCACCAGGAGGTGGTTGGTGACGGCTGTCCATGCTCTCTCACTTGCGAAGCAGTAATGCTCACGAAGGAGGAGGCGGGATGGTTGAGGGAAAGGAAATTTCGCGCCCTCTCGCCAAAAAAAAATTGAGTAAAAGGGTTTTGACAGACAGTCCGTCTGTCATTGAAGTGAAACTATAAGGATTCCGTTTTTTACTTTTGAGGCATGGAACCCCGAAAAATCTATACTAACACTAACAAAACTATTCTACCTTTCAGCTCAACCCCCAACACACAGTGCCCACAATAGTCGACGATGATTTCTCTCTATGGGAGTCTCGGGCCATTGCCAAGTACCTGGTGAACAAATATGGCGAGGACAGTAGCTTGTACCCCACTGAACCAAGAGCCAGGGCGCTAGTCGATCAAAGACTGGACTTCGACTTGGGGACCCTGTATCCAAGATTTGCGCAGTACTTTGTAAGTATTTTTTTGGGATCACCTTTCAACTGCAGTCCACCGCACGTCAGTAATATTTTGAATGATGACTCCGCATCGGTGTCACTGCGGTAAAGCCGTCGACAGTCTTGGACATCATGGCCTGTCCTGCTGCAGGAGCGCAGGTCGCATAGCACGGCACGGCAGCATCAACGATATTATTCGTCGAGCCCTTGTCATCGCCGGCGTACCAGCGGTATTAGAACCAAATGGATTGGTACGTGACGATGGGAAGAGACCAGATGGTTTGACGTTGTTGCCTTGGAAGGTGGGTAGGCCTCTGGTGTGGGACGCAACCTGTGTCGACACCCTTGCGCCATCTCATGTTCCAAGCACGGCTGGCTGTGCTGGCGCCGCTGCTGCAGCTGCTGAGACCCTGAAGCGGCGCAAATACTGCAACCTTATAGGAAACTACAGTTTTGAGCCGTTTGGGGTCGAAACGCTCGGGTCATGGGGCCCAAGTACGCGTCTCCTTTTTAAGGAAATTTCTCGCCGATTGATCGATACTTCACGTGACCAGAGGGCTGGCTCGTTTTTTGGCCAAATAATTAGCATTGTCATTCAACGTGGCAATGCTGCCAGTCTTCTGTGCACGTTTCCGGATGACAGCGATGCGGACGAATACTTTGACGCCTAAGTACCCTTTTGTTTTTTGTATTAATTTTATATATATAGTTAGTAATTTAATATAGTGTCTACCTAGTGTAAATAGTTAGTAGCATCACTATTGTATATTTGTCTTTTAAATTTATGAAAATAAACATTTTATAATATCAAATCTAGGTATTTAGGATATCAGACTATGCAGCCTAATCACTAATCTCATAATCGCCTTCTATCTATCCTTACATATTATAAAACAAAGTCCCCCGCCGCGTTTGCCTGTCTGTCTGAACACGATAAACTCAAAAACTTTTCAACGGATTTCCAAACTGTTTCCACCAATGTATGTGAAGTGATACATGAGGAAGGTGTAGGTGTATAATTCAAGTTTTGTGTAAGTTGGCCGAAATATGACGATTATTGTTGAAAATGTCGAAAAAGTCATGCCGACTGGGAGATTTACTGGCGTGTGCCGCGAAAACCGTACGAGATACATAAAATGTATGTTCTACAGGATTCATCATCATCGTCTTCCTGCCCTTGGCCCATGTTACTTGTGGTCGGCGCAACCCGTTTTCTTCTTCCATTCTCTCCTGTCAACCGTCACGCTATCATTCACTCCCTTCTCTTTCATATCATTCCTCACACAATCCATCCATCTTATATTTGGCCTTCCTCTCACTCTCCATCCATTAATATTTATATTCATCACTCTTTTAGTCACATGCGTTTCCTGCCTCCTCATGCCCATACCAAGCCAAATGATTTCCTTTCAACTTCTCTCACTGACGCCACTTTCAGACTTTCCCTTATGTACTCATTTCCTACTTTATCCATTTTTTGTTACTACACACATCCATCTCAACATTCTCATCTCCGCTGCATGCACTCTTTTTTTTTTTTCATCCGTCTTCTTCACGGCCCAGCATTCCGAGCCATAATTCGTATTCGTGTTAGTCCGTGATAAGGCCTGTCTGTATGGCTATACAGACAGGCCTTATCACGGACTTGTAAATTTTCCCCTTTAACTTGAGGGGCCTCCGTGGATTGCAAGTTGTTCCTGTGACCTGTCGCCATTTCATCTATCCTGAGTTGATCCGGTGCGTTACATCTCGGTCTACTTCGCCATTATCCAATATAATATGTTATTTAAATTGGGCATTTAATTTAGATTAAAATATGCCTTACATCATATAATTTATATGAATACTTTAAAACATATCACAGATTCAAAATTACGCGTAACAAAATAGATAAGGTGGACGGCGGCGGGCGCAGCGCTAAGAGTCAATGACATTTTCCTCGGCTATGAGGTATGCGATCGCTTCGTTTCCTTTTTATCTCGGTCGTACGTTCCTGTGTTCCGTTCGTGTGTTTTCCGACATCCACGCGGGCGAAGTCGCGCGTAAAAACTAGTAATATATAAAGTTGAATAGTGTGTTTGTTTAAACGCGCTAATCTCTGGAACTCTCATTCTGATTTGAAAAATTAATTGCATTTGATAGCCCAATTTTTGGAAGGACGGTATTTAACATCACGCTACCCTAAGGAGCCGAGAAAAACAGTCAGAAAGAATGCTAAGCGAAAACGAACTTACAGCTAGTCTGCTATAGGATATATTTTGTGTTAATGCAAGTCACGCCGACAAATTCGCATGCAGAAGCTAGTGATATCATATGCACATAGAATGACTAGGTATTGTTTCCCGAGCACCATCTAATATAACTACAATAATTCACTCCTAGTATCCCCAAATCTTCGGTGGAGCGAAAGCGGACGAGGCTCAGTTGAAGAAGTTGGAAGAAGCGCTGGTGTTCTTGAATACTTTCCTGGAAGGACGCACGTACGCCGCTGGGGCGCAGCTGACCCTGGCGGACCTGGGGCTCGTGGCGACCGTGTCCACTATCGAAACAGCGGGCATCAGCTTGGACAACTATTCCAATATCCAGAAGTAAGTTGTCATCTGACAAGTTACTTACCTTATTTTTTATTCGTCGATCTTTAACAGTCGTTACGGGTCGTCAAAAGCCCGAAAGTCTGACAATCAAGGGGTATCGTGTTATCCAGTAACAGATTTGTGGAGGTCCATGTAAAATACTGGTATTCAGTTGCTTCCGGTTAGACTGGGTGCCGACCCCAGCATAGTTGGGAAAGGCTAGGCAGATGATTGAAGTACATGCCGTGCGCCTGATGGGTTTTCATCAGCAAAAATGACGAACTTCCATAGAAATTATCATTCCTTATTTATCTCTTTAGGGGATGAATTTTTAAAAAAACCTTCCCTAGTGCTCACTTTTATTATAAAGGGAACGCTTGTACAAAATGTCATGCTTCCAGATCCAACGGTTTAGGCTGGACTGTGTCTGTCAGTGAATTAATGAATTGTAATATTTACGGGGGCGGCGAAACGCCGGAGCGTAACTCTGCTGCCGCGAGAAATCACGGCACAGCGGACAGAGCTCTGGCGGGATCTCATGGAGACATGGAGAGAGCGATTGTCGCAACCCAGTGCTGGGCACGCCACAATTGCGGCGATAAGTCCCCTCTTTGAGGAGTGGCTAGAGAGGCCACGGCGTCCTCACCTTCCGCCTGACGCAGGTCCTCACCGGACACGACAGCTTTGGGAGGTTCCTGTGTCGGATAAGGCAGGAGGAAACGCCCGAGTGTCACCACTGTGTGGACACGCTGGAGCATACGGTGGAGGTCTGCCTGGCTTGGTCAGAGCACCGCCGTGTCCTTATGGAGGCGATCGGCGGCAGAGATCTCTCGCGGCCGGCCCTGGTTCAGGCCATGGTACGGAGCGAGAGGGCATGGGCAGCCGTCACCTCCTTCTGCGAAGCAGTAATGCTCGCGAAGGAGGAGGCGGAACGGTTGAGAGAAAGGCAAATTTCGCGCCCTCTCGCCCCTAGCCGCCGCAAGAGACGCCCTGGGCGTCGGGAATCCCGGGCGGATTTCCGGCCACCGTAGGCGCGGGCTTGCGGACGGTGACCAATGGGTATAGCTCGTCGTCCGAAAAGGACCAAGCCCGGATCGACGGCGCAATGTGTTCCACGCGTGCCTCAAAGAGATGTCAGCACAAGTGTAGGGGTCCACTAGGGCCGATGCCTGCCGGGGTCGCGAGAAAGTTCGAAAGGGATACCGTAGCCCTCGCAACACACAGGCAACGGAAGGAACATGGGTGGATTTTAGTCAATAAGAGTCTGACACATCCTCCCACTCCGCCCAGAGCGGGATAAATTGTTTGATAATTTCCCACCCAAAAAAAAAGGTCCACTATGGCACAGACTGGTAAGAGCTGGATGAGACCTTCGTGTCGCAAAGACACGCCGACGCCCAATAAGTGATATACAAGCTCAACTACTTAGATTGTTAAATAATTAATTATATGGTACAAATGTAAAAAAATATCTGTATTGTAACATTATTTATTAAAAAATAATGTTGGCAATAAAGGCTTAAAAAATATAATATGTAGTCTGTCAGTCTGCACCGGCCCACCTTTCCCTCCGTATGGGAAATGTGGGCCAATTTTTTAAACGAAGCATTGAAAAAACGCCTATAATAATTAGACGTTGTAATACTCGCTTCCTTTGAAAATTCTAGGATACGTCAATTGTAAAGTTAAACGGATGACTAAACCAAATATATTCTTTATTCAGATGGTTCGAGTTAGTCAAGACTACAGCACCGGGATACAACGAAGCCAATGAACCTGGCATACAAGCATTCAAAGATTTATTGGCTCAATTAAAAGCTAAAACTGAATTGTAAGTTCATAAAAATTATTTACGTGTATGAACATGTAATAGGTATAGGTACTTGGTACCTACTCATATCATTGTACTACTATACCTCACTCACGGATAACGGGATTAACCTTTTATTATTCAAACATGTTATATCATGTCAATTGCTTCAATTCGACTTTATATTTTATACAAAGCGACTGAATTTATCACTAAGAACTTCTTTATTGTATACTTAAAATAAAACGCCTAAAATTATATTTTACCTTTTATTCGTGCCTTAAAACCTAATCTTATAACAATAAATTGAGAATGTAAAACGGTGTAACTTGAAAAACAACATTTGTGAAAGTGACACATTTACTGTGCATCAGTAATACGAATAAGCTCCATTAATTTATCCAAAATCAAACAATTTATTAAATATTCAGCATCTTTAAAACATCACAATGTAGCAATGGACGAAATCAGAAAACTATGAAAGTCAGAATACTTAGATACTAAGTTTTGTGAACCAGCGAAGGCTCAATAAAAGCTCAGTTTTCATGAAGACGTTTCATGAATTCTGTGCCTTTACTGTGGCTTCGTTGGACTCGTCATCTGTATAAATGAATGGAGTGGACGTCTCGGGTATACGTAGGTTACTTCTTCAGCATGCTGTTGACGAGGCCCTTGAAGGCATCTAGACCTTTCTCGTTGGCCTCCTGGTAGCCGGGCGCAGAGCTCTTTACTGTCTCGTACCATCTGCAAGTCAATTGCACCGTAAGAATTGGATACAGATTTCTTTGACTAAAGTCACACAACGGCCCTGGTATGCTATCTGATGAAAGCTATGATCACTGCCAATTACGAGTACAACGACCAAAACACCAAATTAATTCTTTTTCTATAATCTTTTTCGCATTGATATGGTGACGTCAGTTATTTTGGTAGAAACTCCAAATGACTAAAACCGTTGGATGATGAGTCATGCTCAAATCAAATGGAACTCATTGAATATTCATAACGAGATAATTGAGTAGATAATTCCTAATATAATATACTGTAAACAACCCAGATAACCCATTATAATGCCTAATAAATCGACAAATTGATTAAACTTCACTTAACCTATGCTATGTTTCTATGTAGAGCCATTTAGATATATTATTGTATTTTCACCGATATTCAGGATTAATATTAATGTTTTTGTGGTAACACAAAAAAAAACAAAAGATATATTTTTCAATAACAACTGGATATCATCAGCATTAGCCTATAACCGTACACAGCCGGACATAGTCCTCCATTTTGCCATTTAACTCGATCGGCTACTCTCATCCAGCTGCTACCTGCCACCCTGCGAAGATCGTCGCTCCACCTAGCCCAAGTCCTGCCCTACATTTATACTGATGTACGGAATGATACCTTTTAATATTAGGGTACTTCTTGAAGTCTACGTCAGAGGCTTCGAAGCTGGACACGCCCGCAATGAGACTCAGGTCAGCGACCGTGAGGTTAGGGCCGGCGCAGAACTTCTGACCCTCCAGGAATGTGTTGAGGAGCTGCAGAGCATCCTCGATCTTGGCTAGCTTTTCCTTGTCAGCGGGCGCGCCACCGAAGACTTGCGGGTACTGGAGACATAGTTCGTTAGTGATGAAATAGTCCGTATTATGTCATAATAAGGGGCCCGAGATCGTGTGGCAAAAATGAAGCGGTCCATCAGAATGTTGTACTGTCGCAGGATTAATAATAGAACACAATCTTGTGAAGAGATAGCTGCTACTGGATTTCTTAAGGATATTATTTATCAACAGGACAGGAAGGGGAAACAGACTACAAGTGTTCACGTGTGCTTGAGGGTGTGTTGTGTGTGTGCCTTCATCAAGGCAGATGATCATCCAAAAAATAATACTCACGAAATAATCAGCGAATCTCTGGTACAGCGTGCCGATATCGAAGTACAGGCGTTGGTCCACCAGAGCCCTCGCCTTAGGCTCCTCAGGATACAAGCTGCTACCCTTGCCGTATTTGTTCACCAGGTACGTGATGATGGCTCGCGACTCCCAAATAGACAGGCCATCGTCTACCAGCGTCGGTACCGTGTGTTGGGGATTGAGCTGGGGAATGAAGAACACTGTTAGTCTTATCAACATTATTATCGAAGACTTCCACGGCTGGGCGTAGCATCGCCACAACGACCGTTCCTGTACGAACGAATGATCTTCTTCATACATTATAAATCCATAGGTTTACAACTTACTGGACTTCAACACTAGTCATCCTAAAAAGCTAATCATGCAGTATACAGTAGGTGGTAGGGCTACCCAGGAGAGCAGTGGTGGCCCATTGATAATGTCCCCGTCTTACGAGATATAGGTCGTGGGTTCCAAACTACGAACTTTAACAATTTATTTCATCACCACTGCTCTAAAATGATTTAGGAAAACATTATGAGGAACCCGACATGTTCTAGCTGGGGGGCAACCACGACCTCTTATAGCAGTATTATTATAATAATACTTCACAGTGGGAAAGTGATGGAGCTCTACAGGCCATCTCTTTCTCATGCTGAAGTAATATTGAAATAATACTGCTATAAGAGATGATGATTGCCCCCCTGGAACCAAAAATTCAAAGACGTGGCGCGATCGCGATCGCAATCGATCACGCGGGCCGGGTTGGTGAACGCACCACCCCGCGCTAGGCCCGCGTGATCGGTTACTATACACCTCTCACAGAGTGCGGCCTGAGTACCAGCAGTGAGAAAGTTACAGGCTGATTATATGGGAAGAAGGCTGTATATAAGTCTATAATATATGGCCTGCGATCCCTGAGCTCCCTTAACCATCTTTTGTAGGTACTAAAACGAACCGAAAGTTTTTGTTTTGGAATATTTTTAGCCAACGTGAAGATAATGTTGTCTTCTTTTAGGTTTTCTTCAAATCTCATCCGGTCCAAACTCGTATCGTCCGAATCGGCGCATTCCGCTTCAGTCATTACGTTTTCGACAGCAACCGGTTTGACTTTGATTTCGATTACCTGGGCAACGTAGCCACCACAGGCGCGCATGTTTTTGTTGTAGGTAAGTTCATCTGCCTACTTCAAAATTTGTTACATTTTTAGCTTTATTACGATGTAGTGCCTATGCTATTTTGTCCTGAGTTCCTGACTCGGAGTGAGGAATTAACTAGTACGGTATCTAGTTGTACTGTAACTTGAATAAATATTTTTATAAGTAAGAATTATATTCAAAATGTATGACTAATGTTCGTACTTATAAAATATGCTATCGTTCAAAGAGGCGGTCATTGGGACTTGGGCCCGTCCGATCATGAAATGTCTAAATAAATATTATTTTAAAATATCAAACTTTATAATAGCATAATGGAAACGCACACTGTCCTCATAAAGGTTCAATGACTCTACATTCCTACTGCAAAATTACATCACTGGCTGTCTATGTGCGACCTTCAACTACTTGTAAGGTATTTTGCACCTAATACTTTGGGGTTTAGAGTTGAAAACAGATTGTTAATGGAGATTTAGATATGTACCCTGATAGGAAACGCTGGCCGACTGCCATGGGTTCCTAGCATTTTGTACTAGGTTAGAAAATTGAATGAGACTTTGACATCGAAACAGCAGGCGTATTTATATCAGTAGTTGATATCTTAGAAGACGCTGATGACACCTAAACCGCGGTAACTGTCAGATTGCATAGAAAAGAAAGAGAAGCGCGATGACACAACGCTAGTAATTTATTGCAAAATATGAAGCTATTATCTATTTACTCAAAATTGAGTTGAGTAATCGAAAATAAAAAACAACCAAGTTCTGCATTCAAATAAGACGTTCTTGTTATTAATTAAATACGTAACGTATGTTGATATTTAAAGCAGATATTTTGGATTAAAAGTCAAGGTAAGAGGTCAGTTCAAAGTTAGTTTGTATCGAGATTTTTTTTTCAAAACGTGTTTTAATAACAACCAGGTTCTGGGAAATATGTTCAAAATTAACATATATTTTTTCCGCTACCACAAACTATACAGATTTAGCAATTTCTTTTCTTAAGAGAAGCCTATTTTGGTCAATTGGGTCTTGTCAGCGCCTTAATCCTCTAATTTTCCCACTGGCTCAGTTACCTATTCTGGTTATTTTTCAATTCGAATGTCTAGCTTTATAATGTCGTGTCACGGTGACTTATAGCCGTAATTGTAAAGCCCAGGAGACTGAAAGTGACGACATAATCACGCGAATAGTCTTTGATAGAGTGGACCACAAGTTCTTGTAGCCAACTTACTATGTTATCACCTACATTCTGCCCTAGTATTGACTAAATTATTATTTAGATTTCTCTATGAGATTTCCTAGCTTTTCAAATTCATATTTGCATTTCTTATTTTGAATAAGATCTTCAAATGGCTTAAACTAAGGTCTTCCGAAAAAATATAAATAATGACTATCACTTTGCGTTTACACCGAAATTTTACAACTATGGCTAAGACCAAAAAAGATTTACTTAACTACCTGCCTTGTTGAACCAACTCAATAGGTAGGTGATAGGTAACCTTAATCCTATACTTACATGTTTACCTATCATTTGTCAACTCAATCAATCAAACTAATCAAAAATATTTTATTTCACATAAACCTACATGGGTACTTATGAAACGTCAGAAGCAAGGTGCACGGTTCCAATTGGTCGTTTCCTATGGAGAAGAGCCGGCAAGAAACTCCACGGTTACACTTATAAAAATAATTGGTTTTACAATGTTTTTAAATTACAGTGTTAATAGGTATGGATTTTGAGTGTAGGCCTGTCAACAAGTACCTCCTAGGTACTTAACCTACTAGGTACTCAGCCTACAATGTTTTCACATTCACAAAATATAAAATAATAAATGTAAAATATTATATATACTATTATTACTATATAATTAGTCTGCTAGCATACAGGAAAGATTCCGTTGTTATTCGAATTAGGTGCCTATTTGCTGGCTAATTAAAAGGACATAAGTTTTCCTGAAGCCTGACCACAATCGCGATATATACGGTGTTTAATTATATAAACAAGAACGTCTAGATACGGATGTTGGTGCATGGAACTCTAAAGGCATTTAAATTGTCAATTCAAACTCAGCGCCGCGCGCCGCCGCCGCGCCGCCTCCACCGCCACCGCCGCCGCCACGCCGCGGCCTCCCCGGTAGAATTTTTTGCCAAAGTTTTTTTATGAACGCAACCGCAGCTTTACCAAAAGTAGCCTGGTCTTCGAACTTCCTGCCCACTCCCGAAGCAAGCTGTCTTGTAGGACTCAATAATCGTACCTTAGATCAATATTTGATCGAAGTTCATAGGCACCTCATAGGTATCGGTATGGTACCGCAATCGCTCGCGGCATGTAAGCATAAAGCCGTTAGTTAGAGTCTTGCTTTTTGGAGAGAGATGATGATGCAAGTGGATGGTCTATCTGAGTGCGGGAGAGATGACGAGCTACCCAAAACGAATAAAACCGACCCCTCAATTCAAGCCCTCTGACCATTCTTAGGGTCTAGAAGAAGGACTAGAAGTCCGACTAGTTACAAGCCTCACCTTCAAATACTCTGGCTTGAGGTGGTCTCCGTGGTGCAGGTCCACGAGTTTCAGGTTCAGGTTGAGGTTGAGCGCCTTCGCAGTGAGTAGCACGGCGCGACAGGGGGCGGAGCCCGGCACGTAGTACAGATCGATGGGCATATCGCTGGAAACAAAGAAAATATGAATTAAACTTTTGCCAATGTACTATATAATTTCTAACGTAACGATATTATCGTGGACGGCCACGGCATGCATCACGATAAAAGGGAAGTAGGTACAATTTATGATATAAGAAGACGCTTTTAAATTTCCGTCCACGATAACGTTTAACGTGCACGTATTTTCATACATTTTATGAATGTGAACATGGTCCACGGTAAAATCGTCACGGTAGAAATTATAAAAGTGCACAATGGTGCCGATTCCCTTGTTTACAAACTAACCTAAATTTAAGTTCATTGCATCTTTTTCTTTCTATTTCATTAAGAAAAGGACAGAAGATAAATTATAGTTTAGTCCTGTCAAATTAATCACCGCTTGACGTAAGTTGACGTAATTTTAGTAGGCAAGTTTTTAATCACGTCTAAACTTGTATGGAGTAATGACAGGCGCTGATTAATTTGACAGGACTAAACTAAAATTTATCTTCTGTCCTCTTCTTAATGAAATAGAAAGAAAGAGATGCACTGAACTTAAATTTAGTTAAGTTTGTGAACAAGGGAATCGGCACCAATGTTTCATTATCATTTATCATCGTAGTGGATGAGTTTGCAGATTTACAGACATAGGTACCTAAATAATTCATCACCTGGGGGGTAACCATCACCTCTTATAGCAGTATTATTTCAATATTACTTCCGCGTGAGAAAGAGATGGAGCTATAAGCCCTGTATAGCTCCATCACTTTCCCACTGTGAAGTAATATTATAATAATACTGCTTTATGAGGTGATGGTTACCCCCCAGCCTGCCTTTTCCCAACTATGTTGTTGTCAGCTTCCAGTCTAACCGAATGCAGCTGAATATCAGTGTTTTACATGGAGTACCTACCTACTTAAATCTCAAAAACACGCAGCTAGAAAATATTGCAGTTGTATAGAAAACATTTAACACCGTCTTGAGAGATCTAATCGCGCATTAAATCAATGAACTTGAATATCTTGTTCCTTTGGTTACCTAACCATACCTACTTATCATACGATTAAAATATTCGTCATTTTAAACATGTTTTGAGTTATTTTATTATCAGGGCAGTTATTTAAGAAGGTATCTAATTAAAAACACAATTATTTTAGGCGTTGTAGAAAGAAAACAAAACATCTGCACCCATAGTCCACATTGGGCAAGGTAAATACGAAATAGTAGGTGTAAGGTACAGACTTTACAATCCTGTATACTTTTGAAGATGGGGTGGATTTACACTTAATGGGGTGGAATAAGCTTACTCGTTTGGCAATACTGAAATACAAGCTTAGCTGCAATTGAAACTAGCGCGGGAGTATTTTTTGAAAATACTTAGTAGGACCACATGAATAATAAACCGAGGAAAATCCGAAAGGGATACCGTAGCCCAGGCAATACAGGCAACGGAAGGAACGCGGGTGGGTTTTACTCAGTAAGAGCCTGACACACGCTTCTGCTCTGCCCAGAGCGGGAGAAGTTATTTGCTAATTTCACACCCAAAAAAAAAAGCGCACCCTGGGCCGTTATGACCATAGACAATGATCTATTTTGCCCATACGAGAGAAGTTGAGCATTTAACAGCATTTCAGCCCAGAGTCACCCTCTACAATGGGTTTGGCTTATTACTGTCATCTCTTTCCTGCCATTCTCAACGGTAAAGGACAAAAAAATACACAAAAAACTGAAGGTAACCGGTATTGACGTGGACAACCTAATCAAACAAATTCTCAAACAGTTTTAATTGAATGCTGTGACAAAAGGTAAGGTCAGGTCAAACAAAATGAGTAACGACTGCTATTTAAAGCTGTTAAGGCCACGCAGAAAATTGGTGAAATGACTCAAGCCACTCAAGTAACTATTATTATTTTTTCAGTGGTAATGGTCATTTCACTTCCTTCTTGTGTCATGGGCACACGACCAGTACCTAACTTAGTTATGAGACATTTTGGCACAGTTCTTGTATTGGCGAAAAGTCAGTAAGGTCTGTAATGGGGCTGCCGCGGGCATTACTGCGGGGTGATTGCGTACACATTAGTAACAATGGGTTACATTTTGACAGTTTAACAATTGCGTTATATACGTTGTGGAGCAGACACATTTTTCTAGCATGTGAAGCAATAATAATAAGGATTAGCAATATACTTCAAAATCATTCAGATTGTGACAGATAGCTGTAGTTAGTAGCTCAGTTGCTGCAAAACGTTTGGTGACTAGTGGCCGTAGGTACAGTCAGCGTCAAAAATATCGGGACGAACCGACTGTTCAAAATGATCTCAACAACTAAGAAAATTAAACTTTATCTCGATTTGATAAAACTCTTGTCAGAATGATAATTGTCGTGTACTTTCTTCATTTTGAAAGTTCTTGTGTCATTGAGTTAATATTTATTTTTCATAGTTGTTTAGATCATTTTAAACAGTCTGTTCGTCCTGATATTATTGACGCTGACTGTACAATATTGAACAAGAGATGAGTTCTTTAATCGAAACCGGCAGGAGGCATGGAGGCAAATACATTTAAATATACCTATATAGTTGGTATCTTAAATCTGTTTTCGTGGAGGCTATCGTAGGTAGATACTTTGGACAGGAGGAGGTACTTAGTGGACTATCTGCTAACTACACAAGGGAGGGAACTACTGAGTAGGTAATAAAAAAGTAATAACTAAACACCTAGGAAAATTAACAGATTCACCAGCCATGGCTGCTTCTTTGCGAAAACTTGCTTTTCACGACACAATATAGGTACCGGGGATAGACCACAACACGCAAAATGTTTGCAGACTGTTTCTGATTGACAAACACAGATTATTATATTAGTAGCAAGCCAACATATTTCTACAAAAAGTTCACTGTAGTAGTCAGCTGACAAAGTCGTCAAAAGATACATAGATCAAAGGAAAAAACTTTTTGGTCAAATCACTCGCACTAAAAAGTTTTTATATCACAATCCCAAGCCCTACAATAAGTCGCTGGAAGGTACTAAACGGTCACCGAGGCCCCTGGCAACACAGGCAACGGAAGGAATACGGGTGGGTTTTAGTCAGTAAGAGTCTCACACACCCTCCCGCTCCGCCCAGAGCGGGAGAAGTTATTTGATGATTTCCCACCCAAAACAAAAGCCCTACAATAAAGTCTTTCTTTTCATCCTGGCAAGTTTTCTCGCTACGCACGAAAGCTTGAAACCACTATATAAAAATATTTAAAATCTCTGAGTTACATGCAAAGAGTATAAATAACTACAAAGTTACATGACATGTTACAATTTTGAATCGATACTCATGTTTTCTAAAACACAATTTGTTGTGGTATTACTTATTATAATTAAACTATTGGTCCTTGCAGATATAACAGGTTGATGACGTACAGTTTTGTTTGTTTTTTGACTATTATACAGGGTGACATTGAAAACATGCGACAAATCGAAATGGGAGATTGTACTCATCATTATGAACAACTTTTACTAAGGGACCAAAGCTACAATCCCAAAAAAAAAACTGCTGTCCCCTACATTTATGTTCGCAATACCTCATCAAAATGTAGGAAAAGCAGATTTTTTTTTTTGGGATTACAGCTTTGGTCCCTTAGTAAAAGTTGTTAATAATGATGTATACAATGTCCCATTTCAGTTTGTCGCAAGTTTTCAATTTCAACCTGTATAGTCGGAGCCGGAAGTAGTCTGGCCACAAGTGAATTGTTAATGGATTTCCAAATTGATTTTCATGTTTGGGGTAGCTTTATCATTTCACGCATTCCTTTACAAGTGACACGAGTTTTACGACACGACCCAAAGAAATATATGTATATCTATGTACAGTCGCCAGCGCATTAAGTTATCACAAATTGTCAAGTCTCATTCGATTTTGAACTTAACTTTCAACATTTTAAGAGTTAAATCATTTGGAGAAATTTGACAATTTGATGTGCTGGCGACTACATTATCTTTTCACGGGACACTATAGTCATTCATTAGTTTGTTTATATTACGCAACCTAGCTGGGACTCTGGGAGGTTCTTGTAAACACGTCGACATGATGCATTCAGATACAAGTCATTGAATATTATGTTATCTTATCACTTATCACACACGGCTTGCACGGCGCCAACGATCAGTAAGAAATCGGTCGTTAGCCACTCGCGCATACGCAACTAGGTAGGTACATTATGTCATTGTTAGTTTTCATGTTCATACATAATAATGGATCAAAATCAACCTGAGAAAAATTTCATAAATGGGCGAATTGAAAATCTTCATTAAAAGTAGGTAGGTCTACTAAACTGAGAGTTACGAGCACGGAGAATAGAGGTAGAGCTTTTTCTTTTGTTAAACTCCGTGGTCAAGCGACAAAGACCAAGGATGCCAAATTCTCTAATGATATCTAAAAGAAACATTTAAAATTACTATGATTTACTACAAATTAACAGTAGATCTCTGTGTATTAGACATTAGGTTAGATACATTAGGTAGGTATCTATATCTGATTGGAATATCAAACAAAAAAATAATAACTAGTTATTTCCATAGCTCGGATTATGTAAAAAAACGGCGTTGGCTCGCTGTGTGAACTGTGTCCGGCATGCGGCACTCGGCCCCCATGTTCGTTGCGGCCTTGACGTGGTCGATTATATTGAAAATTATACAGTCACCATGATAGTGCACTTTAAATGTAAAAAAGAATTGAAACAATCAAAATCCCGACCGCAACCAAAATTCAAAACAAGCTCACTTTTCAAGCATTCATGCAGTCGGTGGCAGTTATTTTAGTTCAATTTCAGATTTGAGGTCACCAACTGTGTAAAACTCAGAATGCTTTAAAAGTGAGCTTATTTCTTTTTTTTTGTTGCATTCGAAGCCCTTTATTTTAACACCCGTCATGATGACCATAGTTTATTGCTCTAATCAGTACCTATATGTTATATATTATTAGTACTTATATAAATTAATCTTTATGCTGCAAATACGAGTAAACTGTAGGAAAATAATGCTCGGGCAACAATCATGATGATATGACAACACAGTTGGTACTTACTTTTTGGTATGTGTTATTCGTAGTAGGTGGGTACATCGCAAAAACTGTCAAGTGATTAGATATCCACTCATACATAAAACAAATAAATTGTAGGTACCTACATAGCTACATATCTTAATCTATGTATTGCAAATGTACCTACTGATGAGATAATTCAACACTGTGGTCTTCCGATGATTTCTGACAGGCTGTGGGCTTTTTTTAAAGCTATCCCTGATCAATATTACTGATAACTAATAAACTAGGGAAACACGTATTTAGCTAGCTCCTAATTATAGTAGTTTCTGCTAGATATTTGAATAAGATTTCAGTCGTCGTATTATACCTTCCCAATTATTTACCAGCTACAATGCTATTAGTGATACACCTAAAGTCAACATCACAAGCAAATTAATACACGACTGGCCAAAAATAGGAGTATTATTGTTTTTACAAAAGTAGTTCATCAATCATCTTAAAGGAGAGTGCACACAACTTAGTTAATTTGTAAAAACTAAAGTTGAGAATACTTCGAATTTATTTTACCTATTTATCTACTTACAAATTTACTGTAGAAGTATCCCACCCAATTTAAATTCAAAGCAAGTAGGTACAATGCCTCATTTATCGCGAATGTAGTAGAATAGGCACTTTCTCAGGACCACGAAACTCTATTAGGTACTTAATTTAAACTTAACGTGTGGGAAGTGTGACTCTACTTTTAACTTGGTCTTTCGTTTCAAACAAGTTGGATTATTGGACTAGTTTACGTGCGGCCTTTCACTGCACTTGTTTTAAGCAATGCCCAATTCAATCACTGCTATTTGCGTGTAGGCTGTATGAGCCATAATAACTAATAGTAACGAAATAAATGTGAAATGTAGAAATTGGAACGGTTATCGTTTTATTGCGTGCATACAAAAATAATAAACTTTAAACATCTAGTAGTTTTCTAAATCTTTAAGTATTTTGTTATATGGATCTTTATATATATGCACTACACATATTGGTAAATTAAATAAACCCACACTTCAATTAAGTAAGTAGTTGTAATAGCTTCAGAAATAACTTTAATTGATTAAAAAATATCCTCAAAACATTTTTATTTTCGCAAAACCATAACAGTCAAATTGGAAAATGTAGGTACTGTTTTCATAAAAATCCATGCCATAATCACAACACAGAAAAGTAACAAAATAAACTTACGTTTTTATTAACTATTTATTTTTGACCACAAACACTACACGATGCGAGCAGTCGACTCCGAACTGTGAGAGAGAATAACTGCGAGTGGGGAGGTCAACTGTTATATACCAGCGTCGAATGCATGACGCATGTCGAGGACAAAACAGACTGATCTCCCTCCAACCAATGGACCTATTATTTAAGTCTTACTACAATAGTAAAGTACAATGCTTTGGTAACATAACAATTGATACTTACCTGTGGGTACTTAGTATACTCGTATCAGAAGAAAAGTGACCGATGAGCAAAGATGGATGGCTTGTGCCAGCAAGATGTTGCTCATGGATAGGTAGAAGGCAGTGATCTCTGATATGTCGGCTAATAGCAATGTATCATGCAAGAAAAAGACGTGTTGCAATCAATCTGCCTATAATAGCCTTTCCCGAACTATGTTAGGTTCGGCTACCAGTCTAGCCGGATGTATTTTACATGGAGCGACTACCTATTCGACCTCCACAAGTGTGGACCACAACCGAGTTAAATACTGGGTAACACCATACCCCTAGTTAAGACTAGTGTCAGACTTTTGGGCTTCTCACTACTCGTAACGACAGTCAAAGATCTACGAATGACAGCCGTGACGAACGGTTTAACGTGATTTCCGAGGGAGGGTCTGGATATGGTCACCCATCCACGAACCGACCGCGGCAAGCGTAGCTTAACTTTCGATCAACCCGTCCGTACCTAAATTGAGATATGGGCACGAGGTCGATGTAAAGAAAAGTGACTATTCACGTACCTACAACAGCAGGCTTAGCATGACGCTCTCTATTTCTTCGTAGAATAGACACGGCTCTTTCTATACAAAGTGACATTTCGTTTCTCAGTTTTTGACATCTCACCGTAGAAATCCTTCTACAATCTGTCATCTTGTCTTTCGTTTCTAACGATCTTTGTCTAGGTCCTTTTTTATGTAGAAAGATTTCTACGGTGGGATGTCAAAAAAGGAGAAACGAAATGTCACTTTGTATGGAAAGAACCGTGTCTATTCTACGAAGAAATAGAGAGCGTCATGCTAAGCCTGCTGGCCGTGGTAACGAAACCATTCTAAGCTGGCCTCAGTCTATTGTTGAAACTCCGCACTACGCTAGGCCAGCTTCATGTGTTCATCGACGTGCGGTCGCCTGTACCAAGCTCATACTAACGAAGACTTCGAGATAGGTACTTTAGATTATTATTATACAAACCGTTTTTAGGGTTCCGTAGACAACAAGGAACTCTTATAGTTTCGCCATGTCCGTCTGTATGTCTGTCTGTCCGCGGCTTAGCTCAGAGACTCTTAGTACTAGAAAGCTGTAATTTGGCGTGGCTATACATTAGAGAAATGCTAAGAGCGATGTGTGGTGTTACACGAATGGATAGAATAAGAAATGAGTACTTATGAGGAAGTCTGAAAGTGGCACCGGTGACTGAAAAGTTGTGCGGAAATCGGTTGTCATGGTATGGACATGTGATGCGGAGGAATGAGGAAAATGTCGTGAGGAGAGTCTTGAGTATGAATGTCGAAGGCTATAGAGTAGAGGAAGACCAAAGAAACGATGGATGCACTGTGTGAAAGATGATATGGCTAGAAAGGGGGTGACTACCGAGATGACAACTAATAGAGAAGTATGGAAGAAAGCGACATGTTGCGCCAACCCCAAATAAATTGGGATAAGGGCAGGAGAATGATGATACATTAGAGATGGGCCGAATGTGGTTTGAACCGAATCCGAACTTCGGCTGAACATTCGGTTAAAATGTTAAGTTCGGCTGAAGTTCGATCAAACTTCGGTTCAAGAGCTAGACAGATATCTCAATGAAGTTCTGCGTCAGAGCTAGACAGATATTTCAATGAAGTTCTCCTATTAAAAGACCTATGTCCATGTGGCTGGTGGGCTAAGAATAAAGACATGTACCCTAACATGAGTTATTTGGCTCGAATATATTTATCATCTCCTGGAAGCTCTGTCTATTCTGAGCGACTATTTTCGCAGGCAGGAAACGTAAATTATTATTAGAACACTTTTATTATTTTTTGTAAAATGTAGAAGTTAGAGATTTAAAATAAAAATATCAGCTTTCTTTGAAACTATAGTAAATTATACATTAGTAATTTTTAAAATCTAAAACAAAAATAAAAATGGCAATTTTTAGCTTAGTGTCATAAAACTCAATTAACATTTACAAGTATGTTTTAAATGTTATTTATTTTTTAATAACTGGTATTGCCTCCTCGGGCTCTGCTTACAGCTTCGAGTCGATTTGGCATACTGAACACGAGGTTTCGGAGCCAATGTTGGGGAATATTCTCCCATTCTTCTATCAGGGCCTGTTTTTTTGTGCCCTGAGGGTGGTTGGCGGTGGTCAGCGGCTTCTGACTAGCCTCCCTAGCTCATCCCAGGCGTGCTCAATCGGGTTGAGATCAGGACTTCTTGATGGCCAAGCCATCACGCTGATACCAACCTCCTGAATATACTCTTGCACGACCCGAGCCGTATGTGGCATTATCATGGATCAGCATCGATCCATCACCCATATTTACTAAATACGGCCCTGCATACTCATTGCGAATCTCCTGAGCATATCTTTCCCCAGTCAGAGAAATCCTTGTACAATCTGTCATCTTGTCTTTCGTTTCTAACGATCTTTGTCTAGGTCCTTTTTTATGTAGAAGGATTTCTACGGTGGGATGTCAAAAAAGGAGAAACGAAATGTCACTATGGAAAGAGCCGTGTCTATTCTTCGAAGAAATAGAGAGTATCATGCTAAGCCTGCTGGTCGCCTGTAGACACTTCGCCTTCCATCAGAAGTGTAAAGTGAGAATCGAGACTCATCTGTAAACAAAATTCTTGACCATTCTTCTTGATCCCGCTGTGTATGTGTTCACGGGCGTATCGCAGTCTCGCTACTCTATGCTGTCTCTCGAGTTTGGGGCTACTCGCTGGTTTTCGGGGTTTCAGGTTTGCTTCAGCCAGTCTTCTTCTCACTGTACTGTCACTAATGTAGTCCCTTCGGGTATGAAGAAGTTGTTGCTGGACTTCAACTGCATTTACGTGGCGATTTCTCAACACAGTGGAAACAATATAACGGTCTTCTCGGGCACTAGTAGACCTGGGTCTGCCATTACCCGGTCTCCTCAAATGGTTTGCAGTCCAGTGGTGGTTTGCTTCGTACCTTCGCTTCACCTTCTGGACCGTTCCTAACTTTACACCAACCATTCTTGCAGTACGACGCATACTGATGCCTAGTTCCAGAAAAGTCATGAGCCTAGCACATTCTTCAGGTGAAAGAGGCATGACAAATAAGTTTATGTGCTGTTGTCTAACTTAGCTACCTATTGTAATAAGACTCATCGATCAAGAAACAATTGAAAACAAAAAATGAATGGTAAATTGTAATTCGAAAAGGATTATTTTTGATTTTAAAGTTTTCGCAGCCATTTCTTAAAAGAAGGTTACCGACTATGAAGTTTTTATGTACCTACACAAAGAAACAATTTTTCGAAAGTATATCTTGTGTACTTAAAATTATTGCAATTTTAAAAGAGTGATACTTAGTTTTGCATGCCAGTGTATTAGATAGAGGAAAGTTTGTTTAATTTGAATAAAATACACTATAATTGTAATGCTTGATTTTAATGAATGTTTTATAGTTTGTGAAATAGTGAACCAAAAACGTGATTTTTTGAATGAATTGAATTGTACCTAATCCAGATGTTTATTAGAAGAATACAAAGCTTATTTCATTTATGTAATAGTATGTCTAATTTTTATGTCAAATTAATTAGGCAGAGATTTTCAAGACTACTAAGAAGAACTGATTTAATTTAAGGTTTACATTGACAATGTTCCTAACTAAAATAAATGACTATGAGTGAGTAATTAATAAGTCTTCTAATTCTATTAAATTTCAGTCAAAAAAGTGCAAGTAGGTATTATTTTTCTTGTGCCGAATGAATCTGAACCGAATTTCGGCCGAAATTCGGTCGTTCCAATAAGTCGAAGTTCGGTTCAAGCTGTGAACCGAATTTCGGCCCATCCCTGCTATACATATTAATCACGCCGACAAAGTGGTACAATAAAATCTTAAAAAAAAAAAAATCTGGCTTACCTCCATTGTACGTAAAGTATGATATTTTTTCTCGTCTATCCCATGGTGTGGGGTATCGGTAGATAGGCGTTTGCGCAATACAAAACCTTTAAAGTGCTAATTTTTGCTAGAGTCAGTGCCCCCTGCACGCTAAATGGTTGTTTTTGGATATGTGAAAAAATTCACGGCAGTAGTACCTAGGTATACTTTTATAACAAAGTTAAAAGGAAAAATATCACAGCTAAGGACGCTTTACAAGTAATACCTACTAATACCGAGTAATAACGAGTAATACCTAGTCGACCAACTTACATTTGCAGTTGATATGTATGGGAAAAAATGTTTTTCAATTAAAATGTTAAGTTTGTTGAGAAAATTCATCCCAACTACGGAACCCTTCATTGTGCGTGGTCCGACACGCACTTGGCCGGTTTTTTTTTTTATCTTGTTTTCGACTTTATCAGATAGGTATTTTTAATTATGGTTAACTACATTTAGTAGTATTTACTTTATTTATCATAAACTTTCGTCTCTGATAAATGATAACTGATAACAACACAACACTGCGCGGCATACCTTCTACTTTGTGCCCAATTAGCAAAAACGTCGTATAATTCCAGTCTTATAAGACTTTATGTTATATAACGGTTATGTAGTGGGGTTTAGCTAACTATTACGTTATACAGACGTTTATCACGCGATGCTTCAGTCGCGTGACTGTAATATTTTATTGTAACACATTTGCTCGTAAAGGATCTCTTATTTCACCAATTTCAATATCGTATTTTATCTCATTACGTACTTGTGCGTTATTGTAATGTAAAACGCACGAGTTTCTTTTTAATAAGGTAAAACGCACTGTTTATCAAGATACTCCATCTAAACGAACGAACGGTACTTTTTAAAATCATAGCAAAGAGTTTTCATGTCAGAAAAGTGGTCAACACTTTATGAATAAAATTAACTTTGGGAGATAAAATATAATAAATAAACATTTAATTCTTTAATTTAATTAATTTTGACAATAAATTACAACCATTTATCTGTAACAATAACACAAAAATATTAATTTACTTTATTAGTAATACTGGCTGTTTTTTTGTGACTTTGCAGCGCAAGCAGCGCTGATGCGCGCGCATCGCTAATTTGTGAACAAGTAAAAATTATTTGCATACGCGCGCTTTTTCTTTTCGCTTTATTGTTTGTATTTGAAAATGTCGTCAAGTAATGATGAATTTATTGATTCGATACCGCCAGAAGTCTCAGAGGCAGCAAAAAAGGCTACTTTAAGCCTCTTGTCCGAAAAATCGGCCGATACTTAGATACTTACAAGCGTATCAAAATTTCATCTTATGTAAAACAAGCAAAGATGCAAATTCATTTTCAGAAAGTGTGTTTTTAGCCTATTTCATTTAACTTTCTCAAAAATGTAAGTCAAGCTCATTCTGGTGCTACTATTCAATGCTAAAAAGCACTGTGAAAACAAAACATGGTATTGATATCAAGTCATACTCCAACTTGCTGGCATTTCTAAAAAGACGCTCAAGTGGCCATGTGAGTAAAAAGTCGAAGGTATTTTCGGCTGACAATGTCAAGAAGTTCCTAAAAGAAGCTTCGGATTGCCGATATTTGGCAAAAAAGGTCAGTTGAAACTAAATTATTGTTATTAGCTTCTTTCACTTTCGTATTTCTTTAAAATATAGGTGTTTTGTACGCTGTTTTTATCTCTATTTAGGTTGTAAGTATTAATATTCGGTATAAATGGTGCATGTAGACGTCAAGATTTGGCAAACATCACAACTAATGATGTCGAGAACCATGAGCGGGTTCTTCTTATCCAGGTCAAAAACACAAAAAATAAAATTCCAAGATCGTTCACAATACAGGGGCCTTTTCACGACATAGTGAAGAAATACGAAGCGCTTCGTTAAAAAAAAGCGATGTCTAACAGATTTTTTCAAAATTACCAAAATGGAAAATGCACTAGCAAACCCATTGGCATAAATAAATTTGGAGCAATGCCGAAACAAATTGCCACTTTCTTAAATTTAGATGATCCACATGAATACACAGGGAACAGTTTCAGAAGGTCCTCGGCTACATAGCTCGCCGATTCAGGTGCGAACTTATTGAGACTAAAACGCCACGGAGGGTGGCGGTCGAACAGTGTGACTGGTGAAATTGTAACTAATAATAATAACTTGACAACATTAAAAATGCCAACTGGCAACGTAATAATCAATTTTACAAATTGTTCAAATTTTTATAACTGCTTTAACAAGTGATTAAAGATTTATTCTTTTATGAAAGTCCGAGTTTTATTTATTTCCTCGCAAATATGTTTTAAAACGTCGTGTGACATACGTCCGCTTTGATAATTACAGCCTCTGCTTTCTTGTAGCCCTCGCCTGCGGCTCGGGCTAGCAATATCGCCTCGGCTGTAGTATTCAACTTACCGCACTTATATCAAAATGTACAATTTTTTTTATTTTATTAGTTGAATAAACGTTTTCAAGACTACCCTATACAACGTCGTAATGGTGTTGGCTATGACTTTGATATAGACAATGTACATGTAAACGTTTGGGATAAACTAAAGGCTTACTAAATTATTTAAGGTTATCCGTTGTTGGGTTCAAAATCTTTATGTGATTAAAACGCCGCTTAAAAGTTTGTGTATGACCTTTATATAACAAAGGTATTTTGGTCATATGGAAGACTAACTAGGACGTGTATGCGACAACATTTTTGAATATCAACGGTTACATAACTGTAAGTAGACTTTTAAATCATTTAAAGGCTTTAATTAAACCATTCCCATTTAGGTTTGTCAAAAGTGATTTAATTAATAAAACCGGCCAAGTGCGAGTCGAACTCGCACATGAACGGTTCCGTACCATATTAAGATCGAGCAAATAACGCCGAAAAAAAGATGTTTCTTGTATGGGGACCCCTTCAATTATTAACTTTAATTAATTTGTATATTGCGGCAAAAGAAATACGTCATATACTACGTAATATTTTGTCCGAGGCTCTGGAATGGTTCTCTTCTTATCTTCAGGGACATCAGCAATCGGTTCGCGTTGATGAGAGCTCGTCAAGTTTGCGCGATCTGGATGCTCGTGTTCCTCAAGGCGGTATTCTTTCTCCATTGTTATTCTCCATCTTCATTAATTTTATAACTCACTGTCTTCGGTGTTCGTATCATCTTTATGCTGATGGTCTTAAGTTGTATACAGCGGAGAGGGTTGTAGGTTTATCGGATGCTATATCAAATGACAACCCAGACTTAGATGCTATCAAAAAGAGGTCTGATAGTTTTGGGATGTCAGTAAATCCCTCAAAGTGTCAGGCCATTGTAATTGGGAGCTCGCGCATGATGAAAACCATTGAATTTCAAAGAAATAGGAGAGGGCGTAAAAAACTTTACAACAACACATATATGTATAAATATATCATCATAAAACTAAAGATCCCTGAAAGATTAACACAACTAATACTATGTATCACACTAATAATAATGTAGGCATAGAATAGATCCGGGGTGTTAGTCCGCTGCCGCGAGAAATCGCGTCACAGCGGACGGAGCTCCGGCGGGATCTCATGGCATCATGGAAAGTACGGTTGTCGCAACCCAGTGCTGGGCACGCCACGATTGTGGCGATAAGTCCCCTCTTTGAGGAGTGGCTGGAGAGGCGCCACGGCGTCCTCACCTTCCGCCTGACGCAGGTCCTCACCGGACATGGCAGCTTCGGGAGGTTCCTGTGTCGGATAAGGCGGGAGGAAACGTCCGGGTGTCACCACTGTGTGGATCGCCCGGAGGACACGGTGGAGCATACGGTGGAGGTCTGCCCGGCTTGGGCAGAGCACCGCCGTGTCCTCGTGGAGGCGATCGGCGGCAGAGACCTCTCGCGACCGGCCCTGGTTCAGGCCATGGTACGGAGCGAGAGGGCATGGGCAGCCGTCACCTCCTTCTGCGAAGCAGTAATGCTCGCGAAGGAGGAGGCGGGACGATTGCGGGAAAGGCAAGTTTCACGCCCTCTCGCCCCTAGCTGCCGCAGGAGACGCCCAGGGCATCGGGAATCCCGGGCGGATTTCCGGCCACCGTAGGCGCGGGCTTGCGGACGGTGAGCAATGGGTAGCTCACCATCCGGTAAGGACCAGGCTCAGGTTTTTTGATGGTGGGAAATCATCAAATAACTTCTCCCGCTCTGGGCGGAGCAGGAGGATGTGTCAGACTCTTACTGACTAAAACCCACCCGTATTCCTTCCGTTGCCTGTGTTACCAGGGGCCTCGGTGACCCTTTAGTACCTTCCCGCGACCCCGGCAGGCATCGGCCCTAGTGGACCCCTACATTTGTGCTGACGACATCTCTTTGAGGCGAGCGTGGAATACACCGCGCCGTCGACCCGGGCCTGGTCCTTACCGGACGGCGAGCTGCCCATTGCTCACCGTCCGCAAGCCCGCGCCTACGGTGGCCGGAAATCCGCCCGGTATTCCCGACGCCCAGTGCGTCTCCTGCGGCGGCTAGGGGCGAGAGGGAGCGAAATTTGCCTTTCCCTCAACCGTCCCGCCTCCTCCTTCGCGAGCATTACTGCTTCGCAGAAGGAGGTGACGGCTGCCCATGCCCTCTCGCTCCGTACCATGGCCTGAACCAGGGCCTAACGCGAGAGATCTCTGCCGCCGATCGCCTCCACGAGGACACGGCGGTGCTCTGCCCAAGCCGGGCAGACCTCCCGGACTAGGCACCCCTTGATGACTATCCAAGGCTATCTCTAGGCTTACCGATCGCTTCTTAGTACTTATAGTCGATATCTTCTTGCTGTCATAGAAGACTTCGAGTTATACTAGTAGGCACAACGACATCTATGTACTTACTTACAATCATTCAAAACACAATGGTAGCCCTTCACCTATTAATACATTTCCAACGCGTTATTGAAGCTTATTTACCAAGCATTATTAATATTATTTAAAATAACTTAACTAAAACTATACACTATTTAAACTCTTGTCCTTTTACTCCAAACACCATCATTTCTATAATGTTTTGCTCACATCTCTCTTAACTGGAAATATCCAATATCCACGTGCCGAGGGCACGTATATTGCATATTTCAAGTCTTGTCACTGTTGTATACGATGTGTGGTAGCCATTCATATACCTGCCAGAAAGTTTAATGAACACTATTGTGGTTCCCATCGTTAAGAACAGGGTAGGGGATATGTCGAGTGAAGGGAATTATAGCCCGATTTCGTATTGGACAGTATGCTTGACTCACGTTTGAAAAATATTTTAAATCTTCATGAAGCACAGTTCGGGTTTCAGCCTGGACTATCAACTGAAACTGCTATCTTGAGTCTCAAGCATACTGTTCAATACTACGCTGATCGTAAGACGGTGTAGGTAGGCCTGTTTCCTTGACCTCTCAAAGGCTTTCGCTCTTGTTTCCTATGATGTCCTATGAGTCAAGTTGACAGGGATGCCGAAATATTGAAAATCTTCCAGTACTGGAATGCCAATAAAAAAAAAAAAACAAGTAAAGTTGTCTAACACTCTTCAGCATACTTACATAGATTGGAATGCGGTATGACACAAGGGGGTTTGATATCCCCTAGGCTTTTCAATCGGCCTCATCACTGAGCTCAGTAGCATGAGTATTGGATGTCGAGTAAATGGAGTAAGCGTCAATAACAAACTACGTGGACGATATGGTGCTGCTGGGCCCAACTGTTGGGGCAATCAGAGAATTGCTAAAAGTATGTGAGACTTACGCTGCCTCACAGGGACTGATTTATAATGTCACCAAGAGTGAATATATGATCTTTAAGGCCGCTGGTAGGTGTCCGGACTCTGTCCCGGAAATAATAAGGCTAAAAGAGCTCCCGTTAAACAGAGTGATAAAACTTAAGTATCTTGGACATTTTATCACCGACGACCTTAGGGATGATAAAGATATTGAGAGCGAGCGTAGGGCTATAGCATAACATGTTGACCCGCAGATTTGCTCGGTGCTCTGACCAAGTAAAAATTACCCTTTTCAAGGCCCTTGTCACCCTTGGTACCCTTGTCAGAACTATTACACGAGCAATATATGGGTCAACCACACCAAGAGATCGCTGGTTGCCCTGCGCGTACAATATAATAATGCTTTCAGGCGACTACACGCTAAGACGGTGGCCTTAGCGTGTAGTCGCTTAGTTGACCCTGCCCGGAAACCTTAATTTATTGAGGCACCCACAGGAAAGCCCGGTTAAGTAGCCGACAACCTTCAAGGTTGACCTACGAGATGCAGGATATAAAAAAGAGAGACCAGAGAAGCGAACCGATTGTTTGAAAGATAATATGGCTAGGAAAGTAGTGATTGTACTGTGCTCATTTATTATCAGATAACAGTGATCCCTATTGTGTTAGTATTACAAAACAACTTATACGTATATTCTAGTGTTAGTAGTGGTACTGATGTAAAATTAAATAATGCACACTCCACGCAGAGGACGACCAGACAAGAAACATGTTTCCTATCTGAGCAACCTCCGCATAAAATGTCTGATATTCGGAGTGTAGCTCTCCGTCACAGCTCTCAGGATATAGTTGCGACTACGAGTACCTCGCACTCTGCTCAGCAGCGACACGGTTTTTTTGTGAATTATGGCTTGAAAGCCACCTGTGTGTGTGTGTCTCAGCAAACATTTCCGAAGCGCTGCAGAAACGGGGCAGTCGATACGATTATATACGATCATAATCGTACCGTTGAAGACTTATTGCAGGGCTCGTGGCTGAATAATAACAGCCGCACTGGTCGGCCAACTTGCCGCGGTCCATTTATGAAAGGGTGACCATCTATATCGATCCTCGGAAAGTGCGTTAAACCGTTGGTCCCGGCTGTCATTCGTAGATCTTTGTCACAGTCGTTACGGGTCGTCAGAAGCCCGAAAAAGTCTGGCAGCCTGCCTTACCAAGGGATATTGTGTTACCCAGTAACTGGGTTGTGGAGGCAGGCGCACAACGTAAAATATTCCGGTGCGACTGCTGGCAGCCGACCCCAACATAGTTAGGAAAAGGCTAGGTACATTGATTGTTGAAGACTATTGGAATCTGTGCTCGTCCAGTTACCCAATACGGAATCAAACTTCAAACCTTGAATGTCTTTTGCTCATTAATTAAGAGCGTCGAGCTGCATAACAGTAAAAAAAAACTTGCAAAAACCACGAAACGCCTGTAAAAACATTAAAAAGTCAATCGTTTCCGTGCTTAAAGAAAACAATGCTTTTTCGCTTTTACTTAAATAATAATCAGGCATGTTTTCGGAGGCAGATGGGTGAACTGTTGCTGTGAAAGTAATAATATAATAATACACCGTATTATTATAATACACCGTATTATTGCCTCACTAAAAGGAAAATGGATCTTCTCCTAAGTACAGAGACGGCATTGATCACTGGACCACGCTTGCTCAAGCAAGACGTTTTGGCGATTTCAGACTTATATTAATTATATAAGTCCCGGGTTTCCTCACGATGTTTACCTTCACCGATGTCGGTGATTACCAAGATAAACTTAGAAACAACATATCTGTCATCATCGGCCTAGCCTTTTCCCAACTATGTTGGGGTCGGCGTCCTACCGGATACAGCTGAATACCAGTATTTTACATGGATCGACTGCCTATCTGACCTCCACAACCCAGTTACTTGGTAACACGATACCCCGTGGTAAGACTGGTTGTCAGACTTTTGGGCTTCTGTCGGCCCGTAACGACTGTCAAAGATCCACGAATGGCAGCCGGGACCAACGGCTTGACGTGCTTTCCGAGGCACGGAGGGGTTTTGGTATGTAAAGATGGTCACCCATCCACGGACCAACCGCGACAAGCGTAGCTTAACCTGATCGATCGACCCGTGCGGCTGTCAGTATTTAGCCACAAGCCCCACCATAAACATATCTATATATTGAGAAAATCAAATTGGTACTTGCCCGAATTGGAACCCACAACCTCTTGCATGAGAGGCGACGGACGTCTTAACCACTGAGCCATTACGACACTAAAGATAAATTATAATATGACTAACTTTCGGCTACGCTCGCGTTAATGTTGATTTAGTCAATCATTTTTCTAGCCCTCAAAACAGTACTTTTTTTCTGGATGAAAGGTACCCTATGTCTTTTTTACCCCTGACTCCATTTTTTTTTTGGGTGGTAAATTATCAAATAACTTCTCCCGCTCTAGGCGGAGCGGCAGGGTGTGTCAGACCCCTGACTCCCCCTGACTCTATTGTCCTAGCCATGTACCCCTGACAACGCGTATGCAAAATTTCATGATGATCGGTTAAGACGACGTGAAAGCGTAACGAACAAACAATCAAGCTCACTTTCGAATTTATAATATTAGTTATGATTAAATAAGCACAACCTACCTGTCTACTTCTATGAAACCATCAAAGATTAAACTACTTATTACATAGGTAGGTACATATATTTTTTAATACCAATTGCACAGGTACTTAAGTCTACCTTTCTGAGCTCGACATTGAACTATTCGATGTTTTGAACCTTTCATCGAACATTCCATCTAATATTCTATTATAATTTTCAATTAAGTAGACAGGTATTTTTATTAATGATACACTTAGTTACATGGGCGACCTTCCCGTTAGGCCAATGCCTTCAGGATCTCGGGTGTCAGGTGACCTCAGCAGCAAGGATGTGGAGGCCGGTCATTCGTGTTCGGGTTGGTGGCGTATGCGCCGACCGTAACGGGAACAATACGGGAATTAAATAAGGTCTTTCAAAAAAGGTGTCAAATTATTAAATTGTCTTTTATTCTTAAAAAAAAACATTTGGCTCGTAGTTCTATTGTACCTATAGCTGTAAGTACAGACCTACAAGAATCTTTTCGGTGCTTGGCCACAAACGGAACTATCGCCGCCATCTTGTTTTTTCAATACGATTTCAGTGACAATTTCACGGGGCTATGTAGGTACTAAGCAATTTCACAAAAAAAAACAACCCCAGAAAATCCTTGTACAACGGTACTCATAATAAAATAATGATTTTGTTTTATAATTATTTACAGTTAAATAGCTGCGCCCCGCGGTTTCACCCGCATATTAAGTCTCGATCCCGTTGGAATATCGAGATAAAAATATTCTATATCCTAACTCAGGTCATGGTCTACCCATGTGCCAAATTTCATTCAAATCCGTTCAGCCGTTATAGCGTAAAGAGAAAGTGTGCAAGAGAGGACTCCCTTGCACATTGGAATTTCTCTCACAGAACACCAGACACATACGCATAATTTTTACTCCATTCAGCCGCAAACACATTCAGGGTTGGTAGTCAGAAGAGCGTTTACCATCTTTAAAGTACGACAAACTGGGGATTTGGCTCTAGCTACAGTTTTGGATGACGGTTGTGCAAACAGATTGTGCGTCTGGTGTTTTTTTGGACACAAAAAATCGGCAGAAAATGCCATGAATGAAGCTCTGGGCAGACGATACGTGCCCGTAAGGTTTTACAGACTACAGTGAGCTGATCAAGGCCTCTTCTCACCTATAACGAGTTAAAGCACAACGTCCTTAAAAGATAGTTGGTAGGGTACATGTACGGAAAGAAATGGTATAAACCTTTGGAAGAGACATCTCAGGAAGGTTTCTTGTACCCTTTGAAGCATCAGTGTTAGGGTTGCAGTATAGTGGTGCCAGACACAGGCACTGGACTCGAGTTTGCTTCGAACCAGAGTGGCGTACAACAGCCTTGTACGAGTAACATTAGGATTGCAGAAGCCAAAACACATCCCAGGTGTTTAAAAGATTCCTTTGCAAGGGTAGAAACGTGATCTCTAAACGTCAGACAGCGGTCGCTTCCACGTCCTTATAATAGGGTATTTTACTATATACGAGAAAAAATCTATAAATATATTTGTTAGCGAGGCACAGCAATCTCATTTGTACCTTGTATAATCAAGACATCTGAAATGATGACAATTGTGAAACCCGACTGATAGGAATGTTAATTAGTATGAAACACCATCAGTCGGGTCCCTTTAGATATTATATGTATCTTCTGGAACGAACGGAGCAGGTTTTGACTAGAAATAGGACTGGTTCAAACCATAATAACGCATAGTACATGTAATATTGCACCATCATTACTCATGCAAGCTATGTCGCAATAATAGTCGACAAGTCACAGCCTGATCCGTTGGAAAAGTCCATTTCTACAAGCTCTGTATGGAATAATGCCCGGGGGTACGATATAGGTGCTCCCGCAACTTGTACGTAGGTAGAAAACTACATAAGGGACACCACTTTGGTGTTACCGGTCACCGCAAGCCTCTGGTTGTGCAGGCCGCCAGTTATAGGCCCTCCACCATTAGCTCTATTTGCCGTCCAAGGCATACTCTCACCGACCCCGATGACCCCATTACCCTCCTCCAGGAAAGCAGTAGGGCCACGAGTACAGTGCACAAAACACACCGACCTACGTTCCGACCTCGCCGCCGAGGTCCCTCGCGTAAACCCCGACGTAATTGTCCCCCCCGACCCTTGCTCGACGAAGCGCCAGCCCGCGCCGCAGCTGAGCCTGTAGTTTTAAATTCCCCGATTAATAATAATTCTGATCAGATCCAGCCTGTCCCACCTTGCTGTCCTCCCCCCAGCGACGCCCTAAGCCGAGGTCCGTACCCCACAGGGGGTGCCCTTAGCGTGCAATCGCTTAGTGTTATAAGAAATTCGCCCTTGACTGGAGGCTTTGAGTTCGCCGTGACTGTGACAAGTTGGCTTCCATTTAGCATGATGCTGTGCTATGGGGGACCCACAGCAAAGCGCTGATTTTCAGTGGTCACCCGAAAACGACGTACGGAAACCAAGTCAGGTTTTAATATACAGATTTTAACTTACATATTAGAAAAAACAGGTAATAAAGTATAACAAAATAAACAGTACTTAGAAAATAATATAACCATTATGATCGATAAATACTATACAATAACAACACAAACAATAAAATAACATAAAAAAGTATTTAAGTAGGAAGTAAAAGTATTTAGTTAAGGTACTGTCTTTTTAAACCAACCCCTGGCTCATTTGATTTGGCAAATATTTTACCCCGCACCTGAATAGCTTACAATATTATTGAGATAGTTTAGGCAAAAAGAAGTCGGAAAATGTTAATTTTAGTTCATAAAATAACAAAATAAATTTTAAAATTCAATTCAAAGTTTTCAGTTTTTCTAATCTGTTAAAAAACACCACGAAATAGTAGCCGCCAAGTTATTACGTCATACGGCTATGTTAACAAAAACGTGTCAATTATCATACAAAGATCAGCGCATTTGTTTTCATAGCCCAGTGACGTCATGACCACAGAGCAACATGGCGTCCACTGCGTCCAGCGTTTTCGTCAACCTACGCGCGAAATTTGACAATGTAAAATTTTAAATGCAATTTTATGGCACTTAGCGATTGAATAAAAATTATGTGTTTAATTTTTTGTTGAAAAACATGTTCTACCATACATCGAAATATGCCACAATCAGTTCTCCAACTGCAAATTTAAGTTGGTCGACTATCACTCGCGTGATAGTTTTCCTTTTAATTTCATTATATGTAGGTACTACTGTCATACATTTTTTCACATCTCCATAAACAACCATTTAGCTGGCAGGGGGGGGGGGGGAGGTACTTATGAGTCACCGAGGCCCCCGCAACACAGGCAACAGGAAGGAATACGGGTGGGTTTTAGTCAGTAAGAGTCTGACACACCCTCCCGCTCCGCCCAGAGCGGGAGAAGTTATTTGATGATGTCCCATCCAAAACAAAAAAAAAAAAAGGGGGGGGTTGGAACACTTGACTCTAACAAAAATTAGCACTTTATTACTTAATATTACGCATATTGCTACATTACGTGCAAGGGAGGTACCCTAAATTTTTTTTAAATTTTATTTTAGCACTTGGTCGGCGTGATTAATATGCCAATACCTATGCCAAATTACAACTTTCAAATACTAAGCGCATAAGCGTCTCTGAGCTACAGCGGGGACAGACAGACAGACGTACATGGCGAAACTAGAAGGGTTCCTTGTTTACTACAGAACCCTAAAATATTGCTTGTTCACAATGCTCCACTCATAGATGGTGTCAATATGATCCCTTATTGTATAAGTTTGCAATCCTTGTCTATTCGGATTTGTGCGAACAGCTTGGGTCGCTTATGCAGCTGTAGGTACAATGGGTCTACCCTTTATGGCAGAACTTTTTTGTCATACTATTATTTTTCTAAACAGCGGACAGCATAAACATCATTTCGCAGAAAATCGTTTGGCAGACACTCATATAAATCATACATTCAAAACTCATAAGTAAGTCAGAATCATCTTTAGGCATAAATTTTATATCCATTATAATTAAAAAGTAGAACCATCATATCGCAGAAAGTTCACAGTCAGAATCGTCTTTTGGTATACATTTCATATCGACAGTCATTAAATCAAAACGTCCGTTAAACTGTCAGGGGATATATTTTTAAACAAGCATACACTATGCATGCCAGCGAGCATGCAGCAAGCAAGCAAGCATGCAGCATGCAAGCGAGCATGCAACATGCAGCAAGCATGGTTTCTGTCACGACTCCGGCGCTGCGGGGCTCCGGCGGTCCCACGCGAGCTTATCGTCGCAGATGGTTTTGGCGCTCACCACCTGCTCCTCTATGCTAAATGAAATTATGCGCAATGTTAACTTTGCCAAAGGTAATTATGCCAAATAAAATTCTGCCATCTTAAAGGTATGCCATTGTAAATTCGGACATATAAACATTCGGCGAAACAATAATTATATTAAATAATTTTTATGCCTTAATAATTTATTTATTTATTTATTTATCACATGAAATGTTTCCATAATATTCGTTAATGTTTCCATAATTACTTACACCTAACTAACTACTGGTAGCCAGTGGTAGTTCTACGCAGAGCCAAAAAGGCACCAGCTCAGGGCCCTTAATTTATATTTTGTAGTAGGTATGTACGTTGGATTTTCGATTAGCACAGGAAGCAATTAAGTATAATGGTGAATCAGATACGCAGGATCGGCGGTCGTTCTGGCACCAAATTAGCCATAGAACCGATGACTGTCGGGGCAGACATATTCTTGACGAACGCAAATCAGCCAACGTAAGGTCAAGCTAGGTGAATCAAAGATCTTTGCTTTGGTGGTGGTTGGTGGCAGCTGCTTGAGGGTCGCCGAAGATCGAGTTGACAGACGGTGAACTTCAGTGGACGTCAAACAGCTGAAATGATGATGGGGATCTAAGGCAATTAAGTTGATAATGAATACCAATCTAATGTTTAAACTTGGAGTCATTCAACTATAACGGTGTTCGGGGAGCAGGTAAGACGAGGGAGTAATTAAATTCTACAGATTCTAGTGCTTACCGTAACCAAATATTTGAGCAGTCTTACATCTGATATTTTTGTAAAAATCTTTATCGTAGAAAACCGAGTTTTTATTATTACCTTCTTCTCAGTCTCATAGGCAAGTGTGGTTATTATCTAGGCCTTAACGGCGCTGAAGATATCTAATATCGATAACCGACCTTGAGCTATCATCCTATGACTATAATGTAAAAACTACGAAAACCACTTTGTTTAATGACGTCATTTGGCCATTAAATCCACAGACAGATCCACTAAACGCGGGAAAATCCATTTTATAATTACCTGCCCAGTATGACATTCATGTTTCTGAGACAACTTCTGTGTCCGGAAACGTATTTTACGTACCTATTAGTAATTCGCATTCCATTTTCCTTAGCTCGGTAGGAAGGGTTTGCAGTGTCTTCCATGCCCGTTACAGAGATGGTCGCTACTGATGGCACCAAACTCGCAGCTAAGTTTTGGGCCGACTTGATATAGAGTGTAGACTCGCGAAGAAGAAGTAGGAATAGTTATCGAATGAACGCCCGCAAACGCGTACCAATGATGAAATTACGATCAAACTACTTATAAATCTTATTATCACATTAGTTTCATAATACAGTAAACAGCACCTGTGAATACCAATTTATAGAGCCACGTACAAATTGAATGCATTGATCTGATTATTTAAATAGTTAGGTAAACCCGAAATTCTAATTTAAAATCACTTTAATGAGTCATTTATTTATTTATTTATTGCATTCATGTTGTTTATAAGGTGTTACAAACTACAGATCTTAGGCCCGTATTATAGAACGTCACTCAATACTCAAGCACTACTTAAAACTAGATTCAAGCCATTTGATTGGTTAAAACTAGTTTTAAGTAATGCTTGAGAATTGAGTGACGTTCTGTAATACGGACCTTAGTCTGTGCCTCAAAGTTGAAACTTTTACTCTTACAACAAATAATTGGTTCAAAAAATGTTCAGTTTCTTTATGGTGCGTCCAGACAGTCTGTGGCATGCGCCACAAAAGCATGTTTGATATGTAACATCTTTCCTTTCGCTTTCTGTGGGAGTGATTTCCTGGAAAGGGACGGAAGTGTGTAACAGGAAGTGACAGCTTGAGCATGGAATAAATAAGTACTTTTTAATAATGCATGCAATTAGTAGGTAGGTACTATATGGGTAGAGAGGGTTTAATTTCGAACAGTCTGCGACCACTAGTAATGAAGAATTATTCGAATAAATATTTCAGTATTTAGCTTATTCTAATATTGAGGTTAACTTCTGTCGCTTTTTGGCTTATTTTATTATGGTGAAATGTCAAATGTTACACATCATATGCGACTACTGCCTACTGTCTACTGTGTGTGGCTCGTTCGTTTTTTTTTTTAATGTCAAATGCGCCTTCACATGAACCCTAGCACCACAACAATATATTTAAGAAAATCTATTTTCATATTTAACTAAGTATAAAAACCCTACAGTATTTTTGGTTAGAGGCTAAATAATAACAGCCGCAATGTTCGATCGAAGATTAAGTTACGCTTGCCGCGGTGGGTCCTGGATGGGTGACCATCCATTACATAGCAAGACCCCTCTGTGCCTCGGAAAGCATGTTATGCCATTGGTCCCCACTGTCATTCAATGTTCTTTGACAGTCGTTACGAGTAGTCAGAAGCCCAAAAGTCTGACAACTAGTTAAGTCTGGTTATTAGACTTTTGGGCTTCTGACTACCCGTAACGACTGGGTTAACTGTAACCCATGTCTTGTTGTGTAGTTCAGTTAGGCAATCGCTCCATGTAAAATACTGGTATTCAGCTACATCCGGTTAGACTGGAAGCCGATCCTCCTGACATAATTCGGAAAAGGCTAGGCAGATTGAATATTTTTGGGTACAAGCGTAACAAGTAGGTACTTTTACCAACGTGTTACTTATAAGCTATGACGATAGAGATCACAGAACATGAGAGCACAAAGACGCCGCGCCCGAAACGGCAGCATCCGGGCCGAAGTGTCTCAGTGCTCTCATGGCCTGTAGTGCTGTGATAGAGATATTCATAGATTTAGTAAACACTACTAGCGTATATACAGGGTGGAATTTTGTAATGCCACCTGGAGGGAAAGTACTCTTAATACTGCAGATAGAAAATTTTACTCAAAGTAAACATTCCTTTATTTTTGAATAGAAAGCAAACTGCATTCAAAGATTTTCGAAAATTCTCTTCTCCCACACCCGGGAATCGAACCGGCTAAAATCTGAAAAATTATACCCTGTACTTTTATAGCATCGATCGTTAGGGTCAATTATAAGGATGAAATCTCTCCAACAAACATGATAAATTAAATGAAAGGAAAACCAGGAAATCTGAAGTTACAAATTCAAAGAGTCAAGTTAAAGCTCTTTAACTAACATCCATCTTTTGTAATGCAGACTCCTTTGCGACATACTCGTAGCTGCGTGTATGAGGTACCTAATTTAAATATGGAATGTTAGATTAAAATTTGAAAATTAGATTGTCATAGTTGTTATTCACATTTGATTGTTTTTACAACTCATTTCACATTTTGTCTCACGGTGAAAATGGCTTATCAAGAACAGTTTGATTTAATGGAAGCTTATTTTTTAAATAACAAAAACGTGAATCTAGCTCTGCGGTGGTATGTAGAGAGACATCAAGACCGACAGGCACCAACTCGGTTCGTATTGAAAAGAATGGTAGAAAATTTAAAGAATACGGGTGGTTTCAAGAAGAGACGGCAAACTATTCAGCAAAACTATTTCGATTTTGAACTAGATGTTTTAACATACTTTGAATCATTTCCAAAGGCTTCAAGTAGAGATGCTGCCGATGAATTAGGAACAACCCACACTCGCGTACTTAAAGTGCTGAAAAAGAATAAGTATAAATGCTATCGTGAAGGTCGGTTGGTGCAAAAATTGCATATTGGGGATCGTGACAGACGATTACAATTTTGTGAAAACATGCTTGGAGAAATTGACCGAAACCCAAATTTTTTGAGTACCTAACATTGTATGGTCTGACGAAACCAACTTCAGCAATAATGGCATGTACCATCGCTGCAATAACCATTATTGGTCTCGAGTGAATCCTGTTCGTGTTCATGAAACTAACAATCAAGTAAGATTTTCTTTCAACGTTTGGTGCGGTATTATGAGAAATAATGTAATGTTAGTCCACGTGTACGAACGTCATTTAAACACTGTCAAGTATATTGAAATACTCGATCTCTTAAGAAACGAGTTAAATGGTTTCCCCGAGGAAGAGCGAAACCAAATAATTCTACAGCAAGATGGTGCTCCAGCACATAACAGCAGAATCACTACTGCCTACATTAATAACCATTTTAATACCTGGATTGGTACAAACGGCACAATCAGATGGCCTGCGAGATCGCCAGATCTCACCCCACTAGATTTTTTTTTGTGGGGATATGTAAAAAATCAAATTTACATGAAATCTTATGCGAATGATAACGAGTTGAGAGTTGAAGTTCAGAATACGATTTATAAATTTATTCTTTTAAAGAAATGAATTCGTTAAAAGAATAAAATTGTGTATCCAAGAGAATGGAGCCCATTTCGAGCAACTAATTAGTTAGTTTACCATTTTTTGTAAATAATTAAATTAATTTAAGATTTCCTGGTTTTCCTTTCATTTAATTTATGTTTGTTAGAGAGATTTCATCCTTATAATTGACCCTAACGATCGATGCAATAAAAGTACAGGGTATATTTTTTTCAGATTTTAGCCGGTTCGATTCCCGGGTGTGGGAGAAGAGAATTTTCGAAAATCTTTGTATGCAGTTTGCTTTCTATTCAAAAATAAAGGAATGTTTCCTTTGAGTAAAACTTTCTATCTGCAGTATTAAGAGTACTTTCCCTCCAGGTGGCATTACAAAATTCCACTCTGTATAAATCTAGGGAGAATTAAATATTGATCCTCTGAAACGAAATCAAATGTGAAATGGAACAGCATTCTGCATTCTGCATACAGCGCAATTCGGAATGCAGCAGGCTGCATTCCGAATTGCGCTGTAATCGATTTGAGCGTGCTTACACTTGTTCCGAATTGGCGTGAGCGCGATATCGATGCCCCGTGAATCGTCATACATGACGTCATGACATGCGCCATCTTGCGATAACGCCAACCATGCCCAGAATTAATATCACCGTGAGCGCTGTCAAAAATGACAGTTGTGTTTGTGTTGTTTTGTTTTGAGTAGCACCATAACAAACAGAGCACCATATTAAACGAAGAAATTTGTGGTAAACTAACAAATATACCATCATGAGTATTGAAGTAAATATTGCCGACGAGGCTAACGGGCGACAAATTTCTGTCATGCTCACATCAGAGCAATACGAGAGGGCTCAGAGAGGTAAGTGCTAAATTTTAGCCCCCTTGCAGTTCGACTGACTGCTCAAACGATGGTGATGCGAATGTTTTACTCATCATAACTGCTCAGCTGTATGTTTGCAAAAGCTACCATAATCTGTATAGTGCATACAACCACTGTATTTTCTTTTGATCAATCATAAATGTTTACTAAACTGGTACTTGCTGTTTACAGATACTGAATATGTACAACAATTGGTGCATGACTTTGATGCAAATATTAATAGCCGAGAAACAGAGTCACAGCTGAATGAACCAACAGAACAATATGGTAAGTATTTTATATCTGGTTATGTGTAGATACTTATTAGCTGAATGTGCCTGTTGTGAATGCATAACATATCATGTTGATAACAGTTTATGTGGTCACTCTTACTCCAACACTTAATCGATAACAAAAATAAGATAAAAGTGTTCTATGGTTTTGTCATATTAGTATGTGTCAACATACTAATATGAAAATTCTTTTAGTAAATTCTTTTGGTACAAGAACTTGCTCTCAGATTCTATCAATTTAAACTTTTAAAAGCATTGCCTTTATTATATTAAAAATATCCTATGTTTTATTCTAGGGTATGTATATGTATCTATGTGCAAAGTTTCATTCAAATCCATTCAGCCATTATTGGTGAATTCAGTAATAAAAATCCTCACAAACAATTATTATAGTGTGACTAGGAAGTACTTTTTTTCTATTATTTTTTTCAGTAAATCAAGAGCCATCTCTATTCATATGGAACGAGGCATGCATTTTGTTGCTACTCACATTATACAGTGAGCACAAAGACCATTTTGAAAAAATGCGTCATAAATTGGTATATGACATCATAGCCAGAAAAATGTGCGATGTACAATATAAGGTTACTGGTGCCCAGTGCCAGTCAAAAATTAATAGTTTAAAAAAACACTATAAAAAGATAGTGGATCACAATGCCACATCTGGAAATGATAGGGCAACATGGCCTTACTTTGATGTAAGATTTTGTTAAAATAATTTTCTTTTAATATCTCTTTATTAAGAAAATATGTCTCATTTTGCTAAAACAAATTAAACTATAATCAAATTCTGCAGGTGTTTGTAGTGTGATGCTAATAGACCATGCTTAATGTTATTATTTTTTCAGCGAATGAATGAGTTATTTGGCTCAACTGGATGGGCTAATCCTGTAGCGCTGGCTTCAGAGATCGGACCCACACCAAACGAAAACACTAGGCCACAACCAACAGAAACAAAGAAAAGAAAATTTGATTATATATTAGAAGATTACAGAAAAGATATGAAGAAGTACAGGGAAGAAAGATTGAAGCAAAAGCAAGAAAATTTTAATAAATATATGCTTATGAAAGAGCAACAGCATAAAGAAAAGATGCAAATTTTGCAGTCATTGTGTAACAACAATAATTAAATGTAGGTTTTTGTAGATCTTTATATCTTTATAGGTTTTAAAATTTGATCAGTACCTGTTTTAATTAGTAGTATAGGTCTACTTGTGATTTTTTATTAGTTTTATAAGATTTTATCAGTACCTGTTTTAATTAGTAGTATAGGTCTACTTGTGATTATTTATTAGCTTTTAAGATTTGATCAGTACCTGTTTTAATTAGTAGTATAGGTCTACCTGTGATTTTTTATTAATTTTTAAGATTTGATCAGTACCTGTTTTAATTAGTAGTATATGTCTACTTGTGATTTTCCTAGTTTTTAAGATTTGATCAGTACCTGTTTTAATTAGTAGTATAGGTCTACTTGTGATTTTTTATTAGTTTTTAAGATTTTATCAGTACCTGTTTTGTAGTACTATAGGTCTACTTGTGATTTTTATTAGCATTTAATTGTACTGTATGTCTGTGATTTTACATAATATTTACTAAAATAGGTAAGGAATTAATATATAAGTACCTAAGAATTTTATTACTGTTTGATATTTTTCTTATATTAGCATAATTAATAATTAGAAGAATGAGGCCTGGAGGGCGAGCCGGGGCCTCGCGCTCCGGGCCACATTATTCCCGCCACCTGAGGTTCAGTCTGATTAATTAATCTGTGATTCTAATTGATTGTTAATAAAAATGTTTTATTACTATTAGTGTTGAACATTATTTACATACCTATCCCAATACATGGCGCAATGGTAACAAATTCGCTTCTCATATCTTATGACGGAGAGAGCAGTGGTGGCCCAGTGGTAACGGCCGCCGGTAACTTACCGAGTTGTAGGTCGTAGGTTCGAACCCAGACTGGCGCTTATCTTTGTGTAAATTATTTCATTACCACTGCTCTCAAAACTGTGAAGGAAAACATCATGAGGAAACTGGCATGTCCAAGAACCAAAAATTCGGTGACATCTACCAACCCGCACTGAGCCCGCGTGGGGGATTATGGCCCATTCCCTCTCACTGAGAGGAGGCCTGTGTCCCTGCAGTGGGAACATTATAGGCTGATTATGTAATATGATAGAGGATGTTAAAAGTAAAACTACAAAATATAGTATACAATAATTCAATCAACATTTATTGAATGTTACTAAGTATAATTATAATTATATATTATATCCTTATTACTAAATTATTGGACAGTAATTGTCGCTTGCGCATCCCTTCTTCTCTCCCTTCGATGCCGTCGTTAATAAGGCGCCCTCTTTGCGCCACCCGTAAATGCTCTTCAAAGGAGATTGTATCTTTCTGCAGTATACAAATATTATGCAGTACTGCTAGAGCTAATAGGTATTCAGGTATTTTTTTTACTGTTACCATGGGTAAACAGTCCATTATACTGCGCCAACGAGTCTTCCACAATCCAAATGCTCGCTCAATGGACATGCGTGCAGACGAAATACAAAAGTTGTAATTATTTTGTCGAACTGATAAATGTCCATTGTTTTTAAAAGGAACCATAATGTTCCGGTGTACTCCGTATGCAGCATCGCCAATAATGTGGCTGTCACCTTCAAAATAGAGATCTGGGTTCTGAATAAAATTCTGAACAGGTGACAGCCTAAATACTCGAGCATCATGCACACTCCCTGCATAACCAGCAAAGACACTGGTGAACACCATGTCATGAGTACAAACAGCCTGGAACAATGTATTAACATTATAATCATTATTATATTATTTTAATTGTAATTTGACTAGGTACATCACTAACTATCCTTACTTGCACTTGTATTGAGTGGGTTCCTTTACGGTTAATATAGGATTGTGCATCCTTGGTTGGTGCATTTATTTTAATGTGCGTACCATCAATAGCTCCCACTACCCTTGGAAATGCACTGTGCCTCTCAAACTCTCTAGCCACTTCTCTTGCATGCTCCCCTCTAGGCCATTTTATGAACTGGGGAGCAAGGGAATGGAGAGCATGAGAAACACGTCGTACACTTCTCAGGGCAGTGGCTAGGCCTATATTAAATTTCTCACAGACAGATCTGAAAAATACAAAAACACAAATTAGGTACTTGTTTTTATTATAACTTGTTTTAAGTAGCCAAAACGCATTTTCTGACCTGCGTAACTCCCTCACTTAACTGTAGGCTTAGTACTTTTTAAAATTGAAAATCACTTTCTTTCTTACATATACTTAGCAGTTTTGATAAAATGTTACTAGGCAGTACTATATTTTAAAAATATAATTTTTACCTGTAACAATCTGGTGTAGCCATCATCCAAAGCGCAATGAGAAGCTGTTTTTTAGCTTCTATAGGCTTTCTTCCAAAAGTTATTCCAGTTTCCATTATTTTTGGACCTATTAATCCCAATATGTATTCGAAAGTATCAGGAAACATTCTGTAAAACGAAAGTAACAACAATATTGTTTATAAGGCAACTTTTTTTTGTAGCATACATTAAAATCAAAGACGTAACAGCATACCTGAAATGAGTTTTGAACTCATGCGCATTATATTTATTTATTGTTGCATCTATATAATTTATAATTCGTGGTATTTTTCTTCGGGGTAAATCTTTGCCGGGAGCATATAAATACGCTAATATAAGCACTTCATCATCCTCTTCATCACTGGACGAATTGGCGTTCTCAAACGCAAAATCTGAGTCATCAGAGCCGGAAGAGTCAACCAACAAAACAGAAGTGCCAATGCGTTGAACTTCCATTTTCGAAAAAATATCAAATCGGTGTTTCTTGTTCAAGGTTTGGGGTTATGTTCTAAGTTTTCACTGTTTGAAGTTGTGAATGAGCACTGTGAGCGCGTTCACGAGCGTTCCGAATTGTAGACAGCTCTCAGCTGTCATAATCGTGATATCTAAATCCGAACGCAAATTATTTATGTGAGCGCTGTGAGCGATAATAGCATGCTGTGGTATCTTAGAACAAACGACACGGTACGCTGTTAGCACTGCCATCTATTAGCTGCTTCAAGAAAAAAAATGATATTTGTAATTTTATCAAAGGACTTTACTAGATGGCAGTGTAACCAAATCTCAGTGAAACAACGATGACAATAAAGTGACGTTGACATTTGACATTAAAGTAATAAACGTCAACATCTTGAATTTTTACGAGATTTTTTTCGGTTGATGTGTATGCGCATAGCCTTTTAATTTTCTTGTATTTTCGTGTTTTCTTGGTTTTATTTTCATTTGGTACGTTGAGTTTGAACTTTGTTCTTCCGGCTTTACATGAAGATTGCCATAAAACACTAATCGTGAACGTTTTTGTTACTCAATAAGTTTATTAAAGATGGCTCAAAGGTCTTGTTGTGTTCCCGGCTGTTCCATGAAACTTGGAGGCGGTAAGTTGTCTCAGTTTGAGTATATTTTTTATTCAAACCCATTCAGCTGTTGAAGTGTGATTGAGTAATAAATCTCTAGATATAAGTAATATAATTATGTTATCTAGAAAAGTCAGTAATTTTAAATTTTAGGATTCAATTATGTGTATGACTGCAAACCACTCATTATTTTTTACCATACCTACTAAGATACAGATTGAGTACTAAGATTCTTTTCTTTTTTATTTTTGGTGAACATCATGTAACTAGTTTTTAATTATCATGTTTTAGGATTGCCGTTGCACCGGTTTCCAAATCCAAACAATCCTGCTCAAATAGAACGTTTCCGCACTTGGGTTATGAAAATTGGTGGTGATATTATTGGAGAAGATAATGAATTCATACATAAGAACAGAAAAGTGTGTCATAAACATTTTGAACATGTTTACATATTCCCAAATATGAAACTAACTGCACTGGCAATTCCGACACTTGAAATTCCAGGTAAAATTTGTTAATTTTAAAAATTGTGCTCTGTTTATTGATGGAAAAAGGTAAAGGTAAATAATCTACCTATGTCTTGTTTTATGAAATACAAAACTAAGCAATGGAAACATAGAAACTTACTTCATAATTTTTTTAAGCACATTAATGTAGTCAAAAGTTCTTTAAACTTGAATGATGATGATAACAGCTTCCTAAGAATAAATCCTTTTATCCCAAATAGTTGGTGTTCATCCCTATTAAAAATCACCCTATAAATTTCAGGTGTGCATGTTGGTGAGCGCAGGCATATTGAAATGCAATCTATGTCAATTCAAATGGCGACAACCTCCTCTACCAGACCCATTGACATGGATACAGATTTATATTCAAGGCCAGGTAAATGATACATTACATAAACTTATAAAACCTAATGGAAATGTATAATAATAGAAAGCATCAAGGCCATTTTAGTCAAATTATTGTGTGGGTTTTTATAGGTAATAGGTAAAACGGGCTGGTGTCCGCAACTCCACCACAATGCGCATAATTTGCATACGGGTGGGAAATCATTTATTCGATCCACTCCAGCTCCTCAAAGAAGGCCAGCAATGCCTCAGTGTTACTGACAATCTCACTGAAGGTACCTGGGTTACCGAAGTACTGTGCCCTGTATGTGGCGACCACCGGGCAGTTTAGTAGCACATGTGCTGCTGTCTCGTCATCCTTCATGTAGGCCCCGCATAGCGGACTGTCTGTGACTGCTATGACAAAGAGGTGTTTGGATGAAGTTGGATTTTGTATTTTTTATCAAAGATAAATTGTTTGGGTACCTGGTCATTTATGGCTTTCGTAATGGGGAACTCTTTATTGAGTCCCTCAAGCCGCGCGGTGTGTAGTGTGTCTCTCTTGCCCCAGAGATTGTGCATTGAGGCGTACTGCCGCCATCGTCGCTTCCTACTGTACGAACAGGTGGCCCCGTAGGTGATCATGGGGTGGATTACCGCCGTGTACAATTTTGGGGGATAGGCCCCACTTATTACCTATCATTTTCTTACACTGCCAAAAGGTGCAGCAAGCCCTGTTTAGTTTGTTGTCTAAGTGACGTGGGGTTTTATAATATTAATAGAAGACTTGTTATTTCTTGTTGTGATGTTTAAATTTTGTTTATTATGTTCTTACAGTCATGAATATTGAACGGCCAACTACTTCAGTTCAAATAAAGACAGTTTCCTCTACCAGATCAGTTGAAATGGACACAGATATGTCTTCCACGCCAGGTAAATATTATACAGTCGGCCAGAGATAGTGTTGACCAATTTTGCTGATAGATTCTTTGCAGTTGGTAATCTACACACAATACAATGTTTAATTTTGTTTTTCTGTGATTACAGTAATAAATATTGAACTGCCATCTTCTTCACTTCAAATGGAGGCCGTCTCTGCCAGACCAGTTCAAATGGACACAGACATATCTTCGAATCCAGGTAAATAAAAAACAACACAATTATTAAATACTAGATGCGCCCCGCGGTTTCACCCGCATAAGTTTTGACCCCGTTGGTATATCGGGATAAAAAGTATCCTATATGTTATTCCTGGTTATAAACTATCTGTGTGCCAAATTTCATCCAAATCCGTTCAGTACTTTTTGTGTGAAAGAGTAACAAACATCCATCCATCCATTCTTAAAAACTTTCGCATTTATAATATTAGTAGGACTATAACTAATGAATATTGATGTAAGACTTGTAAACAATTAGTGATGTTTAAAATAAATATTGTATATTCTAAATAATACCCAGTGTATAATTTTGTTTTTATTTTTTCAGGTTATAAGATACCCATGTCTTTGACTGCGACAGAAAAGAAGCTGAAAGATATAATATCTGAAATAAAAGCAAAATTGCGCAAAGCTAGAAACACAAACAAAAAGCTAAGAATGCAAATGATGATGGCAGAAAAAATTATGAAATCTTCTGCTTATGAAATGGTCAAAAAAAAAATGACACCAGCAGCTCAGACATTTTTCGCAATGCAGATCAAGCAGTTTGCAAAGAAACCTACAGGGAGGCGTTTTACCCTCGATGAGAAAGTTCTTTGTTTATCTTTATACAAGCCTTCCCCTAGAGCATACCGAATACTTGGTCAATTGTGCATACTTCCCAAGCGTAAAACCTTGGAGAAATTGCTATGCAAAATAAATCTACAGCCAGGAATCAACGAAATAATATTACAACATTTAAAAAAAAAAGTTGAAAAAATGCCCGCCCGTCACAAGTATTGCTGTCTGATTTTTGATGAAATGGCCATAGCACCTAATTTGTATTATGACAAGACTAATGACATTATCCACGGTTTTATTGATAATGGCGAAGAGAGATCAAAGATATTCTGTGACCATGTGTGTGTTTTTATGATAAGGGGTATTTGTAAGAAATACAAACAACCTATCTCATTTTCGTTTTGCAAAGGAAGCAGTAGAACGGCAGATTTATGCAAGCAATTAAAAAATATTATTAGTTCTCTAAATGACATTGGGCTAAATGTGGTTGCAACAGTATGTGACCAAGGTGCAACCAATATGGCAGCACTTAACCTTTTAATGAAAGCAACCGAAGGTAATTATTTAAGATGTGGAAAAAATTATTCAGGAGGCTTTTTTGAGATAGACTCAAACAAAATATACCCAATTTATGACCCACCTCATCTCATGAAGGGCGTTAGAAATAACCTGCTTACAAAAGATTTACAGTTTAAAGAAGATGGTAAAACAAAGTTAGCTTCCTGGTCACACATAGAAGCATTATATAAACGAGGACCAAAATACAGAGGAGTTAAGCTTATGACGAAGTTAACAGCTGAGCATATCTATCCACAACTTATTCCTAAAATGAGAGTCAAACACTGCACACAAGTGTTTAGCAACACCGTTGGCCTGACTATGGGATACATGGCAGGTTTGTTTTTTCATTGAACATCTTTACTATCTGTACATTTCACTTAAATTCTTTGATTAACCTTATCGGCGTTTTAACGGCGAATACTAAACATAGGCTTTGGGAAGTGGAATTTCCAAAAAATATTTTTGTGGTTGCTTTGTTATTAAAGAAACATACTGGTAAAAGAAACAATATTAAAATTGTAGCTTCGGTAGTGTAGGCTCTGCGTTAATGATTAATGTTCATTAACGCGTTAAGTATCGACGTTAAACCTTAATCTGGCCATGGCGTTAGTGAATATTTCATTATCGATGCATAAAATCACGATGAAAGTTAATTAAAAACTTTTCTTTTCAGATGAAGGGAGGCTCCCGAATGAAAGTGTGGACACAGCCGATCTCATCTTATTCTTCGACAAATTATTTGATTCTGTCAATGGCAATTTCCATAAACCTGACTTAGGAAAAATTTATAGATGTGCTGTAACTCGGCAATCTCCACATCACAGATTGTGGTATAAAAGTTTGCCAATATTGAGATCCATGACGTTCATCACAAAAACTGGTAACAGAGCAACTGTGCCGTCTTTAAGGAGTTGGGTAAAAAGTATCGAAGCTTTTCTAGCCTTGACAAAGTATTTACATTCTGCAGGTTTGAAATCGATACTGCTGCGCCATATTAATCAAGACCCCTTAGAAAATTTCTTTGGGGCAATAAGAGCACATGGTCTCCGCAATAATATGCCAAGTGCTCATGCTTTTATTAACGCTTACAAATCCTTACTGATATGTAATATAACATCGTACAAATCGGTTGGGACAAATTGTGAAGAAGACAATTTTGAATTATTGCATTCATTAAAAATAATGTTAACTGAAAACCAACCCCAACCAGAAACAAGCAATGTTAACTTTGAAATAGCTGAGGAGCACTTGTGCATAAGGGACGCAGATGTAGAAAATTTATTGTCAAATCCCGAAAACAAAGAAAAAAGTGCAGCAGTAGCATACTGTAGCGGGTGGCTAATCTATCTTTTAAAAAAAAATATTTATAAGGATTGTCAAACCTGCAGACATGATTTCGAGTCTGAAGAAATGCAAGACTATCATAAATATATTAAGATTAAAGAGTATGATAGCACAAAAACTTGGCTTTCTTACCCAAGTCGTGCAGCGTTTTCATTATTTTTTAAATCAGAAAATATTGTTACAGAAGTTCTAAAGACTAAATGCCAAACCAAAAATATAAACGCATATTTAGAACTGGTATTAACAATAAATATCGACTACAATTTTATTACATGTAACCATCATAAAAATGTATTAATAAAATACATGCTAAAAAAATGTATTTTGTTCTTTGTGAACAATTGGTGTAAAGACATGAACCAGTTGATATCTGGAAAAACCACGTTTTGGGATGATAGTGATGATATGAAAGTGGCAGCTCATAATTATTATGTAACTCATAAAACCCGAAATAAAAACTAATAACATAACATATTGTTTTTTTTTTCCTCTATGAAAAATGTCATGCATTGTTTTCAAGATTTGTTTCCCTGAAAATAAAGCAATATAACAATAATATCTAGAAGCTGGTTACCCTATACTATACTTAGGTAGTGCAGTAGCTTTAGTTCATGAAGCAACCACTACGCGGCAGCACATTCGCGACCTCGAGCGAAGCCGAAGTTGCCAATCTATAACAGTATATTAATCTATGGATAATAGCATAATTCGGAAAGCAGCCAAAACTGCAATAAGCTGTCAGTCAGTGTCAGTGTCAGTGTCAGGTGTCACAACTCATACAAGTGTCAAACGAGTTGAGTGATTCGGTTCGAGTTAAAACTTTCATAATTTGTAAAAAAATAACATCTAAATAAATGATAATGTAAATATTTTTGCGTGAAATTGTGGTCTGTGTGTGCTGCTACACGTTTTCCGGTTCATGATGGGCGACAGCAGTGATTCCGAGGAATTTTACGACGCTGAAGAGTTCACACCCATTAAAGGTTCCAAGTAAGTAGCGAAAACGTTAACGTTCTGCTGGTTTATTATTATAGGTTTAATGTTCAGCCTTTTACTGTACACTAGATTATACAGGAACAAGAGTGTTAAATCAGGAGTTGTGTTTTTAAGAAAAACAGCAGTGATAATCTATTTTGAAATAGGTATTGTATGAAACGAACAGATGTTTCATTTTGCTATTGATATGCGTCCTTGGCGCTAGCGACGGGTTAAAACAAATAAAAAACAGTCATCCATCGGTGCGAGACTCGCTCGTTTGACTAGAACAATGAGTTAATAGACCACATCATGATTAACCAAGAAGTTGATGACTTACATATTAATTATGAATTTGCCCCACTTATGGATGCAGTATTGACAATGTTTTGACTTACATATTGATGTAAGCGGCATGAATGAGTGTGTGGGTTGTTAGATTTTAATCAAAACATTGTTTTGTTTTATTGCATTGGTAGGTATTTTTAAAATGAATCATTTTCTCACTGATCTGTGGTGTGTACCAAGTTGAGTTTGAGTTGAACATTTTTATGTAAACTGTCACTAAAATTAAATGAATTGCCAATTTCAGAAGATTGTCACTATGCAAGAATTTAAACATAACAGAGAGTGGGGATGCTCCGGACAAGGACAAGGGACCGGTGTTGAAGACAGACTTTGTGTTACCAGGCCCAGGAACCACTAGCAGTATCACCACAGAAGCTGCAGCAGCAGAAGATGACAGGACTACTGTGAAAAGTGTGAGTCTAGCTCTTCTACTTGTTTTACTTTGTTAACGTTACATTTACTGTGCTATAAAATGATGCATATAAGAACCTGAGAACAGGAGTCTTGCTCCTGAAACCAATTCGAGTTTGATTTTGTTTCTGATGTTAATTTGATTAAATTATGATTCTATTTTAAATTTCAGTATTGTCCTTGTAAAGTATGAAATGAAATGAAATGAAATGAAAATGAAATTGTTTATTCTGTAAATAGGATATGGGAATCACTTTTACACGTCATATTAAAAAATAAGCTAGATGGAGTCGACATTTCCTATCTGACTACCCCTGAGAAGAAATGGCGAAACAAACTCAAGGGTCAAAGTCTCTTTTAAAGTCCAGACATAATCTTGGTCAGATCATGTGAGGACCATGTAGGTCCATGTCTGAAATGGTCTTTTGAGGAAAGAACCACACAAATTTGAGTGGACCTGTCCAGTCAGTGCAAGCATTTGTCAGTAATCATGTAACTCAACTCAAAACTTAAGGAGCTCAACGACTCAACGAACAATACCAAGGAAAGGACAATTGGGTTGGCTGCATAAAGTACTCAAAATGCCAAACCATCATTAAAACTAAGAGAAAAAAAAGAACAAGAAATAAATAAAAATGACCCACATAGTGCTCACATTCACAATAATTAAAGTAATATAATACTTTTCAAGGTACATAAATATTCACTTAATTTTGATTATAATATTCATCAATGTCAATATGTATATATAGTTGTACATAATGATGATTTTGCATAATTTAAATGTCAAATTTTATGGTTTTAGCACAAGGCTTATTAGAGCGAGCATCTTAATCCCAAGCTTTTTTGTCTTCTAAATAATCTGAAATTTTTTACAAAGTTTGGTTTTAATACAGCTTTTAAATCGTTTAATGGGTAAATTTCGAATAGCATAGGAAGTTTGTTGTAAAAGCGTATACATTGACCCATGAACGAGTTGCCTACTCTGTGGAGGCGAGTCTGAAGTACAGCAAGATTATGTTTATTCCTGGTATTTAAACTATGGATATCGGACATTTTCTTAAAATTTGATATATTTTTGTGTACATACATAAGATTATCAAATATGTATTGAGATGCTACAGTCAGAATATCTATTTCTTTGAATTTTTCTCGAAGGGAATCTCTTGGACCTAGGTTGTAAATGGCTCGAACAGCCCTTTTTTGTAAAACAAAGACGGTATTAATGTCCGCACAGGTTCCCCAGAAAAGAATCCCATATGACATAAGACTATGAAAATAACTAAAATAAACAATTCTGGCCGTATCTACATCGGTTATCTGTCGAATTTTTTTAACAGCATAGGCGGCCGAACTTAGCCTTCCTGACAATTTTTCTATGTGTGGGCGCCATTGTAATTTAGCGTCAATAGTGATTCCAAGAAAAACTGTCGACTCAACGGGGTCCAACTCTATTCCATTAAGTTGAACATTGGTAGTTAGCTGCCAGACATTTGGCGTTGAAAATTTAATGAGTTTAGTCTTTTTTTCTATCTCTTGCCATTTATATCAACCCTCTGAATTCTATTATTAAGATAGGAAATCAGAAGGTCGAGAACCCTGTCCCTCATACCATAGTGGTGCAGTTTCCTGATGAGAGTATCATGATGAACGCAATCGAAGGCCTTAGACAAGTCGCAGAAAATGCTAAGAGCATCCTGCGACTCCTCCCAAGCCTCGAAAATGCTCTTCAGCAATTCCACGCCCGCGTCTGTAGTTGAACGACCGTTCGTAAAACCAAACTGTTTCAGATGAAATAAATTATATGAATTAAAATGTCCTAACATTTGTTTTAAAATTATTTTTTCAAAGATTTTGCTCAATGTAGGTAATATCGAAATAGGCCGAAAATTCGTGGGATCAGTTGTGTTGCCAGACTTGAACAGTGGAATCACTTTGCTAAGTTTCATCAGATCAGGAAATATACCAGATGCAATACAAGAGTTAAAAACAATTGCTAAAAAGGGTGAAATAACATCAATTATTGAAGACATTGTATGTACTGATAATCCCCAAAGATCAGCAGTTTTTTTTTACATCAAGTTCTTTAAAAGATTCCAAAATGTCTTTACTGTGAATTTAAAGTGTTTATCACATTCTGGTACACATTCTTTTAGTATTGAGTAAGCAGAAGTGGAGGACGACGATGACAGAGTTTTGGTTGTTAAAAAGGGAATATTAGTGAAGAAGTTTTCAAACTCTGTTGCCACCTCCACGTTTGCTCTAATATCTACATCATCGATTTTTAGATGGAAGTCACGATTCCGTACTGTCGTTCTTCCCGTTTCAGAATTAATAATATTCCAAGTTGTTTTAATTTTATTTCCAGAAGATTTTATTTTATTTTTAATGTGTATGGCTTTTAAAACGTATCAACATAAACTCGTTTTGAAGTTTATAGTTTGAATTGTATGCTATGAGAGTAGATAAAATACTTTATTGAAATGGAATTTGGTCATTTTATGCTATGTTAACTAACATTTTATAAATTGCCAAAACCCGGACAGAAAACAGAGAAATTTTTAAAACAGTCCATATTTCGCCTTTGTATTAATATTGTTTGTATGATTATTTCTAACATAACATAACACAATGAAGGTGGGTTGTTGATTATAACATTATTGGTGGGTTTGAGAACAAAATTTACCGACAGTTGATTTTTTTTCTTCGATTTTTTGTCTGTTTTTTTGTATTGAGTTGTACCGGTGGAAATTATTTCTTTTCGTAGGTATCATGAATCTAATTAAACTTAAAATAAAATAGGTAGAAAAAATAACACAATAAGTAAACAATTTTTTTTTTTAATTTACAGTTTCTACTTAAAAAACATTTTTTTTTTTCACCATCACTAGCAAGAAGCTTATTCGAAAAAACTCAGACTGACATTGCGACTGAGACCTTTCTTATGAAAAATCTGAACTACGAAAGAAAGAAAACTATTTTATTTGGGGCATGCAAGGGAAATATAAACAATAAAAATTGGAACAAAATAATCAAGCAAATGAACCGTGCAAGGAAAAAACGGCCCCTATCTCAGCAATATTTAAAAAATAAGTACTGCAATGCGGGTATTCTAATAGGGCCCGCTGTGTTGCTACACTTTGCTGTTACATCAGTGGATATATTTGTATTTGCAGGTGGTACAAGGCCGTCGGAGATTCCAGGAGCTACGTCGCTGCATGCAGACTGAGGAGGAAGACGAGGGGGTGACTGATGCCACTGGATCAGTAGACCAGCAGACATTCACATCTGAACACCCATTCAAGTAGGTTTATTTTTTATTTATTTAAAATAGCTACGCCTACTGCATAGATATACGAGTAGGTACTTAATTATGGACTTCGTTAGTTTATAATCTATCTGTTTTATTTCGGTTGGATTATAAACTGTCGAAAAATGGTGACATATACAGGATCTCCCAGAAATCAGTCAAGCTGAAACGGGTGATAGGCTAAGTCGTGATAGTTAGCAAAAAAATACCAAAAAACAATATAGCCAATATAGGTCATGTACTTTTCAAATTATAAGTATAAAAAAAAACTGAAAATCCGACACCCTTTTTTTTTTTTGGGTGGGAAATTGTCAAATAACTTAAATAACTTCTCCCGCTCTGACTTAAAACCCAGCCGTATTCCTTCCGTTGCCTGTGTTGCCGGGGGCCTCGGTAACCCTTTTGGACAGCCACGCGACCCCGGCAGGCATCGGCCCTAGTGGACCCCAACACTTGTGCTGACATCTCTTTGAGGCGCGCGTGGAACACAGCGCGCCGCACGGTGGATCGAAAATCGGCTGTAGAAGACCTCGATTTCTTAAATGTTATTTTTTTTGCTGGAAATGACTTCTGCTGATCATTACTGTTCTATAAAATGTCATATGAAGTAATTGTGTGCACAAATGGAAGAGTTATAATTTTTATAAGAAAAAAATGTATGGAGCTGACATGAAAAATGAGGATATCTCTGGAATCGCAAGGTTGGCCGTTATATCCTTGCACACTGTTATAGTATTATTTATTTGTGAATTTTTGACATACTTAATATCGCGGCATCACTTGCGATTTTTTTTTTTTAATCTTCAAAATTAAAAAAAAACATTTTACCATTCCCTCAACCGTCCCGCCTCCTCCTTTGCGAACATTACTGCTTCGCAGAAGGAGGTGACGGCTGCCCATGTCCTCTCGCTCCGTACCATGGCCTGAACCAGGGCCGGACGCGAGAGAAGTGGTGACACCCTGTGATGATCTTTAAAGTCCTGTGACTACAAATATTAACTTTTCTTCGATATTTTTCTGTAATGTAACCCATGAATTACAACTTTCTGTAAATTACTACGTTCTGTAACTTTCTGTAAATTACAACTTAAAATTAAGACATAACTGCCTCAGTTTTAATTAAAATATGTATAAGTTTTTGCCCAACATTGAATAAGTTTTTATTTTTCATTTTTTCGCTGTGGGGTGTGTGATGTAAAATAATAACAGTGACAGGAACAGGCCTTACAGATCGACAAATTAAAAATCCGGAGTCGGTGTCGTATGGTGTCTGTCTGTGTTGCCTTGTTTATGCCTTTTTAGTTGGCTTCTTTGTCGTAGTTGGGTATTAGTTTTTAACTACACTCCAGAGCAATGAATTAGGGTCACATAAAGATAGGTAAGTCTCGGAAACTAAGAATGCTAGCTTAATTGGTCAAGGACAACTAATGAGACAGTTGATTTTCTATTGTTTGACTCCGAATCGGTGTCGCGCGGGGCTTAACATGTTAATGAAATAAATTGTGTTTAATAGACAACCAAATGTCCCTAAAATGAAATAAAATATATGTCACTTTGTATTATATTTGACGGCGTCAGTGATGGCTGAGCGATAGTGCCGTCATCATCTCATTTCGGTAGTACGGAATCTATAGTGCAGGTTTAAAATCAAACACGATGATGCAGCAAATCAGTCAGTATTATTTACTTTCGCAATATTAACACAGTACGTTTAATAACGTTCACGCACTATTTTCTAAGTTCGGGCAAACCGACAGTTTCGCATAGAAGTGGAGGTCTGCATCCGTTCGTTGCCCTCACAAGACTGACTCGTCGTTCAGCCACTTCCCTTACCACGGCTCTGCCCACGTGCCGTCCTCCTATAGCGGGCGCGTCACGGCGCGGCGTTTACCGTCACCTTAGTAAATAAATAAATAAATCTTTATTTGCATAAAACATGGTATAAATGGTATTATAGTAATTATAAGAGCTAACATGTTTTGCCAGAATAGTACTTAGCATGCAAATCTTTTCTTAAACATTAACAAAAATTGTCCATAAATCCTTTAAGATAGTAGAAATTATTCTTATTTAACCATGCAAACAATTTATTCTTAAATAATCTAGAATTTAATATTTTTATGTCCTTTGGTATCTTATTAAATATACGAACACAATTACATAGGCAGCTTTTACTATATTTAGTAAGCCTGGCAGTATCATCTAGGACGAGTCTATGTGGATCGCGCCGGCTCCTAGGATTTAAAACAGTGACTGATTTAAACAAAGTTTCATGTTTATTAACGAACATGCAGATTTCAAATATATAGAGGGATGGCAATGGTAACAAATTTAGTTTTTCAAAGTTCAAAAGCTCTGTGGATATCTGTGCTATTTCCCCATATTATAAGCCCGTAGCGCAGTCTCGATTCTACATATGCACGATTAAAATTAAAATTAAATCGTCATTGGATTGTTTACAAAAGCTCGTAGGAATTTATTTATATTATAGTGGTGCACATCTACTAAGTCACTGCGGCCATTAGGGATTCTACACAATCTAAGTATTGGAGAATTTGCACCAAGTACCTACAGACTTTCGAAGTGTCGGACACAGGGGTGTTATCTTATTCCTAGGATATCTAGAAGGCGTGGAATCTAATAAGCTTCAATAAACCGGGGCAGTCGATCTTATTGCGCAACAGTTTGTAAAGAAACAAAGCATCGGTTATATCTCTACGCATAGACAATGATTGCATCCTGAAATGGCACAGACGGACTCTGTAAGAGGGCAGGCGCTTAGATTTCCCCTCACCAAAGGCTAAATGCCACGCAAAACGTTTCTGTACCCTTTCTAGACGCAACATGTGAGTGGCATAGTGAGGTCTCCACACAACACTACAATACTCCATAACACTGCGTAAGAAACTGTTATATAACATTATCTTGGTGCTACTTTTACAAAAGCCTTTGATGTTACGAAGTAGGAACCCTAACATTTTTGATGACTTTTTAATAATCTTTTCAATATGAGGCACAAAAGTGACCTTTTTGTCAAAGTGTACTCCTAGATCCCTTATTGTTTCGACTTCTTGGACTCGCTCCTGGTCTATGAAGTATTCTGTGTCAATACAGTTAAGGCGCAGATACGTATATGACTTCTAATGATTTTAAATTGAACATCACGTCTAGACGACTCGTCTTATTAGTTTGAAAGAAATATATGTTATACTAAACTATTGTGTTTGTAATTTGATATAATCATATTTGAAATAATATATTTATAATATGTAATGTGCAATTAATTTGTAAAGTAATGTCTAACGCGGACAAAAAAACGATAATCACGCAAAAACTAACGGGCGTATTTTCATGAAACTTTCACCATCTAAAATTTTAGTATATGGCTTCTATTTGTTTTGTGTTTGATTAATCAAGGTGGGTTGTTTTTTCGAATAAGCTTGGTGCGCGTTGAAGCGGGGGCTCTTGCTTGAGGGCGACCGGCGGCAGTGCTTCGCTGACCACTGTCACGGGTAGACGCTAACGCTCGGCGCTCGGAGCCACCATAACACGATTTTATTCGTTTTTAAGGACGCGTTTGTAAAATTTATAGGTAAACTACTACATTGACACGGGTCACAAACACAAGTGTACGCACGGGTAGCTACGGGAATACTCGTAGTAGTCAAGTGAACTAATTTGGATCCTTTGAGTTTTTTTTTTCTTATTTGGTTATAATTCGTAGGTACTTACAAAAAATATTTCGTATTGCTCTTTATAATTTTACTAAATAATTCTTAGATACAAATACTTCAGTGACTCCTAGGCACTGGAAGCCCTCTACTAGTAGAGAGATGTGGGCTGTGGACTTTAGGCAAGTTTTATTAGTTATGATGAGACCTTACCTCCGGACTTGATGAAGTGACCTGAAGGTGTACTTCGGTGACTGGTACTGGAACTGGTCGACGAGTAGGATTAGGTGTGCCGAGTTTTGGCTCATTTTGATAGCTGTGATGCGACCTTACCTCCGGACTTGATGGTGTGACCTGAAGGTGTACTTCAGTGACTGTTACTGGAACTCGTGGACCAGTAGAACTAGGGGTGCCGAGTTTGGGCTCGTTTTGATAGTTATGATGAGACCTTACCTCCGGACTTGATGGTGTGACCTGAAGGTGTACTTCGGTGACTCCTACTGGAAGTCGTCGACCAGTAGAACTAGGGGTGCCGAGTTTGGGCTCGTTTTGATAGTTATGATGAGACCTTACCAACGGACTTGATGGAGTGACCTGAAGGTGTACTTCGGTGTCTGCTACTGGAACTCGTGGGCCAGGAGAACTAGGGGTGCGGAGTTTGGGCTCGTTTTGATAGTTATGATGAGACCTTACCTCCGGACTTGATGGTGTGACCTGAAGGTGTACTTCAGTTACTGCTACTAGAACTCGTCGACGAATGGAAATAGGTGTGCTGAGATTTGGCTCGTTTTGATAGTTATGATGAGACCTTACCTCCGGACTTGATGGTGTGACTTCAGGTGTACTTCAGTGACTGCAAAATTATTTTTGCATACTATTTTATACATTTTTCTTTGAACAGACAGCTGTGCTGCTGGGGATTTTGTTGCGCCACTTCTTCTTGCCAGCTAAAGCGTTTTGGGGGACTGTCTTATGTAATGTTTACTTTCGAAAAGTTCTGAATCTCAGCCTAGTTTGAATAAATGACTTTTGATTTTGATTTAATTAATATTTCCTATTCATGTATGGTCACATTTATTACCTACTAGCTTTACCCAGCCCGGCTTCGCACAAATAGCACTAAGTATCTCAACTTAACCTACCTATCTATCTACCCTACCTAACAACCTTACATACCTACCTACCTACCTACCTACCTACCCTATCTACCTACCCTACCTACCTACCCTACCTACCTACCCTACCTACCAACCCTACCTACCAACCTAATCTACCTACCTACCCCACCTACCTTTCTACCTACCTACCCTACCCTACCTACCTACCAACCCTACTTACTAACCCTACATACCTACTTACACACCCTACATACCTACTTACCTACCCTACCCTACCCTACCCCACCCTACCTACCTACCCTACCTACCCGCCTAGCTAAAATCAGACAGGATAGTCCTCACCACCTGAAACTTATGGTTGTCACGCACGGCTCGTAATTTCGGTTGTCTGTAAAAGATCGCTTTTCCTTCTCCCATTCGCACAAGGTCGCCGTCACCTAATGTCGCCTTAATTTTTAACTTTGAGCTCTTGAAGTGTGATCACTGTGATCAGGGAAGGGTTTCGGCGTCTCACACATCACCCGAGCTCGTCCCAAGCATGCTCGATTGGGTTGAGGTCCGGGCTGCGTGCTGGTCACTCCGTACAAGTAATGTTCACCTCTTGAAGGTAGTCATTCACAATTTCACCAGTATGAGGCCGGGCATTGTCATGCATAAAGATAGCATTCTCTCCCAAATTGACATAAAGGCAAATTGGCATAAAGACAGCATTCTCTCCCAAATTGACCATAAATGGACCAATGGCCTCGTTTAGGACTTCTTCCACGTTTCTTTCGCTAGTTATAGTGCCTTTTTTCTGGAACCACCAGCTCTTTGCGACTCATACAAGTAGGGATCCACCGCCATAGGCTACTTTCTATTCGATGCATGCTTGCTTAAATCGCTCTCCTGGTCTTCTATAGGTACACTACTGTTCTTCCGTCGTTCTTATAGAGCATACATCTTGATTCATTTGAGACTAACTTGACCAATCTTCAATAATCCAATTTATGTGGTTGTTAATCTCAAAATACGATGTCCACACTCCCTGCCCTGATTTGTCTTGACAAGGTCTCTGCTCTAGATGATATCCAGGCTCTGATGATGGAGCCAGAAATTGGCACCCTGGAAGGCGGCTATGGGAACTCTGTAATAAAACGACGCAACCCCTTCGAGTTGGGCTCGTTTGATTCGTCTTGACAAGGACTCTGCCCCTAGATAATATCCAGGGTTCGATGATGGAGCCAGAAGGTGGCACACTTTTTTTTTTTCGTGGGTAATCATCGAATAACTTCTCCCGCTCTGGGCGGAGCGGAAGGGTGTGTCAGACTCTTACTGAATATTCCTTCCGTTGCCTGTGTTGCCAGGGGCCTCGGTAACCCTTTAGTACCTTCCCGCGACCCCGGCAGGTATCGGCCCTAGTGGACCCCTACATTTGTGCTGACGACATCTCTTTGAGGCGCGCGTCAAATACAACGCGCTGTCGGCCCAGTCCTGGTCCTTACCAGACGGTGAGCTACCCATTGCTCACCGTTCCGCAAGCCCGCGCCTGCGGTGGCCGGAAATCCGCCCAGGATTCCCGACGCCCAGGGCGTCTCCTGCGGTGGCTAGGGGCGAGAGAGCGTGAAATTTGATTTCCTTTCCTTCAACCGTCCCGCCTCCTTCGCGAGCATTACTGCTTTGCAGAAGGAGGTTATGGCTGCCCATGCCCTCTCGCTCCGTACCATGGCCTGAACCAGGGCCGAACGCGAGAGATCTCTGCCGCCGATCGCCTCCACGAGGACACGGCGGTGCTCTGCCCAAGCTGGGCAGACCTCCACCGTATGCTCCACCATGTCCTCCGGGCGATCCACACAGTGGTGACACCCGGGCGTTTCCTCCCGTCTTATCCGACACAGGAACCTCCCAAAGCTGCCGTGTCCGGTGAGGACCTGTGTCAAGCGGAAGGTGAGGACGCCGTGGCGCCTCTCTTGCATCTCCTCAAAGAGGGGACTTATCGCCGCAATTGTGGCGTGCCCAGCACTGGGTTGCGACAACCGTACTCTCCGCGTAATGTCGCCATGAGATCCCGCTAGAGCTCCGCCGGCTGTGCCGCGATTTCTCGTGGCAGCGGAGTTACGCCTCCTCGCGCCACTCCCATACGTGCGCGAGGACTTTTGCCACCAGATCCCATGGCGGCAACCCTGGAAGGCGGCTATGGGAACTCTGTAATAAAACGACGCAACCCCATCGAGTTTGGTTCTAGGTTCTGATGATTAAGTTGGTCGACTATTATATAAAAAAATAATACATATATCTATAGTAAACTCAGCTTTGTAACATTAGTTAGAAAGCTTTACTTTATTTACGCTTTATTTCTTCGAACAATTGAACAAGCCTACAATAAAATATGTAAATTAGATAGAAATTACTAAACTAGTTATTTAATTAAGCTAATAAATACTAAAAAGTAAAAAAAAATAATTAACGAAATATTTGTTTTCAAAACAAGCTTTTATTACTTAATTTTTAACAAAAAGAACTAAAAAGTGAAAAATAATTTTATTCCAATTGAAAATAGTGCGTTACATTTTAACGCTAAGAGAGAGGCGACACGATTTGTTTGAAAACTTGAGGCTGTGACACAAAGGTTTATTGGATAGAATTGTATTTAATTTGAATTTTATTAATTGCATTGTAATCTAAACTTAAATTATTACATTTTATTATTAGTATTTTGATGTTATTGCTAATAATTATTAAATGTGTACCTACTGCATGCTTATGTATAACCAAGATGTAAAACCTAAATATTTGCGCGGCTGGAATGCCGAATATAGTGAAACCCATAGATCCTAAAAACTTATGTCAGGTACCTATATTCTTGCAAATAAATATATCATTCATTCATTCATCTATATATGGTATGAACTTTCAAGGTTTGAAAATATATAATTATGATGATTTTGACAAAGACGAAGGATCTTCATTATCGTTTAAAGGTTAAGAAGTGTAAAACGGCTTATTTCCAATCGGAATAAAATTATTTTTATCTTTTATTTTTTTTTATTTTATTAACAACTAACAAAAGATTGTTTAAAAAAAATCGTTGATTTTTTAAGTTCATTGTTGACAAGCCGTGTGCCCGATTGGTTCCCCATCGGCAAAAATTACCAACATCCTTACAAACATGCATCCCCTATTTAACCCCTTTAAGGGATGAATTTTGTCTAAATATAAATTAATATAAATTTACACTAAATTTCATGTTTCTAGACCCAGCGGCTTAGGCTGTGCGGCATCTGTCACTGATTGAATGGTTGAATTTAAGATTTGTATTAAGTAGATATCTTGAATATTTGCAGGATAATAGCACATGACACGATGAGCCTCCAGAGTATGACGTCACTTGGCAGGATCGGTAGAATACTCAGCGGTGCCTCGGAGTCTCACTGTAAGTAAAAACTGTAAATAATGAACTATTTTACAAAAAATAAATAAACAGCCGTCTTTCAAAAAATAACAGTGACAGGAAGTTTTATAACATTATCAAAATACTCAAAATGACAAACGAATCACGTAACCCAATTTTTCCGTGACGTGACGTCACGGAAAAATTGGTGTACAGTTGCCAGCCGAGCAATCAAGTTGTCCACAAACTGTCCAATTTCTCAAAATGATTTTAAACCTTAAAATGTTGATTAAGCATATAAGATGTTGATGCTTAAGTTCAAAATAGAATTAGAAAATTTGACAGTTTGTGGTAACTTGATGTGCTGGCGACTGTACATACATCTCGCAGAATGCATAACCTTCTACTTTTTTTGAAGTTGGTTAAAATAGAAGCAAAAATTCGAAGACATGTGACATTCACCAACCCGCACTAGACCTGCGTGATAGATAACGGCCCACACCCTCTCACGGAGAGGAGTTTTGTTTCCCGGCAGTGGGAACAATATTTGCTGATTTTGCAAGCGCCAGGGGAGCCCGCGAAATTCCAATTTTCAATATTTTTTTTTATCAGGTTGTACGTTGATCAAAATATGATGCGCGACTCACAAATATATGTTCACGTAATTATAATTATTATTTTACCCTGGAGTCCCGGACCTTTGTAAGGTGTACGAGGTGCCGAAGCCAATTCGCAGAGCTCCGTTACACGTTTTGAATGAAATGAGGCACCAACCGACGATTACCCCTGTATGCACATACCTGTTTGGACAATCTCCGGTTGGTGCAGGATTGTTGCAGAACATGGAAACAAAACATATTCTGAACAGACATTTCTGAGACTGGAGGTGACGTAGCGACAAGGGCAAAATGTCCTGAAATGAGGACTGGAGAGGTATTCCATGGCTATCAGAACAATCCCAGAGACCGGAAGATGGTCAAGATCTCCGATCACGTTTGCTCTTGCGAATCTCCACTCAAGTCGGCCAATATAGGCAAGAAAGAGGTGGGAGCTCTGTTCCTCGTCATTGTTCACTCCAGCCGGCCAATAAAGGCAAGCCAGAGGTGAGGAACAAGACTTCTCCCGGGTTATAGGGTCGGTAGGGGTCGCTACTGCAACAACAGCTCGCCACATGCTGCCCTGCGGGTTTCTGTATTTCTCTCGTCTCGCTCTTCACCCTAGACCTGTTCGGCAAAATAAACCGGCACTGACTTAGAGTTCAGGAGCGCGCAAGTCATTATTTTATTGTTATTATTATTATTATCAATACAACTCTAAGTTCAAATTGCCTTAATGAATTACTATTTTCATGAAATCATGTCATTTTAGGACAATTCTAACTGGGAGTAGTATTGATGATTCTAATGATAGAGATTCGCGACCGTAACTTTGTATTTACAGATTTAAATCACTAAAATCATCAATAAAACTCGCTCTCATCCCCTTATTGTGAATTATGTCTGTGTGCAGCGAACATCCGTGATACCGCGCCGGTACCATCAGTGTCGTCGAGAGAGCCCTCCACCATATCCGACGAACAACTCTCCGTTGAAACTAGAACTCAGAACGGTTAGTACAATATGTGATGTTATAGATGATCCTGACTAGGTGTGGCTAGCCGGCAACCATCTTGAACTTTCGTGAGAAACGATAATACGGTATTATTAGAGGAACTTATGCGGGGCGGGGGTGCGGTTCCATACAAGACAGAGGGGCCGCAGTCAGCGCCTTTTTTTTTAAGATGTTTTCCGGCTATATACAAAACCCGCTTACAGCTACGAAATGAAGTCGCTGTCATATGTCAATGTAAGATTGTGACCATGTGGTTGGCTGAAGGCTTTCATATGTATGTGCATAAAAACTTAGCTATTTAATAGAATATAGGGAGAAATTTAAGAGACCTGTGTTTTTAAATAGCAGAATAGAAATCAGACAAGCACCATTGTGTTCGATTCATAAGCAGATTCACAAGTTACATACGACTGGAACTGGAATGTTACATCTATATCTTCGTTTAATAAAGGAACTTTTTTTTATGAGACGAGGTCTTTGCTACGCAGTGGGTCGGTAAAGCTTGGGTTTCTTAAGAAAGTGGTGCAGTAAGTAATATAGAGGCCGTAAAATGACGGATATGGCCGTCATTTGACCCCGTAAAGTCATGCACCCATAGTCATTTTGCGGCCGTTACTTGACGACGTCGCTTTCTTAGGGTACAAACTAGACTGCGGTCGATCAACGTCATTGGGAGTGACAGTGAGACGTATGCTTTAGGAGGAACATAGAGGGTGCAAAAAGAGCCACCACGAAGCATCATCTTGGCATTCTCTACATCAAACTAAGTAACTGTGCAAAAAAAAAATTGCTGGGAAACGACTCTTATTTCTGGTTTTAAGATTCGCTGTTTACGGTAGTGCGCAATGTAACGCACACAAAACATTGTGCTTATAGCACCATGCAGCGGTACAGGGATCTTGGAAGTATTTACCCTAAATATATTACATCATCCTATATATCAGAAGGTGCACGTTTAGCGCACCATGTGTCTTACCAGTAAATGTAGCTATTGCTATGCGTATTATGATAGTAAAGCCCACAACTTGAAACGAGGCTGGAATCAGGCTGCAGAGAGCTCGATAAAGTCATAGTTAAGTTATACCATTTAAAACTTGTATTCGTATAAAACGTTAAAAAAGGTGGGAACTTTGACCTTCAATATCTCCGTAACCAGGAATGGTCTTATACAAAAAAATATATCATAATAACGGGAGATCCTCTCGGCTTCGTTAAGGGTGTTATTTTTAGACGACGGTCAACTTTGATCGACCGCAGCCGAGTTGCCTTAACAAACCCAAGCCTAACAGGCCGGTATACGTGTTCGGTTGGCCGCAGTGCTCGCGATGGCGGAGCCGGACGTGATCGCCAGCACGAAGGCCAACAGCCTGAAGCACAGCCGCGGCGGCGTCGTCGTGGCCGTGAGCGGCGCGCCCGGGCCCGTCGCGCCGCCGCGCAGGAAGAAGCGGAGTGCGTATATTCATGTTTTGTTTATTGCGTTCCAGAATTTATACATATCAGTTTACAAATATCAGTTTTTTTTAGTGCACACTTCACAGACGTGATGGGTATCGAGACCTTATCAAAAAAAAAAGTCTCGGCGTTATTTTTTTGGTATCATCGACCGCTGTTAGTATAGTTACTTACTTGAAAAACGAGTAGAGATTTTTTTTAACAAGGAAGAACGAAGAGTTTTTTTTTGTTTTATTGTGTTTCATCACCCGGCGAAATCGTCGCTTAATTTATTAATTATTATGTTTTTCCTCATAGAAGTGAATAATTGTTTTCTTTTTGAGCGAAATAAAGTATCTCAAGACGCTGACAACACCTAAACCGCGGTCACTGTCAGATTGCATAGAAAAGAGAGAGATGCGCAAAGACACAACGCTTGTAATTTATTGCAAAATATGAAGCAATTATCTATTTACTCAAAATTGAGTTGAGTAATCGAAAATAAAAAACAACCAAGTTCTGCATTCAATTAAGTCGTTCTTGTTATTAATTAAATGTGTAAAGTATGTTGATATTTAATACAGATATTTTGGATTAGAACTCAAGGTAAGAGGTTAGTTTAACGTTAGTTTCTATCGAGATTTTTTTGCAAAACGTTTTTTGGTAACAACCAAGTTCTGGGAAATATGTTCAAAATTAACATATATTTTTTCCGCTACCACAAACTATACAGATCTGGCAAGTTTTTATTCCTTAAGAGAAGCTAATTTTGGTCAATTGGGTCTTATCAGCGCCTGAAACAATAATTGTTATGTCTTCTGTAGACAAGCTGCACGGCTCGCAGTCGCTGTCGACGACGGACGGCGACAACCTGAGCGTGTGCACCACGGACACGGACGACTACCGCTACATCGCGCGCCGGCCCGACAAGCCGCAGTTGGACTCCTTGGTCGTCGAGGTGAGTCTATACAGTGTCTCGTTACTCTTACATCTCTTGCATAAAATATTCTCCGGTTACTTACACACACTCTGGTATTTCCACTATCTTTGTATTTTATATTATGTTTTTAATTCATCCTAAGTATCCTGCACTGTTATTATCGTCCTAATCACAGGCATCTAACCGCGGGGGGCCTCAATCATCAGTCTCAAAGTTAACTCTTTGTTCGTGCACTACTGTCTTAAGTACGATCAATGGCGGGAGGAAACGTCCGGGTGTCACCACTGTGTGGATCGACCGGAGGACACGGTGGAGCATACGGTGGAGGTCTGCCCGGCTTGGGCAGAGCACCGCCGTGTCCTCGTGGAGGCGATCGGCGGCAGAGACCTCTCGCGTCCGGCCCTGGTTCAGGCCATGGTACGGAGCGAGAGGGCATGGGCAGCCGTCACCTCCTTCTGCGAAGCAGTAATGCTCGCGAAGGAGGAGGCGGGACGGTTGAGGGAAATACACGTTTCGCGCCCTCTCGCCCCTAGCCGCCGCAGGAGACGCCCAGGGCGTCGGGAATCTCGGGCGGATTTCCAGCCACCGTAGGCGCGGGCTTGCAGACGGTGAGCAATGGGTAGCTCACCGTCCGGTAAGGACCAGGCCCGGGTCGACGGCGCGTCGTATTCCACGCGCGCCTCAAAGAGATGTCGTCAGCACAAAAGTAGGGGTCCACTAGGGCCGATGCCTGCCGGGGTCGCGGGAAGGTACTTATGGGTCACCGAGGCCCCTGGCAACACAGGCAACAGGAAGGAATACGGGTGGGTTTTAGTCAGTAAGAGTCTGACACACCCTCCCGCTCCGCCCAGAGCGGGAGAAGTTATTTGATGATTTCAACCCAAAAAAAAAAAAAGTACGGTCAGTGCTCTGCTTTACCTGACCCCTTTTACAAAGAAGAAGAGGCGAAGAGGGGTCGGGTTATGCAGGTCACTGACCGTACATAACTTGTGTAGAGAAAATAAACGTTTATATTATTATTATTCGGTTAGGCCGTATTCGATCGCAGTCCGTTTGCGGTGACCTGCTAGTGTAAATTGTTTTCGGTTGTTCGTATTCCCGGAGCCACCGCCAGCACCATCACATTGTAGTTATTATTAATATGTTAACATGCCGACCGAAAGAGCTAAAGCGCAGACTCAAACTTTCATCGCCTTTTATTTTTGAAAAATCCTTCCTTACTGCTCACTCTCCGTTATATCAAAAACTTTTGTGCATAATTTCATGTTTCTAGCCCAGAGTTTTCTGCTGTGCGTCGTCTGTCAGTGAATTCATGAATTTAATATTTTATTAAGAAGATAATTATGGGGCAATTATTTATACTCAAAAATGAGTTAAGTAATTGAAAATAGAAAATAACCAAGTTATGCACTCAAATATGATACGTTCTTGTTATTAATTTTACCAACGTATCTTATTAACTAGCTGCGCCCCGCGGTTTCACCCGCATAAGTCTCGATCCCGTAGAAATATCGAGATAAAAAGTATCCTGTGTCCTAACCCAGGTCATGGTCTACCCATGCCCCAAATTTCATCCAAATCCATTCGGCCGTTTTAGCGTGAAAGTGGACAAACAAACTCACTTTAGCATGTATAATATTAAGTTAGGATACCTACAGATATTTTGGATTGGTCGAAGTCAAGGTAACAGGTTAGCTTATCGTACAAGTGCATCGTAATTTTTACCCGACTGCCCCAGAAGGAGGGTAATGTTTTTCGAGAGTATGTATGTAATGTATGTATGTATGCATGTCTATTTCTTTGGCACGCTCTGTAGCCTAAACGGCTTGATGGATTTCAACGTAAGAGGCGTCGTTAGATTCGTCTTAATTGTGGGAGTGACATAGGCTATATAATATTTATATATTGTATCTGCAAATACAAAAAAAAGGGAAGAGAAGGTTTTTTAAAATAAAGTACTACAATATTGATATCAATTAATAGCTAGTAATCATTCAATTCCATATATGTATATGTATATTAACAAAACTAAAAAGCTTGAAATAAAACAAATTATTTAAAAAACAAAACACCCGAGAAAAACAAGCATTATAATCTATAGAATTTTGGTATCGCAGGCGGAGACAAACAAAATAAATGTTACACCATATTTCAGGTTATTGGTTTGTCCTGCCTGCTTTTATTGAACTGAATTGCGTTTTATTGAAATGAAAAGTTCTTTAGGCGCGTTGAGCGATTTTTGGTAGGGGATAAACTTATGGGTTCGCGTCACCGACATGCCCGCGCCGACATGCTGTAGTAGCAGTACGTGAAGTTAAATTGACCATGTGAAAAGTTTAATTTGTGCATACTGTGTATTGTTTAAATTGTGTTTAAGATAATCATTATTTTGAAGTTAAACTTCTTTAGGCGCGTTGAACGATAAGTTTTCGCTTCTGTCAGCAGTGGTAGAAGTGTTTTGGGAATAACCAATTTCTGAGTAATAAGTTCAAGATTAATATATATTTTTTCCGCTACCACGAACAGATTGACAAAAATTTATTTAAATCTATATAAGACTTGTCACATTTTTCAAGATATGATTTGCGACAAATTACCATTTTTTTTGGGAATCATCAAATAACTTCCCCGCTCTGGGCGAAGCGGGAAGGTGTGTCAGACTCTTACTGACTAAAACCCACCCGTATTCCTTTTTTCGAACTTCCACGCGGACAAATTACCCTATTACTATTTCATGAAATAATTAGATTTGAGGCCAATTCTAACTTAAATTTGTATTGATGATTTCAATGATTATAAACCTGTAAATACATATTTGTTGCGGTCGTGAATCATATTTTGTTGAACATACTGACACTGGTGTGATAATTGGAGAAAACGTAAGAAAATTGTGAGTTTCGCGGGCTACCTTAGCGCATCCCCTTAGGTAATATCGTGCTACATGTCTCCCCCGCAGCCGCCGCCGCCGAGCGCGCTCAACCAGTCCATGGCGCTGCCCAGCCCCGCCAGCACCATCGAGTCGCTCACCAGGGAGTTCCAGGACTCGCTGGAGCTGTCGCACTCGAGATACGGTAACCAACTAACTATATTTCAATATACTACTTATCAAAGAGATTTAGAGAATTGGAGATACTATAGAGAGCAATGATATTATAAGTAAAAATAGGTAGATAGGTTACCTACCCATTCTTCGCCATTTATCAACACATTAGTTTTCACCTGCCTAACGTGAGGTAGCGTAAACTTAATGCATTTGGTTTTTTTTCATTAAAAAGTAAATTATTAACATTGAACCAGTGAACTACTTTTGAGATCGCTCTATTTACATCGTCAGTAACCAGCTGCTGACGTTTAAGTTTCAACAAAAGTGAAGTGTCATCCGCAAACAACATTATATCATGATTATCTTTTAAAAAGGTAAGACAAATCATTAATATAAATAAGAAACAAGAAAGGACCAAGAATTGGGCCCTGTGGGACTCCCATTGTTACTATAGATCCGGGAGATATTTTTCCTTAACGTCAACGCTCTGAATCCTATTACTCAAGTATGAAGTAAGAAGATCCAGAGCGGTGTTCCGGATCCCGTAGTGGCGGAATTCCTGATTAACGTTTCATGGAGAACGCAATCGAATGCCTTGGACAAGTCACAAAAGATGCCCAAGGCATAGCGTTTATCTCCCCATGCATTATAAATATGTCCTAAAAGTTCACACATCAGTAGTCTAACGACCCCTTGTAAAGCCGAACTGTTTATTGTGCAATAATTTATGTATATTAAAAAATCTTTGTAATTTGTCAAAAAAATTTTTTTTCTAAAATTTTACTAAAGGTAAGGTAGTACTGAAATAGGTCTATAATTGGTGGGCAGACCCCACCAAATATAGACCTATTTCAGTACTACCTAATTAAGTGAAAGGTTTTAATTATATTTCTACAGGTAATATATTCAAAATGAAATTCCGAATCGCAAATCGTGGTGACTTGCGAGTCTGATTTTATTTTGTTGTCATTAATTGTCAGTATTTCGGTTACTAGACCTTCCCGTTTCGCTATTAATAATATTCCAAGTCGTTTTGATTACATTAGTACTATTTTTAATATTCGAACTTAAATAAAGCGACTTGGCCATACAACAAATTTTTAAAAATAATTTTGAATAATTTGTAACATATAAATTAAATTTAGCAGTGTTTATGTATATCCTTTCATTGTAAAGCCGTGTTCTACTTTTATGAATACCAATGGTAGCCCAATCACTGAAAGATGCGTTATTATTTTATTCTTCCACTTTCACGCGGTTGAAGTCGCGGGCAAAAGCTAGTGGAAAATGTGGAGTCTTGCCCATAGGAACCAACACCGTTTTGGAATGGGCAATTAGCTGTATCTTTCTGAATGATCGACTCCTTTGACAATTCAAAAGTGTTTGTAAATGGTTTAATTAAAATGCATTTTTTGAGATTGAATTTATGTGTGGTGGTGTGGGTGTCCGCAGCGAGTGACAGATGCTCGCTGAGCCTGCACGAGTCGCGCTCCAGCGGGCGCGCCAGCGACTCGTCGTGCGCCAGCACGGCCGCGCGCGCGCCCGCCGCGGACGAGCCGCACAAAGGTACACACTACACATTTTACCAACCAAGAGACCAACCTACAATATTGTTTCAATACAAGCCGTGTGCGCAGTGGGATTCTCATTGAGTAAAATAACGAACTTCTATACAAACTTTCAACCCCTTTAAGGGATGTAATTTCAAAAACACATCCTTAGTGTTCACTTTCGTTTTGAAGAAAATTGTGTGCAAAATTTCATACTTCTAGACCCAGCGGTTTAGACAGTGCGTTGTCTGTCAGTCAATGAATGAATTTAAGATTTTTATCAAGTAAATTACTTTACAGTGGGAAAAAGATTGAGTTATATGTGCTGTATTTGTGTAACAAAATTGAACCATACTACCTTCAGTAATACCTCCGAAGTGTTTTTAGTTTTAGGTGATTTTAATATGAGTGGAATCTCGTGGGCTCCATCTAATAATAACTCGTTAGTCCCAGTGAACCCCGCCACAAGTGATGAATGTAAGCTAGCTGATGAGTTATCTATGCAGGACCTTGGACAATATAACGGCGTGCTCAATAGGTATGGGAAATTGTTGGATTTAGTCCTCTCAAATAAAGTATTGTGTGTTAGTGAGTGTGTTGACCCTCTAGTGACTATTGATCCTTATCATCCCGCTTTGTTAACTAATATCGATATCTTCGTATTACCTCCACTCGACCATGCACCGAGGTTACGGTATATTTATAGCAAAGGCGATTTTAATTCTGTAAATAATGAGATTTATGCCGTTAACTGGGAGCGCCAGTTCTCTTCTCGGTCTTTGGATGATTCAATTGCATACTTTATAGAAACTATAAAATAAATTCAGAACAGGTATATACCGCAAAAGCTTGTGCGCAATAAATCATACCCAATTTGGTACAGTGCTTCGCTTATTAAAACCATTAGAGAAAAATATAAATATCTAAAGAAATTCAAAACTTATGGTAATAAATCCGATGAATTATCTTTTAAATACTTGCGTGACAGAGTTAAAACTATGGAAGCTTCGTGTTATAGCTCTTACCTCAATGAAACGGAAAAATCAATAAAAAGGAAAAATCAATAAAAAATAACCCTAAACACTTTTGGACCTTTGTTCAAAATCGCTACAAAACGAATAACTATTCCTAGTTCACTGAACTACAACGATGAATTATTGCTCACCGGTGATCGCATTTGTGGGGCCTTTTCCTCTTATTTTTTATCAACCTTTCTTGATTCCACCTCGACTAATTATCCCAATTCAGACGTTGTTCCCTCCTCTGACATTGTTAAACCCCCGTCTGATATTTGTCATATAGAAGTAAAAATCGACACTGTTACTGATTTACTCCGCAAGTTGGATCCGTCAAAAGGTGCTGGCCCTGATAATATATCATCCAAATTTCTCATTGAATGTGCTTCTTCCATTGCCTTACCTATCTCAATTTTGTTTTCCAAATCTTTAGCTCAAGGTGTTGTCCCCAGAGTGTGGAAATCCGCCTTTATTACACCCGTTCATAAAAAGGGATCTAAAACCGAAGTTACTAATTATAGGCCTATATCTAAATTGTGCATTATTGCTAAAATATTTGAGCGGATTATTTACAACCAGTTTTAACCCGCCCTCTCTAACTCATTTAGCTCATTCCACTTCTCATGGTTTTTTGAGAGGGCGATCTAACACTTCAAATCTCATTTTGTTTAATGATTTCATTACCGATGCTATGGATGAAGGTAAGCAGGTTGATGTCGTTTACACTGACTATAGTAAAGCATTTGATCGGATTGACCACGTCACCCTGATTAAGAAGCTAAACTATATGGGTATTCGTGGAGACCTCTTGAGGTGGTTTTCATCTTACATAGACAACAGGTCGCAAGCAGTAGTGCTCAATAATTATATGTCCAGTTGGGTATGTGTGCCCAGTGGAGTGCCTCAGGGCTCGTTGCTCGGTCCTTTATTATTTGTGATCTATGTGAACGACATCGACCTGTGCCTGAAATCATCCAAATTATTAGGTTTCGCCGATGATATGAAAATCTTTGCCAAGATCTCATCGCCTGAAGATGGGATAGCACTTCAGGCTGACTTATACCGTCTTGAAGAGTATTGTCGGGTTAACAAACTCGACTTAAATCCATCAAAGTGCTCAGTAATTACTTACACTAGGAAACGGGCAGTCCTGACCACAACCTATACCTTGTCGGGCCAAACCTTGCCAAGGTGTGACAGTATTCGTGATCTGGGAGTTCACCATGACAATAAGCTAGTTTTCGAAACACATATCGACGCCATTGTAAAAAAAGCCTCTAAACTGCTTGGATTCATAATGCGCCTTTCTAAGTGCTTTAAAAATGTCAAGACATTAAAAATTTTGTACTGCACTTTTGTAAGAAGTCAGCTGGAGTATGCATCTCAGATATGGAACCCGCGTTACAATAAGTACATCGACCGTATTGAAAACATACAAAAACGATTCATTAAATTTCTCTGTTATCATCAAAATATTCCATACCATTCGATTGATTATCTCCGACTCTGTAAAAAATACCATCTATTACCACTCAAAGACCGACGTGAGATTGCCGACTGTCTGTTTCTGTTAAAAATATTTAGTGATAACATTGACAGCCCCGAGTTATTGTCAAAATTTTATTTTAATGTACCAGGTAAATTATTTCGTTTCAATCCGCCCTTACGTGTACCTCATACTTATACGAACTATAGTCAGAACAGTTATATTGTGCGTGTGAGTAAGCAGTTCAATATGATATGTAAGCGGCATGATTTGGATCCTTTCACAACGAGTGTGACATCAGCGAGAAGGTGCTTAAGCCTCAAGTTTTTCAAATAGCCTACAATTTGAGTTTATTACCCCATTTTCTTGATTCTTTTATTATAACTTGTTATTTTAATTTTACTGTAAACAAAGCGACTTTTGATAACCACTTTCTAAACCTCTGTATGTACAACTGTCGTTGTCTAATAGATATACCTATACTTTATTAACCTTAAATTAATCATTGTACTGACGTGTGTTCACATAATTTCTGGCCTATTTCTATACGTGAGGACTTGTAATTGGCTTTCTGTTGTCTATGTTTGTTTATGTTAAGTTTTTATATAGCTGTAAGTCTTCCATAGTGTCATAAATAAATAAATAAATAAATAAATAAATAAATATAGTTCCATCTCTTTCTCACACTAAAGTAATATTTAAAAAAAGTACTGCTATTAAAGGTGGTGGTACAGTCACAGGACTCAGGGCATAATTTGCCCATAAAAACTCGCTTGCGATGTTCGATTCAGCGCTGGTATAGCAACGTATAAGAGCGTATCAGAATGCAGCATGAAGGTGGACCACACCGACCGCATTCCACTGAATGTATAGAACATGCTAAAATAAACTTTAATAATAATTAAATGGACGACTCAATTTCCTTTTATATTATGAAAAGCGCTTCGTCAGGTCTGAATCGTACTTGACGATTTTTCGTTGAATATTTTCGTTCAAGAATGCACTGGGCCGGCCCGCGCCCCCGCGGGGCCCGAGCGCGGCGTGCGCACGCACAGCGAGGGCCGCGCGCCGCCCGCGCCGCGCCAGGCCGCCGCCAGGTACTGCATCCTAATATCTTAATAATTACTTTATTCCCTTTACACGCTAGTAACTTATAATTCTAATACTATGGATCTTAAGGGTATGCGCTAAGGAGCCCCCGAAATTCAAATTTTCTTACGTTTTTAGGGTTCCAGGATCACTGTTGTGTATGTCTGTCTGTCATTCTGTCTGTCACAGCCGATTTGCTCTGAATCTACTAGACCGATTAAGTCGTTTGGCACACATTTGAATTTCTGTGTATTTTGTTTTTTCTGTGTATTTTCTGTTTGTTTTGTTTTATTTTATTTTTTTATTTGCAATTCCAAAGATCTAATTTATTGAATATTACCTACTAAACTTATTTTTGGTTTTTTATATTCCTTTTATTTAATTGTAAACCTTTGCATGCCTATATGACGGTAAAATATGGAGAACCTTATTATAAAAACACCTATGTACTATACCCATGTTTGCAAAGAAATAAATGATTTGATTTGATTTGATTTGATTTGATCTGTAACCCAAACACAGACGTGTAATGTAAATAAATGACTTGAATTTGGGGGTCACTTTTGGGGAGCAAATTAGTAAATTTAAAAAAAGTTTGGCATACTGTACCGTGTGACATGTCAAATGACAGGGCTTGTTTTGAGGATCTCAAATATATTTTTTTCACAATTTTAAAATAAATAGTTTTTAAGTTATTTAAGAAATTAGATGACAATTGACTATTTCCCTCCCCTTATCTCCGAAACTACTGAACCTAAAATATTGAAAAAAAATACAGAAATTAGTTTTTTACATAGATTACAGGAAAACCTATAAGAAGTCTATATATACTATAGCGTTAAAATAACTTAGTAAATCTCTCAATATTGTGCTAACAAACGTACATTTGCAGTTGGAATGTATGGAGAGCATGTTTTCCAACTACAGTCTACAATGTTAAGTTTGTTTTTGGGATTAATTCATCCCAACTACAGAACCCGTCATTCTGCGTGGTCCGACACGCTCTTGGCCGGTTTTTTTAATCTGGAGCATGCTTCGCTTCAGTCCTCGCTTCCAGGTGGTGTTTTTGTGATTGGCTTTGGCCGTAAATTTCTACGTCTGACATGGTACACCATGTCAAACATGGTAAGAGGCTCTAGCCTCTAAACATATCAAGAAACTACGTTCATGACCTTAGTTGACTTAGTTATCTTTCCCAATTGAAATGTTACTCCAGTATTTGTTCCATGTTTGCTGTACTTTTCTTTTACATATCGTTATTTTTTTTTCTGTCAATACTGGTTTTTTTTTCCCAATTTCACATATTTTTCTGCGTATTCCAGTGGATTTACGTTAGCTCTTATTGGTATTCTACGACTATTAGTCACTGTCATAGTCTTAGTGAGATTGATCTCGAGTCCTATCTTTCCTGTCGTCACTTGTAGGGATTCGATCATCAGCTGCAGCTGTGAGCTTGTCTCAGATAATATCACTATATCGTCTGCGAACCTCAGATGACTTAAGAAGGCGTCTTTTTTTTTGTCAGTAATCGTGCAGCTCAACTCAGAACTTAAGGAGCTCAACGATGCGACGAACAATACCAAAGAAAGAACATTTGGGTAGGCCGCATAAATTACTCAAACTGCCAGACCATGATTAATACTAAATGAGAAAAATAATATATAATACTTTACAAATAAATATAAAATTCCACACAATACATTAAACTCCACAAAGTAAATATGTCATTGTGTTTGTGAATCTTTTGCGAATTACATGCACTTGACTTATTACAATTCGTGACTGGAAAAGATGCGCGGGCGCAGGCGGACCCCGCCGCGGCCCGCAGGGGGTGGGTAGAGACATTTATTTTGGAGATCTTACCTCGGAATGAGAGCTCGTGTACACTGTAGCGTACGTAATAATAACACGTAGTAAATTCACGCGTCGAATGAAACTTGATATTTAAATTTATTTAATTATCTTCTTTTTTCCGGACTTTGTGTAAGTAAATATCAAGTTCACGTTTTAAAAATTAATAATTCGACCATATTAATATTTGATACATTGGCCTAAATGAAGAAGTATCATGGTTAGAATACGTGTTTAAATATTGCCAGTGAATTAATTTTCAGCCTGTATACATTTTGTTGAATCCTCGTTCTATCAAGCTTTCCTTGCAAAACACGTAAGAAATTTTGAATTTCGCGGGCTACCCTAGCGCTTTCGCTTACCTTGTGATATTATTATCTAGTAGGTATGCAATGTAATGTTAAGTTCTAAATATTTAACCTAGATATAAGTTAATTGTAATACTCGCCCTTACAGGGTCATGTACTCATATGTTTTAGCCTAGCCTGTAAATGATTGTACATTATACAAATAAAATAAATAAAATAAAAACCTACTGAAAAAATTGCATGTTATATTGCTTATATTGGCAAAACATGTTTTGTTCTAAATTGTACTTATACCGTCTTTTTATAGTGTTTTTATGCAAAAAAAAATCTCCCTTTATTTCACTTATTTATAAAATGTATTTATAAATAATTTAATAAAAAACAAAAAGAAACATTTATTTTATTATGATTATGGGACTTAATTGAGTCGGTCGCAGGCGCAGCAACTCGGAGTCCCTGGGCGGCTCGCGGCGCCGCTCGGCCGGCGACGAGGCGGCGCTGGGGCTGGCGCTGCGCACGCGCACGGTGTCGGGCCAGCAGCTGTCCGACATCGAGATCCTCGAGCAGGTCACCGTGCTCAACCTCGACACCGGTCAGTACGAGTCGACCTTACCTGTACCGAGTTCTTGAGGACCATTGTACATTCACGAGTGGGTAGTCACCAAGATGATACTGGTGTAAAGAATTGTAAAAACGATTAATCGTCGATTAATGATCATTTTTATTTGTTCCCCACACAGTTTTTCTTAACTTAATACCCTTGAAACACATACAATAGAAGAAAACAAAGCCTCAATATTTTTTTTTTTATATTCCGAAAAATGGAAGGTGTACGCGTTTTAAAGTCTATGCTAGACAAAGACAGCACAGTTGCGACCTGAAGTCACAACACAGAAACTACTATGATTGGTTGAATGATATATCAACAGCCAATCGCATCAGCTTACGCGCGCTTAACAAATTATCACATTCGTTTTGCTATAAAAATGGCGCTGCGCGGTGACAGCGTGGTCCGCCGCGCTCCCGGTTTTTAATTTCATAAATGGTTATTTTTGCGGTGTACTACGCTAAAAATGTGTGTAAACTGAACTGTTAATGTCATTAAACCCGTATAAAGTGCAGGACATTGTTAATTTCTGTGGATATTGTGACTTTGTGACTATTTAAATACCAAAACAACAGTGCAAACAGTGACAACGTGTGCGCGGTGCGAAGTATCGCGAGCCGCGCATCTTGCTCTTTCACTCCTGCCTATAGACGTTTAGCTTCGTCTCACTCGCGCAACGCAGACATTAAAAATGATTTGTTTTGCTTGCAACAAAAAAATTGCATTGGGAGAATTCCTAAAATGTACTGGATGCAAGACAGTATTCCATTATATCTGTCTAAATATTACTTCGGCTACATTTACTGAGCAAAAAACCCAGCTGGAAAGTTCGTATAGGTGTGATTCCTGCTCGAACATAACACATCGTGTACGAGTGACAGATGATACACCGGCACGCGGCTCCCGCTCAGGTAGTGAGTTAATAGAAAAGGAATCAACTAAAAGTTGTGAAGAGGCAAATTTTAAGGAAAATACTACGCCATCGTCAATTAACATGATGGAAAGTATCCAGAGTATTACGAATATGTTAAAAGGAGAAATATCTGCTAGATTGAATACTATTGAAACAAAACTTATACAAGAGATTAAGAATTCCGTAGCAACTTTGGTCTTAGAGAATAACAAATTGAGAGAATATTTAAGTGTAGCTAATAAAAAGTGCACTTGTTTGGAAGAGGAAATTAAAGTTCTTAAGAATGAAAGGATTGTCACTACGCAGCCGAACGCTAGTACCAAGTTAGTCCACAATTCTTCACATAATCAAATTAGTAAAGAACTTGGAAAGAAAGTACATAATTCAACGACGCCGCAGTCATCGTGCGCTGTTGCCGAGCCAGGCCCCGCGAGTGTGACACCGCTGCCGCTGCCGCTGCCGGCCGCGTCGCTCTTACCTACGAAGGCAACGACGGCTCAGCTGAGCGCTACCTACGCAGCAGTGGCCAGTAATACAGCGGTTGCGGAAAATATCAAAGATAAATGGATTGAGGTGAAAAGCAGCAAAATAAATAATCCGGTAAAGAAAGGTGGTAACACTTCGGTTACATTGTTGAAGGCGGTAGAACGCAAAAAATATCTACATGTATGGAGGTTGGACAAAAGTACTACCGAAGATAGCATTAAGGAATATATAAAAGATGTATTAAGAAATAACTCGGAATTTACAGTAGAAAAGATAAAAACGAGAACTGAAAGAAATTATTCGTCATTTAAAATAGGTTTACCAGAAAACAGCTTTGAAAAATTGTGTAACCCTGATGTTTGGCCACTAAATGTAGAATTCAGTGAATGGATATTTTTTCGACGCTCAACCACAACCACATCAAACCATCCACGAACAGACACACAGTAGAGCATACAACATTTTATACCAAAACGTTAGAGGATTAAGAACTAAAACAACAAGATTTTTATCGCTGCTGGAATCGTCAGATGCTGATATATTTGCTATTACTGAAACGGGATGTAACGAATCAATTTACAATTCGGAAATTTCACTGCCAGGATACCAAATCATACGTTGTGACCGAGCGGACGGACGCAAGCAGGGCGGCGTACTTTTAGTGGCCACACCGTGTTTTGAACTGCGACGAATACAAGTGTCACATGATATTAATATTGATACTCAACAATTTGAAATAATATGTGCAAGTGTTTATAAGCAGAGTCATTTCTTATTTCTATGCTGTGTAGTGTATATACCACCAAAGGCAGAAGAGACTGAGTACATGGTAATGTTTACTTTATTAGAGAAATTGTGTATTAAGTTTAGAAGTAATATAGTAATTTTAGGAGATTTTAATTTAGTTTCGTGCAATAGTAACGTATGTAGTTATTTTGAATATTTTGTGGCCTTTTGTGAAGTCGCTCAGTGTAACATGGTGCCGAATTGCAATAATAGGCAACTGGACCTTGTGTTGAGTGGGCGCCGTGGGGTGACGGTGTGCGCTGCCGACGAAGGTCTGCAGCCCGTGGACGTGTATCACCCGCCGCTTGCGGTCGGCGTTGCGGCGTCATGTGCGCCAACACCATCACATTCCGCACCCGCAGCTCGCGAATCACAACCACACCCTCAGTCACAGTATAGGAAATGGAATTTTCGTAAAGCAGATTTCAATAAGTTATATTATTTAATTAATTTAATAGACTGGAAAGATTTATACAGTATTCAAGATCCTGATTTGGCTTTAAACTTTTATTATGATAAAATATATGAAACTTTTGAAGCTAGCATTCCTCCGAAAACTAAATATATTAGTAACAGAAGATATCCAGAATGGTATAACTTAGAACTAATTAAAGAAATTAAATTAAAATACAATTTGCACAAAAAGTATAAGGCGACCAAATCGCCAAGTGATTATGAGGCATTCTCTCAGTGTCGGGCAAGGGTGAAGGCGGAAACAGCGAGTTCTCACCACCGGTACAGAGATCGAGTACAGAACCATCTCGCTACAGACCCTAAATCATTCTGGAATTACGTAAGGTCGAAAAAAGACACTTCTAGTCAATACAAATTGATCAAAGAGGGACGAGTTCTATCTGGTGATGAATCCGCTAAGGAATATGCACGATTCTTTCACTCTGTGTACAGCGCGACAGCGGGCACGCTGAGCGCGGGGGCGGCGTGCGGGGAGGCAGCGCCGAGCGGCGCGTATGCGCACCTCGCCTGCCTCGAGAGGGCGGCCGTCCGGCGCGCACTGATTGGTCTGCCGGCTAAGCGCTCAGTGGGTCCGGACGGTATTCCGCCCTTCATTTTGAGTGATTGCCGCCTGGTATTAATAGAACCTTTGCTGCACATATTTAATGTTTGTTTGTCGGTGGCTCACTTTCCTAGTCGTTGGAAACTTACGCGGGTGGTACCTATACCGAAAGGTCGAGGGGGTACGGATGTCCGTGACTTCAGGCCAATTGCGGTACTGAGCGCACCAGCTAAGGTATTAGAGATGGCTGTTCACAATTGCCTTTATACACAGATAGGCTCTCATTTGTCTGATACGCAACACGGCTTCCGTCCTGGGCACGGTACAACGGGGAACTTGCTTCACCTGATGACACAGTTGGTACCAGCTGTCGACGCTGGGCTTCAGGTTGACGTAGCCTATCTGGACTTTAAGAAGGCGTTCGACACAGTCGACCACGACATACTCTTGTCAAAGCTGGCGGTTATGGGCTGCACATATCATACTGTAAAGTTCTTCGCCAGTTATCTCCGAGATAGACGTCAGTATGTGGACTGTGGCGGACACTTCTCGGAGCCCTACTACACCAGATCGGGCGTCAGTCAGGGTACTAATTTGGGACCCTTATTATTTATTATTATGGTAAATGATTTACCAAAGGTAGTCAGGTCAACATGTATACTGTTTGCTGACGACCTTAAGCTATCTGCAGTCATAAAAGACACTGCGGACAGTGACATGCTGCAGCAAGATTTGGATAGAGTCACCGAATGGAGTTACTGCAATAAGCTATACTTTAATGTATCAAAGTGCTCGGTGCTTTCATTCACGCGCACACGAATCCCACAACACCACCAGTACAGCATGGACGGGGAGCCGCTGCAGCGTGTCATGGAGGTCAAGGATTTAGGCATTCATTTCGCCAGTGATCTGCAATTTCGCAAACACGTGGTACACGTTTGTAAAAAGGCGTACAGGAATCTGGGATTTGTGCTGCGTCAGTCAAATGACTTCACAAACATCAGTGCACTGAGGGCTTTGTATGAGGCTCTTGTGAGGAGTCATCTGGAATATAATGCGGCCGTCTGGAGCCCGAGTGAAATAAAATACAAAAATATGCTCGAACGGATACAGAACAAATTCGTCAGATTTATTTATTTAAAGCTGTATGGGAGATACCCGGGATACCCGTTACTGTATCCTACCTTATTCTGTCTTGGTATGGTGGGCTACTACAAATTAGAAATTAGGCGTGAAGTGGCACTGGCAACGTATATTTTCAAAGTTTTAAGAGGTAGTATACAAAACTCAGGTATACTATCAGAAATTGGGTTTAATTTACCGGATAGGTACGTGGCGCGGCGACGCAAGCCGCAGCTGCTGGTGGTGCCGATCGCGCGCACGAACCTGCTGGGGCGCGCACCGCTGACTCGTGTGCTGCGCACTCTCAACACGGTGGCGGATGCCATAGATATATTCACTTGTACACTGGGTGAGTTCACAAAAGCCACGTACTGTGTAGCATAGTTAGAGTTAAGTATATTTTAAGTTACTTTGTCGCATTAGATTTATTATCTGTAATGGCAAAGGAAACATTTCATGTGATGTGATAAATAAATAAATAAATAAATAAATAAATAATTTTCGTTTGAGAATTTGGCCCTTACATATATTCTTCTGAATAAAATGCATATCACTAAAAAAATATGGACGAAACACGGCATTCTTCTTTTTAGTTTATTTTTTTCTTCATTTCGACGCTTAAAAGGCAAAACTTTCTAAGCGACATAGGGCAAATTTGACTTTACATTATTAAAGTAATTTTTTCAGAAAAAAAAACATACATTCTGATTCAGATGATTAGATAAATAAGATTTCCAAAACAGTAAGAATTACGCCTGTAGGATGATTACAAGAATTTATATGACATTCAACAATAACAATTGTCATGTCATTGACACTAACAAGTATGTTAGTAAATATTTATATGTGACAAAATACAAATTGTATTTACCAATATGTTTAAAAAGACAAATAGCCTTATCGCTATACCTTTTGTTTATTGATTTATCAGCCAAGAAATTGGCTAGTAAAACTGTTGCTTCTATTGAGCAATTATCTGACATTTTCATTGATTCAGCCAATAACTTGGCTACACAAGCTGACATTAATTTAAATTAGAAATTGAGACAACAGAGAAAACCTCTTGCATAATTAATGGAGATAATTTAAATTTAAATATTAGAATAAATCATCAACATGTCAGAATAAGTTCTAACACAGTAAACCTGGTGCACCAAAATATTCAAGGTATGTTGAGAAAAGACCTTGAAATTGAATTATTCATGAACTGTAACAACATTGATATTTTGTGTATTACAGAACATTGGTTAAAAAGCCATCAGTTCATGTTTAATTTCAGTAATCACCAGGTTGGTAGTTCTTTCAGCAGAGAAAATGCAATACATGGTGGCTCATTGATACTGTTAACTAAACAACTTAAATTCAAAGATCGTAAGGATATAGTGAGCCTCTCTGTTGAGCGGACTATTGAAATAGCTTGTGTGGAGTTGGAGCGGCTTGTTGTATTGAGCGTGTACCGGCCTCCGTCATCGATTTATGATTGCTTTGAGAGTATCATGGATGATGTGCTACAAAAACTTGGTAAATTAGGAAAAAATATAATTGTATGTGGTGATTTTAATGTCAATTTATTAGAGGACTCATCGATGTGCCTAAAAATTAAAAATTTATTTCAGTCATATAATCTTGATCATTTATTTTTAGAGCCTACTAGAATAACCGCCACCTCAGCTACATGTTTAGATAATATATTTACTAACATATTTCCTATTACTAGGCAAATTATAAGCCACCTGGATTCTGACCACTGTGGTCAGCTGATTACATTTAGTAAGCAAGATAGAAAAGTGGCTAAGAGAGATATCACTGTAGTGCCAAAAACTGCCGGTCGCTTGGAAAGCTTTAAAAACAAACTTAAAAGTCAGTTAGCCTACTTGCCTTATAGTCATGATCCTAATGAACTATACAATTCCTTTTTTTCCATGTATTGTAAAGAGTTTAACTCAACATTTATACCCAAGCAGATCTCAGTTAATGGTTCTGCAACCTTCAGTGAATGGGCAACTAAAGGGATATTTAATAGTAGAATCAAACTTTTTGAACTTTATGAGGAAAGAAATTATAATAAAAGTAAAGAATGTTATCAATATGTTAAGAACTATTCCAAATTATTTAAACAAGTTTGTAGCGAAGCTAAGAGTCGATATTTAAGTTTAAAAATTAAAAGGAGTCAAAATAAAATAAAAACGACTTGGGAAATTATAAACAATGAGACTGGAAGGGATAGGAAGCGTAATTGTGAATACAGCCTTAATATTAACAATACAGTTATTAACCCGGATTTAGAGGTTGCCACAGTTTTTGAAAATTTCTTTGCAGATATCCCAGTCTCAACCACTAAATCTTTAAATTCATCACCCACTGTTGCTGAGTCCATATTGAATGAAAATGTTGATATTTGTAACCATGAATTTAATTTCGACTATGTTAGTGCTCAGGATATTATGAAAACTTTCAATACACTCAATGTTAAAAAAAACAGCTGATCTATGGGGAAATTCTGTGGAGGTTGCAAAATGCATAATTAACACTGTAGCGCCTGAATTGGCAATTATTTTTAATAAATGTATTGACTTGCGATGTGGGGATGAGGAGGGGTTAAGTAAACTACATGACGTGTATTACTTTGAGAGTCAATCGTGAACAGAGACTCAACTGTGTTCCTCAACTGTCTGTCCTCTCTCCTTTATTAGATGGTATAAATATACATAGGTAGTACGTGACTACGTGCTAATACTAAGCTTATGGAAAACACTATATCTACCTTAACTTAACCCTGGAAACTACGTGACATGCTGATGTAAACACATACGTGACTTACTCACCACAGACTGTGGTGTAATTCCTGACTTAATGAAGAGTAGTAAAATAATACCTTTGTTTAAATCGGGCAGCACATCAGACCCCACAAACTTTAGACCAATTTCTGTGCTTCCCACCTTTAGTAAAATATTTGAAAAATTGATGCTAGATCAATTGCAAAGACATTTTAATAAACATAAATTATTAAACAGCAAACAATTCGGTTTCACAAAGGGTCGATCGACTACCGACGCTGGTGTGGAACTTCTTGCACATATTTTTGAGGCTTGGGAGAAGTCACATGATGCCCTAGGTATTTTTTGTGACTTATCTAAGGCTTTCGATTGTGTTTCTCATGATACATTGGTCAGGAAATTGCATCACTATGGTGTTAGAAACACTGCCTTGGATCTTCTTATTTCTTATTTGGATAATAGGATCCAAAGAGTGGACGTTAACGGTAAGCGATCGCCGGGTTCTATTGTCACTATGGGAGTTCCGCAGGGCTCAATTCTTGGCCCTTTTTTATATCTCGTATATATTAATGACCTACCTTGCCTTATAAAGAACAGTCATGAAATAGTGTTATTTGCAGATGACACATCACTTTTATTTAAGCTTAGACGACAACAGACAGTTACTGACGATGTAAACAATGCTCTCTCTAAAATAGTACATTGGTTTAGTGTTAATAATTTACTTTTAAACGAGAAAAAGACCAAATGTATTAGATTTCTGACACCTAACGTTAAGCAGGTAAAAACCAATGTACTAGTAAATGGGGCGGAGTTGGATCTTGTGGACACCACTGTGTTCTTAGGTATTACTTTGGACTCAAAGCTACAGTGGGGCCCACATATAACCAAATTGTCGAAGCGGCTAAGCTCTGCAGCCTACGCGGTGTATAAAATCCGTCATTTGACTGATGTAGAAACAGCTCGATTAGTATATTTTAGTTATTTCCATAGTGTAATGTCTTACGGCATTTTGCTGTGGGGAAATGCAGCCGAAATTCAGGCTATATTTGTGCTGCAGAAACGAGCCATTCGAGCAATTTATAACCTAAGTTTTAGGCATTCACTGAGGGATACATTTAAGGATATAAACATAATGACAGTCGCATCTCAATATGTATATGAGAACCTGATTTATGTCAAAAAGAATATTAACCTATAATATTCTTTCTCTCTATTCTAGACACAGCGACATTCATAGCATAAATACTAGAAACAAAGACTTACTTATTGTGCCCAAGACTAGGCTCCAAAAAATTAGTAATTCATTTAAGTGCCAAAGTATACGTTTTTACAACAAACTCCCAAGCCATGTCAAAGAACTGAGCCTCAATAAATTTAAATCATTTATTAAACAGAAACTCTGTCAAAAAGGTTTCTATAAAGTTAAAGATTACTTGGACGACAAAAAGGCTTGGGATTAATTAAGCTACTCCAATGTACCCCCAGGCAACAAACTAATTTTATACTAAATCTATTTTTATACTAAGTGTGACATTGATGATTTTGTTATACTTATACACTATGACATTAATATTTACTTTTTGAAGTATTATATTCTTTTTAAAAATTATTGTGAATGTGGAGACTATGGGAATTAATGTTTTTATTATTTCTCTCATTTAGTTTTCATCTTAGTCTGGCAGTTTGAGTCATTTATGTGGCCTACTCAAATGTCCTTTCTTTGGTATTGTTCGTCGAATCGTTGAGCTCCTTAAGGTCTGAGTTGAGCTGCACGATTACTGACAAATGCGTGCACTGACTGGATAGGTCCACTCAATCTGTGTGGTTTTTTCCTCAAAAGACCATTTCAGACACCAATCTACATGGTCTTCACATGATCTGACCAAGATTATGTCTGGACTTTAAAAGAGACTGTGACCTCTGAGTTTGTTTCGGCCTTTCTTCTCAGAGTAGTCAGATAGGAAACGCCGAGCTCATCTAGTTTTTTTTCTAAGTATGATTGACGTGTAAAAGTGTTTGTATAAACCTACTTACAGAAAATAAAATCATTTCATTTCATTTCATTTCATTACTGAAAAATTTACTTTAATAATGTAAAGTCAAATTTGCCCTATGTCGCTTAGTAAATTTAGCCTTTCAAGCGTCGATTTGTATTTCGTATGCTTAAAATCAAATGCAGTAAGTACCGTGCGTGCCCGCAGGCGAGCGCGTCCCGCTGAGCGTGGCGGAGCACAAGCTGCCGCAGTGCATCAACCCGCTCAGCCTGCACATCATGCGCCTCACCTCCGAGTACATCGGACGCGCCAACGACGACGACAACGCGAGGTAACCACCACACTTTTATTTATTTATTGTCTTTACAAGCCGTGCGCCCGGTGGGATATTCCATCGACAGAAATTACAAAGTTTCATCCCCTATTCAACCCCTTTAAGGACTGAATTTTCAAAAACCTTCACCTTCATTCGTAAAAGGAACTCTTGTACAAAATTTCTCAGTTCCTAACGACAGGGTTAAGGCGCTGACAAGACCCAATTGACCAAAATTAACTTCTCTTAAGAAAAAAAAGTGCCAAATCTGTATAGTTTATGGTAGCGTATATGTTACGTTATTAATTACGTACATATTTTCCAGAACTTGGTTGCTACCAAAACACGTTTTGAAAAAAAATTGCGATACAAACTAACGTTAAACTAACCTCTTACCTTAAGTTCTAATACAAAATATCTGTATTAAATATCAACATACGTTACGTATTTCATTAATAACAAGTACGTATTATTTGAATGCAGAACTTGGTTGTTTTTTATTTTCGATCTTCATAGCGTCTTAGCGCTGTACGTTGTCTGTCAGTGAATTTAAGATTTTTAGTGAGTAGATTGTGTTGATGACCACTAAAACAAAACGTATAAAGCGCACTAGTAATAATTTTAAACAGTGGCTCAACAACGTTACAGCAACACCCTTTTGTGTCGCTGCTCAAGTGCATGTTGCTGAAACAATGTTGTGCAACTTTTGTTTCGATTTAACATTTATGCTGAGGGGTTACCTCAAAAATCCTTGACTTAACTCCTCAATGGTGTTCAAAGTTGTCATAAAGATCCTGAAGTCGTGGAGATTTTGATAAATACACGATTAATTTTTATTTACCAGAAAAAAGGGTTATATTTGTACACAGGTAGTAATAGAACATTTATTTATAAATCCCTTACGCTTTTTCTGCTCTCACTCTGTTCTAAACATCGGTAACATAATGTGCTGCAACATGTGCCGTAGAGTGAACGAGCCGTTACGAAACGTTTCGTCAGTGTTTTTGTAAACTGCCTTATTTTGTCTAACGTCAAAGTTTTGAAAATATACAGGGTGTAAGGGACATCGACGCGCAAACTGTTGTCGTGCATTCAGTGCCTGATTCTAGAGTCAATAGTGTTGGTAGGTTATTTTTTAGGTTATTTAAAAATAATTAGCTGTTCCATACGTTTCGACTATTATGGTATTATTTTTTAATCGGCGAAAATTTCTATGGGGTCTAGAATTATGTGTTGGATTCATGGTAACCGTTTGCTCTTCCTTTCTTTGTTAAATTGTATGTGACCTGTTGATGGTTTATTAAGCTCACGGGAAATTATGTATGAAATGAATACGAAATAAAAATCAGAAATTACATTTATATATTCATTTACATAACCAAATTACAAGATGATTATTAACATTAACTAAATTAAATTAAAACTAAGTTAAGCTTAAAAAAAGGGATTTATTCATTTATATTTACATTACTGTACACTAGAAAAATTAAAAACAAAAATTTAATTAAATACTGCAAAACATACAATAGGTGGCCTTTTCGCTTTCTGCGTTCTCTTCCAGGCAACCTTGGAATGGACAGTGATTGCGTGGACATAAAATGGGGTTGTTATTGGTGCATTTTCAGAGTTGACAGCAAACGCCGGCTGTCGTGGCGGCGTCGCCTGAACATGTCCTCTCTAAACCTCGCGTGGAAGTCTGAGCACTCGTCCAACCTCAGTCTAGCGACTAGGTCCATTATTTGTTAATCTTTTTGTCACTGCTTAGTTTGCCGCTTGCGGTTAGGGATGCCAAACAAATGCGATCACTTTTTCACTTAGCATCTTTTTTGGTTGAAATTTGTTTTGTATTAAAACGTATTTAAGGACTGAAGAAAAAGACTAAACTTCAAAAAACCTTCGAAAAGTTGTCTTTAAGCCCTTTATGAGTCCAGCTTATTGTAGGGTTAGTTCATAATTTAATCCTGTAGTAGTGTAAACAGTTCATTATGCTCCATTTATTATTAATTAGTGCATTATCATTTTTATGGAACTAGCGTTTTGCCCGCGAACTCGTCCCAGTGGTTTTATTCTAAGTATATACCTATATCCTTTCTCTGGGACCTACCAAATTTCATCAGTGTTTCAGTGGTTTAACCGTGAAAACGAAACAAACAGACACTTTCGCAGTTAATATTAGTATGTCTTTATGCCTACTACAATAACAAAAACCGTTTTTTACCGTCTGGCAATCCTAGTTTAAGTTTCATTTCTGTACAATCATAATGTTTGCGTTTGGAGGCTGAACTGAATAAAGTGCGGTTTTTGTAAACGAAGTTACAACAAAATTTACAATCATAACATTTTGATAATGTTCAACTCAGCCAGTTTTCAGAAGCTGTAATACCACTATCAGATAGGTTTCACTAAATAATACGTGTCTATACAGGGTGGTACCGTCGTCGAACTTGTACACTCAAGAAGTCCTTTTGGCAGGCATGTTTAATGCTCGGATTTGAGCGGCAATTTTATTAGAATTTTGAATTCTTCACAGAAAACCAACTAAGATTCCCTTAAATATTTTGATACGAAATGCTAAGCCATCGGTGTTACACTTTAATGGGCGGACGTTTTATAGCGGCCTTGCCTTGAATAACGTTCTTATTTATTAACGTTTAAAAAAAAAGTTTTCAATTAACACAAATAAGGCACAGTTTTGTAATGCGTTTGTCGCACGAGCAATTTGCACGATAAAAATGCATTTGCGGCTTTAACAAAATTGATTCAACTCAATTTATTCTATTTTGGGATGTTCTATTAATAACAACAAACTATGATAAAATGCAGCTTGTCTTTATTTACCACGTGCGATTGTTGTGGTACTGCCAATTTAGAATGTACGCCTGTTTTTTAGCATAGTATTAATCCTTATCATGTAACAACATAGCTTCATAAATTCAGATCAGTATTTTGACAGTTGTAGGTATACGTATAGTGTAAAGTAATGTCGCTTTTTAAATACATATAACTTGCCCCTTTTTATAAAAGTCCTCTCTTCTAAATTGATTTAATAAAACATTTGGACACCACATGATTTATTAAATTCGTATTATTATTATGCAGTATAATATACGTTACATCCTGTTCTGAAGTTTTAAAAACAATGCGTTTGAGTGTTTATTAACGATTTAATTCCTTGCATTTTTTAAATACAAGTTTCGTCTCGTCTCGGCTTCATTAATTGACATAAACGCTGTGTATTTGCAGAGAAACGGACGAAGAGAGCGAGAGTGTTTGTGCAGGTGGCGCGGAGGACGAAGCCAAGGAGATGAAGCGAGAGTCCGCCGACAGACAAACGACCGGCATCAAGAGGAAGACGGAAAAGTAAGTTTGCTTGCAGCTACTGTACACACACAACATCAAATACACCAGCACCCGAATTACTTGCGAGATCGGGGTCAAGAGTAGGCCCATTTGGGAATAATAATAAAAATACTCGGAATGACAACCCGTTTTACATTGTCAATGCAACATCAACTCATATGTATGTTTACAAAATTCGTCTGCTCGACAGCAAGAAGAACGTAATTTATGTTGTTGAATTAATTTAATAAAATAAAATAAAGGGATTGTCATAGTGATTACTGGACTCAATAAAGGTGCTAATTACGGGTACTTTATCTAAGTTAAACTGTACTCGTAAGTGCACGGTTCTTAAGTAAGGAGGTTCCTCAGTTGTTACCTTCCTATATTAAAGATCTCGTTATTCTATTGGTTTCAAGTGACATTGCTGAGCATGAGGGCCTGGGTTCGATTCCCAGGTTGAGCACAATGTTATGGGTTTTTCCATAGGAATTTCTCAGTAGCACCTCGGAGTCTGGATTTGTGCCCGGTTCAATAGACTCGCCACTTATTACACGGGACTTTAAACATTACTGTGGCGAAATGTGGGTGCACCTACTATGGCTACACCTCTGCCTAACCCTTCGGGGAAAACGAGGTGTGATGTTATGTTATTGAATATATATAGTAATGATTTCTAACTCTAGGATCACGTCGAAACTGGTAAAAAGTCATTCGCAGGACAACATAAACAAGAGATTGACGCACGATATGAACTTCAGGTGATAGTTTGGCTACTAACGCGTATTTAATCACTGTTAGAATATATCCTCATTATCCGACACGATATCGTTATCGGACATATCCCACGCGATATCGTTATCGGTGTCGTAACAGGATGTCGATTCGATATCGTTGTTGGACGCCGACTCGAAATAGAGCGTTCCTATCGCAACGGATAATGTGGAAACGCTCTCACGCTTTACTTTTGGTTATAACTCTTGAAGATTTTATTTAGTTTCAAAATAATAACAATTCTGATTCCCGCCTGAAATTTTAATATTAGGATTAGGAGTTTGTACATTGATTGTACGTTCAAGTTATTGAGGTACGCCGACTAGATATGAACTCAACCGGAGATCTCGGTGATGATTGCTTACACATTGCATGGGTTTTACACCGTGCCGAGCCGAACATGTCATGCTTGGCTCAGCATTATGATTCGGCACCGTCGAAAAAGCCGGTCGAACAGCTCGAATCGTACCGAGCCGGCCCGAAGCGCGGGTAGAACGAATTTTGCCAATCGTCATGAGCCGAATGAAAGCCGAATATGTGTAGTAATTGCTTCGGGTCGGCTTTTTTGTTCAACAAATACTGCCGAATCGAATGTGCCGACCCGAACATGTGTGTAGGTAGCACTCCTAAGATAAAAACACATAGATAAATATAGCCTTACCTACATGCTCTTAATGCCAAAACCCAAAGAACAATGTTCTAGTCTGGCGAAGATGATGGAGCGAGTTTGACACACGAAAAGAGGTTTTGTTCACACTCACCCAGAATTAGAGAAAACAGGGGTGTGCTATATGAAGTTACATTAAAATGTTAAAAAGTGTGTTTTAATGCTTGGTTTTATTTAGTTTTTAATGCTACTAAATTATTATTATCATTTTATTATCAGCCGTTTGTGTCCCACTGCAGGGCAAAGGCCTCCATTCTCTCCCCCAAAGGCCTCCTTATCCCTATCCACTGCTGTAAAACCTGCCTGCTACTAATCGGTGCTTAAAATATAATAAGATATGGTTTAAGTAAAGTCTGTCTCATAGCTCAATGATACTGCGTGATCGTCAGGTGAGATAGTAGTCAAACGTGAGCCTAAAAATATTACATACATAAACTCACGCCTTCTTCCCATGGGGGTAGGCAGAAACTATAGAACGCCACCTGCTACGCTCCTTACATACTCCCTTTGCTTCGTTTACGTTCATACATCTGGTCATACACGCACGCCGGTTGTGAGTACTACGTACCTGACCTTTTTGAAGAACATCACCAATTATGTCTTTTTGAGGCGTCTCCTACCGGCTTTTCCACTGTAAATACCTTTCATTCATCCTCTCAACATGACCAAACCATCTAAGCATACTCTTTTCAATTTTTGTCACTACATCTTCCTTTAAACCGACCGTTGCCTTATCACATCATTTTTCAGTCTATCATTTATAGTCACACCAAACATGCTTGCATGTTCTTATTATTATACATTTATTTTACACTTATATAAATCGATTAAACTAAACGATCACCGTTACAATAAATATGACCATTTTATGACACAAAGTGACAGCTAGCACATGTCAAATTACTCCAGTGAGTTCATAATTCGATTTTAGAGAGCATGTTTCCTGCCGGGGTCGCGGGAAGGTACTTATGGGTCACCGAGGCCCCCGCAACACAGGCAACAGGAAGGAATACGGGTGGGTTTTAGTCAGTAAGAGTCTGACACACCCTCCCGCTCCGCCCAGAGCGGGAGAAGTTATTTGATGATTTCCCACCCTCAAAAAAAAAAAAAGAGATCATGTTTAGCGATCGGTTCGAGTAATGTGTAATTAATTTAAGTAATTTCGTGACGATCTCTTAATATTGACATGCCATAAAATTACTAATATTCCGGGATTAAAAACAAGGAACCCAGCAGGCGTATTCATATTAACATTTTTTTTAATCGTTAACCATACATTGCACTATCTATTTCGATCTATGATACTTATATTATAATATCTCTTCCAGGTTAAAGCGATTCTTCGGCAGCACGGTAAAGAAAACGGTGGACGCCGCGAAGTCTTTGGCGCAAGAAGTGTCGCACGCGCGGCACAAGGAGGATGTGGCGGACATAGCCGATGACGTCAGAGGCGAACACAACATCAAGCTCAAGGCCTCCAACTCGCATAAGGGACCTTACGACTTCGATGGATGTGTCAGACATGTTCAAGTTTGTACTCACTTACTTATTTTAATTTCTCTAGATTTGAGGAATGTGCGGACGCGTTTCTATACAATCCTGAGAAAGAGATGCGGAATCGGCGCCATTTTATTTTTCCAAGAAGTTTACCGGCTAATATACCAGTTGCTACACGAAAAAATAGCTTCTTGTTTGGTAGAAGTTCAAATAATTTTACAATATTTTAACTGAAAATTGATCATGATGTTCAAGCAGTTCAGATGTTAATAGGGGAAGACCAAAGAGTAAAAAAAAATACGTAAACAGTTCGTACGATACCCGCATCTCAATTTAACAATGAACATGTTATGTAAACTTGTTAGGTATGCTATGTTATGTAAATGAGTAGACGAACGATTTCCTTGATGAATTTAAGAATTTAATTACTTATTTTAATGCTATGTTTGAGAAATGTACAGCTAAACAATATCGATGTGAACATAAATGAGTGTGCCGTACTTCAAATGATTTTAAACCTTAAAATGTTGATGGTTAAGTTCAAAATCGAATGAGAAAAATTGACAGTTCGTGGTAATTTGATGTGCTGACTGTACAACCCTACCACGGCCGCAGGAGATGGGCAGCGCGCACTCGGGCGCCGTGTGGTGCTGCAAGTTCAGCGTGTGCGGCCGCCTGCTGGCCACGGCCGGCCAGGACCGCCTGCTGCGCGTGTGGGTCACGCGCGACGCGCAGCACATGTTCCAGGTGCGCCCGCCTTCTGCGCCATCACTTGCTCAAAGATTTTATCGTTTCTCTTAAAAAAAACGTTAATTTTTTATTAATTGGTTCACAAATATAATATAACGTACACACTAGGTAAACTTAAAGTTACACATAATACTGCTTGCCCTAAAATAGTGAACACAGCATGCACAATCTATGAACTAGTTAAAATTTAATAAAAATTAGCTTATAAATAATATGCTGGACTAATTATTATTAGTCGAATGGGTGTACAGGCTCATCTTTATTTTAATTTTGGCTAATCTCAAGGTCTCGGAGAAAATATCTAAATCCTGTCTCACACCATTGTAGCTGGAAACATTCTATAAAATGGAGCATGTTGATTTATATTTGTTCTGCAATGAGGCATCACAAATATATATTGCATGAACGACTGCTCTGGCGTGGAATAGCAAGTTCTCTTCGTCTCTTCTATCTTCACAATCTACGTGAGCATTGATTAATTTAAGAAAATATACGATGTCCGCAACTTTTCTTCGAAGGGATAAAGTGGTCATACTGAAGTATTCTAACTTTGATTCATATGATTTAAGGTTTCAACATTGATTATTAACGTAAGACAGTTGGTGCAGAAAGCGCTTTTGAAACTCGACAGACGCGAGGCTTTCTGAGCTATATTATCTATATGATATCTATTTTAGCTATATTTTTTTTTTGGATTAGAAATCATTAAATAACTTCTTGCGCGGAGCGGGAGGGTGTGTCAGACTTTTACTGACTAAAACCCACCCGTATTCCTTCCTGTTGCCTGTGTTGCCAGGGGCCTCGGTGACCCTTTAGTACCTTCCCGCGACCCCGGCAGGGTGATGTCTATACTTAAGTTAGCAGTCCATAATTACGCCTAAGTCGCGAATCCAAGGCCTCTTCCAAGGGTATACTATTAATTGAGTAAATTGCGTTAGTGGGGTGTCTTTTTCTTGTAAATTTAATATGCTTACGTTTATTAACTGATGGTAACGAGACCTCAGACGACGGCATTGGAAACAGCAACGTGTAACATCATAGCAGTGACAGAAAAGCGTAGAAAAAGCAGTTAAACTGCGTCAAAAGATTCACTATTTAAAATTCGGTGAAGCTGGACCTTTTTGTTTCGTTCCGGGGTGTAAAATCCTCATGGATGTCCTGGAGTCTGTCAGACTCTTACTGGCTAAAAACCGCCCGGGTGTTCCCCTCCCACACTGCACCGGGGATCATGGGATATGGTACGACTTCCGCGATCCCCGGCAGGTTCGCGGGCCACGATATGTGACCCGGGTGGCGGCGCCCGCCGGGGGCCAGGAAATATTATGGCCTCCGACTTGTTGAAGGCCTCCTCCAGGCCTAGGTGCCGTATGCGTCTCACCACCCGTGGGACCGCAGCCGTCGCCAGCAACGCTGCCTCCCTGTACGAGCTCCCCTGGGCCGTGACCAGCGTGTCGTCCGCATAACACGTCAAGTCCACGTCCGGCTGGAGCTCGCCTCGCAGCACCCAGTCGTACCCGATGTTCCACAGGAGCGGGCCCACGACCGAGCCCTGTGGAACACCGCACGACATGCGGCGCTGGTTTCTACCATCACGTCCCGCGTAGGTGACACACCTCTCCGCCAAATAAGCCCCCAACGATGCGGTGAGGTAGGGAGGCACCCGATGGTACCGCGGTGCCTCCCGGATACAATTCCAGGCCAGGGTGTTGAAGGCGTTGGAGATGTCCAAGGACACCGCCAAAATCACCCCGCCCCGGGTCACTGCTTTCTCCGCCGGGACTCTCACTCGCAATATTGCGTGGATGGTGGTGCGCCCGTGCCGAAAGCCGACTGGCTCTCGGCCAGGTCAGGCCCCTGTCTGCGCAAGTGGCCGAAGAGGCGGGCAGAGATTAACCGCTCTAAAAGTGTACCTACCTCGTCTAGCAGCACTATGGGCCTGTTCGCGAACGGTGAGTCCGCAGGGCGCCCCGCCTTCCTGAGCAGGACCAGACGGCTAGATTTCCACAAAGTGGGAAACAGTCCCACCCAGTTATCCCTGGGGGGGACAAAGTACGGCTCGGCGACCACAGCCACGTCAATCGATCAGTCTGCCACGCTCTGGAGCAAGAAATCCTGAGCTCTGGCAGCGTGGTTGATATTACCCTGGAGGAAATGGTAGAGCGCCATTATGCGCAGTCCAATCCCTCCACATCATTCCTAGGCCGGGAGTTAGCCGTACGGCAGCCATGCTTCGGGGAGGGGGGGGGATGTGCCCCCGGCAGCCTTTCTTGATTTCTATTGGTCAATACTCACATTTTTTTTCGCCAAATTTTGTTCCAGCCAAAAATAAACAATGGAATCTTTTATCGTTGGCATATAAATGTATTTCCAAACAAAGGCGTTCGAAATTTTTTCTATAGAAACTGGCATATTAATTATCGCCATTTTGATTTTTCTATGCTCTGTAAAGTACATTTGCACAAACAAAAATTACCAGTAACATGTACCTTAAAGTGTCATGTTACCCAGATATTCTAAAAACAATAAGCCGAGCTTTGCCACTATAGTCCTTTCACGGTTATTTTACCTCTGATATTGCATAACTGTCAAAATCACAGTGATCCTTATTTACGTTACAATAAGGTCGCTGCCGTCAGAGGTAAAGTAACGGTGCAGGAGTGTAAGGAGCTATCCGTACAACGGGCCTTGTGCAGGACATGCGCACGAAGTACAACCTGGAGCAGAAGTCGTCGCCCACGCCGTCGCAGGAGTCGCTGGCGCCGCTGGGGCGCGCGCCCTCGCCGGCCGCCGCGCCCGCCGCGCCCTTCGCGCCCGCGCCCTTCTGCGTGTACGCCGGCCACTCGTCCGACCTGCTGGACGTGTCCTGGTCCAAGAACTACTTCATCCTGTCCAGCTCCATGGACAAGACCGTCCGCCTGTGGCACATCTCGCGCGGCGAGTGCCTCTGCTGCTTCCAGCACATAGACTTTGTCACCGCCATCGTGTTCCACCCGCGAGACGATCGGTACTTCCTGTCCGGCAGTCTCGACGGCAAGCTGCGGCTGTGGAATATTCCGGATAAGAAGGTACGTCACTGCAACACCTGCCGGCCAATTCTGTAAAATCTTACCTTGAAAACTAAGTGAGCTCATCCACTGGATATTAGGGGTTGATACTATTGACAGCTCACTTCACCTATGTTCACATGGAGATACTTCACGGTGAGATCTTTACAGAACAGACCGGCTGACCTTCGATAACCGCTATTACTGCGGCTTTATAAGCACTTTCAAAGACAAATTGTTGTAATGGACGTACATTTGACTGAACACACATTGTTTAAAAATTCATCTCATTTCTATACTTTTTTTAAAGTTACACTACTCTCTCGTTACTAATCTACTTTAAAAATAATTATATAAAAAAATGAGCATTTCGTGATCAATAAAAAAGGTTAAAACTGTTCGTAAAATGTTCCAATGTTCAGATTTCTATCACCAACATATCAACAACAAGTATCACATTACTGACAGACCCAACCCCGCAGGTCGCTGTATGGAACGAAGTGGACGGCAAAACCAAGTTGATAACCGCCGCCAACTTCTGCCAAAACGGCAAGTTCGCGGTGGTAGGCACATACGACGGACGCTGCATCTTTTACACTACGGACCAGCTGAAGTACCACACGCAGATCGACGTGCGGTCCACGCGAGGGAAGAACTCCACAGGCCGAAAGATCAGCGGAATCGAGCCCATGCCGAATGACGACAAGATTCTCGTCACTTCCAACGACAGCAGGATCCGATTGTACGACCTCCGAGACCTGAACCTATCCTGCAAGTACAAAGGTTACGTCAACGTGTCCAGTCAGATCAAGGCGTCGTTTTCCCACGACGGCAAATACATCGTGAGCGGCTCGGAAAACCAGTGCATCTACATATGGAAGACGTACCACGACTACTCGAAGTTCACGTCGGTGCGAAGAGACCGGAACGACTTCTGGGAGGGCATCAAGGCGCATAACGCGCTCGTCACGTGCGCCGTGTTCGCGCCCAACCCTGATCACATGATCAGGATGATCAGCGAGAGGGAGGAGGAAGCCAAGCTCGCTAATAAAGAAGCGGATGACAAAGAGGAAGTGGTATGTACTTTTTTGTTGCCCGTTCTTCTCCATAGGCACCTACTACGCTTTTGGGTGGGCAAATAGTTTCCGGACGGTACCGCTCCTGCGCTTACACACACATTCACAGCGTATTTGTACACTTGATTTCCACAACTAAAGTGCGCGTCGCTTCTTCAGATAAAAATACTCTGGTAAAAGCTGATGAACATCAAAACACGTATTTCAAATTCTTGCCACTTATTACCAAGACATGACTATGTTTCTGACTGACCGACTCCTTGACATTTAAAAAGTGCAAAAGTGGCAAATGGTTTAATTGAAATAAATACTTCGTTGGTCTAGTGATCGTAAATGCTACTGCTGAGCAAGAGGTCCTCGGATCGATTCCCGGGTCGGGCAAACTTTGAGAAATTCCTGAAGAATTTCTCAGTAGCAGCTCGGAGTCTGGAATTGTGCCCGGCTGGTGGCAATATGCTCGGTTCACCCTTGTTTGATAGAACAACGTTTGATATAATATTACTAAATCGAACAACGTTTAAGAAAATCATCACTTTGTATAATATCGTTTGACAGAATTTTCAGTTCATCGAATATTTATTTGTTATAACAACATTTGCGCTAATGATCAAAAGGTATAATGTTCATTTGATGTAATGTTCAGATGGTATAACCATGTATTTTATCGAATATTCAATTGGTGTAATGTTATGCAGAAAAGAAAACATTGTAAATATTTGCAATTTTTTAATTTTGAAAAAGAAAACACTTAGACTAATCTTAAATTAAATGCGATCGCTTTAAGTAAATCTAATTCTGTGTAAGTTTCAAAATAATGGTTAAGTTAGGTTAGGTTAAAACTGTGACCTCCTACTACTCGCCAGAAACGAATAGATTATATATAAAAAAGAGATTATTTTTAGCAGGCTATTGAGAACGATCGTATCGAATATTCAGTTAATTAAGAACTGAATATTCGATACGATCTTTCGACTAAATCGTTATTAGTCTAGTGAAACATTAGTTTAAATAAAATTAGTGCATTTGAAAATTCGGCGAAATGAAATTAGTTCAAATAAATAATTACGCTAAATAAAAATTTACCAATGAATTATTCGGTCACATGAATAATTCTTCGAAATGACTTTGTTGCAACTAAAATTCGATTTAGTAATATTATATCAAACGTTGTTCTATCAAACAAGGGTGAACCAATATTCTCGCTCCCTATTACATGGGACTTAAACATAACTGGCGAAATGTGGGTGTTCTATAGGTGTTGTCTCTGCTTAACTCTTCGGGGAATACAGCCGTGATGTTTTGAAATAAATGCTTTGAGTGTGATGTTTGTACCGCAGAAGGGCGCCGAGGGCGGCATGGTGGCGTCGTCCCAGACGGGCCACGTGCTGGTGAGCGCGGACTTCAGCGGCTGCATCAAGGTGTTCGTGCACAAGGCCAAGCCCAAGCACTCCTCGCTGCCGGCCTCCGCGCTCGCCTGAGGCCAGCGTGGGCCCGGCGGCACCCTGGCCGCAGGTCTGACAGTATACCAACACACCTGCCAAATTTACAGTCCAGTATATCTTTGTCAGTTATCATATTCGTTCCTTTATAAAGACAGCTACAAAATAGCTTTTAAAGCTACGGCATAGAGCAGACCATTGCATAGAAAACTATATTTAATTACTTGATAATAAAGATCAAAATAGCATACACTTTTGACCAATGTCGAGTTAACATCGACCTAAAACATTTTGAATGGCCTGGCCATTATTTGAAATATGAATATAAATAAAAAAATGATGTCAGGGTCAGTCAATGTCACATTTTTAATTTGGTCTGATATGTAAAGATGGCTGAATGTCATTCTACAGTAATGACATAACGACGCAATATACAAGGTGTCGTTTTGCATCCTCGTCAAATTTCAGGAGGCTGCTATGAAAGACACATATAATCAAATAAAATTACGACACCTGCTCAATAATTAACACATACTTGTTTTTTTAGTTATTTAAGTTTGACAGTATTTTAGAATACACCACTTTCACAGAACAGAATCACCCTGTTGCATATGCGGTAGTGTGTGTGTAAAAGGGCAGTTACAGTGCGGTATCACACAGGCCGCGTTTTAACATGCGTGTCCCACACATGCCGATTTCCGAAAATTAGAAAAAAAGACCTACTTATTTTATTATTGATTCGTGTCGAGAATCATTAGCATAGTTATCTCCTTAAATTTGACGAGGATTCAAAACGACACCTTGTATACGAGTCGTTAAAAGTCTAATTATTAATTCACTAGATACGTAACCTGACATGGTCATAGTTATTGTATTTCTTTTACACATTATCATACATTTATTTTACACTTATAGAAATCGATTAAACTTAACGATCACCATTGCAATAAATAGGACCATTATAATACACAAAGTGACAGCTAGCACATGTAAGATTACTCCAATGAATTAATAATTCGCCTTTAGAGCAGATTTCATCGTGCAATGAGCAGTCAAAAATAGCCCTTAAGGTGACGAACATATTTTGACTGTGACTGGTGCGGCTGTGTGTGTCGGTTGCTATCACACAACATAACCAAAATTACACGTCATAATTCCCATACAAGTGCAAAAGGCGCCTACGAGGGTCATTCAATAAATACTTAGCCTACAAAAAGTAAACGAAAATTTTGGAAAAGTGGCAATTTATTTTTCAACAAAGTCTCCTTTTAGTTCGATACACGGAGGCCTATTTTGCAGAGTTTGACAAAAACTATTTTTCGGACGGGTTAAAAAAGTTGGAGCATCGCTTGGCTAAGTCCAGCGATGCTCCAACTTTTTTAACCCGTCCGAAAAATAGTTTTTGTCAAACTCTGCAAAATAGGCCTCCGTGGCGGCGATGACCCTCATTCGATTCATATCTATTCCCGGCGAGTGATTTTTTCAGATTAGGAAACAGAAAGAAGTCACAAGGGGCCAAATCTGGAGAATACGGTGGATGGGGCAACAATTCGTAGCGTAATTCGACCAATTTGGCCATGGCAACGGCAGACGTGTGAACCGGTGCGTTGTCGTGGTGAAACAGCACTTTTTTCTTCGCCAGATGGGGTCGTTTCTTCTTTAATTCGGCGTCGAATCGGCCCAATAAATCGGCATAGTAAAGCCCTGTAATTGTTTTACCCTTCTCGAGGTAATCGATGTAGATCACACCTTGTGAATCCCAGAAAACGGTGGCCATAACTTTTCCGGCCGATTTTACAGTTTTCGCCTTATTTGGAGCACGTTCCCCGGTCTGGATCCATTGTTTTGATTGCTCCTTGATCTCTGGTGTGTACCAGTGGATCCAGGTTTCATCGACGGTCACAAAACGACGCAAAAACTCCGCTGGATTCCGCTTAAACAGCGCCAAACACGTCTCCGATGTGGTCTCACGGTTGCACTTGTTTTCTGGTGTGAGTAAACGCGGCACCCATCGCGCCGACAGCTTTCTCATGCCGAGTTCCTCGTGAAGAATATGATGCACTGTTCCTTCTGAAATGCCTACAGTCTCAGCTAGCTCCCGAACCTTCAATCGGCGATCTGCCAATACGAAATCATGGATTTTTTTTATGTTTTCCTCCGTAGCAGCTGTTTTCGGTGCACCTGGACGTGGTTCATCAAAAACCGACGTACGGCCACGTGCAAACTCGTTGAACCAATTCTTGACGGTGGCCATCGATGGAGAAGAGTCACCGTACACAGCATCCAAGCGCTCTTTGATTTCGATGCGCGTTTTCCCTTCCAAAAATAGGAATCGAATCACCGAACGATATTGCTCTTTTTCCATTTTTGTAAAACCGATCGACACGTTCGCTCCCATAAGTTGTCAAATTAAAACAAATGAAGGGATTGGAATGAAAATTTGAAAAAAGAATTAAAAAAGAATGTGCTACACTGTGGTAAAACTCTTTTGAAACTACAGCGCCCTCTGGCGATGAGGCTAGGTACTTATTGAATGCACCTCGTAACTTCCAAAATACCAATTTTTACGCTTACCCCAAAACGCAACGTAATGTAGGTCTGATGTAGCATTGCAGGCAAGCACGCCCAACTTTAGCCGCGTATTTTAAATGTGTTCAGACTTACATGAAGACTCCAAACTGAACGAACCTGCGTCAGCTCGATGTAATTGGATGAGTGCATGTTTGGCCGGAACAGACGGATCTGAAGGTAGGAGTGCGCACGCATCGGTCGCCTTTGACTTGACTAGCAAGCGCACTATTTCTGAAAGATAGACATGATCTGCTACCAGATCTTAACATCTCATGATTTTCATGTATTCTTTATTACACGTCTGAAAAATATAAATGTTTTTAAAATTACTGTACGTACGATATATACTCAGGTGATTAAAATGATGCCTCTCTAATTGATATTAAGTTTGACGTGAAATCAGTAAATTTTAGAAGATATGGGGCAGGCAGTACGAGCTGCCTTTAAATACACACCTTTCGACTATTACTGATAAATAATATTATAAAAATAATGGTGCGTTTGTTCGTTGTCTAGCGACATTAAAAACTAGTCACACAGGCAGAGCCGCGAACACAGCTAGTATTCAATAAATAAAGGCCAATTAATGATAACGAAGCTTCGAGATCTAGGAAGCCTATTATAAACTAGATTTTTTCTAGGTAGGAGTTTGTTAGGACAATTTTAAGATGTATCCTAAGGGTGTCAAACGGCATTCAAAGTTTCTTGTTAAATCAATCGATCGATCCGAAGAACAGCTATCTATATAGATAAATAAAATTGAAGCGTCTGTTTGTAATGTCAAAATAACATCTTTTACTAAATAGATATGAAGGTATATACGGCACTTCTAACAAAAAAACTGTTTTTTTTTATATTTGTCTGTCTGTCTGTTTGTTCCGGCTAATCTCCGAAACGGCTGGACCGATTTTGACGGGACTTTCACTGGCAGATAGCTGATGCTATAAGGAGTAACTTAGGCTATTTTAGAAAAAGACACGCGAGTGAATCCGCGGCAGCAGCCAATATAAGTCAACGACATAAATTGGGAGCATAAAGCCAAAATACTACGTATCCATTTAAGGAACTATAGGACACCAAGTTTGACTATGTTTTAGAACAGTGTGATAGATTTTAGTTACGTCGACGTAATGTGTAGTGACGTGACCTGAGATTAAAGTATGAAAGCGACGTCAACGATATTAAATATCAACAGCCGTCAGCAGGCAACCGTGATACAAGAAGAAAATATTTTGAAGGGAAATTTTATTCTACTTGACATATTGAAGATGAAGACGATCGTTTTGAAGTTTGTTTGATATTCTCTAAAAATGTAAATAGTATGGCATATAGGCTCGAAATGTTTTGTAGCAATTATCAGTATGCAGATCGCCGCAAATTACATTGGCATTAGTTAAAACTACGTGTTGTGTTTGTATTATACGTCTAAACGATATATGTCGCAAATCGTGAATATTTTTAGTTTAAAAAATGTTTGTGCAATTTATTTTATACCTTTAGTGTAAAATCTTTACGTTTACTTGTCAAATAATGATGTTATAAGTAAGAGGAGGTAGATAAGTTACACACGCTCCGCAAGCGGCACGTCAAAACTTGGGTAATTAGCCTGATTACGTATCGTCTTGGCTCTTTTCCGCTCCCGATAATTACGACATGCCGTCCTACTTCCACGTGTCATCTAATGGTATGACATTGTGCCGTTTTTGAAGATCGAATGTTGTGTAGGTAACTGTCTACCTATTTTTACTTATAATTGTTTTCAGTACGCAGCCGATAGTGTCACGACGAGTTTTAGAAATGTTTCGGTTTTGTGGAGCGTCATCTCTGTTAACCTAAGATTTCCTAAAAGAGCAATGGTCGCCACATAGCTTCTGTAATTTACCGACGAATCACGTCACTGAAACGTTATTTAAGAAAATAAGTTGGTGTGTTTCCTTAGGCCCTAACCAGACCTACAATAACATCGTGCAATAATTTTACTGTGCAACAAAATATCCACCTAAACGAACTTTAATATTTACCCTCAACGATCAATCATTTCCATAACAGCAGGCTTAGCATTCTACGAAGAATAGACACAGCTCTTTCTATACAAAGTGACATTTCGTTTCTCCATTTTTGACATCGCACCGTGGAAATCCTTCTACAATCTGTCATTTTGTCTCTCTTTTCTAACGGTATTTGTCTTGGTCCTTTTTACGTAGAAGGATTTCTACGGTGCGATGTCAAAAATGGAGAAACAAAATGTCACTTTGTATTGAAAGAACTGTAGATATAGAAAGCGTCATGCTATGCCTCCTGCAGCCGTCACTGCGGCCGTTATGTGCCGGCCGCTGCTCTTCTAGGAACCCGTAGCTTTACAGTCTCGTTCTTAAGCACGATGTGTCATGTTCACGCCTGGGTACTGTTATGTAAGTTTGTCTGATTGCAGCCAACTTCTACCGGCCAGTAGCAAAATTGATATGTATGTAAGGCCGAGAAAAATAAACATTACTTAGGGCTGTGCATTCTGAAAGTTGCCAACGTCCCAAATAGCTATCAAATATTTCGTTGTTAGCGAATATATCATAATCATCATAATCAGCCTATAATGTTCCCACTGCTGGGACACAGGCCTCCTCTCTGTGAGAGGGAGTGGGCCGTAATCCACCACGCGGGCCCAGTGCGGGTTGATAGATGTCAAATGTCTTCGAATTTTTGGTTCTAGGACATTGCCTGTTTCCTCACGATGTTTTCCTTCACCGTTTTGAGAGTAGTGGTGATGAAATAATTTACACAAAGTAAAGCGCCTGTCCGGGTTCGAACCTACGACCTACAACTCGTAAGTCGCGGCCGTTACCACTGGGCCACCACTGCTCTCGGCGAATATATAAAAATCAATATTTGTTTGTTCGTATTTTATGCGCTGCCATGCCGTTAAACCGATTGCGATAAAACTTTGTCAAGTTATTGTTGGCAATTGCGCGAAGGTAATAGGCATAGTACAATTTACTTTCAGGCGCGCCGGGTACCAGCTAGTGATTCTGATTAATAAATTAATATTACTTAAGACGCTGACAACACCTAAACCGCGGTCACTGTCAGATTGCATAGAAACGAAAGAGAAGCGCGATGACACAACGCTTGTAATTTATTGCAAAATATAAAGCAATTATCTATTTACTCAAAATTCAGTTATGTAATCGAAAATAAAAATCAACCAAGTTCTGCATTCAAATAAGACATTCTTGTTATTAATTAAATTCGTAACGTATGTTGATATTTGATACAGATCTTTTGGATTAGAACTCTAAGTAAGAGGTTAGTTTAACGTGAGTTTGTATCGAGATTTTTTTTCAAAACGTGTTTTGGTAACAACGAAGTTCTGGGAAATATGTTCAAAATTAACATATATTTTTTCCGCTACCACAAACTATACAGATTTGGCAATTTTTTGTCTTAAGAGAAGCCTATTTTGGTCAATTAGGTCTTGTCAGCGCCTTAATAAAATTATGAAATATCGATATGTATTGTACTAAAATATTGATTAAGAATTTCAATAATAACACTAGATTATGTGTTGTAACAGTTTTAAATGTACCTTTTGGAAGCTTTCCAAGTTCTTTTTGACACCTAAAACAACAACAGTGTTTTAGTACAATAAATAGCGATATTCCATAAATGAATTTAGTAATATTGATTAATTAATAAAAAAAAAACTAAATATTTGACAGCTATTCAAACTCAAACTCAAAGCATTTATTTCAAATAAACCAATTACAGGCACTTTTGAATTGTCAAGGGTTCGGTCAATCAGTCAGAAAGATGAAGCTAGTTGCCCGTTCCAAAGCGTAGTAGGTACCTATGGAGAAGAACGGGCAAGAAACTCCAAGGACACTCTTTTCAATCAACGTACCTATTATGGTTACAAAATATTGTTTACATCATTCATTTTGAAATTATACATGTGAGAACGATGCAAAACGTAAAAGCGTCCGTAATAAAAAGATTACAACAAAAACAAAAGCAATTCAAAAATTTAAGTTAAAATAAGCCGTGGCAGCTAAGAGATGACCAGATGGCATATTTGCGACGTTGGCAACTTTCAGAATGCACCTGTAATGTGGTTTGGCTAAGATATGCTCCCGTCTCTGTCTCTCTCGTGTAGTAAAAACTTGTGCGACAGTGACAGGGATATTGCTTAGCAATAGCATGACGTCTATTTATCTCAGCGTAAGTGTATATAGACAGAGTTAGTTAGTACACAGTATTTCATGGCGGCTTACCCTTACTATAAATAACCTAACCTACTTGAAGTCAGTTGGCTGGCAGATCGCATTACTAATAACAATCATTAGTATCCATCATCAGGTTCCGTCAGTCCGTCAGAATTTTCGGACAGAGAAAATATTATATATTGAGAAGAATGCACAGGGTGTATCAGAAAGGTGTGGGCAAAATGAAGGGTGTGGTACAGACCATCAAACTAAACAACTGTCTCCATGGGACCAACATCGCTATCGCGAAAAAAGTATAGGTATTGAAGTTTTGTATGGGACGATTTTTTTTTTCAAGATTGTTGTGTTGGTCCCTTTATTGTAACCCCACAGTATTTACTCTGTTTCGAATGTATTACGGTTTGGTTGCACCGGGTATTATGATTATGTATACCACGACCACTGTTATTAATAATGTATCTCAGAACATAAGGTAAATGAGTTGAAGTTATCTGTACCATTTTACGCTGACGGGACTAGTTTTTTTTTGTTTCAGAACTTAGTGCGCACGAATAATTAGCAAGAAAATAAACCAAATTGTTAAGTTTTAAGAATTGTAATCTTTTCCTTCTTGAATTTAATTTCCCATTATTTTTCTGACGATAAAAATGCACTCGTCGTATATACAAATTCATTACTATTCGATCACTCTTCTGAAAGTTAGTACCTGCCTGTGGTATTATGATATGTTGGTGCTTGTACGTTGGTGGGTATAATCTCGATAAGTTGTCGTATGTTCTGCGACATGTTTCGTTTCTATCTCAATAATTGATAGTACGTGTATATTTATCAGTAAGGATGTCTTCTCTCATTCTTCTAAAGCATTCTGATTTTGTCGTTGTAGGCTCAATTTAATGCGAAGAGTTTGGTGGGTTTTAGCTTTTGTTCCAGTAAAATATTCATTCGTGTCTGTCACTGATGCCGGAAGTTGTCAGCTTGTTTACTTCAAACATCGCAAACGCGCATGTAACTACGATTTTTTTATATGTTGCTGGGTCCCCTGAGTAGCTTCGAGCACCATGGGAGTAGCACGAGGTCTTCAGGGTTGCAAACTTGGGTATAAACTACTCTCAGGGGACATCACACCATTTTAAAAATCGTAGCTACAGGCGCGTTAGCGACGTTTGCTTTTTTTGTGTCGATATTAAACACGACCTTGAAAAACTTCCAAAAGCTAACACAAACCACCAGAACTAGCTCAGGGTGTTACCCTTTACATCTATTATTATATAATACTGCTCTGTAACCGTTACTAACGTTCTTCACCGATAAATATACCTACGTTATTTATCACTAAATTGTATAATATACTTAGGATAAAATGTTAAATGTATATTTATATTTTAGGCTGTGTTTTCTTTTATTATTTAAAGACTAAACAAAATTATTTTCGTTAAGTTCTTGCCCTATGTGAAAGAAGTATTGTTTTTTTTATGTAATAAGTGTACATTTAGTGTTGTATAAAGATCATGATGCCATCATAATTAAATTGGAATATATTTTTAAATCGCATTTACCTTCATAAATAAATAATCGTTACATACATTGCGTTTTATTAAAATTGATGCTGTAGTGCACAGTAGGCTCTGCTATAACAGTCGAGTTTCGGCTTCTTTGTGGTGATAGCCTGTGATAGTGATAAATTTGACGCTAAATTCACCTATGACTAGAGAACACAATCTCGAGATGTCGCGTGCTAAATTTGGTGTCGAGATTGTCTATTCGAGATCGAGATTGCGCCTTACTTTTTGACATAAGGCGTTTTTGTATGACTTAATTAAAATGAAAGCTCCACCTAGTCGTGTATATATTTTCTGAATAAACCATTTTTTTTGTTTGGCACCCCTTTTTTTTTGGAAGGGAAATCATCAAATATCTTCACCCGCTCTGGGTGGAGCGGGAGGGTGTGTCAGACTCTTACCGCGCCTACGGTGGCCGGAAATCCGCCCGGGATTCCCGACGCCCAGGGCGTCTCCTGCGGCGACTAAGGGCACCCCTATGGGGTACGGACCTCGGCTTAGAGCAACAAGCCCAACGGCGACTGCGGCTGTTAGCGGCTGGGGAAGGACAACAAGGGACAGGCTGTATCGGACCTTTTGACCGCCACGGACGTCAAATCAAAACGTGCTTACAATGCCTTCAACGGCATGGCACGTCGAAAATACCACTTTTTTATATTTCAAAATAAAAGTACAAAAATATGTTCGTAGTGTTTCTTTTTTCCTATTATTAATTCTTAGACATATTTATAATATTATTACACAAAGATATATTACAGTTAGCCACTCTTGTCGCGGGAAGGTACTAATGGGTCACCGAGGCCTCCGCAACGCAGGTAACAGGTAGGAATACGGGTGGGTTTTAGTCAGTAAGAGGTTGACACACCTTCCCGCTCCACCCAGAGCGGGAGCAGTTATTTGATGATTTCCCATCCAAAAAAAAAAAGCCACTTTTTCATGGAAAAAATCACAATAAAAAAAAACATCATGCAAAATATATAATTTGACGTGCAAATCCATGCCACGGACGTGAAGAGTCGTCAGCTAGTGATGGGTAAGGAAAACAATTACGATTTTTTTTTTACGAAAACAAATTAAAATACTACACTGCTGTAAGACGAAAATGATTTCTTGTCTACTACATTTTGCATCAGATTAAATACAAAGCAAAATATAAAATAAAACTACCGTAGGTATGTAGTGGCCAAACTCACGAGTAAATAGGTAAGTGCAAATCGATAATTTTGGGGCAACTCTCGCGCATGCCTGTCAAGGGAATCCTTTAAAGTAGTTTGTACGTCACAGACGGGATGAGACGGCGCGCTATGACGTCAACCGCGCTGCCGAACATTGATAGTGTAGTCATAGTATAAAGAGAGGGAAAGTAAGTTATCTTCATACAAACGCACCGCGCGCGGCTTGTATGTGTGCGCCAAAGTATTTATGCGTCGCCGCACGCATACTTAAACAAAATCTCGACCCGTTTCTCAGTGCGCCAGTCGGGGTTAACACCGCACGAGGTTCACGCGTCACGGCTTTTCGGCACCTAAATGAATGAAAAATGTGTGAAAATCGCAGGAGAACGTATTGCTGTGTTTGGGTGTCTTAATAATTCATCGATTCCAGAATTGTCTCTGTTCAGATTACCTATTGAACAGGAAAGGTAAGCAAGTCACTTATTCTAGCATATAATTTTTAGTTGATGATGAGATACCTACTTATTTTTTGTTGTATTACCTAGTTTTCTATCAGACAGAGGAAGTAGGTAGGCCTACTTTCCCACTAGAATGTATTAAGTACTTTTGATCTGTCAATTGATTTGCCGCTATTGCTTTGTTTATGTTTAGTCATGCCGATTTCTTAGTAGGTATTGTAGATATAGTAACTAAGTACCTACTTAATATATTTAATACAAAATTATAAAATCGTAATTAAAAATAAGTAACTTGACTAACTGTGAATCAGATAAATACAGCAAAGTTCGAATCATAACAACAGAACAAAAATTTGATTATAGATTATATATTTGATTATATTATAGATAGAGATTATATATTTGATTATATTATAGATAGAGATTATATATTTGATTATATTATACACCGCCCCGCCGGTTTATTTTATGCCTTTTTTATAAATAATACCTACTGCTCTGAATCTTGAATACATTTCTATATTTGTTAGGAAAACCATTGTTGAACTTTATTCACTAATGATCACAGTAGTGTAGAATTGGGGTTCCTGGATCAGAGATCCAGGAACCCGCAATTCCACACCTGAAAATGAGGTATCTATCAATCCATCAATCAATCAATTCATATTTGAGGTTTCTGGATTAAATGAGTGCGTGATCGCCCCCGTGAATTTCATCTTCTGGCAGTATCTGGTAGCATAGAATGTCTTCTGAATCAGGAAACACTATATCACGCACTATACTTCTTGTTACGAATCGAATGTCAGCCCCGGGAATTTCTTTTTTTTTTCCAAATCCCCTCCGGGATTTGATGAATTTACAGCCGATTTTTCAGGGTCAGGATGTACGTTGCTAACTCGAACAAATATTAGCAGCTCATTGTGATCACTCTTGAGTGTGAGATATCGCGTATTTTCAAAGGTGGATTTGACTGAGTCTTGCTCTGTTCTGTCTGTATTTTTCTGAAGTTTTGATAAGCTGGTATCCATTATTTTCTGGTCTGTTGTGTCTTGAGTAAATACAATCTCCCCACTAGCATTCTTGAAAATAAGTTTAGAAATGCCTTCCAAATCAAATTTCGCTGAATGAAGCATAATGCTATTAATTATAAATGTATTCTCTCTGTCTTGATGAAGCAAGCGTCGATTAAGATCGAACCATCACACTACAATGCTAAGAGTTTAATGCTCTGATGGAGATATGCGTATTTCATTATATATTCTTTCCCTTTCACAGCGTTTAAATAAAAACACTCAGGATAATGTATAGCATGTTGCATCCAAGGATCATCGTAAATCTCCCAATCTTCAATAACACCTCCACATGAGAAACATGCAGTTCTATCATTAATTCCATTACCGCAATAAAATAATCCCGCGTCAGCCATTTCCATCACCAACCTTTTCTGAGAGTCAGTTGTTGCCCAATAATAATTAAATGAATGTAAGCGCATTTTACGCGTATGATACATGTCATATCGAGGATTGTAGTTTTCTTTTAACATTTTCGTCATGCAATAAGTACTTCAGAAGAAAAAATAATGAAGTCACATTCTGCTGATAACAATTTATATAAACATTCATTAGATGTTCTAGGCGATTTGAGGGGGGATGTAGGTATGGTAAAACTATAGTGACAGTTGATAGAAATAAAAATATTTTATTTTTTATTTAAAACATTTATTGAAAACATTTATTCTCAAAACACCATTTTTTTAAACACAGAATATTTCTTAAAGCACATACTTTTTCATGATAAATACAATTATACAAATCTTGAGAATTTAAATATTGATCATAAAGACTTAACAAACTAGGACAGCCTTTGTCTTCTAAATTATAAATATTATTATTTTTTAGAATATATTTTAACCACAATACTTTTTCTAAACCTTTGGTGTAGACATATTTATCTCTTACAATATCTGTAATTAATTTCTGATAATCTGAATAGGATACAACTCCTTCACCCCAATATATCTTTCTATTACGCTCAATCCAATTTACTTGCCTCCTTTCTTGTTTTGTCAATTCGTGATATGGGAAAGGTGGTTTAATCAAAAGCACCTGTATTTTATTATCGCACAATATTGCAATTTCTTTTACTATGAATTCATTTTCTTCTGTTTTAAAACCTTGAACATCTACGATAGCAGTCATGATAATCTTCGCACTATGTTACTCAAAGGTTTATATTCCACAAGCCGATCGTTAATTATTAAACAATATCCAGTTGTATTATCTGGTATCGGTGTAGAACATTCAATTTCCAAACGTACATCTACAGGACCAGTTTTTAAACTATCGTTTTGTCTTGAACAATCTATGATAAAGAGAGGAGCCTTTTCCTTAAAATCGGTTATATCAAGTAACGGGTCCGCAGGACAGTTATAATACGACTGACGAAATTTCACATACATCTCGTATAATATATTGTATTTGTTCTCGGTAAACTTTAAGCCTAAAGGCTCGTAGGGATAATACTGTGAATTCAAAAATAGTGTTATATTTGTTACTCCACAATGATCGAACAATGAACTGTCTTTGGTTTTATTATTTTTTCTATTAGTTTGTAAGCAAAAAATTACATATCGTGCTTTCTCTAATTGAGATGCAGTCTTAACTGACCAAGAATGCTTAGTAGTTTTAGGAAGTAATGGATACTCGTATAAATCCCAATTTCTAAACGCCATCTGAATAGATTTATCTCTTTCTAAATGTTTTAGAAGTGCCAGTCGTTCCCGGTCTGACACTTTTATGTGTGGTACACGCCATTGTATTCTTTGTACATCTATTTGAAAATGAGCAACATCATCCGTTAATATGATGCTGTTTAAGTTAGAGATACTCCTATTTAGTATAAGTTCATGTTTACAATTTATCACAATTTTATTGTAATCCTCTGCAAATCCTAAAATCTTATTTAGAGGTATGATAGCACTAAAATGACCATCACTTTTAAATCCATCCATATTCCAACCCCATAAGGCAGCAACTTTATTTTCTCCTTCATTCATTGATACGTATGACTTTATTGTTGATGTTATTCCGGAATTTTTAATACGATCTATTTCAATACCGTTTATTTCGTATCTGATATCTTGAAACAAGAACATAACAGGGTTATTACTGAATGTAATAGTTTTCTTAACCGGATTTCCATCTTTACCGAAGAGTTTTGCTTGACCTTCGATGTAAATTGAACTGGCTGACGGTAGCACGTATATGTCTTGCTGGTGTATGGTAATTCTGATTTCATCGTTTTCTCTGAAGCTGTTGTTGTAGGGATTGTAAGAATGGACTTCATAACTTTCAATCGAAGTATCGAAGTGCGGTGATTCAGTTATCTGTAGTATATTCATACTTTAAAACCTAGGGCTCTAAGGAAATCTTTATTTGTTTTAGTCAATTTATTAACTTTTTTCTTACGTCTTTGCACTTTAGTGGCTGTAGAAGAAATAAAGTGCTTTATATTGACTGCAGGGTTTTTATAATATAATATCATGTCGTTTTTTTTAAATGAAGTTGTAGTTGAATATGTGCTTTGTTGAGGTTAATGCAGTAACCAAATTGATCAACAATCTTAATAGATATAAATGATATATTTTTATTCACTGGAAAGTAAATAACGTTTTGTGGTATTTCTATGTACTGATAACCTGCAGCAGTATTAGATATGAATTCGTGAATAATATGGGTTGGTAATCCGTTGGAGTATGAACCATGGACTAGATCACATTCGATTCTGATCACGGGCAAAATGTTTTTATTAATATGCCCTCCTGGTATTGAGTTTAACACTGAAAAATATAGCAAACCGCACTCGTATTGACCAGATAAACTTAAAGGTGGTTGAAAGTATGAATCCAGTTCTGATTTATTTCCAGAGATGGTAACCGTTAAAGACATGCTTGCATACTGAACACTTCTGGACGATCCTGTTTATTTTATTCCTTGATCAGACCAAAAATTATTTAAAATCTTTAAACAAAGATGTCCACAATTGAAAGGGTGATCGCGTTGTATATTATCATAATTATAGTGTACTTTAGAACCTAAGTATTTTACAAATTCTTTTGGGGGCTTAAGATTTCCGTAACTGTCAAAATATTCTACATAATCGTTGCATTTTACATAGGCTACCCAATGAGAACCAGGATTTCTAGAATTGTCTAAATTTATAACTCCACACTCTTTTTTGAAAGGTTTTTTAGGGAGCTCATCTCTCATAAATACACCTCGAAAATAAGGAATATTATTACCATACTTCAGAATGTCAATGTTAGTTAAGGCTCGTTTGGGTAGCCGGTATTTTAGTTTTTTTTTTCGAAACAAATATTCCGAGTCCATTTTTATGTGGTTTAAGATGTAATCCCTTTCCAATGCAAAAAGCCTCCATTTTTTCGTTGTGTCGCTTCAATTCATGAAAACGCTTTTTTGCCATTTTGAATTCATTTATGGTTTTAGCTATTCCAGCCGCACCTCCTGCTAAAGCTCCTGCCGCAGATAGTCCCGCAAAAATAGGAATCAAAGGTAACACTCCACCAGTTTTTGGTGTAGGAATAACGCGAGGAAGTTTTATAGATGAATCATTAACTAATTCTCTTGCAGCAGCCATAGCTAATTCTATTGCCATTTTCTTGCCTTTTGGTTTCAATTTCCGTATGTGTATTTTTGTTTTAGTAATAACATTTTTTTATTTATTTTTAAAATCATTGCCAGACGAAATTTTCTTTGAAGAATTTTTATTATGGTCACGATTTTTTAGGCCAGCACCAGTTTTAATTTTTGCCAACATAGCTTTGCTAACTAGATGTGCTGCGAACTTTTCCCCTACACTTACATCAGAGGCAACAGTCCGCTCTTTAGCCATTTTTAATAAAACTAAATCTGCCTTATCCCGATCCTTTAAGCTTTTCGATTTATGATAGGCAATATCGTGTTCTTTACAATATTCGTCTAATTTATTCACACCTTTATCTCTGCGTGTAAGTCTTTTAATCAGATTTGTACCAGGCCCACAATAATTATATCCAGGTAAATGTAATTCTAATGGTAAATGGTTTATAAGCCAATTGAGAAGACTACTCTCTCCAATACACATCGTAAGACTGATCAATCATAGATTGAGCACTTAATAAATATAATAAGACTTTCATCAATGACTTTGAAATGTTAACTTTTTTTTTTCTTTTTTATAATATATTCGACTTTTCAATCCAACTATTTTCAGCGGGAGACAATCCTAACCATTTTACTAGAACCTTATTTCCTTTTCGTCTAAGAACTTTTTCAACTAAATATACATTAGGATATTTTGTCTTTTGAAGCTCTTGTACATAAAATGCTCCTAAAATAGGTTGACTTCTGATTGCATCTTCAATTAAGTAGGTTAAAGGAGTTGTATTCTGTATTTTTCGAATTTTAAATATTTCTGTCGACCAGTTTGGAGTATACCCCTTTTCAAATGTTCCTTTGTATTTACTGATACGTACATAATCACCCACCTTAAACTTACTTTTTAAACCAACTTTTTTTTCTAACTTTACATATTTTTCTAATATTCTTTTTTTATTAATATTATCCACATTTGCCGGAATTTCATCAATTGTTCGATGATGAGTATGGTTGTATTTAAAAATGACATCATTAAGAGTGCTATTTATCCAATTGTAGTTACCTTTTAAACTCAATTCTTTGTACAACTTAGACTTCAATGTTCTGATGAATCGTTCAACTATTGAGGCTTTTTTTGTTGAGAAGGTTGAATAATGGTTAATGCGAAAGCGTTTTATGAGTTGATAAAATTTATTATTATAAAACTCTGTTCCATTATCAGTTTGTAGATTCTTAGGCACACGACCTTTGTCCAGCATCATCTTGAAAGTGTCACACACACTATCCTTGGATTTGTTTTTAAGAGGAAAGACCCAACCATATTTTGAAAATGTATCGATAATGACAAGAATAAACCTAAAATTCTTATTTTCTGCGGCAACAGATTGCATATCAATTAAATCTGCTTGCCAGAGATCATCTATGTCTCTCATAACAACACGTCTTCGAGGAAAGTTCACTCTTGCATTTTTATGAATTTCATTTATCACACCTGCTTTGCTCATGTTGATATTCTTGTAAACTCTTATTAATATTACTACAATCTCTTCGACTTGCGTGTGTTACATAAAAGTACAAATGTTACGTTTTTAAGCTGAGCAGAGTAACGATCTTTGCCAATGCTCATGATGAATAAGTCTGTAATACTGAATCAAAATCTTGTCACTGCCACTATTTATTATTTAATTATGTCAGCTTCTTTTAATTCTTCAATTATAGATAAAATTTCATTATCATGGTTTGTATTGCCAGCATCTCTCGAAGCTACCAATAACTTTAATATTTCAACCAATTCATTGGGATCATCCCAATATATTAAATCAGTGTTGTTTTTATATTTTTTTAGTTTTGGTATGTTACCTCCAAGTTTGATCTTACTTTCATCATTTAAAAATTCAGAAAATAATGGTTTGATTATCTCACGGTATTTTATCCCTTTATCGCCTTTTATTTGACCTTTAGGGTTAAAATCTCTTTTATGTGCATTTGTATAATGTAACATATCCTTATAGACAAGTTTATCTTTGTTTGATATTAACTTTAAATCAGGTTTTCTTCGTAGTAATAGTTCTTTCAGACCAGGGGTGAAATTATAAGCTTTATCACCGATTTTAATCATAATTATATTATCATTATTTAAACTATGAATTTTAGAAAATGATACAACTGAATTGCCCATAAGTAAGTTTTTGTGTTCACTTCTTATTCCAAACGGTATATTAACACCATCATAAATACCATGGATGTCATCACCAACTAATGAAATTTCAAAATTATCTGTCAATTCTCTTTTAGAATTGGGTTCCGACAATTGTGCGGAGTTATATTTTGGTTTGTAATAATCATTGAACTTTGTAGATGAGCTAGCATTATTTTCATCCGACTCAATTTCTTCACAAGCAGTCAGAGTTGTATTTTCTTTATTTTTTATTTTTTCTATAGAACTATTTGAATTAACAAGCGTTTTAAGAGGATCTGTCACCGGTTTTAGCATTTTATCAAGTGACAAGTTCATTGTATGTTCCTGAGTTTTCATTTGTTTTATTTTATTTTTTATGGAGTCAACAGACTTCATTAATTCCATTTTAATATTTTTCTCCATCTTATGTAACCACAACTGTGTTCAACTAAGAGAGGAATAAGACTAGCACTGTTTTTGCGAAGAATTAATTTATATGTAAGTACATGTATCATACAAATTTAAAAAAGATATCAAAATTCTGTCTGTATCTTCCATTATTTAATGATGACTCTTTGTTAATAAGAAGAAAGTTATAAGGGTTACTCCAAACAGTTTTACAAATATCTTTGAACTGATTCCATGTTAGATCGGAGTTGACATGTTCTTCATAGATGTGCTTTAAGTTTACATCATCTTGTTTAAATATTATAAGAAAGTTAGCATTATCGCGTAACAACTGTTTAGGGATTTTTGAGTAGGTTTGCGATAAGTAAAAGCAATCAATTTGCTTATGTCTACCCATACAGAAATAATTACGGATGTTTATTTGATTTTCACATACGACATCATCAAATATAAATACAGAATTTGGTAATGCTTCAGTCGGAGATAAGACATCTTTATCGTCATTGAACTCATTGAATTTTATCTGGGGCACTCTTTTTATTACTTCTCGTAAAAAACAATATTTTGGTTTAAAATTAGTCTTCGAGTAAAGGTAAAGGTTTTGAAATTTGAGCCCATTTTCATGCAATAACAAACTGATCACAACGTTTGTTTTACCACAATTTGAAGGACCACAAATTATACAACGAATTGTATTTGGCAACAAAGCGCTATGTCTAATCTCTTGAGGAGACTCGTCAATATTTATATTTTTAACGTTTAATGATATGGGTTGTTTGATCAACTTCATCTTGTCAATTAATTTAATTATTACCTTACATAGACATATATACTTTCTTTGGGGCTATCTTTAGATTTGTCACTAACTTCATCTTGTCAATTAATTTAGTGAAATGTACTGGTATTAGGTACTTAAGGAAACAAATGAAAAGTCAAGTATTGTGTTGTGAATAAATTCTTTATTAGCAATTATTAAAAAAAAAATACAACTTACAATTATATAATCAAAGAACATTTATATATAAGCCCAGTTAACATATGTAATTACAATGTCCCCAAGGAACAGTCTCAATTTGATTTGATACAATTTGCCTTTTGTCATCTATTCTGTTCAAGACTACTTTATTTACTTCTTGCGAGTAAAGCTTTAATCATATTCATTTTACGCTTAAGTGATAAGTTTTTAAATAAAACCTCCTTATAGTTATGTGGTTTTAAACATCTTGTAATGGGTTTAGATACGCCTTTAGCTTTATTAATTTGTTTACTTAATGATTTAATACAGTACAGTTTTGCTCTTAAACCTATGAATTCTGTGATTGGGTCTCCTCCTAATTCATCCTTAAACAAACCGGGAATTCTTTTATTCACCTTAGGAATACTGTAATGATTGTTAGTTTCAAAATTACTTGTGTCAAATTCCGACAAATTATCACACATATCTTTATAAAAGTTTTCAGTATGTATTAAATATAACAAGCTATCTGTATCAATGTAACACAATTTAGCTTTACTACCGTATTTTTTTTTAATGAAATTATAATGAAAGTTATATACATGTTGCTTAGAGTATTCTAGTACTGCAAATCCAATATATATTGGTCTATCTAAAACAAGCTTTTCAGGACTAAGCTGTATAGCTATAAAATTTTCATTAAATATAGAAACACTTTTTAAATTAGGTTTTGTGATTAATTTCTCAGCACCAATTAATTTATTAGTTTTATTCGAAGTGTCATTCCATTTGGTAACTAATTTTACGTCAACGTGCTTACGTTTATTTTCTATTGTTTTACCAAATATGGAGTTATTTAAAAGTTTGAAAAAATCTCTTTCAAATGATGTTGAAGCTGCTTGCCGTAATCTAGTATTCAAGTCTATGTACTTTTTCAAGAAAAGTGCTTGTTTAAAACAAAGAATCCTATGAATTTTTTTCAACACAAGACCATTTTTAATACATTCTTTTAAATGAACAAAATGAATGACGTACTTATATTTATCATATAAATTTGCAATTAGTTTTTGAGTTTTCCCCCCAATGGGTATGAATTTCTCAGGAGCGAAAGGTAAGTCACTATGTAAATTGTGTAAATGATCTGGATACGCTAAATCTACTTCTAAAATGTATCCGTACTCCCCATCATCAGGCACATTAAGTACATCAAACTTTTTCATATCATTATTTGTCATGAATTTAAATCCTGATATCGGTAATTTTTTTGTCATAGCATATCCATAAAGGTTATTACAGTCCAAGTATATTAAATATGTTGATGGTTTTGAATGATCGAATTGAGGTAAATAAATATTATTAGCTTTAGCGTATCGGTGAGAACATTGAGCTAACCCTCCACGTATTCCTTTCTCCAACATTTCATAAATTTCCAAATCATAAATCAATTCTAACTGCACGCCTGTATAAAGTAGCATAGCATCCCAACTCAATCCAGGTGAGGTTACATAATATGCAGGATCAAGTTTATAATGCTGTAGACAAATGTTTCTGAAATTTTCAAATATATCACATAATAATAGTACATCACACTTTAAATACTAGTCTGTATATTCACCGAGAGAACCAATATTAAAATATTTCCACATAGTCTGAGCATGTTGATTTTCAGCATTAGTTATATGTTTCATTTGTAAAGTGTTATAAAAATCATCCTTAGCAGGCAGTTGTGTTTCATTGTATTTTGCCATGAACAGATGTATTCATACGGAAATATGCCTTTCCTTTGCAGTAAATTGAATTGATTTTTGTCTGGGAAATGTGACGATAAATGAATAAAATCATCCTCAGTTAAACTTTTACATAAATTCTCAAGACTTGAACTAAGAAATTGAAACGAGTCTATGAATTTTATCTGTATTGGTTTACATCCTTTACCCGTATTTATTATTTTTGTTATAGTTAAGTATTTTTCTTTAGTTTCTGCTATAACTTTTATTTCACCATCATACTTTGATAATTCTGTAATAAATATATGAGAATCATAGCCAGCTAAGTTGTGAAATATAATAGGTATAAAGGGACACACTCTATAGATTAAATTACAATGCGAATGTGCTGCGCCCCTGTATTCGGATGTAATGTGGTCATGATCACAAACTTTATCATCAAATAACAAATGATTACAGATATGGCATGTAGTTGCTTCACGATAATTTTTAGTTTGCTCTCTCGTCATAAAACGCATTGGTTTCTTTGTCATTAAAATTTTATGAATCAATTTCACTTCTCCTATCAATTTTTCAACAAACACTTGGACACAGTTAGGCCCTCTATATGTAACGTATTTATTTAAACTGCTGTCATGTGAGCAACACACGTAAAATGCAAAACAAGACGGTTGATGTAGTTTCTTCTTTTTCGTATTTTTATCACTCTGCTCTATTTCATAATCCATTAATATACTTTCAAAATCAGCGTATATAACAAAATTTATTTTTTGCTTTCGTTCATAATTTTTGAATTGTAATACACTGTTTTTGTCAGGTAGTATGGTTAAAATTTTGGAGCAACTATGAGAGTTATACTTTGTTTCAGAGGTAAAAAACTGCAGGCAAGTCTCACATAAATACATTCGACCTTTATGGTATGAAACTTGTCGACGCACTAAACGTAAAAGGTTTTTAATTAAACAGTAATGACCTTTGTTGTTTTTTTCAAAATACAGTAAGTTAATATGTTTATTTTTCTTACAGCTCGTCACATAGAGAGGGCCGGTTACAGTATAGTATTCATTTAATCCGTAAACATTAATACTTAACTCACAGTTATTCTTTTCAAATAACTTGATATCGCCAAATGAAGGTGGAAATGAAATACCTTCTAGATTAAATATTGAACTAAAATGTGGATAGGAGTTCGTCCTGCAGACATTATTTTTGGCTGGATATAACGATGCGACTATACTCCACAAAAAACAATTCTCATCATTATTCTGTATATTCAAACAACTTTTTGTATTTTTAATAACATCAGGTAGGTCTAAATAAGTACCACCCCGCAAAGGGCAATATTTATTTATATTGATTTCTAGATGACTTAAGGAAACAAATGACCATCCAGATTCACAATGCTCGAATTCGGTAAGTTTACTTTTAAATACTTCTATTAAATTTGAGTATATCTTATTAAAATCAGTACTTCTGTATATAATTTCATATTTCGTATTAAATGACTTTAACTGCTGCTCATTTGATTTAGGTAATATAAAATAAGCAAACAGTTCAAAGTTAACTTTGATAGAGGTATTTTTTGACAGTAAAAACTTAATGATTTCTAAGATATATTGCCGCTTATCATCTAAGAACGCCTCTGGTATGAGGTTCTCGTCTTCTTTGGATGGGTTTAAGCGGTAAGTCATAATTCTATTCTTAAAAGCTGTTGCTATAATTTCAACATTTTCAAACCTTGATTTCATTAAACAATTTGATTTATGGATATTCGTTCTCATAAGGTATCTGTATTTATGTTCTGGAATCTTAAGTTTACATTTGTCACAATGTGTTTGATAAACAATTCGGTTCATCTATATTCGTGTCATATTCTTGTTCTGAGATATCAAATTGGCTTGTATCATTATTAATAATAACATTAGAACTTTGCGAGATGTGATCGGCAGGTTGAACTGCTGAGGTCTACTCTGAACTGACACATCCGAACGTTCGGGACCGACCGAAACACGACCGAACTTTACATTGTTGTCCTACTACGAATAAAGTTCGGATTAGCTCAGTTCGGTCGGCACCATAGTCAATGTTCGGAAGAGTGTCGGACCGAATGAAACGTAGTGCTAGAGTTGAACGTATGAACGATATGTTTTTATTAGTCATTTCGATATAATTTAACTGTTGATTTACAGAGTAAAATAATTTATTACATTATGGAAATTGAACTTTGCTTTTAATTCACTATTTAAACCTACGAACTTTGTAATATTTCTCAAAAAAACAATTATTTGTAGCCGACATACAGATTGCCTTTGCCGATTCGGGCCGATTGTCATAATAAAAATGTCAGGATGACAAGTAAACAAACAAGTGGTGCTAGTTAAATTAGTTATTAATGCAAAATACAGGAAAAAAAGTACTTAAACCAAATCTCGTACATCGCTATCGATATAGCGATAACCGTATTTCGGTCGTTCATCATCAAGTGCTGACTGAAGTGTAAAGTGTTCAATTTAATTTATGAGATGTCAACAAAAAACGTAAATATTATACTATTCACTAAACCCGTGATATGAGCCCCTTCAGTTTATCGTTTTCTCATGTTCGTGTTTTGGAACTTTGGAAATTAAAGTTATGAAACAAACATTTTGCAAGAACAAGTCACCATGTCCAGACCGACAGCGACACAAACTGATGCTCTCCTCAATTTACTTGAGGAGCATAGAGATTTAGCTCAAGGCAACTTGAGGAATATCGACGGTCATACGCTGAATCATCGACTGTGGGAAGAAATTTGCACCACGCTGAATGCTATGGGCGGGTGCACCAAAACGACGAAACAGTGGCAAAAAGTAAGTTTTCATTAAATGATTTATTAAGTACATAGGTAGATACTAACATTTTCATGAATAATATCATACATTCTAAATTGTAATGTATTATTCTAATGTCCATGGCTCCCTCACTAATGTGGTTGCATACAATTTTTTATCTAAATAATTTTACTTAAATATTGCATTATGTATCTGTCTATTGAGCACTTATAGAGACCTACACAATTTTATGTGCATGTGTGCATTTGATGTGAATTGACAAGAACAATCATACATGTTTTTATGAACAGTCCAGTTATTATTTTTTATAAGAATCTGTGCCACATTAAACAACACTTAATTGTGACTATTTTCGATTTTCTGATGACTAGTTTAGATTATATACAGTTTCTTTTTTGTGAGTGTGAGTATGTAGTTAATTACATTGTTAATTTATTTTAGGTGTGGACACATAAAAACATCTGGCAAAAAAGGCAGCAGCAGCTGCATGGCAATCTGCATCTGCCACAGGAGGTGGACCATCTAGGGCGCCTTAACTCTCCCAATGGGAACTAAAAATAGTTTCCATAATGGGAGATGGATTTGGTGAACCACAGACCTCGGCGAGATCACAAGCTTTTGTTGAGCATGTATGTATTATTTCTATTTGTTTCATCTATAAAAACTAATATATTTAATTTTTCAATACAAATGTGACCCTGTGGCAACAATTTATAAAGAAAAATAAAATAATGTGGCTTTATGTCAACTCACACATTTTGCATTCCAGCCATCTCAAGAGCCATATACTGCTGCCTCTACCCATACGCCAACCAACCAAGAAGGGGACCTTTCTTTACCAAATGGTATGTAGTGCAAATAAATATTATTTCAGTTTCATTATCTGACACAGTATTTTTTACTTTTTTAATTATTTTTTGTTGTGTTATTGTAAACATTAAAACCAACTAACATAATATTACCTTAGGATATTTTTTTTTTTTTTGTTAAACTAAGGTAAAGCTATTTTTGTTTTTATGAACTCTGAAAACTTCTAAGCTCTTCTTACTTAGTGATTAGTTTTGTTTAGTTTATTTTCCATACTCACTTGATACTTATTCTTTGCACATATTTTGTCAATAGAAATGCAGACACCACAGCAAGAAATAAGTCATGAAGCTCAGCCACACCAGTCAGCAATGCCTCAACAACACGAAGCCAACTTGTAAGTGTCATTGTTTAATTTTAATGTAAAGCATTTTATTACTACATTTTTATTGTTGATTTTTCATTTAATTGTAGATTTTAATTAAATAAATTAAGCTTTAATATAATAATTCAAAGTCATCTGAATGAGTACATAACCCATTCTTTTTTGCTGCCAAGCAGTTAAGCTTAAAGAGTTGTTGTATAAAAAGGATGTGACAGGCAACCAAACTATAATGTAGGTACTGTTAAGCTTTACTCACGCCTTTTTCCCATGACCTACAGAACGCCACCTACTACGATTCTTACATACTCCTTTTGCCTCATCCACGTTCATACATAGGGTCATACATACACGCATGCTGTTTTAAGCTTAAGTGGTCATACACACACGTAAAGCTTTTATGTTCTGTCATTTTACAGCCACACGGCAGCGCAGAGAACCTCGGCGGCATCCTGAGTCTCTTCAAGCTGAAAGCTCTGTGCGGGACAGACTTTTTAGATCAGAAGAACCTTGAAGAACAAAGAAACGTGGAACTAGCTGGCATAAGGATGGCTGTTGTCGAGTTCTGCGAGCATATGCAGCAGATCAAAGTGCATTTGCAATCACGAATATAAAAAAAAAAATATATAATAAAATAATAATAAATATAAAAAAAAGTTTAGTGATTAATAAAATATATATTTTATCCATTATTTTCTAATAATTGTATAAGCCTTTCCCTCTCTCTTTGTCCCCTCCTCAAAGCATCTGTGGCAGAAGTAGCAGGCTGATATGTGACCCGATCGACCCTTGAGTATCCCAAATGTGCCTCTTCCACCAAAAACATACGTAATGTTATTTCGCTACCATTTAAGAATGGCACATTCACTTTAACACTTTATACTAATATAAAACTCAAGATAATTGTAAGAATTAATTTAATTCGATACTTACGATACTCAAAAGGTAGCTATTTTGCTGTCGTGAATTTTGACATTAATTTCACGATGTAACTCTTGTCAAACTCAAATTGTCGGTCGGACATATAACGTTTAGAGTAGGGTTTACGATAAAACAAACGTCAAAATGAAGTTCGGTCGGTTCCGAACCGACCGAACGGAATAGAATGAAGTTCGTAGTAGGAAACGTCCGAACGTTCGGCCGATACATCGGTTTTAACGTTTCGGAGTAGACCCAACAAATAAAACGACGAATGTTATACACATCACATAGTTTAATTAATAGAATTAATAGATTACATATGGTTATAAAATTAATATGAATAGTTTAACATGATAAATGTTACAGTAAAATATTTTTATGGATTACATTATTTAGCCGTGAATATGTGCTACTGGTGCCGATTCCCTTGTTCACAAACTAAACTAAATTTAAGTTCAGTGCATCTTTTTCTTTCTATTTCATTAAGAAAAGGACAGAAGATAAATTTTAGTTTAGTCCTGTCAAATTAATCAGCGCCTGTCACTACTCCATACAAGTTTAGACGTGATTAAAAACTTGCTTACTAAAATTACGTCAATTTACGTCAAGCGCTGATTAATTTGACAGGACTGAACTAAAATTTATCTTCTGTCCTTCTCTTAATGAAATAGAAAGAAAAAGATGCACTGAACTTAAATTTAATTTAGTTTGTGAACAAGGGAATCGGCGCCAATATACGAGTAGTTTAGGTAATACAGTTTGATCATTTTATTGATAGGAGCCAATAAATGTTGGGGGACATTTCTTGAACTCTTTCCTAGTGGTTGCAATAAATGCATTCATATGATTCCAGGCTTCTGAATCTTCATCCGTTTTATTTTTGATGGTGATGATGGAATGACGTCATCTATTTATAGGATGTACACGTTCTATCTCATCGGACCTATAAATTTTAACTTCAATGTAGAACGCACCTTTCTTCTGTTCCTCCATTTTACGGGAAAAGCCGTTTGCCAATCTCCTCGTAATGTAGGAATAAATAGGAGGAGATTTCTTCTCTCCACTAACTTCAAGCGCGTCGTCATCGCTGTCACTCCCAAACAGCTCACGAGCAGTAGCCTTGCTCGCAGGAGTGATGGGGTGAATCTTTTGTTTCTTACTGGAGGAAGGCCGCACGCTGCTCGTTGCCGCTGTCTTACGCTTTTTATGCACCTTCAGCTTGGCTTTCACTGGTGTGTCACTCAGCGATTCGTCTTCCGATGGGAATAAATGGTCAGCTGTGTTCTTGGACCTGTAAAATTTTAAATCAAAGAATAAGTCAACAATTATGAACTGACTAATCGAACAATTGGACGAATGTTATGATTGAACGAATGCTAAATAAATAAAATTTGAATTTTATTGCGTGTACACATAATTGAAAGAATACTAAAACAATTGAATAGTAAAATATGAACTTAGTAAGAAGTACATCAATTACAAATTCCAATAGAAAAAAATAGGGATTTGTTGCTAAAAATGTCTAACTTTAAAAAGTAATGGGTAAGTACTTACATTTTAGCAGATTGATTTTTCTTAGGTAGGTCGAAGTTAAGATGTGACTGCCTTTAGCAGAAGAATTCTTATGATCCAGCTTCTTCGGGTTAGCTCTTAAATAGTAGTAAATCCGCGTGATGGTATTCCATTTAAGGATTAGGGCACGTGTAACTAAAATGCTTTGTCAGATGTATCACCCAAATATGTAATAAGTAATTTAAGTTGCAGAAAAATTACTTGGGAACATATTGAGATCACGTAATTTCAACTTTATGTACATCGTATATGATATAAAATATAAATCGATGACAGTGAAATGTACATCTAAATAGAATACTTCCTCAACCACATACTATTATTACACCCGGATTTGTCTCCTTTTTTATAATATGGCTATTGGAAAGGTAGATGTATACATCCAGATTATAAACTATTTGCATGCTAAATTTCATCAAAATCTGTTTTAGGCAGTTATATGTGATTGAGTAACAAACATACTAACGGGATTAATACGGGATAATTTTAATACTTCTTGAGGGTGTAAACCACATCACATATCGACTCATTAAATCTTGTATACAATTCCAGTATACAGATATACCTACTTACGTTACCTAAAATTAAGTTTGAATAATAATAATAATAATAATAGTAGGCAAAACCAGGCGTAACAATAGTATGTCGATTTGCAATTTTGTTTTGATACGTCTCCATATAAAGAATTACCTACAACTTTGCAAATTAACTCACAATGACATACTACTTACATACGGTGGTTTTGCTTGCCGTATCTTCTCAATAAAATGTATGAAAAGTTTACAGCGAACAAACGTACAGTAGTACTTATTTTATCATATATACACTTCGGTAAACAATAAAATGTTTGGCGCCGTGATGTCTTGGGTTTCAATTTCACCACACCATTTTTGTCTAGAATATCAACATCTAACAAAAACGTACGATTTTGAACTCTATTGATTAAAAATCAAATTAGAATATAAATGGAAAAAAAACTTAAAATCGATCATTCAATTTCTGCATGTGAGTCCTCCTGACTGGATTGGAGAACGTTATTATCGTGAAATATCGGTAAGTATTAATAATATTTTTCTTTAACAGTACGTATTTTATCTAAGAATAAAAATAAAAGCATTATTAATAGGTAATCATTATTTAGTATAGGTGTCTGGTAAACCACTGTCAGTATTCATTTCCATACAACACTGTATCCACGCTTACCATCCTACAGTCCTGTTTTAGATAACACTGACAAGCAATGTAATGTAAGTATCTAAGTGACCATCAATGTTAACAATTGAATTCCTATTTGATGGTGTTTAATAATACAAATCATTCATATTTTTATTTCAGAATTTGATAACGGACTTCGATCCAGTTCTTAATCCATTTCACTTTGCTCAAGACCGAGAGAGCTGGTACACTGAAGTGGCAGCAAATGCATGTGAAGAGAGTAGACAGAAGAAAATAGAAAAGAAAAAAAATAAAACGAAATCTTTTAAAAAAACGTCCTTTATCATGCGTAAGGAGCCCGGGCATGTTCAGCGAATAATAAAAATTAGTGTAGGTACATGATGTGGATGGAAGTCATAATATGGAAGAAATAGACAGTGATCCTGATAGTGCAAGCGTGAATATACAATATTTAGTGCAAAGTGATTCTGATGAAATCATGAGTGAAACTGAATATTTAGTTAATAAAATAGTTAAAAAGTTGAGTTCAACTTAATGTAATTGATATTTAAAATATAATAATTCTAAATATTATTTTGCTTTTCATTTCTACGTCATAAAATTTAAAGTATATAGCCACTGCTTGCACTGTGCACTGGCAGCGATGGGTAATAGCGAGCGCATTCCATTTTACGTTAGGCTCTCGTGTCGAATAGACTATACCGACTGTTGCTCGAATTTTATCATTTAAAAATTAAAAATTAGAATGCACATAATTATGAACGTTGAATTAAGATAAATGTTTCGCATTTATATTGAATATATAAATAAAAACAAAAAATATAAAAAAAAAAAAAAACATGAATAAAAAAATAATAAAATATAAATAATGGTTGAATAGACGTAAAGTCGAATATCAGAAACCTCTAGCTGATTCTGATTTTATTGATCGCAGAAAACATTTTCATATTTAATCTGAATAGATAAAACATAGAAGACATTCAATCATTCTTTGAATAAAATGAATGATAGTGTTTTTCTGGATCTGATTATTTGAATGAGTACTGAGTAGAGTTAATGAATTGATTGATTGATAGATAGTCCATTTTCAAGTGTACACTACTGATCACTGAATTAGTTATACAGAGATGTTATGTTTGGCAAAGGCCGGGCTTTAAACTAATGAATTGGTGACAGTACTATCAGTAACTTACCGTTTACTCGTGCTCATCACCGCCCGTTTGCTGGCCCGTCGCTCTTTCTTTCATCGTGAAAGGTTTCATCATCGTTTAGGTAAAACCGAACTCACAAACCCTGTACCCAAACAATACAAATAAAAAATACAACTTCCCGACCCTTGCTAATTTATAGGCAAAGAATTAAAATTTAGCTAAAAGTGACAACCCTGAGACAGTAGGCAATTAATATCGCGGATTGGGCCGGAGATAGCCTACTTCCCCTCTTTATACTAGTTAGAACTGTTAACAACCGCGCGTGAGCCAAGCGAGCGCGTCGTGTGCGTTACCCCAGCAAAATAATGTCGAAAATAGTCATTTAAATCTTACAGATAATTAGTTGCCCAGCTTCTGTAATTGTTGCGCACATTTTTAAATTTGTTGCACTTATAGTTTTTTAGTTATTTCACAAAAACATTTCCTGCTGGGGTAACGTTTCAAACGTTACCGCAGCCAGACATTTTTATTTTAATGGGAGTATTGAAACAAATATTAGCTACATAATTAGTTGTCTAGACGAGGTAAATGTTGCACCTTATTTTGTATTTGTTCTTTTTTCGGCTCCGAAGTTATTCGAGATCCTGCTGGAGTAACGTTTGTGGTTTTGCTGGATCTCTGAAACGGTTAAGCGGATTCTTATCATCTTTTGTACATAACTTCTTAGAAATTAGTTGTAATTAGTTGTGCAATAAAAAAAAAACCAAAATAATGCACCGTTTAAAGGTTATTTAATTAAATATAAAAACACTTCAATAGGTCCTAACACTCTAAATAAGAGCTCTAAAGGCTTATTTTAAACGTTGTTTTGTAGCTTGTAACTGCCTTCAAATGTATGTGAAGTTTCATTAGTATCCTGTAAGTAACTAACAAATTATGATGATATTCAGTTCTCCACGTTCACGGTCACAATGCGCGCGGAGTTATTTGGCCACCGATAAACCTGTATGTGGATATATGAACTGAATTTTATATCAATAATTAGTTGCTTAGTTCAATTTTATACCTGTAAAATTTCAGCGTAGTGCATACAATAATTAAGGAGATAATAAAATAAAAGTGCAAGACCGTGATAACCCGACCAAGTTTAGGTGGTTACAAAAAAGCGACCGCGTAGTACATTATGCTATATTTTAAAATATGTAGAATAGTGTTAGAAGTTTAGTACAGACGTGTACACAAGTGTTAAAAAAACTACGTTTCTTAAATAATTTTTATTCACAGGTACAATAATTATTTCAAATGAACTTTTAAAATATTAATTAAACTTTAAAACAATCACAGATAGCAATTTTTTCTTTCTTTTCTTTTATGGCATTTTCCATTATTTAAATTTAAATACTAAGTATGTAGGTAGTTAAAATTCAATATTTAGTACTATTGCCTTTAAAAAAATGATCAATTTTAGATAAGTACCTATCAAAATGTACTAATAATAATAATATTGCAACTATTTCTGTGTAGATACATTATGCAAGCTTACCTTGTTCGTGAATTCATTAAGCCACACACAATAATTATGGTCCTTAAGAGGAGCTGTCCACATTAATTATAAAAGTAATTAGGTACACACTTATTGATTAACTCTTACGCACTCGTTAAATATTTGGAAAATAGAAAGCGGAATTGCGGAAGCGCACACGCATTCTACAAGATGAATTATGTAACTAATGGTCAAGTTTAGTGCGCTATGCAAACAATGAAGTACCCCTTCCGCGTCCCACCTGGACGTGTTATCGTCGATTGTTGGTAAGTATTTGCAATTGTGCACATAATAATAGATACCTATCTAATAAGTAGCCGAAAGATAATAATAAGAATAATGTTTTCATAGTACCTACAGATATTATAATATTGTTATGTATTTAACAGTGTACGCGTCTGTACCGAACTTGTAAGGTGTATTATACTAAACATTTTAGAAGATAGCATAATGTACTACGCGGTCGCTTTTTTGTAACCTCCTAAACTTGGTTGGGTTACTACGGTCTTGCGCTTCCTAATGACTTTTATTTTATTATCTCGTTAATTATTGTATGTACTACGCTGAAATTTTACAGGTATAAAACTGAACTAAGCAACTAATTATTGATATAAAATTCAGTTTATATATCCACATACAAGTTTATCGGTGGCCAAAAAACTCCGCGCGCATATTGACCGTGAACGTGGAGAACTGAATATCATCATAATTTGTTAGTTACTTACAGGATACTAATGAAACTTCACATACATTTGAAAGCAGTTACAAGCTACAAAATAACGTTTAAAGTAAGTCTTTAGAGCTCTTATTTAGAGTGCAGGGACCTATTGAAGTGTTTTTATATTTAATTAAATAACCTTTAAACGGTGCATTATTGTGTTTTTTTTTATTGCACAACTAATTACAACTAATTCCTAAGAAGTTATGTACAAAAGATGATAAGAATCCGCTTAACCGTTTCAGAGATCCAGTAAAACCACAAACGTTACTCCAGCAGGATCTCGAATAACTTCGCAGCCGAAGAAAGAACAAATACAAAATAAGGTGCAACATTTACCTCGTCTAGACAACTAATTATATAGCTAACATTTGTTTCAATACCCCCATTAAAAAAAAAAAAGTCTGGCTGCGGTAACGTTTGAAACGTTACCCCAGCAGGAAATGTTTTTGTGAAATAACTAAAAAAACTATAAGTGCATCAAATTTAAAAATGTGCGCAACAATTACAGAAGCTGGGCAACTAATTATCTGTAAGATTTAAATGCCTATTTTCGACATTATTTTGCTGGGGTAACGCACACGAGCGCGTCTTCCAAGTTGGTCGCAGTTACTTGGCTATTTAGTATTAGCGCAAGGTGCGTTCGTCGCGTGCAAGTTTGGTACCAGTTCACAATTTGTCGGTTTTTCATGGGTAGACTATACCTAAACTATCGAAAAATAATGCGTCAAATTGTAAATGGTTTCTTGTAGTTCAAAACTTTTCGATAGTTTATGATCTCGCTAGATAGATTTATAAATTAACGCTGTTCATAATCATACGGTATGTACATAATTATAACACACACCCATGTCAGGTACAGCATTGGCACAGGTTAGCACGGACGATTTTTTTTTCGCGCACTTTATTTTCAACGCTCTGCTTAGCGCCGAGAGTTGAAAATCCAACAGTATGTTTTTTTGTCGCGCTGGGATGTTCTTTTGGATTCTCAATACTCCGCTCGGCATCTATAATTGAAAATCCAGTGCGCGATAAAATCCCGCCGCGATATTATTACGTCCGTGCGAACGTGGCTTTATACCTACAGTCTGCGATCATTTCAGAATGTTGAATAGCGAGCAAAGTACTATATTTTGATGTTTTGTTAAAAACAAGTAATAAATTTGCAAGTTCTCTTTAAGACGCTGACAACACCTAAACCGCGGTCACTGTCAGATTGCATAGAAAAGAAAGAGAAGCGCGATGACACAACGCTTGTAATTTATTGCAAAATATGAAGCAATTATCTATTTACTCAAAATTGAGTTAAGTAATCGAAAATAAAAAACAACCAAGTTCTGCATTCAAATAAGAAGTTCTTGTTATTAATTAAATACGTAACGTATGTTGATATTTAATACAGATAATTTGGATTAGAACTCAAGGTAAGAGGTTAGTTTAACATTAGTTTGTATCGAGATTTTTTTTTAAAACGTGTTTTGGTAACAACCAAGTTCTGGGAAATATGTTCTAAATTAACATATATTTTTTCCACTACCACAAACTATACAGATTTAGCAATTTTTTATCTTAAGAGAAGCCTATTTTGGTCAATTAGGTCTTGTCAGCGCCTTAATGAGGCCCTTCGGAGACTTTAATCCTAATACTTTTGTAGTTGTAGGTACATAATATGGATGAAGCCGTCCTACCGCACTTCGAAGCCTGGCTGAAAAGAGGGGATCATCTCTTATAGACTCACTCATGTGCTGAGCGGGCACGGTTATTTGGTGAGTACCGGAACAGGATTGGGCGAGGCCACGGCGAATTGCCACCATTGCGGAGGTGACTTAGATTCTGCACAGCACATGCTCGAAGAGTGCCCTGCGTGGGCTTCTGAAAGACGTTTCCTGGTCACCAGGATCGAGCGAGATTTGTCTCTGCCAGCAGTAGTTGGGTCTATGCTGGCGGAGTCGGAGAACTGGAGGGAACTGGCCTCTTTCTGTGAGACCGTGATGGTCCACAAGGATGCTGTCAAGCGAGATCGTGAGAGGGCTGATCCCGCTCGTAAAATAAGGCGTCGGGGAGGCAACCGCGTCAACGCCTAACACGCTCAAACCCCGCTTGCAACCTTTAAAGCAGGCGGGAATTTGGGTTCACGGGCGCTCAGAATGGGGACTCTGTCCGCCCACTTAGTGACCTCAGGGAAGACGGCGCATAGTGGTCAAGTGCTGCCTTGCATATTTGCACAGTTAGGTTTCGTGGAGACCCCTTTACAGTCTCCCCAGAGATGTGCCCTAAAAGGCATTGCATAGAGGGGGTTTCGGGTCGGTCTTTTGAGAGGTAACGATGCCCCTTTCCATATGCAGATGGTGACCACCGGGGTGGTTTAGTGAGGTAAAAATCCCACAGTCTTATCCCTAACGGCCGGGCGCCATTTGAAAGGTTCCCAAAAAAAAAGGTACATAATATGGATAGCAGGGAGCTGATAAAAAAAAATAAAACAGATTATTTAAAAAATATAATTTATTTTATCAACATTAAAATATGGAGTGCAATCAGGAATGTTTTAACTTCATAACAACAACATTGAATACAAAATTATGATAATAATGTCTTACTTTAAAGTTTCATAAAAAACATGTTTCTACTTTACAAACACAGTATCTTTCTAGTAGCTATGTATAAACTCTTAAAAACTACAAATAAAAACTTATTGCGAAGAATGAGGGTTGGGACGACTTAGAAACAATATCGAATATAAAAAAGTCGGTGGATAATGGGAACATAAATACGTAGCAAGATTAGCTTAGGCGGATATTGAGGGACGAGGGACGACCTTCATAAGTTGGCTGAATATCATATATTTTATATTACCTACCTACACCATATTCATACATGCACACTTAGGCCTGCGGCTTTTTTCCGAAGGGCTTGGCAGTGTTACATTGAACACACGTTGCTAGGAGCACCCATTATGTCATAGAGGTCGACCCTCATTTACCGTCCACAGTTCCAAACTTCGAACTGCTACTGACACTTTCCAGACAGAAGATCCCCTCCATAACACATTAGCCAACCTAGGAGTCGAACCCGACACCTCACGACCACAGCAGCCGTACTTGCGACCAGTAGATCAATGACGCTGTTATTATGAAATCTTTATTTTACATCTGGGTAAGTACCTTGCGTCCCCATCGATGTTTGAAGGGAGAAAAGCGGAATGTCGGACATTGTTTATAGCTGCCTGTAGTGAAAACATGTAAGTGTTTTGTTAGAAGAACCCAAAGAGTTATCGTTTGATATAAAACGTTATGTTAGACTACCTCGTTGGTCTTGTGTTATTGGGTTTTTCTATCTGGAATTTCTCAGTAGCAACCCGGAGTCTGTATGTGTTAACTGGCGAAATGTGGGTGTACTACAGGTACCCTTCGGGGAAAAAAAGGTTTTGTTAAACGTTCAAACAACCATTTCTAGAGCTCTTGAATAAATTAAATCTTAAGAAAAAACTTCAGATTAATAATAAATTTTATTAAACGACATGAAATTAAAATATGTCCCTGTGTTTAATATGTTTTGTACTACAATATATTTATCACATAATCATAATCTGATCATAATTTGTTTTTTTTTATGTGCCAGGAGTTCGATTGAGTTTCAGTTATTGAGAGTGAGTCAAGCTGTTGAGCAGGCCTGCTAACGCATCAACTCGCGTGTTCGAGGCGTTACTTATTAATAATTATAAAAAGCGTAGTTTAATTAACTGAAAACGCTGTACTCATTTATAATATATTTTTTAGATTTTCAGTTATTTCAATTACACTTTGAATATGGTGTAAAAGAGCCATCACCAATAGGAAACCTACGCATTCAGTACATATAACTAAGTACGCTTCGTAAATAATTGCTGGGAAAGACCTATTTAAACGTTTGTTATGAAAAACCGCTGTTAACTTTAGCGTGCCATGTTACTCAAGTAAAATATTCTGCTTGCAAGTAAGCAGAATATTTTACTTATAGAACGGCCCGACGTGGGGTTATTTAAAGTTTCGTTTCATAACATGTACAAATAAATTATTCCTTTAAAAACTGTTTTGTGTATTAAAAAAGGGACGTAAAAAATACTCTTTGACTTTAAAAGCTCCATAACGAGTCGTTTCCCAGGTTTAACCGGTACAAAAAGCAGCCAGCTTGGTGATGGGTCATTTTACGCCCCTTACAAGGTACAAATAATGCAATCACACGATATTTATGATCCATGTAATAAAAGGTACAAAATGACGATAAAAATTGTTACAGTAAACCTGGTTTATTTAAACGAGGATGCGGATCATCGTCTTTAAAGTTTATTACTTATAACAAATTGAGAGCTTTTCATTATTACCTACGGCATTATTTGTTGAGCTGCCGCTAATTCTGTGTCCATGTCCAGCACCGGACGTGTGACGACGCGGGCTACGCCTTCCAGGGCGGCTTGTAGCCGGCGCGGCGCTTGTCTCGGCGCTCGGCTCGCTCGGAGGGCTCGGACGGCTCGAGTGGCTCGCCCGGCTCGCGTGGCTCGGCTCGCTCGGGGCGGTCGCTCGTGGGCTCCTCGCTGAGCGCGCGATGTAACTCGGACACGTCGCCACTGCCGTCCAAGTTCGGTGGTTTCGTTAAAAGCTGGAACGCATGTTAATTTCATACTAAATTACTTTTGTGCAATCGCTTCGCCTATCTCGTGGGTATTTGTACATCGTTCTCACCATATGTACCTATAATTTCAACATGGATGATGTAAACAATATTATGTAACCATAGTGTGATTTAAAAGAGTGTCCATGGAGTTTCTTCTCCGTTCTTCTACCTACCACGCTTTGGAATGGGCAACTAGCTTCATATTTCTGAGTGAACGACTCCTTGACAATACAAAAGTGTCTATACATGGTTTATTTGAAATAAATGCTTTGACTTTTATAATTATACTCTACTATTTGCTATTATCAATACTCAAAAAATCAAAATCAAAAGTCATTTATTCAAACTAGGCTGAAAATCAGCACTTTTCGAACGTCAAAGTTACATAAGACAGTCCCCCAAAAATGCCCGCCCGTCACCACTTCCTAGTGCTTTAGCTGGGAAGAAGAAGTGGTGGAACAAACTCCCCAGCAGCACGTCTGTCTGTTATATAAACTTGATTCTATACAAATCGTATGCAAAGTTATTAACATTACGAAACACAAAACATTGGATTGAATTACACACTTGCCATACGTTAGCTAGCACGCGCCCGTATACCAACAAAACAGTGAACAAACTGTACTCAAGCAGATAAAAATTTCAACATAAAAAAAACGTATATAGAACTTAATACCTAAATAAAAGCCTCCAGGCATAAAGGGCGTGCCCGCTTACATAAGGCAATTGCTGTAGCTCGAAGTGAGAAATGATAAACTAGCCCCATCGAAGTAAAATAAGTAAACAATTACTAATAACAATTAAAACCATGATCAGCAAGACGACCAGTCACCACAAGCAGCACCCGTTCACGAGCATAACGCAAAGATCAGCCATCACCCCCCCTCGCCATATTGGAGGGAAGGAGGCAACCCGACCCCCGACGCTACCGCAGGCAGTGACATCTAAGGGAGCATGACGAGCTTGCTGCCGGTTGCTCAGGCAAGAATAGTATAATCAATAGTCGAGGACGCTAGCTCTGCTCTAAATCCTGTTTTTCACACAACAATAATATAATTAATCATTACTGCTAAAATAATATCATACAGAGGCCAGCAGACAGCACTAATAACAGAACTTGAAAATCCTGATTTGCTTGACATATTATTCAGTAGTAACCCTGAAGCCGGTAGCCCGGAACTGTGTGAACTAGGTTTTCTTGCACCAGGTTGTAAGGTTCTAAACTTGGCATGTGATAAGTGCACAATCAAACAAAAATATAAGTATAACAGGCAGCTAACTGAAGCTCCGTATTCATTGTAAACAAAAGTCAGCATGGGATACTGCAGTACCTACTCCTGGTAACATGTCTGTCTCATAATCGCAGTAGTTGAAACAATGTTAAGCAACTTTGTTTCCCATGCATAGCCATAATCAGCCTATAATGTTCCCACCGCTGTCTATTACGGACGCGTTTGCAAAATTCATAGGTATAGAATCCCACGTCTACATTGACACGGGTCACACACACAAGTGTACGCACGGTTAGCTGCGGGAATAATAGTCAAGTGAACTAATTTTGATACTTTGAGTTGTTTCTTCTTATTTCGTTATAATTCGTAGGTACTTACAAAAAATATTTCTTACTGCATTTATAATTTTACTAAATAATTCTTAGATACAAATACTTTAGTGACTCCTAGGCACTGGAAGCCCTCTACTAGTAGAGAGATGTGGGCTCTGGACTTTAGGCAAGTTTTATTAATTATGATGAGACCTTACGACTTAGATCTCATCATAACTATCAAAACGAGCCCAAACTCGGCACCCCTAGTTCAACTGGTCGACGAGTTCCAGTAGCAGTCACCGAAGTACACCTTCAGGTCACACCATCAAGTCCGGAGGTAAGGTCTCATCATAACTATCAAAACGAGTCCAATCTCGGCACACCTAGTTCCATTCGTCGACGAGTTCCAGTAGCAGTCACCGAAGTACACCTTCAGGTCACTCCATCAAGTCCAAAGATACTATCAAAACGAGCGCAAACTCGGCAACCCTTGTTCTACTGGTCGACGAGTTCCAGTAGGAGTCACCGAAGTACACCATCAGGTCATTCCATCAAGTCTGAGACGAATAGGCATTTATAAATCCTCTTTACTTTTAGCGAAAAAGAATATTTAAAAAAAAACATCATATCAAAGTATCTAATTTGGTTTATCGAATACTTTGTATATGTACAGCGATCTTTTTCAACACGAGGCGCGGTTAACAGGCGATACAGTGTCCACTCACGACGGCGGCCGAGCGCGTACTGAGGTTGCATTCCAAACGTTTGCGCAATATAGCAAGACAGGAACAAAAATAAAATAACCCCTAATGCAATCGATTAATATCATCCGTGATAGCAAAATATGTGAAAAAATAAGTTCAGTTTTTAATTTTTTCTGCGACTATTTTTTTTTAGCAGTTTGATATTTTTTTTACCAGTTATTGGCATTGAATATGTCTGCCTACTTCTAGTATTTTTAGAAACCTTAAAATAAACATATTTTAACGTTGTAGGCTTCATAGACTAGATTTGTAGACCATTTACTTTTTGTTAAGTACCTGGTACTTCTTGACAGGCCTACTCTGTCCTCCCATACCTATTAACACTGTGATTTGAAAACATTGTAAAAGCCAATTATTTTTAAAAGAAAGAAAAATGAGTAACTGTGGGCCTAGCTTCTGACGTTTCATAAGTGCCCATGTAGGTATATGTGAAATAAAAATATTTTGATTTGGTTTGATTTGCTGGGGTCTCCCAGCAAATCAAATCAAATCAAAATATTTTAGGGCTCCTCTCTGTGAGAGGGAGTGGGCCGTAATCCACCCCGCGGCCCCAATGCGGGTTGGTAGATGTCACATGTCTTCGAATTTTTGGTTCTAGGATATGTATATATATGTTTCCTCAGATTTTCCTTCACCGTTTAGAAAGCAGTGGTGATGATATAATTCGAACCTACGACCTACAACTCGTAAGTCGCGGCGGTTACCACTGGGCAACCACTGCTCTCTGCTCTTTTCCTTGCATACGATGCTTTAAATAATGTTGTGAATGTGAAATGTGAAACAAAACAAAAAAAAGGTGTACAATTACCAGTCTAACGTACTGTTGAAGCTCATTGTCGCTGAGTCCGTCAAAGTTGAGTAGGTCGCCCCGCCCGTCGCCCCGCGCGTCGCCCCGCGCGTCGCCCCGCCCGTCGCCCCGCGCGTCGCCCCGCGCGTCGCCCCGCGCGTCGCCCCGCCCGTCGCCCCGCGCGTCGCCCCGCGCGTCGCCCCGCGCGTCGCCCCGCCCGTCGCCCCGCGCGTCGCCCCGCGCGTCGCCCCGCGCGTCGCCCCGCGCGTCGCCCCGCCCGTCCGCCCGCACGAGGCCGCGCTCCGGCAACGTCAGCGGTGGCACTTTCACGAACTCCGCTCCCGTTGTCGACACTGTGAACGAGTTTACTTTACTACTTACACGGACACTATCGTTAAACCACTATTTTTAATAACACGGTAAAATATTCTCTAAAGTTCTAAAGAAACAACTTTGCTGAGCTGATTTTGTGATAGACTAGTATTAGATTTATTTATAGATGAATCTCTGTACAGGGAATAAACTTAATGCCATGGGTTTTTTTACCAGTCAGCCTTTGGATGATGCAGAGACAAAGTTTTAATATTAATTATTTATTAAAATATAAAGATATACGCACACCGTTATTACAAAAACCTCAGGTATTTTAACAGAACCTTTTCTAAAATAAACTTATTATTTAAACATTTTATTTTTATTGATTAATGAAAAGACCGGCCAAGTGCGTGTCGGACCACGCATTATGAAGGGTTCCGTAGTTGGGATGAATTTATCCCAAGAACAAACTTAACATTGTCGTTGAAAAGCATGTTCCCCCATACAATCTGCAAATGTAAGTTTGTCCGCACAATATTGAGATTTACCAAGTTATTTTAACACCATAGGATGCAATTCGATACGGCTCTAATAATTCTTCTATATCCTAAGGGCATCCTTAGGATATGGAAGGACATTAATATTCCATATCATTATGGCCGAAGTAAGTCATGTCCTGTTTTAGGTTGTCATTTCATGTGTAAATAGGCCGGCAGAGTTCCTTGGATTTGACCTTGCATTGCTGCATGTAACAGGCGTAGTTCGCGGCGCCTGTGAACATGTGCGAGATAGCACATCCTGTGGTTCTTGTTCTTGATGCGTTTGGTTACGGGTTTTCCAAATTTTACAATGTCAGCCGACATTGTAAAGGAGAAACCCGTTTCTGGGCCTAACCATTACACGAATCAGACATGTACTAAAAAAATCTTCTATTTTGTTTTATTAACCCATTTAAATCTTAGCCTCAATTACAATGGCAAAGTGTAGAAAATAAAGACATTTAATTTTTTTGTTTTAAACAACTTTTGTAAACCGTTATAACACTTATTTCAATATACGTCACTAACTTCACAAACGCTGGCATTATATCAATAGAGCGTTACCTAAGAGTATGATCGATATAGTGGAAATCGATACTGTTACAAATAATTAAATAATACTCCATCGTTTTAGTATAGGTAATTGTTTTTTTAGGTATTAAAATCAATTTAAAATAAAAAAAAATCTTGATTCTAATTAATTTTAAACGTAAGCCCCCATAAAAATTAATTAAAAGAAATAAATAATCGATAAAGCTGATTGCACCACGGATTGCACTAGTAATCGGCAAATGTTTATGTCAGAGTCTGTCAATTGTCATGGTGGTAATGCCATGTTATTAATTTCATTCGCTTTTCGTATTTTTGCGCAAGTGAATGTGTTTTTCCGTGTTTCTCCAGATTTACTATTTCATAAGACCTCTGCTCGAATTTGATTGCTTGCCTTGATTGATTGCCTTCTGACTGACCCTCGCTTGAACATGAACCGTACCCTGCTATCCATTGCCACTACCTAAAACCTCATCGAGATAGACTGCGGGCGCTGCAGTTCAACGCATGTGCATTTCAGATTTCCTACGTAAATCTGGAACGCGCATGCGCTGTGCTACAAAGCTTCAAAATATCTGTTTATATTTTATAAATAATAAAAATAACCTAAAATTGACTGATTGACATTGTCAGATTTTAACAATTTGGCCATTGCTGGGAGGCGTGAAAATTGGACTCGTGAAACCTTCCTAAATGCTCTAATTTATGGCCAAATTCCAGCCCTGTAACGCCAGGCCCAAGTTTCTATGGAGTTTGGGTTTCTCCATTGTATGGTTTTATGGTCGGAGGTATCAGCCCATTCACCTTTAATGAGGTGGAAGAGTTTTTCTTTGCATGTGACGTAATAATGTGATCCAATTGGGATTTCTGAGTGGCCTTTGAACATGTTATCCTGCATGACGGTCTCGCTTTTGTCATTTATATTTGCAGTGTTTCCTTGTTGGCTATATCCATTCACAGTTCCCCGTTGTAGTTGGAATAGTCATGATGGAGATTTTAGTGAATCAACCCCTTGCGTTGGAAACTTTGCGTATATTGTCGTCCAATATGGGCGTTAAAGTCGCCTAGGATTACTAGCGTACATGTCCTTGGTTATTGTCTAATCAGTTTAATACACCTGTAAAAGATCTGATTGCTTTAGAGGTACAACTGTTGATGTGAGAGTTGATTATATAAAGAAGACCAGGCCTGTCACTTCCCATACCAACTTTAAAAGTAATTGACATTGCGTCGGTATCTCATTTTCTGTTTTTCTTCTCTTCTCTCATTTAAATTTGGGCATCCTTTTTGATCAAAATTGCAAGACCCAGGTACTTTCCCTGTGGTTCCAGATATATGCTAATCGTAGTGCTTAAACGTACACCGTTTCTAAGTTCATCCCTGTTTCTTGTGGGCGGGTTACATGAAAGTTCATCTTTTTTCCGGTTTCGAGGCCCCTCGGACGTTCCAAGTTGCAATACGCAAGTCTGGGCAAGTGTACTTAACTGCGGCAGGAGGCGGATTCCTAGTGTGTTAATGGGCTAGCTAATTGGGGGCTGTTCTTTTGGAACCGGAGTTTTGTGGACTGTCCTTGCTCTTCTCGTATGTTGTACTGGTTAACTAAGTTTTCGGCATGTTGTGGTGTTTTGGCGTTGGTTGATCCCTGCATTAAAATTTGCGGGTAACTTTTGTATCGTTAAACTTCGATCGTGACCCAGCTATCATAGTGCTGGTCTTTGTAGAAGATGTGTATGTTGCCGGGTACTGATTCGCCGGCAGGTGAATCCACCAGCGTGTTCTCGTTACTTATGTACACATGCACATTTACGAGATAGAATTCGGACGCGGCGTTCAGGATGTCTTCTCCTCCCCAGAACGTCTCGTGCAAGTGCGCGGTTACGTATTTTGTCATCATTTGTTTCTGAGAAAGGTTGCAAGTCTTGAATATTATTCAAAAGTGCTAAGCAAATTCTGTCTTCAAACATAGGTAGCAAGGTCTCGACGTAAAGACAAGTGGTCGAAAGTTAGACCCATTACGTTATTTATTTGGTGGGCTATCGCCCTGAATAAGTAGTCCTTAAGTTCTTGTTTGGGTAATAAAATGTGGCGTAAATGATCCGCTCGTGCAGGTTCGGTTTCGGGTCAAAGATACAAAACTTTGGCGGCGTAGCGTAGTAGGTAACGCGTTGCCGCGAGTTTATTAGCTGCCCTCTTTGTTTTTGTGAAGAGATGTATCTTGTTATGAAGATTTAAAGTTCAGCGTAGGGTTTGCTTTGGGTTGTGAATGGAATCTATCTAACCTTACCGTACTCAACGAAATCAGCCTCTGACGCCCGGCGCGCATGGATATAATAAAACTTGATTTACGGCTGTTGAAGACGTTATATGTTAAACTTCTGACTGTTTTGTAAAGCTACTAGAGACATTACGATACGTGTGACTTAAGTAGTGCATTAATAGACATACTCATGTCAGGAGTATCGTATACTATTTTATAGTTCGTGGGACATAAACCCGCCATATTTTTAATTTATTGCAAATAGTATAAACTGTTAAATTTTGATCGTTTTAATCCCGTAGAGGGTCGATCCGGTGCATGAAACACTATCGATTTGTAAAGATAAAATTAAAAAATTAAATTACTTTTTCTTTTAAACTCGAATGTATTCTCGCATTAGTGAAAACATAATGCGAACCATTAGTGAGTACCATTCGAAACTCATTTCGTACCATAGGATTCGTGTGTGTGTGGTAAATGACATTCAAAGTGAAAAACACTAATACTTACAAACCATTTCACAAAAGACGCGTAAGCGCAGTCCACGTGGACTCACAAAAATTAGCCAATGCTAGACCAAACTCCGCCCCCAAATCCCATTTGATTGGCAATGCAAAAAGCGCGAGCCCCCGCACCCGCGGCCCGCGCTCTAACGAAGGGCAACACATGGACATAAACAATTCAGTTTCTCTAAGACGTGAGACATCATCGGCGTATTGTTGTTTACGATCATTATCGCGAGAAAATAATGGCATCTTGTAATTACGTTCCCATGGTGCATTAGTAACTAGAACTTTTTCTTTTCAAATCGTTGTAAATTTTGATTAATAATTTTTATGAACAATTAATATGTTATCGCGAAGTGTAGCGCCCTAAGTGTTAAATTAATCAGAGGTGATTTAGGTATGTAACAGAACTTTTTTTAATTGGTGTAATTAGTAACTAGAATTTTTATTTTTCAAATTGTTGTAAATCATTTTGATTCCACATTTTTAAATACGCCATAACTAGCAGGCCTGTAGGTACGTACTTATTTTTACATTTACCGCTTTCAGCATAATTCTTTAAATTTTATTATGTCCCGAAACCAAGGCACGAAGTAATTATAACGGTCCTCGGTCTTAAGCCCGTAAAAGTAAGAAGAAAAATTTGAAATCATTTAATTTGTTTACATGAACATCAGCTGAGCGACTCAATAACCTAAGCCGAAAGAGCGAGCGGAGTGTTAGTTAGGTACGCACCGACGACGACCCGAACGCGACGTAGGTAACTAACTCGTGGCGCTACTACTGGTTTCATGCATTTTGCGAATATTACGTTATCAATACCTGCTTAATACAATGCTGTGCAAGTCGTTTATGAATTGTATTTTGTGAGTTAAACCAAGGGATCCAATCTAAGGGATTAAAACAATCAAAATGCAACCGTGTATTATGGAATTGGAGGGAAGGACAAGCAGGCGGTCGACACATATACTATTCAAACCTGGGCTAGAGGGTTCGGGGAGCGGAGCCCTTGAAGGACATTGTTAAACAGTGACTTTTAAGTGTTAAAAGTCACAGTAATATAACGCAATCACACACAATATCAATACACGCTGCAGGTCAAATACTCGAAAATATTGTGAAAAGGGTCAGAGGAGTCGAAGGGTCAAGATTAATTAGAAGTCATCCATTAATCTGTACTCAAGAATCCCGGGGTATTAGATCAAACACTCGAAAAAATTTAGAAAAAGGTCACCGTGAAGGTTAAGTAGAGGTCATCCATAGGTCAAACACTCGAAAATTTTGAAAAGGTTAATTAGAGGTCATCCATTAATCTGTACTCAATAATTCCGGTGGAATCAGGTCCAACACTCGAAAATATTTTGAAAAAGGTCACGGTCAAGGTTAATTAGAGGTCATCTATTAATCTGTACTCAAGAATTTCAGGGGGTTTATTTTTGACCTAGGACGTCTAGTTTTTGAGATATTTGCTAAAAACTCAAAAGGGGATTTCAAGTTATTACGCAACATACGATTTCATTTGTCTGAATTCATAAATGACATAATTATATATTTAGGCACGTGACCAAAATCGGAACTATGGCTGCCACCTTGTTTTGCCAAGACACAATGATGCTACGGCCACATTGTCGCGCAGATTCTTGTCGCGTTTTGCAATAAAACTACATGTTGTATCTACGACGAACTACAGCCTTGGCCAAAAGTATTGAGCACCCATGACATATTTCAGTTTTATGAGGAGTATCAAATAGAAATAAAACAAAACGTTTTATATAGGTTTATTTTACTATTTATTAATTGAGCATTCATATTTTGTGGGTCCACCCTTTGCCTTAATTATTGCAGAAATTCAGCAGTAATCGCGTTCCATTCTAGGCGCAGGTAGCGTTTCAAATCTTCTCTGTTGTTGTGTGGCGCCTAACTCTACGCTTTAATAAACCCCATAAATGTTCTATGGGGTTCAGATCTGGCGACTGGCCAGGCCAGTCAAGAAGCTCTGTGTTATTTTCCCGAAACCATGTCATAGTGCGGGCAGATTTGTGGCATGGCGCGTTATCCTGCTGGAATTGAACACCATCCATGTTCGTGTCGCCAAAAAGTTTCGTGAATGAAGGCAGCAACGCAGTTTCTAGTACATTTATGTACTTAGTAGAGTCCATGCGGCCCTCACACACGAATAATTCGCCAACTCCAGAATCGATCATGCAACCCCAGACCATTATGCTGCCGCCGCCGTGTTTTACGGTTGGGATCACACACTCTGGCTTAAATTCTTCGCCCACCCGGCGACGCACAAAGGTCACACCAGCAGGCTTAGCATGACACTCTCTATTTCTTCGAAGAATAGACACGGCTCTTTCCATACAAAGTGACATTCCGTTTCTCCTTTTTTGACATCCCACCGTAGAAATCCTTCTACATAAAAAAGGACCTAGACAAAGATCGTTAGAAAGGAAAGACAAGATGACAGATTGTAGAAGGATTTCTACGGTAAAATGTCAAAAACTTGCGAAACGAAATATCACTTTGTATAGAAAGAGCCGTGTCTATTCTTCGAAGAAATAGAGAGTGTCATGCTAAGCCTGCAGGTGTACCAAAAATCTGCAATAAACAGAAAAATATTCGAGTTCCGGAAAAAAAAAATAACTTCATCTATGCGTGGTTTTTAAACCATTTTATATAATTTTATTAGGGCATTAAATTGACTTATTCACAACAAAGTTTGATTCGTCTGACCACACAACATTTGACCACTCTTCAGCGGTGAAAGTTCGGTGTTTTAAGGCCCATTTATACCGAGCTTTTTTGTTGTTGTCGGAAAGCCATGGCTTCTTCCTAGCTTTACAGCCTTTCAAACCAGCTTCCTGAAGTCTTCTACGAGTAGTTCGAGCAGATATTGATTTCTTAATTTATTCTGACAACTCAGCAGCGAGCTCTGAAGATGTTTTTTTCCTATTTCTTAACGACTCTCTCAGTAACTGGCGATCCTGACGGTCTGTGGTGATGCGTTTGCGCCCGATTCTCGGTCTATTTTGATGTGATCCGGTAGCAGAGAATCGCTTAATAGCATATTGCACGGATCGGCGCGAACATTTCACACACTTGCTCATGCAGAAGCTGTACCTATCTGTACACGTTTTTCTAAAGAAAGTTCGTTTCGTTTTGGCATATTGCAACGATAACACTTAAAACTTTGAAATAAAATACCAAAGGCGCACTAGATCACTTGATGTGTTCACAACGAGCGATGGTAGCGAACTGATAAATAAATACAAAAATTGTAAAAGACACATTTTATTGCACCCAGGTGTTTTATTGCTAGCTGCGGCGTGGGTTGTTTTTAAATCTTTGTAGATGACCGACAAAAGAATATTTCAACAGTAGATTTGGTTTTCTCCCATACTTACCGTGAACGATCAAAATTTTTAAGGTGCTCAATACTTTTGGCCAAGGCTGTATATTGGTTACATACAAACTATACCTACACAATCATTAGCCATTTCAGCCAAAAACGAATGATACATGGCGGGTCATTAATACTTGTTAAAAATTCTATTAAATCGAAAGAACGAAAAGACATCGTCGGAGTGTCTGTTGAACACACCATTGAATTGTCCTGTGTTGACCTTGATAAGCATGTTATACAGACCTCCAAGTTACCAGAATCTATCAATGTTTGATTCTGTAATGGAAGATGTGCTAAAGAAACTTAGTGCTTGTAGTAAGTCAATAATCATATGTGGTGATTTTAATAATAATTTAATAGAAAATAACTCAAATACTGTTAGATTGTTAACCCTGTTTAGGTCATTTGATTTGTTAAATGTTTTTAATGAACCAACCCGAGTGACCGCTTCTTCTGCCACTTGTATAGATAATATTTTTTGTAATTGTGATTACTTACACAAAGAAATTGTAAATAAGTTGCCATCTGATCACAGTGGACAAAAAATAACATTTTGTTCCTATATACCTTTGCAAAAAATTCAAATAATGTTTAGGCCAATTACATGTAAAAATTTAGAAAAATTAAATAATTCTTTGGCCAGTCAACTATGTGTTCAGAGTTTTAATAATATAAAATGTGACCCAAATGAGTTCTACGCCGCGTACTTTTAACTATTAAAAAAGCAATTTAATGACACTTTTCCACTAAAGACTAAAAGTATTTACACAAAGTTCTTATTTAGTGATTGGGCGACTCCAGGTATTCGTAAAAGCAGGGAAAAACTTTTTGAACTTTATGGCCTAAAGCAACATATGAAAAACGAAAGCTTTCATGAGTATGTTGCAAAATATTCTAAAACTTTTAAAAGTGTGTGCAAAATTGCTAAAGCTCTTTATATTAGCAATAAAATAAAATCTTCTGATGATAAAATAAAAACTACCTGGCAAATAATAAATAATGAAACAGGTAGGAAAAAACCGCGTAATACTGAATTTAATTTAGAGACTGCACATGGGCCCATCACTTCAGATGTAGAGATAGCTCAAGAATTTGAAAACTTTTTTGCTAATATTTCCCTTAAAACTACTGAAACTTTAAATTCCTCACCCGCGCATTCTGCTTCCTTACTTAAAAAAAATGTAATGGCATGCCGTTTAGAGTTTAGGTTTCAGCATACAAACCCCCAGGCTGTTATAAAAGTTTTTAAAGATCTTAAAATTAAATCAACAGAAGATCTCTGGGGAATGTCTGTAATAGTCTGTAGATCTATCATCGAAACCATTGCGCCCTATTTAGCTTTCATATTTAAGACCAGTGTTGACCAAGGAGTAATTCCAGATCTCATGAAACACAGTAAAGTTCCTTTGTTCAAATCCGGTGATATTAAAGAACCCAACAATTATACGCCTGGGTCAGTTCTGCCAGTTCTCAGTAAGGTGTTTGAAAAGTTGATGCTCAATCAAATGTTATGCCACTTTAATAAAAATTCCATCTTTTATGAACAACAGTACGGTTTCACCAAAGGGCGTTGTAAGACTGACGCCGGTGTCACCCTAATAAAGAACATTTTTAACGCCTGGGAAGAAGCACAGGATGCCATTGGTATCTTTTGCGACCTCTCTAAGGCGTTCGATTGCGTAAACCATGAGACACTTCTGCTGAAACTAGAGCACTATGGACTTAGAAATACAGCTCTTGATTTACTAAGATCATACCTAAAAGATAGAAAGGTTAAAGTTTAATAATAATTTAATAGAAAATAACTCAAATACTGTTAGATTGTTAACCCTGTTTAGGTCATTTGATTTGTTAAATGTTTTTAATGAACCAACCCGAGTGACCGCTTCTTCTGCCACTTGTATAGATAATATTTTTTGTAATTGTGATTACTTACACAAAGAAATTGTAAATAAGTTGCCATCTGATCACAGTGGACAAAAAATAACATTTTGTTCCTATATACCTTTGCAAAAAATTCAAATAAGGTTTAGGCCAATTACATGTAAAAATTTAGAAAAATTAAATAATTCTTTGGCTAGTCAACTATGTGTTCAGAGTTTTAATAATATATGTGACCCAAATGAGTTCTACGCCGCGTACTTTTAACTATTAAAAAAGCAATTTAATGACACTTTTCCACTAAAGACTAAAAGTATTTACACAAAGTTCTTATTTAGTGATTGGGCGACTCCAGGTATTCGTAAAAGCAGGGAAAAACTTTTTGAACTTTATGACCTAAAGCAACATATGAAAAACGAAAGCTTTCATGAGTATGTTGCAAAATATTCTAAAACTTTTAAAAGTGTGTGCAAAATTGCTAAAGCTCTTTATATTAGCAATAAAATAAAATCTTCTGATGATAAAATAAAAACTACCTGGCAAATAATAAATAATGAAACAGGTAGGAAAAAACCGCGTAATACTGAATTTAATTTAGAGACTGCACATGGGCCCATCACTTCAGATGTAGAGATAGCTCAAGAATTTGAAAACTTTTTTGCTAATATTTCCCTTAAAACTACTGAAACTTTAAATTCCTCACCCGCGCTTTCTGCTTCCTTACTTAAAAAAAATGTAATGGCATGCCCTTTAGAGTTTAGGTTTCAGCATACAAACCCCCAGGCTGTTATAAAAGTGTTTAAAGATCTTAAAATTAAATCAACAGAAGATCTCTGGGGAATGTCTGTAATAGTCTGTAGATCTATCATCGAAACCATTGCGCCCTATTTAGCTTTCATATTCAAGACCAGTGTTGACCAAGGAGTAATTCCAGATCTCATGAAACACAGTAAAGTTCCTTTGTTCAAATCCGGTGATATTAAAGAACCCACCAATTATACGCCTGGGTCAGTTCTGCCAGTTCTCAGTAAGGTGTTTGAAAAGTTGATGCTCAATCAAATGTTATGCCACTTTAATAAAAATTCCATCTTTTATGAACAACAGTACGGTTTCACCAAAGGGCGTTGTACGACTGACGCCGGTGTCACCCTAATAAAGAACATTTTTAACGCCTGGGAAGAAGCACAGGATGCCATTGGTATCTTTTGCGACCTCTCTAAGGCGTTCGATTGCGTAAACCATGAGACACTTCTGCTGAAACTAGAGCACTATGGACTTAGAAATACAGCTCTTGATTTACTAAGATCATACCTAAAAGATAGAAAGGTTAAAGTTCAAGTAAACGGCGTAAACTCATTGGGGTCTGAAATGGCAATGGGCGTTCCTCAAGGTTCGATATTGGGTTCATTCCTCTTTTTAGTTTACATTAATGATTTACCCCAATTACTTCAAAATGAACCGAAGATGGTGTTATTTGCAGATGACACATCATTGATCTTTAAAATAGACCGACGATCACAAAATCATGACGACGTGAATAACTCTTTTCTTCAGGTCCATGATTGGTTTACGGTAAATAATTTGGTACTAAATGAAAAAAAAAAACCAAATGCATTAGATTTAAATTACCTAATGTTAGAAGTAGCGAATGTGATCTCATATTGCATGGAGAAAAACTGGAATTTATTAATCAAACGGTTTTTCTAGGAATCACTCTAGACGAGAAACTACAATGGGGACCACATATAACATCTCTTGTGGGGCGGCTAAGCTCGACCGCTTATGCTGTTAGAAAGATAAGACAGTTGACAGATGTAGAAACCGCGCGTTTGGTCTATTTTAGCTACTTCCACAGCATTATGTCGTACGGCATTTTATTGTGGGGTCGGGCTGCTGACATTGATTCCATCTTTATTTTGCAAAAGCGAGCTGTCAGAGCCATTTACAATCTACGTCGCCGTGAATCTCTTAGGGAACAATTTAAAAATATTAATATTATGACAGTACCTTGCCAATTAATTTATGAAAATATTATGTATATAAGAAAAAATCGACATCTTTTTAATAAAATAAGTGACATAATTTTAATACTAGAAATAAAGATAAAATAGATCAACCATTTTTCAGATTATCTAAAGTACATACATCTTTTATGGGGTACTGTGTCAAATGTTACAACAAAATACCTTGTGATATATTGCAATTAAATGAACGAAAATTTAAAACTCATGTTAAAAGTACACTTTGTAAACAAGCATATTACAAATTAGAGGATTATATCCAAGATTAGAATGCTTGGAAACATGCTGGTCCAGCTCCATAGGACAATCTAGAGTCTAGACAAAATCAAACTGGTTGCTATTTTAATTGTACAATTTATTATTTGATACAAATAATAAATCAATGTTGAATTTCAATTCTGTGATTACTTTAACTCACACACTGACTTTATTTATTATTTTTAGGAAAACGTATACTTTTACAACGTATGTAAATATGTGAGCATCATGTACCTATCACATAATTCATTTATCTGTCATTGCTTTATTTTTCATTCTTTTTTTACCTATTTTGGTATAGTAATTTTATTCTAGGTGCATCGTCTTCACAAATAATTTTAAAATGTACATATACAAAATTTTGTAAAACATTTTAAAAGAGAAACTTTTTTTGTTAATTTTGACGTTCATAAGTGCCTTTTATGTGCCTATTTGAAATAAATAATTTGACTTTGACTTTGAATCACCCAATACATCTTTTGTTTTTCCATCATATCAGTTTTACATAATGCGCCATCCATGTAAGACAATTAGAATTATGTAGCAATTATGTAACACCTGCATGTCAAAACGTCAAACAAATAGTTTCAGACAGCTGCACGCATAGATTACTTTAGGCCAGCGGCGCGTACGTCATTCCCGTCCGTACGTAATGTTGCCATTTTAAATATTTGTATTTATGTAATTTTTTTTTTCATATTATAATCTCACTGTGTGCTGCACTGGTCGACGTCATCACGTCAACGCCGGCTGTCGCTGAAAACCAGCGCTGGGGCTCTGTCTCGCATAGGGTCGCAGCATTATGCTGAGCGTTGGCCGTTTTGCGTGGATGTGACGCATATTCTCCCCCAAATTGTTTTTTTTTTGTATTTGTGTTCCTTCTTTGCGTCATGTTTACCGCAAATAAACATATTTTCTTTACATTTACATTGTTAAAAACTTCGGTTTAAAGACGCGGCGAAATAAATGAAAGATTTATTTTTGCACGGTGTAAAAATGGACTACTTAGAAAAAGCGTGGCTCCAGTGCGGGTTTAGGTCACAGTGTGCTATAAAGATATAAACGATTTGTTTAAAGTAGTTTCTGGGAATTTAGCTTAATATTATAATGATAAAGTGCAAGAAGTTAGTTAGAACATAGGTCTCTACTACTAAGAAATTTATGAAAAATAATTTTTTGTACGACATCTAAAGTGATACCGTTATTTTTGTTAGAATAATAAAATATATTACTTTATCTTGTCATATTATATTATCTCCTAACAATAGCCTTAAATAAATGTTGAGTGTTGTATGTACTGTCAGTAATGTTACCGGGCTGTGCGCGGGCGAGGTCGAGCGCGGGCGCGGGCCCGTGCGTGAGGATGGCGAGCGCCTGGCGCCACTGCGCCTCCATGACGGCGTGCAGCTGCGCCGCCAGCTGGCCGCGTCGCCGCCGGAACGACTCCAGCTTGCTCTGCACAACACAATAAAGTCAACTCAAAAGTTTTACCCATAGAAGAAGTAATGTGTGTACCTATCTCTAAGAATTAAAGGCACGCATCGCATGTTATAAACTTTCTAGCTACTACGAATTTAAACACTTAAAGCCCTCTAAAGGCAATTCTATACGAAATCACAGTTACGTTTAAAGTCAATACGAGACCACTACATTGGTAAGGAATCTCTACAGACAAGAGCTCCTATGCAAACCCACCAGGCAAACTTGATAAATGGAGTTCTAACCCACGGAGGTAGATTTTCAAATGACCTATTTATACAGAACATAACACATTACGTACAAGGCCGTAGGCAAGAGAGAGTTCGAGGACTCAAACTCTTCCCGAGATGCCGAAGCCAACAGACAAAGACACTGAGTGCCAAAACAAAAAGGCAAGCGACATAGCGCCTCGGGGGGTTTTAGAATACTATGTTAAGCTTAACTTTATATTTATTATTTAAATAATCAGGTTTTTAGGGAAAGAAAATTATGAAATATTCCGGAATATTTGAAAAAATGGGAAATACTGAAAGTCCTTTTTCTCTGGGATTTTTGTATAAACTATTGGTTGCACAGGACAACTTCTATCGGGTTAGCTGGTTCTGTAATAAATATGTCCCAGTTTCCCTTCGTCTAAAGATTACCTCGAGCAAGCCGATCTTCTCACTGGCCTGCGCCAGTTGCAGCCTGCACAGTTTGATTTCTTCCCTCTGTTTTTCTTCCAAAACATTTACTTCCAGTTTGTGCCTGAAAATTATACAATATGCAAAATTATCAGTATAGATGGGGGGGGGGGGGGGGTCGCTAAGGCTAAATATTGTTCGGTGGTACGGACCCCGACTCGCACCTGGGCACTTTTCTAAATTACCTGCTATATTTACGTCGCGTAACTCGCATTCTAGGCGACGAGCTGAGTCGCGAATGTTCTCGCAGACGTTACACTGTGCAGTCACGAGTATTAAGTTTAAATAATAATAATATATTATGTAACAATACTTAGCTGAAGAACGCTTTTGAATCTTACTACGTAGTCGGGCCATGAGTTCTGTCACATACTCGAGCGGCCATCAACAGGGGCGTGCCGTCCATAGAGGCAATTATTCCTAGCCTACCCTACCAACAACGCCAACTCAACTACCAAATGCATTTATTTTAACTATGTAATACAATAACACAAAATATTACAAAAAAAGTTAAACTCCTGTTAAAACTCTTATAGCAACTTGTCGCAGACGCCACGTGACTCACAGTTCGACGGAGCTTACGTACGCAAGGCAAAGATGCGTTTCGCCTACATTTCGTTCATGAATTTACGCACACTCGTGTATATTTTCGTGTGTATGAACGGCACACAATAGTGAAATGGTTTAAATTAGGGGCGTAACTCCGGCGGCAGGAGCTTGGTCCTCATTGGTTGTGTGTAAAGTGAAGATTTAATTAATGAAAAATAATGAAGACCAGGGTTCCCAATTTTTGGACAATTCCCCGAATTGCGGGGAAGTTTCCTTCATGACTACCAGACTACTAGAGACAATAAAAAAAGGGTGGTATTGTTGAATTTATACCTTCCAAAAAATTATAAATTATAAGGAATAGCAAAAGCCCTATAAAAGTAATTAAAAACTTCATAATTTTTTATTTTTCTTCTCATATTTGGGAAATTTCGCTTGGTTTGTGGGGAGTTAGGAAAATAAGTTTCGGCAACACAGTCCAGTGTGTCTGTGTTATCCGGCAAAATATGATAGTCCCTTTTGTGGAAGAACACGGTATGACAGTGATACAATTTTAATTGGTAGTGTTTGTTTCATGTGACAGTGACACGTAATTTATATGTGATCTTGAATGTTTTGCTGTTTTAGATCTTATTAAGTTATAAGTAATTGGTTTTGAAACGTAAAGTAGTGTAAAGATTATGTGTTGTGTTATTATTTGTTTATTTACCTAAGAATGGTGTTCTGTTGTGAAGTTTGCGCCGATAATGTGTTGGTTAGGTTAGGTTAGTCGCACTTGTCGTTTAATGGTAAGATTCAAGTTGTGTCTAAAGGTAGATGTGTGCCCGAATTACGAGAATTAATCCAAAAATATGATAATTACTTCGGATATCTTGCAAGTGACGTGTTCTGTAATTATCACCCACCCACTTGGTTATGATATTTGAGGTGGCCGAATCTTTCTTCTGTTTGCATAGTTAGAAAATCGTTTTTTAAACCTTGAATAATGTGGTGAGTTCTTGTATGTAGAGCCGCGCTGTGATGTTGTGCAAATTAGTTTTTTTTTTGGTGTCAGTATGCATGGCCTACCCTCTGTGGAGAACCACTGCACGCCACTGGTCATCAAAGCAGTAAAGGCGCGAATCCAACGAAATCCTGTCCGCAAGCAAAAAATGTTGGGTCTTCAGATGGGACTAAGCAGAACTACTGTTAAAAGGGCATTAAATGAAGACCTAGGACTGCGTGCTTATAGAAAAAAACAGCACATCTTCTTAACGCACGGCTGAAGAAAATCAGATTCGAAAGGAGTCGGGGTTTTGTTAAAGCGGTACGCGGGAAAAAAATACCGCGAAATCCTTTTTTCGCACGAAAAAATGTTTAATGTTGAGGAGGGTTTCAACAAACAAAATGATAAAGTGTATACACACTCTAGTGAAGAAGCGAGCATACGTGTGCCACGTGTTCAGCGTGGTCATCACCTTTCGGCATTCATGGTTTGGCTTGGGGTGTTCTATTTGGGTCCATCGGAGGTGTTTTTTGTGAAAAAGGAGTGAAAACCAGTGCCCTCGTATATCAAAACACAGTCCTAACAAACATTGTGGAACCTCTTTCACAAACAATGTTCGAAAACAGGCACTGGGTATTTCAGCAAGATTCTGCGCCGGCTCATAAGGCGAAAAGTACCCAAAACTGGCTCGCGACCCGTGGAATCGACTTTATCAGGTATGAGGATTGGCCCTCATCCAGTGAAGACTTGAATCCCTTGGATTACAAAATGTCAAATGGCAGCACTTAGAGGAGAAGGTCTGCGCTAAACCCATAGCAACTTGGAGTCACTAAAAGCATCCCTGATTAAAGCAGTCCATATTGACATGAACGTCGTGCGTGCTTCGATTGATGATTGGCCTTGCAGATTGAAGGCTTGTATCAAAGCAAGAGGAGGACATTTCGAATAGTTTTAATGTGGTTTAAATCTGTATTTTATACCCTTTCGTTTGATATATAAATATTTGTAGTGCGTAACTCATTGTGTCATTTATTTGACTTTCCATATGTGACAAAAACTTATGACCAGACTACGTATACTCGCTATGTGTATCTGCTTCTTTGGTCTAGTGGCTGCAAGCGCTGGGCATGAGGTCCTGTGCTTGATTCCTAGGTCGGGCTAAGAGTTATTGAGTTTTTTTTTTTTTGAGGATGGGAAATCATCAAATAACTTCTCCCGCTCTGGGCGGAGCGGGAGGGTATGTCAGACTCTTACTGACTAAAACCCACACGTATTCCTTCCTGTTGCCTGTGTTGCGGGGGCCTCGGTGACCAATAATTACCTTACCGCGACCCCGGCAGGGAGTCTATAATACAATAACACACAGTACAATAATACAGTAGCAGCCTGGAGTCTGGATTTGTGCCCAGGTGATTGCAATAGGCTTGCCCTGTTTTACATGTAACTTAAACACAAATGGCGAAATGTGCGTACAGTACACCTCTGCCAGGCGTGAGGTGATGTTATGCAGTACTCACTGGTCCTGTACCCGGGCGAGCTGCTTGTGGTAGCAGTCGAGCAGCGCGCCCTCCCTGGCGCGCGCGGCTCCCCGCGCGTCGTCCTCGGCCGCGTCCAGCTGCTGCTGGAACTCCTGCAGCTTGCACAGCACCGCGTCTTCTAACTGCTTCTGATAATGACCTTTCAGCTCCGTCTTCTGAAGCTCCAAGTGTTTTCGAAGATTCTTCGCTTCGATCTCCAAGTTGTCCTGGATGGTTGATATCGTTAATCTAAATGGCACGCCTCTCGTGGCACAGTCAGTCAACGTCTGTGGTTTAGGTGTTACCACTGACTTGCCATTTGATCTTACGCACAGAATGTATAAAGTAGGCAGATAGATATAAAATAATTTTTTGTACACAATAATTACCAATTGAATTATCTTCCTTTACATAGTTGGGAAAAGGCTAGGCAAATGATGATGATTCATTCAAAACACCCAAAATATTTGGAAACATAAAAAAACAAGATCAAAGTCAAGTCATATATTTAACCTTTTGACCGCCACAGTCATGTATAGATGACAAACCAAAATGTGCCCAGCACGCTACGGTCACGACTACACGACAGATTTTAAGGAATAATTCGTAGCTTGGCGCCGAGGGCATGTTTTTGTTTTTTTGACGTGGCGGTCAATAGGTTAAATTGGACCATTAAACTGCACTTTTGAATGTTGAGAAATGAATTGAGAATCTTATTGCCCCTTTCAAAATACCCATACTTATATAGATAATGCGAAAGCTGTCTATCTGTTACCATTTCGTGTGGAGAAGAATGGGCAATTATAATAACTCTATAGATACTAAAATCTCTGGAGTTACTTGCCTCGGAGAAGACGTAAAGCCATTGTTCCTGTGCCTGATCTGCCTCCGGTCGGCTCGGATTGCCGTCCCATCTGACTATGACAGTAAAGGAACAGAGTGCACCTGTGCTTGCCCACACACTTGTGCACTATAATAACTCCTGCGTACCTCGCTAATCTCCGTTAAGATGGGCCTCCTGCCATTACCGAAATTTGGTTGGGAGAATATTATTAGATTATTAGCGGACTCACACATTTGTTCATGAGCTCAGTGGCGTGACTCTGTTGGTCGGCCAGCTGTTGCTGCAGCGAGTGGTTCTTCGCTCGCTCCTCATCAACCTTCTCCTGGAGCAAGCCCCGCTCGTCCGCCGCCAGCGACACGCCGTGTTCCAGCGACTGAAGCTTACCACTCAACTCACTTAACTTACGCTTCGTCTCATCGTGTTCGGATTTTTCCTGAAATCATTTTTTTTTTTTATACATAATAACTAGAGATGTACCGACTAATCGGTAAAGCCTACCAAAGCAAGACTATCCCAGCCATTTTTGCAGTCGGCAGCTAGTCGGCAAAAAAGCCAATCTTTACTTTATTAATTTTTCTATGCCTAGGTACCTCCCATACATTCAAAATATTGAGTGATCTACCATGTTATTTTAACACCATAGACTTCTTATAGGTTTCCTGTTATCTATAAGTAAAGAACTACTTTCAGTACTAAAAAAATTAGGTTCAGTAGTTTCGGAGATAAGGGTAAATTTTCATCCATTTTCTTAAATAACTTTAAAACTGTTAATTTTTTAATTATAAAAAATAATATTTGAGTCCCTCACAACACGTCCTTTCATTTGATACAGTTTGCAAAACGTTTTTTGAAAATTATGTCATTTGCCACCCAAAAGTGAACCCCATAGTCAAAGTTCATTTATTTACGTTATACGTCCGTGTTTGGGTCTCAGAAATTCATATGTGTGCCAAATTCCAACTTAATCGGGCCAGTAGATTCGGAGCAAATCGGCTGAGGCAGACGGACAGACGGACACAAGTGATGGGTTCCATTCTTTTTTCTTGAAGTATGGAACTGTAAAAATGATTAATACACGCAGACGAAGTTGCGGGCAAGAGCTAGTATAATATAAATTACTTATACACAATTGGCGTCTACCTTTTCCAAAGAATCTTCAAAATGCTTGACACAGTCAGTTGACTGCTTATTTAGCCTCATGACCGTTTCACAGTTTTCCTTCAATGCTGCAATCTCTTTGTCTTTCTTTGTAATGATGTCATCTCTGTCCACCGCAGTGTTCTGCATTCTCTGTTCGAGCTCTTTTTTCTCTGCTGTCAGTTGCTTGCACTTCTCTTGGTAATCATGTGCCAGGTCCAAAGCTTTGTACAGCTCTGTTTCAAAGTGACTTGTTTTCTACAAACATATTTTTTATTTTTAATATTTCAGGACTGTACCATAACTACAGACCCACTGAAAGCATTTGTTTATCCAGATTAATACCTATTATAAATGCGAAAGTAACACTGTCTTTTACCTTTCATGCCTAAAGCACTGAACCATTTCTAATGTTTGAGAGATAGGTGGCTTGGGACCTGGAGAAGGATACAGGCTACTTTTCATCATGGATAATATTGTATTAAAAAGTTATGAAATTCAAAATACACGCAGACGAAGTTGCAGACAACAGATAGTTTTATATAAATGATAACAAATGAAGTAGATAGATGAAGTGTTGGTCATATTTATTATGTATGTTAGCTGTTTTCTTTATTACAGACTCCCGTCATTGCCCCGGGGCAATGACGGGAGTCGACCACCTTGCACAAAACCAAGGAATTAAGGCAAAGTTTTTCTTCTTCTTTTCGAGTCGATGGCAAAGGTTCTAATAGAACGCGAATCGCGACCATCGAAAGTTCGCGCGACATTTCGTACGAACTCGTGATCAGAAGCCCACGTGTTGAATAGGTGTTCTTATGTATAATTGATGGTCACTGTGATGGTGATTTCTATTAGATATTTAAAAAAAGTTAAAATAAATATTGAACCATACCTTTTGAGCGTCATCTGCAACCATTCTAAAGTTGTCTACTTCTCTGACCATCTTGTCCAGAGCCCCTCGGTGCCTCTCCTCCGCCTTGTCCAAGTTGCTTGTGAGTCGTAACCAGGCTTCTCGAAGTTTGCCAATGGCTGCATCTTTTGCACGGTCTACCTTGACAGCCACTGCTAATTTTTCTTGTTGTTCTAAAATCTTTTTTTGTAGTTGTTGTATCATGGATTCGCAATGCTGGGAAAGTTATTAAAAAAGTCACAAGTGCATACATAGATATTGTTTCATATTTTGCTGAGATAGATATTTTTGTTTTATTTTCATTTTACTTTGTATGAGTGTTTTTAGTTAAATTTGTAATCTCCTGTGCAAGTCCCAATAAATACTTTTTCCTTCTTTCTATTATATTATACAAAAAAATATATTATGCATTATCCTAGTTACATAATGAAGTTTGTTATGAGAATATAGCATTAACTTACCTCTCTCTTAAGTCTTTCCTCTTCCAGTTTCACACTGTCCATTCTCTCAGTGCGATCCCCCCTCTCCCCCCAGAGTTCGCTCAAACTCAACAGATCTGTGTCTATGGACTCCATGTATTTATTCTGCAATGAGCTGAGCTTTTCACTGTCCTTATTTTCAGGGTTATAAGGCCTCATTTGCGGCATTCTGAACTCTTCCTTCTTAGGTGATAAATAGCTTTCTGTCATGGATCCCTGAGTATTCCTGCTGTAGCTCTGAGACTTGTACTGCTCTAAAACTTTTGATGCCCTATCATATATCTTATTTGATGAAGGCCTAAATGAGTCCAAGTAGCTTGTTTGTGGTCTTTTTGGAGTAGATGTTGGTTGCACATCTTTATCTGAGAAGTTCAGTTTCCTTATAGTTGGACTACGGGTGCCCTGTTTAGATGTTTCTTGTGAGACAATAGAAGTACTTTCAAGATGGCTAACACTAGGTTCATCACTGAGACTCTTGCAATTCATTGAAGGAAAGGGCTTTTCTGCTTTGGATATTGCAGTATTATTTTTAACTAAGTAAATGTATTTATCAAGTATATGACTCGGCACAACTCGACCACTTGGCAGTTTAACTTCCTCTGCATGGCTTGTTGAGTCTAGTTTTTGTGAAATATAATCTCCTGTAGCCTTTATTACATTTTCTGAACTTATTGCTGGCTCTTGATGTTTGTATTTTGTGTCGGGACTCTCATAGTTTTCAACTTTTGTAAGAAATTCATCTATTTCATGTAAAAGCAATTTGTCATTTTTTTTACTTGGTGTTGATACTATACTGCTAATATCACCATCCATACTTTGAATATCATTTATTACTTCGGCTGGTTTAGGGTAAAATGTTTCAAATTCATCTAATTTTAAAAGCGGGACGGTTCTCACCCGCGTGCTAGCAGAATCTAAGCTAGTCAGAGACAAATCACGGCTTCTTAGCTTCTTAGCAGATTTCCTTTTACGCCTGCGCGGAAATGTAAAACATTTGCGATCTACGCTTCGGCTATCAATGCTGTCGGTGGTATCCCAAGTTTTAGGCCTTCTTATAGCGTCGAGACTAGATCCATCACTGTTTAACTCCAAACTTTCTAACCTCGACTCCAATGTGTGAACTTGGTTTACCAATTTTCCAAGTACTTGCGCAGTACAGGATATAGGCTTATGTACAACAGTCCTAGAAGATTCCAGCAGAGAATCCTCCTCAGAACCAGAACTTTGCACCAAAAAGAAATTAGGTGGTATCAGCAAGAGAACATCAGTGTCGTCGGTCTCACTCATCACAACAATCAAAACGCTTTGCCTTTAAACAATCACGAGCCATTATTTGATTCACACGATAGATAATATTCAAACTATTTAGTCAGGGCGAACTAACAAAAACAAAGCTAAAATTATGAACGTAAACCACAATCGCTCGCTTGACCGTTTTCGCTTGTTTATTGTTTGCGTATCCATATCCATACTACGCATGCCCCACAGACTGTGATTGGTTGGATGGAGGGATGGATGACATTAATGTCAAACGTCAGAATGACATTCATTATTCTAAATAATAATAATATCAAGTTGTAATTTTTTTGTTTTCATTTATCCGTATGGTATCCTTGTTACTTATAATTATACTGATCCTATTTTTCCGTCCTATCCTAAATCCCGTTAAAATATGTATAATAAAGTTGTTTCCCTACCTTTAAATAAAACTAAACGTGACATTGGCTAAATGCACAAACCGTGCAAAGCCAAAGAAAAAAAAAAAAAAACTTTAGGGTTTCTTTTTAAATCTTAGCAAATGGCCTGGTTGCTGGGACCTTTTAGCCAAATTTTAACTTTAGAGCGAACCAGTGGAACACAGACTACATAGAAATATGCAGCGGACGAACCAAGCCACGGACGGACCTCAGAAAGGTCACCTAGCGCTCGCAACCAGCGTGCGTGATTATATGAACGTAAACGAAGCAAAAGGAGTACGTAAGGAGTGTAGCAGGTGGCGTTCTATACTTTCTGCCTACCCCCATGGGAAGAAGGCGTGAGTTTATGTATGTAGTATTTTTAGGCTCACGTTTGTCTACTATCTCACCAGACCTGTGCACCTGATTGAGTGAACTCGTGTTGTTCAGACAGATGTGGTGGCGCGTGGCGCTGGCGGGTACGGTGGCAGAGTTGTAATGTATCATCAACCGCTCATCAGTGGTAACAATTTGACATTGACAGCGCCTTTACGTCGTAGCTGAAGGGTAAGGGTGAATTTTGTTTGTTCCAACGCGTGTCTAATCAATCCCGCTCGCTGACGCTCGCCAAGCAAAACCAAGAATCTTATAAAAACATTGATAGTCCGGACCCGTTAGCTCATACTCTGCAACCTCGGAATTAGATGACTCTGAATATACATATATGTATATTAGGTTGGGGAAAAAGTTTCTTCGCATTTTTTAAGAAAATTCAAAACATTTTTTAATATAGTTTATTTACATTTAACTAAAGTATGTAGGTACCATTTTGTTCGATAACTTTTTGTCATCTTGTAGGTAGGGACATGATCCCATTGCTATAGAAATTTTAGGACTTTTGATCAAAATACCGCGACAAGTGGTTTTGGCAGTCCTCTCGTGATGTTAACCTGACACTGCCTAAAGAATTCTGAAGAGACCGAAACAGGTGGAAATCTGAAAGTGCAAGGTCAGGACTATACGGCGGATGCATTAACACCTCCCAGCCGAACTCTCTTAATTTTTGCTGAGTGGCTAAAGATGTGTGAGGTCTAGCGTTATCATGATGAAAAACCACACCCCTTCTGTTGATTAATTCCGGCCGCTTTCTCTCAACTTCTTGCTTTAATCTCATCAGTTGTTCGCAGTAGAGTTCAGAATCGATGGTCCTGTCTGGTGGTAACAGCTCATAATTAATAATTCCCTTCCAATCCCACCACACACACAGCCTCACCTTGTTGCGAGTTAACCCGGGTTTCGCAACAGTCTGTGAAGCCTGACCGGCCTTTGACCACGACCTTTTTCGCACGTTCTTGTCGTACGTGATCCACTTTTCATCACCAGTTATCAGCTTCTTCAAAAATGATTCGGTTTCATTACGTCGTAATAAAGAATCACAAATGAGTACACGGTTCATTAGGTTTCTTTCAGTGAGCTCGAGAGGTACCCAAATATCGAGCTTTTTTGTGTACCCAGTTTTTTTCAAATGCGCCAAAACTGTTTTGTGGTCAATTCCCAGTTCTTCAGCTACGTCGTAACTACTGATATGCCGATCTTGCACCGCTTTTTCAAAAATGGTATCCATTTTATCCGTATTAGGGCGACCAGAGCGACGTGCATCTTTGACATCAAAATTTCCGGATTAAAAACGCTTAAACCATATTTGTGCTACTCTCACAGACAATGCACTAGGTCCATAAACATCGCAAATTTTTAAAATGTATCGAATTTCTTCATTAGATTCACTCATCTTGACGGTACGAAAAACACATGAAAATCACACATTTTCCTAATTTGAATTTGGAATTATGTTCTTTAAAATTTAAACTTTCAATGATACCAAAACCAGCCAGATACAAATAGTATACCTACCTGTAGGCTATACATATAAACACATAAATATTAAAAACTTACTTGTACATATTACACACAACACATACATACATACATACATACATACATACATACATACATACATATTATATACACACAACAGTAATAAAATTACACTAATAAAATACCATACATGCCACATGTCTGTACACCGCCTTACTGCCTGCCTATCCACCGCTCGACCGCGCGCCGCGGCCAGCGAAGCCCTGCGCCCTCGTTATGCCGCACGCCGTTGATACCTACGACACGACAGAGGTGATTTCGGGAAAACGATCGGATCGCCGCCCGAGCCGCTGCGTCTCCCGCGCACGGCCGCGCTCTCGGACGCCCTCGCCAGTCCGCTATAGACCTCTCCGGCGAATGCATGCCCTTTTATACCTCGCGCCGCGCATTATTGTTAATAGTCTATATTGTTAATAAACAGTTATATTATATTTAAAGTAGTGTTTAATTAATAGGTTACCTACCTTAAACCTACACTAACACACTACATACCCAAAGAGATTTTATTACAAGTTCATACATACTTTAATGCGAAAAGACTTTTTCCCCAACCTATTATATACAGGGTGGAATTTTGTAATGCCACCTGGAGGGAAAGTACTCTTAATACTGCAGATAGAAAATTTTACTCAAAGGAAACATTCCTTTATTTTTGAATAGAAAGCAAACTGCATTCAAAGATTTTCGAAAATTCTCTTCTCCCACACCCGGGAATCGAACCGGCTAAAATCTGAAAAAATTATACCCTGTACTTTTATTGCATCGATCGTTAGGGTCAATTATAAGGATGAAATCTCTCTAACAAACATAAATTAAATGAAAGGATTGAATGAAAGATTTTTTTTTGTGGGGATATGTAAAAAATCAAATTTACATGAAATCTTATGCGAATGACAACGAGTTGAGAGTTGAAGTTCAGAATACGATTTATAATATTCACCACAACACTTTATTAAAGGTTACTAGAAATGAATTCGTTAAAAGAATAAATTTGTGTATCCAAGAGAATGGCGCCCATTTCGAGCAACTAATTAGTTAGTTTACCATTTTTTGTAAATAATTAAATTAATTTAAGATTTCCTGGGTTTCCTTTAATTTAATCTAACATGTTTGTTAGAGAGATTTCATCCTTATAATTGACCCTAACGATCGATGCAATAAAAGTACAGGGTATATTTTTTTCAGATTTTAGCCGGTTCGATTCCCGGGTGTGGGAGAAGAGAATTTTCGAAAATCTTTGAATGTTGTTTGCTTTCTATTCAAAAACAAAGGAATGTTTCCTTTGAGTAAAACTTTCATCTGCAGTATTAAGAGTACTTTCCCTCCAGGTGGCATTACAAAATTCCAGCCTGTATATGTACGAGTATATTATGTAAAACACCGCCGGGTAAGAAGCTTCACTTCAAAAACAAGTAGGTATAACGTTGTATTATTATATTGTAGGAGATGAACCGAACTAGTCAGTACCAAGAATATAAAAGCGCGCGCCGGCGCAGGCGCGCCCCTACACACATACACGACAGTTTCTTAGCCCGGACCGTGATCGGCTAGATCTGAGAGCGGGGCGGGCGGGAACTAAACACCTATTCTGTAGGAACGTTGAGTCGGCTCCACTATCGCTGGTCGTCTTCGTTGGGCCTCCCCCGGGTAACCGAGGGTCCCACCTGGCGGGGACTGACCGCTGTGGAGTCGTGAAGAAAGCGGCGCTAATGTACTAGCGTCGTGGCGAGACTACAGAAATACACATAGCAACCAGTAACACAGAAGCGTTAAAACACGTCTGAAATTTTATTCGCCGCTATAGGCGCAAATAATGAGGGGTCCGTTTTCACGGACCACCGTGAACCACCCGCGGCCAGGGGGCTACGCTCCGGTTCCGCATGGCGCGCCCCCTTGCGGGGGCGCAGCGACATCCTAATGGCGCGCCCCTTTTTGATCGGCGACCACCACAGCGCGCGGACCTGTATGACGTTGATGTCAATGAAAATGTGTTACGTGCAATAGCGCCACTGTCCAAGCGTTTGGATGCAAATCTTACACTTTCCATAGCTCAGATCCAAAAACAATATTGTCCTGTCATAAATTTAAATTTTTCTATAAAAATACGCTTCGTTTCCATGGTTTGAGTGTTTTTAATGGCTATTAAAATAATCTATGATCTTAGACAAATCAGTTATCTGCTAATTTTAAGTCCCTGTAAACGATAAACAGTTTTTCCTACTTGTCGCCAAAAAAAATCTTGGACAGTGGCGCTTTTGCTTTCAGCCCCCTCGTTACCGATCGCGATCTCGGCTCCGATCTCAATCACGACCTCGGTACCAATCCTTGTCGCGATCCCGGTCTCAATCTCGGTCTCGAACACCGCCTATAGTGTCACGCAAACAACCGAAATTAAAGAAACCGAAACCACGTACGGCCATCAATAAAACGTTACACACCATCCTAACGCGATTAGAAGCAATAGAAAATAGCTTTACGCCTACCCCCATACCATATTCCGAAATTTCAACTCCGTCTGCCGCTCACACAATTGTTGACGCGATTCAGGCCATAAATCCAATACGATCGCATAATTACTACATCTCCAACTTCGACCCATCGATACACGATATCGATGCATGGTGCGAAGAAGTCGACCGCGCTCAGTTAACAAACCGTTGGAACGACAAAGAATGCCTGTCTCGCGTGGCGGGTTGCCTGAGGGGCGACGCCAAAACCTGGCTGAATGAGTGGGTAACTAGTGATAGGTCGTGGACAAGTTTCAAACGCGAGTTTAAACCACTCTGCCCAAGAAAGTTAGATTACGCGAACATTTTGTTTGAAACAATGAACAAAACTTCGGACAAATATAACTCATACGCTGAATACGCACGACGTACCTAGTCTTTTACGTTTACGTATAATTAGAGGATTTAGCGAGGAACTAATGACTTTAATTGTCATCCGAGGTATCACTGACGCGCAAGTTAGGGCGGCAGCTGCAAATGCTGAACTCACATCCGAGAATTTAGTTTCCTTCTTGTGTATTTATACTAAACCTACTCTAGTAAGACCTCCCTTACCACATCACCGTAAGAGCAAATCCACAATAAAGCCAGGTCTATCTTCAAATAAATGCTTTGTTTGCAATGCAAGTGGACATAAGAGCTATACGTGTCCGAAAAATACTAAGCCGTCCGAATCTTGCGCAACTACCTGCACATTTTGTAAAAAGTCGGGTCACACGGAAGATAGTTGTTTTGCCAAGGAAAGATCGGCATCACGAAACAAACGTAATGTTAACCTTTGCACTGATCATTCGGGAAACAAGCACAATAATGACAGTGACCGCGTTAGTTCAGGGTATTCCCGTTGACGTACTCATTGATAGTGGAGCACTTAACATTTCTTTGGTATCTTCCAACGTGCTTAAATATCTGTCGTGTCCTATCAAACCTACAAATTGCACCCTTAAAGGTATCGGTAACGATGAAATAGTGGCCGAATCGTGCGTAACACTTACCGTCGAATTTAGCGACATAATCTTCGAAGCCGATTTTGTCGTCATACCTGCGAAATCTATGACCATTCACACCATTAATAATAGGTACGGACATCCTAAACCGGGGCGGGATAACATATGTGAGAACTAAAGATAAACAATACCTTACGCGTACGGAAAAAAAAGTCACTTAGCTCACGTGGTAGATAGCACCGACATAGTATCACCCCTTCAGGGTATAGAGCGAGACACTTTGATGAACGTAATCAAAGATTTTACTGATAGGTAATAGGGTAATAGGTAAAACGGGCTGGTGTCCGCAACTCCACGTCAATGCGCGTATTTTGCGTACGGGTGGGAAATCGATTATTCGATCCACCCCAGCTCCTCAAGGAAGGCCAGCAACGCCTTGGTGTTACTGACCATCTCACGGAGGGTACCTGGGTTACCGAAGTACTTTGCCCTGTATGTGGCGACGACCGGGCAGTTTAGTAGCACATGTGCTGCTGTCTCGTCGTCCTTCATGCAGGCCCAGCCCAGCGGACTGTCTGTGACTCCTATGACAAAGAGGTGTTTGTTAAATGACCCGTGGGCTGTTATAGCTGCTGTAACAGTGCGCAGCTGTAGTTTAGTTAGTCGGAGAAACCGTTTCGTGAGGCGACCATCAATTGTAGGGAGAGCTTCCTTGGTCTGCCTGCACTCACCTTGGTCCGACCATAGTTTGAGATGTTTATCTCTGGTGCGTTTCCTTACCAGAGTGCGTAGGTACCCGAAGGGAAGTGGCACGATGGGTTCAGGTCCCACTGGTGCCATGCTCGACCCCCTTCTGGCAAGTTCATCGGCTGCATCGTTGCCTAGCGAACCGCTGTGTCCTTTAATCCATTGAATGGTTATGTTGTTGAGGCTACCCACCTGGTTGAGGCGCTGGTGGCACTCGTATATTAGCCCAGAGTCAACTGTGTGACTGTTTAGCGCTTGCAGGACAGCCATGCTGTCTGAGAGTATGCGGATTGAGTGGTCCTTAACTTCCCTGGCCATGATGGCTGAGGCGGCCAGAGAAATACCTAAGCACTCGGCCTGGAACACTGTGTTATGGACCCCCAATGGCGTGGCTATGCGTATGTTGAAGTCCTCCGAGAAGATTCCAGCACCTGTGCCACTACCTGCTTTGAATCCATCTGTGAAGATGCGCAGCTCTGCGGGGCGCAACCCCTCGCATCGGCGATCCTCGTGGAGTTGGATCTTGTATTTTTTATCAAATATAAATTGTTTGGGTACCTGGTCATTTATTGCTTTCGTGATGGGGAACTCTTTATTGAGTCCCTCAAGCAGCGCGGTGTGTAGTGTGTCTCTCTTGCCCCAGAGATTCAGTGCATTTAGGCGTACTGCCGCCATCGTCGCTTCCTGCTCTATGAACAGGTGGAGCGGCGGCAGTCCCAGCATGGCTTCGACTGCTGCAGTCGGAGTTGTCCTCATGCAGCCCGTGGTCGCCATGCAGGCAAGTCTTTGCATGCGTTGTAGTTTATTGGAGGCTGTGACTGGCTGGGTGCGGGGCCACCAGACCACGGCCCCGTAGGAGATCATGGGGCGGATTACTGCCGTGTACAGCCATAGTATAATTTTGGGGGATAGGCCCCACTTCTTACCTATCATTTTCTTGCACTGCCAAAAGGTGATGCAAGCCCTGTTTATTTTGTTGTCTAAGTGCCTACTCCAGTTTAACTTACTGTCTAGAATGACCCCGAGGTACTTGACTTCGTTGGCTAACTGAAGTTCTGTATCGAACAGTATTGGTAGGCGGAAAGGGCCTAATGCTCGTTAATGGGTAAACATAACTAGTTCAGTTTTGGTGGGGTTCACCGATAGGTCGAAATCCCTACACCATTTTTCTACGATACGTAGTGCCTGCTGAGTGAGGTTGCAGAGTGTTCCCGTTACTTTCCCCGAAACAAGGATTGCAAGGTCGTCTGCATAACCTATTGTGTAATAGTGGTTCGCGTTGAGTTTGATGATGAGATCATTTATAACCAGATTCCATAAAAGGGGGGACAGCACCCCTCCCTGGGGGCAGCCTCTGGCTATCATGGCCAGCTGTCGCTCATCCTCAAGGCGCACCACACGTTTACTTAACATGTTTGTAATCCAGTCCGTTAGTACCTGTTCTACTCCATGTCTGGAGAGGGCGCTGCTGATGCTGGAGAAGTTTGTTTTGTCGAAGGTTTCTTCGATTTCTATGAAAGTACCCAGGCAGGTGCCCTTCTGATGAATCGCTTCCTCTATCTGTCTAACCACTAGATGAAGAGCGGATTCGGTCGACTTACCCGAGCTGTATGCATGTTGGTTACCGTGCAGCGGTATGGTTTTTAGAGCACCGTCCCTCAACTCCCTATCACACAGCCTTTCCAGAGTCTTTAGTAAAAAGGAGGTCAGGCTGATTGGTCGATGGGATTTGGCGTTTGTGTAGTCCCCCTTACCTGGCTCAGGGATGAATATGACTTTCACTTCCCTCCATCCTTTGGGAACGTATCTAAAGGCCAGACACGCTCTCATTAGTGGCACCAGTCTTATTGCGACAGAGGTTCCGCCCCATTGTAGTAAGGCGGGGAACACTCCATCAGGACCAGCTGCTTTAAAAAGATGGAAGCTCCGGATGGCCCATTGGAGTTTCTCCAACGTGATCACCCTGCGTGCGTAATGCCAATCGTAGTCTGATGGCGTTTGAATTACATTTTGCCAGTCGATTACCTGCGTGAAGATACATCTAGGGAAGTGAGTCCGACCCTGGAACTTCACGTATACCGTCCCCAATCCAATTGAGAGACGGCGTTCGGCTTCCATCAGGATCGGGATTTGGTCCACAGGGACACCGACCACCACAAACCATGCTGCGGCCTGTTTGTCGGCATGCAGAAGTACCCACCTCTTTATGTTGACCCAGGGGTTCTGGTAACTGAAGGGGGCGCCCAATATTGGTCGGCTCTCCGAAGACTCCCTGCTCGTCTGGGATCACGACTAGGGCGTGCAAAACCGGAATGTCTTCAAAACCGGTTTCGACTTTCGGTTTTGAAGGCCCAAAACCGGAAACCGGTGTTAGCCCCGGTTTCGGCAACAATTTTATATTATTTATATAGCAGAACTTTAACAAGAAAACAATATTCTTAGATACCCACAAAATCTACAAATAAAACAAATTGTATGATATACCTCTATTTAATCAACTATTTATGCCTACCAAATATCAATACCAAGTAGACCACATTAATAGTTTGGATAACATGCGTGTGTAAAGCGGAAGTGGAACCACCACCAATGTTTATGATTTTGTCACATGTTTTGCATTTTGCGGACTGTCCATCAGTTGCTCTAAGAAAATGTTTCCATATATTATTTGGTGTCTTGCTCTTGTGGAATTCAGTGTATAGAATTTTTTTTAGAATTGACCTAAAAGAAAAAAATAAGAATTAGAATCTGGTGAAGTGTAAAAGATGGTTAACCCTTCCTTATGCTATTACTAGAAAAAAACTTTTTTGCAAAAAATAAAACCGACTTCAAAAACACACATTTCACTTTTGTGTTTTTTGTTTTTCCATTTTTAGTTGTGATTCCTGTATGTATTTGTGTTGCATATCGAAAGACAAATCATTTTGCCAGCTTTACATTACAACGGTACCGCAAAAGCTTTTAGGAACCATGGAGGTAATAGTTAACACGTGACAACACTGGATAGATTCAATTTGCAATAAAAATTACAATATTTTTGAGGTTAAATCTTAAAAAAATAATATCTCTGGAACTCGGGAAACTTGGCACACGGGTGTTCTACTCTTACGTTAGGTAAGAATGATAAACCCTGTTGATTTATGGAATAAAATAATGGTGGTCGGAAATAAGGTAAATTAAGTTTAAGAATTATGATTGACTAAATGACTACTTCGTGTAATCGTGTCGTTTTACCCATGGGCTCAACTAAAATCTACAGGTACCTCCTTAACTTACATAAGAATACACTAAATATAATTAATTAATAAATAGGTAAGTACCACGGAGTAAAGAAGTAAGTACTCACATTTTGTCCTAGCCTGGTGTCGCACGCGTGGGGGTAGCGGGCACGCACGTGCACTCCCGGTAAGTGTATTTGGGCAACAACACAGGCAGGCGGGCGGTGGGCGGGACGCGGGTCACGGGTGCGGGGGTCGCGAAGGGAGGAGTGTAAGTGGATATAGGTTGCGTTCGGATACATTTGATGACTCAAAATTGAATATTTAATGAGTGCGTTCGAAAATAGTTGATTTAAATCAAAATGTAAATATCTAATTCAATAACGGGAAAACCGGAGCTAACTTCGGTTTTGTCTCCCAACCCCGGTTTTCAAAAATCGATAATTTTCGTCCGGTTTCCGGTTTTTAGCAAAACCGGAAAACCGGCTTTGCACGCCCTAATCACGACGCCACATCGTGCTCGCTTCAGGATTTCCGACTGGCTCTTGACAACTAGCGGGATGCTAGATGGGAGAGACAAGTCGGAGACTGTTTTCCTTAGCCAGGCTAAGGTGTGGTCGTTACCGCACCACAGTTTAAGTACACCTCCGGCGAACAGCGGCTTGGCGTTGAAGGTCGGTCCTGGAGTGTCTTGCTTGGGGGAGCAGGCCTCAAGAATGATCTGCTTCTGGATAGCAGCGAGTACCTGGTCCGATACGTCCTTGCTGAGGATTCCCGTGCGGTCGCAGGTGATCGCGACGTCCAGGGTTGAGCTGGCAGCTTGGGCGTAGCTTCGTTGCTCGACCCGTTTGGATTGGTCAAGACGCGGCCGCTTATGCTCCCCCCGAGGTGTCAAAGACTCGTTGAGAGCTCGCTTAGCCGCGGCCTGATCCTTCCAATCGGATCGCTGTTTATTTTTATTGCCAGCACCCGGAACACTGGTTTGCGGTTGACTGGGCGTTGGTCGGCTTGTGCCGGCCTCTGTCTGTGACCTCTTACCAGCGGAGAAGCTCAGTTGACCGCTCGTCGGTTTGGCCTTACCTGGCCTCCAGCGGGCTTGGCGTCGCTCCTTCCTCGTCACTCCGTCCCTCTGCTTGCCTTTACCTGCAGTAGGTGATGGACCTGAAGGGTCAGTGCAAGGGCAACGGGCTTGTTGAGTGCGTTTACCCTTGCCCTTGCGTTTCTGCACTTGCCAGGCATGCGAAAACGCATCCTGTGTGCAGCTGGCCGTCTCCGTTTGACCGGTGACGGCCATCTGGTGGGAGGAGGCTAGAGGAGCCTCAGGAGGAGGAGGGTGTTTGGCTGGAACCCTGGTGCCGGTGTTACCCAGCACCGGGGTCGTCGCCTTGGTATGGGAAGGGTCGGTACTGGTCCCAATCAGCACCGACGTCCTTTGTGTGTTTTGGGACTGTTTTGTTTTGGTCTTGGCTGTGGTTCTCGCCACAGCCGGACCTACGCCCGCGCTGGTACCCGCAGCGTTAGCTGCAAGGCCACCAGGGGCGAGGGAAGTGCTAGCACCTCCCTTGGGAGTCTCATTGGCTTTCACCTCCACTCCTGTGTTTATTTTTTTAACAGGCCTATTCTGATCCATGTTAAATTGGTTTTTGGATTCATCTCTCTGGCTCCCACCCTCCATGGAGCCCGCACCTGGGAACGTCTCACTATGAAAAAGCTCGAACGTTAGGACTACCAGAGAGATATAGGGGCGCAAGGCTGGCTTACAGTGCGACATCGGGTGCTCGATCGGGTTGGCGTAGGGGGTCGAAAGGCCCACCCCCAACGAACTGATCAACCCTCACTTACACCGTCAGCATGACCTTTACCTACCGCTTCAGCCGTCCGAGGACGACCTCAGCGGACCTCACGCACCTCGCCTGTGGCCCTCTGACGGGACACTATGACCATTTTTCCTACCCCTGGCTATTGGGTAGGGCCACCGTTTTGCTTGAAATTCGGACCAAAGAGGGCGTGTTGCCTTACGGGCACATTACCGCCAGAGCCGCTCGGCTCAACCCCCAGGACTCCTTCATCCCCGCTCACGGCGCTCAACTGCGCAGGTCCTAGCGCAGGTGACTTCTTACTCCTACTCGCCATCAGCTGAATTTAGTGACAGTCGAGCCCGCAACCACCCAATCACAAAGGGGTCACAGTTCGGAGTGGAAATTGGACTGGTGAAGGAATGGAGATAAGGATGTGGGTAGGATGGGGTAAGGAGGGATTGGGAGATTTAGGGCAGGAGGGTGAAAGACGGGAGAGAATGGGGGGAATTGGGGAAAGGAAGTGATGACGCCTGGTGGTTTTTGTTACGTCTATTTCTTATGGAACTAGACCAAGAAACGGGGTGGCAACCTCGGGAAGGTGTATCCGCCAGACTTGCCTTGAGGATCTACACGACTGTAGCGCTCTCCCTCAAGACCCCGCCACCCTACCACCTCTGAAGGAGGCAGCAGGATACTCGTAGGCCTGTATCTATACTCCCCAGATTTTACTGATTTCTTCATAACGGGTACCGCCACCACTACGGTAACCACGGGTGAGATGCATATTAACGTTACCACCAATGCATCGGTCGCTTATCGTCCGTATAAACTTTCTCTAGCCGAAAAACTAAAAGTTCGCGAGATCGTTAACGAGCTTCTGGATAAGGGTATCATTCGAGAGTCAGAGTCCGAGTACGCAAGCCCGATCATTTTAGTAAAGAAAAAGGACGGCTCCGATCGCATGTGTGTCGACTATCGGGCACTCAATAGAATTACAGTTAGGGAACGATATCCGCTCCCGCTTATTGACGACCATATAGACCGGCTAGGCGATAAGAGCATTACTCGCTACTCGTCTCTTGATATGGCCACAGGTTTTCACCAAATTATGATAAGCCCATCATCAGTTCACCGCACCGCCTTCATCACCCCCGAAGGCCACTACGAATACCTGAAAATGCCATATGGTCTCACCAACTCCCCGATCGTATACTAACGCATTATTAACAAGACACTACGTAAATTCATCGACGCAGGTAGGGTACTGGTCTACATCGATGACGTATTATTGATGAGCACCACGGTTAGTGAAGGTATCAACTTACTACGCGAAGTACTCACCGTCCTAATTCAGGCTGGCTTTTCAATAAATTTACGCAAATGCGTCTTTCTAACTACTGAAGTTGAGTACTTGGGCAGGATAGTCAAACAAGGTCAGGTTAGGCCGAGCCCCCATAAAATAAAAGCATTATTGAACGCACCCCCTCCGACAAATGTCAAACAAGTTCGTCAATTCTTGAGCTTGGCCGGATACTTTCGAAAATACATTGAGGGCTATGCAACGAAAACGTTCTGCGTCTCTCAACTCACAAAAAAAGGCGCTTTGAAATAATTTCACGGTTGACTAGCGAACCTATATTGGCTATCTTCAACCCTAAACTACCAACCGAAGTCCATACCGACGCGAGTAGTATCGGCTACGGAGCCGTCTTATTACAAACCCACGATAACAACAATGAGAAAGTAGTGGCGTATTTTAGTAAGGTCACACAGGGTGCGGAAAGTAGGTACCATTCTTACGAATTGGAAACTCTAGCCATTGTGAAAGCGCTGCAAAACTTCAGACGGTATTCACTTCAAAGTTGTGACCGACTGCAACGCTTTCAAATCCACGGAACGAAAAAAGGACCTGCTTCCGAGGGTAGCGCGCTGGTGGACCTACCTTCAGGATTTTACCTTCGATATTGAGTATCGAAAAGGAGCCATGATGCCTCAAGCCGATTATTTGAGCAGGAAACCTCCCTTAAATGTCCTTAACATCACGAGACCACGTAACTGGGCCCAGATAGCACAGGCAGCAGACGACGGAGGACGCGGAGGAGACTAAGCCGGTGGCCTTTGGGTATAAAACAGAGATATTTGAGCTCCTCACCTATTGGCGTGTACTTGTAATATAAAAGGTCGTTTCGTTGGACGTAACGACCGGAGTCTAGGTCCCCATCACGTAACCGTTGAAGAAGAGTCTGGGTAGAAACCCAACGAAACGACCTTTTATATTACAAGTACACACCGATAGGTGAGGAGCTCAAATATCTCTGTTTTATACCCAAAGGCCACCGGCTTAGTCTCCTCCGCGTCTTCCATGACGAACACAATCATATAGGCTTCGACAAAACCTTAGATCTTGTGCTAAAACACTTTTGGTTCCCTGGGCTTAGACAATTTATAAAAAAGTATATTGATCACTGCGTAACTTGGATTTCAAAGAAACGTGTACCTAGAGCTCCTCAACGTGTGCGTACGCGCAGCGGAATGTTGTTGAATTTAAAGATTTTATTTATGCAGATATTTAGTGTATGACGTCGTATAATTGTGTATAGTAAAAAAAAATTTGTGCACGCAACCATTGTGGAGAAATTCACCAAAAACTGATTCCGCTGGGCGAACGTTGTCCTGGCGGAACTTTTTTTAATCCATAGACTTTAGAAGAAAAGAGATGTGTCCAAAAATTAGTGTGTATTTGTGTGTAATTGTGTATGTATGAATAAAACTAGTGCATGCATAAACTTCGGAGAAATTCAAGTTTCCGCTACGCGAACGTTTGACCATTAGCTAGTTTTCATATAAAGCGCTTACATAGAGAGCTGTAGATTTTTACATACGTTGTTTTGAATTTGTTTATATTTGTTTAAAAAACAGATTTAGAAAAAATCGTAGGACTTAAAAGATAAAAATATAAACGTAAAATACGCTTATTAGGTCTTAGTTCTTAAAGTATGCACTTTGGGGTCTAGATTTTCACGTTTATACAAACCTTGTAAGTGTCTGCAACATGTTGCCAAGTATCAATGATGTTCCGTTAGTAACTAAAGAGTTATAGGACAAATTTACCATGAACAGATCACTGTTTACAAAGCAGTCAAATATCACGACGTTCTGAAGGAATTGCATGGTAATATGTATGTCAATAATTAGTGTATTCATTCAACTATTCTTATGCAATATTTCATATCATTAAATTCAGTAATTAAAGAAAAACAATTATAATACTGACGAAGCATCGAAAACCTACATAACCCGACCAAGTTCGGATGGCTACAAAAAAGCGGCCGTGCAATATATTTAGGTAACATCCCAAAATTTACAGTATAATACCGGTATTGAATTGGTATAGGTGATAACACAATAATTGTTGTTTCGATATAATTTATAGGTCATTTATTTTTGTACACCTACTTTTTAAATGTATTTGACTATGACAGAAAGTAGGTACTATTTACGTAGGTACTTTATTTAAGTATGCGCTTGAGACTTGAGATATAATCTAAATATATTAGGTATTTAAGACAAATAAAATTCATACAGCTAATTTCTATTGAAGATTTCACGGATCAGGATTCTAACTATAGACCCCTTAGGGAAATTAAATATTTACCACATGTAAGTATGTACTACTGTTTACGTAAATATTTATCATATTGTAGCTTATTACACTATTTAACCAATAGACTAGGCATGCACGAGCGTTCCCCTTTGCAACTTTAGTGGATCAAACAATCTAATAACTTAAAAAAACTACTTCTTGAATCGATTTTTTTTTCTTATGTATGTGAGCGTGTTCCCCCGCACCCCACCAAAATATGCAGAATTATTTTGTTCGAAGTTCGGTACGCTTAATCCTTTAGTTAAATAGTCTAAGTATTGTAGTTATGAATTGATCAAAGATATTCTAGTGTGAAAAAATAGACAACGCGCTGCGCGCAACGAGCGATAGGCTGCTTCCCGCTTGAAACGGTACTGTCATCCTTGAAGAAAAGAGAGGGCAATATGTTTTCGCGCGTATTCGTTTGCTGTTGATAAACTGAATACCTTTTTTATACCAATGTTTTAGTTTATAAGCACTTTTTTAATGTTGATCAAATCTAAACAACTGAATAAACCTATTCAGTTGTTTAGATTTGATCAACTAACTAACCAGTTATGTGATGTGATTTTATTTTTTATTGAAGCTCGAAATATTATACTTACCCTAAGTTTCGTCATCCACGCGAACGAAGTCGCGGGCAAAAGCTAGTTCATAATCTATTTTAGTTAAAACACATTTAAGTCTATTGCTGTCATTGCAAGCGTTTGTTAACGTTATTATAATTACATAATTAAGTATTATATGTAATTAAAAATATTTTTGTACGCGGATATTTAAATAGAGAAGAAGATTTGTTTTTATCGTAGATAGTGGCGTTATTATTAAATAAATATTTTTCATTCAAGAAATGCAATTGTTTTATTTTTTCCTAACGCTGGTGTACGCAACTGTACCATATTAATAAGTATATACTATATTGGAAGGTTAAGAACGTTTCTTAGATATATGGCACGGCCGCTTTTTTGTAGCCATCCGAACTTGGTCGGGTTATGTAGGTTTTCGATGCTTCGTCAGTATTATAATTGTTTTTCTTTAATTACTGAATTTAATGACATGAAATTTTGCATGTGAATAGTTGAATGAATACACTAATTATTGGCATACATTTTACCATGCAATTCATTTAGAACGTCGTGATATTTAATTGCTTTGTAAACAGTGATCTATTCATGGTAAATTTGTCCTATAACTCTTTAATTACTAACGGAACATCATTGATACTTGGCAACATGTTGCAGACACTTACAAGGTTTGTATAAACGTGAAAATCTAGACCCCAAAGTGCATACTTTAAGAACTAAGACCTAATAAGCGTATTTTACGTTTATATTTTTATCTTTTAAGTCCTACGATTTTTTCTAAATCTGTTTTTTAAACAAATAAAAACAAATTCAAAACAACGTATGTAAAAATCTACAGCTCTCTATGTAAGCGCTTTATATGAAAACTAGCTAATGGCCAAACGTTCGCGTAGCGGAAACTTGAATTTCTCCGAAGTTTATGCATGCACTAGTTTTATTCATACATACACAATTACACACAAATACACACTAATTTTTGGACACATCTCTTTTCTTCTAAAGTCTATGGATTAAAAAAAGTTCCGCCAGGACAACGTTCGCCCAGCGGAATCAGTTTTTGGTGAATTTCTCCACAATGGTTGCGTGCACAAATTTTTTTTTACCATACACAATTATACGACGTCATACACTAAATATCTGCATAATTAAAATCTTTAAATTCAACAACATTCCGCTGCGCGTACGCACACCTCCTCAACAGAATATTACCTCATGGACAAAACCAGAGATCCGGTTCTCCGTAATTCACGTTGATGTACTAGGCCCCCTACCCGAGTCTAACGGTTACAAATTCGTACTCCTAATGGTAGACGCCTTTACAAAATACGCACTACTGTATCCCATCTATAGACAAGACGTAATAGAACTAATGCGAACTATAACTAATGCGGTGTCCCTTTTTGGAACCCCGAGTTTAATTGTAACGGATAAGGGTCGGATGTTTGAATCTTCAAGGTTCGTAGAGTTTATTAAAGAAATGGGATCAGACATCCACTACATAACACCGGAAATGCACCACGCAAACGGGCAGGTTGAACGATACGCACGAACCGTACTCAACATGGTCCGCATAGTAACCAGTCATCAAGAAGGTCGCTGGTCCGAAGCGCTGTGGAGGCTGCAATTAACCCTCAACATTACGAAGCAAAAGACGACTTAGGTTTCGCCGCTGAACCTCATGATTAGAATTCGTCTTGTGTAGTTCGTGAACGATGAACGAATAGGAGCCGTGTCTTCGCACTGTACTAGAAGAAACGTTTCCGAACGCTGGCTTGTAACCGGTTTAATACTCGTGGGTGAAAATTTGACCTACGAGTATTAGATTCGAAAAGAGCTATTTATTAGCTTTTTTCGAACTCCTACATCGCCCGAACGAGAAATGAAATACAGTCTGACTGATTGTCTGACAGAAACGTTATACGTTTTCATTCGGTGTCTGTGAATGAATGAGATTATGAGATCGAGAGAGAATAGCCGACGAATGACGATGCTATCCGAACCCGACCGACCGAATTCGCAAGAATGAGATGAGATGCGCGTTATTTCAATGCCTTAGTGTCTATTTTAGCTTATCGCCCAAACACGGGCGACGAGCTGTGTTCGCAAATTGGAAGTTTATACCTATAGTATGTGCGACCCGTGCTTACTAGGTAGTGCAATACAAACAACCGATGTTTCGGCGCGCATTTTTGATCGTGCTAGTAATAAGTTATTGTAAAGTGTTTTGTTTGCTGTATCACCGTCACAGATTGACATTTGAATGGTACAAAATAATTCAGTTAAAATTCTCTTAGTATGTCAGCTGTGTACTTTGTGGTAATAATAAACAGATAAATAATTATAGATGTTGCATTTATATTTTTTTTTATTTATACGTAGTGGTTTATGTATAATAATGTCTTTGGTAATACCTAGAGAGCGTATTTGCTCTGTCAGTAATCCGCGCTGTGCTCTATGGAAATGCTTACCGATTGCGAAGACCGAATAGAGCTATTAGAACTAATAGAATGAACTAGTTCAGTGTCCGAAATGAACTAGTACGGAGCGATATTAAAAATGACCGAGCAGGCACAAGACTAATTGGAACAGATGCCAGTGCTCCAGTGATTCGGTCACTTGTAAGAGATGAGGCGCTAGAAGGATCCAAACCGAACCGTGAGGCACGAAGAGAGCTACCCAGAAACCGCGCTATCGAGTTACTTCGGAGCAATCAGAGCCGTCAAGACGAATATGTGAACCGGAACAGACGCCCACCTCGGGTGTTCAACATTAATGACCTGGTTTTTGTAATTAAGTTTTCACAGTCTACTGGCAAGCTGGATCCCGGCATGCGCGGCCCCTACAAGGTCGTCCGTAGACTTCCCAGCGGACGATACGAGCTGCAGCTATTGAGCGGCTCGTACGGGAAGACTTCACAGGCTGCAGCCCAATATATGGTCCCGTGGAAGGGAGAGTGGTTTCCAGATACCCGCGCTGCATTTTTTGAGCGTGAGTAAAGTGTTACTTTGAACTTGGTCATTTTCGTCATAATCTAGTAAAGTAAATGTGATAAGGCAATAGAACAGACTGCGGGATGTTCTATATTAGACAGACTGCGGGACGTCTAAGTTTTATGTTTGGTAAACTGAGGGGTACCAAACTCATGTAGAGGACGGACTGCGGGACGTTCCTATAAGCAAACAGGCTGCGGGATGTCTGCCTACATGATCGAGTGATGCCTTATATTAGACAGACTGCGACATGCCTAAGTTTTATGTTTGGTAAACTGCGGCGTACCAAACTCATGTAGAGGACGGACTGCGGGACGTTCCTTTTAGCAACTGCGGGATGCTTGCCTACATGATTAAAAACTAAACCATGTCAGCAATTGGAGATGAATACGAGCATGAGCTCTCATTCATATCAAAGCCTACACCTGTAAGCATATTTAATCTGTTCAAACATTATGTATTACGTTATGTATTTACAGAAGCCGATTTGACAGAAGACATCACTACCCCCGACCACGAGATGACACATGACCCTGCCGACACACCCATGGCAGAGGCGGAGGCTGGCCCATCCCGTTTAGCTGCTGCAGAAGTCAACGCCCCAGCACAGGCCTTGTCGGACATATCAGATGCCGTCGAGGACAACGCATAGTCAGGAGAGGCCGTGTAGGAGATGAACCGAACTAGTCAGTACCAAGACTATAAAAGCGCGCGCCGGCGCAGGCGCGCCCCTTGCTGCCCGTAACTCCTGCGATCTCGCTCAGATCCAGAGGATTTTCCGCGCGTATCCCGAGATTACGCAAGCCCTAGAAAACTTCGCGGAACCCCCCCAGTAATGGATATACGAGTCCAAGCTAGAACTAAACCCCGATCCCTAAAGCTAGGCATCTTCAATGCCAATGGCATTCTAAAACAATACGATGAAATCGCTGCGTTCCTCCGCGACCACCAAATTGATATTCTCCTCTTACAGGAAACCTTTTTAAAGCCCAGCCATCGAAACCCGTCAATTGCCAACTATCGCATAGTTCGCAATGACAGGACTAGATGTCACAAGGGCGGCATCCTAATCTATTATAGAACGTCCCTGCACTGCATCCCAATGGATCCGCCCCTCTCTCACGTTTAGAAGTGTCCATATGTAAGTTAGGCATGACGCCACCAATCGATCACCATAGTTGCGGCTTATATTCCCCCCGTCTCTACATCAGAGTTAACCCTACCCCCCCTCTCTAACGACCTTTCCGTTCTTCTTGGCCTGAGAGACTCCGTTATCATAGCGGGCGATCTCAACGCCAAACATCCTGCCTGGAACAGCACCAGGATCTCCACCAGAGGCAAACACCTGTTTGACCTATGTCCCATCCTTAACTTCGACATCATCGCCCCGATGACTCCCACTCACTTTCCCCACGACCCTAACCATACCCTACCCTGACGTAATTGACATAGCGCTTCTGAAGAGTATCAACCTACGGTTGGATTCTATAGAAGCGCACGACGAACTCTCCTCTGACCACCGTCCAGTTGTCGTAAAGCTGGCCCCACGCCTAGGTCTCCACGACCCTGACAGACCCCCTTTCACCAAGTTAGTTACAGACTGGAGGAAAGTAAGCGACTGCCTGAAATCCACCACGTTAGGTCCCCGACTAGACTCCATTCCCGACCACTTCAACTCTATTGCTGACACGACAGCCGCGATCCACTCATTCACGGTACACGTACAATCAGTCCTGAACGACTGTTCAAGGGAGGTTCCAGCGATGGACGACCATCGCTGGAAGCTTCCGGACGATGTGTGCGAACTGTTGAATGAGAAGAACGCGGCTGTCCGTGCGTACAGTAACTTTCCCTGCCACGCGAACAAAGTCCATATACGCTATTTACAGAGATATGTAAAGACACGCCTATCGGAGCTGCATGACGCCGGCTGGGTTTGTCCCAGCTGAGTCCCATGCTGAGCGAGTTAGCGCCCACCCACTTAGCTTTCTGGGACCTTCAGAGGAAACTCAATCCGAAGTCGTCTCTATGCCCCCCTTGGTGCGCTCCGACAAGACCATCGCTTTCGATGACGTCGACAAGGCGGAATGCCTAGCCAATAGTCTTGAGGCTCAATGCTCACCTAGCTCTCAACCAGTAGACCAAGCTCACGTCTCCCAGGTCGACGCGGAAGTCGAACGTAGAGCCTCCCTTCCGCCCGTTGAAGACCCTGATTATCCTCTGCCTCCCGTCACTCCAGACGAAGTGCATGATATCATCAAAGGGTCTAAAACCTCGCAAAGCCCCCGGCTCAGACGGAATTACCAATAGGGTGCTCCAACTGTTCCCCGCTCACCTCACAATGCTCATGGCCACCATCTTCAATGGAGCCCTGAGCAATAACATCTTTCCACAAGAGTGGAAGAAGGCCACCGTCATCGGCATACCGAAGCCCGGTAAGCCGAAAACGGAGCCCACCAGCTACCGGCCCATCAGTCTGCTCAATGTCTTCGGCAAAGTCTATGAGAGGCTTATTTTAAAGCGCCTCAGAGATTTTGCGGAAACAAAGGGCCTCATCCCCGACCAGCAGTTCGGTTTTAAATCCCAACACTCTTGCGTCCAACAGGTCCACCGCATCGTAGAACACATAAGCTACGGCTTTCAACGTGGCCTTACGACCGGTGCTGTATTCTTCGACATAGCGAAAGCGTTCGACAAGGTCTGGCACAACGGCTTATTATATAAGCTCTACAATCTCGGTGTGCCCGATCGTCTCGTGCTCATCTTACGAGACTTCTTGTCAAACCGCACCTTCCGCTATCGCATCGAAGGAGCGCTATCCTCCCCTCATCCTATACATGCAGGCGTCCCTCAGGGCTCTGTACTAGCCCCTCTCATTTTCACTCTCTTCACCAGCGACATCCCGAAAAGTAGAAAGGCGCAGTTGGCTCTGTTCGCAGACGACACGGCCATCTACTACACCGGGTTAGTCCACGACCAGATATCTCGCACTCTCCAGACCGAAGACTACAAGCTTGGCGCTTGGTTTAGAAAGTAGAGAATCAAAGTTAATCCCGAGAAAAGTCAGGCGGTTCTTTTCACCAAACCGCGTAGAAACCTCATCCCCCCCGACTGCACACCATGTTCGGCAAGCCTATCCCTTGGGAGAAGCGAGCCAAATACCTAGGCGTGACCCTTGACCACCATCTCTCCTTCTCAGAGCTCATTAAGCAGGTGCGTTCGCGTGCCGCTTTCGCTCTCGGAAGACTACACTCCGTCTTAAATGCGCGCAGAAAATTGTCCCTTAATGGCAAATTGCATATTTACACAGCGTGCATCCGTCCCATTATGACATATGCCTGTGCAGTCTTCGCACATGCTAGGCCCCACCACATCCACAGGATGCAGTGCATCTATAACCGTTTCCTCCGAAAGGCAACGGGGCTCCCGTTGCCTTTCGGTTGGTTCGTCCGAAACGAGATCCTCCATCTCGATCTTAAAATCCCCACCATCAAGCAGTTCATGAAGCGCATCACGAAGCGATTCTTCGACTCCGCCGCCACCCACCGCAATCCTCTGGTTGTGCAGGCCGCCAGTTATAGGCCCTCCACCATTAGCTCTATTCGCCGTCCAAGGCATACTCTCACCGACCCCGATGACCCCATTACCCTCCTCCAGGAAAGCAGTAGGGCCACGAGTACAGTGCACAAAACACACCGACCTACGTTCCGACCTCGCCGCCGAGGTCCCTCGCGTAAACCCCGACGTAATTGTCCCCCCCGACCCTTGCTCGACGAAGCGCCAGCCCGCGCCACAGCTGAGCCTGTAGTTTTAAATTCCCCGAATAATAATAATTCTGATCAGATCCAGCCTGTCCCACCTTGCTGTCCTCCGCCCAGCGACGCCCTAAGCCGAGGTCCGTGCCCCACAGGGGGTGCCCTGAGCGTGCAGTCGCTTAGTAATATAAGAAATTCGCCCCTGGCTGGAGGCTTTGAGTTCGCTTAAAGCAGCGACAGGAAAGTCCGGTTAAGTAGTCACGACCGTTCAAGGTCAACTACGAGATGCCATACATAAAAAAAAAAAAAAACTATAAGGCGCGCCTCTTCTTGATCGGCGACCACCACAGCGCGCGGACCTATATGACGTTGGTGTCATCTGTATCGTGAGATTGTTTTTCTTATTTATCCACTTGTTGCATTTATTTACTAGGACATTGTGAATTATTATTTAAGTTTCGATTCTGTTTTCTAATCATAGACAAAGACAAAGACATTAATTCGTCGGATATGGTAGGTACAAGTTGGTTATCGATTTCTTGTAAAAACTAAAGCACATTAAAGATTCGGTTACGTGTTGTAATGTTTTTTTTTAATTGAAATTACACCTCCGAACTTATAATATTATACTCTGTCTACATCATGATGTAGACAGAGTATAATATTATAAGACAGAGTATAATATTAAAAAAATAGAGAATAGATTATTTTTTTCAGGGATCGTACACGTGATAGAAGTAAAAATTCTAAAACAATAATCTACATAATACGAAACATTCCCAGCTATACTATATACTATTTTTACATTATACAATATTTTCACTATATAAATATACATACATAAACTCACGCCTTCGTCCCATGGTGGTAGGCAGTAGCTTTCACTATATATATGTTTGACTAAACGCACTAATTTTTGAGTGTATTAGGTACGTGAGCTCGACAAATGGATGTGCGATTAACGATTATGTGACAAAACCGTATTGCAACTTACCATAGTTCGAAAGCACGCTTGTGCGACACACTGAAGCTCGAGATCACGCTGCGCGCTGATGTGACAAACGATTGTGCGACAGTACTTCGACACTACGGTAGTGCGACAAACAATTGTAATCCACTATGTTGCAAATAAAGCAAAGTCTGAATAATTTTATAGTTCGTTTATTACTAATGTTACACTTTCTATGATACACCAAATACGTCTGCACTCTACGAGTGTTCAAGCTCGACTGCCATGTTCCCAAGTAAGGTTATTCACGTTGGTTACAGTTTGACAGCTAGTGGGCGCCAACCGGAAATAGTCACTTGGGCACGTGGACAACTTTACAAAATGCGATATTAAAACTACAAATAACTACTTGTAAAAATAAAATAATATTTAGAACATGTATTATGAAATCTTTATTTACATAACCAAATTACAAGATGATTATTAACATTAACTAAATTAAATTAAAACTAAGTTAAGCTTAAAAAAGGCCCTCGGGGCATTGTACCGAGGATGCTGGCGGCATTTCCTCGCTGAATTGCAATGCTGATGCGTTGCGCGAGAAAGCCGCTAGCTTTTCGGTCACCAGTTACATCAACTAGACGTTTCGCGATTTCCGCAAATAACTTATGCGCACTGGGACCCCACGGACCGAGGGTCTCGACGCCAAAGGGTACAAAGTTGTACTCCCTGCCAAGGCCTCCATATTTAGAACATTGGTTATTATAACAAAAACAAAATAATAACAATGGCTAACAGTCGGCCTTTCCTGAAAAGATCACGCCTCGTGAAACTAATTAAATTATACATAATTATGAGGTTACACCTAATAAAATATTTAATCAATAAATAATCTGAACACATTATTAACATGGAAATAATAATAAAAAAAATATATTAGTACAATTTAAATTAACACAATATTCATTTTGTAGCCTCTTCATAACTACGACAAATATTTCACATATAATGAACCGAGGACCCCTTCAAGTTTTCGCCTCGAAATATTAAATTAGTTTATAGCCTTTACATGTTTTTAATACAATCAATACTGGAGCCCCTTCATGTCTTCAGTATTGTCAAGTCATTCCACTGAAACCTCTACATATTTTCAGTGGTTTGACGAAACTCATTTAGTGTAATACTAAATGAGTTTTACTAAACTTTTCTAAATGAACATAATATTCGTTGTAGCCTCTACATATCTACAACAAATAACTCACATACATAATGGTCGGAGGACGAAACCCCTTCATGTTTTCGCCTCAGAATATTAAATTAGATTCACAACACAATCAATAATGGAGCCCCTTCATGTCTTCAGTATTGCAAAATCATTCCACTGAAACCTCTACATATTGTCAGTGGTTTGACGGTTACTTGAATCGCATTTTTCGTTTTTATTAAATACTTTGGCACTAAGAGCAGCGAGGAAGGTTCTATTTTACCTCTCAACTTGCCCGTTTGCTCGCGGCGTAGCTACCGCGTTTAACACATGTTTAACGCCCAATGAATTAAGAAATTCTTTGAACTTTCTGGAAGTAAAACAGGTTCCTCTGTCCGATACTATTCTTTGCGGCACATCAAAAGTATGAAAGTAATTTTGCAATGATTTTATACTAAGTGAACTTTTTGTGCTTTTAACTGGATTGATCAGTTCTTTTTCTTACTACGTACAAATGGACCCAAATGATCTATATGAAGTGTGTGGAATGGGCGATCTATTTTTGGTATTGGGTGCAATTGCGTAATTTTCGTATGAGCACATTCAAGACAAGAATCGACATATTTTCGAATAAATCTTCTCATTTTGGCAAACCAATATTGACCTTTTATTTTATCATAAGTTTTCTCAAAACCAAAATGTCCCAACATATCGTGTATTGTTCTGAGTATATGCCATCTTATTCCTTTAGGTACAACCCATCGGTCACCCTCAGACGTTTTCCTGTACAGCATCCCACGTTTAACTACAAAGTTGTTTTTAATTTCAATGACGTTGGTGCCGATTCCCTTGTTCACAAACTAAACTAAATTTAAGTTCAGTGCATCCTTTTCTTTCTATTTCATTAAGAAAAGGACAGAAGATCAATTTTAGTTTAGTCCTGTCAAATTAATCAGCGCTTGACGTAAATTGACGTAATTTTAGTAGGCAAGTTTTTAATCACGTCTAAACTTGTATAGAGTAGTGACAGGCGCTGATTAATCTGACAGGACTAAACTAAAATGTATCTTCTGTCCTTTTATTATTGAAATAGAAAGAAAAAGATGCACTGAACTTAAATTTAGTTCAGTTTGTGAACAAGGGAATCGGCGCCAATAGAAATATAAAATAAATAAATAGTCATTCATTTAATTTCATTTTATTTATTCATAAACAATTCACATTGTGTTGAATACAGGCTACATGCAATCTACATACTTACTCGTAAAAATACAAAAAAAAAATACAAAATAAATCTATGAATTATTAGTTAAAGCAAAGTTCAAATAAAGTGTCAAACAGTTTCAAATCTAATGTCAAACAGTTTTAAGTATAATGTCAAAAGATATATTAAATGTCGGCAAATGATTCTAAATTACATAATGTCAAAAGATTAAAATCGGAACAAATAAAAAATAAAAAAAGATATAATAATAATTCATTTGTTATTGTCTGACGTTAATTCCGATATATTATACAGACATTTTTCTAATAAAAAGGCCTTTAATTTTGCTTTAAACAAGTGGGTATTATAAATCAAGGTCTTTAGCTCAGAAGGCAACTTATTGAATATCTCTACAGCTTGATACTTCGAGCAATGTTCTACCATGTTAAATTTAGGTGCTATTTGTTGTTTAAAATTTTTTCTCCGCGTGATCTCTCTGATCTCACGTTCCTCTTGTGATTCAAACTCATGTAGATACTTGGCAAAATGACTTAAGAGGACCAATATGTATAGACTAGGAACTGTTAATATTGCTAATTTTTTAAAGTAATCTCTGCATGAGACACGTTGTGTAATTATGAATATGAAAGTCGATCGCAATTAGTTCAAAAATGACGCCTACATTTTTAAATATTTTCCCTGTAGTATTTTCTGGCTAACTTGAATTTCGATCAATTCATGAAAAGGCGTAATAGTGTGACCTGTGTTTGTATCCATTTACCACGTATTTGGTATGTCGGCTTATCTATAATTTTCGGAGCATAGCATTTTTAAGGTTCCGTAGTAAACAAGGAACCCATAAAGCATTGCCATGTCCATCTGTCTGTCTAACTATCGTAAATTTGAGTCCTAACAAATATACTCGACACTGTTGAACCGACATTACAACAGCCAAAGTCTCTAAATCGGTGAGGTAAAGCGGTGAAGCGAGCCTCTTCGGGGAAAGTGTGTCTACTGTAATAAGCAACAGCGTTAAATGGGGAATCCTTTTTAGACCTTTGCATTAATATCCCGGCGATTCCTAACTTGGAGGCATCCGTATGAACTTGCGTTTCATAGGTTGGATTATAAAAGGAAAGAACGGGGCGTTTTGTTAGTTCTGTTTTTAACATTTGAAAAGCCTCTTCTTGAGAGCTTCCCCATTCCAAGTGGAATTTTTCTTTAAGAGTTGATTTAACGGTCTCGCAATTGTGGAAAACCCCCTTATAAAGCGCCGAAAGAAACTTGATAAGCCAATGAATTGACGTATTTTATGTTAATCAGTTGGTCGGGGAAAGTTTTCTACAGCCTTAATTTTGAGTTGCCCAGGTCTTATTCCCTTTCATTTACTTCAAACCCCAAGTAATTAATTGATCGCATAAAGAAGTTACATTTTGATAGCTTTAAAGTTATCCCAGAAGTTCTGAACAAGTCTAATGTATTCTTTAATTTCTCAAAACCCTCTTCAATAGTTTTTGACGGGATAATAACATCATCCATGTAAGCAAATGCGTCTTTGAAACGCGCGTTACCAAGAATATTTTTGATGGCTCGTTGAAAATTTGATGGAGCATTAGCTAAGCCAAAAGGCATCCTGTTAAACTCAAAATGGCCATCAGGTGTGACAAAAGCTGTTAAATGTTTGGAAGTTGTAGATGAAGTTGAAGATGTATGTCAGAACATACATCTTTGGTAATAACCGGACGCGTAAATGGTCTAATTGATCATCAATTCTGGGCAACGGATAATGTTCTTTAATTGTTTTCTTATTCAAGGCCCTAAAATCTATACAAAGTCTATAATCCCCAGTTTTTTTTTTACTAATAAAATCGGGGATGCAAATTCTGACGTAGATGGACGTATAATTCCTGAATCCTCCAATTCTTTAACCATTCCCCTAACAACTTGCCGTTCCGAATGAGCCAATCTATAAGGTCTGTATACAATAGGCTTATTGTCACTTAAATTAATATTCATCTCTATCCCTTTGACACATCCTAATTCTTTAGTTGAAAAAGCAAAGCAATCCCTGAATTCGTTTAATAAATTAAATAATGTCTCGCGATCTTTTCTTTCTAATTCATCACTTACATTTATTAATGAGCTGTCTATAGTAGGATTGGGTAAGTCTTCGTGGTTACCTACAATCCTATTGACGTGGTATGACTGCATTTCTGTAAACGGAAGTGCACGAACTAATAGTGCACCTCGTTTCAGTGTAAACCCTAACGAGTTTAAACCTTCTACTACAACCCGACCTTGACCATCCGTCAGTTCTATCAAACTTTGAATGACTTCGTACTCCCTATTGGGTTCTCGACTTAAACTGGGTTGTATAAGCACATCGCCATTATATTTAGTTTCAGAGTAAATATTGACACTGGTATATCCCTGTATTTTAATGTCATCTAAAACACGTAATGTAATTCTTTTAACCTTTAGCATTCTTTTATCTTTAATTTGAAGCGTTTCGTTAGTTTTAATGACGATAATATGATCCTGTTCAGTAAAAGTTTGTCCCAATAATAAAGGGACTTGTAATAAGTGATCGGAGACTATAAGTGTTGGTACTATTGCTCCCCCTGTATAGCTTCATCTCATTCTCACACTGATGTAATATTAAAAGAATACTGCTATAAGAGGCCGTGGTTGCCCCCAGATCTGTAATTAGAATAAAAAAAAACATGTTATCACTACTAAACATGTTATACTAACAAGTTTTTACATCGGAATCGGATCCAGGAACATTACCAAGACTTTTTAACTAACTGAGCTATCGAGGTCATCAGATATAAATATGTTTATGAATACAAATGCATGTCGCACAAGCGTGCTTTCGAACTATGGTGAGTCGCAGTATAGTTTTGTCGCATAAGATTGCACATCCATTTGTCGAGCTCACGTAATACACTCCTAATTTTTGGTTTACACCTACACATCTTGGATTGACCCGGTACTTTGCCGTCAAAGTTAAGACACCGTCGTTTTGACTTTTAGAGCAATATTATTCAATAACGCATGCATGTACCTACACCTTATGAAACTTTTTGTGGTTATTGTTAGCGTCAAGAAAGACTGAATACAGTTTTCAGCGAGCTTAGGCCTAGCGCGCACCACGATTTTTTATCATGCGATAATTTTGTCGCAGGAAGGCAACGTATGAAACTCAAACGTCCTGCGACAAAATTATCGCGTACGGCAGTGCGCGCATATTCAAGTAATAAATCGCAGCGATTTTAAAATTGTGATCTGTCAGAATTTGCTGCGTTTGCTCGCTACGCAATTATAGCGAAAGTAAACTGCAGCGTATGGAATTGAATTGTACCGCGCACTCTGCGACAGAAAAATCGCGCACTCGTGCAGGCGCCCATTCGTTTTTGTTCTTTCGAGAATAAACATGTCGGCGCCTGCATCTCCACTGGAGTCTCAATACGAAACGAGGCTAGACGTGGAACATTTGATAATCGCAATACAAGAAAGACCACCATTGTGGAATAAACACTCCAAAGAATATGGTGATCGTGATTTGAAAATGGCACTGATTTGAAGAGGCAGTTGTAAATAGCGGTTTTGGTAAGTTAAAATTTATAAATGGCACGTTTAATAACTAGTTCAGCAGTTAAAACTAAGCAGTAAAGTAAACTAAAATGAGTAATAAAAAATAATGAAATGGATCAGTGAATATATAATTGAGCAGGAAAATAATTAAATGGGCAGTAAAAATTATTGAACGAGCGGTTACGTGTGGGCAGTAATAAATCGGAATTTGTCGGTAAGAAATCTCATTCTAAGCAATTCTATAAACAATAAGGTGGTAAACACCAGTTCGACTTTACCCTGAATCAGAGTAATAGAGGGGATCTGGCGTTATTGGTCACTGTTCTAACCTAACCTAACCTTCCGCCACCCGCGCTAATAAGCTCCGCCCAACTAACGAACATTTACCTCTCTTTTCAATGAATTTGAGTTCGGGTGTCACCGCTCGCTATGATCTGCCGAACTATTTATCGAACCGCTCATTCCATCATTTTTACCGCTCATTCCTTCGATCAATAATTATTGATCGAAGGCTCATTCACATATTGGACTGCTCAATTATTTTTAGAATTGACATTGTATGATAAAATAACCGACTAATTGATTTTTTATTACTGTCCATGTTTTACTGTCGCAATAATTAATCAACCGCCATTAAATTAAATAACTGCTCAATATGTTTTTCAACTGATCATAATAACTTCTCGAATATTTAAATAACAGCTCAAAAAAAATAGTTCCCTTTGAAAACGCGTTTATGGCAGGAGGTATGCCAAAATGTTGTAATGAACTGGGATGAACTAAGCAACCAACATAAAAAAATAAGGTAAGATTTAATCAAATTATTATTCTGGTATGAGTAAATTAAACAATTAAATTTTACTATATTGCCATGGAATAGATCCACTGGAAGAAGTGAAGTAGTTGCAAAATAATCTCGTTTTCCAATACAATTAACTGTAGGTCGCGCAGACGTAGGATCCATATTTCTTAGATCACATTCATACAATTCGTCTTTGAATCTTATTCCATCGTAAGCATGTTGTATCCTACACAATTTTGTACAGAAATCCGTATAAAATTGTGTAGGATACAACATGCTTTTACTATTTTGTCAAAAAACTCAATTTTAACGTCTCAAGGTACGCCAAGATACGCCATATATTTGTTAAAATTCCAATGGTGCATTCTACCATTCTTCTTGCTCTAGTCAGCCTGTAATTAAACACTCTCTGTTTAACAGATAAATTCTGTCTGGGATATGGTGAATTTACAACGCCAAATGTCAGGCAGCTAACTACCAATGTTCAACTTAATGGAATAGAGTTGGACCCTGTTGAGTCGACAGTTTTTCTTGGAATAACAATTGACGCTAAATTACAATGGCGCCCACACATAGAAAAATTGTCAGGAAGGCTAAGTTCGGCCGCCTATGCTGTTAAAAAAATTCGACAGATAACCGATGTAGATACGGCCAGAATTGTTTATTTTAGTTATTTTCATAGTCTTATGTCATATGGGATTCTTCTCTGGGGAACCTGTGCGGACATTAATACCGTCTTTGTTTTACAAAAAAGGGCTGTTCGAGCCATTTACAACCTAGGTCCAAGAGATTCCCTTCGAGAAAAATTCAAAGAAATAGATATTCTGACTGTAGCCTCTCAATATATATTTGATAATCTTATGTATGTACAAAAAAATATATCAAATTTTAAGAAAATGTCCGATATCCACAGTTTAAATACCAGGAATAAACATAATCTTGCTGTACTTCACACTCGCCTCCACAGAGTAGGCAACTCGTTCATGGGTCAATGTATACGCTTTTACAACAAACTTCCTATTGCTATTCGAAATTTACCCATTAAACGATTTAAAAGCTGTATTAAAACCAAACTTTGTAAAAAAGGGTACTATAAAATTTCAGATTATTTAGAAGACAAAAAAGCTTGGGATTGAGCTGCTCGCTCTGATAAGCTTTGTGCTAAAACCATAAAATTTGATATTAAAATTATGCAAAATCATCATTATATACAACTATATGTACATATTGACATTGATGAATATTATAAGCAAAATTAAGTGAATATTTATGTACCTTGAAAAGTATTATATTACTTTAATTATTGTGAATGTGAGCACTATGTGGGTCATTTTTATTTATTTCTTGTTGTTTTTTTTTTTTCTCTTAGTTTTAATGATGGTCTGGCATTTTGAGTTCTTTATGCGGCCAACCCAATTGTCCTTTCCTTGGTATTGTTCGTCGAGTCGTTGAGCTCCTTAAGTTTTGAGTTGAGCTACACGATTACTGGCAAATGCTTGCACTGACTGGACAGGTCCACTCAAATTTGTGTGGTTCTTTCCTCAAAAGACCATTTCAGACATAGATCTACATGGTCCTCACATGATCTGACCAAGATTATGTCTGGACTTTAAAAGAGACTTTGACCCTTGAGTTTGTTTCGCCATTTCTTCTCAGGGGTAGTCAGATAGGAAATGTCGACTCCATCTAGCTTATTTTTTAATATGACGTGTAAAAGTGATTCTCATATCCTATTTACAGAATAAACAATTTCATTTCATTTCATTTCATGATATGTTTCGAGAAAAAATGCTTCATCACCAAAAAAAACAAACGGCATTTCTGGTCCATCTGTAGTATTTGGTAAATTTCTTGATTGAGGTAGGTATATTTAATTGATTATTTTCCAATTTCTTTGCGAAATTGGTTTGCTTAAAAATAGTAGATTCGTTGCTGCTTCCATATGCGCCGACATTTATCATAATAAATAAATAATCCGAATCAGCTACAGTCATCAAAAAAATAGAGTTATACTGTTTATAATAAAAAACTCAGAAACTGCTCCATTCGGTTTCTCCAGTCTAATATGTTTTCCATCTACCACACCCAAGTAATTCGGGAAATTTGTTCTTTTATAAAAACTTTCAGAAATATTTAACCAATCATTTTCCTTCGGTTCGGGCATATATAATAGATACAAACAAAACCATAGTTTTTCACATGAAGATACATGTGAAAAACTATGGTTTGTACATGATACATGTAAACAACTATTTCGCGAATTGTGGTAGCTCCTAATAAATATTCGTAATAAAAAGAGCAAAAACTGTTCCCCGATGCATATCTGAAAAAGAAAAATAGTAAAAATCAGAAAAGAAAATTAAAAAAGTAAGGCAAATGCTACAAGGTACCCCGCGGAATTCAATATTTTTTACGTGTTTTAGAAATACTTAGCAGCTCTGTATTAGGTCGTATGTTGATGATTTATTTGATTATTAATCAGTACGTATACTATCATTATTGTCACGTATCACATTTTGATCAACATACGACCTAATACAGAGCTGCAATTTGTAAAAAAACTTTAGAAAATTTGTATTTCGCGGGCTATGTGAACGGAATATTTAATTTGCAAGTGCTGATATACATATAGAGAAAATGGAAGAACTTGAAGGACTGTTTTTCTAGAGAGTTAGATTCGCAGAAAAATGTGAATCTGGTCAATCAGGTAAGAAGAAACGCAAGTACATTTAATTTGATCAACTATCATTCTTAATTCCGACTACTACTCCAAGAAACACTTTTAACAACATAAAATCTATTGAAGAATGTGCGAATTTGGAAATTCAATCGAACGAAGATAATATACCACAGACGCAGGGTTCCAGACAAGCTTTGTAACGACGTAAGACAAGTGTTCAAGCACGAAAAGAAAATACAAATGAGGAGGAACTATTGGACATATTACCTACGACTATCAGATGGCGCTAGCTGTCGTCGTTACCATCGGATCCGTGTTATTTATTCTAAAAAAATAGTTAAAGTGATAATAAAAGAGTTTTAGCTATTTAAAACTGTGAAAGAACATCTAAAGCTTCGGTGACATTGTTATCCAGTGAATTGTGTGACGGACTTAATAAAAAACAAGGATTATAAAATAATAATGTGACATCCTACACTAAAACGTAGGTATAATAAGTGTATCTTTCGTCAAAAACCAATAATAACTAAGTAATCAAGTGCAGTGAACAACTAAAATATTAGCAAAAAGTGTAAAAAAACTTATATAAATACTTGTGTTTTTGGTGATTGAGTGCAAAACATTTTTTCTGCATGAATCATACTAACGACTTTATTGATTTTAAAATAAAAATTCGGACCAAGCAGTGTACCAATTCGAAATATAATTAATGTTTCAATGGCGTAGAACTTAACAACCCTACCTGTGGATCTACTGGCCGTGGGATTAAATCACATTCTCATGACATACTTTTTGTGTCATGTTTTTGCAATATTTACCAAAACTACAGTTTCAAACAACATTATTTTTTTTTTAAATTGATAATTATATAACAATTTTAATAGAAAAAAAAAATACGAAAAAATTCAACAAAGATGGAAAATATCACTTAAAGAAACAAACTATCCAGATCGCAATCACAAACTAACTTATCGCATTCAAGTCAAGACATATTAAACTCCACTATGCTAGATTCTACTATGATGAGCATACAGAGTGCTACACAAATAAGCAATCAATCATTTGTGGAGGATTTCAGACAGAAAATGAAGGAAATTAAAGAAAAACTAAAAATTGCTGACAAAGGAATAGACAATGGCGCCGATTCCCTTGTTCACAAACTAAACTAAATTTAAGTTCAGTGCATCTTTTTCTTTCTATTTCATTAAGAAAAGGACAGAAGATACATTTTAGTTTAGTCCTGTCAAATTAATCAGCGCTTGACGTAAATTGACGTAATTTTAGTAGGCAAGTTTTTAATCACGTCTAAACTTGTATAGAGTAGTGACAGGCGCTGATTAATTTGACAGGACTAAACTAAAATTTATCTTCTGTCCCTTTCTTAATGAAATAGAAAGAAAAAGATGCACTGAACTTAAATTTAGTTTAGTTTGTAAACAAGGGAATCGGCACCATTCTCAGTTATGAGAATACTAAATTAAAAGAAGAGGTACAGGATCAGCAGCGGCAAATAGAATTGCTAAAAGAAATCACCAACTCTACCCCACACCTCAAAAAAAGCAACTCGACATCCATCTCAAGAAGAGTTTTGAATATGAGGGTAAACACTTCCCGCCATTCTCCTCTACGTCTAGCCAGAAGTATTCCGCCAAAAAGTACATCGGAGCAACCCGGTAAATGCTTAACACAGCAAGATCAATCGGGGAGCGATGCTGCGATCCAAACGGACACCACACGTCGTTTCAGTGAAAAAGAAACTGGTAAGGGGATTCAGCGCCGGTCATCAGAAGGTGAACCGGTTAAGCACCGGAGCAGCCGCCACAGAGTGGTTATACTGGGAGATGGTCAGGGACGTGGCTTGCGCGACGTACCTACTGCAGGATCTCCTAGGGCCTGAGTATGCTGTGCTTTCCTTTCTGAAACCAGGTGCGGCATTGAGTGAGGTTCTGCAATGTCCCAAGAACAAAATCAGCAACTTGGCAAAAACCGACTACGTTATTGTGTTAGGCGGATGCAGCGATAGGAATCCCTACGATATCGATATAAATCTACATCGTTGGCTAGCATCAACCGCGAATACAAATGTGATCATCTCGGGAGTACCCAAAAATAGGTTTTTACAGGAATCTAAAATTAACTATTTACTTAGGTTTATTTGTAATAAATATAAAAAAATGTACTGTACATGGATATGAACTACACTAGATTATTACCAAGTGGACGAAATTATGTAGTAAATCTTGCAAAATCATTATTAAATAGTAGATTATTAACCAAGGGGATAAAGCAGTGTCTTCTGTCGCGGGTGACGATTTAAATCGCGAGCGTAACGAAGGACTCGAGGTTTACTCCCGAGCGTAGCGAGGGTGTTAAAAACTTAAATCACGAGCGAAGCGAGGGATTTAAGACGAGTCCTGAGTAGATATATATATATATATATATATATATATATATATATATATATATATATGAAGTTGATGGTTGTGGCTCTGATGGATTAAGTTTTATATTTTTGTTAATTTGACTGCATAGTATGGTTTTATTCGCCATTGAGATTTCGATATAACCCTCAGCTACTCCATCAGAGCTCCAACCACCGTGTCTTTTTATTGACGTAATATCCGCCCCTAAATCCGCCAAGAAAGTCGCCGAAGTTCTTCTAAAGCAGTGACCGGTGTAGAGTTCACTTCTTTAAGTTTTAAATATTTAGCAATTTCCTTTGGCATATTGCTAATTTTATTTTTGCCGATAGCTTGTCGAGTGCATTTCCCATTCCGATAGTTTATAAAAAATCTATTGTTTTCCAAGTTGGTGGGACGTAATGCTTGGTATTTATGAATGTTTGAGTATATTGTCCTTGTATAATGAATGACCGATTTTTCTTTGTCTTAGTTTCCTTTACATTAATCAGCAGCAACTCATTGGAATGATTTTCAACGTCCTCCACCTTTAAGTTTACAAGTTCACATCCGCGGCAAGCACCATTGAGTCCAAAAATTAAGGCCACCTATAACAAAGATAAAAAACAGGTAAATATATAGAATAATTACCATTACTAAGATACGAAATATTCATAATCAAATCATGTATACTTACTTTTGTGGCCAGAAAAATTTCGTCAGGAGCTTCATTAAGAAATTTTTCCACATTTTGAGTCGTAAAAATTTTAGACTACTTTGCGCAATGCCCTTCTGATTTTCTTTTTTAAAAAGCCAGTAATTTCGTGAATCTATTTATTTCAATGCTGTGTTTGATGCTTATTGTAACTGTAGCTTTCAGTTTTGAGTATATGCACCAAAGTGTATTCAGATTCTTTGTCTTGGATAAATAATCAAAATAGACAAGTACTGATTCTGAAATTGATAGGCCTTTCGCACTTCTGCACGTTGAAAATTCTTCATAAGTTTTTAAATAATTTTCCTTGGATTTTGTTGGAAGCAAATTATTTATAATTGCGGCAGCATTTGCACTGATGGAATCCGACAATTCACTGTCACTGTCGCTTTGATTTAACATCGTAACGTATTTTTAGAACATTAACTTATTTATAAAAATAAATTAAGATAAACTTAACGTTTACGCGGCAAATTCCTAGACTAATATTTTTTTGTCGGAAAAGCAAAGGCATCAAGCTCATACGGCGTCGTCGGTTTTCGTAATTTTATTTAATAATCATAACTGCATAATAAATGCGTATTCCTTTTTCAAAAAGATGTATAATGCTTTATATACAAACTAAATGGTGTAAACACAGATGTAGTTCAGTACAATTTTCTTTCCCTGTTTTTAACAGATTAAAAATGACTATTGTTATGTTCGCTTTTTGTGGCATAGAATGTCACTTTTTTGAGCAAGTGGTACGAAAAAATGATTTCACTAAATATCATTTAATAACATTACCTTCACTTTATACAGGGTGGAATTTTGTAATGCCACCTGGAGGGAAAGTACTCTTAATACCTACTGCAGATAGAAAATTTTACTCAAAGGAAACATTCCTTTATTTTTGAATACAAAGCAAACTGCATTCAAAGATTTTCGAAAATTCTCTTCTCCCACACCCGGGAATCGAACCGGCTAAAATCTGAAAAAATTATACCCTGTACTTTTATTGCATCAATCGTTAGGGTCAATTATAAGGATGAAATCTCTCTAACAAACATGATAAATTAAATGAAAGGAAAACCAGGAAATCTGAAGTTACAAATTCAATGAGTCAAGTTAAAGCTCTTTATCTAACATTCATCTTTTGTAATGCAGACTCCTTTGCGACATACTCGTAGCTGCGTGTATGAGGTAATTTAAATATGGAATGTTAGATTAAAATTTGAAAATTAGATTGTCATAGTTGTTATTCACATTTGATTGTTTTTACAACTCATTTCACATTTTGTCTCACGGTGAAAATGGCTTATCAAGAACAGTTTGATTTAATGGAAGCTTATTTTTTAAATAACAAAAACGTGATTCTAGCTCTGCGGTGGTATGGAGAGAGATATCAAGACCTACAGGCACCAACTCGGTTCGTATTGAAAAGAATGGTAGAAAATTTAAAGAATACGGGTGGTTTCAAGAAGAGACGGCAAACTATTCAGCAAAACTATTTCGATTTTGAACTAGATGTTTTAACATACTTTGAATTATTTCCAAAGGCTTCAAGTAGAGATGCTGCCGATGAATTAGGAACAACCCACACTCGCGTACTTAAAATGCTGAAAAAGTATAAGTATAAATGCTATCGTGAAGGTCGGTTGGTGCAAAAATTGCATATTGGGGATCGTGACGGACGATTACAATTTTGTGAAAACATGCTTGGAGAAATTGACCGAAACCCTAATTTATTGAGTAACATTGTATGGTCTGACGAAACCAACTTCAGCAATAATGGCATGTACAATCGCCGCAATAACCGTTATTGGTCTCGAGTGAATCCTGTTCGTGTTCATGAAACTAACAATCAAGTAAGATTTTCTTTCAACGTTTGGTGCGGAATTATGAGAAATAATGTAGTGTTAGTCCACGTGTACGAAGGTCATTTAAACACTGTCAAGTATATTGAAATACTGGATCTCTTAAGAAACGAGTTAAATGGTTTCCCCGAGGAAGAGCGAAACCAAATAATTCTACAGCAAGATGGTGCTCCAGCACATAACAGCAGAATCACTACTGCCTACATTAATAACCATTTTAATACCTGGATTGGTACAAACGGCACAATCAGATGGCCTGCGAGATCGCCAGATCTCACCCCATTAGATAATTTTTTGTGGGGATATGTAAAAAAACAAATTTACATGAAATCTTATGCGAATGACAACGAGTTGAGAGTTGAAGTTCAGAATACGATTTATAATATTCACCACAACACTTTATTAAAGGTTACTAGAAATGAATTCGTTAAAAGAATAAATTTGTGTATCCAAGAGAATGGAGCCCATTTCAAGCAACTAATTAGTTAGTTTACCATTTTTTGTAAATAATTAAATTAATTTAAGATTTCCTGGTTTTCCTTTCATTTAATTTATGTTTGTTAGAGAGATTTCATCCTTATAATTGACCCTAACGATCGATGCAATAAAAGTACAGGGTATATTTTTTTCAGATATTAGCCGGTTCGATTCCCGGGTGTGGGAGAAGACTATTTTCGAAAATCTTTGAATGCAGTTTGCTTTCTATTCAAAAATAAAGGAATGTTTCCTTTGAGTAAAACTTTCTATCTGCACTATTAAGAGTACTTTCCCTCCAGGTGGCATTACAAAATTCCACCCTGTATATTAGAAGTAGCAATGTTCGTAAAAATAAATCCACACTTGTTTCCTCGTATGGCAGACAGATTTGCAAGAAATAGACGTGACGATAGTAAACTATGTGTACATCCATCAAAAACTGCACTTATTCGCAAAAGTGTTTTTTGCATGGCACCGGTTATCTACAACAAATTGCCCAAAAGTTGGAAAGAGCAAACTATACCTAAACTTAAACAAACAATGAAAATGTTTTTAGCACAAAAAACATATTATAGTATTACAGAAATTTTAAAGGACTCATGGTGATTATTATAAATAAATAAATATAACTTAATACATTGTAGCAATTATAGTCATGTAGTAGGTAGTGGTGAGCTTAAGTATACCTAAATTATATTAATGTTATTAAAATTGAATTCCTATTAAAGTGATGGAAATCTTCATTATTTTTGTGTATTTTATGCCTTCTAAAACTGTTTACAAAACTAAATGTTGGTCTTTCATTCTCATGTCGAGTGACAAAAATAAAGACTTTGCGTTCAGATAATGGAACTGAGTTCAACAATAAGGAATTGATGGATTATGTTCAGTCACTTGGTATCGATTGGCAAACGACAGCACCTTACAGCCCTTAGCAAAATGGAGTAAGTGAACGGTGTAGTCGTAGCGAAGGCTCGGTCACTATTGTCACACGATTCTCTCTGTGACTGTGAGAGCAAATAGACAATATCAGAGATCACCTACCTACCTATAGGCTCAATATTTTCCTTCAGTTAAGTTATTTAAAAAAAAAATTGTGGGAGGGTCATCGGGATATCCTAGAAAAATCTGTTCCTCACCTTTCATGTCCAATTTACATAGCTGACTTGATGGAACATGATCAAGTGCTCTGCATCCTAAAACCTTAGGATGAGACAGATCAGATTTTTTTATAAAACCACATTTCAAATGGTGTTTTACCGCTAAGCGCGCGGTGTGACGATCGATTTTTCCGACGTTTGGCTCGCAAACTGGAGCGGGCCGGGACTGCCTTGAAGCGGCTTCTAACCAATTTAGGGGTCCAAACGCCTCCTGCCGGAGGCTCTACGCGGGGGTCGTGCGGTCCATGGCCCTTTACGGGGCTCCTGTGTGGGCTTGTTCCCTGGCGCTGCGGCCAGCTGGCCCAAAGGGACATGGCCATCCATATTCACAATATTAACACCAGAAATAAGGACAAATTACGAACTCCATTTTACCGGCTTCATATTTATGGTTCATAACTAGAGATCGGATATTCGGATGCATATTCACCTAAAGTTGAGATGTTGGCGAATGTGGAATGCGCTTTTGTATCGAAAAAATCCCACGTTTCCGGGATCAACAAGGTTTCTGACTATTGAATCAGATTAGTATTATAATCAGTACTACATATAACTTACTTTCAAATGTTAGCTTCTATGGAATGCACTAAAGTAAAAAAAAAACTCGCGATTCTGGAATCGACAAATTTTGTGTTTCTCCTGACTATATAAGCGGATGCATAATATCTACCCAGACCCGCCGCTAGCTGTTTCGTCGCCCGCATGCAATACCAATACCGATTATGCCGTCCTACGACTATGTCAAAAAAAGGATAATTAATGTTTTCTCATTATGGTGGGAAAAAGAAAAACAACTTAACGAGGATAAAACACTTATTTTAATAAATTAACTACTAATTATTTTTTTTTACTGATGTACAGTGGCGTGCAGTGGTTCTCCACGAAGGGTAGGCCACGCATATAGACACCAAAAAAAAAACAATTGAATTGAATTGTTTTTTTTTCCAGCGTCTCTCAACATATGCTGACCCTCAAAGTAGTCATCATTGATTTAAAAAATTGGAAAAAAAACACATTGAAAATAATTCTGTAAAAACAAAAGTTTTAAATACAAGAACTCACCACATTATTCAAGGTTCAAAACACGATTTTCTGACGATGCAAACAGAAGAAAGATTCGGCCACCTCAAATATCATAACCAAGTGGGTGGGTGATAATTACAGAACACGTCACTTGCAAGATATCCGAAGTCAAGAATTATCATATTTTTGGATTAATTCTCGTAATTCGGGCACACATCTTTAGACACAACTTGAATCTTCTCATTAAACGACAATTGCGAAAATTTACTGCTTTTGACTTCTAACAAACACACATTATCGACGCAAACTTCACAACAGAACACCATTCTTAGGTAAATAAACAAACAATAACACAACAAATAATATTTACACTACTTTACGTTTCAAAACGAATTACTTATAACTTAATAAGATTTAGAAAAGCGAAACATTCAAGTTCGGATATAATTTGCGTGTCACATGAAACAAGATGGCTTGTCGATAAAAAAACACTACCAATTAAAATTGTATCACTGTCATACCGTGTTCTTCCACAAAAGGGACTACCATATTTTGCCGGATAACACAGTCCAGGGTTGCCGAAACTTATTTTCCTAACTCCCCAAAAACCAAGCGAAATTAAGGTACATAGTACCAACGTTAGCGAATGAGCTATCCCCCAAACTTATATCGCATGTCAAGTCTAAGGATCAACTTAAAAGAGTTCTACAAAAACATTATCTCTCGTTGTGTCCATAGAAAATGTTTTTATTTTTTGTTTAAAATGTGAGATTTTTGATCTGAACTGTAGGTATTTACTTCATATTTTACTTAGCACAATTAAGTTATAGCATATTAATTTTGAAAATTTGTAAACTATTGGTAGACGAGAACTACTGCCGACAAACTGTTTTGCAGTTTGGCAGACTTTATGTATGTTATTGTTAGTACAAATTTTGAATAAATAAAAAAAAAAAAAAACTCAAATATGAGAAGAAAAATAAAAAATGATGAAGTTTTAAATTATTTTTATAGGGCTTTTGCTATTCCTTACAATTTATAATACTTTGGAAGGTATAAATTCAACAATACCACCCTGTTTTTTTAATTGTCTCTAGTAGTCATGAAGGAAACTTCCCCGCAATTCGGGGAATTCTCCAAAAATTGGGAACCCTGGTCTTCAATATTTTTCATTCATTAAATCTTGACTTTACACACAGCCAAGGGGTACCAAGCTCCTGCCGCAGGAGCTACATCCCTAATTTAAAACACACAGCCAAGGGGTACCAAGCTCCTGCCGCAGGAGCTACGTCCCTAATTTAAACCATGTCACTATTGTGTACCGTTCATGCACACGAAAATATACACGAGTGTGCGTAAATTTATAAACGGAATGTAGGTTAACCGAATGCTTGCCTGATAAATTGCGCATATCTATCGTACCAAGCTCCGTCGAACTGTGAGTCACGTGGCGTCTGCGACAAGTTGCTTTATGTATTACATAGTTAAAATAAATGCATTCGGCGTTGTTGATAGGGTAGGCTAGGCCTAATTGCCTCTATGGACGACACGCCCCTGTTAAATATTGATCTACAAAAATTTAACTCTTCTTGCCTTTACACTTGTCGAACAACAAGAAAGTTGATAGATCTTCTATCAACTTTCTTGTATCCAAACTGTCTAAAATTTCATGTTCAATTGAAACTATAGCTAAATAACTTAGTCTTTGCTGGAGCATTGTTGATCTTAAATAGTTTTTGATAATTTTTAATTTTGAAAAGGATCTCTCACCAGATACAACTGAAACCGGCAGTGTAAGTACTATTCTTAGCGCTATTGCTGTGTTCGGACACGTTGAAATTAAGTCATTAGTAAAAAGATATTGTAATAGGTTTGTGGATCATAAGACTGGTTTTCTGCAAAATGCAACTTTAACGCAATGATTTCATTAAAGAAATCAATACCGTCAATATCTGATTCACTACTTGAATCATCTTTAAGTTTCAGATTTAAATCTTTACAATGTTTCATTAACTCATTGTTGGAATAATTAAATAAGTTATTGCTTAAAAAGCCAAATATGTCGGTAAATGTTTTTAACTCGTCGAATCTATCCTTTAAAGATTGTCTGATCTAGGATTCTAAAATAAAACTCTACTCTATATTTGATTTTGGGGTCTACTAAAACTTCATCACTGTGTTCATAGTGAAATTGTGTTGATTTTTTTCTTGAACGAATTGTATTTATTGATGGGAAATCTGTTTCTACGTTGAGTTCGTAAACCACTTTGGAAGCTTTTTTTTTAGGTGGGAAATCATCAAATAACTTCTCCCGCTCTGGGCGGAACGGGAGGGTGTGTCAGACTCTTACTGACTAAAACCCACCCGTATTCGTGTGTTGCCAGGGGCCTCGGTGACCCTTTAGTACCTTCCCGCGACCCCGGCAAGCATCGGCCCTAGTGGACCCTACATTTGTGCTGACGACAGCTCTTTGAGGCACGCGTGGAAAACAACGCGCCGTCGAGCCGGGCCTGGTCCTTACTGGACGGTGAGCTACCCATTGCTCACCGTCCGCAAGTCCGCGCCTATGGTGGCCGGAAATCCGCCCGGGATGCCCGACGCCCAGGGCGTCTCCTTCGCCGGCTAGGGGCGAGAGGGCGCGAAATTTGCCTTTCCCTCAACCGTCCCGCCTCCTCCTTCGCGAGCATTAATGCTTCGCAGAAGGAGGTGGCGGCTACCCATGCCCTCTCGCTCCGTACCATGGCCTGAACCAGGGCCGGACGCGAGAGATCTCTGCCACCGGTCGCCTCCACGAGGACACGGCGGCGCTCTGCCCAAGCCGGGCAGACCTCCACCGTATGCTCCACCGTGTCCTCCGGGTGATCCACACAGTGGTGGCACCCGGGCGTTTCCTCCCGCCTTATCCGACACAGGAACCTCCCGTAGCTGCCGTGTTCGGTAAGGACCTGCGCCAGGCGGAAGGTGAGGACGCCGTGGCGCCTCTCTAGCCACTCCTCAAAGAGGGGACGCCCAGCCCCAGCAAATCGTGGCGTGCCCAGCACTGGGTTGCGACAACCGTAAAAGGGGATTCCCCTAACATCGCCAGTCCTGTTTTTCATAGAATGACAGACGACGTTTGGTATTGGTGCCGATTCCCTTGTTCACAAACTAAATTAAATTTAAGTTCAGTGCATCTTTTTCTTTCTATTTCACTATGAAAAGGACAGAAGATAAATTTTAGTTTAGTCCTGTCAAATTAATCAGCGCTTGACGTAAATTGACGTAATTTTAGTAGGCAAGTTTTTAATCACGCCTAAACTTGTATGGAGTAGTGACAGGCGCTGATTAATTTGACAGGACTAAACTAAAATTCATCTTCTGTCCTTTTCTTAATGAAATAGAAAGAAAAAGATGCACTGAACTTAAATTTAGTTTAGTTTGTGAACAAGGGAATCGGCACCATTGCATCTTAGTTTTAACGGATGCCAATTGATGTCGGTGTTAACGACATTCGGTCGGATTTTTCTCCATGTTATGACATTTCTTATATAAACTTATGGTGGGGGGGGGGTATTATGACAATGACTTGAATTACGTGATGAGTCGCTCGATTTGCCGCCCCCTGGGTGTGCCGCCCGCGTGCGGTGCACGCTTAGCACGCTCGCTAACGGCGGCTCTGTATCTACCTACCTAATATTGTAAAGTAGGTAGGTAAATACCAAACTGCCATAGCAAACAACTTTAATATACGATAACGGACTACATATATTTAGAATAATTGATGTGTACCTATTGAAACAAATAGTTAAAAATTATTGTGCTTAGTGAAATTCTGTTAAATTCCTTTCCTCTCCACATAGCGAAAAAAACAGTATATGTTAGCACCATTATATTAATAGAAAACGACGATAGGCATTTTGCGAGTTTGTTTTTTTTTTTTTTTTATGTATGGCATCTCGTAGTTGACCTTGAGAGGTCGTGACTACTTAACCGGACTTTCCTGTGGCTGCCTTAAGCGAACTCAAAGCCTCCAGCCAGGGGCGAATTTCTTATAATACTAAGCGACTGCACGCTAAGGGCACCCCCTGTGGGGTACGGACCTCGGCTTAGGGCGTCGCTGGGGGGAGGACAGCAAGATGGGACAGGCTGGATCTGATCAGTATTATTATTATTAATCGGGGAATTTAAAGCTACAGGCCCAGCTGCGGCGCGGGCTGGCGCTTCGTCAATCAAGGGTCGGGGGGGACAATTACTTCGGGGTTTATGCGAGGGACCTCGGCGGCGAGGTCGGAACGTAGGTCGGTGTGTTTTGTGCACTGTACTCGTGGCCCTACTGCTTTCCTGGAGGACGGTAATGGGGTCATCGGGGTCGGTGAGAGAATGCCTTGGACGGCGAATAGAGCTAATGGTGGAGGGCCTATAACTGGCGGCATGCACAACCAGAGGGTTGCGGTGGGTGGCGGCGGAGTCGAAGAAGCGCTTCGTGATGCGCTTCATGAACTGCTTGATGGTGGGGATTTTAAGATCGAGATGGAGGATCTCGTTTCGGACGAACCAGGGGGCTTCCGTTGCCTTACAGAGGAAACGGTTTTGGAGGCTCTGCATCCTGTGGATGTGGTGGGGCGTAGCATGTGCGAAGACTGCACAGGCATATGTCATGATGGGACGGATGCACGCTGTGTAAATACGCAATTTGCCCTTAAGGGACAATTTGCTGCGCGCATTTAGGACGGAGTGTAGTCTACCGAGAGCGAAAGCGGCACGCGAACGCACCTGCTTAATGTGCTCTGAGAACGAGACGAACGGGGGGGATGAGGTTTCTACGCTGTTTGGTGAAAAGAACAGCCTGACTTTTGTCGGGATTGACTTCGATTCTCCACTTTCTAAACCAAGCGCCAAGCTTGTTGACTTCGGTCTGGAGAGTGCGAGATATATGGTCGTGGACTAACCCGGTGTAGTAGATGGCCATGTCGTCTGCGAACAGAGCCAACTGCGCCTTTCTACTTTTCGGGATGTCGCTGGTAAAGAGAGTGAAAATGAGAGGGGATAGTACAGAGCCCTGAGGGACGCCTGCACGGATAGGGTGAGGGGAGGATAGCGCTCCTTCGATGCGATAGCGGAAGGTGCGGTTTGACAAGAAGTCTCGTAAGATGAGCACGAGACGATCGGGCACACCGAGATTGTAGAGCTTATATAATAAGCCGTTGTGCCAGACCTTGTCGAACGCTTTCGCTATGTCGAAGAATACAGTACCGGTCGTAAGGCCACGTTGAAAGCCGTAGCTTATGTGTTCAACGATGCGGTGGACCTGTTGGACGCAAGAATATTGGGATCTAAAACCGAACTGCTGGTCGGGGATGAGGCCCTTTGTTTCCGCAAAATCTCTGAGGCGCTATAAAATAAGCCTCTCATAGACTTTGCCGAAGACATTGAGCAGACTGATGGGCCGGTAGCTGGTGGGCTCCGTTTTCGGCTTACCGGGCTTCGGTATGCCGATGACGGTGGCCTTCTTCCACTCTTGTGGAAAGATGTTATTGCTCAGGGCTCCATTGAAGATGGTGGCCATGAGCATTATGAGGTGAGCGGGGAACAGTTGGAGCACCCTATTGGTGATTCCGTCTTAGCCCTTGATGATATCATGCACTTCGTCTGGAGTGACGGGAGGCAGAGGATAATCAGGGTCTTCAACGGGCGGGGGGCAGGCTCAACGTTCGACTTCCGCGTCGACCTGGGACAGGTAAGCTTGGTCTACTGGTTGAGAGCTAGGTGAGCATTGAGCCTCAAGACTATCGGCTAGACATTCCGCCTTGTCGACGTACCAGGGGGGGCATTGAGACGACTCCTTCGGATTTGAGTTTCCTCTGAAGGTCCCAGAAAGCTCGGTGGGTAGGTGGGTAAGTGGGTTAGGGGCTCTAACTCGCTCAGCATCTTGTCCCAGCCAGCGTCACGCAGCTCCGATAGGCGTGTCTTTACAGATCTCTGTAAATAGCGCATATGGACTTTGTTCGCGTGGTTGGGAAAGTTACTGTACGCACGGACAGCCGCGTTCTTCTCATTCAACAGTTCGCGCACATCGTCCGGGAGCTTCCAGCGATGGTCGTCCATCGCCGGAACCTCCCTTGAACAGTCGTTTAGGACTGATTGTACGTGTACCGTGAATGAGTCGATCGCGGCTGTCGTGTCACCGATAGAATCGAAGTGGTCGGGAATGGAGTCTAGTCGGGGACCTAACGTGGTGGATTTCAGGCAGTCGCTTACTTTCCTCCAGTTTGTAACTAACTTGGTGGGAGGGGGTCTGTCAGGGTCGTGGAGACCTAGGCGTGGGGCCAGCTTTACGACAACTGGACGGTGGTCAGAGGAGAGTTCGTCGAGCGCCTCTATAGAATCCAACCGTAGGTTGATACTCTTCAGAAGCGCTATGTCAAGTACGTCGGGGGTATGGTTAGGGTCGTGGGGAAAGTGAGTGGGAGTCATCGGGGCGATTATGTCGAAGTTGAGGATGGGACATAGGTCAAACAGGTGTTTGCCTTTGGTGGAGATCCTGGTACTGTTCCAGGCATGATGTTTGGCGTTGAGATCGCCCGCTATGATAACGGAGTCACTCAGGCCAAGTAAAATGTCGTCAGAGAGGGGGAGAAGGGCTAACTCCGATGTGCAAACGGGGGGAACATAGGCCGAAACTATGGTGATCGGTTGATGGTCAGTCATGCCTAACTTACATATGGACACTTCTAAACGTGAGAGAGGGGGCGGGTCTATTGGGATACAGTGCAGGGACGTTCTATAATAGATTAAGGTGCCGCCCTTGTGGCATCTAGTCCTGTCATTGCGAACTATGCGATAGTTGGCACTAGACGGGTTTCGACGGCTGGGCTTTAAAAAGGTTTCCTGTAAGAGAAGAATATCAATTTGGTGGTCGCGGAGGAACGCAGCGATTTCATCGCGTTGATTTAGCATGCCATTGGCATTAAAGAAACCTAACTTTAGGGATCGGGGTTTAGTACGTGCTTGGACTTGTATATCCATTACTGGGGGGGTTTCGCGAAGTTTTCTAGGGCTTGCGTAATCTCGGGATACGCGAGGAAGATACGCTGGATCTGAGCGAGATCGCAGGAATTTCGGGCGGCAACGAGCTCGTTGGCCATTTTACGCGCGCGGGGCGTGAAGAATAACGCGAAGGTCCCAGAGATCACGATGAACGGATCTACTGGGATAGACGGACCGACTTGCGAGTTTGTGAGTGGGACGGCAAATTATACCTGCTTATGCGCAAGTAGCTACCCCGACAAATAGTTCTCTTAGTTTATTTAATTACAATAATTGCTTTCGTCGCTGTGCTTGCCATGCGTTCGGGTGTTTTTTTTGTTTTAACTAACACACACGGTAGTGTGTGTTAGTTAAAACAAAATACACCCTACATATACATAAAATATGTATATGTAGGGTGTAAGAGGAGGGGTACCTCCTCTTACACCCTACATATACATATTTTAGAAGTCGCTTCTTTATTATACACCCGACTAGCTATGCATTCCCGGTGTTGCTGGCATCCCGTGTTTCTTTTTTTTACAAATAAAAATATTTTAAGAAGCCGCTTCCATAGTTTCATAGCTAAAAATTAACTTTAGGTAAATAATTATGCATCCGAATATCCGATCTCTGTTCATAACTCATTCGTTGGGCTTGGTATAATTTTTTATAACATGCTACCCTCTTCTTTGTTAGATTTGCCTTTTAATGCGTTTACACGAATACCAGTGCCACATATATTAATTCTGAGCCGGGAGTATCCTGGTCTAATTTTGTTAACCCACGAAATATTGTGATCAATAACACAAAGAAACTCTCTGTAAAAGAACCTCTGTTTCAGGAGAATTTCAATTATTTTAGCAATAGCAATGATTATTACGAACGATTTGGGAAAGATTTGCAGGCAGGCAGATTTCTGAATCCGAGGTTTCCCAAGAACCTGAGGGTGACTTTTCTTCAGCTGAGATTGCATTTCGCCATCTAGTATTTTTGTATTCAATATGAGGTCCAACAATTCTCAGTAATCTGTCAAATGTTTGAATTTTCATTATAATTATATAATGAAAATTACCTATCCCAAAAAAATCTATGGCTATTAAGCCATAGATTTTTTTGGGATAGGTATAGCCGAAGATCATTGTATTTCTGATAAAAGAAACCCTTAGTAAATCTATCCGTTGTAAAAGGATGAGTCCAGTATTGACGATTATTTTTTCTTCTTTCCCTCCAAAGTAGTAAATAGAGTAAAGCATTTTGTACCGAATCCGTGGTGAGACTGAGCAATGACCACCGATTTTTTTATTTTATCGCAGTGCGTGAACTATACTTTCTGCAATATTTGGCAGCGCAATTCTAAAATCGTGTCATATTTCATATACGTTTAGGGGTCGAGGCAACCAGGCGAGGCAGTCTTGTTTAGGGGTCTCTCTCGTATCGCGATGTGTAAGCCCCTAAACAAGACTGCCTCGCCTGGTTGTAGAAGGTTACGGGTCCATTAATTAAAGTCTTTCGTCAAGTTAATAATGTTTGTATTTATTGCATGGAAAACCCTTTAAGACAACCTCCTACGCGGGCCGTTGTAGAGTCACTAGCGCCCATTCATACTTCTCGCTTGTATACCTTTTTCTTATCAAGTGTTCTGCCTTTCATGTTTACATTGTGTCCCTACATACGTTTTCTCATTTATGCGCTGCAACATTTTTTCGGGTTTTCATAAAAACGCGATTACATGACAATTATAAATATTTTCTTAATTCTAATTCTGTCACAAATACGCACAAATAAAACGTGTATGTTTATTCTGTGTACGTTACCCCAGCAGGAAAGTGGCTCCTAGAGTGATATGAGTGGTACGTATAATTAGTGCGTAATCTGCTGTAAATGTGCGCCACATAAAAAAAATGTTGTTGCGCTTTGTCGTTTTGGAAAAAAACGAAAAAAACGTTGTTCCAGCAGGAAAATTCTAAACGAATGATCGGAGAGAGAAATATTGAGCATGGACAGATAGCTTATATTTGTACAAAAATGTGCGCCAAAAATATAATTTGTGCGTCTTCAGGTTTTCAAGATATTGCGTTTCCTGCTGGAGTAACATTTTGCAGAATCGTGTATCTCTAAAACTATTGTATGTGCGCCTGTAGAATAAACATACACGAGTATCTCTTAATTTGTGCGTATTTGTGACAGAATTAGATTTAAGAAAATATTTATAATTTTCAAGTAATAGCGCTTTTTTTTAAACTCGAAAAAATATCGCAGCTCCTAAATGAGAAAACGTATAAGCTCGCTGAAAACTGTATTCGGTCCTTCTTGACGCTTATAATAACCATAAAAAGTTTCAAAAGAGTACATGCATGCGTTATTGAATAATATTGCTAAAAGTCAAAACGACGGTGTCATAACTTTGACGGCAAAATACAAGAAACCGGCTCAAGCCAAGAGGTGTTAACCAAAAGTTTGTGCGTTTAGTCATGAATATAAAGTGAAAACATTTAGTTTGGAATGCTTCGCATTAAGTAGGTAGATATAAACAAAAACAAAACATGTATTATCGACCAAATTCGAATGACTATAAAAAAGCGACGGATTCATACATACGAGGGTCATTCAATAAATACTTAGCCTACAAAAAGTAAACGAAAATTTTGGAAAAGTGGCAATTTATTTTTCAACAAAGTCTCCTTTTAGTTCGATACACTTAGCCCAGCGATGCTCCAACTTTTTTAACCCGTCCGAAAAATAGTTTTTGTCAAACTCTGCAAAATAGGCCTCCGTGGCGGCGATGACCTCCTCATTCGATCCATATCTATTCCCGGCGAGTGATTTTTTCAGATTAGGAAACAGAAAGAAGTCACAAGGGGCCAAATCTGGAGAATACGGTGGATGGGGCAACAATTCGTAGCGTAATTCGACCAATTTGGCCATGGCAACGGCAGACGTGTGAACCGGTGCGTTGTCGTGGTGAAACAGCACTTTTTTCTTCGCCAGATGGGGTCGTTTTTTCTTTAATTCGGCGTCGAATCGGCCCAATAAATCGGCATAGTAAAGCCCTGTAATTGTTTTACCCTTCTCGCGGTAATCGATCTAGATCACACCTTGTGAATCCCAGAAAACGGTGGCCATAACTTTTCCGGCCGATTTTACAGTTTTCGCCTTCTTTGGAGCACGTTCCCCGGTCTGGATCCATTGTTTTGATTGCTCCTTGGTCTCTGGTGTGTACCAGTGGATCCAGGTTTCATCGACGGTCACAAAACGACGCAAAAACTCCGCTGGATTCCGCTTAAACAGCGCCAAACACGTCTCCGATGTGGTCTCACGGTTGCGCTTGTTTTCTGGTGTGAGTAAACGCGGCACCCATCGCGCCGACAGCTTTCTCATGCCGAGTTCCTCGTGAAGAATATGATGCACTGTTCCTTCTGAAATGCCTACAGTCTCAGCTAGCTCCCGAACCTTCAATTGGCGATCTGCCAATACGAAATCATGGATTTTTTTAATGTTTTCCTCCGTAGCAGCTGTTTTCGGTGCACCTGGACGTGGTTCATCAAAAACCGACGTACGGCCACGTGCAAACTCGTTGAACCAATTCTTGACGGTGGCCATCGATGGAGAAGAGTCACCGTACACAGCATCCAAGCGCTCTTTGATTTCGATGCGCGTTTTCCCTTCCAAAAATAGGAATCGAATCACCGAACGATATTGCTCTTTTTCCATTTTTGTAAAACCGATCGACACGTTCAGTTCCATAAGTTGTCAAATTAAAACAAATGAAGGTATTGGAATGAAAATTTGAAAAAAGAATTAAAAAAGAATGTGCTACACTGTGGTAAAACTCTTTTGAAACTACAGCGCCCTCTGGCGATGAGGGTAGGTACTTATTGAATGCACCTCGTATCGATGACCTTTTTCATTGGACGTATAAACCTAAGCTGTTGTTCGTACAGTCGCGTGCAAACGTTTGTTGGCAATTATACGCGACGTTAGCGGATGGCGCGGAGCCAGACAAGCAGCGGTGGCGAGGCGAAACAAGGGAATCTTCTATTAATGATGAAAAACTTAATGTTAATTTATCTAACATACGGCTTTACTCAATGTACTTATGTAGATACTTTGCCTTTTTTACTGTTGTGTTAATTGCCTTTTTATTTGTAAAAAGTAGCTGTAGGTAGGCTTCTTTTTTGTAGTAATCATCACACATTTCTTGAACAATATTTTTTTTAAAACCGGCCAAGGTTGTGTCGGACCACACACAATGAAGGGTTCCGTAGTTGGAATTACTTGGGACGAATTTATTCCATAAAACAAACTTAACATTGTAGTTGAAAAACCTGTTCTCCCATACATCGATATATGCCAACGGCAATTCTCCAACTGCAAAATTAAGTTGGTAAATAATAACTCGTTAACTTGTAAAGCCTACTTGGCCGTGATAGTTTTCCTTTTAATATCGTTATATTTACTACTGCCATGATTTTTTTTCACATCTCACATTATAAACAACCATTTAGCTGGCAGGGGGAGGGGACACTCGACTCTAACAAAGATTTGTACTCTAATGCTTAATATTACGCAAGTGGATCCTTGAATCGAAAAGTGGTGTTCACAGACCTACAATATTTTTGAACGGCCTATCCAGCGATACCCCACACCAAGGGGTAGACGAGAACAAAATATCATCCCCACATTACGTGCAAGGGTACCTCCCTTTACGTAATGTGGTAGACGCTAAAAAAAAATATTTTCAACATATTATTTTAGCCCTTTGTCGGCGTGATTAATATGTATACCTATGCCAAATTACAGCTTTCTAGTACTAAGCGTCTCTGAGCTACAGTGGGGTCAGACAGACAGACAGACGGACATGGCGAAACTATAAGGGTTCCTTGTTTACTACGGAACCCTAAAAACATCCGCCAATCATTTGGTCATTATAGTAGGTACTTTTTTTCTGTCTGTATGTATGTCCTTCGTTCACACACAACATACTGAATGTATTTTAATGAAATTTGGGTATAAGAAGATAGCTTATACCTGCCTTGGAATAGCAGTTAGGCTACTTATTATAATGTACTTAATCAAGTGCAAAGTCACGGAAACAGGTACTAAAATATAATCCGATAACAAGTTTATTTTTTTACTTCTTTTCTACTTCAGTGTACTCAGGCACAACACTTGTCAACCGGATCGTGAGTAAAGTTAGGGTCATCGATATGTATGAATCCGTCGCTTTTTTATAGTCATTCTAATTTGGTCGGATTACCAGTCGTTGTTTACATGTTTTGATTTTTGTTTATATCTTCGTAATGCGAAACATTCCAAGCTTAATATTTTCACTATATATTTATGACTAAACGCACTAATTTTTGGTTTACACCTACACATCTTGGGTTGAGCCGGTTTCTTGTATTTTGCCCTCAAAGTTATGACACCGTCGTTTTGACTTTTAGCAATATTATTCAATACCTAACGCATGCATGTACTCTTTTGAAACTTTTTATCATTATTATAAGCGTCAAGAAGGACCGAATACAGTTTTCAGCGAGCTTATACGTTTTCTCATTTGGGCGCTGCGATATTTTTTCGAGTTTTTAAAAAAGCGCTATTAGGTACTTGAAAATTATAAATATTTTCTTAAATCTAATTCTGTCACAAATACGCACAAATTAAGTGCTACTCGTGTATATTTATTCTACAGGCGCACATGCAATAGTTTTAAAGATACACGATTCTGCAAAACGTTACTCCAGCAGGAAACGCAATATCTTGGAAACCTGAAGACACACAAATTATATTTTCGGCGCACATTTTTGCACAAATATAAGCTATCTGCCCATGCTCAATATTTCTCTCTCTGATCATTCGTTTAGAATTTTCCCGCTAGAACAACGTTACTCCAGCAGGAATCGTTTTTTTCCAAAACGACAAAGCGCACATTTTTTTTTATTTGGCGCACATTTACAGCAGATTACCTACTAATTATACGTACCACTCATATCACTCTAGGAGCCACTTTCCTGCTGGGGTAACGTACACGTTTATTCTACAGGTGCACATACAATGGTTTTAGAAATACCTACACGATTCTGCAAAACGTTATTCCAGCTGAACACGCAATATCTCGAAAACCTGGAAAAGCACAAATTATATTTTCGGCGCATGTTTCTGTACAATATTTCTCTCTCGGATCGAATGATCGAAAATTCTAAACGAATGTTTAGAATTTTCCTGCTGGAACAACGTAACTCCAACGAGAGTCGTTTTTACCTTTTTTTTGGAAAACGACAAAGCGCACAAATATTTTATGTGGTGCACATCCACAGCAAATTACGCACTGATTATACGTTCCACTTATATCACTCTAGGAGCCACTTTCCTACAGGAGTAACATACCTACGCCTAATTTAGTGTGTGAGACAGAGTTCACATCTTCATTTTCTCTCGTGTAACGAAATGTGCCAAAACGTTACGCGTCCTTGAAACACTCAATTCTCGTCCAATTATCAATTCATCGCCTCGCGTTTCACTTGATGTAAGAGCGACCGAAGCGAGCTCGAAAATGTCTTTTATAACTGCTTCCTACTGAACATTTTACATGGCCACCAGGACCGGGGGCCCGGGGAGACCCGCCCTCCCCGAGTCTACTGTTCTCACAACTTCATAATTCTGTTATGTACCGCCACCTGTGGGATAACTGGGACGCTTTTGGCTACGGTAGCCTAAGCCACGGATACACTAGGGGACAAATGGAGCAACATGTTGCGGAACATGTTCCTCAACAACTACGTGGAATGTGCCGACATACATGTCGCGGAACATTTTGTCGACCACACTTCTCAGTGTTTATAGAAATGTCGCCCGAGGAGGTTGTGGCTATTAGTGCTGCGTACCTACATAGTAATTATATCGAGTGTGTTGAAACGTAAGAGAAAGAGAAGGTGGTGGATGCGGAATTTCTTATTACAACGAGAAAGAAGAGTTAATATTCTAAGTGATCTCCGAATGTCTGACGGATCGTTTGTGAATTTTACTCGCATGTCATCATCTGATTTTGAAACTTTATTGCAAATGATCGCACCTTCCATAGCCAAACAGGATACAATATTACGGAACGCTATTAGTCCTCATATCAGACTAGCCATTACATTGAGGTACTTGTCGACTGGAGATTCTTATGCTTCTTTGTCGTACACTTTTCGAGTGTCAAAACAACTAATACGTAAAATAGTACCAGAAGTTTGTAAAGAACTGATAAAAAAATTGAAGATATTTGTAAAGGTAAGTTGAAGAAAACGCATACATTTTATTTATAATTGTATTTTAATCTTCAGTAAAATAAATTTTAAAGAGTACAAGATGGATATAGCGATCAAAGTAAATTAATTAGTATTAGTGCCATCAATGCTATTAGTGCTCGAGGAATCCATATTTGCAAGTATATTTTGTATAATATGCTCTTCAGAAGGCTCGGGGCTAATATCACTGGATGCAGTGCTATAGCCCTGTTGAACAACTGACTGGCTTTGATTATTATAACTTGTACGGTATTTTCCTAAGCGTGCATCTAATAAAATATTATTAATATAATATTTAGCCATAATTACACTGTGTTCGTCATTTAATGCACGTAACTCAGTTCCTACGTACTGTCCATAAACATCGAATTCATCTCGGGACATCATTCTGTTTTTAGCAGCATGCAGAACTTCATAAGCCTCCTCCAATCTATCTTCATTGGGGTGGCTCCTCTTCCGAGTTGGTCGCGACGATGAAGGTGTTGGTGCAGGGGTTGTGGGTTGCTCTGCTTGATCAATGGTAGATTGCGATTCTAATTGATGAGGAGATTGAAATTCCGGAACGGTAGATTGAGAATGTAGAACGACATCTTCATCCGGAGACGAAATCGAGTTTTGGCTTTGTGGACTCTGAAAAATTAATGATATAAATATTAAGTCAATTATTATAATAAGAATATACTAAGTATAAAACACGTATTGTATTATATCAAACATCTGTTAGACATGAATCCTTAATTATTAGTACGCAAAAATAGTATTTAATGTATAATTATTTCTTTACAGGTCCCAGCTACTGCAAATGAATGGAAAACCAAGGCTAAAAGCTTTGAAAATATATGGAATTTTCCGCATTGCGTTGGATCTATAGACGGTAAACACGTTTTAATCCAAGCTCCTTCGAATTCGGGAAGTGACTATTTTAACTATAAGGAACAATTTAGTATTGTCCTATTGGGTACTGGTGCCGATTCCCTTGTTCACAAACTAAACTAAATTTAAGTTCAGTACATCTTTTTCTTTCTATTTCATTAAGAAAAGGACAGAAGATACATTTTAGTTTAGTCCTGTCAAATTAATCAGCGCCCTTCGCTACTCCTTACAAGTTTAGACGTGATTAAAAACTTACCTACTAAAATTACGTCAATTTACGTCAAGCGCTGATTAATTTGACAGGACTAAACTAAAATTTATCTTCTGTCCTTTTCTTAATAAAATAGAAAGAAAAAGATGCACTGAACTTAAGTTTAGTTTAGTTTGTGAACAAGGGAATCGGCGCCATTGTCGATGCAAATTACAATTTTATCTATGCAAATTGTGGTGCTAAAGGAAAATCTTCTGACAGTGGAGTATTCCAAGAGACTGCTTTTTATAAAGCTTTAGCTGATAACCAACTCAACTGGCCAACTCCAGACCCAATACGACAAGATGGGCCGAATATGCCTTACGTACTTGTAGGAGACAGCGCCTTTGCACTGACAGAAAACATGATGAAGCCATATCCCGGTAATCATGACGTGGGTACAACAAGACGCATTTTCAACTATCGATTGTCAAGAGCTAGAAGAATTGTCGAAAATGTGTTCGGTATCTTAGGTGTTGTATTTCGTATATTCCGAACTCCCAACCTACCCTTTAATGCTGAAGTTGTTGTAATGGCGTGCGTATACCTCCATAATTTTTTAAGGCGAAATAGTCAATCGAGATCACTGTACAACCCACATGGGACTTTTGATTCTGAAAATGTGGATCACGATATTTTAGAAGGATCTTGGCGCAGAGAAACTGGCTCTGTTAATATGTCGAATTTAAATGCTATGGGAAGACGCTACCCTGAATCTGCTATGGAAATAAGAAACAAATTTGCTGAATATTTCATGAGTGAAGAAGGACGTGTTCCCTGGCAGAATAATTTTTAAATGAATAAACTAGTATTGTAACTATATTTTTTCTTTTAATGTTACTGAACAACGTCAATCCTTTTAGAAGTGAAGTTTTGTGGGTGAGGTGTGTACAAATCTTAATTTATGTAAATAATATAGGTACGTATTAATTTGTTACTTTTCCTTTCCTTGTGTGTCCGTACAATAAATTATAAATAAATAAATATAAATAAATTAGGTATAAATAAAAATAAACCCGTTTGCGCTAAATTTGTCGCAGGTGATGTGACCGTGATTACTGATTACAAATGACAAAATAACTAAAGTATGACTTACGTTTGTGTCCAGTGTCCAAGCTTCCAGAAGTTGTGGCTCCCTTTAGCAAAAATTTTATTGCATCGTACGCAAACCATGCACTGGACTTCACGTCCTCTCGTCAGTGGACGAGAGGACGTGAAGTCCCCAGTAGTTTTTGACGATTTCACTTTCTTCCTTTCTCGGACAAATTGCGAACGCAGGGTATGAACTTTGGTTTCTATTTCTTTTCTAGGCAATTTAAGCGCCTTGGCAATATCCTCCCATGCATCATTTTTCTTTATTTTATTTCGATAGTCACGGTGTGAAGTATCCCACAACAAGTCACGACTTTCGTAAAGCTCTATAAGCAAAAGCACGGTATCATTTCCCCACACTACAGACATTTTAAAGGCACGTTGCGTACGCGACTACACTCAGTGACAAATGGCGCAACACTGACGCGGGACACGTGCGCTCGCTCTCGAGGCGGGAGCAAGCAACATGCCCCGCGTCACGTACAATGTTGTGGGTCATGTTGCGGGACACTATGCAACGTTGCAGCGTCACGTATATTTTGTGTTGCGCGTCATGTTGCGGGACAAAATGTTCCCTAGTGTATCCGGGGCTTAATGGTTGTTGCATCTGCGGTGATCGTGCCATAGCTCGAAGCTTCGTGACGATAGGCGCAGGTGCGGTCCCAGTACTAGGGTCCCACAATGCCACAGAATAGGTACTTACTTAGGGCAGATTATATTTCATGTATGGGTTATAATATAAATGTATGTTGAATCTTTAGTGGAAAAACATTAAGACATAATTAATAATATCTTTATTTCTCTTCACAAAACAAGACCTTATGATGAAATAAGAATTCAATTTACTTCGAGAATCAATTTACAGCAAAGTGAATGTCTGTTAGGTGTAGCCTATCGGTACTACAGCTCACTAGGTCCTCACTCCACAGAAATAAGGGATAATATAACAAAAATTAAATAGAATAATGTGTGGAACTATTTATGAACAACAATATTTATGATTAATTGTATTGAGGATTTAATGCTTTATAGTATGTAATGATTTTAACTTAATGACCTAATAATAGTTATTTTATTTCACATATACACACACATACATAAACTCACGCCTTCCTCCCATGGGGGTAGGCAGAAAATATAGAACACTACCTGCTTCGCTCCTTACATACTCCTTTTGCTTTCTTTACGTTCACACGTTTCATCTGGTCTTTCACACACGCAGGTTGCTAGCTCTTTGCACCTGAACTTTTTGAAGAACATCACCAATGAGGTCACTATGTCACTATGGTCACTATGTGAGATGTATATGTATGTGTTTAATTTTTATCCTAAACTATTTACACAGAGAATACATTAATACAATATTATACTTGGTAATCTCATAATGAAGCTTAAATAATAAATTCACAGTTTATCAAGATGCTCGAACATGGATGGGAGTTTGCTTGACAAAGGCATCCAGTTTGTTTTTAAATAATTCACTAGTAATGGGCTCTCCAATACCACACATGGGATTCCTTACAGCATACTTCACATAGATTTCTCCATAGATCTTCTTCAATAAGTCCCTGACTCCCTGAGCTTGGTTGTCTGTATTCATAACAAATTTTAAACCCGATGGAGTTTCAAGACAATGCAGTGTGTACTTTGAAGTTTTGTAATTCATAAAACCGTCTTTTGGGTCCAGTGGAGATATTTTGGCGACAAATGATTTAATTGAGAATAGCATCCCATACATTAATTTCCCCTCCTGAAAAAAACACAAATTTATTTTACCGTAACTATGGTCTTTTGTCAGAAAATCTGCATATAGTTTCGCTGTTCATTGCAACATCTATGCATGAAATTCTTATAAGAATTAAGTACATAATACACTTATCCATCTTTCTTATTCTCATCTTTATTAGCTTTTTAGGTGATCATATCTTTCTATGATCACTGATCACCTAAAAAGCTACCCATTATTGCACTTTTTTTCTTCATTGGCTGAAAATCAGATACAGACAATGTCTGACATGAAAATAAGATGAGATATATTCATGAATAGGGCAAGATTACAAGTCTGTCAGACATGTACTCTTGCCCTATTCATTAATGTCTCATCTTATTTCCATGTTGATAGTAGTATAACTTAAGTCAGTCCAAAACATTGCTACGAGTAAAGCTCATAAATTTATAGGTACTTATTATAAATTTAAACCATTTTTTGTGATGTCTGTGTGACCATGTTGTTCTTCTAAACTGCACAATGGATTTTGAAGCGGTTTTCGCAATCATTTAGGGAATTTATTCCAGAAGGTTTATAAGTAATACATTAATATTAAAGTATTAATAATGATACCTAGTAAGAACTATACTGGGTCAATGGGTCGTCTTAGGGGCGGAACTGGAGTATACGCTTAGCCCCTATGAGAGAGGGTTATCCTATGGATCCTACAGAGGGTCATCCTATGGGTAGGTTCTGTCATCTAGTTTTTTTTTAATACAACTTGAAACAACGTAATTCACATCCACTCACCTCCTCTCTCGACATTCCCGATTGTTTTGACCTGTTCCATTCGCCGTAATAGAGTAACGTGCCATAGCGGTCGAAAATGTATAAATTGTAAATCGTCATCGCTACTGTAAGGTCCCACGACCTGTGTCTCGTGCGAGTGTGAGTTTTAGTTACTATACTCTATGACGTGAGTCAATACTGAAAATATTACTTGATGCTTAAGTGCACTTGTGTAGCGTATTATTTGGAATCATTTATATATTAATCATTTTAATTAGATATATATATATTTAAAAACAAGAACACCTTGTATGGTTTTTCTTAAAATTGTAACGTTTAACAAATTGATTGACACTATTGCCAATATTTAATGATAATTTATTGACAATAATGACATGCATAACATTTACTATGCCAGAGTATGACATTGACAATGGACTGTCACAATACGAATACCACAGATCCACTAGTAGAACCACAGTATCCGGCTTCTGAATTATTGAGAATTTTCTGAAGTTGAGAATTTGTCATATTTTACGTTACGCCCACGAAATTCAAAATTTGCAAATGCGTAAGGAATTTTGAATTTTTCGGGCTACATTGAAAGGAGTAGAATTTCAGAAGTTCTCATTTCAGAATCCGGGTGGGCGTCAACTATACTGTAGACTAAATAGTTATAAACAGTGGTATATACTATTAATAGTACTGTCCTTTCAGTTATTTTAATACTTGTTGATTAAATACAGTAGTTTTTGTTTATGATACATGATATACTGTAGTTTCGAATTCCTAACTTGTTTAGTTGTTGCGATAGAGCTCGTACAAAATGGTCTAAAACTGACAACTTTTTTGGACACAAATTTCTTCATTTTCGAAATTAAAAAATATTTGTATTCTACTAGATGAGGTCTAAACAATGGCATCCTACATGCCAGGGTTAGATTTTTTCTCCATATAAAAAACATTTGATTATTTCCCTTAAATTTTTAACTTTATAAAAACCGCTAACAATTTTTTATTAACTTTATAAACTTAATAAAAAATTGTTAGCGGCAATAGAAATTCATAATCCGTTAAATTGTCAACTGTCTACCTATTATGGTACATGAGATACAGCCCGCTGACAGACAGACGGATGGACCGACAGCAGAGGCTTAGTAACAGGGTTCCGTTTGGCACCCTTCGGGTATGTGTTAAATATTGTGAAATATAAAATATAGAAATACAATATTTTGGACTGAAAGTACACAGTTCTTTTATTATAAGTGACAACATCAAAGTATAAACAACTGTTACAGACAGGACAGAGCTTAGCAACTACTGGTCTGCCATAGATACTTCACATCCTCAGAACTTTTTAGAATAATATTAAGGTAATATATTCTTCAATCCCAATGCTGAACTTAAATTATGCAGCCTGGGGCCAAACAGTGGTTTGGTTAACATATCAGCCAACTGCTGCTCCGAAGGAACATGCGTTACGTTGAAGTCTCCGTTGCTAACACATTCTCTTACAAAAAAATGTTTTAGCTTGATGTGTTTAGTGCGCTTGTGATATTCATACTTTGGATTGTGCGCAAGTTTTACAGCCGATTCATTGTCCAGGTTCAGTACTGGTTTCTCAATTTTAATCAAGTTATTAATAAGGCGACTCAACCATAAAATCTCTTGTGCCGATTCGCTTGCTGCTATAATCTCCGCTTCAGTCGAGGAGATGGAGACTGTCGTTTGTTTCTGGCTTCTCCAGCTAATAGCAGCTCCAGAGAATAAGCACACCATTCCAGATGTCGACTTTCCCGTAGTTTGGTCTCCTGCATGATCTGCGTCGCTGTAGCAGACTAAGCGTGGAGGCGACTTTTCCGTATAGGTTAGCCCATTCTGTTGGGTCCCTTTCAAGTATCGGAAGATGCGTTTTACCAGCATGATATCTTTGTTAGTAGGTGCTCCGAGGTTTCGAGATGCGACACCCAGAGCATATGAAATATCAGGCCTTGTGCCTACTGATAAGTATGCCAAAGCTCCCACGGCTTGTCTATATGGGAAGCTCGCGATGACATCCTCTTCCTCTGCCGTCTCATTTTCTTTGATGATTGACGTTGGTGCTGGTTTGCAATTGGACATCCTATATTTTTCTAACACTTTCTTTGTGTAGGCCTTTTGACAAAGTGAAATGGTCTTGTCCTTACGGACATTGATTTCCATTCCAAGGAAGTATGTCTCAGGTTTCGTAGTTATCTTAAGGCAATTTTTGGGATTTTTTACTCGAGTCTTTGGCAGGATTTGGCAGGTTTCAGACCAAACTATGGCAGTATCGATAATTTTAAGATGGTCACACTGATGCCTTTTCTTTCTAGTAAATAGGTTAGGTACGTCAGTACGTCTCATGTCTAATTGAAACTGATGGAAAAGTGAAAACCATGGTGCAAAAGTCGTGTTATATTCTTTAGATAATTAGAAGCCTCAAATTGTGTATTCAAGTGTAAATTATAATATTAATATCTGACCAGTGCGTATGAAAATATTTTCTTAGACTTCTGCTTTTAGTTTAGATTTTGAGGTTATCTTTCTTACCTAACACCTTCATTCCAGGACCCGTAAAATCAATAAACATAAGACATGGATGAATACACAAGAGAACCTTGCCCTTGGCGCATCCTTGACGATTCCGGTGGTGCGTTTATCATGGGAGCTATCGGTGGTGGCATTTTTCATTCGATAAAAGGTTTTAGGAATGCGCCTGTGGGATTGAGTAGAAAAATGGTATATTCTTTACTAAACTGTGAAGTGGTAGTATAATTTGCCATCTAATTCATTATTTTAATACTTATTTTTAGCTTGGAAGTGTAGCAGCATTGAAAGAGCGCTCTCCTATTGTGGGGGGTAACTTTGCAGTATGGGGCGGTATGTTCTCGACCATCGATTGTTCTTTAGTATACCTGAGGCAGAAGGAGGACCCTTGGAACTCCATCATGAGTGGGGCACTTACTGGTGGAATTCTTGCAGCTAGGAATGGTAAATATTTTGGCACTTATCAGAACCTAGTTTAATAATATTTAAACTGTATTGGTAATTTTAATAATAACTAGCTTTTGCCAGCGGCTTCGCCCGCGTGGGTGACGGAAATAGATAGCATAACAAAAGCACACCTCATAGCCGAGCGCTGCACCCATAATTATTTTCTTACATGTAATTGTGAATTTGTGATATCTTTTAACACTTTTAGTGCCACGATAATTTGTTTGTGTGGCCACAACTCGCCTCCCGCGTCGTACATATATAAATAGCTGTACATAGGTGGCATATGACCATGCGCAGCACCCACCTAGTAGGTGCAAATCAAAACGTGGTACTAGGGTAAGGGCGATGTGTAGCTCACCGTCCGGTAAGGACCAGGCCCGGGTCGATGGCGCGTTGTATTCCACGCGCGCCTCAAAGAGATGTCGTCAGCACATATAGTAGGGGTCCACTAGGGCCGATGCCTGCCGGGGTCGCGGGAAGGTACTTATGGGTCACCGAGGCCCCCGCAACACAGGCAACAGGAAGGAATACGGGTGGGTTTTAGTCAGTAAGAGTCTGACACACCCTCCCGCTCCGCCCAGAGCGGGAGAAGTTATTTGATGATTTCCCAACCTCAAAAAAAAAAAAAAAAGGGTAAGGGCAAATTGTGGGTACACAAACAAATAATCATTACCCTGTAGCCGGGTGCTTGGCACTAAAAGTGTTAAAGCATTAATGTAAATGATATGATCTAAATTAAATGACCAATTTAAATAACATATTTTATTGGGTAAGGATCAATAATATACCGGTTAAAATAGCTTAGAAATAACAATGAAATTTTTATCAAATTTCTGAAAGACAAAAATGGTTACTGTGGGTCATCCTTAGAAGATAGACATAAGCTATCACGGACTTTTTAGTTAAACTTTTTAAGATGTACAATCCAGTAGAACATCAGTTTTATGTATCTCTTACGGTTTACGCGGCTCACGCCAGTAAATCTCCCAGTCCGCATGTTTTTTTTTAACAATCTAAAACTTCAGAGCATATTTTATGCATACTTTTTTTTATGACGTATCAGCCTGTTGCGTCGAGCATGCGGGTTAGATTTAATTTTAACTAATGTTCATCCTACTTGGACCATTTTTAATGTATTTTATTTCCAATCCTGCAAATATTTGAAAAAGAAAAGAATACTGTATATTGTTTTCATATAACTCTATTGATTTAGGCGGCGCACGCCACTAAAGCTCCCGGTCGACATGATTCACTCCGACATCTTCAACAATAATAGTTATATTTCAGCCAATTTAACCCTTTGATCGCCGCCACGTCAAAAACGTGCCCTCGGCGCCAAGCTACGAATTATTCCTTAAAATCTGTCATGTAGTTGTGACCGTGGCGTGCTGGGCACATTTTGGTCTGTCATCTATACATGACTGTGACAGTCAAAAGGTTATACAAAACCTTATTGAATTACACATAAACCTACCTCATGAATGACTCGGCCCATTGGTGAAAACCGTTCAGTCGTTTTTGAGTTTATCGCATTCAGACAGACGCGGCGCGGCGATTTTTGTTACTATCAATAACACGAACACTCATGAGGACATAGTAGTTTGTAACATTCTTAAACATAAACAAGGGCTCAGAAATCCCCATGGTATGCTAAAGTCAGACAGTATGCTTTGATAAACCATACAATAACAACTATTTGGCATGGTCAACTTGGATAATTTATTTAAATTACATCTAACAACTTCTGAGCTCTTTTATCTGCCCAGGATAGGTATACAATTAGAAACCTTAACCTTATGATATTTCCTCTAACAACTAACCTTATAATACTTCCAGGTGTCCCTGCGATGGCTGGCAGTGCTCTTGTTGGTGGCATTCTTTTGGCATTAATAGAAGGCATAGGTATTATGTTCTCTAGGATCACAGCAGAGCAGTTCAAACCACAGCAACCAATATTTGAGGACCCTTCAGTTTTAGGTAACCAAGGACAACCACAGAGTCAAACTTTCCAGTAGTTTAGTTGTTAAGAGAATGATTTTTGTGGTTGTACAGCCTTACTTGATCTTACAAAGTTACTTGGACAATGTAACTCATAGAATTTTATAAAATTTTCCAATAGTCTGATTTGCAAATATACTGATAAATACATAATAAAGAAAAATGTTTTTATTGCACAACTACTTCGTATTTTTGACTACTATAATAACAATATTTATTTAAAATGGGCTAGGCTGTACAAACTAAATTGAAAACAAATTAGCCAAAATGGCACTGTATCAGTAACCAGACTTGTCTTTAGAATCAGTTTTAGTTTTTTGTTGTCTGAGTGAATTATTTGCATCTGTGATATTTTCAGTCCTGTACTGATTGTTTATAATTTCACTCGAAATGGTTTTGTCATATATCCATTGGTTTCAATAACCTTATTTTGTTCCTGCGAAGCACAATGCAACACTAATTTATCATTATTCATTTGGTATTTCACAGAACATTACCTACCTATGTTGCCTCTACTTAATTATTTGTTCCCATAAAGCTAGAGGGCCTGCAGTATCAGTTTATTACTGGCTGATTATGAAGATTATTTTTGCCATCTTCAATGTAGCTGATAAAAATTGTTATTGCAATATTTGCAGGTAGGTAATTTTCTGTGAAATGTGTTGAGAACATAGAATTTATTTAAAAATAAAGACTTTTTTATAAATATTGTTTTTTATTTTGTTCTTCAGGCAATGATATCCTAACTTCATTAAAATGTTTAAAATATTTACATGTCTGACATTAGGTACTAATTATGATTAAAAGCATTATTATAATGATAATTTTGGGGCATAAGTGTACTTATAATAAGTTGGGGCAAGTACACAGTAACTCAACTTATTTGCAGTGGGCAATAGTATTGGCCTGTAAATAGCTTCATTATGAAATTGCATTTATTTATTTTGCAAACATGAAGAAAATTAAATTAGGAGTCACATCAAGTAAAAATATCAATAAAGCCTGGCTAGTTAATATTATCAATATTTAGAAATAGTTCAATGAAAAATGGTATTTTGTCCTGTCTCAATGTTAGCAACTTATTTTTTGTATTGCAATAATATTCAGTACCAATTTATTTTTTAAAATCATATCTTGCTTTCATACCTCAATAACAATACCCAAACAAGTTCTAGGCGCATTATGGCTGTTTTATAAATATCAGCAGTTTTGACCGAGTTCCCGAGCATATCATGTCAGGGTTCCCAGTATAGAGGTATGAGGAACAGGTTGTAAAGTCAAACACTCTCCATAGAAAACGGAGCAGCCTCCGGTCAGACATGTAGTTACCCACCAGACACAACACCAGTCCAGTCAGAGGATTCTCCCTTTTCTATGGAGAATGAGTGAACTTTACACCCTGTGCCTCATGCCTCTATAAAGTTAACATTTCTATAATAGATGACACTGACATAGTAAGCTAAGAACTACCATCAAGACATAGCAGTCTCACCTTCAGATTCATTACTATACATAAAAGTTATTATCTGCTATAGTATTGTGACACATTTTACAATAAATCTATATGGTATACCTAACCACAAACAAATGACTTGGGAATACTTTTCTCTCAATGAAAATAAAAAACCGAACTGCATGTATTCTCATACCTTATACAAGAGTTAAGGCAGGTAGTATGAAAATGCAATGCAGTTCTTTATTTTCAGACAGAAAAGATGTTGAGGACTGATTAATAAGCAACCATACCATGACATTACAGTCTAGTGTTAAGAAAACTACACCAAAGCTTTGCAGAAAAGGTATGCTTACAACTTTTTACTTTGTTATTAAATGGTGTACAAAAATTATTTATTGGTTTATCTTAAAGTATTAAATTGGGGCAATTTGTAAGTTAATTATAAATATCAAGTTTTACGGTTGTAAATTAACAGGTCTGTTTTGTGCAGCGGTATCGCCCATTTTTCTGATTTCTTTGATAACGTGTGCTAGTACTTCCGGATCAACGCCCAGTTCACACAGCCTTATGCATATTGAAAGGGTATCTGCGTCTAACCCCGTGCAGAGGAGTTGAGATATCTGATACATCATTTGAAAAGCTTCACGCGCTTGACCCACTTGGGCATTCTTTTCTGATGTCATATTGTTTTCCTGAAACTGATAGAAGCAATAATTAGGTAATTGAGTTTTATTAAAGGAAGCCGTACGGGGAAGATAAAAAGTATTTACCGTTTACAGAATTGAATCTTGATACAGGCTTTTACTTCTTTATTTTGCAAGACGAACAGTTATTTATTTTCTATTACGGTAACAGCCAATTTCACATCAAAACAATACAAGCATTTTTTTTGTACACTACATACATTCTGACACTTGACATTCACTGTCACTCATCGTGAGCTGTGGTTCGACTTTTTTTTTGTTTTTGGTGGTACATACTAATTCCATAGTATTTAGTTGTTTTGTGTTTTTTTTTTCATGTTTACTGTGAAGATACTGGGCAGTTTTGAAGATTAGAGTGGAACAAAAGACGAAGTTTATCCAAAAAGAAATACGTAAATTCACAAATAACACAAGAACAATATTTACATTAAAAAAATGTTTTAAACAATTACGAGATTCATTTTTTCTTGACACAAGTAACAACCAATAGGTATACAGTTGCTAGATAACCAAATTGAAGTTCCAATTTTAATATCTCCTCTCAACAAATACCTATTAGGTCAGAGATCTTTCTGATCCTCGGTCTTGCTAGTAACTTGGTCAGGATATCTGCTAGCTGATCTTCACTAGATACCTTATCGACTTTTAGCTCACCGCCAGTCACCAATTCTCTCAGAAAGTAATGTCGAACCCGGATATGCTTAGTCCGTTGATGGAATTTGGGATTTTCAGCAAGCCTGATTGCAGCTTCGTTATCCACACTATATGCATGGAATCTCCTTCAAGAGCGATAAGATCACTCATAAGCCGAGATAGCCAAACAGTCTCTCTGGCTGATCCATTAGCGGCTACAACTTCTGCCTCAGTGGTCGAAATTGAGACGCTTGCCTGTCTTTGGCTTAGCCACGACATCGCTCCTCCTGCATACATGCACAGCACTCCAGTAGTAGATCTACCAGTGCTGATATCTCCTGCATGATCAGCATCACTATGGCATTCCAAAATGTGTTTATAATTTTTCTTGTACATGATACCTACCTAGATCTGGCGTGTACTGTAAAAATCGCATTATGCACTTCAGTCGGAATCAGTCTGCTTCTTCTGGCTTTCCCAGACTTCGTGAGACTACACTTACAGCATATGCAATCAGGTCAGGTCAGGTCTAGTACATACCATCAAGTAGGCCAAGGCTCCAACAATTTGCCTGTAGTTATCTCTCATATAACTCATGTCCACCTTCTCGCTCCGTGTGCCGTCTTTTGCAATCGGCGTTGAGACCGGTTTGCAGGTTTCCATTCCGAATCTCCGCAAGATCTACATACGACGTTTGGATTATCTTAATTCTATCTCCACTGCTTTCTATCTCTATTCCAAGAAAATAGGACGCAGTTTTCGTGGTTATTTTGAAACGACGTTTGCTCCTCCATCAACTCGTCTATCAGTCCGTCATTGGATCCGACAACGAGACCGTCATCCACGTACAGAGCTTCTACAAGCTTTCCACATCCTCTCTTTCGTATCAGAAGACAAGGATCTGCCTCACTTGCCTTGAAACCGATTTCTTTTAAATAATCTAGAATCCATCGGTTCCAGCAACGTGGTGCTTGCTTCAGCCCATATAGACTCTTCTTTAGAAGATATACTTGGCCGGAGCCGTCATTATAACCTTCTGGTTGTATCATGAAGATCTCTTCTTCTGACGAGCCACACAGGAAGGCAGTTGAAATATCGAACTGTCTCATCGACATGCATGATCAGCACAGCAGCGAGCGAAGGCTCGCTGCTGTACTGATCACTGAGCGAACAGTTGCCATTCTGGTCACAGGGCTAAAGGTCTGCATGTAGTCTATACCTTTCTTTTGATGAAAACATTTTATCACCAATCTAGCCTTGTACTTGTCTGTAGAACCATCAGCAACCATCTTCACTTTGAAAACCCACTTACTAGATAAAGCTTTTCTGCCCTTGGATAGATTCACAAGCTTCCATGTGGTTCCTTCAAAGAACTCATTTCGCTGTCCATGCCTTTTCCATAGCTCTTTATCTGAGCTTCTGATCGCATCTTTGTACGTTTCTGGTTCATTGTATCCTATTATCGCGTTCATAACAAAGTCTTTGAATCTATCTGGAGGACGTAACAAAGAACGGTCTCGAAGTATCATCTGTTCCGGAAACACATCTTCTCGTTCATATTCGCGATAATTACCGCAGATAATATTCTTGATATTCATCCACGACATTATCATCATTGTTAACGTTTCCCCCCCCTGCCCGATTCAATAGACTGCTCAATTATGATATTCTCTGCGTCATGAAACTCTTCTCCGAGATCTAGATTTTGTTCACCTGTACCTGTCAGTTTCACCGACTCTTTAGGAATAACAGGAATATCTCTCAAAGCATCTCTACTGAGGTCTACTTCAATTTCATTTTGCTTCAGGGTATTCATCCATTGAAGTCTCTAGTGGGTTTTCATTGAAAATAACGTCCCTAGATCGGACTAATGAATTTCTTTCCCGATTCCAAAGTCTATATCATTGTCGTATCCAATTAAAATGCACCGTGTAGCATTCTTTTGAAATTTATTTCTCTTCTTCTTTGGTACATGTGCATAGCAAGGCGAACCAACTATCCTCAGGTGCTTTATCTGAGGCTTCTTGTTAAGCCACAGTTCATAAGGCGACTTGTGTTTTACTGAAGTACGTCCTGTCCTGTTTAGTATGTAAACAGCAGTGTTTACCATCTCAGTCCACAAATTCTAAGGAATCTCCTCATGCGCGTGTATCATTGCTCTAGCAGATTCGACTATAGTGCGATTATCTCTTTCATTACACCCATTTTGTTCTGGAGTGTACGGAATAACATAGTCTTTGCTTTATTCCAGCTTGTCCAAGCAGATCTCGTACTTTCCAGTTATCGTATTCGCCTCCATTATCGCTTAAAAGCTCGATAATAGTATGTCCAGCATTTCTATCCTCAGACACCATCTGTTTTAACTTTTCAGGAACTTCAGATTTCTTTTTATGGAAGTATACATATCTGTATCGTGTGAACTCATCTTTAAAAAGTACAAAGTATCGATAACCAGAGACACTCCAAGGAAAGGGTCTCTTCTCCAGGCCCACCAGGTTTTGTTGTCTTTTCGCGAACACCAAATGGTTTCCTGTGCGCTTTACCAAAATCTCCACTGTTAGATGTCTTTACTCTTAACTCCTTTTCTATCAGTATTTTACATGTCTCTTGTCTTGATATCCCATACGTTCGTGGCATAATTGCAGTGTATCTCCATGCTCAATTAAGTTCATCGAAAAATCAGCACATATGGCTTTGCAGTCTATCTTATACAAACCGCCATACCTTTGCCTTTTTCCTGTTAAGACAACCTTACCATTGACTTTCATGGAACATGTTATAACCCGCGACTCAAAAATACTTGAGGGGTTCTTGTCCTGTGTACTAAGCACAGAGAAAAGGTTCTTGCTAATCTGGGGAACATACCAAACATCTCTTAACAAAAGGAAGCCATGTTTTCCTTTTACACGGACTGTGCCTTTTCCAACAGCCTTTATCATGTTTCCGTTAGCGGTACCTAGTTACTGTGTGAGGTTCACTAAAATGTTGAAAATCTTGAAATAGATCTCCTCGACATGTGACGTGATGTGTTGCTCCATTGTCTATGTACGAATGATCACAATCACGGTTAGTACTAGAATCTGGTGAATTCACCGTCAGTAACATCATGTTGGAACTGTGAGCTTTATTTTCTTTCTCTTTCTTGTCATTTTTCGGGTAATCCTTCTTAAATCGACTACTTCTTTGAGATGCCTAAGGGCCTATCACAGCGACTATCTGCTATCTGTAAATATTAAGGAGATAGACCTATAAAACTAACCCATTTCTCATTAATGCCATGTTCTAAAGGCTTATTTTTTCTAGATTTGTGCAGGAAACTGGAATTTTATTTTGACACTGTTTAATATGTTTCTAAAGGAAGGAAAATTAATTGTTGAGTAAATCTTGAGTAACAATAAAATAATATTTACGAGTTAAGTAACAATAAAATAACATTTACGCTTTTTACCTAAAAGAGTTTGCTTACGAGTATGTAATTTCATTTTGTAACTGTAAATAAACGCATCAATAAACATCTGGGATTACCCTGCTATACCTTGCCTCCATGACATGATAATACTTCGCGAATAATTCGTCGGAAATACTTCGGAATATTTCTTTCCAGCAACGCTAGTCGAGTTAGTGCTCTTTCTTTATATCTTTTATTAAAATTCGCGTGGCTTGTCGTAGGACTCGCAGGGATTGGTATGGCGGTGGTTAAAATAAAATATAGCTCGCGGGTAAGTTTTAAATAAAGTTAATGTTTGCGGAATAAAGCATAAACTCAGGATATAAAAACAGAGCGCAAACATAATGCAATTAATTTATTGATTTTGATTTATGAGTAAGTACAAACGAAAAAAACCCCTCCTGGTGTTTTTTTGTTTTGGGTGGGAAATTATCAAATAACTTCTCACGCTCAGGAGCGGGAGGGTGTGGTATCACACTCTTATTGACTAAACCCCACCCCCACCCGTGTTCCTTCCGTTGCCTGTGTTGCCAGAGTCCACGGTATACCTTTCGGACTCCCGCAAGCCACAGCACAGGACGGGTAAGATAATAGTCCTGCTAACTATCTTAAAAAAAAATACTCCCGCGCTTGTTTCAATTGCAGATAATTTGAAACAGGCGCGGGAAAATTTTACGAATTTCACGTCGCTCTATATTTTCTATTTTTATATCAGTGCGTCTGCACTCCCAAAAATAGACGTTCAAGTTTTGAACGTAGTATATTGTATGTACATTCTCTCGGCTTTTGAACGTGATCCTTTGCTAGTAATTTTTCAGTGCATACGAGTATAAATCTAACCAAAAACCTACACAATGGTGAGTACCTAAAACTTTTTAATAAAAACGTTATGAAAATTGTCGATTCTTGTCAGTTGTATTTTATTTTTGTCAAAATTCTTGCTCGCGAATGGGCAATGTAACCGTGTGAATTGTAATGACAAAATAACTAAAACTTTATGTTTAAAAAGTATATGGATTGTTGCTAGTGATCCAATATGAGATCTATATGGACTAGGGTCCGTGGTTACGAGGAAGCACCGAGGGTAATAAAATTATGCCTTTTATCTGACTGCGAAGCGCAAAAAGCACAAATGTAATTTATTCTTTTTCATTGCGCGTTTAACTTGGTAGGAAATAGCTTGCAAGCAGAGTTTAAATATAGCTTCAAGTGGACGTACCTACATATATATTATTATGTGTTATTTTGATGAGACTATAACGACCGTTTTCGTAATTTTCAGATGGTTTTGGTAATAATTTTCCTAACCTAGTTAGGCGCCTTCAGTTAGTTCCTTTGGTTCAGCTTAGTTGCGTAGGTACCTACGTATTATCACAATTAAGTGACTACATATATAATATACATGCTTACAATATTAGTTTAGCATGGCGCTGCTTAAGGAAGCCACCACTGAACAAAGATGGCTCGACTTTATTAAAGTGACATTTGGCGGCTGAATGCCTTGTGACATTAAGTCGGCTTTTCCTTTTGTACCTTTGTAGTGCACAAAGTTCAAATAAATAAACATGAGAATTTATGCGAAAAGTCTCGTGAAAAGACAATATCAATGACAACGATTCGCCGAGAGTTATTCACGTTTCTTGGGTGTTCAAGGGGCTTCTTGGCGAGAATTTGGAAGTTTTATGTTTGCCTTTTTTCTCGCTAAAGTCATGATCTGCCTAGCCTTTTTAGGGTTCCGTAGTAAACAAGGAACCCTTATATTTTCGCCATGTCCGTCTGTCTGTCTGTACCCGCTGTAGCTCAGAGACGCTTAGTACTAGAAAGCTGTAATTTTGCATAGGTATACACATTAAGCAGATAAAATGCTAAAATAAAATAATGAAAATTTTTTTTTAGCGTACCTCCCTTGCAATTCATGGAAGTAGTACCTACATATAATGAAATTAAAAGGAAAACTATCACCACTAAGTAGGCTTTACAAGTTAACGAGGTATAGTCGACCAACTTAAATTTTCAGTTGGAGAATTGACCGTGGAATATATCGATGTATGAACTACAATGTTAAGTTTGTTTTTGGAATAAGTTCGTCCCAAGTAATCCCAAGTACGGAACCCTTCATTGTGCGTGGTCCGACACGCACTTGGCCGGTTTTCCAACTATGTTGGGTCGGGTTCTCTACTTGATTTCGAAAGTTGATGATTCGAGTTTTATTATATCGAACACGGTGTGTCGATAATTCAGTTGTACGATGTTTTTTTCCATCGATGCTTTATTGGTGCGATGTAACGTTTGTGCGAAAATTCATGTTACGAAAATCCCTACAACGATTGCTCATTAGTTCGGTAATTTATTAGTTCGAAAGTATGTCGGTTCGAAACGCCTACTGTTGTCCGTGACATTTAATTAATAACCTTATGTTGCATTATAGATGTTAAGGAAATACATTAATTAAATACCATACATATCTTCACGTCAGCTTTCCTAAATTGAGGAAGACAGGTAACAAATTCACCACGTTTAGCTGTGGCATGGGCCAAAGATAACGTAGACAATGGTGCCGATTCCCTTGTTCACAAACTAAACTAAATTTAAGTTCAGTGCATCTTTTTCTTTCTATTTCATTAACACTTTTAGTGCCAAGCACCCAGCTGCCGGGTAGAATGATATTTTTTTTTTGTGTACCCACAAATCGCCTTTGCCCTAGTACCACGTTTTGATTTGCACCCACTAGGTGGGTACTGGGCATGGTCATATGCCACCTACAGCTATTTATATATGTACGACGCGGGAGACGAGTTGTGGGCACACAAATGAATTATCGTGGCACTAAAAGTGTTAAGAAAAGGACAGAAGATAAATTTTAGTTAAGTCCTGTCAAATTAATCAGCGCTTGACGTAAATTGTCGTAATTTTAGTAGGCAAGTTTTTAATCACGTCTAAACTTGTATGAAGTAGTGACAGGCGCTGATTAATTTGACAGGACTAAACTAAAATTTATCTTCTGTCCTTTTCGTAATGAAATAGAAAGAAAAAGATGCACTGTGTTTAAATTTAGTTTAGTTTGTGAACAAGGGAATCGGCACCAATATCAGTGACCGGTTGCTAGCAAATCGCCTGATACCTTCAAAAACTGCCATACCTCAATCGTCTATTTCGATATGCACGGAAAAGAACGGGGTCCCGGGAAGGTACTAAAGGGTCACCGAGGCCCCTGGTAACACAGGCAACGGAACGAATACGGGTGGGTTTTAGTCAGTAAGAGTCTGACACACCCTCCCGCTTCGCCCAGAGCGGGAAAAGTTATTTGTTGATTTCCCACCCAAAAAAAAAAGCTCGGAAAAGAAAACAACTGGGGCATTCTAAGTTTTTTTTAATCCTCGCCCAGTATGGAAGCAAAACGTGGTGGATTTGTTACCTGTCTTCCTCAATTTAGGAAAGTTGACGTGAAGATATGTATGGTATTTAATGTATTTCCTTAACGTCTATAATGCAACATAAGATTATTAATTAAATGTCACGGACAACAGTAGGCGTTTCGAACCGACATACTTTCGAACTAATAAATTATCGAACTAATGAGCAATCGTTGTAGGGTTTTTCGTAACAGGAATTTTCGCACAAACGTTACATCGCACCAATAAAGCATCGATGGAATAAAACATCGTACAACTGAATTATCGACACACCGTGTTCGATATAATAAAAATTGAAACATCAACTTTCGAAATCAAGTAGGGAACCCCTTAGGTACTGGGTAATACGATTCCCCTTGATAATTGGTTATCAGACTTTCTGGCTTCTTCTGACGACCCGTATCGACTGTCAAAGATCTACAAATAACAGCCAACGGTTTAACGTGCTTTCCGAGGCACGGAGTGTCTTGGTATGTAAAGATCACTGTCACCCATCCACGGACCAACCGCGGCAAGCGTAGCTTAACCTGATCGATCGACCCGTACGGATGTTAATATTTAGCCACAAGCCCACGCCTCGCCTCACCTTGCTAAAATTAACCAGAAAAAACATAACCCTTCCTTTTGGCTTTGCCGTAGTCAGGTAATAATTTTAAAATGATACCTATCAAATTACTGAAAAAAACATGATGCTCAACGGATTCAGCAACCGTTCTCCTAAGACCGATTCGCCATTGGACTGTTCGTCGACAAGATGATTCATTTATTTCCGTTTCCCAAGCAGGGACTTTCACCTATGGACATTTCGCCGACAGAACCTTTCATATGCGTCAGTTTCGACGACAGCCCTTTGTGAGAGTCACCAACAATAGAGGGGATCTGGTGCTCGGCGGTCGCTGCCGCGACACGCTCGCTTCGCTCGCTCGCCTTCGCGCGTAAATGGTCACTGTTCTAACCTAACCTAACCCAAATGATTCAATAAGGGCTGTCGTCGAATGCGACGTATATGAAAGGTTTTGTCGGCGAACTGTCCGTAGGTGAAAGACCCTGCTGGGGAAACGGAAATAAATGAATCATCCTGTCGACGAACAGTCCAATGGCGAATCGGTCTTAGGAGAACGGTTTCTTTTCCTGCTCAACGGGAAGTACTCTATTGGTTTTGCGAGTATCAGAATATGACAAAAATGACCGTTCTTTTGATTGCGTCGACTAAGATGCTCGAATATTTGACTGCAGACTTTTGATATTTGATATTAATTTCAACTTGCTACAATGCTACCTCGACCCACCCGTTCCTGAAAAAACCGGCCAAGTGCGAGTCGGACCACGCACAACAAGGAAGGGTTCTGTAGTTGGGACGAATTTATCTCATACACAAATTTAACTTTGTAGTTGAAAAACATGTTCTCCCATACATCGATATTCGGTAAATTCTCCAACTGCAAATGTAAGCTGATCGACTATTACTCGTTAACTTGTAAAGCCTCACGTCACGTCTGAAGAATCGTCAGTTATTTAATTTTATCTTGGGCAGGTAAAATAAAAAAAATGCTACTGGAAATAATCGATTTCTTTGACTAAGCATCGTTTAATTAAAGCTTACGAGATCAGCAAAAATCCATAACAGACTAACTTGCTGAGGTAACCAAGTTAGGTATTAGGAGTGAAGATGTTTATTGCGTTGTTTTAATAATCGGCCATCGACAAGTATCTTCGTGGGGAGCACTTATTCAGGTTCTTTGTCAGGACTGAGGTTTTATATTTATTATTTTTGTTTACAGGCAGACCAAGTTCAGAGCAAAGTTCAGGAGACCGGTGAGGTAGGGGGCGGCAAAGGAGCCACTCCAGCACAACCTGCCAACCAATTAACAATCAGTGCTGAACACAATCAAATTGTAAGTCAAATTATTTCTCTGCTTAGCCTTTGTTTGCTCATTTAAGCATCGTTTGGAACGATTACAGTTTCTCGAATAACATTAAGATTATCTACACTAATATCTACAATTCTCACCTACCTTCCTGTATATTTAAAACAAATCTGATCGAATCTAATTGTTTTATAGATTGAACCGTCGACCGCAGAGCCCGATATAAAACCCGAAGAAACAAAGAAGCTACAAGAAGAAGTGCATGAAAGCAAGCCTGCTGAACACAGTGTCGACAATACGACTGGCATTCATGAAGTGGTAAAGAAGAATATCCAAGACAACGTAAGTTTCCATCCCTAAAAGTTGGTAATGCATACTTTTATTTTCTTTTGCGGCAGCATACCTATAGCAGAGCAGGAGTGTGTGCGCGGTGACTAGTGCGGCAATGGGCGCGATTAAATAGGTGACCACCCTGGGCCTCAAGTCTGCTATTACAATAGTGTCAGAATGGTCTATCATTGATTTCATAATTGTTGATTTTGACAAGTTTGGTAATCTACTAATATAATGGCGTCATGATGACTTTCCAATGGTCAACCACTGACATTCCATTGAAAGAAATGGCATAGAATGGTAATCTCGTACATAATGACAAATTAATGATTGGCGTATGCGGTAATCTGCTAAAATTTTGACAGTTCCTTTGATCAGTGACCTACCATTAGAACGTCATTGTGCAGTCATTGCTTTTAATAGCTCGGTTGTCAAAAAGTGTTTGCTATCTATCGTGTTTCTGGAATATTGAATGGAGAAATGTATTCACTACGAACAAATATTCTCGAGCTAGCCAACGCAGTGGATGCTAGAGAAAGAAGATGGGCGGAATGCAAAGGACGTCGTCGACCCGTCGCAAGTTATACAATTATTACTACCTATATGCTTCCCACTATAATTCTGCAAGGCTGCCAAAAGAAAAGTATTGCTTACCTGTTGCACTTATTTCACTCTTCTGTGATTTAATTTTGTTTAAAATTTTACTTTTATATTCAATAAAGAACTAAAAAAGTGCAAAAATTACAATCATGATACATTTCAGCCTATTACTAAATAATACTGTATTTAGGTACTTACAGTGCGCCATTCTGCCGTATCGTTTTATTGGGGTAGTCCACCGATATCGAATTTAAAATTTGGGCGCACTCCATCCAATATCGTTTGGATAAACTTCTAGGTGGTTTTCCAGAAAATCAATTAGAGCCGAAATTTGCTCAATTAGAACCATTTTGTATAAAATGTAATAAATAAATAAAAGATAATTTAAATACACAAACAAAAATATAATTAAAACACTCAAATGAAAATAAACAACTAACAAAACACCGACCGCTAGAAATAAAACCCGGCCAAGTGCGAGTCGGACTCGCGCACGAAGGGTTCCGTACGGCAAAAAAAATCATGTCTGTTGTATGGGACCCCCTTAAATATTTATTTTATTCTGTTGTTTAGTATTTGTTGTTATAGCGGCAACAGAAGTACCTACATCATCTGTGAAAGTTTCAGCTGTCTAACTATCACGGTTTATGAGACACACCCTGGTGACAGACGGACAGTGGAGTCTTAGTAATAGGGTCCCGTTTTACCCTTTGAGTACGGAACCCTAAAAACAGATTAACCTCAATAAGCAGTAATTTAACATTTGACTTTGACAGCTAAACTGATAAAATATTATTGAGTTGTATAGTTTCACATAAATTTAATGTTTTTGCTATTTACGAACTTCTTGCTACTTCAGATTGGTTATAACACTAATAAATAATATGTAAATATAATATATAAATGAAATCTGGCATGACTAACTGTTCAAATTAAGTAGTAGTTTTTCGAAAATCGTTTCTACTAACGGGTTTTATAATAATGGCAATACGACAATGTCATTCTACCACGATTCTATTACGAGACCATTGACCGACCAATGATCGACCATTATGAATTTAGCAGATTACGAACTTTTAGCAAAATGACAATGGGATCGTGTTGGAATGACGAGTTTATTAAAAATAGCAGACTTGGGCCCCTGGCCACAGTGCCGTGCGAGTTGTTGTAGCGGCCACTAGAGGTTCCTATGTACTAGAAGCGTTTCCAGTTTTCCACGGGGCAAAACAGTAGGCGGTCGCTCGTATATTTTCGGGCTGTCAGTTTGGCCGCAACGAGCGGAGCGGAGCGGAGCGGAGCGGTCAGTCCTAGTCCTGTCGCGCTAGGCGCCAGCCATAGTCACTATAGTTCACTACACAATAGATACAAACGGTGGTTTCATTGGTTTGGTACTTCGCGCCCGCTTTAGTGCTCGCGCAAGCCTTAGGTATGTTAATGTTACAAATTGTACCTGTATAGCAGGTACAGATCGACTTACCTCAAAGTTGTGTCAAAGCACGTTCGGTGGATACCTAACGTGCTTTGCAAGCGTCGACGAGCGCACGCTCGAGCATGCTCGAACGCCCTTGCGTAATGAATTTATGGGATACCAAAAATATTGAAGCAAAAAATATGATACCCTCCTTCATTGTGTTTTTTTTTTCAGGGTGATTGGCAACAAAGAGAAAATGAACTCTTGAAGAAGATTGAACAATTGGAGAAAGTAAAGAACGAGAGGACCGAAGACGGAGTTAAACTAGAATTGAAGGTACCTAACAAAAAATCGAATAATATCCATCAGTTGTAAATGTTGAGGCTTTGTTATTTATTAATCGCGCAGGGTATCTTCAACGTTATCTTAAACCTACCTTTCATGCACAGGTCCGTGAAGAAGAGATCGACCTTCTCAAAGCAAGGGTACGGAATTTGGAGACGGAACTGCAGGCGGCTTTGTCCAAACCCAGCGGAAAGAACCACGAGATGATTGAAAATATCAAACAGCAGCATGAAGAGGTTTGCTTTAATAGATTGTGCTTTTCACACAACCAGTCACGTAATCATGTTAAAAATATTCGATGGTGTATCTGTATTGTTTGTTTCAGTTGCTGAGCAAAGCGCGTGGCATGATCTTCGACAAGACCAAGATGGTAAAAAATCAAGAACTCCAGATTGAAGCTTTAACGACGCAAGTAGAGTCACTCAAGGATATCAACGTTATTACAAAAGACCTGTTGGAAATTAGAAACTCTGAAGTTAAGGCTATGGAGGTGGGTTTCGTTTCGTAAGTTTGAATCTGATAGAATGTGCAACTTTACCGGTGAAGGGTGTGCGATTATAGCGAGTACCTATTCATAATAATCTATCCCACATATAGTATCTACGAAAGACCACTTTTTAGCCTTATCATTTTACGACCAAAACCGTATAAAATAGATAGATTTGGTTATTCTGAATCCAAAAATCTGAATCCTAATTTCAGAAATTTTCTGCGTCACGGCTGATCACAAATTTTCAAACATGTCAAAAAAAAAATACCTGTCTATTTCATAGCAATCTGTCTGATTTTCAGAATGTAATTGAATTGAACTATAGATTTTAGATAACGTTAACACAATTTTACGCCAGTAGCGTCGCACGTACAGGGTTTGTGAGGTCGGTTTTAACTAAACGATGATGAAAAAAAACATCGAAAAACAACATAAACATCGTAAAAAAACTAACGCCTTCCTCTAAGACTATAATCAAATTGTTCTGTTGTTATGATTCGAACTTTGCTCTGTTTATCTGATTCACAATTAATCAATTACGATTTTATAACTGTAAGTAGGTACTTAGTTACTATACCTACAATACTGAGAAATCGGCATGACTAAACGTAAACAAAGCAATTGCGGCAAATCAATTGACAGATCAAAGGTACCTAATACATTCTAGTTGCAAAGTAGGCCTACCTACTTCCTCTGTCTGATAGAAAACTAATACAACAAAAAATAAGTAAGTGGTATCTCATCATCAAGTAAAAATTATATGTAATCTGAACAGAGACAATTCTAGAATCGATGAATTATTAAGACACCCAAACACACAGCAATACGTTCTCCTGCGATTATCACACATTTTTCATTCATTCAGCGGTGACGAAAAGCCGTGACGCGCGTACCTCGTGCGGTGTTAGCCCCGACTGGCGCACTGAGAAACGGGTCGAGATTTTGTTTAAGTGTGCGTGCGGCGACGCATAAATACTTTGGTGCACACATGCAAGCCGCGCGCAGTACGTTTGTACGAAGATAACTTACTTCCCCTCTCTTTATACTATGGTACAGGACTTATAGCTCCATCTCTTTCTCACGCGGAAGTAATATTAAAATAATACTGCTTTAAGAGATGATGGTTGCCCTCAGTACTACTCCGAGTCGGGTTCTGAATCATCTAAACTATTTTAAACTAACGAATGTTTACGGTTTTGGCTGTAAAACGATGCGACATGACTTTGGTCGTGGGCTTTCGTACACGACGGCTACATATCAAGCCATACTTAAATTATCAGTATAAACTGACCTCTCATCGTACGGAAACCCTAAACAATGCGAGATTAGCTTATACTGGAAACGCTTGATATGTAGCCGTGTGAACTGTTAAGTTTATTCGTGTTAGGACTGAGTTCACGTTAATAAAATATTCAACGGAGGTGGATAACAACCGTTTAAACCGTTGGGCTATTGGGAGTAAACCCGCTGCCTTTAAACATACACATTTACATCTCTCGTTACACACTCATTATTGAATGTATTATTTTTCTTGTGAAAAAATGTGCCGCTAGGATGACGTAGTTCCAGCGGAAACAGTTTTTGTTGAATAGTTCCCCAATGGTTGGATGCACTTTGTACTTGTAACCATACACAATTACCCGACGTCATACACTAAATATCTGCTAAACTGAAAAGAAGAAATTCGAAATTTTTCCGCTGCGACTACGCATACCTTCAAAATTGTTCAGATTGTGTGATAAAACTGTCGTCAACCTACTCTGGTAAGGGTAACAGTCTCTGTATGTTCATTCATTGTACCTACACTATGTAATTAATAAAATGCATACTTAGTAAGTCCCTCATGTATGTACTAAAAAACCTTTATGTACCTGAATAAATTATTATTATGTTCCAGGACCGCCTGCTGGCAATGGAAGCCAGGTTTAAGACTGAGAAGGACAGATACGGACTGGTGTTGCAGCGGGCTCAAACGAGCACTACCCTTAACGATGACTTGAAGAAGGAATATGAAACCCAGCTCGCTATATTCAAGGTACCTACTGATGTGTTTTGTTAGGAACTGACATTTAGCACTCTACGATACGAATTACTAGTGCTCTAAATGTATTTGATAAAACGAATGTTCTTACTTTCTTCAACAGGAACTGAGAGAGAAATATGAACAAAGGGTACAGGCGCTGGTGTCTGAAAACACGAAGCTTAAAGAGATAGCTGCTTTAAAAGCCGGTATGTCTGGCTAGAGGCGACGACCTGCGCCGGCGCAAGGTAGTCCGTTCGTCACAGTCTCAGAACCAGCTATTCGGAATATCACGTCGCTCATGTCTGACCATCATTATTAACATCATCCACTCACGTTTACCATTGTTTAAGGTTCATTCACGGGTCTCGCACGTGTTTCCCTATTGCCCGTTTGGCTATAGCGCGATTATATACACACCATACACTACCCAGTGTTGCCAATTTATTTTATATCAAATTAGTATTTTCGCAACCATTGCATGTAGGTGTTTCAAAAACATTTTTATTATTTAAATGCATATTTTTGCTACTAGGAACGTTTATTAATGTATCCACTATTTTACACTATAAAGGTTACAATTACAATTCATTCAGCTTTTATGAGATTAATACTGGCATTTTGTATTGAAATAAAAATATTGTAGTGTCGCCTACCAACTATATTTTTTCTTTAGAAATATAGCCTCTAATATAGCAGGATACAGTGGAGTTGGCAACTCTAATTATGGGTCTCCGGACCGCAACGAATTGGGTCTCGCAAGGTTATGATAAAAGTGTGAAGTGATTTTGTATTATTAGTTTGTGCGACGCGGTGCAACTGACACTTTCGACTTGCCCTGCATTTAAAATTTGAATGTCAGTGCCTCTCTGCAATCTTGTTATGGGTCCTGTCTTGTCTGCCTCGTTCTTCATTAATTTCTAGTTTATTACTCACTCATGATTTTTATAACTTTTTTAAATGTTACCCACATTTAAAAAAAATATAAAAATCATGTCATCATCATGATATTTGCTGGAAAGAGATAGGGTACTTTGTCAATGAACATTATCAATATTATTTATTCAAGACTGTTTTCATTAATATCGGATTGATGTGTTGTTTAAATATTGTGTTTTGTAAGTTTAATAGCTCTTATTTTTATTTTAATATTTTTATAATAAATATCTAAATTGCAAGTATTGGGAGTTTATTTCTGATGCATAACCTATTTTAAGGATGATTATTATTTCATTGGAAGCCAAAGTAGTGCTTATGTAAGGATCGTAGCATGGCATATTGTAGTTTCTGATTTTCTGCCACGAGAAGGCGTGAAGTTTGTCTATGTATTATATTTTTATTTTTCAATGGAAATGATACAGGCTGAGTTTGGTATAACGATTGACGAGTTGGTATTTGAATAAAAGTAAGGCTAATTATTATTAATAGTATTTATTATTGAAATAAAAAAATATATGAAACATGTATCGTAAGTCAGAAATCGGACGTATTTCTTACGTAAAATATTTGGTCTTATATAATATATAAATTATCCCTGAGTCAACAATCCTTCACCAAATGATTAGATTACTTAAATTGACCCAGGAATACACCGTATAGATGTTTATACTGGTTGATCCGTTAAGATGGATACAGTAAAATCTGAAAACTGAGGTACGTAGAAATTGTTCGGGCCCGCCAAACAAGTGACCACGACGATCGCTTGCCAGTAGAACTGCGCGCGACAATATTATTGATCGAAGGACAATGCGATCGCTTTCTATTAGGACATCCGGTAAGAAGTGTCAAATGGATGTTGTTGTGTTGTCAAAATAATGGGGCGTTTTCAATCCGTACGGGTATCGCAATTATAGAGCGGGTTTGACTCTTCAGTTATGTATGAAATTAATTAATACAGGCCGACCTCATTTTGATCGATCATCCAGTATAATACTTGGTAACTTCTTATTTAGAACCTAAAAAATAACATTTTACAATCAATTGGTCAATTTAAAGAATCCTGACCTATAGGCGTGTATTAGTGTTTCACAAGAATTAAGCATATGTTTCAAAGATACATTTAATATTCAGTACAAATTCAATTACCTACGATTTAAGTTATGCGCCTCAGCAATCATCGTCTCTCTTCGGAAATATGAATGAGCGACGATATTTTATAAAACCAATATCGAATAATATTGGATCAAAGTTACTGTATTGGATAATTCTATGTATGTAACTAGTTATAATTTCTGGCTCTACATTTTATGTAGAGCCCTAAAATTCTCCCTAGAACTCACTTTTTAAAACTTGTTTAGTGTCGAACGACAAGACGCGACGAAGAATTAATTCTGAAACGATTGGCGAGGCGTATAACTATAAGTGAAGTATGCATCGTTTTGTAACTTAATTTGTGATCTATTAGAAAAATAACAATTTACTTTAAACGAATTAACTTATTCAAATAATATTCGAAACATAGTAGACAAAGTTCTAATCATAATCATAAATATTAGAAAGATCTTCATCTTCACTTTGGCCTTCTTCATCTTTCTTATCAGACTTCTCCTTATCTTGGGTAGTCAAAATCCAAGAGGAACGTTCATCCCGATCATTGTCAACGCTTTTATGCCCTACTACGGCCTTGACTTCCGAAGTATCAACATCGACAGGCAACTCCAATCGTTTGTTATCCTCGTCATTGAAAATGTTAAAAGCGACTTGTCCGTTCATTATTATTAACGGCTCAAAGTAAAACTTGTCGCTTAGTTCTTTAGAATCCTTCGAGGCGCATGCTTGTCTGACTCCGTCTTCGTCAGCCCTAGGAGACAGTTGTAAATACATATCGCTGTCAACGTTGTACATTTTGAATAATACTTTATTATCATCCCATATTGGAATTATCTTCCAGCCTGATTTGTTACTGGACTTGTAGTGGCCGTCTCCCCGCGCTTTCGTAGTTTTAGGCTCTAAAACCAGCGCCTGATTGTTTTGATTGTTAATGATAGAAATACAGTCGCCGTCGAAGATGTGTTGAAACACTGATGGGAAATGGTTACGCACAACCTCTTTGTCATTGTTATTCCATAATGTGCAAGCGTACACGATGACATTTCGGACGTTATTCGCGAGGAGTTTGATAACGACGTCAGCTAGAGCACTGCCGCAGTACGTGTCAGTCAAACATCCAGTCAGTATGACGGCAGCCTCGATATCAGCTTTGCTAACGTTTCTGTAGAGTGCTCTTTTGAGGTAATTGATGCCCAAATAGGCTCTATAACAAGTATTCCAGTAGGTTGATTGTAAGTTATCCGGTAACATGTAAATCGGGCAGTAAAATAACTGCTTCATTTTCTTCAGTTCGTCAGTGAGCATTTCAATTTCTTCGTCACGGTCTCCATAAACAATTACTTTTCCCCGCTCGCTATTCACTATACGAGCAATGTCGGGAACTCTCATTTCCATATTCGCGTTTTTAAGGTTTACAGTGACAGTAAGCACAGAGTTGTCTTTTATGTAATCACGGGTAGAGAATCCAAAGCTCTTCTCTGTGGATAGTGGGATTCGGTTCGGTATCTTTCTGCCTTTATCCGGACCTTCTTCTACAACCAATCTACACTCGTAGTTAGCATTATAACAGTCAGGAAACCCTATGGTGCCTTCGGCGAGTTTTATTCTTCCTGAACCAAAATAATCTACATGTTCTATTAGATTTTTAATACAAAAAGGTAACTTGACCAGTTTATATTCGTTTTGAAACGGAACCTCAGAATAAGGATACAGCTTGTCCTTATTAGTTACATAGTTTGGGGATTTAGCATTCTTCCACTCGTCCATAGCCTTAATTTAAGTTTAATAAACTTATTTCAGTACCTGAAAACAAAAAAAGGAAAGATATTATTTTTAAATATCCGTCGTCATCATCGGCTTTGCGATTTCTCAACATTGGCACCAGTGAGTGTCAGTATTTTACACAGAGCGACTGCCGCCCGATGTGTTACAGCTGGTTACCATCCACCGTCCATGAGCCGACCGCGGCGAGCGCAGCTTTACGTTGCAGATCGGCCTCGCTCGGACACGCACGCGTGGTGGTACATTTCTAACCTATGCTTACGGAACCATCGTTTGTTCGTTGTTGAACCAAACCACGTATTAAATAGCCTCTTGCTAAAATTTATAGAAAGTTACTTAATGTGATAATGTTTTTCTACAAAAAGTAACGTCGGTGCGTGGATGCACCTTAAAGTAGTAATTGATTGATTTTTAAAGTAAAAAGTAGATAGTTTTGACAAGTTAAGAGTTTTGACTGTGACATATCGACTGTGAACCTCCAGTGTGTATTTTCAAATAGAGTAATTAGATATTGTAAAGTGGTTTTTTCTTTTTTTGGGTTGGGAATCATCAAATAACTTCTCCCGTTCTGAGCGGAGCGGGAGGGTGTGTCAGACTTGCTGACTAAAACCCACCCGTATTCCTTCCGTTGCCTGTGTTGCCAGGGGCCTCGGTAACCCTTTAGTACCTTCCCGCGACCCCGGCAGGATTGTAAAATGGCTGCGAGTCTAAATATAAACGATGACAGGACTCCAGTGTCTTACAATAGCAATAGGTCATTTAAAAGTTTACGGTAGGTAGGTACTAAACACTGCGTCTAACCCTGTATTCTCAGAAGTTCTTGGTCTTTCTGACGCTACATCACTTATTGATTTGGTCCAGTAGCGAGGAAAATAAAAGCTGAGTATTTTCGTTTTTTTAACAGACTGTAATAATCAAGCTGCCCGCCTTTTCTCAACTATATCGGCTTCCTGTCTAACCGGACCCACCTGAATAGAACTATTTTACATGGAGCGACTGCCTATCTGACCTCCACAACCCAGTTACTGTGTAACACGATGCCCCTTGGTAACACTGGTTGTCAGACTTTTGGGCTTTTCTGACTACTCTAACGACTGTCTATCTACGAATGACGGCCGGGACCAACGGCTTACGTGATTTTCGAAGCACGGAGTGGTCTCGATATGTATTGAAATGTATGGTCACCCGTCCACGAACCGACCGCGGCAAGCGTAGCTTAACCTTCGATCAACCCGTGCGGCCACGAGCCCCTTAACGGACTGTACCATTAATCCAAAAGACACGTGTGGTCTCATAAAACGTTTTCCTGTAGCGGCCCGGCCCTTTATGCCTTATCTAGGTAGCTGGTTGCTTAAAAAGGCCTGCCTCAAGAAGGTAAATACTTCACCAAGTGAGTACAGTGATTTACCTAGAATAGCTGGCGCGAGTTGACGCGTTGTTTTAAACAAAGGTACCCAACGTCTTTCTCAGCCACTCCGTCTGACTGCACTCCGTACAGCGACTGAAACAAAACATAAGCGAAACATGAGCTCCAGTTCATTATGTACTAACAGTCAACCGCACATCGGTGGTAACACTTGCACTGCGAAATTCATCCTTATTGCTACAACATCGGGGCGCGTATGATAAATGAAATGATTAAAACTAGTTGAGTTCGGTGTTTCTTATCCCACTACTATGAGAAGAATCCGAATAAACTCAGGTTGCAGATTAATCTCTGAAATGGACTTTTGAGGAAAGAACCACACAGGTTTGAGTGGACCTATAGAGGCATGGGCAACTGCCCGACGCGGGTTGATGTCGGGATGTTGTATATATGCTAGTTGCGCGGTAAACTCTGCTTGCGCGATGCAGGATTTTGCGTGACGTCAGTGTGCTGCTTAATTCGCATGTGGCGATGTAGATGCCGCCACAGACCTGTCCAGTCAGTGCACCCATTTGTCGCTCAACTCAGAACCTAAGGAGCTCACATTCACAATAATGAATTAAATAATAATATATCTAATAACTACTTCTGTCTGACTGCCTGCTCAGTGTGCTGTATTTAGGCATGGTAGCAGCGCCAAGTGGGCGAACAAACAGATAAATAGAGTAGGTGGATGTACCATTTCGTTTATTTCAGACATTTTATTTATTTATTTATTTAAAATACACATCAAGTGTCTAGGGATCAAGCGTTATTCCTGGTTACTAAAAATCTGGTTTTTTAATTTTATTTTTTGTAACTCTTAAGGATGTTTTAGAATTTCGGTCAAAAGATGAAAATCTTCTGTCAAGTCGTATTTCTACATAATTTTGAGGCCATATCAGTAAAACTTTTGCCATACTTCTGAGTGGAATCAATACAAGTGAACGTTAATATGGAGAGAAGACGTAGGTTAAAACTGAGAAGAAATGATCAGAACCGTGAGAATGACTGGCTGGTGACCGGCAAAGTGTTGTGGCAATCGCTTTGGGCACTACGCAGAGTGTTATAAGTTGACTTTGGACACGTTACCTCATCACTCGCTGGCAGCGTGGCAGAGCGACATGGATGACGAGCTCGCATCACACACACAGTTACATACATTACTGCTCGACGAAATCGTACAATGACCGCGATGATATTGGTTACGAGGCTTCATAGCTCTTTAAGGATGTTAATATTTAATAAGCGATAAGAATAAGAATAAATTCATTTCGCAAAGATTACATTCTAGTGGTACGAATTCCTAGACCTCACACTAGGATTCCCTGTGTTGTGAGATCCAGGCTCCTTCGTTCCGTTTACAATTTTATCCTTAACTTAAAATTAAGGTATATTTTCAAACTTAAAATAGGTACCTTTATAAAGAGTGTATGTATAATGGTGAGATATGAGTCAGTTGTGTTGGTGTTGTAAGAGTGTCTGTATGTTATACGTATGTCAGTGAGTGCACGTATATTTGTGAAATGTCAAATGTGTGTACTTTTAGTTTTTACTTAAAGGGGACTACAGGACCTAAACGCAAATTTTGTAAGTTTTATAATGAAAAAGTATAAGATCCGCTGCAGTAAACAAAATCAGAAAAATATATTATGATATTCTTCAGAATATATGCTTGGTAGATAGTGTGTTGAAAACATAATACAACTAATTTGATACGATAGAAAAAAATCACGAAGATACCTATAAAAATGTCTTTTAACGAATAAAAACCATACTAACATACATGCAATCATTCTGATTTTTTGTCAGATTATTCTACAAGCAACATATTAGCATAATAGTGTTTTATTTTTTTTTTATAGAATCTATAGCTTTTTTGTAAATCGATAATTGCTTCATATTTTGCAATAAATTACCAGCGTTCTATCATCGCGCTTCTCTTTCTTTTCTATGCAGTCCGACGACAGTGACCGCGCTTTAGGTGTTGTCGGCCTCTTAAGCTAAGAGACTTTCTGGCATGTCGTAGTCCAGTGTAAGAAGCCAGTCTGTTATAGGTGAGGTCCCATAAAACCGTAAGACCTTCTGCCGATTGTTTTACGGCATCGAATTTTATCCCAATTTATCCTTAGACTTGAAGTGACACAAATAAAGCGATCAAACCATATGAAATATTTAGTTTGCATGAAGTTAATCTCCGTTCCCGAAGGCTGCTACGTGTACCACCTATTAGGGGTCGGGTAATCGCCGCTGACCTTGGTCATACAAATGTGCGTCACGATGACGCCCGCGCCGCAGGTCGGTTTCATAGGCAATATGAATTTTTAGTAACGAAAATATGAATTTTTAGTAACAAAAAATCACAGATAGAATTATAGATAATAAAATAGTGTGTTCATACAAAAAAAAACAAATCATTTGAATCTCTTATGTAGTTTGAAAGTAATATCGTTTTTATGCTCTGGGTAGACATTACTTACTGAATTTATTTCATAAAGTATTTCACTACAATACTTAAATATCCACATATATGTACATACATAATGGTTGTGTATGCGTTCTAGTTTTAGTATCTGTTGTATATAATGTAGTTCTGCGCCTTAAGCCCTTGCTTAAGGCGCAGATATAAGATTTTAGCCCGCAGAGCCCGTTTACAATGGGCTCTGCGATTCCACTGCCAGAGTCGTTGCAAGCACAGCTAATATCAACGTCCTACCATGGCCTCCTCAATCGCCAGACTTGAATCCCATTGAGCACGCATGGGATATGCTTCAAAGAACAGCTAAATATGGATGCCTGAGACACACATGAAAATCTTTTTCGCTTGTCGGACGTGGGCGGCCATTCCGCAACGTGATTTGGATTAAGGGCTCTCACACAAAACTGCGAATTCGCATCGCATCGCAAAAATCTGCGAGCTCGATGTCAGTTTTTCATAGTAAAATGACAACGAGCTCGCAGATTTTTGCGATGCGATGCGAATTCGCAGTTTTGTGTGGGAGCCCTTACTCATATTGAGTATGACCAAGTATGCCCAACCAATGAACGCGATAACGGCGGAAATACAGTCTGCGTCAGGATGGCTGGACCAAGAGAGATTTTGGAAGTTTGAGCAATACCAAGTTTTAGTACCTATTTTGTACTATTTGGTACCAGATATCAAATAATTTGTACCTCGCTAAAGGGGGAAAACTATTACGAGGAAAGTGGCCAGCCATTCTGACGTCAGAATGGCTGGACCAAGCCGGTTCCATCTAGTTTTAGGCGTTATAACTACTTCATATTTTTGTCAATATTTTGTACCTCATTGGTACCCATCTTTTTTTTGAAATAATGTCTAACTGTGTTTTACTATGTACATCAAATATAACACTTACTAAAAAGTTGAATTACAAATGCAAAAAAAATATTTAAAAAAAAAGATGTGGGTGTACATACGTGGGTAAAATATTCATACCTGTTTTTTATGTAATTTTCTTTGTACAAAAAAGAAATTATTATATATGCAAAACTTCTTGTAGGTGTAACTTATTTTTGGCTTATCGAAAAAATCCAAGAAAAGCATATGTGGAAGTTCCAATGAGGTACTAAATTTTGATGAAAAGATAAACTAATTATAACGCCTACAACTAGGTGAAATCAACGTGCTCCAGATTACATGCAAAATTTCTTCTAGGTGTAACTTTTTTTGGCTTATCGAAAAAATATAAGAAAAACATATGTTGAGGTACCAATGAGGTACAAAATATTGACAAAAAGATGAAGTAGTTATAACGCCTACAACTAGGTGAAACCGGCTTGGTCCAGCCATTCTGACGTCAGAATGGCTGGCCACTTTCCTCGTAATAGTTTTCCCTCTTTAGCGAGGTACAAATTATTTGATATCTGGTACCAAATAGTACAAAATAGGTACTAAAACTTTTGCTCAAACTTCCATAATCTCTCTTGGTCCAGCCATCCTGACGCAGACGAAATACAGACTATAATAGTACCTACCTAATTGTTTAATTTACGCAATAAAAACGTTTTAAAACTTTTTTTTATCTTTTATCAAATTTTAACGTCAGGATTAACTAAGGTGAAAGATCCAGCATAAACAATAATTATAATCGCAATAACTTTATTAATGCAAAAGCAGAGAGTATTTCGTCGATCTACACATACGAAAATATTTTATTTAATCAATCTAAATATGTGAGTGGTTGACCAAAAAGGGACCTGGAGGGTTGGAAACCGTTATTTATTTTTTTTTTATTTTTGAATCGATCATTTATTATTATTAAATAATCAATCAAATCAATTATTTTCCCTTGAGGTCCCTTTTTGGTCAACCACTCACATATACATTTTTAGGGTTCCGTACCCAAAGGGTAAAACGGGACCTTATTACTAAGACTCCACCGCGCTGTCCGTCTGTCACCAGGCCGTATCTCATGAACCGTGATAGTTAGACAGTTGAAATTTTCACAGATTATGTACGATAATACATATTTAAGGGGGCTCCCATACAACAGACATGATTTTTTTGCCGTTTTTATATAATGGTACGGAACCCTTCGTGCGCGAGTCCGACTCGCACTTGGCCGATTGTTTATTTAATTTCAATAGGGCAGTAAAATATTTTTTTTTAAATATTCTGATGATCCCTAGATATTTTTGATGTGTGTAGTTATGTACGCCAACAGAATATACATATTACATTAATTAATAAAAGTTAAGGGCTATAAGCTATAAGTCCTGATGTATAGACCAATTACAGAAATACACGACATTGACAGTACGTAGAATCACGGTACGCAGAATCTATAGAACGCCACCAGCAGGCCTAGACAAAACACATTTCTGCAGGCCTAGACAAAACACATTTCTGCAGGCCTAGACAAAACACTGGCCTGTTACGCTCCTTACATACTCCTTTTGCTTCGTTTACGTTCACACATCAGCACCCTATTTGCGTCACACAGTTTGAATCACAATCCGAGAGTTTTGAAGCATATTTGGCAATCCATTGCTTCATAGGTTTAAAAAATTCGTCTGATCAACGACGTAAATAAAGCAATGGACGTGTGTGAACTGTCAAAATGAAACCGATTACGATCTTAATTGTATGTGTGATACGCAATTGCCCCTCTGGTCAAACACGCGTGCCTGTTGCGCCACTATGATGTCCTCGTAGGGCGTCCCCTCCCGTGTAGGGATCCGCCAGGGCCAATGGCTGCCGGCGTCGCAGGTAACTCCAAAGAGATACCGTGGCCTCTGGCAACACACAGGCAACGGAAGGAACACAGGTGGGTTTTAGTCAGTAAGTCTGACACACCCTCCCGCTCCGCCCGGAGCGAAAAAAAACAAAGGCAGTTCCCTCCCGGTGTTTCCACTCACATCTGCCTTGTAAATACCTAGTCGCCTTTCATTCAGCCCAAACCATAAAAGCATACGGTACCTACTCTTTTCAATTTTTGTCAGTTACGTAGTTATGCGTTGCCATAACACATAATTTTTCAGCCCATCATTTACAAATGCGAAGCATGTGTGGTGTGACTATAAAATAATATAATTATAAACTTGAGTAGGTAGTACTTAAAATAAAAGGAAAAATTATTAAACAACAAAACAGCTTCGACCTAGATAGGTAAGTAAAGGCTCCTGCATACTGAGGCGATATCGCGAGGTATTCCTCGTAGCGCTCCCGTTTTGAAACGCTCCCATCTAAGCGCTCCCGTTTTGTTCCTCCAAGCGCTCCCAAAAAGAGCGCTTCGAGGAACGATTAAAAATATTAAAATTTATTTCCTCGAAGCGCTCCCATGATTAACTTTCGGATAGAGATGGGACTATACTAACTGAAATTATCGATAATAAGTAGAACACATTGTTATAATATACAACTAGCGGCCCGTCCCGGCTTCGTACGGGTTTGGTAATTATTTTTTTTTTGTTTTATTGTAAATCCTTTAGTATTTTATATCCTATTTGTAATTTGTAATTGTTAAACATGAAGGAACCATCTGTGATTTTTTTTTTTTTTTATTGGCGATAGGCTCGCGTTTGACCATAATCACACCTGATGTTAAGCGATGATATGGCCTACGATGGAGCACGCTTGCCTAGAAGCAATCTATTCACTCTAGACTTGAAGACTCCTAGGTTGTAGCTATCAGGAAACACAGACTCCGGCAGGGAATTCCACTCCTTAGCTGTACGCATAATGAATGTGTTCCCAAAACGCTTTGTACGTATGGGATGTCGACCATGTAACGGTGGCGCAACGCCGTACGTCTTGTGGTCCGATGATGGAACGGACTTGGCGGGATCAAATTGTGCAACTCCAATGAACACTTATTAATTAGTCAGTAATAATTAAGATTATGAAACGATCTGTGATTTTTAATTTTAAAGATTTTTATAATATACATACTTATACTACTCTTAGTATTAATGTTGTTTTAATGTGATTGTAACTTGGAATATGTTTTTATATCCTATTTGTAATGAATAATGTTACTTTGCCAAATCGCCTGAAAGTTTGTCATAATATAGCCTGTATGGATACAAGTTAACAACTTTTTGTTTCTCTCAAAAATACCCAGTAGTTTTTATTTTATTAGCATTTAAAGTTTCGAAAAATATTCAGTCGCACTGGCAGACTCGCTAATGCGTATGACGTCACAGTACCGTGGCGTGGAGCTAGTCGCCAGGGGTTATTCCCGTTCGTCCACACCCCGTCGCCAGTGGTACACACAAAGTACTAATGTAATTATTATGTAGGTCTACTGCAATGTGATTATTATACGTATATAATTTATATTAAGTATATCTATGCGTTTTATTTATAACACCTCTTTGAATACCTACACAATAACATTGGTCCTTGTATACACATAAGAGTGCCGAAAGCAAAAAGATATTATTCTCTCAATTTCGTAATTTGATTAAGCAACTTCGATGTCGATGATGCACACATGAGTTTTTAAAAATTATCGATATAATTCATTACTTCATGCTTTTCCCTATTTTTAAACGTGGGAGCGCTTTGAGGAAATAAATTTTAATATTTTTAATCGTTCCTCGAAGCGCTCCTTTTGGGAGCGCTTGGAGGAACAAAACGGGAGCGCTTAGATGGGAGCGTTTCAAAACGGGAGCGCTACGAGGAATACCTCGATATCGCGGGCGCAACAGGAAGCAATATGCCTGTAGCGCCCGCGATATCGTCCCAGTCTGTAAGAGCCTTAAGTCTAAAAGGTAAAAAGATTAAATGAAATTTAGTCAATGTATTCAGACCATTTATAATTATGTTTCACTGTTTAATATTTCTTTTGCGGCCGGGGTCGCGGGAAAGTCCGAAATGGATACCGAGGCCCCGGGCAACACAGGCAACCGAAGGAACACGGGTGGGTTTTAGGCAGTAAAGAGTCTGACACACCCTCTCGCTCCACCCAGAGCGGGACAAGTTATTTTATAATTTCCCACCCAAAAAAAAAAGGCCACTCGCGCGCAACATCAGAGAGGTCAAAGTTTTGCGCGTACTAGGTAGGTAGTACCTAGGTAGTTATTTTGTGTAGGTACGTCAGTACCTACGCCATAACAAATTACTCACAATTATTTACAATGGAACTTTTGAGAGCTAGTAGTAACTATAAAGGGACTCACAATGGGCGTGCTTATCGTTAAACAGTTACGTTAACTGGGCACTAGGTTAGTACCTAGAGCCCAGTACTTAGTACTACCAGTGCATGGGTCGTTCATGGGTCAATGTAAACGCTTTTACAACAAACTTCCTATTGCTATTCGAAATTTACCCATTAAACGATTTAAAAGCTGTATTAAAACCAAACTTTGTAAAAAAGGGTACTATAAAATTTCAGATTATTTAGAAGACAAAAAAGCTTGGGATTGAGCTGCTCGCTCTGATAAGCTTTGTGCTAAAACCATAAAATTTGATATTTAAATTATGCAAAATCATCATTATATACAACTATATGTACATATTGACATTGATGAATATTATAAGCAAAATTACGTGAATATTTATGTACCTTAAAAAGTATTATACGAGTAGGTATTACTTTAATTATTGTGAATGTGAGCACTATGTAGGTCATTTTTATTTATTTCTTGTTGTTTTTTTTCTCTTAGTTTTAATGATGGTCTGGCATTTTGAGTTCTTTATGCGGCCAACCCAATTGTCCTTTCCTTGGTATTGTTCGTCGAGTCGTTGAGCTCCTTAAGTTTTGAGTTGAGCTACACGATTACTGACAAATGCTTGCACTGACTGGACAGGTCCACTCAAATTTGTGTGGTTCTTTCCTCAAAAGACCATTTCAGACATAGATCTACATGGTCCTCACATGATCTGACCAAGATTATGTCTGGACTTTAAAAGAGACTTTGACCCTTGAGTTTGTTTCGCCATTTCTTCTCAGGGGTAGTCAGATAGGAAATGTCGACTCCTATTTACAGAATAAACAATTTCATTTCATTTCATTTCAGTACTAGTAGTACCAAAGAATAATTTGGAAAAACAATATGTTTATTGATTAGGGTTGTAGAGTTCTAGTCAGTATCTGTAGGTATAGCCAGTTAGCTATGATGGCGCTGTCCAGCCACGCATCGCGCGATTGGCCTTAAACAAACTAAAAAACTTTGTTTATGCTCACCATGTGGCAAGCTAAACTTATATCCCACCCTACCTGTCCTAACCTATATAATTTGAATTAGTTGGTGAAACTTCATAGATGTGACAAGTATCGATATTATCATCACCATCATTATAACCATATCCTCCTAGCCATATCAAGTTACACTCAAATATTTTTTCTTTATTCTTACCCTATTCTTTCCTACAGCTTTGCAAATGCATCAAAGCCACCAATATCACAATAATTATATTAAATATGTTTTTGTTTGAAACCCTTACCTAACTGATCATGTCCTAATAAATTCCTTCTCTATATGAGAAGTGGCTTTAGCCCAATAGCCGGGTCATTACATTCACAAAACCCCTTTAGCAGCGAGAGAGCAGTAGTGACCGAATGGAAACGGCCACGACTAAAAAGTGTAGGTCGTAGGTTCGAACCCAGTCAGGCGCTTTAATTTGAATAATTATTTATCACCACTGCTCTCAAAACGGCGAAGGAAAAACACTGTGAGGAAACCGACATATTCTAGAACCAAAAATTTAAACACGTGACATCTACCATCCCGCACTGGGCCTCCATGGTGAATTACAGCCCACTCCCTCTTACTGACAGGAGGCCTGTGTCCCAGCAGTGGGAACATTATATGCTGATTATACTATATATACAGTAGGAACAGTACACAGTACAGGGGACAGTACAGTACAGTACGCAGTAGGGGTACAGTAGGATCCAGCCTATAATAGAACTTTATACTTAGTTCTTCAAAATATTAGGAGAGCAGGTAGATACATATTTCTTACTTGTAAAAATTAAGATTTAAGACTTCTTGGAATTTTTAAGTGAATAAAAAAGTAGATATTTTTGAAAATAGAATATAATATTAATATAATAATAATGTTAAACCTAACAATTTGTTTGTGAAGGTTTAACATTTAAGTTTTTGTTTATGTACAAAGCCATTTAAGTCTCGCAACAATAGATTAGGACCTACCTACATAATTCATTGTGGCTCATTAGTCTAAGCATGATAAGAGTTTAAATGTCAATACAAATTTATATTCCATTTAAACAATTACTTATCAGCAAATTATCATTAACAAATACTATTAATTGATATTATATTAGTGAAGTGATAAATGGAATCAGCTCTATTATGCTATCAAATAAATCAGCCTCGTCATCATCTGCCTGCCTTTTACCAACCATGTTGGTGTTGGCTTCCAGTCTTACCGGATACAGCTGAATTTTACATGGAGCGACTGCCTATCTGACCTCCGCAACCCAGTTACTGGGTAACACGATACCCCTTGGTAAGACTGGTTGTCAGACTTTCGAGCTTCTGACGACCCGTAACGACTGTCAAAGATCTACAAATGACAGCCGGGACCAACGGCTTAACATGCTTTCCGAGGCACGGAGGGGTCTTGGTATGTAAAGATAGTCATCCATCCACGGACCAACCGCGGCAAGCGTAGCTTAACCTGATCGATCGACCCGTGCGGCTGTTATTACTTAGCCACAAGCCCCTCCATTTGTTCTTTTGATTTATCAAATAAATCAGCCTATAAAAATTATATTACCTTAGTACAGCTACCTGTTGACTGCTTAATTTGCGACATAAAAACAGAGGGTTTTTCTTGTGGGATTATATGGATAAATACACAATACTGAGAATTATTAATTCATCCATAAATTTATAACTCATAATCATACAGGTAAAAAAAGACAATGTTAAATGACTTGTTCTAGTAAGTCTCACCGTTGGACCTGCTTGAGGAAGGAGTTAAAAACTATGTATATGTCATCGAACATGACATTTATTAGGGTTTTTTAACCCCTAGTAAGGTCAAACTCAAACCATTGACAAGCACTTTTGAATTAGTTGTTACTTTTACAGTTTGCATTGACTGGTAGGTAGTCTGTCAATGAATATGAAATGAATACACTTACCTACTTAGAGAAGATAAATGCAGAACAAAATTTCAACAAAAGATGTTATTATACTCAAGTTAACATTCAACACTTCCAAACAGCCAATACCAATGCAGATTTTATCATTATTTCCTGCCTTGTGTTAGGTATATGTAATTGAAACATTCATACAAAGCACAGACTAACAAACAAAGGAATCATTATGAGCAACATGTTATTTATTTACATTCAGTCCTAAGCTCTGAACTTAAATAAGTATTTACTGTTACTTCCTTGCTGATTAATTTGGAAATAAAATAAATAGAGGTCAACCCACTACTATGAAATTACCACTAAAATAAGGGTTGCAACAGTTTTGTGCAATTTGTGCGTTAATTAAGTAAAAATATGCATGTGGCCACCATGTATGACGACTCAGTCACAGTGGCCTTGCAAGTTGCAAGTGATAGACCCAATCCAGATACAGCAAAGCCCTCAATTACCGTAGGTAGGTACCGAAACTACATTTTTAGGGTTCCGTAGTAAACAAGGAACTCTCATAGTTTCGCCATGTCCGTCTGTCTGACCCTACTGTAGCTCAGAGACGCTTAGTACTAGAAAGCTATAATTTGGCATAGGGATACATATTAATCACGACAACAGTGCTAAAATAAAATCTTGAAAAAACATATTATTTAGTGTACCTCCCTTGCACGTCGTCTACCCCATGGTGTGGGGTATCGTTGGATAGGCCGTTCAAATATTGCAGGACTGTGAACACCACTTTTCGATTCAAGGATCCACTTGCGTAATATTAAGCATTAAAGTGCAAATTTTTGTTAGTCTAGTGCCGCACCCCCCCTCCCTGCCAGCTAAATGGTTGTTTAGGGAGATGTGAAAAAATTCATGGCAGTAGTAAATATAATGAAATTAAAAGCAAAACTATCACGGCTAAGTAGGCTTTACAAAACGAGTTATTAATTATTATATATTGACCGTGACATATATTGATGTATGGGAGAACAGGTTTTTCAACTACAATGTTAAGTTTGTTTTTGGATTAGATTCGTCCCAAGTAATCCCAACTACGGAACCCTTTATTGTACCGAAATAGGTACCGACTTTTATATCTTACATTCTCTTTACATTCTATCTGTGCGAAGCAAGACAGAGTCGTTAGTATAAAATAAAATACTAAAGAACTTACATCTTTTCTCCGAGCTGAGGATTTTTTATGAATAAACTTGAACTTTATAAGTAGGTATTAATTCGTGACCAGTAAATCACACACAGGCAGATGAGGAGTATTGTAAGTGTTTTGTTTCTGTGGACAGATCACATTACACTCACAACCTCACAGGAGTACAAACTACGAATAACGAACGTTCAATTCATAGAGTATATTAATAGATTGGGTTCAATTCAAGTTCAAACGATCGAATGGATCGAATGAATGAACTAGGTCACTCAATAACAGCTCATGAGAAATTCAGGATTCCCACTATTTGCTGTACTCAATGTTGCCAGTTTCAATATCTTAATTTTTCAATCTTTTGAAAACATCCCTATGCCTATAGAGGTGACAACCTTACAACGCATTGACCCTCGTCTACAAACCCTACTAACTAATTAGGCGTTTTTTGGCTCACTTATTGCGTTGGTTGAGGGGCGCTATTAGTAAACATTATAGTAGTTCAAGGATCTTTTGACACGTGGCCAAATATGGAACTAACGCCGACATCTTGTTTTTCTATAGAATTTACAAAATTTTAAAAATGTTTCACAGCAGCGGAGCCCTGTCAATAAAATTCAAACGCCTAAAGATTCTTGCAGCTCTGTAAAATTGTAGCTTGTAAAGGAGATGGAAATCGTCTAACCTACGACTGTCAAAGTAAACAATTGATTGTCTGCTCAGAGCTCGCCACATGAATACCACAGAACACTATTACTCCTACGCGATCGTCGCTTGCCTATGTCACTTTTTGTTCGGAAAACTGGAAAGCGCCCTCTCTCGGCGTGACCACGTGTTCAGGTTCACCGAACAAAAGTGACTTATGAGCGCGACGATCGCGTATTCGCGCGAAGATCAAGCGGAAGACACTATTTTACAATAAAAAATAATAAATGAGTAACTTACAATTGTATACTATCAAATAAATCACTGGTATATCTAACTAATGATATTGACTGCTTGATAGTATTACCAAACAGTGAACATCAATAGTTTGATAGCTTAGTTACCATACGGTAACTGACTGTCCAGTGAACTACTCAAGTCCAATTTATCTACATACACTCGACAGCAATGAATTAGGGTCACATAAAGATACCTGAAAGGAAACTAAGAATGCTAGCTTAGTGAAATAAATTGTGTTTAATAGACATTTAAATGTTCCCTATATGAAAGTAATAAAACAATATATTAAAAAAAAACCGACTGCAAAAACACAACTGAAAAAGGAAAAACAAGCATTATTTATATAATCTATAGAATTTTGGTATCGCAGGCGGGGACAATCAAAAGTTTCACCATATTTCAGATTATTCGTTTGACACCAAGGAACTCCCACTATTCAAATAAAAATTGCGTAATTTTTCAATTTTTTTTTGACAAAGGCTACTTCACGATCCTAGATTTTCTTAAAATATAATTAGTACCTACTACAATCTGTCACTAATTATTTTTGTAAGATTTGCTATTTATGTGATAACAATTTTTTTATACTGCATGTTGACATAATTTGTTATAGTATGAGGCAGGACTTATTGGATCTGTAATTTACCCAACATCTGTATGTATACACAATAAAAATATTTGATTTGATTTGTTTTTCCCTTTTTAGTTGTGTTTTTGCGATCGGGTATTTTTAAATAATTTATTTTATTTCAAGTTTTTTAGTTTTATTAATATATATATATACATATGTATATTTGAAAATTACCTTTTTTGATACCAATATTGTAGCAATTTATTTTTTAAAAAACCTTCCCCTCCTTTTTTATATTTGCAGATCGTTTGCAGATGCAATATATAAATATTCTATTGGATGTAACTAAACGTCTCCCTGAACGCATTAGTCGAGGCAAGTTGACAGCACAATATTTACCATAATGCGTTTTCGAACGCACCTTCGCGCATGCGCCTCGCGCCGACGTACTTAAATAATAGCGTAGCCGGCGCGAATACAGGCCGCTGATTGGCTGTTAGATGTGAGTTTGATTGAAGGATATACGATAAGGCGACATTGGAATTCTAGCTCTTGTGTCGTAATTAAATGATTAAGTTAATAGGATACGTTTTATTTTTTTTTTTTTTTTTTCTTTGGCTTCGCACGGTTTGTGCATTTAGGCAATGTCACGTTTAGTTTTATTTAATGTCACGTTTAATTTTAATTTAATTAGTTTTATACCATGTGCCAAAAATGAAAACAAAAAAATTACAACTTGATATTATTTAGAATAATGAATGAGACTATACATTTATATACAAGAGAGCTATTTGTACAAAGTAAGGAAAGTATTGAGGTAGGAAAAGGAGTACGGAGGGATAAGAGGTTACTAAGAAAGGAAGAACGGTCATTTAAAGGACAGGAGAAAAAAATATGATTTAAGTCGCCTACATCTGTGCCACATAAGCAAATGGGATTGTCGCTGATAGAAAGTTTGGCAAGATGGGCTGGAGAACAAACATGACCCAGTCTCATCCGTATTAGAATGGAGGTCTCCATCTTGCCAAACTTGGCCTTGCCAAATCATGGTTTTTCTGGTATATCAGAGAAATAATGTCCCTTCGATTTGCTTCCGATATCCCAAGCTACCTTCCAGGTTTCCCGAAGAAAAGTCTTTTGTAACGACGCGAGATCATAACTAAAATTTATATATGGAACTAAGTCCCCACACTGCACCGCATCACCGGCAAGTTTATCAGCTACTTCATTGACATGGATTCCAGAATGGGCCGGAATCCACACAAATTGTAGTGAATTACCCTCAGAGATGGTCCTGAACGCAAATTCTCTTATTAAATAAATGATAGGTAACTGCGATTTGTGTTCGAAAGCAGATTTATTAATGGCTAGAAGAGCACTTTGAGAATCAGTAAAAATTATAGATTTTTTGAGCTTCAAAATACGGATATATTCTATGGCTTTAAAAATGCCAAAACATTCCCCGGTAAAAACAGAAGTCTCCGGAGGTAGTTTTATTTTTTGTACGATGTTGTATTGAGAATGGTAAGTACCTATCCCAACACAACCCATCGGAGAAGGCTTGGCAGCATCCGTAAAAATATGGTGGTACTCTAAGTGTTCTGACAGAAAATGATTCAAACTTAAATGACAATCGGGATCTGATTTACTTACACAGTTATATTTTATAGAGGGACTGAAATGTAAACTCTCATAACTACTGCTAAATAGAGGAAGTTTATTGGAACGGAAAATAGGAGAAGAAAGTGAAAGAAATTTTTTATAACTTACAACTAAACGAGGAGCACGTTTATGGGATCAGTAATCTGAAGATTCAATCTGCAACACTAAAGCGTCCAGTTTAGGATGAGTTGAGAATTGAAGAATCCGGAACAAATATTTGTCAGATAGGAATTGTCTTCTAAGGCTTAAAGGAGCATCCCCGCATTCCACTTGAAGTGCATTAATGGGACTAGACTTCATTGCACCTGAAATAATGCGTAATGCTTTAGACTGGATGCGATCCAATTTTTTAAAAGCCATTACACTACCAGGTTCTAGAGCGAACAATCCATAATCCAGAGTGCTTCTGATGATTGCGTTGTAAATGAGTTTCAAAGAAAAGGGATGTGCACCCCACCACACACCAGAGAGGCATCTAAGCATGTTTAGGTGATTTTCGCATTTGTTAACGATATATTCACAATGAGGGACACTACTTAATTTATAGTCAAGTATTATACCTAGATATCTGAATTTATCTTTAACTGGAATAGGTATTACCTTATAAAAGAGATTTACCAAGGGAATATTTCTCTTCCGGGTGAATAAAACAGCCGCGCTTTTAGATGTGGATAAATCCAAACCGTTTAGATGTAACCATGACTCCAAAATAGATAAAGCAGAATTGATAGCAGAGCTAGCTTGCTCAACAGATTGACTTGAAGAATATAATAATAAATCATCGGCATATTGAAGAACCGTAACGTGACTAGTTAAGGATAGATCTAAATCAAAAGTGTAAATATTGTATAGAAGGGGACTGAGCACAGAACCCTGTGGGAGACCCCTCCATACATGATGTGATATCTCATGGTCTCCTATTAACATGTTAACAGAGCGTTCAGTCAAGATACTAATAATGAAATTCGACAAATTCAAAGGAACTTGTAAGTTTGTAAGGCTTTTAATTTATTTTGTAAAACCGATAATACAACATTATTATATGCCGCATTAATATCAAGGAAAACTGCAACGGTGGATTGGTTATTAGAGAAGGATAACCGAATATCAGATGTTAAAATACATAAACAGTCAATTGTACTTTTACCCTTTCTAAAGCCATATTGTGATTCTGCCAAAAGACCGTTACTTTCAACATACCATTCTAGGCGATTTTTTATTAAGAGTTCCGCTAATTTCATCAGAATTGAAGACAAAACTATGGGACGATAGGAAGAAGCATCAGAAAGAGTTTTATTTGGTTTAAGGAATGGCAACACCTTTTGACGTTTCCATTCAACAGGGATGTTCCCTTTATAGTATACAGAATAGAATTAATAAGTTCTAAATAATAGCTGAGGACGTCATCATTTAAATTGGAAAAAAAGGAATACGGGATGCCATCCATGCCTGGTGCAGAATCATTAGTCTTAAGAATAACAACCTTTAATTCAGTGAGAGTGAATGGAAGATCTAGCGTCGTATGAGTGTCTTGGTTATTGGATACGCGAGACAGGCTATTATTAGTACAAATAGCCTCAGGAACCCAAGGCGGAGCTAATTTATCCAAAAATTCACTGGCTAAAGAAACAGGAATAGGAGAAGAGTTGTTATAAATGGACCTAAATGTACGAATGTTGCGCCAGACAATCGTAGGGTGAGTATTCGGTGAAATTGATAAGCAAAAGTTACGGCAAAAATCAAATTTTTTCTTTTTAAAAATTTGTATGTTTCATTAATTAACTTAGTAATCATATCAAAATTAATATCAGACATATCAAGGTTATAATTATATTCGGCCTCTTTACGTTTCTTAATCAATTCAGTGCACTCAGAGTCCCACCACGGAGGCAAGGGAATTGTACTAATGTTGTTATTTTTTACAGGAAAAACGTCATCTGCCGCTGCAATTAATATGAGTGCTAAAGCTTCAGCACAACTATTTTCATTGCCATCAGAAATTACAGGCAAGGAGCAAAGCTTACTGTCAACAATGTTCCTAAATTTGTCCCAGTCAGTACTATTTCTATTAGGTTGGAAAGAGGATAAGAAATAACTATTGGAAAATGGTCACTACCACAAGTAGAGGGTAAAGTATGCCAAGTTAATAAAGAAGCTAAGTTTAGAGAACAGATAGAAAGGTCAATTGCGCTTTGGTTCTGATTGGGATCTGAACGACGTGTGGCAGCTCCTGAATTTAAAATACATAAGTTATGTAAGTCTATTATATCTAGTAACTCATCACCATAACAGGTAGAAGTTGCACAACCCCATGATTGGTGATGGCAATTAAAATCCCCCAGTATTCATAATGGCTTTGGAAGAAAAGAAACAAGATTATTCATCTCTTGAAGAACAGAAATAGAAGGGTGAGGAATGTAAATAGAAACAAGACAAGTATGATGCAGTTTAATAGCTACAATAGAAATTTCCTCACTATGAGGAGGTAATGTAATGGTGGAGAAAGGGATAGAATTCTTGACAAGTATAGCTACTCTACCATACCCATCAGATCTATCCTCTCTAATGGTTAAATAACCATTAATTTTAAAACTATGATTAGATTTGAGCTAAGTCTCTGCTAAAGCAAAGCCAAATGGCTCATATTTATTCATAAGATATATAACATCACTCTTTTTGTTTACCAGACTGCGGCAGTTCCACTGGATTATTTAGGATGTGTCGTCAATTATGAATGGATTGAGATACATTGAAAGATCGGGCTACGTTGGACGGTGAAATGTTGAACTGAGACAGAAGATTGTGTAATGCAGAAAGAAAATCGTTTATGGAAAAACTTGCTTCAATTTGTCCATTATTGTGATTAGAAATAGCACAACCATTTGCTGGTTGGGGAATGTTGAAATCTTTAATAATGGCATTGTGAGCCTCTTTATTAAATCCTTGTACAGGTTTGGGTGGTGAGCGTGGTTTAAGGAAGACAGTTTTTTTATAGCTATTTGAAACAGGTACTCTATTAGTTGAAGAGAAAGATGGAGTATCTGCAAAGTTTTTGGAAGGAGAAGATAAAAGTGTATCGGCATACGATTTAGTAACTGGGGGATACATTTTTGCCGCTTCAGCATAAGATACTGAACTTTGTGCCATGTATGTTTTAATTAATTTTTGCCTAGACATTTCTCTTTCACAACTGTCCCCAGTATGTCCTTGGCCACATTTATAACAACGTGGTTTGGACCTGCATTGAATTTTTGTGTGACCAAAACGACAGCAACTGAAACACTGAACAGTAGGAAAAATATATAAATCTACAGGTAATGCATTATAACACATAAAAATTCTTTTAGGCAGAATCTGCCCATCAAAAGTAATAACTATAGATTGGGATGGTTTCCAAATGGTTGTACCATCAACAACAGTTTTAAAATTGAGGCGTCTGACTTTTAAAATTGGACCGCAACCAATTGGAACTGTTATATTATCAATAACTTCCTCCGGAGACCATTCCGCAGGAACACCACGCACTAAACCCATTTTAGTGACATTAAAAGTAGGTATAAAAGCTTTATAATTATATGTTTCAAGGCTATTATGTGTAATGAAAGAATTTGCGTCCATGAAATTGGAAAAGGAAATAGATATTTTATTACGCCCGATTTTTTTGACGCTACCGTTAATAATATTTTGGAAGGCGTTGTGTTTTAGGAACTTGCCAAATGTAATAGGGTGCAAAGACGTTCCATCATCTGGTGATACTAATATTTTTTATACATGAACAACGTATGGCGCGCTGTCAGTTTTATCTTACGTTTTTCGACCAATCTGAGTGGGAATAACTAAAGGCGGAGCAGGAATATCCAGAATATCTTTACAAGCAATTATTTCAGAGCTTTTAGGCTCCGATAGAGTTAGAGAGGGAGGTGTAGAGTCCAAGCAACCACAACCCAAAGACTCAGAACCCTGGTTTTTTCGGGTACGACGGCGTTTATTGCAATTCTTGCACACATGCACGCGGCTTTTTTTTAGATGGCGAGCCGACGACGACCCGTCAGTATCCATGCCCGATTCATTAGAAACTATACCATAATTGCCTGCCGGGGGAACAAAGTCCCCCGGGTCAGGCGGGTCTTTCATTTTCCCGCTATAAAATATTAGTAAAAAAAACTTACCCTACTGAAGAAAATATACAAAACTAAAATTAAAATAAAAGTGAAAGAAGATAAAACACTAAAACTACTACTACTGATCCTATAATACAAGTTAATTAATAATTTTCAATTTAGGTAAAAAAGGACACGTCCACAAAGTTAAGGTTTCCCGCGCTTTTTTTCGATATGTTTTTTAATCTCGGAGACTAAATTGACAGGTGCAAATGTCAAACTCCATATTGAAAAACCAAACAACAATAATTTGAAATGTGAAATTAATCTCTGGGATTAAAAAACGAACTTTAGTTACATTTTACAGTTTTATTAAAGTTTATGCCAATAACAAAGCCCTTTTACACTAAACTGACTCACCCGGACTACAATATTATATAGCCTATGTCACTTCCACAATTAAGACGAATATAAGGACACCTCATATGTTATAATCCACCAAGCCGTTTAGGCTACAGAGCGTTCCAAAGAAATTGATATACGTACTTTCTAAAAACATTACCCTCCTTTTGGGGCAGTCTGGTAAAAAATGGAACTTCTGTAAATAGAACTACGAATTTTCGGCGTCTGTTTTTGCTTCCTCTTCTTCTTGTTTCTATTCTTTCATATAAGTAAAAAGGTATGTAAACAGCGTTTCTGATGTTTGAAGCTGTTATAATGTCGCTTACACCTGAAGAATGCACAAGAATTCTCACAATGCTTCCAGCATTGTGAGAATTCTTGTGCATTCATCGGCCGGAGTCAGCGTGATACAGCAAGAACAGTTCGTGTATCACTGTCAACTGTACAACGAGTTCTCCAACGTTACGAGGAAGCCGGCTCTAACCTACGCAGACCAGGAACAGGCAGGACCAGAAGTACCACAGCACGAGAAGATCGATGCTTGGTCAACACAATGCAATGCAATGCTTCGAAACCGCTTTCTCACAGGAACTGCACTTACATATCAGTTCCGACGCCTCGGAGGAAGTAACCCAAATGCATGGATTGTAAAGCTGGGTACTGACCGGCGTTACGGGGCGTAATGTAACGTGTTACACAGCGAGCATTCATGCAGTCAGTACGTCGTGTTACGGGAAAACCAGCAAGCAACGAGCCGCTCGTTGCTCGCTTTGAGTGCTCCACCCGGCTGTCGGTTTTTTGGCGAATCCTTTGACTGTTACGCGGTTCAGTCAGTACGCCGTTGCGACTCGTCACGAGCGCACATGATCACCCGTTATTCCTCTCGTAATTATATCAAGTTTCAAGAAGCATGGAGTGGAATAAAGAAAAAACTTTGTATTTTATTGAAAAATACAAAGAAGAAACACTGTTGTGGAACCCAGCTCACCCAGAGCATTATAACAAATTAAAGAAAGAAGACGCTTGGGATAGATTGGCTTCGTTACTCGACAGCGAAAGAGAAGCCTGTAAAAAGAAAATGACAAGTTTACTGGCATCATTGAGGAGGGAAAAACAGAAAACTAAACAATCAACTGGTACTGGAAAAGGTACGTAATTATTTATTAAGTTTAACGCGGGTTATAGTAGGGGGGGGGGGTGGAAATTAGTGAGGGAAGTAGGTGTTTCCAAGCTAGTGTGGGGAAAACAATATAAACTCGGTATTAATCTGTATAGTGCTTCTTTTTATTTAAAATAATTCAATATTAATTACAAATTAAATTTCAGGTGCAGATGAAGTTTACCACAGCACTTGGTTCGCTTACAAATCCATGTTATTTCTACTGGATAGAAATACACCTCGTGACACAACAGATACTGTAAGTCCATTTTAAGCATAATTTTCTTGCCAACTTACAGACCCTTGCTGAATACAGTATTCAGCAACTTCATTACGAATATTGTGAGCAGATGTTGTAGCCCTTCGCGGTCTTATTTGCAAGGGTAACATACTAGTCATATCATTGTTACCTTCTCTCCAGTTTCCTAATCTGACCTGGCCGTTCAATTCTTCGTCAAAACTACCTGCAGGGGTATATACATGAGCATTATTACCTTTTCTTAAAAAATTGTGGAGAGATGTTATTGCTGTTACGACAGATGTCGCGGTTTTCGGTTCTAACAACATTGGTTTCCGCAAAACTCTAAACACTGCTGACAATATGCCGAACACATTTTCCACTACTCTACGAGCTCTGCAAAGTCGGTAGTTATATATTCTTTCTTTACAACCACGTTCATGATATCCTGCATATACTTTCATCATATTTTGGGAAAGAGCAAAAGCTTCATCGCCAACGAAGTAAAATGGAATTTCTTCTGTTCTTGCTGGCAACGCAGTGGGCTGAGGGAGGTTTAGTGCATTATTTTTTAGTTTTTCGTTTAAAACACAGTTGTTGAAAACTCCTCCATCAGATATTCTTCCTTGACACCCAATATTTACATACAAAAAGTTATATTTCGCGTCAACAACTGCCAGTAATACGATGCTGAAGAAACCCTTGTAATTATAAAATTCACTGCCACTGTTGATCGGTGATTGCAGTAAAATATGTTTACCGTCGATTGCACCTAAACAATGTGGAAAATTCCACAAAGTGTCATAGTCATTTGCTACAACCAGCCATTGCTCCGGTGTTTCTGGCGTCTGAAATAATAATTAATATTTATTTTCAGCTACGTGGACATGAAGGTGCTTCAGAACAACTGCCTGATGATTGCCCTCCGTCTGCCAAAAAAAGCGACAATGATTGCCCTCCTCCTCCAAAAAGGAAGAAATCAGTAGCCCCAAGCCCAGAAGAGATAATGGTATCTACTTTAAATATATTAAAAAAGAGAACCGAGCAAACGGAGGCAACTTCGCACAGACCTGACGAATGTGAAGCCTATGGTATGTTTTTGGCAAATAAATTACGATCTTATTCAAAGACAACAAAAATACATGTGCAGCATTATATATCAAATATATTGTTCAGTGCTGATCGCGGAGAGTATGACTATGTTGGAAATGGAATGAACAGCTACAGTTATTCAGGCTACTCTACACGACCAACAACTTCCAGAGCCTCATCGATGCCACAGACCGAAACTCCTGCATCAAATACGTCCCATCAAAATGACTATGAGCCACAGCAAAGCCCTGAAACTCCTGCATCAAATACGTCCCATCAAAATGACTATGGGTCACCAGCTATGAGTGAACAATTTATGTCAGAATTTGGTGATTTAATTTAATTTGATATGTAATGACTACATTTTCTGAATTAATACATACATAATACATACCTTTACATATTCTTTTAATGCTCCAATAAAGGCTTCGCTGACCTCTTTCACTATAAATCCTATTCGTTGTTTTGATATCTTGAAAAGATATTGCATACTAGTATAGGAATCTCCTGTAGCATAAAAACGAAGCGTTAGTGCTAACCGTTCCGTGACACTGATAGCTTTTCTATAATTTGTATCGTTTTTATGTACTTTTGGCCCAATTAAATTCAATAGTTCTTCAAAATCAATCGGAGACATGCGTACAAAGTTTTTATACTGTCCAGTAATCATTTGGTTTTTTAATATTGCTATCAATGACAAACCACCACATACGCCTCTATTTTTAAATAAGTTTGATGTCCAGTAACGTTTTTTCTTTTTCTTCACTTGGATGAAACAATAACTAAGTAGAATCAAAGTTCCCAATACGTCCTCGCTGTCGGCCATTTCGGAGTGAACTGGCGGCGACGGAGCACAGAGTTTTGACGAGCATGTTACGTCGATTTTAAGGACACTGCGTAACATGCTCGATGAGTAACACGCTCGATGCGAATGTTACATTACACCTTGTAACGTTGGTCAGTACCCACCTTAAGACGACGATTTGCTGAAGCAAATTTAAAACCATGAAGACCTGCAAACGGCCCTAAATTGGAGCGTGGGCGTGGGAAAAAAAACCAAAGCCCCCCTTAATAATAAGCAAAATTTATCGATGAGTCCATCTAAAAAGACGATAAAATCATAAATTGTATTTTGCACTAACCGACCAAAGTGTGAGGCATTTTATGTTAGTTTGTTATCTATGTTACTTCGTGTCATTTGTCGTGTCAATAGTCGGATAATAACTTGACGGGGATACCAGCACTTGATGTTTTTTACCACTAAACTTAAACACGTATTTAACTTTTACTTTTTTTTTTAGTTTCCCGAATGAACTATTTATAAAAAACAAGTGGCGGGCCGAGATAACTGGCATCCAAGTCATCACTACCGAATCTGCTCACGACGTTGACAATTCAAAAGTGCCTGTAAATGGTTTAATTGAAATAAATGGTTTGAGTTTGAATACTACGCGCGCAAACTGAATGCATTGGGGCTTGAGATAAAGCGCGTAAATAAATGTATTAATTGTGATTTATCTAACTATACTATTTATATCTAGAGATGAAATTAAATGTACATATGTCTTAGTTTAAATTGTAATAAAATAACAATTACAACTCATTTGTTTTTCGTTTCACCTTCAACCCGGACGCATTCAGTTCGCGCGCGTCCTGATTTTATTTCCCACACTACTATTATCTATTATCATTTCAGGCGTTGAAAGCACTCTTGATTATAACGTTTTACCATGTGACTAAAACTGAAATATCAAAATAAATATCTGCAGTTTCATACAAAAATGTATGAAACTGATGTTTTTATTTGCTATTTCAGAGTTGGCAATAGTTATAAGTACGCCACTCCCTGAAAGGTTAATGTCAATAAATTTAATGACTCTAAGTGGACGTAGTACAACAAAAATTCTCGAATAAGAACCAGTTTACCCACGCGATAGGGGTAAAAGTCTAAGTATGGCAATATTAATTGCACATAACTGTAGTAAGGTACTTATGTCGAACTATCGCTATCTCATACTGCATACGCTGAGGACTTGTCTACCTATATTCTCTGTCTACGCCTCCGAGAGAACAAATACGTATTTACACTCCTACCAACTTATCTGTGAAATGGCGAAAATTGGAACTACGGCCGTTGAAATGTCATTCGATTGTCAGTGGTGCCGATTCCCTTGTTCACAAACTAAACTAAATTTAAGTTCAGTGCATCTTTTTCTTTCTATTTCATTAAGAAAAGGACAGAAGATAAATTTTAGTTTAGTCCTGTCAAATTAATCTGCGCCTGTCACTACTCCATACAAGTTTAGACGTGATTAAAAACTTGCTTAGTAAAATTACGTCAATTTACGTCAAGCGCTGATTAATTTGACAGGACTGAACTAAAATTTATCTTCTGTCCTTCTCTTAATGAAATAGAAAGAAAAAGATGCACTGAACTTAAATTTAATTTAGTTTGTGAACAATGGAATCGGCGCCATTGTTTACTACATTCGGGTTCTCTGGTTGTTTTGTGGTGATATTGCTGATTTTATAAAGTTAAATATGCCGAAAGCTATTAAAAGTTGTTATGGATAAAATTCTTACTCTATGAGTTATGTTGTCAACAAGGATTTAAAAAGAAGTAATATAGATGTCAATGTTATGTCGTCAATCTTAGAGATGTTATATAAAATAAATATATTCTTTCAATAAATTATAATATAATAGGTTATGGGCCCAGGGAAATTTATTAATGTGATTCTTTTTAGTGGTTCAATATGCATGTGACTCATTATTATGAGTCACATGCATATTGAACCACTAAAAAGGGAAAATTATGTTACATGGCGAATACACGCAAATGCCCTTCTATTAAAAAGGGGCCTATGGAATTACGTCTCTCAAACAATAAAAAACCTACTAGTGAAGGGGACGAACTAAATAAATATTTAGAAAAAGATGCCTTGGCATTAGCAGAATTATTTCTGATCTAAATTAATTATGATCTACTTAGCAATATGATGCTCTATAGTTGTTTGTCTCAATCTTTTGAAAATTTTCGAATTGCTATAGAATCCAGGGATGATCTACCAAATCCTGAAAACTCAAAGATGAAAATTATCGAAAAAGCTGAAGCAAGAAGAAATATAGCTAGTACAAGTGAACGAAATTCTGAACAAGAAGCGTTATATAGTAGACAGCAAAAAGACACACAAATTTTATTGTTGTATGTTATAAATGCAAAAAGTAAGGACACAAAGTCAATGAATGCTGGTCAAAAGTAGTACAGTCAGCCCCAAAAAGATGCAGTAAAGGTTTTTCAAATTTATATTGTTCTGAAGAAACATGTCTAAATACAAATGATACTAAAGAAAAAGTAAACAAGTGGTGTCTTGACAGTGGTTGCACGTCACATATGACACATGAATTAGAAAGATTCTGAAATCTTGATAAGGATGAGAGCAAATCCTTAAAGTTAGCATCAGAAAACTGTACAGCACAAATTGAAGGCCGTGGTTCAGCAAAACTTAACATCAAGGAAAGACCTGATCTGCAACTGACCGAAGCTTTATATGTAATATAACTAACTACAAACCTAATGTCAGTAGGAAAAATTACAGACAAAGGTACAACAGTTTTATTTAAACAGAAAAACGCAACTGTAAAGTTTAATGGTCAAATACTGTTAAGAGCAGAAAGAAATGAAGACGGTTTATATTATGTTAAAGAAAACTTACAAGAAAAAGCTAGACTCTGCGAAGCAAATAAAATGCAGCAATGGCAAAGAATAATAGCTCATCTCAATGAGGGGCAAATGCGAATAGCTCTAGATAAAAAGCACATGTAAGGATTGGAATTCAATAAAAATGATATAGTTAAAGATTGTGAAGTGTGTGCTAACGGCAAAGCAACAAAATTACCATTTAATACACCCAAAAATGAAGAAAGAACAAATGAAAAATTGCAATACCCGCTTTCGATGGTTGTCTCATGGGACCACATACAGGGGCGTGCCGTCCATAGAGGCAATTAGGCCTAGCCTACCCTACCAACAACGCCAAATGCATTTATTTTAACTATGTAATACAATAATACAAAATATTAAAAAAAGTTAAACTCCTGTTAAAACTCTTATAGCAACTTTTCGCAGACGCCACGTGACTCACAGTTCGACGGAGCTTACGTACGCAAGGCAAGAATTCGTTTCGCCTACATTTCGTTCATAAATTTACGCACACTCGTGTATATTTTCGTGTGTATGAACGGCACACAATAGTGAAATGGTTTAAATTAGGGGAGTAATTCCGGCGGCAGGAGCTTGGTCCTCATTGGTTGTGTGTAAAGTGAAGATTTATGAATGAAAAATATTGAAGACCAGGGTTCCCAATTTTTTGACAATTCCCCGAATTGCGGTGAAGTTTCCTTCATGACTACCAGACTACTAGAGACAATTAAAAAAAAAGGGTGGTACTGTTGAATTTATACCTTCCAAAAAATTATAAATTGTAAGGGATAGCAAAAGCCCTATAAAAGTAATTAAAAACTTCATAATTTTTTATTTTTCTTCTCATATTTGGGAAATTTCGCTTGGTTTGTGGGGAGTTAGGAAAATAAGTTTCGGCAACACAGTCCAGTGTGTCAGTGTTATCCGGCAAAATATGATAGTCCCTTTTGTGGAAGAACACGGTATGACAGTGATACAATTTTAATTGGTAGTGTTTGTTTCATGTGACAGTGACACGTAATTTATATGTGACCTTGAATGTTTTGCTGTTTTAGATCTTATTAAGTTATAAGTAATTGGTTTTGAAACGTAAAGTAGTGTAAAGATTATGTGTTGTGTTATTATTTGTTTATTTACCTAAGAATGGTGTTCTGTTGTGAAGTTTGCGCCGATAATGTGTTGGTTAGGTAAGTTTAGTCGCACTTGTCGTTTAATGGTAAGATTCAAGTTGTGTCTAAAGGTAGATGTGTGCCCGAATTACGAGAATTAATCCAAAAATATGATAATTCATGACTTCGGATATCTTGCAAGTGACGTGTTCTATAATTATCACCCACCCACTTGGTTATGATATTTGAGGTGGCCGAATCTTTCTTCTGTTTGCATCGTTAGAAAATCGTTTTTTAAACCTTGAATAATGTGGTGAGTTCTTGTATGTAGAGCCGCGCTGTGATGTTGCGCGAATTAGTTTTTTTTTTGGTGTCAGTATGCATGGCCTACCCTCTGTGGAGAACCACTGCACGCCACTGACCACATACATCTGTATGTGGTCCCATGAGACAACCATCGAAAGCGGGTTCCAAATATTTCATCTCGTTTACTGATGATTACTCAAGATATACAAGAGTATATACAATGAAAACTAAGGATGAAGCCCTATCAAAATTTAAAGAATTTAAAAACGAGGCAGAAAGGTTTACCAAACAAAAGATAGTTTGTTTACAAAGTGACAACGGGACGGAATATATAAACCATGAATTCGACAAATATCTGAAAGACTATGGCATCAAAAGAAGGCTATTTGCACCATAAACACCAGAACAAAATGGGTTGGCAGAGAGAAAAAATAGAACATTACTTGATAAAGCAAGATGCATGTTAATTGTCGCTAATATGAAAGAAGTTTTTTGGGCCGAAGCCATTAATACAGCTAACTACTTGGCAAACCGTAGTCCTTGCAACAGTATTAATAATGAGACTCAACTCGGAGCAGAAAATGAAAATTTCTACGCTATGCCGTAAAGTAGGATCTGGAACCTCACAAATGGCAGTCCTATATCAGTCGCTCAAGCAGAAAGCCATTCACGCGTATAACGCGGTTGATGCCCTTCAAGAAAAGCGCGTCCTGACGGAACATATTTTGGAGCTCAAGCAAACGATTAAGAAAATGAAACTACACGTACGTGGTGTCCGCAAAACCAAAAATGGAGGCGTTATTATTAGTACAGAGACGAAACATGACGCTGATAAACTCAAACACGCAGTCCAACTCTCTACACCCGGACTTACCGCCGATGAACCTAACAAGCGCAAACCTCGGATCGTGGTTGTAGGTATGCCGACTGCATTGGCTGAAACTGAAGTCTTCAGGTACATTTACGAACAGAACGTAGCCGACAAGTTTCCAGAAATATCGATGGAGTCCTTTTTGACTTTGGTTAAATTAAGCCACAAATCTGGGAAGAAAGATGCGTCGACCTGTAACTACGTTATTGAAGTTACAGCTAATATACGTCTTTACGTATATTAGCTGTAACTAATAATAGGCTTTCCCTATTATCCCAATCAAGGCTCTTTATAAATTGGACGTCCTGCCCTGTCAGGGATTTCACCCTGGTTACCAGATGCTACAAATGCCAACAATATGGTCATGCAGCAAAAACATGCAGAGAGTTGAAATCTACGTGTGGCCACTGCGGTGAAGAAGGACACTCGATGTCGAGTGCGCAAAGAAAGTTGACACACCGAAATGTTTCTTTTTAAAGTGTGTGCAACTTGCTCACGCTTTAAAAAGCCCAATAACCACAGAACGGGAGATGCTGAGTGTCCTGCTAGGAAAATTCCGGAAAACAGGTACATCAACTCTATCGACTACGAGGGTGACAGATGTAGCATCTTAGAAATTAATCGTCGATTTAATTCTTATTCTAAACTATCGCAGTGTTCCAAGATGAACAATCAATTCCGGACGAAACCTGTGATCTGAGTCAGTCTAAATAAATACAAAAACTCATCTTACTTTCACCTAAAATTAAATAATAACAGAATTATAAATTGTATTTTGAAATATTTCGTTGATTGTATATGCTATTTCGATGTATAAGTTGTTCTTTACCAAAGGTTTTTATTGTGGATTAAAAGACTACTATTACGAACAACGTTTCTAGACGAAAAGTAGGTATATCAAAACCTAAGTTATGGTTGGTGGTTTTTAGATTAACCAAAACAAATGTTTATTCATTTTGAATTACAATAGATGATTAAGGTATAATTAAAATTAAACTATAATGTTTATTACGATTTTATATTGCTATTTTAAAATAACAAATAGTTTAAAACGATTTCCAGAAAGTGTAAGTTGATGTTAATAACTTATAAGTTTACTTTTCGATTACAAATAAGTACATACTAAATTGCTAAATTATCTTATTAAGTTTTAAAAAGGTTCCACTACCTTTGATTTGTTAATTATTACATAAATTAGAAATGAGTAAACAATAATTGGTGACCATCTGCGATTGGTCTAAAATGGCGGCAACGTGGGTTGTACTTGAGTAAGATGGGGAGACTAGACAAGAGATGTGTTATATCCGCGAGTTAGAGGACTTTTTGATACAAATGTTGTGAAAGATGGACTACCTATAATGTTCCGTAAGTTAATTGATCCTATATCTTGATTATTGCTCATAACTATGTTTTTATGTATCTGTTAATATGTCATAAGTGTTAAATCGAATTAAGGAATATTCATGTTCTGTTTCTTTCCGTTGATAAATTTCTATAGCTTTTAGAAATGGTCGAAGAGATTAATGTGATAAAGATAATTTATAATAATCTAAAAATGTGTTGATAAAATACTTTAACCAAGCTGCCATGGAGTTTCTTGTCCTTCTTCTCCATGAGGACCTAGTTTAGGAACGGACAACTAGTTTTCTCTTTAACGTATTACCTGACAAGCCTAATTTAAATAAATACCTAGTCTTGTCTCTCTGTGCTTTTCTTCATGAAATCCTTTCCCTACACACCATATTCATAGGTACTTTCATACACAGTACATAACTTAGTAACCATTCTGACACTCAAAACTTGCTAATTTAGTGGATATCATTACCTATATATATAGTATTCCATCCACTTATCCATTTATCTGACAAGGGCATCTAGAGCGTCATTCTCAAAGCCAGACTTCCGTATCTAATGCCTGCTGCTGACTCAAAAAACACTAAAAAACTGCACTGGCCTACAAACCCTCGATTTTGTTGATGTCTAAGTATATTAGTCGCACGCAGCAAAAATCCAACATACACATAGCCTCGAACGTGATGTGTTTGTGCAACATTGACTTACCAATTCTGCTGACGCAAAATTATATCATGTGCATAACTAGATTTTAAGTGCAAGAACTTACGTTTATAACCCTTTTTGTTGTTTTTATGTTTAAGGTAAATAGCAGTTTTTTTAAGTAAACTAGGTATAAAATATGAATTAATTACATTTTGTCACTATTTCAAGACTTGTTATGTTAAATATTGTTAAGAATTGTATCGTCCTATAATTACCATAAAGTAAGAGCTCACGCCGCCTGTGATACAGGTTTATCCTAGTACAGGCATCTAACATCATAATACCTTTGTTAATTATTTCGAATATTTTATGTTAATATTTTACCAATTGTAATACTGAATAAATATTTATTATTATTTATTTTATTTGAAAAATGGGTGAATAGAGTTCTGTAAGGCATTTCCACATTTTCGGAACTAAGGCGTTCGTTCTAAAAAAGGGAAAACGAAACGGAAAATTTGAAGCCAGATCGACTGCTGGTATATTTGTAGGGTATTCGGGAAATCACAAAGCATACCGTATCTTTAATCAGAAATCAGACAAGGTGATAATAAGTAGAGATGTCAAAGTACTTGATAAAATATTCTATGAAAATGAGACGAAAGAAGATAAAAAAGAGATGTAGTTAATAAAAAGAAATAGAAGTTGCACTTTTTCCAGAAGAAGAAAATGACTCGAATTTACATGAAATTAATGAATCAGACAAAGAACTTGACGTTAATGATATATTTGTTGATGCAACTACAGAAACAGAAACAGATGAAATAGACAATGAAGACAGGCAAGAAATGTGTACAGGTAATGAAATTGAAGAGACTACTTCAAATTATGAAAAGCGACAGAGAGAACTACCAGTTTGGCAGAAGGATTATGAGATGGATGCTGAACAGTTATTCCTCTGTGATATCGATGAGAATAGTGATGAATGGGAAGACGCAATAATAAGTGAAATTGAATCTCACCTAAAAATAATACTTGGAAAGTTGTACACAAGAATGAAAGTAGAAATTTGATAGATAATAAACTGATTCTAAAATATAAATACAATGCACTTGGAGAAATAGACTGACGAAAGGCACGACTAGTAGCCCGTGGGTTCAACCAGAGAGAAGGAATTGACTACACTGAAACATTTGCACCAGTAGCAAAAATTAGCACAATAATACTTGCATATGCGATAGAAAATAATATGAAACTTAAGTCAGCTGGATGTCTGTACAGCAATTTTAAACAGTGATATAGACGAACAAAATATGAAGAAGCCAAAAAATCTTGATAAATATTTAAGAATGATTATATAACACGGAAAAGACAAAGAGTTGTTAAGAAAAGCAAGAGAAATGCTAATAAATATAAATAAATATAAAAATGATGGAATATGTCAACTAAATAAAGCTATATACGGATTAAAACAGGCAGGAAGGCAATGGTATTTAAAATTACATAGAAAATTATTGGAAATTGTTTTTAGAAATGCTACAGCAAATCCTTGTTTGTACATATTTGAAAAAGGAGGCGAATTAATGTTTGTCAACATCTATGTCGACGATTTGATTCTGGCATACAAATCAGAAAATTTATTCAAGGAAGTGAAATCCAAGTTGGAAAAAACTTTTGAACTGAGAGATATGGGTCCTCTTCATCACTGTTTGATTATATGTCCCGATACGAATTGATATACAAAAAACCCAAGATGCACAGTCTCGAATAAAAGTAACGCTCGAAAGTGTACCCAAACACAATTTCTGTCTCTTTCTATAGCCGACAAGCATATATTATTGCAAGTTCAACCTTACGCGAATTGTTTAAAGTTGTTATTACAACGCAGTGTACTTAAAGCAATAAAATTTTACGACCGACTGTGGTCGGTAGGACAAGGCATTTAGTGGAGTCGAACATGACTTTTTTTCATTACACATAATTAGTCAGTATTTTAAAAGTATGTTAAAATTGTGTTTTAAACACATAAATATACTTTTATTTGTGCATAAACATGTTTTTGGGTAGCCTATGGGTATATAAAAAAACAAATAATAACTGTTAAAATTGTTTATTCAAATATTACTTACCACTTTAGTTTAGAGTTACTTACCACTACATTAGGAACAGCCGTTTTACGAAGACGTTTTATGCCTTTTGAAGTAACATAAATATCTTCCTCCAAAAAATGCTCGGAACAAACGACGCTTGAATTATTTGGCTTAAAAAATCTTCTCGCCTTTGTTGACTGACGATTGATGCCCATTCTTCACATCGTATTGGGGCACGAGGAAAACTAAAATATAAAAATTAGAAATTTCCATGAAGTTTATAATGTGACACTTACAGACTACAGACTACGCGACACTTCTATCCTTAGCATGCCGCATGTCGCGAACTCATAAGTTGGCCCATAAATTAATCGTTATACATCATAATATTAACGAACATTAAAAAAAAATGTTAAATTGGCTACCTCCTGACCTATACTTTATTTAACGTAAATATAATTGTTAATAACTACATACAAAAAAGTTCAAAAGTACATAAATTTATTTATAAAAAAAATTAAACACAAATAAAAAAAATCGACTCCACTTATTAGAACAGGGTCATTTTTATAATGCGACTAAAATAAAAAGGAGGCTGTCATGCGTTGTTCTAACACTGAACAAGCGGCCATTGAAGTTGAACGTATTGTACATAGAGCGTTGAATGAAGTTTTTAGAAAAACTAAATCAAAATCACACATTGCTTGCTATAATCAGTCATAAAAACAGCAAAAACTAATCAATAAACTTTTTTACTTACCGAAAATACGATATCCCATCCTTTTTTTACCTTCTTGACGTAATATTTTTACAATTTCTCACAGAACACTTCGGCATTTTTAACGACTGCTCCCAGGCGCGAGTGACGCGAGACTATTTGAAACGAGTGCCCAATTTAGAATGTTGCGCTCATTTTTTGTGGACGTTTTTTAGACGTTGAGTGTGCATCTTGGGTTTTTTGTATATCAATGCCTATACGATTCACCCATGTAGGGAGAGAGATTACGCTGTCCCAAGAAACTTATATTGAATATTTAACATGGGAGAATGTAAACCCGTGTCTACGCCAATGGAGCCAGCTCTGAAGTTAGAGAAAAATGAGAATGAAGATGAGAAGGACAATTTTCCATATCAAAAACTGATTGGTTCATTAATCTACCTAGTTATCGCAACAAGACCGGACATAATGTTTGCAGTAAGTTATTTAAGCCAGTACAACAACTGTTATGACCAAAGTCACAGGCAAGCAGCAAAAAGAGTTATACGTTACCTAAAAGGAACGAAGAATATTTGTATAAGATACAAGAAAACAGGAACGTCAGCGGTTCTGACTGGTATGGCCGACGCAGACTGGGAAGGACCTATATCACGGAGATCCTGCGGCCAGGGGTTTGGCCCGCGAGGAGACTTTGGACAGGGACCCGTGGGGACGCCCGTACAAAGTGGTGCGGGATAAACTCCGCCCATGGGCTCCCCCGCTGTCGCAGAGTCTCCGGCCCCAGCTTGTGGAGGACGTGGTGAGCGCTCTGTACCCTTCGCGAGGGGAACACACCTCCCCCAGCCCATGGCTCCGCCTACTGCGGTGCCCGATGCGGACCACACCACCGACGACGACGACGACGATGCTCCGGAGGTGACCGAGGTAGAAATGAGCGGCGGTACGCAGGCTTAATGCCAAAAATACCGCCCCAGGACCCGACGGCTTACCTGGGAAGGCTTGGGTCCTGGCCTTGGAGGCTCTCGGGCCTCGACTTAGGGGCTCCTAAGCGCATGCTTGGAGAGGGGCCAGTTTCCGCTTCGTTGGAAGACGGGTAAACTGGTCCTCATAAAGAAGGCAGGGTGCCCTGCGGACTCTCCGTCCACTTATCGGCCCATCGTCCTGCTCGACGAGGTGGGCAAGCTCTTTGAAAGAGTCATTGCGGACCGCCTCGTCAGCCAGCTGGTGCGGGTGGGGCCGGATTTGGCGGAGAGCCAGTATGGTTTCCGCAGGGGGCGCTCTACGGCGGACGCCATCATGCGTCTGCGAGCCCTGACGACGGGGAATGCTGTTGCCCAGGGTGGAGTCGTCTTGGCGGTGTCTTTAGACATGCCCTGGAGTTGTATCAGGGAGGCGCTCCGGTACCACCGGATGCCGCCCTACCTCTGTCGTGTGGTCGAGGCTTATCTGACGGACAGGGCCGTCATCTACCCCGGTCACCAGGGAGTGTGGAACCGGCAAGAGATGTCGTGCGGTGTCCCACAGGGATCGATCCTGGGGCCGCATCTGTGGGACATCGGATACGACTGGGTGCTGCGCGCCGACCTCCCTAGTGGCGTCAGCGTAGTGTGCTACGCTGACGACACGTTGGTCCTGGCGCAGGGGAGGTCGCACTAGGCGGCGGCCGAATTAGCGGCACACGGGGTTGCGACAATCGTCGAAAGGATCCGGCAATTGGGACTCGAGGTGGCCCTGCACAAGTCCGAGGCCATGTGTTTTCATGGTCCTTGGAACGCGCCACCGTTGGGGTCCCAAATAACCGTAGGCGGGGTTTCCATCGGCGTCGAGTCGACGATGAAGTACCTGGGACTCGTCCTCGAAAGCCGGTGGAACTTCGTGGAGCATTTCAGACGTTTGGCTCCCAAACTGGAGCGGGCGGGCGCTGCATTGAAGCGGCTCCTGCCCAATCTAGGGGGTCCAAACGCCTCCTGCCGGAGGCTCTACGCGGGGGTCGCGCGGTCCATGGCCCTCTACGGGGCTCCTGTATGAACGCGCTCTCTGGCGCTGCGGCCAGCCTGCCGGTTGAGCACGGCCCAAAGGGTCATGGCCATCCGGATGGTCAGGGGATATCACATGGTCTCCTGTGAGGCAGAGAGCCTCCTTGCCGGATTGCCGCCATGGGATCTGGAGGCAAAAGTCCTCGCGCACGTATGGGAGTGGCGCGAGGAGGCGAAACGCCGGGGCGTAACTGCCGCTGCCGTGAGAAATCGCGGTACAGTAGACGGAGCTCCGGCAACATCTCATGGCGACATGGAGAGTACGGTTGTCGCAACCCAGTGCTGGGCACGCTACGATTGCGGCGATAAGACCCCTCTTTGAGGAGTGGCTAGAGAGGCGCCACGGCGTCCTCACCTTCCGCCTGACGCAGGTCGTCACCGGACACGGCAGCTTCGGGAGGTTCCTGTGTCGGATAAGGATAAAGGAGGAAACGCCCGGGTGTCACCACTGTGTGGATCGCTCGGAGGACACGGTGGAGCATACGGTGGAGGTCTGCCCGGCTTGGGCAGAGCACCGCCGTGCCGTGTGTGTGTGGAGGCGATCGGTGGCAGAGATCTCTCGCGTCCGGCCCTGGTTCAGGCCATGGTACGGAGCGAGAGGGCATGGGCAGCCGTCACCTCCTTCTGCGAAGCAGTAATGCTCGCGAAGGAGGAGGCGGGACGGTTGAGGGAGAGGCATGTTTCGCGCCCTCTCGCCCCTAGCCGCCGCAGGAGACGCCCTGGGCATCGGGAATCCCGGGCGGATTTCCGGCCACCGTAGGCGCGGGCTTGCGGACGGTGAGCAATGGGTATCTCACCGTCCGGCAAGGACAATGCACGGGTCGACGGCGCGTCAGATTCCACGCGCGTCTCAAAGAGATGTCGTCAGCAGAAATGTAGGGGTCCACTAGGGCCGATGCCTGCCGGGGTCACGGTGGGTCACCTAGCCTAATGGGCCTAATGGGTCACCGAGGCCCCTGGCAACACAGGCAACAGGAAGGAATACGGGTGGGTTTTAGTCAGTAAGTGTCTGACACACCCTCCCGCTCCGCCCAGAGCGGGAGAAGTTATTCGATGATTTCCCATGCACAAAAAAATAAAATAAAGACGGCGGCATGTACTATCGATCGCCGATCATATACCGATTATATTTTTAAATATGGTGGTGGTCTAATTAGTTACGAGACAAAGAAACAGAGAGTGGTCGCATTATCAACAGCTGAGGTCGAATACATGGCAATGACAGAAGCGACGAAGGAAGCTTTGCATTTGAAACACCTTCTAGAAGACATAGGAGTGCCACAACAAACAGTCCTGCTTTACAATGATAATAAAATATGGCTGCACAATAATTAGCAAAGAATATGTTTACCGGGAAAAGGTCAAAACACATTAACATAAAAGAACATTTTATAAGAGATTGTGTCGAAAAGAAATTAGTGACAATTCGTTATAAGGACAGAAAATATGGAGGCCGATATTTTAAAGAAGGCGCTGCCACAACCAAAGTTGTTAAAGTTATTAAAAATGATGGGAGTAGGAGTCACTCAGACCGAAAGGTCATCTTCGTGAGGGGGAGTGTTATGGATAAAATTCTTACTCTATGATTTATGTTGTCAACAAGGATTTAAAAAGAAGTAATATAGATGTCAATGATATGTCGTCAATCTTAGGCTAAGAACTCACGGAGCGGTTTTGTCCCGTGCCCGCCGCGGTGCTGGAGCTGCGGTTTTATTTCTAAACTCATGAGACCGGTGATTAGCGCGGCCAGCCGTCGCGGTTGAGATCATCGACCGCAAACTTGGCGGGCGATGATCGCAAGACGGGCGGTTATTATACAAGATTTCTGTACCCCCGCCCCGCCAGCTACTGCGGTCGCCCGCCAAGCGATCGCAGAGCGCGCGGGCGCAACCCGCCGAGGCGGTGGGTGACTGCCGCCCGCGCGATTCTACAAGTTGCCCGCCGGTGCCGCGGGACCCGCAAACAACCGCGTGCGCCGCGAGTGTAAAACGCGTCGTGAAATGTGCTCTTACTTTTTGCATATAAATCTAAATCCTACAAAAGCTGCGGGCCCGCAAACGCGGCGGGCGCGGGTGAAAACCGCTCCGTGAGTTCTTAGCCTTAGAGATGTTAAATAAAATAAATATATTCTTTCAATTTATAATTATTTATTTACATAACCAAATTACAAGATGATTATTAACATTAACTAAATTAAATTAAAACTAAGTTAAGCGTAAAAAAGGCCCTCGGGGCATTGTACCGAGGATGCTGGCGGCATTTCCTCGCAGAATTGCAATGCTGATGCGTTGCGCGAGGAAAGCCGCCAGCTTTTCGGTCACCAGTTACATCAACTAGACGTTTCGCGGTTTCCGCAAATAACTTATGCGCACTGGGACCCCACGGACCGAGGGTCTCGACGCCAAAGGGCACAAAGTTGTACTCTCTGCCAAGGCCTCCATATTTAATAACTTTCAGATGTAAAACTTACATATTTATTTCTTTCAATAAATTATAATATAATAAAAGTGACGCTCGAAACATTATTCTAAAGGTTAAAACCTTTTTTGAAGAAGAAGCTCGGGCGGGGTCTCCAATTATTCCATTTAACCAAATATACAAACGAATTTCGGCAGCGACAGTTTAGTGTTGTCAAGTTTCTTGTTATAAAATACCCGATACTTAACTAATTATTTAAATCCACGAAATATTTATTAGGTAACCTGCTAAGTGAGTGAGCCAACTAACCTGCCAGATTTCAAATTTCAACTAACATTTATTTTATTATCTTATATTACAGGTGTGAGTCAAGGACTAGTTTCAAAGAAAAATAGTTAAGCAAGGGCACGCAGCAGAAGAAACCGGTACAAAAATTTGGACACCAGGCAAGGAGAGAAAACGTAAAGGTGGATTTGTGCATGTTGATGATTTTGACATGGGAGTTACACGGAGGAAAGTACATGAAATTTATTCCGCTAAAAAAGAGGCCCCTACTGTTAAAAAGCTTCTAGAGGTCTTAAATACAGAAATAAATTACACAGGACAGCGAGAGAGTCTGCGAAAGCTGCTTAACAAGGTGGGATTTCGTTTTAAAAAATCTCAATCCAATCGGAAGGTTCTTATGGAGCGTAATGAAATATCAGCTTGGAGAGCTAAGTATTTGCATGCATTGGATAAAAATAACAAATCTCCCCAGCCCCGGCCCATAATTTATTTAGATGAGACCTATATTCACTCTTCGCGTACATCGGGTAAAGTGAGAGTAGTTGGAGCCTGTATCGAAAGGGCAAAGATATATGTTAATGCGGGAGGAGATACTGGATTTGTTACAAATGCACTACTTGTGTTTAAATCAAACACAAAAAGTGGTGATTATCATGACGAGATGAATAGTACCAACTTTAAAAAGTGGGTTATTGAAAAACTTGTGCCTAATTTACGAGAGCCATCCATAATAGTGATGGATAATGCTCCTTATCACCGTATTTGCGTGAATAAAGTCCCAAATACGAATTACTTAAAAAAAGATATGCAATTATGGTTGACCCAAAATAAAATTGACTACAGAGAGGATTTGACTAAACCTCAGCTTTTAGAAATAATTAAGAAAAACAAGCTTGAACCTGTATATGAGATTGAAAAAAATTTAGAAGTCAATAGACACAAATGCTTATATTTACCACCTTATCACTGTGATCTCAATCCCATTGAACTCATATGGAGCACAATGAAAAGAAAAGTTGCTGTAAACATTGTAAATATTGAGCATAAAAATGCTGATATTCCCCGCCTAGTTAGAGAAGCTTTTGACGCTATTACAGTTCATTAGTGGGCACAGCATTGTAAACACGTTCGCAGGTTAGAAGGAGAATAGTTAAAACATGATTTGTATTTAGATAAACCTTTTATTATAGAAGTGGTAAGTGACACTGAAACCGAAAGCGATAGTGATAATGATGATAGTGGTACGGAAATAAGTGGAGTATGGCCTCACAACTAAGATGAAGTTGTGTATGCAGGTTCATCTAGAGATCACAATTACTGTAAATCTGGTTTTCAATAATGTTGTGTATCTTTAATGAAGGTACTTGTAAATCTTCTTGACAAATAAGATTTGTACAAGTACCCTACATGTGTGAAAATAACACATTAGTTTAAGACTACCTAGTGCTTAAGCTATCCATGAAATAAAACAGTAAATTACCTAATTAGTGTTTTATTGAACATAATAGTTGCGACGAGGAATAAAATTTCAAATAATGGAGTGTAGGGCTGTGAAGTTTACGGAATTTGATTCTCAAACAGACAATTGGAACAATTACATATATAGACAGGCTAACATTTTGCTTTGAAGAAAATGGCGTAGTGTTGGATATAAGTAAAAGAGCAAACTTTTACACAGTGTGTGGATCGAAAGTGTTTGATACGCTTCTTGCATTAATTACTCCTAAAAAAGCTAGTGAAGTCTCGTTTAAGGAAATCGTCAATGTGCTAACGAAACATTTTAGCCCTAAACCTAACGAAATATCAGTTTCATATAAGTTCTATAAACGTGACCAACAACAAAGCGAATCATCAGCGGAATATATTGCTCAGCTGAGGAAGATCAGTTTTGATTGCAATCTTTCGGATTTAGAACGGATGTTACGTGGCAGACTCGTGTGTAGAATGAAAGATCACAGACTGCAATACGATTTATTGACAAGAGATAAACTTAGTTATGACAATTTTGTCGAGGCTATGTTGTCTTCCGAGAGTGCGGTAAGAGATATTCGCATGATACAAAATGGGAACACCAGCAACGTAGCAAGCGGATTCGATTCGACGGCGAGTACATCCACGACCATGCCACCAGCTCCTGAGCCGATGGACATCAATGCAGTGCAAACAAACATAAAACTTTGTTACCGTTGTGGTGATCGCCATGCTAGAGAATGTCGTTTTGCCAAGGTAACTTGTCAGTACTGCAAGAAGGTAGGACATATAGAAAAGGTTTGCATTTCAAAGAAGAAAGCCTCGAACAGAAACGTCAATTTCACAGAGGTGGACGAACCACAGGATCAGTTGAATGGTGTATACAACATGGATAGTAGTCTATTGCGGGTGCCAGCTTACGATGTTAAGGTTCATCTGAATGAGATGCCGGTGACTATGCAGGTGGATTCTGGTGCTGGTTTCTCACTCGTGAACGAGCGCACGTGGAGAGGCTTGTGCGACGCAAAGCCACGCCCCGAACTGCGCGCCATACACAACAATCTACGTACCTGGACGGCGACCGGTTATTGTGCTCCGGCAGACAGTAGTGCACGTAAACTTTAGAGACATGCCCCAATTTAATTGGGCGTGATTGGTTTTCTGTATTAAAGTATTAATTTCGTGTCTAGTACTGGCATATCAATGGCTAATGAAATCTTACAAAAACATTCTGATGTGTTCAAAGAAGGTCTTGGTACTTACCGAGGTGAACCGGCGACTATACATTTAAAACCAGGCGCTACTCCTAGGTTTCTTAAAGCTCGCCCAGTTCCGTTTGCAATTAAGGACAGAGTTGAAAAGGAGATAGATCGATTGATAACCGAGGGGGCACTACGCCTTGTTTCCTACTCACAGTGGGCCACACCGTTGTTAAGACAATAGGTGAGATTCGCCTGTGTGGAGATTATCGCAGCACGGTGAATCAGGCTACTGAGTCTGATACTTACCCTATGCGTGACTGCTAATGAGGTATTTGCTGCAATTGCTGGAGGAAGTTATTTCACTACGTTAGATTTAGAACGTGCATATACACAAGTCGTTGTGGATAAAGACACGGCTAAACTGTTAACATTGAATACATGTGAAGGTCTTCACACTGTTCACAGGTTGGCGTTCGGAGTAAAAGCATGTCTAGGCATTTTTCAAAGGTTAATGACATCTTTACGGGCAGGTACTAATTGATGACATTATTATAAGTGGGCATACCTTGACAGATATGGGTCAACGACTGGATGCTCTACTAGAACGCATACAAAAAGCTGGCCTGCGACTGAATGCAAGTAAGTGTAAGTTTGCTAAAGAATGCGTAGAATTTCTGGGTTTTGTTATTGACGCCGACGGCATCCATCCAGCTCCTAGCAAAGTGGAATCGATTGTCAAAACACCAGAACCACAGAGTGTTCAGCAGCTACAGGCTTTTTTAGGGTTATACAATTTTTATGAGAGGTTCATACCTAACAATTTACTGCTAGCTACTGTTCTTGGACCGCTCCATCGGTTGCTTGATAAGTGGCACAAGTGGCACTGGACAGAACTGGAACGAGAAAGCTTCGAGGCAGCAAAACGGTTACTATCCTGCATTACTTTAGTTCACTATGATTTAAATAAACCCTTAGTACTCACGTGCGATAGCTTAGAGGATGGTGTAGGCGCAGTATTGTCTCATGTTATGAACGACCAATCGCTATGAGTTCTAGGACATTACATTCACACGAACGTAAATGCTCTCAGCTAGATAAGGAAGCTACAGCAATAATGTTCGGAATTATAAAAAATCATAACTATCTCATGGGAAGAACTTTTACAATAGTAACGGATCACAAGCCACTGGTCAGTATTTTTGATCCTAAGAAGCCAATCTCCAATATGATATCGCTCCGATTAACTAGAATTGCTATTGTTTTAACCTCACACGGTTATAATATAACGTATAAGCCGGGTGAACAAATAGGAAATGCAGATGGTCTCAGTCGCTGGCCACAACCGATGCCAGAGGAACCTGAACAGCAGCTTTGTGATATTTTATTGATGGCGGAAGCTCCCAAAGACTTTCCGGTTGATGTTCACCAGATCGAGCTGCTCACAAAAACAGATAAGACTTTATCACTAGTCATGCATTACGTGTTATCTGGTTGGCCAGCTAAAGTGACAGAGGAAGCTTTGCACAGTTATTGGTTACATCGTACTGAACTTTCGTTACACGAAGGTTGTATCTTACTGGGTTGTCGCGTGGTGGTACCACCACCGCTACGCTTTACGATATTTTACGTGCTTTACATAGGACTCACAGTGGTATTGTTCAAACAAAAGCTTTGGCCAGAAGCTACGTGTGGTGGCCGGAATTAAACAACGACATTGAGGCATTGGTGAACGATTGCACCAAGTGTCTCGAAAATAAGCACATGCCTCCCAAGACAAGTTGCGAGTGGGTAGTACGAGGTGCATTCAATAAGTACCTAGCCTCATCGCCAGAGGGCACTGTAGTTTCAAAAGAGTTTTACCACAGTGTAGCACATTCTTTTTTAATTCTTTTTTCAAATTTTCATTCCAATCCCTTCATTTGTTTTAATTTGACAACTTATGGAAGCGAACGTGTCGATCGATTTTACAAAAATGGAAAAAGAGCAATATTGTTCGGTGATTCGATTCCTATTTTTGGAAGGGAAAACGCGCATCGAAATCAAAGAGCACTTGGATGCTGTGTACGGTGACTCTTCTCCATCGATGGCCACCGTCAAGAATTGGTTCAACGAGTTTGCACGTGGCCGTACGTCGGTTTTTGATGAACCACGTCCGGGTGCACCGAAAACAGCTGCTACGGAGGAAAACATTAAAAAAATCCATGATTTCGTATTGGCAGATCGCCGATTGAAGGTTCGGGAGCTAGCTGAGACTGTAGGCATTTCAGAAGGAACAGTGCATCATATTCTTCACGAGGAACTCGGCATGAGAAAGCTGTCGGCGCGATGTGTGCCGCGTTTACTCACACCAGAAAACAAGCGCAACCGCGAGACCACATCGGAGACGTGTTTGGCGCTGTTTAAGCGGAATCCAGCGGAGTTTTTGCGTCGTTTTGTGACCGTCGATGAAACCTGGATCCACTGGTACACACCAGAGACCAAGGAGCAATCAAAACAATGGATCCAGACCGGGGAACGAGCTCCAAAGAAGGCGAAAACTGTAAAATCGGCCGGAAAAGTTATGGCCACCGTTTTCTGGGATTCACAAGGTGTGATCTACATCGATTACCTCGAGAAGGGTAAAACAATTACAGGGCTTTACTATGCCGATTTATTGGGCCGATTCGACGCCGAATTAAAGAAAAAACGACCCCATCTGGCGAAGAAAAAAGTGCTGTTTCATCACGATGACGCACCGGTTCACACGTCTGCCGTTGCCATGGCCAAATTGGTCGAATTACGCTACGAATTGTTGCCCCATCCACCGTATTCTCCAGATTTGGCCCCTTGTGACTTCTTTCTGTTTCCTAATCTGAAAAAATCACTCGCCGGGAATAGATATGGATCGAATGAGGAGGTCATCGCCGCCACGGAGGCCTATTTTGCAGAGTTTGACAAAAACTATTTTTCGGACGGGTTAAAAAAGTTGGAGCATCGCTGGGCTAAGTGTATCGAACTAAAAGGAGACTTTGTTGAAAAATAAATTGCCACTTTTCCAAAATTTTCGTTTACTTTTTGTAGGCTAAGTATTTATTGAATGACCCTCGTACCTACAAGACCTTGGTCTCACCTAAATGTTGATTTTGCTGGTCCCTACCAAAATAAAGTATTTTTGATAATTGTTGACTCATATTCACTATGGCCTGAAGTATTTGTAGTAAGTAATATGACTTCAGAAACTGTGATTACTGCAACTAAGAATGTTATTTGCTACACATGGATTATGTGAGACATTGGTTTCAGACAATGGAACAGCATTTGTTTCAGACAATGGATCAGCATTTGTTTCAGCTGACATGAAACAATTTTTAGATTGTAATAAAATTAAGCATATAACTACAGCACCATACCATCCTACGACAAATGGATTGGCTGAACGAATGGTGCAGACGGTTAAGAACAAGTTACGAAAAATGGATGATGTATTATGGGACGTGAAGGTACCTAACATGTCACTTGGCCTGCGAGTAACGCCATGTTCAGGATGCAAGAAAGAGCCCTTCAGAATTGTTAATGAACAGACGGCTAAGGACTTTATTGGATAGTATTCATCCAGTCAATAAACAGCACATGAGAGTCGAGCAGCAAATTACCAATAATGCACAAAGGAAACACAGAGAAACAGACATAGGTAAATATGTGATGTATAGAAATTATGGAAGAGGGCCACGTTGGTTACCAGGCACTGTAACAAGTAAGAATGGCCCGTCTAGCTATCAGGTGACATCAGACAATGGAGATGTTATGGTTATGTTCTGGTCGATGGAAAACGACCGAAACATCGATATTCGATATCATTGACCTATCAATGATATCGAATATCGATGTTTCGATCGATGCATGCAACCAAGACCTACAAGCGGTGGTTGGAAATAGCCGCGTAAATGTAAATGTGATTGTTTGTATTTTGTTTATGTGCGAGAGAGTAGAGGAGTGAGTTTGTTTGTGTGTATGTATGCCTTTTTTATTGTGCTCTTATTGTTTTTTAATGTGTTTTTTTGTATGGATCTGGTCTGCAATATTTTTTTTTTTTTAAATATTATTACGTCCTTACATATCTCGGTACCATGGGGTCCTGGACCTTTGGAAGGCGTACAAGGGGCCGAAGCCAACTCGCAGAGTCCCCTTGGACAATTGTAATGGATTATTATTATTATTACATAAAAGAATTGATATTTACAAAGAAAATGTCAATATCGTACATACAAACTGATAGCAGTTTGGCTGATTTGTTAACAAAATCATTAGCGACTGTAAGAAATAAGATGCTCAGAGAACAATGCAAAGTATTGATATAATACACATAGTTGTATGGGTTTTAATAACTTTTTTTATGTTCCAAAGATTTTCACATCAAGTCGAGGGAGAGTGTCGGAATACGACCTCAATTTCACAATTGTCTATGCGACTGCTACACTGAAAAAGTGAAGTGATGTTCTTTTTGTTTTTTAAACGATATGTCATTTGAGAAAAAATACCCTATTCCAACCAATGACGTAGTTTTAAATATCATTGATTCCAACACGTTCCGTTGTGATCCTGAATTGGCAGTAATTGTACTATTTGGCAGTGAGCTCATGAACTGTGATTTTAGATCTAGCTTATTCGATCGTGTGAAGTTGAAACCAATATAAAAAAAATCCTCTGTATTTGGAACGTTCATCCTTCAGCTATCTGTGATCAATTGGTCACAAATTGAAATACGTACTTATTTCCAGTTTATTCATAAAAATCCTCTGCTTGGAGAAAAGATGTAAGTTCTTTAATATTTTACTTCATACTAACGACCCGCCCCTGCCCTGTTTCGCACAGATTAAATGTAAATACATGTAAAAGTCAGTATTTCACAAAGATTTAGGTACCTATACCGTGTACTTATTTCGTTCGTTTCCTTTTGTCCGACGAACCTAATTAATGAGAAATATTTGAATTTAAATTACTGACCATTCTATTTCCAATCTTCATCCAATAAAATGTAAGTTACGGTAATTTGAGGGCTGTATTTGGGTGGGGTCTATCACTTGCAACTTGCAACGTGACGTTGTTGGAATATTACAAAAATCCCAGTGTTAACAGATTAAAATAATTACTCGATTATCACAATCGGTTATTCACTCATTCGATCATTCGTTGATGTCGGTCATTGAAAATGTTTTTTGTTTAATTATAAATCGGACCGTCCAACAGTACACACGTCTTTTCTTTCCTCCTGCGACCCATTTCCCACAGGTTATGGGCCCAGGCTACGTAGTAATACAGTGTTAAGATTATATTAGTGTTCAAAAATAATCAACTGTTAGTTCGTTGAAATAATTTTAAAATGGAGCCGCGAAGTAAAAGAAATATTTTAAAATTTAATGGTGAACGATATAGCACGTGGAAATTTCGCGTTAGATCACTTTTAGGAGAATTGCAACTGTTGAGTGTGATTGATAATGGATGATTTGGATAAAATTTACGAAAGGAGGAGCTTAGCTACACAATTGGCACTGCGAAAACAATTACTAAATTTAAAATTGCAACCGGATGTGACGTTATTCCAGCACTTCAATAATTTCGACAACATAATTACGGAACTAATTTCAGCTGGTGCAAAATTAGATGAGATGGATACAGTAACACATTTGTTGTTAACCTTACCTACTTCCTGCGACGGCGTTATAACAGCATTAGAAACATTAGGAGAGAACAATTAAATCTAGCGTTTGTCAAGACACGTCTTTTAGATCACGAAGTGAAATTAAAAGCTGATACTACAACCAAACTAAAAGTATTACATGCATCTGCAAAAAAAATTACATCAAGATCTGGATTTGACAAGAAAAAATTCCGTGATAATACTCGATATAAGAAGAAGCCACAACCTGGAAACTCAATGCATAAGATTTCGAAGTTATATTGTGATCATTGCGGTCGTTGAAATCATGTCAAGAAGAATTGCCATTACTACAAGAAAATTCAGCAAGATAGTGGCAGTAGTAACCAGACACCAACTGCAAATACATGCAGATTTCCGGCAACGATGAGGAAAGTTTCGCTTTTATGTTTACAACATGTAAGTTATTTCATACGCATCTTCATTCTACTAATGACACAATTACTTTTCTTTTAGATTCGGGCGCAACTGACCACATTATGTATACAAAGAAATTTTTCTCTTCATACTTAGAGTTACCCACACCGCTAAAAATTGGGGTAGCTAGGAACAGCACTAACATTCCCGCATTTGGTAAAGGACAAATAAACGTTACTAGTAATCTAGGTTATCAAGGATCAATCGATAACATTCTATATTCACCAGATGTGCCATATAATTTATTATCGGTAAATCGTATTCAAGAAGCAGGTATGTCGGTTATTTTTAACAACAATAAAGCACATATTTACAAACACGACAAATGCTTAATGTCCGGTATAAGTAGTAACAACCTTTTTAAGTTACAATTTAAAGTACTGCGATCTCAATGTAATTTAAATTTATCTGAGCCTTCTAAGCATTATGATTTGTGGCACAGACGTCTCGGTCATTTGAATAAACAAAATTTAATATTTTAAGACCTAATTGCGGATAATCATACTATCAATGATATAATTCCTAGTGATGAGTTGTGTCTTATATACTTGTCAAAAGAGAAATCCAATAACAACAGATCACTTTTTATTGTTCAAACTGATGTTTGCGGTCCTATAACACCACCTACATTTGATGATAAAAATTATTTTACCATATTTGTTGATGATTTTACTCATTATACAGTCACATATTTAATGCATTCTAAGTCGGAAGTATTTAAATGTTTTAAGGATTTTGTGGCTAAAAGTGAGAACTTACTTAATTCTAAGATTGTTAATCTTTATTGCGATAATGGCCGAGAATATCTTAGTAACGAGTTCAAAGAATTTTGTGTTGAAAAAGGGATAATGTATCATTTAACGGTACCTTACACTCCACAACAAAATGGTGTATCAGAGAGGATGAATCGTACGTTAACCGAAATGGCTCGAACATTGGTTACAAGTGCGAAATTAGATAAAATATTTTGGGGTGAAGCTGTTTTAACGGCTACTTATTTGACTAATATTTTACCCACTAAAGCTCTGATAAATAAAACACCATACGAAAAGTGGCATGGTAACTAACCGAAAATAAATCATTCAAAAATGTTTGGTTCTACTGCATACGTTCACAATAAAACTAGAAAAAAATATTTGATCAAAAATCTCTTAAGTCAATATTAGTTGGTTACAATGCGAATGGTTATAGATTAATGTTAAAAATAATAAGATATTCATAGCTCGTGATGTCATATTCGATGAGTTGAATTTTACTCAATCGCGTCCAACACGTAGCAGTAGTGACAACATTGTGATTCCCTCAAAAATTAGTAAGCCCGACAATGATTCGGCAAAACTAATAGAAAGTCAACCTCAAGATTCTTTGAACAAAAATTCGTCATTAGGAAGTCAACCTAATAATTTAAGGCGAAGTGAAAGAATTCTCAATTTACCACCGACAAATTATAAACAGATGCATGATCCTGATTTGTTTTTGTCATTAAGTACTGTGCAATCATTGCCATCGTCATTTAAGAATATATTTGATAGACATGATTCTGACCAATGGTTAAACGCTGTACAGAGTGAAATTGAGTCTCTTCGAAGCAACCAAACGTGGACTTTAGTAGAAAAACCTAAAGATGTCAATATAATAAGTTGTAAATGGTTATTCACTATTAAAAACAATGAATTAGGTGAACCCGTACGTTATAAGGCTCGCTTGGTTGCTCGAGGTTTTACTCAAGAATACTTGCAGGATTATAACGAAACGTTCGCACCAGTAGCTCGGATAGCTACATTTAGATTCATTTTTAGCTTTAGCTAACCAATTTGATTTACATGTACACCATATGGTGATAAAACTGCATTCCTTAATGGAATACTAAAAGAAAATATTTATATGGAGGTACCAGAAGGCATTTTAGCTAAAGATAATCAGGTGTGTAAACTAATCAAAACATTGTATGGCCTAAAGCAGTCGTCGAGATGTTGGTTCGAGCGTTTGGATCTTGTTCTTAACGATATTGGTTTTAAAAATTCGGAAGTAGATCCTTGTCTATATGTGTTAGATAAAATGGTATAGATAAAAATGTTTACAGAGTATTATATGTCGATGATTTAATAATTTCCACTAAAAGTATTGATACATTACAAGTTTATAAGAACAGTCTTATGCAAAAATTCGAAATGACTGATTTAGAAGAAATAAAGTTATTTCTTGGGATCAGAATCGAAAGGTCAAATAATACTATCTCTTTAGACCAATCTACATACCTAAAAAACGTGTTAAATAGATTTTCTATGAGTGATTGCAACCCTTCTACATCACCTTTACCTTGTAAATTAAATTATTTGACTTTAAATTCTGACACATACTATGAAGCACCCTGTAGAAATGCAATTGGATGCCTTCTGTATGCAATGCTTTGTACAAGGCCAGATATTTGTGCTCCTATAAGCATATTAAGTAGATACCAATGAAAAAATAATGAAGAATTGAGGAAATGCTTAAAACATCTTTTGCGATACATAAAAGGTACAGTTGGTATTAAATTGACCTATCATAAAAGTAATTTTAGGCAATTAATCACTGGCTACGCAGATTCTGATTGGGGAGGCGATGAAAACGACAGAAAAAGTACAACAGGCTATTTATTCAAAGCTTTTGATAATTGTACAATTTCGTGGTACACACACGAAAACAAAATACTGTCGCCGTCTCTTCAACGGAAGCTGAGTACATGCCTATATTTGAGGCTGTAAGAGAAGCAGTCTGGATTAAATCTCTACTAAATAGCATTTTAATCCAAATAAAAGAGCCTATTATAATATACGAAGACAACAATAGTTGCATTTGTTTTGCAAATAATCCTACAAACCATAAAAAATCTAAACACATAGACATTAAATACCATTTCACTATGGAACAAATCGCTAGTAAAATAATAAAACTAGAATTTATTTCCACAGAAAATCAACTAGCTGACATATTTACAAAAGTGATTCCTCCCAAAAGGTTATTAGATTTAATAAACTTTAATTAAGTAGTAAGATTTATTTCATCAGATTTTGTAGTGAAGATTAAACGATTAAGATCGTTAACTTAAATGAACATTTTGATTGTTATATTTTTAATATATGTATATTAGTTAGTATAATAGATACAATAACAGTTATTTTTTTTGTTATTTGATTGAAATGAGCATTATTTTTTTCTATACTTGCATTTTTTGAGGGGGACTGTTGGAATATTACAAAAATCCCAGTGTTAACAGATTAAAATAATTACTCGATTCAATCACTCGATTATCACAATCGGTTATTCACTCATTCGATCATTCGTTGATGTCGGTCATTCAAAATGTTTTTTATTTAATTATAAATCGGACCGTCCAACAGTACACAAGTCTTTTCTTTCCTCCTGCGACCCATTTCCCACAGACGTGCTGACATGCAACGTAACGGTTGTGACTGTGAGTGGTCATGCATGGTGGCCACATATGTATGTCCTTACATTAAACGCACAAATTGCGTTCACAATACTGTTTCAAACCATATTTTAGTATAATTTTATCCTATTGGGTTGATCCCTATTTATTTAATTTTCAAGTTAGCAAGGAACGGGTGTCACCGCTGTGTAGATCACCCCGAGGACACTGTGGAGCATACGTTGGAGGTCTGCCCGGCTTAGGCAGAGCACCGCCATGTCCTCGTGGAGATCTCTCGCGTCCGTTCCTGGTTCAGGCCATGGTACGGAGCGAGAGGGCATGGGCAGCCGTCACCTCCTTCTGCGAAGCAGTAATGCTCGCAAAGGAGGAGGCGGGACGGTTGAGAGAAAGGCAAGTTTTACGCCCTCTCGCCCCTAGTCGCTGCTGGAGATGCCCTGGGCGTCGGGAATCCCGGGCGGATTTCCGGCCACCGTAGGCGCGGGCTTGCGGGCGGTGAGCAAAATGGGTAGCTCGCCGTCCGATAAGGATCAGGCCCGGGTCGACGGCGCGTTGTGTTCCACGCCCGCCTCAAAGAGATGTCATCAGCACAAGAGTTGGGGTCCACTAGCGCCGATGCCTGCCGGGGTCGCGGAATGGTACAAAAGGGTTAATAAGAATTTGGAATAAGATATTTTGTTATTAATTAGGAGACAGACAGTCACAAACGCATTAACAAGTTTTGTATTCATGCTTTCTAAAGGCATTAAAATGGTAGGAAAACATAAGAAATTGGAAATCGTTGGAAAAAGTTTTGCTATAATACAATCTCAAAATCATGTCCCAAAACATGCTGAAGAGTAAAGGTCATCAGTAATCTTGCTCTTACTAGATGGTAGGTTAGTTGGTTGTTGCCAGTTACATTACAATCCAGCAAAAAATTAATGATACAGATACATTATAATTAAAAATAATCAATTACTTCCCTACATATCAATATTTAGCTGACGTGTAGTCTATAGGACACTATGAAAATAATACGATTTTTATATGGGAATATAATTATTTTACTGACAATACGCCTTCACGACCCATCACTTATCACTGACTTTGCGTATCACGGACACCGTCCTGAAAGTTATAACTTGACAAGTAGGTACGTACGCCAACGTTCTCGTCTGTGAATATACCACACATTAGGCGCTAGATGGCGTGACAGAACGCGTAGCAGCAAAGCGCGGTAGTCGTCAACGCAAAGGTGCTGCCACCAGTGGATCTTTGCGGTACTAACGTCGGGCGTCGACCAATAGGGAGACGACATTAACGCGCCACCACCACGAACCAATCAGGCTTCAGAATTGATTGTGAAGAAGGAATAACGAGGTGTTGAGTTTTTGCCGGGAGAATTGTTAGGCAGTTGATTTTTGTAATCTCACCGGATCAACCAAGTAAATAGAAGGTATCGTGCAGGATATTCTGATTTTAACAAGGAGCTAAGTATTTACCTTATTGATATTTATGTTCTCAATTTACTTAATTAAATGTAATATTCGCTGTTATGGGCAATTTATGTTTATTTCTTGGGGATAGCTTTGCTGTAACTTACTAGAGTTTTATTTGAATTGTAGGTGATTAACTTGTTCAATTCTATTGTTTTATGAGGTTCCAATAATTTTATCTAAATTAAACCTATGTACATGTTAAAGGGATGTAATTAAAAATACATTTTATACTGCTACCGTTGTTTATTTAATATAATTGTTTTAATATGTGTAACATTTTTCAGAAGTGGGATACGTGATCTGGAGCAAATTCTCATGCAAGGCATGAGTTCCGATGGTCGCAGCCGGTCTCGCAGCCGGTCCCGTAGCCCTGTCAGATGGAGTCGCCGGCGGATGGAACGACCGCAGCAGGAGCGACGCAGCTGCTCCCGCGACACCTGGCGACCGGGGCGTTCGCCAGTCCGGGGCCGTCAAGGCCGTTCTCCGCCAGGCTTTTCAAATGAACCCGGTAGGTCATTTCCATATTATTCGGGTGTGATGGTCAAGCCGGATATAATACCGGAATTCGATCATGAAAAACCGGAGCTACCTGCGTCTCAGTGGCTTAACAAAATAGAGCAACTAGGTGCCATACATGGATGGAACGACAACGTTAAGAGTTATTATATGCAGGCACGTCTTGTTGGGTTAGCAAAGTTGTGGCATGGTGCACTACGAAGCTATGAATTTACGTGGCTGGAATGGAAACAAAAAAATTCTGGAAGCTTTCCCTCAAAGCATAGACTACGCAGATGCATTGAGGGAAATGTTAAATAGGAAAAAGTTATTTAATGAAACGATGACTCATTATTTTTATTCGAAATGTACCATGCTAACTAAGTGTGATATCATTGGAGAGAAGGCAGTGTCGTGTATTATAGAAGGGCTACCGTTCCACATGCGGACTTCTGCAAGAGCTGGTAACTATAAAACCCCAGGCGAGCTTTATTCTCACTTTCTGTGCATGAACGACGACAAAAGGATGAATCAAATTCAGAGAAACGTTCCTCGAGCTCGAGATTCCACATCAGGGTCTTCAAAAGAAGCAATCAGAGATCCAAAAGAACGAAGGCCAGGTGTAACTTGTTTTCTTTGTAACGAGTCTGGTCATGTTGTCCGATCATGTCCTAACAATCCTAACGCTATAAAATGCGAAATATGTGGGAAAACCAACCACAAAAAGGAGCAGTGTTATCAAAAGTCTGTTAGCATTGTACAAATACAGGTAAATGAATGTTATTTTAAACATGTCTTGATTAATGGTTTAAAAGGTACCGCTTATTTAGACACGGGGGCTCAAGTCAACCTTATCACTCATGATTGTGTTCTAAAGCTTGGTGTTGCAATGCAACCTTGTGTTGTTTTTGTCAACGGGTTTGCGGGACCGCCAATTAAAGCTCACGGACAGGTATCGTTAGAGTTCGTTATAGATGAAGTTAAGGTTTGTTCAGACGCAGTTGTCATCGACGCCGCTGTGAACCGCGCCGACGTTTTTATTAGACAGCCTATTTTGAACAATGAAAAATTCAAGCTTACAATTAGTGGTACTACCGTCTTTTTAGGATATGCAGATAGAGATGAAAAGAAAACTGAATCAGTTGAAATAAATTCTTTGCAGGTAGGTACATGTGCAGATAAGGTTAACATTTTGTGCTCTGCAGACACTGTCGTTCCAGCTTATTCATCCTTGTTTGTTGACACCTACAATGATGTTGAAATTGACAAGTCAACTTTACTGTTTGTAGATGCTCGTACAATTGCTTATAATGGTTACAACTATAGCATTCCTGCTTCTACGCATTGTTTTCCAGTACACGCCATTTTCATTGTTAATTGTGGTAAAAAGTCAGTTTATTTCCAGAAAGACCAGATTATTGCTCGTGGATTTGTTACTCGGGAAGTAGGTAATTCTCCTGGTAATTCTGCAGATAATCTTGTTTCGATCATGAGCATTGATACTACAAAAATCAAATGTGGATCCGAAGATCCGCAGGTAGTTACAAGAGTTGGTGGATATTTTAAACGAATATTCAGATTGTTTTTCGGTAGATACAGGAGAATTAGGTAGGACTGACAAAATAGAATTAAATATTGAACTTAACTCGGATAAGCCGGTTTGTTATCGTCCTTACAGGCTTTCTTTTTCAGAAAAGGCAATAGTACGAGAAAAGATTGAAGATATGTTATCCAATGGTATCATTAGGGAATCGTCGTCTAGTTATGCCAGTCCGATTGTATTAGTTAGGAAAAAGAACGGAGATTATCGGTTATGTGTGGATTTTAGAAAATTAAATAGCATCACAGTGAAAGATAAATATCCTCTGCCCATTATAGAAGAACAAATCGAGAAACTAGGAGGGAAGAAACTTTTTACGAGTCTTGATTTGTCGCAAAGTTTCTTTCAGATTCCGCTAGCGGCGACTTCAATCCACCGAACAGGTTTTGTCACGCCTGAGGGCCACTATGAATTTTTGCGTATGCCCTTCGGTTTGGCCAATTCACCAGCCATTTTCCAGCGACTTATGGACAAGATATTTTCTTCGCTACGTCATGATAAGGTGCTTCCTTTTACAGACGATCTCTTACTACCCACCAAAACTGAACAGGAAGGCCTTGATCTACTTTGGGTAGTTTTGGAAATAATAAGGGACGCCAAACTGACGTTGAATCTCGATAAGTGTTTTTTCTTGCAAGACAAAATAGATTACCTGGGTTACGAGATCAGCGAAAAGGGTATTAGGCCTGCTAGTAAGAAAATTGATGCTGTGGCCAACTATAAAGAATCTAAGAATGTACACGAGCTTAGGATGTTTCTAGGTCTGACTAGTTATTTCAGGAAGTTTGTAAAAGACTATGCGTCTGTCACGTATGACCTGTATGGGTTGCTAAAAAAGAATGCAGCATGGATTTGGGATCCAGCACAACAGAGGGCTTTTGATCAGCTGAAGAAGATTTTGACGACTCGACCAATACTCTCTTTATTTTGTAGGAAAGGTGACATAGAAGTTCACACTGACGCAAGCAGTAAAGGTGTAGCTGGAATTCTCTTTCAGGATCAGGATGGGGGTTTGAAACCCATCGCGTATTTCAGCCGAAAAACAAGCAAAGAAGAAGCTATGTATCATTCCTACGAATTGGAAACATTGGCAGTAGTGGAATCGTTAAGAAGATTTAGAATTTATTTAGCAGGTAATCATTTTCAGGTGGTGACAGACTGTGCAGCCGTTCGAGACACTTTCTTGAAAAAGGATCTACTACCTCGAATAGCAAGATGGTGGTTATCTATTCAGGAGTACGACATGGATGTCGTTCATAGGCCAGGTAAGTCTCATGGGCACGTTGATGCGCTGAGTCGATTTCCGGTAGACCTTCCCATAGTAGCAGACATCAACGTGATTGACGTATTTGATTGGTTAGTATGTCTTCAACATCAAGATGAGAAGATTCGCATCATTCGAACAAAATTAGAATCTGGGGATAACGATCCAGATATACGAAAAAATTACAAGCTGAAAGATGGTCGAGTATACAAGCTCGTTAAGGATGGAGAACAGAGGTTAGTAGTTCCTAAATATGGAAGGTGGAATGTCATGAGAAAGTATCATGATTGCATCGGACATCCAGGTCTGAAGCGTTGTGAAGAAATTATCAAAGGTAACGTTTGGTTTCCAGGAATGACACGTTTCATACGAAAATATGTCGACTCATGTTTAGACTGTCTTTACAAGAGGGGACAGTACGGAAGACCACAAGGTGAGTTACACCCCATTGAAAAAGTTCCGGAGCCAATGCACACACTGCACATTGACCATCTCGGTCCATTCTGCAAAAGTCGAGCAGGTAACAGTTTTGTGCTGATGGTGGTCGATTCATTCACTAAGTTCACATGGGCGGTACCAGTTAAAACTACAAAGACTCAAGAGGTAATAAAATCCTTAAATAACATATTTTGTTTATTTGGTTATCCAAAGAGAATTATATCCGACAGTGGTACGAGTTTCAAAAGCAAACATGTCAAACAGTTTTGTTTGGATAATCAAATAAAACACATAATAAATGCTGTAGCATGTCCACGCGCAAATGGCCAAGTGGAAAGGTATAATCGCACATTACTAGATTCACTCAACACAAGTGTGGAAGATGAAAAGGATTGGGATACTCGGATCGCAAACATCACCTGGGGAATGAATAATTTGCAAAACGGTTCGACTGGATTTACACCATACAGGCTCATGTTTTCCGCAACTCGAAGCAGGTATCAAGGTATGGGAGATAACATTGTAGATAATGAGGAGACAGCTGCACGAACTAGGACCGAGGCTACAGCGAACCTAAGCCGCACGGCGGAGAAAATGTGTAAATACTTTAATGCAAAGCGTAAACCTCCAACAAAATACAAGGTAAATGATTTAGTACTATGGAAAGGAGCTGCTGACCGAAATGTGAACGTTCGACGAAAACTGAAAGAAAAGTACAGTGGACCTTATAAGGTAACAAAGGTAGTAGGAAATGATAGGTACACTATTACATCGGTGAAAGGTGTGAAAGGGTATAAGCGATTCAGAGCTCTTGTGTCGTCAGATTCGTTAAAACCTTTTCAGGGGGAGGAGGACTCGGATGCTAGCTCAAATGATACTGAAGTGGACAGCACGGAGGAATTGATCGACTTGCTTGAAGGCTGAACTTTATTATATTCCAGGAATAATCAGGTTAAATACTGTTAATTATGTCGGATAATATCTAGACAAATAATTTGGATTGTGATTGGAACTATTATAATATTTGAGTGGTTTAAAATTGGAATTACTGACGGAAAGGTTTTAATGATGATGGTTAAATGTTATGGATTGGAAAATTATGATATTTTTGGAAACTTGTTTTGGTAAACAAGTATTAACTTTTGGGATGACTTTACTTGATGATTGATAATGATTTACTTATAGGACATACCTACTTATAATGTTCGTATGTATTAATTATAATTAAAATTGGAATTACTGTCGGACATGTTTTAATAATTATGGTTAAATGTTATGGATTTGAAAATTATGGTGTTTTTGGAAACTTGTTTTGGTAAACAAGTATTTACTTTTGGGATGACTTTACTTGATGATTGATAATGATTTTCCTACAGGAAATACTTATAATGTTCGTTTGTATTATAATTTATGAGCCAAATATCATCTTACGGTTCATAGAATTGAGTTTTTCTTTTCCCCATTTTTAGGACTGGACCATGCTATTTTGAACATTTACATACCGTATTTTGTCTTCTTCCTTTGCAGAGTCGCAAAGGCGTCAGGATGGACGAGTGTGAATATACCACACATTAGGCGCTAGATGGCGTGACAGAACGCGTAGCAGCAAAGCGCGGTAGTCGTCAACGCAAAGGTGCTGCCACCAGTGGATCTTTGCGGTACTAACGTCGGGCGTCGACCAATAGGGAGACGACATTAACGCGCCACCACCACGAACCAATCAGGCTTCAGAATTGATTGTGAAGAAGGAATAACGAGGTGTTGAGTTTTTGCCGGGAGAATTGTTAGGCAGTTGATTTTTGTAATCTCACCGGATCAACCAAGTAAATAGAAGGTATCGTGCAGGATATTCTGATTTTAACAAGGAGCTAAGTATTTACCTTATTGATATTTATGTTCTCAATTTACTTAATTAAATGTAATATTCGCTGTTATGGGCAATTTATGTTTATTTCTTGGGGATAGCTTTGCTGTAACTTACTAGAGTTTTATTTGAATTGTAGGTGATTAACTTGTTCAATTCTATTGTTTTATGAGGTTCCAATAATTTTATCTAAATTAAACCTATGTACATGTTAAAGGGATGTAATTAAAAATACATTTTATACTGCTACCGTTGTTTATTTAATATAATTGTTTTAATATGTGTAACACGTCTTAGCACTGTCCAGAAAAGGGCACTGGTGTAGGAAGGTACCGAGCGCCGCAGAACGAATTACGGAAAAATGGCGGCGTAGCAAAAAAAAAAAATGATTTTGCGGTGTCTGACAGACGTAACTTCAGCGACGAAGGGTTAAGATATAATCAGTTAAGTTAGTTAGGGTTTCGAACATACGGTTGTCGCAACCCAGTGCTGGGCACGCCACGATTGCGGCGATAAGTCCCCTCTTTGAGGAGTGGCTAGAGAGGCGCCACGGCGTCAGGAGGGCGCGGGGGTTTCAGGAGGTTCCTGTGTCGGATAAGGCGGGAGGAAACGTCCGGGTGTCACCACTGTGTGGATCGCCCGGAGGACACGGTGGAGCATACGGTGGAGGTCTGCCCGGCTAGGGCAGAGCACCGCCGTGTCCTCGTGGAGGCGATCGGCAGCAGAGACCTCTCGCGTCCGCCCCTGGTTCAGGCCATGGTACGGAGCGAGAGGGCATGGGTAGCCGTCACTTCCTTCTGCGAAGCAGTAATGCTTGCGAAGGAGGAGTCGGGACGTTTGAGGGAAAGGCAAGTTTCGCGCCCTCCCGCCCCTAGCCGCCGCAGGAGACGCCCAGGGCGTCGGGAATCCCGGGCGGATTTCCGGCCACCGTAGGCGCGGGGTTGCGGTCGGTGAGCAATGGGTAGCTCACCGTCCGGTAAGGACGGCGAGTTGTATTCCACGCGCGCCTCAAAGAGATGTCGTCAGCGCATAGGTAGGGGTCCACTAGGACCGATGCCTGCCGGGGTCGCCGGAAAGTACTTATGGGTCACCGAGGCCCCCGCAACACAGGCAACAGGAAGGAATACGGGTGAGTTTTAGTCAGTAAGAGTCTGACACACCCTCCCGCTCCGCCCAGAGCGGGAGAAGTTATTTGATGATTTCCCAACATTTTTAATATAATTCTTGTGATATTTGAAGGCTTTGATGCATTTGCAAAGCTGTAGGAAAGAATAGGGAAATAGAAATATAAAGAAAAAACATTTGTGTGTAACTTGCTATGGCTAGGAGGATATGGTTATAATGATGGTCATCATCATCTTCCTGCCTTTTCCCAACTATGTTGGGGTTGGCTTCCAGTCTAACCAGATGCAGCTGAATATCAGTATTTTACATGGCGCGACTGCCTATCTGACTTCCTAACCTAATTGGGTTATGGAGGTCAGAAAGGCAGTCGCTAGGTAACACGATACCTCATGGTAAGACTGGTTGTCAGACTTTCGGGCTTCTGACGACCCGTAACAACTGTCAAAGATCTACAAACGTTAAAAGGCTTAAAATGATGGTGATGTTCAGAAACATATTTTGTGTGTCTTCGGCATCCATATTTAGGAGAGCTCTTCTTTGAAGCATATCCCATGCGTGCTCAATAGGATTCAAGTCTGGCGATTGAGCAGGCCATGGTAGGACGTTGGTATTAGCTGCGGCTAGTGTTTTTGCACCGACTGGCTGTATGTGGACGGGGATTATCATGCATAAGCAGAAATGAAGCTCCAAATTGGGTCCGAAAAGGAATGATAACATTTGATACAATCGTTGTCATCTGACACAATATCTGTGCATTGAGATTGTCTCTGATCCAAATCAGTTCGGTTATTCCGCCGATCATGATTGTTCCACCACTGTATCCATGGACTTCCTGGCATGATTTTAAACGTTCTTTGCGTCCAGGGGTCCTTCAATACCGTGAATGTCTAGTATCTGGCCCCATACCAAAGCGAGATTCGTTAGAAACAAAACTTGTGACTCTTCTTCTGTCCAATTTCTGTATTCACGAGCCCATTGTAAACGGGCTCTGCAATTGTGGGGCTTAATAGGTGGTACAGGTAGCGGCCTTCGGGAACGGAGATTGACTTCATAGTAGAGGATCCGCACAAGAAACGACCTCCACCCGTTTTTTAAATGGATGAAAAGTATGTTATATCAAATTTAATATATTAGAACACATATCTCGAGTGGGCTGTCTAAAAAAATCCTGGCCGGACTATGATTAATTAGGATTTGAAAAACTATTTTTTATTAAATATTGCACTTGTTAGATTTTTAATGTAACTATAGATGTGTATATGTATTTAGTCTGTAAACACTGGAAATAAAAGAATATTTATATTTAGGACTATGTTAAAGAAAAGCCATAACTTATTATAATATACCAAATATTCTTTTTATATAGCAATAAATTAAGTATCCAATGCCAAAATTATGTATATAGTCTTATTTAAACCCTAAAATAGAGTATGTAAGAAATAGGAACTATAGAAAACAATACATATTTATCAATCCGAAATTCATATTTTACTTATCTAGCATACCATTACACAACATAACATTTACCTATTTACTTATCATTCAATAGATTAAATAATCATATTTATTTATCAAGTTTATCTAAACACAATAATTATAGTTACTTAGCTTTGTGGCAAGTAGTCCTTCACCGTCCGCGTCTCGAGCAAAAGTGCCGCTGTGACATTTTTATGTATGTATGGCATCTCGTAGTTGACCTTGAGAGGTCGTGACTACTTAACCGGACTTTAATGCCGCTGTGACGGGTCGGACCGCTTTTATAAGGCGAATCCCGACTCCGTTTCAAACAAACAAACAACACGTGACGCCATTTGTGAGTCAAAAACTATGTGGGTATTTCTAATTATTTACTTAACGTATTTATAACAATATTTGCTTTATTATTTTCACAATATAATCAGAAATACATATTAATACAATACAGTTAATCTAACACACTCATGAGTTTAACGGATAAATTGAATACCAACCGAAAGTATGAAGCATATAGAATATAAAACGTGGAGTTGTCTATTTTTTCCTGGCATAACTACTGGGTTGGCAGGTATAAACAGATAAATCGATAGTAGTTATTTTCACCTATTTATTTAGTAAATAAATCTTGTATCAAAATGCTATTTAATTGCGAATACGATGTTAAAGGGTTGTCTGTAAAAAATCTGGCCTGAATGACGGTTGTCGAGTTTTGAAAGGTGAAAATTTTATGCGTGTGGAAACTTGTGACACAAAGGTCCGAGCTAAATATCCCGTGCGATAGAAGAGGACGCAGACCAAATGTCCTATCTTTGGTATTGTTCGTTGAGCCGTTGAGCTCCTTAGATTCTGAGTTGAGCTACCGATTACCGACAAATGCATGCACTGACTGGACAGGTCCACTAAAACCTGTGTGGTTCCTTCCTCAAAAGTCCATCTCATACATTAATCTGTATGATCCGAACTGCGACCTAAGTTTATTCTGATCTTTCTTGTCAGAGTAGTGGGATAGGAAACACCGAACTCAACTAGTTTTAAAACATAAGTTATTTATTCAGAAATAATATCACTTATCATCTGTGGTAGTAATTTGACATTGACAGCGCTCCGATGTCGTAGCAATAAGGACGAATTTCGCAGTGCAAGTGTTACCACCGATGTGCGGTTGACTATAATATACTGAAGCTCATTTAATAATGTTCGTTTCAATCGATGTAAGGAGTGCAGTCAGACTGAGTGGCCTAGTAAGAAGTTAGGTACCTTTGTTCAAAACAACGCGTCAAGTCGCGCCTGCTAGTCAAGGTAAACACTGTATTCACTATTGTTGAAATATTTACCTACTTGATGCAGGCCTTCTCAAGCAACCAGTTACCTATTCGGGGTGGTAATTTTAGATAAGGAATGAAGGGCCGGGCGGCTACTGGAGAAGCTTTTTATGAGACCACACATCATCATCATTCTCCTGCCCTTATCCCAAATTATTTAGGCTCGGCGCAACATGTCCCTTTCTTCCATACTTTACTATTAGTTGTCATCTCGGTAGTCACCCCCTTTCTAGCCATATCATCTTTCACACAGTCCATCCATCGTTTCTTTGGTTTTCCCCTACTCTTATAGCCATCAACATTCATACTTAAGACTTTCCTCACGATATTTTCCTCATTCCTCCGCATCACATGCCCATACCATGCCAACCGATTTCCGCACAACTTTTCAGTCACCGGTGCCACTTTCATACTTCCTCTTATGTACTCATTTCTTATTCTATCCCATCGTGTCACACCACACATCCCTCATAGCATTCTCATCTCAACTGAATGCAATTGCCTTTCATCCATCCATGAGACCACACATGTCTTTTGGATTAATGTTACAATCCGTTAAAGGTAGTCCGAGGTTCAGTTTGAGGGGCTCGTGGCTAAATAATAACAGCCGCATGGGTTGGTGAAGGTACGCTTGCCGTGGTCGGTTCGTGGATGGGCGACCATCCATTACATATCGAGACCCCTCCGAGCCCCGAAAATCACGTTAAACCTCTGGTCCCGGCTGTCATTCGTAGATCTTTGACAGTCGTTACGAGTAGTCAGAAGCCCAAAGTCTGACAACCAGTCTTACCAAGGGGTATCGTCTTACACAGTAACTGGGTTGATGAGGTCAGATAGGCAGTCGCTCCATGTAAAATAGTTCTGTTCAAGTGGATCCGGTTAGACTGGAAGCCGATATAGTAGAGAAAAGGCAGGCAGATTGATTGTTACAGTCTGTTAAAAAAAACGAGAATACTCAGCTTTTATTTTCCTCGCTACTGGACCAAATCAATAAGTGATGCAGCGTCAGAAAGACCAAGAACACCTTTTGAGAATACAGGGTTATACGCTGTGTTTAGTAGGTACCTACCGTAAACTTTTAAATTTCCCATTGTAAGATAGTGGTGCCGATTCCCTTGTTTACAAACTAAACTAAATTTAAGTTCAGTGCATCTTTTTCTTTCTATTTCATTATGAACAGGACAGAAGATAAATTTTAGTTTAGTCCTGTCAAATTAATCAGCGCCTGTCACTACTCTATACAAGTTTAGACGTCATTAAAAACTTGCCTACTAAAATTACGTCAATTTAGGTCAAGCGCTGATTAATTTGACAGGACTAAACTAAAATGTATCTTCTGTCCTTTTCTTAATGAAATAGAAAGAAAAAGATGCACTGAACTTAAATTTAGTTTAGTTTGTGAACAAGGGAATCGGCGCCACTGGCGTCCTGTCATCGTTTATATTTAGACTCGCAGCCATTTTAAAATATCTAATTACTGTATTCAAAAATACACACTGGAGGTTCACAGTCGATATGTCACAGTGAAAACTCTTAACTTGTCAAAACTACCTTGTAAAAAACTCTTTTTACAACTACTACTACGAGTATACGGTGCATCCACACACACCGACGTTACTTTGTGTAGAACAACATTTAGTAACATGATAACATTAAGTAACTTTCTATAACTTTTAGCATGAGGCTACGTGGTTTGGTTCGACAACGAACAAACGATGGTTCCGTAAGCATAGGTTAGAAATGTACCACCACGCGTGCGTGTCCGAGCGAGGCCGATCTGCAACGTAAAGCTGCGCTCGCCGCGGTCGGCTCATGGACGGTGGATGGTGACCAGCTGTAACACATCGGGCGGCAGTCGCTCAGTGTAAAATACTGACATTTACTGGTGCCAATGCCTACCTAGTTGATGCATCGCAAAGCGGGTGACGACGACGGGAATTTAAAAATAATATATTTCCTTGTTTTTTGTTTTCAGATACTGAAATAAGTTTATTACACTTTTGAGCGCTATGGACCTGTGGAAGAAAGCAAAATCCCCAAACTATGTAACTAATAAGGACAAGCTGTACCCTTATTCTGAGATTCCATTTCAAAACGAATATAAACTGGTCAAGTTACCTTTTTGTATTAAAAATCTAATAGAACATGTAGATTATTTTGGTACAGGAAGAATAGAACTCGCCACAGGCACCATAGGGTTTCCTGACTGTTATAATGCTAACTACGAGTGTAGATTGGTTGTAGAAGAAGGTCCGGATAAAGGCAGAAAGATACCGAACCGAATCCCACTATCCACAGAGAAGAGCTTTGGATTCTCTACCCGTGATTACATAAAAGACAACTCTGTGCTTACTGTCACTGTAAACCTTAAAAACGCGAATATGGAAATGAGAGTTCCCGACATTGCTCGTATAGTGAATAGCGAGCGGGGAAAAGTAATTGTTTATGGAGACCGTGACGAAGAAATTGAAATGCTCACTGACGAACTGAAGAAAATGAAGCAGTTATTTTACTGCCCGATTTACATGTTACCGGATAACTTACAATCAACCTACTGGAATACTTGTTATAGAGCCTATTTGGGCATCAATTACCTCAAAAGAGCACTCTACAGAAACGTTAGCAAAGGTGATATCGAGGCTGCCATCATACTGACTGGATGTTTGACTGACACGTACTGCGGCAGTGCTCTAGCTGACGTCGTTATCAAACTCCTCGCGAATAACGTCCGAAATGTCATCGTGTACGCTTGCACATTATGGAATAACAATGACAAAGAGGTTGTGCGTAGCCATTTCCCATCAGTGTTTCAACACATCTTCGACGGCGACTGTATTTCTATCATTAACAATCAAAACAATCAGGCGCTGGTTTTAGAGCCTAAAACTACGAAAGCGCGGGGAGACGGCCACTACAAGTCCAGTAACAAATCAGTCTGGAAGATAATTCCAATATGGGATGATAATAAAGTATTATTCAAAATGTACAACGTTGACAGCGATATGTATTTACAACTGTCTCCTAGGGCTGACGAAGACGGAGTCAGACAAGCATGCGCCTCGAAGGATTCTAAAGAACTAAGCGACAAGTTTTACTTTGAGCCGTTAATAATAATGAACGGACAAGTCGCTTTTAACATTTTCAATGACGAGGATAACAAACGATTGGAGTTGCCTGTCGATGTTGATACTTCGGAAGTCAAAGCCGTAGTAGGGCATAAAAGCGTTGACAATGATCGGGATGGATGTTCCTCTTGGATTTTGACTACGTTATCCCAAGATAAGGAAGACGAACAAGACCACAGTGAAGATTTTTCTAATATTTATGACTATGATTAGCTAACTTTGTCCACCATGTTTAGAATATTATTTGAATAAGTTAATTCGTTTATTATTATTTTTCTGATAGATCACAACTTAAGTTACAAAACAATGCATACTTCACATAAAGTTATACGCCTCGCCAATCGTCGTGTTTCAGAATTAATTCTTCGTCGCGTCTTGTCGTTCGTCACTAAATAAGTTTTAAAAAGTGAGTTCTAGGGCCCTACATAAAATGTAGAGCCAGAAATTATAACTAGTTACATACATAGAATTATCCAATACAGTAACTTTGATCCAATATTATTCGATATTGGTTTTATAAAATATCATCGCTCATTCAAAATTTCCGAAGAGAGACGATGATTGCTGAGGCGCATAACTCAAATCGTAGCTAATTGAATTTGTACTGAATAATGAATAGGTACTTTTAGATATTGAACGTATCTTTGAAACATATGCCTAATTTTTGTCAAACACTAATGCATGTATAGGTCAGGATTCTTTAAATTGACCAATTGATTGTTTTTTTTATTTTTTATGTTCTTAATAAGAAGTTACAAGTTTTATACTGGGTGATCCATCAAGATGATTCGGGCTGTATTAATTAGTTTCATGCATGATTGAAGAGTCGAACCCGCACTCTAATTGCGATACCCGTTCGGATTGAAAACCTCTTTATTTTGACAACACAACAACATCCATTAGACGCTTCTTACCGGATGCCCTAATAGAAAGCGATCGCATTGTCGCGCGCAGTCCTATTGGCAAGCGGTCGTCGCGGTCACTTGTTTGGCGGGCCCGAATAATTTCTACGTACCTTGTTGCAGATTTTCCCGTGTCCATCTTAACGGATCAACCAGTATAAACATCTATACGGTGTATTCCTGGGTCAATATATCTAATCTTATCATTTGGTGATGGATTGTTGACGCAGGGATAATACATATCATGTAAGACTTTTTTTTTACGTAAGTAATACATCCGATTACTGACTTGCTATACTCTTATCATTACTCGTTTTATTTCTATAATAAATACTATTAATAATAAATAGCCTTACTTTTATTCAAATACCTACTCGTCAGAACCATTGTACTGAACAGCCTGTAGCAATCAATTGAAAAAAAAAACAAACTCACGCCTTCCTTCCCGTGGCAGAAGGCAGAAACTACAAAACGCCATGCTATGATCTTTACATAATCCAGTGAAATAGTTGCTTCCAGTGAAATAATCGTTTATTCCAGAAATCCCCACCGACAAATCCCCACCAGTGGGGATTGTTATTTTTTTCCAGAAATCCCCACTAGTTATACAAACTCAGCCTAATGGGGATTTTTGGAAAAATAAGTAACAATCCCCACCAGGTGTTGTTGTTTCTAAATTATTAAACAAAAATTATTAAATTATTATAATCAAATTCATTATAAATTAATTGCATTTAAACGAAAATCAAAAATATTTACAACTATTAATTACATTTAAACCAGAGTTATTTAAACATTATAGGATCACGTAAATCGCGGTTGTGAATTTATCTCATGATGAACAATCCACCAAGCATACGACACATTTTACCCACAAATCCAGTAAGTTTATGCAATATTCATGTCGCAGCCAACTAGCTTAATCAGCCGTTTAGTTAACAGCCTAACCATTAGAAGTAGCGCTCGCCGGCCGCTGTCGCGGCACCGCTCGCTTTGCTCGCTCGGCTCGCGCGCGGTTGGTCACAGTTCTAATCTAACCTAACACATTTGATTATTTGATCTGATCACCTGGTGAGTATTGTTACTTATTTTTCCAAAAATCCCCACCAGGCTGAGTTTATATGTATAACTAGTGGGGATTTCTGGAAAAAAATAACAATCCCCACCGGTGGGCATTTGTCGGTGGGGATTTCTGGAATAAACTGAAATAATAAACATCCTTGAAATAGGTGATGCATCAGAAATAAAGTCCCAATACTTCCAATTTTGATATTTATTACAAAAAATAAATAAATATAAAATCAAAATTAAAATCAAAAGTCATTTATTCAAACTAGGCTGAGAATCAGCACTTTTCGAACGTCAAAGTTACATAAGACAGTCCCCCAAAAACGCCCGCCCTTCATACTTCTCAGTGCTTTAGCTGGGAAGAAGTGGTGCAATAAACTCCTCAGCAGCACACCTGTCTGTTTAGTTGTATAGACTTTATATACAAATCGTATGCAATGTAATTAATATTACGAAACACATATAATTAAATTACTTGCCATGTGTTAGCTAGCATACGCCAATATACCAATAAAACAATGAAAACTACTCAAGCAGATAAAAATTACAAGATAAAAACGTAAACAGAACTTAATACCTAAATAAAAGTCTCCAGGCATAAAGGGCGTGCCCGCTTACATAAGGCTATTGCTGTAACTGGAAGTGACAAATGACTAACTAGCACCATCGAAGTAAAATAAATAAACAATTACTAATAACAATAATAAAACCATGGTCAGTCACCACAAGCAGCACCCGTTCACGAGCATAACGCAAAGATCAGCCATCACCCCTCTCGCCATATTTGAGGGAAGAAGGCCGCTACCGCAGGCAGTGACATCTAAGGGAGCATGACGAACTTGCTGCCGGTTGCTCAGTCAAGAATAGTATAATCTATTGTCGAGGACGCTAGCGAACCACTTATTGCAATTCATAAAAACAAACAACTCATAAAAAAACACATTGTAATGAGTAGATTGTGTCACTAATAAATTAAAATTTAATTTAATTAAAATACATTAGACGCATACAGTCAAATAAAAAATAAACAATTATATTAACTCATACAACCTGTCAGTAGGTAAGGTTTTTCTGGAGAAAGAACATAAACATTGTCTTGAGTTAATCACAGCCACCAACTATTCTTATCATTTAAGCAGTCAGTGATACCTACAATAGTATGCCTTTGCACAAATGGTGGATTTTACTTTAGTTTTAAATGCATTAAGACGCTGACAACACCTAAACCGCGGTCACTGTCAGATTGCATAGAAAAGAAAGAGAAGCGCGACGACAAAACGCTTGTAATTTATTGCAAAATATGAAGTAATTATCTATTTACTCAGAATTGAGTTGAGTAATCGAAAATAAAAAACAACCAAGTTCTGCATTAGAATAAGACGTACTTGTTATTAATTAAATACGTAATTTATGTTGATATTTAATACAGATATTTTGGATTAGAACTCAAGGTAAGAGGTTAGTTTAACGTTAGTTTGTATCGAGATTTTTTTTTCAAAACGTGTTTTGGTGACAACCAAGTTCTGGGAAATATGTTCAAAATTAACATATATTTTTTCCGCTACCACAAACTATACAGATTTGGCAATTTTCTTTCTTAAGAGAAGCCTATTTTGGTCAATTGGGTCTTGTCAGCGCCTTAACAGGCAAATCTAGCAAAGAAGAGGGTAGCATGTTATAAAAAGTTATACCAAGCCCAACGAATGAATTATGAACCTTATGAAGCCGGTAAAATGGAGCTCCTAATTTGTCCTTATTTCTGGTGTTAATATTATGAATATAACTGTTTTCGGACTGTATCGGACCAGCCGGATGGCCATGACCCTATGGGCCGGCTGGCCGCAGGGCCAGGGAACAAGACCACACAGGAGCCCCGTACAGGGCCATGGACCGCACGACCCCCGCGTAGGGCCTCCGGCAGGAGGCGTTTGGACCCCTAGATTGGTTAGGAGCCGCTTCAAGGCAGCCCAGGCCCGCTCCAGTTTGGGAGCCAAACGTCGGAAAAATCGTTCCTCACACCCCGCGGTTAGCGGTAAAACACCATTTGAAATGTGGTTTAATAAAATAACCCGATCTGTCTTATCCTAAGGTTTTAGGATGCAGAGCACTTGATCATGTTCCATCAAGTCAGCTATGTAAATTGGACATGAAAGGTGAGGAACAGATTTTTGCAGGATATCCAGATGATCCTCCCACTCTTTTTTTGAAAATAACTTAACTGAAGGAAAATATTGAGCCTATAGGTAGGTACCTAGGTGATCTCTGATATTGTCTATTTGCTCTCACAGTCACAGAGAGAATCGTGTGACAATAGTGACCGAGCCTTCGCTACGACTACACCGGTCACTTACTCCGTTTTGCTGAGGGCTGTAAGGTGCTGTCGTTTGCCAGTCGATACCAAGTGACTGAACATAATCCATCAATTCCTTATTGTTGAACTCAGTTCCATTATCTGAACGCAGTCTTTATTTTTGTCTCTCGACATGAGAATGAAAGAACAACATTTAGTTTTGACTACAGTTTTAGAAGGCATAAAATACACAAAAATAAAACCTGTATCTATAAAAATAATAAAATATCTATTACCTGTAAACATCGCGATCGGTATGAATCAATTGCAGTGGCGATGTAGCCTTCCTGTATTTTAAGCTTTTGAAGGACTTTCTAGACTGCTTACCCTCTATGCAGGGAATGCATGGTTCCTTGTCAACCTCCGTGTACTCCACGCCGATAGCCAGACCTTTTCTAAGTAGATCCATGCCAATTCGACACAGATGTCCTAACCTCTTATGCTAAAGCTGGAAGTTGGAACGATCACAGTGCACAAGTTTAGCTGAAACATTATTGAACATTTTAATTAAACAATCGACAGTGTACAGCCCTTCACAAACAGAATCATACGTTAAAACATGCTTACTGTTAAAAACATCACACTTCTCTACTACATTATTCACTGAAAGTATATTACAGTTCAAATTGGGAACATGAACTACGTTCTCTATTCTGTTCGCTAAAGTATCTGTATACATCGCCAACGCAGTCGCCACTTCTTGTTCATTATCCACAGTAATCGTTTCCAATTTTGTGCTGGCCGATAACTGCTGACCCACACGCGATGCGTAGTCATGTGAATGGTTGCACCGGAATCAATCATCCATTTCCCATCTTTTGCCGCCGTCGTAGAGAGAGCCATTTCCTTCACAACAGCCTTTTCATTATGATGGAAATCTGTAGCTTTAAAAACCTTTCCCAATACGCTCATAGCCTTTTTATCCTTATTATTGTGATATTCGAAGCTTTTGTGTCCTGTTTGTCTACACTTAAAGGAGATTATAGGCTTCTTCTTTATGCTTGTAGAAAGAACCTGTTGAACGTAGCGCAGCCACCTCATTCTGGTGAACCAACTCACTGGTTACATCAACATTCGAATTCTCTAAATCCATGATCAGCGGTTCGTACCGTGATGTCGATCCTCCGAGAATAATCGCAGCGAGAGATCCATCGTCGATCTTCTTACTAATATCTTCAAGATCTTGAGCAGTGCTTACAACGGCGTTGATATAAGATTATGTCTTGGAAATCGGTAAAGGTAAATTTGTATAATCTACGCTCTAGAGAGAGCCTTCGTAGCGTACGAGGATAAAGGAATGGGACCTTTATCCTCGTACGCTTTTTGTAAAGCACTCTCAAGTCTCCTTAGCGTTCTTCGTATTTCGCACGTGCAAAATTGCACCTCCGTCTACCATAAGTAATTCATAACGCACATCTTTCGCGGTTTTATCTGAATCATCGTACCTAGTGATAGATGACCACAGCTCCTCATAAATGAGAATCATCCTCATTTTTAACGTTCAGGTTGGGTACCCGTCTCGGTTTATTAAATTCTTGATTCTATTATTGCTTACTTTAAAAGTAGATAATGCCAGCATTATCTACTTTTAAAATAAGCAGCTTCGTGCTGATAACGTGTTGAAAGAATATGCTTGTTAATAATAATGTTAGAATTATTGAGTTGTATGTATAGGTATATCTTTCCTCTCGCTTTCTGTAGGAGTGATTCCGTGAAAAGGGACGGGTGTGTGTAACAACACTCGTCCGTCCCTTTTCACGAAATCACTCGACGAATCAAATGAAGAAATCTGTTGGAAGTGACAGCTTGAGTATGGAATAAGTAAGTACTTTTTAATATCATGGAATTAGTAAGTACTTTATAATAGCATGGAATTCGTGTACCTACTCATGGAATTAGTAAGTACTATATAGATTGTAAGTAGAGGGGCTCAATTTCGACTAGTGGGCGACCACTAGTAATGAATAATTATTCGAATAAATATTTCAGTATTTAGCTTTTTAAATTTTGAGGTTATGTTCTATCGCTGCTCAGTTGCTTATCACCAAGGTGAGATGTCAGATATTACATAATTATCATAAGCGACTACTGTGAGGCCCGCTGGTTTTTTTTTGTTTTAAAGGAATGAAGTAGTAAACTGACAACAATAGAATAAGGAGTACAAATCATAAATTTTTTATATACATAGGTACACACTTAATAAGTATGAATTAAAAGAAAAGTGTAGATGACATTTATGCGCAGGATCAAGTTTGTTTCAAATTATGGAAAAGTATGGTAGTACAACTTTCTGGTGGGCCTGGCCTGGTCGGGCTACTTGCGGTTCCTCCGATTTTTCCGCAATTTTACCAAGAATCCCATACCAAAACTGTCACTGTTTCGTAATTTGTCCACTATTTCCTTTTCCTTCGTATGACTTTCATGAAATTTGGCTAATTTGCAAATGAAAACAAGTTTTGTTACTTTCATCCATGTAACAAGAGAAACCTCGACCCCTGTCATACAGGATGTCCTAGTTAAGGGGTCGAGACCTCATTGATGTAACGTGTACCGAATTTTAGAAATAAATTACTATTACCCATGTTTAGGGTTCCGTAGTAAACAAGGAACCCTTATAGTTTCGCCATGTCCGTCAGTCTGTCTGTCCCCACTGTAGCTCAGACACGCTTACAGCCGCACTCAGGGATGTCCAATGGTTAATTAAGGGACTCATTAGTAAAAACTAAAAAAAATTCACACTCAGAGTCAGTTAAGTGTTCATTATCGTCCCTTAAGTGACAGGTAAAGTTAAGTACAGCAAAACCTTTACTTAACTTTTTAATTATTGATTTTGACACTTACGTTTGGAGTTATATTTTGATTTTTACCAGTGAGTTCGCTTTCGCATTAATCGTTTATTGAAAATCAATCATGTCTGATTTGATAGACTTTATTGAGTTTGTGGTCTATGCCAGAAGATATAGAGAAGTAGGACTGAGGCGGTATTTACGAGATTATTCTGATCTCTTTACAAAATACTCAATTCTTGAATTAACTTATATACTTACTATAATATAAATTAACAGATGAAATTAAAATTCACAAAACAAAACTTTCTCGCCCGGTGAATGAAACACAAACAAAATACTTAATTAAAACATCTAATAATTCCCTGATTTGACATTGACCAGTGATGCCATAGAAAAAAGGTCGGAATCGCTTTAGATTATTTAAATGAAAATAACTGTTTCGCTTTGCATTTTAGTAAAAACTTACAGCTAAAGAACTGATTGTCATTTATATTAGTATAAAAAATAGTTTTCAACGTGTATAAATAAACTTTTTGTTACTGAATATCAACACTTTTTAAATATGGCTACACCAAGGCTTTATCGATATGTAATCGATAAGACGATTTGATGATGCTTCGCCCTACGGATACTTAAAACTGTCATTAGCTAATAAACCCTTAAATTTTGTCTCTGAGATGTACCGTTGATTATCGGATTTAATGCTAATTAGTTAAGTACTACTTAAGATTAATTTAATGAACCTTTCTGAGTGCGGCAGTAACTACCGCACTCAGAAAGGTTCATTAAATTAGTATTTTTTAGTACTACATTTATTTATTAGTACTAGAAATATGTAATTTGGCATGGGTATACATATTAATCGTGCCGACAAAGTGGTAAAATAAAATCTTGAAAAATATAATTTTTAGGGTACATCCCGTGCACGTAATGTGGGGATAATATTTTGTTTTCTCGTCTATCCCATTATGTGGGGTATCGTTGTATAGTCCGTTGAAAATATCTGCTGCTTGTGAACACCATTTTTCGATTCATGGATCCGTTTGTGAAATATTAAGCTCTAAAGTGCTAATTTTTGTTAGAGTTAAGTGCCCCCCCCGCCAGCTAAATGGTTGTTTGTGGAGATGTGAAAAACAGTAGTACATATAATTAAATTAAAAGGAAAACTATCACAGCTAAGTAGGCTTTACAAGTTAACGAGTAATAGTCGACCAACTTCAATTTGCAGTTGGGGAAGTGACTGTGACGTATATCGATGTAAATGATAAATGGTTTTATTTCTGTAAGTAGGTTTTTACAAACACTTTTACACGTCAAACATATTTTTTAATACTATATGAGGTCGGCGTTTCCTATCTGACTACTCTGAGAAGAAAGGCCGAAACAAACTCAGAGGTCACAGTCTCTTTTAAAGTCCAGACATAATCTTGGTCAGATCATTTGAGGACCATGTAGGTTGGTGTCCGAAATGGTCTTTTGAGGAAAGAACCGCACACAGATTTGAGTGTGCACACATTTGTCAGTTATCATGCAGCTCAACTCAAAACTTAAGGAGCTCAATGATTTGACGAACAATACCAAAGAAAAGACATTTGGGTAGGCTGCATAAAGTACTCAGGTTTTTTTTTCATTCAAATACATAGAAATCTAAATTTTGCTTATTTTACATTTTATTATATTTTTTTTACGAAGTTCACTCAATGAGATAAAAAAATAATAAAACTTAAAACCATAAATAAAATGCAAATACCGAATCGAAACACGTTCGAGAATTTCGTGGCATCAACCTGACCCACTCAACGCTCATACTGTAAAATATGTCAAAGGTTTATATTTATGGTTATTGTGCTAGTTTATTGATCTATTTACATATACATACACTTCCTCGTAATGAAACGTTTAACAATTGTATGCAAGCTTCCGGTAATATCAATCGTCAAAAATTTGGACCTTACCCATACACGCTTGATACGTGTATGGGTCAGGTCCAAATTTTTGACGTAATTGCACAACGGAAATCACAACGGAAATGTATCACACTGGAAAATAAATGCAGCGCAATATAATTATTAATATTATGTTAAATAATTACATGCATTTCTTAGTTAGTCACCATAGTGACAAGTTTATATTTTGTGACACCTAATTTTTGTTGATAAGCTAAGGTCGAGTAGGGATACTGTGTATCTGCCCATTAGTTTTAGACGTGATATAGCTAGGCTATTAGCTTTTAATATTAACCCAGACAAAACCAGTATGTCGAAGTCATATTTAATTAGCACTACAATTAGTAACTGTACTAATGATAACGTGGTTAGCTCAAATAGTTCAAACTAGTTTGTAAGACAACAGAAGATACGTAACACTTACAGTATAGTTACATTTAATAACAAAAAGGTATAAACAAAGGCCTTTCTTCGATCTTTTGACTAGGAGGCTTTTTTTCTTGGGTGGGAAATCATCAAATAACTTATCCCGCTTTGGGCGGAGCGGGAGGGTGTGTCAGACTCTTACTGACTAAAACCCACCCGTATTCCTTCCGTTGCCTGTGTTGCCAGGGGCCACGGTAACCCTTTGGTACCTTCCCGCGACCCCGTCAGGCATAGGCCCTAGTGGACCCCTTACGCTTGTGCTGACGACATCTCTCTAAGGCGCGCGTCGAATACAACGCGCCGTCGACCCGGGCCTGGTCTTTACCGGACGGTGAGCTACTCATTGCTCACCGTCCGCAAGCTCGCGCCTACGGTGGCCGGAAATCCGCCCGGGATTTCTGACGCCCAGGGCGTCTCCTGCGGCGGCTAGGGGCGATAGGGCGCGAAATTTGCCTTTCCCTCAACCAATCCCGCCTCCTCCTTTGCGAGCATTACTGCTTCGCAGAAGGAGGTGACGGCTGCCCATGCCCCCTCGCTCCGTACCATGGCCTGAACCAGGGCCGGACGCGAGAGATCTCTGCCGCCGATCGCCTCCACGAGGAGACGGCGGTGCTCTGCCCAAGCCGGGCAGAACTCCACCGTATGCTCCACCGTGTCCTCCGGCCGATCCACACAGTGGTGACACCCGGGCGTTTCCTCCCGCCGTATCCGACACAGGAACCTCCCGAAGCTGCCGTGTCCGGTGAGGACCTGCGTTAGGTGGAAGGTGAGGACGCCGTGGCGCCTCTCTAGCCACTCCTTAAAAAGGAAACTTATAGCCGCAATTGTGGCGTGCCCAGCACTGGGTTGCGACAACCGTACTCTCCATGTCGCCATGAGATCCCGCCGGAGCTCGGTCCGCTGTGCTGCGATTTCTCGCGGCAGCGGAGTTACGCCTCGGCGTTTCACCTCCTCGCGTCACTCCCATACGTGCGCGAGGGCTTTTGCCTCCAGATCCCATGGCGGCAATCCGGCAAGGAGGCTCGCTGCCTCACAGGAGACCGTGCGGTATCCCCGGACCATCCGGATGGTTATGACCCTTTGGGCCGCGCTCAAAGGCTTAGCACGAGAACCGTAGAGAAGCGTTTTGTCAACGGAAGAGTAGACAAAATCGACGTTTCCGTGTAGACAGTTGACAGTATTCTACCGAGAAATATAGACAAGCGACTTCTATGAGTAGAAATAGAAAGCGACTCTAACAAAACAGCGGTGATGTTGGTCTACATATTTATATTTATTTTCTTTTATTTATTTTTTCTGGCACTAACATAGTTAACTGTAGAAAAGGGGCTAAGCAGAAATCCTTGAAGTTATTTCATCAAAATATTCAAGGTTTTTCTCCCAAACAATTGGAAATCGAATTATTTTTAGAAAAAACAATGTGCCATTGTCTGTATAACAGCATTAGTTAAAAGATTATGAAATGTTAATTAACTATGAGAATTATGGTGTGGCCAGTTGTTTTAACCGAAAATCGATGCTACGTGGTGGCTTACTAATTGAATTAAAAGTTGTATCAAATCAAAAACTCGTAAAGACATAGTTAAACTTACGGTTGAACTTAGCATTGAACTGTCTTGTGTTGAGCTAGATAAGCATGTTATATTGTGCATTTACAGACCCCCTAATTATCAAAACTACTCGATAATTGAGTCTGGTCTGGAATATGTTTTGGCTAAACTAGCAAATGGAAATAAGTCAGTAATTATCTGTGGTGACTTTAACATTCATATTTTAGAAAATAATACGAATATCAGTAGATATTAAACTTTAAATTATTTAATTTGTCAAATGTGTTTGTGGAACCAACCCGAATCTCTACGACTACTGCTACGTGTATTGATAATGGTTTTTGTTGCTACGACTATTTAGAGAAAGCCATCGTTAATTATCTCCCGTCTGATCACAGTGACCAAACCGTAACTTTTGAGTCCAATGTAACAATAAAAAAAGTGCAGATACAATTTAGACCATATATGGCCAACAACCGGCCCGCGGGCCGGATCCGGCCCGCTGTAAGATATTATCCGGCCTGCGAGACATTTTGAAAAGACCCAATTTAAAAAATATTACATTAGGTACTTATACTCACGGGAGTGACAGTGAGGCACCAAACATCAAATCTTTTGATGTTTGCCGCCTCACTCTTTGGAATCGCCACCACTCGGCTTGCTCGATCAAATTCTTTGAGGTTTGCCGCCTCACGGGCGACACATCAAAAGATTTATTGCTTCTCAATTATTATAAACTAGTTTTTTTATTCCAGATTATTCCTTCATTTTGCCTATATAAGTGGGTGGATGGCCCGAACGTTAGTTCAGTTCTATTTGAGCTACCGAGGTGATAACTTGGACAATCGATATCCTAGCGAACTGCTCGAGCCGTCAACATGCTTTGTGACTTTGTGTGCATCTTGAGTGGTTACCAACTATAGTTTGTTATTAAGTTTATTGAACGAAAAGTAAACAAAAATGATGTCTGGTGGAAAGAAACGAAAAGTAGATACAGAGGGTCGCCAGTTTCAAGAAAAATGGATGGAAGAATTCTTTTTTTTATCTTGCACAATGGTAAGCCTATTTGTTTGCTGTGTAATGAATTCATTTCAGTAATGAAAGAATTCAATATAAAGAGGCATTACTCAACTAAGCATGCTACGCTGCACTCACTGACAACGACGGCGACAACGACAACGACGACGACGACTGACATTAAGAACAGACAAAATCCAGAAGCTTACCACAAATTTGGAAAAACAGCAACAAATGTTTCATAAACAAAGAACACAACTTGATAATGTTGTGAAAGCTAGTTTTATAGTTAGCTCGAAATTGACAAAGGCATTAAAACCATTTGCCGAAGGAGAATTTATCAAGGAGTGTATGTTAGAAGTTTGCAGTATTTTGTGTCCCGAAAAGAAAAATGAATTTGAAAAAATTAGTTTGTCAAGACGAACTGTTGTTCGACGTATAGAAATGATGGCTAATGATATAAAAACAACATTGACTGACCGTACGGCTAGTTTTGAATCATTTTCCATAGCATTAGACGAGAGCACCGATTTGTCTGACACAGCTCAACTGGCTATATTTATTCGAGGTGTTGATAAGGAGTTCACTGTTAGTATGGAATTGCTTGCTTTACAGCCGCTTAAAGGAGTCATTCCTTTCCTACAGGAGAGGATATTTTTATTGAAGTTCAAAAGGTATTCACAAGTTTTGGCTTGCCATGGTCAAAATTAATTGGAGTATGCACTGATGGTGCACCTTCTATGGTCGGCTTACGTAAAGGTTTCATCGGAATTTTGTATGAAAAAGCAACAGAATTAAATGTGCAAAAAGATGATTTGATAGTCCTTCATTGCATTATCCACCAACAGAACTTGTGTTCTAAGTCCATTCTACTCCAGAATGTTATGAATGTGGTAGTAAAAACCATCAACTTTATTCGATCCCGAAGTCTCGAAACCATCGTCAATTCAAGGCGTTTTCGGATGAAATATCAGTTGAATATAACGACGTAACATATTATTGTGAAGTCAGATGGCTGAGCAAAGGAAAAATGTTGAAACGGTTTTACGAGCTTAGAAATGAGATAGCAGACTTTATGAAAATAAAAGATAAACCACTATCTGAATTAAGTGACCCAAAATGGATATGTGACTTAGCATTTCTGGTCGATCTTACAGGCTATTTGAATGATTTAAATTTGAAACTTCAAAAACAAGGACAGTTAGTAAATGATTTGTACAGCCATTTGAAAGCGTTTCAGATCAAACTATGCTGTGTGGTAATAGTTACCATTTCAACAGCTCTCTGCGTATGAAAATATTGCTTATGCTCAATATGCTGAAGAACTCAAGTTACTGTCGGAACAATTTTCGAACAGATTTAGCGACTTCAAAAACATGGAAGACTGTTTCAGTTTATTTGTTACTCCTACAAAATGTAATGTACAAAATGCTCCAATACACTTACAAATGGAGTTGATAAAGATTCAAGAAAACTCACTCCTAAAATCCAAATTTGAAGACGTAGAGTTGTGCGATTTCTACAAAAAATACCTAGAAGAAGACAATTTTCCGCAGCTTAGAAAATTCGCAAGAAGATTGGTTTGTGCGTTTGGCAGTACTTATAAATGCGAACAGTTCTTTTCATTGATGAAAGTTAATAAATCAACACATCGTACAAGACTGACTGACGATAATTTGGAAAATTCTTTACGTCTTTGTATCAGTCGAATTAATCCAAATATCGATGGATTAGTTTCCCAAATTCAAGCTCAAGTGTCTCATTGATTTCGGTGTATTTAACTTTCGGAGTTTGTAACAATTGCAAATTTAACGATTTAATTATAATGTACCATTTTTTTAAAATTTGATTTTGTTATTTTAATAAATTGTACTATAATAACATTGTCGTATTATTTCATGGCTAACATCTATCGCAAAAAATATGATCACTACTTAAAAATGCACTAAGTACTTACCTACTTTTAAACGCGGCCCGCGAACGTATTTGCACGCTAAAGTTTGGCCCTCAACATGTCAAAGATTGCCCATACCTGATTTAGACCAATAACCTCTGTTAATTTAAATAAATTTAATAGCACTTAATTTGTAAGTTAAGCGATCAGGACCTTACAATAAACAATGTTATTATTTTGTATAAAGATTTTTTTTCGGTAATCCAGACCGAGTTCAATAATTATTTTAAGAAGAACACTAAAACTATTAGCACTAGGTTTTTATTTAATGACTGGGCAACTAAAGGACTCAGGAAAAGTAGGGAAAGACTTTTCGAGCTGTATGGCCTTAAGCCTTATATAAACACTGAAACTTTTAATAAGTATGTTGCTACTTACTCTAGAATTTTTAAGAACACTTGTAAGGCAGCTAAAGCCTTGTACATTAAGCAACAAGGTTAAATCAGCAGACACTAAAATAAAAACAGTTTGAAAAATTATCAATAATGAAACGAATAGGAACAAAAAGCATGATTCTGATTACACACTGGACACGTCATGTGGTCTCATTTTCGATAGCAAAGAAGTTGCTCAAGAATTTGTAATTTTTTTTAGCAGTATCCCGCTTAAAACTACTAAAACCTTAACTTCCTTGCCCTCGCTCGATTTTGATTTCATTGGTCAAGGACGGCTAATGAGACACAATTGATTTTCTATTGTTTGACTCCGAATCGGTGTCGTGCCCGCTTTTTTTTTTTTTTTGAGGGTGGGAAATCATCAAATAACTTCTCCCGCTTTGGGCGGAGCGGGAGGGTGTGTCAGACTCTTACTGACTAAAACCCACCCGTATTCCTTCCTGTTGCCTGTGTTGCGGGGGCCTCGGTGACCCATAAGTACCTTCCCGCGACCCCGGCAGGCATCGGCCCTAGCGGACCCCTACTATATGTGCTGACGACATCTCTTTGAGGCGCGCGTGGAATAAAACGCGCCGTCGACCCGGGCCTGGTCCTTACCGGACGGTGAGCTACCCATTGCTCACCGTCCGCAAGCCCGCGCCTACGGTGGCCGGAAATCCGCCCGGGATTCCCGACACCCTGGGCGTCTCCTGCGGCGGCTAGGGGCGAGAGGGCGCGAAACTTGCCTTTCCCTCAACCGTCCCGCCTCCTCCTTCGCGAGCATTACTGCTTCGCAGAAGGAGGTGACGGCTGCCCATGCCCTCTCGCTCCGTACCATGGCCTGAACCAGGGCCGGACGAGAGAGGTCCTGCCGCCGATCGCCTCCACGAGGACACGGCGGTGCTCTGCCCAAGCCGGGCAGACCTCCACCGTATGCTCCACCGTGTCCTCCGGGCGATCCACACAGTGGTGACACCCGGACGTTTCCTCACGCCTTATCCGACACAGGAACCTCCCGAAGCTGCCGTGTCCGGTGAGGACCTGCGTCAGGCGGAAGGTGAGGACGCCGTGGCGCCTCTCCAGCCACTCCTCAAAGAGGGGACTTATCGCCGCAATCGTGGCGTGCCCAGCACTGGGTTGCGACAACCGTAGTAGTGCGGGGCTTAACAGGTTAATAAGGGAAAACGTTTCAGCTTGCACGATTGAATTTAACTTTAAGCATATTAATCCCATAATAGTTATAAAAGCTTTTAAGCAAATCAAGTTCAAGTTTTCTGAAGATCTTTGGGGGATTTCCATTAAAGTCTGTATCTCTATAATTGAGACTATAGCGCCAACTTAGCCTTAATATTTAATTTGTGTGTGGATCGAGGAGTCTTCCCGGATTTTATGAAATACAGTAAGGTAATACCACTTTTTAAATCCGGGGACAGTAAAGACACCAATAATTATAGACCCGTATCCGTGTTGCCGGTTTTTAGCAAGGTGTTTGGAAAGGTAATGCTTAATCAAATGCTCAATCATTTTAACACGAATAAAATCCTTCACGATCAACAGTATGGTTTCACTAAAGGACGGTGTACGACCGACGCCGGTGTAACCTTATTAAGACACATTTTTAACGCGTGGGAAGAAGCGCAAGACGCCATAGGAATCTTTTGTGACCTCTCCAAGGCATTTGATTGCGTCGACCACGAAACCTTACTCTTGAAACTTGAGCATTACGGACTTGGAAAACATCCGCTCAGCTTAGTAAAATCTTATTTAAATGATAGACAACAGCAAGTACAAATTAATGGTATCAAACTATCAATTCACTCGGTTTAAAAGTAAAAATGGGTATTCCACAAGGCTCGATATTGGGTCCTTTCCTAGTGTATATTTACGATTTACTCTATTTATTAAATTAACCAACCACAAATGGTGTTATTTGCTGACGATACTTCTTTAATTTTTAAGGTAGATAGACGTGCTACAAATGTTGACGACGTAAATAACGCCCTATTGCGGGTTCAGAATAATTTAGTCTTAAATGGGAAAAAACCTAAGCGCATTAGATTTTCTTTACAAAATGTCAAAAGTAGTGATTAGGAGATAGTATTGAATCTAGAGAAACTAGAATTCATCGATAAAACTGTTTTCCTGGGGATCACGCTCAACTCAAGGCTACAATGGGGTCCACATTTAACATCTCTTGCAGGACGGCTAAGTTCAGCGGCATATGCTGTTAGAAAAATCCGTCAATTTACTGATGTAGATATCGCGAGGATAGTCTATTTTAGTTACTTTCATATTATCATGTCTTACGGTATTTTACTTTGGGGACGGGCTGCAGACATCGAGTCAATTTTTATCCTGCAGAAAAGAGCTATCAGAGCCATATATAATCTCCGCAGGCGCGATTCTCTAAGGGACCGGTTTAAGGACATTAACATCATGACGGTACCTTGCCAATATATGTATCTATGAAAACATCATGTAGGTACGTAAGAAAAAAATGACATCTTTTTAGTAAAAGAGGTGAAAGACATAATTATAGTACTAGAAATAGGGACATATTAGCTCAACCAGGTTTCAGACTGGCTAAAGTAGACTCATCTTTCATGGGGTACTGGTTAAAATGTTACAATAAAATTCCACCCCACATACTTCAACTGAATGAGATGAAATTCAAATCTTGTATAAAACGCACACTATGCAGGCAGGCATATTATAAGTTGGGGGATTACATCGCTGATAAAAATGCTTGGCTCAATGCTGGTCCTGCTCCACAACCACAACCAATTGAATAATTAACATTTGAAAATACTGTTGGAGCAGCTGAACATTGTAAGACTACTTTTGCATTGTATAAATTCAATCTACTTTGTATTATATAATTGCATTGCACTGTGTGTGAGTACTATGTATAATAGAGCTACCATTTACCGGTTAATATGTCATTGTCATTAACAAGGAGTTACGTTTTCTTGTCCCATTTCTGAGCGATGAAGAGAATCGGCGATCGAATACATCCGGCAGTGAGACGGAAGATGACAATACGCTTTCCTCTATGCGAAGCAATATTCTAAACTTGGACGGACCCTCTCCCTCTACTCCAATAACTCAAAGTTATACGTCAGTTTGTTCTCCAGATATTTACACGCAGAGCACTAATTCAGGTTGCAGTACAAGTAGAGGCAAATCGTCGTTAAGAAATCGTTCTTCTAATAATGAAACTGCTGCATTTATACTCGAACAATATTTATCGTCAACAGAATGACAACAAACAACTGCACGTTCTACAGCGTACAAAAATGACGATTTGGATCCTTTAACAGATTTTTTTTAATAATGGCTAAAACTGTTAAAACATTACTTATCTATGAACAAGCATACAAATAGATACAACAACACACTCAATCATTAATAACGCCTGCCAAACGGCCTTGCCTGAACATGCCTGCTGCAGCAATGCAGAATGTAGGGGCAGTCCAGCCTGTCAGCAATCATCACTAGGACTACTTATTTCTCTTAATGCTCCGCCTGCGCATAGTCGCGTGAAAACAGGCGGTGCGTTCCTCCGCGAACATGCCCGAGGCGCTGCAGAACCGAGGCAGCCCCATCACAATCCTAAACGCATTATTATAGAAAACGCGGAGGTCGCTACAGCACTTCTTTGTGTAACGAGCCCACAGGCTGCATGTGTAAAGGGAAGTACAATACGCTCTAAAAAATGTGACTTTTACCCTCCCTGAACACCTAGCAAACCGACGAGCTATCATGTTGGCTCGTATTGAGAGCGACCTCCGCTCTTTCTCAATATCCTCATTATCACCTAAGTCAGGCGTAAGAATATGTCCCAAGTATTTAAATTTATTCACCCTCTCCAGAGGTGGCCCGTTCAGTCTAACAGACGGAACATTCTGGGGACTTACTGCACCAACTCCAATAACCATGAACTGGCTTTTTGCCACATTATATCGTAAACCATGATCACGAGTATACACCGAACAACCTCCTCAGATCCACATACCGACGCACTCAGCAACACCATGTCGTCTGTATAACTGAGATTATTCACAGACACTCCATCAATATGGCAGCCGACATGGCAGTTGCTGAGCGCGTCGATGAGGTTATTCATTTACACGTTGAATAGCGTAGGAGATGTCAACCCACCCTGCCTGACACCACATTCAAGTTCATATTGCTCTGACATCACCCCCTCCTATCTCACACTATTCTTTTGATGCCCATACCAGAACTGAAATAGGCTGGTAATTTCATTTGGTACGCAAATCTGCTCTAACTTGCTCCACAGGACATCGTACTGGACTAAATCGAAGGCCTTGGAGAGGTCCAGGAAGCATGCGTATATGCGTATGCGTGTTTCTCTTCGTCTATTTGACGGTGTGCCTAAGGCACAATATCGCGTCTTTCTGTTGATAGCTGCGGACGAAACCCGACCTGGTTGTCGTGGAGAGTTACGTAATTGTTCAGCTGTACATTAAGTAAACCATCAAAAACTTTAGCCAAAAGTAAAATATTGTTGGAGCAGCTGAACATTGTAAGACTATCTTTGCATTGTATAAATTCAATCTACTTTGTATAATAACAAGGTGTTTTTTTTGATATCCCATAACTCTAGGGTATGAATGAGACCATATCAAAGAATCAACTGGCTGGCATATGACAATCACATTTTTTTCATACAAAAAAATTCGACAGTCACGATTATTAATAATAATATCTAAATAATAATAAATAATTAAATTTATTTTATTTTATTTATTAATTGTATTAATGTAAAAGACTCTTACGTGAAATATGACAAAGTCACATTTTCTTAGCTTTAAATATGAATGATTGCTTTGAATGAAAGTTAATTGCTGTTATCAATGAAACTTAGATACCGACACACATCGAGTGTTTTTGGACCACATATGCTAGGACTTTTTGTATTATTTTTACTTATAGAATATAATTCCAGAGTTATGGGATATCAAAAAAAAAAAACAAGTTGTATAATTGCAATGCACACGTGTGAGTACTATGTATACTCATAATAGAACTACCATTTACCGGTTAATATGTCATTGACTTGAATGGGCCCTGGCGGCTGAGAGTATGTCATGCTCACTCAGATGTCTCGCTGATGGTGGCGCGTGTGTTGGATCATTTAGCTCCCTTCAAAATGGTTGAGCTGATTGGTGCTGATCCATGCGTCATGTTCGTGAATGGGCGCCGTCGCCGCGTCGGTTGGATCTGGCTCGGCCTAATTATTTTATTTTGAATTTGTTTTTTTTTTGTTTTTTTTGCTCATATGGACGCGTTTTTTTTTACATCGTTCTCACATTTAGTTATAAATTCAACATTATTTATACTAATCTTTATGTAACAATATAATTTAAAAGAGTGTCCATGGCATTTCTTGCCCGTTCTTCTCCATAGGTACCTACTACGCTTTGGAATAGGCAACTAGCTTCATATTTCTAACTGACCGACTCCTTGACAATTCAAAAGTGCCTGGTTTAATTGAAATAAATGCTTTGAGTTTGAGTTTGAGTTTGGAATAAACGCATTTGACCAGTCGACTGTGTTTTGACATACTCCGTGACACGGCGCATACCAGTTGATGAGTATAGGAACGGGATTAGAATGTTTTCATTGCATCTCATTGCTCTGACCCTCATTATTCTGATTTCATCTGGCTCATAAAACCCGGAAACAGATAAATTGAACGGGTCAAAAGAATTAGGTTTAACTCAAATAATAATATACTGTAATTGTTCCAGCAATTACTGAGGGGCTTGTGGCTAAGCAAACACAGCCGCACGGGTCGATCGATCAGGTTAAGCTACGCTTGCCGCGGTTAGTCCATGGATGGGTGGCCATCTTTACATACCAAGACCCCCTCCGTGCCTCGGAAAGCACGTTAAGCCGTTGGTCCCGGCTGTCATTTTTAGATCTTTGGCTGTCGTTACGGGTCGTCAGAAGCTTGAAAGTCTGGGAACCAGTCTTACCAAGGGGCACCGTTTTACCCAGTTACTGGGTTGTGGAGGTCAGATAGGCAGTCGCTCCATGTAAAATACTGGTATTCAGCTGTATCCGGTAAGACTGGAAGCCGACCCCAACATAGTTGGGAAAAGGCTAGGCAGATGAATGAGTCAAGAAAGACTTAGCAGATATCAACCATCATCATCATGATATCATCTAAGTTGAATCAAAATGCAATTATTAAAGAGTTCTGTACAACTAAAAACAGGAAATTTCTGTTACTTTAATTAATCTCTCGAGTTAGCAGTTTCGGAAATAGTACATTTGGTAAATTTTCATCTACTTTCATAAGTAACTTTAAAATAATTTATTTTAAAATTATAAAATAATAAAAAACATTGAGACCCTCACAAATTTGCAAGTCTTTAATTTTTCATATTAAAAATTCATTTATTTACGATACATTTCCGTGTTTAGGTCACATATATTCATATGTGTACCAAATTTAAACTTAATCGGTCCAGTTTCCAGTAGATTCAGAGCAAATCGGCTGTGAAAGATGGACAGACAGACACACGAGAGATCCTATAAGGGTTCCGTTTTTTTCCTTTTGAGGGACGGAACCCTAAAAATTGCGGACGTACCACCCATTTTTAATTGTGTATCAAAAATAATTTTATATCAGTTACTCGTCCTACTCCTATCGTAAGTAGCCAAACTTTCTACGCCAAGTACGTACCTACATATTAAAAGTCGTTGGGAACTAAAAACAAACGAGGCATAAAGCTCCGAAACAGGAATTAGGTACTGCTGGGTGATTGCCTAACACACTGACAGTAGGAATGGCTTTCATTTTGACAGTTCAACAACAATAATTGCGTTATTCACGTTGTTGAGCAGACAAATTTTTCAAACATATGAAGCAATGATTAGCAATATACTTCAAAATCATTCAGATTGTGATCGATAGAATTAGGGTGCTGATGACATAATTTTATTATTTCTAGCTCTTTATGAGGGCCTATACTTAAATACTTTAGGTACTTATTCTGAAATCTAACGTTTAAACTGGTTCACCTGTTAGACCGAATGAATAGTAGATACTGCGCATGCCAGTGTTTGAAAATGTCATGTCAACCATGCCAGGACGGACGGCCATCGCGGCAGTACCGTGTTAGTAGTCACGCGGTGAGGGTGTCCTACCACGAGCGATAAACCAACGCGCGTCTTTACGATCACGACAAAAACAATTTATAACAGAAACCGAATAAAATAATTTGTATTATTTATAAGCAATATAATTAATATTCTCCGTTTCTGTTAAGTTATATTAAATGTTTTATAAAATTTTATTAGAACAGTGATTTTAAAATATTGTAGCTACTTGATTAACAAAATTTTTTCGGTTGAAATTATATTGTAATTTGAACAAAATGTGGTGGATCCTCCGACGAGCCCGTCTCACCGGTGCATCGCTCTTCAGCCAGGCCACTGGGACAAATAACAACAACAATGTTAAAACAGGTAGGGACACGATACACACGAAGTCTGGATTTGTGTCCAGTTGGTGGCAAGAGGCTTGCCCCCTATTGGATACATGAGACTTAAACTTAACTGGTGGAATGTGGGTGTACTATAGGTATACCTCTGCCTAACTCTTTGGGGAACACAAGTATTATGCTATGTTGTGTGTTAATTATTGCATGTAATTCATGTAAGGTAAGTTCAGCAAGGACAGGTGTTTATTTTCGGCTAGTCTGTTCATCATAAAAAAGTAAGTTAGAGTTTCTTTCTTACTCTTTCTTTCGGGCTACCAAAGATATGGAAAAAGTTTTTTGCAATTTCTGACTTTTCTGGCACTCAAACCTCATTCGGTCCGGTAGACTTTTTTGATTCTTTTATGAAACAGGATCAATTAGCATCAAAAATAATTTTGGTGAAATTGTTCATTTTCTTGCAGAGTATAATTTATTTACAGAATCTGCGTATGCAGATGAAAACTGTCTCACAAGTTAAGGACAGTCTCGATATGACCGTTTTCCTGTAGCTTCAATGGTAACTGCTCCGTCTCAAAAATACCTGTATATTCTAAGATGTCTCACAATTAGCTAGACTAGATATGAAAAGTAGGGAATAATTATAATATATTTAAAAACTAAGAAGTCAAATAAAAGCCATCTTCCTCTCACCTACTTTTGCTGGCCCGACAGGGTCTACAATGATCATATTTCGTAAAACATACCACTTAGTTCACATGTGGAAGTAATAAATATATTGAATCTTGAGGTACCTACGGTGAACCACTCGCCAGTAAGTACTGTATTAACCCTTGAACTACGAAATCTCCCCTACACTGCCACGAAATAAAGGTGCTGTCAATGTCCAATTGTTAAAATGAACGGGCACGCGACGTGTTGCACGGTTCACTACGAGCAATAGCAATTTCTTCATATCTACTTTTCAAATGTTGGCCCCTTATAAGTTGTATCTCCTAAAAGAACCTCTATTAATCGTTTCTATTCATATGTTTGTGTGTCCCTGTTGGTTATCTCAGCTAAGTAATTAGAAAACTGCCTGAAGAAAGCGATGGAAAACTCTTTTGTGAAGCAATTTTGAAATGCAAACCTTAGCTTTAAATATTGGAAAATATAGATACTGCAACAGCAAATTTACGCAAGATTTATAATTAATTAGAAAACATAGTTTTTTTTTAATTTTTATTATAATTTCTTTATTTATTTATTTTACACTTTTATAAATCGATTAAACTTAACGATCACCATTACAATAAATATGACCATTTTATTACACAAAATGACAGCTAGCACATGGCAGATTACTCCAATGAATTAGTAATTCGACTTTAGACCGACTCTTTCGTAGGGTACAAGTGTGTAGCGGAAATATTTAATAGAGAAATCTGCAAACTTATCTTTGACAACGTAGTACCTTGTGCGGTCAGGTGCGCGTCATTTGGTTTTACCGGCACATCCATTCACCAACGAAAAAGTCCGCCTATAATATCTAGTTCCGGATGGTACTTGATTACAGTCAGTCAGTTATGCTGCGGCTACATTGTCGCAAAAACGCGAACTACTCTTCGCGCGATCTCTTTCGCACACCGCTTGACGTCTCGCTGTACAACAGAGAGTGCGCGACATGTAGTTCGCGTTATCGCGACAATGCATGTTGTAGTAGTAACATTAGAAAAGAAGATGTACCTTGATAATGTGTACCAACCCATCTACCAACCACTGATAGAAGTCACGTCGCACCTGTGTGCGTCCCTTTACCATCGGTTCGGACTATAGTTAATGTTAAAATTAATCGCTACTGTGAGCATATAGAGTGAGTTGTTAAAACTCAGCCGACGGTAATTCTTCCTCGGGGATTACCTCAACACAGCACTGATTACCTCAACTTCCAGTTAAAACAAAGAATAGCTAAATGCCTGATCTTGAGATTAGGACAACGTCAGAAATTCTTTATAAAAACAAAATTGTTTTTAGAAGACTTTAAAAAAGGAGGAGGTTTTATGTTCGTCTATATGTATTTTTTTTTATGTGTGTTCATTGATATTTTTATCCAATTGTAGACCGATTATGAAAATTCTTTTTTGTCGGAATGTTTATTTATTTATTTATTTATTTATTTATTTAGGATCGCCAACAAAAGATGTACACAATACATGACACATAAATAAAGGGCAAAATCAGGTATTAAGTAGGTGTACTCCTTCACTGAGACCACAGCCTGCACAATAACGTTAACAACTAATATAACAAAGTTAAAATATTAATGTGTATGACGCAGCAAGTGGCGCCGGCTAGTTTTGTTACGAAGTTATTGGAATCACCGAAAAGGTTGGATAAGAGTGACACTGATGACAGAAGAGGATCTCAGGGGAGCTGCTGTCTTACCACGTCCACGACGAACTGCTATATTTCGCCACAATCCTGATGGTATTGAAGCTGCTGAACCTACGATGATCAGTTCTGGTAAAGACTATCCTGCGCCGTTATGTATATATGTATACATAAATATTTTACTGAGATTTGGCACAGTAATCTCGATTTTTTGATATGTCACTGTTGCACCATTTCATACTTCTATGACATAATCTTCCCATTATTTGGCATTAGATAAACCAACAATTCGAACTTCAACACTTTATTGGAGGGGTTTTTGTGGACATTATGTCTACAAAAATCTCCATTCAGATTTGTTACAGTTGGTCGTAGATAATGACAATCATATCCATTTGGTTTAAATCGTTTTGTATTTCCTTATTAATTCTTTTCTATTTTATACGAGTGTAAGAACGTTCGAGATCTTTTAGACTAACAGATGCTTCAATTGTTTTAACCATTTTCTATTTTGATAAGTCCTGTCATCACTGTCCTCCCATACCTATTAACACCGTAATTTGGAAATATCGCAAAACCAATTTAAAAAAGAGTAACCTGTACTTCTTTCCGTCTCTTCTCTTTAGGTAACGACTAACTGGAACCGTGGAACTAACTTCTGATTTATCATAATCATAAGTGCCCATGTATGAAGCAGGAGGCGGTTCGCTAGTAAACAATATAAATAATAAATGAAAAAGTTTAAAGCAAGTCGTATTTGCGGGGTAGAATATTAACTACCTATAGATTATTGAATGGGTACAGCGTCATTAGCAATAATTTTCGATGGATGATACTTCCTTCAGTGGGGGCCGAGGGTGGTTGTTCAACTCAAGGGCCAAGGGTGGCTCATCGCTGCTGAATGATACACTTTTCGAGCGCTGACTTCGCGGTTCTCCAAGTTTAGGTGCGGGTTTAAGAGAAGCGCAAAGAAATATAAAATAAAAATCGCTGCTGTAGACAAGATAAGACCTCAGATTTCACAGGTTGGTATGGTGTGTCCAACCTTAGAGATAAAGTTGAAATGTTTCATATTCTTGAAGTTTTTTCATACCTGTAAAACGGTCGTTTGAGACATAGATCAGTTGGTGATTGACGAATTATTCGACGAGAAGCTTTCTATTACTATAAAATTAACTAGTAGACTGCCTTCATGTTCTGATTGGACTCACGTTGATTGAACCCCAAGCCCCGTCGAAACAAAGAGCCAAGGCTTACAAAAGGCACCACCTTTTACAAAGGACATTTACATGTAAAAGCAAGAATCCTAACTTTTCTTTTGAATTCTTTATTTTCGCGCGTTTACCGTATCCTGTTTAATAATAAGCTTTACCGCTATGAGTCTAAAGCTTATTTTTATTGCACATATTTCTTCTTTGTTAGACTGTCATTTTTAATCCACGTAAACACTTAATGGGTCTGATTCTAATTTGACTCGTTATGTTTGGAATCGGTAATATTCCCGAAGACATGGCGCGGGACAAATAAAAAAACCGGCCAAGTGCTAGTCGGACTCGCGCACCAAGGGTTCCATACCATTATCTATAGAAACACCAAAAATATCACGTCTGTTGTATGGGAGCCCCCTTAAATATTTATTTTATTCTGTTTTTTAGTATGTTGTGTTATAGCGGCAACAGAAATAAATCATCTGTGAAAATTTCAACTGTCTATCACGGTTCATGAGATACAGCCTGGTGACAGATGGTCAGACAGACAGACAGACGGACAGCGGAGTCTTAGTAATAGGGTCCCGTTTTACCCTTTGGGTACGGAACCCTAAAAACATGCTATTTCTTTCTGGGGATCTCGTTCCACCGTGGACTTTGATCACTAGGTAGGTATCTCACCTGGTGGTTAGCACTGGTGCAGTTAACGGTAATATTCGTTTGTCTAGAATACTTCTAGACAAACGAATATTATTACCATGAAGGCAGAAATGTACGAAGGTTGATCGTGACGATTTTACTGAACCTCACAAAAGAGTATATTAGTCTAAACATTATGGAAACCGTAAAGACCCCAGATTTAACGCGTTCAGAAACAAAGGCGAAAATTATGGTCTCTTTAATGACAATTTTATGCTGTTTTGTTTCAACACAATTTTTGCTTTGTTATTTTCAAACGTAGCAGTGTTATGAGCGCGGCGAGCTGTAGGTACCTACAAATTTCATTAAAGGCGCACACCGTAAAATGTTTTGTCTGTCCATGTTGAAAGCTTTTACACCACGAAATTGGGCCGAACTCGCCGTTACAAAGTCATGATGATACCGTCAATATGGTCAACCCCCAATAAGTAATTTTTCGAAATGTAAAATAGGTCATATATTTGACATCCACCAAGCCGCCCCGGGCCCCCATGGTAGTTATTATAGGATGATTGTTTATGGTACCTAATTATTCATTAATTCATTTTATCTCCATAGATAAACAAATTAGTAGCCCACAGGCAGCCCGACCCAATCTACGTGCTGGCCTGCCGTCAGTGGTCCAGGGAGACAATCAACCTCCTTAGTTCAAATACGAGACGTGTGCAAGAGACCACTACCATTTTTTTTTTGTTCCGGTTTGGAAAATCCTCATGGATGTTTCGCTCTGGGGCGGGCGGAGGGCTCTGTCAGACTGTTACTAACTAAAAACCACCCCGGTGTTCCCTTCCTACACTTGCACCGGGGATCATGGGATCTTGTGTAACTTCCGTGATCCCCGGCTGGTGCCGCCAAAGCGGTTTGCGGGCCTTATAAAGCTGTTTACGTCATTAGGATCTTTTAATTAAACTGCTGATTGTTGAAATAAGCAACGTTTTCCTCGCAGTGTTTTATTTATTTCAGCTGCATCTTATCGACATAAGTTGCAAACATTAGATATTTAGTATCCGATCTCCTCTCCCTTCAAGGTTTATTCCTAATAAGTTATTTTATGAGCGTTCACGTCGACTTTTCAATCATAAAATAAATAAATTCCTTTATCGTTCTTGAAAACTGTAGACTTTGCCAATATCTTCCGAATCTGTGAGAGGTCTTTAAGATTGATGTATATTATCAGCTCCTCGTGAGGATGATTTTTTGAGTAGGTAAACGTTTTTGCCTATCATGTAGGCACTAAGAGGGATCCGTAAATCAACTATACCTATTATAGTTAGGTGTGTATGTATACAGGGTTACTGGTAACTCAACGTATTCCTAGCAGGACGTCATAGTGACAGTGATATTTTTCTATGTATGTATTCTTTTAAAATTCAGGTAAAAAAATACTTTCTCTATCCCTAAAAATCATTACTTATTATAGTTCTTGATCTTGTTTCATGTTTACGGTATATATATATATACATAACATTTAATATACATACATATATATATATGTATGTATATTAAATGTTATGTATAGTATATGCTTTATGTATCATACGTATTTATTGTATATGTAACTGGTACACCACTGACTACCTGCAGTATTGTCTCTCCTACCCCCTTTAATCCATCCAAAGGTTGTCTGTAAAAGATCGCTTTTAGCGATAAGACCGCCCATTGTGTCACCGCTTGTAAAATTTCAACATTTGTATCTGTAATTTTTATGGTGTAAATAATAAAGAGTATTCTATACTATTCTATTCTATTCTATGTATTTGTACATCAGACGCAGTATTATTTTTTTCACTAGACAACACTTTTTATGAAGTACCTAATGGCAAAAATTATAAAAAAGTAAAATTGTTGGTTATTGATATAAGTCATCGTCTTATAAGTTTTTATTTTACACAGCTCCAAGGGAAATTGACATTAGATCCACTGTGTATCTAAATATCTGATACCTATCAATGAACAACAACTTAATTAACATTCCTTAACATTCGTGCAAAAATAGGTCAGACAGATGGCCAACGAAGTAATCCTATAAGGGTTTCGATTTTTCCTGTTGATTTACGGAACCCTAAAAAGCAAAGCGCTACCATTAAAGTACTAAATACTCAGGTTGCTACATCATGAATCATGATTTAAAAAAGTAGGTAAAGTTACTGTTTTGACGATATGAAAGCGAATAATATAATCGATATCACTTACCTTCCGCTTTTTTACTTTGAGGTAATGAAACCAAGCCTTTTTAGAAAGATGACGTCATAACGGTCATATTAAAACGACGAACGTGATTGAATAAATCACGATTAAATATCGATTGAATAAATCACGATTAAAAAAAATATCGATTATCTTAAAATATTTAAACGAAATATGATCCCATTCCCTCTATTTTCAATGACATTCTTCATTAGGTAAAAATATCTGTTTATTTTGCATATACGAGTACTATGCACTAAGTTTCAATACAGAATCTTAGATCATATTCATATTTTGAAACTGGAAACTTAATGACGTGACAAAGTTCGAATTCCACTAGACCTTGTACGAGTACCTCACGATGTCTTGTGGAAAACAGTGTTAACCAAGCTAAAAAATGTAATGGTGTATTGTGGATTTCGCTTTGCAGGAATGCGCAAAGTCAATTAGCAACAGTGTTACTCAAGTGAAAAATGATATTGGTATCGTGGATTTTGCACTGTATTGTGCGAAGTCGAATCCTGGGTTTGCGCAGGAAAGGTTCTCAAGTCACACGCGATTAGAAGTAAAGCGAGTAGAAAAAAAACGCCGAAACCATTTGTGAAAAATACACCAAGTTCGGTACAAAAGAAGTACAGGATTGTCGGCTTCAGTAATAAAAGAATTGACATTTATGTAAATGGGTGCCAAAGTAAGTCGAATAAACATTCGACTTACTTTGGCACCCACTAAGTAATAAACATTCGACTTACTTTGGCACCCATTTGAAAAGTTGCAAAGTTATACAAACTTCAAACTTTCTTTCAACTCTATAGAACTTAGCACCCATTTAGATCTCAATTCTTTTATCGGTGAAGCCGATAATTCCAACTATTGTGATCCGTTACAACCTTTACTCATTCCCAGAATAAAAAGGGGCTCAAGTCATGAGAACACCATCACCGTCAGCAACCGTATGAAAAATTTCAAGTCACACCGTGCACCGTTTCAGACTTTTGTCCACAATAAACCCACTCCTCATTTTAATTTTCCGATTTATTTCTTTTCTATACTCCAATAATAATAATATACCTTTATGCTAAATGAGTTTCAACTTGATTTAGGAGACGGTCAAAAGTCGCTCGAACTGGTTCGGGTTACCTTATACGGAGTTTGTCAACAAAGGCGGGAGTAAACAAATTTGGATCCTGAAGTAATCGTAATAAGATCCACAATCTCCAGCACCAACTTTCAAATGAACGTGGAATTGGCTAGTTGGCTATGTTGTAAATTTTCTCCACAAGAACATTGACCGAAATGTAGAGCAATGGCGCTAGTTGTAGTATATGAGTCAAAAATCTGTCAAATAAAATGTATTGTATGTTGAGTTTTCAAAAATATTTTTATTTTATAGTTTAGCCTTAGTTTATCAATTCTTGACGTTTTTAGGGTTCGTGAAGAAAAGAAAGAAAGAATAACGTTTATTTGGATACAGTTCGTGAAACACAAAATATCATTAACAGAATAAAAAAGTGAAAATAATGTTTTACAACAATAGGTAGTGTGTATGTAGTCAACAAGAAACTCTTGCCTTCTTATTACAATACAAGGTTTATCTTCAGACCATTGACAAATTTTTGAATTTGGAATTTTATTCCGACTACGGTTATTAGTACCGGACTAAGTAGTCGGTTTTGTATAAAGAACTGAGTTTCAATCATAGTAACGTTCTTATTACAAAAAACTGGCTCGATGGTTTAAACCATGTCAAAAGAAATCCTTGTTTTGTAATAACACCGATCGAGTTTTGCCATGTCCGTCTGTCTGTTTGTCTGTCACCGCTTTAGCTCAGAGACGCTTAGTACTAGAAAGTTGTAATTTGGCGTGGGTATACATATTAATCATGCCGACAAAGTGTACGTACTCCTTCAACAGTATCCCAAATGTCCGTCCACCTGCACCATTGACGATGTGAAAAATACCCGTGGAAAAACGGCTTTGACGCCGCGCCGCTATTAACGTGCCAAACGTGCCCCCTGCGGGTTTCCAGGCCCGACTCTCGGTACGGATCGCTGCAGTTTGATCTTCGGAGCGCATAAGTTAACACGGGACTATTTCAACCGCACCGATTGGTACCGACTTTGTTCTCTTTTATTGCATTTATTTCTATTAAACCATTTACAGGCACGAATTGAATTGCCAAGGAGTCGTTCAATCAGAAAGATGCAGAAGATCTGGCAAGAAACTCCATGGATACTCTTTTAAATCAAAATATTGTTACGATATGTTGATTACATCATCCATGTTGGAACTATAGGAAAATATAATTACTTACATATTGTGAGAACGATGTAGAAAAACGTGTTCGTAAAAAGCGTCCTGAGCAAAGAAAAAAAAAGTAAAGTGAGTATCTAAAAACTTAAAAAAAGAACAACTGACTTCCAAAAAAAACACTACAAAGTGCAAAATTTTACTTCGGAAGTCGGTGTCTTTGGATCTGTGGTTTCGTTTTTATTATTCACTTTATAGTGTTTTTTTGGAAGTCGGTTGCATTTTTAGGTTTTTTATTTTTCACTTTTTAGTGGGTCCGTTTGTAATTTATCTAAGTTACAATAGCCTAATGTCAACTGCTCATCACCTTTTACAAAATTTTGGTTTCGCCGATGCAGGGACGTTAATTGTTGAGTAGAGCTCCTGGTTAGAATCAGGAGAATTGCCACTCACCATATGCACTGTGACGAGCATAAATTGTTTAGCAACTATATTAAAGTACCTAATCGAACCCCACCCCTTTCAAATCTTATTATTAAGTAGCTCCGGTGACCATTTGTGGTCTTGATTATCAGTTACACTTCACCAAGTGGTGCTTTTCGAGAAAATAGTTAAATTGCAGAAAATCTTGCGTAACACAGTAATTACAAATATGTATGAATTACAATCTACATTTTTTTTCGTATTTTTAAAAGCGTAACAAAAAGTATGAGAGCTTTGTATAAATTGTAGACTTGTCACTACAATTTACATATTTTTGTTAGGTTTTTCCGTTACAATTGCGTGGTTTACAGTTTTGTGGTATTCCGTATACCACAAAACTGTAAACCTTGTAAAATTTACAAATTTGTAAATTGTAATTGTAAAGTTTTGTGGTATAGCGCCCTGGTGCCCACAAAACATAAAAAGAGGTCTGTCCCAATTCCATTTGAGTTCTAGTTCTAGTTTTAATTTAGTTGAGACGCGAAATTGGGTATAAAAGTACGGCGCTTCATAGCACATTCCCCAATGAATAGTTTTCTGGCACGTAACTTGTTCAAAGATAGTTTTGTGAAGTAAGTTTCATGGCTATTTGCCTCAATGTTGTGGTTACTTAGCACAACTTTATCGGAAGTGGCGCAACGCTTAGAACTACAAGCGCAAGTGTACTTGTAGTTCTAAGCAGTGCGCTGAACGTGAAATACATTGCACGCTATGAAGTGTTCCGAATGAGTCATGGCAAGATTGTTGTTGGGACGTTCCTAGCTGTTTGCACTGGGCCACCGTGACGGGTAAGGGCAACCAGTTGCGCAACGATGCGTCTCGCTAGAATTATGATATTATTATTCTAGTGGCCGTAAACACAACCACTGACTATGAGGTCCTGGGTTTGATTCTCAGATCGGGCATAGTGTAATTGGGTTTTTCCATTCGAAATTCCTCAATACCAGCCTTTTTTTCTTTTTTTGGGGGTGGGAAATCATCAAATAACTTCTCCCGCTCTGGGCCGAGCGGGAGGGTGTGTCAGACTCTTACTGACTAAAACCCACCCGTATTCCTTCCTGTTGCCTGTGTTGCGGGGGCCTCGGTGACCCATAAGTACCTTCCCGCGACCCCGGCAGGCTCAGTACCAGCCTGGATTCTCGATTTGTGCCCGGTTAATGGGAAAAGGCTTGCCTCCTGTTTCCAGTACATGGGATGGGACTAAAATATAACTGGCGAAATGTAGCTGCAACTGTAGGTAGGTACACCTCTGTCCCTTCCCCTTGTTCTTGCCCTTCAGGGAAAAGTGGCGTGATATTATGTTAAGATAAGTATTATAACGAATTTTTGTGCAAAATTTCATGCTTGTAGACCTGGGCAATAAAATAAATCTTAAGCTTTACTAAATAAAAATCTTACAACTTCGACAACGTATACGCTGGGGTGTGCTTTGTTGGTCAGTGAATTAAAGTAGGTATTTATGATTTTTATTAAGTACATTTTGATATAGGTAACACGATGACTGTGTCGTGAACTCGTGACGACACAGTGGTACCCGTGCCTCGAATTACCTCAAAATATTTTGTCAGAGTTTGGAAATTACTGATTTTTGAGGTAAAGGTGTTATAAAAAAAATATAGGTCTCGTTGAACTTTATGCGTTCTTCGTTTTGCAAACATTTTACGTGAACTCATCGTCCGCGTGGCTAACTTAATACCTCCCGGGGCGAACCGGATGATTGGATTCAAACTTTCCAAGAACATGTCGAGAATGAAATTGTGTAATAGAAAATTGACTTAAAGAACGTTTAAGTGAACAAAAGTGTCCACGCTTTCTATTGAGCACCGAAATTAATATTGTAGTTGAGCTTCTATCACGATTCACTAGTCACGACTCGCAAATGAGTGTCAAAATGAAATAAATAAGGAAAGAGATTTAAAACTTTATATTAGTGAAGAAACTCTACCAAAAATCATCTAATTAATGTTGGTTGTCATAGATATTAAAGTCTTTTTAACCCAAAGCAAATGTTGTTGGGAACTGTTCGAAGCGAAATCAAATTATATTAAAACTTCTGAAAACAATTTAGACTAAGTGGTTGGTATAACTTCTATAATTTCAATATGGAATTGAGTTTTTGAGTGTTTCGACTCTCTTAACAACTTGTGGGGTCTGAAAGTGCAGACACAAAAAAAAAATTAAATATAAATACGCGTTTTTACTTGAAACTGGGAATCATACCTCGCCCTCGCTCTTGACAACCAGGGTAGGAGTACCTTCAATGGTATTTAAATTCGAATAGAAGAGATCTCCATGAACATCCGGCCCAGCAAGAAATTATTCAGAATAATTATACTTACAATTTCCAGATTACAACGGTTTTATAAATTCATGTCAACATAAAAACATTAGAAGGGTAAAAACATAAGTAGAATGTAAAACGTAGTACTAAAAGGTTTAAATAAAGTCGTAATGTTTGAAATGTTACAATAAAATACCTTCAACGGTTTGAAACGAAATTTAAATCTTGTATAAAATGCACAATATGCAGTCAAGCATATTATAAATTGAGGGAATATATCGCTGATAAAAATACTTGGTTCAACGCTAGTCCTGCTCCACAAGGGCGCATAAACAAATTGATTATATTAGCATTTGGAAATACTGTTGGAGCTACTGAAGATTTTAAAAACTATCTTTGCATTGTATAAATTCAATCTTAGCATTGTATAATTGCATTGCACATTTGTGAGTACTATGTAAAAGCTACCATTTACTGGGTACGTCTTTCATTGAGTTGAATTTGCCCTGGCGGCTGGGAGTATGTCATGCTCACACTAATATCTCGCTGATGGTGGGGCTTCAGCGCGCGTGTTGGATCATTTAGCTCCCTTCAAAATGGTTGAGATGAATGGTGCTAATCCATGCGTCATGTTTGTGAACGGGTGCCGTCAATAGGCAGAGGGACTGGTCATCTCTTAGCTTTTTTGTTTTTTGGTTGGGAAGTTATCAAATAACTTCTACCGCTCTGGACGGAGCGGGACGGTGTGTCAGACTCTTACTGACTAAAACCCACCAGTGTTCTTTCCTTTCCTGTATTGCCAGGGGCTTCGGTAACCCTTTCTTACTTTCCCGCGACCCCGGCAGGCATTGGCGCGAGATTTGCCTTTCCCTCAACCGTCCCGCCTCCTCCTCCACGAGGACACGGCGCTGTTCTGCCCAAGCCGGGCAGACCCCCACCGTATGTCCTCCGGGCGATCCACATAGTGGTGACACACGGGCGTTTCCTCCCGCTTTATCCGAACAGGAAGTTCGAAAAGCTGCCGTGTCCGGTGAGGACCTGCGTCAGGCGGAAGGTGAGGATGCCGTGGCTCCTCTCTAGCCACTCCTCAAAGAGGGGACTTATCGCCGCAATTATGGCGTGCTCAGTCATCTCTTAGCTGGCATGGCTTATTTTAATTTATTTTTTTAATTGTTTTTTTATCTTTTTATTATGGACGCTTTTAACGATCTGCACCGTTCTCACATGTATAATTTCAACATGAATGATGTAACCAATATTTTGTAACCATAATTATTATTTTAATTTAAAAGAGTGTCCCGCGTAGTTTCTTGCCCGTTCTTCTCCATAGGTAGCTGTACCTATGGAGAAGAACGGGCAAGAAACTCAAACAACAACAACAACTTAATTATTGGTAATATTGAATGAAGCTAGTTGCCAATTCCAAAAGCTTGGTAGGTTTTGGTATGGGCAACTAGCTTACTCTTTCTGACTGACTGACCCCTTGACAATTCAAAAGTGCTTGGAATTGGTTTATTTAAAACTAGCTGCGCCCCGCGGTTTCACTGACATAAGTCTCGTTTCCGTGGGAATATCGGGATACTAGGTTATGGCATACCCACAGGACAAATTTCATTCAAAACCGTTCAGCCGTCGTGAAAGCGTAACAAACAAACTCACTTTCGCATTTATAATATTAACATATACAAGGTGTTTTTTTTTATATCCCATAACTCTAGGATATGAATGAGACCATATCAAAGAATCTTGGCGTATGAATTATTGTTCATTTATCTTTTTTTTTGTTTTCATTTTACATACAATAAATTCGACAATTTTTTTTTTTTTTTTTTTTTTTTTTTTTTCATCTTTTCATCAATTGCGCGCGCGCACGCTAAACACTGGCTCCTGTCAACTCCTTTTTCAAAAATTGATAAATAATAATAAACATTAAAACAGTGCAGTTAAAAGTGTTGTGAACAATTATAGTGAAAGAAAGTTTACGTACAATCGTTATCTAAACAGAAACAACCCTGTGACAAAAGTTATTCGTGCTGTGATCATACTGCCTAAACTGTTCTCTTTGAACTGAACAGAATCAGAACAGATCTGTTTGAACTAAACTTCTAACTGATGTTCTATTACTTCATTAAATAGTCATCATCAACAAGCAAGAATATCTCGTGAGTAATAACTTAGATCTATAATCAAGTGCTATAAAAAAGGAAAACTTTGATTTAACATTTAAAATAAATCCTGGTGGGTAGTAGTGGAATTAAGGATTTGCATTGCATACCGTTACGCAGAATTATTCTCGAAAACAAAGAATTGTTCCTTAAAACTATTGTAGATAGCAGCACTTTCTATGTCAAAGATATATGAACACCAATAACGACACCTATCGACGAATAGCTGAATGTCTAAGCCAGAAGTTCTAATCTGTAGCTGTCAGATAGATGGCAGTACTTTATATGGGACATTAGATATAGGTGTCTGGCAGTGACACCTATCGGTGAATAGCAATAGCAATAGCGGTAACACGATTATTTGACTGCTTAATCGATACTTCCTAAATCTCCCCACACCTACAAGAGGGCAGCACAGGCAAAGTAAACATGGATGAAAATATAACGTTCCGAGACCGAAAGCTATTCAAGACAAGCTCATTATGTGATATTACTGTAGAAAACTCGACCCTTTTTGATACGACCATGATGAGCTTGCCCAACACTTCTCTGAACTCTAGTCAGACTATTATAGATTTGCAGGAGAAAATCCAAAATTTGTCTAATGAACTACAAAGTGCGCATTTAGAAATAGACAACCTTAATACAGAAAATGTTCAACTGAAAACGGAAGTACAAAAATATATAAAAATAATAGATACGTATAAAGAAATATATGACGGTCCTGATAAAAGAAACCTAACACCAATATCAAGTAGCAAACGACGAATTAAGCGAAACAATATTGCAACGCCTAGAAGAGAAGCGGAGCAATTAATCACAACAACGCCACTTACAAAATATGACGAGCAAACTACCTGTAATAGGAATACACACTCAAGTACTTTAAATTGTGACATGGCATCAACCACAGTACCTATCCCAACTATAACTCACAAAGCCACCCAGACAAACAATCAATTGATCTACCATTCCCAGTCAGACATAATTACAGAAACTCCACAACAAAGCCACAATATAAGTAGGTCTACAACAAAATGTCAAGGAGTAACTGATAGACCAAATGAAGGTGAATCAGAAAAACCTATTTCATTAACTTCCTGCTGTAAAACGCCAAATAAAGACAACAACACTCTGCCGACCATACGACCAAAGATATGCATAATCAGCAGCGAATCTTCAAACAGAATAAGTCCTATATTAGAAGAAACTTAACTACGAAAGTATAATATGTGCCACTATCGTAAACCCAAATGTGGAGTAAAGCATATTTTGGACAAAATTGATGCAAAAGTTCAAAACTTTACACATATGGACTACTGTATTGTTTACATTGGCGAGGAAGATTTTAGAGCAACACAAAACTATGTAGAACTAGTAATGTATATACGTGAAAAATTAATGGGACTAACCCATACTAATATTATTATTTGCCTACCTACATACAAATTTAAATTCAATAACTATGACCACACAAAACAATCAAACTATAGTAATACTCTGTATAACTGTCGTGTTGAAACTTTTAATAACCTTATGTTTATGGACGCCCAGACGCTTAACTGCGCATATGTATTAGACTCTAATTTTAATCTTTCTTATGACTATGATATGTACAATAAGCTTACTGGAGCAATTAACTATTATGGCATGGAGGTAGTTCTATCAGACTTACAAGACTTAGTAATGAAAATATTTAGTTTAAACACAACAAATGATATGTTAACATACTTACAACCACAACATCTACCAAACAACATATGTTTTTCAAGCAACAAGTTTTTTCTCGAATTATTATATAAATATACTACACCAAAATATAGCAGGACTTTTAAATAAATCTGATGCACTTTCTGTTAGTTTGGAGCAATTATTAAAATGTGAATTGAATATTGACGTCATCTGCAGGCTTAGCATGACACTCTCTATTTCTTCGAAGAATAGACAGGGCTCTTTCTATACAAAGTGACATTTCGTTTCTCAGTTTTTGACATCTCACCGTAGAAATCCTTCTACAATCTGTCATCTTGTCTTTCGTTTCTAACGATCTTTATCTAGGTCCTGTTTTATGTAGAAAGATCTCTACGGTGGGATGTCAAAAAAGGAGAAACGAAATGTCACTTTGTATGGAAAGAGCGGTGTCTATTCTTCGAAGAAATAGAGAGTGTCATGCTAAGCCTGCTGTGTATCAGAACACTTTATCATGTCAGGTTATGAACGTTATCTAACAGTTCCGAACTACTCATTAGCAACTACTTTCAGTAGAAATGACTCCAAAAGGGGTGGGTCATGTATTCTCCTTAAAAATAAGCATGAATGGAAAGAAGTTCCTGAGATTCTTAATTTGTCCATTAGTCATGTAATAGAATGTTGTGCAATTGAGCTTGTAAAATATAAAACAATTATTGTGTGTGTATACAGAGTTCCAAATGGTAATAATTACAATATATTTTTTGATCGATTGTGTATGATTATTAAAATCTCGAAAAATAAGAGCCTTGTAATATGTGGTGACTTCAATATAGACCTGCTAAAGAAATCGAGTCAATCTTCTAAATTCAAAGAAATATGTGCAAGTAATAATATACAGCTTGCAATTCAGCAACCTACCAGACTTGCTAGCCAATCTTGCATAGATAACATTTTACACAATATCCAAGGATGCAAAACACATGTCGTGGAACTAGCTTTATCTGACCACACAGCCCAAATTTTGCAATATCCAGTAGAGAGAGTATACGATATTGATCATTGGTATGAGCTTAAACGTGACTACTCGGAAGACAACATCAAAAAATTTATTGAGAACTTAAGCCAACTAAGTTTTAAGGAAGTCTATGACTCTAATGATGTAAATGAGGGGTACAAGGAATTCCGCAGAAACCTTACTCTACTTTACAATTCATCCTACCCCCTCAAAAAAATTAAGATGTCAAAAACCAAAAAGCCAAAATGGATCTCGAAAGGCATTAAAACCTGCTGTATACGTAAAAGAGCTCTATTATGGAATTATAGGAAAAAACGGTCACTTGATAATAAATTAATATTTAAGCAATATGCCAAAAAAGTAAAAACCATTATAAAGCTAACACAAAAAGCTCAAAATACATATGACATTAAAACCTCTAACAATAAATCTAAAACAGCCTGGAAAATAATAAATAAAAATAAATACAACCAACCTCGAGAATATATTCATAATATTAAAATTAATGACACTCTAATTTATGACCCAATTAATATAGCAACGCAATTTAATAATTACTTCATTGATCAGATACAACCTGAAGATTCCACACCTGCACATAAATGCCTTCCATCCGTCAACAACTCAATGTTTATGTCACCTACTGACCCTAATGAAATAAACAAGATCATCCTCTCATTAAAAAATACCTCGAGTGTAGGGTACGACGGATTTAATACTAATATTATAAAAAGAGTTGCTCATATAATCTCACCCGTACTATCACATCTAATAAACTTATCTATTCAAACAGGTATATTTCCAAAGTTACTTAAAACTGCAATAATTAAACCTATACATAAAAAAGGAGAGAAAGATAATATGAACAACTATCGCCCAATTGCATTGCTATCTATTTTTCTAAGATTTTTGAAAGAGTTATCTATAACCGCGTATGCAACTACCTTGAGAATAATAATCTTTTTGCCAAAGAACAAATGGGTTTCAGAAAAAATAAATCAATTAACTTAGCAATATATCAATTTTGTAATCGGGTACTAATAAATATGGATAAGCGATCTCCAACGGTTGCCCTGTTCATGGACATGACAAAAGCCTTTGACCGCGTAAAAATTGAAATTCTTTTGGACAAACTATATGCAACTGGCCTTAGGGGTAATGTACATAAACTACTTAAATCATATTTAACTGACAGAATACAACTAACTGAGATAGCCAAAATCTGTCCTAAAACAAAAACCTTGACAACATACAAATCGGACATGAGATATGTTAAATATGGCGTGCCACAGGGCAGTGTACTTGGAGCACCTATGTTCCTAATATATATAAATGACTTTCCAACTGTTACTAACAATCCTATGACTCTTTTTGCTGACGACAGTACTATCCTTTTTGACGCTTATAATAAGGATGACATTAATGACAAAATAAATTTGACTTTAAAAAATGTAATTGACTGGCTAACAAGAAACAATTTAAAAATTAATGTCAGTAAAACTAAAGCTATAAACTTTAGACAAAGACTTCCGCTAGAAAATTTAAACATAAATTATGATAACCAATCAATAGAAGTAATAGAATCAACTAAGTTTCTAGGACTATATCTAGACAACAAAATGACATGGAAACAGCAAATAGAGTTCTTATGTAATAAACTAAATAGATATTCCTTTGCGCTGCGTAATCTCAGAAAAATCGTTGATATAACAACTGTGATGACAGCGTACCATGGTTATGTATCGTCTACTCTCAGATATGGAGTTATTTTTTGGGGAAACTCCACTGAATTGGAACGTGCGTTTAGAGCGCAAAAGAGATGCATTAGGGCTATATGCAACTTAATACAAACTGATTCATGCAAACCTTATTTTAGAAAACTAAAAATACTGACTCTGCCCTGTATCTATATATATGAAACTGCAGCATTTATTAAATCACACCCAGAGTTATTTGAGTACCGTACAAGGCGTCGTCATGCAGACCAGCTGTGCGTTCTACATTCCAAAACAGCGCTCTTATACAAAAGTTTTGTTTGTATGGGACCAAAAATTTATAACAATATACCCCTAAACATCCGAAATATCAATCAGGTTAGGCTATTCAAGAAGAAACTACACTGTTTTCTCATAGATAAAGCATATTATACTTTAAGCGAATTTATGAATGATAAAGACAGACAAACGTAAAGGATAAATGTAAATGTAATGTAATGTAAAACTCACCATCATTGTATTTTAAATATGTATACCTAATAATCTAAATTCATTTTAATTTAATTTTAATCTTATGACTAATCTAATGCAATTGAAGAACTTTAACATAAGTGTAAGATTAACCAAATTTTGCATGCTTATATATAGGCTGAGTATGGTGAAACAACAAACAATGTAACATCTCCTGAAAAACCCATATTATGCAAATAAAATGATTTGATTTGATTTGATTTGATTTGACAAAGTCACGATTATTAATAATAATATATAAATAATAATAAATAATATTAATAAATAAATTTATTTTATTTTATTTATCTATTTTATTAATGTAAATATGACAACGTCGCATTTTCTTAGCTTTAAATATGAATGATTGCTTTGAATGAAAATTAATTGCTTGTATTTATCAATGAAACTTAGATACCGACACACATCGAGTCTTTTTTTTTTTTTTTTTTTTTAGGGTGGGAAATCATCAAATAACTTCTCCCGCTCTGGGCGGAGCGGGAGGGTGTGTCAGACTCTTACTGACTAAAACCCACCCGTATTCCTTCCTGTTGCCTGTGTTGCGGGGGCCTCGGTGACCCATAAGTACCTTCCCGCGACCCCGGCAGGCATCGGCCCTAGTGGACCCCTACTTTAGTGCTGACGACATCTCTTTGAGGCGCGCGTGGAATACGACGCGCCGTCGACCCGGGCCTGGTCCTTACCGGACGGTGAGCTACCCATTGCTCACCGTCCGCAAGCCCGCGCCTACGAGAGTCTAGTGTTAGTATTATGATATCTTCGAAACTATGCATTTTTGGACCACATATTCTAGGACTTTTTGTATAAATTAAAATGCCTTTATTTACATAACCAAATTACAAGATGATTATTAACATTAACTAAATTAAATTAAAACTAAGTTAAGCTTAAAAAAGGCCCTCGGGGCATTGTACCGAGGATGCTGGCGGCATTTCCTCGCTGAATTGCAATGCTGATGCGTTGCGCGAGAAAGCCGCCAGCTTTTCGGTCACCAGTTACATCAACTAGACGTTTCGCGATTTCCGCAAATAACTTATGCGCACTGGGATCCCACGGACCGAGGGTCTCGACGCCAAAGGGCACAAAGTTGTACTCTCTGCCAAGGCCTCCATATTTAATAACTTTTTGTATTATTTTTACTTATAGAATATAACCCCAGAGTTATGGGATATCAATAAAAACAAGTTGTATAGTTAGGATAAATGTTGTATAGTTAGTTTGAGTTGAGTAATTACATCAGGTAGTCGCTGCGCTTACGTCGGTTAGTCGCCGTGCTTACGTCGGGTGGTCGCCGTGCTTACGTCGGGTAGTTACCGTGCTTACGTCTGGTGTTTGCCGTTCTTACGTTGGGTAGTTACCGTGCTTACGTCTGGTAGTCGCCTTGCTTACGTCGGGTGGTCCCCGTGCTTACGTCGGGTGGTCGCCGTGCTTACGTCGGGTGGTCGCCATGCTCACGTCGGGTAATTACCGTGCTTACGTTGGGTGGTCGCCGTGCTTACGTCGGGTAGTTACCGTGCTTACGTCTTAGGTATTGCGGTTATTGATGGCGCGACGCGTCAATAAAGTGAGGCGGTGCACATTGTGAATTGTGTTATGCGATGCGACATGCCTAAACCGGTTTGCATAGGATTGCGACATGTCCCAAGATTGACATCAGCAAACAATGTTCGATAATGCTCGAACAGTTTGTTGTTCCGTCTTTTTTTCCTTTAAATTCATGCAGCGCTCAATTACTCAAACGTAAGCTCATGCGTCGTGTGGGCTTTACCTACCTGGCCGTAACTATCTATAGTATATATATATACGTATACTCATCGACTTTCAGAAAAATTTGCCTTATTTTTTTTACCTTGATGTGTCATATTTGCGCCGCACCTACATGTAGGTACGACCTAAATATAAATAATACTGTGCATCTAGCTGAACACAGACTTAAGAATATCTGTGGTCTGCACTGGCTCCATTTTAAATATTGTAAAGCTATTTCAGACCTAAATAAAATAAAATAAAATAATGTTTATCTATCACGAACAGTTAGCTGTTCCGTCTTCTTTTCCTTTAAATTCATGTCGTTAGAAGCTTGAAAGTCTGACAACCAGTCTTACCAAGGGGTATCGTGTTACCCAGTAACTGGGTTGTGGAGGTCAGATAGGCAGTCGCTCCGTGTAAAATACTGGTATTCAACTGTATCCGGTAAGACTGGAAGCCTACCCCAACATAGTTGGGAAAAGGCTAGGCAGATGATGATGATCATATCTCCACAAATTACATTCTCACTAGTTATAGATATTAAGTTGACAGGTATTTTGAGAAAATTTTGTAATTTGTGGGATCTGGAGTCTAAACTAAGCCTAAGCCTGTATTTTAGAACTGCAGGCCCCCATTACATCACATAGTAGAGGTTGTTAACGTGGTACAATTGCGAGATGGTGTGTGTGCGTCTGCCTACATTTATTGTATACAATATTGAATATAAATATATAATATAATTAGTTGAGTTTTTATAGTGCATAGAAAATTTACTGTAAATATTATATTATACATAGAAAACTAACTAAACTGGGCTACTACTAACTACAGTAGAAGTTTAAAATCATGAAAGACTTCCATGCACCGATGAATCTGTTAAGAAATTTCATTTCGCAAAAAAGTTCAGGTTCCGTTAACCGTTCCGTTAATGAATGCCTGAATGGTAAAGTGCATATGAATGCGCTTTGGTAAAGCGATATAGCCCAGACTTACGCTTTTAAAATTACAGTTTTATTACATTTCCGTTCGTCTAATGGCACGGTCTTAGAAATGGCTCATGTTTAATTAAAGATTCTAAGTTTTATTTTGTGATGGTAAAGCTTACTTTCGTGTGTGGGCACTGTTTATTTTATGTTAGCCATATATTCTCTCTATGTTGAATAATCTCAGCTTGTAATTGTCCCGTGCGTGTAAAGCAAAAGCCTTGAATCTTCTTGCAAGCAGAATGCTCACTGAAACTCTTGGAAAAATGCGAACTAAGTGTAGGAATGCCTTTTATTGAAAATCCGAATAATCCTTATGAGACATTTGGAGCCGGCCATCGTTATAATCTCGAAAATTTTCGCACCGCCATACATTTTTGGGCTCTAAGGAGACTATCGTTTGGACAGCGGAGACGGATCGCATTAATCGGGCAAGCGGTCACAACAGATGAATCCTCATCATTGATAAAATAATTCAAAACTTAGTAGAACTCACATTGGCTTGTTCACAAGGTTTTGACTGACTATTATCTTAATGAAGCGGCAAAACTCCATAGATGGGTTTTTCGTTTAGTGCCGAGTGCTAAGTAAAACAAGTAAAAAATGTCCCTACTTAGGTTAATTCCCCCTGCGAATAAACCTCTTTGCTACACTACTACTAGATTACTAGATACAGCACATTTTCATAGAAATATGGTGATTTTGTTTATGGAATATCTAGCCTTGGTGCTGGAATCTTGTTACGGTTAGTAGGTGTTCGATGGAAAGGTCGTGTCAAGCGAGACTTGCCCGGAGGGACTCGTAAACACTCTCATATTCAGATGACATCTAATCCCAACGTTTTACATCGAACTCTTCATAAAACAGACCCTCTTTCGTATAAAAAATATTGTGTTTTCTTTAATACCTAAAGGTGTCTCTATGGCACGTAGATTTTGTTATTATAACTAAATGGGGATTGCAACTTTCTCGAATCCCTTTAATTGTTACCGTTTTCAGTAAAATTTAAAATACAAAAGTAAAAACTTTTTGCAACAACAGGCTGTAGACAGAACCCATGAACAAAGAGACAGGCCTCGATGTAGACTTAAAGAGATGGCAGGACGATCTCGGGCCCTGTTTAATAAAGTCCGATATATGTCAAAAAGTGACAATTCGACAATTTTTCTGTTTAGTAAAACTTACAGGCGACAAAATTGTCATGGTGGAAAATTCACAAATATGTCGGGTTGTCGCGAAAATCCGGCATTTTTCTGTTTAATAAAACATTTTGAGCGACTGGTGACAATTTGTCGAGAAAAACTTGTCAAATCTGCTTTATTAAACATGTTTGTGTTGAATTGTAATTAAAAAAAAAATGTATTGAAAATTTTCATGACATATTGACATAAATGTAGAATTGTCCGACAATTCTGACAGAAGCGTTACCCTCTGTCGCGAAATCATATTTTCAATTTTGAGGGTGTAAGAAAGTGTTAACAAAAAATGGTACTTACATCGAGCAGTGAGAGTAGTGATGATGAATATTTGGAACAAGTACAAACGAGGTGGCAACGACGATCATTTACAAGCAGAATCAATTTCTCATTCTCAATTACAGATGTCTGCTTTAAAGAAAAAATCGGATATGTAAAACTACCGCAGAATATTGAATTGATAAAATTGGTCATCGACTTGAACACGTTTTAAGCAGAAACCTAGCACTTACACCCGATAAACAAATTGTATGCGCTTTGCATTGGATGGGGTCTGGTTCACAGTACCACGTTGTAGGTGATGCACATGGGCTTAGTAAAACAACCATACACCATAGCATAAGAAGGATATGTAGAGCCGTGATTACTGAATTTGAATTACTCGGAGAAGAGGATTGCTGGCCTGATAATTGTAACCGAAGGAGGTACCTTGAGTACTCCCAGCTTCACTCAAACCGATGCATTATTTTGTAGTAATCCGATTTGTTTAATAATGTGTGCTAAAATAGATTACGCCAACATTTTGACTTTCGTTTTAATTAAGTAAATAAGAAAGAACGAAAGCTAGATATGAATTGAACTGATGAAAAATTGACAAGACATGAAATTAACCTGTAAAGCCCCACGCGACTCCGATTTGGTGTCAAACAATAGAAAATAAATTGTGTCTCATTAGCTGTCCTTGACCAATTAAACCAAGCCGTTTAGAAGTCAAGGGATTAAGGGTTCGCCGTTTAAGGGCTGACAACACGTGGACGGGCGCTGATTTGTTTGAAAATGAATAGTTTATTTACACGGACCACATTTTGCCGTCAAAATCAACTGTGTGGTCGATACCGACCACATCGCAGCCACAACGCAACCACCGGCGAGACCGCGCACTAGCGGTCGCAAACATAACGTTGCGTTGACCATTTGTTTGCATTTACAAGCTAAACCACTAGATAAAAATTGCAAGCTGCAGCGACACTATTCACGCGGAACCACTGTTTGCCCACATTTTTTCGCTGCGATGTGGTGTGGTTGTGGTACATGTGGTCGAGCCCTTACACCTTGGAACAAGGGTCGGAGTAGCACGGTATAACTTTATCCTTCGGGTCCACTTCAGCACATTATTATAGCTACTTGCCTTACACTGTAGCTTTATTGCCTCTACATATTATGTAGAGTTCCATTTGAACGGTCTACACACGTAATGTAGTTTTCGTACAATGTTCGTCGACGTAAACTGCAGATGTTCATACAACAGTGGGTGACTGCCGTCGCTGTGAATATGGTTTATATGATGAGTTTCCCGAATTTTAACCTAAGTCAGTCATTGACCATAGGATAGCCAAGCCGTGCTATACTTACTTATTAGCCGTCAAACTTATGGCCGTAAGAGCCATTACGCACTGTCGGCTGGTTGCCGACGACACTACAACTGCGACTATATGTAGCTTATATGAACGATGCGGTGTGTATACGCACGTGGCTGCCGGACGCCCGAGCGACTAGGCGATTTTCCGCGCAGTGGCGATGCAGAAGCGACTGGCCGGTCGCCGCGACCAATAGGAGTACAGGTGTATATGGGAGCGTTCACATGACGAACACCTTTTGAGGCGACCAGAAGTCACGCAGTAAAATGGTCCAACCTTTTGATACAGGTTTTAGATGATACAATAGCTCATCAAACGAACGCAAAAACAAGCTTACGTAATCAAAAAAAAAACAGAGTACTTTCTTAAGTTTTCATAAAATAAATTGAACATTCCTTATATTCTCCGTTCATAGCTTGAACTGTTTTTAACTTTCTTTTTCCTTCTCCTCTTTTAAATTAGCAACGCTATTATTGCAATTTCGTCTGAGTCAATACTGCACGAATGTGCAAGAAATACTTCTTAAATTCAGTCGCAGCCGAGTTGCCTATGTTTTAGTCGCCGAGAGACCGAGCACGTGAACACTTGACAGTGCGCAATGACTCCTAAGCAGGGTTTACGTTATGAAACTAGTGATATGAAACAGTAGTTTGACTGTCCAGGAGGTCTACTCTCTAAGTCCGTCAACGAAGATACGGGCCCGTCCGATAGAAGTTGATCCGGCAAAACTAGTGACAAATTAAATTTTTCGGACTGGCAAATCGGGTGTAAGGACAACTGTCAAATCGTGTTGTCATTTATTATTAGTTCAGGCCAAGAACTAATCATATATTCTTGTGATACGGAGTAGGAAATGCCCGTAACTTCGGTCGAAACTACGGACTTCGTGCTCAGGGAGCAAACCCCCATCCGGATGGTCCGGAGATACCGCACGGTCTCCTGTGAGGTAGCGAGCCTCCTTGCCGGATTGCCGCCATGGGATCTGGAGGCAAAAGTCCTCGCGCACGAATGGGAGTGGCGCGAGGAGGCGAAACGCCGGGGCGTAAGTCCGCTGCCGCGAGAAATCACGGCACAGCGGACGGAGCTCCGGCGGGATCTCATGGCGACATGGAAAGTACGGTTGTCGCAACCCAGTGCTGGGCACGCCACGATTGCGGCGATAAGTCCCCTCTTTGAGGAGTGGCTAGAGAGTCGCCACGGCATCCTCACCTTCCGCCTGACGCAGGTCCTCACCGGACACGGCAGCTTCGGGAGGTTGCTGTGTCGGATAAGGCGGGAGGAAACGCCCGGGTGTCACCACTGTGTGGATCGCCCGGAGGATACGGTGCAGCATACGGTGGAGGTCTGCCTGGCTTGGGCAGAGCACCGCCGTGTCCTCGTGGAGGCGATCGGCGGCAGAGATCTCTCGCGTCCGGCCCTAGTTCAGGCCATGGTATGGAGCGAAAGGTCATGGGTGGCCGTCACCTCCTATTGGAAAGCAGTAATGCTCGCGAAGGAGGAGGCGGGATGGTTGAGGGAAAGGCATGTTTCGCGCCCTTTCGCCCCTAGCCGCCGCAGGAGACGCCCTGGGCGTTGGGAATCCCGGGCGGATTTCCGGCCACCGTAGGCGAGGGCTTGCGGACGGCGAGCAATGGTAGCTGAGATGAGAGATGTAGTCAGCACAAATGTAGGGGTCCACTAGGGCCGATGCCTGCCGGGGTCGCGGGAAGGTACTTATGGGTCACCGAGGCTCCCGCAACACAGGCAACGGAAGGAATACGGGTGGGTTTTAGTCAGTAAGAGTCTGACACACCCTCCCGCTCCGCCCAGAGCGGGAGAAGTCATTTGATGATTTTCCACCCTAAAAAAAAAAAAAGGGAGCAAACCCCCTGTCTCAGGCTATAGCTAACTAACACCCGATTTTTTAATAGCTGATAAATTCAACTAACACGATTTCATATAGATAAATAATAACATAGGTTTCAGCCAATTAATCTGAGCAGTTAACGTGAGGTACAGCCCGTTAGTTGAATTTATCAGCTTTTCTAAAACCGGGTGCTAGTTAGCTATAGCCCAAAAGAGAACAGTACAGGCTCGTGAAGACGTGCGCGATTTCGCGGGCGCGACAAGCAACGCAATTTTTATAGTAATTGTGCTAATAGTGTCGCGATGCGCTATAGCGTCGCGCCTGTCAGCGGGAGCCTTCAAGGTACTATTCCACGACACTAACTAGTGTCGTGGAACAGTAGCTTGAAGGCATAATACAAGATGCAGTTCTGAACTTGCAAAACATTTCAGGAGGTTGTTATGAAACTCGTAAATAATCATATAACAATACGATACCAAGTCAATAATCAATAATACTTTTTATTTTAGATTTTTAAATTGTATTGTTTTTCAGAATAACTCTCTTAATAACCCTCTTCAAAAAAAACAGAATCACCCATTGCGATTTATCGCGCGTCACTGTGTGCGTGAATGCATGACCAGTGACGACAGCCTGTACGAGGCTCCGCCCACATTTCTACGAAACGAACGCGACACGTAAGTTGAACTAAAGTGGCGGTCGTTGCTATGGTTACGCGCAGCCCCCGCGCATGCCGCACGTCGATCTCAAAAAAAACTGTTACTGCGCAAGGTTCAACCGACGTGCCGCGATCTGTACAAATTGTTGTAGCTACAGCAACTTAAAGCAAATAATTTAACCTTTGATGTAATTCGAATTTGAAAATCACAATGTTCCTACATTATTGTTTTTAAAATTTCGCTAAATAATAACTCATTTTGAAGCATCATTACAATGCGAAAAACCTTCATCATCTGCCGAGTCTGTTCCCAACTATGTTAGGTTCGGCTTTCAGTCTAACTGTATGCAGCAGTTACTTGATAATACGATAAGACTTTCTGGCTTTTGACTACCCGTACCAACGACTTACAGCCCTGCCGTAGGGGCAAGGCTGTAAGGTCGTTGACCCGTACTGACCCGTGTGGTACCTAACGACTGTCCGCCCCAAGGACGGTTTTCGTTTTTATTTGTAGATTAAATTGGTTGATTTAAGATTTTCCTTTCTGCTTTTTAACGGGGTTAGGACCAACAAAAATACCTCAAGATAATTTGTGCTAGTTAAGTAGGTAGGTACCCATGTGTTAGGGATTTTAAGTGATTTATTTTGTCTGATAGGTATTTTTGGCGTAGTTAAAAATTTTAAATCAACTTATTTACACTTATCAAGTTGATTTAGCTAACATCGTATTTACAAATTATTGTCTATGTACAAATAAATAAATTACCTACTTATGTTACCTGGAGGTATTGTTCAAAGTTTCCACCGTCACACTCCAGGCACAGTCTATCAAGACGTTGCACCACACAAACACATTCGTTTTTATTGTGTCGAAAGCACTGATCACTTTTTGTTTGTTATGTTATGAACATTGTAGACGCCAACTCGAGTAAATAAACACTCGTCCGTCTACAGGATGTTGGCGTCTTGGTGTTCCGGCAACCAGCGACAAAATGTAACTCGCGCGGCGTTATCAAGTTGGTGGAGATCCTGTACCTTGCGGTAATGAAAATGATGCTGCATTTCTTTGTGCAGCAGCCGCCACACTGTGAAGTGGTGCACTCCAAACCGTCGACTAGCCTCTCGTTTGCTTGCCCGTGACTTTCGCCGGAAGAATTCCAGAATATCTTCCTGCAAGGCGACAGGCAGGCATTCGTTGCCGCAACCTTAAGCATGCTGGGGAACGTCGAACTGCCGATGATCGAGTCTCTGCGTAGCAGCCAGCATTACCCTGTGTGAGGGACGATGCCGATTGGGGAATAACTCCGCGAACATTTCGATGGCACGAGATACATTGGCGCCGATTCCCTTGTTCACAAACTAAACTAAATTTAAGTTCAGTGCATCTTTCTCTTTCTATTTCATTAAGAAAAGGATAGAAGATAAATTTTAGTTTAGTCCTGTCAAATTAATCAACGCTTGACTTAAATTGACGTAATTTTAGTAGGCAAGTTTTTAATCACGTCTAAACTTGTATGGAGTAGTGACAGGCGCTGATTAAATTGACAGGACTAAACTAAAATGTATTTTCTGTCCTCTTCTTAATGAAATAGAAAGAAAAAGATGCATGGAATTTAAATTTAGTTTAGTTTGTGAACAAGGGAATCGGCACCATTGTCTCCGCTGATGCCATACAAGCGTACCATCTCCGCCAACTACATTGGAGTATTGGTCCGTCATTTTTACAACTAGGTAGTAGGTACCTATCGCGACCGTTAATCGAAGGCGCACTTGACGGGCGGAATTTGCAAGCGTATGCACGCGCTGGCGCCATCAATCACACTAATAAATTGACCCGATTTATGTGCTTGTGATGGCCGCGGGGGCGTGGCTAGTGGTAGTGGGAGCGTGCGGTGGTTGGTGCTTTGGATCTATGAAAGAAATGTCGGTTGCGTTTGTTTGTGTGTGTGTGAAAGCGCAGTTTAATGACACGTACAGACTGGCCGCGTTTTAAAAAGGGGAGTTCACACTTACCGATTTCCGTAAATAAGAATAAAATGAAAAAAAAAAATACCTGACCATTTTATTGTTGATTCGGGTTGAGAATCACTAACATAATTACCTCCTAAAATATTTTGCAGATCCAAAGCAACACCTTGTATAAACCCCACTTTAGGCACTGTTTCTTCAGTCGAGACTGTATTGATAAACGTGCAAACTTGGGGTGGCATCGCTTGTCATGATATTGGAGTGGCCGAGGACTAGGAATTGGTCATCGAAATTTGCTGACGATGACTAATTCCCAGTCCTCAGCTACTCAACGTATGGGGTTCATTTAGGTAGGTACTCAAACAAGAACGTTGATCTAATACTTAATTTGATATGTGTACCTAGTCGAATATTCTTAAATGTAGGCAGAACCGCACTCTATTGAATATTATTTTAGTTTAATTTTGTAAAATAATGTTAGAATACCTACGTATTATAACATTAACAGAAAATAATGTTATAACACCTAGGTATTATAACATTATTCCAGACCTTGTATATCTCTCTAGGTATCTAGGTACCTACAGAGCTATACAAAGGACTGACGGACGCCTAGACTAATTGCAATCTCTCTATTATTTGTACTTCTCAGTGAATAACAATATGCTTCACAATAATTGGATCGAATTCTGTGAAACTCAAATTAATTCTACAACTCAGAAATAAGATTGATGTTTTGTTTACAAAATTTCGATTATTAATACTTCCAAAATTAATAGAATATAATTTACATAATATCTTATGTCAATCTATAGTCTGTACTATCACATTACAGGACAATGACCTCCCTCTCCCTTTTCTACACAACATTAGAAAGAAAATAATAGTAGATTATTCACCAAGGGTCTTAAATGGGTAGCATAGGGGTAGCATAAAATTGTATCAATATCGCGGGCGCTATTTTGAATCCCGAACGCAAAAAAGGATTCTAGGGCGGGAGAGCGCAGGAATCATGAGTGCAGCTGCTGGGGAGTTCCGCCACTTCTTCTTCCCAGCTAAAGCACTAGGAAGTGGTGAAGGGCGGGCGTTTTTGGGAGACTGTCTTATGTAACTTTGACGTTCGAAAAGTGCTGATTCTCAGCCTAGTTTGAATAAATGACTTTTGATTTTGATTTTGATATTGAGCGAGGGATTTCAGCTCGCCCAAAACAAAGACACCTTTATTATCCCCAACGAGAATACTCTACTTTTCGCACCTACTGCGATGTAATAAAAACAATTCGATTCTCGGATTAGCAGTTCATGAAACTGTTAAGTAACCGGGGAATACTTACCTAGTTATGTGCAGTTTTATATACATTTTTTTATTAACACATGCAATTTCAACATTCTAACCGATCAGCTGTTGCGATGACATGTCGCCATTACCGCGACAGGTCATGGAGAAACAGCGGGTGATTATAAAATCATTTTGGATTTGGCCTTATACAAGAAAAAAAACCTTTTCATTGTTGTAAATATTTTTGTTTGATCTATTTAATGAATGCTCATTATTGTTATTTACTTATTATTCCACTTTAATATCTCTATTAAGTTGCGTAACTTTGTTCACCAGCGGTAACTAAAACCTATGAAGTGAGAACTTTTTGATCGAGCTGTACCTTAAGGGTCGGGTAAACGCCGTTGACCTTGGCGATATAAATGCGCGTCACGCTCACGCCGCGCTGCCGTACGGTTTCAAAGGTAATATTTATTTTTAGAAAAGAAAATATGAATATTTGAAAAAAATCACAGATATGCTTATAGATAATAAAACAGTCTGTTCAAACAATAGAAAATCATGAATATGTAGTAAGTAGTTTCAAAGTAACATCATTTTTAAGATTTGGGTACACCTAGTAGTTCTTGAATTTATTTCATAAAATATTTTACTACAATACTTAAATATTCTTTAAACAATTTTTTGTCTATATATTTTGCATATACTTAATAATTTTTAAATATGAAGTAATTATCTATTTACTCAAAATTGAGTTAAGTAATCGAAAATAAAAAACAACCAAGTTCTGTATTCAAATAAGACGTTCTTGTTATTAATTAAATACGTAACGTATGTTCATATTTGATACAGATATTTTGGATTAGAACTCAAAGTAAGAGGTTAGTTTAACGTTAGTTTGCATCAAGATTTTGTTTTCAAAACGTGTTTTGGTAACAACCAAGTTCTGGGAAATATGTTCAAAATTAACATTTATTTTTTCCGCTACCACAAACTATACAGATTTGGCAATTTTGTTTTCTTAAGAGAAGCCTATTTTTGTCAATTGGGTCTTGTCAGTGCCTTAAGTGTGTGATTATTGGAGAACGAGGAAGACTGACCTACCGTGATAAAGTTTTTACTAGTACGGAGGTCAGTGTGAATCACTCTCTAACAACCATGTATCCGCGCACGAAATGAGATCTTATTTTTTTTTTCTCTTTTCTATATATGTATAAATTGTCATTCTTAAGGTTGTTATTGTGCTGTTGGAAATAAATATCTTTTTTTTTATTCACATATGGAATTGATGTGTTCTACTTTAACATACATTTTTTGCATAACTTATTTCCATTATTTGAAGGCGTAATACGAGGCATGCCTTTTAAGTTTTGTCGTTTGAAGAAAAAAACACAACTAGAACCTTATAGTACTTTTTATTGTTTTTCAAAGTATTCATCACGTAGCATAATACACTTTTCCATTCGCTCAAACAAACTAGCTTTCTCACATCAAGCGCTTCATGCAAGACTTCTGAATGGTTGTCCCTGAGATGCCTAATAGAGCCTCTATCTCTCGATACGTCACATGACGATCTTCGAGAATTAGTTGTCTCACAGCAATGATGTTATCTTCAGTGAAGGCGGATTTTGGGCATCCTTCGCGAGATTTGTCACTAACACTAGTATGTCCACGCTGGAACTCTAAATACCAGCATTGGACAGTCCGCAGACATGGGGCTTCATCACTGAACACAGATGTTAGCTCTTCAAAACACTGAAGCCGTGTCAGGCCTCTTCTAAAGTTGTAGAAAATTATTGCACGAACATTTTCCTTAGAAAGATTCATTTTCGTACGTAACCTGACAGATTCCAATCGACGCTGTGACTAAACAATAGCATTAATCCTAATACTTTCAACTGTTTTGAGATTCAAAATTTAAACACATTCGAATATAACACATAGAACAGTTCCAAATTCAAAATTGCCGGGAAATATGGAAACGACAGAACTTAAAAGGCATGCCTCGTAACAGATTTTAAAGTCACTAAAATCATATATGTATCTGTGTCTTAATATATTTTTTTTTATTTATTGTAAACTAGATGCACCCCGTGGTTTCACCCGCATAAGTTTTGACCCCGTGGGTATATCAGGATAAAGTATCCTATGTGTTATTTCTGGTTATAAACGTGTGCCATGTGTGCCAAATTTCATCCAAATCTGTTCAGTACTTTTGCGTGTAAGACTAACAAACATCCATCCATCCATACTTACAAACTTTCGCATTTATAATATTAGTAGGGATGTTTTCATACGAATTACGTAGTTGACGTTGCATATTCAAATCACATTATGCACCAGCGGTTCATAATTAAATTCAGTACAATATTATTGCCCGGCTAGAGCCTGGCTCTTTAATTAATTGCAATAGGTTAGGTTTGCATGACATATAATTTGACATTAGCGAGAAGGGGGTGTGACAAAACAATAAAATACCTATTTGGTTAGGGACAAGTTCATTGGTGGTAGGTGTGCAGGTAAATAGGGTTATTTTTTCAAACTTGATTTAATATTTTTTTTATTGATAACTAGTTAACTTTTTCAAATCGACTTTCAACATGATTCCGTTGCTGTACAAATGTCATTTGTCGTGATTTCGAATCCCACCGTTTACACTATTAACTCACTTCAACCTACTCACCTACTACCCGATCACAAGATATTTAGCATAGGTAGTTAAAGGGGCTAACAGGAATCCTACATACCGTAGTATAGTACCTACATATAATGTAAGTAGCAAAATAAAAAAGTTTAAAGCACATTTATAAAAGCGACCCATTAAAACTCGTAAAGGCTCCCACAGACAGGCGCAACGAGACACTAGTAGCACAATTTCTATAAAAACTTCGTGGAAAGTGTCGCACTGCACGTCGCGCTGCCTGTCGCGCCCGCAATGTCGCGCCAGTCTGTACGAGCCATAAAACGGATGAATAAATTACGTCTTAAGTAAAAAACTCAGTGCTGTCATAAGATATTCAAAGGAAAAACGGCGGCTAACGACGTCCAAACTTCTTGTTTAGAATTTTTTCGGAAATTGTGAGACTCTTAGCCTTCTTAGGAAATGTTTTTAGAGTTGGCTTAACTTTTTCGCCCATTAAGACCGCTAAGCGCCACTTGAGTTCTGATATAGAAAATATCTCATTAATTTTCCTTTTACGATATACAGAACAGGGTAGCCCGTTTACAGTGGTCCAAACCGATTTTTTAAGATTCCGTAGTCAGTCTATTTGTCGCGGGTTATCTCAGAGACTCTTAGTACTAGAAACCTGTAATTTGGCATGGATATATTAATCACGCCGACAAAACAAAAAAAAAAAAATCCGTTTGTGTAATATTAAGAATTCAAAGCACTAGTACAACGAAGATACAAGGAAAATGATCACAGCTAAGTAGGCTTCACAAGTTAACGAGTGATAGTTGACCAACTTTTTTACATTCAACTACAATGTTAGGATAAATTCATCCCAACTACAGAACTCTTTATTATACGTGGTCTGACACGCACTTGGTCAGTTTTTCTATAAGCCTTTCGCCGAGGGCTTCCTGAAATATCCCCATGTACTAATGTTTAGCAATTATTATATTTTTAATGCATAGTTCAGGAGAAAACTTAGTAAAAAGGGAAACATTTTGTTCGACAATATTCTTTCGGGATTTTCAGTCCCCTAAAATTGAATAAAGGAGTGTGGCAAAGACTTCCCAGTTCCTTCTGCGAAGCAGTAAGCTCGCGAAGGAGGAGGCGGGACGGTTGAGGGAAAGGCAAATTTCGCGCCCTGTCGCCCTAGCAGCCGCAGGAGACGCCCTGGGCGTCGGGAATCCCGGGCGATAATTTTTTAAATAGATCGAAAAGATACGGATGTCTTAAATGTCAATGATACTTTGGCTGTTCTTTCGAAATGGTTCGCAGCATCATTTACTGCGAACAAAACCAAATGTAGCCCAATTGGGTCTAAATAAAAAATTTGATGGCGAGAAACTCGATGCTATTACGGAAACTGTGGTTCTAGGAATTACACTAGATTCGAATGTGCTATCACCCACATTGGAGCTGTTTTGTGTTTTGGTAGATTCTTTTATATTTTTTGAAGATGCGAACGGTTTAGGCTTAATAGACTGTAGATTTGTAGTCCATTTTCGATTTTGTTATGTACCAGGTACTTGTTGACAGGCCTACACAGACCTCCATATCACTGTCATTTGGAAACATTGTAAAAGTCAATTATTTTTAAAAGAGTAACCATGGAGTTTCTTGCCGGCTGTTCTCCATAGGAAACGATCAACTGGAACCGTGCACCTAGGTTATGACGTTTCATAATTGCCCCCTGTAGGTTTATGTGAAACAAAATATTTTGATTTTGAGTTTAGATCCGCCAATCCCAGTTGGAACAAATGCTGGTACCTTTCTTCATGCTTCACCCCAAGTTTTGTTATTACCATGACAGCACGATAACTCACGAATTGAAAATACTTGGTACGTAACAAGTCAGTTTCGAACATTGCCTTCCTATTGACCGGACGCAATACAGGGACCGATATCCACAAAGTTATCTCATAACGTTAACTTTACAGTTCGCAGTTCGAACCCTAAATAGGAAATTAAAGTTTAATCTATCACAATATCTTACGCGTGCCGACCCTGGAGTCTGCAGACAATGGAAACTTTATAGCAACTTCGTCCGTTTTTCAACTCGTGCACAACTTTAAGTGTTTATTGTTCTGGGCAGAGAATAATACAAAAGTTCAACTTGGAACGCTTACGAGAACAGCACGGCGTCCACTGATGATACTCCGACCATCGCGCCAAACGAACCAATGATACATATAGAACGGGTTTTGTCGTTTTCGGCTACATTTGAAGGTGAGAAGATTCCAATCTTCTATGAAACTCCACCTGAGCAGGTTTTTCTGTCTACCTTGACGACCGGCTGACAAAAGTATTGGTTGGTAATCAGAGAAATCTTGTTTCTGTAGCATACTCAGTTCACACTTACAGATCTCGCGTGAGCAAACACCTCGAAACCAATTCCACGTTTGGGACGACGGTCTGTATGCTAGAAAAGCATTGGCTCCGAGCGGATACCTATTGCATCTTAGACCCGAAGCGAAGCCGCTGCCTCTCAGCTTGATACTAAATTATTGGACGTTCTAGTGTACTGTAGCCTATAGCAAGCCTTCTGTCTGTCCTTGAACGTAGCAAAACGTGAAGTTGTAATTGTGATAAATATCGGGGAGCGACCGACGTCTAACAAGATTAAACTGAATTATATTGTCTGGTACATGTTATTCGATTACTGGTAGGTCTGTACTATTTGTTATGTAAATTAAGCTTGCTTGTTGTAGGGAGCGAAAGGACTTATGGGTCTCTATTTGTAGAAATGATTATTTTTGGGTTCAAGTAGGTGTAATTCATATAAGAGAGGTACAAGCGTCCGTACCCTACACTTAAAGTATCTTAAACAGTGATTTCTGACTAGATAATTGTTCGAGTCATGCTCAATCTTCTTAATAAACCATATTGTCAACTTAATCAATTCTAGGGTCTTCACATTAAAAATGACATATATCCTGGCCTACAAAGCGGCACTCTGTAAGCTGTTCTGTATCAAATAATATGCAGATAGTTTAGTACCTGGCCAAAATGTTCATAGACGTATTAACCTCAGCCTTATGAAATGAAATGAAATGAAATGAAATTGTTTATTCTGTAAATAGGATATGAGAATCACTTTTACACGTCATATTAAAAAATAAGCTAGATGGAGTCGACATTTCCTATCTGACTACCCCTGAGAAGAAATGGCGAAACAAACTCAAGGGTCAAAGTCTCTTTTAAAGTCCAGACATAATCTTGGTCAGATCATGTGAGGACCATGTAGATCCATGTCTGAAATGGTCTTTTGAGGAAAGAACCACACAAATTTGAGGGGACCTGTCCAGTCAGTGCAAGCATTTGTCAGTAATCGTGTAGCTCTACTCAAAACTTAAGGAGCTCAACGACTTGACGAACAATACCAAAGAAAGGACAATTGGGTTGGCCGCATAAAGCACTCAAAATGCCAGACCATCATTAAAACTAAGAGAAACAAGTAATAAATAAAAATGACCCACATAGTGCTCACATTCACAATAATTAAAGTAATATAATACTTTTCAAGGTACTATCGGCCAAAGTTCCGCATGCTCACCTTAAAGGCGATAATCGCATAGCACGACTCACGACTCGATCGCACAATGCACGAGTTTTGACCAATAGGATGCACAAAGCGTATTTTAGTGGTGTTCGTATTAGTATAATCATGTATAGAATGTGTGACACTCACACTAGGAGCGTACTATGCTCACTTGTTTCTGCTAAGAGACGAGTTTTTAATGGGCACGGCCAGCGCGGCTCGGCGGCGGCGTGAGCTCTTTGTTATTGAATTGAATTGTTATTTTATTATTGACAAGAATTAATTTTAGTACTCATATCTTCTGTTTGTTTGGTTTAGAAAATGTATTATTGATATTGCAGTATTTACAAAAATAATTTGTAATAACTAATAAACTACAATTTATATGTATTAATCCACTTTAATATTTTCCTCTCTCTATCGGGTCTATAGATATAGGTTATTTATGAACACTTTCACTGCCTCTCCAATTTTCACCATATCCTATGTGATGCCGCATGCCGCAGCAACCGCACCATATTCCCTTAACAATAAGATGAGACATTGAAACGAACCGTTTTATTACAGTCCGTTCCACCGATTTTGACTTCTATTCCGTAGGCTTATGGATGGCATTAAAGGCAAAAAAGTGGTTACAATACCAACTGTTTACTGCAGCTGCCATTTGTCATGCCACCAACACAATAGCATTCAAAATCGATTGAACGGACATTTATGGTTTGTTTACCTTTTATCTCACGGCTCCCTGAATACGTTAGGTATAGGTGCGTTGACCGGCACTGCATGAAGGTATCAAATGTTTATATTGAAATTTTTTGTGTTTAATCGACTTTATTAAAAGTAAATAACTATCTAAATTTCTATGTGTTTGTTTATACTTGGGCAATTTGGGAATACTTGAAAATTACAGTAATATTTGAACCAATACTCTGCGCAGTTAATACAATGTTATCAGAGCTTTTTGTTTGTAGCTAACGCAAGGCCGCAAGCCGCACAACTCTTGCAACTGAAATAAAAATAAGTTCATTATCTAAGACCCATTGTTATTTAGTGGGAATGTCTGGAAATTCGGTTAAACAATAGAGGACGGCTTAATACAAGGGCCATACGTTTTTTTATTACCTTAGGATTATCTCAAATGTTTTGCAGTTGTTCCTTGTATTTGGTTTAATACTTTTAACAGTAGGTAATTGTAATATTACCTTTTATTCATTAAAATAATACAGGGTGAAATTGAATTCATGGGCATCCTTTTAAGGGGTCATTGTACTCATCATTATGAACAACTTCAACTATGAGACCATACCTGAAATCGCGAAAAAAAAATCAGCTGTTCCCTACATTTATGTTTGCATAACTCGACAAAATGTAGGGAACAGCAATTTTTTTTTCTCGATTTCATATTTGTTCCCATAGTCAAAGTTGTTCATAATGACGAGTACAATGACCCCTTAAGAGGATACCCATGAATTAAATTTCAGCCTGTATAACGAACAAGGTATCGTTGCAATTAAAATGCCCAGGCATGCCGTGCAGGATGAGCACTTTAAGACTGGATTATAATCAAACCAACACTTTACTCTTTTATAATTCATGCTCTAGTCATAGTTTGACAATTCATGATTTTAAGCGAAATCATGCATGTCAAGTTTTTTTTTGACAAATCTAACAATGATTCAGTTCCTACGCCACTTTAAAATTCAGAAGCTTATCAAGTAATTAAACTGAACTATAATTTGTGCCTTGGCAGCAGTGAGAGTGAAAGGATTGAAATAAAATGTTGGGTACTAGTGAAATATATATTTTTAGTTTGTTTTCATTTAACATTATGCAGGATTAAAGATTTATTTAGGTTGATATTTAAATCTTATCTGTATAATAAAAGATGTATAGTAAGTGCTTTTTGTATGAAACTATCGGCTGTAATCTCAGTGTGAAAAAATAAACAGTTAGTTAAAATCTACTTGAGAACAATTTTAAGGATTTGCTGTTGTAGAAAAAAAAAACAATATAAGTAACTTAATTTATTTATAATAGACTTTTTCAAAACATTAAAGATTCATCCAGAAATTAACATATTATAACAAAAAATTACACAGAAATTATCATCAAAATGCAAAATATTATAAGTGAAAAGATTCTTACTCATAATATCATTTATAAACTGTATTTATCTACACTTATATCGTAAAGTTCAAAATATGAAATCAACACAACAATGACAAACAGACAACACAACAACAACAGGCAAAAAGCCTGTCAGTAAATAAGATTAGGAGAATATTGCTCGTGCAGTTCTAATGAAATTGAAAAGTTTTAAGATTAGTACAATTTAAGAATCTTAATAATTTTTATAATTTGCAATAATTACATTACACTACAGACTAGGTTTATCAAGCAAATGAGATCAATTATTTATGAGGTGGACGGATATGATGACACTACTGAATATGTAAAATAACAAACTAACGAGATCGGGGCTTATGACAACATTGATTGTAAATAAAACAACAAATCCACCAATAAAGGCAACATGACACTAAATTGACATCAATAATTTTACAAGAAGACTTCAAAATCGTTGGCAATATTTTAAACTATGATTACGGTCTACAGTCTACCCTGTGACATTAATCAACGAAGTAATATAATACAAATTGGAATAATAAAAATAAACCTAATAAAAATAGCTATACAGGGTTATTTGCAAGCCGGTTGTTCGAAAGAGATACCATGGCCCTGGCACAGGCAACTGAAGGAACACGGGTGGGTTTTAGTCAGTAAAAGTTTGACACGACCTTCCGCTCCGCCCAGAGCGGGAGAAGTCATTTGATGATAAAACACTAATAAGCTCGTAGGACTATAATACTAACATCATAAATAACAACTTTTGTTGTATGACTTTTAATCATTCATAAAAAAATAATTTCATAATACAATTAAAAATATTTATTTTGATCGCTCTAAATTTGAACAACTCTACGCGGTACCAAAATATGTAAGTAGTTAAATAAACAAACAGTGCGTTGCGAATGCAGGGTCGCAGCGGTACTTACTACAAAATACAGATCTAAAAAGTGTTATTACAAATATTACAACAAAAACTTGAAAGTTTACTTTTGGTATTCTAAAAAGTCATAGATCAAAAGTGGTTGTACTAATATAGTCCTACCAGGTGTTAGAAAAATAACCCTGTATAATGTAATTATACAGTATGTTAATTAACGAAAGGCGTTCCCGTTAACCCGCAATAGTATAGCGTCCACATGCTACCAAAATATGACCATTCGAAAATTCACGAAAAAAAATCTGCTGTTCATTACATTTATGTTCGCATACCTAGCTTAACAAAATGTAGGGAGCAGCTGATTTTTTTTCGCGAATTTTTAAATGGTAATATTAATTGTAGCATGTTTGGACTATTGCGGGTTAACGGGAACGCCTTTCGTTAATTAACATAGTGAATGTTAAAAATTATATTAACTTAATATTTCGTCGCTGCTCCTCCCGCATCTATCACAGCATCGCAACGGCTACGCATGGACCTAGCCAGGACTTCGCACAAATTCGAACCTCTGAATGTGTCCCAAACTTGTGACAAGTGCTTCCTTCGTTCTTTCTGCTCTACTATCCCATCTCTGGACCATTAAACCCCACAAATTTTCAATGGGGTTTAAGTCTGGCGATCGGGAGGGCCATGGCACTGTTTTAATTTGTGGTTGCCCTCGCAACCACTCTTGAACAACCCGCGCACGGTGTATCGGGCAATTGTCCTGGAAAAAATAAAATTCTGGCACGTCCAGTTGTGGATACACCGTGCGCACTGTGGGTACCATGATGGTTTGTAGCACCTCTAAATACGTTTGGCCGTTTGCCCTCCCTGGTATAAAAGCGAGCTCGCCTGGTCCAGCAGCACTCATCCAGCCCCACATGTTCACTACAATTCTTCCCGATTCTGCATTTGGGTTCACATTTCGAGGTTCGTATCTTGTGTTATCTACACGCCATAAATTCCGACGACCTTGTTGGCTAGACCTAAAGCACTTTTCATCAGAAAATATGGCGTAAGAGAAATCGAAGTCCCTGTAGTCACGAGCGAATCGCACGCGAGCAGCTTTCTGCTCCTGCGTCAAAATATTTTTTTTTGCGGGACGTCTGTGATGGACTCCAGCTCGATGCAACTCGTTTGTAATAGTTTGCATCGAAACTTCGTATTCTTGTGCGAAACTGCGAGTGGGTGTGAACGGGTTCTCTTCATACGTGGCTATCATATTATTTAACTCGTTTTCGTTTATAGCCCGGGGTCGAGGTGCACGAACGCGTTCTGTAATTTCTCCTTCTTCATATCTTCGCACCCAGCGGCGCACCGTTGTTCTCTAACGAAAAAAAAAAAAAAAAAACAATCAGCATCGATTTTTTACATAATATAGGAACTAAGTAGGTATAATAATACGAGTACACTACAAAAGTCTTATTCAAAGGGCACAACTAGTACACTATAAATAAAAATTATAAGTATTGAAATACTTAAGGTGTGCATTTTGGTTGACTTCATGATAAATAAACTCTTAACTTTTCTATAACTAATTTAAGTAGTTATAACATTCATAACTATATTTTAAAATACAAGTTGTAAATGCAATAACTGAAAATCTCTTAAGGGGTCATTACTCATCATTATAAACAACTTTTACTATGAGAACCAAACCTGAAATCGCGATAAAAAAGCAGCTGGTCCATACATTTTGACGAGTTACGCGAACATAAATGTAGGGAACAGCTGTTTTTTTTTCGCGATTTCAGGTTTGGTCCCGTAGTAAAAGTTGTTCATAATGATTAGTACAATGACCCCTTAAGAGGTTTTCAGATATTGCAATTTACACCTCGTATACCTATGAGTAAGAAAAATGGCATAGCGTAAATTCCAACATTGTATGAAACTGTCCCAAGCAAATTTGTGCTTTATCTCTACTATTTAAAAGTGTTTATCCCGTGCCGGCTGGCAACGTGGCATTTCTAAAGGTTTTTCGTGGTTAAATACCAACGATCTAGTGCTTGGCCGAAAAAATAGTAAGTACTTGCTATTTTATCGGCCAGCCAAGCACTAAATCGTTAGTATTTAAAACTATGTGTGCAATTTTTTTTAAGTTTTTTTGGTAAGTATTTACGAGCACTACTAACAAAAATTTACATTATTGTCAATTACTTTCCATCTGCAGTATTATGATAAAATAAATGTTAAAAATAATTATAAAAAACAATTATCTTGTGCTTGGGCGAAAAAAAATTGTAGTTTGAAATATAATGGTCAAACCTCTAGAAATGCGACGAATGCGCTCTGGTTTTTCTAATTAAAATGCGGCAACGACGCTGTGAGATAAGGCACCATTGTTTAGGTTGTTTTGGTTTAGGATTTATTATCGGGTCATAAAAGGCTCCAACAACGTCTTTGAAAGCAAAAATAAATAAAAAGAACAATCTTATTTGAATGCATTACTATAAGTAGGTAATATCTTATGAGACTTTTAAAAAGAATCCATCTGAAAGTTATAATAATTTTATTATTTTTATATATAAATCTGCCTAGCCTTTTCCCAACTATGTTGGGGTCGGCTTCCAGTCTAACCGGATGCAGCTGAATACCAATATTTTTCATGGAATTTGTTTTTAAATTGCAATATAAGGAAAAATGCAAACTATGAAATAATAATATTACTATCACTTTATTTATTTCTATATCTCTCCCTCTATCTGAATACAAAAACATAACTTACTTGCATGTTCAACTCCACTGCTATTTGGGATATATTTAACCCTTGTCTATGCAAAACAATAATTTGATTCCTTTCTTCCTGAATCAGGTTTCGGGTCGTCATGGTTGCACCACGTTAGTCACAGCCCACACACAATACACACACAGTCCAGGATACAAGCTAGGGTCAAGAAGAGGCTTTCGATCACAGTCCGGTATACAAGCAGAGGTCACAGTTAGGCAGGCAATCAGTCCGATAGAAATAAACAGGTCGTAAAATGAAATGGCGATAGGAATTTAAGGGAAGCGTCAACAATTAGCGAGAGCAAATTGGCACTGCCGCGCTCTAGCTAATGTTTGTTATTTTATGTTACTCGCTCATTACTCACACAAATGCATATTGTCTCTAATTGGGGGAAACTAGGAAGGGGTGTGGTTTTTCACTAGCTGCGCTCTCGCAGGAATATTTTCTTAAGTGAGCATGCTTAACTTGGGCCGATAGTACATAAATATTCACTTAATTTTGCTTATAATATTCATCAATGTCAATATGTATATATAGTTGTATATAATGATGATATTGCATAATTTAAATGTCAAATTTTATGGTTTTAGCACAAGGCTTATCAGAGCGAGCAGCTCAATCCCAAGCTTTTTTGTCTTCTAAATAATCTGAAATTTTATAGTACCCTTTTTTACAAAGTTTGGTTTTAATACAGCTTTTAAATCGTTTAATGGGTAAATTTCGAATAACGAGTGCGCACGTCGTGGCGATGTTAGCCGTGGATGAATTTCAAGAGGGGGCTATTGAGGATTCCTCTGGGTAGTTGGGTACATTTGTGCTATGTTGGAAGTTCTAAAATGAGACGGTTTTTGTTCTAGTTGAAATTCCTAAAGTTTTGATTGTGGTTAAAATATGGTTGATAGAATTCCGTCATTACACTCGTTTGAAGATGTTTGTAATGCTGTTGTATTTAGAAGGGGAGGAGATACTAAATGGTTGAATGTTTCAGGTAAAAGTTGTATATTATTTATTATTTTATTATTTATTATTTTATTATTTATGGTTGACTGGTAGAAAATGTCTCAGGCAATTTTTGATAAGGGCGATTTTTTGCACCGTTTTAATTGATTATATTTTTTATTTATTTCAGGTAATCATTATCGACGGTTGTAATATGTATGTAAGTATTATGTTTGTTGTAAGTTACTTATTTTGTGTATATTTTCTATCAATTGTAATTAGGGAAAAAACGCGTTTGTTCTTAGGTACTACCTACGAATTTGGCTATGATAATAATTAACTAACCTAACCGTGGGTATTCGATTTAGTGTGTTTCGTACAGCTCTGAACGCCTTCTAATTCTAAATCTTATCACGGTAAGAGTTTTGCAGAATAGATCGGCCGATCTGATTCCCGATCACAAGCTTAAAATGTTATCCAACGTTTAAACGTAACTTTGTAAGTAATACTAATAAGACTCAATTTTACGATTATTTTGAAAAAAGCGTTCAACAATTTCCCTGAGATATGCGAATTGTCGAAATTAGAGGAAATTAAATGAAATGATCATGAAATGAAATGATATGATTTTATTTTCTGTAAGCAGGTTTTACACGTCAATCACATAAAAAAAAAAACTAGATGAGCTCGGCGTTTTCTATCTGACTACTCTAAGAAGAAAGGCCGAAACAAACTCAGAGGTAAAATACATTTAGTTGTCTGTATACATTTAGTTGGCAGCGCCACCTGGCGACGTCGCCGTGGCGTTCTGGTTGGCTCATAGTTCTCTTTTTTGAATCCTATAAGCATTTCCTCTATGTTATACTATAATTAGGGGATGCTTGTGCTTTGCTAACATACCAATATAACATCACGCTTGTATTTACCCGAAGGAACAGGCAGGTATATTGTAACTTGCAATATACTATGGACTTAATATGTTAGATAACATATTTATGTGGAGTCGGACCAAAATAATAAAATTGCCAGGAGCGGTCTTTGTCACGTTTACAGCTTTAGGGCTGCTACTTGAGATATAGAACCGTTTGAAAAATTAAGACTACAGGCGACGACAGGAAACCTCGAGCCAGCCGATTCAATGGGAACGCGAAGAACTTTGTGTTTTTGCGTATATTATGTTTCCAACAGTTATAAAATTTCTATTTGAAACAAGAAAAACCACACACAAATAAATGCAATTATTAAATTATTGTCTAGATATCGTTTTACTTTATGTAAAACGATATCTAGACGTTAAAATACAATATGCTGCTTTTAAACAAAAATAGGAGCACCAGACAGCCCTACGTAATGTATTTAGGAGCGCGTCGTGTCACGTAAACAGATAGAAATAAAACTAGAAGTGTATGAAAAAGTTTCACGAAATTATTAAATTAGTGACTCCTAGGAGTTCAAACGTTCTTGGAACTTATTTGACGTTTTTCGTGTTGTTTTTTGAGGAATGGGGTGGAAGGTGCTCCATCAGGGATCTTGAGAATCCTTGTGCAGCTAATGTGCCCAAGCGCCTGACTATATGTACCCATGTACATATAGTCAGGTCAAATTATTTCGTATTGGTCGTCTAGATCTCGTAGGACAATTCCTACGAGATCTAGACGACCAATACGAAATAATTTCAACTGTGTGAAGCTACCTTCTTTGATTCTACAGTGATACTTGCGTCTCTTTCTTGTTTAAAAAGAGAAAAAAGGCTAGCAATAATAGCTTAAATAGAGTTGGTTCACAACAAAATCAGCTCTCTCTATTCGGATTAAACTGTAAAACATGTTTCAGCGTACTCCATTTAAACATGTCTATAAGGATGCGTAGGACGGGGTCGGTATTCAGTGCCTTGCAATAATGCGACCCTCGTCTACATTGAGACAACATGGGTTAGCCGCGCCACGCCGTCTACCACCCTAATTTAACTAGTAGGTGTAGATAGGGCTGCATGTGTAAATTTTCTTCAGGCCTTCTCTCTCGAAGTATTTGAAAATGAGGCTCTTTTTAGACCATTCAAATATTAGCCAACCAAAGTTTGTGCGTACTAAAAGCCTGTATAGTTTTGTTAAACAAATAATTAATTTCAGTTATGTTTCATTTTGAATTATTTGCCTAAGGGAACGTTACATACACGTTGTATCAGTGCCATTCGGCGTAACTGTTGATAAATGGCCGCAAAACAGCTGGTTGACGCTAACCCTGAGTTATGGGTCAATAGGGACTTACTAAGTACAATTGTGAAAGAAATTAGTTACACTCGTCACGACTTGCAGCTCTCAGTAAATAATTATGATTGTATTGTATTGTATTGTATTGTATTGTATTGTAGAATTATTAATTCTACAATATTTTTTTTGCTATTGATCCTTTTTATAACCATCTCATGTTCAACCTTAATCGCTAGTTTGGACCTTTCATAATTTTTTTTATTCTTTTCGAATTTTTATTTAAAAAAATCGTTTTGCATGTCAAAACATTTGTTTTCAAACTGATTCCTCTGCCGAGCTCCGAGTTAGTCGGTTATACTTATTACTTTTGTCAAGATAACACCAACATTTTATTTTTTAATCTGAATTAATGTGGTGACGATTACAAGGTGTTATTTAGATGTCATATGCAGTCAGGAGTCTGTTTGTACTGTCGAATTAAGACATTAATATAATTAAGGGACTGGTATGCATTTTTTTCTTATTTCTTATCCCATTCACTATATATCTTCAGTAAAGTGGATTGGTGACTTATTCGCTTCTGTTTTTTTCTAGAAAGAAGTCCCATCAAGCTAGGCTTTTTTTTTCTGGTTTTATTATTCCCCTATTCAACCTACCAAGTGATTTTGGTACGAATTTACTGAACTTCTGTTAAGCTGACCGATCGGAGGACGTAGTTCCAGCAGCTATTATTCGCCGGAATTTCGGTAACTCGAGGTAATCCGTGAGCGACATTCGCTTCTGGAATGCTACCAGCTAACTACTTTAATTATTACTTTCTTTCATTGTGAACTGAATTTTGAACCTGTTGTTTTGAAATGCACGTCAGATTTTAGATTGCCTGTTTCTGTTTAAGTCAGGACCACGAATAAGGTTTACAGCTTAGCACCACTTTTTTGCATTAACGTAATTTAAAAACCCAATCATTCAAGCGCTTTCAATGATTTTTAGGGACAATTATTAAACATAGTTCTAGTTTGAGTGCTCTAAGTTCTTATTCTGTTATGTAAAACTATTTTCTTTTTAAACTTATCCAAAGGCATGGGGATTTTATTAACGTGTAATTTTTAATATTTAATCTATCATTCATAATTTAGTTATTTTCTTTAGGATTCTTGTGTTTTTTTATATTATTTAGTTAAATTATACGTGTAAAATGTCGCGAGTGTTTCTTTAAATCCTTCCACACACGCTACAGTATGCAACTTTACCTATGTGATGTTTTTGGAGTTCCGTAGTCAACACCCTTATAGTTTCCCCATAACCGTCTGTCTGGCTGTCTGTCCCCGGCTTGGCTCGGACTCGTTGTAATAGAAAGTTGTAATTTTGCATGGGTATACATGTTAATCACGCCGACAAAGTGGTAAATAATAACTTGAAACTAAAATCTTTTAGGGTACGGGAGGGGGTACCTCCCGTAAAAGATTTTTGTTTACACCTAAAATGGGGATGATATTTTTTTCGCCTATACCGTGGTGTGGGGTATTGTTGGATAGACCGTTTAAAAATATTGTAGGTCTGTCAAACCATTTTTAGATTCAGGGATCCGTCTGCGTATTATTAAGTTTTAAAGTGCAGATTTTTGTTAGAGTCAAGGATTCCCCGGGGCCCTGCCACCTCAACTGTTGTTTGTATGTGAAAAAAAATCATGGTAGTAGTAGACATATGTAATGAAATGAAAACGAAAACAACCACAGCTAAGTAGGCTTTACAAGTTAACGAGTAATAGTCGACCAACTTACATTTGCAGTTGGAGAATTGATCGTGACGTATATCGATGTATGGGAGAACATGTTTTCAACTACAATGTTAAGTTTGTTTTTGAGATAAATTCATCCCAACTACGGGACTCTTCATTGTGCGTGGTTCGACACGCACTGGACCGGTTTTTTATACATTAATGGTCGAGCTATTCCAAACAAATATCACCATTTTTTTACCGTCTTTCCTTGCCGTGTGACTTCATTACTTTTTAGGCATGACAATTACTCTCCCATTGTACATTGCTTAGATTACTGGACTTTTGTACAAATTTTCTTTCCGGTGAAACCTTGTAGTTGTTTATTTTCCGTGTCAGTGGCTCCGGGCGTGGGCTCTTTCCCATGGGGTTGGTTCTCGGCTCAACCAAATGAATTTTAGCCTCAAATTGTGTATTGATCGTAAGTATAAGTACCTTTTGTTAGAGGAGCCTAATGTCTCGTTTATTAGATTGGTTTTTAGATTAACAAAAACAAGCAAATCATTTGTTATCAACAGTATCCGCTTTTATAACAAGTTGCCAAAGTCAGTTACAGAACTTAGCGATGGAAAGTTCAAAACCCACATCAAACGTGTCCTTATCAAAAACGTATCATATTACAAGATTAAAGACTACGTTGAAGACAAGGAAGTTTGGCAATAATTCCTTCCGCACATGTGGCTTCCCTGGTACATCAGAAACGGAATAACTATGGAAATATCTATTAACTGCTCCCAAATTACGATGTTTATTATTATTATTTTTTAGACATACATTTTTGACATTATATTTTCACTATTTGACATTATATACCTACAATTTATATTTCAGACTTAATATTATTAATATTATTTTAAATGGATTCTTGTGTACGTTGTGAATGTAAGAACGTTGTAGGCTTAATAGACTAGATCTTTTTTTCTTTAGACCGTTTCCTTTTCTCTTTTTTTGTTAAGTACTTCTCGACAGGCCTACACTGTTCTCCCATACCTAATTTGTGTAATTTGAAAACATTGTAAAAGCCAATTATTTTTAAGAGTAACCGTGGGGTTTCTTGCCGGCTCTTCTCCATAGGAAACGACCAATTGGAACCGTGCACCTAGCTTCTGACGTTTCATAAGTGCCCATGTAGGTTTATGTGAAATAAAAATATTTTGATTTTGATTTTGGTTTTCCTAATAATTACCATTCCCCGCCATTGCTATGTAGCGAGAAGCCTGTAGGATGTATTGATAGTTCTATTGTCTTGTTATAAAAATGTTGTTGCTTATTGCGTGTTGTATGGTGAATTCGTTGTTTTAAAGACAAATAGACACACTTTCGGTCGGATATTAGACAGTTTGTTGGTTTGGTGGCGAAAGTAAATGCAAGATGTTTAATTGCCCTACCTACGTATGAATGCTATAGGCAGATTGATCATGAATATAAAAAAAAAACATATTTTTTAAAGAAAGAAAAGAAAACAATTTTAATAGAATTTGTAATTGTAGGTACCCGTAGTCTACTTTACCTACACAAATAAATAACAACATAATTTCGAGATGTCATGTACAAAGGCAAACCTAACCCATAATGTGTATTTTTTTTTGTCTAACTTAGAATTAGGTAAGTAGGTACTTTTCTCTTTTGTTGGTCACCATATTTAATATAAAATACAGTTTGAATAGTCAAAGCTCAGTAGGGTTAACCTTATTATTGGATTCACTCAGAAATCTGAATAGGGGATTCTTTATGCAAAGTGGGTTGGGTCTAAATCTATTGGAGACATCGGTCAGGAAACGCGGTCAGTCGCGAGATTCATGCGCCCGAGGACAGGTTCCAATTCAATTGTACAGGTTTTTTGCGTTTTATTTACTTTAGGGGCGCCTTGAGATGTTTGATACTCAGATACGCCAACTCAGAAATGGCGAAAAAATAATCAGCTGTTCTCTACATTTTGTTTTAATAATAATAACCCCACCGCCAGGGGCGTGCCGTCCATAGAGGCAATTAGGCCTAGCCTACCCTACCAACAACGCCAAATGCATTTATTTTAACTCTGTAATACAATAATATGAAATATTTTAAAAAAAGTTAAATTCCTACGAGTATAACACTTATAGCAACTTGTCGCGCCCGCCGTGTGACGTAACACACAGTTCGACGGAGCTCGGTACACTCTATTTATTAGGCAGGCACTCGGCCAGCCTAAATCCCATTGATAAATTTACGCATACTGGGGTATATTTTCATGTGTATGAACGGCACACACTATTGAAATGGTTTAAATTATAGGCGTAACTACTGTGACTGGAGCTGGCAACCACGTGCTGTGATTGGCTCAGTGTAAAGTCAAGATTTAATGAAAAAAAAAGTATTGAAGACCAGGGTTCCCAATTTTTGCATAATTCCCCGAATTGCGGGGAATTTGAGAAACAGACTACAGACAGACACGATAGTTTCCATAATGATTACTAGAGAGAATTAAAAAACAGGGTGGTATTGTCGAATATATACCTCCCAAAAAAATTATAAATTGTAAGGAATAGCAAAAGCCCTATAAAAATAATTAAAAACTTCATAATTTTTTTATTTTTCTCCTCATATTTGGGAAATTTCGCTTTGATATTTGGGGAGTTAGGTAAATAAGTTTCGGCAACCCTGGAATGTATTATCCGGAAAAATTTGGTAGTCCTTTTTGTGGAAGAACACGGTATGACAATGATTCAATTTTAATTGGTAGTGCTTTTTTATCAACAAATTAGAAATTATATTTTTCTTAGGGAAGCCATATTGTTTCATGTGACACGCAATTTATATCCGATCTTTAATGTTTTGCTTTTTTATATCTTATTAAGTTATTAGTAATTCGTTTTGAAACGTAAAGTAGTGTAAATATGATTTGTTGTGTTTATTATTTTTTTATTTACCTAAGAATGGTGTTCTGTTGTGAAGTTTGCGCCGATCATGTTTGTTGTTGTGTTGCTGGTTAGAAGTTAAAAGCAGTAAGTTTTCGCAATTATCGTTTAATGATAATAAGATTCAAGTTGTGTCTAAAGGTAGATGTGTGCCCGAATTACGAGAATGAATCCAAAAATATGATAATTCATCTCGAACTCGTCATTTCAATCCTCAAAATTATGCAACATATAACTGGCTGTGTGACTGACAAATAAATTATTTTGTTTTCCGTGCATTTTGTTTAATACTTCCACTAAGTGGAGTGAGGGATATATTGATTTGCATAATTTTCATTCTTCAGCAAAAAAGCATGAACCTTGAATAATGTGGTGAATTTTGTATTTATAACTTTTGTTTTCACAGGATTATTTTCAATGTTTTTTTTTTCAAATATTATTAATCAATAATGACTATTTTGAGGGTCATCTTATGTAGAGCGACGCTGTGATATTGCGCGAATTAGTTTTTTTTTTTTTGGTGTCTGTATGCGTGGCCTACTCTCCATGGAGAACCACTGCACGCCACTGCCCACCGCTGTAGCTCTACGTTGACGTCGTGATGGAGCTTGCGCGCTCCGAACTCTGGGTCTGTGCCGGTAGTTTACTTTGGCGGAACAGGTCTAGGGTAAGGAGCCAGACTAAGAGAGGAGAGATACAGAACCCAGCAGGGCAGCATCTGGCGAGCTGTTGGGTAGTAGCGACTCCACGGACTCTTATCTCCCGAGAGAAGTTTTGTTCCTCATCTCTGGCTTACCTTTATTGGCTGGCTGGAGTGAACACTGATGAGGAACAGAGCTCCCACCCCATTTTTACCTTTCTTGGCCGGCTTGAGTTCGCAAGGGAAAACGTGCTCGGGGGAAGGAAGTATTACAGTAAGTTCTGGTAAGGATCTTGACCATCTTCCGGGCTCTGGGATTGTTCTGATAGCCGTGGAATTCCTCTCCACTCTTCAAGCAGCTCAGGCAATCAGTTCATGTTGCCCCCTTGTTGCTACATCAGTAAGTGCTAGCGATAGTTTCCGGGGCCCATTATTGAGTTTGCAAGTCACCCCCTGCCACTTTTTTCGTGTACATAATAAAGCATTGGTCATTCAGGGGCCATAGTCATTCCATAGTCCTAGATCACCGGTTTATTTTAGCCACCCGAACCCATCTTTGTTTTTATATCCTGTAATAGTCCTACACCAACTTGAGTGCACTTGGCTATGGCCCCTCCTACGCCTTACAAAGCTTCGGGACCCCAAGGACCCTAGATAAGTCAAAGAAATAAGATAATAATAATAATAATAAGGGTCCCAGCTCCCGGCGGAAGTGTGCAGCGCATGAGATGGACAAGATCTATCAATGAGAACGTCATGCGCTCATACTATGGGGCTACAGAGGGGGGAAACAATCTGACCGCGTACCGTGTTCGGATGCTCTCTCTTTTTCAGGTGCTTGAGCCAGCTGTCAACGTTTCGGCACAACGACTGTCGGAGTGTCGGATCAGGTGCGGGTTATCCAGCGTAATCATATGTTGGATGACACTGTACTTGAGCGCCTGCGAAGTGAAATACAGAGTAGCCATGTCATCGCCCCCCCGTCGCAGACTGTTGTAGTATTACCTCAGTTAGACACACATCAAGCTGACGAGGGGAGTGATGACAGGGCTACAAACGTAAGTACTCAGTGCAATGTGGAATTGAGGATCCTCATTGATATGACCATTAGCCAACAGGTTCGTCGTTTCCGAAAGGATATGTCGACATGTTGGATAGATTATAAGAAGGCCTATGACTCGGTGCCACATACATGGCTCATGAGGGTGCTGGAGTTGTATAAAGTAGATGCAACTCTGTGCACCTTCCTGATGTCGTGTATGGGGCAATGGAGGACGGTCCTTCGCTATCCAGGATGTCAAAATATCCAGAGGAATAGCGGACCGATAAGGATCGAGCGAGGCATATTTCAGGGCGATAGTCTGAGTCTGCTTTGGTTCTGCTTAGCCATGAATCCTCTAAGCACACTGCTGGAGGATTCAGGTCTAGGCTATCGGTTGAGGAGAGGTGGTCAGGTAATATCTCACCTCCTCTACATGGATGACCTAAAACTCTTTGCCTCCAATAATTTGCAACTGATGGAGCTACTGAAAATAACTGAAACTTTCAGTAGCGCCATCAGGTTGGAATTTGGAGTGGATAAATGTGCGGTCATGCATGTAAAAAGAGGGGAGATTGTGGCATCCGTGGGAACCCAACTCTCGGATTCCATAAACCTTAGAGCCCTTTCCGTATCCGAAACCTACAAGTATTTGGGTATGTCGGAAGCGTTGGGCATCAATGTTACTGATATGAAGCAATCGTTGAAGGAGCGCTTTTTTGACCGCCTGAAGAAAGTATTTAATAGTCTTTAGCGGAAACAAGGTGCGCGCCTTTAATGGTTGGGTCATGCCCGTTTTGTTGTACTCTTTTGGCATACTCAAATGGACTCAAACCGAACTCGACGCCTTGGATAGGAGGGTCCGTACGCTGTTGACTGCATATCGAATGCATCACCCACGGTCATCGGTAATGAGACTGTATATCCCGCAAAAGTGTGGAGGTCGAGGCTTTTTAAACGCTAAGACCCTCCACAATCGCGAGGTATGCAGTCTCAGGGAATATTTCCTAGAAGCCTTCGTGGGGATGCATCGAGATGTGGTCGCGGTGGACAAGGGCCTCACCCCACTCTCCTTGGCTAAAGAGAACTGGTGCTAGCTTGTAGTGCTTGACACTAACGATCGCAGGGAGGTATGGCAGAGTAAGGATAAGCAACATCCGTATGAGTTAGTAAACAAAAAGATAACTTATACCTATGTTATTAAACATAATATCTATTTAGACACAAGGTTTTTGTTTGAATCTTCGAAGAAGATCCCCTTACAAAGGAGAATCGTACCTCTCTGATATGGTCTTCAGGATGGAGTTGGACCCTTTCCGCACTCTGCAGAGCAAAGATAAAACCTGCATATTTCTGTCTGACGATAGCCATCGACGTGTGCTTGTGCAAACATATAACTGATACACTGCAGAAACGGGGCAGCCCCATCAACATCCTGAACCCGTTATCATATTGGACCCGTGGGGTGCTAATAGCGCTCATGGCAAAAAGGGTTATTTTGACCGCCTTGTTACAGCGTGCAAACCTGCGAGCCAACATGATACATCGGACTGCCAGCGCCCTACCTTCCCTCTCAATATCCAATTGGACATTAAGGTCATTGGTGACATAATGCCCCAAGTATTTGAACTGGTACTCTCTCAATATGTCATTCCCATTTCGTTTAATCGGGGGCACATACTCAGGACATTTAGCACCGTTAGCCTTAAAAACCAAGAACTCGCTTTTCTTGACATTATAAACTAGACAATGCTCATGAGCATAGCCCTCAAAACCAAAACTAAGCAGCTCTCTAAGCACCCTAACTGTAGAGCTCAGCAGCATGGGCACGCTACAATTGCGGCGATAAGTCCCCTCTTTGATGAGTGGCTAGAGAGGCGCCACGGCGTCCTCACCTTCCGTCTGACGCAGGTCCTCACCGGATATGGCTGCTTTGAGAGGTTCCTGTTCCGGATAAGGCTCGCGTGGCTCCATTGTGTAGATCGCCCGTAGGACACGGTGGAGCATACGGTGGAGGGTTTGGGTGGGGCACCGCCGTATCCTCGTGGGTGTGACCGGCGGCGGTAATTTCGCGCGTCTTGCCTTGGTCCAGGCCATGGTACGGAGTGAGAAGGCATGGGAAGCCGTCACCTCCTTTTGCGAAGCAGTAATGCTTGCGAAGGAGGAGGCGGAACGGGTGAGGGAGAGGCAAATTTCGCGCCCTTACGCCCCTAGTCGCCGCAGGAGACGCCCTGAGCGTCGGAAATCCTAGGCCGATTCCCGGCCACCGTAGGCGCGGGCTAGCGGACGATGAGCAATGGGTAGCTCGCCCTCCGATAAGGACCCGGGGCTGGGTCGACGGCGTGTTGTGTCCTACGCGCGCCTTAAAGAGATGTCAGCACAACTGACGGGGTCCGCTAGGGCCGATGCCTGCCGGGGTCGCGGGAAAGTCCGAAAGGGATACAGTGGCCTCTGGCAACACACAGGCAACGGAAGGCACACGGGTGGGTTTTAGTCAGTAAGAGTTTGACACGCCCTCCTGCTCCGACCGGGAAAAGTTACAATAATTATTAAATATTGGTATATTATGTTATGTTAAACAAAGTATGAACTGAAGTTTGAATTTAAAAAGGTTAGCTATTCCTTACAGCAGATCAAATTATCCATGTGTTTATTCAACACGTAAAAACTTTTTCGCTTAAGTGTACCAAACTGACGAATCGGCGAAAACTGGCAAACACTGGAAAATGTCGAGTTAATGCAACTGACGACTGAGGGTAACTGACCAGTGATTCGCAGATTCGACTGATCAGCGCCACTAACACTCACAGGAAGGCCAGGCTTAAAATCACACTTTTTGGTAGCCTTCTAGAACCTCTGGAAATTATTAGCTTTACTGAGAGAAGCTAAAATATCAAGCTTAATTTGCTCTTGACGAGTCTGACACCCCACTAGTTTGCTTTAAAACACCTTTCGTGGCAGGCTTATGTCGTTGTAGACATTGCCAGAAGTTGGTTTATTATGCCATACCCATAGCTGATACTTAAGCCTCGCTGTCGCGTGGTCGTCTCGCACGTGCTTGTTCCATCCAACAAGGCAGCCCAGGTGTCTTTAGTTTAGTTTATACGATATTGCTCGTTTCGATCTTGCGCGCTGTGACAACTAGCACTGCCGAGCGTTCTTTCTCCACCTTACGCAGTTTTTTGATGGACCTAAGGCCAGTCCAGTCAGCAAAATGATTGTCTGACTGGACTGGCTTTAGGTCCATCAAAACATTGCTGCGACAATGAACGCTGAAGAAGTACCTACTGGATATATTTAGAGGCACTGGCATAATACAAAGTAGTGCGGTCCGTTCGTAGTCAGGCCCGGTAGTCTGGTAAGTCAGCAATCCCTTGCTGGCCTTGAGCCTCAGTCGGCGAGAGGATTTTTAGGATAACATATTCGTATAGAGCTAAAAAAAAAGAAGGAAAGCGCGTTCCGAGGGGCCTCGCGCGTCCGTAACGTGCTATTCTTAGCTTTAAAGCTTTCCTCAACTCATTCATAGTAATAACTAAATATTAAATATATTTAGTTATTACTATGAATGGTAAGAGAGCAGTGGTGGCCCAGTGGTAACGGCCGCGACTTACAAGTTGTAGGTCATAGGTTCGAGCCCGGACAGGCGCCTTTCTTTGTGTAAATAATATCATTGCCACTGCTCTCAAAAAACGGTGAAGGAAAACGTGAGGAAACCGGAATGTCCTAGAACCAATAATTCGAAGACATGTGACATCTACCAACCCGCACTGGGCCCAAGTGGTGGATTACGGCCCACTCCCTCTCGCAGAGAGGAGGCCTGTGTCCCAGCAGTGGGAACATTATAGGCTGATTATGTACTATGAATGGTTAAAAGAAAAACTAACTAGTCCAAGATGCTAAAATTGCGCGGGCTTGCAGATGGTGAGCAATGGGTAGCTCGCCGTCCGATACGTGTCGACGGCGCCTCAAAGAGATGTCATCAGCACAAGTGTAGGGTTCCACTAGGGCCGATGCCTGCCGGGGTCGTGGGAAAGGGTTTACCATTCTTCATATTTATGACTACAATGGTGCTAAGGGACCATTGTAGTCATAAATATGAAGAACTTTTATTTTCAGTTTTTTGAGTTTTTTGGAGGTTTTCAGTTACTTGTATTACACCTTGTATGGTTATAGTTAGGGAGTAGTATAGTTACACAGTAGTGTGGTTCAGGAGCTGATTGTCTTTATCACCAAATCATAGGTACTGGTGCATGGTCGATCGAAAAAACGTCTGCAGAATTTGTGCATCTACTTTATTTTCGGTCTTCGGAAGGACGACCATGCGTCGGATTTTCGGAAGCTAATGAAATGGCTGGTTAATTAAACGGCAGCGTCAAGATACACTGTTTCCTCCATGTCCTCTTTTCTGTTCTTAATTAATCTAATGCTACTCAAATAAAACAGAACTTCTTGAAAAGAAGGTTAAGTATAATTTCTATAAACATTCTGAGAAGTCACATCACATAAGGTCTGATACGGTTGGTCTAAAACACAATATGTAAATGAAAAATTTTTGAATTTCTTAAGTATATTATTCTGATTGATTCAGCAACTTAGACTTTATATTAATTAACCTAAAAACTATTTGAAAAAATAAAAAAACATGTTCCCATTTCCACTAGCTACGGCTAGATTTGTAATATTTGAATTTGGTGCTATGTTACTAGCACTTGGTAATATGTATCTTGCCATTTTCTTAAGAAAATCTGTAAATTCTCCATGGTTTCTTGCCTCATGTGCGTTAATTGACGAATTTATCGAAATATTTACGGGATAGCTTAGTGTAGCTTTCGTCGTAACATTTTGATGTGATGAGTTAGTTTTGATAATAATTGGAGATACTGGAGCTCTCCAATTGTTAACTAAAGTTGTTGTTAGAGGAACATCCGTAGTAGTTGTGTCGTACCAACCATCAACAGTGTCATTAGTAGTACCAACATCATCTGGCGTAGTTGTAGCCCAGAGATAGTGCCAGTGATATCGTATAGTCGAGCTTTTATTTTCTCTGCGCCGATACGGGTAATACGAGTATGATGTGTTTGTAGGTTTATACGAGTAGTATCCGTTATATGGTACTGCAGTCTCACTTTTATTGACTTTGGTGTCTTTGCCCCAATAAGAGTAATATGGTCTTCCTGTAGTCGGGGTAGGTTCTTCAACTGGTTTGTCGTATCCGTTATATGGTACTGCAGTCTCACTTTTATTGACTTTGGTGTCTTTGCCCCAATAAGAGTAATATGGTCTTCCTGTAGTCGGGGTAGGTTCTTCAACTGGTTTGTCGTATGCGGCGGATTCATAAACCCAAGTTTTATTTTTTTCGTCTGGATCTGTTCCATAGGACCAATCAATAGTTTCTATACGATTGGTTTGTGTTGTATTATTGTGTGACTCTAGTAATGCGTTTGTAGTGTTTCCATTTGTAGCTCTGCAAAAAGAAAGAATGGTTACAACTTTTCTGTACTTGAAAATATGAAGTACCTACTCTGTGTACTTCCGGGTAGGGGATTTGTTGTTAGATTTAGTTATATTTTTATAAAGCAGTTTAACAAAAGTGGTCTCTAAACTGAGGAAAATGTGGAATAAAAAATTCCGCAGCACCGTTCGTTGGTCATAATTCTAACCTAACCTAACCCATTAGGCCGGGGTCCTAATATGTGTTTTGTGTTTAGTTTCTATGGGTGTAATTTACCTGAAATAAATGGATTTATTATTTTTTTTTTTTTTGTCCTTACATATCTCGGGACCATGGGATCCCGGACCTTTGGAAGGCGTACGAGGGGCCGAAGCCAACTCGGAGAGGCCCCTTGGACAATTGTAATGGCATGAGGCACCGACTGACGATTATCCCTGTATGCTCTATGATGGTGCACCCAAGGACAACCCCCGGTTGATGCAGGACTATTGCAGAACATGGGAACCAAACATATTGCGCTATGGGTTTGGGAGGCTATAGTGGATCGGTTTCCTAAGACTATAGAAAGACTATGGCCTGATCAATGCTTTATATAAAATACACCGATAAAATGGCAGGGGGTGACTGGCACACTCAATAATGGGCCCCCGAAAACGGCCGCTAGCACATAGTGACGTAGTGACAAGGGGGCAACACTTCCTGAGGTGCTTGAGGAGTGGAGGGGTATTCCACGGCTATCAGGACAATCCCGGTAGTACGGTCAAGATCCCTACCAGCATCTTACTGGACTACTTCCTTCCTCCGAGCACGTTTGCTCTTGCGAATCTCCACTTAAGCCGGCCAATAAAGGTAAGAATGAGGTGGGAGCTCTGTTCCTCGTCAGTGTTCACGCCATCCGGCCAATAAAGGCAAGCCAGAGATGAGGAACAAGACTTCTCCCAGGAGATAGGGTCCGTGGGGTCACTACTGCCTCGCTCGCCACATGCTGCCCTGCGGGTTTCTGTATCTCTCTTGGTTTGGCTCCTTACCCTAGACCCGTTCCGGCAAAGTAAACTCTACTGGCACAGACCCAGAGTTCGGAGCGCGCAAGCCCCACCACGACGTCAACGTAGAGATACGGCGGTGGGGTTATTATTATTATTATTAAATCTCTTTAGGTATCAGTAGCATCAAATTCCGCTAGTAGCTTATCTTATTTAAATAATTAACATGAGTTTATACGGCTGACGTTTCTTGGGACGTAATTTCGATTGTGCCTACTCTTCTTGAGCCGACTGGCATTATCAAAAATGATGGCAAAAGACCTGATGGTGTGTCTTTGGTCCCGTGGAATTTGGGATGATGCTTGTGTGGGACGCTACCTGTGTTGACACACTGGCACCACCTCCAACGGACTACTTCTAAAGCGGATGCAGCGGCAGAAAATGCCGAAAATCTGAAAGTTATTAAATATGGCGGCCTTGGCAGAGAGTACAACTTTGTGCCCTTTGGCGTCGAGACCCTCGGCTGTGGAGTCACAGTGCGCATAAGTTATTTGCGGAAATCGCGAAACGTCTAGTTGATGTAACTGGGGACCGAAATGCTGGCGGATTGCTCGCGCAACGCAACAGCATTGCAATTCAGCGAGGAAATGCCGCCAGCATCCTCGGTACAATGCCCCGATGGCCTTTTTTAGGCTTAACATAGTTTTAATTTAATTTAGTTAATGTTAATAATCATCTTGTAATTTGTTTATGCAAATAATTAAAGTTTATTTCGATTTAGAAATAAAATCAGTTTAATGGTAACGAATTCGGTTTTTTCCAAATCCATAATTCAATGAGTAAAGGCGAATATCATTAAAAGAGTAACAAGTTTTTAGAAGATCTATTAAATATTTCCTTATACTTATTATGGTCCCATCTTATTACATCACATCAATCAGTACCACAAGCAAAAAATTTTGATTTGTGTTGCAGTGAGCTGAATTATAATGTTCAATAAATAATAAAGCGATCACGATCACTTACATTCCCACCGTTCCTGTTGCTCCATCGTGCTCGCCATTAAATGTAGCTTCTGTGTTGTACAACTGAAACAGGTAAAGGATAACAAATATTAGTACATCTGACTAGGGATGTCTTGTAAAATACCTTATCGGCGCGTATCGTATACGGAAACTGCGTCAGGATTATGGAGATAAATAAGGCTCCTGCGACACAATTTAGGCCTCGTTCTTTTATTCTCTTTTTAAGGCGTTAGGAACACTGTTTGGCAGAGTTCCTTCTTTGTTGTATAAACATTCGATCAACAGTTTGTGTGCAGTATCGGTGGTGATCAAAGTAGCGTCTCTTCTGCACTGTCGCATTAACAATATTTAAGACAATTTCAGATTTCGGATTAAGACTATATCAGTGAATCTCATATCGCATTTTAAATCCAGTAAGGACTTTTAAATACAGGTCTACTTTAATTTCTATGTTCAGGTATACTTTCTAGCATCGTTGCCATACTGCTCCATCATGTTTTGCAGTTGAGGAACAGTTCAAGTTCTTTCCGAAATTCATCTTGGACATACTTTTGTAAGACAGAGTCGTTTTTAGTCGGAGGAGTCCTAAACAGTGAGTCTACTGTCCTAACTTATTTTTAAGTGCTTCGAAAGTCTAAGTTCAATGGAGAAGCAGCTCTTCGTCGACATCAAATTAAACAAAAATATCTTTGCCTAATGATGGAAGCAGATCGACCAGATCGTTATCCGACTGCGACGGGAAATGACGATAGTTTTTGTTATAAACACATCAACATTATCCGTGCACATCACAGATTGCTAAATGCATCCCGTGAGCAAGACAAATTTAATGAAATAAAGGCAAAAGACACATCACCATCACAGCCATCCATGGTATAAAGCCAATCTAGCCTGAATCAAAGATATGTACAGCTCAGCTGGAATTGATCCGTATATTCAGATTAAACTCAGGTTGTGGCACATTCTCCTAATTTTAAAGGATATGCTATGTATATTCACATTTATGTAGCGGTGATTGTTATAGAGGTCCACTCATCGAACGTCAAACCAATTTTTGTGTGTTTTAATTGCTGATTCTTTTGCTTTAAGGCTCCCAAAGACAGACGCGATGCGACACTAGCAGCACGATATCTATTAAAAGTTCATGGAAAGTCTCGCGCTGCGGGTCGCGCTGTCTGTCACGCCCACGATATCGCGCCAGTCTATACGTGCCTTTAGTCTCTTTTTAACATTAGGATTCTGTCCTAATGAAAAAAAAGCGGAATCCTTACCCCTTTGAACCTAGACTCCGGATTCCTAAGTTCTTATGCACCAATGGTGTATCACGCGATATTTAAGAGTCTCGTGTGTCTGTCTGTCGACCAGTCGTGTAAATAAATAAATGTTGAATATGGGGGTCAGTTATAGGGGCAAAATAGGAAACTAAAAAAAAAAGTTTTGCAAACGGTACCGTGTGATATATCAAATAAAAGGGCTTGATGTGAAGGTCTTAATTTTTTTTTATAGTTTTAAAATAAATATGTTTAAAGTTATTTAACAAAATGTATGAAATTAGACCACCCCCGCCCGTTATCTCCGAAACGAATAAGCCTAAAATAAAAAAAATAAATAAATTACAGAAAATAGTTCTTAGATTACGTATTATCGATTACAGGAAAACCTTTAAACAGTCTATGGTCTTAAAATAACACGGCAATTCTCTCAATAGAGTTCGTACAACTAAGATTTGCAGTTGGGACATTCATTGCAACTAAAGTGTTAAGTTTGTTCTTGGTATAAATGTTTGGTACAAATCATTGTATACTAGCTCCTGCCTGTGACTTCGTTCGCATGGAAGTCGTAAGACACGAAAACAGAGCGTGCCGCGCCGAGCGCGGCGATGAATGAATTGGTCATATAAACGTAATACCAAAATCATTTGCAGTTTGACCATATTTTAACCGTATTATGCTGATATTCAGATTTAGACAGTATTTATCTAGGTTCTTAACAGTAATTCTTAACGTTAAAATTTGAATATAATACCTATTTTTACCCGACTGCCTCAGGAGGGTAATGTTTTTCGAGAGTATGTATGTATGTATGTCAATTCTCCAACCAGATTACAAACTTACATTTGCAAATAAAACTTTGTAATCGCAAAAAAAAAAAATGTGATAAAACTACAAATTAATTTTTGCAATTTGCTGTCAAAGAAAAAAAAAAGCTGTATAACAAATTGCGTGATAATATATATATATATAAATAGCTTACAAACTGATCAGACTTATAAGGAATATCTATGAAAAATTGAACAGAATATATCCAGTAAAATTTACATACATTCAGGAAAACAGACAAAATTCCAAAAACGACATTTTCGGCATTAGAATCGATTCCAGACCTCGTAGCAATTGTCTTTTTTAAACTCCCATTACAATATTTGACTGTATTTTAGGAACTTGGCAGTCTCGTATAATCCTTTACGGAGTAGATTTTCAGAACTCTTCGAGTAACGTAAGGACCAATCTAGCATTATTTCTATTATCTCTAGACAGGACTGACAAAAATACTTATCGCATTCTTTTGACACACATTTTTTAATTCAACTACCACTCACATACTGACCAATTTTTTGTTTTTTTTTAGTAATACTTATACTTTTATAATGTTTCTAAATATGTGAGCACCATGTATCTATCACATAATAAATTATTTTTTTTATTAAAACTTTTTGCACAAGTAAAAAAAAAATAATACCGTACAAAGGCGGACTTAATGCCTGAGGCATTTTCTACCAGTCAACTAATCAATTAAACAACAATCAATTTATTCTATCAACAAAAAAAAACAATTCAACAAAAAAATCAATCAAATCAATAATCAAAAAATCAATTTATCTGTCATTGTTTTATTTTTAATTATTTTATTCTAGTTGCATCGTCTTTACATATAATTATATAATAAATGTTCTGATACAAAATATTGTAAAACATTTTAAAATAGTAACGGTGGAGTTTCTTGCCCGTTCTTCTCCATACGAAACTACCTTTTGGAAGGAGCGACTATAATCAATTCTTTTTTTTTTGTAAATTATGACGTTCAAAGTGCCTTGTATGTTCCTATTTGAAATAAATATTTTGACTTTGACTTGACATCAAAAATTAACTAGGCTAATGCCTCAAATGGGTGCAATCAATCTTAGTATAGAATTCAAAAATGAAGAGGAATTAACAAAGTAGTGTTAGTAATCACAATAAATGAAATAAATACATACATGCATAACTTCACGCCCGTATTCCCCGAAGGGTTAGGCAGAGGTACACCCACATTTCGCCAGTTATGTTTAAGTTATGAAATACATGTGTAAGTATATGAAAGGTCACTTACCAAAACAGAAAATAACAATAAACGCACGACAAACATTTTGAAGACGTTTTACAGCATGCGGCGCACTGGATGAAGGTGAAGTAACCACACAGAATTACCCCAATAGACTTAGCACTATGTCTGTAGTGCTTTTCTATAAATAAGCTAGATTATTATCAAAAAATCTGTGGTTTTCCTGCTTCGTTACCAGTTGTGTTTTTCACGCGTTAATTAGCACGTGCCTGCACAATGTAGATTAGATTTTAATGAATAACATCTTTAAATAACTTTTGAGGTTCCGTATTTAAAAAACGCTGCCATCGAAGTCACTACCAGCGCTGGGGCTCTGTCTCGCATAGGGTCGTAGCATTATGCTGCGGGAAGACCATTTTGCGTGGATGTGACGCATATTCTACCCCAACTACATACTCGTAGTTATTCCGTGTTAGTGTTTTTATTTGCGTTATGTTTACTGCGAATAAACGTATTTATTTTCTTTTTCTATCTATTACAGACGTCGTGAGTTAGTGAAAAAAAACTTAGTATAAAAGCAGTCATACTCGTAGTAACTATATATCTCAAGTAAAAGTAAAAGTAGCGATACTACATTATGTTGTGGGTAATTTTTTTCAAAATTATTTATTGGTATGCCTTAAAACATACACTTTGGGAAACTACGGTAAAACAAACTAACTGACTTGGAACTAACGAAAACATTGTATTTTTTACAAGATTTGTCATTTTGATATATCGAGTTACCAACAGCGACGCCTTTTTTTTTTTTTGGATGGGAAGTCATCAAATTACTTCTCCCGCTCTGGGCGAAGCGGGAGGGTGTGTTAGACTCTTACTGACTAAAACCCACCCGTATTCCTTCCTGTTGCCTGTGTTGCCAGGGGCCTCGGTGACCCTTTAGTACCTTCTCGCGACCCCGGCAGGCATCGGCCCTAGTGGACCCCTATATTTGTGCTGACGATATTTCATAGAGGCGCGCGTGGAATACAACGCGCCGTTTACCCGGGCCTGGTCCTTACCGGACGGTGAGCTACCCATTGCTCACCGTCCGCAAGCCCGCGCCTACGGTGGCCGGAAATGCGCCCGGGATTCCCGACGCCCAGGGTGTCTCCTGCGGCGGCTAGGGGCGAGAGGGCGCGAAATTTGCCTTTCCCTCAACCGTCCCGCTTCCTACTTCGCGAGCATTACTTCTTCGCAGAAGGAGGTGACGGCTGCCCATGCCCTCTCGCTCCGTACCATGGCCTGAACCAGGGCCGGACGCGAGAGATCTCTGCCACCGATTGCCTCCACGAGTACACGGCGGTGCTCTGCCCAAGCCGGGCAGACCTTCACCGTATGCTCAACCGTGTCCTCCGGGCGATCCACACAGTGGTGACACCCGGGCGTTTTCTCCCGCCTTATCCGACACAGGAACCTCGCGAAGCTGCCGTGTCCGGTGAGGACCTGCGTCAGGCGGAAGGTGAGGACGCCGTGGCGCCTCTCTACCCACTCCTCAAAGAGGGGACTTATCGCCGCAATCGTGGCGTGCCCAACAGCGACGCCTTAAGGCGCAGATATATAATTTTAGTGACTCTTAAACCTGTTATTACGCTTTCAAATAATACAAGCAATTCAATTCAATACTATATGTGAATATTTAAGTATTGTAGTAAAATACTTTACGAGATAAATTGAGGAAGTAATTCTTACCCAAAGCATAAAAACGATATTACTTTCAAACTACATAAGATATTTTCGTGATTTTTTTTGTATGAAATATTATTTTACTATCTATAATCCTGTCTGTGATTTTGTTTCAAATATTCGTTACTAAAAATTAATATTCCGTTTGAAACCGACCGGCAGCGCGGTGGGAGCGCGATGCGCATTTGTTGCTGCACTATAAGGAACCAGAGTGCAAATGTCTCACTTGGCCGTTAAATTATTACAATAGATTCCATACCTAATTATTTTTCTTCATACTTTATCGGGACAAAAACACAATACTATTTCGCCTAATTAGATAACAGGCCGTGCTGCGTACGAATTCTACAGTAAATTTTGGAATATTTTCCTCCTTGCTATTCACCACATACACACACATAAAGTCACGCTTTTTCCCATGGGGGTAGGCAGAAACTATAGAACGTCACCTGCTACGCTCCTTACATACTCCTTTTGCTTCGTTTGCGTTCATACATCTGGTCATACACGCACGCCGGTTGTGAGTACTACGTACCTGACGTTTTTGAGGAACATCACCAATGAGGTCACTATATCTCTTCCTGGGGCGCCCCCTCCCATCTGCCTTGTAAATACCTTTTGTTAGTCGCCTTTCATTCATCCTCACAAAAATCGTCACATGTTCTACCTTATTTGGAGTCGTCCTAACATTATGATTTAATTATGAATGTTTGAATTTTCAAAATTATTTTTGCTTGTTGTCAGAATGGTAAAGCTTTAGAAAAAAAATTACTAGAACTCGAGGATTCTATATATCAGGTCATGTATTTTATTTGAACGATTACACCAAAATTCCATCTAGTGATACCTGAATAAATATAATATTAATTTGCTCAACGTGACTGGTGTTCCGCACGTTATTCTGTAGTATTGTTTCGGTACGTATTCTCTCTTATCCAATAGCGAAAGTTGAAACTTTAGTATAACATCTTTTGTGATGATATTTCTTTTCTCGTCGTAGGAATTTTCTATTCAAGACCCACCTGCCTTCGCTTAGTAAGGGTTATTGCGACTGGATTCTCTCCAGGAACTGATAAAATGTAACACATGGCTACTAAAGGACGATGTCCATGTCTGCATAGATCATGATCTAGACTAATATTATAAAGAGAAAAGATTTAATATTTTTTTTGTTTGTTTGTACCACTGTAACTCAAAAACTACACTGACTTAAACACACTTACTATTCAAAATTCTTTCACCAATAGAAAGCTACATTATCAGCGAGTAATATGGGCTGTTTTTTTTTAAGTAGAGATTCCTACGAAAGTTACAATAATGTAACCCAAGGTATCAAAAATTTGCCGATATAAGGGCGGGCGAAAACGAATCACGATACATAAAACAATGTACTACATGATTATAGTACTCATCGTTACCCACAAAAAGTCCGTGAGACTATATGTCTACCTATTATAGTTAGGTCACAATAACCGTTTTTTGTTCAAATTACTCAATCAAAACACGGGTAGGGCGCCCACTGGTGGTACGGCACGGGAAGGGATTTTTATGCGATGAATAGGAATATATCTTATTCCAACGGCGACGATACCGCGGTATCCTACGTTGTCTTTAGACATCATCATTGAAATTTCAATTTTATTGTCATACATAAAAGTTATATTTCTCTCCGTTTGCAATTTTTAATTATTATCAGAAAAGTTTAATGGTCAAATTTTTTAATTTAACAGAATTAATATTATTATTGTTGGATAACTAACATAATAAGCAGCGTATGGTCGTCTGGCCTGCCCTTAAGTAAAGGCTCTTACAGACTGGGGCGATATCGCGGGCGCAACAGGCATATTTCTGCCTGTCGCGCCGCGATATCGCGCTAGTCTACCCGAGCCTTTATGCACAAAAGTCTGACCTCCCCAAGTTATGCACAAACTACTGTTTAATAATGCTGATAATACGTATACACCAGTATGTTGTGTGACCATGTAAGCTTGTACGTCTCAAACCCATAACTCCGGAAATAGGGTAGGTAATCCTATTATGCTACCATAGTTAATGGTTTAATTTAAAATAATGTTGTAGGTATTATTCCATGCGAACCCTTTAAACCTTAATTAAAATGATTCGGAATATTAAATTATCATTCACTAACTCAAATAGAATTAAATCAAATCTCTGAAGTTTCGATTCAGTTATTCGGGGCTACTGATATTCTGAAGTTTTATTCAAGGTTCGAACTTCATGATATAGGCAGACTTTTGTTTACTATTAATGATAAAAAATTAAGCGTGCGTTCAGACACGGCGGGTACTGTGCGGTTTTTTGTACATTTACAATCACCATAAATTATTAATTCTACACTGAAATTTGTCTTTATCATTCAGAGGCTACCTATTAGGTACTACGAGTAAATTAAATCTCCGCAAAACCGATAGATATTAATCAAGTGGTACTTAGTTACTGGACACATTATTGTTTAATCGTTCATCATCTTGTGTGTCTGTCTAGCTAACATTTAATATTTTGACCTCACGACCGGCGCATTCTCGAATACTACGAAGACGACACCCATGACGAGTAATGTGAAAATTTTCGCAGCTGCCATCTTGGATTTTTATCTTCACGAAGTCACACTTTCCCTTTCTCGATAGAGATAAGATTAGAAGTCAAATATGAACGCTGTTTCGCGTGACGATTTCTGCCAGTTTACTCCTACCGCAAGCAGCGTTAAAGAACTTCGTTCCAATACAACTTATAAAGGCAGAACAGTCATTTGTTAAAATCTGAAAGAATGGAAGTTAAGAAGAAGAAGAAGTTAGAAGTTATGATCAATTCTCTAGTTCAAAGCAAAAGCAAATTGCGGGTACATTCGCATACAGACGTGAAAAGAAAATGTTCGGACTTTTAAAAGGTCAGTTACATATTTTAGGTTTACCTTTTTACATCGCCGTGGATAAGGTACGGGATTCATCTTTTGAAATTGATTGATTTAAAATAGCTTTTAACTGTTTTGTGTAGGTACTTTAGTATAGGTTTTAAAACCAATAAGACATTATAAAGTTGTTTGGGAAGTCAAATACAGTTGAAATCTGAACACTCTACTTACATTTAATATAATCACAAGAGTTAGAAACCGTGCGAAGCTAAGGGCATTACTTTGCTACGTACCCTGCTACACGCCCTGCTACGTACCCTGCAACGCGCTCTCCTACGTCCCTGCTACGCACCCTGCTACGTGCTACTACGCCGTAGGCCAATGTGCTACACTTTTAGGCATACATTGAACGTTTTATCAATCTTACTTTGCTGTGGATAGTTTTGTTTTTAAACTCATTTAAATTTTTTTCCGTTTGCAAATTTATTGATTAATTGTTTTTTTATTTCTCATATTTTCTCTTAGCAAATTTAGTTATACCAAGGTGTATCGTATTACCCTAGTAACTGGTTTGTGGAGGTAAGATAGGCAGTCGCTCCATGCAAAATACTGGTACTCAGTTGCATCCAGTTAGACTGGGGTTAGACTGGAAGCTGACCGCAACAAAGTTGGGAAAAGGCTACGCAGATGATGATTTCTCATATTTTGTCTTTAAATCTTTCCTTCACCCTTCGCCAAAAAATTAGCCTGCGAAGCTTAATAGCTGCCATTCCGTTTCAAACCGCATCTGTATATATAGAAGGCCCCGGCTATGCCGATGAAGACTTTACAATACAACCTGTATCAATCAGAAATGATAGACCAAAGTATCTCGGAACTAGGGATTTAAAAGCTTTGATATGTACCTACATGTATATTTGTGAGTATGTAGTTAATAACTCTTCGGTTACAAACCTTACGATATAGCAATAATATTATGCCTAGATAAAGGGGAAAATTTGCAAGTCCGTGATAAAACCTGCAGTACTGTATGAATCGGATAGCTGGGCCGTGAAGAAAACGGATGAAAAAGAGTGCATGCAGTGGAGATGAGAATATTGAGATGGATGTGTGTAATGACGAAAATGGATACAGTAAGAAATGAGTATATAACGGTAAGTTTGAAAGTGGCGCTAGTGACAGAAAAGTTGAAAGTAAATCGTTTGGCTTGGGCATGTGATGAGGAGGGAGGAAACGCATGTGACTAAAAGAGTGATGAATATAGATGTTGATGGATGGAGAGGGAGAGGAAGGCCAAAGATAAGATGGATGGATGGTGTGAGGAATGGTATGAAAGAGAAGGGAGTGAATGATACCGTGACGGCTGACAGGGGAGAATGGAAGAAGAAAATGGGTTGCGTCGACCACAAGTAATATGGGCCAAGGGCAGGAAGACGATGACTATGCCTAGATAAAGATATGTATAATTTCATCTTTACTGAATATATATACAAAATACAAATTTTTTGTTGCCATTTCGCACATAGCCGAGAGCTTTTTATCTGAAGAAACATAATGGTCTTTATTCCTTGTATGAAAATATAATTTGGTTTTGCGGTTGGAAGTATCCCGAAAGTAAGTAACTCGGTTGTGGAAGTAAGATAAGCAGTCGCTCCATGTAAAATACTGGTATTCAGCTGCACCCGGTTAGATTCCAGTCTAACCGTGTGTAGCAGTATTTTCAACCGACCCCAGCATGGTTGGGAAAACGATTTTCTTCTTCCTGCAGCGATCATTGAGAGTCTATTGATAATATGTCACTTGTATGGTCAGGTATAACAGGGAGAGACGACGACCTTGAACAGTCGGCAACCTTCATAAAGATACGTATTACCCGCGCTACCTGTCCTGTCGTGTTTAATATTCGGAGTCCGACTCCTCCCGACTCTTCCTGATTTCGTCCGACTCCCGCGCGTCAAAGCGCTGATATTAACCGACCGACTTTGATATTTGTATATAATACCTTTGGCCAACAGTGAGCGACTAATGTTAGGTCGGTGGAGATTGGTTTGTAGACGTTTATTAAGTAAGAAACTGTGTCTGTTTGTTTGTTACATCGTATAGCGTAAACTACTACACATAGTAAGATGTTTATTAATCTTGATCTTTACATAGGTATCGACTGTTCAAAACTTTACCTAAAACCTACTCCCAAACGTAATCTTTAAAGCTCCACTTCATAATACCAACAAAAAAAAGAATAATCTCCATAATAATTTACACTCAAAATTAGCATAAATGAGTTGGTCTACGTAAATTCTCGTCAAATCAAGGCTCTCCCGAGGAGGAAAAGAAAACGGGAGAAAAGGAAGGTTAGTAAGGTAAATAATAATATAGTAAATAATAATGCACTTTGCAATACAGCATTGCAGTATAATCCTGATAATAATGCTGGACTTAACCGGGTGGCTTTATCGAGCGCTATAGCTTACATAGTTGTCTTATTGCCAACTGCTATGGTGTGCTTGGGAAAAAAAAATATGGCAAGTTTATCACTACTAACGCTCTTCTTGACTCAAGGAGTCAAGTGCCTTTTATCACTGAAAGTTTGGCTGACAACATTAAATGTAAATTAAGTATGATTGATCAGCTTATATTAGGTGTATGTTAAGGAGGTGATCAAAATGTATCAAGTGGGGCTAATTTCACTGTTTACTCAACCATGAATAACAACAGTGTAGCAGTTTCATGCTGTGTCGTAAAAAAGATTGCATTTCCATTACTGCAGCAGACGTTTGACATTTCACAATTTACTTTTCCTTCGTATTTGGAACTGACTGACGAAACCTTAAAAAAAACTGGTGAAGGAGTCTTTGCTATTGGGGTGTGACATTTATTTTTCCAGATGCTGCGCCGTGAGTCCCTGCCTGTAACTCCATCTATATCTAACCTGATAAATACCAGTTTGGAGTATGTTGAAGTGTGCAGTTTGCCTGTGACCTCAGAAGGGATAAGCTCTTCTAATCTTTGTTTGCTAATCAATCCAGATAACTATTCAAAGGTATGTAGCACATGCATTACTAAGGAAGGTCAGCTTGAAGAAACAATTGAACAATTTGGAGAATTTGAAAATGTCGCTAAGGTTTTCAAAGAAGATATTTCTGAGCATGAGCAAGCTGAACAAATATATCGGGATTCCGGTAAAAATGGAAAACAATAGGTTTAGTGTCTTTGTCTGTGTTGCATTCATTTCTATGGCTTTGAGCAGATTGCATATTTTTGAAAAGAGCTTTGCAAAAGATATGAACTTGTTTCAACAATATAAAAAATATATCGGATTATATTCAGCAAGGTCATGTAAAATACTTAGATACCAAAAACTAAAACCTAGATTTAGGTAAGTTAAAGTTTAGGTAAGTTTTTTACCAATCACGTAAAAATTGTATTTATTTGTGTGCGGTTTTTTGTTCCAAATCGAAAATTTGAAAAAAAAACCCTCCGAAATGAAGAAAAAATAATCAGCTGTTCTCTACATTTTGTTTTGCGAACATAGATGTATGGAACAGCTAATTTTTTATCGCGATTTCAGGTTTGTATGTTCCCATACAAAAAGTTGTTCATAATTATGACTACAATGATCCCTTAAGAGGTTTTCAATTATTTTTATTACAGCTTGTATAGTTTATAGTTCGGGAGTAGTACCTATAGTTACTTAGTAGTGTAGTTGAGGAGCTGATTGTCTTTATCGCCAAATCATAGGGATCGAAATTCTTGATAAGCTCAAACGTCTGCAGAATTTGTGCATCTACTTCATTTTTGGTCTTCGAAAGAACGACCATGCGTTGCAATTTCGGAAGCTAATTAATTAGCTGGCGACCAATGTATTTATACGGCAGCGTCGAGATACACTCTTTCCTCCAATTCTTCGTTTCTGTTCTTCATTATCATAATCAAATAAAACAGAACTTCTTGAAAAGAAGGTTGAGTTTAATTTTCTATAAACATTTTGAGAAGTCACATCACATAAGGTCTGATAGGCTTGGTCTAAAACACTGTATGTAAATTGAAAAGTTATTATTAATTCCTTAGGTATATTATTCTGATCGGTTCAGTACTTTATCATAATTAACCTAAACCTTGGTTGTATACATAGAAAAACATGTTCCCATTTCCATTAGCTACGGCTAGATTTGTAATATTTGAATTTGGTGCTATACTAGCAATTGGTAATATATATCCTACCATTTTCTTAGAAAAATCTGTTAATGATGCATAGTTTCTTGCGTCATTTGCATTCATTGATGAATTTATCGAAATATTTACGGGGTTACGGCGGCTGGTGGGCGTTTTTGGGTTTTCTTGATCAGTGGTAGCTTTGTTCGTAACATTTAGATCTGATGAGCTAGTTCTGTTAACAATTGGAGATACTGGAGTCACCCAATAATAATTAACACCTGTAGTCTCACTTTTATCAACTTCAGTTTCTTTGCCCCAATACGAGTAATATGGTTTGCTTGTGGTCGTAGTTTCAGATTCTTCAACTGGTTTTTTGTACACGTAAAATCGTCCGGCAGTCTCAATTTTATCGATTTCAGTTTCTTTGCCCCAATACGAGTCATATGGTCTCCTTGTAGTCATAGTTTCGGATTCATCAACTGGTTTGTTGTACCCGTAATATGTTCCAGCAGTCTCACTTTTATCGACTTCAGTTCCTTTACCCCAATACGAGTAGTATGGTCTTCTTGTAGTCGTAGTTTCGGATTCTTTAACTGGTTTGTTGTACACGTAAAATCGTCCGGCAGTCTCACTTTTATCTATTTCAGTTTCTTTGCCCCAGTATGAGTAATATGGTCTTCTTGTAGTCGTAGTTTCAGAATCTTCCACTGGTTTTCTGTATCTGTAATATGTTGGAACGGTCTCAGTTTTATCGACTTCAGTTTTGTTCCCCCAATAAGAGTAATATGGTCTCCTTGTAGTCGTAGATTCAAATTCTTCGACTGGTTTGTTGTACCCGTAATATGTTCCAGCAGTCTCACTTTTATCGACTTCAGTTCCTTTACCCCAATACGAGTAATATGGTCTTCTTGTAGTCGTAGTTTCAGAGTCTTCCACTGGTTTTCTGTATCTGTAATATGTTGGAACGGTCTCAGTTTTATCGACTTCAGTTTTGTTCCCCCAAAAAGAGTAATATGGTCTCCTTGTAGTTGTAGTTTCGGATTCTTCGACTAGTTTGTTATACCCGTAATGTGTTCCAGCAGTCTCACTTTTATCGACTTCAGTTCCTTTACCCCAATACGAGTAATATGGTCTTCTTGTAGTCGTAGTTTCAGAGTCTTCCACTGGTTTTCTGTATCTGTAATATGTTGGAACGGTCTCAGTTTTATCGACTTCAGTTTTGTTCCCCCAAAAAGAGTAATATGGTCTCCTTGTAGTTGTAGTTTCGGATTCTTCGACTAGTTTGTTATACCCGTAATGTGTTCCAGCAGTCTCACTTTTATCGACTTCAGTTCCTTTACCCCAATACGAGTAATATGGTCTCCTTGTAGTCGTAGATTCAAATTCTTCGACTGGTTTGTTGTACCCGTAATATGTTCCAGCAGTCTCACTTTTATCGACTTCAGTTCCTTTACCCCAATACGAGTAATATGGTCTTCTTGTAGTCGTAGTTTCAGAGTCTTCCACTGGTTTTCTGTATCTGTAATATGTTGGAACGGTCTCAGTTTTATCGACTTCAGTTTTGTTCCCCCAAAAAGAGTAATATGGTCTCCTTGTAGTCATAGTTTCGGATTCATCAACTGGTTTGTTGTACCCGTAATATGTTCCAGCAGTCTCACTTTTATCGACTTCAGTTCCTTTACCCCAATACGAGTAGTATGGTCTTCTTGTAGTCGTAGTTTCGGATTCTTTAACTGGTTTGTTGTACACGTAAAATCGTCCGGCAGTCTCACTTTTATCTATTTCAGTTTCTTTGCCCCAGTATGAGTAATATGGTCTTCTTGTAGTCGTAGTTTCAGAATCTTCCACTGGTTTTCTGTATCTGTAATATGTTGGAACGGTCTCAGTTTTATCGACTTCAGTTTTGTTCCCCCAATAAGAGTAATATGGTCTCCTTGTAGTCGTAGATTCAAATTCTTCGACTGGTTTGTTGTACCCGTAATATGTTCCAGCAGTCTCACTTTTATCGACTTCAGTTCCTTTACCCCAATACGAGTAGTATGGTCTTCTTGTAGTCGTAGTTTCGGATTCTTTAACTGGTTTGTTGTACACGTAAAATCGTCCGGCAGTCTCACTTTTATCTATTTCAGTTTCTTTGCCCCAGTATGAGTAATATGGTCTTCTTGTAGTCGTAGTTTCAGAATCTTCCACTGGTTTTCTGTATCTGTAATATGTTGGAACGGTCTCAGTTTTATCGACTTCAGTTTTGTTCCCCCAATAAGAGTAATATGGTCTCCTTGTAGTCGTAGATTCAAATTCTTCGACTGGTTTGTTGTACCCGTAATATGTTCCAGCAGTCTCACTTTTATCGACTTCAGTTCCTTTACCCCAATACGAGTAATATGGTCTTCTTGTAGTCGTAGTTTCAGAGTCTTCCACTGGTTTTCTGTATCTGTAATATGTTGGAACGGTCTCAGTTTTATCGACTTCAGTTTTGTTCCCCCAAAAAGAGTAATATGGTCTCCTTGTAGTTGTAGTTTCGGATTCTTCGACTAGTTTGTTATACCCGTAATGTGTTCCAGCAGTCTCACTTTTATCGACTTCAGTTCCTTTACCCCAATACGAGTAATATGGTCTTCTTGTAGTCGTAGTTTCAGAGTCTACAACTGTTTTATTGTACCGGTAATATGATATATCATTCGTACTTTTATCTTTTTCATGATTGTCGTACCAGTAAGTGTAATATGCTCTTCTCGTACTCGTAGTTTTTTCACCTGTTTCAGAAAACAAGTCATATGGCCAACCAACTTTTTTTGAATTATTTTCTTTTTGATAACCTTTTTTAGGTAAATGAGCTGTTAGTGTACCATTGTCTACAGTAAGATATCCAACGTCATCTTCATATGGTTTTGTAACTGCAAATTGATAAGTTAAATTGGCTGATTTTGTATCGCTCACAGCAGGTGGATCTTCGACTGGGATGGATACGTTATCCCATGTTTTATTTTTTTCATCTGCATCTGATCCATAGGACCACCCGTCAGTAGATTCTGGAACAGGAGCTGGTCTTTTATCTTCAACTGGGACGGATTCGTTACTCCGAGTTTTATTTTTTTCGACTGATAATGATCCGTAGTACCAATCTATAGTTTCTGTTGTAGTTATTAGATTGGTGTATATTGTATCTTCGACTGGAACTGGTATTGTCTTTGTAGTGCTTGCATTTGTAGCTCTGCAAAAAGAAAGAGAGGTTAGAACTTTTCTGTACTTGAAAATATGAAGTAACTACTCTGTGTAATGAAATGAAATGAAATTATTTTGAAATGATTTGAAGTGATGTGTCATCTGCAAATAACACTATTTCATGACTGTTCTTTATAAGGCAAGGTAGGTCATTAATATATAAGAGAAAAAAAATTCAAGGCAGTGCTTCTAACACCATAGTGATGTAATTTTCTGACCAATGTATCATAAGAAACACAATCGAAAGCCTTAGATAAGTCACAAAAAATACCTAGGGCATCATGTGACTTCTCCCAAGCCTCAAAATTACGTGCAAGAAGTTCCAAACCAGCGTCGGTAGTCGATCGACCCTTTGTGAAACCGAATTGTTTACTGTTTAATAATTAAAAGACAAATATACAATATTGATGCTACTAACTATTTACACTAGGTAGACACTAAATTAAATTACTAACTATATATACAAATGAATACAAAAAACAAAAGGACACTTAGGCGTCAAAGTATTCGTCCGCATTATATTTATTAATAATTTATGTTTATTAAAATGTCTTAGATGTTTGTTGTGTTTATTAAAATGATCTAGCATCAATTTTTCAAATATTTTACTAAAGGTGGGAAGCACAGAAATTGGTCTAAAGTTTGTGGGGTCTGATGTGCTGCCCGATTTAAACAAAGGTATTATTTTACTACTCTTCATTAAGTCAGGAATTACACCACAGTCAATACATTCATTAAAAATAATTGCCAATTCAGGCGCTACAGTGTTAATTATGCATTTTTCAACCTTTACAGAATTTCTCCATAAATCAGCTGTTTTTTTTTAAATTAAGTGTATTGAAAGTTTTAATAATATCCCGTACTTCTGGGTTAAGGATTTGTTGTTAGATTTAGTAATATTTTTCTGAAGTCGTTTAGCAAAAGTGGTCTCTAAACTGAGGAAGATATGGAATAAAATTCATCAACACCGTTCGTTGGTCATAATTCTAACCTAACCTAACGCATTAGGCCGGAGTCCTAGTTTAGACACTGTGACTTTACAACTTTAACGGTATTTATAGATCGTTCTAAGAGCAGAAAGACCAGTGGCCACTTACCTAAGATGGGCTGAAAATTCGAATAATACGTAACTTAATGATAAATATTGTGTCGTTTAATTTTAATATTTAAATATAACTTAGGTACGGCATTTAATATATTTTTAAGAGTTCGGAGACTAAAGTAACCTAACCTCAATAAAAAATTCCGTATTTCAAATTCAAATTCATTTATTTCGTGAACACAGGGTACATAAAGAAGGTGTTATAATACAAAAGATCTGAGCTGTGTCCCGCCAAAAGGCATAGAAAATATCAAAGGTTTTTTTTTTAAACAAATAGTTTTTAGAAAATCAAAAATCAATCACTTAAAATGTCAAATTAAATAGTGTAAAAATAACAAAAAAAAAAAAATACAAACTAAAACGGACACGGATTTACATACGGACATTTTATTGAGGTGAGGTGTGTATTTTTTAATAATTTTTAATTGAGTAATTTTTTACTTTATAATATTTAGAGTATGAATAAACCCAAAATAATAAAGGGTGCGAAATAACTCAAGATCGGTCAGAACACAAGATTCGAAACCGAATTGCAAAATAAAAATATCTAGCTTTTGTTTACTTTTACGTGTCCAAAATAGGGAGGCTACGTAATCGATCGATTTACGTGAGTACCACACAGACAAAGTTACGCCTTTTCCCCATGCCGCGATGTACACATACTGGTTTTTTTAAAGTAAAATCATGTTTTTAATTCATAAACTCGTTTTGTTAAAACTCTTTAGTTAACAGTACCATCAAATTCCGCTAGTAGCTTATTATCTTATTTAAATAATTAACATGAGTTTATACGATTGACATTGTCTTTTTTATTTTTGTGGATGGGAAATCATCAAATAATTTCTCCCGCTCTGGGCGGAGCGGGAGGGTGTGTCAGACTCTTACTGACTAAAACCCACCCGTATCCCTTCCATTGCCTGTGTTGCGGGGCCCTTGGTGACCCATAAGTACCTTCCCGCGACCCCGGCAGGCATCGGCCCTAGTGGACCCCTACATTTGTGCTGACGACATCTCTTTGAGGCGTGCGTGGAATACAACGCGCCGTCGACCCGGGCCTGGTCCTTACCGGACGGTGAGCTACCCATTGCTCACCGTCCGCAAGCCCGCGCCTACGGTGGCCGGAAATCCGCCCGGGATTCCCGACGCCCAGGGCGGCGGCTAGGGGCGAGAGGGCGCGAAAGATGCCTTTCCCTCAACCGTCCCGCCTCCTCCTTCGCAAGCATTACTGCTTCGCAGAAGGAGGTGACGGCCGTCCATGCCCTCTTGCTCCGTACCATGGCCTGAACCAGGGCCGGACGCGAGAGATCTCTGCCGCCGATCGCCTCCACGAGGACACGGCGGTGCTCTGCCCAAGCCGGGCAGACCTCCATTGTATGCTCCACCGTGTCCTCCGGGCGATCCACACAGTGGTGACACCCGGGCGTTTCCTCCCGCCTTTTCCGACACAGGAACCTCCCGAAGCTGCCGTGTCCGGTGAGGACCTGCGTCAGGCGGAAGGTGAGGACGCCGTGGCGCCTCTCTAGCCACTCCTTAAAGAGGGGACTTATCGCCGCAATCGTGGCGTGCCCAGCACTGGGTTGCGACAACCGTACTCTCCATGTCGCCAGGAGATCCCGCTGGAGCTCCGTCCGCTGTGCCGCGATTTCTCGGGTAGCGGAGTTACGCCACGGCGTTTCGCCTCCTCGCGCCACATTGCCTGGGACGTAACTTCGATTTAGATATAAAATCAGTTACGAATTTTGAAAAAAGTATGGAAATCACTAGAAACGGAAAAAAATACGAATGCGTTCATAAATAAGATTTATTATTCTGCGTTCTGATAAGAAAATATAGTTAGTATTTCTTTTTAAGACGAATAACAACCTATTTCTTATTACCCTGCTTTTAAATAAAATAATGGTATCCACTGATAACATTAATAATGTATTTGATTTTGGTAATAGTCTCATCTCGGTAATAAATTCGTTTTTTTCAGGTCAAGTCCAAAATGGCCGTTATTCTGGAAAGGCTATCAGTGAGTAAAACGGCGAATATCATTAAAAGATTAACAAGTTTTTATAGGAGTTACACAAGCAATACAATTGTTGTGTTGCAGTGGGCTTATGTATATAATTTAATAATAAAGCAGTCACGATCACTTACATTTCTATAATTTTGGTTGTTCCATCGTATTCGTCACCAAATGTAGCTTCTGTGTTGTATAACTGAAATAACGGAGAACAATTATTATTACATCGGACCTACTTCATAACCACTAGTTTATTCAACCTCTAGTTTAACCAACATGACCGTAGTGCCACGCCGGCAGCTACCAGTCAAAGCCGTCAGTTTCCATGTGCCGAAGTGCGAGTTTGGAAAACTTCGTCAAGTCTTCTCGTCGCCAATCCCGCAGTGTTTGAAGACTAAGGTCTTCAACCAGTGCGTCCTGCCCGTTATTACATACGAAACGAAACCGAAAAAACGAACCGAACGAAACGGTGCCGAAACGTGGACACTGACAGTCTGGCTGGTCCACAAATTAAAAGTCGCTCAGCGCGCCATGGAGCGGGCTATGCTCGGAGTTTCTTTGAAGGATAAGATCAGAAATGAAGTTATCCGGAAGAGAACCGGAGTTACCGACATAGCCTGCAGAGTCAGCAAGCTGAAGTGGCAGTGGGCTGGCCATGTGTGTCAAAGGACCGATGGCCGGTGCAGCAGACGAGTCCTGGAGTGGGGACCGCGTATTGGCAAGCGTAGTGTCGGACGCCCCCCAGCTAGATGGACCGACGACCTTAAAAAGGTGGCTGGAACAGACTGGATGCGGAAGGCGGAGGACAGGGTGTTGTGGCGCAGCCTGGGTAGATGAGCCTGGGTGGGTGAATATTCCCGTTTGTCCAACTGCCGTCGTTCCACTGGTGGGACGAACGGGAATTTAATAAATGATATTAAATTTAGTCCCGTTCGTCCCGCTGATTTTGTTAGTGCGACGAACGGGAACAATTTAGTCATTTTATTTTTAAGTTCTATTGGTTCCACTTACTCATTTTAGTCTGGTTGTTCAATGGTAAAATGAGCTGTCAAAATATTTACCAAAGGTACCTTACCTTACCCGAATACTTCAGATTTCCATAAGTTTTGGCCACTTCGGAACTCTTTGAGTAACGTAAGGGCCAATCTAACATTGTTTCTGTTATCTATAGACAACACTGAAAAAGTACTACAACATTTTCAGCTACAACAAAACATTTCGGGGAATGCCGCTAAGGCCTTAAATGGGTGAATTCCAGACCGAGTGCATGGGTATTTCTCTGGCCGCTTCAGCCGTCATGGCCAGGGAAATTAAGGACCACTCGATCCGCTTACTCTCAGACAGCATGGCTTTCCAGCAAGTGCTAAGCAGTCACACAGTTGACTCTGGGCTAATATACCAGTGCCACCAGTGTCTCAACCTCAACAACATAACCATTCAATGGATTAAAGGACACAACGGTTCGCTAGGCAACGATGCAGCCGATGAACTTGCCAGAAGGGGGACGAGCATGGCACCAGTGGGACCTGTACCCATCGTGCCTACGCACTCTACGGAGGAAGGAGTAAGGAAACGCACCAGAGATAAACCAAGGACCAAGGTGAGTGCAGGCAGGCCAAGGTAGCACTCCCTACAATTGATGGTCGCCTAACTAAACAGCTGCGCACTGTTACAGCAGCTGTAACAGGCCACGGGCCATTTAACAAACACCTCTTTGTCATAGGAGTCACAGACAGTCCGCTGTGCAGGGCCTGCATGGAAGACGAGGAGACAGCAGGTACCCTCCGTGAGATTGTCAGTAACACCTTGGGGAGCTGGGGTGGATCGAAGAATTGATTTCCCACCCGTACGCAAAATACGCGCATTGAAGTGGAGTTGCGGACACCAGCCCGTATTAACTAATTGGGTTAATTAAATCCTAGTATTAAATTCGGCAGTTGGTGCTTAAAATGAAGCAGAATCGACCTAGTAATCGCAATAAATGAAATAAATGCATAAATGAAAGGTCACTTACCAATACAGAAAATAATAATAAACGCACGACAAACATTATGAAGAAGTTGTACAGCATGCGGTGCACTGGATGAAGGTTAGACGAACGACAGAAAATTACCACAATAAGTAATCGTGTCTTTATATAAGCTAGATTTTTATCAAAAACCCCTGGTTTTCCTGCTTCGTTACCAGTTGTTGTTTTCACGCGTTCATTAGCAAGTGCATGTACAGTGTAGATAAGAGTTTAATAAATAATAACTTTAAACTGTAACTTTTGAGGTCCCGTATTTAAAAAACGCTGCCGTCGAAGTCATTACAGACGGCGTGAGTATGTGACAAAACCTATTATTACCTATAGGTAATAATAGGTTTTTTCACATACTCACGCCGTCACATAGTTACTGTGACTGCTTTAATACTCGTATATTAAAGCAGTCACAGTAACTATGTAGTTCAAGTAACATTAATAGGATACGAGGTAAGTGAGTGTCTCGCGAGTGGCCCAGTGGTAACGGTCGCGACTTACGAGTTACGGTCGTAGGTTCGAACCCAGACAGGCGGTTTACTTTGTGTTAAGAGGCCGACAACACCTAAAGCGCGATCACTGTCGGACTAGAAAAGAATGTCGGAAAAGAAAGAGAAGCGCGATGACACAACGCTGGTAATTTATTACAAAATATGAAGCAATTATCGATTTACAAAAAAGCTATAGATTGTATAAAAAAAATAAAACACTATTATGCTAATATGTTGCTTGTAGAATAATCTGACAAAAAATCAGAATGCATGTATATTAGTATGATTTTTAATCGTTAAAATAAATTTTTAGAGGTATCTTCGTGATTTTTTTCTATCTTATCAAATTAGTTATATTATGTTTTCAACACACTATCTACCTAGCATATTTCCTTAAGAATATCATATATTTTTCTGATTTTGTTTACTGCAGTGGATCATATACTTTAAGGCATTATAAAACTTGCGTTTAGCTCCTGTAGTCCCCTTAATTATATTATCACTGCTCTCAAAAACGGTGAAGGAAAACATCGTGAGGAAACCAGCATGTCCTAGAACCAAAAATTCGAAGACATGTGACATCTACCAACCCGCACTGGGGCCGCGTGGTTGATTACGGCCCACTCCCTCTCACAGAGAGGAGGCCTGTGTCCCAGCAGTGGGAACATTATAGGCTGATTATGCTATGAGCGTCTCGACCGTTTTCGTTTCTTAGGATTAGAATTTTTAATTTGTTTAATTTGCAGTTTCAATTACTTAACTTGATATCATTATTAAAGTGGGGTGTCTAGAGCACTTAAATAACTTCAAGGAGATATGCGTGTTATTTTTTATGAATTATGCCTTGTTACGCCGTCAACCATAGACTTTGGGAAACTACGGTAAACGGTTCATCGGTTCTACGCTTCATTGCGACCGGACCCACCGGCTAGTATAAGTAATAGTGCAGAAAGTTTATCTGGCCCGGTCCGTTTAATTAGAACTAACACTGATTTTTTACAAGATTCGTCACTATGGTTTACCGAGTTACCAACAGCGATGCCTTAGCCGGACCTGGTGGGCTTGCTGCACTATACGGAACCAACGTCCAAGTCAAACTCACTTGGCCGGTAAATTATTACAATAGATCCCATACCTCACAATTTTGCTGCATATTTTATCGGGACAAAAACACAATAGTATTTCGTCTAATTAGACTGTTGATAACAGGCCGTGCTGCGTAATATACCCCTGTTCAAACATCGCGCTTGTATTCCCCGAAGGTTTCAACAGAGGTGCATCAGCACACCCACACACAGGGAATACAGAGTGATCAGCTCGTGATTTTCTCACTGTAAGACAAAGGTCCTCTTTTCATACAGAGAGGGAACGAGCATTGAAAACCGTTAACCACGCCTGTTTAGCGCACGTTGACGATTGTAGACTGTGCTTAGCCTAGCTGTCCTCACGATGTATTCCTTCACATATTTTTAGCAGTACCTAGTCGAATATAATGAATGCCTAAACACTGCCATATCATATTATAAATGAAGCCTCCCCTGGGGTCGTTTCATATTATTTAATTCCGCCACGACTCTATTATAAAATTAATTTGGTTTCTCACGAGTTCTCGTGCGGAACAATAGCCAGATGACTTTCGAATCTTAAGGACTTGTCTTTGTTCCAATTGTAATTAATGTGGTATAAGTAGACCCTTATGAATATTTTGAGGGACCGGTTTTGAAAAGTGTATACTTAACATTTGTTTGGCTATGTTGATTCGTAACAATGAGTCCATTACTTCTTTTGTATGTAGGTGGCCAATGAATGTGTGGGGGCAGGCAACCGATCAGCATGCCTGCCGGGGTCGCGGGAAGGTACGAAAGGGTTACTGAGGCCCGTAGTAACACAGGCAACGGAAGGAACACGGGTGGGTTTTAGTCAGAGTCTGACACACCCTCCCGCTCCGGGATCGGGAGAAAAAAGAAAAGGCAACCGATCAACTAAATTTGCAATATTGTTTGTTTGTGAATGAAACATATGAGCTACTAAAGGACGATGTTCATTTCTGCCCTAATCATGAGTTAATTGATTTGAAAAGATTGATTTTTGTTTGTTTGTACCACTGTGACTCAAAAACTACTAAAATGATTTTGAAAATTCTTTCACTTCTAAAAAGTTACATTTTCAGCAAGTAACATAAGCTGTACTTTTTTTTTAATTGAGATCCGTACGAAAATTACAGTACTGTAACCTACGGTACCTATGAAAAATTGGCACAAGTCATTATTTGGCGTGCGCTGCAAAAACTATTGATGATATATAAAATAATGTGCTACACGTTTATAGTACGAGTACTCATTATTACACACAATAAAGTCCGAGGGTAATATGGACTGTATTTTATTAAAAAAAAAAAGCAATCCCTACGAAAACTACAATAATGTAACCCAAGGTATCAAAAATTTGCCTATAAAAATCATTACGCCACACGCCAAGTCATTATTTTATGTAGGGGGAAGTCCCGTAGCGCCGGACGGCACCTTTTTTTTTTTTTTTTTTTTTGAGGGTGGGAAATCATCAAATAACTTCTCCCGCTCTGGGCGGAGCGGGAGGATGTGTCAGACTCTTACTGACTAAAACCCACCCGTATTCCTTCCTGTTGCCTGTGTTGCGGGGGCCTCGGTGACCCATAAGTACCTTCCCGCGACCCCGGCAGGCATCGGCCCTAGTGGACCCCTACTTTGTGCTAACGACATCTCTTTGAGGCGCGCGTGGAATACGACGCGCCGTCGACCCGGGCCTGGTCCTTACCGGACGGTGAGCTACCCATTGCTCACCGTCCGCAAGCCCGCGCCTACGGTGGCCGGAAATCCGCCCGGGATTCCCGACGCCCTGGGCGTCTCCTGCGGCGGCTAGGGGCGAGAGGGCGCGACACGTGCCTTTCCCTCAACCGTCCCGCCTCCTCCTTCGCGAGCATTACTGCTTCGCAGAAGGAGGTGACGGCTGCCCATGCCCTCTCGCTCCGTACCATGGCCTGAACCAGGGCCGGACGCGAGAGGTCTCTGCCGCCGATCGCCTCCACGAGGACACGGCGGTGCTCTGCCCAAGCCGGGCAGACCTCCACCGTATGCTCCACCGTGTCCTCCGGGCGATCCACACAGTGGTGACACCCGGACGTTTCCTCCCGCCTTATCCGACACAGGAACCTCCCGAAGCTGCCGTGTCCGGTGAGGACCTGCGTCAGGCGGAAGGTGAGGACGCCGTGGCGCCTCTCCAGCCACTCCTCAAAGAGGGGACTTATCGCCGCAATCGTGGCGTGCCCAGGCCGGACGGCACCTACCGCGGGACACTCGTACTATTCAAGCAAGTATAAACCGGTTCGATTCAAAGTACAAGTGAAAGGGGTGCGAGGGGCACACAGCAACAGGATCACGCGCCGCGGCTCGCCAGTGACGCGCAAGTTCACGGCGGGAGCGGGAGTTAGCTGCTTTTGGCGGGAAATCACGGCTTCACGTAAAAATCGATGTAAGTATTTCTGGCACATTTATGCATTTACATTTTAATGGTATTCTAAAATAAAAGTAGTACTTGATTGTTATCCGTAAACTGATAGAATATTATTAGATTTTTTAACTAATTTTGGTAGGTACCACCTAATGTACGAAATCATCTGTCCCTTAGTACCGGACACTAAGTCATTCCTTAGCACCGGACAGTAAACATATTGATATTTCTTGTGAGAATTAACGTTATTTATTCTAATTGTTTAATTTTGTTTTAGAACATGAATAGAATTGAAATGGAAGAGAAGAAAAAGAAAGGATAAACAAACTGCTATCGGTAAAATTTTGTCCAAAGAACTGAGTGTAAGACAAGCTGCAATGCGATACAATATTCTTAAAAGCACTGTACATGACAAAATAATGGCGCTAAATCGAGGGGAAGAAGAAACACTGTACAAAAAAGTGGCAGAAGAAAAAGAAAATGAAAAGAACATGAGAGACAAAAAGAAGGAATTAGGATCTAAGTTTAAAGCAGCAATTGAAGGCAAAGGAAAGCAAACCAAAGGAAAGAGCGTAGACAAAGGTAAAGAAGCGAAAGACGTGGAGCCCAAAGAAAAAAATGGAAATAAAGTGGAACTAATTTGTTGTGTTTGATGTTTCAGTTAATGGTTCCACTTTATTTCGCTGGCGTGGTTTGCTTAGAAGACACTGGGGAAGACTGAATCCAGTGCTCATCCTGTCTTGGATGGGCACAAGAAGCATGTGCAGACGTTCCGGAGTCTGGAGATGGCTACATATGTGATCGATGCAGGCTATTCTGAGATGTCCAGTGCTTTTGGTATGGCACAAATATCCGTCCGGTACTAGGTGCCACTTTTATAAATTACATGTTTTGTTACCAAAGTCTGATTAATGGTGTTAATTATTTTTAAGCAGAGGTTGTGTTTTTTTTAGTTTAATTTGATTTCTAACTTTGTTATCTATTGTAAGTCATAAATAAATAAACATTCCTTAAATTATTTTTTATTTTATTTCTAAAAAACCTTAAGTGTCCGTCACTAGGGGACTTCCCCCTATCATCCCACAAAAAAGTCCGAGAGGCTATATGTCTAACTTTTATAGTTGGTTCACAATAACCGTTTTTTGGTCAAATTAGTCAATCAAAACACGGGTAGAATAGAAAGACGATGACATTCGTATCATGATATTAATCTTTATCCAACTAAATAGTTTCATAATCATGGTTGATTATGTACATGTTAATTTCTCTTTAAATTATTCGAATCGGACCTTTCGTTTAGAAGTTACGACGGGTATAAAAATGCTAAAAGTAAGAAAAATGCCGCGGTGTGAGCGAACATGAGCCCTACGCTTGGTATATTAGTTACCTTCACATTTTATTTATTGTGGATTAACACAGGATTTACTAATTTTAATCCCGGTAGTTCGTGCCCGTGGGATATTTCCCGACATCCACGCGGGCGATATCGCTATCGCGGGCGATGTCGCAAAAAGCTAGTCAGTTATATGTTTAACAACCTATCCCACTTTAATCCAAACTAGATTTTTGATAAATGTAGTCTAAAGTTAAACAATGCAACTGATTTATAATTGAATAAAATATATATTATTCCGTTTACTTTTTGGTTTATTTGCGACGATAGGTGAAAGATTAATGGTTATTCCGTTCATTCGGTCAATGTTATCAGATGAGTCGCTGAAATATATCTTATTTTTGGTAGATAGGATAACCAATGAGGCCACTATAATTATCATCAGAGAAGTTTAATGGTCAATACTTTTGAATATAACTGAATGAATATTGTTATTGTATGATAACTTAGATAATAAGCGGCGTAATTATGGTCCTCAGGCCTTTTTTTCTGGATGGGAAATTTTCAAATAACTTCTCTCGCTCTGAGTGGAGCGGGAGGGTGTGTCATACTCTTACTGGCTAAAACCCACCCGTGTTCCTTCCGTTGCCTGTGTTGCCAGAGGCCTCGGTAAACCTTTCGGACATTCCCGCGATGGTCGTCTGGCTTGCCCTCAAGTTATGCACAAATGACTCTTTAACAATGTTTATAAAACGTAAAAACCTGAAGGTTGTGTGATCTTGTATGTATGTACTTTTCAAACCCACAACTCTGGAAATAGGGAAGGTAATCCTCTAATGAATGGTTTAATTTAAAATAATGTTGAAGGTTCCAATTCCATGCGAACCCTTTAAACCTTAATCGAAATGATTCGGAATATTAAATTATCATTCATTAACTCAAATAGAATTAAATCAAATCTCTGAAGTTTCGAGCCAGTTATTCGGGGCTACTGATATTCTGAAGTTTTATTCAAGGTTTAAACTTCATGATATAGGTACACTTTTGTTCACTTTTCACGAAAGAAAAATATTAAGCGTGCGTTCAGACACGGCGGCTACTGTGCGGTTTTTGTATATTTATAATTACCATAAATAGGGATGACGCCGGAGCGGTGGTGGCCCAGTGGTAACGGCCGCGACTTACGAATTTTAGGTCGTGGGTTCGAACCCAGACAGGCGCTTTACTTTGTGTAAATTATTTCATCACCACTGCTCTCAAAACGGTGAAGGAAAACATCTTGAGGAAACCGGCATGTCCTAGAACCAAAAATTCGAAGACATGTGACATAGATGTCACATGTCTTCGTCTTGTCGGGCCCAGTGCGGATTGGTAGACCAATCCGCACTGGGCCCGCGTGGTGGATTACGGCCCACTCCCTCTCACAGAGAGGAGGCCTGTGTCCCAGCAGTGGGAACATTATAGGCTGATTATGTAGGGATGACGCCTGGGGAAAAAAAAAAGAAATCCTATTTAGTCCGTCAGTCAGATAATATAAAAATATTAGAGATATAAAAAAATTACTTAGATAAAACGCATTCTAGTTGTGGAGTCCCGGCTCGCTACGTCACAATTCAGTATAAAATCTAGCAAGGCATGACGTCACATTTTAACTTTGTGACATGATGCCTTGATTTATTTTTATACTTAGATTTTTTTTTTGTATCGCCGTAATCTTTTGATTACGTAAAAAAAAGAAAAAACTCGTGACTAATATATTTTTAAAATATTATTTCAACCCAAAAAAAAAATATTGTCGGCATCCCTGTTATTAATTGTACATGGTAATTTAAATCTTTGCAAGACCGAACGATGTATGATTCAACGATTAAACAATAATATGTGTTCTGTAACTAAGTATAAGTTACTGAACACATATTATTGTTTTATCGTTCATCATCTTGTAACTCTGTCTAGCTTTGTTTTCATGATAATGCGTATTCTAGAACTGAGGCAAAAATAAACTAAAGTCATTTAAGATAATTGTTGATTCTTTTAAAAAAAGTAAATACTGTAGATCTTGCATTATCTTGGTACGCTTTGTAAAAATATGATAAAATTAACAGAGTAGTTATGGTAAAAAATCAAAAAAAAACTAATTACATGTTTGGATGCAATGTCAAAATCATATGCAGCTAATCCACATTTCGATTAAGGTCTAAACAAATTTTGTTGTTATTTTACTTCAAATTCCTAAGCTTCAACTTAAACACAAAATTACTTTTTTGAATTAGACAGTTGCAAATACTTGTGAACAATATGGCGTGTTTATACCTACACCCGAGTAGCAAACCGTCTCGTTTGAACTTCTATAAAGACAAAATTCTTTAATAGTCACGAGATTAAGGATAAATAGAAGATTTTTAGAACATATTGTTTCATTTCCATTTTTTTACCGACTAAAAAAAATAACGTTTTTGAGAGACACATTTTGATGGTCAGTAGTCCTAGCACGAACAGCTTGCGTAAACGTTACGTACATTTAAACGATTTTAAATTTGAAAATACTTGTTTTGCACATAATATAAATAAAATAAAATAATATTTACTTACTTTTAAGATTTTATGTATCTATGTCGCGGGTGATCCTTGTTGCAAAAAAATTAACGAAAATACTGTAGGATAGTTGTATTTCAATTTAAAAATCGTTACGCGTTGCGCGTTCGTGCTGGGACCTCTGAAATACCGTATTTTGACATTGCATGTTTCGATTCTGTCTTTTTCAGCAATTCCTTGTTCTGTTTAGACTAAGACATAATAATTAGCCGGTATCCGAATGTCATGTGTTTGATAAATTAAGTAAACCTTTTAAGGTAGGTACTTATTTTGTAACAACAATAACTTTAAATGTTCATAGATTTTCGCAATTAACAATTGCGGAAATCTATGAACATTTACAGTTGGTTTTAAATATTAAAGTGAAAGTTAGAGAGTATGCACAATTGGGTTACATTTCCTTTCTTTTTTTTTCTTTCTAAAAAGATCTATACGTTAGCCTACCGCTTACTATTTCACAGTCGAGTTTCGAATTGATATTAATAAGTGTTTTATAAACATAATACTGTACTTATTACGTTGCTACTGCTTTCAATAGAAATAATACATTTAAATCTAAAAATCTGTTCTGTAATAAGTGGATTCAAATAATCTGTTGCCACTTAATTGATTTTGTCTGCCTTCTTTAAGTCATCAATCAACCCAATATAGTCGGCTTGGACATCCTTAGTAATGTCTAATGAAACGAAGTAATCAAGAGTTAGTTGAGAGGAGGTGAACCGCTTGGACGTGATCGGCGAGTCGCGCGCTCGTGGCGCAGGTAGTGGGCGGTGTACGGAGTTAACAGTTTGTCTAATTAAGTTCTTAGCTGTACTGTGACGATATTGGTCTTGGAGTCGGGTATTCAGCATTAAGTGGAGCAGTTTCTGGGGATTAGAGGGTAGATTGAAGTATGATAGTGAAGTTACAGATGGTTTGCTTTTTGTTCTTTGTTTGAGTCACTGTAGGTACTCAAGTGAATTTTAGTTGGAGAGTAGGTTGTGCGGTCGTTTTATTAGTTGCCGCAATCGCAGAACTGACACTGGCATGGTAATACTCATATTTTAAATGGTAATAAGCATCAATGCAGATTTTTGCCCTTGATAAGGTTGATATTCAGACCGAAATTCACTCGCAAATTAATAAAGCGCACTCTGAAATTCATTCATATTACTTTTTATTTTCCAATTTGTCATTCCCTTCTATGAAACTCATTTCTCCGAAAGCTTATTACTGAAACATGACCACGACAGTGTTAGGCGGAACCCATTTGTACTCACACGGCCGCCATATTTTATTGCTGTAAAAAAAATTAAAACAGCCTCATTTGCGTTAAGGACGTTTCTCGACCTATAGAGCACATTCGTGAGGTAATTTTTTACCTTACTAACCTTCTTTTTCTTTCCTTTTCTCTCGTTTCCTCCTCCTCGGGAGAGCCTTGATTGGACAAAAATTTACCTAGACCGACTCATTTATATGCTAATTTTACGTGTAAAATATTATGGAGATTATTTTTTTTTTAGTTGGTGTTATGAAGTGGAGCTATGAAGATTACGTTTACGTACGAGAGTAGGTTATAGGTAAAGTTTTGAGCAGTCGGTACCTATGTACGAGTATGTTAGGATCAAAATTAAACATCTTATAAGATGTAGTAGTTGACGCTGTACGATGTTAAAAACAAACAGACACACTTACTTACTTAATCAACGTCTACAAACCAATTTCCACCGAACTAATATTAGTCGCTCACTGTTGGCCAAAGGTATTTTAATTCAACAAACAAACATCAAAGTTGGACGGTTAATATCAGCGCTTTGACGGACGGGAGTCGGACGACGTCGGGAGTAGTCGGGCGGAGTCGGGAGGAGTCGGGCCCCGAATATTAAACACGACAAGGCAGGTAGCGCGGGTAATACGTATCTGTATGAAGGTTGCAGACTGTTCAAGGTCGCCGTCTCTCCCTGTTATACCTGACCATACAAGTGACATATTATCAGTAGACTTTCAATGATCAGGAAGGAGAAAAGAATTTTCTGATAAGAAACATAATATACATGACGCCTGTTTTCCTGTTGGGCAGAGGTGTGAATTACACCCACATTTCGCCAGTTTTGTAAAAGGGTATTGTCCTATTGTCATTTACTACATGGCACAAATACAAATTCGGAACTGTGTGTTGAGAGTTTATATCCAATAACACTTTGCTTGGCCCGATCAGGACCCCACGTTCGACAGTGTCGCTTGCGAATACTAATCCAATGAGGCAGGTGTTTTATTACTATGTGCATATTACACTAACACACCACCACAAACACCCTCACACACACCCTTACAACAACTCCCTCACACACCCTTACAACACACCCCCGCATAGACCCACCCACACACACCCACGCTAGCCCTAAGCTGCTTTCCTTTCTTTATGTTAATTATAAACTAAATAAACTAAGCTAAATTTTATAATCACTTGGTAGATCGAAACTACCCACAAGTTGTATTAATCTTACTGTATTAACTTCTTAGCTGAACACTGTCTCTTAAGATACAGGTAACCCTAGTTTAAGAGGCAGGGCTCACCAATTATTGTTTACAGATTTATGCAGCCTAGATTATTTGCGCTGTAGGTACTTACCTCCTACAATTAGCTAGTAATAATACCTCCTTGTTAACCAAGTTAATTAAGACGTATGTAACATTTTTTTGGAAATAAATAAATTGTATTATTATTATTAATTATAACGCTGAAAAAAAAGTAATCTTCTGCCTAGCCCTTTTCCCAACTATGTGGGGTCAGGGTCCAGTCTAACTGGATGCAGCTGAATACCAGTATTTTACATAAACCGAGTGCTTATCTGATCTCCACAACCGAGTTACAGGGTAGACGTTGTCAGACTATTGGGCTTCTGACTACTCGTAACAATTATCAAAGATCTACAAATGACAGCTGGGACCAAAGGTTTAACGTGCTTTCCAAGGCACCGAAGGATCTCGATATGTAATGGATGGTCACCCATCTACGAACAGACCTCGGCAAGCGTAGCTTAGCCTTCGATCGACCCGTGCGGCTGTTATTATTTAGCTGCGAGCCGCTCGCGCTGAAATATAATATAATATACATATATATACACACACATATATATATATATATAGCTATATTTTTTAAACAGCCATGATGTTATATTATGTTATGTTAAATTCATACAGTCTTATTAAATTTACCGTTAGTACTCATTAGTTAATTGTCATTTGTTTAATTATCTTTTTGCCTATCAACCCAAAAGGTCATTGTACAAGAACGTGCAAAAAAACACTGTGCGGTCGGTGGACCCCATCAGGAACGAAATTCCTTCTCACGTATGATTTAAAACAAAAACAAAATGTTCGCAGCTGCCATATTGGATTTATATTTGACCTCACTATTGACTTTAGCACCCTTGAAAATATGAAAACGACACCCCATGACAAAAAATTTGAAAACGTTTGCAGCCGCCATCTTTGGTTTACATTTTGACCTCACTATCGGCTTTAGAACCCTCGAAAATCATGAAAACGATATTCATGGTGAAAAAATTGAGAATATTCGGAGCCGCCATCTTTTTTTTTTATGAAAAATTATCAAATAACTTCTCTGGGCGGAGCGGGAGGGTGTGTCAGACTATTACTGACTAAAACCCACCCGTGTTCCTTCCGTCGCCTGTTTTGCCAGGGGCCTCGGACTTTCTCGCGACTCCGGCAGGCATCGGCCCTAGTGGACCCCTACACTTGGTAGCAGCCATCTTGGATTTACTTTTTGACCTCACAATCGGCTTTAGCACCTTCGAAAACTATGAAAACGTCACCAAGACGAAAAATTTCGCACTCTCCATCTTGGATCTTTCGATAGAGAAGAAAGATTAAAATAAGGAGGTCGCAAATATAAACGCGTGCAATTTCTGCCAGTTTACTTTTACCGCAAGCCGCGTTAGAGAACTTCGTTCCAATAAAACTTGTAAAGGCAGAACAGTCATTTGTTAAAATCTTAAAGAATGGAAGTTGTTCAGAAGTTATGATCAATTCTCTCTTTCAAAGCAAAAGTTGTCTTTAACAGGTGGCAAAGGTATCCGCAATCGCGGGTACAATCGCATACAGACGTGAAAAGAAAAGTTTGAATTTTTAAAAGGACAGTGGATAAGGTACAGGATTCATCTTTAATTGTTTTGCGTAGGTACTTTAGTAAAGGTTTTAAAACCTATAAGACATTATAAAGTTGTTTGGGAAATCAAATACAGTTGAAATGTGAACATTACTTACATTTAATATAATTACAAGAGTAAAACCGTGCGAAGCTAAGGGCATTCCTTTGCTACGTACCCTGCTTCACGCCCTGCTACGCGTCCTGCTACGCGCTACTACGCCGTAGCCCAATGTGCTACATTTTTGGCATACATTGAAAGTTTTATCAATCTTCCTTTTCTATGGATAGTTTTGTTTGTAAAAACTCATTTCAATTCTTATCCGTTTTCAAATTGATTGATTTATTGTTTTTTTATTTCTCATATTTTCTCTAACGAAATTTAGTTTTACCAAGGGGTATGGTTTTACCCAGTAACTGGTTTGTGGAGGTCAGATAGGCAGTCGCTCCATGTAAAATACTGGTATTCAGTTGCATCCGGTTAGACTGGAAGCCAACCCCAACAAAGTTGGGAAAAGGCTGGGCGGATGATGATTTCTCATATTTTGTCTTTAAATCGTTCCTTCGCCCGTTTCCGGGGAATTAGTCTGCGAAGCTTAATGGTTTTCATTTTGGTATTAATCCGCATCGCATCGCATCAGGCTCCGGCTATGCCAATTAAGAATTTACAATTAAACCTGTATCAGTTTAATACCTACGAATGGATGGACCATAATTGATACTTACGGAATCCCTACAATTATCTTGGACCTAGGGGTAACAAAGCTTTGATGTGTAGTACCTACATGTATATCATGTCTATTTGTGAGTATGTAGTTGATAACTCTTCGGCTACGTACCATACGATCATAGCTAAAGTTGCCAGGGTGATGTGATTCAGGCTAATACATATATTGTATATGACGGAGAAGGACGTACCTTCTTCTCTCGTTATCACCAGCCATATTTTAACTACTGTGGGCGTACAATGGGAAGTGTTGGTTATTACACAATAGAAAAACCGTTTGCAGTTTAAATCAAATTATAATTTACGATCAAATAATCAATAACTGGCTATTCACACACTGTAGGTACACGACACAACTATACGGGACGCGCGACAGTTTCTAAACGTGTTCACTTCTTGACCGCCTCTGACCAACTGCTCTTAACCCCGGTCAACCGGTCAAGCGTTATGTTGTAGATTCTGTCAAGCGCCGCTTGGTGGCGCTGGCGTCCCGATTAGTCAAACGAGTGACTAACGTACTTCTGACATATATACATAATATATTTCAGAACAGTTTCTTCATATATCTAACACAAATTGCTTGTGGAACAAAATAAACATCCAGAAATGCATTATAAGCACAACATCTATTAAAAAAAAAACGATTAAAACGTTTTATCGTTTTTTGTGAGCGACTACTAGTATTGTTTATTACACAAGTAATAAACAATACTAGTGGTCGCTCACTGGTCGAAATTCGACCCCTTCTACTTACATATATTTATTTATTTATATAGTACTTATTAATTCCATGCTATTAAAAAGTACTTACTTATTCCATGCTCAAGCTGTCACTTCTGTCAGTCATGCGGCGTTGTTTACTATGTGTGTGTCAAATTCATGGTAGTGTGTGTAATGTTTGTTTTATTATTTTAATTTATTTCTAATGCTTATTATATAAAAATATTAGCTTTCTGCACTTCTCCTCCATATAAACTTTAACTGTGCCAAATTTCATACTCGTCCGTCCGCGTCATTTCCGTAAAAAGGGATACAAAATTATCGTTTCACGTATAAATTTAATGATACTATTATATTCTATTCATGTAGCAGTTCTACTAAGTCTGCGTAATACAACACTGTAGAAGTTTATCTTTCGTCTATTAAACTGAATAGTTGAGATCTTTCAGTGTTCGCTCTCAAAGCTAAGTTATAGGTAGTAACAACAGCGCTTTGTGTCGGTATTACGTACGCGGATAAGAAAAGGCTACCTTTTCTTTATAAGACACTAGATAGATAAACATTGTAGCTTTATAAATATCGACTCGTTTCCACCTTTGGGAATGGATTAGATTACAAAATAAAACAACAAGAAAAAACAAAACCCAGCACGGTTTTGATCGCAATCTCGCATAGTAGAAAGTGATGGATGAGGTCTACGATGGAGCGAGGGTACCCAGAAGATGCCTGCATGATGAAAATTTTTTATTAAATTTTAAAGAAAACATAATGTTACTGTTAAATACTGTGTGTTATAATGTATCAAGCACCATGAAAATCTCCAGGAATTACAAGGACCTCGTCGCCATGTTATTTCATATATAATTTCATTATGTATCAAACGTCGCACGTTCTCGCTTCTCCCGAGGGTCGAGGGGTGCCGTCCCTCCGACCCTGGCACGTAAATCAACTAACCTTTATCGATGGACGGGTTGCCGGCAGATTTGGTTGTAGCCCAGGGTGGCTCAGGGTGCGGTGGCACTTACCATTCAGCGGCATCTTTCTAAAAGACAAATTATTTGATTTTGATTTGAACAACTCTTTCCTACTTATACACGGTGTAACGGACATCGACGCGCAAACTGTTACTATGAACTTAGCACATGGTTCTAGAACCTAGCGAAGAAACATGTTGTCGATTATTAAAAAAAAAACTGCTGTTTTATATTATCTGTACACGGTCAAAATATATGGAACGCTTGTTTTATTTTTAAACCGGCCAAGTGCGTGTCGTACCACGCAAAATGAAGGGATATAAGACGCAAGAACAAACTTAACATTGTTGAAAAACATATTCTCTGATACATTACATCTGCAAATGTAAGTTGGTCGACTATTACTCGTTAAATTGTAAAGCTTACTTAGCTGTGATAGTTTCCCTTAAATTTCGTTATATTTACTACTGCTGTGATTTTTTTCACATAATATCCAATAACAATCATTTAATGATACACGAGAAAATAAAGCATCCCCAGTTTGCGTGTAGGGGAGCTACCCCATTAAGTCGCCCATTAAGGAATGCGGGTGGGTTTTAGTCAGTAAGAGTCTGACACACCTTCCCGCTCCGCCCAGGGCAGGAGAAGTTATTTAATGATTTCCCACCCAAAAAAAAAGTACAGGTACAGGGTCAAATTAAATTAGCTAGGGAAACTCCGCAGACGTGATGGGTCGATATCTTAGCACGATAAAATGAAAAAGAAGTTAATTTGATAAGTTTTCTTTGGGGTCATCAACCGCAGGTATTTCGCTTGAAATATTAGTTTAAAAACAGTTTAATTGAGTAAACTTCACAGACGTGATGGGTTTTGATATTTAAATACGATAAAAAAATAAAAACAGATATTCTTAATCACACTCGTAGGCCCCAAAAACGGTTGTCTCAACCCAGTGCTGGGCACGCCACGATTGTGGCGATAAGTCCCCTCTTTGAGGAGTGGCTGGAGAGGCGCCACGGGGTCCTCACCTTCCGCCTGACGCAGGTCCTCACCGGACACGGCAGCTGCGGGAGGTTCCTGTGTCGGATAAGGCGGGAGGAAACGTCCGGGTGTCACCACTGTGTGGATCGCCCGGAGGACACGGTGGAGCATACGGTAGAGGTCTGCCCGGCTTGGGCAGAGCACCGTCGTGTCCTCGTGGAGGCGATCGGCGGCAGAGACCTCTCGCGTCCGGCCCTGGTTCAGGCCATGGTACGGAGCGAGAGGGCATGGGCAGCCGTCACCTCCTTCTGCGAAGCAGTAATGCTCGCGAAGGAGGAGGCGGGACGGTTGAGGGAAAGGCAAGTTTCGCGCCCTCTCGCCCCTAGCCGCCGCAGGAGACGCCCAGGGCGTCGGGAATCCCGGGTGGATTTCCGGCCACCGTAGGCGCGGGCTTGCGGACGGTGAGCAATGGGTAGCTCACCGTCCGGTAAGGACCAGGCCCGGGTCGACGGCGCGTTGTATTCCATGCGCGCCTCAAAGAGATGTCGTCAGCACATATAGTAGGGGTCCACTAGGGCCGATGCCTGCCGGGGTCGCGGGAAGGTACTTATGGGTCACCGAGGCCCCCGCAACACAGGCAACAGGAAGGAATATGGGTGGGTTTTAGTCAGTAAGAGTCTGACACACCCTCCCGCTCCGCCCAGAGCGGGAGAAGTTATTTGATGATTTCCCAAGCTCAAAAAAAAAAAAAAAAGGCCCCAAAAAGGCCCGGGTCGACGGCGCGTTGTATTCCACGCGCGCCTCAAAGAGATGTCGTCAGCCACATCAGCCACCCAAAAAAAAAAAAGGCCCCAAAAAAACCACGAAATCTTTTTTATTTTATCGTGTTAAGATATCAATATGCACCACATCTGCGGAAGTTCGCTAGCTAATTTAATAGAACCTTGTATATACCCCACGCCAAATTACAGCTTTCTAGTACTAAGAGTCACTGAGCTAAGCCGCAGACAGACAGACGGATGGACATGGCGAAACTATAAGGGATTCTTGATGATTACGGAACAAATAAAGTAATCACGATGTTTCGTCAAGTCGTAAAACCCATGCGAAATATAAGGGTATTCATACTTATAAATGAAAAAGTGTTTTTCGTTTTTTCCCGCAGCAACAGAGCAACGTTACGACGTGATAGTTTACAGTTTTAGACTAAGGCTACTTTTTACCCCCGAAAAATGCACGGTTCCTGTGGGATAGACCACGGGAGCAAGAGGGTGCAAGGGGGTAGTAAAAATGCCTTTAACGAAGCCGCCACTTGTTCTTCCATGTACTATACCTGGGAAACTTCTGGTTACGGAAGATACCTTTTGAAGGTTGAAGGTCAAAATTACAACTTTATGCCATGATTTTTTACGAACACAAGTTTTAAATGGTATAACTGAATTTTAAATATTCCTGTACCGTTGTATGACCCATTAGCACAATGTTTTGCGTGCATTACGCTCCGAATTACTGTAAACAGCGAATTATCTCACCAAAAATAAAGTCATTTCCCAGTATTTTTTTTTTCACAATGTTACTTAGTTTGATGTACAGAATGCGTAGATGAAAGCATCTTAAGGGGTCTTCTTACACCCTGTATATAAGGATTATTCCAAAGATAGGACTTAGGACTTAGTGTGAATATTGTCTTTAATTGTTGGAGGTCCTCAATTCAAATACTTTGTCTACTAGTATTCACCTGTACCCGAGATCAGTCGCGCCGACGACCCTGACGCGCGAACAATACTGTGTGCCATGCCTACTTAGTGCGAGTAGGTTCACATCTCTGGAGATTATTTCTATGTCGCGATACGTGCTTTCCTTATGCAACCAGACGGATAACTGTTTTATCGGTGAGTTTAAAACTGCCAGTTAAGGCACTTTCATACTTGGATGAATTGTCATATTATGTCATACATGAATCAATTTTATTTCTTTGAATGAAAAGTGATTTTCTTTCTGTAAATTGGTTTTAACAAACACATGTTATACTTGCTTACGGCTAGTTTTTTCTAACGAAAATTATTGTAAAATTAATGTGAGATATTGTCAAGCGCGCTACTGCCATTGGTTTAATGACTTATCTACAGCCAATCACAGCAGTTTACGCGCACTTGACAATTTGTCACATTCATTTTGCGATCTTTTTCGTTCGAAAGACTGGCCCTTAGTGGTTCTTAAACTCCTAAGAACATGTTCACGAATCGTAAAAAATGACCGATACGACAATAAACAATTATTGAATCCTTCCAAAATAAAATCAGAGTTCGTCATGGTGGATATTTGTGTAGTGATCTTTGGGATAATTTTAGTCACACTGTATGAAGTGTGGCGAAAATAGTGGATAATCCTATAAAAGTGTCTAGATGTCTACTCAAATCTGTGTGGCTCTTTTCTCAAAATACCAATTCAGACACCAATCTACATATGTCTGGTCTTGAGACTTTAAGCTCTTTTTTTTTGGGTGGGTATTCCTTTCGGACTTTCCCGCGTACCCGGCAGGCATCGGCCCTAGCGGACCTCTACTCTTGTTCTGACATCTCTTTGGAGCGCGTGGAACACAACGCGCCGTCGACCCGGGTGAGCTATCCATTGCTCACCGTCCGCTAGCCCGCGCTTACGGTGGCCGGGAATCCGCCTGGGATTCCCGACGCCCAGGGCGTCTCCTTGCGGCGGTTAGGGACGTGTGGACGTGAATTTTGCCTCTCCCTTACCTGTTCAGCCTCCTCCTTCGCGAGCATTACTGCTTCGCAAAAGGAGGTGACGGCTTCCCTTGCCCTCTCGCTCCGTACCATGGCCTGGACCTTTTAAAAAAGTAGTAAGTTAATTTCCGTAACATTTGGTTCACCGACGTCCATAATAACTGCCTCATCTAGGTCGGTAGTTCAATAAATAACATAAATGGCCAATACGGCTAATGTTCCTTCTTGAATATTGATGAAATTGTAACATACGGCGACTCTCACGGGATTGAAACAGCAACCCTTTGTCCCGGGAATTGCCCATCACTAGTAGGACCTGTTGAAAATACAACAGGGCTTATATCGGGAAAAGGTCTCTCAGAAAAATAGACACCCCTTTCTGAGTTTCTGTTTATGTTCTTGCTACTTTATGAGCCTTTTATTGTCGTGGGAATTGTGCCACAAGTTGTTCTTTTTCACTATTTAAAAAAATAAGAATTAGATTTCTTGTTTGATATTTACCATAAAAAAGGCGATGAGATGTTATATTGTTTTCTTTATTTTAAATTATATTAATTCATTCCTGAGTATAGCACTCACTGCTGGGTATAGGCCTCTCCTCGTCTATGCTATGCTTCCCTGGTCTGTGCGAGCCTCATCTGGGTGACCTACAGAAGAACGCGGGGATGACCTGGGTCTTCCCCGCGTTCTTCTGTAGGTCGTCCACCCACCTGGCTGTTAGTCTGCCAACGCTCCTTCGACGGTAGAAAGAGCGTTGGTAGACATTTCTCGGCAACTATTATTATTAAATATTATATAATAACTTATAAGTATTAACTTTTAAGTAATAACTTATAAGTAATAATAAGTATTAATAATGATAAAAATTAATATTATTAAAAAAAAACATATGATAACCTACATGGTACCTAATATAGAACTGACACAGTTTATATCATGCTCAAATTACTTCTCTGGACAAACTTACCTATCTAATATAGCACCAAGTTCTCAAATAACATAAGACGCAGACCATTTGAATCACAATTCCGTCCGGGTATAAATTCCTTTCGACATTTGACAGACCTCAAGCCCGGATAAGATTTTCCGGATCCGGTATTACGGCTAGAAAGGGAAGAACGCTTGAGGATAACGAGTTCCGGAGTTCGTTTCAAATAAAGCTCGTGATTGTTTTACGCGTCTCGTGACTTTTCGGCCGAGGTTGTGAATGTCCGGAGGTCGTAATTTTAGATTTTCTAACAACTGTGTTTTTATTACAACCTACTCAACCTAGGTCTACAATCTACATAATAATGTTCTTCGTTTATATATTTTTTGACGTTTGTCATTTTTACCCACTCATTTTTTTTGTTTGTGAAATCAAAGAAACATAATTATACACGGCGATTTTTTTGATATCCCATAACTCTAGGGTATGAATGAGACCATATCAAAGAATCAAATATATAAATTATTTTTAATTTATCTGTGTTTTCATTTTTCATACTTTATAATTCGACATAGTCACGATTATTAATAATAATATATAATTATAATATAAATAAATGAATTTTATTTTATTTATTTATTTTATAAATGTAAAACTCTCTTACGTGAAATATGACAACGTCGCATTTTCTTAGCTTTAAATATGAATTATTGCTTTGAATGAAAATTAATTGCTCGTATTTATCAATGAAACTTAGATACCGACACACATCGAGAGTCTAGTGTTAGTATTATGATATCTTCGAAACTATGCATTTTTGGACCACATATTCTAGGACTTTTTGTATTATTTTTACTTATAGAATATAAACCCAGAGTTATGGGATATCAAAAAAAAAAAAAATAGTAGTAGAGTAATAAGTTTGAATGCAGGCACTTACGCTATACGCATCGTGTAAATTGAATGTCATCTAAAACGTCTAAAAAAGTCATTTGAAGGCGTGAAACTCAAAATCACAAGTCTCATTTTAACAAAAGATCACATTTTATTGATCTTTAGTTACTTATAAGTTTCAAACGTTTGAGTATTGTTCGACGCTGAAGTGCCAACCATTCTTAATAATTACTGAAACTTAGACATAACATATCGAAAAGACCATTGTCTTAAGAGTTGAAAATTTAAGTTACTACTCAGCTATATGTTATGGTTTCCTAGAAAAGCGTATGGCTGCACATAACAGCTGCAGTGACAGCTGTCATGAAAATGATGACAGCGGCAAAGATTTAAATCGTTAGATTTGCCATACCGCGTCAAAAGATAGTCGCGTTTCTGTTCCTTTTTTCACTTCTGAGATACTATGATGCAGTGACTTGACTTGGTTGTCATGGAAACGCTATTTAATCATGTGTGACCTCACTCTATGTACACTTTTTTGCGGGAGTAAATATGGTTAAGGCTAAAATCTAGCAGTTTAAATCTTTGGGCAGCGGGGTTTGACTTTACATAATCAGTCTATAATGTTCCCACTGCTGGGACACAGACCTCTTCTCTGTGACAGGGAGTGGACCGTTATCCACCACGCGGGCCCAGTGCGGGTTGGTAGATCTCACATGTCTTCAAATTTTTGGGTTTGACTTTACAGTGTCAAAATGCTCTCTAGGAAAACACACCAACTTCCTTTCATATATAACGTTTCAGTGACGTTTCGTAGGTAAATTGCAGACGCTATGCTACTGCTCTTCTAGGAAACCGTAGCTTAGACTAGAAATAAAACTAGTACGCATATAAACGATCAAGTGTTTTATAAAAAGTAAACACACATTCATTCTCTTATATTTGCAAACTAGTTAGAAAACGGTGAAAAAGAAAAACCACCCATTCAATTCTCGGTGCAAAAGAATTTTCAGGTTAATAAGGTGAAGGCGTTCCGAGTAATGAGGTGTACAATTTACCTTTGACTAACAAGTAAGAAAATATATTCATAACTCGTGAAATTCGTGCGAATTCCTGACTTAATAGGAACCGCATTGCTTAAAATATTCCTCTGGAGTGAAACCCTGGTGCTTTTCATTTAAATTATACGAATGTGGATTGCAAAAGTTGTAGGTATTGTGATGAATAATAATGATAGCAGACTGGAGTTGCGGGCTGTTGATGACAATAGGCTCACGCCCTGTTATATGGGGCTTACATAACACACATAATCAGCCTATAATGTTCCCACTGTTGGGACACAGGCCTCCTCTTTGTGATATCGGGCTTGTCTATACTTAATATTATGTAAAGAGGTAAAATTTATGAGATCTTTGGAACTACTAATCCGATTCCAAAAATTATTTCAGTAATGGGTAGTTACAGTATTGCCGAGTGTCATAGGTATGTGTATTTTTTATGTTCATGAATTTCACGCAGGTGAAGTCGTGAGCAGCTAGTCTGATTATAAAATGCCACATGTATGCACAATACATCCCTGCTTACCTCTTTAGGAAATTAGACGAGATGTAATTTTATGTAATTCTCAATTATACTAGTTGGCGGGAACTTTACGATAATAGCTGATGTGGTGGTTAAAAGATTCCAATTAGAAAGGTTGGCCAACTGCCCAGAGAGGATGGTTATGGAAGGTACTGTCTCGGGAAGGTACTAATAACTTCTCCCGCTCTGGGCGGAGCGGGAGTGTGTGTCATACTCTTACTGACTAAAACCCGCCCATGTTCCTTCCGTTGCCTGTGTTGCCAGGTGCCTCGGTAACCCTTATGATCTTCCATGCGACCCCAGCAAGCATCGGCCCTAGTGGACCCCTACACTTGTGCTGACATCTCTTTGAGGCGCGCGTGGAACACAACGTGCCGTCGACCCGGGCCTGGTCCTTACTGGACGGCGAGCTACCCATTGCTCACCATCCACAAGCCCGCGCCTACCTACGGTGGCCGGAAATCCGCCCGGAATTCCCGACGCCCAGGGCGTCTCCTGCGGTGGCTAGGGGCGAGAGGGCGCGAAATTTGCCTTTTCCCCAACCGTCTCGCTTCCTCCTTCACGAGCATTACTGCTTCGCAGAAGAAGATGACGGCTGCCCATGCCCTCTCGCTCCGTTTTCATAGCTAATGAAAACATTTTACAGTCTTTCACTTAAGAGTTCGGTACTAGTTGTTGTTAAAGCCTAAATTATTAAGCGGTGCGCAGGTGGACCAACCGCATATAACGCTGTTTTAGTACACTGCTGTTTGTTACTCTGTGCCATTATTTAAACCAGCTTGTATAGTCAACATAACAAGTTACTGATTTATTCGAGCAAAATTATATTTTTTATACTATGTTCGTGTCTCTGTGGCAAAAAACAATTTTTATTTCTTTCTCCGTTCTCCAAATAATCTTACGTAAAAAAGTGTTTTTTTTTGTTTATTAATAATATGCTGGTATTATAATATTAATTAAAATTAATAAACCTTTTATTTTCAGGTTACCAAGACCCATACATAAATACCTTAACCTAAGTATACCATATAATAACAAATGTGTGTATTTATTGTGTTTATTGTGTGTGTTGTGTACACACACAATAAACACAATAAATACACACATTTACAGGGTGTAAAAAGACACATGACAAAGCCGTCAACTACGTATATTGTACATTTAACTAAGTAGCTTTGCGCAAAAATTATTGTTGGGAACCGATTTTTATTTTTAGGTATACAAAAATTGCTATTTTTTATTGCGCGCTATTTAACGCAAACCTAGGCAATCGGACTCAGTGCTGTTGTGTGAGTGAAGCCCAGCCCCTTCGCTCTACGCAGTTATTTGATATTCATTGCGTTTTTGTAAGTTCAAATGCGTAATTTGTTAAGAAAAATCGAAAATTCGTGTATTGTTTGTTTGGAAAAAAGTTTTGTAATAACGCTTGGAATTCGTTATCGTAAAAAAAATTAAAATAAAATGCGACTTTGACCTTCAATATCTCCAGAACCAGTGGATTCCCAGGTATGTTCTAGTGGAAAAAATGATCCAAATAATGGGTAAATTATGTGGCTTTTGGCTTCGGAAAGTTTCTTTTTACACCCGATATACATATAATATTCAGCTGCATCAGATTACACTGGACTGTGTCCCCAACATAGTTAAGAAAAGGCTAGGTATATGATTATGACTTATTTATATTTGTTAATTAATTAAAAGAGGTACTTTTAAAACTAAATTATCTAAACTATAATACAAAGAAAAATATATGTTTTTTTTTTAATGTATGTTTGTTAGTCTTTTTTTGTGTTTGTTTAACGGATTTGGATGAAATTTTGCACATGGGTAGACCATGAACTGTGTTAGATCATATGATATTTTTTATCCTGATATTCCCACGGAATCGAGACTTATGCGGGTGGAACCGCGGGGCGCAGCTATAGTATTAATATAAAATCAAAAATAACTGTTTGACAAAAACATCTTCATCTTCACCTTTTAATTCTCCCAAGAGGGGAACATTATCTAGAATTAAATTAATTGAAGGCAAAATTGCCGACGGGGATCTCAAAGGCGCCGCACGTCTTCTTTTTACTAACGACGTGTTGTCGCCTGATACTCCTGATACCCTTTCGGCTTTGCATTCGAAACATCCCCCGGCTCCCGTGATCCCGTATTTTTTTTGACTCTCCTACAGCAGACCAGGCCTGCCTCGAAATCGAGGGCAAAGACGTTATTGACGCAATAATTTCTTTTAAAACCGGTTCAGCGGCCGGCCTGGACGGAATCTCACCCCAACATTTAAAAGATTTAACTTCTTATTCTGTGGGTGATGCAGGTGTGCAGCTTATTTGCTCTATTACAAAATTAATAAATTTTATGTTTTCAGGCAAAATCAACGCTGATATTGCCTCACTTTTATTTGGTGCTAATTTGATCGCCCTAACTAAAAAGGACGGAGGGGTGAGACCCATTGCTGTGGGGTCAACTTTAAGACGTTTGGCATCCAAAATTGCGGTGAGACATATCAAATCTAAATTACAGTCTGTTTTCGAACCTATACAATTAGGATTTGGCACGAAAGGTGGGTGTGAGGCAGCCGTCCATGCCTTAAGAACCTACCTTTCGTATGATGATTGCGAAATTGTAGTCAAAATTGACGTCAAAAATGCTTTCAATTCAGTAAACAGGGATGCCATGCTGACAGAAGTTAAGAACAAATTTCCGGAACTCTATCAATACCTGCTTACCTGCTACGCAGAACCTTCAAAATTAATTTACCGTTCCCATGAACTTTCTTCGGAGGTCAGCAAGGCGATCCCCTCGGGCCAGCAATTTTTAGCTTGGCTATAAATCCGATTATTCAAAATTTAAAATCAAAATTTAACGTTTGGTATTTGGATGACGGAACCCTGGGAGGCGATGTGGACACTGTGTTATCTGACTTATCAGATATTAAAACACATTTGGAAAGTATTGGTTTAGAATTAAATTTTAGCAAATGTGAACTCTTTATTCAAAAAACTTCTTACGGTTTGGATAATTTAAAATCCAAATTAAATTTTCTGGCACCCAATATCAAAATAGTAGACAGAAAGTCACTTTGCCTCCTGGATTCTCCCATCTTTGAAGAATCTTTTCCTGATTATATTACTAACACTATTTCTAAATTCCAAAGTCACGCAAATTGTTTACTCGAAATCAGTCCTCATTATGCTCTTATAATTCTAAAGTTTTGCCTTTTTGTCCCTAAATTTACTTATGTGCTTCGCTGTAGCCCTTTTTGGAAACATCCAAATTTGCTTTCACCAATAGACGATTTAGTCAAAACTAGTTTAGAAACGATTTTAAATATTCAGCTCAATGAACCATCTTGGTTACAAGCATCCCTCCCTATTCGGTTTGGCGGTTTAGGAATCCGCAAAATTTCGAGTGTTGCTTCCCCAGCCTTTTTGTCGTCCACCCATAGCACGTCACGTCTCATAGGTAATGTCCTAAGGGCTTTGCCCACAAACTATGAGACTGCGGGCTTGGAGGATGCCAAGAATGCTTTTCAAATTGCTTGCCCGGGTAAAGAATTTCCAGACAACCTAAAATCTCAGAGGAGCTGGGACGATATTTATTGCGATTTAACATACAAATCGATTCTGAGCCGCAGTTCAGGTCCGGATCGCGCAAGACTTTTGGCGGTCGGAACCAGAGAGGCCGGTCATTGGCTACATGCCCATCCTTCTCCATATACCGGTACCTTCCTGGATCCGACCTCGCTTCGTCTGGCGACTGGTCTGCGGCTTGGGGTCACAGTATGCACTCCACACACATGCCCTTGTGGCACGGACGTGGACCGACTGGGTCACCACGGACTTTGTTGTCAAAAAAGTGCAGGCCGCTTTTCAATACATGCAACACTTAATGACATAATCCGCCGGTCTCTTGCCAGCATCAATGTGCCTGCTCTTCTTGAGCCGACTGGCATTGTCAGAGATGATGGCAAAAGACCTGATGGTGTGTCTTTGGTCCCGTGGAGTTTGGGACGGATGCTTGTGTGGGACGCTACCTGTGTAGACACACTGGCACCGTCCCACCTCCAACGGACTACTTCTAAAGCGGGTGCAGCGGCAGAAAATGCCGAAAATCTGAAAGTTATTAAACATGGAGGCCTTGGCAGAGAGTACAACTTTGTGCCCTTTGGCGTCGAGACCCTCGATCCGTGGGGTCCCAGTAAGTAAGCATAAGTTATTTGCGGAAATCGCCAAACGTCTAGTTGATGTAACTGGTGACCGAAAAGCTGGCGGTTTTCTCGCGCAACGCATCAGCATTGCAATTCAGCGAGGAAATGCCGCCAGCATCCTCGGTACAATGCCCAGAGGGCCTTTTTTAAGCTTAACTTAGTTCTAATTTAATTTAGTTAATGTTAATAATCATCTTGTAATTTGGTTAAATATAAGTTTATTATATATTTAAATGAAGATTCAAAGTATTCAAATTGATAATAAAAACCTCCTACGAGTGTTAAAGAAACCTTTACTATAACTACTATAAAATCCATTCAGTACTTTTAGAGACTTTTGTTTTTTTTTGAGGGTGGGAAATCATCAAATAACTTCTCCCGCTCTGGGCGGAGCGGGAGGGTGTGTCAGACTCTTACTGACTAAAACCCACCCGTATTCCTTCCTGTTGCCTGTGTTGCGGGGGCCTCGGTGACCCATAAGTACCTTCCCGCGACCCCGGCAGGCATCGGCCCTAGTGGACCCCTACTTTGTGCTGACGACATCTCTTTGAGGCGCGCGTGGAATACGACGCGCCGTCGACCCGGGCCTGGTCCTTACCGGACGGTGAGCTACCCATTGCTCACAGTCCGCAAGCCCGCGCCTACGGTGGCCGGAAATCCGCCCGGGATTCCCGACGCCCTGGGCGTCTCTCCTGCGGCGGCTAGGGGCGAGAGGGCGCGAAACGTGCCTTTCCCTCAACCGTCCCGCCTCCTCCTTCGCGAGCATTACTGCTTCGCAGAAGGAGGTGACGGCTGCCCATGCCCTCTCGCTCCGTACCATGGCCTGAACCAGGGCCGGACGCGAGAGGTCTCTGCCGCCGATCGCCTCCACGAGGACACGGCGGTGCTCTGCCCAAGCCGGGCAGATCTCCACCGTATGCTCCACCGTGTCCTCCAGGCGATCCACACAGTGGTGACACCCGGACGTTTCCTCCCGCCTTATCCGACACAGGAACCTCCCGAAACTGCCGTGTCCGGTGAGGACCTGCGTCAGGCGGAAGGTGAGGACGCCGTGGCGCCTCTCCAGCCACTCCTCAAAGAGGGGACTTATCGCCGCAATTGTGGCGTGCCCAGCACTGGGTTGCGACAACCGTACTTTCCATGACGCCATGAGATCCCGCCGGAGCTCCGTCCGCTGTGCCGCGATTTCTCGCGGCAGCGGACTTACGCCCCGGCGTTTAGCCTCCTCGCGCCACTCCCATACGTGCGCGAGGACTTTTGCCTCCAGATCCCATGGCGGCAATCCGGCAAGGAGGCTCGCTGCCTCACAGGAGACCGTGCGGTATCCTCGGACCATCCGGATGGCCATGACCCTTTGGGCCGCGCTCAACCGGCGGGCTGGCCGCAGCGCCAGAGAGCGCGCCCATACAGGTGCCCCGTAGAGGGCCATGGACCGCACGACTTTTAGAGACTTAAGCTTGCAAACAGATGGGGCTATACCCGAATCGCTTTACCATGGCAATAGCGGTCATTACGCTGTCCCTATAAAGCTGACATTACCTAACTAACTTAACCTGCAATATTCTTCTAATTATGGTGTTGACTGTACCTCTTATAGTACAAGGTGTAAAGCGTGTTTAAGGATTTTACGCAAATTTCAGTATCTACTTAAAGCTTCATTCCAGAACTTTAAATACGTGTTTGTTTATATTTACCGAAAAGTGAAGTGCGCTTATTAATATTTTCGTATTAAGGCCCTCTATTTTCGTATTATGTATATCTACATACGAGTATGTTATGCAAAAATGAATGTTAAACTAGAACGCATACATATCAATTCAGCAAACAATTTAATTAATTACCGCAGTTAAATACTTTATGTAATAAACTCAGAAAGAATAAAAAAACGATGTTACTTTTAAACTACTTAAGATATTTTCATGATTTTTGAACAGACTATTTTATCATCTATAATTCCATCTGTGATTTTTTCAAAATTTTATATTTTCGTTATAAAAAATAAATATTCCATATGAAACCGTACGGCGCGCGGCGGCGCGGCGTGAGTGCTACGCACAATTTGTATGACCAAGGTCAACGGTTACTAGCCGACCCTTAAACATTCCTCAGCATAAGGTATTAATCTGCCTTTCAGATAATAATTTCTCCTTCTAAGGTTATCATTTAACCAGATGGGAAATATTCGTAATTAAAAATCTTCAAAATATAGTCGCAATGTGAACTCAGCAACAATCAATGTCAAAAGCTTGTTAAAAAATGAGAAAAAACAGGTATTTTTCCCATCAGATGTTGTTGACCAGACTTATGAACGTAAACGAAGCAACAGGAGTAAATATGTAAGGATCGCATCTGGTCGCGTTCTGTAGTTTTTGCCTACCCCCATTGGAAGAAGGCGTGAGTTTTATGTATGTATGTTGGACTATGTATTTAGCGAATCATTGCAGTATTTAGAGTGCCTACGCGTCGAGCGTTGCGCTAGCATTAGCATTCTACAATGCAGTGTTGTTGTTTCATAGAAAGTTATAAGTATTTGTAAATCGTGTAGAAGCAGGTCAAAGATAGTCCGTATCTTAAACCCTCGGAACATACAGTTAAACCAAATACATTTGTGGTATCAAATGGTGAGCTTCAGTAAATTTATCAGAAAGACGGTCCGGCGGAGTAAGCCCCGGGATTACTTTCAGCAGACGTCTGACATAGAGGAACAGGATACAGAAGTGCCAGTTTTATACTAAGTTAATTGATGTGTTACCATTTGAATATTAAAGTTTAAAACTGATCACTTTTTACCGTCACCCGCCTGCTAATAAAAAAACAGCATCTTCGCATAACTCGACAAAATGTAGAAAACATCTTTTTTTTTGCGATTATGTGGTTTATCCCGTAGCAAAAGTAGTTCATAATGATGAGTACTATGACATCCTGCGAGGTTTTATTTCAGTTACACCTGGAACCTATAAATAAAACCAGGTATTCAACAGAACCCAGATCATATGTCACACCTTGGAAGTTAATTTCCCATCCTTGAATAATCCTGAATTAAGCGAGACGATACCTTAGCGGTAACATCTGTGACCCACTTCTGCAAGCCTTTATCGGGGTCTTAAAGCCAGTTTTATTGCCGTTATATATTATACCGACTTCAAAATTTACAAATATGTCTGTTTTACAACGAGGTGTCTACTTGGTAAATTGCCATTACATGGATTTTAGTTACACACCCATAATTAGGATAATTGCAGAAGATGAAGTTAGGAAAGTATCTAATTAATGCTGTACATGGTATAGATGCAAATGAATTTTACCTGGCACATAAAATTACAGCTCTGTTGAAGATTTGTCTGTGTTAAAATTTTTACGGATAGTATTGCGGAGTTTAAAACTGATTTATTTATTTATAGTTAGTTAAAACGGTACAGCACCAATTACATTAATTGACATAGAAACAATGATGAATATATTAACAATAATTAGGTACGTTGTATATAATTTAATTTTAAACTAACACGGAACTGATCACTTTAAACAGTCCCCTGCCTGCCAACAAACAAAAACAGCATCTTCGCAAAACTCGACTACGTCTAACGTATCCCCAAAAGCCGGGCTTCTTTGAAGGCTTACAAAAAGGGAAGAAAACAAAAAAAATAACCTCGTAAGTGATCTCTCTATGTATGTGCCGAAGTTCATCAAAATCTAAAAATCTTCACAAACACGAACTCATTTTCGCATTAATATATATAACATTAGTAAGGCTTAGCACTTAACACTCGATGAGAAATGACCTTAATCCTATTGATCCTTGCGTTACCCTCCACAAGTCGAGGTATGTACCCACCTACCTATGTATAGAGCTTACTCGAAATTATTGAGCCCTTCGTGGATTTTTGCGGCAAACCCTTATCTAACCTTCACATTCTGGACCAGTGAACATCTCTATTGTCGATAGAGTGGTACCAAAGTTGTTTCACACTTTTTGAGTTTAATTTGGTACAACGAGTTTTGGAAAAAGCACCTACATGTGTGTGTGTCATGGACTCTTTTTAAAACTCGTTTGGAATGGACAATTATACCCGAATCGCTTAAGCGTGGCAATAGTGGTCATTGACCCACCTACATTTTTTCTAGCATTCTTAGTTACAAAAACTTAAAAAAGTTCGTTAATGGTGCCGATTCCCTTGTTCACAAACTAAACTAAATTTAAGTTCAGTGCATCTTTTTCTTTCTATTTCAATAAGAAAAGGACAGAAGATACATTTTAGTTTAGTCCTGTCAAATTAATCAGCGGTTGACGTAAATTGACGTAATTTTAGTAGGCAAGTTTTTAATCGCGTCTAAACTTGTATAGAGTAGTGACAGGCGCTGATTAATCTGACAGGACGAAACTAAAATGTATTTTGTGTCCTTTTCTTATTGAAATAGAAAGAAAAAGATGCACTGAACTTAAATTTAGTTAGTTTGTGAACAAGGGAATCGGCGCCAATGTCCTGAATCAATATCTATCGTGATCTTGACATGTTCCAATAAACCATACATAGTTTAGGTTCCTATGGAGAGATATTATGAAAAGAGCAATGACCGCTATTGCCACGCTAAAGTGACTCGGGTATAGCTTCATATTTTGAACTGACCAACTCCTTCACAATTCAAAAGTGCATGTAATTAGTTTATTTGAAATAGAATCTTTAAGTTTGAGTTTGACGACACATTGACCTGATCTCTAGTTTGAACTAAAAAGTTCTGTTCATTCTTAGGTTGTCTGGCAGAAATTGTCTTGAGCCATTTGTAGAATTATTAATTCTACTTTTTTTTTTACTATTGATCCTTCTTATAACCATTTCATGTTCAACCTAGGTCGGACCTTTCATATTTTTTTTTCTTTTCGAATGTTCTTATATTTATTTTAAAAAATATTTTTGCATGTCAAAACATTTGTTTTTGAACTCCTTCCTCTGCCGAGCTCCGAGATAGTCGGATATACTATATCATTTTTTTCAAGATAAAACCAACATTTTTATTGTTTAAAATAGTGCTCTTACCTTCTAAATTGTTGTGGTGACGATTACAAGGAGTAATTTAGATGTGATGTGCAGTCAGGAGTCTGTACTATCGAATTAAGACAATTTTATCTCAAGGGTAAAAGAAAAAAATTGCATACCAGTGTATGCATTTTTTTCTTATTATCCCATTCACTATTATATCTTCAGAAACGTGGCTTGGTGACTTATTCGCTTCTTTTTTGTTCTAGAAAGATAACCCAATCATTCAAGCGCTTACAAAGATTTTTAGGGAACATTTCATAGTTCTAGTTAGTGTCTTCTAAGTTCTACGAGTAATTCTGTTAAGTAAAACTATTTTCTTTTTAAACTTAACCATAGGCATGAGGAATTATTTAAAGGTGTATTTTTTTATATTTAATCTTTCATTCATAATTATTGTTATTTTTTTGGATTCTTGTGTTTTTTATATTTACTTAATTATACATGTGTAAAATGTCGCGAGTGTTTCCTTTTATCCTTCCGTACACGCCACACATTGTACATTTTTGTTTGTAAGTTTGATCTTGTTTTTATTGTGTCCGTGTACAACAAGAGTATATTGTACAATATACTTTACTACTTCACTTTTTTTTAGGATGGTCTTTGTTGCGATGAAGGAAAATACTGTGGAATTCTATAGCCTCCATTAACTAACAATCAGTGAGCAAACAATGACTGATGGTCAAAACTTTCTTAGCATGTATTGTTACTGTGCGGGTAGAGACACAGCATATCGGATTGCATGAAGTGAGAGCGAGATATAACATGGGTGAGATATTTTATAACTGTACTGTACTGTTTGTGAGTTTGTGTGTGAGTTTTGTACTATGTGTGCGAGTATGTGTGTGTTTTTATTACGTGTGTATTTTCTGAATAACTTCTTGATTAAGACGCCGCGTCGCTAAACCGAATGCCGAATCCCAAAACCCAGCGCTTAAGCATATCAGACGCTTCACTCGAGGTCTCGAGTGAAGGTCACACGTTCATTCCACGTTCACGCGGCACCGACAATTTTATATAGGAACAACTGAACAAGCCGTGGCATTCCTATCGGCAAAAATGACGACCTTCCATACAAACTTCCGTCCTCTATTTAAATCCTTCAGGGGAAGAATTTTCAAAAATTCGTCCTTATCGCTCACTTCCGTTATTTAAGGAACTTGTGCGCAATTTTTTAATGCTTCTTAGACCCAGTGGTTTAGGCTCTGCGTTGTCTGTCAATGAATGAATGAATTTAAGATTTTTATTAAGACGCTGACAACACCTAAACCGCGGTCACTGTCAGATTGCATAGAAAAGAAAGAGAAGCGCGATGACACAAAGCTTGTAATTTATTGCAAAATATGAAACAATTATCTATTTACTCAAAATTGAGTTGAGTAATCGAAAATGAAAAACAACCAAGTTCTGCATTCAAATGAGACGTTCTTGTTATTAATTAAATACGTAACGTATGTTGATATTTAATGCAGATATTTTGGATTAGAACTCAAGGTAAGAGGTTAGTTTAACGTTAGTTTGTATCGAGATTTTTTTTTAATACGTGTTTTGGTAACAACCAAGTTCTGGGAAATATGTTCAAAATTAATATATATTTTTTCTGCTGCCACAAACTATACAGATTTGGCAATTTTTTTCTTAAGCGAAGACGATTTTGGTCAATTGGGTCTTGTCAGCGCCTTATGTAGATGAACGTTCATCTGTTCCTTTATTTTCACTTTTTGATCATTCGGTAGGCGAGTGAAAGACGCCGAGTGCCAATATCGGAATAATAGAATAATTAGATCAGTTCACTAATGAATTAATTTTTCACTTTTGATTCATTTTGTGTTCAGACGTTTCACTTGAGTGAAAGATACTGAATGAAAGGCAAAAATGAATAAAAAGTGAAGCGTCTGATATCGGTTTTAGGTAATTGACAAGGCAGTGAGTCACTCACTCATCTAAACAAGAACAAATTATTTATTCAATTAACTTTAAGTCCATAGCAATCAAGACAATTCGACGAACCAATCAATGTTGAGACCTTTTTCAAATTGAAAAACCACTGAGTGTTATTAATGTACAGTATTAAAAGATCTAAACCAATTTGTGAAACAAACTGTAATAATTGAGTTATGAAACGAATAGTTAATAAAGGAATATTTTTTATTTCAGAATGGTTTAAGGTTTAGTAATTTTTATTCTTTTTCTTTCTTTACTGGTTTTGTAAAATTTTGTCATTGGGCCATGAGTACCTATGGGCCATGAGTGAGACAAGTTTTTAGGAATTTATATTGACGAATTGTTGAATTGGAAGAAAGAATTAGCAGCACTGGATTCATCTATGTGATCTGCTTGCTATGCCTTAAGAACTACTATTACAAAACAAGGATTTCTTTTGACATGGTTTAAACCATCGAGGTAGTTTTTGTAATAAGAACGTTACTGTGATTGAAATGCAGTTCTTTATACAAAACTTACTATTTAGTCCGGTACTAAGTTGACAGTTTGGCATTAAGAACTTTAACGTAGTCGGAATAAAGTTCGAAATTAAAAAATTACTCAATAAATTAAACCTGGGTCTGAAGATAATCCTTGTTTTGTAATAAGACGGTTAGAGATGAAGTTAGCATAAAACATTTAAAAATGGTATACTATGCGCTGATCGAGTCCAAACTGAGGTATAGCATACAGTTTTGGGGAAACAGCTACCATTATAACTGGCATAGGGCATTCATTCTCCAAAAAAGAGCGATCCGAACCATTGTCCGCATTTCTCAACGAGACACCTGTCGGCCATATTTTAAAGAACTTGGTATTCTCACAGTACCTAGCCTTTATGTAGTAGTATTGTTAAACACTTTAAAAAAATATGTATACGACTACGAAACAGACGAGAACAGGCTGGTAAGGGAAAAATCACGTAGAAAAGACTTTGGAAACAAAATCGTACCGACTTTTGGAATAGTTAAGCATAGTCCGCAGTATCAGGCAGTTCAAATATTTAATAAATTACCGCTGGAGTTAAAAAGCATACTGTATACAGGCTCATTTAAGGCAAGGCTTAAGGCTTTCCTGTTGGAAAGATGTCTCTACTCATTAGATGAGTTGTAATAGTCGTATTGTTCTTGAAACTGACATGTAATAATTTTTTATGGTGTTTTATTGTGTACCGTGTTCATATGACTTTTATTTTTTTTTATTATTCTTTTTCGATTATATTGCAATTAATTTATTGACATAATGGTTTAATAATTTATGTTTGCATGGTATTTTACATTTTATTTATATAATTCCTCAGTAATTTTCTAATTTTAATTAATTAAATTAAAATTAGAAGATTATTGAAGAATTATACAATTAGCATGTTTTCGTATGTATTTGTATATCTAATTCTATTAATGTCTCATGTTGGATTATATTCGAACGCAATGTAAATTGTGTCTGAATAAATAAATTGAATTGAACCTATAATTTTCAGAAACTTTCATTTTGGAAATCATTCGCTGAGAAATAATAGATAATTAGTCGATGGCATGTGGAATGAAGTACTTTATATAGGTACGTCAGAAAATTTTTCTTTACGAAATTACCTATCTGGTGCTATTATTATACAAATATTCGGTTGGGCATGATTCGGCACAGCGGGATGGCGACATCGAATATATGTATGTATATATCTAAATGTTCGGGGAAAAGCCGCTCTGCTTAGCTCGAATTAGACGTGAATATAATTAAGCGAAGGTAGATGCCGAATGAAGTCTGCCGATCGACACGAGCCGAAAGTAAGCGGTTACGTGTTGCTTCTATGCGGATTGTTGTTCAATAATGTAACGACCCGAACATGTGTAGGAACCCCTAAGATATTTTGTAGAACAAAACAAATCGCACTAATTTGTTTAAAGTTTTTTTAAAATATAACATTACTTATTCCAGAAAGTTAATGTTGATTTGTTATTATGGCTTCAAAACAATAAACAGGCTAACATTTCTGAATTTAAATAAAGTCCGCTGAATCTTCACTCTGAAATATGTCAGCAGCAATCATTTCGTGAAATTATGTTCAACATAATTTCAAATTTACTGTCTGTCGAGCTTAAAATAGTGTTGAAAATAAAATAATCTTTATAATAATAAAACAATGTTACCTACCTATGTCTAAGCGGAGCATTTCAGGTACAGTCACGATCACATGGTGATTTTTTGCATAGATATAGTTTAGCTGGAGTAGGACGTTTTAACTGGTGATAAAACTGGTGATTTTCAAGTCTTTCTGTACTAATAAAATACATGGTTTATATTGGATAGAACACGGGCAGGAAACCGCCGCTAAAAGCTACTAAAAGATATAAACTGGTGAACATGAATTTTCAACTCGACAGACCGCCATTACTACCAAAAAGCCCTGTTCAGCTTAAATTCTTAACGTAATCAGTAATCACTCACTAAAGGGAATTTATAAGTATTTAGAAGGTTTCAACTAAGAAGATAAAAAAATAGAATTTCTGGTTTAATTATTAAAACAAATAAATCAAAGCACTCAATTTGTAAGTGGCGCTACAAATTGGCGTCCACCTTTACGTTACCTGACCCATTTGTTTACATTTTCATCAGGTTCTTTTAGAACAGAGCATAGATGGTGACTCATCCTAAAGGATAGGTACATCCTACACAAAATTCAAGACATATCTAAAAACTTAGGGACCCTTTATCGTGTAACCTATTTCATTTTTCACTATTTAAGTGTAACATACGTAGCGACTATAAAAGTAAAACATTTACTTTGATACTTCTATATTTTATCGCTTATTCGTGTCTCTGACAACGTCATATTTTAGGGTCCTGTCTAACACAGTGTTGATTTAGAAAATATAGACTAACATTTTATTCTTTGAATGTGAGAAACTTGTAGGCTTAATAGACTAGGTTTATAGATAATTTATGTACTTCTTGACAGGCCTACACTCTCCGCCCATACCTATTAACACTGTGATTTGAAAACATTGTAAAAGCCAATTATATTTAAAAGAGTAACCGTGGAATTTCTTGCCGGCTCTTCTCCATAGGAAACGACCAATTGGAACCGTGCACCTAGCTTTTGACGATTCATAAGTGCCCACGTGGGTTTATATGAAATAAAATATTTTGATTTGATTTGAACATTAGTTTTAAGAATACTCGTAATGTCATTTGTTCAAAGTATTCTTTAATAATGTTTCTGATACGATTTTTAAATATGTATTATTAATATATAAATACACATCAAATCACGCCTGTTTCTCATGGGGGTAGGCAGAAACTACAGAACGCTACCTAGGTATAAATCGTTTCAAAGAATTGTGAACTTACTCTGCCAATGACGAACGTATTCTGTTTTGCGGGGTTGCAATATCATTTGTACGTGTGACTTAGTATCTGGGTGCAGTGCACAGCATCAGCATGGCCTTCCTACGGGTAAAATCCGTGCTCCTAAAAATGAATGACTGAAAATATTACCTATTTTTTTTCCTAAATAATATTTTCTTACACCTAACGCCATCTTCCAAAATGTATGTAATCATGATACTTAAATTATTTATTTTTTTAATACTTTACGCACACAAATGTACAGAGGCGAACTTAATGCCATAGGCATTTTCTACCAGTCAACCTTTGGGTGATGCAGAGACAGACAGCGGTAGGTGCAATAACGAAAACTGTGGAATAAATATTTATTAAAATATAAGTATATACATACATATACCTATTTAAAACATTATATATAATACATATACCTAATTATACATAAATATACGACCAAATAAATACACGAATATACCAAACAGATAAGACAAACAATGGGAAAACATTACCGTTGTGATGATACTGTCAGCTTCTTACGAATGTGCTCGCGAACTTTAACTTTAAAGGATAATCGGTTGGTTGCCATCCTGATTTCCTGGGGGAGCGCATTCCACAGAGAGATAGACTGAACGAAGAAGGAAGAGTGAATAAAGTCAGTGCGGTAAGTGGGACATTGAAGAACGTAGATTTTTACTATGGTTCGCGCAAATGTACTGAAAGTGGGGGGCGAGATAACTAGGGGAAGAGGGAGAGTCAAGAAATGAAAACAAGGTGGTCAGCGCCCTTTGCTCTCTGCGCTGGCGTATGGGCAACCACTTTAGAAGCGATCGTTGCGCAGAGACATGATCATATTTACGCAGATTGCAAACGAATCGAATGCAGTTATTGAGAAGACGGTCTAGCTTGTCGAGGTCTGCATTCAGGTCATAGTAGCACACATCACCATAATCGATGATAGGGAAAATTAAGGACTGCACAAGCATTGTCTTGGTACTTGATGGTAATAAATTTTTCAGTCGATATAAATTATGTCATGTACTGTTACCGTGTTCCGTGCGTGTCCACTCTCATAACGAACTAGTATTAAATAAAAACATGGTGCACTTTCCTCAAGTTTGCTCAGCCAACAAAGAAAGAGTCCTCCATCGGTCACGGCTGAAGTGTTGACAACGTATTACTATAATGTTATCTTAGTTTAAACTAGTAACATAACATTACGCCAGTATTTCTCCAAGAGATAGGGAGGTGTATCAATACTGCATTCACATTTCACCAGTTATTTTTAGGTACCATGTAAAAGGAGACAAGCCTATTGCCATTAACCGGGCACGAACCCAGAATACTCCTGTGCCCGAAAGCCCGAAGTTATATATTATTTTCCCGACCAGGGATGCAACCTAGGACCACTAGACATACAATCTCTCACGGACTACAGAACACCATGTATATGAAATCCGTTATAGTATCCGCCATATTGTATTTACGACGGCAGGAAATTCGAAATAAATCTTTTAGATCCTCAATAAAATATCCTGCGGATGTATAAAACGATGTGCAGTGACCTTTTTACGGTCAATCTGGCCGACGTCTGTTTTGAACGTAGATAAATAAAATGGTGATTTTTCATAGAACAAAGGTACCTTCTTATTGTTTATTTATATATATAAGTATGGCTATCTTTACCCGTAGCTCTGGACATACAAATATAAATATAGGGGATACAAGTATGTATTTTTATAACACATTTGCTCGTAAAGGGTCTCTTATTTCACTAATTTCAATATCGTATTGTATCTCATTACGTACTTGTGCGTTATTGTAATGTAAAACGCACGAGTTTCTTTTTAATAAGTTAAAACGCACGGTCTATCAAGATGCTCCGTCTAAAACGAACGGTAATTTTTTAAATCTTAGCAAATAGTTTTTATGTCAGAACACTTTATGAATAAAATTAACTTTGGGAGATAAAATATAATAAATAAACATTTAATTGTTTAATTTAATTAATTTTGACAGTAAATTACAACCATTTATCTGTAACAAAAACACAAAAATATTAACTTACTTTATTAGTAATACTGGCTGTTTTTTTATGCCTTTGCATTAAAAAAAAGCGCTGATGCGCGCGCATCGCTAATTTGTGGACAAGTAAAAATGATTCCGCACGCTTTTTCTTTTCGCTGTATTGATTTTATTTGAAAATTTCGTCAAGTAATGATGAATTTATTAATTCGGCACCGCCTGAAGTCTCAGAGGCAGCGAAAAAGGCTACTCTAAGCCGCTTGCCCGAAAAATCGACCGATAGATACTTACAAGCGTATCAGAATTTCATCTTATGGAAAACAAGCAAAGATGCAACTTAATTTTCAGAAAGTGTGTTTTTAGCCTATTATATGGAACTTTCTCAAAAACATAAGTCAAGCTCATTGTGGTGCTACTATTCAATGCTAAAAAGCACTGTGAAAACAAAACATGGTATTGATATCAAGTCATACTCCAACTTACGGGCATTTCTAAATAGACGCTCAAGTGGCCATGTGAGTAAAAAGTCGAAAGTATTTTCGGCTGACAATGTCAAGAAGTTCCTAAAAGAAGCTCCGGATTGCCGATATTTGGCAACAAAGGTCAGTTGAAACTAAATTATTGTTATTAACTTCTTTCACTTTCGAATTTCTTTACAATATAGGTGTTTTGTACGCTGTTTTTATCTCTTTTCAGGTTGTAAGTATTAATATTCGGTATAAATGGTGCACGTAGACGTCAAGAGTTGGCAAACATCACAACTAATGATGTCGAGAACCATGGGCGGGTTCTTCTTGTCCAGGTCAAAAACACAAAAAATAAAATTCCAAGATCGTTACAATACAGGGGCCTTTTCACGACATAGTGAAGAAATACGAAGCACTTCGTTCAACAAAAGCAATGTCTAACAGATTTTCCCAAAATTACCAAAATGAAAATGCACTAGCCAACCCATTGGCATAAATAAATTTGGAGCAATGCCGAAACAAATTGCTACTTTCTTAAATTTAGATGATCCACATGAATACACAGGACACAGTTTCAGAAGGCTACATTGCTCGCCGATTCAGGTGCGAACTTATTGACACTAAAACGCCACGGAGGGTGGCTGTCGAATAGTGTAGCCGAGGGCTACATAGAGAGATGAGACATAAAGAAGAAATTAGCTCCCGCATTACAAGGAATATACATTTAGAGCCAAGTGTTGACTCTCGACCATCTACGAGCACACACGCGTACATTCCACCATCGTCGCGCCGGCGCCGCCGCAGCCACCTCCGTCGCCGCCACCGACTGCAGAACTCTGTTGTCTCGTTTCTCCTACTTTCACTCAAGAGAGTGAGAGAGAGACTGGTGAAATTGTAACTAATAATAATGTTATCAATAGTAAATTATATTGCATTTTATTAAATAAGTTAGCTGTTAGATTAAATCGGTTTTAATATTAAAAGTATTGATTTGACTATTGTAGTACCGACTGAGTTCGTAGATGGCACGACTAACGAATCACAACACACCGCCGGTTGATGGCGGGAATAAAATGGCGGGAAAACGCCACCTGGGATGTCGTGCCTAAGTCGTCGATTTACGAGTACTAACGTTCGAGTTGTGCTTAAAAGGATAGCTAGTGTGAATTGTTAAGTATATTTTTGATTCTGTGTGTTGGAGAAATACAATTATATGTGAGTAGGTACATGATAAATTGACTATTATTTCAAAAACCTTATTTTTAAATGCTATGGGCCTGAATAACTGTTAATTTCAATATTTAAACTATTAACTGGATACCCTATTAGAATTCAGAGTCCACAATAATAACTTGACAACATTAAAAATGCCAGCTGGCAACGTAATAATCAATTTTAGAAATTGTTCAAATTAGTTTATAACTGCTTTAACAAGTGATTAAACATTTATTCGTTTAAGAAAGTCCGAGTTTTATTTATTTCCTCGCAAATATGTTACAAAACGTCGTATGACATACGTACGCTTTGATAATTACCGCACTTATATCATAATGTACTATTAAGTCTTCAGTTGCATTGTTAAGTCTTGCATATATTGTTTATTATCTTATCTTTATCAAAAGATTACTTGTGAGCAATCATCGAATCCTTAATTCAAAATAGTCCTATATTGCTTCGGCTCTTTGTTCAGTGACCAAATTAATAATTTTTCATTTTTAAATATTTTGTACTGTGAAGAAAAAGCGTTCTTCTTAACGCTTTTTCTTCACAGTACAAAATATTTTACCGAAGACCTCGTTTCAACGATCTAAAAGCGTGCTCAGAATTTATTCGACATTAAAATGTGTAATTAAATCCTTTGAATATTTTCATGTTCACGTAAATTGAAATACCCGGGATAGTATTGGATGCCTACAACTTCAGGGCGGAGGATAAATGGAAGATATGTTCACCGCATTTTGAATATTTTCTTAACTATGTTGGGGTCAAGAACCGGTCCCTGATTTAGAACCGCACGATAACTCGTTTGTCATTCGATTCTCATTAGTTGTATCGCTTCGCTACTAGTCATAATTTTATTGATGTTGAATCAAATAAATTTGACGACAAAGCGAGCGATAAAAAATAATTGCCATGACTTATATTTACACGTTATTGTTTTAAGGAATTATACAAAATATGCGTCGATAATGATACCTTCTACCACAGCTTATCTTAAGTTGGAAATCTTCCCTTTTAAAATGTGTGACCAATCACTTTAAGTACTTAGGTTTGGGAACACTTTCAGAAGTTGGTGTAAAGATGGCAATTAACCAAACTGTCATGTAAATCATAAAAACATAATAATGTCTATAAAATGCAACTGTTACAGTCGTTTTGAAGCCAGTTTCAAAGGCTAAAAATACTAACTTTAAGTCTGACGGCGCGATGCAGCAAGTGGCGCCATCTAGCTGTGTTACGAAGTCACTGGATTCACCGAAAAGGTTGGATAAGAGTGACACTGGCTGGTGAGAGTCTCTTTAGCCGAGTGTCGCATCGATGGTTGCGTGGCGGCTCTCTTCTGATTACAGATGATGTCAGGGGAGCCGCTGTTATACCACGTCTACAACGAACTGCTTTAATCCGACCAAAGATCTAAAGCAATGATTCCGGCACAATCCTGAACATATTCAAGCTACTGAACCACTAATACGTCGACCAATACTCATAAAGGCTATCCTATGCCGTTAAGTCTAATGTAATGTAAACTAAAACCACATTATACTTGGTTTATTACAAAGACATTAAATTAAGTCTTAAATCTCTTTGGTTTATAATAGAGTTTCGAGATATAGAATTAATACCGGTCTGTACGTTCACAAGGAGGACAGTATCACACGCCATGTCTATATACATACTATACCTATTGTTGTAGAATTAAATTTACCTTGTTCTGTTTATCCTTACGTTAGGCAATCGATTATTGATTTTTCTTGATAATGTTCCCTCTTATTCATGAACATCATGCAACGAACAAAATTCGCTTTAAAAATACAGTACATTTTATAAGGAGTAAAAAATCTAGCATTGTACCTTTATAATATATAAACACATGTAAAGGCTGATTATGAAAGTAGAGCAGATGTATACAGCTGTTCAGAGCTTCGGCTCACGTTGGTGAAAGTCCTGTGACAGAAAACATGCTGTATATGTATAATCCTTTGAGCGATTTACTTCGAGCTGCTTTGAGACGGAACCAACAGACATATCCGGGGAATACATAAGACGATGACAGTATACGGGTAGTATATTTCACATAACATAAATTGATATCTAACAGTAACATCGCGCCAGTAATCTCCGAAGGGTAAGGCAGAGGTGTACTAGCCATGGTACGGAGCGAGAGGGCATGGGCAGCCGTCACCTCCTTCTGCTAAGCAGTATTGCTCGCAAAAGAGGAGGCGTGATGGTTGAGGGAAAGGCAAGTTTCATGCCCTCTCACCCCTAGCCGCCGCAGGAGACGCCCTGGGCTTCGGGAATCCCAGGCGGATATCCGGCCACCGTTGGCGCGGGTTTGCGGACGGTGATGAATGGGTAGCTCGCCGTCCGATAAGGACTAGGCCTGGGTCGACGGCGCGTTGTGTTCCACGCGCGCCTCAAAGAGATGTCGTCAGCACAAGAGTAGGGGTCCACTAGGGCCGGTGCCTGCCGGGGTCATGGGAAAGTCCGACAGGGATACCGAAGCCCCAGGAAACACAGGCAACGGAAGGAACACGGGTGGGTTTTAGTCAGTAAGAGCCTGACACACCTTCCCGCTCCGCTCAGAGTGGGAGAAGTTATTTGATAATTTCCCACCCAAAACAAAGAGGTGTACTTATAATAGTACACATTTTACCAGTTATGTTAAGGCGCTGACAAGACCCAATTGACAAAAATAGGCTTGTCTTAAGAAAAAAAATTGCCAAATCTGTATAGTTTGTGTTAGCGGAAAAAAAAAATGTTAATTTTGAACATATTTCCAACTTGGTTGTTACCAAAACAAGTTTTTAGAAAAAAATCTCGATATAAACTAACGTTAAACTAACCTCTTACTTTGAGTTCTAATCCAAAATATCTGTATTAAATATCAACATACGTTACGTATTTAATTAATTACAAGAACGTCTTATTAGAATGCAGAACTTGGTTGTTTTTTATTTTCGATTACTCAACTCAATTTTGAGTAAATAGATAATTTCTTCATATTTTGCAATAAATTCCAAGCGTTGTGTCATCGCGCTTCTCTCCTTTTCTCTTTATTTTCTGTGCAATCTGACAGTGACCGCGGTTTAGGTGGTGTCAGCGTCTTAAGTACCATGTAATAGGGGGCGAGCCTATTGGCATTAAATTAACATAAATCCAGACTCCGGGCTGCTTCTGAGAAATTCCTGATAGCAAACCCAATAACACTTTGCCCGACCTGGAAATCAAACTCAGTACCTCATGCTCAGCAGTAGTGCTTGCGACCGACCACTAGACCAACACACGAAGCAGTCCATATAGTATTTTAAAAATAGGGTAATATATAGATGGAAATTTTTAAAACACCTAATTTTTAGGGTTCCGTAGCCAAATGGCAAAAAACGGAACCCTTATGGATTCGTCATGTCTGTCTGTCCGTCCGTATGTCACAGCCACTTTTTTCCGAAACTATAAGAACTATGCTGTTGAAACTTGGTAAGTAGATGTTGTTCTGTGAACCGCACTAAGATTTTCAGGCTAAAATAGAAAAAATACAACCAATTTTGGGGTTCCCCTTAGAACTGAAACTCAAAATTTTTTTCATCAAACCCATACGTGTGGGCTATCTATGGATAGGTCTTCAAAAATGATAGTATTGAGATTTTTAATATCATTTTTTTCTAAACTGAATAGTTTGCGCGAGAGACACTTCCAAAGTGGTAAAATGTGTGTCCCTGTAACATCTTTAATGAAATCGAAAATTTGTTTGAACGAGATCTTGTAAGTAAGTTTTTTTTAATACATAAATCGTAAATCGCAATTTACCATTCATTCAATCAACTCAAATATAAAAAAAAAACCATTTAATTTCATAAACATAAACCTTATGCATAAACCGTGAACCATTCTTTTCTAATAATAAAACTGTAATAGGTGCCTAAGGAAATAATAATTATAATTGTGGCAAGGAAACACAAATTGGTAATATTTTTGGAAATTAATATTTCTTGTCAAACTGGAATATATAATAGCTTGTTTAGCTATCACAAGCCTATATGGGCTCGCATATAGTTAGATCTAAATCATTCCCATCATTTAGGTACCTAATTATAATGTTTACTAATCAATAACTTAATTTAAAAAAATAAACTATTATTAAAACATCGACCAAAGTTACAACGAACTACAAGAACTTTTATATTATGTTACTTGCTGCTACGGAACCCTTCATGGGCGAGTCCGGCTCGCACTTGGCCGCTTTTTTTTGGATAGTTGTTTTTGTATATCTTTTGTAATTTTGTAATCAGCGCTTGACGTAAATTGACGTAATTTTAGTAGGCTAGTAATTAATAATTATACGAATAAATATTTGAGTATTTAGCGTTTTTACATTTTGAGGTTAGTTTCTGTCGCTGCTCAGTTGCGTATTACCAAGGTGAGATGTCCTTTTATTTGAGTTTTAAATTAAGTTTACTATGATGATGGGGCCATAGAAAATGTTATTTTTAATAAAAATACGTTACTTTACCGTACTAATATTGCTACCGCACCGTCGAGTAATCCTCGAAAAACGGGACATTTAATTTTGGGCTACAAATCGTGATTTCTCGCCAAAATAGGGACGTCTTTTGACAACGCTGTATAAGTAGGACCTACCCATAAAACGCAAAAAAATATGACACAGTATGCGGAATAAATCTTCCATTCAGACAAGATAGCTGCTATTTATCATGAAAACAAACCAAGTCCATGATTGTGAATAATTAGTATACACCGTTTTAATATTTATGTGTTCAGCGTTTGGAATTTCATTTGCATATTTTCCGCATTTTTTTACATAATGTTTAGTAATTTATGTTGTACCTAAGTAGTTCTAACGGGGGAGGCACAGACAGTTTCGGAAAAGGCAATTGAGAATGTACTTACCGGCATCGACGTGTTGCCTTACTTACTTGTATACTTACTTGTATACAGGGTTCTTTTTTATTGGCTAGCTAAACTTCCCCAGACGCAATGGGTATCTAAACAAGATAAAATAAAAAATAAAATGATTTGATGTTTTTTTGGGACGTCAACAACCGCTGTTAGTATTGTTACTTTTTTATGGGTGGAAGATCCGGGATTCCCGACGCCCAGGGCGATGCTATGGCTTCCTGCGATGGCTAGGGTCGAGAGAGCGCGAAATTTGCCTCTCCCTCAACCGTCCCGCCTCCTCCTTCGCGAGCATTACTGCTTCGCAGAAGGAGGTGACGGCTGCCCATGCCTTGCTCCGTACCATGGCCTGAACCAGGGCTGGACGCGAGAGATCTCTGGCACCGATCGCTTCCACGAGGACACGGCGGTGCTCTGCCCAAGCCGGGCAAACCTCCACAGTATGCTCCACCATGTCCTCCGGGTGATCCACACAGTGGTGACACCCGGGCGTTTCCTCCCGCCTTATCCGACACAGGAACCTCCCGAAGCTGCCATGCCCGGTGAGGACCTGCGTCAGGTGGAAGGTGAGGACGCCGCGGCGCCTCTCTAGCCACTCCTCAAAGAGGGGACTTATCGCCGCAATCGTGGCGTGCCCAGCACTGGGTTGCGACAACCGTACTCTCCATGTCGCCATGAGATCCCGTCGGATCTCCGTCAGCTGTGCTGCGATTTCTCGCAGCAGCGGAGTTACGGCCCGGCGTTTCGCCTCCTCGCGCCACTCCCATACGTGTGCGAGGACTTTTGCCTCCAGATCCCATGGCGGCAATCCGGCAAGGAAGCTCGCTGCCTCACAGGAAACCGTGCGGTATCCCCGGACCATCCGGATGGCCATGACCCTTTGGGCCGCGCTCAACCGGCGGGCTGGCCGCAACGCCGGAGATCGCGCCCATACAGGAGCCCCGTAGAGGGCCATGGACCACACGACCCCTGCGTACAAATTCCGGCAGGAGGCGTTTGAACCCCCTAGATCGGGCAGGAGCCGCTTCAATGCAGCACCTGCCCTCTCCAGTTTGGGAGCCAAACGTCGGAAATGCTCCACGAAGTTCCAGTGGCTGTCGAGGATGAGTCCCAGGTACTTCATAGTCGACTCGACGCCGATGGAAACCCCTCCTACCGTTATTTAGGACCCCAACGGTGGTGCGTTCCGAGGACCATGAAAACACATGGCCTCGGAATTGTGCAATTGCCGGATCCTTTCGACGATTGTAGCAACCCCGCATGCCGCTACTTCGCCCGCCGCCTGGTGCGACCTCCCCTGCGCCAGGACCAACGTGTCGTCAGCGTAGCACACTATGCTGACGCCGCTAGGGAGGTCGGCGCGCAGCACCCAGTCGTATCCGATGTCCCACAGATGTGGCCCTAGGACTGATCTCTGTGGTACCGGGGTAGATGACGGTCCTGTCCAACAGATAGGCCTCGACCACACGACAGAGGTAGGTCGGCATCCGGTGGTACCGTAGTGCCTCCCTGATGCAACTCCAGGGCAGGGTATTAAAGGCATTGGCGATGTCTAGAGACACCGCCAAGACGACCCCACCCTGGGCAACACATTCCTCGTCGTTAGTGCTCGCACGCGCATGATGGCGTCTACCGTAGAGCGCCCTCTGCGGAAACCAAACTGGTTTTCTGCCAAATCCGGCCCCACCCGCACCAGCTGGCCGACGAGGCGGTAGTGTTGTTACTTGACGTATGATTTGATAAAAACTGTTTTCTGATGTTTTATAGTCTTTAGATCGTTACTAATCACGTCTGTAAAATTTACACAAAAATGAAACAGATTTTCTAAACTGATATTTCAAGTGACTACAACTGTGGTCAATGACCCCACAAAAATGTAATCACATTAATTAAATTCTTGTTTTGTCATGTTTAGACATTGAACCCCATCGCCTCAGCGGAGTTTAGCTAGCCAATTTGAAATAACCCTGTATATGTCAATGGAAAACAGTGATCAGAAAACGATCTGCCACATTTGGACACGCTGTATTTTAACAATGCGTAAATACGCATTGTTAAAACCTTCAAACTACAATAATTTAATTTAAGCTAAATAGTAAAACAAAAGTAAATTTAGCAAATAAAGAAAGAAAAACTCATCAAGGCATGCAAATCTTAATATAAAAAAATATATAAAAATTATATCTGCAATTTTTATGGTGTACCTATTCTGTTCTATTCTATTCTGATTGTGGGAGAAAATTGAGGTCACATTACAACACACACATTATCGACGCACGCACACAGTCGCACCCGTGTATGGGTCTACGTAGTAGGTACTTCGTCCATTTTGGTTTGTTTTGACTGCACAGCGGTTGCAGTCACACAACCGCTGTGCAGTCAAAACAAACCAAATATACGTAATTATTGGAACATATTTTATGTAATTATTGCATGCGTTATTTTTGGAACTGCCTCGTTGGTCTAATGGTCGCAAGCGCTACTGCTGAGCATGAGGTCCTGGGTTCGATTCCCGGGTCGGGCAAAGTGTTATTGGGTTTTTCCATCTGGAATTTCTTGCAGCCCGGTGTCTGGATTTGTGCCCGGATTGATGCCAATAAGCTCGCCCCCTATTACATGGGACTTAAACATAACTGACGAAATGTGGGTGTACTCAGGTACACCTCTGCCTTACCCTTCTGGATTACTGACACATAACATCACGCCTCGTTTCCCCGAGGGGTCTGGCCTTCGGGGAAACAAGGCTTGATGTTATATTATTTTTGGGATAATAACCTATATTAAAAATTACAGAAATCGATTCAATAAATGATTCTGAACAAACTACTTTCATTCTTCATCAAGTGGTTTTTGTATATTTGAGCCTGGTTCGTAAACTAGAAAACTGTTCTAATTACATGTAAAGTTATTATTTTTATTATTCATATTATTTATTTTTACATATTATATTATTCTTACTATTATTATTCGCTGGCACTTTAATAAACCTTACCTTACTTTACCTTTAAACTGTAACTTTTGAGGTCTCGTGTTTATTAAACGCTGCTGTCGAAGTCATTACAGGCGGCGTGAGTATGTGAAAAAAAATCTAACATTAAACCAGTCACAGTAACTATGTAGTTCAAGTAACAGGTAAGTGAGCGTCTAGCGAGTGGCCCAGTGGTAACGGCCGCGACTTACGAGTCGTCGTAGGTTCGAACCCAGACAGGCGCTTTACTTTGTGTTAATTATTTCATCAACACTTCTCTCAAAACGGTGAAAGATAACTTCGTGGGGAAACCGACATGTCCTAGAACCAAAAATTCGAAGACATGTGCCATGGATCGTAGTTGACCAACCCGCACTGGGCCTGCGTGGTGGATTACGGCCCACTCCCTCTCACCGAGAGGAGGCCTGTGTCCCAGTATTGGGAACAATTATAGGCTGATTATGTACATTCATTGATAAATTAAGGTTTTCAGTGAGTTGTCCAGTCGGTGAAACATGCTGCATACTACCAACAATATTGATCGCTAATGACTATTGTTTCTGGCAAACAAACAATTTCTATTTAATTCCGTTATATTAACATAAAATATGGACGAAGACCGTGGACATACTCCTCTTACAAGTTACAATATTATCGTGTTCTAACGTAACGAGCCCGCATGTACCAGGATCACATAGCATTCTTATCTCATCCCCCCTCGACATTACAGGTAGAACTATAACCAGAGGAGCTGCAAGCACATGTAGCGAGAGCCTCTGATATCGAGGCTCTAGGGACAGAGGTCGAGGTCGTGACATCGGTTCGGTATGACTCGCTCTATATATTGTCATGTTGCTTCGTAAAAGGTACCTAAATAACTTGGATAAAGTTTGGCTTGGCAGGGACAAAGAGATAAATAACCGATAATATTTGAAATCGCACCACAGCTTTCGTCACTTGGCAAGACCATGCATCAAAAATTTAAGTTTAAAAGATGATTGTTTTGATTCAAGTATTCGTAGAGATATGTATTTATATTGCCATAGTTTTGGGAATATGATGGTAATTGGGACATGCATTTTGTAAGAATTGGTATGATTTCACGAGTGTTTTTAGTATATAAAATATAAAAAACTGTATTTAAAGCGTATTGAACAAAAAAATATATATTCAAAAAACCCGACTGACGGAGGCAATCGGTGTTTATTGCTAAATTTAAGAAGATGCCTCCGACTGCATGACATTGTTTATAGTATTAATAAATCTTGTTTCCATCTTTTTTAATTAGGTTATTTATCCACTTATAATCGGATGAGGGCGTCCTCTTACTCACTCACTCCAAAAGTTTGGCATTGTTTCTTTTTATGATTTCTCATTTCGAATTCCATTAAATAGTAAAATTAATACCAGGCAACTCAGAAAATATTGCGAAAAAAGTTTTTTTATGTATGAGAGACTGGCCAGTCATAATTTTGAAAATATGATTACTTGTAGGTAAAATTAGGTACGTTCCAATTTCAAAGTTTCCCTCCACTATGTTTGCGAGCTAATTTAAATTATCCTGTATCATTAAAAAATGGATCTGCACCGGGAACATTTCCACGCTATGATTTTTTACGATTTCAAGTGTCGCCTGAAACCGGACGAATCGTACGATAGACTTCAAATACCATTCATGGATGAAGGCCCTTCCAAAGGCAACCGTGTGTCATTGGTATAACGAATTCAAGCGCGGTCGACTAACTTTGGGGGATGAAGAAAGAAGTGGTCGCCCTTTGACGGCTGTTACGGAAGAAAACGTGCTAGCAGTGAAACATTTAACCCATGACAACAGGCGAGTTACCAAGAGATCCGGTTGAATCGGGAAGCCTTCACGAAATCCTACACGTGCATCTTCGCGTGAGGAGGGTAGTTTCACGCTGGGTGCCGCACAACCTCACCTATGCTCAGAAGCAGGCTCGGGTGGAATGGTGCCGTGATATGATAAACAAATTTGAAGCAGGCTCGTCTCGGCGTGTTTACGACATCATTACTGGTGATGAGTCTTGGATTTATCGATACGATCCAGAAACGAAGCGCTAATCGACGGTTTGGGTGTTTCAAAACTAATCAACGCCTACCAAAGTGAAGCGATCTAGAAGCGCGGGGAAGATTTTGATCGCTAACATTTAATATACCCCGTGACACTCGTGCAATAGAGACGAATCTATCGACATATCAGTCATCAAAATCGGTTCAGCTGTTTAGTAGTTACGAGGGAACATAGGGACGGGCATACATACACACAGATCAAACACATACCCTCCTTTTTTGGCTTGCCACAGTCGAGTAATAACTAGACTGTAATGAACATGATATTTAATAATTGATAAATGTATCAATTAATATTTTTAATCAATAGATTAGTTCAGTTTTAACAGAATGTTGGCAGCACCTTGTTTATCGTTTATATCATTGTCACTGCCCGTCATTGTCATGCATTTGTCATTTATGCTTTGCACAGACCTAACACTAACATAGAGGGAGGCATTAAAAGATAAACAATGCAACGCAATGTATTACATAACATAAGAACCTTGCCTTGCTTCCCCGAAGGGTTGGGCAGAGGTGTACCTGTAGTACACCCACATTTCCTCAGTTATGTTTAAGTCCCATGTAAGGGGGCGAGCCTATTGCCATGAACCGGGCACAAATCCAGACTCGGGGCCGCTACTGAAAAATTCCAGATAGAAAAACCCAATATCACTTTGCCCGACCCGGGAATCGAACCCAGGACTTCATGCTCAGCAGTAGCGCTTGCAACTACTAGACCAACCGAGGCAGTCGCAATATATTATTTTCTCGCAATATATTATTTACTCGCAATATATTATTTTCTCGCAATATATTATTTTTTCACAATATATTATTTTCTCTCAATATATTATTTTCTAGCAATATATTATTTTTTCGCAATATATTATTTTCTCGCAATATATTATTTTCTCGCAATATATTATTTTCTCGCAATATAGCCTTTTCCCAACTATGTTGGGGTTGGCTTCCAGTCTAACCGGATGCAGCTGACTACCAGTATTTTATATGGAGCGACTGCTTATCTGACCTCCACAACCCAGTTATTGGGTAACGCGATACCCATGCGAAGACTGGTTGTCAGACTTTCGGGCTTCTGACTGCCCGTAACAACTGTCAAAGATCTATAAATGACAGCCGGGACCAAAGGCTTAACGTGCTTTCCGAGGCACGGAGGGGTTTTGGTAAGTAAAGATGGTCACCCATCCAAGCGCGGCAACTAGCGAAGCTTAACCTGATTGATAGACCCGTACGGTTATTATTACTTAGCCACAAGCCCCTCGAGAAAAGAGTACGCTTTAGTACTTATATAATTATGTCATTAGGTTATTTTTTGACGTAGACACTAGACGATTCCTAAAATATGACATAATCATCTACGTTTACCGGTATAAAAGTATTAAATGTATTAATCCAGGTTAAAAACTATCTGAGTGCCAACTTTCATCCAAATCTGTTCAGACGTTTTTGCGTGAATGAGTAACAAACATACAAACATACAAACTTTCACATTTATAATATTGGTAAGATGTATGTACCGTTTTGAGGAATAATATAACACTGTTGAACCAGTCTGTTTGCAGTTGATTCTGTCATCATTTAAGTATAATATTTAATAATTTTACGTTTTGTTTCAGGTAAGGTCAGAGATGGCAGGCAAAGCAAAATCATAGCACATTGAAATTATGTTCCGCAGGTATGGTGAGTTTTTGGGGTTAAATATATTACATTGTATTTTTGTAATAATATCTTTTCTTTTTCTTTTATCGGTACAAGATTCATCTTCAAATTCCATAATGTGTTCTTTAAAAGCTTAGCTTTTTAAGTACTTGATGATACCGCAAAAATCTTGAAGAACGTTAATATTTTTTTACGATTTCTCTTACTAATTAGTTAAAAAAAAAAACTGAAATTGAAAGTGGTTTTTTGTAGATAATTTCAAATGTTTGCCAAAAATCGTTTTTAGTCCTTTTTGTCTTTCAGTGACAAGCAAAAATTCTAGTACCATTAGGTATTACTACGCTAAAGGATAAAAACCGAAGTAAAGAAATATACATTCGTACCTAAAATCACATACATTTTGGAGCACGGCTTATCGTAGCACCGTTGCTACGGCGTAGACCGTACTCATAGCGTTCACCGTAGCACGTTATTGCCGTAGTCACTGACGCGGCAAGTTCTCCGTAGCGATTAGGAGTGCTCTAAATATGGTCCAGTAAGTACTATTAAATACAGTATGTATAATTTAATCACTCATTGGTGTTGATTAAGTTGGAGTGGCGACAGAACGAGGGATCGATTTCTAGGCTGGAGAGTTTTAGAATATACAGGGTTACTGGTAACTCGACGTATTCCTTGCAGGACGTCATAGTAGGGTTAAAATGTTAAAATGTTAAGAGTTTTAGTTTTTTAATGAAAAATCCCAGATTAAACCATTTGAAACCAATTTAAAAATGATTTACGGCGCGACTGTACTGAAATTTAAGTTATTGTCATAGTTGACGCCGTAGCAGACCTTTGTTAATAATTAAAAGTTCAATAATGCCTAAAACTTTGGCAAATATCACTAACAAAACATTTAATTTTTTGTAATTTTTGCTATTACTTCATAAAAAATGTAGTCTAGTGCAAAAAAAAATAATAACTAATATAATCTTAACTAATTCAAAAACTACTGAATTTCGGTAGAACATTTGGTGGCTTAATTTGTTGCATTTTAACCCTACTATGACGTCCTGCAAGGAATACGTCGAGTTACCAGTAACATCCTACTTATATTATAAATGCGAAAGTTTGTAAGAATGGATAGATTGATGTTTGTTACTCTTTCACGCAAAAAGTACTGAACGGATTTTGATGAAATTTGGCACACAGATAGTTTATAACCGGAAATAACACATAGGATACATTTTATCCCGATATACCGACGGGGTCAAAACTTATGCGGGTGAAACCGCGAGGCGCATCTAATATGTCATAAAGTTACATCACGCCTGAATTCAACAAAAGGTTAGGCAGAGGTGTACCTATAGTACACCTACTCGTATATTTTGCCCGTTATGTTTAAGTCCCATGTACAAGGAACGAGCCTAGTGTCATCAACCGGGCACAAATACAGACTCCTGACTGCTACTTTGAAAATCCTGGTGAAAAAACCAAATAACACTTTGCCCGACCCGGGAATCGAATCCAGGTCCTCAGCGGTAGCGCTTGCGACCACTAGACCAACGCAGCAGTCAGTTAGACGAGTGATTTTTAGAATCGTTTGTAGGACCGACCTTGAAAAGAAAAAAAATGGAGCCAGAGATCATAATGTTTTTTCAATATTATAAGTACCGTTCTCGGAAATATCATTAGTTAAAACCCATAAACCGGATACCATCATAAATTGTTTGTATCTATTAAAAACTTCAAAACTTCTTCGTTATTTGTTGTTATTGTGTGGGCTCGATCTTCCGGAGGTCAGACTGAATATTGATTTTTTTCTTAGGATTATTTTTCGTCGAGACGTATAACATAATGCGGGTATTCTGATTGATGTCTGCTTTCTCTTTAAAAGAAATCAGGCAATTAATGTTTTATAACATTTCATAGTAATCATCACTTCATGTTAAGGCGCTGACGAGACCCAATTGGCCAAAATGGGCTTCTCTTAAGAAAACAAATTGCCAAATCTGTGTAGTTTGTGGTAGCAGAAAAAATATATGTTAATTTTGAACATATTTCCCAGAACTTGGTTGTTACCAAAACACGTTTTGATAAAAAATCTCGATACAAACTAACGTTAAACTAACCTCTTACCTTGAGTTCTAATCCAAAATATCTGTATTAAATATCAAGATATTTAATTAATAACAAGAACGTTACATTTTTAATTATTTGAATGCAGAACTTGGTTGTTTTTTTTATTTCCGATTACTCAACTCAATTTTGAGTAAATAGATAATTGCTTCATATTTTGCAATAAATTACAAGTGTTGTGTCATCACGCTTCTCTTTCTTTTCTATGCAATCTGACAGTGACCACGGTCTAGGTGTTGTCAACGTCTTAAATACAATCATTATTACGTTTGTCTTTACTTACATCGTTACGCCGCCGTGTGGGTTAGGGTCACGACACATGACCTGGGTGTAGCCCTATTTCTAGATGTTACCCTATTACTAAAGGTCGCCCTATTATTTATGATACCTGATACGGTGCCGTAGTGTAAATAAAACAGTAAAAGTTAAACATTAACAAACGAACAACGAATCTGTTATTTTAATTTCGTAGCGGCTACGTGTTACGTCGTAGCCATGTAGTTTCGCGTAGCGGCTACGTCGTAGGCATATACTGGTTACGTCGTAGCCATGTAGTTTCTCGTAGCGGCCACGTCGTAGGCATATACTGCTTACGTCGTAGCCAAGTAGTTTCTCGTAGCGGCTACGTCGTAGGCATATACTGGTTACGTCGTAGCCATGTAGTTTCTCGTAGCGGCCACGTCGTAGGCATATACTGCTTACGTCGTAGCCAAGTAGTTTCTCGTAGCGGCTACGTCGTAGGCATATACTGGTATCGTCTGTAGGAAATCTAGGTTCTAACACTTTAATAAAACGAATTGTGGGCTTTTTAAAATGTATAGATTATTACTAGCCAATTAAAACTCACTAGGAAGGTTATTCGTCCGTCTCCGTTAAAGCGCAAACAAGAAGTGAATGTAAGAATGATAGTGTAGTAAGGGAAGCAGGTTTCCGTTATCCTTTTAAATAAGTACCTACCTGCGATATATCGATTATTACAGAATCTACTAAAGATTGATTTTTGTAAATCAAATAAATCAACACGCCCCCTCAAAAATTAATCTACCAATTATACAAACTAAATAAATCAAATACCTAATTGATCGGAACATATTCACTTCCTAGTGTTTGCTGGGAAATACATCTCATGGCCCAACATTTGTTGCTAGGGATTAAGGGAAACCCAGAAAACCTTAATCAGACCATTTCATTTAATAATTTTAAATAATAATTAAATTAATCATAAACTAAATATAGAATCACAAAAATGACAATCAGTATCTTATTCTAAGAGACCTGTTGGAATGTAATTTAATTTTATCACATTTTTCTCAATCTATTCCCTAGAAAAATGATACTTTCTATCAATATGTTTTGTACATTTGTGATTGGTTGGATTATTTGCAATGCTTATACAGCCATTTTTATCCTCAAAGATTATGATAGGTTTAACAATATCTATCTTTATACTAGCTGCTAGTGCTAATGGCTTAATGCCATAATGCCTCCCTAACAGCTTCATATAATGCCTCATATTCCGCCTCAAAAGAGGCAGCAACTGACATTTGTTTCTTTGTACTACAAGTTATAGAACAGTAGTGCTCGAAGAGCTTAAATAAATACCTTTTAAGTACCTAAACACTCCCTTGAGACATTTCCAGAGTTCTTTATTATTTTTGTTCGTATACCTACTCAGTATATTAACGCTTGCACTTAAATCTGGACGAGTGCATAACATGATATACATTAAACATCCTATCTACAACGTTTTGACAAAGAGCATTAAATTTTTCTTCAGAGTTGAATGCGTTATAATTAAGTTTATTTTCCATGGGTTCATTGACAGGTTTACATTCATGCATATTACATTTATTTTTTAAACGGTTGTTTAATGCTGGTGTTTAATGTTTTACAACCTGTATTCCTATAATAGTTTTAGCCAGCGGATTCACCCACGTAGTTGTCGGAAATTATCCCACGAGAACATACTACCGGGATAAGAGTACCTGTGTGTTAATCTAGATCCATAACATAAACTATATATGTGACAAATTTCATTTAAATCCTATTAGTAGCATAATACTAATGATTGAAACACTATTGTGATTTCATGCAAGCCTAGTACTTTTAGGTTACTGCTCAGAAATTGTGCACAACGTGTCGTGAACAGAATACCGTCTTGTATGGATGCAACGTACTACAGGGATAAAAGTATTCATTGTGATAATCCAGATCATAAACGATCTGTGTACCAAGTTTCATTCTAATCCGTTTAGCCGTTTTTGCGTAAAATAGTAACAAACATCCATCTATCCGTACAAACTTACATCTAAAATATGAGTATGATTCTGTGTATAAACATTTTCTATAATATTCTATTCTAATACGTATTTCAAGATCAACTCGACTAAAAATATAATCAATCAAAACAATAAACTATAACAAAAAAGTATATAAAGTACATATTCCTTCAGCACAGAATAAGAATACAAACGAAGAAATGTCAAGCGAAGATAATGTGATCGAGTAATGTTCACCACAATTACGAATGAGCGTGTTTGTGTTACGATCCGTGATAATGACATAATATGCCTTTTTGTGCCCAATATGTGTCGTAATACAATAGACATGTTAAGCGAATATTCATGTTTATCTTGAGATAATGAGTTCGATTCCATGATCGACTTTGTTAGAAAGTTCTTAGCTTCGACATCATCATCATCTGCCTAGCCTTTTCTCAAACATAATTGGGGTCGCCTTGCAGTCTTATCAGATGCAGCCGCATACCAGTATTTTACATGGAGCGACTGCCTATCTGACCTCCACAACCCAGTTATTGGGTAACACGATACCGGTTGTCAGTCTTTCGGCCTTCTGACGACCCGTAATAATTGTCAAAGATCTTAGCTTCGACATGATGTTTAATTTTAATATGTTATCACATGTATAAAAAGTCTTTGAAGAACGTCATAGAGTTAAGTGTCGTTTGTGAGAAGTGTATTCTTCAAACATGTACCAAACCTCCTCCTCTCCTTAAGTTGGGTAAAAATAGCTGTTATTTTGACGTACTCAAGGCTAAGAGGCAATCAAGGGTTTACGTCAGAAGATTGAGTGATTACTTGTTACTTTGGCATTCTTTTGGGAATAAAGACGGGCCTAATTTTGGGAAAGAAGAAATTTACTTTCTGACGTCGTTTTAGGCTTTGAGACGTGTTGTTAACTACGCTTTCTGATTATTTGACGAAAGACTAGCGTTTGCCCGCGGCTTCACCCGCATGGATGTCGAAAAATATCCCACGGGAATGTACGCCATGTGTTAATCCAGGTTATAAACTATATGTGTGCCAAATTTCATCCAAATCGGTTCAGCTGTTTTTGCGCCAATCCGAAACATACATCCCGACAAAGAGACATACGGACAAAAATTCTTCGTTACTCGTATACTTATATTATATAGAAAAATGGAAAAGTTTAATATAGAATGTAGATAAATATTGTTGAGTCTTGTTTTTTTTTCCAGTACTATTTGAGTTGGGCTTCAAAGGTAAAGGAGTATTTTCAAAGGGTCCTAAGGAATTTTGTTAAGGCAGGCCGCAACAAAATTAAAGATCATTTTAGACAAAACTGCCAGATTGCAAAGATTTTTACCTCTAAGCTTTACCATTAAGCTCTATTTCATTGGTAGTAGGAGCACGAAAGTGAACGTTTTTTGCTGTCGTGTGTCCTTTTACTTAAATTCAATTGTGTAATTTATTTCACCTTGCCTTGTGTCTAAATAAGAACCTGTTTTAGAAACGTATCCTGTTAGTAAATTGTTTCTAACATTATGTATGAGTCTGTATGTCAGTGTGCTGTCTGTAAAATTTAATTACCCGACTACGGCGAAGCAAAAAATGGGTTATGATTTTGACCGATATGTATGTATGTGGGTATGTATGTCTGTTCATCTGTTCCCTCATAACTTCTAAACTACTTATCATAATTTGACAAATAAGGTATCCTTGGTAGCGACTTGATTGTTCGCTGGTTAGAGGCTATGTGACGTTACAAAAAAATACATTCTAACAGTAGTAAGCGATCATTAGCTTTAGGACAAAGTGAATACGACCACGGCTTGCCTCCGAACATCACTATGGATATGTATTAAATACATTAAAATATATTACGTGTAACTTGTTTATTGGGAGTAGACGATACATATTAAATAGTTTGTAATATTTTCTGGTTTCATACTTTTTAGATCGTGATTTTTCAGTAGTTGGTTGGGGTGACTACCGAGATGACTACTAATAGCGAAGTATGGAAGAAAGGGACATGTTGCGCTGACCATTAATGAATTGAAATAAGGGCAGGAGAATGATGTTGAATAAAAGTGAAACGGTGTTTTCGTTGCATAATCAGCCTATAATGTTCCCACTGCTGGGACACAGGCCTCCTCTCTGTGAAAGGGAGTGGGCGGTAATCACCACGCGGGCCCAGTGCGGGTTGGTAGATGTCACATGTCTTCAAATTTTTGGTTCTAGGACATGTCGGTTTCCTCACGATGTTTTCCTTCACCGTTTTGAGAGCAGTGGTGATGAAATAATTTACACAAAGTAAAGCGCCTGTCAGCGTTTGGACCTAGGACCTCCAACTCGTAAGTCGCGGCCGTTACCACTGGGCCACCACTCCTCTGTTTTTTCGTTGACGGCGGGTTAAAAATATTTTTTTTTTATACTACATCGCTATAAAAAAGTTATTATTGCTTTTATATTACCAACGTGCGTAAGTAGCTTAATTATTATTGTAGGGTTTCCAAAAATGCCAAGGTGTAACCGACGGATTTATTTAGAAAAAAAAGAAAGAAAATACATTTATTTGCGGTAAATATGTTGGGGGGAAATATGGGTCACATCCACGTTAAGCGGCCATCGCTCAGCGCGCCATATGCGAGACGGAAGCCCAGCGCTGGTTTTCAGCGACAGCCGGCGTTGAAGTGATGACTTCAACCGGTGCAGCATTTAGTGAGATAAAAATAACAAAATAAGGAATAAAATAAATACAATACTTGGTTCTAATTTTTATATAAATATAATATTTAAAGTGACAACATTCCGAGCCGTCGGCAACGACTCAAGCGCCGCGCGCCGCCGGCTTATTGCCATTTGCTGTCAGCTGTCATAAACCTATATGTTTGACGTTTTGACGTAATAAATAACATGGCGCACGATTTAAAGAATGGTATGATGCTGTTACAATAACAAAGGATGTATGTATAAAGAACGAACTATATATAGTTAATCCTTTCCACATACCCACGAAAAGAAAGTCATCCGATTCTGTATATTTAACTCTCGGATCTTTTATAAAAGATTGATTCGATTCGATCGTATTTCCTTTGACGACTCACGAAGGGTGGCACGTGCGAAAAGGATCGTATTTCTCGCCATTCCCTTAGCGCTCAATTGAATTGTTGTTATTTAATTCTGATCGCGTGCTCGCAGTCGCGCGGTGAGGAACGGTATCTCTTCATTGATTTTCTTTTCAAAGTTTCGATTGATGTCGGAGATGGAGTGTGTAATTATGTTAGGTATTACAAAGATTCTTCATTCATTTTGCCTGTCGAGAGATTTCTTCGTAGAACAGGCAACATAAGATTATATTGTGTTTCATGGCGTTTAATTGCTCAAATTGTATTCATCTACTGAACAACTGAACATGCGCATCTAAAGGCAAACTCAGATAAAAACAATGGGTGGCCAACTAAACAAAAAAAATGACACTCGGCAACACTGTAGCTTCCCATTAGTGAAAGAATTTTCGGAATCGGATCAATAGTTCCGTACATACTCGTACATACAAACCTTACCACTTTATGTGTACTAATAATTATTATAAAGAGAAAATATTTGATTTTTTGTTTGTTTGTTTGTAATGGATAAACTTAAAAACTACTTAACTGATTTTAAAAATTCTCTCACCTACACGAAGCCACATTGTCACAAAAATTAGAGATATCTACGAAAAGAAGAATGACCATTTTTCACCTGACAATGTATAGAAATGAAAAAAATCTTAAAATTCTGCTAATTTAATTGTATATTAATTACGCTTATCACAATGTTAAAAAAAAACGCAGGAAAAAAATATTTTTAAATTTTTCTTAATGCTTACTCTACGTCAAGGGTAAACTTTTACCATGTTTTGAACGCAACTCAAGTACCCTGAACGCATCTCAACTACCCATTTTTTACGACGTTCCATTTTACACACTGCTACTTGACTTTTTTCAACACTATTTCTAAGATTTAAACATTTTTTTTACATTTTATTTAATCAGTAAGTACTTTTTTATTCGTCTGTGTATGAGAATGTTTAATTAAAAACAACAAAATATAACAATAATTAAATAAATTAATCATGCAGTACTCGTATATATTTGTGTTCGCACGAGTGAAACGGATTTTTTTTGACATTTGACAGTTCTGCGATTGCCATCGGCGCAGTCCTTCGTTGTTGCGCTTGCGTCTCGTTGTGTACTGTGCCATTTTGTGTGTTACTACTTTTTACGACCCTATTTACCACCCCTGGACCTCGATATCTTCCTCATCTGACGACCTTTGTCTACATTTTGATAGAAAATAATGTGTCTGGCAGAGCTGGTATAGTTGAATATTGTTGTAATTCTCACGTCATGACATTAGTGTGGTACCTTGGATGGGCTAGGTATCAAGAAAATATCTCTGCTCCAGCAGAATTTCTGGATAACGAGATTTAGAGATCTAGATGAAAATGATGATAATTAATAAACCATTTCACTTTAACATAGTGTTTTATTTGTTTTTCCTGTTTTTTTCATCCGGAGATACCTATGTATGTAAGTATGTACCGCGGCCAATGAAATGTGTTGGGTAGATAAGTGATCACTTTTGACAATACAAGAACTAAGTTAGACTTTCTTTAAGTATTTATACTATCTCAACTATCGTTTTATACTAAACATGTAGTTAGTAACTGTTCAGTAGGTACTTATGTGTTGGTTTCAAGGAATTCACAAAGTAAAAAAGACGTTTTACCATAGCTCGTTAAGTGTTCTTATTTTAGACTAAACTTCGAGCTTTAATAAACACACACTTTCTAGCAAATTTTTTCTGTACTCTCTATTTAGTATCGGCAAATCCTAACCTAAAAAGAGTAAAAAGTAACATTAATATTTTTTGGTCTTCGTAGCGTTTAAATCGTAAAAATGACTATAAGACATTATTGTCTAAATTAATAGGTAGTCTTTCTACTATACCACATAACTATACATTAACTTTCATTATCAGGTTTTTAAATGTATGGGAAGTGGGCATTGTTCTTTCTAATAATGTAACCCAAGGTATCAAAAATTAGCCTATAAAAGTTATTATTTAGCGTGCGCTGCGAAAACTATTGATAATACATAAAGTAATGTACTACATGTTTATAGTACCCGTCATTACCCACAAAAAATTTCGCGAGGCTATATTATCTATCTATTATAATTAGGTCACAATAACCGTTTTTTGTTCAAATTACTCAATGAGAACAAGGGGAGAATCGAAAGATGATGACATACGTATCATGATATTAGTCCTTATCCAAATAAATAGTTTAATAATCAAGGTTGTTTTAGGTAAATGTAAATTTCTCTAAAAATGCTAAAAGTAAGTAAAAAAGGGCGGTGTGAGCCAACAGCTCTACGCTTAGTCTATTAGCAAACTACACATTTTATTTTTCATAACCAAATTACAAGATGATTATTAACATTAACTAAATTAAATTAAAACTAAGTTAAGCTTAAAAAGGCCCTCGGGGCATTGTAACGAGGATGCTGGCGGCATTTCCTCGCTGAATTGCAATGCTGATGCGTTGCGCGAGAAAGCCGCCAGCTTTTCGGTCACCAGTTACATCAACTAGACGTTTCGCGATTTCCGCAAATAACTTATGCGCACTGGGACCCCACGGACCGAGGGTCTCGACGCCAAAGGATACAAAGTTGTACTCTCTGCCAAGGCCTCCATATTTAATAACTTTCAGATTTTCAGATTTTTATTTTTTATGGTTTAACACAGGACTTTTAATCCCAGTCATCCGGATGATGCCGCGGGCAAAGGCTTGTAATATTAGTTATTATATGTACCTATATAGCTTATACTATTAATCTAGGCATTCTAGTTTAATGTATAGGCAGAATACGGAGGTATCTGCTTAAAAATGGGTTCTGCACAAATATTGGTGCAAAAATGACAACAATAATAATATGTCCCCTATAGTGTAGTCTCTGTATACGTCCAACATTTAGTTATCGAAGTCCTTTGCCCAGAAAACAAACACATATGGGTATGTGTGTTTGTTTTCTGGGCAAAAGACTAAAAATACAAACAAACACTTACAATACAGACAAATGATTACAAAAGTCACTATTTTAAACTTAAGTAACAAGTAGTAATTAGAAAATAATATAGAATATGACGGAGAAGGTCCGTCTCTCTCGTTATCATCAGCCATATTTTAACTACTGTGGGCGTACAATGGGAAGTGTTAGTGCACAATAGAAAAACCGTTTGCAGTTTAAATGAAATTATAATTAACAATCACAATTCTAAATGTGTTCACTTCTTGACCGCCTCCGACCAACTCTGCTTATCTCCGGTCAAGCGTTATGTTTTAGACTCTGTTGAGCGCCGCTTGGTGGCGCTGGCGTCCCGATTAGTCAAACGAGTGACTAACGTATTCCCGAAAAATATGTTTTTTCTAAGTGCTCTTCTTAGTCGGGACAATGCCCACTCTACAAAACTCATATTATTTCGTTCCAAATGATCTAATTACTATAGTCACCATAATATTCTCACACTACACTAAAACGTCTGTAACGGCACTAAACAAGCCTTACATAGACATGAGTATAATTCTCTTAGATGGGACTCTACAAGCTCTACAGGAGCAGGTGCGCGAACTAACGAGCTCTCGTGATAGTCTCTACGTAGAGCCGAGTTGTAGTGCGGTAGAGCGGCACTTTACTCGTTTGTGCCCCCACTTTATGCCTAAGCGTCGGTTTCTGTAACTAAACGTCTGTCTGTGTTTTTTGATGTGTAACATCTTTCCTACCGCTCTCTGTGGGAGTAATGTCGGGAAAAGGGACGGAAGTGTGTAACAGGAAGTGACAGCTTGAGCATAGAATAAGTAAGCACTTTTTAATAATAGCAATTATTCATAATATCAAGGAATTAGTGAGTACTTTATAATAGCATGGAATTAGTGTACTCATGGAATTAGTAAGTATTATATAGATTGTAAGTAGAATGGGTCGAATTTCGACCAATGGGCGACCACTAGTAATGAATAAATTTCTCAATGACGAAACTCTCAATTCACGAAAGCATCGCGCAGATAATCCTATAACCGCGTATAAATATCTAATATCTAATACCATTACCGCAGGTAATTCACATTAACACTAAATAAAAAGGGACCACTCGGTGTTTTATTAGGTCATAAAAACTAGTCGCTAGTTAATTTATTAAAACGTTGTTGTTATTATTATCAACAAATCGTAATACTTAATTACCTAGTTAAAGTCAGATAAGGTAGGGCCTGATTACAACAATTTTGGAGAAACTCTAAAATTATTTCTCCATGCATTCCGTCATTAAACAGTCCTTTACTATTATTGATCGAAGAGTACATGTCAGGTTTTCATCTCGGTGTATGCCTATCTACTCTCCCCTAACCCTTCGGTTAAAACACTCGTGATATGCTGTAACGCCCTTTGAAAAAAGGCAAATGGCCATTTATTTATTTTAACTTTAATTAACATGGTTAAAAACCAAATACAATAATTAAAGGCAAGACATATACACATAGAAAATAAACTATCAAATTCAGATAAAAACAAACAACATTTAAAAATAACAATACTTTCATGAATCCTTCTCACAGTATTTCTGACATGCCAATCAAATCTTCGTCCATTTATTCGTAAACAGATCGTTTGTTGGATTAGAATCCAAGAGATCATTGTACTGGGGACGAGCACGCGCAACGGTGCGACATGGAGGCACAGCAAACAGACGGTGCTTACTGCCGCGGCAGTAGTTGTCTGGGACAAAGATACGAACCAGCACAGCATGCAAGTCAGGTGCGTCAATAGTGCCACGGAGCGTCTTGCAGGCATTTATTTAAAACTAATGGACTGAATGTAAGAAGGAACGCTATTTGTGACATAACAACATGGCTTTGTATTGTGCCACAATTTATTAGATATAATATCGCATTAAAAATACATACCCCACTACACCTCAAAACAATTCCCACCCTATCTCCATACATTAAAGTCTGATTCAGAATGACACGCCATCCAGATGTATGAAACAATTTTTTTGTGTAGGCTTTAACTGGCCGTATTCTTTGTCATTTTGATGTAAAAAAGTATTTTATGTTCTCAATTCTGTTACGTTCTACCAGGAATTTGAGCTCAGTGTTTTAATCAATAAAGCCCGTTTTTGCACGTTTCCAGTGTACATAAATTTTTCAACAAATTGACATAAATGTGGATGGGCTGTTTGAAAAATCGCTTTGCCCTTGCAGTGTGTGACTATCTGTAAGTACATTATATTGTTCTTAATTATATGTATTTTAATTTTAATCGTTATGCATTATTTTAATATAGCATTCACTCATTATGAGGCCCCGTTCACATGTACCACAACCACACCACATCCTAGCGACAAAATGTGGGCAAGCAGTTGTTACGTGTGAATAGCGTCGCTGCAGCTTCTTGCAATTGATTTGTGTTTGCGTTGTCGCTAGTATTTGCGATGTGGTTACGTTGTTGCTAGCGTTTGCAGACAAGCAGATCGTTGTGTTTGCGATGTGGCCAGCTACTAGTGCGCGGTCTTGCTGGCGTTGCCGCTAAGATGTGGCCTTGATGTGGTCAGTATCGCCCAAACGGTTGATTTTGACGGCCAATTATGGTCCTTATGAATAAACTATTACAACCTAACTAATTTTCATACAAATTACCGTCCGTGCACGTGTTATCGTTGTGGTGTGGTTGTGGCACGTGTGAAAGCGTGATCGATGCCCGCAAACTTCTTTTTTGGCAAATGGACATCCTTTTGAGCTCAGACCTGTAGCTCGACTCAAGGTCATATTTCCTTAGGTTGGATGCCATCGTTGAGCAGTCTGTCGAGCTAATCCATCAAGACCAAGTTAAAGTAGCGCACGTCACCATAGTCGATGATAGGGAAAATCAAAGTCTGCAAAAGCATAGTTTTTGTCTTAGCGGGCAAAAAGTTTCTCAGACTATACAGGGATCGCAGAGCACCGTTGACCCTTTGACTAATACTATAAACCTAGCGTTGCCAGCCCAGTGTCGAGTCAAGATGTAAACTGAGATCTTTTACCGTAGGGGTAATGGGTATGACGGTACCATGGTAAATAAGAGAAGGAAGACAGCTAAGTGCCACCCTATCGATACCTATTCGCTAGCTTCCAATTACAATGGCTTGACACTTTGAGGGGTTTACTGATATCCGAAAACTATCAGACCACTATGCGACAATATGCTATAGCGTCCGATAAAACATCTACCCGCTCAGCTGTACACAACTGAAGTACATCAGCATAAAGATAACACGTACACCGAAAACAGTGAGTTATACAATTAATGAAGATGGAAAATAATAACGGAGACGAATACCTTACAAACTCCTCATTTCTCTCTCTCCTCGAAAGAAATTGAATGGAGGTCGAAATGGAAGATAAGATAAACGGCACGTGTAGGGCGAGTAATATAAATTAGATCAAGTTTCATAAGTAATACTTCTTCCCGGAATCGCCACAAATGAGTTACGTATTGGCAATTTGTTTTACTTATTTCTGGCAAATATTTTTTGTCTTAAAAATACACACAATTAAATGCTGCAGGTTAAATACTTTGAAAAATGGCACGGTCAAGTTTAATTACAGGTCATCTATTCATCTGTTACAAGAATCCCGGTATATAGGTTAGTATGTACTATTATAGGGAGTATTTACCGTGATACCTATCAGCGTAAATACTCGAAAATATTTTGAAAACGGTCACGGTCCCTTGACCGCGACCGTTTTCAAAATATTGAGTACAGATTAATGGATGACCTGTAATTAACCTATTAATTAGAGGTCATCCATTAATCTGTACTCAAGAAATCGCAGGCGGTCACACACATCCTGAAACATGGTGTAACTTTTGTTTGTCCGCCTGCGATACCAAAATTTTATAGATTATAATGCTTGTTTTTCTCTTTTCAGTTGTGTTTTTGCAGTCGGGTTTTTTTTAATTTTTTTTTTTTGACCTATAGTGTAGCCATTAGTGCTGTGCACTCCCTGAGGTATGCGCGGCGAGGTGGGAGGCGAAGGAAAAAGGATAGAAAGACTTTCGGAAGGCGCACTGACAGAGCGCAGCAGCCGATTCTCCCCCCCGTCTCGCCGCGCGCATACCTCAGGGAGTGCACAGCACTAATGGCCACACTATAGGACGTCTATTTTTTGAGATATTTGCTAAAAACTCAAAAAAACGCAACTTGACTAGTAACAGTAATTTGACTAGATAAAAGATGATACTGTATTTAAATATCATGTTATGATTAAATACGTGGAAAATAACTTGAATCCATGTACAAAGCATTAATAATGGATGTAATAAATAGTTATCATTTTATATAAGTTTAACGTCCACTATTGACTTAAAATTCGACCGCTTTGCCCCACTTTTGTAACATGGACACAGAGCTGTCAAGTAAATCGAATACTGTTTGCTGGGGCATTATATTTTGGACTGTCGAGCTGTACAGCACAGACTAAGTGTAAAAGTGTTATTATTGTATAGTGTTATTAATTAAAGGAGTTTACCACCGTACTTTGTAACGTTACGATTGGCCGGAGGGCCAGTCGTAAATCACGTTAAAAAAAATAGAGTTCTAGTATTACTAAATATTAAAAAGATTAGATTAGAATTTAAAATACAGAGTTCCAGGCTTCCAGTCTGAGTGTGCAGGACGCTTGGACGGCAGGATACAGGATGGGCTAGCAGCAGCTGGACAGGGTCAGCAGGTAGTTGAACTGGATCGGCAGGCAGTAGTGGGACAGGGCTGGCAAACGGGGCGGAGCACGAAGATGAGGCTGTTGTTTCACACGCCGTAGTTGATTTCGCCGCCGCAGTCAGTCGGCAACCCTCACGCTCCACGGAACGACTGTCTGGACCTACCACAACACACAGGAGTGGTCGGCTATGGCGTCCCAAGCCACGCGACTATAACGCCTTCGGCCTTAGAAATCTCCTAAAGGCGGAAGTGAGAGGGCCGGCGGCTATGTAGAGTGAATCATAAATCACACACACTATGAGTTTCTTTAAATTATTATATTTTCACACGTTACAATAATTAGTATATAGTTTTACAAGAAGTGAACAGACTGAACCATACTAGACTGAGACTAGACTGACTGAGATTACACTGAACGGAACTAGACTAGAATTAGACTAGACTGCACTGACTAAACTGAACTCTTGTCAGGTCCGATGACTGCTTTTATAGATTCTGGCAAAAGTTCTAGAAGTTTCTGTGAAGCATTATTCAAATTATTAGTTTGAATGCCTGCCAGGATCAATAAAAAACGGTTTACATGAGTACATAGCTTAAATATAGTGTGGAACTAGCTTTATCATGGCCGCTATGCATAGAGAAAGAAAATCTTGACAAAGACAGATGCCTATTTATGATGAAAGATGTCAATGGATGAAAATATTCTAAGATTTTAAACAACAAGAGAAAATTAATAATATATGATATAAACGGCTTACTTCTTCCGTCTATACGCCAACATTTTCTTTTTATTCATTGTCAATTTATCATCAATGACAAGTTGTGTCATTTCCTATGTCGAATACTAGGTTTTATTATGCTTTAAGCATAATAAAGTAAAAAACCTAGTATATTATATAGGTTTTGTCTATCTATTTCAATATAAAGTACAGTTTTCAGTGTTAGAAACAGTTCATTGTGGTGTTGCTTTTTAGCTGTGGTGTTCCAACATATGTAAGAAAGTTATAGACATAATATGATTGCATGTTTGAAGCAAGTAAAACAGTATAGAGATTATAACAAAGGTAAATTTATAAATATAACATAAAGATGTAGCTTTGTGTAGCAAAATACCACATTTGAAATGTGGTATTTTGCTACATAAAGCCACAACCTATATGTGACTTTTCATTCACAGGAGAGAAATCCTATTGTAAAAACACAACAAGTTTGTCCTGTATCGTGGTGTAACCTTACCCTGAATCAACTAATAAATGAATTCCTTTTTTCTTTCCGTTGCTCCGCATGCAGATCGCATCAAATGCATAAAAAAACTACAGTTTCCTTATACCTTTCCTACCTTTCCTTGCCTTATGAATGATAGAAACCCTATTCCGGATTGATTATGTACTCACTAGTATTTTATTTAAACAGATTAATTTCCCAATATTTGTTAATTAAAGCTCACTCTACAAAATGTCCGCAGTGACCCACGCATTTTGGCCGTGCATTGTGTTGTGCAAACACAGTGGTTAATTAATTGCTTCATGCATTATTTACCTCTTGCTTGGGGCTTGAATCATTACCAAATAATAATGACATATGAAACATTCAAATTCACATTCATATTAATTTATCTATTAGCGCTTTGTGACCTAAACCCGCACTTAAGCCACGCTTCTCCGTGACCGTCGTAAGTAATCTATTTTTACACTGTGTGAAAAGGAATCTATTATTTGTTTCCCGCGTCTTTTAACCGAACCTTTTTTTAACAATGTGACCATTATAGTTCGTCGTAGATCGAACATGTAGTTTTTTTCCAAAAACACGACACGAATCTGCGCGACAATGTGGCCGTAGCATTATTGTTTCTTGACAAAACAAGATGGCAGCCCTAGTTCTGATTTGGTCACGCGCTTAAATAACCTTGTGTCGTTGACCCTTGTCAAAATATTGTTGGGTATGAACTGTACACCCGCGTCACGAATTTTGTCATCTATGAAATTCAGACAAGTGAAATCGTAAGCTGCGTCCTAACTTGGAATCGGGCGATTCCCTAGATAAAACCTAGTATTCGACATAGGAAATGACACAACTTGTCATTGATGATAAATTGACAATGAATAAAAAGAAAATGTTGGCGTATAGACGGAAGAAGTAAGCCGTTTATATCATATATTATTAATTTTCTCTTGTTGTTTAAAATCTTAGAATATTTTCATCCATTGACATCTTTCATCATAAATAGGCATCTGTCTTTGTCAAGATTTTCTTTCTCTATGCATAGCGGCCATGATAAAGCTAGTTCCACACTATATTTAAGCTATGTACTCATGTAAACCGTTTTTTATTGATCCTGGCAGGCATTCAAACTAATAATTTGAATAATGCTTCACAGAAACTTCTAGAACTTTTGCCAGAATCTATAAAAGCAGTCATCGGACCTGACAAGAGTTCAGTTTAGTCAGTGCAGTCTAGTCTAATTCTAGTCTAGTTCCGTTCAGTGTAATCTCAGTCAGTCTAGTCTCAGTCTAGTATGGTTCAGTCTGTTCACTTCTTGTAAAACTATATACTAATTATTGTAACGTGTGAAAATATAATAATTTAAAGAAACTCATAGTGTGTGTGATTTATGATTCACTCTACATAGCCGCCGGCCCTCTCACTTCCGCCTTTAGGAGATTTCTAAGGCCGAAGGCGTTATAGTCGCGTGGCTTGGGACGCCATAGCCGACCACTCCTGTGTGTTGTGGTAGGTCCAGACAGTCGTTCCGTGGAGCGTGAGGGTTGCCGACTGACTGCGGCGGCGAAATCAACTACGGCGTGTGAAACAACAGCCTCATCTTCGTGCTCCGCCCCGTTTGCCAGCCCTGTCCCACTACTGCCTGCCGATCCAGTTCAACTACCTGCTGACCCTGTCCAGCTGCTGCTAGCCCATCCTGTATCCTGCCGTCCAAGCGTCCTGCACACTCAGACTGGAAGCCTGGAACTCTGTATTTTAAATTCTAATCTAATCTTTTTAATATTTAGTAATACTAGAACTCTATTTTTTTTAACGTGATTTACGACTGGCCCTCCGGCCAATCGTAACGTTACAAAGTACGGTGGTAAACTCCTTTAATTAATAACACTATACAATAATAACACTTTTACACTTAGTCTGTGCTGTACAGCTCGACAGTCCAAAATATAATGCCCCAGCAAACAGTATTCGATTTACTTGACAGCTCTGTGTCCATGTTACAAAAGTGGGGCAAAGCGGTCGAATTTTAAGTCAATAGTGGACGTTAAACTTATATAAAATGATAACTATTTATTACATCCATTATTAATGCTTTGTACATGGATTCAAGTTATTTTCCACGTATTTAATCATAACATGATATTTAAATACAGTATCATCTTTTATCTAGTCAAATTACTGTTACTAGTCAAGTTGCGTACTAATAAAATCTTAAATTCACATTGAAATAATAATATCTTGATTTATTTTGTAATTTCTAACACCTGTATGTTGGTGTTTTACAAAATAGCAACAAGAATATTCTTTGTGAACTCTAAATAAAAAATTTATCGGTCATTTATTTTATCCATGAAAATATCGAATATCAAGTGCTTACTACTTTATACCTACAATGTATTTTTTTTTTTGGTCAAAAAGTTACCTACTCTTTGCTTATTATTTCATGAGTGGAAGCAAGATGTGGATACTATGTGCCATTAGCTGTGTAGCCGAACATCAATCAAAGTGTTTGCTTGTTCTAACAACACTAACTTCACGCGCGCCTCATTTCCCTGTCTTTCCGTACCACCATTAGTTCTTATTTCCGATATTAGATGGCGTTGACTGAAGTTTTTGACATCAGGCTAATGATATTGTTATGTGCTGTGACAAATAGAAATACTTATTTTCAATATTAGGCTAGTTTAAGTGAATTGCATAAAAAAGCAGACGTGCGTGTGAGGTCCTAGATTCGAATTCTAGATTAGTCAACGTGTTTGTGAAAAATTCTATACCACAGCGCGGAGAAATCATTTCAAATAAAACTAATACGTTCGCTCGTTATAGAAGTCATTTGAAACAAAGGAATTAAGTTAAATTAAGCCACGTACCCATAACAATACATATACTTTAATAAATACTATATATAACCAAACTTATAACAACTCTTAAAACAAACATCATCCAATACCTAATAAATATAACTTTCAATACAAAAAGTTGCCCTTGTTTCACAATATTCTACAGACCAAAAATTAAGTGCTGTCTGGGAACTTAGTACAGTCAAACAAAGAGATAAGTCAACAAGTAGCAACTTGCAACTTCCTAAACACTTTTTTCAAAAATTTCGTTTAAGTAGCGCTACTGCTAAGCATGAGGTCCTGGGTTCGATTCCCAGGTCGGGCAAAGTGTTATTGAGATTTTTCCATCAGGAATTGCTCAGTTGCAGCCTGGAGTTTAGATTTATGCCCGGTTGATGGCAATAGGCTCTTTACATGGGACTTAAACATAACTGGCGAAATGTGGGTACTAAGGCACACCTCTGAACAGAATTATCAACATGGCAATGATTGTATCGATAAAAATGATTTGTTCTAGTGTCATTACTCAGGACGAAAACAGAAGATAGATAATTTGTGCAATAACTGCACCCTCATTTACCTATTACCTAGTTTTGTTTTTACCCGACTCCGTGACAGCAAAGAAAAGGTTTTGTGGGATTCTTTATACCCTCGAAGCATCCTAACGGCTGGATGAATTTACATGAAGTGTCTATTCGTCTGGGTCGCACGTCGGTTAAAGGCTAGTTTTTGTTCTAAATAAAATCAAAATTACTGATTTTGTACGTCATTAAGAAAACTACGAAACCATGACCATAAAGGATATCAAAATAAAGGGTTTGAGGAGTCGATTCCAAACAAAAGGTTGTAAATACAAAAACAAGCCCACTTTCAAGCAGTCTGATGCAGTTTGGTGGCATAAAATCTGAGATTGTATTAAAATAACTGCCTCACCATCAGGCTGCTTGAAAAGTTTGTTTTGAAGTTTTCGTTGCAGTCGTACGTGCATTAAAAATATTTGGCATTGTAGGGCAAAGATGAATAATTTTGCCAGTTTATCGTAACTATTTTGTTGACTGTACTGTGTACATAAAGAGGTCTTGACTTGGCGAAACTAAACACTCGAGCGAAAGGGAACACGTTATAAATATGGGCTTCACTGAAGTGCGGGTGGTCGGCGAAGCTGTATGTATTGTAGTATAGGCGAGGAGAGCGATATGTTTGGGGGAACGGATATTTACGAAGAATCGATAAGTTAGGTATATCGGGTATTTCTTACTGTTTGTTTTCAGATAACTCTTCAACGTATCTTAGCGAGGTTTGCATGATTGAGCACGGTTTTATATTGTCTAACGTGACGATATTATCGTGGACGTCCACGATCATAAAATGAATAGAAACATGTCACGTTATAACGTTATCTCGAACGGAAAGAACAATGGCGAGATTTTACCTTAATGTTTTAGGAAGCGTCTAGATATTTGACTTATGTAAATCTTAGTCAAATTATTAGTATGATTTTTATCCATAATTACTTTTACATGTGCAACTTTAGATTAAACTATTTATGTAATGGACTTTTATTTGATTCAATTTATACCCGGTGCCTGCTTTATCTGCGGAAGAAAATATTTAGAATCACCAGAGTTACCACTTTATGAAACTAACAGACAAAACTCGCTAAGAAAAGGCTATAATATTTTGAAAAGTGCTTCCCTAGCCTTGTTGGACAACCAACAAATCTAACCATATCACATAGTTACTAATTACGTGTTGGACTTGCATGAATAATATTTTATAAAGATAAAGTAATTACTTATTAATTAATCAACACTACTAGTTGGAATTTAAAGAAAATATTCTGGCAACATTTTGTGAGAATGTCATTTTGTTTTTGTTTTTCAGTCTACCTAGCTTTGCTCGCCTAAGCTACTGGTTATTGTTGGTTTCGCAGTTTATTTTCCGGTTTTCCTATCTATCCTTATTATTGACCCACGCATTGCCCCCAGGACTTGATTCTCTGCCCCATATGACAACTTGTGCTTTCTCACGGACGATATTTAGATGCAATCAGATGATACGCAATGCTAAACGCCGCCATATTTTGGATACTATCACTTCTTCCTCTTCTGCTGATATTTGGAAATTTCTTGGAACTCTTGGTATCGGCAAACCGCGACACTTAGACCTTCCTAGTTCAATGGATTTAGACGATCTCAACCGTCATTTCTCCACTGTTTCGACCATAGATCGTCTAACCAAGCAACAAACTCTGTCTTTAATATCTGGTCTAACGCGTCCTCGTATTAATCCCTTCAGTTTCATTCAAGTTGAACAGGGAGAGATCAGAAAGATCATTCTCTCTATCAAATCGAAAGCGGTGGGATGTGACAATATCACCCGTGGTATGGTCGTAACTATTCTGGATCATCTCCTACCCGCGATTACCCACATTGTAAATTTTTCCCTGTACACCGGAGTATTCCCTTCCATGTGGCGCAAAGCCTATGTTCGTCCACTACCTAAAGTATCTAATCCCTCTATTCCTACCGACTTCCGTCCAATTTCTATACTTCCCTTCCTATCGAAAGTGCTCGAGGCCTGTGTCCACAAACAATTCTCCAATTTTGTTCATCGTAATTTACTAATTAGCCCATTTCAATCTGGGTTCAGGCCTGGGCATAGTACTGTTTTCGCTCTACTTAAAGTGACTGGCGATATAAGGGCAGGACTGGAAGAGACCAAAGTTAATACTCTAGTGTTGGTCGACTTCTCGAATGCCTTTAATACCGTCAGTCACGACATCCTGTTAGCTATTCTTTCCTATGTTATGGTCTCTCCTGAAGTACTGGAATGGTTCTCCTCTTACCTTCAGGAACGTCAACAGGCCGTTCATGTTGGAAATTCTACGTCATGCTGGTGTGATTTGGAGGCTGGCGTTCCTCAAGGCGGTATTCTTTCTCCTCTTCTATTTTCTATTTTTATTAATCTTATAACTTCTGGGCTTCAGTGTGCGTATCATCTGTATGCAGATGACTTGCAGTTGTACTGTCAAGGGAGGGTTGATGAAATACCTGACGCTATCGACAAGTTAAATAGGGACTTGACAGCCATTAAAACCTGGTCTGATAAATTTGGTGTTGCAGTAAATCCTAACAAGTGTCAGGCGATCATCATTGGGAGTCATCGTAGTATTAGTAGGGTGGATGGTTCAACCTTGCCACCAGTTCTCTTCAATGGTATGATCGTTCCATTTAGCACTGACGTGAAAGACCTAGGCTTGCACTTCGATTGTACCCTGAACTGGCGTACGCAAGTCACTAGGGTGAGCCAGAGGGTTACTGGAACGCTGCGGGCTCTATACCGACTAAAACATTTATTACCATCAAATTTATTACAATGCTTGTGCAGTCCTTAATTTTCCCTATTATGGATTATGGTGATGTGTGCTACTACGACCTGAATGCGGATCTCCTCGACAAACTTGCCCGTCTTCTCAATAACTGCATTTAATTCATTTTCAATCTGCGTAAATATGATCATGTCTCTGCGCATCGGTCGCTTCTAAAGTGGTTGACCATACGTCAGCGCATAGAGCAAAGGGCGCTGACCACTTTGTTTTCATTTATTGACTCGCCCTCTTCCCCTAGTTATCTCGCCCCCCACTTTCAGTACATTTGCGCGAACCACAGTAGAAACCTACGTTCATCACACAATCGTCTTCTTCAATGTCCCACTCACCGCACTGACTTCATTCACTCTTCCTTCTTCGTTCAGTCTATCTCTCTGTGGAATGCGCTCCCCCAGGAAATCAGGATGGCAACCAACCGATTTTCCTTTAAAGTCAAAGTTCGCGAGCATATTCGTAAGAAGCTGGCAGTATCATCACAATAGTAATGTTTTCCCATTGTTTGTCTCATCTGTTTTAGTATATTCGTGTATTTATGTGTATTTATTAGGTCTTATATTTATGCATAATTAGGTATATATATTTAAAGTTTTTAATAGGTATATGTATGTATATCCTTATATTTAAATAAATATTTATTTCACAGTTTTCGCTATTGCACCTACCACTGTTTGCTCTGCATCACCCAAAGGTTGACTGGTAGAAAATGCCTACGGCATTAAGTCCGCCTCTGTACATTTGTGTGCTTAAAGTATTAAATAAATAAATAAATATTTTGCTGTAACTGTAACAACAAATTGCTTTCTCTATACGGACTCCGATTGTGCCTCAAGATTTTGATATTGTTGTCTGGTTGAAGATAGAAAGTCATAGCAGATCTACACGCATCTTGTGCGTGAATTGTAATATTTGCGTCAATAATCTTCGACGATATCGGGCCTTGGATCAAAACACTAGAGTTTGTACCTGGCTCTGCAACTGGGTTTATCCAGTGAACGGGAAAAAACATGGAAGCATTCCTGGCTTTAAAAAATGACCCAAAGCAGATTGCGCCGCGGTGGGCGGGGCTTACCGATTGCGCCGCTCACGCTTTTAGTTCGTCCGCAGCTGTAGGCAACAGCGGTGTTCGACTATTATTTACCGGTTTTTGCGTGTTAAATATTTAAAAATGCCTTCTTGTGCAGTGAAGTGGTGTATGAATCAATCACATTTGCATAAAAAGAATGCTGGAATTAGTTTGACAAAGTGAATGGACCCCAAATAAAAAGACAATGATATGCTCGGTTCAATTAAGAAATGGAGATTTTTTATTTTTGTATTTTTTTGTTATTCAGAGAAAATCATTACTCTCTGACAAAAGGTCATTCATTATGTTCATGATAACAATGTTTGTAGTTCCTGTCTACTCCCATGGAAAGAAGGCGTGAGTTTATGTATGTATGTAAAACTGAGCAAATAATAAGCAGTGATATAATGTTAATGTATAGATACCTAAATTGTAAATATAAATAAAAAATAGACCACACATTTTTTTATTTACCTTATAATAAATTTCAATACACCTACCTATTACTTCCTAAACACTGCTCTATTTACAGACCTCATAGCCAGTTCATAAAACATATGTTTTATCATAATTCTGTATTTTTACCCGACTGCCCCAGAAGGAGGGTAATGTTTTTCGAGAGTATTTATGTATGTTTGTATGTACGTATGTATGTATGTATGTCTATTTCTTTGGCAAATCCATCACGCCTAAACGGCGTGATGGATTTTAAATTTTAAATAAAATAAGAGGTGTCGTAGGTCGAGGTGTAAACAAACAAAAGTTACACCATATTTCAGGAAATTGCATTGTCCCCTCCTGCGATACCAAAATTCTGTAGATTATAATGCTTATTTTTCTCTTTTCAGTTATGGATATTAGCAGTCGGGTTTTTTGTTTTTTTAATAATTTGTTTTAATACCATCAATATCACGATTAATTATTTGCGTTGCACCTTATTACATAAAACATCCCGGGTGACGAATGGTGTGCGAAGCGGCGTCGTAGAAATGTCATTAGCGGCCTATACGTTACATGTTAATTTAAACCCAAACTATCAAGAAATAAGGTTCATTTTTAACTGTGCATCCAGAGTAGTAATAATATTGTTCGTGTAGTTTCGCGAATCAGCGACGGGTTTTCGATGTGTAAGTTTGTTTGGGATATTGTGTCAAGATGCGCGCTTAGTTCCCTTGAAGTAAAGCTACCATGTTTTTTTCCGTTCACTGGGTTTATCAGAGTAGTATTTATCATAGATCTCTACCACACATGATGAAGAACTTCCAAATAGCAGCGGCTTTATTAAATAAGTTTGGTACTCGCCTGAGAAATAATGAGTATGCTCGTGAAATATTAAATATAATTAATGAAAGATTGAATTTAGGGAATAATCTGGCAAATGTCATAGAACAACACAATATGAACAGGCGATTCAGCCAACTTCCAAAGTCTCACAGCAGACCGAAACAATGTTTTAGTCTTTCCTAACTTGGAATAAAGAGACCTAATATTATTCTCCTTGGGAACGTATCAAATACGTCAAGCTCGCTCATACTATGGCGAGCATATACATTTCCATGGCGGATATAGGATCGAAATATGTAGTGAAATAATGAATTCCTCTGAGTACAGCTTACGAGGCAGTGGAGAAACTACTTTGATAAGAGGTAGAATAAAATCGCGCCACATATCAAGGAAGCAGTTTGTTTATATTTTAATGGAAAATAATAATAATAGTAGATCAGGTATTGTAGAATATTGCTGCAATTGTTTAATTGGTCGGCGTACTGTTGGTTGTTGCGCACACGTCATGACTCTCGTGTGGTATCTAGGATGAGCTAGGCATCAGGATAATGTATCAGCACCGGCAGTTTCTGGACGATATCGTTATTAGAGAGGATGAATAAAATATAATTAAAAATCTTGATACTTAACTGTTTTATTTTACCCCTAAATTCTGCATAGCAGTATTATCCCTGTTAGCCTTGTAGTTGTCTACCCAGGATTCATAAATATTATCGGGGATAAGGAAAGAGCCTCCATGAGTGCATTGAGGGCAATAAGCCGCTATACCTCCTATGCTGACTGGCTAATCTTTCCACAACGACATGAGCGATTTTAATGCAGATACTTAAGTAAGTTTATGCCGATAGAAGATAAGGATTAAGGGTCCCATTGTAAAACTTGGACCAATTTTATAATAATGCTATAGATACCTATTAATTCGTATTTTAAGTGTTTTTCTTTGACATAATGCATCAATCTTATTTTCATAACCTAAAAATACAAAAATGTTAATATCTTTTTTTTTTCATGTCCCTAGAATGAAAAATCTCAGTAATTATGTTTAAGTAATTAAACCCCTAAGGTGTTTTTTTTTTCAACGTAGACGCTTCAAATCGATGTCAGGTAAAATGTAGTATGGAAACTTGCCATTGTTCTTTAAAAGCGACTTCATATATTTCAATACATTGTGATATCGTGATGCCGTAACGTAACGGGGCGCGAACGTCCACCATATTATCGTCACGTTGGAAATTATAAAAGTGCACAACGTCTTTACAAAAAAAAAAACTATGATTCATAATATAACATCCAATCAAAACGTCTACATAATCTCACACGACCCGACACGTGACCGCAAAACACGCCTTTAAAAACCACAGAAAACGTTAATAATTCTGCACCATATACCGCATACGCACAACATAGCCACAAGATGCAAAACAAATCTCGTTGCAAAAACTGGAAGCGCTAACAAGGGACGGTATTCATAATTCAGTATCACCGGGCGGCAGCTGAGACTCGGAGAAAGAAAATCGAGTAAAAGTCTCGGAACATACACGTAACATGCAAAGTTGAGCTTTCAAGGATGGCGGTTTAAAATTTAAGCCATGCTCGACGTAGTAATGCCAAAATATTCGCTAATGTTATATAAGTTTATTGGTTTGTGTGTTTGTAATTAAATCATGTCGAAAGACACACAGATGAGATAACAGTACACATTGGCGTCTAATTTTAATGGGAAATTATAAGTCTGATTCACACGATATTTTTATTACTCACCTGAAACAGGGCCATATGAGATTTGCAAGACAAGGCGTTTTTCAGCACGTATTAAAAGCGTGCAAGAATTACGATTTTCATATCACTTATTTATGTATGGACGTTTAAGTTGTATCTTTTAGAACTTAGTAGGTAGTGTATTTTTAGTAGGTAATTTCAAAATTTTATCACAACATTGCCACATTTTTGCGTTAAGAAATACGTTTCGATTTCGATTCGAACTGAAATTGATTTTATATTGAATTTGTTATCTGCATACGTAACTATTTGGGCGAGAGTCAAATTGCCAAGAATTTGTCAAATCTTGATGGAATTGATAAATATTATCAAACCATGAACTAAATGACCTGAAAATGAAAACTCCTTAATAATTTTAGAACTCAGGGAAATATGACTGGTCAAACATGAACACTTAAGAAATTTAACAAATTAGCATAATCAGCCTATAATGTTCCCACTGCTGGGACACAGGCCTCTTGGTGAGAGGGAGTGGGCCTTAATTTACCACGCGGGCTTAGTGCGGGTTGATATATGTGGTTCTAGGTCTTGCCGGTTTCCTCACGATGTTTTCCTTAACCGTTTTGAGAGCAGTGGTGATGAAATAATTTACTCAAAGTAAAGCGCCTGACCGGGTTCGAACCTACGACCTACAACCCTTAACAAATATTAACAACTAACTTGTATTTAAACAAAAATTTAAATTAATAACAGTGCCATGGTGTGTGTAGAAGAAGCCACAATCACTATTGGATTTAAAATACCTCCATGACAAAACCAAAATTGAATGTATCCAAATTAAATTACACTTGTTTATACAACACGAAACTATACGAATCATTGTGGCAGTTAATTGCTCATGCTGATACTGTTATGCATTATGTTAATTGTAGCACGTTGGCAACCCTACACGACACGCACGCCAGACTAGGGGTGTCAATCATCTTTTAAGTCTATTAGGCGTTCCTTTTTATTAAATTAATGGCTTATCTTTAACTAAAACTTAAGAAACTTATTTAAAGGTTCAATAAACTTAAAATATTCCAGCTACCATTATGTATATTCTTAGAACTCCTACAGTAATATTACGCAAACACAAGAAAATGGTTCAAAGAAAATTCTGTCGGAACAGTTTTATTCAATGTTGGCAGATTTTATCTCTATAAATACATTTCAACTACAGTATCTTCCTAAGCTCCTTTTACGAAACATGTTCAACATGCATGAATTTCTAAAGGAGAACTGGAGAATTTTCTATCTCGATATTGTGTGTTAACCCTATTAAAACCGCATCCACATTTTGCTGCAGCGGGCCTCGCCAAATGCACTCAGTTATGTAAGCCGTAGTAAGTGGCTTTCCCCAATATCCTACAGCGCTGCAAAGCGCTTTATGCTGGATTCATTATAGACCACGTTGTTCTTACACGGTGGTGTTTGGGTAGCAAGAATCGTAAAGATAAGAGAGAATTAACAGCAAACTGGAATAAGTTTATATAAAGTTTGGTTTCGAAATCTTTGATGTTCTATCGTGTTCTCTTTGATGTTCCATTTAACTTGAACTTAGTAATTGATGCGAGAAATGAAATGAAATGAAATGAAATTGTTTATTCTGTAAATAGGATATAAGAATCACTTTTACACGTCACATTAAAAAAAAATTAAAGAATAAGCTAGATGGTGTCGACATTTCCTATCTGACTACCCCTGAGAAGAAATGGCGAAACAAACTCAAGGGTCAAAGTCTCTTTTAAAGTCCAGACATAATCTTGGTCAGATCATATGAGGAGCATGTAGATCCATGTCTGAAATGGTCTTTTGAGGAAAGAACCACACAAATTTTAGTGGACCTGCCCAGTCAGTGCAAGCATTTGTCAGTAATCGTGTAGCTCAACTCAAAACTTAAGGAGCTCAACGACTCGACGAACAATACCAAGGAAAGGACATTTGGGTTGGCCGCATAAAGTACTCAAAATACCAGACCATCATTAAAACTAAGAAAAAAAACAACAAGAAATAAATAAAAATGACCCACATAGTGCGAGTTACTCGTTGTCAAAGAATATGAAGGTTGATGTAGTCCTTCATATAACACATTATTTGAGTTACACCTTCTGGTGAAAATAAGAAATAAAGCTAGGTACTAGGTACTAGGTAGGTAATAGGTACTTCAAGCGTTGTAGCGGTCGAGCATTGAGACCCATCTGTGAGAAAGGCACGTTAAGCCGATCTTATTAATGTTAAAAGTTGCGAACGTGCTGATTCAAGACTAACCGTCTAAACTTCCCTGAAGCTCTACACAATAGAGTGTGTTTTAAGATAACTATATTTAAGTTAGATTTTACTTACAGCAATATTAACTGATTCACTTATTACATTAAATAGGTAAAAGTGGATCCTTTACTATAAGCCATACCATTTCTGGATTCTGCGCCTTTTAATCAGAATATTGATTCTTTTTGGTTGAACGGTGTTCCCATAAAAGAATCATCATCTGCCTAGCCTTTTCCCAACTATGATGGGGTTGGCTCCCAACCCCTAACCGGATGCAGTTGAATACCAGTATTTTACATGTAGCGACTGCCTATCTTACCTCCACAACTCAGTTACTGGGTAACACGATACTCCTTGGTAAGACCGGTTGTCAGACTATTGGGCTTTTGACTACCAGTAACGACTGTCAAAGATCTACGAATGACAGCCGGGTGCAACGGCTAAATGTGCTTTCCTAGGCACGAAGGGGTCTCGATATGTAATGGATGGTCACCCATCCACGAAGCGACCGTAGCAAGCGTAGCTTACCTAACCTTCAATGGACCTAACATTGAATGTACTTAACTTTCAATGGACCTGTGCGGATGATAATTAACTACGACATAAATTAAAACTGTAGTTTTTCTAGGAAAGCAGAAGCTTCTGGTTTTGGAATTTCAACTTTGGATCGATCCCTCCTACAATGTCTAAGGTAAGGTAAGGAAGGTACCGTGAATATCCAAAGTTGTGTGTTGCAGCTATGTTACGGTGCGTTTGGCTATCTCTTCTAGGAAAGCAAGATGATTTGATCTTTGTACGTTCTTAGATTTCTATATTTTCTTGCAAAATGTAAATGTGTCTCGAACGAACTATTCAGGTCCTGAATTGAATTTCATCTGAATGTTTCCGTCTCATTTCTTATTTGGTATCTATAGTATTTTCTTCGTGTAATTTTCAAGAGAATATTGAAAAATATAACCTTATAACATTTTAGTTTTAGTAAACTTTTGCCTGATACTAATTTTCAATTTGTAGCACGTTTTTGATATATTTACTTTTATATTAGATCGGGCAGTTTTATGAAAAAGCCTACTAAAATATAATGAGAACTGATAAGGATAACTTAACAAATCTTGAATCGTTTAGCTCCAATTTAACGCCCTTCGCTTACGAGTATCTTTTTTTACTACGCTTTCGAAAACAATAGTGTGTTTTTAATAGTGTTTTTCATTTAAAATCGTGGTTAATCTGTAAGGAAGTAAAGAGATAATGGTGGATGATAGTGGGCCCGAGTGGGAGACGAAGGTGAATTCTGAAAACCTTTAAAAACTTATTGAACTTCTAAAGATGTACACTTTTAAGGGTTCCGTAGTCAACAACCCTTAAAGTTTCACCATGTCCGTCTGTCTGTCTGTCTGTCCGCAGCTTAGCTCAGAGACTCTTTGTACTAGAAAGCTGAAACTTGGCATGGGTACCTTCAGATATTAATCACGCCAACAACGTGGTAAAATTAAATCTTGAAAACATTTTTTTTTCTGTAGGTTACCTTGCACGTAACGTGGGGATGATTTTTTTTGTACGTCTATGCCATGGGATATCGTTGGATAGGCCGTTCAAAAATATTGCGGGTCTGTCAAAACCAATTTTGGATCTGTGAAAAAAATCACGGCAGTAGTATATATAACGAAGTTAAAAGGAAAACTATCACAGCTAAGCATGCTTTCAACTACGGAACCCTTCCTTGTGCGTGGTTCAACACGCACTTGGCCGGTTTTTTAAGTTAATGAATCTCTATAAACTTTTTAGGCTTCTAATGATGGACACTTTTTTTTAATAAATGAGCCTCTTTTTTAACATTCCGGCATTTCGTCACAGTTGTTCGCAGTCATTAAGCTAGAGTACTTACCCTGAACAAACGGGTTAGGTTAGGTTGGAACTGTGACCAACCACGCGCGAGCCGAATTGGTCGCAGTAACTAAGCTAGGGCACATCGACCCGTTTGGTCGGTTAGGTTAGGTTAGGTTCCGAGGCGATGGTCGGCAGCGAGGAGTCCTGGGACGCGGTGGTATCCTTCTGCGAAACAGTCGTGTCGCAGAAGGAGGCTGCGGAACGGGAGCGGGAGATCTCTTCCGCTCACCCGGCCCGCAGCAGGCGCACCGGGCGTCGGCAGAGGGCAGACAACGCCCTCTTCCGGCCCCCCTAAATGGGTCCAGGGACGGCGGACTTGGGGACGTCCGCCGCCCCCCATCACACTGGACCCGAGGTGGCGGCGCGTAGTGTTCCACGCGCGCCCCTTTCAGACGTCACGGGGGGGGGTTTAAACACCTCACCCCCCCCCAGACTTGAGGTGGCCCGCAGAGGCGGGCCGGCACTAGCTGGGGATCGTGGAAGTCGCATTAGATCCCATGATCCCCGGTGCAAGTGTGGGACGGGAACACCGGGGTGGTTTTTAGTCAGTAAGAGTCTGACAGACCCCTCCGCCTACCCCAGGGCGGAGGACATCCATGAGGATTTTCCACCCCGGCAACAAAAAAAAAAAAAAAAAAAAGGTTAGGTTAAAACTGCCATCACGGGGGGAGTTTTACACCTCATTTCCTCCGCGGGCCTGAGGTGGCCCGCTATGGCGGAACGGCACCAGCCGGGGATCGCGGAAGTCGCACCAGATCCCCTGATCCTCAGTGCAAGTGTGGGAGGGGAACACCGAGGTGGTTTTTAGACAGTAAGAGTCTGACAGACCCCTCCGCCCGCCCCAAGGCGGAGGACATCTATGAGAATGTTCTACACTGGAACGAAAAAAAAAAGAACTGCCAGGGAGCGCTGCATTTAGGCTATTAAAGAGGGAGTGGGCTGTAATACACCACGAGGGCCCAATGCGGGTTGGTAGATGTCACATTTTTTCGAATTTTTGATTCTAAGACATTCTTTTTTCATTCAGTTTTCTCACGATGTTTTCCTTCACCGTTTTGAGAGCAGTGGTGATGAAATAATTTACACAAAGTAAAGCGCCTGTCTGGGTTCGAACCTACGATCTACAACTCGTAAGTCGCAGCCGTTGGGCTACCACTCCTCTCGTGCAAAAAGAGGCGCTTTCATTATATTAGAGTGTTCAATAATATTTTTAGGAAAGTATAATGGGAATTATTTGAGGTTCGTGTACGTCGAAGTTAAGGGCGGCGTTATTGCGCCTATGTGGGACTGAGGCCTCAATCGAAAGTAATGTCTCAGTTAGTCATTTACGTGAGGCATACTGTAAGTTTCTGGAACTGGCCACGTACAATAAAAAAAAAATAAAAAAGCAATGACTGAATTCGAAAATGTAACTTTCTGAGAACATGTTGCTTTTTAATTGGCGAGACTGTAATTTGTTTTTTTCATTTTGGCGTCCTTTAGAAAATTGTGTCGCAATAGCAAACATTTTCACGAGTTAAATTCATTGTAATAACAATGAATTTAACTCTTGAAAATTTTCGCTCAATGTTTTTTTACGATTTTCGCTGTGGCTTAAGGACACAACAGAGGAACAAGATAGTTGCCAGAGATTTCAATTGGCATTTGGTGATGAAGCCCCATGGGGCAACCACGAATACACAGAGCTGCGACATGTCACAGCTCTGTGTATTCGTGGTTCAGAGAATTTAGACGTGCACGTGATCATCTCCATGACGATGTACGTGAAGGTCGGCGGGTAACGGCGGTTACAGAAGCTAATATTGATACCGTACGAAAACTGATTGAAACTGACAAAAAATTACTTGTTAGCAAATTCGTAATATATTAGGCATTGGACTGAGCCAAGTGCAAAACATTTTGCATGTGCATCTGAAGGTTCGGAAGCTTTTCACTCGACGGATACCGCATGATTTAACGGAAGACCAGAAACGACGGCGTATCGAGTGGTGCCGTAAAATGATACAAAATTTTAATGGAGAACAGTCATTCAATCAACTCAGCGTATAACAGTCCACTGCTGGACATAGGCCTCTCCTAGGCTGCGCCACAACACCCTGTCCTCCACCTTCCGCATCCAGTCTGTCCCAGCCACCTTTTTAAGGTCGTCCGTCCATCTAGCTGGGGGTCCCACACTACGCTTGCCGATACGCGTTCTCCACTCCAGGACTCGTCTGCTGAGGACAGTCATTGGCTGTCTATAATATCGTGATAGGTGACGAAACCAGGGTGTACTGCTTTGAACCGGAAAGAAAACACCAGTCGGCAGAACGGGTATTTTCTTTTGACGACTTTCCGACAAAAGTTAAGAAAAATCGAAGCAACAGTGCCGCTGGAAAACCAAAGGACAGTGACCGCAGATTGGTACGTCAACTTGCTCAGTCTTAGAAAAAGTTCGCGAAAAGCGTCCTCGAAGCAATGTCGTCCTTCACCACGATAACGCGTCCTCAAATTCCGCTAAGGTAACGGAAGCGTATTTGATGGCGTCAAATGTAGAACTGATGACGCATCCGCCATACAGCCCAGACCTCGCACCTTGCAACTGCGTTCCACGAAGCCATTGAAGAGGTCCCTAAGGAAGACTGGTCCCACTGCTTTTTACAATGGTTCCAGCGAATGAAAAAAAATATAAATTGTGAGGGCATATACTTTTAAAAACAATAAATGTATAAATGTAATAAACGTACCAGGTCTTATTTATCAGAATCCAGAAACCTTCAATACCTACCTACTTGAAATGAGTAGGTTCATTACATTAGAAAACACACCTACATTAAAAATGGTTCCTCAAATTAATAAGGAACTTATATTCGTCCGAAAACTCGGACAGGCTTCTTTTTTTTGTGTGGGAGATTATCAAATAACTTCTCCCACTCTGGGCAAAACGAGAGGGTGTATCAGACTCTTACTGACTAAAACCCACCCGTTTTCCTTCCGTTGCCTGTGTTGCCAGGGGCCTCGGTAACCCTTTTGGACTGCCACGCGACCCCGGCAGGCATCGGCCCTAGTGAACTCCTACACTTGTGCTGACATCTGTTTGAGAAGCGCGTGGAACACAACGCGCTGTCGACCCGGGCCTGGTCCTTATTGGTCGGCGAGCTACCCATTGTTCACCGTCTGCAAGCTCACGGCTACGGTGGCCGGAAATCCGTTGTGGCGTGCCCAGCACTGGGTTGTGACAATCGCACTATCCATGTTGACATGAGATCCCGCCTGAGCTTTGTCCGCTGTGCCGCGATTTCTCGCGGCAGTGGAGTTACGCCCCGGCGTTTCGCCTCCCATACGTGCGCGAGGACTTTTGCCTCCAGATCCCATGGCTGCAATCCGACAAGGAGAATCGCCGCCTCACCGGAGAAACTCTGACAGGCTGAATATCTTTTTTATGGAGGATGACCTATTTTGCTGAAACGAGATAAAAAAATAACTGCAGATTCTCACATTATAAACATTAGATTAACGTCCTGATCGTTCGTACACATCTCGCTTACACAATAATGAAACGATTTATTTAATTCCCAGATTAACGTGGCTTTAAAGCGCTTTATGCTTAATGTTCAGCTTTGTGGCCATGTCACAGTATGTTCAAGCGCCATGTCGGGCTGTCTAGCTCGCTAAGCTCTATAATATCAGAGAACAGTTCTATTGTTTACCTAGGTGGGGTGGGACAGACACCTAATTTATCATATTCGTGGTCTAGTTTTACAGTGTAGTATGTATTTCATTATAATTGGCACCGTGCACCGCGCTCTGACGTTTCATAAATGCCCATGTAGGTTTATGTGAAATCAAATTACAAATATTTTGATTTTATGGATTTATATTCGTTTTTAGGGTTCCATACCCAAAGGGTAAAACGGGACCCTATTACTAATACTCCACTGTCCGTCTGGCTGTCTGTCTGTCCGTCTGTCACCAGGCTGTATCTCATGAACCGTGATAGTTAGACAGTTGAAATTTTCACAGATGATATATTTCTGTTGCCGCTATAACAAAAAATACTAAAAAACAGAATAAAATAAATGTTTAAGGATACCATACAACAGACGTGATTTTTTGCCGTTCTTATAGATAATGGTACGGAACCCTTCATGCGCGAGTCCGACTCGCACTTGGCCGTTTTTTTTTTCTTATTACTATGACACTCACATGGGTCTAGCCGAAAAACATGATCAGGAGTTGACTAATCTATATATGTATTTCTAAATAGATTATTGTCGTGAGTTAGTCTCGCAAAAATCGAAAATGGCTCGGCCGATTGTAATGAAACTTTTGTAAGTTGTTGTGTGCGCTCCGCAGAAGTTTCCTAATAAAAAAAGTTGTTGCATTGCAACGTATTGCAAAATGAAAAAGTTAAGCTAGTTTAAAATAAAATACAAATTATTTCTCCTACTTTCTAACGACCTACAAAACTTTATTATACAGAAAGTTATATAGTTTGCGTTATTCTAACTAAACCCTCCTTTGCATAAAAATCTCCATGATAAGTTAGTTCAAAATGGACGACAAAATGGAGGCCAGACAGATAACCCGCTAGATTAATTCTACCGTTAATCTTATCGTGAAAATACCTTTTAACACTATTAAATAGAATAAGAAACGATCACAAACTCTTTTATATACAGCTATTAATGTAAATAACGGTCAGCTTGCAATGTATTCTTATACTTATACTTATAAGTTACGAAAATTGTCCACCAAGCTTAGGCACTCTATTGAATTTAGTTTCCTTCACATTTTCGTCTTTAATCTGTAAGTCAGTGCAAATACCAATAAAAAAGCTTTTTTAAACTTCATTAAGTAAACTGCTGGGGAGTTTGTTGCGCCACTTCTTCTTCCCAGCTAAAGCGCTAGGAAGTGGTGAAGGGCGGGCGTTTTTCGGGGAATGTCTTATGTAATTTTAACGTTAAAAAAGTGCAGATTCTCAGCCTAGTTTGTATAAATGACACATATTTTGTTTTTCTTAATACGCAGATTTGACTACTTTCAGGTAAAATTTAGCCTTTACTAACACCACCTTTGATTATTCCCGAATACGTTATACCGAAGTGCATCGACGTATAAAGTCAATAAATAAAACGGCTGAGCGAATACCTCTATGGCATAGACGTATACAGCCATTCGATTGCATAAAGTCTATGCAAGCGAACCCACAGTAACACTATCAATGAAGTCGCAAAATTGCGCGTTTGTGAATAAATCGATTTGGCAAGAGCGGTGCGATTTTATCGAAGCAAACGAGTTTATCGACGTAAGGGTATTAAGTATGACTTCATTTAATCGATCCTTTACTGCCATCTGCGGCGAATTCTTTTGCGACTCCTATCTATGTTCTTGTGCGGTATGCCTTCTGCGAAAAACAACTGAGGACTTAAGCTGACTTTTACCATCGGCGTTAAAATTAACACGCCTTTCTATTCGTACTGACAGTACGAATCAGAATCAGAATCAAAATGCTTTATTTGTAAACATAGGCCAAATTACAACAGAGTGTGAGATGTTACAGATAGGTAGATCTTCTGTTTTGCCCAGAGGCGTACAAATATATTTAATTAACATAGTTAAATTTTTACTTTTTAACACACATTTTACTTTTAAAATATCATAAAATGGTAGAATTACGTAACTTTTACGAATATTTCCGTATTTATATTCTTGCACACATACAAACTTGGTATGTAGCAGTATTTTTCAAACTATTTAATTAGGTACTCAATATAATATCAGTATAGACTTTAGACTTCTTGAAGACAACCTTTAGATTCCGAGGCTCGAAGAGAACTAACTTAGCAACTATACTGCGCACACCAAATATATCATGTTTTCCATTCGGTTGTGTTAAAAAACCAGTACTTTTACGGTAACTGTCAAATTAGATAGTTTTAAACTTCATGACTACCCTGATACAAAAATAATTTGAAGCAAATCACATACTTTCAATTTTATATTTAGTATTTAAAATCACTACAAATCTTAATATTTGGAAATCATGACATTCGGCCATCCGACACTGTGTTGCCTCCTGGCACACACACAACAATCATACATTATTTTTTTTTAATATTTCGTGTCAGTGTCGGACTGTGGAACTTTTTGCGCTTTTTTTTTTCTATGCCGGTTGCTGACGGTCAGTCAGCCTTAGGGAATATATGCGCTAATGACCTTTGTGTACTTATTAAGTAAAACCTATAATTTAAAATAAATAGACGCTTAACAAACTGACCTAAACAAGATTTCGACTTACAAGTATTAAGTTTCCAACCTTTTGAAATCTGATGAAGAGATTAACTGCTAGGCTTACAATATCAGTCTGTTGCTAACTTGTGTTAACAAGCTTGGAAAACGCCCGATGAATTAACTTTCTTGTTTAGAAGGTCAGAGAAGTGCCGCTACTTAGAGACGGTTCAATTAATATTCAAGTTAATCTCATGCCGATATGTTTTAGGAAGGTTGGTAGCTTAGGCTCTGTTGTGTGCTCATAATTGATTGATGGTATTATATCCCGTGTAAATTGCTAATGCAATACACTAGAACTAGAATCTACTTAAAAAAGCTGCTGCTGAATTCCAGTCGCCATTACATGCATTCAGTGCTGGTTTTTACTTTATTTTAGTCACCGGAGCATCTCATTAGTTTGACAATCGCATGAGATATCGCAAACCCATTATTAGGGTTCCGGAAACAAACGAACGGAATTCTTATAGGATCACTTTGTAGTCTGTCCGTCCGTCCAACTGTCTGTCAAGACCCTTTTTCTCAGCAACGGGTGTAGATATTAAGTGGTGTCGAAGTTAATATCAAATACGTAGGTCTACGAACCCTTGGAGCTTTAAAGGAATCATGCTTCTAAGTCAACGCAATAAAAAAATCGGCCTTTTATGCGACATACTTGATACTCGCAAATAAATCAAAACCTCCTCTAGGTTTACTTCCCTACCTAGAATCATGAAACTTGGCAAGGAGTAAGAAGTCACAGCACAAGTAAAGGAAAAAGTCCGAAAATCTGTAGTTTTATCACATTTTTTTTGCGATTACCAAGTTACATTTACAGTTGGAGAATTGACCGTGACGTATATCGATGTACGGGAGAACATGTCTTTTATCCCAAAAAAAAAAACTAAAATGTCAATTTTGTTTTTGGGATAAATTCATCGCAACTGCGGAACCCTTCCTTGGGCGTGGCCCGACACGCACTTTGTCGGCTTTTTTAAAATCCTTTGACGTTCCACCCAAAAAACGGCCCCTATATGAATGCTTTTTTTATCAATCCGTCATGAAGTCACCACGCCAGCGTTATAATCCAAAACCTGCTTCAGGGACGTCTTTTGGCACCCACTGAATAACGACTCTGACCAGTATGTTCTTCTGCATTCAACAAATCATCGAATACATCTGAATGAAGACCAAGTTCACCTTGAAAGTTGAGAAGTTTGAGTCGCGCCATAAGATTAACTTCAAGTCTTTTATGGTGCGGGTACCTTCTTATCATCTGGGGAAGGAGTTTTGGCCGACGGGTGTCGTGTATTTTTCGCGAAAGTCTACCCTCGACTCAGCGCAACATGTCGCCGACTTTGCGTATGTATTCAATAATTTAATATTTCGGTTTATATTTGTATGTATTCTTTGTATGTGTTTATTGTATTTCTATGGGCCCTAATTACCTGAATCAAATGAATAATAATCATAAATGTGACCGGACAGTCCCCCTTCAGCCGAGTAGACTCGATTACCCAGTTCTACTATTGCTGCTACTAATTAAAATACAATTAAAACAACATCAAAACGAACACGTATAACTTGATGGCAACGTTAGACAGTTATAAGTACGTTAAAGGATATTCTATTATGCCCCGTCACGTCGCTCGTAACGATTAAACCGAGACACAGTTACCGGTTACGTGTCACGCTAATGTAGGCTTATCACGTATCCTTGGGAGGTAATCTTTCACGCGAAATTGTTATTTTAATTTATAATCGGCTTTTGAAGACTTAATCTTACGATTGCGACCTATTTACGAAATTAGTTAATCTGGATTCAAGGTCAGTCGGCGATTTACAGTGTTCAGAGGTGAGACCATTATGTTAGCTGTCATATACACTAAATAGGTATAGCAGTGGAATACGATAGGCTGGAATGACTTAATAAGGACAGAATAACAATCAAAATTAAACAAGACATACAATAATGTACCTGAAATAAAATCAACAGAATATTTATGGAGCCTATCAATTATTCAATTTAAAAATCAAGAAAATGTTTATTTGATTTTATTGGGACTAAAGTTACGTACGTACGTAGAACGTACCTACGTAACTTACATACGTACTTATCCACGTCCATACGTACGTAGTACATTACCTACCGACTGTTATCATTGAATGCCATGTAAGTGGACTGGCGACACATATTCATTCCCTTGGGTACAAACATATGGCTAAACTAGCAAGGCCAACTCTATAACCCCGTAGGGTTTCTAAGTTATCAGGATTACTTATCTTATCAAATGCCTTTCGCCCTAGAGACCTCTTGGCTCGTTTAGTTTAAATCTAAATCGTGTAAGTAGTTACATCTTAAAGACGTGCCGTACCAACTCACCCAGGGATTGAACTAATGTTGATTAAGTTTTAAATCTTAAATCGTGGCTGCCGCATAATTAATCTGACAGTTAAATAACCATAAGACAGTGCACACACTAGAAACCAAACAAGTCAAACATTGTTTGATTTCTACTGTGTGCACTATCTATTCAGGCTGGCGATTTAGTCACCTGCATTCATCAATAGGAAGATTCTATCCGTCATACTTAAAAACTTTCCCTATGAAAATTATAAAAAAAAAACTAATGCCGATAGACACTTTCGATGTATGTCTGTAAAGTATTTTTTTTAAGAGTCGTATGGCTTTCTTAGATCAAGTTGTTCTATAATTTTGTGTGTAGTCTTTTGTTGTGAGTATGTACACCATCATTGTGTTCACAGGGCGATAGTATCGGGGTCGTGGGAAAGTCCGAAAGGGATACCGAGGCCCCTGGCAACACAGGCAACGGAAGGAACACGGGTGGGTTTTAGTCAGTAAGAGTCTGACACACCCTCTCGCTTTGCCCAGAGTGGGAGAAGTTATTTGATAATTTCCCACCCCAAAAAAAAGGGCGACAGTATCTATGTCTAATAAAAATATAAAAAATAAAGTCGTGACTCAGTTTGCGCACAGCCTTATTCAGTTAGTTTAATGATCTGAAAACAAAACTTACTTCAGAAGTAAAGAAAGATTTCTATTGCATTAAAAGTTAGTTATTTAATTAATTAAAAATATGAAGTACTTGAAACGTATTAGCTTAAGGCATTATTTAATTCTAAAGCAGCCGAGAACTTGGGATTTAAGTAATGAAATTAAGATTAGGTCACATAATTGGCGATTAGTGGATATTATCGCGATAACGATTTCATTAAGTTACATAGAAACGCACGATGGGTTCTTTAATTATTTTGTTAACTTTAGTCGAAATATGTTTTCAATTCGGTTGTGAGAATACATGCAGTTATTTACTCTCGTGAAGATCGGAGACGCTACACTCGAAGTTGTGGACGAGTATGTTTAACTTCGAGAAAGAGGTCAATCGTCAAATCCGACTCGGCTGGGCAGCGTTCGGGAAGCTACGCAATATCTTCTCTTTCCACATACCGCTGTGTCTCAAGGCGAAAGTCTTTGAGCAGTGCGTGTTGCCAGTGATGACCTATAGCTCTGAAACGTGGTCGCTTACAATGGGCCTTATTAAAAGGATAAAAGTCACTCAAAGGGCAATGGAGAGGGCTATGCTTGGAGTTTCCCTTCGTGATCGAATCAGAAATGAAGAGATCCGTAGGCGAACCAAGGTTACCGACATAGCCCGTACAATTGCCAAACTTAAATGGCATAGGGCAGGACACATTCTTCGCAGAACAGATGGCCGATGGGGCCGAAAGGTTCTGGAGTGGTGACCGCGTACCGGAAGAAGTAGCGTTGGAAGGCCTCTTACAAGGTGGACCGATGACCTGGTGAAGGCCGCAGGAATCCGCTGGATGTGGGAAGCACAAAACCGAAGTGGCGGTGCTTAGGCTTATGTCCAGCACTGGACGTCTTTCGGCTGAAATGATGATGATGATGATGATGATTTACAAGTGATTTTAAGTTGTGAACTATATAATAATACCACCCTGTAATTGTCGTACTGCAGGGCACAGGCCTTTTCTCGTGAAGAGTAGGTACGAGCATTGATCTCCGCTTGTTCAAGACGGATTGGCGATTTCAGGCTTTTATTACATATAACTCCAGGTTTCCTCATGATGTTTTCCTTCACCGATATCAGTAATTTCCAAGATACACTCAGAAAGTACATATGAATTAAATAAGACACAATAGTACTTGCCCGGATTTGAAGCCACTACCTCGTGCATGAGCTGCGAGGCCTTAAGCACTGGGCCATCACGACATGTGAACTATATAGCATAATCACTTATAATGTTCCAACTCCTGGGACATAGGTCTCATCTCTCTGAGAGTGAATGGGTCGTTATTCATCACGTGGGCCCAGCGTGGTTTGGTAGATGTCACATGCCGGTTTCCTCAAGATGTTTTCCTTCACCGTTTTGAGAGCAGTGATGATGAAATCATTTACACATAGTTAAACGCCTATCAGGCTTCGAGCCTACGACCTACAACTCTTAAGTCGCGGCCGTTACCACTGGGCCACCATTGCTCCCTGCTGCTGTGAACATAATATAATAATTCTGTTATGACAGAATCAATGACTCCCTCATCAATAAAATCCTACGGCGATAAAATAAGAGGTAAGAACACCTTTCATTGCACCTTGAAAACCTCCACGCTATAATAGAGCTATTACGATCCCCGACTATTTGCAATCTTGTTTCCAGTTGTAATTTAGCCGCAGACTAATGCTACATTTCTGTCGGTACCTACAGTTAGTACCAGGCTCGCAGTAGCACTGCTTGAAGGTCGGTTTAGACGTAGTTATACACAAGAACATGGGGAATATGTTGTGGTAACTATGAATGTTGTTGATATTGATTACTATTTATGTTTTTCCTAAGTCACTTGTCGGTATCGAAGGAGGTATCAATCAGCTCCTCCTGTTTTTGGAGTCGGTTAAAAAATAAGTATTTTTTTACGCGGTTTTCACTGCACGGCGACGATCCCCTCTTTATAATATGGCGAATCCGTCGGAATCATTTTTTTTTCTTTTTTAACCCCCGACGCAAAAACGACGGGGTGTTATAGGTAAGTTTGACGTGTCTGTCTGTCTTTGTGTGTGTGTATGTATGTGTGTGTGTCTCTCAGTGGCATCGTAGCTCCCGAATGCATGGACCGATTTTGATTTTGTTTTTTTTGTTTGTAAGGTGACTTAATCGAGAGTATTTTTAGCTATGATTCCAGAAACTCAGTTTAGTCGTTTGAAGATTAACAGCTCTTTGCTAGTTGATATTTAACTCGCTCACCAACTTACAGCGCAGGTATCGTGTTTGGGCTCATTGTACTGGTCTCAATAAATAGGTTATAGCTGCGGTGATCAGGGTCTGGTGATGGAGAAGGAAAGAGAAATGAGGGTGAATTAGTAAGTACCTTCACTTTGGGAGAAATACCTACAGGGGCGCAGATTTCGGCGAGGTACATATCGATGGCAGAGTGTCTAAAAAATGGGTAATAAAAGTTAAATTTAAAAAACCCCCGACACTAATAAAAACATCTAAAAAGTAACAAAATAATACGTATTGGGCCCTTTCAGTTTAATATAAATTTAGGTAATACTTTGAGCCAAGCGTCGTCTAGTCGAGGGACGACTAAAGGAAACGTCAAACAGACGAGGCTTATACCTAGTAATAATGAATGTATGCTATTGTAGAAAGAATAGCCGCTGTTAACTTCCAATTTTGATTAGACGGCTGGACAGAAATAGTAAATTCTTTTTTGTTTGAAAGCGTATACCTACTTACTTCCTAGGTGGTCTCATTATCATCAGGTCAGGATCTGATGATGGCATTCTGGAGAAATCGAGGGAATTCTTCAAATATTATAGGTACACCTATAGCGAATTGGGTATTTTTTATAGTAACTTGTGCATTTGCATTGTGAACACATTTGTTTCTTCAACAGTTTTTCGTCCCCTGTAAAATACCTTTCATTGCAATCACAAGGTTTCCACTGCACGGCGGCGGTATATGGATGTAAGTGTTAAATTCAATAATAAAGTTATTTTTAAATGGTCGCGTCAAAATTATAGTCATGGTCATGTCATCATCATCTTTCTATTGCAGCTCATCGGATAACATGGCACTATGTTCAGATGAAAATGCGTTCTCACATAGATATCTTGATTGGCCAAAGTTGCCTGAAAATAAATGAATTATTGTTTATATTTTAATATATATATATATTTTGTGACTTCCATATATACTACTATTACCGCTCCCCGACTCAGCTTCCCGCTAACCGCTGTCTCTTCAACCTCGGTCGTCCTCCTCCGTCAGTCCTTAAAAAGGTCTAATGAACAAAGTTTCTTGAAAGTTCTGATCTCAACGACTCGATAGAAAAACCTTAAATCAAAAGATAGTTCATACTTAATTACTCAATTGATTATGAATGAATGAGATTCATGCTTTATATTTTTTGTGGTCATTTGTATACCGAATAAATTTAATTGCTAGTAGTTCTCTCTCTTTATTATTCAGTAATCATCAGAATGAGAGTCAGTCGTTGCATCAAAAAAAAAGGAAACCGGCCATGTCAGACCACGCACAATGTGTCGGATAAAGCGTGAGGAAACGCCCGGGTGTCACCACTGTGTGGATCGCCCGGAGGACACGGTGGAGCATACGGTTGAGGTCTGCCCGGCTTGGGCAGAGCACCACCGTGTCCTCGTGGAGGCGATTGGTGGCAGAGACCTATCGCGTCCGGCCCTGGTTCAGGCCATGGTACGGAGCGAGAGGGCATGGGCAGCCGTCACCTCCTTCTGCGAAGCAGTAATGCTCGCGAAGGAGGAGGCGGGACGGTTGAGGGAAAGGCATGATTCGCGCTCTCTTGCCCCTAGCCGCCGCAGGAGACGCCCTGGGCGTCGGGAATCCCGGGCGGATTTCCGGCCACCGTAGGCGCGGGCTTGCGGACGGTGAACAATGGGTAGCTCACCATCCGGTAAGGACCAGGCCCGGGCTCTTTGAGGCTCGCGTGGAATACAACGGCGCGTTGTATTCCACGCGCGCCTCAAAGAGATGTCATCAGCACAAAGGTCCACTAGGGCCGGTGCCTGCCGGGGTCGCGGGAAGGTACTTATGGGTCACCGAGGCCCCCGCAACACAGGCAACAGGAAGGAATACGGGTGGGTTTAAGTCAGTAAGAGTCTGACACCCTCCCGCTCCGCCCAGAGCGGGAGAAGTTATTTGATGATTTCCCACCCTCAAAAAAAAATATATGTAGATATAGACATTTCAATATAGATATATTGAAGAAAAACAAACAGACTAGAAATTGAAAATTTATTATTAAATTTTAATTTAAGATTATCTATACGTCAACCTATTCGTTTGAAGAGCAAGACATGCATCGACAATTTTGCGCATAATTTTAATAGGAGTCATAAAGCTATAGTTTTGATACTGGCTTTGTCTGACCATACGGCACAACTACTCAATTGCCCGATTAGCGCCGCAAACACTAGAAATCATTGGCGAACCACTAGACGGGACTATAGTAAAGAGAACATAGACAAATTTAAATCCTACCTCAATAGCCTATCGTTTGCTGAAGTATATGAAACTAAGAACCCAAACATTGCTTACAATGCCTTCACAGAAATGTTTTCTTTCCTATATACACAGTGCTTCCCTGAAACTATTATCGCTGTAAATGTGAAAAGAAGGCCTAGTTGGGTCTCTCATGGTATTAAAATATGTAGCAAAAAGAAACGTCAATTATTATGGCAATAAAGACAAAAACCTACCGAAATTAATAAAAATAAATTTAAGAGTTATTTAAAATTGCTTAAAAAAATAATTTATTTAACTCAACGCGACCAAAATATACATAAAATACAAAGAATCAAATAATAAATAGATCTAAGACTACTTGGGAAATAATAAACCAAGCAAAATTAAACATACGTAAAAGCACTATAGACAAAATTCGATATAATAATGAAACTGTAACTCACCCTAAAATTATTGCAAATATATTTAACGATTACTTTATACATAAAATTAAACCTATGATAAGCTCGGGAACCACAGTCACTAAACATATTTTAGCCAGAAAAGACTCAATGTTCATGGCCCCAAGTCTAGCACTTGATATATTAAAAATTATCGTAGCCTTAAAAAATACAAACAATGTAGGATACGACGGCATAGCTACAAAAATTGTTAAGACAGCATATAAAATCTGTGGCCCAATAAGCTACATTATTAATTTAAACATCAGTGAAGGTATATTTCCAAAAGCGCTAAAAAAATCTATTGTAAAGTCGCTGGATGCGCGGGGCAACACATAATCGATAGTTTTGGAATTGGTTTTACGACAAAAGTATGGACGAATGCACAACTACTGTTCGTACAGAAATTAGGTAGCAAATCAGTAGTTGGCGAAAGGAAGGTGGCACGATACCTTATTTGATGCGATGATGATGCACTTTCACGACAATACAAGCGATTTCCACGAATTTTCACTTGGTTAAATGAATTTCGGGCGCAATGGGCTGCGCACGCGACGACGACCGAAAACCGAATTCATCTTGATTTTCGACGACATTCCGCGGGTTGGCGCTGTTTGGTGTAGCGGTCTTGCTCACACGCGGGTGAAAGGCAATGTGCAGGAATGGGATAGGGGGAGCGGAGTGCAGTAAACCAACCTAATCCTATTAATTAGTCTGTTATACCAACAAAAAAAAACTAAGGAAATGAAAATACATAATTTCAGTCGATCAGCGCGCAAGCAGCTGCTATTTAAGAAACAAGATAGGGAGCTAACTGAATTTTACAGGCCAATATCATTGATACCAATATTTTCAAAAATTATCGGAAAATATATTTCCAAGGAACTTAGTAACTATGTTGAAAAAAATCAGGTACTCTGTGATGAACAGAAAGGATTTAGGGAGAAAAAAACAATTAACTTGGCCATATACGACTTCTTGCATAGGGTTATGACAAACGTGGATAAAAATACACCAGTCTGTGCCATTTTCTGCGACATGACACAGGCGTTTGATTATGTCCAACATAATATATTACTAAATAAACTCGATGCGATGTATACGAGGAAACATATTAAATCTAATACAATCATATCTACATGACAGAAAACAAGTAACGAAAATTAGTAGAATAAATGTGAGCTCCAAACGTGAAGAAATTTTCACGTCATGCGAGCGTACCGTCGCTCATGGAGTTCCGCAGGGCAGTGTACTCGGACCACCCCTGTTTACACTCTATATTAATGACTTCCCTAAATCCATTAAACATCCCATGACACTTTTTGCGGATGATAGTACGATAACTATACCATGCCATAATAAGAATACATATGAAACGGACATAATAAATACATTAATTGAAGCGGTAACGTGGCTGAATAATAATAATTTTAAAATTAATATAAATAGAACTTTGGTTATGCACTTTAGCCAACGATCATCATTATTTTCTAGTCTTGACATCGAATATAATAACAATAAAATACAGACAGCTAATACTACAAAATTTTTAGGCCTAACAATCGACAGAAACTTAAATTGGAAAACTCATATTGAGGCTCTAGCCAAAAGAATAAGCAGTATTGCATATGCGTTATATAAATTATCACGTACTCTAAATATAGAAGCCCTATTAACGGCCTACTATGGTTTGGTTGAATCCGTCATTAGATATGGTGTTATCTTCTGGGGTAACCCAACCGATAGGGATATCATCTTTAAAAGATAAAAGTGCTGTCTAAGATCTATGTATGTTTAATCTCAAAACTACCGATAGCTGTAAAAATTATTTCACTAAATATCATATATTAACATTACCTTCACTTTATATATTAGAAGTAGCTATGTTCGTAAAAATAAATCTACACTTGTTTCCTCGTATGGCAGATAGATTTCCAAGATATAGACGTGACGATAGTAAACTATGTGTACATCCATCAAAAACTGCACTTATGCGCAAAAGTGTTTTTTGCATGGCACCGGTTATCTACAACAAATTGCCCAAAAGTTGGAAAGAGCAAACTATACCTAAACTTAAACAAACAATGAAAATGTTTTTAGCACAATGAGCATATTATAGTATTTCAGAATTTTTAAACGACTCATGGTGATTATTATAAATAAATAAATAAATATAACTTAATACATTGTAGCAATTATAGTCATGTAGTAGTGGTGAGTTTATAAATATACCTAAATTATTAATGTTATTAAAATTTAATTCCTATTAAAGTGATTGAAATCTTCATTGTGATTATTGTAATCTGTAATATTGGATAAGGAAAATAAATAATAAATAATTGGATAATGTAAATGATTGAATATAAGAACTTTGTTAAACTGTAACTGATATTTAATAGTGTGAAATTTAAAAATCATTGCAAGTGTAAAATTTAATATAAATTAATTATTCAATAATAATAATTGTACCTAGACATTTGCACGCCATGAGAAATTGCAGACATGTCGTGAGCCACTCGTATTAAGATCTTGCATGCATGTATTATTTTAATTCGGTATGATAAATGATAAATGATTTATTTTCTGTAAGTAGGTTTGTACAAACACTTTTACACGTCAATCATATTTTTAAAATAAAGCTAGATGAGGTCGGCGTTTCCTATCTGACTACTCTGAGAAGAAAGGCCGAAACAAACTCAGAGGTCACAGTCTCCTTTAAAGTCCAGACATAATCTTGGTCAGATCATGTAAAGGCCATGTAGATTGGTGTCTGAAATGGTCCTTTTGAGGAAAGAACCACACAGATTGAGTGGACCTGTCCAGTCAGTGCACGCATTTGTCAGTAATCAGCTCAACTCAGAACTTAAGGAGCTCAACGATTCGACGAACAATACCAAAGAATGAACATTTGGGTAGGCCGCATAAATTACTCAAACTGCCAGACCATGATTAATACTAAATGAGAAAAAAAAACAACAATGACCCACATAGGCTTCACATTCACAATAATTTTTTTATTTTTTTTTTTTATTTTTTTTTTTTTTTTTTTTTTTTTTTTTTTTTTTTTTTTTTAAACTTTGGCCCACGCTAGGAATTTCTTCCTGTATCGTGGGTGCGTTCACAAACATAGAACTCACAAACACAAACACCCAGACCCAGAACAATTACTTGCAGATCATACAAATATTTGTTCCGTGCGGGGATCGAACCCGCGACACGCTGCGCAGCAGTCGATTGCTCAGCCATTACGCCAACCGTGTGTGTGTAATAATTATGCATACACATGTTCGAGCAAATAAATTTCTTATTCTTATTCTTATTTCTAAAGAAATCTCTTCCGGCATACCTGCGATAGGAGAATAGATATTAAGAGATGTAGACACCGTCATTATAATAATTTTGTAGACAACAGCGTCACATCAATCGATGATCAAGAATAATCAAGTTGTTGACGCAACCTCGCGTCACGCGGCGTGTGGCAAGCTAAACTAATTAGGAACTCACGACAACATGTATTTCTAGTCAGTCTGGGTGAGTACAATGAGTAGCATAGAATAAGAATGAGTAAAGAAGCGACGTTCCTGCTCCTGCAGGCTTAGCATGACGCTTTCTATTTCTAAAGACAAGCGATTTCTATTCTACGGTAGTGTAGAATAGAAATCGCTTGTCTATATTTCTAGGTAGAAAACTGTCAACAGTCTACACGGAAACGTCATTTTTGTTTACTCTTCCATCGACAAAACCCTTCTCTACGGTTCTCGTGCGACGCCTACAGCATTGCAATATTAGCCTAGCGTATACATAACCAAGAATAAAATGAAAAGCGAGAAATAAAAATAAACCTTTTATTCTAACTAAGCTCCTAAATGAATGTAAGCCGGGTCTATCGAAGGTAAACCTGCCACGGTCGGTTCATGGATGGGTGACCATCCGCTTATCAAAACCCCTCCATGCCTCGGAAAGCACGTTAAGCCTTTGGTCGGGGTGTCATTCAAGATCTGTGACCGACGTTACGGGTAGTCAGAAGCCCAAAAGTCCGACAACCAGTCTTACCAAAGGGGTATCGTGTTACCCAGTAACTAAGTTGTGTAGGTCAGATAGGCAATCGCTCCATGTAAATATACTGGTATTCAGTTGCATCCGGTTAGACTGGAAGCCGACCTCAACATATTTGGGATAAGGCAGATTTGATTCAGTTTTTTTTTTCGTCTCGGTTTAATTTTTGTTTTTCGTTTTTCAGGTTCCTTCCGTCTTCATAACCAGATCAACTCCAAGTCTCTATTATTATTATTTATTTATTTCAACCAACTTAGGATCATAGTGTACAATTAAAATCAACAACACAATTAAAATCAACATCACAATTAAAATTAAGATCAAAAATTAAAATTATAATAAAATTAAAAGAAATTAGAATAAAAATCAAACACAAAAATTAAAATTGTTATAAAATTAAAGCAAATAAGAATCAAATTAAAACACAAATTAAAATTATTATAAAGTTAAATCAAATTAGAATCAAATCAACAATACAATCAAAACAATATCTTAACATTAGTCAGTACGTGAACCATGCAACAGTGGTTCACGTAGGTACTGACAGTCGAAGCGTTCAGCAAAAGCCTTCAGGATACTGTTGCGGCTGGCCCGCACCCTGCGCACCAGGGATGTGCACCGCTTGCGCATGACTATGTAGAAACAATCCACTCGCGCCTCGGCAAACATCCCCGATGCGCCACAGAAGCGCTGCCATACGCACGACGCGCGACGGATCGTCGCTGCGGTGACGTCACGGCCTTCCTACTCGTAGTACTTGACGTAACGAAGATGATGGCGCGGGCGCCTGCGGTGGCGCGGCAGCGACGCGAGGGGAGGGGCTGCGCTCGGCCGCCCGCCACGGCAAGACAGCTGACTGAGTATCACGGTCGGAAGTTTCTGCGACTACCTCCTTTATATTTCTCAGTGATTGTTCGATATTTTCTAGTATTTGTAACGAGGAAATATCGATACCATTATTGCAGTCATCTATAACTGATGAGTTATTGACGTGAGATAATCCTATGGGACCGCTGTCCATATGCCATCCGCGCCGTTTCATGTTCACTTTACACACAGATGTCATTTTGTAATGACAAAATCTCAGTTTTAAAATCTTTCAATTGTGTCTGCGTCACATATACTTCCTTAATTTCTTTGACTTCATTCAGAACTCGAAGTAAATCTTTTAGAAGCTTTGTGCAATCGAGATGGTCAAACAATATTGGAGATAGTTTCTCCAAGTCCCTTGCTACGAAAATTGGGAATAGATCTCGTTGTTCCTTGCCTTTGTTTTTCCTCTTTATTTTTGCCATCTCCAAAGGAACCGATTCGTACAGCAGTGTTTTCGATTTCTCGATATCTTCACTTGTAAACGTAACGTGTCTTCATCGATCACTGATATTTTGTTTAGTATATACGACAACAGTTCATCTATAACTATATTACAGGTAACGCATTTAACCACTGTTTACATTTTTACAAAAACTCGCAAGTTTCGTTCGATTTGGTACGCCGAATCTGTTTACTACTGTATAGCTGTTATTAGAGGTTATATGTTGTAGTGTCGTCAACTACATATGTGTGCCAAGTTTCAACATAATCGGTTCACGGCGTATGATACGAACAACACTGTCAGGACTGTCGCTTGCGGCGTACACTGCACGTTCCGCGCCCTAAACATAAAATTGAGCACCCTGTTTTTTAAGAAAGCTTAGTCATAATATCTATGTATCAATTACCGCTTACAATTTCCATTTAAACTTCCACAATTTAAAAGCTAAGACGAAGACGAACTAAGAACTAAGAGAAGTTAAAAACTGTTAATCAACCTAAACAAATTCTTCTTCAAAACAAAAGATTTAATAAAACGTCTTTGTTTTTTTATTTATTAGTATAGTAAGTTAATTAGGTTTTTAACTTGGTACCCAGTGTAAATTATTAGTTGTATTATATATTGTATACAACATGAAATTAACGCACACCACCAAACACCATAATTATAATATTATGTTACTAGCTACCCGCGGCTTCGCGCGTGTGTAGGTCGGGAATTATCCCACGGAAACGTACTACCGGAAATAATGTATCATATGTGTTAATCCAGCACCCTAATTGGGTAAAACAGTGAATCTAAATCCGAGAGATTTGAGGCATATTTCTAATCCATTGCTTCATAGGTTTTAAACATTCGTCTGCTCAACAGCGTAAATAACGCAATAAACGTGGATGAACTGTCAAAATTAAACCAATTACGATCAATTGTCATTTTATGTGTATTAGGCAATTGCCCCGTAGGTTATAAATGTGTACCAAATTCCATGCAAATCCGGTCAGCCGTTTTTTCTATCACAGTGATAGAAGAGGAAAAGGTCATTGACTCCCACGCCGCCGTCAACCATAATAAAATTAATCTTGGAAGTTATGTATCGTAAAAACACATAATCTTCATTAATTGAGCAAAAATCAAACAAAGTGTAGTACTTTGGGAAGCGATAGGCGATTATTTCAGCGATATGGGCGCATACACAAAATATTATTATTATTGTATGACTTTCGCTTCTAAACGGATTTATTAATCTGTGGTAGTAGTGAGAGCAGGCCACTTGAAACTTGTTTGAACCGATGATGACGCTATGACCGAGAAATCCTTGTCCACGTTATGGCTTCGGCTGTGATTGAGTCGTGTGGGTCACATAATAATAATAATGCCAATGTTTTATTGTCCCGCTGCAGAGCAGTAAGACTTCTTCTAATATAGAGTATAAACTAGCATTGGCCAATCACGTTTGCTTCCTGTGTGTTGGCAATTTCTGACTTTTTTCAGTCAAGTTCTGATTTCTTTAAGGTCTTGTAATGGTCTAGAATAGGAATAAACTAATGTAGATACATCTGTAGATCATCTACAGATGTATCTACATTAGTTTATTCCTATTTTAAGATTTTACTTGCTGTTCTGTGACCTCTCAAAAGCGTTTGACTGCGTTGACCACAATACACTGATCTATAAATTACACCACTACGGAATTCATGGACAAGCTGGTAATCTTGTTCTTTTCTAACTATCAAATAGGGCAACGTCCTCGGGGTCTCTAGTAAAGATGGGCGTTCCTGAAGGTTCAATTCCTGGCCCTTTCCTATATCTAGTTTATATTAATGATCGTGTTTGTGTTTACGTGATGGCTAAGTTATCGGATGTAATTCTATTCGATGATGACAATTTCTTATTTTTAAAATAGATAGAAAAGATACGAATGTCTTACATGTCACGATAATCTAGCTATTCTTTCGAAATGGTTCGCAGCTAATAATCTCTTACTTAATGCAAACAAAACAAAATGTATTAGGTTCTCATTACCAAATGCACCAAGTGGGTCTAAATTTAAAACATGATAGCAAGAAACTAGATACTATTACGGAAACTGTATTTCTAGGAATTAATCTAGATTCCAAATTGCGATGGGCCGTCCACATTAAAATTTTTCAGGTAGATTAAGTTCGGCTGCATATACAATAAGAAAAATAAGGCAGTTGACTGATATAGCCACAACTAGGTTAGTATACTTTACTTATTTCCACAGTATGTCTTTCTTATGTATGTCTTATGGCGTTCTGCTGTGGGGATCAGCAGCTGACGTAGTGAATCTACGTCATTTTCATTTTACAAAAGAGGAAAATCCACGCGATCTATAGAATGGGCTCTCGTCATGAGCCCCTTAGCAACAAATTCAAAGAAATTGATGTACTAACTTTGTTTTCTCTTTATATCTTAGAAACTATTTTGTATGATCACAAAAACTTAAGACTTTTCAAAATCTGAAGCAATTTCCATAATATAAATACACATAATAAACAATCAATTGTATCACACAAATTTAGATTAACAAAAACAAGCAAAAATTTCTTATCAACAATATCCGCTTTTATAACAAGTTGCCAAAGTCAGCACAGAACTTAGCGATGGAAAGTTCAAAACCTACATCAAACGTGTCCTTATCAAAAAGCATATTATAAGATTAAAGATTACGTTGAAGACAAGGAAGTTTGGCAATAATTACTTCTGCACATGTGGCTTCCATCGTACCTCTCAATAACGGCATAACTATGTTAATTTCTATTAACTGCTCCCAAATAAGGATGTTTATTTTTACTTTTTTCCACATACTTCCTTGACATAATCTTTTCATCATTTGACATTATATACATAAAATTTTAATTTCAAATATTTATTAGTGGTTTTTGTGGCCAGGATATTAATTCAGATTGGTTACAGTTTAATGGTAACCATGTCATTCGGTTTAAATAGGTTTTTATTTTTATTATGATATTAATATTTTACATAGATTCATATATTTTGCAAACGTTGTAGGCTTAATAGACTGTAGGTTTGTAGACCATTTTCTATTTTGTTAAGTACCTGGTACTTGTTGATATGCCTACATTTTCCTCCCATACCTATTAACACTAATTTGAAAATATCGTAAAAGCCAATTACTTTTAAAAGAGTGACCGTGGAGTTTCTTGCTGGCTCATCTCCATAGGAAACGACAAATTATAACCGTGCACCTAGCTTCTGACGTTCCATAAGTGGTCTATGTGAAATAAAGTGTTTTGATTTTAAATTACAAATACCTGTTGCAGTTTATTCGACAGTAAATGATTTGCATAATGAGCACAGACGACAATTTTAAGCATGGTTTGTCCACTTCATCATGACTCCGAGTAAGGGAAGGAAGAAATCATTTGTGGATTGTGTTGCAGGTAATATGGCTGGAATGGTGATGAAAACTGAGATATTGACTGTAGAAATGTATGAGAGAAAAAGATACGTTGAAGTAATTCCAAATAAATTGGCATATCGTTACAGGAAGACTTTGAACTCATTGGCATTATTTTAGTCCAAGAATCGAACTGAGGAACAAATAATAACGAATACTAGTAAAGTGTGTAACAATAATTACCAAGATATTTCTCAAAACAAACAAAACATAAAAATCAACAAATGGTGATTGCGCGGTATGAATATACGGTAGTCACCGTCGCAGGCACGCCATTCATTATTTGACCGGGACGGTGCGGGCGGCGCGGCGGCGCGGTGGGCGCCCCAACAACGCATAAGTTTAATCGCGATGCATGCACCTTCGATTTTCCTACGGAACTAAAGTCTTACCCGTACTTAAATTAAATTGTTTATGTTAGGTTAGGTCTTGACGCTTACGTGTGCCGTGTTAAGTGTTTTAAACTCCGTCAACACACACTCACACTAAGAAGTTTCGAAAATCATGATAGAAAATCACGAAGCACACTAGCACCCCTAGGAACGCAAGTTGAAAATGGGGGCCGCTTCACATAAATCAACGAAATGGCCGGAAGCAAACTCACATAGGTAATAATAAGTCATGCTACTTAATAATTGTTGGTACCGTTGGCGCAGTGACTGAGCGTTACGTGTCGCGAATTCAATTCCCGCAGAGAAAGATGCAGGTGAGATATTAATTCGTAAACACATCCACATTACCCACAAAAGTAATTAAGTATTACCGTGGGGAATGTTTAAAAAAAGCATGATGAAGGATTGGCAAATTGGAAGTGATTTAAACTTTGGTGATGAAGGCTTCTACATACTGGCGCGACTTGTCGCGCGACGCGACGCGACACAAAGACACAGCGTGTAGCGCTACAAGCGGTGCCTTTGTGTCGCGACAAGTCGCGCCAGTATGTAGAAGCCTTGATTCAAACGAAAAGTTATTGTTACTAAAACTTTCAAATTACATGACTGTAATGATTTTAATATCATTAAAAAATACTTATTTTTTCAGTAGGGCCCGCGCCGCTCTCGTGAGGACACAATATGTTATCATACAAAATGGACATACGTTGTATGAAGGTACGTACGAGTGTTATAAGATAAAACACAACGTCAAAAGACGTCGATGTCAGATGACGTTGTTCCGTATACGGTCAATACAACTGCACACAATTTGGACACAACGCCTGTCCCGTCAACGTTCTTAAACGTTGCGCATAGAGTATAGTAATAGATTGGGAAACGTTGCGTCTTGAACAATATGTATATTATAATTGTGGACGTGTTCGGACGTTGCGTATGTGTGCGTACGCGCTTGCAAGTGTGTAGTAGACAACAACAATAAGCCGCCAAAATTTGATTTGTTGTGGCTCAAAGTGTTGACACTTGCAAGTGTTGCGGTGCAAAAGTTAAACTAATGGAATTTACTATGACTTCCTGCAGGCTTAGCATAACACTCTATTTCTTCGAAGAATAGACACGGCTCTTTCTATACAAAGTGACATTTCGTTTCTCAGTTTTTGACATCTCACCGTAGAAATCCTTTATTGGAAAGAGCCGTGTCTATTCTTCGAAGAAATAGAGAATGTCATGCTAAGCCTGCAGGCGTTGTGAGACGTAGTGCAGATAATGTCACATTTTTATTAGACCTGACGAGTTAATAATAAATTGTACAAATTTGACGATATAAGACGTAGCGGGTCCGAACGTGTTTAAGTCGGTAGAAGTGTGGAAAAAATATTATCCCTTAAAATAATATCGCATCGGTTATTCAGTTCCTTTGAGTGAGTGATACCTAAAGTAACGCGGCCGGCGTGCGTGCGTGTGTGTGTGTACATGTTTAGTACTAAAGGTCTCTGCACACAGCGGGCGTGGCGCGGCGGGACGGGACGGCGACGCGACGCTGACCAGTTGTAATGTACTAGATATTACGGACGACGCCACACAGAGCCGTCCCGCTTGACGCGACGGTAACCGTCGCGCCACGCCGCCGCTGCGCCGAGCGGGAATATAAGTCAGAAGCGGTGGGGCGGGGCGTGGCGGGACGCGAGCGCAGCGCCGGCAGGCCGCCGACGGTTTGTGTTGTAGTCACACTGCCGGCGGGGCGTGAACACGTCAAGTCGGACGCGACGGAGCGTGAATGTGATTTTGTATTGTTTACAAAAATGGATGTCGAAAAAGTAATCGAATATGTTCGTGCTCACGTATGTTTGTACGATTTGGGCCATGAATCGCTCAACATCTTTTTGATGGATGACACGATCGGCGTGAAGGGGCGCGGCCGGACGGGACGTGATCGCGCCCACAGTGTGACCACTGCCGCCGCGCCAGCACAGCGTCGCCGCCCCGCCACGCCGCGCCCCGTCACGCCGCGCCCGCTGTGTGCAGAGACCTTTAAACACTGCGACGACCGCGCATGAACCTTGGCTTTGGCTTTGGAAACAGCTGATTTTCCAAGTGCTTTTGAATTGAATTTACATAGCAGTTTCATGTTAAAATTAATTACGTCTAGTACGTAATTTATTTTTAAATTTTAATCACATTCATTTTAAATCGTAACTAAGGCACAATAAAATATTTTATTAGAGAAAAGAATAATAATATCAAGAAGTTAGTTTAAAACTTTTAACCATCATTTTTGCGTACTTAAATGTTGTTTAATAACATCCGGATAATTAATAGTTGTGGGTCTGGCTGTTTGTGTGTGCGAGATTTGTGTTTGAAACCTAGTTTAGAACAACGTTTAAACTAAACTTAGTAGGTATTTACCTAAGTACCTATACATTAAAAGGTGCTCGCCTCCTCTCTGTACGCACAACGTAGCACGGCGCCTATGATTAACCTTCAAATTTTGCAACACAAAATTACGCAATTAAACCGTGTCTAACGCCGTAATAATACTTTCTTTCCCGGTTTTGACTCTTTTGCTCGTAACCCAGTCTTTTAACCTCGCCTAGCAAAAAAGTCTAAGGCGTTCGGGGATCGCGGAAGTCGCATTAGATCTCATGGTCCCCGGTCCAAATGTGGGAGGGGAACACTGGGGTGGTTTTTAGTCAGTAAGAGTCTGACAGACCCCTCTGCCTGCCCCAGGGCGCAGGACATCCATGAGGATTTTGCAACCCGGAAAAAAAAAAGAAAAAGTTGACCGCGCCAGCCCACCTATCGGCCTGCTGCGACCTATCCCACCCTCGATCACACCTGTGATCGAGGAAGGCGCGAACGTCAAGCTGGTAGTGCTCCGGTGCTCCATCATGCTGATAGTACAGCTCGGACTGATAGCTCTCAGGCACGTTCTGCAGCCGCTCTTTTACGGAGGTCTCCAACAGCCGGAGATAGCGCACCGGGTAGCGGTCTCTCTTCAATAAAGAAGGGACCTATGACACAGCCAATTATGCCTGCCCACACGTTCACCGAGAACCGATTTTGAAAAGCGTGTCTTCAATTTACTTGCGGGTTCTGCCCACGCTGACCCCACCAATGCTCGTTGTGGACATTAAACAGCCCAAGTCGGGTGAACATGGCCTCTCTACAGGATATTTTTATCCAGATTTTTTAGTAGCCCATTACAAAATCGGACCGTGGGCGTGTAGTCAGCCAACACCAACTCCTGCACTTTTTGAAAATGGTAAGGTTGCATTTCAAATGCGTTTAACAGCTTCCAAACAAAACCTGGATGACGTGAAAATGTCGCGCTGCCTGTCTAGTGCTAGCCTGTGGATTCCGCTGAAAGCACCGCTTGCCAATGCAGGGTTTTCGGGTACACCGGCGCTCTACCACGCGCTTGAGCATGCAAAATCCGGAACATGAACGATGCAAAATCCAGGAAGTTTTGCGTTGATCTCAAGATTATGTTCGTGATGAAATCGGTAAAACATGAGACGAGTTCGGGGCAAACTGTCTTCGGTCGTAGAATAAGACCATATCATATTGCTGGTTAGTGTACACTGCACTACGTGGTCGAGGCATATTAGATACGGTTAACTTCATGAATCTTTCGCGAATCGAAAAAGAAGTCATTCAGTTGACCTATCAAACTTAAGACTGGGTGAAGGGAGCGGCGCGGACGGGGACGCCCCCCAAGATGACTGCGAGAAGTGACACGAGCAGCGATATAGGTGAATCGTTTGTTTTTACCGTTGTGGCGGTATTTCTTTTGAAGGACATACCTATTGTATGAAAGCTCGAGTACGCTGTAAGTAGCCTAATAATAATAATAACGCGCAGTAAATTTACGTGTCGAACGAATCTTGATATTTACATTTATTTAGGTTTAATTATCTTCTTTTTTGTTGTCTTGTTTATTAATTTCGAACTTATTAAAGTAAATATCAAGTTACATTACTGACATTTATTTTTTCAATTATGATTAATATTCGTTATTGTTGGCCTAAATGAAGAAGTAGCACGAAAATAATACGTGGTTAAAATATTGCCAGTTAATTAAATTCCAGCCTGTATGTAGGTGGGCACGCCACGATTGCGGCGATAAGTCCCCTCTTTGAGGAGTGGCTGGAGAGGCGCCAGGGCGTCCTCACCTTCCGCGTGACGCAGGTCCTCACCGGACACGGCAGCTTCGGGAGGTTCCTGTGTCGGATAAGGCGGGAGGAAACGTCCGGGTGTCACCACTGTGTGGATCGCCTGGAGGAGGCGGGACGGTTGAGGGAAAGGCAAGTTTCGCGCCCTCTCGCCCCTAGCCGCCGCAGGAGACGCCCAGGGCGTCGGGAATCCCGGGCGGATTTCCGGCCACCGTAGGCGCGGGGTTGCGGACGGTGAGCAATGGGTAGCTCACCGTCCGGTAAGGACCAGGCCCGGGTCGACGGCGCGTCGTATTCCACGCGCGCCTCAAAGAGATGTCGTCAGCACAAAAGTAGGGGTCCACTAGGGCCGATGCCTGCCGGGGTCGCGGGAAGGTACTTATGGGTCACCGAGGCCCCCGCAACACAGGCAACAGGAAGGAATACGGGTGGGTTTTAGTCAGTAAGAGTCTGACACACCCTCCCGCTCCGCCCAGAGCGAGAGAAGTTATTTGATGATTTCCCACCCAAAAAAAAAAAAAAAAAAAAGCCTGTATGTAGGAGGATTAAGCTAGATAGCTTTCGCTAAATGTAATTATTGGCGATTACATTCGTAGTAAATATTGCTGTAAAACTTTATTGAAAGTAACCTTCATGTACCTAGTAACGTAGATATTATATTATTTGTGTAATATAATAGATAGTTACTTGTTGATAACGTATTGCTTAAGGCCAAGTTAACGAGGATCGACTAACATTCTCCATGTACCTGCTTGTATATGCTGACATGATCTATTAGGAGCCACTCTCGATGTTTCCATAGGTACATCCCCTATGGAAATATCGAGAGTGGATCGTAACAAGTAGATACTATTTAATGATCATTGCGTGACTTATATTTTTTCTTTTGTAAAATTAAAAATGTTCACTCAGGCGTCAAATAAACCCGCTGCCGCGAGAAATCGCGGCACAGCGGACGGAGCTCCGGCGGGATCTCATGGCGTCATGGAAAGTACGGTTGTCGCAACCCAGTGCTGGGCACGCTACGATTGCGGCGATAAGTCCCCTCTTTGAGGAGTGGCTGGAGAAGCGCCACGGCGTCCTCACCTTCCGCCTGACGCAGGTCCTCACCGGACACGGCAGCTTCGGGAGGTTCCTGTGTCGGATAAGGCGGGAGGAAACGTCCGGGTGTCACCACTGTGTGGATCGCCACGGACACGGTGGAGCATACGGTGGAGGTCTGCCCGGCCTGGGCAGAGCACCGCCGTGTCCTCGTGGAGGCGATCGGCGGCAGAAACCTCTCGCGTCCGGCCCTGGTTCAGGCCATGGTACGGAGCGAGAGGGCATGGGCAGCCGTCACCTCCTTCTGCGAAGCAGTAATGCTCGCGAAGGAGGAGGCGGGACGGTTGAGGGAAAGGCAAGTTTCGCGCCCTCTCGCCCCTAGCCGCCGCAGGAGACGCCCAGGGCGTCGGGAATCCCGGGCGGATTTCCGGCCACCGCAGGCGCGGGCTTGCGGACGGTGAGCAATGGGTAGCTTACCGTCCGGTAAGGACCAGGCCCGGCTCGACGGCGCGTTGTATTCCACGCGCGCCTCAAAGAGATGTCGTCAGCACATATAGTAGGGGTCCACTAGGGCCGATGCCTGCCGGGGTCGCGGGAAGGTACTTATGGGTCACCGAGGCCCCCGCAACACAGGCAACAGGAAGGAATACGGGTGGGTTTTAGTCATTAAGAGTCTGACACACCCTCCCGCTCCGCCCAGAGCGGGAGAAGTTATTTGATGATTTCCCACCCTCAAAAAAAAAAAAAAAGCGTCAAATAGACAAAAATTTTAATTTCAGTCGTTTCTTTCGTCCTCTTTTAAAAACTAAGCTTTTAAAATGAAAACTCAACCAACTAACCCAAGTAAAAAAAATACGCATTTCAGAAATTAATTTCGAACGCATTGAGTCGCATAATAAAATAAAAGCAAAAAAAAAACATGTCATATTGTATCCCCTTACTCTGCGACTTCTGAAAATAATAAAACAAATACAATATTAAGTATCTTCAGGCTGTGTAGGCATAACAATATTGTTAAAAATGTGCCGAAGCCATGTTCAAGAGCTACGACACTAACGAGAAACTGCAATATACGCTTATCTGATGTAAAAGTGACTACAGGAAAAATAATTATTATGAAAGTTGCGCTGAAGGGTGTGTGCATGATTGAGATAGGTATATACCTAGGAACGTAAACAACGTCACACGTCTACATAATTGAATTAAGAGCAATATTTTTTGCTCATACTGAATTCTGTAGATCGTCACTTTTAATCAGCAATGTACCTATCATTACTTTTAAGTACTTTGTTTGATGACTGACCTGAAGTTACAATTGGTCTGAATCTTGTGGGCCACATTTCGCAAAACTTCCTAGGCTCAGTTCTTCCCACAAAACATGAATAAGAATCCTCATCTGCCTAGCCTTACTTAAGAAAATGGTGTAGACCATTTTCTAGTCTATCAAGCCAATATAAAAGGTAAATAAAATAATAAAATCTATTTAAACCAAATGCCACGATTATCTTTACAACTGTAACAAATGTGAAGTAATATCCTGTCCACAAAAAGGACTACTGGATATCTATGGGCACTACTAATACTTAGTTGAAATTAGAATTGTAGCTATATAATGTCAAATAATGAAAAGATTATGTCAAGGATATATGTAAAAACAAATAAAAGCCAAAACTATGCTTTTCACCGCTTACTTGCACTAATACACAAATGAGGAATAGAAACTGGCGACTTTAAAGGCGGTCCGTGACTGAAGTTGTGCGGTCAAAGCACTTTCGACGCCACGAATTTTATTAGCACCTCCTGCCGTCTCTAGACGCTGTCGGCGCGGCGGCGGTGATTCCGTGCTCACTGCTACCTACCAATATTCGTAAGCTATCCATGATCCCCCCGCTTATGTCCCGGCAATTCTTCACGGGATTACCGGCTTATCTCCTTCCGACACGCACGTACGTACATTATTACATTATAATGCACACACAACTTATAACATGTACATGCTATGAATAGGGTGACTAGTTTCAGCCCGCGATTTCATCCGCGTGAAATTTCGGCCCCGGACCCACCGCGTCGCATCCCATCGCCCGCCCGCGCTATAAATTAGTTTTCGCTTAGCATTCTTTCTGACTTTTTTCTTTTTGCTCGGCTCCCAAGGGGCAAAGCGTGATGTTAAATGCTTTAACCTTGTTTGTTAAAGCCTTTAACCTTTTTCAAGAATTGGGCTATAATATGTAAAAAGAATCTTTCAAATCCGACTGGCAGTTCCAGAGATCATCGCGTATCATCTTTCGATTTTACCCTTGTTTTGATTGACTACTTTGAACTAAAACGGTTATTGTGACTTAACTATAACCCCACGGCCTTGTGTGTAATGATGAGTACTATAAATACATATGTAGTACATTATATGTATGTATCATTAATAGTTTTCACAGCGCACGCTTCTTAAATGTGGTGATTTTTATCGGCAAATTTTTGATACCTTTTTTTTTTTTGAGCGTGGGATATCATCAAATAACTTCTCCCGCTCTGGGCGGAGCGGGAGGGTGTGTCAGACTCTTACTGACTAAAACCCACCCGTATTCCTTCCTGTTGCCTGTGTTGCGGGGGCCTCGGTGACCCATAAGTACCTTCCCGCGACCCCGGCAGGCATCGGCCCTAGTGGACCCCTACCTATGTGCTGACGACATCTCTTTGAGGCGCGCGTCGAATACAACGCGCCGTCGACCCGGGCCTGGTCCTTACCGGACGGTGAGCTACCCATTGCTCACCGTCCGCAAGCCCGCGCCTACGGTGGCCGGAAATCCGCCCGGGATTCCCGACGCCCTGGGCGTCTCCTGCGGCGGCTAGGGGCGAGAGGGCGCGAAACTTGCCTTTCCCTCAACCGTCCCGCCTCCTCCTTCGCGAGCATTACTGCTTCGCAGAAGGAGGTGACGGCTGCCCATGCCCTCTCGCTCCGTACCATGGCCTGAACCAGGGCCGGACGCGAGAGATCTCTGCCACCGATAACCTCCAAAATTTTTGATACCTTGGGTTACGTTATTGTAATTTTCGTAGGAATCTCAATTTAAAAAGAAATAATATATGGCCTATGTTACTTCCTGATATTTTAGTTTTCTATGGTGAAAAATCTTTTGGTGGAAAAATTATTAAAGTAGGTCCAGTAGTTTCCTAGCTTATTCGGGACAAACATACAAAAAAAACTTTCCTCTTTATAATATTAGTATAGATTACAAACTTTAAGTCGAAGTACTCATATAACTTACTCGTATAAGTATTAAGTACAGTTTCCGGCCGTAAAATAGACCATCAAGTTTTAGAAACCGTTCGGCTTTGTAGAGAGAAGTTGTCTCTGACATTCATACCTGTTTGACAGTCAGCTTTAGAGCTTCAATGTGTCATATTAACACCAAACAGTACATATTAATTCCATGCACCAACTATTCTTAATTTGAAAATATTGTGCGTTCATTATAACTTGACGCGTGAGCGTGACGCGATTTGTAGCACTTGATTTTGCAGTATTAGATTCAATACTAATAGAGTTCAAAATGGCGTCTGACGAACAGAACTACCAAACACAGGATTGCAAATTTCAGTGCTATCAATCGCGTCACGCAGCAAGTAAAAAGTAATGAACGCACTGTAGCAAAAATGAAATAGATACGAAAATACAAATTATAGTTCTGAGCTCAGATTTTGGGTTTAAATGGCAAAGGTGATGCGTAATATGAGCCATTCATTTAGGGCACTTGTTTTGTGTGGTATGTCTTTACTTCGGTCTAATAGCTTGTAAGTATTTAGTTATATAATACTCTTGGGCACTCTTGTGTACCTGGGGCACTCGTTTTGAATTCTAAGAGTACTAATTTAATTACTAAGACGTACTTATGTAGCTACTTAGTAATCCTCATTTTTTTTCCTTTTTTTTTTTGTGAACGATTAAGTTCACACTTCTGCCGCTACTGCGGAGCGTGCGCGCCTGCTGGCTATGCGTAACTGGAGACAGGACTGTGGCTTCATGCACTACCGTCGTCGAACTTAGGCACTATATTCGCCGACTTTACTTTCCGCCTCGCTGCTTCCCTGCGATTAAGAGCTTGTTCTTCTCCTCATCGCTGTTCGACGAAGTTGTCAACAGCCTCGGACACCATCTTCCAGCCGAAGTGCGGGTCGCTCAGCGCGGCACGCGAAATTTAATGACATCATCCGACAAGCTCCTGTCACCGTCGGCGTTCAAGCTGTATTATAACTCAATGGCTTGGCACGCGAAGATGGCTAAAGACCGCATGGCATGTCTTTATTTCCATGGTGGGTAGGCCTTTACTGTGGGTCGCAACGTGTGTCGATACTCTTGCGCCATCCCATCTTCCTGGTTCGGCGTATTGTGCTGGCGCTGCTGCTGCGTCTGCGGAAAACCTCAAGCGGCGAAACTATAATAAGCTTATTGGTAATTATATTTTCGTGCCGTTTGGGGTTTTAACCTCGGGCCGAGGGTCCGAGTGCTCATGGTTGTTCAACGAAACCTACAAATGGCTGGTTGACACTTCCCTTGACACAATGGCAGCAGGCAATGCGGCATTGCCATACAACGTGGCAATGCCACCAGTCTCTTGGGTACATTACCAGTCGACAGCGATGCGGGGGAATTTTTCGAAGCCAAACTTTAGTCTGTTAATAGTTGTAGTTAGTCTAGGATATTATATTTTATTTTAATGTCAGTATGAACAGTACTATTGTTCAATTAATATTTATTAATCAAAGGTAAATTCCAGATGTACTATTTCGAATTCGGAAAAGCTCTAGCAAAAAGCCGGCCATTTGCAAAAAAAGTCTGAAAATATTTTTACTTTTTTAATCTTTCTTATTTCAGTAATAACCAAAAAACTCCCCTTCGTTCAAAAATATTTACACGGCCGAATAAAGTCCGGACCGGCGGCCAAAAAGCCGGACAAACCTGTACGGATGGAAACCATAGTTGTTTGTAACCACAGCGTAATTGGTAAACCTTGAAATGCGTCGCCGAAATTACATTACTTAAAATACCGTTGATCATTTTGTAATCAGTGATACTATGATGCGTACTTGAACGCATTAATGCCAAAATAATTCACGGTCGTACTTCCACGCGACAGGCATCGGTCCTAGTGGACCCCTACACTTGTACTGATATCTCTTTGGGGCACGCGTGGAACACAACGCTCCGTTGACCCGGGCCTGGCTCTTATTGGACGGCGAGCTACCGATTGCTCACCGTCCGCAAGCCCGCGCCTACTGTGGCTGGAAATCTGCCCGGGATTCCCGTCGTACTGCCTCATTGGTCTAGTGGTCGCAAGCGTTACTGCTGAATAAGAGGTCCTGGGTTCGATTCCCGAGTCGGACAAAGTGTTATTGAGTTTTCCATCTGGAACTTGTTAGTAGCAACCCGGAGTCTGGATTTGTGGGCGGTTGATGACAATAGGCTCGCCCCCTATTACATGGGACTTGTGAACAAAAGTGGCGAAATGTGGGTGTACTATAGGTACATCTCTGCCTATCCCTTCGGGGAATACTGGCGTGATGTTATGTGTTATTATGAACACCTCATAAATTACAGATACGAAGTAGAAATACTAGTTGTACCTAGACAGTGCGCAATGAGCAGGGGAGGTGATCAAAGCACGATTTTTCTGAAGTAGAGACCTTTATCCTGCAATTGGACCATAAAATGCTGGTATTACTCTGTTCTCAATAAAAAGTTATGAACAGGGCGTAAAAAGACCGACCTGACGAAGCTATCATCAACACATTCTGTAATCTAACTAAGTAACTTTGTGCAAAAATAATTACTGGGAAATGGCTTGTATTTTTAGTATGAAAATTCGCTGTTTACGGTAGTGTGGAGCGTAACTTGCGCAGAACATTGTGCTACTGGGTGCATGCAACGGTACAAGGATCGTGGGACTATTTAAAGTTAAATTACATCTGACATTTAAAACTTGTTTTCGTAAAAAACAACCAATAAAAGTTAGAACTTTAACTTTAAATATCTCCGTCATCAGAAGATTCCCAGGTATGCTCCAAAAACTGGCCAAGTGTGTGTCGGACAACGCACAATGAAGGGTTCTGTAATCGGGAAGTTGGGATGAATTTATCCCAAAAACAAACTTAACATTGTAGTTGAAAAACATGTTCTCCCATACATCGATATATGCCACGGTCAATTCTACAAAGGTAAATTTAAGTTTGGTCGACTATTACTCGTTATCTTGTACGAGTTAGCTGTGATAGTTTCCCTTTTTATTTCATTATATGTACACACGGCTACACATCAAGCTATACATTTCCAGTATAAGCTGATTTCCGTACAATGCGAGGTCAGCGTAAACTGGAAATGTATAGCTTGATGTGTAGCCGTGTGTACTACTGCCATGAATTTTTTTACATCTCCATAAACAAACCTTTAGGTGGTAGGGGGACACTTGACTCTAACAAAAATTAGCACTTTAATGCTTAATATTACGCAAACGGATCCTTGAATCGAAAAGTGGTGTTCACAGACCTGCAATATTTTGGAACGGTCTATCCCACGATGCCTCACACCATGGGACAGACGAGAAAATAAAATATCATCCCCACATTATGTGCAAGGGAGGTAATTACCTTAAAAAAAATGTAGCCGGCAATACGCCATGGCATCTGGAGGCAAAAGTCCTCGCGCACATATGGGAGTGGTGCGGGAGGCGAAACGCCGGGGCGTAACTCCGCTGCCGCGAGAAATCGCGGCACCGCGGACAGAGCTCCGGCGGGATCTCATTGCGACATGGAGAGTGCGATTGACGCAATCCAGTGCTGGGTACGCCACAATTGCGGCGATAAATCCCCTCTTTGAGGAGTGGCGATAGGGGTGCCACGGCGTCCTCACCTTCCGCTTGACGCAAGTCCTCACTGGACACGGCAGCTTCAGGAGGTTCCTGTGTCGGATAAGGCGGGAGGAAATGCCCGGGTGTCACCCGGCGGCAGAGATCTCTCCCGTCCGGCTCTGGTTCTGGCCATGGTACGGAGCGGGCATGAGCAGCCGTCACCTCCTTTTGCGAAGCAGTAATGCTCGCAAAGGAGGAGGCGGAACGGTTGAGGGAAAGGAAAATTTCGTGCCCTCTCGCCCCTAGACACCGCAGGAGACGCCCTGGGCGTTGGGAATCCCGGGCGGATTTCCGGCCACCGCAGGCGCGGGCTTGCGGACGGTGAGCAATGGGTAGCTCACCGTCCGGTAAGGACCAGGCCCGGGTCGACGGCGCGTTGTGTTCCACGCGTGCCACAAAGAGATCAGTCAGCACAAGTGTAGGGGTCCACTAGGACCGATGCCTGTCACGTGGAAGTTCGAAAGGGTTATCGATGCCCCTAGCAACACAGGCAATAGAAGGAATACGGGTGAGTTTTAGTCAGTAAGAGTCTGACACACCCTCCCGCTCCGCCCAGAGCGGGAGAAGTTATTTGATAATTTCCCACCAAAAAAAAAAACTGTAAATTTAAGTTTGTAGACTATTACTAGTTAACTTGTAAAGCCCACTTAGCTGTGATAGTTTTCCTTTTAATTCCATTATATGTACTACTGCCATGATTTTTTCACATCTCCATAAACAAACATTTAGCTGGCAGGGGAGGACACTTGACTGTAATAAAAATTAGCACTTGAATGCTTAATATTACGCAAACGGATCCTTGAATAGTAAAGTGGTGTTCACAGACCCGCAATATTTTTGAACGGCCTATCTAACGATGCCTCATACCATGGGACAGACGAGGAAAAAATATTATCCCCACATTATGTGCGAGGGAGGTAGGTATCTTAAAAAAAGCACTTTGTCGGCTTGGCGAATATGTATACGTATGCCAATTTACAGCTTTCTAGTACTAAGCTTCCCTGAGCTACAGCGGGGACAGACAGACAGACATGGCAAAACTATAAGGGTTCCTTGCTTACTACGGAACCCTAAAAAAATATCATAAAAACGGGAAAAACAAGTAACCCTTGACTCGTAACTCTCGTTATAGGTATTTTTACATCCGTTGTAACAGTTGGGTGTGGCAAAAGAGCATGTTGTATAAATGCTGTGGAAATGTGTTCCTTGCGAAGCATGTGTGGTGTGCTATGAATGATAGGCTGAGGAATGATGTGGTAAGGCTACGCTGCGGTTTAAAAGAAGATGTAGTGACAAAAATTTAAAAGAGTATACTTAGATGGTTGGGTCCTGTTGAGAGGATGAATGAAAGGCGACTAACAAAAGATATTTACGAGGCAGATGTGAGTGGAAACGTCCTAGAAGGACATTTATCACTTTATTGTTTTTCAGAAAGGTCAGGTGCGTAGTACTCGCAACCGGCGTGCGTGGTCAGATGTATGAACTCAAACGAACCAAAAGGAGTATGTAATTATAGTAGCAGATGGCGTTCTGTAGTTTCTGCCTATTTACCTACCCCCATAGGAAGAAGGTGTGAGTTTTATATATGTTATACCTAACATCTGAATCAATCACTGGAATAACCCAATAATTGTTTGGTCCGACGTCTAATATCTACGCGGATTGGTAAGAAGGCGTGAGTTTTATGTATGTTATACCTAACATCTGAAGATCAGTCACTGAAATAACCCAATAATTGTATAGTCCGATGTCTAATACGCGGATGCCTAAACACAAAGTTATCTTCACAAGGTACCCACAACAAGGGTGTGTATCCCAAACCGTCTGACACTAGAGTTATTTATTGGTGTCAGTATGAAGTACGCGCGCGGTGTCGCCTGTCTCCTCGCGTGGCGTATCGCGCCCTTTCCTGAGCTTATTATGTTTTTATTACCAACATTTGCCCGCTCTTCTGGAAGGAATTGTTGCAAGAAATGGGATGCCGCCTCCTCCCTTCAAATATGAAACGTTTCATTTATATTTTTCTCAGAATACTTTCGCATGGAAAGACTAGAATGTTTATCACCGAACGTGGAATAATACCTAGAGTTTAATATAATTTTAGGAAGATAGAAAGAATTTGAGTGAATTGTTTTTAGTGTGGAGTTTTCGCCTATGCAGACAATGGCTTTTACAGCAGATAAATGAGTGTATTTTATAAACATCGATTCGATTTATGTATACCTACTAAGTACTAAAAGAGGGATGAGAATATATATACATTTTTCATTATATATGCATTTATAATATTATAGGAAGCACAGCAACGTTCACAACTCTTCTTTTAAGGAACTTTTGCCTATTCCAATCATCCAGAAAACAATCAAGCTACGCTCAAACAAAGATGCTAAAGAAACCAACATACACTCAAAGTTCTATTTAAATGTGGCAAAATTTGAGTGTACGAAACACCTCCGTTTTCCTCTTCGAAGAATATAAGCGTGATAGGTACGAGTAGGTATTATGTTACTTACACCTACTACTTGATAATAATTCGCCAAACCGTACCCAAGTGTCTATAGAATATTTTCAACAAACTCAATTCGATCATCTTTGAAATGGAATTCGATCAAGCTTAAGATTAATTTAGCCAATATGGAATGGTCTTTATCATCTACAGCTGTAGTTCGACCACTATTAGACGAAAACCCACATGCTCGGGCTGACGTCTACAATTTTATTTTACCGGAATTTGCGTTTGAATTCTTCAAGGGTACCGTTTAATTATCCGTGAAATAAATATCTTTCTCTGGAGAGAGGCCTTTTAATTTCCGTCTTTGAAACTTCGTTTACAGCAGTCTTTTTTTCGTTATTGCTAATTGGAGCGAAGCCATGGATCGTAGTTGACTAACCCGCATTGAAACCGCGTGGTGGATTAGGTACGGCCAGTTCCCTCTCACAAAAATGAGGCCCACGTCCGAGCAGCGGGAAATTAATACGAGTACTAATAGCGCGGCAGGCTGATAATTTAATGGATTTTATATATTATTATTTTTTCTATAATGGCCAACCAACAATTGTTTACATTACATTATTAAATATGTATCTACTCAGTTGGTTCAATTCGACAGTGATTGACCGGTGAAAACAACACAATTCAATAGAAAAAACTCTGAATTAGAAATATCAATCACTTAGATAGCAGCTCAGGCGTGTCCACGATAAAGGAGTGCTTGTACAAGTACCTCTAATCATTTTATACTGAAACAGTGAGTGTAATCGCGAGAAGTTGCGCAGTAAGCGGTGTCAAATGGCGATCGAGTGCGTCCTACCTATACTCTCTTATTGGCAGTCTTCGATCAATAATAACACGTTTTTTTCTGTAAAATTCTCGCCGTGAGCTTGAATTGAACTGTCACCCCGTAGCATCAGATAAGCTCACTTCACCTAAGTTCTCACGGTGAGATTTTTACGAAATAGACCCGCAGGTCTACAAATCAAATATATTTATTTGTGTACACTGATACAAGGTAGGTATTTATATTGTGGGAGATCTGTGTCCCTGCCACACAGATATATTTGTATTAACATTAAATGAAGTGTGTAAAGATATACATAGTGAACAAAAGTAGATACCTAAACCGTTGTAGTCACAGCAAAACGGTCTTGGGAGACTGTTCTTATGTTTTATGAGAAATTTTGATACCAATTCACAGATTGAAGGCTGATAATGAAATAAACTTCATATTACGTGTGAAGAGTTTTTCTTTCTTTATTGTACTGTGTTTAGTTGGGCTTTGTACTAACACAATATTTGTACTAATACAATTTTAGTACTAAAGTCGATAGCAACACCAAACTCATAGCAAAATATTGCTAGATGTTCCTAGATGCTGCAATAACCGTATAGGCAGGGAATGTACAGGCAAGCAGGATGAGAGTAAATAGCGGCCGGTGGTGGCCTTATCCGGTCGCCTGATGCGCACCGGATATACGGCCGTATTCGCTCACCGTAACCGTGTTAATAGACACTCGGGTGCCGGATACGATCCGTATAGAGTCAACATTTATGTAATTGAGCCAGTAAGCTGGTATTCCCGGAAGGGGTAAACGGTGCGTGCTGTTTGCTCACTCACTGGTGACATATTCAGTCATGCAATTCTATAAAACGCTATCTTGATGAGATCAATATACTTACAGCATATGAGATCGTAAGCGCGAAAAAAGATATCACCTGTCATACAAAACTTTAGTACCAACGTTACCTGTACCACCCAAATGTATGGGACAGCTGATTATTATTATTTTGCGATTACGATGTTGGTCACGTGCAGTTGTTCAATTGATGGTCTATACCACATCCTTAAGTATAACCACACATTTCTGATAAGTGCATGCTAAAAAAGAAAAACAAAAAAAGGTAAAAAACATTTAATATAAAATCACGGCAACATAGATTCACTTAATAAGCATATTGAATGGAACTCTCCTAAAAAAGTAGGAATCCTATATATCCTTGATTACTAACCGAGCAAAATCTCATTAATGAATTGAACCGTATAACATGAATTGAGCAATTCGTCCGGGCCGAGTGTCCGTACTCAACACTGCGCCTATGTCAGGCGCTGAGGGTCGACAGACGAGCTCTCAATTAAAACAAACAAAAAAAGGAAAACCAAACAAAAGAATCAGGCACTTAGTACAGTTGGTAACATAAATGGCATTTTTAATTAAGCTTGGAACCGCTCTGATGGCAGTCGGAAACTGGTCTTACATGTAAAGCCATGCAGCCATAGAGAAAATATTTTATTGGGGACACAAAATACAAACAATAAAAAAGGACATTAAAATAACAAATCATGAACATAATGCGACGATATTTAAAAATAAATACCGCAGACCTGATATCATACTGGGCTTTAGCAGAATACGAGCACACCTTTTTTATTTTTTGGGTGGGAGATCATCAAATAACTTCTCCCACTCTGGGCGGAGCGGCCTCGGCAGGCATCGGCCCTAGTGGACCCCTACACTTGTGCTGACGACATCTCTTTGGGGCGGGCGTGGAATACAACGCGCCGTCGACTCGGCCCGGACCTTACCGGACGGTGAGCTACCCATCGCTCACCGTCCGTAAGCCCGCGCCTACGGTGGCCGGAAATCCGCCCGGGATTCCCGACGCCCAGGGCGTTTTCTGCGGTGGCTAGGGGCGAGAGGGCGCAAAATTTGCCTTTCCCTCAACCGTCCCGCCTCCTCCTTCGCGAGCATTACTGCTTCGCAGAAGGAGGTGATGGCTGCCCATGCCATCTCGCTCCGTACCATGGCCTGAACCAGGGCCGGACGCGAGAGATCTCTGACGCCGATCGCCTCCACGAGGACACGGCGGTACTCTGCCCAAGCCGGGCAGACCTCCACCGTATGCTCCACTGTGTCCTCCGGGCGATCCACACAGTGGTGACACCCGGGCGTTTCCTCCCGCCTTATCCTACACAGGAACCTCCCGAAGCTGCCGTATCCGGTGAGGACGGCGCCTCTCTAGCCACTCCTCAAAGAGGGGACTTATCGCCACAATTGTGGCGTGCCCAGCACTGGGTTGCGACAACCGTACTCTCCATGCCACGGGCACACCTACGGGCATATATAAATCCCACTAGGGGAATGAAAAAAAAAGACGAAATATAATAAACCATGGTGGTCAGCATCTTTAATTTTGTTAGTGTGGCTGACTGTCGACTTTGTGCCGGCTTGAAGGTCGCCTGTGTATCATTTGCGATGTCTCTGGTATTGCAGATACCCACAGGCGGTGACGTATATGTATACTACCCACAACTTTTGTTGCGTACTGTACCGTACCGAAGAAAGCAGTGGTGGCCCAGTGGTAACAGCCCTAACTTACGTTTCATGGGTTCGAACCCAGGTAGACACTTTACTTTTTGTGATTTATTTCATTCATGCTCTTAAAACTATGAAGAAAAACATTATGAGGAAACCGGCATGTCCTAGAACGAAAAATTCGAAGACATGTGACATCCACCAATACGCATTGTGGTGGGTTACGTCCCGTTTCACATAAAGATGAGGCCTGTGTCCCAGCCGTGGGAATTACATAGGCTGCAGAAAGTGTTATGCAGACTGTTCGTCCTGTAGACCGGGATACGACTGCAATTATTAACACAAACGATTTTCTTATATTTCTTTTTATCCATTTTACTAGAAGTGTACATATCTAATTAAGAAACTATTAGCAATAGGTTCTGAATAATTTCTAGCTTACTAGAGCGTAGCTTATAAGATTTTCAAATACATAATTTGCTTTTGTTTTTTCTTAGGCTTCTTTTTTGATTTACAATATTTAATTTTATACATCAAAGCTGGTACGTTGTGTATGGTATGTTTTAGCAACGCAGACAAGTTTATATTTTCGATTTAATACAACAATTGTAGACCTACGTATTGAAAAGCGGTCTCCTTGTCTAGACCCTTTATTCTGTAATGTTAACATAGCCTTTGTGGTATGAATTGAAATACAATTCAAGGTATTTAAAAATAAAGAATTGTTGAAAACATTATATTGTGAAAAGCTGTTGAAAAAGAAGACTTACGAGGCCGGCCAAAAAGAGCACGATTTTGTACAATCAAACTGAAATCATTTATTGAAACAGGACAACGTTTTATATTTTCTCCTTTTGAATGGTTGCAAAATAAACGTGCCTACAGATGTGCTCGATTTTTGACGATCAACACGTGTGATCAAACAAAATGTGTACCTATCGGCAACAGACGATCGACATCGTATTTTTTGTCGATCGCCACTGTGAATCGTTTTTGTCGATCTATAAATCCACAAGTGATGTCTTCCAAATACCGATTTTAACCTTAATATTTTTTAACAGGCGACAGTAGGTAGCGATCAAGAAAATAGAGTAAATCGAATAAGAAGCGAGCGTCAATAATAACTTGACAGCTTCGAAATTCCTTAATATTCCTAGAGTGTAACCATAGACATAGAGAATGGAAGTTCCGTATAATTTTAATTGTCTCAAATTCTCTTGTAAAGAAATACAATGTACTCTATATTTTGTTACAAATTATATATTTTTTAAAGTTAAATTTTTAAGTACAACCAATGGCAAAATAGTAGCTTATACAACAAGTGAAAAAGGGAATTTAGTCCGAGGGACTAACGTAAGTTGGATCAAGAGAGCAGCGATTTAGATTACAATCCTGATGAGAGCAAGGGATCCAAGGACCGAGATGATTCTTTTTTCACGAGATGTGTACATTTTACCATTGATGCGAGAAAATAAATAGTATATAGCATTTATATTTATCACATTTTACTATGCAACAAATTATCTACTATAATAGCTGCTTTAGAAAGAAATTATTCCGGAATCAGTGTAACATTTTTGTCACTGGAAGAATTCATTTTATAACAAATGTGTTAATAGATTTTCCAATGACATCTAACAACTACGATAACAGACAGAAAATAATCTAACTAAAAATGCCGGGATATTAAAAAAAAAATAAATTGTACCTGGAGCTCTATGGAATAGCTCCATTTAGCCAGCCAGTAGGTACTTTCAGCACGTTTAATTTATCTTTTGTACAAAATTCATACCAGTTCCAAATTCAAAATGTTTTTATTCTTTTAGTGACTAACAGAGAGTTTTATTCACTATTATCGATGAATCAAATGCCCCTATTCGAGTGGCAATGGTCAAAAATAACATTCTTAAATTAAAGGACTCCGTTTCAAAATGTAGAATGTAAGGACAAGCTGACAGCCTGACATCACAACAGTATGCTAAAGATAACGTCACATTCTCCGGCGTTCTTTTACTTTTTAAATAAGCTAAGATATTCCTGGCATGCGGCGCAAAGGTATTTTGTCACTCCGTAACCTACCACAGGGACTTCTTCCGATAGCCAACTAATGAAATCAATCTACGACCGACGATACGGCGTGATTGCTTTTTATACGTATTTTTCCCGCGTCGAGCTACGTTCAGGAATTCCCTGGGTATTTCGTCGCTACTCGTGTGTAATTTGTGATATATGGTTATTGCGTTACACTGGATTTTTTCGTTGATGTTTGTTCGACGAGGGCTTTTTTCGAGCGGGTTTTTGGTGCTTAAAGTTGATTGCTAACTTAATTTGTTTTAGAAGTAAATGTATTCAGAAATTGGTACGTTGTGACGTCAGATGATGTAAAACAGTGTAAAAAGGTTTTGACAAAAAGTGAGGGATCTACTGGGATTATGAAAACGTGTGCCGAATCCCTGGATTATAGTAAATACTTTCTAAGGATCACCGTAGTATCTATAGTAGAGCACCCTACAGCCACGGGCTTATGATAATTACGGTGATTTACATTTTCCCGGTCCTTCGATTTTGTTGACCCAACTGTGTTAAAAGACAGCTTTGAAAGATTTCCAATAAAAAAATTTAAATCTTTTTATTGCCCATCACGTTCTTATCGGATGAATTCTTAACGGATGAAATTATTCCAAAATCGAATTATTTAAAGCTTGGTTAAGGTTTATTCTTTTTCTGGCCTATTATTTCGTAGGCCAATAAACGAAGCTTTTCTTACCGGGGATTTTAAAGGATTCTAAATTATTACGCGATAGTAATGTAATAGTTAGCCACAGACTACAATATAATATACATATTAGTACAAGTTGAATTATTAATTCACTCGAGTAAATGTGCGTACTCCAGTGAATAAATAATTCGACTTTAGTTACCCTTCGACATTTTGCTAGCGATAATGTTGATGTTTTGACATTGGCTTGCAAATACATTGCCATAAACAACTGTCAAACACCAGTCTCGTTTTTAAAACAGTTCATGCAATTTCTTATTCCTCAGAGCGTACTACTAAACTCAGATTTTCACAATACCTAACAGATTTGTTCAAAAGACGATTATTCTCAGTGAAGGATAAGCTTTAGTAAAACATTGTAACGTCTAGCAGCGACTGAATTAAGGCGAGAGCCGTGACCAGAATTACGAGCGAGATTAGGACAAGACCGGCCTTGTAGCTGCCCTTGAAAATGAAGACTGCTTGATTATAAATAATGTTTAGTTCTGTAAGTAGCTTTAGACAAATACTTTTATACGACAATAATACTTTTTAAACTAGATGACGTCGATGTTTCCTAATCGACTACTCTGAGAAGAAACTCTGAAACAAATTCAAAAATCACAGCCTCTTTTAAAGTCCAGGCATTATCTTGGTCAGATCATGTGAGGATCATGTAGATTCGTCTCTAAAATGGTATTTTGAGAAAAGAAACATCCTGTCAGCTTTCGTTCCTCTAGTGGCCGCAAGCGCGACTGTTCAGCTTGGGGTCCTGGGTTGGATCCCCAGGTCGAGCTAAGTGTTTATAGGGTAATTACTATTAGGAAATATATATGTATATGCTATCTCAGTATCAACCCAGACTGGATTTGTGGCCTGTTAATGCCAATAAGCTTGTCCCCTATAACTGTTGCTTAGGACAAAACTGCTGAAATGTTGGTGTATCACGCGTCTGCTAACCCTCTCGCGAAATACCTACAGACCTGGCTATGTATGTTACTTACCTTAAATAATAAAATAACAACAATAGTTCGCAATATTAGTTGTAGTAAGTAAGACGCCTGTAATTCCTGAAGGGAGGCAGACGCCCACAGCCGTTGATTTGATCCCTCGAGATAGGACCGCTCCTATCGGAATTCCTTGGCACAGTTAGGTACCGAACGGAGTAATGTAATTACACCTTTTTTTCCTAAATGAATATAGGCAGTTTGAAAGTTACCACGAAAATAACAATTAATAATGGCAGCTTATAATTTAACCATTAAACAGAGTACAGAGAGAGTAGTAGTAGAGAGTATATCACAAACTGTACAACGCGCAGCGGTACAAGACAGGTTGATAAACATTTGTGAAATGTTATAGAAAAAACAAGATGGCGGCGAAGTTTCATATTTTGCCACGCGAAAGATCCTTGTACAGTCTTTTGTATACATTCAGACTATTCAGATCTAAGTTTCAGGAATCTGATTACCTAAAAAAAAAGCCTGAAAGCCTGAACTATTTTTTTATGAGTAACGACCGTAGGTAGTTTAGTTTTGGTGGTGAACTTCATAGAAGTTGATGGGTACAAGAAATTTACTAATGTTCTCAACTCCTGCTTCAAGTAACTCCTATTAAATTTTGTTTGATTATGTTTAGATATCGGAACCCATCATAAAGTCTGTCGAGTTTCGTTAGCTACTTTAAGTTGACCCTGTATAGGTTGGTAATTAAAAATGTAAAATTCATTTTGACCACGACCCTAGAAACAGCATACCATTTAACTGAAAAACATTTCGTTTTGGTCGCCCAGAATAAAATCGTGTAAATAACATTACTCAATCATACCATAACCGAGTTATCGCCGCTCGCAAAACCCTTGGAAACGTGTAAATAATTGGATTTTTTTATGCTTTATTCCTGATGTACATGGTGCCCTTTGTGGCGAACACCGGGATTTGAGCCTTTCTGTTTGGCACAAAGCGTTTTGTTATAGTGTCGCGCCTTTGTCGATAACATCCGCTTTGTTCAGGCCTTCGCTGTAACAACAGTTTTCATATTTATATAAAACATGTTTCCCCTATAAGTATAGGTACCTATTTGTATTCTCTATGTACAAGAATCCCGTTGGATTATTTACATCAGGCAAAAAAAAAAGATTGTGTGTTATAAAATGTAAGTGAATATCCAAAGGACGACAATATTCTATCCCTGTTCTCACATATTTGAGGATATTTATTTTCTTACTTTATTTAATTGTTTTATTCTGTGATGTGTTTTTTATTTGACACCGCTATTACTGTATCCGTCCCCTAAGTTTTAACTCAGTAGATAAAGTAAACAGTCATATATTTTTATGGAAAATGTTAGTTTTATCGAGTTAAAAACCCATATGACTTCTTATTACGCCATGATTGTTTAAGTATTACAACTGTGGGTGTACTACAGGTACACCTCTGCTTAACTCTTCGGGAAACAAGGCGTAATTGATTTTAAGTGTATTTTAATATCAAATCAAACGGACATTGCTCATCAAAGGACCATAAGCGGTAACATCGAAAATTGCCGCCACCGTAACTTACCTACAATGTAATGTCAAGTTTATGTCACGCTCGTACAAGCACCGATAATATTTCATGACATCTGATACGCTAACGATTGGCGTACCCTTTCGTTTTCCGCCTCCCGGCTCATTTCTTACGCGGCTCGCTCGTGACGCCGCACTTATTCCCTACCGCCCGCATTGCCAAGTAACGCCGAGCTATCGCGGTATTTAGATGTCGAGACGCTTTAAATATTCAATATCATTAGGGATAACGCGAATGGTGGAATATGTAAAAGTGAGTTTAGTTCTCCCGAAACGGCACAACCCACAATCTCTCAATGAATCAGTTAATTACCTCAAGCTAATCCAATTTGCTAATTGTGGTTAATTACTATACAGCAAAAACAGCCATATATACAGGCGAAACTTATGTTTAAATTAGATTTAAAATTAATGAGCGTTAGATAACGTTGTGGCTTCACAGTAGTACTTAGTCGAATAACAACAATGTTAATAAGTGTTTAAGCACATCACTGAACTGCGCGCTCCTTGCGGCCCTACGCCCTGACCTGACTAGACGCCGCACGCTACCTGCGGTCTTACGAAGGGCTGTCCGACCACTTGCTGAGCCTGTGGACACTGCCACCATGTCTACCACGAGCTGCCAAGGACCCTTCTTACCTATCCGACAGTGTGCGATTGCTCAAATCAGAGTGACATGGGTCACTCTGATTTGAGCAATCGCACATACGACTTATCCGTAAACTACTTCTAGAATTACACGTATGAAGCTAACTTGCTAGTTGTCTTTATCTCTATACTCTAATGTAGTCGTTAACGGCCCGCGCAGCCTATCTGCAAAGCCTTAGCCATTACAGTTGTCAAAAACAACTGTAAAAAATCATCGGAAAATGGAACGCGGGATTGTCAGATTTTGGCAGATCTAAGACCAGAGAGGAAGAATTATACTTGACTGTACTATGCCTGAACCGAGGCGCGGTAAGTGTATCTTCTATTCGTTTAGTATATAAACAACAATATAGATAGTATGTATTACACTACCTACTAATTCAAACCTTCGTTTCGTACCATTGCTTAAGTAGGTACGTGGTTTGCTAGTGCCGCGAACTTGTGTCTGAATAGCATTATAAATCATTCCTCATGCGTAGAAATAATTTTTCAAAAGGTTAGGTACACTTCAGGTTCAGGGTTCTCGGCCGAGATTAACGCAGGGCATTAGTTAGTTAATAGCTAGTTTAAATATTCTTGCTTACTAAGTGCTCTGGTTTTCTAGAAAACCGGTAAAAATCTAGATACATAGACGGCTCATCATTCAACTACAGTTGGCCAACTATTAACGTAACACAGAATGCAATATGTACCTACTCTTTATTATCTACCTACACCATAAACATCTATGTATACATAAAATAAAATTGTAGCGAAATCAAAGTTGTACGTAGCGAAATCTAATTGTGACATTGATGATTTTTTTTATATATACAATTACATTAATATTTACTTTTTGAAGTATTATATATTTTTTTTTAATTATTGTGAATTTGAAGACTATGTGGATTATTGTTTTTATTATTTCTCTCAGTTAGTTTTCATCTTGGTCAGGCAGTTTGAGTCATTTAAGCGGCCTACCCAAATATCCTTTCTTTGGTATTGTTCGTCGAATCGTTGAGCTCCTTAAGTTCTGAGTTGAGCTGCACGGTTACTGACAAATGCGTGCACTGACTGGATTGGTCCACTCAATCTGTGTGGTTCTTTCCTCAAAAGACCATTTCAGACACCAATCTACATGGTCTTCACATGATCTGACCAAGATTATATCTGGACTTTAAAACAGACTGTGACCTCTGAGTTTGTTTCGGCCTTTCTTCTCAGAGTAGTAAAAAAAAAAACTGGATGAGGCGTTTCCTATCTGGAAACGCCTCATCCAGTTTTTTTTTTTTTTTTTTTCCTAAATATGATTGACGTGTAAAAGTGTCTGTACAAACCTACTTACAGAAATAAAAATCATTTTATTTCAATCATTTCATTTCATTTCATTTCATTGAATATTATTGAAAAAAATATTGGTTGTGTGTAAAGTCGGTTTACGGACGATAATTTTACGTGATAACGAGAGAGAGATGCGTCACAAGCCGAACGCTTAGGCCGATCATGCCTCTCTATTGCTAGTTCCACGCTCTCGCTTGCACGCTGGGCATCACACAAATTCTACCGGATAGATTCTTTTAAAATTTTGCATAGATATTCCCTATAAGTCTAGTCAGTCTGTAGGCTATATATTATCACGCTATTTGTTATGGCGGATGAGCAATATTGCATTATGTGTGTATGCCTCTATAGTTTACAGCAAATTGTAAAAAGACGAGCCAAACGGTTAGGACATTTCAGATAGTTACAGATTTAACCTTTAAATGATTATCATCACGCTATATCTTTACGGAGCAGTCAATCATCATGACATATACATAATCGATTTTTAAGATGGGGCAGTAAGGGCGGGGGTACTTTAACCATTGTAGCTACACGAAATCGGTCTTAGGATACTGTTCTTAACTTTTTGAGATATTTTGATCACATACACAGATTATGATTTCATTTTGAGAATATTACCTGTAGAGATATAATTAAAACCTTTCACAATTTAAATGTAAAAAAGACTGCAGATCTGTGGGGTAATTCTGTAGAAGTTGCTAAGTCAATTATTGACATTGTAGCTCCTACTTTATCTCTTATCTTTAATAATTGCATTGACTGTGGGGAGTTTCCTGACCTTATGAAAAATAGTAAAATAATACCTTTGTTTAAATCAGGTAGTACATCAGGCCCCACCAATTATAGACCTATTTCAGTACTACCTACCTTTAGTAAAATTTTTGAAAAAATAATTTTAGTCCAATTACAAAGATTTTTTAATAAACATAAATTATTGCACAATAAACAGTTCGGTTTTACAAGGGGTCGTTCGACTACTGATGCCGGTGTGGAACTTTTAGGACATATTTATAATACATGGGAAGATAAACGCGATGCATTGGGCATCTTTTGTGATTTCTCCAAGGCATTCGATTGCGTTCTTCACGAAACGTTAATCAGGAAACTCCGCCACTACGGGATCCGGAACACCGCTCTGGATCTTCTTACTTCATACTTGAGTAATAGGATTCAGAGCGTTGACGTTAATGGGAAAAGATCTTCCGGATCTATAGTAACAATGGGAGTCCCACAGGGCTCAATTCTTGGTCCTTTCTTGTTTCTTATTTACATTAATGATTTGCCATACCTCATAAAGGATAATCATGATATAGTGTTGTTTGCGGATGACACTTCACTTTTGTTTAAACTTAAACGTCAGCAGCTGGTTACTGACGATGTTAATAGTGCGATCTCAAAAATAGTTCACTGGTTCAATGTTAATAATTTACTTCTTAATGAAAAAAAAACCAAATGCATTAAGTTTACGCTACCTCACGTTAGGCAGGTGAAAACTAATGTATTGATAAAGGGCGAAGAATTGAACCCTGAAGATAGCACAGTATTCTTGGGCTTAACTTTGGATACTAAGCTTCAGTGGGGTCCACATATAGATAAATTGTCGAAAAAGCTAAGCTCCGCAGCATACGCTGTTAGAAAAATTCGTAATTTAACTGATATAGAGACAGCCCGTTTAGTGTACTTTAGCTATTTTCATAGTGTAATGTCGTACGGTATTCTGTTGTGGGGAAATGCCGCTGACATTCAGACTATCTTTGTTTTGCAGAAAAGAGCTGTTCGGTCAATTTATAGATTAAGTCCGAGACACTCTCTCAGAGAGAAATTTAAGGAGATTAATGTAATGACTGTGCCCTCCCAGTATATTTTTGAAAATCTTTTATATGCCCATAAAAATATAAAATTGTTTAAAAAATACAGTGATATCCATAATATAAATACTAGGAACAAACACAAATTTGTTGTACCTACAACAAGGCTCAAGAAAATAGGTGGCTCATTCAGATGTCAATGTATACGTTTTTATAATAAACTTCCAAGCCACGTTCAAGATCTAAGCCTTAATAAATTCAAATCATTTATTAAAAGTAAGTTGTGCCAGAAAGCCTTTTATACTATTAAAGATTATATTGAGGACAAAAAGGCTTGGGATTAAGCTGCTCCAATTATTGCATACTGAAACTTTTATTTTATATATATACCATTTTGACATATTTACTTTGTGGAGTTCAATATACTGTTTGGAACTTAATATTTACTTGTAAAGTATTATATTGTTTTCAATTATTGTGAATGTGAAGCCTATGTGGGTCATTATTGTTTTTTTTTTCTCATTTATTATTAATCATGGTCTGGCAGTTTGAGTAATTTATGCGGCCTACCCAAATGTTCTTTCTTTGGTATTGTTCGTCGAATCGTTGAGCTCCTTAAGTTCTGAGTTGAGCAGCACGATTACTGACAAATGCGTGCACTGACTGGACAGGTCCACTCAATCTGTATGGTTCTTTCCTCAAAAGGACCATTTCAGACACCAATCTACATGGCCTTCACATGATCTGACCAAGATTATGTCTGGACTTTAAAAGAGACTGTGACCTCTGAGTTTGTTTCGGCCTTTCTTCTCAGAGTAGTCAGGTAGGAAACGCCGACCTCATCTAGCTTTATTTTAAAAATATGATTGACGTGTAAAAGTGTTTGTACAAACCTACTTACAGAAAATAAATCATTTATCATTTATTTATGGAAAAAAAATACAGTCAGCAAGAAAATGGGCAATTTTCATAAATCGTTATTTTTAAGGACATCATTATTTTTTTTAATCATTCTGTTTCTTATGAAGATCAAAAAACTTTATCAGACAACGGAGGTTTGAGCTCTAGGAGAAACAGAAATCGCAAGAAACTTTTCCCATGCCTTTCATGGGAATAAGACCCCAACTTACTTTTTCGAGCTCCGTACCTCAAAAGAAAAACACGGACAGACAACGAAGTAATCCTATAAGGGTTTATAGGATTACTTCGTTGGCCGTCCCTCCGTCTGTCTATCTGTCAAGACCCTTTTTCTCAGGAACGCGTGGAGATATCAAGTTGTAATTAATATCATATACGCAACAGGCCTGCGGCCCCTTGAAGCTCTAAAAATCAAGCTTCTAAGCCAACGAAATAAAGAAATACGGCTATTCATGCGACATATTTTGATACTAGCAAATAAAACAAAACCTTTAGGGTACTTTCCGTTGGCCCTAAAATGTTAAGACGCTGACAACACCTAAACCGCGGTCACTGTCAGATTGCATAGAAAAGAAAGGGAAAAGAAGAGAAGCGCGATGACACGACGCTTGTAATTTATTGCAAAATATGAAGCAATTATCTATTTACTCAAAATTGAGTTAAGTAATCGAAAATAAAAAACAACCAAGTTCTGCATTCTAATAAGATGTTCTTGTAATTAATCAAATACGTAACGTATCTTGATATTTAATACAGATATTTTGTATTCGAACTCAAGGAAAGAGGTTCGTTTAACGTTAGTTTGTATCGAGACTTTTTTCAAAACGTGTTTTGGTAACAACCAAGTTTTGGGAAATATGTTCAAAATTAACATACTCGTATATTTTTACCGCTATCACAAACTATACAGATTTTGCATTTTGTTTTCTTAGGACAAGCCTATTTTGGTCAATTGGGTCTTGTCAGCGCCTTAAGTTTGTTCTTGGGGTAAATTCATCCAAGTATGGAACCCTTCACTGTGGTAGCAGGACACTTACGTGAAAGGCATTTCCGCGGAAGACACTTGCGCGAACCCACTTGCCCGAAAATACATTTCCGCGAATGGACTTTTGCGCGAAAGGACAGTTGCGCGAAAAAGGTGCAGAAATGAGATTTCTTCATAACATCACGCTTGATTCTTTCAAAGGTTTGGAGCAGGAGTGTATGCTGTGAATAATACACCCACAATACAATTCGCCAGTTAAGTCCCAACAGTTTTGGTCCTAGTTTTTTTACTGTAACTTTTTGTTGTTTTTAATTTATTTTTATTGAATTTCGTTGTAGGTGTTATTTCATAGTTTTCGAGGTCGTTGATAGCAAAACTCGGGTCAAAATAAAAATTCAAGATGGTGCCAAGTAGGGTGTAGTTTCCTCATTTTCGTTATCAGCAACCTCGAAACCCATGAAAACGCAACCAATAACGAAAAAGTTGAAATTTTTCGATGGCGCCATCTTGAATTTTAATATTGACCCCATTATTGTTGTCAGCGCACTTGAAAACCATGAAAACGACACCCATGACGAAAAATTTGCAAATTTTTGGTAGCGCCATCTTGAATTTTAATTTTGACCCCATTTTCGTTATCAGCGCCCTCGAAAACTATGAATATACCTACTTAAATGATAAGGTTTTTACAAACAATTTTACACGTCAAACATATTTTTTTAAACTAGATGAGATCGGCGTTTCCTATCTGACTACTCTGAGAAGAAAGGCCGAAACAAACTCAGAGGTCCCAGTCTCTTTTAAAGTCCAGACAAAATCTTGGTCAGATCATGTGAAGTCCATGTCGATTGGTGTCTGAAATGGTCTTTTGATGAAAGAACCACACAGATTGATTGGACCTGTCCAGTCAGTGCACGCATTTGTCAGTCGTTGTGCAGCTCAACTCATAACTAAAGGAGCTCAACGATTCAACGAACAATACCAAAGAAAGGACATTTGACTAGGCCGCAAAAAATACTCAAAACTGCCAGACCATGGTAAAAACTAACTGAGAATAAAACAAAATTAAACAATGACCCACATAGTCTTCACATTTACAATTATTAAAACAATATAATACTACACAGAGTAAATATTCATGTCATTGGATAAATAAAATTCATCAATGTCAATGTGTATATCCGGACATAATCTTGGTCAGATCATTTGAGGACCATGTAGGTTGGCTTAACTATTAACATAACATATCATCTCACCTGTGTTCCCCGAGGGGTTAGGTAGAGGTGTACAGATAATAGTACACCCAAGTTTCGTCAGTTCACCATACGCCGTTCTTTTTATTTAATAGTTAGGGTCGTAGCTGACCGTATGAAATTGCTACTGAAGACTGCGGAGTCGACATCAGGACTGTAGGTACGTCGCTTGTTTCCGCGTCACCAGTCTGAGTCTCTGTATATTTTGGCTGCTGACACCAAAACTACAAACGTAGTATACAGGGGAGTTTTATAAAAATAACATAACGCCTGTATTCCGCGATGGGTTTGGTAGAGGTGTACCTATAGTACACCCATATTTCGCTAGTTATGTTTAGGTCACATGTTATAGGAGGCGTTTCATTTGCAATTAACCGGGCACAAATCCAAACTTCGGACTCTTCTAGATGGAAAACCCAAGAACACTTTGCCTGCTCCGGGAATCAAACCTAGGACCTCATGCTCAACAGTGGCACTTGCGACCACTAAATCAACAAGGCAGATTTTATAAAAAAGTGGCTGTTATTTTAATATATTGTGGTGTCTTACGACTTCCACGCGGACAGAGTTGCGGGTAAAAGCTAGCTATAGATATAAAAGTAAATTTGTTGCATAGGGTGACACAATGGGCGGTCTTATCGCTAAAAGCGATGTTTTAAAGGCAACCTTTGGATGTATTAAGAAAGAAGGAGAGACAATACTACGTAACACTATCTTATTCCTATCTTCCACTAACTTACACAGTTCAAGAGCAATTACATAAAAAACTGAAAAGCGCGATAAGAAGTAATTCCAACGAAGTTTACTCCGATCTCGCTTGCAATGTCGTACAGTCAACCGCAACATCTTAGCATAATCGGCCTCGTTCCCACTGCTGGGACCCAGGCGTCCTTTCCGTCAGATGACGCGGACCATAATCCTCCACGCGGGCCCAGTGCGGGTTGGGGATGTCACATGTCTTGGAATGTTTGGTTCTAGGACAAGCCGGTTTCCTTATGATGTTTCCCTTCACTGTTTTGAGAGCAGTGGTAATGAAATAAATTACAAAAAGTAATGTGCCCGCCCGGGTTTGAGCCCACAACCTACAAAACGTAAGTCGGAGCCGTTACCACTGGGTCAGCACTGCTCCGCACATCAGTAACACTCGAATTACGAAAACCGCCCTTACTGCTACAACATAAAGACGGTTTCAAGGGCAAACTGTTAGCTTTGAAGTTCGGTTGACGGTGCGTTTTGGTAAGAGTCTCGCCGTAGTATAGGAAGGTGGTAAATGTGATCGTGCAGATCGGCAATCCTCGGAGATTGGACCGACTGATACCCGAACAGAAATCGACTGTTCGTAACCGCGTGGAAAATGAACGTTGTTTATAATCGTGCGACCCATGCGATGTAATAGTATTTTGTCGTTCTACAGTGTAGGTCATCAAAAGATTGAACTAATTATTCTGGGTATTTATATATTTGAGAGTGGCCACTGCATTAAAAAACAATCACCACAAGAAAAAATATGTGAACTACAAATTCTCGCAATGTTTACAAAGAAGTAAGAAAGGCTTCTATTAAAATCAATATTTTCAAAACTGAAAATCAACCATCTAAAAAACTCACTCCCTGAAGAAAATGGGAAAGTTAAATTATACACTAAGATATCAGAATCTTCTATCCCGCTAACACTTTCAGCTTTCTGACTTACTTTACCGAATACCGTTTCCGAGACCGCACAGCCGCGAAGTTGCCGGCCGACTCGTCGCGGTCGTGGAGCGTAAACCGCAGGTACTTTACAAGATTCACTGGGGTCGAATACATTTTGATACCTTCCATAAAGCTCGACACACACGGTCAGTTAAATATATCAGTTGTTAACTGATCAGTTATAACGGATGTAAGCCAAAACGATTTCCCCACTCACTGTCTTCAAACCGGCCTTCATTTCTCGATTGACGGGACCGCGCGCAGTATCTGTTAGCCAATCTCTCACCGCGTCAGTTGTTTATTGCCATCTAAACACTATAAACCCCAAAAAAATGGACGAAAGAATGGTTAAAAAGAGACATCAATTATCTTATATTAATTTGTTAAAAGAGTTATCACTGGAACCTGGAAATTAATTCTGCAGTTACTGCACATCCAGACGCCATCGCGGTGAAGCTCCGACTGACGGCAAATGGATGTAGGCACGCGCCGCACTCACGGTCAGTTTGGCGTGATGCAAACAAACTGAAGCCAGCGGATTACGGTGTGCCCGGAAAAAATCGTCGGTTGTCGTAAGTTGAAAATGTCAACTCACGGTCAGCTTTTGGATGTACGTCAGTTCAACTGATCAGTTTAACTGACCGTGTGTGTCGAGCTTTACTTCGCCGGAATGATACTGATATTGCCGCCACGGGTAATGAACGCTGGATATTTACAAAATGGAAGTATGGATGTCTTGTTTGTTAAGGTGAAAGTGCCAGGATAGCTCGCGGATTTAATATTTTCTTAATACTTCTTCTCTTCTCAAGCTGCATGTTGATCAAAGTACGATTATTGAGCGTAACAAATATTTATTTACAAAATTATAATTATTAAAATCCTCTCTAGGTTTAAATTACCCGATTACTGATAAATGATTTTATTTCTGTAAGTAGATTTGTACAAATACTTTTATAAGTCAATCATATTTTTTTAAACTAGACGAGGTCGGCGTTTCCTGACTACTCTGAGAAGAAAGGCCGAAACAAACTCAGAGGTCAGTCTCTTTTAAAATCCAGAGATAATCTTGGATTGAATGACTATTTAATTAAATCATGACAATTGAGGCCAATAGGGTATTTTACTATATACGAGAAAAAATCTATAAATAGATTATTGAGATAGTGTAGGCAAAAAGGAGTCGGAAAATGTTACTTTTAGTTCATAGAATAACAAAATAAATTTAAAAATTTAAATTAACGTTTTCAGTTTTTCTAATCTGTTAAAAAACACCATGAAATAGTAGCCGCCATGTTATTACGTCATACCGCTATGAAAACTAAAACGTGTCAACTGTCAACTGTAGTTAGATAATAGATCAGCGCATTTGTTTACATAGCCAAGTGACGTCATGACCACAGAGCAACACGGCGTCCACTGCGTCCAGCGTTTTCGTCAAACTACGCGCGAAATTTGAAAATGTAAAATTTAAATGCATTTTTATGGCACTTATGGATTGAATAAAAATTTTGTGATTTTTTGGGCATATTAGCACTATAGAATTGAATTAAGACACTTTTCAAAAATGGGTGTAAGACCCTATTCTAACTTAGGGAGTTGTATTGATGATCGTAATGATTATAATTCTGTAAATACATATTTGGTACGATCGCAAATCATATTTTGATCAAGAACAACTTGATACTGACCTGCAAAATGCCAAAAACCGTAACAAAATTTGAATGATCCAGGCGCGCTCCTTTAATTAATGCTCAGTGAGAAATGGTAGTACCTCGTAGAGCTTTTGTGAAAGGGCTCGACCTGGGAAGTACCTACTACCACCACATCCTCATATATCTGCATCCAAGCAGCGTTATCGTGTTATGGTTTATAGGGTATAGAGGAACAATCTGCGACTCTCGCATTCCCCTTAAACTTAAGGGGAAGATATATAAAATAATGGTAAGAACTGCTGTCTTGTATGGATCAGAATGTTGGGCCACAAAAGGGATGAATAAAAGGAAATTGCATGCAGCTGAGATGAGAATGCTAAGAGTGATTTGTGGTGTGACACGAATGGATAGAATAAGAAATGAGTACATAAGAGGAAGTCTGAAAGTGGCACCAGCGACTGAAAGGTTGTGCGGAAATGGGTTATCATGGTATAGACATGTCAAGCGAAGGAATGAGAAAAATGTCGTGAGCAAAGTTTTGAGCATGAATGTCGATGGCTATAAGAGTAGGTGAAGACCAAAGAAACGATGGATGGACTGTGTGAAAGATGATATGGCTAGAAAGGGCGTGACTACCGAGATGACAACTAATAGAGAAGTATAACAGAGAGGGACGTGTTGCGCCGATGTTGCTTTCTTCCATACCTCACGACATTTTCCTCATTCCTCCGCATCACATGCTCATACCAGGACAACCGATTTCCGCACAACTTTTTAGTCACCGGTGCCACTTTAAGACTTCCTCTTATGTACTCATTTCTTATTCTATCCATTCGTGTCACACCACACATCGCTCTTAGCATTCTCATCTCAGCTGCATGCAATTGCCTTTCATTCATCCCTTTTGTGTCCCAACATTCTGATCCATACAAGACAGCAGGTCTTACCATTGTTTTATATATCTTCCCCTTAAGTTTAAGGGGAATGCGGCAGTCGCAGATAATTCCGGTGACCTGCTGCCATTTCATCCATCCAGTGTTAACTCTATTCTTAACCGTCCGATCTACTTCGCCATCGCTTTGCACGAGTGAACCGAGATACCGAAAGTCAGAACAGACTGAGAGTAGCGCGCCATCAAGCGCTATGGCTCCAGAACTGGAGAGACCGCCGAAATCGTAGAACATATATTCAGTTTTGGTTCTGCTGATTTTCAAGCCAACATTCTCCAACTTAAAAATAAGTAATTTTTTTGTTTGTATGGCATCTCGTAGTTGACCTTGAGAGGTCGTGACTACTTAACCGGACTTTCCTGTGGCTGCCTTAAGCGAACTCAAAGCCTCCAGCCAGGGGCGAATTTCTTATAATACTAAGCGGCTGCACGCTAAAGGCACCCCCTGTGGGGTACGGACCTCGGCTTAGGGCGTCGCTGGGGGGAGGACAGCAAGGTGGGACAGGATAAGAATTATTATTAATTGGAGAATTTAAAACTACAAGCTCAGCTGCGGCGCGGGCTGGCGCTTCGTCGAGCAAGGGTCGGAGGGGGGGGGGGGGGGGAATAAGTAAAAATAGTAGTAATAACTTATATACTTCCAAGTCGATTGAGAGCGTCCGACCTGCGCAGTGTGCCGAGAGTCATTAAGAAATATAAGCACTGTACCTAGGTACAGTGCTTATATTTCCCAAGTATATGTTGGGGTCGGCTTCCAGTCTTACCGGATGCAGCTGAATACCAGTATTTTACATAGAGCGACTGCCTATCTGATCAACCCAGTTACTGAGTAACACGATACCCCTTGGTAAGACTGGTTGTCAGACTTGGGCTTCGGAACTGTAACGACTGTCAAAGATCTATAAATGACAGCCGGGGTCGCGGAAAGGTACTTATGGGTCACCGAGGCCCCCGCAACACAGGCAACGGAAGGAATACGGGTGAGTTTTAGTCAGTAAGAGTCTGACACACCCTCCCGCTCCGCCCAGAGCGGGAGAAGTTATTTGATGATTTCCCACCCAAAAAAAAAAAAATTACAGCCGGGACCACGTGCTTTCCGAAGCACGGAGAGGTGTCCATAAGTAATAGATGGTCACCCATCCATGAACTGACCGCGGCAAGCGTAGCTTAACCTTCGATCGACGCGTGTGGCTGTGTTCATTCGTTTATCAATCAATAAAAAAAAAGTCTACCTTACGAAGATAGATCGTGTTAACTGATTGATGGCGTTAAAAATCGTCGCCGCTAAGTAATCGCCTGAATAACGTAGGTATCGAATGTTTTTTGCACCCCTCTACGAACATACTTATGAGTAACAAAAGGAGGAGTGGGTGATTGATTATCACGACTGCGACGACCTATATTAAAGCCTATTCCAGACTGGGGCAATATCGCGGGCGCGAAAGGCTCATTGCTGCCTGTCTCGCCCGCGATATCGCCTCAGTATGCAGAAGCCTTAAAAGAGCCTCTGCGAATACGTCCACAAGTGAACTTGAATACTTCACTCAGCTAGTTAGCTCCGCGCTTTAACTTTTGCGTAACCATGTAACACCCACCAGCAGGAAAAAATATAAACCAGTGCGCAAATTGTTTTGGTGGTTCAGTATACTGCATCAGTACCTAATAGAACACATTTCCATTATTTTTGTTTAATACTTTTTTTTCCGACTTGAAATCCTAAATGATAAATGATTTTATTTCTGTAAGTAGGTTTGTATAAACACTTTTACACGTCAAACTAAACAAGGTCGCGGCGTTTCCTATCTGACTACTCTGAGAAGAAAGGCCGAAACAAACTCAGAGGTCACAGTCTCTTTAAAAGTCCAGACATAATCTTGGTCAGATCATGTGAAGACCATGTAGATTGGTGTCTGAAATGGTCTTTTGTTGAAATAACCACACTGATTGAGTGGATCTGTCCAGACAGTGCACGTATTTGTCAGTAGCTGTGCAGCTCAACTCAGATCATAAGGAGCTCAACGATTCAACGAACAATACCAAAGAAAGGACATTTGGCCAGGCCGCAAAATATACTTAAACTGCCAGACCATGTTAAAAACTAACTGAGAATAAAACAAAATTAAACAATGACCCACATAGTCTTCCCATTTACAATAATTAAAGTAATATTCATTTCTTTACAGAGTAAATTCATGCCATTGCATAAATAAAATTCATCAATGTCAATGTGTATATAACCATACGGACATAACCTTGGTCAGATCGTTTGAGGATCGTGTAGGTTAGGCACCTAAAAAACATACGCCGGCAAATCGAGCGAGCGTACAGTGAGTTGTTTAGGTACCCTCGCGCTTCCGCTACATCGTGCACCCGCGCCGGCCGCAAGTCACCATACTTTCAAAGTTTCAAATTTAAAAATTTCTAAGTAAACATCTTTCGTTAACGATAACTTTTTTTTTTGTACTAAGACATATCAAAATAAAATATGTCTAACTCGCTTAAGACGCTGACAACACCTAAACCGCGGTCACTGTCAAATTCCATAGAAAAGAAAGAGAAGCGCGATGACACAACGCTTGTAATTTATTGCAAAATATGAAGTAATTATCTATTTACTCAAAATTGAGTTGAGTAATCGAAAATAAAAAACAACCAAGTTCTGCATTCAAATAAGACGTTCTTGCTATTAATTAAATACGTAGCGTATGTTGATATTTGATACAGATATTTTGGATTAGAACTCAAAGTAAGAGGTTAGTTTAACGTTAGAGATTTTGTTTTCAAAACGTGTTTTGGTAACAACACGTGGTTAAAAAAAAACGTGCTCGTGTGTTCACCGTGGCATTAACTTATACGAGTATGTTCCCGTAACCTTAAACTTTTAACAGACGATCAAACTTGGTACAAGCCGGACAGCGGATTCGGTTCGCTCCGTACGTAACCTGTTCGTATTAGTTTGTTCCAAAAGTAGAATAAAATAGAAAAGAATAGAATTTTCTTTTTTTATACTCCATAAAAAATACACACACAACTTGTTTTTATTTTTATATCCCATAACTCTCCTCTCTCTCTCTCTCTTTAAGTCAAAATAATACAAAAAGTCCTAAAATATGTGGTCCAAAAATGCATAGTTTTGCTGATATCATAATATTAACACTAGACTTTCTATGCCACGGGCACTGAGCCAGAGGACTTATATTGCACCCACGTATATAGAACACTCTCCAAAGACACACATCTTTTGTTTTGTTTTATCAATTCTCTTCCTCTCAATATTTGGAACTTATTTTTTTGTTTGATATTTTACGATGTTGTAGTACGTAGGTAAGTGCAGCTTAATATTGTTATTTTAAGGGTGTGAGCCTGGAGATCTGTAATACAGGTCCCGAACCCAGAATAGACTCCAACTCTCACAAAGGTTTGAATCTGCCTGTAACCTAGATACTATACCAAATTGTACCTTTTGAGAGAAATAAACCACTATTAAGGGAGAAAGTACAACGTTGTCATATTTCACGTAAGCACTCTTACGTGAAATAATTTCCATTAATACAATTAATGAATAAAATAAAATAAATTTATTTATTAATATTATTTATATGTTATTATTATTAATAATCGTGACTTTCCGAATTATTTTGTGTGAAAAGTGAAAAAGAAAACATAAATGAAAAATGATTCATAATTATGCCAGTTGATCTTTTGTTATGGTCTCATTTCATACCCTAGAGTTATGGGATATAAAAAAAAACACCTTGTATAAATGTTGAAATTTTGCATAGGGTGACACAATGAGTGGTCTTATCGCTAAAAGCGATGTTTTACAGACAACCTGCCAAAGTATCTGATGAAAGTGTAAACAAACTCTGTTCAGGTTAAACTCTTACGCAATTACTCACATAAGGAAATTAAAAACACATTCATCTGTATTCAGAAGTATTCAACTTTATATTTCACCGCTTTTTCCAATAATTATTGCTTGAATAACATAATTAAATTGTAATAGAAAAATCAACGACGAAAATTGAGGTTATAAAATTAACCTCAATTATTGTGAAAAGAAAAACAATCTCCTTTTCAAATGAATTTCATTTGAAACTAAAATCAGTACCTAAATTAAAAACTACACACGGGTAAAAAAACCCTGAGCACATCCAATAAAAACAAAGCAAAAAACGTACCTACATTACCTACCTACGTAGTTATATCGAGGGCTATGCAGTATTGGGTTTCATGGCAATGCCATTATTATTCCGATGTTAAACATTTCAAAAACGGGATACGGTATTTGTTTATTTTTTAGAATTGATGCTTTCTTTTCATTATTTTCTTTTGTTTTAATAAAATAAAACCCTAATTAATGTAAAAAACAACTTTAAATAAATTTCCCTGTTAAAGTAAATAATCAAAAATTATTTCTTCTGAGATCACAATAATTATTAAAGTATCAGAAAACTGCCTTCACTACAAGTACAAACAAAGCGAGCTTGTAAGCTGTAAACTTGTAATTTCAAAGTAAATTAAGTATTAAATCTTAACCCTCCTTTTTATTTAAATAACCAAATTAAAACTAAGTTAACCCTAAAAAAGGCCCTTGGAGCATTGTACCGAGGATGCTGGCGGCATTTCCTCGCTGAATTGCAATGCTGATGCGTTACGCGAGAAAGCCGCCAGCTTTTCGGTCACCAGTTACATCAACTAGACAAATATCCTCCTTTTTATATACATTTACATTAATATTTTAAGACTGTTAGCTTATACAAATGATGAAAAACACTGTGAAGTAAAAACAATTAAAAGCGATAAGTAATTTATAAAGCCATCGAAGTCCGAAGAAAAATATTACGGAAAGTGCTTTCTTGTCTATATTATAAATATGAAATGATGTTCGTTGGCAAGAGCATAACTTGAGAACGGCTGTACCGAGTTGTCTACTTATTGTTTTAAAGTGTTCACAATAGTCGGAATCAGTTTCTTACGGAAAGAAAAATGTGAAAGTTGCCGAGAAAATTGGTGCATTTTGTATGAATCATTGAAATTTGGACAGGACAACGTCTGCTGCTGCAAAATACCGAAATATCGGATTTATATATTTCAATCCTATAACAAAAAACGGTAAAAAAATTACCGGTATCCTTCGGTTTTTCGGTAATGCTTCGGTAATTCGATATTACGAAAAACCTATATCCTAACCCTAGTTTCGACGATATTTCCAACCGTTTGTTATCCTCTCGAAAATTAATTACTGCTACGTGATTTGGCAACAAAAAGAAACAACAGCTATCATAGGGGTGGTGTAAAATAGCCCACGTTCGCTGGATCCAACATAAGACATCCATTAGCGGGCAATATAAGCTAAGTATACATTGGTGGAACATCTTTATTGTGATAGTTAAGTTATTTCCTAATGATTTATTTCACGAGCCTTGGAGTCATTTCTTTGCATGTAGCTTTAGCCTGCGGTTTCGCCCGCGTAGAGATCGGAAATTGTCCCACTTGAATGTAGTACCAGGACAAAAACCGTCACATTTATAATAGGTATAAGTATGGATGTGTGAGCAAATAAATGTGGATACCTGCAACGCGAAGGCCTTTGTGGTGTAATATTAAAAATGCGAATGTAGAGTTTACTTTTGCCAGAGAGGAAAATAGGTATTTCGAGAGGAATAAAAAGCGTTCTTCTTATATTGGTGTTGTTCTTGCACCGCACCTGTTGCTGAATACTGGGCCGAACATAAAAATTAACATAAGAAGAGATTGCTGAAGGTCGCGCACGTCCAGAAAAGCTTTGACGGCGACGTTGACGAGCTGCTTCCGAGCCACTCTGTCTCTGGCTCATCTCAGGGCAGTGGCAATAGTATTTATTTATTCATATATTTATACTATATATTATCTATAACAAATAACACTAAATTAACTCTTTCACTCTGTCCTCTCACAGAACCGCAAACATTCTAACATTATCATCTTCCATTCATCAGCAAACGTATCCAAGGCAGGGTTGCTCTCCACGAGCGCGTTGAGTTTTATATAACATTTTGCATGTATTCCCAGAAAGGTTAGGAAGAGGTGTATCTATATTATGTATATACCTATGTATATGTATTTTTTTTTATTGTATTTGGAGCCTCCTTTTAGGCAAACAATGCCTGTGTTAGGAGACTCCGCTCTTCCATATCTTAGATGTAGTGTTACAATTAAACATCTTGGTATTCTTATCATTAATATTCTAACATAATTATAAAGTATGTATTATGTGGTATGAAGCGTGGTGTGCTTTAGTTTGGTGTGGAGTGTGTGGGGTATGTATAAATGTGTGTGTATAAGTACACGCACATTTCGCCAGTTATGTAAGTCCCATGTAATAGAGCGAGCCATTTGCTATCAACCGGGCACTAATCCAGACTCCGGGCTGCTGCTGAGAAATTTCAGATGGAATCGAACCCAGGACCTCAGGCTCAGCAGCAATGCTGGCGACCACTAGACCAACGAGGCATATAAGTATATAGAGATAGATCCCAAAATAATTTAACTTTGCGGGTGCCGCCACGTGGAGCACCTGTTCTTGTTTGTTGTTGATAATGGTAGGCACTTTAGTTAAGATGAAAGGATATTTTTTCAGGTAGAAATCATAATGGAGGAACTTTGGAGGAAAAACGTGAACGGGGTTTTAATTCTCAGAATAAATTTATCAAATTAATACTGGTTCATACTTTACTAACAAATATTATTTTCGTAAAAATTATTTTATCTTCTACAGCTACAGCCTTTCTCAGTTCCTTCTACAGTATTTCTATAAACCTGCTGTGAACTCCTCCAAGTCTGGCTGACTTACCTACTCGTTAGCTGACCGACATACCTAAACAGTACCTCTAAATGACTCGGTAGAGATAAAAGTAGCATTTTTTTCTTAACAAAACCCTGTTAAGGAAGGTTAGTTTCATAATCAAAATCAGAAGTCATTTATTGAAACTAGGCTGGGAATCAGCACTTTTCGAACGTCAAAATTACATAAAACAGTCCCCCGAAACGCCCACCCTTCACAATTTCCTAGTGCTGCAGCTGGGAAGAAGAAGTGGCGCAACAATCTCCCCAGCAGCACAGCTGTCTGTTCAGTTAAAAAAAAATGATTCTGATGATGCAAACTAATTTACATTACGCAACACAAAACATTAAATTAAATTATTTGCCATAAATATCCTTAAATAAATCTTTGAAAAGATTAACGATAGGATTTTTTAATCTCTATAAACACATTAAAGTATTGCACATATTTACATAATTGTGTTATTATACTTATACACAATTATACATAGTATTTACACGTTTATATTTAGACTAATACATAAAGTTATTTTTTATTTAATAAACTTTCCATATTAAAATAATCATATTTCGACACACTTATATTTCGTGTCGGAACTTCATCGGCTATGGCTCAGTGGAAATTCGAGAAAACGATTCCGTTGTACAACCGGAGGAGGAGCCATGGGCAGTTGCTTGTTTTAATAATAACAGACAAAGTTTTCTATTTAATCTAACTATAACGTGTCCACCGCAAACATTCAAAAACTAACTGACTTGCTCCCGGTACAAAGGCCTAATAAAAGCCGCCATTGCAATATCTTTGACATGAAGTTTAATTAAAACGTCGCTCGCTTCCGGTCCGCACTGGTTACAGGCGGCTTCAATTAGTTCAAAGCAGTTTGAACCGGCATCGCTGTAGATATTTGTTGGTGACAACGATATCTGTGCTGTAACTTTAATTAAAATGGGGTAACAGGACGGGGACTTTGGGAATCAAAATAGTATAGAAAAAGGGTGCTCTATTTACGTTTAAAAGCCAACGTTAGTATGATCTTAGCTGGCTCGATCATTTATTTGAAGCACACATCATGTTGAGCGTCGTAGAAACTCAACACACGATCGCTATTTAACAGAAAAAAAAAACAAGAATGACTTAGTCTCTCAAACTTCACGCTCACGTCACGTCGTCACGGGGGAGGGCCTCCGTGACGAGTGGAGGGGTGTAATATACCTCCACTTACTGCCCCCTGGAAAGCTGCAATTCTCACGTCTCAAGTCATATCGCGATCGTCGACCTATTTCCCCGAAAACTTGGTTAAATGAAGAGCCTCACAATCTTTGTGCCTCGTAATCATTCATTTACGCCAGTGCTCCTTTTAACCGTAGATGTTAGTAATTAATGGTATGTGTCAAATATCGAGACAGCTCGGATAAAAGATCCAAGTAGTCTTTTTTTTTTTAATTTGTTAAGATGTGACTAGGTACTGGCTTACTGACTGTGGGTTGTCAGATAACCACTTAAATAAATAATAAATCTTTATTTCTCCAAAAATGCATTTACATTATTTAGATCTAAGAAAAATGGCTTATGCTAGTGTTCCAGTGTGAAAAACCCTGATTTTAAACTAGGTTTATGTACCTGTATCTTAGAGGCCAGAGTCCCTTCAAAGTTATGAGCATATAGGAAATAGGATACACATTTTACACAAAAATCCATTAGGGCTAATAAAAGAGAAACAAAATGAAACTAAAACAAAATAATAATAATTAAATATATTAAACTTCTACTTTTTTTCATATCGACGGTACATTTATATTATACTGTTTGAACCCAGTAGGTAGCCACGATAAGTTATAACCGCTGCCGTTAGGTTGAAGGAGAAATAAACATTATACATAGTTTAACGTGGTAGCAGCCGCGTGTGTTAACGAAAGTGTGAAAGTGTGTTACGGAATTAGAGTGCTGATACCTCTGAAAGGTATTCATATCTATGGCGTTGTCCACACGGTGTACAGTTCATTCTACCTCAATCAAACGTGATCCAATTTTGCGCGTCAACCAGTGGATGTATTTCCCCATTGGACATTGATTGCATCAGCTTGTGCGACTGGATATCAGTCTCTGTCTCACTAATACGCGTCACGTCTTGATTCTTAAACATTTATTTGTAGACGCTTGTGAATAGCAAATTTAAGACATAGTTTTAAGTAGGTACAAGACTACTGTAAAATATCGATTTACAAATATAATTCATATTATAAAGAGAAGAGATTTGATTTTTTGCTTGTTTTAAATAATAAGCGCTAATTGTACTTTTATTTTATAAATAATAGCTGCGCCAACGTTGATTTTCACGAATTTAGTGCAAATAATGATTAAGATTGGACATTATTTGCCACCAAGTTGAGTATTATGACCGGAGATAACCACTTATCTTAGAATGTTGTTTTGGGGAAAAGTTACAGATTATCCATGCACAAAGGGTGGTTACTATCTGTTACTATTTAGACCCGAGACCACTAGCATAGTGCTTAGATGATGATAGGCTAATAATAATAACTCCACCGTCGTATCTCTACCTTGACGTCGTGGTGAGGCTTGCGAACTCCGGACTCTAAGTCTGTCCTGGTAGAGTTTACTTTGCCGAAACAAGTCTAGGGTGAGGAGCCAGACCATGATAAATACATAAACCTGCAAGGCAGCATGTGGCGAGCTGTTGGGCAGTAGCAACGTCACAAACCCTATCTCCCAGGAGAAGTCATGTTCCAAATCTCTGGCTTGCCTTTATTGGCCGGCTGTGGTGAATACTGACGAGGAACTGAGCTCCCACCGCATTCTTGCCTTTATTGGCCGGCTTGAGTGGAGATTCGCAAGAGCAAACGTGCTCGGAGGAAGGAAGTATTCCAATAAGATGCTGGTAGGGATCTTAACCGAATTTCCGGGATTGTCCTGATAGCCGTAGAATACCTCTCCACTCCGTCCGTCCGACGAATAGTATAGCCACACAGACTGGATAGCTCTGTCGTTTGTCGCGTTTAAACGCTGCAGGGTGCAAATAGTCGTGCATGATTGGCAGAAAAGAAGATGAAGGATTTCACAAGGTTCCGCAATCACACTATATTTGGGATGATTTGAAATATATTCTATTAAACCAGTTTTGGCCAACCTTTGCCCGCTATTTGCGGGCATAGGATATTCAATTTCCCCTCTTCGTCGCTGCAGTTCCTGTCCAGAAGGGGGACAGAATTCGTCCACAGTTCGCATCTCTCTTCCACTGCTCTGTCTTCCGAGGTAGACGCGTGTCTCTAGAAACTTTTAATTTGATGGTCCTAGTTCATCATTTGTGACTGTTACGGCTGTAGATATATGTAAGCGGGCACGCCCTTTATACTTGAAGGCTTTTACTTAGGTTTTAAGTTCTGTTTACGTTTTTATCTCTGCTTGAGAATAGTTTTCGGTCTTTTTCTTTTTTTTTTTTGTTGTTGGTATAGTGGTGTGCTAGCTGACATATGGCTAATAATTTAATGTTTTGTGTTTCACGTGGTGTAAATTGTTTTGCATACTATTGTATAGAATCCATTATTTTCTCTAACTAAACAGACAGCTGTGCTGCTGGGGAGTTTGTTGGCCACTTCTTCTTCCCAGCTAAAGCACTAGGAAGTGGCGAAGGTTGGGCGTTTTGGGGGACTGTCTTATGTAATTTTGACGTTCGAAAAGTGCTGATCCTCAGCCTAGTTTGAATAAATGACTTTTGATTTTGATTTTGATTTTAACTGTTTTGACTCTTCAAATGGGCAAGAGGTGGCTGATGTCCATAAAGAGGTTGACAGCAATCTTCTCGGCGGAACGATGCCACACTGGACATTCCCATTCCCAGCAGAAGAAGAAATAACTATGCCTATTGTGTGAAGAACTTGAGTCGATGCTAGCGGATGTAAGCCGGTGAAGTATGTTGTTACAGTAACTAACTTTGATTGCTTAGTTTTCAGCAGTACAATCTGTTTGTCCTAGACGTTTCCAAAGTGACCTGTTGTGCAGTGCTCTATACCAACTTGCTTCAAGAGGCTGAGAGTCCTATTTTTTTGACGGTTGTGGAGATGGAACAAATAGGTATAATTATATAATTATCCTACGAAATATCAGTCAACTCTTAAAACAGCATACCTTCTGTAGCTTCACACACACGGCATTCGTTTTAAGTACAGTGTTATAAAAACTATAATTATTAGATAAATTACAAAAATATTAGCTGTGCGCTTAAAAGAATCAGCTAAACCTCCGCCAACGTGTTTTCTTAGGCAAAATAGTGGTGTTGTTGTGATAAAATCACTTAATACAATTTAACACAGAAATATTGGCCAAATTTCTACTTCAAATATTTTTTTAAATACTATCTGGTTTCTAAAATCATTTATAAACCTATGCGGAATGTAAGCTTGCACAATACCACAAAATAGTTGACTCGAAAATTTCGATTCTGTATCATTCGAACGTAAATTCCTCCTTTTCGATCAAAATTTCTGTATCTTGAATTAATGACAGGATTTTTTTTTTATGTTAAGAATTTTCCATAGCAATGAAAATTGTTAAAAAGAATGTGCAAAGCCGTGTAAACATTAAGTTCCCATAAATTTTCTAGAAATTTTTAAAAGTAATTATAACTCAAATGATGATAACTCAAAAACTATCAAGAATCCCTTTTTTTAAATTTGGTTCGTTATGGAATCATTTTTTTTATGACGTAATTGTACCATCCTGTGTAGTATACTTAATAAACCTCGAACTAGATAACTCTTTCCACCTTCCGACTAACAAACCGGGTTATTATGATAACTGTATTTACTGACTGTACATATATTGTTTGCACAACAAATCTTCGCAGAATAGCATTCTTGTTTCTGCGAAATGCATTTAAGTACTTTGGTACGCAGAATGAAGAAGAATGAAGAAAATGTATGACAGTTTCACGTGAACACTTCAAGCGTCTTGTTGTACAAAGTACTTCGTACATATAGTATACTGTTATTGTTACACTAGCTTTTGCCCACGGCTTCGCCTTTGTGGAGGTACCACCGAGGTCAATTTTCATTTTGCCAAATTTCATTGAAATCCGTACATATCATGTATGCTACTTTCGCACACATGATATGAACGGAATTTAATGAAATTACTCTGACTTTTGCACTATCAGTCGTGATAGATCCATATCTGAGTGATGATAATACTTACAGACGTACGGGCCCACAGCGTTACTTCAACACACTGGTATCCATTGGTGTTGTAACCTATTGACCGCCACGTCAAAAAAGCAAAAACGTGCCCTCGGCGCCAAGCTACGATTTATTCCTTAGAATCTGTCATGTAGTCGTGACCGTGGCGTGCTGGGCACATTTTGGTTTGTCATCTATACATGACTGTGGCGGTTAAAAGATACACTGCCTTCAGTGATGATGACCCAGCCTATTTAAGTGTCCGTGTATAGGGAAGTTCTGAAGTCACAATTACGCCAGTGCGAGAAAGCGAATCTCCCCCGCCCCAGTGCTATGACTTAAGTACGAGAATTTTGTTTATATTCATTCTAAGATTAGATAGTGTACAAACACCATTGCATAAATAGTTACAGACAAAAAAAAACAATAAGTAGGTACCTACAACTTAAATACGTAAATTGTTTTGTTAGCTATAAAAATATTGTAAACAAGAGCTATCACTATAAAATGTGGGTAGAATGAAACCAGTGAATATTTTAATCAATTTATTCGCGGGCGCCATAGCGGTTTTATTAAAAACGTTCGGGTTATACATTACCCGAACGTTACAACGTGGCGTGGGGTTGACTAATGAAATTGCTTACTCGCGTCTACATTTACTTACTCTGTAAAATCTGCAGACATTGTGGGATGGCGCGGGCTTGCGGACGGTGAGCAATGGGTAGCTCACCGTCCGGTAAGGACCAGGCCCGGGTCGACGGCGCGTCGTATTCCACGCGCGCCTCAAAGAGATGTCGTCAGCACAAAGTAGGGGTCCACTAGGGCCGATGCCTGCCGGGGTCGCGGGAAGGTACTTATGGGTCACCGAGGCCCCCGCAACACAGGCAACAGGAAGGAATACGGGTGGGTTTTAGTCAGTAAGAGTCTGACACACCCTCCCGCTCCGCCCAGAGCGGGAGAAGTTATTTGATGATTTCCCACCCTCAAAAAAAAAAAAAAAAGACATTGTGGGATTAAAAATTCCTCAAAATATGTAAATGTCAGGCCTATAAGTACAACTACGTAACGAAGGTTTCGATTTATTAACGACGTAATTTTATGTTGAGTAAATACTGTTGCCCGCAGTTTGACTCGCATCCTAGAGGACGCACCTACCGTACCTACCCGGAAAAAGTAGCTACTGTCTGGACAGAAATATGACGCATCGAGTTTTGAGAAAGAAACTGCGAGAAAAAATAATCAGCTGTCCCTTACAAAACTTCAATACCTAATCAACCCAAATGTATGGGCGAAGCTGATTACTTTTCTCAAAGTTTATTTCTGGCCCCATGGAGAAAGTTGTCAGTTTGATGGGTCTGTACCACACCCTTACATGAGCACACATTTCGATGCATACTAATCCAGTACATATTTTAATCTAAACTGTTTTAGAAATTGTTAATATCGCGTAAAAGTAAAATCTTTAGTTTTACTCGTTTCTTGCGCGTCATACTGTAAAAGGCTGCTTGTTCTTCGTACTTTTGCCACCAAATGTTATTTTTTTTGACATTTCGTGTTTCATTATTAAAATTTTAAATGAAACGTTTTTAAAACATCGTTAGTCTGCGTTTAGCTATTCAGCAGTCTCACCTGACTTAACATTTAAGAATATTAAAATTTCCTAAAAATATAAGAAAACCTTTTCAAGAGTTTGTAAAGAAACTTTTGAAAAAATCTTGCTTTTCTTTTTTATTTGAAGATACAAAGTGGGTTGAGATGTTTTTACTAAAACTTACTTGACGTAAAACTTATTATGAATTTAACGTCGAAATACCAAAAATTATAATAGCTACTTATTTAACTCCATTTTTTTACTTTTTCAGGTACGTTGATTCTATTATCAAGACACTAAGTGCAATGAAGATGGCGGTAATTATATAGGTAGTTATAATATTTAATCTACCTCTTATGGAAATCCTCATGAGAATTTACACCAGGGATAGGTGGATAAATGCGGAACTCCTACCTACAGACACGCGCTGGCCATCCCAGGCAAAGTGGCTTTGAAAAGGTAATGTTTCGTGTATAAGCCTTTTATGCATACTGGATGTTGTGGCATTTCTTAAAGTGCAGTGCATCTTAGTAGTATTTATACCAAAACATGTACCGGCCAAGATAAAGTAAAAAAAGTGTACAATGGTGCCGATTCTCTTATTCACAAACTAAACTAAATTTAAGTTCAGTGCATCTTTTTCTTTCTATTTCATTGAGAAAAGGACAGAAGATAAATTTTAGTTTAGTCCTGTCAAATTAATCAGCGTCTGTCACTACTTCATACAAGTTTAGACGTGATTAAAAACTTGCCTGCTAAAATAACGTCAAGCGCTGATTCATTTGACAGGACTAAACTAAAATTTATCTTATGTCCTTTTCTTAATGAAATAGAAAGAAAAAGATACACTGAACTTAAATTTTGTTTAGTTTGTGAACAAGGGAATCAGCACCATTGTCTTGTAAATGTGTCAGGTTGGGTTTAAAATTCTTCTCTTGATCCGCCAAAAAAGCCTGTACAGTAAAACACTTACCTACGCACACACCTATAAGGTTCAATATCGCTAGTTCAAACCCAACCTGCCCTAACCCTTCGCTGTTGGCACTTTCTCAACAAAACTCGTCAAAGATTAAGCCGTAGAAATACCAATACATTAAGTCCGCACCGTTTCTCCCGAAACGTTTGAGCAACAGTCTGATTGGTCCCTAAGGGCGTCAGAATGTCATTATATCTAAACTTTCCTGTAGGAAACTTTGACGCGTTCAATCCGAGGGTACCTTCAGGGGGTATGTGCTGGAAATATGTGATACAGAAGGCTTATTCTGAATTCACCTTTGTTTATTTTATATACCTAGTCGTTAAGGGAGCCGGCAGACCAGGACCTCTGCAGTCTATTACGGGACCTGCGGAGTAATTGCGTAACACACATACAATAACAATTGTTCGCAACGCGTTTCATGTTGAAAGTTCACCCACGTTTATTGCGTTATTTATTTATTTATTTATTTTTATTTATTTAACAGTTTATGTACACACATATAAACAGACAAGAAGAAAGGAACAGAAAAATACGTACAAAGGTGATGCTTATTTCTAATGAAATCTCTTCCAGCATACCTGCGATAGGACAGTAGACATAGAGATGTAGACAACGTGTGTAAGGTAAAAGAGAAAACAAAATACATAAAAACAAAATAAAACTATTCACTAATTTTATTATAGATACAATAAGAGAATATACTTACATAAATATATACTTCTAAAATAAATATCACTAAAATACTTATATACTTATAATTAATAGTATAAAATAATAAATACATAATATGCAACTATGGCAAAGTGGAAAGATAGTGTTCTTTCACTCTTCTTTTAAAAACAGCAACAGTTTGGCAGTCCCATTTACGTTGTTGAGCAGACGATTTTTTCAAACCTAGGAAGCAATGGATTAGGAACATCTTTCAAAACTCTCGGATTGTAATTAAAAGTGTGTTAGGCAGTTGGAGTGTTGCCAGTTACAACAAAAAAACTATTTTAATTAAAAAAAATATCAAGCCACATCTGTAACTCGAACACGAACAAATTGATCGTCGTAACGCTATCTTGAAAATACCATTAATAACACATTTCACGATACACATCTCTAAACACGACGAAATCAGTCACAAACTAGTAAATAGATAGAATACTCTTTATTATGTATAAATGTAGAAATTTTACATAGGGTGACACAATGGGCGGTCTAAAGGCTCCTACATACTGACGCGACTTGTCGCGCGACGCGTCGCTACACAAAGGCACCGCTTGTAGCGCTACACGCGGTGTCTTTGTGTCGCGTCGCGTCGCGCGACAAGTCGCGCCAGTATGTAGGAGCCTTTATCGCTAAAAGCGATCTTTTAAAGACAACCTTTGGATGGATTAGGGGGGATAGGAGAGACAATACTGCAGGTAGTCTGTGGTGTACCATTCACATATATACAACAAATACATATATACATAAAATATATTAAAATTATCTATATAATATATTCAATAATAATTAATCATAAAACTAGCGCTAAGAATCAAAACAGGTGCAAAGAACAGAGAAAAATAAAAAAAATATACGTTTAAGGAGAGAGATAGTGTTTTAAATACCTCTATATATGTAGTGTGACGATTGAAATACTAGTGTCGTGAGTGTGACGTTCTGGCTATCTATTGGTGATTTTAGTTTGTAACACGTTACTTTTGAGTAACGTCGTGGCGGATGGGCCTACCGTCAATGTTGACTCGTATGTGCCCTGGCGGCTGAGAACTTGTCGTGCTCACTCAGATGTCTCGCTGATGGTGGCGCGTGTGTTGGATCATTTAGCTCCCTTCAAAATGGTTGAGCTGAATGGTGCTGATCCATGCGTAATGTTCGTGCCGTCAGTTGGGACTGGTCATCTCTTAGCTGCCTCGGCTTATTTTTAATTATTTTATATTTAAATTGTTTTTCTTTGTTTATTTTACCGTACTATGGACGCGTTTTTTTACATCTTACTCATATTTAGTTACAAATTCGACAATATAATTTAAAAGAGTGTCCATGGAGTTTCTAGCCCGTTCTTCTCCATAAGTACCTAATACGTTTTGGAATGAGCAATTAGCCTCGTATTTCTAACTGACCGACTCCTTGAGAAATCAAAAGTGCCTGTAAATTGTTTGATTGAAATAAATGATTTGAATGATTATAACAGTGACTTACCTACAATTTCGTTAAAAGAGGTACCTAAATAGAAAAAGTACTCTTTATTATGTACACTATACGAATTACAGATACAAATGTAGAAATTTTACACAGGGTGACACAATGGGCGGTCTTATCACTAAAAGCGATATTTTAAAGATAACCTTTGGATGGATTTAAAGGGAGAAGGAGAGATAAGCCTAAAATAGTCGACAAAGGCGACAGTGATTTGTTAAAGTGTACCTTCTGTGTGTTATCGTCTTATTGTCCCCAAGGGAGTCACGCCTGTTAGAATCTTCATTCCGTTGTCCAATTTACGACTAAATTCAATTTGATAGTCGTGATGCAACTCCAATGAGTTTGATAGAACTTAGTGCTGTATTAATATTTGTTTAAGTACTAATTGTTCGTGAATTTAGTTTGAGTTCAAGTCTTAAGCTGTATGCCGTCTGACTTTGATAATGAATGGTATTATTGAGATTTAGATGATACACATATACATGTGATTACTTGTTGGTCCTACTAACTACTACAAATTAACTTATATGAAAAACCGACTAAGTCCGTGTCGGACCACTAGTTGGGATGAATTTATCCCGTCAATATATGTCGCCTAAATGGCCCTATTTATTTTGCATTGACTTAGAACCTTGATTACTTTTAGAGGTTTACGAAACCGTAGACCAACGAATTTGATACCTCCACGCGAGAATTCTGAGAAACCTAAGGGTTTTGACAGATGGACAGACAGACGAACAGACGGACGGATGGACAACGAAGTGATCCATTAATAGTTCCATTTTTAGGGTTCCGTAGTAAATACCCCTTATAATTTCACCATATCGTCTCTCTGTCTATCTGTCTGTCTGTCCAAGCTTTAGCTCAGAGACGCATAGTACTAAAAAGCTGTAATTTGGCATAGGTATACACATTAATCACGCCTAGAAGTCGTAAAATAAAATCTTGAAAAAAAAAAATTCCCTCACACGTAAACTGAGGATGATATTTTATATTATTAATTTCTCATCTTGTAAAAATCTTAGAATATTTTTTATTCTTTGACATCTTTCATCATAAATTGTCATCTGTCAGTTTTCTTTTTTTACAATAAAAAAGCTAACATGATAAGACCAGGTCTACACTGTAAAATTAGTGTGATAAGGCTAGGGAGAACCTAGCCTTATCACACTAATTAAAAAAAACGGCTTACAATGAGAAATTGAAAGCCGTTTTTCTTGATTCAGGCCGACAATCAGACATGAAGTAATTTGAATTATCTTTGGATTGTTTAACAGATACTTCTAGAATGTTTGACAGAATCTATAAAAGCGGCCGCCAGACCTGACGAAGTTTCAGTTTACTTTAGTCTTAACTTGAGTTTATGGCAATTATTTTACTTCAGCTTACGGCAATTTACTTTGTTCTTTATGGCAGTGCCCTCTCTTTGACCTAAGTGTACGACAGTTTGTTATAAGATCTTGTGTATTAATTGAAAGTACTAAATACAACTTGTTTTTTTAGGGATGATATTTCCATTACCATTTTAAATTTTTCTAAATGGTTGTATATGGAGATGTGAAAAAAATCATGGCGTTAGTATGTATATATAGTGAAATTAAAAGAAAACACTATCACAGCTATAGAGGCATGAGGAACAGGGTGTAAAGTTCACTCATCCTCCATAGAAAAGGGAGGATCCTCCGACCAGACGGGTGTCGTGTCTGGTGGGCAACTGCCCGACGGTTGATGTCGGGATGTTGTATATATGCTAGTTGCGCAGTAAACTCTGCTTGCGCGATGCAGGATTTTTGCGTGACGTCAGTGTGATGCGTAGTTCGTATGTGGCGCTGTAGATGCCGCCACACAGCTAAGTAGGCTTTACAAGTTAACGAGTAATAGTCGACAAACTTAAATTTGCAGTTGGAGAATTGACCGTGACGTATATCGATGTATGGGAGAACATGTTTTTTAACTACAATGTTAAGTTTGTTTTTGGGCCCCATCCTTTTTCATTTCAACTACGGAACCCTTCATTGTGCGTGGTCCGACGCGGACTTGGCGGCCGTTTTTTTTTTAATTTTGAGGAACGGAACCCTAAAAAGTCAGTTTGTCCACGACACTGGACTTACGGCTCTCCAAATCACCAGGTTTGATACCCGACCACTCTCATCTATCAAAATAACATCAAAAACGTCTAAATTGTTATTTCGCCCTTAACGCCTCGTTGGCAACTTAATTGTGTATTCAAAGCAATTACAAAGGTAAATATTGTTACTGCTTATCTCATTTTTATAATATCGAGGGACACGTTTTATTTTCAATGCTGATCAAACAGCCTAAATAAACAACTTCGATTTGAACATTAAAGTGTGAATTTAGGCAACAGAACACAGAAATGTTGGCGGTGGATTTCCAAAATATTATCCTTATTTTGTGCTGCGTTTACAGTCTTATAATTCATATCCCGCCGACTGTTGGCCAAAGGCAAATTTCTCGTTTTAGAAATGAGAAATTTGACTTTGCCCTACCTATAAATGCTGTAAGTGTTAACCATTTGTAAGTAGGGTAAAGTCAAACTCTGTCTATAATAGGTTCAGCCATAGGTAATCTCTAGAAAGCCTACATAGTAACTAAAGTTGATAAGTTTCTATTAACTTAAGTTTTAATTAGTCAGATAAAGTACAGCTAGTACCAATGCTTTTACTCGTCACTACTTTGAAATTCAGGTCACCTTTGCTGCATGACCACATACACCGTGCACTGTAAAATTTTACCATCCATTAATTAACTGGAACCCTGACAACCAATAAACACGATGAAAACCTTTAAAAGGCCGCACTAGTTATATTAAACAGGCTTAAAACAAAGTGAAGTTATTTGAAGCCCCCAGTTTTTCGCTTAACCCCGTCGCGCGCCGTCGGGCACAGAACAAAAGCGCTGGCTAATAGAATTCTCGGCACAATCGATTGTTTGCGAAATATCAGTAAACGAGAACCCCTATTGTTTCTCTAGGGAATCTTTAGGTAATAGAAGTTTGGGATTGATAGTTTCCACTGAGATATTTTACAGATTTAAACGACAAGAATAGGTATTTATCTTTTCTACTAGCAATGCATCTCGCACGTGACTTGTATATTGATATAAGCACGGTATAAGGTTCTTTCGGCGCGTGGCCAAACTGAGAACTAACGCCGCCATCTTCTTTTTAGGATTCCGTACGTCCAAGTGCAAAAACGGAGCCCTTATAGTATCACTCGGGTGTCTGTCTGTCCGTCTGTCTTCTCTCCGAATCTTCTGAACCGATTAAGTTGAAATTTGGTGTATAAGTAAATGGTTTTACGAACTGTACTAACTAATTTTTTTATAGTTTTAAAATAAAAAGTTTTAAAGTTATTTAAAAATAGATGAAAATTGACCATTCCCCCGTAAATCTCCGGAACTACTGAGCCTATTTTTTTTTCAAAAATACAGAAAGTCGTTCTTTACTAGATTAAGGGAAAACCTATAAGGTCTATAGTCTTACAATAACATGGTAGATCACTCAATATTGTGCGTAAAAACATACATTTGCGTTGGAATGTATGAATGTATGAACATGTTGGGAACATGTTTTTGAACAACTACAATGTTAAGTTTGTTCTTGGGATAAATTCATCTCCACTACGGAACCCTTCATTTTGTGTGACCCGAGACGCAATTGAGCGGTTTTTTAAAATACATTTTCCCAAAAGAATTACACAAATGTTTACTAAAAGCTCGCCCTGTCAACGTCATCCGAGCGCCGAAATACCCTTGAAGCAGTCAGTGTAGGTATTTCTGTTGACGCTGTCAACAAACCAGTCAGATTCTTCCTTCAACTAGTACCTACGGCATTCAATGTGGTTTTAACAATCAGCAACACTAGGCGTTGTAAGTGGATTGACGGATTGTTTACCTAATCCCGGCATTTCTAAGCGTCGCACACGTATGGTAAACGAGAATGGTGCCGTGGGGACAAGAGACAACTTTATGTGTAGTTACATATAGTTGTCAAAGTTATTAAAGTCAATACCTAAATAAATAAATAAATAAATAAATAAGGTGACAATAAATAATACGGTTACCAACTCAATAATATTTCCCTCAAAATAATTTGGAGTGGAACCAAGTCAATATTGAAAAACAATTTTCACATATAACAATAAAGAAAAGCAATACAGTGGCAATAAGTACGAAATAACTAAACTTATTTGTATTAAATGTTCAATACTTACGTACTTCTGACGAATATAGAAACAAATTATTGTGAGCGTACAATTTAAGTATAGTTATTGAACGGTGCGAGAAATTGGTAAAGGCTGACAAATATATCAGATACAAGTACCTAAGTAGGTGCCTAATATTACGTTAATTTCCATTAAAAGTTTGTTAAAATTTTAATTTTGTGTGTTCTAAATTTTATTCGCAGAATTGAATAATTTGAATACCATTGGACTGCGTCCTTAGCAGAAAACAACATCGCGTTTCGTGAGAATTGGCAGGTTTCTGAGAGAAAGAATTAAGGAATAGAGTTTTCCTCACACTTCTTTAAATCTAGATCAAACCTTATTCTGGAAATGAAACCCAGAATATCTATAGAAAGTACCTCATGATTTAGTAAAGTTATTTAACATTATCATCATCACTTATCCGAAAGACGTTCACTGCTGGACGTAGGCCTCACCCAAGGGTCACCACAACAACCGGTCCAGTTAGCAACCAAGCAATAATTCAAAACAATATCACCAATTATTGTGTGAATCCAATCCCGGCTCAATTCGCATTTCCATTCATTTTAACCGAGTTAACTGCCAGTAGCGATCTGTATTCCTGTAATACATCTCTCTTATCTACTGATCCATTCAGCGGACCAGTTTGTATTAATTTGTTGTGATTGCGAACATTATTTATTAATTTATTGTGGGCTTGTCTCGATTATACATGCTAAATAATGAATTGGTACTAAATAAACCCAATTAAAAGGTGTATTGGGTACCTATGTTTTTGTAAAAATAAATAAAATTGGTGTTTACGTAAACAATTCAGCTCTATTTTTTATTGCTGATAGACATCAACTAAGTGAATTGGTACCATAAAGTAAATTGATGAGTGTGTGTACGTTTGTTGAACCCAGTTCTATGTTGCGCAAATAATTAAGCAATAAATTTAGGCAAAGGTTCGATATGCAACAAGTTACTTCTCTCTAGGGTTGGATCTAGTATCGTTTGGCAGGAGTTGGGGGGTAAAAGGGGCTAAAGTTGGTAGGGGTTGGGTCCCCGATAATAATGCTATCACTCTTATTAAAAGATAATGCATATTTTTCGCGAAATTAATAAAAAATGTTTCTAACCTCAAATCAGACAAGAAGTGAAAAACGTTAAAATGGGCGATTGACAAACAAATTTGTCCCAGTACTAGGAGAACTTAGGATGCAAGAGCGAGCGAAGCGAGCCCAGTACTTTGTGCACCCCGACTCGGACGGGTTAGGTTCGAAGAGGATGGCGGGGTCTAGTAAGCGAGCGGAACGAGCGAAATCAGCTCCCTCCCGCCCCCCTCTCACCTGCCTCCTCCTGCCAAATGATATTAATTTTTTACCTCTCTATACATGATCTTCTTTTGTTATTAATACTAGATTTTGCCGGAGGCTTTGCTCGCGTGGATTTCGGAAAATATCCAAAAGGGATGTAATGAGATGAAAGACCCTATATATTCATTCAGGTTATAAACTATATGTGTGCCAAATTTCATCTAAATCCGTTTAGCTTTTTTTGCGCCAATACGGAACATACTTCCAGAAAACAGATAAAAATTCTGAAAACTATATTTTCGGCATCAAACTTTTTCCCACACCTCGTAGCAATTACTTTTTCAAAAATATTCAATGTACAGTTTTGAGTTCGCTACTATTTTATTAAATGCATAGAATTAATGGTAATTAAAAACAAACAAGGACAAAAGATTTTTAACAAAACGAGCTTTGTTTGTTATCGACATTCGATTCCAATTAAAAACAAAAACAAGGCTTTGAATTGTTTTTTCAGACTCGACGTCGCAAAACTCCCAAAAACAAAACATTCTAATGTTGTAATGACCCTAATTATACCAGTGCCCACACACAGACGACCATAATAACCTGTCAGACCCGTGCTTTGCTGTTTAATAATATAATATAATGTTAATATGCAAATAGTCGAGTGTCGGTATACCGGGGTGTCGGCACAAAGCCATTCTCTGGCATCGTGTCAACAAATAATCTTTTTTGTACAGAAAATGTCCCTAAATCGGGCCATACGGAGCAGCGGGTATCGCCTTTTCAAATTTTCGAGGTCGAATTTTCCGAGCCAGCTAATAAATGTCTTTCATGTCCTTTTCCGAATAATGGCAGCTTTGAGCCTATGACAGCATTATTCGAAGTAACATGCTGTGAGGTGATGAGTTTAAAGATCGTTTTGTAAAGCTCCATTGTGACTGTCCTTTTAAAAAGACACCGATATTTTTATTTTGAAGCAATTAAATTTCTTTAAGGGCTGTGTATTAAAAAAAAATATGTCTCAGTATTTTCGCGGCTGACTACTCATTTTGTATCACGTTTTTACCCTGACTGCGTTTGCATACAACATTAAACCACATTGTAATAAAAATATAAGGCTTTCTACTATGTAATATAACTATTATATCCTTTATTCATTTATAATATCTACACATTGTTTATATGTTTATATATATGTTTTTTTAAAGAACTTAAAAAACATTAAACATATAAGACACAGCACAGCATAAAAAAATATTGTATTATTACTCGTATTAGAAGACTTTTTGCAAAAAGCAGATAAACTGATAAATTTCTCTTCGCATCGACAATTTTTCCTTTCTTGAAAGCCACATCTGAACAAGGTCAGCTATGGTAACTAGTGACCGACCGAAGCATTGGTTTCGTTTTCGTTTTCGGCCATTTTTGGCCAAAAAATCTTGATTTGGCCATATTTTCGTTTTCGGCCATACACCAACCGAAGCTTCGGCCAAGCCGAAAATCAGAAGTTTGTGTTATAGCGCGTCATTCAGCCTACTTCGTAAAGCTAGGCAATATATATTTTACTTTATACTGACGATATGAAGATTCATAAAACTATCCGAAAAATATCTGAACGCACCTGTTACAAGCTGATTTGAATTTTCTCTCTTTTTTTTCTCTCTTATTTCTCTCTTTTTTGTTCTTGTTTTCGGCTGAAAACAAACTTGAATTGAATGTTTCAAAATGCTTTTACATGATTTTCAGAAATCGATAATTAATTAATTCCACATACAAACTGTACAATATCAATATAGGCAAAGTCAATAGTATTAGGGATCTTGGGGTTATACAAGACAGCAAGCTACTCTTTGGTCAGCACATTGATGGCATAGTAAATAAAGCGTCGAGAGCACATGGTTTCATAATGAGAACCTCAGCATGTTTCCGATCGCTAAAACCCATCAGTCTTGTATTGTTCGTTCGTACGCAGCCACCTCGAGTATGCATCACAAGTCTGGAACCCTTTCCGCCTGACGCAGGTCCTCACCGGACACGGCAGCTTCGGGAGGTTCTAAATGTCTATAATTTTGGTGACTGTTTCGTACGCTAAGGGCACGACCTTTCCGCTATGGGATCTGGAGGCAAAAGTCCTCGCGCACGTATGGGAGTGGCGCGAGGAGGCGAAACGCCGGGGCGTAAGTCCGTTGCCGCGAGAAATCGCGGCACAACGGACGGAGCTCCGGCGGGATCTCATGGCGTCATGGAAAGTACGGTTGTCGCAACCCAGTGCTGGGCACGCCACGATTGCGGCGATAAGTCCCCTCTTTGAGGAGTGGCTGGAGAGACGCCACGGCGTCCTCACCTTCCGCCTGACGCAGGTCCTCACCGGACACGGCAGCTTCGGGAGGTTCCTGTGTCGGATAAGGCGGGAGGAAACGTCCGGGTGTCACCACTGTGTGGATCGCCCGGAGGACACGGTGGAGCATACGGTGGAGGTCTGCCCGGCTTGGGCAGAGCACCGCCGTGTCCTCGTGGAGGCGATCGGCGGCAGTGATCTCTCGCGTCCGGCCCTGGTTCAGGCCATGGTGCGGAGCGAGAGGGCATGGGCAGCCGTCACCTCCTTCTGCGAAGCAGTAATGTTCGCGAAGGAGGAGGCGGGACGGTTGAGGGAAAGGCAAGTTTCGCGCCCTCTCGCCCCTAGCGGCCGCTGGAGACGCCCTGGGCTTCGGGAATCCGGGGCAGATTTTCGGCCACCGTAGGCGCGGGCTTGCGGACGGTGAGCAATGGGTAGCTCACCGTCCGGTAAGGACCAGGCCCGGGTCGACGGCGTGTCGTATTCCACGCGCGCCTCAAAGAGATGTAGTCAGCACAATGTAGGGGTCCACTAGGGCCGATGCCTGCTGGGGTCGCGGGAAGGTACTAATGGGTCACCGAGGCCCCGCAACACAGGCAACAGGAAGGAATACGGGTGGGTTTTAGTCAGTAAGAGTCTGACACACCCTCCCGCTCCACCCAGAGCGGGAGAAGTTATTTGATGATTTCCCATCCAAAAAGTCTGGAACCCTCAGTACGGGATCTCAAGTATTGAGGGCATTTAGAGAAAATTTATTAAGTACCTAGATTACAGGGCGAAACAAGTACCTGTTGATTACACTCAGTAGGTATAATTTTCTACCAGTTCACCGTAGACGTCATATTAATGATATATGTTACTTGTTTAATATCGCAAATGGTTTAATTGACTGCCTGAACTTGTTTCAAAATTAACGATACGCACTAATCAGATGTGACTGCGATAGCGACCACTTCTACATGTACCTTATGCAAACACTAATTACAGACGTAATGAATACTTTATCAGTGCCAGTTGCAGTTTTAATGAGATTTGTTGAGAACAAGGCATTGACCTTTTCTGCACCAATGTAAGCACAATAAGGAACCTCTTAGCAAAGCCATTGTTTATACAAGAGGCACCTGCCTGCACAACATCCGTTTATTGTCCGGATTGGCTTAAAATTTGGACAAATTAGCTTAAGATTGAACGAAATTAACTAAAATTGCGGGAATAGCTAAATAGAAGAGAAATAGTTTATTTGCTTACTCAATCCTCAATTCTTTATTGCGTTCCATATGTATTACATAGATGGTATAAAAAGTATAAGATCAATATGGACCCTGTCGGGCACAGCAACAGTAGAAGAGAGGGAGAGGTCTAAGTAGCAATTCATGCAATTCAATGTTCTTATAAATTATTAGATGTGTTTAATGGGGTGTATAATTATGTATATAATATATTATTAGGTTTGTTTGTATAGTTATAGTACATAATAGTTTTTTTTTATTTATGTATTGCATAAGAATAATGTAGGTAATTATTATTAAATTATGTTATTATTTATGTATTCATACTTTCATATTTATTTTTAATTTGCTAGATTCCATATTATATTATATATTTCATAATGTTTGATGTATAAGAGAAAATATTTTTCAATCGATTTATCATCTAAAAACTCCTTTACTGAATAGTACGACTTTTTTTTTTGGATGGAAATCATCAAATAACTTCTCCCGCTCTGGGCGGAGCGGGAGGGTGTGTCACACTCTTACTGACTAAAACCCACCCGTATTCCTTCCTGTTGCTTGTGTTGCCAGGGGCCTCGGTGACCCTTTAGTACCTTCCCGCGACCCCGGCAGGCATCGGCCATAGTGGACCCCTACACTTATGCTGACGACATCTCTTTGAGGCGCGCGTGGAATACAACACACAGTTGACCCGGGCCTGGTCCTTACCGGACGGAGAGCTACCCATTGCTCACCGTCCGCAAGCCCGCGCCTACGGTGGCCGGAAATCCGCCCAGGATACCCGACGCCCAGGGCGTCTCCTGCGGCGGCTAGGGGCGAGAGGGCGCAAAATTTGCCTTTCCCTCAACCGTCCCGCCTCCTCCTTCGCGAGCATCACTGCTTCGCAGAAGGAGGTGACAGCTGTCCATGCCCTCTCGCTCCGTACCATGGCCTGAACCAGGGCCGGACGCGAGAGATCTCTGCCACCGATCGCCTCCACGAATAGTACGACTTGGATTCTAAAAATTGTTTCAATTTATTAATAAAAATAATTGTTTTGTTTACTTCTCTAATGTCATTTGGCAATTTATTATAGATTTTTATGGACATAACTCAAGGGCTGGTTGAGTGCACTTTGAATCGGGTTTGAGGTATGTTTATTTTGTTTTTGTTATGTCGAAAAGTGTATCTTGTTTGTATTTCTTCGCAAGTGGTGTAAATAAATCTGGGTGTTTTCTGACAAATTTACATAATTCTAAGATATATAAGCAGGGAAGTGTGAGTAATTTATGTTTTTGGAAGTGTGGTATGCAGCTATCTGTTTGTTCTAGGTTAGTTGTTATTAGAATTAACTTCTTTTATAAAATAAATATGGTTTGTGAATCCGTACATTTACCCCACAGCATGACCCGATAGCTGAGCCATGCCTGGGCATAAGTATAGTAAGTGACAAGTGCAGGTCGGTAGTTTTTTTTAATTTCGCGTAGGGCATATGAAAAGTTTGATAGTTTTGCTCATAATTTCTGTATAAGGGATTCCCAATTTATGTGGGTATCTATAGACAAACCTAGGAGAGTAAATGCATTTACTTGTTCCAGTTTCGCATTTTTAAACATGAAATTTAGTTTTAGTGGGGATTTTTGATGGGGATGAAAAGTAATTAATTTTGTTTTGGTGAAGTGAATTTTCTAGATTATGGTTATCCATCCAGTTTACAGCTGTAGAAAAAAGGGACTTTAATTTGGCGTTTATATTGACATCCTTCTGGCATGAGGTGAGCAGAGAGATATCGTCCGCAAATAGGACACATGGTCCGTTTATAATTTTAGGAAGGTCATTTATGTAGATAAGAAACCAAAGGTTCCAAAGGTTGTCTTTAAAAGATCGCTTTTAGCGATAATTCCCCCCATTGTGTCACCCTATGTAAAATTTCTACATTTATAGCTGTAATTTTTATGGTGTACATAATAAAGAGTATTCTATCTATCTATCTAAGAAACAAAAGGCAGCCTATAACACTCCCTTATGATGTAGGTATACAGATAAGATGTAACTTACACTATCAGAGAGTAGGTAATCTTTTTGTATTTATCTGTGGGGGCTTGTAATTAGCAACTTAGTTATATATTATTGTTATTATAATTTTAACCTTCCAAAAATAAAATAAAATAAGATAATACCAGGTGACGTTCGGCTAACTTCGGGGTGAATCGGGTCCGCTAGTGGTTACGTGGTTACACTCGGCTGACTTAAACGGACGCGATTTTGTTTTGAAGTTGTAAAGCGAGGTTATGTTGTATTTTTTCTTCACGCGCATAAATTAATGGGTTTCGAACTTTTTTCACTTAAATTGACAAAGGTTTGTGAAATATGTGATTATTGAATTACCTCAGAATTATCGTGTTTTATTTCTTTCAAAGCCTATCTTAAGCTCTTTCTCTCCCTAGGTGTAAAAAAAAACAAACAAGATTTCAGTGTACAGCGGAAATATCATTTTCGTTTTCGGCTGAAAATCCATTTTCGGTCAAACAATAATGGTAACGTTAAAAGAAACTAGAATTCTTCTGGGAACACTAATTACACACACCAATTAACATTGATTAATCCCAATGAACCGGCTTCAAGCCGTTGCCGGTTGGTAGCCGGACCGGAGGTTACCCGTCCACTTAACTAGAGCCATCGGTATTAGCTTAGATATTTGAAGAGCCCCAAAAAGCCTAGCTAGGAGCATTCAACACAGAGTCTAGTCGAATTAAACAACTACAATGCATTCTTAAATAATAATTACTATAGATAATTACTATAGATAATTACTATAGATAATTCTCATACTATGAAGATTCAATCATCACCAGTCTGAAAAGTACTACAGAGATTAGCACTTTAGCAAAAAAAAATTGTCGAAAAAGCTAAGCTCCGCAGCATACGCTGTTAGAAAAATTCGTAATTTAACTGATATAGAGACAGCCCGTTTAGTGTACTTTAGCTATTTTCTATCTTTGTTTTGCAGAAAAGAGCTCTTCGATCAATTTACAAATTAAGTCTCTCAGAGAGAAATTGAAGGAGATTAATGTAATGACTGTGCCCTCTCAGTATATTTTTGAAAATATTTTGCCAAAAGAATATAAAATTGTTTAAAAAATACAGTGATGCCCATAATATAAATACTAGGAACAAACACAAATTTGTTGTACCTACAACAAGGCTCAAGAAAATAGGTGGCTCATTCAGATGTCAATGTATACGTTTTTATAATAAACTTCCAAGCCACGTTCAAGATCTAAGCCTTAATAAATTCAAATCATTTATTAAAAGTAAGTTGTTCCAGAAAGCCTTTTATACCGTTAAAAATTATATTGAGGACAAAAAGGCTTGGGATTGAGCTGCTCCAATTATTGCATACTGCAACTTGTATTTTATTTATATACACTTTTGACATTTAATGATTATTCAAAACACAATGACATATTTACTTTGTGGAGCTTAATATTGTGAGGAATTTAATATTCACTTGTAAAGTATTATATTGTTTTAAAGTGCTGCGTAATCGCTGCAGTCGTATGTGCAGAGATGCAAAGAGACGTTACTTCCATAATTCTCTCGACAACCGTAACTCTTCAGAAGTCTGGAAGTTTCTAAAAACTGTCGGCATTGGTAAGTCTCCTGTTGCTTCCAGTAATGGCACTGATGTGTGTGCTCTTAACAAACATTTCACCCACCCCCCTGTTACGTTGGATCCGCACGTCAAATCGGTTACTTTAAATAAACTTTCACGCTTGCCTATGCCGCAGTGTCCTTCTTTTGTGCTAAGTCCTATAGGTGAAAGTGAGGTCAAAAAATCTATTTGTGCTATCTCCTCCTCTGCAGTTGGTAATGACAATCTTTGCTCAAGAATGATTTCTCCTATCATCCCCACATTGCTTCCCATCTTGACCCACATTTTTAATTTCTCCTTGTTTTCTTGTACTGTTCCTGAGGTCTGGAAACAAGCTCATATCATCCCCTTACCCAAAATTCCTAACCCGGTCTCTCCGACCGACTTCCGACCCATTTCTATCCTCCCATTTCTCTCTAAAGTTCTTGAGCACATTGTTCATCAGCAACTTTCTGCCTTTCTATCCTCGAATTGCCTTCTTAGTCCTTTTCAATCTGGTTTTCGACCCGGTCATAGCACAGTAACGGCTCTTCTGAAGGTCACTGATGAAATTCGCTTGGCTATGGACAACAAATCTCTCACCTTGCTTGTACTTCTGGACTTTAGCAGTGCCTTTAACTCTGTCGATTTCGACATCCTTCTAGGGATCCTTAAAAGTTTTAATTTCTCTTCTTCTACTGTAGATTGGTTCGACTCCTATCTTAAAGGCCGGACGCAGCGGGTTCATCTCGTAGAGACTTCTTCTGACTGGTGTACTCTTACCGCGGGTGTGCCTCAGGGTGGCGTTCTCTCTCCTCTTCTCTTTTCTATTTTCATTAACTCCGTCACCAGAGTCATCTCTTCCCACTTCCATCTCTATGCCGACGATCTGCAGCTTTACTATCACTTCTTAAGGCAAGATGCGGAAGCAACCGTGTCTGCCATGAACCATGACCTGGATTTGATTAGCGAGTGGTCGCGGTCCTTTGGACTGCAAATCAACCCTGAGAAATCGCAGGCCATAATTATCGGTGGAAGGTATATGCGGAATAGGCTCGATATTGCGTCGCTGTCTCCACTCTGTCTGAATGGAGTTCAGATTGAATACGCTAATACAGTTAAAAACCTGGGGGTGACCTTGGACTCTTACCTATCGTGGACTACCCATGTTGCTCAAGTCAGTCGCAAACTGCACTACACGTTCCATTCGTTGAAATGCCTCCAGAGCTTCTTGCCCTTGAATACCAAAATCTCCCTTGCTCAAACTCTCATACAGCCCATCATAGACTACGCTGATACCTGTTATTTGGATGCCACCGAGGAGCTTTTAAATAAACTTGAGCGTTTGCAAAATATCTGCATTCGCTTTGTTTTTAACCTTAAAAAGTATGATCATGTTTCTAACTTTCGCAAGATTCTCAAGTGGCTCCCCATTCGTCTTCGCAGGAACTCTCGGATATTGTGTCTGCTATTTAACATCCTTCATAATCCTAGTACGCCATCCTATCTGCGGGAACGTTTTTCCTTCGCCCGTCCTTCTGATGCACCTTGCAGGTCGCATCTTAGAAATCTCCTTAAATCCCCTCCCCACTCTACCGACTTCTACTCCTACTCCTTCACTGTGCACGCGGTTCGGCTGTGGAATTCACTTCCACCTGACATTAGGGACTGCCAAACTGTTGCTGTTTTTAAAAGAAGAGTGAAAGAACACTATCTTTCCACTTTGCCATAGTTGCATATTATGTATTTATTATTTTATACTATTAATTATAAATATTTTAGTGATATTTATTTTAGAAGTATATATTTATGTAAGTATATTCTCATAGTGTATAATTAAATTAGTGAATAGTTTTATTTTGTTTTTATGTATTTTGTTTTCTCTTTTACCTTACACACGTTGTCTACATCTCTATGTCTGTCCTATTGCAGGTATGATGGAAGAGATTTCATTAGAAATAAGCATCACCTTTGTACGTTTTTTTCTGTTCCTTTCTTTTTGTCTGTTTATATGTGTGTACATAAACTGTTAAATAAATAAATAATGTGAATGTGAAGACTATGTAGGTCATTGCTTTTTTTTCTCATTTAGTTTTAATCTTGGTCTGGCAGTTTGAGTCATTTAAGCGGCCTACCCAAATGTCCTTTCTTTGGTATTGTTCGTCGAATCGTTGAGCTCCTTAAGTTCTGAGTTGAGCTGCACTATTACTGACAAATGCGTGCACTGACTGGATAGGTCCACTCATTCTGTGAGGTTCTTTCCTCAAAAGACCATTTCAGACACCAATCTACATGGTCTTCACATGATCTGACCAAGATTATGTCTGGACTTTAAAAGAGACTGTGACCTCTGAGTTTGTTTCGGCCTTTCATCTCAGAGTAGTCAGATAGGAAACGCCGAGCTCATCTAGTTTTTTTTTTCTAAATATGATTGACTTGTAAAAGTGTTTGTACAAACCTACTTACAGAAAATAAAATCATTTCTTCTAATGACATGACTGACATGGCTTGCTTTCCGTTTTGTTGCATCTCTCAAAAATCATGAGTGAAAAAATGTATCATACCAAAAAATGGTGGTCATGTTCATGATTTTTAAAGGGTGTCAGACGATACTGAAAGTAAAACTAGTCAACATATTTTACGCCAAGTATTATTTCATTATTGTAGTGTATACAAAGTTTAAAGCTTTATTACTTATATTAAAATTTTCATTAAAAAAAAATAAAAGCTTTTACCCAGAAAAAATCTAATAAAATTCCTTTAATATACATTGTAATTAAACCCCAGGTTATTGCCCTGACAACCACAGACCTCCGACATTGACAGGTGCCTATCACCTTGCTTCGCAATTTCGGGCTCAATATACATTACATCAGAGATTGGTAGGTACTAAATAATCGTCATGTAGCTGACCCACAGTGGAACGAATGTATGGGAGCGGTTGGACGTAGACATGTCCGAAAAAAAAGAGTAAAATTATGCCAAACTAATGATGCCATCTTATTCGATTACTTAATGCCTTCATAACTTGTGGTGATGAATTTCTTCATAACTCCCATATTTCGGGAGTAATTTGAGAAAATGTGAAATTTTACTATGAAAATGAGTGTATCGAGCTCTCTCCCTCCTGATTCCGGGCTTGTTTCAAGTAGCGGTCTCTAATATCATAATGCTAATACTAAGAGCTATATTTAATACTAAGACACATAGTGCGCCAAATGTGCACTTTCTGGGATAAAGAGTGATGTTTATTTTATAACACAATTTTTTTATTTTTTGTTTATTTTGTTGATTAAAACCGTTTTTCTAAAGGTTTACCTTATTACAATAACATTTCTGAGCAGCCAATTAGAGAAGATATAAGCTAATTAGGATATATAATTAGGGACTTAAGGTTTACATATAAAACTGATGCACTAATGATTACTGATAAGAACATTGCTATTATTTAATTACTAAATGGCTCTTAATACACTAATTTAGCATGCATCATTTACTAATTATCACAATAACTAATTACCTTGCAATATTTAACAAAGGATACCTGGGATACCTGGATTTTATATAAATAGGTCACTATTAGTAACTTTAAAATCAGTGTTGATTTACACCTCGTTGTATCCAAGCTAATCTCGCAATGTATTTTCCAAATTTTAATACAAATCTTGATATTCACGTTGCTTTATGCGCACGCGCACATAAAGATTTACGCGACTTTAACTATTTGTTCAGTGTTTTAAAAGATAACAGTTGTGTTCAGTTATGTGAAAGTGCTGAAACAAGTTTAAAAGACTGGTGTCGTCGATTTTGCTACCGCATTTATGCAAAATGGACACAGTCTGGAAGAAGCACAGATAAGTTTCGGAAGAAACATGAGATTTGGCTACAGGCTGCAATTCAATGGCCGGAATTACAGAATGAAAATATGGAACCTTCTACAGAAAATATAAGTGACGTCATCGAGCCCATAATTTCTCCTGCTAAATCTGATGCTTCAACTTGTACACATCCTAGTCCTCGTAAATCTTTTGAGGACCTTAGTAACCGGCAAAAAAGAAGACGCACTGAAGATAGTCTTTCATGCAGCAGTAGCAGCGCTGAAATTATGTTTTCGGCCGAAAGGGCGCTTCAAAAGGCAGGACAAAGCGATACAGCTTATGTTATGAAATACTTGACGGAGAATCCAGAAGAGGCCTCAAAAATCAAAGCCTTCATTGAAGGTAAATCAATTCAGGTACGGGAAATATCCCCTTTGAAGGCATTGGCTCTTTATGTATCGATGAACTTATCGAAATGGCGCTATAACACTCTTCGGGATTTCAACACTCAAGAAGGAGCTCTTCAATACCCGAGTTACTACATGTTGGTTAAAGAAAAAATTAAGTGCTATCCGGCCAAAGAAGATCTCACAGTTACAGAGAGCTCTGCAAAAATCAAATTACAAGCCTTGATGGATTTAACCTCAAGAAGACTTATTAGGTCGTTAGAAACCCCTGTTGATCCCAATCAACAGCTCGTATTGACCAGCAAATGGGGTTTTGACGGATCATCTAGCCAAAGCATTTATCATCAAAGGACGAGTGAAGATGAGCAAATCGATCTTGCTAGTAATTTTATGATTAGTCTTGTACCACTGCGGCTCGTCTCAAAAGGTGTAACAATTTGGGAAAACGAGCGACCATCTTCCACTTCATTTTGCCGGCCAATATTGTTTAAGTTTATAAAGGAAACCAAAGAAAATGTGCAGAGAGAGATGGCTGAAATCGAAGCAGAGATTGAAGCCTTAACTCCATCCACCATCACTGATGGAATTAGTGTCAAACACCAACTGCTGTTGACAATGATTGATGGTAAAATTCATTCCATTATATCCAATACAGCAGCTTCAGTGTGTGACATATGCAAGGCTTGTCCTAAAGAAATGAATAATTTAGAGTTAATCAAAGATAAACACGCAAACGAGGACATGTATAAATATAGCTTAAGCACCCTTCACGCTTGGATTCGCTCAATGGAATGCTTATTACACATTTCCTACAAATTAGACATAAAATCATGGCAAGTAAGGGGTGATATAGCAAAAAGGCAAGTTGATGACAGGAAGAAAAGAGTTCAAGAGGCTGTAAGAAGAGAAACGGGCTTACTTCTCGATGTTGTGAAACAAGGCAGTGGATCCACCAACAATGGCAACTCGGCAAGGAGATTTTTTGAAAACTACACTAAATCTGCTGAACTGACCGGAATAGATGCTATGCTTTTAAGAAAAATCTGTGTGATCTTGCAGTGTATTTCATCAGGAGAGAAGATCAACGTAACTAAATTCCGAGAGTTCTGCTTTGATACTGCTAAGCTTTACGTGGAGTTATACCCATGGTATTATATGCCTTCTTCACTTCATAAAATTTTAATGCATGGGCCAGACATAGTTCAGAACATGTCAATTGTGCCCATTGGTTTTCTATCCGAAGAGGCATCTGAGGCTAGAAATAAAGATTTTAGAAAATATAGAGAGGGGCATTCTCGAAAGCATAGCAGTATCTCATGCAATGAAGATATTATGCACAATCTTTTACTGTCTTCTGATCCACTTGTTACAAGTATCCGTCCAAAAGGAAATAAGTTTGTAAAAAAATCTTCTTTTAAGGAATTTTATGAGCTTACGGATTCTGAGAAAAGTGATATCGAATTTGTTAACATAAATGATTTAGCGGACATCGATTCTGAATTTGAATTAATTGATGATGATGATGATGACGAAGATAATTAAATGATGTTATTGTTTTAAAATGTGTAACTTAGTAAATTAGAGCTTACATCTTAATTATTTATTGTACTTTTAATGAAACTAGGTAATTTATTATCAACTTACTTAAAAGTCATACTCTCATCAGTTCTTGTGAATATTTTTGTTAATATATATTTCTGTATATATATAATATATTTATAGACCTCTTAATAAGTCTGTCTGCGGTTTAAAGTAAATACAAATGGGGAAAAAACGTCTTTTTTTTAAATTTTCATTTCCTTTTATCCCAGAAAGTGCACATTTGGCGCACTATGTGTCTTAGTATTAAATATAGCTCTTAGTAATAGCATTACGATATTAGAGACCGCTACTTGAAACAAGCCCGGAATCAGGAGGGAAAGAGCTCGATACACTCATTTTCATAGTAAAATTTCACATTTTCTCAAATTACTCCCGAAATATGGGAGTTATGAAGAAATTCATCACCACAATTTATGAAGGCATTAAGTAATCGAATAAGATGGCATCATTAGTTTGTCATAATTTTACTCTTATTTTTCGGACATGTCTACGTCCAACCGCTCCCATACATTCGTTCCACTGTGTGACCGCCTGTTTATTATCTTATAACTAATCAAACTTGTCTCGTACAAACAATTCGTCGTCAAATTACAGAATTGTTGAAGTATTGGGCCATTGTGAGTACGTCAGCGGATTTTAGGGTTCCGTACCTCAAAAGGAAAAAACGCAACCCTTACAGGATTACTCGTGTGTCTGTCTGTCTGTACGTCTGTCACAGCCGATTTGCTCCGAATTGTGACCGATTAAGTTGAAATTTGGTACAAATATGAATTTTTGTGACCCAAACACGGACGTGTAACGCAAATAAATGAATTTTGAATATGTGGGTCAAATTATAATAAAAAGTTTTGCAAACTGTACCCACTTTGCAAAACATTTTATTTTTATTTTCTTAATTCGGCTTGGTGAGGGTCTCAAATATTTTTTTTCTCATTTTAAAGTAAGTAAATAGTTTTAAAGTTATTTAAGAAAATAGGTGAAAATTGGCCATCCGTCATTATCTCTAAAACTACTGAGACTAAAATTTGGAAAAAATACAGAAAATAGATTACAGAAAAACCTATGGTGTGAAAATAAAATGGTAAATCTCTCAATATTGTGCGTACAAACTTACATTCGCAGTTGGAATGTATATGAGCGCACACATTCATTATACGGAACCCTCACCACACGAGTTTAACTCGCACTTGTCCAGTTTTTTTTCTGGGATTGGTGCATATTGTTTTACTACATTCTATTTGTATGTATTGTGATTATTAAGTACCTACTAGCGACCCCGGTGTCCCGGCCTACTTCGCACGGGTGCAATTTACTGATTTTGCGACGAGTCAAAACGTCCGGATTTTAGTGCTATGTCTAAGTTAAAAATAAATATGTTATACACATAAAAATTAAAATAGTTGATAGGTATTAAAATTATTAATACAAAAAAAAATACAGGGAATAGTCGAGGTCGTGTTAAAAGGCGTGCATCTGGGTGAAACCGAGGGGCGCAGTTAGCAATACACATTTGCAGTTATCTCGACTATGATCGTGAAGATTCCCTTATAAAATTATATAAGAACTTGCAAATATAACCACTCATTCAACATCAAAACTACAGTTTTACTTCTGAGCGTACAAGAACTCGAAGTAAACAACAACGTCCTGGTCTACACATTTACAAGTTTGAACGTTCGTTTGTTCTAGGTACCTACATGTTATTACTAACAGTTTTAGGTAAGTACCTTACACTGAAACTTTGCAACTGAGCACACATATCGTTATAATAACGTTGATATCTGTACTAACAATAAAGCCGAATAGTTTGTTTCTTTTTACCCGATTGCCCCAGAACAGAAGGAGGGTAATGTTTTTCGAGAGTATGTATGTATGTATGTATGTATGTATGTATGTATGTATGTATGTCTATGCCTTTGGCACGCTCTGTAGCCTAAACGGCTTGATGGATTTTAACATAGGCGGTGTCCTTAGATTCGTCTTAATTGTGGGAGAGAAATAGGCTATATAATAATTATATATTGCATCTGCAAATACAAAAAAGGGAGGGAAGGTTTAAAAAAAAAATGCAACAATATTGTTATCAAATAAAAGCTAGTAAATGTCATTTTCAAATATATATATGTTAATAAAACTAAAAAGCTTGAAATAAAATAAATCATTTAATAAAACAAAAAACCCGACTGCCAAAACACATAACTGAAAAGTGAAAAACAAGCATTATAACCTATAGAATTTTGGTATTGCAGGCGGGGGACAAACCAATAACTAACAACAATAATAAATAATAACAATAAATATGGTGTAACTTTTGATTGTCCCCGCCTGTGATACCAAAATTCTATAGGTTATAATGCTTGTTTTTCACTTTTCAGTTATGTGTTTTTGCAGTCGGGTTTTTTTGTTTTTCTAAATAATTTATTTTATTTTTATTTGATCGCGGTAATCTCTGGAACTACTAGTCGGATTTCGGAATCTTTTTGCATTTGATAGCCCAATTCTTGAGGAAGGTTATAGGCTATTTAACACCACGCTGATACTCTTAGGAACGAATTAAAAGTGCTTGCGGGCGATACGATTCAACGCGGTGCGTCCAGGGGGGACCGTACCATGGCCCTCTACGGGGCTCCTGTATGGGCGCACTCTCTGGCGCTGCGGCCAGCCCGCCGGTTGAGCGCGGCCCAAAGGGTCATGGCCATCCGGATGGTCCGAGGATACCGCACGGTCTCCTGTGAGGCAGCGAGCCTCCTTGCTGGATTGCCGCCATGGGATCTGGAGGCAAAAGTCCTCGCGCACGTATGGGAGTGGCGCGAGCAGGCGAAACGCCGGGGCGTAAGTCCGTTGCCGCGAGAAATCACGGCACAGCGGACGGAGCTCCGGCGGGATCTCATGGCGTCATGGAAAGTACGGTTGTCGCAACCCAGTGCTGGGCACGCCACGATTGCGGCGATAAGTCCCCTCTTTGAGGAGTGGCTGGAGAGGCGCCACGGCGTCCTCACCTTCCGCCTGACGCAGGTCCTCACCGGACACGGCAGCTTCGGTAGGTTCCTGTGTCGGATAAGGCGGGAGGAAACGTCCGGGTGTCACCACTGTGTGATCGCCCGGAGGACACGGTGGAGCATACGGTGGAGGTCTGCCCGGCTTGGGCAGAGCACCGCCGTGTCCTCGTGGAGGCGATCGGCGGCAGAGACCTCTCGCGTCCGGCCCTGGTTCAGGCCATGGTACGGAGCGAGAGGGCATGGGCAGCCGTCACCTCCTTCTGCGAAGCAGTAATGCTCGCGAAGGAGGAGGCGGGCCGATGGAGGGAAAGGCAAGTTTCGCGCCCTCTCGCCCCTAGCCGCCGCAGGAGACGCCCAGGGTGTCGGGAATCCCGGGCGGATTTCCGGCCACCGTAGGCGCGGGCTTGCGGACGGTGAGCAATGGGTAGCTCACCGTCTGGTAAGGACCAGGCCCAGGTCAACGGCGCGTTGTATTCCACGCGCGCCTCAAAGAGATGTCGTCAGCACATAATATAGTAGGGGTCCACTAGGGCCGATGCCTGCCGGGGTCGCGGGAAGGTACTTATGGGTCACCGAGGCCCCCGCAACATAGGCAACAGGAAGGAATACGGGTGGGTTTTAGTCAGTAAGAGTCTGACACACCCTCCCGCTCCGCCCAGAGCGGAAGAAGTTATTTGATGATTTCCCACCCTCAAAAAAAAAAAAAAAGGGGGGACCGTAGGATATATTTTATGTTAAAACAAGAAGGGACATCGTCGAAAATGGCGTTAGGACCAACAAAAAAACCTGACGTACGTAACCTAACCCTCTGCCTAACCCTTCGGGGAATACAGGAGGAATACTTGATGTTATGTGTGTGGTGGTGTGTCTACGGTTATTTCTGAATTAATAAGTTTAATTTGGCAATCATATTAGTCTGTGAAGACCGAAAGTAGCTTACGCCGTTTTGGACTTTGTTTTGCTTTCACACTGTATAAGCTCGCGTCGTGGTGTCACACCGTAAACAATTTAAAAATATTAGGGTTTTTTGCCTATAGCACTACTTAGTTTATAATGGTCCTGCAAAGTTCCGGCGAAGCCACCGAACACTTTTACGAAATTCGGGCGAAGCCACCGCGACAACATGTATTGCCGAAATTGTTCACTTTAGCTATCATTAGGGTTTTTGCCAGCTACTTAAAACCGGCCTTCAAAAATACGGTTCTCGGGTAATAATGGAAGCACCGCACTTAGGGCTCTTGACGTCTTAAAGTTTTATTTTTTGTTAGACTTAATTCACGGCCTTTTCTCCAAATAGCGTTATTAAAATGGTAATAACAGTCATGGATACTTATCTCCGGAAAAACCGCACGAATAGTAGACATAGCTGCTTCTTAAAAATTAGCGGTAAATGATGTAGGATTCCATTCTTTAATTTGAGATTTAATTAGTTTGAAAATTGGGGTCCCAGTGCGCATAATTTATTTGCGGAAATCGCGAAACGTCTAGTTGATGTAACTGGTGACCGAAAAGCGGCGGCTTTCTCGCGCAACGCATCAGCATTGCAATTCAGCGAGGAAATGCCGCCAGCATCCTCGTTACAATGCCCCGAGGGCCTTTTTTAGGCTTAACTTAGTTTTAATTTAATGTAGTTAATAATCATCTTGTAATTTGGTTATGTAAATAAATATACTTAATAAGTTTGAAAAGTTTCTCGTATGTTTCTTGTTAAGGTTTGACATCAAAGCGTACAATAATGGCTTGATCGCTGTTTTCAGTACTACTCCCTAAATCGCCATGAACCATGTAAAACTGCTGGAAAGGAGGTGGACAACTCTTAAATACCAAACCCAAAGATTTTTTTTAAAACGTTAAAATTTTCTTTGTCTCCTTTGGAACAAAAAATGAGTAGACGAGGCACCGTACCACTAATCTGCTACCAAAAACGACTGAAATTTACAAGAAATTTCAAGGGCTTTAACGTAATTAAAGGTGATTTTACTCACATTACGTACTAGTCAAATTTCGATGGCGGTACAAAGAGCTTTTAATTATTTCAAATTTGGGAATATCTTTGGGTAAAGTTACCTTGTCAAGTCCTTCGTCCATCATTTTAGAAATTGTTAAATTAAATGTGGTTCGTACGAAAGGTATCAGTATAGGTACACATTTTAAATGAAACAGTAATCAATATCGGGAATAAATTCAATATTATTGTTTTTACTCCTGTTCGTCCCAACAGTGGCATTGGGACGAACGGGAATACCCGAGACTGGTTGTCAGACTTATGAGTATCTGTGATGTCTGTCAAAGATCTACGAATGACAGCCGAGACTAACAACTTAACTTGCTTTCCGAGGCAAGGAGGGGCTCGATATGTAATGGATGGTCACCCATCCAAAAACCAAGCGCGGCAAGCGTAGTTTAACCTTCGATCGATCCGTGCGGATGTTATCATTAAGCCACGAGCTTCCCCTACCCTACCACCTCCTACCACTATAAGAATACAAACAAGCAATAAAAAAAGAAAGAATATAGTACTTATACAAAAACGGTTGGCCCTTTTAACACTTTCTTCAGTTATTTAACAGATCATGTTAACAGACGTACCAAATTCCCAAACCACAGTAACTACTGTACAAAGACGTGTGCAGCGTGTGTAAACACGTCCGGATACGTCAGAGCACAACAGAACACTAGCAAGCCCAAACACTTGATTGAGGACACTGATTACTTGATACGTAATCTGATTATACAAGATACATACTAGATATTAGATACTAGATACATACATACGAGGTAGATACATACGAGTACGTGGAGATTAGACAAATAATTAATAAAAGTTTGTTTTTGATAGTTTAGTCTACAAAATATCAGGGTCGCGGGAAGGTACGAAAAGGTTACCGAGGCCCCTGGCAACACAGGTAACGGAAGGAACATGGGTGGGTTTTAGTAAGTAAGAGTCTGACACACCCTCCCACTCCGCCCAGAGCGGGAGAAGTTGTTTGATAATTACCCATCCACAAAAAAAAAGTCTACAAAATATATACAAGTACAGGGATTGTGAACCTCCCCAATGGCATAGTTCTACTGGTTTAAAACGGTAAAAAAATATAGATATATTACAGTTTTGTTTCCAAGTTTCCTGTAGGCAGCGGTGTCCACGTTCCATGAGATGAGCCAACTTCGGATTATATATGTTTTTCTTTTCTCAAAAAAATCAGCTGTTCCCTACATTTTGGCGAGTTATGCTACAAATGTAGTGAACAGCGGATTTATTTTTTCCCGATTTCAGGTTCAGATTTCTTGGTGTTGCATTTTTTTTTTCATATACAAATATTTTTTATTTGTTGGTAGGTTAGGTACAGATGTTGTAATTATTAAAAAACGCTATGTCTAGCCGTCACCAGCTTACAAATATTAATTATATTTACACCGTGTATATTTTTTTTAATATACAGATAAATAAAAAAAACCTACAAACCATACATTTATTTACAGATATTTCATCAAACCTTAAATAATTGTGCTACGCTGAACAAACACCAAACATACAAAAAATAAATTAAAATGGGGAGAGTAATCAGCGTTCACGTACCACCGATCACACGAGACGATTACGTTGACACAAGCACGGCAAATAGCGGGTAGAAGTAAAATGTGTATCAGCTCGGAAAAGAAAGCGTCTTGCTTCAACCCACAGAGCACAGAATCACCGAGCCGGTGCCGGCGCGGGCAGCGTATAAAGACGGCAGTACAGTACCACTTCTAGTAGGAGGGGTAGTGGTGCCGATTCCCTTGTTCACATACTAAACTAAATTTAAGTTCAGTGCATCTTTTTCTTTCTATTTCATTAAGAAAAGGACAGAAGATAAATTTTAGTTTAGTCCTGTCAAATTAATCAGCGCCTGTCACTATTCCATACAAGTTTAGACGTGATTAAAAACTTGCCTACTAAAATTACGTCAATTTACGTCAAGCGCTGATTAATTTGACAGGACTAAACTAAAATTTATCTTGTGTCCTTTTCTTAATGAAATAGAAAGAAAAAGATGCACTGAACTTAAATTTAGTTTAGTTGGTGAACAAGGGAATCGGCACCACTGTTTGATTTTTGCGACCAAATTTTTATATATATTTATTTATTTTTTACCTTTGGAACACTTAAAGGTAAATGAAATAGACTAAGAAATTTTAAATGTGACTGGCAGGCAGCCAGTTACAAGTCTTCACATATAATTAACATAATAATAATATAAGAAATCTGTGAACAACAAAGTACTGCCAACCAAAACAATAAACCGCCAATGCCAAAACTATACATATTAATACTACGAGTACCTATATACATACAAAAAAACTAGGCTCCTCCGAATAAATTTATTTATTTCTAGCAGTTGTTTAACATTCAATAATCATGAACGTGAGAGATGCTGCAGATCAAAGTAGTAAATAAAACTTTTAAAAAAGTCAGTCCATACTGCAGCGAAACCTTTGATTTTAGGATCATCTTCAATCCAAAAAAAATACAGTCAGCTCAGCTGCATGAAAGTGGGGGAATATAATTATGTAGGTCACATAAATTAACATGATTGCGATGGAACATCACGCTTCATTCGTAACTATGGCTAATAAGGGAAAAATGGTCAAAAGAACCAGCATCTCAATTTTGAATTTTTGTTCTTTATTAAGCTTCTGTCTGAGCCTTATTGCACTATCCGATAGTATTGGTTGTATGGACCAAATGTTGCTAAAAGATGTTAAAATTACGTCATTTTAACATCTTTTTACGTAATTTTTTGACGCTTGGTCTGTATGGAAAGTCACCTCTAACAGAAACCGCCGAGGCGTCTCCGCGCTCTGTTCAACACAAGGGCAAAGAAACGCGAGTAATATACGATACGTGCCACTGTTTCAACAAAATATAGCCTGAGAAACTTTAGAATGGAAACGGAATTTAGGAAAATAACCACTTATACAGATAATCACAAATGGAAAATGACGTGAAAACTCGTTATTATTCTTTTACCTGGTAAGTACATAATCATGAAGTCTTGTACAGACGATTAAGGATGGCTTTCAGGCTAACCAAAAATAACAGCAAGTTATTACACGAAGCGATTAATACTTTGACCGTCACACAATGCATACCTACGCAGCTACGAGCGTAGCCGGCGATCTGCTACGCCGTAGCAGCCGTAGCAAGGACGTAGCTCAAACCATAGCTACGAGTACCACGTTTAGTTTTTATCTGTAGTATTTTCGTACTTAAATAATAATACTCTCCAAAAGTATTTCATTCGCCTCTGGGAAATCTAAAAAAATACTTGTATATACTCACAAATCGCGTATAACTATTTTATCTATCTACCTACTACCTAAGAATAAAATTCTACAATCAGGCTTTCGCCACTAAATAAACACATCCTCAGAGGCTCAGAAACACCTTTTATTTCTCGTTGGAAGTATTTTCCGTTATTTACATTGGAAGGGTAGGCGAGCAAACGTCTTGAACTAATCGCTGCGTGATCACTGATAACGCTTCGTCTGTCTTTCGACGTCATTAGTAGATTACAAAGGTTGTATTTAATCTTGTCATGGAAAATAAATTCAAGGTTGTTTATAAAATTGTGTTTTCACTTCTCATGCTCTAAAAGTTCGTCTCTATGTTGTGCCTAGGCGACATAAAGCTTTTTATGCTCTAGTGGTACAAAGTATTTTTTTTTTCTAAGGCGTAAATAATCAGACCCAACAGCCACCCACACGCACAATAAAACGTCGCAGATTAATATAATACAGATCGACGAACGTTCAGAAACATCGTATGTGGAAGATACGTTTCTTCGAGTGTATAGAAATGCTCTCAGAAACTCGACCCCGAGCACATCGAATGGGGAGTTGAAGTTGACATGCAAATTAGGTAACAAACAACACCTAGTTCAAATGCATAGACACTTTCAGTAATAGAGTGCTCTATTTAGTTTTATTCGTATTGGATTTTCTTTTTAAACATAAGTGTCCCAAATTTTTCGTGTAGCATGTGCTCTGCCTTGTAGAGGATATTTATGGGAACGAAGTTCTTTAATGAGGCTTTTTTTTTTTTTGAGGGTGGGAAATCATCAAATAACTTCTCCCGCTCTGGGCGGAGCGGAAGGGTGTGTCAGACTCTTACTGACTAAAACCCACCCGTACTACTTCTTGTTGCCTGTGTTGCGGGGGCCTCGGTGACCCATAAGTACCTTCCCGCGACCCCGGCAGGCATCAGCCCTAGTGGACCCCTACATTTGTGCTCACGACTCACGAATCTCTTTGAGGCGCGTATGGAATAGAACGCGCCGGCCCTAGTGGACCCCTACTTTTGTGCTGACGACATCTCTTTGAGGCGCGCGTGGAATACAACGCGCCGTCGACCCGGGCCTGGTCCTTACCGGACGGTGAGCTACCCATTGCTCACCGTCCGCAAGCCCGCGCCTACGGTGGCCGGAAATCCGCCCGGGATTCCCGACGCCCTGGGCGTCTCCTGCGGCGGCTAGGGGCGAGAGGGCGCGAAACTTGCCTTTCCCTCAACCGTCCCGCCTCCTCCTTCGCGAGCATTACTGCTTCGCAGAAGGAGGTGACGGCTGCCCATGCCCTCTCGCTCCGTACCATGGCCTGAACCAGGGCCGGACGCGAGAGGTCTCTGCCGCCGATCGCCTCCACGAGGACACGGCGGTGCTCTGCCCAAGCCGGGCAGACCTCCACCGTATGCTCCACCGTGTCCTCCGGGCGATCCACACAGTGGTGACACCCGGACGTTTCCTCCCGCCTTATCCGACACAGGAACCTCCCGAAGCTGCCGTGTCCGGTGAGGACCTGCGTCAGGCGGAAGGTGAGGACGCCGTGGCGCCTCTCCAGCCACTCCTCAAAGAGGGGACTTATCGCCGCAATCGTGGCGTGCCCAGCACTGGGTTGCGACAACCGTACTTTCCATGACGCCATGAGATCCCGCCGGAGCTCCGTCCGCTGTGCCGCGATTTTTCGCGGCAGCGGACTTACGCCCCGGCGTTTCGCCTCCTCGCGCCACTCCCATACGTGCGCGAGGACTTTTGCCTCCAGATCCCATGGCGGCAATCCGGCAAGGAGGCTCGCTGCCTCACAGGAGACCGTGCGGTATCCTCGGACCATCCGGATGGCCATGACCCTTTGGGCCGCGCTCAACCGGCGGGCTGGCCGCAGCGCCAGAGAGCGCGCCCATACAGGAGCCCCGTAGAGGGCCATGGACCGCACGACCCCCGCGTAGAGCCTCCGGCAGGAGGCGTTTGGACCCCCTAGATTGGGCAGGAGCCGCTTCAATGTAGCGCCCGCCCGCTCCAGTTTGGGAGCCAAACGTCGGAAATGCTCCACGAAGTTCCACCGGCTGTCGAGGACGAGTCCCAGGTACTTCATCGTCTTTAATGAGGCTTGCGGTAAGAGTAAACTGGACGAAGACGTCCCGTGACGAAAAAACAGTATGCCCGAAAAAGTCAGTTTCAAATGTCAATTACGTTTCAAGTGCCATCACTATAAGTTTTTAGCAAACACTTAAAAACTTATACTAGATGACTCTGTATTAAAAAACAAAAACTTTTGATAGTTGAAACTAGAGGCCATACTAGAAAGCTCTGTATGAAAAACCAAAAACTTTTGATACTTGAAACTTCAGGCCATACTAGATGGCTCTGTATTAATACATAATATACAGCGAAAGGAACTTCGTTCCAGCCGGGTGTCCCACGTCACCTCCCGTTTTTTAGATGCCGCCTCTAGAGTGAACTCAGCGTCACTAGTCGATGATCAATCTGTTTTAGTCATTATATTTTAGTATTTTTTTAATGTTTCATTTTAGGTGTATTAAAAGTATTTGGAAATCTATTTTTTATGTATCGAAAATGTATTAAAGGAAATAATAATAATTTCAGTACTTAAACAAGTCCAAGTCCAAATCAAGTCGTTTTACTTCAAACAATTCCTCAGAATATTATCATGACGCAAATTGAATCGAAGCTCGTTGCAGCTGCTCCACAGTGCACACGAACTGAGTCCTTTGGATTAGTCCTCTCGAGCGTAACATTCGATTACAATCCCACTTTCTGAAATGGAAAACGTGGACAGCATAGTTTGTTTGTAGCTGTCAACCGAATGCATGTGCAGTTATAGTTCGATATAGTTCGCGTCAAACTTGATACTAAAATCAAGTTTGACGCGAACTATATCGAACTTTTTATGAAATTGTATACCGGTTGAATGTTTACGCTTCCATCGACACTAGTATTGTTTAGATCGTAGTATACTGAGATAGATGTAATTTATCGTGCAGGTTTTTTTTTTCAATCGCTTCTCTAATTTTCTGTGCGATTCCAAAAAGCTATTGTTTTTTGTCTAGCTAAGTAGTTTGTCCTGGGTTTTGGTTGGTTGGTCCCAGCTGTCATCTGTACATATTTGACAGTCGTTAGGGGTAGTCAAAAACCTGAAAGTCTTATCACAACCAGTCTTATCAACAGGTATCTTGTTACCCAGTAACTGGATTGTGGAAGTCAGATAGGTAGTCGGTCCATGTAAATTACTGGTATTCAGCTCCATCCAGATAGACTGGAATCTGACCCCACATAGTTGGGAAAAGGCTAGGCAGATGATGATAGTGGTTTAAAGGTACTTAACTAGCTTCTTCCCGCGACTTCAGCCGCGAGTTTTAACCTAAAATATATCCTATGGCACTCGGCAGTATTTTTGTATCAGTGTATGTATTTTTGTAATCGCATCAGTAGGTACTTTCAGAGATTACCTTTAAAAGCATATATAACAATATATAATTTTAATGATTCCTTTATTTACACTTCAAAGACACAAACATCTGTGTAGCTCTGGCTCTTGTACTAGGAGTTCCTGTACCACAAGAGTCAGATATCTCTCAATTTACACGATATATAATATATATAAATTGAGAGTTATAGAAGTGCGATAGACAAAAATGAAATAAATTACAGTTATGGCATTCATCAAATATACAAGGGAAAAAAGAGTTACATTAACACTGTGTTCTGTGGAGAGTGATGGTGGGTGATGGTGAGTATGAGTGGGGTGTGTATTCACATACATTGTGTGTGAGGGGTGTGTGTGAGGTTTGTGCATGTGTGGTGAGTATGGTGAAGTGAATGAGTATCATGTTACGCTGCTGGATAGATTTTCTGTTTCCACGTAACCGTAATTATCTAGCCAGTGAATAATTGTTTTATTGAATTGGTAGTTGCTTAGATGCTTAAGTTTTTTGATCCCCTTTTCTTGACTGATTTTATTGTAAAGACGCGGGGAAACGTAGTAATAATGTTTGTACACGAAGATTTTTTTGGTACCTTCAACTGAGCACCTGTCAATCCTCTTGGCAGATACAAACAATTTTACCAGTTCATAATATTATGAAGAGGTAAAAAATGTACTTAGTTTAGATAAAGACAAGGCGTCACTGACAACGTCATTGCAGCTGCTGTAGTTATTTGCCCGACAAAAGCGGTTCCTAAAGCTGTTGCAACACAAGTATTAGAGAACGCCAAACTTTTTAAGTGGCAATTTAAGCGATGGTTAGGTTTAGTGCTAGACAAAATTATAGCTGCTTCTACTAAACTTGCCTCAAACTTAACACAACAATTTGATTTTATCTACAAACGTACGTAGTACGCGTCCTCAAAGTGTTGTCTAAGTACTTTGTTGTGAAACGGCGGTTACTTATAATTACCTATTATGTGTGTTTGTGAGAGTGATATTATACGACTTACGTAAACTCACATCATTGACGAAAATGGAAATTTTAAAAGTAAGAACGTCCAACTGTGCAAATATATCATTTTTTGTAGGCAGTCCGTACCGTACATTAGGGTGCACGTCAATGGTAGAAAATCAGTATAAGCTGACCTCGTATTCTATTGACACCCCGTACTGCGCTAGACCAAACGTGAAGGAATCGTGATGATCTATTTTTATCTCTACTTTTAACATCTCTTGTAAGCTGATAATTTGTGTTGTATTTATTGTACTCATTTTTTGAAATGATTATATTATCTTATCTTATCCATCTCAAGTTCCAAGTGTTACCACAGAAGTACGCCCTTTTATACATACACTAGCTTCTGCCCGCGACTTTGTCCGTGAGAAATTTCATGTTCCCCCGACTCACCGCGTCGCATCGCATCGCCCGCCGGCACTATTACTTCGTCTTCGCCTAGCGTTCTTTCTGACTTTTTTCTTGGTGCTCGGTTCCTAGGGTTCGTAGCGTGATGTTAAATAGCTTATAAACTTCGTAAATAATTGGGATATAAAATGCAAAAAGATCTTATCAAATCCGACTGGTAGTTCCAGAGATTAGCGCGTTCAAACACACTATTCAGCTGTATTATATAAGTAAAATAAAATATAAAATTATTATGCTTGCTTTTGCCAAACAAACTTATTTAGAATGAACCCAAGTCGTTTAAGAAACCCAGAACATCTCACTCATCAATATAGCTGTTAAAACTTAAAAGTAAAACCAACTTTAAATATTGTTGTACAACACGTGGCAGCTATTAAGCCCTAATCCAATAACAGCAGCCCTAATTCCAGGTACCTATTCAGATTTTTGATTACCTTGCAATAAACTCAAACATGCTCACTTGATTAAAGTTAAGCTAAACTTAATAATTACCCACCATAAGTACCCACCGGCTGGCTATTATTTAATTATAGGCCCACTTTTGAGGCAGAAGCGATTTTACAGGCTCAAAATTTTCATATGTTCCCAGTGCTGGGGCCGTAATACACCACGCGGGCCCAGTGCGGGTTGGTAGATGTCACATGTCTTTGAATTGTTTGTTCTAGGACGATGTTTTCCTTCACCGTTTTAAGAGCAGTGGTGATGAAATAATTTACACAAAGTAAAGCGCCTGTCAGGGTTAAGGGACTTTTCGTGTCTTACAACCTAGGGCCTAACAGACAGTCCATCAATAACTCTGATCGGCAGAGTACCTTAACCTTCCTCGTATGGGCCAGCACAGATAGAGCAGCAACTGCACGAGCATGCTCGGGCAAAATCCGCCGGCGGATGCAGCGGACGAGGAACCGCGCGTGTGAGCGAGCACTTTCGCAAAGGCTCGCGTGCGCGTTTATCACCATAGAATAAGATAGTATTTAATCATGTGCTGCGTCGGTAACTTTTTGCAAGCGTTGACGCACGCTCTTTTCAGTTCAATGAAAACTGCTCGACTATCTTGCTGCTCTAACTGCGCAGACCCTATGACAGCCGAGCTCACGAAAGTATTACGTAAATAATTATCCATTCACAGCTCACTTTCATTAAACCACAAGGTTTCCAAAATGCCCATAATATCTGAATATTATTGCAACCAATTATCGCAACAATAGTCTCCTATTAATACCACCTAATCACTAATGACGTTAATTAGTATCTGTTTTATAGCTGCACAGAATCATATCGCGTATCCATCAAGGGAGATAATTTAATTAATTAATTTACCTAGGCATAGATTGAATTTTCAGGTAATGTGGTTTGACTGTGGCTTATTCTGTCATGCACTCTGATATTTACACTAAGTTGTACGCTGAAAGCGCTTTATTAATATCTAGAATTTGCTTTCTCTTCAGTCACTACGAATTCATGATAAATGCTCATTACTGCTCATGCCGCGGTCAAATAATAATTAGCCAGTGCAGCAGATTTGGTAGCCCGTAGCTGGTTTTAAAAAAAAGTTGGGAAATTTTAAAATAACTTCTCTCGCTCTGGGCGGAGCCGGAGGGTGTGTCAGACTCTTACTGAGTAAAACCCACTCGTGTTCCTTCCGTCTCTGTGTTGCCAGGGGCCTCGGTAACTCTTATGGACTTTCCCGCGACCTCGGCAAGCATCGACCCTAGTGGACCCCTACACTTGTGCTGACGACGTCTCTTTGAGGCGCGAGAGAAACCCAACGCACCGTCGACCTGGGCCTGGTCTTTATCGGACAGCGAGCTACCCATTGCTCACCTTCCGCAAGCCCGCGGTGGCCGGAAATCCGTCTGAGATTCTCAACGCCCAAAGCATCTCCTGCGGCGGCTACGGGCGAGAGGGCGCGAAATTTGCTTTTCCCTAAGCCATCCCGCCTCCTCCTTCGCGAGCATTACTGCTTCGCAGAAGGAGGTGACGGCTGCCCATACCCTCTCGCTCCGTACCATGGCCTGAACCAGGGCAGGACGCGAAAGATCTCCGCCTCCGATAGCCTTCACGAGGACACTGCGGTGCTCTGCCCAAGCCGGGCAGACCTCCACCGTATGCTCCAACGAGTCCTCCGAGCGATCCACACAGTGGTGACTCTCGGGCGTTTTCTCCCGCCTTATCCGACAGAGGAACTTCCCGAAGCTACCGTGTCCGGTAAGGACCTGCTTCAGGCGGAAGGTGAGGACGTCGTGGTGCCTCTTTAGCCACTCCTCAAAGAGGAGATTTATCGCCGCAATTGTGGCGTACCCAGCACTGGGTTGTGACAATCGCACTATCCATATCGCCATGAGATCCCGCTGGAGCTCTGTCCGCTGTGCCGTGACTTCTTTCGGCAGCGGAGTTACGCCCCGGCATTTAGCCTCCTCGGGATACTCCCATACGTGCGCGAGGACCTTTGCGTCCAGATCCCATGGCGGCAATTCAGCAAGCTGTCTGGGTCTGCCACTAAACATCACTTTCAAAAGGTGTCGAGGTAAGAATCCGTCACCAAAAAGAAACAAATGATGTCTCTTTCGAATTGCGGACGTACTTTTGAGTGAAGTTCAAAGATAATTTTACAGAAATCACTAATTACAGCCACAACTAAATATATTATGTTCGTCACTTAAACGTCAATTTTTGTCTGCTCATTGCACGACAGAATCTGCTTTACCGACTCTGCACTATATAATTGCGTCGTAATGTCAATACGATGTCAATACCATAGAATGATCAGTCATCGTTGTTACATGTCAGACCGAATAAAATATGTCACACTGAAAGGCTGACAATTAAATTTAAAAAGAATTGATTTATGTTTCATGAAATGACCAGGCCATTAAAAAGGTTTTAGATTGATGTTAACTTGATATTGGTTAAAGGTGTATACTATTTTGATCTTTGTTATCAAGTAATTATAGAGGGTGACTTATAATTTGACGTATTCCTTCCAGGACGTGAAAGTGTGACCCATTTGCAACAATAAAGCACCTCATATTTACAAATTGTTGACATATTAAAAAATTGTGGGTAATCGAATTATTTAACCGGTTTGAGCCATTGAGCCATCTCACTACTTTCTAGCCTGTACTTTCTAGACTGTTTCATCAGCACCTCTACATATTTGTTCATCTCGTGTATTTCGTTAGATAGCTGATTAAATGAAGATATTTTCCCCGTAATTTGTTACAAGGAAAACCATAGTAAAATTTTGAGATAACTGGTATCCAATAGTCATGTAGGATGATTTTTGAAAATGGTTGTTAAACTTCTTTCTTAAACTCTAGGCTAGTTGCCAATTCCGAAGCGTAGTAGGTTCCTATGGAGAAGAACGGGCAAGAAACTCCACGGACACAATTTTAAAACAAAATATTGTTACAAAATATTTGTTACATCATTCATGTTTCATTATACATGTAGAAAGACGTGCACGTTAAAAGTGTCCGTAGTAAAAAGATAAAAACAAAAACAATTAAAATTAATTAAAATAAGCCGTGGCAGCTAAGACATGACCAGTCCCTACTGACGGCACCCGTTCACGAACATGACGCATGGATTAGCACCATTCAGCTCAACCATTTTGAAGGGAACTTAATCCAACATACACGCCACCACCAACGAGACATTTGAGTACGAGTGGCCTTTAACTTTTAACTGTTTGATGTTTTCGATAATTTGGTTACATTGAAAGGTTTGTTACAGTATCAGGTACCCAATGGAATAGCAATGAAGGCCATTCAATTTGAGAGTTGGAGAAAAGTGATATTTAGTGAAGAATTCTAGTAAATTTTCGAAAATACATAAACATTGAGTTTTCTCGAATACCATGATTTTTTGTCTAGGCTTTATGGGGTGATTAGCATAATCAGCCTATAATGCTCCCACTGCTGGGACACGGGCCACAGGCCTCCTTTCTGTGAGACGGAGTGGGCTGTAATCCACCGCGCGGGCCCAGTGTGGGTTAGTAGATGTCACATGTCTTCGATTTTTTGGTTCTAGGACATAACGGTTTCCTCACGATGTTTTCCTTTACCGTTTTGAGAACAGGTGTGATGAAATAATTTACACAAAGCAATGCGCCTGTCTGGGTTCGAACCTATGACCTACAAATCGTAAGTCACAGCCACTGGGGCACCTGAGCATGAGAACCTTGGTTTAATTCCCAGGTCGGGCAAAGTGTTATTGGATTTTTCTATCTGGAATTTCCCAGTAGCAACCCAGAGTCTGGATTAGTGCCCGGTTGATGGTGTAGGAGCGCTGACACATCGTTTTTTATACTAGATTCATGCAGCGCCCGGCGACAACAGTTCGCCCGTAACCACCGTATTCTATAGACGCGCTCTTAACCTGATTAGCTACTCCATTTGTGATATTTCGTTACAAGTTTAATAAGTAAAGTTACCACAGAGTTTCGCAGCATTTCATTTCTCTCCGTACACACACAAGTTAAAGACATTATATACACGCACACAAAAATGGCAATAGGCTCGCGCGAGCGAGTTATGAGCGAGTTATGTTTAAACATAACCGGCGAAATGTGGGTGTTTATAGTACACCTCTGCCCAACCCTTCGAGGAAACAAGGCGTGATGTTATGTATGTAGTTTAAAATTACGTATATGGGAATATGCCCTTTGTATAATTATTGTAGCGGCCATAGATAATGGGTCCAAATTTACAGTATTTATCGACCGATGTAATGAAACAAATAACTAATACCTTAATGACACATACAACAATAAAACCAAGCTAACAAATCTATAAAATGGTTAGCCATGACAGTTTACTATCCCAAGTTATTACCAGCCTCTATCGCTTTTACAGCCCGCTGGGGATCACTATAATGTTCGTTCTAATTTATTAGCACGCACGGTAGAGGCACCGCCAAGTACGCGCAAAAAATACGGCCGCACCGACATAAGTTTACTTCCCAAACCATCGTATCTTTGCAGCATCCCGTATTTTTTCGTAACGTAACTATTACGTACATTGTTCGTATTTTTATGTTACTTTATGTAAGGGATAAGTAGGCGATGAAAAGTGAAAGTATTTTTGTATGTGTGTGTAAGAATCCCCAAAGGAAGTGGACCTGGCAGAGCCCCGATAACGTGACAAGGAACGAGATAGACTTCATTATGATGGATAAGAGGCACATATTTAGACATGTCTCCGAGATCAGCAGGTTAATATAGGAAGTGATCACAGGCTTATCCGAGGCACTCTAAATATCAATTTCGAGCTGAGGGCCTACCCTCCGACCTACGCAGCTCCAAGTCGCTCTAAGATCTGAAAAGTTCCAACTAGAACTTCAAAATCGATTCGCCTTACTGGAAACCACAGGCACTGTCGAGGAGAAGGCCGAGGAAGTGGTCAAAGCTCTACGCGACGTGTCCCGCAGACTTTTCCAGTCGCAGCTGATAAGTAAGGTGTCCAAACTTTCCTCGGAGACTCTCGAACTTATAAGTGACCAGAGTTGCCATCCACGTAGCCGTCTTCGTCAAATAAGAGGGCCTTAAACCTAAAAATTTGAAAGCTGATGCGACGTGACCTTCGGTGTTGCAATACTCGTGACATTATGAGCAGAAATGAGGGTCGAAAGTGTTCGCTCAGCAATTAGGGAGGTCCCATTTGACGAAACTGAGAACTGCGGATAGTACGATCGTGACTCCGGAGTCCGATATACTCGAGGAAGTTGAGGATTTTACGAGCACTTGTCCTCAACGCGGACGGCGAAACCAGCGGGGCATAGTGAAGATGACATCGATGACATCTTGTGAATTGTACATGAAAGTCATGCACAATTCACAAGTCTTGCCGAGTTCAATCCACATCAAAGGGTCACTTTCCGTAGTTGTGAAGGAGTACGTCTACCTAGGGCAAGTTATCCAGCACGGTAGGTACAACATTGAGAAAGAAGCCGACAGAAGGATCCGGAAGGGTTGGGCAGCGTTTAGAAAACTTCATCAAGTCTTCTCGCTGACAATCGGGCTGGTCCACAAATTCACGGTCAGCTCAGCGCGCTATGGAGCAGGCTCGGAGTTTCTTTTAAGCATAAGATCAGAAATGAAGTTATCCGGAAGAGAACCAGACTTGCCGACATAGCCTGCAGAGTAAACAAGCTGAAGTGGCAGTGGGTTGGCCATGTTTGTCGAAGGACCGATGGCCGGTGGAGCAGACGAGTCCTGGAGTGGAGATCACAAGCGTAGTGTGGGACGCCCCCCAGATAGATGAACCGACGACCTTAAAAAGGTGGCTGGGACAGACTGGATGCGGAAGGCGGAGGACAGGGTGTTGTGACGCAGCCTGGGAGAGGCATTTGTCCAGAAATGGATTTTTATAGGCTGAGTTGATTGATTGCGTGTGTTTGTTTGTTTATGATGTTATTTTAAAAATAACAAATTTGTTATTGAAAAATGACTAACAACTATTCTAAACAACATAACATCAGGATGAAAAGAACTTTAATCTATTTTCATACCTGCAGTGTATTTAAGACATATTTACTTTTATTACATAACTTATCAAATTCATCATACCTGTATTCTCGAAGGGGTAGGTTACTGGCGAGAGATGATTGATCACACGCAACCTTTGCCAGTAAAGCATCAGGGTAGCCCGCGAGCTTAGAGTCGTATTGATGACTAATGACTAATGATTATAATTCTGTAAATACATGTTATTATCGCGAATTATATTTTGATCAACATACAACCAGGTTGTATGTTGTCAACATATGATTCGCCGATTGAATCGAGTGCCAGAACGTATGAACATTTTTATTTCGCGGCCTGCCTTAGCACATCCCTTTTAATATCATGGGGGTCCCCGGACACAGCTGGCTTCTATTAGGTACTTAGTTACAAAACTCAATGTCTTAGTAAACGACCCGCTAATTCACTCTGAATGGCTATTAAATAAATAGCAGGACAAAACATTTAGCTTTGTAATTGGATTCTAAATGTCGTCATAAACAAATGGAAACGAGGAAACAAGAACAACGAAAATATATATTATGAAAATATAAAGAAATTTAATTCTTGATAATATTCCGAATAAGTTGTTGTTGGTTTATTATTGCGTGTAGAAACTCTCGGCTTCCGTCATGTCTCGGTGAATTGGGTTCAATTTAGCCATGATTTTTAAACAATATATAACCGAAATTGTTGTTTATTTGAAGGAGGTTATTTGCAAATGTTTTTAATTATAAGGTAGCTGATACTATGGTACTAGGAGGTTATTTGCAAATGTTTTAATTATAAGGTAAAAATAAAGGTGATGAAACAATTCAAACTGCGTAGCGAACCGCAACCTTTTCCATTTTCACGACGAAATAAGATAAAACTCGTCACAACGTAAGCTAAGTATGTCTCAGCCACCGGTTGCCTGTAATTGAAATGTCTGATCGGAACGATTTGAGACGGAAAGCCAAAAGTATGGGGATATTAATTTCGCATTCTGCGAGCTTCTTAGAAACTCCCAATATAAACCAAATTGATATTAAGCTCAGTCGCACCCACATCAAAGAATATATTTTTTTCAATTAAGATTTCGTTAACTCCCAAATATTAATTTATTCCATTCGAGCAGTTACCGAATTCATGACTGCTTTCGACAACTTAGCGAATTGGATAGACAATTAATTGTTCAAAATAGCGTTGCTTAAGTTGGGAATTTTTGTTCAGATTATATACCCATATATGTAGGTACTCGTACTTCATCTGTATCTATCTATACAACAGAACCATCATCATCTGCCTGCCTTTTCCCAACTATGTTGGTGTCAGCGTCCAGTCTAACTGGATGCAGATGAATACCAGTATTTTACATGGAGCGACTGCCTATCTGACCTCCACAACCCAGTTACTGGGTAATACGATACCCCGTAGTAAGAAGACTGGTTGTCAGATTTTCCGGCTTCTGACGACCCGTAACAACTGCCAAAGTCATACGAATGACAGCCGGGACCAATGCTGCCGTGCTAACGAAGAATACAATAACTCAATTTTGGACGATTTTGAGTTATATATATATTCGGACTGCCGCGCTAACGAAGAATACAATAACTCGATTTTGGACGATTTTAAGTTATATATATATTCGGAATAAGCGAATTTAGCGAATTCCGAATATATAGATCAACTCAAAATCGTCCAAAATTGAGTTATTGTATTCTTCGTTAGCGCGGCAGTAAAATTGAGTTATTGTATTCTTCGTTAGCACGGCAGAATGGCTTAACGTGCTTTCTGAGGCACCGAGGGGTTTTGGTACTTAACCACAAGCCAAGCATAGAATAGAGTAGAATAATTTATTCAAATAATAATGTTATTAAAAGTATTAAATCAGTATTATAAAAGTTTAATGATTTTGTTACAATATAACTATTTAAGTTATTGTATGAATGTATGCGTTAAATTTAATTTTATTATAATTCAGAGTAAATTTCATTTCATGTCAAAATTTAAAGTCAATTCAGTTCAAAAGATTAGAATGTAAGTATTAAAATGTATGTAAGCTTAATATAAAGCTTTTTCATTAAGAAACTCATCTAGAGTATAATAATATCTTTATATACATATTATAATTAAAGTCGCTGTTCGTGTGTGACTGCGTTGTTCTTCTAAACTTCGCAACGGATGTTGATGCGATTTCCACCATCATTTACACAGAAGAATTCACAGAAGTTATTCTGGAAGGTATATGTGTACAAGACATTCATATTTAATATGAACATAATTATTAAATCTCAATGTTCTGTCAAATCGTAACAACCGTGCGAACCAGTGGCAGGTCTCTAGTAAAGCCCAATATCGTTAAGATATATGAATACCAATGGAAAGATAAAGAAGGAAAATATTTTTTTATTAAGAAGACTTCTCTTGATTGTTAGTACTACAGAGGCCAAAATAGGAGTAATTAAGTATTTCGTCAACTAATTAACTCAGTAACTATGTGCCTTGCAAATGTTTGCAAGGTACACAACTAATGAAAGTTGTGCATTAAACAGCCCCTTTGAGGCCAATGTTTCAGAATTTCCGTTTATAGGCTTTTTTTTTATTTTTTGGGTGGGAAATCATCAAATAACTTCTCCCGCTCTGGGCGGAGCGGGAGGGTGTGTCAGACTCTTACTGACTAAAACCCACCCGTATTCCTTCCTTTTGCCTGTGTTGCCAGGTGACCGTGGCAACACTGGCAAAAGGAAGACCCTTGACCCTTGACCCTTGACCCCTTGACCCGGTGACCCTTTAGTACCTTCCCGCGACCCCGGCAGGCATCGGCCCTAGTGGACCCCTACATTTGTGCTCACGACATCTCTTTGAGGCGCGTGTGCAATACAACGCGCCGTCGACCTGGGCCTGGTCCTTACCGGATGGTGAGCTACCCATTGCTCACCGTCCGCAAGCCCACGCCTACGGTGGCCGGAAATCCGCCCGGGATTCGCGACGCCCAGGGCGTCTCCTGCGGCGGCTAGGGGTGAGAGGGCGCGAAACATGCCTTTCCCTCAACCGTCCCGCCTCCTCCTTCGCGAGCATTACTGCTTCGCAGAAGGAGGTGACGGCTGCCCATGCCCTCTCGCTCCGTACCATGGCCTGAACCAGTGCCGGACGCAAGAGATCTCTGCCGCCGATCGCCTCCACGAGGACACGGCGGTGCTCTGCCCAAGCCGGGCAGACCACCATATGCTCCACCGTGTCCTCCGGGCGATCCACACAGTGGTGACACCCGGGCGTTTCCTCCCGCCTTATCCGACACAGGAACCTCCCGAAGCTGCCGTGTCCGGTGAGGACCTGCGTCAGGTGGAAGGTGAGGACGCCCGCGCCGTGGTGCCTCTCTAGCCACTCCCCAAAGAAGGGACTTATCGCCGCAATTGTGGCGTGCACAGCACTGGGTTGCGACAACCGTACTTTTTATGACGCAATGAGATCCCGCTGGAGTGCCGTCCACTGTGCCGCAATTTCTCGCGGCATCGCACTTACGCCCAGGCGTTTCGCCTCCTCGCGCCACTCCCATACGTGCGTGAGGACTTTTGCCTCCAGATCCCATAGTGGCAATCCGGCAATGAGGCTCGCTGCCTCACAGGAGACCGTGCGGTATCCCCGGACCATGCGGATGGCCATGACCCTTTGGGCCGCGCTCAGACGGCGGGCTGGCCGCAGCGCCAGGGAACGCGCCCGTACAGGAGCCCCGTAGAGGGCCATGGACCGCACAGCCTCACGTCACTTGGGGTGGGTATGTAGTTATTGTACAGAAATCCACTAACGTACTTAGAACTTAGAATAATATACTTGTATTCCCCATTACAAGCGTCACGTATCATTTATTTACCCTTTTGTATTCCTCTCATGTCTTCTAACTATCATAATCAAAAGAAAAGTATATAAATTAGATTTTCTTTCCTTAATGTTCTTACATATGGATTCCCAACCTTATTTTATAATGATACTGTTTTCTTGAGGGGCTTGTGGCTAAATAATAGCAGCCGCAGGGGTCAAGCGATCAGGTTAAGCTACGCTTGCCGTTCAATACAATTTATGCCTTAAGTATATAATACAACATACATTATAGTAGTTATATGTGACTTCGCTTATATGAAAACCGAAACCGATGTTATTTTATTACTATGTCTTGTTTATACCTTTTTAGTTGGGATTTTTGACGTATTGAGTTTTAGTTTTTAACTTTATTTTAATTATTTTGGGGTTAGGATCATTGAGGGTAGGTAGCAAATGCAATTTAATACCAATGATTTGCTAAGCAGCTATAACATTTTGGAAGGATGTTTAGTGTTATGTGAAACATAATTTCTTCACTGTGACTTGGGGTTTATGTATGAAAATTATAGGCAACAAATACATTTTCAGAAAGTACTCTTTAAGACCCTTTATTAGATAGATACCAAACACGATATATTTAATATGAAATATATTTTTTTCTGTTACACTTCACCGCTATAAGCCATTTTGTTGGATTTTAGTGACGTCTTAGAGCCTATAACTCGAGGAACAACACGACGCTTGCAATGTTTGCCCAAATACGAAGAGTAGTTAAGGAGTTATGAGGAAATAGTTGAACATACATACATAGCCTTTTCAAATCATATACCTCCTTTGGCTTTGCCGTAGTCGGGTAAAAACTTACCTTTTTCACAATTCAAATGCTACTCCATTCCTTTTTTGTGCTCCATCATTCGTAGTGACAGTACCTAACATATTACTGACATATTTCAAACCTTAAAACGAATAATATATTTCAGCCTATTTCTTTACATAAAAGATTATTATAAGTTATAGGTATAAAAACAAACTTTCTTCTCTATAAAATAAAATGCTTACCCAATATTACTTTGCAAGTCGAGAATAGGTTGTTGCTGGTAATGCTTTACTGAAGGTGGTGAATTAGACTCACTATCATCATCTTATTGCTATTGACTTCCTGTGAAATTAGTTCATTGATTGTTCTGCGATACTCCAAAAGTTGCAGGTACTGTTTAGTTTTGGTTTTTTATTTCTACCCATTTTTATAAATAATTTAAATGTCATCGTGAAATCATAATAGAAAAATAATTTTATATTGTTCACAGTCACAAGAACGGCACACTCACACAGTCTAAATACCTATTCAACACTAATTCTGTTAAATAATTGCTTTAACGTGCGAAACTACTAACTTTTTCTGTAAACACAATTAATTAAAACACGTAAATTTGATCACTCGGATTTGCAAAAAACTGACATAGATTCATCTTCGATGAGCCCCACCGGGCGACTGATTTATGAACGAACGAGAGTGATGACTTTACTTTTGATAGACTAAAGAAAGGATGGCGACAATGTGCTTGCGCTAAGAATAAAACAACGGATGCAACAAAACGAATTGCCGTCTTTTTAGATAAAAGTATTATTCAAACTAAAACTGCTTTTCTTAAACTTAAATTTCTCTCTATGTTTTAAAGTAGATGCCATTGGATAACTCATAAGCGTTACGCCTTGGTACACAAAAAAAAAAAAAAACACAAAAATAGATAGAATTTTGCAATATTTTTTGTATCGACAATATTTCATTGTATCGTGTATTTCTTTTTGAGGCTGCTAGGCCATATAGTCAAAAAACATACAACAAAATTTTAAATCCCAGGTCCATATACTTGCGCGGGCTTGCGGACGGTGAGCAATGGGTAGCTCACCGTCCGGTAAGGACCAGGCCCGGGTCGACGGCGCGTCGTATTCCACGCGCGCCTCAAAGAGATGTCGTCAGCACAAAAGTAGGGGTCCACTAGGGCCGATGCCTGCCGGGGTCGCGGAAAGGTACTTATGGGTCACCGAGGCCCCCGCAACACAGGCAACAGGAAGGAATACGGGTGGGTTTTAGTCAGTAAGAGTCTGACACACCCTCCCGCTCCACCCAGAGCGGGAGAAGTTATTTGATGATTCCCCACCAGGTCCATATACTTATAAAAGGTACACGATAAAGAACAAACACCTTAAAAGCCAGTATATAAAAACACTATTAGAAGTTCTTGTTATTCAAAATAGAATGAACTTTAAAGGTCAAAAATTATACGTAATTGTTTCTTTCAGAGAAATATTACAAAATAAATTAATATAGTTCTTGTTATTTCATTTTTTGTTCTGTAGAAGACATCACGGACTAGTTCTTTCTGTTTTTGCTACTAAGTAATTCTAGTAATGAATTTGTTTTCTTATAATATAAAACATTAATAATCAAAGTATGTATGATTGCTATTACAAAAACATATTTCAAGAGGTTTTGATTATGATTAAGTTACAAGTCGATGGCCTGTCACCTTCGGAGATCTCCCGGTCAACTTATTTGGTAGATAATTACATACCTTCATTTACTTATCTGTTAAACAGTGGCTATCTGGAAGCTATGAAACAGGTCCTTTATAAGCAATAAAACGAGCAGAGAGCAGTGATGGCCCAATGGTATGACTTACGATTTGTAAGTCATGACCTCAAAACCAGGCAAGCACTTTACTTTGTGTAATTTTTTCATCACCACTGCTCTCAAAACGACGAAGAAAAACATTGGTAGTGGATTACAGCCCACTTCTCATTCTTGAAGCGAGGAGGCCTGTATCCCAGCAGCGGAATCATTATAAACTGCTTATGCTAATCAATAAACCAAGTCCAAGTACAGGTACTTCACGGTGGAGCATACGATGGAGGTCTGCCCGGCTTGGGCAGAGCACCACCGTGTCATCGTGGAGGTGATCGGCGGCAGAGATCTCTCGCGTCCGGCCCTGGTTCAGGCCATGGTATGGAGCGAGAGGGCATGGGCAGCCGTCACCTCCTTCTGCGAAGTAATGCTCGCAAAGGAGGAGGCGGGACGTTTGGAAAAGTTCGCGCCCTCTCGCCCCTAGCCACCGCAGGAGACGCCCTGGGCATCGGGAATCCCGGGTGGATTTCCGGCCACCGTAGGCGCGGGCTTGCGGATGGTGAGCAATGGGTAGCTCACCGCCCGGTACGGACCAGGCCCGGGTCGACGGCGCGTTGTATTCCACGCCCACCTCATAGAGATGTCGTCAGCACAAGTGTAGGGGTCCACTAGAGCCAATGCTTGCCAGGGTCGCGGGAATGTACTAAAGGGTTACCGAGGCCCCCGGACAACACAGGCAGCGGAAGGAATACGGGTGGGTTTTAGTCAGTAAGAGTCTGACACACCCTCCCGTTCCGCTCAGAGCAGGAGAGTTATTTGATGATTTCCAACCCAAAAAAAAAAAAGTACAGGTACTTAACAATAAGTAAGTAACTAGAAGATTTGTCGATGATGCAAAATCAGAACTTTTTCAAGTTACAGCTGTGTCGCACAGTTTCATGGTTAACCTTATAAACGAATAAATGTACCATTAATATCTATCATAAAGCTGTGGCAAGATCGTGCTTCCCTTCACAACCCATTCTTTCCACCTGCTGAAAATCTCCTACCTGGAAGTCTTTAAATAGACTCTGGACTCGGGTAGGCCGAAGCAAGGAAAACCTGCTCAGGCGAAGATTCACAGATGTTCCGCCCTGGAGTGTAAATGTGGTGCTGTCCAACAAACAATGGAGCAATTAATATCGTGTCCAGCGTGTCCTGCTATCTGCACGCTGCAGGAGTTGATGGACGTTAGTTAAGGTGCTAAACTCGTAGCCAAATTCCGGGCTGACTCTATATAGATTCGGCTCAAAATTTGGCTGACATTCGGTACGCCAAGCAGCAGTACCTAAAACATTTTACCTAAAACGTTTTTTCGAACTACAGCTGTCTCAGGAAGCATTAAGGTTAACATTATAAACTATTTTATCAACATTAAAAATATCATCATCTGCCTAGCCTTTCCCTATGTTAGAGTCGGCTTCCAGTCCGAGCAAATGTAGCTGAATACCAGTAATTTGCATGGAGTGACTGCCTATCTGACTTCCACATTCCAGTTACTGGATATCACGATACCCCGTGGTATGCCTGGTTGTCAGACTTCCGGGTTTCCAACGATCCATTCTATCAAAGATCTACAAATGACAACCGGGCTAAGCGTTGGCCGTTTTACGTGAATGTGACGCATATTCTCCCCCAAATTCTTTTTTGTATTTGTGTTCCTTCTTTGCGTCATGTTTACCGCAAATAAATGTATTTTCTTTCTTTTTTTTTCTTTTAACAGCTTAACGTGCTTTCTGACGCACGGAGGGGTCATGGTATGAAAAAATACTCACCCATCCTCGGACCAACCGCGGTAAGCTTAGCTTAACCTTATCGATCCACCCTTGTGACTGTTATTACTTAGCCTAACTAATAAATATATAAATTAAAAAACAACTGTCATAAACAAACCGATAAAAACACCTAACCTACAAAATCGAGATAATATCGATATAACTTAATAACTCAAGCGGGCATTTTATTAATCGAGAATCGATTCTGTTTCTATAAATATGAACCACTTTAGCACCAGAATTTTGTCTAGTTTTATTGTTAGAAACCCGTTACAACAGCAGCCGTATCACGGAAAACATATTTGTTAGAAAAAGGTTGTTATATTCTAAGTATTTAGTAATATTTACAAAGTTAGAGTGTTTTACAAATAAACGAAATAAACGTTCACGGTTAATTAAAGAAAAGTCCTATCATCGTAATTGAAAGAGAAATTTATCGACCACCATTATTTGAGTAAGGGTGAGTTGGAAACTAATCGGATGCTCCCGAAGCTCCCTGAATACCAAACGTGAACGGTTCTGTTCTATTGAACTGAAACATTGACTCTAGAACATAACTTCACAAACTCACATAAGTGTTCTATTCTTAGAGAACGTGGAACGTCTGAACGGCTACACAGTTTACCTGTCCGGTGTGTTATTCAATAGCCGGACTCGACTGCACAGGTTACGCATGAGGGACGTACGGACATGACGCCCGTCGGATGTATTCTATTCGCTGTCTGTTTGGGGAATCTTATTTATTTATTTATTTAACAGTTTATGTACACACATATAAACATACAAGAAGAAAGGAACAGAAAAATACGTACAAAGGTGATGATTATTTCTAATGAAATCTCTTCCAGCATACCTGCGATAGGACAGTAGACAAAGAGATGTAGACACTGTGTGTAAGAGTAGAAGAGAATACAAAATACACAAAAACAACAAAAAAAAAAAAACTATTCACTAATTTAAATATACAATAAGAGAATATACTTACATAAATACATACGTCTAAAATAAATATCACTAAAATACTTATATATAATTAATAGTATAAAATAATAAATACATAATATGCAACTATTGCAAAGTGGAAAGATAGTGTTCTTTCACTCTTCTTTTAAAAACAGCAACAGTTTCGCAGTCCCTAATGTCAGGCGGAAGTGAATTCCACAGCCAAACCGCGTGCACAGTGAATGAGTAGGAGTAGAAGTCGGTAGAGTGGGGAGGGGATTTAAGGAGATTTCTAAGATGCGACCTGCAAGGTGCATCAGAACCTGCCGGGGTCGCGGGAAGGTACTTATGGGTCACCGAGGCCCCCGCAACACAGGCAACAGGAAGGAATACGGGTGGGTTTTAGTCAGTAAGAGTCTGACACACCCTCCCGCTCCGCCCAGAGCGGGAGAAGTTATTTGATGATTTCCCACCCACAAAAAAAAAAAAAAAGGTGCATCAGAAGGACGGGCGAAGGAAAAACGTTCCCGCAGATAGGATGGCGTTCTAGGATTATGAAGGATGTTAAATAGCAGACACAATATCCGAGAGTTTCTGCAAAGACGAATGGGGAGCCACTTGAGAATCTTGCGAAAGTTAAAAACATGATCATACTTTTTGAGGTTAAAAACAAAACGAATGCAGATATTTTGCAACCGCTCAAGTTTATTTAAAAGCTCCTCGGTGGCATCCAAATAACAGGCATCAGCATAGTCTATGATGGGCTGTATGAGAGTTTGAGCAAGGGAGATTTTGGTATTTAAGGGCAAGAAGCTCTGGAGGCATTTCAACGAATGGAACGTGTAGTGCACTTTGCGACTGACTTGAGCAACATGGGTAGTCCACGATAGGTAAGAGTCCAAGGTCACCCCCAGGTTTTTAACTGTATTTGCGTATTCAATCTGAACTCCATTCAGACAGAGTGGAGACAGCGACGCAAAATCGAGCCTATTCCGCATATACCTTCCACCGATAATTATGGCCTGGGATTTCTTAGGGTTGATTTTCAGTCCAAAGGACCATGACCACTCGCTAATCAAATCCAGGTCACGGTTCATAGCAGACACGGCTGCTTCCGCATCTTGCCTTAAGAAGTGATTGTAATGCTGCAGATCGTCGGCATAGAGATGGAAGTGGGAAGAGATGACTCTGGTGACGGAGTTAATGAAAATAGAAAAGAGAAGAGGAGACAGAACGCCACCCTGGGGCACACCCGCGGTAAGAGAACACCAGTCAGAAGAAGTCTCAACGAGATGAACCCGCTGCGACCGGCCATTAAGATAGGAGTCGAACCAATCTACAGTAGAAGAAGAGAAATTAAAACATTTAAGGATCCCTAGAAGGATGTCGAAATCGATAGAGTTAAAGGCACTGCTAAAGTCCAGAAGTACAAGCAAGGTGAGAGATTTGTTGTCCATAGCCCAGCGGATTTCATCAGTAACCTTTTGAAGAGCCGTTACTGTGCTATGACCGGGTTGAAAATCAGATTGAAAAGGACTAAGAAGGCAATTTGAAGATAGAAAGGCAGAAAGCTGGTGATGAACAATGTGCTCAAGAACTTTAGAGAGAAATGGGAGGATAGAAATGGGACGGAAGTCGGTCGGAGAGACTGGATTAGGAATTTTGGGCAAGGGGATGATATGAGCTTGTTTTCAGGCCTCAGGAACAGTACAAGAAAACAAGGAGAAATTAAAAATGTGGGTCAAGATAGGAAGCAAAGTGGGGAGGATAGGAGAAATCATTCTTGAGCAAAGATTGTCATTACCAACTGCAGAGGAGGAGATAGCACAAATAGATTTTTTGACCTCAGTTTCACTTACAGGACTTAGCTCAAAAGAAGGACACTGCGGCATAGGCAAGCATGAAAAATTATTTAAAGTAACCGATTTGACGTGCGGATCCAACGTAACAGGGGGGTGGGTGAAATGTTTGTTAAGAGTACACACGTCAGTGTCATTACTGGAAGCAACAGGAGACTTACCAATGCCGACAGTTTTTAGAAACTTCCAGACTTCAGAAGGTTGTCGAGAGAATTATGGAAGTAACGTCTCCTAGCATCTATGCACATACGACTGCAGCGATTACGCAGCACTTTAAACGCTTTCAAGTAGCGCTCGGAAGGACAGCGTTTTAACCTCCTTTTGGCTCTGTCCCTATTTGCCATCGCATCCTTAATGGCAGGAGTAAGCCAGAGAGCAGGAGCATACTTGACTTTGACTCGACGTATAGGGGCATGACGATCGTATAATCTGAGTATTGTGCTGTTAAAAATGTGAACCATCTCGTTGATGCATGAGCTCCTCAAGATGTCCGTCCAGTCGATGCTACCAGCATCACGTAGCAATATCTCCAAGTCTATGCCCTTGTAATTCCAAAGGAAAAAATATTGAGCTTTACGCTTGGGAGGGCGTATCCTGTAGGACATAAAGATGAAGTCGTGGTAAGAAAAACAAGCAGTAAGCTGTCCGTGAACAGCTACATTATTAGGATCAGAGACAATCATCAGGTCCAGAAGAGAAGGGCTGCAGTTAGGAAAATTATGAGTAGCAGAAAGAGGCAGAATGCCAAGGTTAAAAGAAGATAAGAGAGATTGAAGTTTGTGAGTACGTCTGTCATTTTTAAGAAGACAAGTATTAAAATCACCCATCAAGACTATGTGGTCATAAGACAGACAGAAATCATTTATAAGCGAATCAAAAGAGTCAAAGTAATCGATGGTAACGTTAGGACTGTACATCACTCCAAGAATACTCTCTTGAGATATTCTTTTGTTTACTAACGCTTAACTTATAAAGCGTCATCTTGTAGTCCGTTTAGCTGCAACATAACGGCCGCAGTGACGGCTGGCATGACTTTACGGTGTCAAAAAACGCTTATTCGTTCTTTCATAATAATGTTTTAGTAACGTCATTCGCCGGTAAATCGTAGACGCTATTTGGAGGCTAACGCTCTTAGAGCCAACCATAGTTTTACGTTTACAAATTAACTGGATGGTTTGGTGGGCTTCAGGCTTCGTTTACAAAACTGGACTAGGAACCGATAACATACCACCGTCATTTAGAAAACGCCAGAATGTTTAATGACGTGTTAAACTTTTTAAGTACCTACAGAAGTTTTGTTTTAAAGTTACAAACCGATGTTTAAATCATGTGAGCTTGACGTAGGTACTTAGGTACACATATACATTATCATTATAAAAACTAGTAGTAGAATTCACACACTTTGAATTCTGGGACCCCCATCCTCCGTTGCCTCTGGCTCTCTCGCCTACGTCTCTGGGAGGCCTCTGACGTTGGCGGCACTCTAGCCACGTGGTGTAAAACGCCGCAGCCGACCACTCCTGCATGTCCTAGGAGGCCAGGACACTCTTCCTGTTGAGCGTGAGGCGCTGCCAAGTGCCTCCGCTGTCATTTATATTGGCGTGTTTTGAGACAACGCCGTCCTCTTCTCTGTTCACTGCTGGAAAGAGAACCCTTCTGACGTTAGGGCATTGTAATGCCCTAACGTCAGAAGGGTTCTCAAGGGTCAGAAGGGAGGGCCGTGTTGGTGTCTTGCACCACTGGGTGTACCCAGTGGTGCAAGACACCAACACGGCCCTCCTGCTAATCTGAAGCAACGCAATAACGAAACCTTTCTACGAAAATCCTTAAAAGCTTTTCTTTCTCTGGATACGGATGTTGACAGGCCTGATCCAGTATGACGCAAGATACTGCAGCCTCGTCCTCGTCCTGCTCCATTACTGCCTGCCAACCCTGCTTCCTGCCATCCGAACGTCCCGAGCTGCGAGAAATTGAAGCCGACCCGGAACTCCTACTCACAATTACCTTTTTTATATTTTATGTTACTTACTTTTAATTTAAAATTGACTTACGACTGGCCCTCCAGCTAATCGTAACGAGGCTAAAGCTAAGTAATACTCGTAACAGCCGCATGGGTCGATCGATCAGGTTAAGCTATGCTTGCAGCGATTGGTGGATGGTTGGCTGAACATCTTTACATACCAAGATCCCTCCGTGTAATCAACTTATTTATCTACAAAACGCAAAAAATCCATTTTGCCGGAAATTTTAAGCACTATTGTATTTTTAGAAAGTTAGAAATAGGTATTATTACGTTACCTATTTCATCATCCGACGAGCTCTTGTTATCGTCGGCGTTCCAGCTGTATTAGAACCCAATGGCCTGGCACGCGACGATGGCAAGAGACCGGACGGCATGTCTTTTTTTTCCATGGAAGGTGGGTAGGCCTTTAGTGTGGGATGCAACGTGTGTCGACACTCTTGCGCCATCCCATCTTCCTGGCTCGGCGTGCTGTGCTGGCGCTGCTGTTGCGGCTGCAGAGAACCTCAAACGGCGTAAGTATAATAACCTTGTTGGTCATTATATTTTCGAGCCGTTTGGGGTTTAAACCCTCGGGTCACGGTGTCTGAGTGCTCACGGCCTTTTCAAGGAAATCTCCAAATGGCTGGTTGACACATCCCGTGACCCAAGGTCTGGCTTTTACCTTGGCCAGAGGCTAAGCATTGCCATTCAAAGTGGCATTGCCGCCAGTCTCTTGGGTACATTACCAGTCGTCAGCGATGTGGATGAAGTTTTCGACGCCCTGTTTTAGTTTGTGTATAGTTTTAGTTATGTTTATTAATTAATTAGGTATATTTGTTTTTTTTATGACATTGTGTTGAAAACATAATACAATTAATTCCTTTTTCAGCATAATTCTGTTATAGATTTTGAAATGTTGATACTACTCGTACAAGCGGCTCACAGCATTATATTCGCCTATTTACAGTTACGCTGTAAAGTTCAAACTCACGAACTATTGTTTCAACTTGTTTCAATATTTGTTCATTAGTTCTGGCAACTCGCAAAACCAGCTAATCGAATTTTGACGCTGTTTTCACAGGGCGAGCAGTTTAAAAGAGCGGTTCGGAAATGTGGAAACTAAATTGAGCTACACAAATAATTACGTGAACACAATCAAATACAAAATGGGAGAAAATATTAAAATAAATTTGCAAGCACTTTCAGTGTGAAATAATTTTAAACTTCATCTACTTATTTAAACAACCAGTATCGCTTGAAAATCTCGAAAAACTCGTCCGGCCGCCCGCGGTGCCGCGAGGCCGCTGACGGCGCCGCGAGCAGTCTCGCGGCCACGCGCGTCTTGTGAGCGGTAAAGGCCGCGTCGCGTCGCTGCCGGCCGCTGCCGACCCTGCAGATCCGGTGCGAATCGGCTCTTAGGCTTAAATTGTCTTTTTTTTTCTGATATAAAGAGTACCTATCTATTACAGCGTGACCTCTGCGGTTTCAACCGTTTAATTTATTTTTTCTTGTTCGTATATTATTATTAAACCTTTATTAACAGACCACAGAGATCCAGTGTCAGTAAAGAAAACCTAAATCCAATGTTAGTATCCCAATCATAATCCTATGCTTAAGTCCGGAGTCGCACCTCACACTACCCACGTAGTATGTAGTACCTACGAACTATAACTAATTATCATTTTTTCATTCTTAATTTTTCAAGTTTTCTAAATTAAAAGGTATACTTTTTATCGGAAAACTTGAGTCACTGAAAATAGGAATTCAATACAGTCATTTTTTTTTTAATTTTCGACTTATATTTAAATTGAGCCTAGTAAATGTGAAGACGCTGACAACACCTAAACCGCGGTCACTGTCAGATTGCTTAGAAAAGAAAGAGAAGTGCGATGACACAACGCTTGTAATTTATTGCAAAATATGAAGCAATTATCTATTTACTCAAAATTGAGTTGAGTAATGAAAAAATAAAAAAAACAACCAAGTTCTGTATTCAAGTAAGAAGTTCCTGATATTAATGAAATATATAACGTATGTTGATATTAAATGCAGATATTTTGGATTAGAACTCAAGGTAAGAGGTTAGTTTAACATTAGTTTGTATCGAGTTTTTTCTTTCAAAACGTGCAAGTAATAACCAAGTGCTGGGAAATATGTTCAAAATTAACATATATTTATTCCGCTACCACAAACTATACAGATTTGGCAATTTGTTTTCTTAAGAGAAGCCAATTTTGGTCAATTGGGTCTTGTCAGCGCCTTAATTATACTTCACTTTAATTCCTAATCAAGTTGCATGTTATTATGTTCTATTAATTATCTGTAGTCAACCAAGTTATAGTGTTGAGTTCGGCACAAATGGTGTAAGATATTCTTCGAATTTGGTATGGACTTTCCCTGTGCTCTCTCAGCGGAAGTTTTCGCCTTTTCTCTGGTGTAATACCATATTTTATTTTTCGTATTTGTTTATTGTAGTTTCTCGTCTAACGTGATTCCTAGGAAAACCGATTGATTAATAAATACCAGTTTTTCTTGATTCAATATGATATGACATTCGCTACTTCTAACATTAGCTAATTTAAACCTTATACATTTGGTTTTTTCATTTAGTACCTACCAAATTATTTTTTACCGTAAAGCAATCTTGGATCTGAAGAATGAGAGTTATTCACGTCGTCAAGATTTTGTGAAGTTTTTAAAGATCAATGATGTGTCATCTGCAAATAACAACATCTTCGGTTGATTTTGAATTAATTGGGGTAAATCATCAATAAGATAAGATAGTATTTATTTGCAAAAACATGTGTCATACATACAAGAAAAGACATGCATGCAAGATGGTAACAACATTATTGGATACAAACATATTTGCCACATGGTGTGACGTGCAAATGTCAAGAAATATTATTTAGTACAACATTCTCTTAAAATAACAATAATAATATAATATTCTGCATAATATTCCGTTTGATTATATGCAGAATATTATATTATTATTGTATTCCTAATCCCATAGTGCTCTAGTTTCAACAGAGGTGTCGCAAAAGATTCCAATGGCATCTTGTGCTTTTCCCAGGCGTTGAAAATAATCGTTATTAGGGTGACACCGGTCAGTGCAGTGGTACAACGCCCTTTGGAGAAACCGTTCTGTTGTTAAAAGATGGATTTTTTATTGAAGGGACATAACATTTGATTGAGCATTAACTTTTCAAACACCTTACTGAGAACTGGCAGAACTGACACAGACCTATAATTGTTGAGTTCTTTACTATCACCGGATTTGAACAAAGGAACTACTTTACTGTGTTTCATGAGATCTGGAAAGACTCCTTGGTCCACACTGGTGTTAAATATGAAAACTAAATAGGGCGCAATGGTTTCGATGATAGATCTACAGACTATTACAGACGTTCCCCAGAGATCTTCTGTTGATTTAATTTAACACACACATACACACACAACATCACGCCTTGTTTCCCCGAAGGGTTGGGCAGAGGTGTACCAGTAGTACAGCCACATTTCGTTATGTTTTAAGTCCCATATAATAGTGGGCGACCCTATTGCAATCCACCGTGCACAAATCCAGACTCCGGGCATCGCTGAAAAATCCCACATAAAAAAACCCAACAGCACTTCGCCCAACCCGGCAATCGAACCCAGTACCTCATGCTCAGCAGTAGCGCTTGAAACCACTAGAGCAGCGAAGTAGACAGAGAATTGAATTTAAAGATCTGTAAAAGCTTTTATAACAGCTTGGGTTTGTATGTTGAAACCGAAACACTTCACTGTAATCTTTGAAATAAATTATGGAATCAACATGCTAGTTGAATATAAAATAATAGTACTCTCTGAAGTTTATAGCCTCCGCTTAAGTTGTGTTCGGTCTTTAACCGAACCGAACCGAATAAAAAATGAACTAAAGTTACGTGTAGGCAACCACTTTATTAATGTTAGAACATAACGGTGAAATGAAATGAAATGAAATGGCATGAATGGTGACGGAAACCTGGATTTTATAAATTTAAAAACACCAACCTATAGTGAGCAAGCGTGGTTATCAATGGAAGTGGTGAAGGGCGTTTTGTGGGACTGTCTTTTGTAATTTTGTCGTTCGAAAAGTGCTGATTCTCAGCCTAGTATGAATAAATGACTTTTGATTTTAAATGTTCGCTACATTTCTTAATAATATAACTTTTCAGTAGAACAAGTAAACACTGAAATCATTTCGGCTACCTCGATGGTCTTGGGGTTGCAAGCGCTACTGCTGAGCATGAGGTCCTGGGATCGATTTCCGGGTCGGGCAAAGTGTTATTGGGTTTTTCTATCTGGAATTTTTCAGTAGCAGCCCGGAGTCTGGATTAGTGCCCGGTTGATGGCAATTGGCTCGCCCCCTATTACATGGGACTTAAACATAACTGGCGAAATGTAGGTGTAATACAACTGCAGGTACACCTCTGCCCAACCCTTCGGGAAAACAAGGCGTGATGTTACGTTATGGGATCTTGAATGTTCGCTACATTTCTTAATAAAAACTTTGCAGTAGGACAATTAAACACTAATATAATTTTGAATGTTCGCTACATTTCTTAATAAAACTTTGCAGTAGGACAATTAAACACTAATATAATTTTGAATGTTCGCTACATTTCTTAATAAAAACTTTGCAGTAGGACAAATAAACACTAATATAATTTTGAATGTTCGCTACATTTCTTAATAAAAACTTTGCAGTAGGACAATTAAACACTAATATAATTTTGAATGTTCGCTACATTTCTTAATAAAAACTTTGCAGTAGGACAATTAAACACTAATATAATTTTGAATGTTCGCTACATTTCTTAATAAAAACTTTGCAGTAGGACAATTAAACACTAATATAATTTTGAATGTTCGCTACATTTCTTAATAAAAACTTTGCAGTAGGACAATTAAACACTAATATAATTTTGAATGTTCGCTACATTTCTTAATAAAAACTTTGCAGTAGGACAATTAAACACTAATATAATTTCACTTTTTTCTTTAAAAACACACTTCAAAACACCAGAAGTGAAACATACGAATGAACACATAAAAGCAACTATGTTTAAAAAAGCAATCTCGTAATGTACCTGCAAGGGCGTCTTGAAACGTCCCCACAATTTATATGTAACCTTTAGTAATAGGTTTTACTGTTTAGAGCTAAATCAATTTAGTTTAGTGGCTATTAGTGTCGTTTGTGTTTCGTATACTGAATAGTGGACGTTTAGTTTTTGTAATAAAAACTTAGCACTACCCGTGTTCGTTGGTTATTCCAAAATGCGGTGCGTGGAAAAATTATAGGTACATTCATCCACATTCCTCCGACGCAGGGTAAATTATCTTCATCTATTTTACTATATACCTATACGATATTATTGGTGGAATTTGCCCCTATAGCTACTTAATATTTTCCCCGCATCTCCCGCATGTGGGAAAATATTAAATATTAGGTAAGGGCGAATATCACCAATTAAACTAAATGCGCTCAGCTCATCTTAACCATGTACAAGAGCTGTCAGTGTCGTTCTAGCTGGAATATTAACAGTGACGGCTCTGGAGCGCAGTTTACACGTGCTGATCGCGTTCAGTCTTGTTGGTGAAATCACCGCTAAGTAGTCAAACTCGAGTACGAAAGACATGAAACATAGGTGGAGAGGTGTTTCTGCTCGTGGTAAAAATATCAGCAAGTCAGCAAACCTGGTAACGGGGCTGACTGCTCAGAGAGCTCACAATTGAGCAAGGTAATTGTTAAGTGAAGTGACACCCTTCGTCAATTTGCCAGCCATTTCGTACAATTGTCAAAGAATGACAGTTGTGACTTTTACACAGGTACAAAAATAGACAGCATTTGATAGCGCGCTTCTCCCGGTTGAATGCTATCGTAGCTCTCACTTGTTGCTATTTGCTTTTTGCTTTACATCGCACATCGCACTCTCTGCCTCTGTCCGTCGCACATCGCAAGCGCAAGAAGTAATAAGCAATTGAGCAATAAGCAACCAGGCAACACGGTGGGTGCCGGCCGCCGCGCCGGGTAGTTAGTCGTCGCATGCTATTGCTAGCGATTGCTTTCGGTCGCGTGCGTAATCGTTTTACGCACCGCGTGCGATATTGCGATCTCAGGCGGCTCACGTAATGTAATAACACAAACAAATAAACAATGTTGTTTTGCTTCGTGCTTTTTTAGTGTAATATTCCGCTCTGACAACACCGCGCTTGTTTTATTCGCGCCCGCCCGTTTGGTCGTAACAAGTATCTACGCATATAAAAAAAATGCTTATGCATAATTAAAATAAAGCATATAAAATAGTTTGTTTAAAATAATACATTACATATAGCATTAAGCAAGTGATTGCCATAAAGCAACTTTGAACACTACTAATGATGACATACGTATAGACGGACAATTTAAGTTGGCAGTCAATTTCATTAACAATTAATTTCCCGAACTTTACAAGTATGTAGGTAGGTATCGTTTATCCCTAATGCATTGCTCATAAATATTAATACGCGCCACAGATTGCGTTGTAACGTTTGGTTCTAGGTAGATATGTTAATGTTTAAACATGTATTAATGTATACCTAGAACAAAATGACTAATTTCGCCCTCCACCAGGCATCATATGCAAATAACCTCTCTTGTGACAGCAAAGGTAATTAAAGGCACGTGCATATTCTAACATTAGTCAAAGGGAGTTATTTTTTTTCGCACTGTTCAGAAGAGATTGGATGCGGGTCAGGGCGTCACTTATTCAAATAAAATAAAATCATTTGTTTGCTTGAATATGGGTACATGAGGTGATACATACAACAAAAATTCTCTAAACCATAAATATCTATTATAATAAAACATATTTTTATTATAATAGATATTTATTTACATTATTCATTCATTTAACTATTAAAAATATTAATAAGTATTAAATTATCCACGAAATTTATTAATCATATAATTTTGTTATCATTAACTTACATTACATTTATCATTTTAATAATCATTAACTTTATTTTGTGTACTATATTGAAAACCTTACTTACCGTTGTTTTTAAAGTACCTAATACACTAGCAAATGGTTATATATATGTATATACCTAGTACAACTCGCACACAAATTAACGATGTCTGAATCATCAGACATCGTTAATTTGTGTGCGAGTTACTTTGTATCAACAAAGTAACTGTTAAAAATAGGCAGACATGGGGACTGTAGACAAAACGCGTATACACACGTACACAGGCCGCTGCGCATCGCCAGTCTGGCGTAACACGTGGTTAGCATGTCGGTTACGCGAACCCATAAGATTTTCTCCTCCAAAAATCGCTCAAAGCGCTTAAAGAACTAATTCAAAATTATAAAATTGAAACAATCACTTGATGCTAAGTCGCTTTACCTTCTTCGTCATTAAACGTATATTTGCAGTTTCCACTAAATACTCACATGTTAACAAACTAATTAAAGACACCACAAATCTGTAACACACCCTCACACTAGAAAAACATTCAACACAATTATATCATAAAGCGAGCACCCTTATAAACACTCATTTCTTTCCTGATTACCTCCTAACATCAAACTTAACCAGAACTGATTGGATGATAAAAAACAACCCTAACGCCTTCACTTAAAGCACAATATAACGTCGAGAGGTATCTTGTTAAATGGTCTTTAGCACGGAGCTGTAATGAAGTCTTCCACTATTAAGTAATGGGTGCCAAGCAATTTTCTTCCTTTTTGCTCCTTTGCTTACGATCCAAATTGTCATTGCTGTGGTTAGATAGGATTAATTAGAACAAAACAGCTCCTACCGCGTCCTGTCCCCCTTATACCTTGTTGGAGACGCGTCCAACTAATTGGAAAAACAATAGGTTCTGATTAAAATTTAAATAAGAGGTAGTTGATGAAGTGGCAATTAATTTTCTTGTTTCTAATGGCGAGGACAAACAAAATTTAGACACGGACCCTCACGTTGTCTTTTGTAAGACATTATACAACCTTGACCGACATTTTATATCAAGCTCTGTCTGTCAAGATAAAGATGATCGATTACGACATTCATTTTATTTATTTCACGTTCATAAACAAGACCAAATTTGCTAAAGCTTCAATAACCTGTAATCTTCCCTGCGATATAACCATTACATAACCTTTGACGGGCCTGAAACAAAAGGTGAAATAACTAAGACTGGAATATCTATGGAGGGAGATTACAGCTCATTTTATACTCCATCAATCAACGTGGTTATCCACTAAGAAACCGCAAGATTATACACGTGTTCAGTAAATACATTTTCCCGTAACATTATGTACCTATCCCTTACTTATCGTAATGTATTAGATGATAATAATCTCGCGAGAGATCAAAAGGGATATATACATACGTATATTTTCTCGTATATTTTTATTGTAGCTAAAAACGACGGGAGAATTAGGTATTCACCGTCATTTGAGATTAAAGGAAAGCTAGAACACTTATTTAAGAACTGCTTTTATACTACCTAGGCAATTATCATAAAAAGGCAATATAATTACCTAGGCAATTTTCTCTAATAGGCTAAGCTGCTTGAGTAGCAAGTACGACTTTATCTGAGGTGCTATTAGCATGTTTTTTAAACGTACGCATTCTGTCAGTCTCAATCTGTCAAAAAATGCTCTAATTTACCCATAGTATTAGTGTCTCTTTGGAGGATAAAATCAGGAATGAAATTATCCGGAAAAGAACCGGAGTTACTGACCTAGCTTGCAGAGTTAGCAAACTAAAGTGGCAGTGGGCTGGCAATGTTTGTCGAAGGACTGATGGCCAATGGAGCAGACGTGTCCTGGCGTCTCAAAAAACGGTGAAGGAAAACATCGTGAGGAAACCGGCATGTCCTAGAACCGAAAATTCGAAGACATGCGACATCTCCCAACCCGCACTGGGCCCGCGTGGTGGATTACGGCCCACTCCCTCTCGCAGAGAGGAGGCCTGTGTCTCAGCAGTGAGAACATTATAGGTTGATTATGTGTGTCCTGGAGTGGAGATCGCGTATCGGCAAGCGTGGGACGCCCCCTAGCTATATGGACCGACGACCTCAAAAAGGTGGCTGGATCAGACTGGATGCGAAGGTTGGAGGACAGGGTGTTGTTGCGCAGCCAAAGAGTGGCATATGTCCAGCAGTGGATTGGGATAGGCTGAGTTGATTGATTGTTGACTGATTAGTGACGTGTTTTTGCCATTGATTATCTCGGGTGATGAGATTGCGGCTTGACTATGAACATTTAATTACAAGAATTGATCTAGGTTCGGTAAAGAGACAGGATTATGACATGACCATTGGCAGGACTGCAAGCTATCAGACCTGCCAAACGCCATGATGTGGCGATATCAGCCTTTAGATCTTTAATTAATGAGAAGGATAGGCAGTTTGCGTCGAATGACACTAACATACAACAACCTATAAAATCGATACACAAGACAATATTACTTTCCAAAAGAGCTTTGGAAACTACGCCTCGATATTAGAAAAGTTACGAGTATCAGTATAAACAAATGTCAGGCAGTTATTAGAAAAAGGTAAAACTTTCAAAGTCAAAAGAGTTGTTTCTTAAGAATACGTAGAACTGTAGGTAGATAGATAACTACAGCCCCGCGTTGATTACACGGTACTTTTCCCCGGAGCTCAAAACTCCACGTTAATCTACTTTTTGCGCACTCAAAATGGCGAATATCGATGAACGAGAAATTAGCTCGCCAGTTAATAGATTAAAAAAATACTGTAGTGAATGTACGATGTGCCTTATGTAACGGTACTTGACTGCTCTATACAATATTTTTGTTTAGGGCCCACTTACTTACTACAGTCGACCGCACGTCAAGTAGGTATAGCACGCTGCACTCGTATTCTATTAGGTACTGCGCACTGACGTGCGGTCGACTGTACGTTAACCATTTAAGACTTCAAGGGTGACATCCCCGGGCGGGCTTGCGGACGGTGAGCAATGGGTAGCTCGCCGTCTGAGAAGGACCAGGCCCTGGTCGACTTTGCGGTGTGTTCCACGCGCGCCTCAAAGAGATGTCGTCAGCACAAGTGTAGGATCCACTAAGGCCGATGCCTGCCGGGGTCGTGAGAAAGTCTGAAAGGGATACCGAGGCCCCTGGCAAAACAGGCAACGGAAGGAACACGGATGGGTTTTAGTCAGTAAGAGTCTGACACACCCTCCTGCTCAGCCCAGAGCGAGAGAAGTTATTTGATAATGTCCCACGCAAAAAGCATGAAAATATTGTTTTGTTTTATCATTTTAAAAAGTTTACCAAAAGTATCTACATTGTTCCTTCTGTCTACGTACAAAGATCATGGCATCTACTCGTATTTCTTAGCTGTAAGTGTCATAAAAGTGTCTCCTGCCTTTTGATTAGGTACCATTAAATGTGAGCTCTACATCTGCCAAGTGGTGATTATGGTCATTTTGATGTTCATTGCCAGTGTTAACCTGTTATTCAATGTTGTTATAAGAACATTATACTATGTTCACCATACAGAAAGATTAATACACGCATTAAATCTAAGGCTAAGTTTCTTTTAATTATTTACGATACCTATAATAACTAGACATATGTTAACCTTTCATGTCCTTTAGATATCTTTCACGGACCATCAGACAGTTGGGCACACTTCACCTCTGCACAAAAAATATAAAAATATATTTTTATACGGGTTTCTGAATACTTTTAGAGCTGCCTACATTAATCGTTTAAATATAGTCGTAACTGACATAATAATACATAGCCGTGTATTTACATAACCTCTTAGTGTCAACAAAGTTAAGAAAGGAGTATTTTCTCATATTCCTTGACTTAATAGTTATTTCATAGTTCGCCATTTATAATGCGTTAAAGTTTTGCTGTTTTGTCTACAAAGTAGTTTTATTACGTAGTCTGAGTTTTTATACGAAAACTTTTCTTCCTTTTTTAATTTTTCAGTTTGTGTTTAAGTAGGTAATTTGAAATTAGAACGTGCTTGGAGTTGGATTGTAAGTATTTTCAGTCAGACTATAGGTCTCCCTTCTAAAGAATATATAATTATCTTCGTCTATATCTATATTCCCAGAAGTTAAGCTGCACCTTTTAATCAGTCTGAACTGACTGAAATATTTTACTTCTAATGTACCTATGGAGAAGAAGATAGAAGTTTTTATTTCTTCCCTCATATAGGTTAGCTCAACTAACCGAACCACTTAACATCTTCAATGGCTGTATCACAAGCAGATTAGCATTTCATTGCTCGTTGCCGACTCGTCTCACTTCAAGTTTTCACATAAAACCAGCGATGGTTGCGGTATTTACCGTTAACGTTGATAGTCGTACGCCGCAGACATACGCAGACTGGGGCTATAAACGTCAAGTGGCGGTTAAAACGTAATTGTGCTTCATTTATGTAAATTAAACGTGATTTTGTTCGTCTACCTATAGTTTCGTGTCACATCATTTACCATGTTTACAATACGATTCAATTTCAGCTTAATATCCTGAGTTTGCATTTAGTTAACCACAACATTTATACCGAGGGCCCAACATGTGTGGACCCGTCACTAGTGGTAACTGTTTTATGTGTCGCCGACTAAGTATCTAAGATATAATGTAACATAAGTTTTCAACCCGTTGAAAAATGTGTTGTATCTGTGACTATAGCTATCAAGGTCCCTCACTCCCAAGCTCACCATATCATGTTCACCTCAGTAAAAAACAAAAGTTCGAAAATCCGACGGAAAAGGCACCTCTTCCACGACTACATAAAACAACAACTTTTCTATTTGATAAACGAGTAGCTTCGAAAAACTGAAGGCAAGTTTAATCAGCGCAAAGTACTCCCATTGGAGCATTTCCAATCCGCACCGGGGCGAAACTTAGGGAGAGAACTCAACCCGTCCACTGCCGATGGAACTCACAAAAAGGTCTGTTTAATAACTTGTTTGTGGAAGCTTTTTTTGTAGGGTTATTCGAAACGGAATTGGATGTTAACTTGATGTTAAATTAAAACAGCGGTTGTTTTTGCGGGTTAAAATTGGAATAGGAAGGTTTTATATTTCTTTTAAGTTTCGGGGAATTATCTGTTTTGGCTTCGGAGTTATTTCCCTTTGAGTTTGAATAAAAGCGGCACGTGTATCCGTCGTTCTTTAAATACGTCTTCTGCTTCTAAAGTTTTATTAATTAAGCGTTTGATTGATTTTGTTCCAGATTTTAAGACGAGTAAATTAATTTCTGCGATCGTTTTTGCTTTGTTGGTCACTATTTTATTATTATAACACATATTTATGGCTTGTGATATAATGAGAACTACTACTGTAATGAGAAAATAAGTACGTTTTAGAAAAATCTGTTAGATCTAACTACCTGTTAGATCGATCTAATATAACCACGTCGTGGTTACCAACACAGTTCAATAATTACTAACTTTCGTCTCGTTTCTGATTAGTTTCCTTTGTAGGTCTTGGCTCACATTAGTTGTGATAGAGGAGTACGTAAAATAAATGGAATAACTTGAACTGCGTTAGTTTCCTTACCTGACTTTGGATAGGAATTACAAGTGTGAACACGTTGGACATTCATTCCCAAGGGTTGTAAGACCTCTTCCAAGCGCATACGTACTCCAGTACTTACCCACCGCCACAAGATTTGTTTATACAACTTGACCACACTTTTATAACTTGGAAACTAAAGTAATAGTTTGTTGGGGCCCGGACCTTCCCTCAGAGTAAAGAGTTTTCCTTATATTTTTACAGGAAAATCACTCGCTGGAAACAAAGGTCGCAGCCAGAAAAATATTACGAGGACTGAGCACAAAGCTCGTTTGTGAAGTCAATTGTACAACAATACTATAAGAATAAACATGGTATAAGTACCATGTATATTCCAGCCCAGTATTTTTTTTACTATTGTATGTTAACTTGTTTTTAATGTTATATAATAATGTTAGTAGTTCGTGATATATGGGAATGTACGTTTCAGTAGGTCGTCATTCATCATTTCAGCCGAAAGACGACCACTGCTGGACATAGGCCTCTCCCAAGCACCGCCACTGCCACCGGTTCTATGCCTCCTGCATCCAGCGGATTCCTGCGGTCTTCATAAGGTCATCGGTCCACCTTGTAGAAGCCCTTCCAACGCTATGTCTTCAGGCACGCGGTTGCCACTCCAGAACCTTCAGAATCCATCGGCCCGCTGTACTGCGAGCAATGTGCCCTGCCCACTGTCACTTAAGCTTGGCAATTCTTCAGGCTATTTTGATTGCCTTGGTTCGCCTGCGGATTTCTTCATTTCTAATTCGGTCACGTAGGGAAACTCCAAGCATAGCTCCTCTATTGCCCTTTGGGTGACTTTAGCCTTCTTAGGTCATCACTGGCAACACGCACTGGTCGAAGACTTTTGTCTTGAGACACTGCGGTATGTAGGGCGAGAAGATATTGCGTAGCTTCCCGAAACCTGCCCAGCCGAGTCGAATTCAATCGATGATTGTACTCTTTCTCAAAGTTGGACGTAACTAACTGGACAGTTTGTCCTAGGTAAACATACTCGTCCACAACTTCGAGTGTAGCGTCTCCGATCTTCATGAGAGTGGGTGTTACATGGGCATTTGACATGACCTTTGTTTTGTCCGTGTTCATTTTAAACCTACTTTTTCGAAAGCTTTACCGAGGTCATCGTCATTTCAGTAGGTACCAAATAATAATAGGCTTTCAGACCGAATTTCAGAGCCAATCTCATCGGAGACTAGCCATTCACACGGGAGATATTATAGTACACAAATCTACACGACCGGAGAGAGATCAGTCGCAGGACCAACAGCTGAATGTGCTTTTCGAGGCATGGGGGCATCACACCGCCAAAGTAGCCTGCACGAAGAAAATAAAATGGTTTCAGTACAGATTGGCGCACGGAACAAAATTATTATGAATTTAATTTTATAAATATATACGATGCAGGAGGAAAACAAGCGAGGGAGATGAGAAAAAATAGAAATGCAGCATGAAAATGATATTGTTCAATTGTTTGTGTCCGTCTGCCAGTTCTTCTCAATCTTTTCTTTTCAATAAAGCCAACGATGGCACAATGACTTCTATGTTTTAAAAAAATGTACTTCACGGTACACGACACGTTGAAATTGAAACTCGTTAAAAATAAAACTAATGCAAAAGAGAATATTTACATTATTTTTCTCTTTGAACATCAGATAAGGTAATCAAATACGACATTAAAAAGCTATGTAATAAGACCTTAAACATACTTTACTGTTAACAAAATGTAAATGTTGTATCTCTAAGCTAATGTAAGATTATTCCTAGAGGTCAGGAATTAATTTACGCTGTAATAACAAAGCAAAGAGGAGAATAACGAGAATTAGAAAATACTGTGATTATGTATATTAGAGTTCCGTAGGCGTCAATGAAATCCACAAGATCTGTCCGATTATCCGTGAAGACTGCCCGTATTACATACAAAAGCTCACTCCAAACTCAAGCATTACTGAAATCATTTAGAGCCATTTGATTGGTTGGAACTAGTTTTAAGTAAAAACTGCCCGTATTACAGAAGCTCACTCCAAACTCAAGCATTACTGAAAACATTTAGAGCCATTTGATTGGTTGGAACTAGTTTTAAGTAAAGACTGCCCGTATTACAGAAGCTCACTCCAAACTCAAGCATTACTGAAAACATTTAGAGCCATTTGATTGGTTGGAACTAGTTTTAAGTAAAGACTGCCCGTATTACAGAAGCTCACTCCAAACTCAAGCATTACTGAAAACATTTAGAGCCATTTGATTGGTTGAAACTAGTTTTAAGTAAAGACTGCCCGTATTACAGAAGCTCACTCCAAACTCAAGCATTACTGAAAACATTTAGAGCCATTTGATTGGTTGGAACTAGTTTTAAGTAAAGACTGCCCGTATTACAGAAGCTCACTCCAAACTCAAGCATTACTGAAAACATTTAGAGCCATTTGATTGGTTGGAACTAGTTTTAAGTAAAGACTGCCCGTATTACAGAAGCTTACTCCAAACTCAAGCATTACTGAAAACATTTAGAGCCATTTGATTGGTTGGAACTAGTTTTAAGTAATGCTTGAGTCTTGAGTGAGTTTCTGTAATACGGCCCTAAAAGAAGTCCCCAGCAAAATTATTACAATAACAATACATTATGACCTCTTATTCGTATAGTAAGTTAACTTAATCACTCGTCAAAAACTATTAAGTATTTACTGTTGACTTTAAACACATATTTTGATATTATTAGTTTGTTTGAATAAACTAATAATATCAATTTCGTGCATGAAAATAAATTATAAATGATTTCGGGCAAAAATATCCACTTAAAAAAACACCGTAACCATTTGTTTAAAAGGTCTAAATTGGCGCTCCTGTAGCTTAGGTATGGAACCCTTCGGCAAGACAAACCAACTCTCACTTAAATGACTTTTTATAAGATTGTGGTTGAATAAAATTGTAGGGTTTTTTCTCAACCAACACGAAGTTGTTTTCTTGAATTAAAGAGAGAGATTATTTCTTAACACACAATGCCGACCTACTAAAACACTAGGTATACCTACAGTGTCAATGGAAAGGTAGTAATTTATTTTTGAAATGTAAAAGTTTTATTTAAGTATTTTCTTTTTTTCTACCTTTTTTACAGAATTGTATTAATGTATTAAAATGTTTTATCTTTTATTTTATTTCATAAAAGAAGAGGTACCTGGTATACGTCTGTTATAAAGTAGGATGACAACTTAGGAATAGTTTACATCTGAGATGAGTAGGTAACAATACAATATTACGATCTGAAAAATATTACTTAGAGTGTCTGTTACTTGTGTTAATTTACTTAATGATATAACAATAATATTTATATACATGTCGGAAATACGTTAGTCACTCGTTTGACTAATCGGGACGCCAGCGCCACCAAGCGGCGCTCGACAGAGTCTACAACATAACGCTTGACCGGGGTTAAGTACAGTTTCTCGGAGGCGGTCACTGAACACATATACCCTGACGGGAAGAATGAAGACTTCATAGAAAAAATATGCCAACAGCTAGCGACACTAGTGCGCCAGTATTTGACCCATGAAACTACTTTTCGCGCCAGAATTTAAAACTGATATTATTTTATTTAGGATGGATAATTTATTCGATGTATTATGAAAACAAAGCGTAATTCCGGTATTTAAATAGAATATTAATTTAATTTCGATTTGTTTTCATGATACACAGTTGTTTTTGGAGAGATATTTTAAGTAAATTAAGTTGTAAGCGTGTTTTAATATATTTATTTTTCTTTTCATAGCTTTTTTCGAAGCTTCGTCGATAAACTGCCTATTTTTTAAAATACAGTGTCGTTTTAAGCATATACATATACTTGAAATAATGATAAAATCTGTGGAAACTCAAATTTCTATCTTCTGCTGCAGTGATGTTGCACTTAGCACACTTTCTTCTAAGTTACATTTTAACAAATAATGCACAGATACACGTACACTAAATAAATGAAATGAGTCTCTTTCTCGTAAAAGTGTCCAAGCAGAAATAACAATCACAATGAGTGTCTCGTAAAATTGTCCAGGCACACAAAACTAAAAACACAGCAGCACGAAATAATAACAAAACAAAATAATGGGTATCTACAACTCGTAAAAATATCCAGGCACAAGTTAAAAAACCAGATAAAAACATAAACAACGTCGCGTCCACTAAACCGCCATATTTTACCGATTTCAGGTGCTGCCAGAGTAAAAGTATTGATTGCTTCTAAAAAGTATTTTTTTTTTCTAATTAATAACACAAAATAGTCACAGATGTGCGCAGCACATGTTTTTATCCATAAAATAAATAATTATTTATTTAGAAACGGGGTCAACACCGTTCACCGTGATACACTACAATAGAAATTCTACCAATATGTTAGGAATGTTCTAATCTAGTCAAGCAAAACACTAATAGTGATTTCTCTGTCTAGCGTATATCGTTGTCTCTCTTTCGTTCCTTTTGCCCGACGTTGGCATTGGTTACATACAGACTTGACCCCCCCTGGAGGCGGTCAAGGAGTGAACACATTTACAAACTTGCGCGCGTTCCGTATAGTCTGTTGTGTCGTGTACCTACAGTGTGTGAATAGCCAGTGTGATTATTTGATCGTAAATTATAATTTGATTTAAACTGCAAACGGTTTTTCTATTGTGCAATAACCAACACTTCCCATTGTACGCCCACAGTAGTTAAAATATGGCTGATGATAACGAGCGAGACGTACCTTCTCCGTCATACATTATAATATAATAATACTTAATGTTAATTTAATGTCTTTCATTTTCGTGTCTGTCTGTGTGACCACGTTGTTCTTCTAAACTACGCAACGGATTTTGATGCGGTTTTCACCATCATTTAGAGAATTTATTCCGACAGGTTTATGCGTGTAACATGGCAATGGTAAACCTATAGTTAACTAGCAAACCGCCTCGGCTTCGCACGGGTATCAGAGCATATATGCCTTTTTGTCTGTCGTAATGTCGTATCAGTGTATTGCGTCGCGCATGCGGGTTAGATTTAATTTTAACTATTTTTCATCCTATTGTTAATGTTTTTTATTTCCAATCCTGCAAATATTTGAAAAAGTAAAGAATAGATAATATATAGATATTGTTTTCATATAACTCTATTGGTTTACGCAGCGCACGCCAGTAAAGCTCCCGGTCCACATGATTTTTTCCGACATCTGCAACAATCATCGTCGCATTTCAGCCAATTTACACAAAACTTTAATGAATTATACACTTAAACCTTCCTCAAATATCGATGTATTGTCAATTTAAAAAAAAAACCCGCGCGAAGAAAGGGCGGTCCTCTAACTTATAATAAAAAACTGTTAAACAAATACAATTACTTCAAACTTAACAATTTTATATAAAAGTACTAAATCAGTTTTATTATGTACGGAACCACAGCTATTGCCAGCCTCTTACAGAGATACATAGTTCGACCTCATTTTCAAGTTCCGATTACTTAGTTTCTTTTTCTCTGTCGGAAATTGTACTACATCGCTAATGGTCTTCGCTACGTCATCGGGAAATCAGCTGTAAGAAATGAGAAAAGTCTTCTTCGTGTACTTATAGGGGGAATAAGATCACGTACGGCAGCGTAAATATTTTTTTATGTGTGACATACTCGTATATATGAGTGCCACTTTGTGTGTGTGTTTGAGTGTTTATGTTTTCTGCAAAAATAAAGCGACATAATTTCGACCTTATACATATACGTATAAATGTGTTGCTACACAAATCTTTGTTTTTATTAATACCGGAAACTAAACTAACATCTACAGCGTCTTCAGTTTTAATGATTCCATAAATATGATAATGTGGTCACGAAAGACCCTTCGATAATAAACCTATTTTGGAAGATTTTGTTAGCTGCGTAGTTCGTTTTACTGTGGTGTTTACTGGTTCGATGGTGTAGTGGTCGGAAGCGCTAGTGCTGAGCATGAGCTTCGATTTCCAGGTCGGACAAAGTGTTTTTAGTGCCGATTCCCTTGTTCACAAACTAAACTAAATTTAAGTTAGTGCATCTTTTTCTTTCTATTTCATTAAGAAAAGGACAGAAGATAAATTTTAGTTTAGTCCTGTCAAATTAATCAGCGCTTGACTTAAATTGACGTAATTTTAGTAGGCACATTTTTAATCACGTCTAAACTTGTATGGTGTAGTGACAGGCGCTGATTAATTTGGCAGGACTAAACTAAAATTTATCTTCTGTCCTTTTCTTAATGAAATAGAAAGAAAAAATAGCACTGAACTTAAATTTAATTTTGTTTGTGAACAAGGGAATCGGCACCATTGTGTTTTCCATCTGGAATTTCTCAGCTCGGGGTCTGGATTTGTGCCAGATTGATGGCAATAGGCTTGCGTATTACATGGGACTGGTGAAATGTGCTATAGGTACACCTCTGCCTCACCCTTCGGGGAATACAGGCGTGTTATGTTATATTGTTTATGTAGTTAGATTTATCAAAGAAATACATTAAATGAGAATTAACGAAGGAACTTTCCTAAGGGAATAATTATGACAAGGTATGTCGGTGACGGGCTGAGAATGTGTCTATTTGTCTCCCACAGTTCTCAGAAACACGTTATTTCCACACGTGACCACGAACAATGATACTATTAACAGTAATGAGAATCTATTCTCTTTAGAACGAAAAGAGAATCAGATTAAATCACTTGATTTAATCTAAAGAGAATAAGGTTTGGGGAGGGATTACGAATTGATTAATTAATTACTTTTTCGAGAACACATGAACCATTCTAGATTTTTAGTCGGACAAAGTATTTACACAAAGGTGCCTAGGGATGGTTTCGGTGATTCCTATGTAGAAGAACCGGCAAGAAACTCCACCTGATCCGACAGACATTTTCCCGTCCAAATTTATAATTCATAGATAATTCCCATTAAATGCACTCTCAGTTTTTGCGAATGTTCCTATTTTCCCGGCATTTTTCTTTTATTTTTCTTTCCGTATGAACCTGATTCGCACTATTACGAACATTTTAAAACAAGCCGTTCGCGATACGTGTACACAATACACCGAAAACACGTAAAGGTACTCGTATTAAGTGACATTTTCCTAGTAGCCCAGTAGAGACATAATCGGTTCAGTGAGATGCAGTGCATAATATGTGTGCGGCATACGTCATCGTGTGCCGTGTCAGATTCGTGGCCGGCGCGATTGTGACGTCATAAAGCATGTGTGCTTTATTCACAATCTAAAGCCAGCCGACAGGGACGCACTACGAACGTATGAATTGCACTATAAGCCGATAAATTACTGGGTGTATCTGTCACTATGTTTTCTTTTTGGCGTACAATTACGTTATAATTACATAATTGAACGATGAAGACAAGTTTGGCAATATTTCCTTCTGCACATGTGGCTTGCCTGGTAAACGGCATAACTATGTAAATGTCTATTAACTGCTCCCAAATAACGATCTTTATTTTTTTTTTACATACTGCCTTGACATTGTGGCGGCATCTACAGCGCCACATACGAACTACGCATCACACTGACGTCACGCAAAATCCTGCATCGCGCGAGCAGAGTTTACCACGCAACTAGCATATATACAACATCCCGACATCAACCGTCGGGCAGTTGCCCACCAGACACGACACCCGTCTGGTCGGAGGATCCTCCCTTTTCTATGGAGGATGAGTGAACTATACACCCTGTTCCTCATGCCTCTATAACATTATCTTTTCATTATTTGACATTATATACCTACAATTTTAATTTCAACTTTATAGTACTTAGTGGATTTTGTGGACAGGACATTAATTCAGAGTTGTTACAGTTGTAATGGCAAACATGTGATTTGGTTTGAATAGGTTTTTATTTTTATTATTTTATTAATATTGTCTTTTATATTTTGTGAATGTGAGAACGTTGTAGGCTTAATAGACTGTAGAATTGTAGACCATTTATTTTTTGTTTAGAGGTACTAAAGAGAGGTACTTCTGACAGGCCTACACTGTCCTCCCATACCTATTAACACTGTAATTTGAAAACGTTGAAAAAGCCAATTATTTTTAAAACAGTAACCGTGGAGTTTCTGGCCGCTTCTGACGTTTCATAAGTGCCCATGTAGGTTTATAATCAGCCTATAATGTCCCCACTGTTAGGACACAGGCCTTCTCTCTGTGAGAGGGAGTGGGCCGTAATTCACCACGCCCAGTGCGGGTTGGTAGATGTCACATTGTCTTCGAATTTTTGGTTCTAGGACATGCTGGTTTCCTCACGATGTTTTCCTTCACTGTTTTTAGAGCAGTGGTGGTGAAATGATTTACACAAAGTAAAGCGCCTGTCTGGAGTCAAACCTACGACGTACAACTCGTAAGTCGCGGCCGTTACCACTGGGCCACCACTGCTCTAGTTTCATGGAGGTTTATGTGAAATTAAATATTTTGATTTTGAATTATGCCAGAAAATAAAACATAGAGACATGGCAGTAGTAGATAGATATACACTATATCGTAAAAAAATATTTGGACTAGTATAATTAACCAGAGAGAAAAAAGAGGAACACGTTAGTATGGAATGAACGCCAACGATCACGTGACCGCGTTTCCTCTTCAAGTATCAATTGTCTCTCTTCAACAAACAACGACTATTCTTGCTCTTATCACCTGCTTCCTACTCATTTCCTCCAGCATTAATACTTCCCTTTGACATAAAATCACGTTTGTACAATGTACCAGCCAGGCCATTTCAGTCCGTCCCTGTGCTACGCAAATACCTCGTTTCGCTGGCAGTATTAAGCGACATCTTGTCAGAATTACAAATTTCGATCTCCTTTCAAATATTAATACCGGCCTGCTTATATTATACTATGACGAGATATTGTTGAAGATTATTAAACTTGGGAAGGGAAGGGAATGCTTCTGGACTATATCGCTGAGGAAGGTATTCTGCAAGAAACGGAAGTTATCCGATGTCCTTTTTCGGGGTTTACTCGTCGCTAGGAAACATGCTGGTCATGCTCCATAGGACAATCTAGACTGTATACAAATCAAACTGGCCGTTAATTTATTATTTTTATGACATTGATTTTACTTTATGTGACTACTTTACCTTACACACTGACCCTATTATTTGTGAAAATCATCTACTTTTAAAATGTTTGTAAATATGTGAGAAGAAAGAAATAAAGAAAGAAAATACATTTATTTAGCACAAACTAAAAGGCACTCAATATAATATACAGCAGATAAAAAAAAAACAAATAAAAAGTGTAAAGTACGATGTAAGAAATTAGCAGGAATGTGTGCCTCACGGCTGCGCCAAAGACCGTGAGCACCATGTATCTATTACATAATTTATTTATCCGTCATTTCTTCATTTTTAATTCTTTTTATTTTTATCCTATTGTGATGTAGTAATTTTATTGTAGGTGCATCTTACTAATTATATGTATAATTAATGTATACAATAGTTATTTGTGCAACAAGAGAGTAAAGTCGTTTTTTGCTGCGAGTGCTGATTTTGAATCCTGAGTGTGGCGAGAGATTCAAAGGCACGAGATGCAAAAAACTTTGCTCTCGTATACCACACATAACTTTTCACTTCAGCAGCGAGAACACTTTAGGAGATAAAAAAATAAACAGGAATAGATTGAAATAACTATTTATTGTGAATCAAAATAATTAACATTGTAGGCAGAGGTACCTACCAATTCAATAAAATGGAACATTTTAAAAGTTAAAAGTAAAATTACTGCAATTCTGCAAATTAAAAGTAACAGATTTATTTGGCAACGTTATAGTTGTATTGAGTTGAGTTTGATTATTTGGGGTTAAGGTTTCTATTTCGGTGGCGGATTGAGAAGGAACAACGGTGAACGATAGTGACTCTGATCGGCTTTCTGTATAAGTACACTGTGCGTCGTTGGAAGTGGATTTGCAACTTATTTTCTATTGAGTCATCAATATAGCCTTCTGCAACCGTATAGGACTTCCACCCGCCGTGACGTTTTAAAGTGGTGAGATCGGCTCCGGAATCAGCCAAGAGCGTTGCCGAAGTTCTCCGAAAGCAGTGACCCGTGCATAGCTGAGGCTCTTCCAGTTTTAAGAAAATGGCAATTTCTCGCGGTATAGCACCTATTTCATTTACTCCCACAGGCTGTCTTGAGCATTTATTATTATGGTATTGTATGAAAAATCGGTCGGTTTTTATATTGGCTGGACGTAAGTTTTGGTATTTTTCTACAATAGTTACATATTCTTCGCGTACGACAAAAGACCTGACAAGGTTCGTCTTCGTATTTTTTAATTTAACGAACAGTAATTTATCTGAATGCTTTTCGATATTATTGACTGTTAGCTGTAATAGCTCGTTATTGCGACACGCTCCACTAATTCCTATGATCAGTACAACCTGTAATGAAAATATTACATAATTAATATGTATAGTTTAACATTTACAGCATCTTTTACATATCGTAATAAATATTTTAACAGTATTTCTATATATGCCAGACTAGGATTCATTGCGCCTCCAAAAAATTCTAATAGGCAGTAAGTACCATTATATATAACAGTCTACACACAAATTCTAATAACTAACAACATAGATTCATAGGTACCACTTACTTTAGCGGCAAGAAAATTGCAGTCCGGAGCTTCATTAAGATTTTTTTCTGTTAAGGGCCCTGAAAATTTTGGACTTTTAGCCTTATGCCCAACTGACATTATTTTTAGAAAAGATACGAGTTTTGCGTATGTTTCAATATGCACGTTATGTTTTGTTTTTAAAGTAGCAACATTAAGTAGTCAACATTCAGTAAATACTCCACATTGTAGATGATCGGCTCGTCTGTGATAAATCTAAAAAATAAGATAGCAACACCGTCTCCGAAAAACTGCTTGCGCCCTTTGTAAGTCTCCATTAATTGAAGACATGGTACGCTTTCAGATATTTCTCGCGAGACTTCTCGGGTAGGAAACTTAATTCTGCATTAATAATTTGTTGTTTTAACTCTTCCGGCGTTAAAATACTGTTCTCGTCGCTAGTTTCACTCATATTTTACGATTATTTTAATATTTTTTAACTTATTCAACTCTTAACACCAGTCACGAAATTTTATTCCCGCTCTTTTATTTAAATTAAGGCGTCTTCGGAAATAGCACCCATGATATTTTATTATTCAACATATATTACGTAACATTATTGAAACTAGAAACAGGTTAAATATCAGTTTTATTTGCAGTAAATATTTATTTTCGGTTAAATACAACAATAAGTAAAAAATTCAATAAATTACATTAAAAAACATAATTAATTATCTTTTTGCAAAATTTCTTTAGTTAGTACGAAATTCCGAACGTGACGTCTTTGAGGTCGAATTCAAAATTGGAATTTCGAAAGTAGGGAGTTTCCTGACCTTATGAAAAATAGTAAAATAATACCTTTGTTTAAATCTGGTAGTACATCAGACCCCACCAATTATAGAACTATTTCAGTACTACCTTTATTAAAAATTTTGTAAAAATAATTTTAGACCGGACATATTTATAATGCATGGGAAGATTAACGCGATGCCTTGGGCATCTTTTGTGATTTGTCCAAGGCATTCGATTGCGTTCTCCATGAAACGTTAATCAGGAAACTCCGCCACTACGGGATACGGAACACCGCTCTGGATCTTCTTACTTCATACTTGAGTAATAGGATTCAGAGTGTTGACGTTAATGGGAAAAGATGTCTCGGATCTATGGTAACAATGAGAGTCCCACAGGGCTCAATTCTTGGTCCTTTCTTGTTTCTTATTTATATTAATGATTTGCCATACCTCATAAAGGATAATCATGATATAGTGTTGTTTGCGGATGACACTTCACTTTTGTTTAAACTTAAACGTCAGCAGCTGGTTACTGACGATGTAAATAGTGCGATCTCAAAAGTAGTTCACTGGTTCAATGTTAATAATTTACTTCTTAATGAAAAAAAACCAAACGCATTAAGTTTACGCTTCCTCACGTTAGGCAGGTGAATACTAATGTGTTGATAAATGACGTAGAATTGAATCCTGAAGATAGCACAGTATTTTTGGGCTTAACTTTGGATGCTAAGCTTCAGTGGGGTCCACATATATGTAGATAAATTGTCGAAAAAGCTAAGCTCCGCAGCATACGCTGTTAGAAAAATTCGTAATTTAACTGATAAAGAGACAGCCCGTTTAGTGTACTTTAGCTATTTTCATAGTGTTATGTCGTACGGTATTCTGTTGTGGGGAAATGCCGCGGACATTCAGACTATCTTTGTTTTGCAGAAAAGAGCTGTTCGATTAATTTATAAATTAAGTCCGAGACACTCTCAGAGAGAAATTTAAGGAGATTAATGTAATGATGCCTTCCCAGTATATTTTTGAAAATCTTTTATATGCCCAAAAAAATATAAAATTGTTTAAAAATACAGTGATATCCATAATATAAATACTAGGACCAAACACAAATTTGTTGTACCTACAACAAGGCTCAAGAAAATAGGTGGCTCATTCAGATGTCAATGTATACGATTTTATAATAAACTTCCAAGCCACGTTCAAGATCTAAGCCTTACTAAATTCAAATCATTTATTAAAAGTAAGTTGTGCCAGAAAGCCTTTTATACCGTTAAAGATTATATTGAGGACAAAAAGGCTTGGGATTGAGCTGCTCCAATTATTGCATACTGAAACTTTTTTTTTATTTATATACACTTTTGACATTTAATGATTATTCAAAACACAATGACATATTTACTTTGTGGAGCATATTGTGTGGAACTTAATATTTACTTGTAAAGTATTATATTGTTTTCAATGATTGTGAATGTGAAGACTATGTAGGTCATTGTTTTTTTTTCTCATTTAGTTTTAATCTTGGTCTGGCAGTTTGAGTCATTTAAGCGGCCTACCCAAATGTCTTTTCTTTGGTATTGTTCGTCGAATCGTTGAGCTCCTTAAGTTCTGAGTTGAGCTGCACGATTACTGACAAATGCGTGCACTGACTGGATAGGTTCTTTCCTCAAAAGACCATTTCAGACACCAATCTACATGGTCTTCACATGATCTGACCAAGATTATGTCTGGACTTTAAAAGAGACTGTGACGTCTGTGTTTGTTTCGGCCTTTCTTCTCAGAGTAGTCAGATAGGAAAAACCGAGCTCATCTAGTTTTTTTTCTAAATATGATTGACGTGTAAAAGTGTTTGTACAAACCTACTTACAGAAAATAAAATCATTTCATTTCATTTCAATCAAAAAAAAAAAGTTACTTTGTCTCACTCAGTGAGCAAAATCGCATTTTGCTTACTGATTTCAGGCAGCAAAACCTACATGTTTGAGCTACTGAAGTGAAAAATATTTTAACACAATTTAGAAGAGTAACGGTAGTGTTTCTAGCCCATTTTTCTTCATACGAAACTACCTTTTGGAACTAACAATTAGAATCACTTCTATTTTTCTGTAGATTTTAAAAGTGCTTTTATGTGGCTATTTGAAATAAATCATTTGACTTTGACTTTGCCAACCATCATAACTTTACATGTTACTTATACTCGGATCCCTGTACAAACTATAACTAACTAACATAACATAACTCGTCTGTCCCCAAAAACTAAACATTATATGCTGTGATAACGAATACATTTCGTATTTATTCAAGCTGAAATTCGAAACTTGTCACTGAAAAACAATAAACAGCTAGCCTCACGTATATTTTACCAAAAAGTGTTGTATTTGTTTCTGTAAAAAGCGCAAAAGTGTTTTTGCGCGATCATATTTATGTGTATGTATATCAAAAAACAAAACAGTTTTCATATTAACTAAAGTAACTTTCCGAAATAAAACAAGTTATTTAAATATATGTTGAAGAAATTGCCTTTCAAACAGTTTGAATGAAGGTAGAAAATTGGAAGTCTCCGAGACAAGCAATACAAATTACAATGTCTTCGAGTTTATTGATACAACAACACTGCGTTGAGTCTCCCAGAGCCATTGTTAAAAGTTGCACCCTTAGTAAAGCAATTGAAGACCACTTAACCGTTAACTAAAATAGGTATGTATTGTAGTTGAAATAATGTGTGGTACCACACAACAACAAACACAAATTTAACATTATACCAACTTGTTTTCTTTTTACAAGCTTTTATTGAATTATTTTGTTACTGGCCACCAAATTTAAAATTACCGAGTAGAATAAATATTTACAGAAATTAAAAATCCTTCAGCGGCTGTGCTCCCCAACAAGTATTAACAATGATTCCCTATATTATAGTTTCATTAACCAACATTTTTGTAAAGTCAATGTCTTAAAAACAGCGGGAGATCATTAAAAGAAACAAGCATCACCATAGACATACACATATTATTTTGTACTTACAATACAATGACATCTACAATACGTAACGCCGCCTGTCTAATATGTCATGTCAGGGATGACTGTCGTACCATAGACAAATGAGTTTGTTGCCAATTCAGAGGTATTGTGTCGCGGTGACAATACACGAGCTAGTGGGTAGTTGCCTAATGATGCGAAATCTACTGTTGTGAAGAAACTACGTACGAGTATCATTCGATGAAAAAAAAATCCATACCAAAATACTTTGCCGAAAATAACAGTCACAGGAGCTTAGATACTTTTGGAACAGGTTTTAATATGTGTGAACAGGTTATAATGTGAATTGTTCATTTTCATATTACGCGTTTTCTTAGCTTATACTTTCAACAAAGGAAACTATTGCTTCAACAAGCCTGATCAGAAATATAAGTTTATTCCTCTGTCCGAGAAGATTCCTATTGCCTTTGTCTATAATTATATTTTGGAATAAAATACTAAATATAATATAAGTTTTTCAAAATTCCTTAAATTTTGATCTTATAAGGTAAGGCGTTATATCTATACGTATTATATACAAAATACAAGCTAGTTTTTGATGGTATAAGATCCCTGCGTCAATCAAAGGAGGCAGTCAATCACTCAACAGTCGCCGTCTCTGCAGCAGTCGCCGGATGATTGGAACTCGTCAATCATACTATGGTAGGTCCAACAGTCTACTATATGTAGGTCAGTACAGGCCTACCATCTGTGTACCCGCTAATAAGTTTGGTATAAGAAGACATTCGCTACGCGACAAATCCACTTATTCAAAATCTTAAATTCATTCAATGACAGACAATGCACTGCCTATGCTGCTGGCCCTAACAGCATGAAATTTTGCATAACGGTTCCTTTCATAACGAAAATGAAAATTTATCCCTTAAAGGGGTTGAAAGTTTGCATGGAACTTCCGTCATTTTTGCCAATGAGAAATTCCATCGAGCGCACTGCTTGATCTTTGATATCAGGTGAATATATTGAATAAATTAGAGGTACCGAGGTTCCCCCTAAAGTGTCGTCACTCGTAAGTATTGTTTTAATACACTTATTTTCAAGAAATACCCACTAAAACGATGTTGCAAAAGATAATTCTCAAAATTGTCCACGCTACACCTCTTAACGTCTTTAGAAATAAATGGGCTACGCGACTACGACGTAGCAAAGGTAAGGCTACGCGAGCTACGCGATCGTAGCACGGTTACGAATGTAACTTTAATAGTAGTCGCTGCTTTATGCTTGTAGTTAATATAAATAATGTTCTGAATTTCAATACGAAATCTTTCTTTTGTTTTTTTCGCAAAACATATTTTGTTATTTTACCCTAAAATAATAACCCATGTTTTCATTGCGTACCTACATTTATTTAATTTATTACATTATATAGAGACGTTTTACACGATATTATTATTACGTCATATTTCGTGGTATATCTATACAGGTACATACATACCTACCTACCAACATCCCTACATCATCTAATATCCAAGATTTGTGTGTACAGTCAACAATATCTTTAAGTATTGTATTGTATGTATAACGGGCTGGTGTCCATAATTCTACGTCCAAACGTGTATTTTGAGAAGTACCTATATATCTACTTCTTTTGTTATGTTTGCTCTGTAGTCAAATCGTTGAAGAAATTCCATATATAGCGACAAGGACAATTGCATATTAATTAACAGAATGTTTTTCATATTTATTCTCGTTTTATTTGTCCTGTAGAGTATATTTTAATCATCAGATTTTCCTCTGAAAAAGAAATGTTATGATACAATCAATAATAATGAAATATTACCTACATAAAGAAAAAAAAAATACTTGGGACCATACTATACTCCGGCCAATAAGAGAATGCGTTCTGGACACCTGTCAGCTGAGTACAAAAAGCGAATTACGAATTTAAACTTTATTATTGCAGTTCCTAATCGTGTCCAACCGACGGGTGTCAGGAACGCATTCTCTCATCGGCCGGAGTATAGTATAGTCCCAAGTCATTTTTTTTCATTCTAGGTGGGTAATATTTCATTATTATTGCTTTCAGCATAACTTTTCTTTCTCAGAGGAATATCTGATGATTAATATATTCTCTACAGAACAAATAAAAAGAGAATAAATATTCAAATATACTGTTGCCGAAATATAATTTCTATTAATTACGGGACAAACAAAGATAACAGACACACGTTCCCTCCTGTTCACTCTTTATTTCTAAGAATAGAAGTCACTGCTCTTGCCGTGGGTGTCGTGAAACAAAGTGATTGGATCGACGACATCTCACCGAGATTACTGTCCCACAACACTGGAGAGGGGATTATATTTAGTGCACCTACACCACAATAATCCCCTATTGGTTCTACAATTGCGGATTAGAGGAAAATGTTGATATTGGACGCATGTTAAACAAATACTCCTTCTGCTGGTATGCGCTGTACAACTGATCAGTCAAAAATTATATATTTTTGACCACAGAACAGATAAAATAGGTCTTTGACGGATTAGTTGTACAGGAAAATGTTTTATATGAGGTTTATAATGCATGAGCATGATTTTTTTTAACACATTCGCTGCGTACCTCAATTACGGCCAATTACTTCCCGTATTTGGCCGTAATTGAGTTTCCGTGTGCCGTGTGCAGCAGCTAAATTTCCTTGTCTTGCCCCCCTCCCCTTAGTTTTATTACCTTCGCACCGGGCCGGTGCGGAGGTGATAAAAGTAAGTTCCCGTTAACGAAAAAAAGAGATGCCTATATTACCGTCATTCTATGCTTCGAGAGAGTGTATTCTTTAGAAGAAAAATTGTACGGGAAGTATTTTTGTGTAACGCATAGAAACTATATTTTGTCTCAACCCCGTACCGCACCGAGAGTGCGCGCGCGGTGCTAATTATGCCGTAGTGCTTTATCCACGTTTGATTAAAAACATCTCCTTTCATACTCGTAATATTACTTTTTTTATTGATTGTTCAGTAAAATAAATAAAAAGAGAAAAAAATAAAATTACTTAACTAAGTATTGTTGTTGTTAGGAAAGTTATATCTTTTTGTTAAGTAAATTAAGTATTTAAAGAAGAAGTAGTGTAGTTTCATAACATTAAATTTTTGTTGATTATGTTCGATTTTAATAAATGATTGAAATCTAAAAGTTATTACTTATTTCTAAGTTATAACATACTAACTTATATTAAATTCATTTGTAATTCTGCCTTGTCCTGGCGAGAATTCGGATTATCCTAACCATCTCAATATAAGCGACGTTTGAGTGACGTCTTTGAGAGAGCCCTCTTGAATAACTTATCAACGCTTGGTCTGTCGTTACACTGACAGGTTATGCTTTTCTTGTCTATGGTGGATATTGGCATAGATTATAGTGCAGGCGCGAGAGACATTTTTGTACGTATAATCAACCTCGTAATTGATTTATCACTTTAAGGTTGACTGTCACTTGCATGTCGTAACACGACAAGGTCTATTTGTCTCAGTTACAGTTAGATAGTTTCAACCTTAGTGAAGCTCGAATTTATTGAGAATTGTTGTCAAAAGTGGTAAGCTCTTACGAGGACGACTTAAAACTGTGGACATCGTTTTGTAATAATAAACTTATAACTAACTTTGACATAACGGTCCCGCATGACGGGTACCTCGTGAAAGCCGAGAAAGATAAACAAACCAAGTAACTTGATTTGGCTCGCGAGGTTGTCGACATAATTATGGGATGTGGACTCAGCGATCATTGTGCCGATAATCGTACAACCAATGGCTTAATAGCCAAGAGCCTTGCTCAACACCTAAGGAGACTCTCGTTGGGCAGTTAGATTAAGGGCTTGATACAGAAAGCCGGACTTCTGGACACGGCTTGCATTGTTAGGTGGTTCCTCTCTCAGGAGCTTGTACCGCCGGTAGCTTGGACCCTGTTCCCGATTGGCCGGTGGGCTACTATTTGTTTATATTGCAGGATTTAAAAACGTAATTTATATATATTTAATTAAATAAAGGAAATAACAACTTACTTAGCAAACTTCTTTATGTCGACGACTAGTCGAGGTAAAAAAGTTTGTTTGTTTAGTAAGAATAATCACGACATTATTTTAATTAGGTTTATAAACTCTAAACCAACATAGGTACCTAGAATATAAATTCAAATGCCGAATTTGAACGAGCAAATTCTCTGTTGATATTGGGCCCCAACAACTTGAGATCCAACAGTGCCAATCCCGGTATAATTTAATAAATATTATCGCCATTACGTTCCCCTTAAAATTCTCTTTGCGTAAAAAAGCGGGTATTAAGTCGAGAAGAAAGGCCTCTTTGCTGCCTACAAATAACTGAATTAAGGCAATTTTCCTCATGAAGTTATAAGAGAATGTCGTCGGCGCAGGTGTGACTCGGAGTTAATTTAATAGAACCCTCCTTGTTTGCCCTCCGCGCGCCTTTTATAAGAATTATTTGTCTTTAAGTATTTGTTCTGTTATCTCAATAACGCTGGCTGGTTTCACTGGTAATAAGAGAACAATACACATTTGTTTTAAACACAATAATGTTTTTTTACACGATTTTATTTTATAAGCTCCATTTCTGGCGTTGTAAAGAAAGTTTACAAATCTTCTTTTCTCTTTCAATGATTATTGCAAGTTGGACATGCAGCAAGTAAAAATCTGCAGAACATTTTAGAAGAAGGTTCTTGTTTTTTCTAATTTAATTGAATGTCATTCCGCCACTTGCTGCAGACACGCTGCTATTGTATCCAATTATTCGTAACGAATTTAACTTAATGTCATGCCAACATTCAGTAGTTTGCAACATTTTATATGTACCTATACTGATTCTGGGAATGAGGACTGCAGATAACTAGATTTACTACTAAATCTAGGACTCACTAGGTAGTTAGTTCTACTATGAAATGTTACTATCGCAACGGGAGAACTTGCTTTTGATTTATCAGTCTGACTTAAGTACCTAAGAATCGTGCACAAAAGTTCGAAGCCTGTTTGAAATAAACCGTTAATCATAAGTCTCATTTTCCCCTGTCAACGTAAATAATCTTAATTAAAACACATCACACACACACTCATACATGTCGCCATCACATTAATAGAATCGGCGAGGTTTAATCTAACCTAAGTAAGCCAACACGGCGGTCGGTGTTTGCGCCGCGTGTTTGTCCGCCCCCGGGCTCATCCGTTATTATATTAAGCTGGAATGTCCCCAACATTACTGTTAACAACCCCTGGATATTACTAACATGGGATTTTGATATTTGCACAAATATGCTTACCCCTCAAAGGTCAAAGAACATTGGCGAGATGGAAGTTGTGATAGGTTTCAAATTCATCAGCACTTTTAATCCAGTTTCTTAATTATTTATTTATTATTATTAAAACTTTACGCACAAGTAAAAAAAAAATACCGTACAAAGGCGGACTTAATGCCTGAGGCATTTTCTACCAGTCAACATTAGGGTGGTGCAGAGAAGACGAATGGAAGGTGCAACTTAAGGGATAGATAATACGAAAATAACTATACAATACAAGAATAGATACTTAGATACATACATATAAACAGAATAAACTTTGTCAGGAGAAATAACGATCAGTAGAGGAGAAAACGAATCCAGCAAAATATCAGCGCTGGGATGTTTCTACCAACTTCTTACGTATATGTTCACGTGCCTTCAGTTTAAAAGACAACCGACTGGTCGCCGTCCTGATGTTCAGAGGGAGCGTATTCCAAAGAAAGACAGCCTGGACAAAGAAAGAAGAGTGAAGGAAACCAGAGCAGTGAGAAGGCCATCGAAGAAGACGATTGTTGGTGGAACGAAGATTTCTACTATGGGCAGAGCACAAGTATTGAATATGGGAAGTCAGGTAAGAAAGAGAAGTGGGTTTGTTGAGAATAGAGAACAACATAGACAGAGCCCTCACCTCTCTGCACTGACGTATGGGTAACCATTTTAGAAGCACACGGTGTGCGGATACATGGTCATACTTACGAAGATTGAAAACGAATCGAATGCAATTATTGAGAAGTCGGTCAAGTTTATTGAGGAGATCTGCATTCAGGTCATAATAACACACATCACCATAGTCAATTATGGGAAAGATTAGGGACTGTACAAGCATTGCCTTTATGTGTGATGGGAAAATATTTCTTAACCGATAGAGCGACCGCAACTTTCCGGTGACTTTTTTACTAACAGTCGTCACCTGCTTTTGCCAGTCAAGACAAATGTCGACATGCAGACCAAGATTTACTTTAACATCATCATCATGTCGAAGATTACAGGTGGCAAATATAAGCCATTCAGCTTCCTTATGCTGTGGGGGCTCCTTATTATGATAGCCTGACACTTGGTAGGGTTAACAGCCACTCCAAATCGATCAGATCAGTCTTTGACCACACGTAAATCTCGGTTTAGCTCCTCAATCGCATCAGAAATGTTATCAACACTTGCATGGCAGTAAAGCCATGACGACGCCAACTTGAATCTTTATCTTTAACAAACAAATGATAAACATGCGATCAATCCCGGGACTAGCCGCAGAAGCCGATCGCTTAGCAATAAGTTAGCGTCGTCAATATTGTCCCATTACAGTGCAGTTTAGGCCTCCTTCTCACCTGCGGGGTCGCGAGAAAGTCCGCAAGAGATACCGTGGTCTCGAGCAACACACATGCAACTGAAGGAACACGGGTAGGTTTCAGTCAGTAAGAGTTTGACACGCCCTCCCGCTCCGCCCAGAGCGAGAGAAGTTATTTATAATTACCCACACAAAATAGGCCTCCTTCTCACAACAAGTAACTATAACGTATATTTGTAATTTCATTAATCAAAACTACGTATCTCATACTTTTCATCAGTTTACATCAAAATCTGTATTGATTTAAATCGATACGATATTATCAGCTTATTTATTCGCAGTCCTGGGGCCAAATTCTCCATTTATACCGTTTATCGAATTCCCTCGCTACTTCTCTCTAAATATGACTACATATAATATCGGTAATATTATAGATGTTCGTCGAACTGGAGCTAACTTAATAAGCCTTTGTGTACAAAGGCTAAACTGTACAAACTATGATCGAGTGCCACTAACTATTTAAAGTACTTATTACAAGTACTTATGTCCTTTGTAGTCATAGATTGGATTTGAAGTTGGGATATCTATTTCTGTGATTTAAATTATATTAGATATTCCGTTTCATACTGCTTAGGTGGTTAGGTGCCCAGATTCGGATCTTTAATATGAAGACTTATCGCGATGTTTTAAGACATAGATGAGTATCTAAGTCTTATAACATCGCGATAAGTCTAAGTGAGAATTTTAACTACAATAACTACTTTAAACGACTACGAGTGTAGTCGATCGTAGTTAAAAAAAAATGAAAACTGTAGGTTCAGTGAGAATTTTAACTACGATAGTTAAAATTCTCACTGAACATACAGTTTTCATTTTTTTTAATAGTCATGGGGACTACCAACAGAAGTGAGAACATAAAACTATAAAATAACAGTGATCACCCTTATAGCTACAGATATACTGTCTACATTAGCATGTCCGTGACGCGAACCTATACGATCTTCCCCTATCAAAAATCGCCTAAAGAAGTTTTCACTACAATAACGTGTTTGTGTGTTTAGCACGTAGGGTTTCTTTAGTTTCTGCCCCCATAGGAAAAGGCATCAGCTATTGCACCTATTTATGTAAAAAAAAGAAAGAAAGAAAATACGTTTATGTAATTTTTGCCCATGGATTATGAATTGCGATGATACAATTGCTACAAAGAGCTACGTCGTAGTAACAGTGCCTATCCGTCGCAGCAGATCGGCTACACAGTTTTCTTTGGACAATGCTTTGAGCAAAGGACATGCCTTTTGTTTGTCACTTTTAAACATCATTCCCTGTTTAATAAATTAAATAATGATTATAAAAACAAAATGATAGCATAATTTACTGTCTAGTTTTGTCAATATGGACTCGAAAAAAGCCGGAAATCACTCAAATGGCTCGCCAAAAACATTATTAATAAAATACAACCAATTTCCCGCCCTCTAATGTATGGTTGACCTTGTTAACGCTCATAAGTCTTAATTAGAAAGGTCAAAGGATAATTAATGGGCCTAATGAATAACAGCATCTGGTTCTACAGACAACAAATGTTCTGCCGGTTGTCGTTACCAGGGACCGACTTAATAGTTAATTTATTTCGGAACAAAGAGAAATAATCATTAAGAAATACAATGCCCAAACTAGATTTCCCTAAAAGAGTTTTTAACTCGTAAATCTTATGGAGCCTGCTATCAGGCTGTAGGCTGTATGAGATACGACCTTTGCGTAATATCATCTTCGCTTTAGGTAGTTAATTGAGGCGCTTTTCTTTTTCTGCTGTTATGTAAGTGCTGGCTACCTTAATTATCAGAAATTCTTTTAAGTACAAGTTCACGGAACTGCTTTTCTGTATTAAACGTTATTAAGACTTTTATTGATCCACCTTTCGTAATAATTATTTGGCCACAAATGCCGTAATAGCTAATAACTTTATTGTAAGGCCAGAAATAGAAAATTTTAATTGTTGAGATGGAGTCGCTCCACTCAAAAACTCAAGACATCTACCCAAAATTAATAATTAATTATTTCGTTGAATTTCTTACCTTAAAGAGACTACTTAACACAGCGACATCACGTATTCTACAAGTCAAACGTAAATAGTTAATTACTTTATCAACCATTCCCTCAGCACGCGATATTTTACACCTGTAGCTATTATACATACTTAAGAGGCCGACAACACCTAAAGCGCGGTCACTGTCGGACTGCATAGAAAAGAAAGAGAAGCGCGATGACACAACGCTGGTAATTTATTGCAAAATATGAAGCAATTATCTATTTACAAAAAAGCTATAGATTGTATAAAAAAATAAAAAAAACACTATTGTGCTAATATGTTGCTTTTAGAATAATCTGACAAAAAATCAGAATGATTGCATGTATGGTTTTTAAACGTTAAAAGAAATTTTTAGAGGTATCTTCGTGATTTTTATATCGTATCAAATTAGTTATATTATGTTTTCAACACACTATATACCTAGCATATATCCTTAAGAATATGATATATTTTTCTGATTGTGTTTACTGCAGTGGATCATATACTTAAAGGCATTATAAAATTTATAAAAGTTGCGTTTAGGTCCTGTAGTCCCCTTAAGTTATAAGTGAGCGAGGCGCGGCACTCACGTAATATTTAGTCTTAGGATATTACTTTAATAGTGTTGAAGTTTAAGAGGTCTTAACACTCAAGGTACTTACTATTATTAATGCATTACTGTTCCTTGTGCTTCCCAAAAAAAACAGCCTAACCTATCCTTAAAAACGGCCGTTCGGTAGTATGAGTTCTGTAGTTGGATTGAATATTTACGCATGTAAAGTATTGATTTCATCGACAGCAAAAATGAGATAACTGAAAATATCCCATGCTTATCTTAAAAACTTTGGACATGTGCATCTTATACCCAAATGTCCTTTCTTTGGTATTGTACAAAAACAAATGACAAATGCGTGCACTGACTGGAAAGGTCCACTCAAATCTGTATGGATCTTTCCTCAAAAGACCATCTCAGACCTGCATGGTTCTCATATGGCCTGACCAAGATTATGTCTGGACTTTACAAGAGAGAGAGAGAGAATCTTTATATATTAAATCTTTGAGTACTTATCACAGACTCAAGTTTCAAAATCAAAGCGTGTTACATTTTAACAGCAAGATAGAAAAAGATGTAACACGCTTTTGTTTGAAAACTTGAGACTGTGATAAATACACAAAGATTTAAAATATGGTATGAAGTTTCAAGGTTTGAAAATATATATTCATATTCATTTAGTCGCGTTCCACAAGGTAAAACAAGATGTTAACGAAAGGCTTAGAGCCGTTATAGACCCTGTCAGGGCACAGCAACAATATGTTTAGATACTTACATAGCTATTATTAAAATTAAATAAAATTATACATGAAAATTGAATAATTACATTCGCATAAAAGTCAATAACAATAACATAAATAATTCTATTATTAGTAAGTAAGTAGCTATTTTCTTGAAATAGAAAATAGCTAAATGTAATCATTTAGGTAAAGCTATATTTACTTAGGTAACATTATTACAATACTTATTTAAAGAGAGCTCATATTTTCGGGTTACGAATTATTAGTAAAGAGATAAGTTTTACGTGTACCACAATTTGAGACAATTTATAGATTCAGTAGGTAGCGTTTTATAATTTACTTATCCGCCCCAGAGAGGACATCCATGAGGATATCCCAAACCGGAACAAAAAAAAAAAGGGTTTTCAGGGCTGCGGTGGCCGCCACATATACCTCGTCCGCAATTTACTGTCGAATGACGTCACTGAATCGTTATTTCTGAAAGTAAGTTGGAGCGGTTTTTGACACCGTAAAGTCAAACCATCACATTCATGACGGCTGTCAGTGCGGCCATTATGACATGGTGTCGGCCACCGCTTTTTTAGGAAACCGTAGCATTCGTCGCGCGTACGCAAAAATTCCGAGTTAACGTGAACAATTGACGTAAAATTAATTGTTACACGTGACAGCAAACGTTACAGACAGGCCACATCACCACACGCCGGACAAAATATCATTTCAGCCGTGTCACACAAATCAATCAAAAATCAAAATCAAAATATTTTTATTTCACATAAACCTACATGGGCACTTATGAAACGTCAGAAGCTAGGTGCACGGTTCCAAAGGGTCGTTTCATATGGAGAAGAGCCGGCAAGAAACTCCACGGTTACTCTTTTAAAAATAATTGGCTTTTACAATGTTTTCAAATTACAGTGTCAATAGGTATGGGAGGACAGTGTAGGCCTGTCGAGACGTACCAGGTACTTAACAAAAAAAAAAAAAGAAAAAGGTCTACAAAATATCTAGTCTATTAAGCCTACAACGTTCTCACATTCACAAGATACACACAAATCTGTGTAAAATATTAATAAAATAATAAAAACAAAAACCCATTTAAACCAAATGAAGTTTGCCATTACAAGTCTGAAATCAAAATTTTAGGTATCACGTGGCGTCTGCGACAAATTGCTATAAGAGTTTTAAAAGGAGTTTAACTTTTTTTTTAATATTTTGTATTATTGTATTACATAGTTAAAATAAATGCATTTGGCGTTGTTGGTAGGGTAGGCTAGGCCTAATTGCCTCTATGGACGGCACGCCCCTGTAAACATCCGACTGGCAGTTCCAGAGATCATCACGCATCGTCTTTCGATTTTATCTTTTTAGTTTTGATTGACAAATTTGAACAAAAACGGTTATTGTGACTTAACTATAATAGTTGACATATACTTCGTAAACTTTTTAGTGGGTAATGATGAGTACTATTAACATGTAGTATATTATTTTATGTATCATCAATAGTTTTCACAGCACATGCCAAATAATGACTTTTATCAGTAAAATGTTTGGTACCTTGGGATACATTATTGTAATTTTTGTAAGGATCTCTATTTTTTTTTTTATAAAATACCCATACAACTGCCTAGGTCGTTCGGTGGACGTCGACGTGAATGGACGTTTCGATGGTTCTCCGTCATGTTTCCAAAAATATTTTAGCTGTGCGCAGCGTGCGCGCCACATGGAGTAAATTTGTGTTTTTGATCAGTGTTTTTGTTTTTGCTGTATGTTCGTGTCGTTAAATAAAATTGCTAGAGCTGTGCAAAGGTAGGGTGGACTAGGCCTGTGAGCGACCCAGTGCACACTTAGGACGATCCTGACCCCGTCCAAGCTAATCTGGTGAAATCTTTCCATGTATTTTAGGAATCTGCTGAACAGTTCCGCTTAAACTATGATACGTGTGTGTCAATTTAATACTCTTTAATATTCTTTAATCCTTCAACACTCAACATTTAGCCTGTGCAGTATAGGGATGATAATATAACTGTTCCAACTAACTAAGGAATTCCCTGTACTTTATAATTATAACATTGAACTAAATTCCCGGAAATTACTGTACCTAAATAAATTTATTATTTGGCTTCTTTAGCTTACAAAAAGTCGCTAAGCAAATTACCGATCCTTTTGAGAGGTCGTAAATCAAGTTGTATTATACCCATCTGCACCATGCATGAAAGGTCGAAAAAGTTGAATTCCAGTAACAACCCAAAAAAACCCTAACCTGTATTTTAAAACTTCATAACAAGATACATCTCTTCACAAAAAATGCACCTTAGGTACCATGCAAAAGCTTGTCCACTTGTCTGTAGGACGAGATCTTGCTACATATGTTTCGGTGAGCCGTGATGGTGACAGAATTTACTCAACATTTCAGAATAATATTCGAGACTTCCTTCCTAATAGCAATCTTTCCCAGGAACAAAGGATATCAAAATACATAACCGCTCATCTTAGCGAGACGGGCTGGTGAGGAGAAGATATCCATATTGCTGCGTCCGAATTTTATCTCATAAAGATGCACGTGTGAATAAGTATCGGGAACACGCTGGTGTATTCACCTGCCGGCGAAGAAGTGCCCGGCAACCTTCACGTCTTCAACAAAGACCAGCACTCCGATGGCTGGGTCGGAATCGAGGTTGAGCAATACAACGATAATACGCATCTCCAAAGCAGTAATCATTTAACGTCAAAACACCACAACATATATAGTATAGATATAGATACACAATACTTTGAAATCCGCCTTCTGCCGCAATTAAGTACACTTGCCCAGACTTGCGTATTGCAACTTGGAACGTCCGATGGGGCTCGAAACCGGCCAAAATTATAAAATAGACGCTGAACTTCCACAAAGGAAGATTCATGTAGCCTGCCTACAAGAAACAGAGATGAACTTAGGAACATACAATTCTACGCACTACGATTGGCATCCACTGGGAAAGCACATAATTAGCCAATTCTAATTAGAAAAATACCCAAATAGAATGACACCAACTGAAGTTGGTGCGGGAAGTGACAAGTATGTTTTCTTTATATAATCAACTCTCACATCAACAGTTGTATTTCTAAAGGAACCAGATCTTTCACAGGAGTGACTATTCAAAGCATCTATATACCATGAATATTCCAACTACAACGGGGCAACGCTACAACGTTAATGGATATAGCCAACACACGACAAAAGCGAAACCATCATGCAGGATAACATGGTCAATTGGCACCCAGAAATCCCAATTGGATCACATTATTACACCACATGCAAAAGGAAAACCACTTCCACCTCATTAAAAGTGAATGGGCTAATAGGGACAATAAAATAATCTGGGGGCAGATAAAGAACAAATGGGACAGGGCCAAACACAAGGAACAAAAGCAACCGCAAGCCACATATTAAAAAATTGACGAAATAATAAAAGCATTAGGCAACTACGAAGCTGTCTTTTTAAACAATAGGCCAACCAACACGTACGCTTAAAAGGGTCTCGGCGAAGAACGGCGTGCAGAAAATAGAATTTTTGTACGGACCTTCAGCCAGATCATCATCATTTGCCTAACCTTTTCCCAACTACGTTGGGGTCGGCTTCCAGTCTAACCAGATGCAGCTGAATACCAGTATTTTACATGGAGCAACTGCCTATCTGACCTCCACAACCCAGTTACTGGGTAATACGATACCCCTTGGTAAGACTGGTTGTCAGACTCGGGGTTCTGACGACCCGTAACGACTGACCATCGGCCAGATAACAAACAATAAACGTACCATGGGCACGCGCGGAGTCAACCCAGGTACCGGGTGGCCTGCGTATTCTACCAAGTGTTGGCGTTTGGCAGCCAGTAAAGAGTGTTAGGTCCGACACTTTTAGTTACTAGTTATACTGTCCCTACCGATTTAATTAGTTATGTGTGATATGTACAAATAGTGTACCTAAATTTAACCTATAATAAGGGTGTGACAACTATAATAATATTATGTTCAGTGCAGTTTTATATTATAGTGTCCCAAAATCATTCATTTTTGTGATGGCTACCTAGGAAGCTCGTCTATGGCAATGTCTAAAATTAGAATGAATTTTAGACATTGCCATAGACGAGCTTCAAGTGCTCAGGTAGCCGGTAGCACCCAGCACAATGCAAAAAAGGGTCGTGAGGATACAACAAAGGCGAAAGTCAACAGTCTGTGAATTCCAATTAAGAAGTTATTATAAGTTGATACATGCGAAGTCTACGCAATGTTTTCGTCTTACCGAGGATTCCAACTTGGCGATATTCGGAATATCGTAGACTCCACGGAAGTATGAACGCGCTTTTCATTACGTGATGATTTCTACCAGTCAACTCCTACCGCAAGCCGCGTCAAAACTTCGTTCCAAAAAACCTGAAACGGATAGTAACGAGACCTCAGACGAAGACATTGGAAACAGCAACGTGTAACACAGCATTGCAGTGACGGAAAGCGTCGAAAAAGCAGTTACACCGCGCCAAAAGATCCATTCATTCATCACTCATTCATTCAAAATCCGGTAACGCCGGACCCTAACCAACCAGGCGGCAACGGTGTTAAAACAATGACAACATAAAGCAGAACATGACTTACTTCGACAAGGAAATCAACTTTTGGATGGACACGGCTGAAGACCGACATAATATTAGGCAGCATAGCAGACAGCACAGCATAGCAGTGACACAGAAAAGAGTCGAGAAAGCAACTGGACCTGAGCCAACCGCCGGTGACGTTATTAAAAGATGCCGATCCCATAGATAAATTACCCGTCTCTCCACTATTCCATTGCTTGCTCAAGGGTGCATATCCGGTAGGCTCTAATAATCCTTCCTATCCTAAGGGCACGTCTTCCTGACCATTACCGCGCCCCCCGGTCTACTCTTTGATGTGCAATGGTCTCTGTAGTCCCATGAAACATGAGGCTCCAGGGACTAGTGCGAATCCTTGGGTTGATTCGAGCAGTCGAGTCTGGTTTAACCACGCTGGGTTCGGTGCATTTCATTCATTCATTTTATTCATATAAAATACCCATACAGCTGCCTATGTTACTAGCTGATGATGTAGCTTTCTATAGGTGAAAGGTTTTTTTAATCAGTTAAGTAGTTTTTGAGTTTATCCATTATACACAAATAAAAATAAAAAAAATCTTTACTCTTTATAACATTATTACTATAGATTTATACATACAATAATACCTACTTAAGTGTCTGAGTGGTCGGTAGTTGGTCCTGCGGGGTATTTGCGTAACACACAATAGCAATTCAGACGATTTTTTTAAACTTATGAAGCAATGGATTAGCAATTTCATTCCAAATCCTTCCGACGATGATTGAAAGTAGATCGGGTGAAACCTGTAGTTACGATACGGCTACTTATACTAGAGCAGACGGAAAACTGAAGGAAAAATAGCCCCCTTCTGTGAGATAGTCCAGAAACACGCCGCCGAGCGGGATCGTAAGAGGGCTGATCCCGCACGGAGAAGGACTCGTCTTTGTGGAGGTAACCGCCGTGACGCGACGCCTAACACGCCGAAGCCTGCATCATTTTTAAAGTCACGCCTTTGACAGCGCCCTTATTTCGAAGACTGCTTCGAAATAAGGGCGCTGTCAAAGGCCTGTCTAACAAACGTTATAGGTTGATTTTGCTATGTAAGTTACTGAACTTACATAGCAAAATTAACCTATAACGTTCCCACTATGGCTGGGACCAATGATTTTATTTCTCTTTGGCTGGGACACAGGCCTCCTCTCGCTGAGAGAGAGTGGGGCGTAATCTACCACGCAGGCCCATTGCAGGTTGTTAGATGGCCGTTTTGAGAGTAGTGGTGATGAAATAAATTACACATAGTAAAGTGCTTGCCGGGATTCGAACCCACGACCTACAACTTGTAAGACTGCCTATCCATTGAAGCGGAGCGAGCCAATAGGATAAAATCTCCGCAATTTTATGTAATCCGTTTCTCCGCTCCGCAGCCTCGCTCCGCTTCCCATTGAAGCGGAGCGAGGCTGCGGAGCGGAGAAACAGTCAACCTTAGTCGGGGCCATTACCGGGGCCGGCAATGCTCGCGGTTTTCTTAGTTTTTATTAAAGGCTCGTGCAGACAGGCGCGACGCAACTCTGCTGGAACAGTTTCTACAAAAACTTCACGGAAATTGTTCTACCGGTGTCGCGTCGCGCCTGTCTTCTTCTCTGTCAGCCTTAATACGGTATGGGCCTATTTTTGACCACGACCTCGCCTGGTGGAAAGCGATGGATGAGATCTACGCTGGAACGAGCGTGCTCAGAAGTTGCCTCTTCACTTATGCTTTGTGGAACACAGAAGGCCCTATAGTATTGTAAGGATTTATAGGTACACAATTCCTATGAAAATTACCTGTAACTGTAATCAAAAATCTTAGAATTATTGAAAAAGACAAAACAAAAATTCCAAGTTTATAATTATACATTTCATAAAATGAAAAGGAAAATCCATAAAACCACCACAGACTTTGCGGTTTATTAACACATAACTTACGTAGGTAACTATACAGCCCAACTTACGTCCAATCTTGCTAAAACTGCACTATAATAATTGGAATATAAATCAGCGTAGCTATAACGAACAAGCAGCGTAAATTTGCTAATAAAATAAGTTATTAAGTTGTCGACGCTCGCGAGAACGCGGCTATAATGGCGCCGGCACGAGGAGCCTGTAGATGCCATAATTACAACGATGATACATGTTGCACACTTGTTTTGATTACCTTCATCTCGTTTATTTCACGTAATATTTTTGGGGATTTTGGTAGAAGAAAAGTAATACGGTGTTCTTGGTGTTGAAAAACGTCGTTTGAACGTGTGAGCATTTGTCATTGCACACTTTCAGCAAAATATACTACTTTTATTAAGGTACTAGCGACCCGACGATCCGCCGCTACTTATGACCCGCGATCTACTTATATGACCTAAGAAAAATAATTAAAGGCCTTTTTGTTGTACTTACAGGTGGAGTTGTGCGAGCTAATTTTGGACTAAGTACTTCTTATTGCAGTCGTTCGGTCCCTATGACAGTATATTTATGTAGTACAGATCATCAACTATCTATCGTTCGGTCCCTATGACAGTATATTTATGTAGTACAGATCATCAACTATCTATCGTTCGGTCCCTATGACAGTATATTTATGTAGTACAGATCATCAACTATCTATCGTTCGGTCCCTATGACAGTATATTTATGTAGTACAGATCATCAACTATCTATCGTTCGGTCCCTATATCAGTATATTTATGTAGTACAGATCATCAACTATCTATCGTTCGGTCCCTATGACAGTATATTTATGTAGTACAGATCACCAACTATCTATCGTTCGGTCCCTATGACAGTATATTTATGTAGTACAGATCATCAACTATCTATCGTTCGGTCCCTATGACAGTATATTTATGTAGTACAGATCATCAATTATCTATCGTTTTTCCAAGTATGTTGAGGTCGGCTTCCAGTTTACCCGGATGCAATTGATTACTAGTATTTAACATTGAGCAACTGAATGAAACAAAATTATTTTATCTGATCACCACAACCCAATTACTGCGTAACGCGACTTGGTGAGACTGACTGTCTGACTTTCAGGCATTTGACGATCGTACTACTAAGACTGACTGTCAAAGATCCACGAACGATAGCCGGTGTCCTAAGAAAGCACCGGCGTGAAATTTATTTAGTAGAGACAGTAGAGATGTCTTTATGTTAATCATCTCCACCCGAGGGAACTCTTTCATAAAGGATAACATAACTGATGAAATAAGAACAAAGACCATTTGAATGATGGAACTATTTAATATAATTAAGAGAATTTTTTTTTTTTGCTTCCCTCTCTAGGGCTGGAATGAATTTAAAAAATATAACTAATTTTGGTTAAGTAGTCGGCTACTAAAATTTTGACATAATTATGAAAAATATCGATTAAAATAAAATAAAATGCTTCGGTCTTTTGAGTGTACAAACAGCCAGTTACTACAACTTCAATGTTAAGTTTGTTTTTGGGATAAATTCATCCCAACTTCCCAACTCACCGACACCTTAACAATTCAAAAGTGACCGTATTTGGTTTATTTGAAGTAAATGCTTTAAGTTTGAATTTAAGTTTATAAAATCACTTGTGTGTCTGTCTGTCCATCTGTCACAGCCGATTTGCTCCGAATCTACTGGACCGATTAGATTGAAATTTGGTAATATGACTTTCTGTGACCCAAACACGAACGTATAGGTAACGTAAATTAATTAAATTTGAATATGAGGCACTTTTGCGGGAATAGTTAGAAATTATTTTTAAGTTTTGCAAACTGTACCATGTGACATATCAAATGAAAGGACTTAGTATTAATATATGAAGTACTTTCATTTGCTATGTCACAAAAAATGTTTTTGGTAAAATTTTATTTAAAGTTCTTTTTTTTATAATTTTAAAATAAAGAGTTTTAAAGTTGTTTAAGAAAATTGATGAAAATTTACCATCTCCGAATCTACTGAGCCTAAAATTTTGACAAAAATGCAGAAAATAGTTTTTTCCTGATTACAGTAAAACCTATAGGAAGTCTATGATGTTAACATAACATGGTAAATATCTCAATATTGTGCGTACAAACGTAAATTTGCAGTTGGAATGTATGGGAGAACATGTTTTTCAACTACACTGGTATTTTTGTACTTGGGCTGTACGGAACCCTCACGCGAGTTCAACTCGCACTTTTCCAGTTTGTCAGCCTCAACCACACTGCCATCAAACGGCGATGATCGCGTTCTACCTTATAGCCAAAGAAAGGTCGTTGACCCCTATCCGTCGTTGCGCCGCGCCGTCAACCATAATTAAGTATTTTGTTGCGCGTAATTTTAAATCTGTGATATATTATACAGCATTTATTTAAATGATACGTATGATGTAAAGAGGCATATTTTAATCTAAATCGCAGGCTTTTCTGTTGAACTTTTTAAGATAAGAGAAGACAATCCTGTAGAACAATAATTGTGTAATGAAACGCCTTGTTAATACGAATATTTCTGTAAGTATTTATATTCTTGCACACATACAAACTTGGCATATAGCAATATTTAACAAACTATTTAATTAGGTACCTACTCAATATAATATCAGTATAGAATCTAAAGAAAAAGGAAACTACTAGGATTACTAAACTAAACTAGGATTAAAACGAAACTGTCTGTCTGTCTGAACGCGATAAATTCAAAAACTACTGAATAGATTTTCAAACTGTTTTAACCAATGTACGAAGTGATTCATGAGGGAGGTTTATGGGTATAATTCATTAAGCTTTAGATTCCGAGGCTCGAAGAGAACAAACTTAGCAACTACGCGACACACCAAAAGTATCATGTTTTCCATTTCGTTCTGTTAAAAAAAAACCAGTACTTTTACGGTAACTGTTAAATTAGATACTTTTAAACTTCAGGACTACCCTGATACAAAAATAATTTGAAGCAAATCACATACCTACTTTCCATTTTATATTTAGTATTTAAAATCACTACAAATCTTATTTAATTTGGAAATCATGACAATTGTATGTATGTCTTACGGTTTAGTCAGCGCATCTCATGTATGCACTCAAAAAAGCGTACATTTTACGACTTGACCGAACGTCAAATTTCAGTACTACGTTTACGTTGAATAAACGATAATACGTAAACTTAGTTCATTTCACACAGTCACCGTAAGAGTGTGAGAACCGTTAGTTTATAATCTATTGACATTATTTCCGTTAGATTATAAACAGCTGAAACATTGTGAACTGAGTGAAATGGGTTAGGTTAGGTTAGAACTGTGACCAACCACGCGTGAGCCGAGCGAGTGAGCCGAGCGAGCGAAGCGAGCGGTGCCATGGCAGCGGCCGGTAAGCGCTACTTCCAAGTTACTCGCAGCTAGGCAGGCTGGTATTTAGTATTAGCGCAAGGTGCGTTAAGTCGCAAGCAAGTTTGATACCAGTTCCAAATTTGTCGGTTTCACACGGATAGATTACAATTACAATTACAAAGAAAAATAATGTCTTAAATTGTAAGAGGTTTGCAGTTCACAATTATTCTACAGTTTATAATCTAACGGAAATAATACCGATAGATTATAAACTAACGAAGTTCATAATTATACGGTGACATAAATAAACCTTCCGGAATACATGCTCTAAATGATGTTGAATGGCGCCGATTCCCTTGTTCACAAACTAAAGTAAATTTAAGTTCAGTGCATCTTTTTCTTTCTATTTCATTAAGAAAAGGATAGAAGATACATTTTAGTTTAGTCCTGTCAAATTAATCAGCGCTTGACGTAAATTGACGTAATTTTAGTAGGCAAGTTTTTAATCACGTCTAAACTTGTATAGAGTAGTGACAGGAGCCATTATCTCTCATTTATAATCTCCGCAGGCGCGATTCTCTAAGGGACCGGTTTAAGGACATTAATATCATGACGATACCTTGTCAATATATCTACGAAAACATCATGTACGTAAGAAAAAAATTACATAATTTTAATAAAAGAGGTGAAAGACATAATTATAGTACTAGAAATAGGGACCTATTATTTCAGCCAGGTTTCAGACTGGCTAAAGTAGACTCATCTTTCATGAGGTAGGTACTGTTTAAAATGTTACAATAAAATTCCACCCCACATACTTCAACTGAATGAAATCAAATTCAAATCTTGTATCAAACGCACACAATGCAGGCAGGCATATTATAAGTTGGGTGATTACATCGCTGATAAAAATGCTTGGCTCAATGCTGGTCCTGCTCCACAACCACAACCAATTGAATAATTAACATTTGAAAATACTGTTGGAGCAGCTGAACATTGTAAGACTATCTTTGCATTGTATACAACCTACGTTGTATTGTATAATTGCATTGCACAGGTGTGAGTACTATGTATAATAGAGCTACCATTTACCGGTTATGTAATTGACTTGAATGGGCCCTGGCGGCTGAGAGTATGTCATGCTCACTCAGATGTCTCGCTGATGGTGGCGCGTGTGTTGGATCATTTAGCTCCCTTCAAAATGGTTGAGCTGAATGGTGCTAATCCATGCGTCATGCTCGTGAACGGGCGCCGTTAGTTGGGACTGGTCACCTCTTAGCGTCCTCGGCTTATTTGTAATTATTTTATTTAGAAATTGTTTTTGTTTCTCTTTCTACTATGGACGCGTTTTTTTTATTTTACATCGTCCTCACCTTTAGTTATAATTTCAACATTATTTTTGTACTAATCTTTATGTATCAATTTAATTTAAAAGAGTGTCCATGGAGTTTCTTGCCCATTCTTCTCCATAGGTACCTACTACGCTTTGGAATGGCTTCATATTTCTAACTGACCGACTCCTTGACAATTCAAAAGTGCCTGTAAATGGTTTAATTGAAATAAATGCTTTGAGTTTGAGTTTGAGTTTGTAAACCGCAACAAAATCCGTTGCGTATTTTGAAGACAACGCGGTCACACAGGCAGATACAACGCGGTCACATAGATACAACGCGGTCACACAGCAGATACAACGCGGTCACACAGATGGATACAAAAAGCGACTTCGTGTTATAATATTTAGCTGTGTTTCCATAAATTACGTCACAATTCACGAGTTTTAGGGATTTTTGTCATAGGTGGTCATATCATCAAAATATGTGACATATTTTGGTGTGACATATTGCCGTCACATATTTTACAATTTTAAATTATCCTTACACTAGATTTTGCATGGAAAATAACCCACGGGAACGTTACCGGGAGTAAAAGGAAACTGTCTGTCTGTCTGAACGCGATAAATTCAAAAACTACTCAATAGATTTTCAAACTGTTTCCACCAATGTACGAAGTGATTCATGAGGAAGGTGTACAATTCATTAAGCTTTTGTGTAAATTGGCTGAAATATGGCAGCTATTGTTAAAATGTCGGAAAAAAAATAATCATAATATGTATTAATAGACTAAAAAATAGTACCTACTTATTGTAAGAAGCAGGAAGCATTCTGTAGTTACCGCCTACCGCTATGGGAATTAAAAAGGCGTGAGTTTATTTAAGTATATCGTTGACAGAGAACGATTTATGGATAGTACCTACACGTCAAACTTTATGGTGGCTCTGAAGTACGTTCCTCGTTGCGCAATATCCGATCCCTCACCGGCTGACATATAAATGCGTTACTGCGCAGCGACTCGCTTCATGTTCCGAGCCGCCATAAAGTTTGAATCGGACTGTCGAATTACGAGTCCACCGTATTACCTACATTAGTATACAGAGTAACTATTAGTCACTCAATAAGATCAGTGTCAGGCCATTTATTCGCTAGATCGTCTGCAGTTTATTTATTTTAAAACCAAACGAAGGTGCGCGCAAACCCAACCAAGTGTGGATGATGTTCTACGCAGCTCAATGCGTTTGACATTAACTTTTAGTTGCTCTTCTTTGATAAAAACTTTTTACTAAACTTATCGGTTATCGCCTAAACAGACTGAAAATCCTGATATTGGTGCGGATTCCTTTGTTCACAAAGTAAACTCATCTTTTTCTTTCTATTTCATTAAGAAAAGGACAGAAGATACATTTCGGTTTAGTCCTGTCAAATTAATCACTCACTGTTAAATTAATCAATCAGTCCTGTCAAATTAAACACTCACAGTCACTACTCCATACAAGTTTAGACGTGATTTAAAAACTTGCCTACTAAGATTACGTCAATTTACGTCAAGCGCGTCATAGTCACAGATACCTTACAGCTCACCAGACACAACACCCGTCTGGTCTGAGGATCCTCCCTCTTCTATGGAGGATGAGGAGCTTCCTTATACCTCTATAGTACAATTAGGTATATTACCTACATGATGTAAAACTATTCATTTTGTTGTGGCAAAATAAGATGATAGATAGCTTTTTTTATTAGTTAGTTACTTTTAGAACTTCCTTTAGGCACTGTATATTAATGAGACCATTGAAAGCGAAAGCATAAGGGTAGCCCGCGAAATTATTCTTGTTTTTTGGAATTAGCAAGTCGTTATCAGGTTGTACGTTGAAAAATATATGGTTCGCGATCGTAAAAAATATGTGTGTACAGTCGCCAGCACATCAATTTACCACAGACTGTCAAATTTCTCCAAATGATGTACCTACCGACCTTACCGATTTTAGTTTATTAAAATGATATTGGCTAAGTTCAAAATCGAATGAAAAAAATTGACAGTTTGTGGTAACTTGATATGACTGTACCTATTTAAAGAATAATAATCATTAAAATCATCAATACAATTCTAATGTCCCGGAAGTTTGTTTTTATTCTTAAAAAAATGGAAAATAAATCAGACGATTAAGTCCCTTTTCCCGTGTTTACAGAGTCAAGACCACCGCGGAAAAATTACAATCAACTGTCATCAAACGAAAAGCTTGATAACAGGCAGACAGATGATATTCATCACATCGAGGAAGCGGAAGTGGAGTCGGATGCTAGCAGCACTGATTTGGATGAACGTGATACAGGCGGAGTCTGCCCACCTTGTGCGCATGACCGATATAACAACAACGTCCGTCGACATGCACATGATGACTTCAGCGATGATACAGATTACGGTGAGTTTAATTACCTTAGGTACCAATTATTCTGTCTCGAATAAGGGCGAAAAAAAAAGTTAATTTACCATTGTGGTATCGATACAAGGTAATCGATACCTAGTTAGAGCATGCGCGACACTAGTGTTTACTGGAATTACCAAAAATATTGTCTGTGGTTTTGTCTGCTGGCAAAGTAGCAAAGTTGTCATTGTCAGTGTTGTGTTGTCATAAGATTATTTGACGTTTGTTGCTGATCAGGAAGTGGGCAGTGTTATTTATTTTGTGAATACTTTGATGAATTTGGAATAAACTGTTAATTTACGAGCTAAAACGTACAAAACGGGACCAAAGTAACTTAACTAAAAATGGCGAACCTGAAGACAGACTTGGATCAATATTTACTAAAAAATGAAAGTCGTCGGAGCTACAATTTTAGTTTACCATCATTTTCTGCCCCGAGTTTTATGACACGGAGTACTGACGAAAGCCCCACGAGTACTAGCAGTACTGCTACATGGTTTGAAAATGTACAGAAAGAGTACTGCACCTTGGTAAGTAGAAATTACTTAATTAATTTGTGCATTAATCACTGGACGCAATGCAATAGCGTTGCTATCAATTACATCACTCTAAAACTAGTCTGTGCAAAACTGTGTTCCATCATTTAATTTTATTGGGGTCAGCACAATGACTAACTGCTTGTAGCAGCATAGTTCAAAACTTCAAACAGGACTTGCACTACATAATTTATTTGTTTGTTTATTTATTTAAAACCAATTAACTTTACGGAAGACCATAATAATATGATTATATCCGCTTAGATACGCAGATTGTTGACAGCCCCTACTGCTAAGAAAATTGATAATATTAATGATGGTCTCTAAAACAAACAGATCATTACAACAAAGGTTCTTGTTGTTTTCATTTTAGTAATGAAAACTGTGTGCTTTGGTTTTCTTATTAAAACTGGGTTACATCTGCTTACATTTTAGATCAATATAGCCTCTAATTTTAATTTCCCATTATAAACCTTACCTATGAACACTTGGTATTAATATGAAAATGTTCTATATTTCAGAGCAGAACACAGCGGTTCATGGGCTTTGGAATATGTTTATTCTTTGGATTCCTATGTTTCATTCTGTCATTCCTGTACATACCTGTGTTACTACTGCAAGCTAGGAAGTTTGCCCTGCTCTTCACTCTAGGAAGCATGTTCTTTATTATCAGGTAAAGAAAATATTTTTATCTACAAACTTTTATTATATGATAACTATTTAAATATTGAGTGAGCGTCAGGATGGAGGGCATAATGTTACAGATAATCATGCAGTAAGTATGAAAGCAATTGGAGAGGCTTATGTCCAGCAGTGGTTGTAGGCAAATCATGATGAAGTATAATAGCAATGAACAGTAGTGGTACCAAATCCTATAAAGCTGGCCTTTTATTCTTTTGGAACTGTACTATGCTAGGCTAACTCAAGGTCAAAGTCTTACTACTGTTGTGCAGCAGAATGCATCTGAATGCAAGCCATTACCATTTATTATAACATTAGAAAAATAACAGTTGTCACCCTTTTGTTATTTCAATATAAATGTCTAATAAACTCCGTTATTTCGCGATAAATACAAAGCAATGTTATCTATTTACATTTAAAAAATAACTAAGTGCAGTCATTTCAACAATATTACACAATACCTGTTGTTATTTTGCTGTTATTTTTCTAATATTATAATAAATGGAGTATACATTATTATTCATAGCTTTCATATAAGTGTGAGTGTATACCAACCACCCTGGAGCCACTCACAAATATTTATTTTATTAATATTTATAGTTTAAGTATTAAATAACAAAATAAACAGATGTTGTATCTGTCTTTATTAAAAACTGTTTTTTTTTACACTTTGTGGCACAGTATAACACTTTTCGGCACACTAGATGCCCCAGATGTAATAACAATAAAACTTCCGTTGTCTCATTCAGTGTCCTTCAACCGATTTAATAACAAATAAGCATAATAACAATGTTTACCACGGTACTGTTGTTTTAAAATGTAAAGAGAAGAATTCAAGTGTTCTTAATTTTTTGTCTAGCATCATAATAAAATGAATACAAGAACAGTTATTTAGATGCCCTTAGAAAAATATAAATATTATAAATGAAGGTTCTAACCATATTCTAAAACAGTTTCAGTTTCCTGTACGGCCCATGGAATCACCTGAAGTCAATGTTTAGCAAAGAGAGGGCTCTCACAACCTCCCTGTACACACTGACACTCATAGCAACACTATACTGTGCGCTACACTTACAAAGCACACCCTGGACAATCGTGTGCGCCGTCCTGCAGGTAGTCGCTCTGGTCTGGATGATGATGGGCTCCATCCCCGGAGGCTCCTCAGGAATGAGGTTCTTCGGCAGCATGTTCAAGTCATCCGTATCTAATACTTTACCAATATAACATTATATATGTGTATGGACTGGAACGGTTTACAATTCTTATATAAATACACTTTATAATAATATAAGTTTTGATATGAGTAATTAAGATTGTTATTTTTATAATAGGAGATAAAATGGTGAAGTGTGAATGTTTTATGATAGTATACTCTATCATAGAGTGGATCTGGATATTATGCAAGAACTGATTACATTGCTTCCAGCTTCAATCAAATAAAATGAAAACTGGAACTGAATTTATGTATGAATTTCTAGTCTAGCAGTTCAATAGGTCAATGTCCTTACTTAATTGCCCTATTTGCGAGGACTTATTAGTGAAATTAGCAGGACCATTAACAGCTGTTCGAAAACTTCCATGTGCTACAATTTCTCAACATAGTACTTCTTATAACTATTTCGATTGCACCTAATAAAGAACGATTTCGTAAGAATGCTCGATATTTATGTTAATGTTTTATGTGATTTTTAATTTAAACCTATTTTTAATTTTAATTTTAGTCATCTAGCCTTAAAGATTTTGTTCTTTTTACACTAATATCTAAATTATTTTAATTTGGATTGCATTTAAATAGGTAGCTAAAACACATAGCTTATTAATACAGAGTAACCTACCTACGAAGAAAATAATTTATAAAGAATTATCTCTATATAGGTATAGCTGGACATGTTCTAAATCATGTCTACTTATAAAATATTGATTTTATTGATGTCATTGTATGTTTACTGTAGGTAGTGATAAATTGATTGATAATTGAATCTTTTTTCCTACTGCCTTGCGAACGAACAGCTTTTTTTATCATTAAACTTTATGCTCAAACTTATTGAAACCTAGATACAACAATATATTTTTTGTAAAAAGATTTATTCAATTAAACTTGGACCTTTTTTATTCTTGTATCATTTTATAACCCGTCTACGTACTATATCTATATCGTTATCTTAGTTCCTACCTACAGCCAACGACAAAAACCATGATCATGTCGGAACATGGATGCAATATAGAAACTAATTATTTAAAAAAAAATGTTACAACACAATAGGTACCTAAGTGTTTCTTACGAGAATATGACGTAGGAAAACAGGGTCGATTCATACTAGAGCATAGGCGATGCGCATTGAAACGTCAATCTAAAAGATAACAGGAAAGGTAATGCATATACGCGCTCATTAGGGAATACGCGCGTCTGCAAGCGGTCAGCGCTGATTGGTGCGCGCGCGTTGCTTTGTAGAGATAAGGGTGAATTTGCTATGTTATCTTTTAGATTGACGCTTCGCTGCCCTTCGACTCTGCGCTAGTATGAATCGATCCTTAGTTCGCAAGTTTTCATCACTTTATACTTCGAATATTTTTAATCAACTTTTATTGCTGGTTATTATCAGATAAAAGGCCTTCATGCGGCGGTACAATGGTAAGTAACCACAAAAACCCATATGACTCATAATAGTCATAATACATTCATAATGGCGCCGATTCCCTTGTTCACAAACTAAACTAAATTTAAGTTCAGTGCATCCTTTTCTTTTTATTTCATTAAGAAAAGGACAGAAGATCAATTTTAGTTTAGTCCTGTCAAATTAATCAGCGCTTGACGTAAATTGACGTAATTTTAGTAGGCAAGTTTTTAATCACGTCTAAACTTCTATGGAGTAATGACAGGCGCTGATTAATTTGACAGGACTAAACTAAAATTTATCTTCTGTCCTCTTCGTAATGAAATAGAAAGAAAAAGATGCGCTGAACCTTAATTTAGTTCAGTTTGTGAACAAGGGAATCGGCGCCAATGATTAGTCATGAGTGCTGTAGCACGCAGGATCATAGTGAGAAATCTAACGACTACCTGCAAATTAGTAGGTAGGTACCTACATAGTCAACGCATAATCTACGCACTATGTGAAGATCCAGAAAGTAACGCTTAGCTCATCCTCATCAAAGCGAATTTGTATATTTACCCCCCTACTTATTGTATGCGCTTCGTTGGGCGATATGGAATAGGCAATTGCTCAGCAACAGCCCAGATAACAAAAGTGCATTTTATTACGTTACAGATGAAGCTTTAACTTGCAACGTGTGCGACCGGTCGTTTCCAACGCGTCGCCAGCTTGGGGATCATCAACAGAAGAAACGACATTTCGGGTGAGTAGAACCACCTACGCCTCAACATTCATAGGAAATTGTCTAATACTGGAGCTCAGGGTTAAAAAAAACCTGCCCCATGTTTGAATTTGACCAGTTTATTACACAAGTGACAACTAGCACATGCCAGATTACTCCAGTGAATTAATAATTCGCCTTTAGGCACCGATCTCGTATCTAGTTTTTCTCATTCTAGCTCGATTTTTTTTTTTCTATCCTAGCCCGCCTTACCACTTGACTGAAATTCTTACTTTCTCATAGTAACTGTATTAACCACAGATGTTTGTGGATGGATACTGGCACCTTATACCACATGAATACGTAGGAAGTACGTTGCTCAGGCTATATTTTATACTAAGACGTGCGGTGTAAGAACTGTCACCACTGCAATCACTTGATATTGCCCTGCACATCAATCATTTACCCTATCTTGTGACTATGGTATGGTATCACCTAATCTATGGTTGGACTTAGCTGCAGTAAAATGACTTCTTACTGTCATGACTGATGACAGTAAGTGAAGAACGAAATGACAGTAAGAAGTGTCATTTTACTGCAGCTAATTAGAAGTCCGACGGTATGAGTGGCTCATGGCTCTAGCTACTGAATGTAAACATTAGCGGTCTACAAATACCCGCGTATTTGTAGACCGCTAATGTCCAGCAGTAGGGCAATTATGATGATTAAATGATTCAGAAAGTATTCTTCTACTATCTCGAAATGAGAAGCACCTAGCCTATTTTATGCCTAGCCCTATCGACACTTTCAAATGTGCGGTTTCATACTTACATCGATTTACAAAAACTAACCATTCTCTTTGCGCGCAGATGCAGCGCGTGCGACAGCCTGTTTCCCTCGCTGATGGCGCTGGAGCACCACAAAGAAGAGTTCCAGCACTGGAGCGATTCCTCCTACTGCTCACACTCCGACTCCGAGGACAGCGACCTCGAGACGTGCCACGAGGATAAGCATCGACTACTCTAATGCCACCATCTCATTATTGCCGGGGAAAAACCCACTAAGCTGGGCACTTTTGTGTGAAAAGCTCTGTACAATTCTTCTGGAATAGTCAAGCGTGTAGCTAGTAGGTAATATTGTAAAGTCGTCAGAGTAAGCCTCACTACAAATGATTACTCACAAACCGAACACCATAATAAACCCAGTTAGCAATCTCAATGAAATGAATCCTAACTAATTGGATATATTATTTCTTATTCGGTAAAAATTGGTTCCGTTTTCAATTTCGACAAACTCTGCATTTATTATTTTAAAATAGGTACTTAATAAATTGTGCTGGAAAACTTAACTCCATTATCTTTAGGGTTCCGTAGTCAACAAGGAACCCTTATGGTTTCGCCATGTCCGTCTGTCTGTCGCGGCTTAGCTTAGTGACTCTAGAAAGCTATGATTTGGTATGGGGTATACATATTAAAAAATCGGATTTGTGCCCGATTCATGGCAATAGGCTCTCCCCCTATTAAAATAGGACTTAAAAACATAATTGGCGAAATATGGGGTGTTACAGGTACACCTCTGCCCAACCCTTCGGGGAAACAAGGTGTGATGTTATGTATACATATTAATCACGAAGTGGTAAAATACGAAATGAAAAAAAAAGTTAGGGTCTTCACGTAAAGTAGGGATGATTTTTTTTTTCTTCCCAAGGTGTGGGCTGTCGTTGGATAGGCCGTTCAAAAATATTCTGGGTCTGCGGAAACAATTTTTCGATTTAGGGATCCGTTTGCGTAATATTAAGCTTTAAAGTGCTAGTCTTTGTTAGTCAAGTCTCTGCCAGCTACATACTTGTTTTTGGATATGTGAAAAAAATCACGGCTGTAGTAAGTATATATAACGAAGTTAAAAGAAGTAGGCTCTACAAGTTAACGAGTAGTTTGTTTTGGGATATATTCTTCCCAACTTCAAGAACCCATCGTTGGCCAGTTTTGGATATATTTATTGGGAATGTATTCTATAAAATATGACCAAATGTGATGAACAACAGCGAACCGACACCACTATCTTCCAAAGAAATTTCTATTCAGATTCTACTTTGCCTGAAACTATAGCTTCTAGTTGTTAGTAAATAATAACACATTAACACCAGTCCATTCAGTAGGTATATCAGAATAAATGAGGCAATAATATCTAAATCTGTTAAAACAGATTTTCAGTTCTAAAGAACTGAATAGAAGCAAACCATCTCATGAATTAGCACATAAAGGCTGCTATTAACAGCGGCTTATCTTATCGCGCCATATACTCGGCTACCAAGACTTGATCATTTCTAATTATTTTGTGTAATGTTTTAGTGACTTATTACTAGCTACACGCTTGTCTTGACTGTAACTATTCTGTACGATGTCTAATAATGGTTTAACTATTCTCATTTACAAGCACTGTGTCATTAGACATCGACTTCATCTGATAGGCTGTATGTAAAAGGTATTAAAACTCAAACAAGTCAGTAAAAAACGCATATATTTTTATGCCATGAATCAAAATTATATCTGGGTCTTAAAGACTTCAGTGTTTACTTAAAAAGTATACAATGTTAATGAATTTACAAAAACAATGATTTTTCTCATAATATTAGTCACCATTGTGACTTTTCAAAAAGGAAAGAATATTACAGTATTCCTAAGTATATAATTTTATATACTGAAGCCTAATTATTGTACAGTGTAGACACATATCATTTTGTACAAGCATACGTACCTACTACGTAAAGGAGACGAACGATGTGAAGTGAATAGAAATATATATAAATTCATAATCCTGAGTGATTTCCATGAATTGTCTAAGAATAACTACATACATACTTATTAAGTCTAAGTACTTAAAAACAAAGACAACCATTAGAAGAAGACTCGGGTTTTTAATTTTTAGTATTATTGCACATGATGCAAACTGTTAATTTTTTTTTATCAAAAAGCAACTTTCTAATTATGGCTTTTCTACACTGTTCTTACATAGGTACATATCTGGGTGAAATAGAGTCAGCAGAACTGGGCAAGAACAATATTTTTGCTCCAGTTTCTGTATTCGTCAATTTCGTTTACATTGACTACGAAATTCTACGTAATCATTTAATTATTAGGATAATTTCCGTGTTGTTTTTTTTTTCATTTTCTTTGTTTTTTTTTTCTTTGCAATAAATCGATTGGTTAACATAGCATAGACAACATTATATTACTAGCTCGAAAATCAAGTTTAAAAAAAAAACAATTTTGGCGGGTAACGTAGCAGTGTAACGAACGATGTTTTTATGTTACGATTCGTAATATTTTTCACACAAGTTTGAGCTGAAGCTCAACAGAATAGTTTTTGATGTCTAGTATTCTTGGAAATTCCTCGTGTTAAGTTAAAAATAGTAACAAGAGTAGGTAAGTTAAGATTTGATGTAATTTTTAATGAAACTAGAAAGCTTGTTCACAAAACTAGTAAAATTAACAATTCTAAAAGTAGTACGTAAAAGTAATTTTGTCCTCAAATTTTAATAGCATTTGTCTCCTTTTTGTACATCTACTTTTGTGAACATGCCATTTCTGTTCGCTTCACTTTAGTTACGTCCTCCTGCCTCTAACCTGACGTCATATCTTTGTAAATACTTCCTAGTGATATCCCGGCAATAATGCATATCACGGTACTGTTACATGACTGATATTTTAGTCTAGATCTGTAAATATTTGTTAAATAGGTCTGTGTCATCAGAATCACATTTAGAATTTTAAATTCTTAGTGTCACACCCAACTAAATGTATGTATCCCGCCCCCTTCCCTACCGAGGTACCTTTCGAGTTTATAGTATTACTAATTTAAGTATTAATTGTAACATTCCAACTAGTCATACTATTTTTATAAAGTATTCATTGTATTTCAACATCGTAATGTGTATATTGTAAAATTTATATAGTCGCTACGCTCTGTAATTTAGACAGGGAGGAGACGACGGAACGAACTATTCGTACAAATAAAAATACGATTGAAAATATGTACAGAAATGTTTATTTTATAGGAAATCACATAACCACAGAGTACAGGCTACGAACACGTATGTACTGCGCTATGTCCGATCTCCCATAAAGGTACCGAAAGGCCGCGATCGGCGCGTATCGTCCGGGGAGCGACGTACACATCTTTAATTTTTCATATTATCGAGTAATCAGGAATACAAATCACGAATCTCTTACAAAAGCATAATACGAGTAAGTCTAGTGACGGCGGGCCCCCGGCGGCGGCGGGGGCCTCGCCATACATGTTACGTTACGTTAGGATAATAATATGCGCCGCGCAGGGGCGCGGCTGGCGTCACGTCAGGGCAGGGCCGGGGCGGGCCGTAGCGGGCCGGGGGCCCGGGGGGCGGGACACGCGGGCCGGCCGCTCTACGCGGTGCCGTTGAGCAGCGGCTCGGCCTTCGCCTTGGCCAGCGGGGAGCGGCGCTTGCTGGCCGCGCCCCCCGCGCCCGCGCCCGCCGCGCGCCCCTCGCGCGCACCCTCGGCCGGCGCGCCCGCCGCGCGCACCTCGCCCGCCGCGCGAGCCTCGCCCGCCGCGCGAGCCTCGCCCGCCGCGCGAGCCTCGCCCGCCGCGCGCGCCTCGCCCGCCGCGCGGCCCTCGCCCGCCGCGCCCGCGCCCGCCGCGCCTGTCCCGGAGCTCAGCCCGTTCTTCCACCCGCCTCCTGCAACACCCACGCGTCATGCCGCATCTGCCGCCGCAGCCGCACTTTGTCCGACATTGAACCCCGACGCGATACCACACTATATTCGACTAGTTTCACAAAAACAGTTGATTTAGTGAGCTTTGCATTGCTTTCGCTCATCAATCCAAAGTAACATCGCGTACTTCTCTACTTTGCTGTTTTAGTTGTTTGCTATTGTGTGGCATCGCATTGCATTGTCGTGTTTGTGGTTCATGTAGGACAATGTGAAAGATGATTATCACAACTGGGGTCGCGAGCCGTCGCGCTTCGAGACTCTACAGAGTCACATAAATCTGAAAATCTTACGTCATGTGGGCGAGCGGTTCTAAGTCATGCGACCGTTATGTCTCTAGCGCGTCTACTACATTTTGAGAAACAATGACAAAGCCGTAAACTAGAAGGAGACTAAAAACATTAATATCAAACCATGCATTTACTCACAAATCGGTTATATTGTTGTACACGCGTGTAAGTACATTTGTGTTCAAAATTAAATGTATTTTTTTTAATCAGACAAGTGAAAAGCACTGAATCAATATTTTTATGAAACACGATGGGTGCGGTGGATTAAAATGATCAGTGTTTCACTGAACCAAAATAATCACTTTATAGCCAATATTTTCCAAAGTGTTGGCCTGTATTAGAAAGGAGTATGTATTGTTCTTTATAAACCAGCTCAATGGTGTGACAGTGAATGTGGGTCGTAGGTAGTGGGTATGTGAGCAGTGAGTCACTAGTCGTCGGGAGGTATCTGTGGAGTTGGCCGCAACAAGTGACGTGCGCGCAGTACACAGATAGCTCCAGCGAGCGGTGCAGCTAGTCTATTCTGTAAAAATCTCGTCAAAACTTTGGTGAAGTGAGCTATCAGTAGTGTGAATAATAATAATAATAATAATAACCCTAGTATCAGGTGGAATGACAGCTTACTTCCAAGGTCACTGCAGCTAAGTTTTCAGCGAGATTTTGACAGAACAAGCGGGCAGGTGTGGGCGGGAGGTGGGAGCGGGGAGCTGGGGCTGGGGCTGGGAGCGGCCCGGCGGTACCTGTCCTGCGGCGGCGCCGGCGCCTGGCGGCGGCCTCGCCCGCGCCGCGGCCCTCCTCGGACGTCGCCGACTCTGAACAACATGCCAAGTGCCTACATTGCCTCCCCGCCCAGCCGCACGAGCACAAGCTACCGGGGGACTAGTCGTTTGCTACGCCCGCCACCCGCCGGGAATTGAACGTCTCGGTTCTACACGTTAAAATTACCAACGCCATATTCATACGACACGATTGCACACGCCCGGTTCATTTAACTTCTAAGTACCTCCAAATGATAACTAACAGAACTATATCACAAACTACGTACATGGTAATACGGCTCATAGGCGCTGTGTGTGTGAGTGCGAGTAGCCCTCACCGAAACATTAGTAAACATACGAGACCAGACCGTAGCACAAAGCAAGAATAGGAAGCACGTCGTCCATAAATAGCAAACAACTATTCACCCCGGGCGTCTAACTGATAGGAAAATATAACTAAAACTTCCCATTCATCCTTCTACAGTTTATGTACTAATTAAAATGTAAAACGGGGTGCACAGAACATAATAATAAACATATAAACATTATAATGCATATGAATACACTTAAATGATATAAAACACTACAACTACATTTTAACTAGCACATTCAGTAATATTTTCAGATTTTTCGTAATAGCTTTTCGATTGCATCATCAAACTTGATTTTAAATAGAATAGGAACAAATAGCACAGTATGAGGTATAGGCGGTCGACAAACTCCGGGGGTATTGCAGAATCTGTATTATCTAACGAGTAACAACGGATGACATTGAACGTATTTATTATTGTTAATACCCAATTTACAACTACTCATTATTATTGATACCCATAAAAAGAAAGAAATCTGAATGGTATGGTAAGTCAGTGTTTGTTGGTTTTTATATAAAATAATGCTTATTGTTATGCAATTATTTCGTATCCACATTTCTCATGAGCAGTTTTTTAAAGCTGCCTAGAAATATATATATTCGAATTTCAGTTGTCTGCAATAATTGTGGTTGTTGGCTTCAATAAGTAAAACTACCAAGGTCAAGCTTATAACAATGCGAGCTTACTATTGACATTCACACTAACGAATCAATCTATATTTTCGAATCTACGTATAAAAATATTTAAATTCAAACGCATATAGTCCGATAATATTTTTATTTCAACATTTAAAGACTATCCATCTTTTAACTCATTTATTTCTAAGAACAACAGTACGCAAAAGCGTGGGAGTGCTTTCAAAACTTCGTTTCCGAATGAGACGAACATCTTTAGAATACACATAGCATGACTCCCCTCTACTTAAAATGTATCACAACCCAGAGAACAGCCAGCAAATGAGTGCAAGAACCTTATCCACGCACACATCTATAATAGTTTTGTATGTACAGTCAACCCCGCACGTCCATGGTAATAATTTGTCATTGACAGCGCCTTTATGTGGTAGCAGTAAGGGTGGTTTCCGTGACTCAAGTGATACCAGTACCGCGCGTTTGACTGTACGTACGTCACACACTCGGCCTGCGGGCTGTCCGCTCGGCCGCCACGCGCGAGTTTGTCGAGCGCCCACGTACAGAAAGTAACAATACACTAGAGTACTAAGCGCGGTCTATGTCGTACCTCTGTCCGCACTGGACACATCCTGGCTGTCTAGCACACTGCTCTCGTCGTCAGTTTGCCTTCGTCTGTCTTCGCGTCGTCTGCCACTCTGTAAGATTATATTGTTGAATTTAGATACATTATTAAATACAATATGATTTATAAGATAAGACTTGGACAAGTGCTTTTTTGATTTTAATGTTATTGGATGGCAAACACGTGGTCACCGACGGTCTAATTCCTTGTTAGGGACCGTACATTACCGAGTTACGCGCCTTGCATTCTGCACACGCAGCATTTGTACCTAATATTGCAAATAATTTAATTCAATAAATCAGAGTTAACAAGAAATTCAAAGCGGTTGGTTTTGTTTCATGATCCCAATAGAATCGTCCCATTATCATATGAGTAAGTGTAGGGATCCCTTATATTTTCTTTTTGTCCTTCGAGTATTGCAGTAGGACGTCGTGGTACTTAATGACTAATCGAGCGCCCTGGCCCTGGTCAGTGGCAACTCGTGAAGTCAAATAGCAGGGTTCACGCACGCAGCGGAGAGCGCGCTCCGTATAGCGGCCGATCCGAGCGCTGTCGGTTTTTAGGCGCCTCAGTCGTTTGGAGCGTTCGGTGTGGATCGGGCGATCGGGCAATAATGGATAAAACGCAGTCGCAGTTTAATATCTATTTATAAAGGACATAAGTGACAATGGGATTCAAATGATGTGCCAGAGAAGACAGTCGTGAAATGAAAATAATACCAGTAGCAGAATTCAATCGTGGATCAGCACTGGAGCGCGCGGCAGGATCGCGGGTTTCTTAAAACAGATCGTGCGAAAGAATGTCCGATCCACGATCGGCGCTCTATGATTGTGGAGCGCCGATCCAAATGTGTGATTGTGGAGCACCGATCCAAATGTAGATCTTGGAGCGCAAATCCAAATGTAGATCGTCCGGTGTGGAACCAGTTAACGGTTATCGGATCTAGTGTACCAAAGGGTGTGAGACTACAAAACATCGCCTAATCAAGCCTTTGGGATTCGGTGGGACTTGTGGGACCACCAAGGGACATTAGACTGTCAAGTCAATGACTTATACGACATTTTTTATCTGCAGGAACAAAGGCATCGCAATTGTTTTGCTATCCAGCCGAAATTACAGCTGTATCCATGTTGTTCTAATAACGCTATTTGGCGGTCGAAATAACTTTCATTTTAACGGGATAATATACAGCCTATTTCCACCCTGAAGGTACATTCTACATAGAAGTGTAGACGTATACTAAATATTGTAAAACGTTTTAATAGAGTCAACTACGGAGTTTTTATGACCATTTTTCTCCATAAACTCACGCTTCTTTAGGCACAAACTTTAGAACGAGACCTGCTAGGCTCCATACGAAAGTGCCTTTAGGAAGAGACGTCTAGAACCAATTCTATTTTCGTAAATATTGAGGTCCACAAGTGGGTGCAGTACGTACGGGCTGGCGCGGCGCGGCGGGGTGGCGGCCGTTCTCCAGCGGCACGCGGCGCTCGGGCCGCTCCTCGCCGCCGCGCGCGCCGCGCTCGCCGCGCTCGCCGCGCTCCGTGCGCTCGCTGGATCTGCAAGCACCGCGAGCGTTAGCTGCCGGTCCGACGTGCATTTAACAATAACTACCGATTGCTATAGAATACCAACGATAATCGTATCCTAGTTCCTACACATATTGAAAAAACAAATTATCAAAAATAAACCAAAAATGAGCCTGCAAGAAGTTTACTGAAAAGATGGAAATAAGACGAAAAGAAGAACGAGTATCCTATGTATCAAAAAAATCATCTTGTTTCTATCTTTTTTTAAATTTTATTGCAGTCGGGTTTATTTTTAATCATTTGTTTTATATTAAGCTTTAGTGTTGTAAATAAGCCATACGATAAAGTACAGTTAGCAAGATAGGATAGGGTAGGTGTTTAGAAAATAAAATGTACTTTTTGTAGTTTGTGTCAAAATAGTAGCTTGAAAAGTGTTATACCTACTTATAATATCTGTATCTATTTGCAATTGACTATTTACTGGCTTTTATTTCATATCCATATTATTATAATTACAATTATTTTTATACAAAGATGAATATTTTATACTCTAACTACCATAATTAAAACGAATCTAATGATACTTCATATTTTATGCTTACATCCACTGATCCGTTTAGACTACAGAGCATACCAAAGAAATGGGCATACTTAAGCTTGAAACACATAATCCTCCTTCATAGACAGTTGGGTATAAACAACCCAATTTTATTCGACAAAAATAACTACTAATCTCATTTTAATTACAGAGGATTTTTTTCATAGAAAAATTGTCAAGTCGATTCATATCATATAATATCTGGCAATTTTCATTTGTACTTAATAAAAATAATCTTAATTGAAATCATAGTTCCGAGTTGGCCACCCTATAAATACGCTAAGCACTAAAAAGAGCGTACCGTTTCCCGCCGTCCCGGTAAACCAAAATGTCCTAAATAATAATAACTCTTAGATATGACAAGTCTCCACTTGCTCAGTAATCAGTAGCGCTCTAAGCTTAGGTTCGAGTGCCATTATGGGACGCCCTTAGCTGTGCTACCTAACTAATTATTTTTTAGCTAGGTGAGAGGCCCTTCTGGCCCCACCGAAGTGATCCCTCGGGGCCCGGTGAAGTAGTAGACTTCACCGGGCCCCGAGGGATCACTACATTCCGGCCAGTATAAGTAAGCAGCGTACCTGTTGGTGCGCGGCGCACGGCAGCGGCCGCGGTAGGCGCCGCTGTCGCTGCGCTCGTCGCCCAGCTCCGGCGTCAGGCGCCGCCCGCCCGCTGCGACACGCTTACTTTATTATGGGCACTGCTACACATTACTATATGTATATAGCCAGCCTATAATGCTCCCACTGCTGGGACACAGGCCTCTCACAGAGATGCAATGGGCTGTAATCCACCACACAGGTCTGGTGCAGTTTGATTAATATTGCATTTGGATTTGGGTTCTAAGACATACTAGTTTTCTCACGATGTTGTTCCTTCACCGTTTTGAGAGCAGTGGTGATGAAATAATTTACCCAAAGTAAAGCGACTGTCAGGGTTCGAACCTACGACCTACAACTCGTAAGTTGCGGCCGTTATCACTGGACCATCACTGCTTCACACACACACTTTACTATATATGTGCACATATATAATATTATTAAACGGTAATTTAATTTAATTTGGATTCATAAATTAGATTAGAGATACGTTAATTACTTAATTGACATTTTATATTAATGTGTCAGGTTAGGTATTTAATTTATCATTCAAGTCTGAACGTTAAAGTGTAGGTAGCGCTGGCGGCACGTACCGGTGGGGTACCGGTGGTGCGGCGGGCGGGCGCGGCGCGCGCGCGCGGCGGGCGCCCCGCGCGGCGGCGGGTAGGCCAGCGGCCCGCCGCCCATCACCACGCGCAGCTGCTGGTCGATCTCCAGCTTCTCCGCGCGCAGCTGCTCCACCTCCTGCGGCCGGCACGGGATCGATTACAACTGTATATGTTGATTCAATATTCTCGCGAAGCAACCCCTCGAACGCGTCAAGTATGTTCATTCATGCGAAGCAAACGTTCGGACGTGCCGAACGTTTGCTTCGCCGAGTCGGTGCGGACGCGCACGACACAAGTGCTTCCTGACACACAAGGCGCGTAAGTGTGCATACCTTGCTCGAATATTGGTTTCAAAAAACAAGTAATCATAATAAAATGAAAAACAAAATAAGGGCCGTATTACAGAAACTCAAGACTCAAACATTACTTAAAACTAGCTTCAACCAATCAAATAGCTCTACACAAGTTTTTTTAAGTAATGCTTGTAGTTTTGAATGAAGTTCTGTAATACGAGCCTAAGAGTGTTGAAAAGAGGATACGTTAAGATAGCCCGCGAAATTCAAATTTCCTTACGTTTTTGCGGTATACAACTCAATATCAGATTGTATGTTAATAAAAATTTGACTCACCACCACAACAAATATAGATTTAAGTAATCATTATCATTAAGTTAATATAACTCTCCAAGTTCATATTACCCCATTGCATAACTATTTCATGAAACCATGACATTTGAGGTCAATTCTAACTTAGAAAATGGTTTTTATGATTGTTACGGTCGCAAATCATATTTTGATCAACATACAACCTAACACTCGACTTGCAAATTGCAAACAAACTTAAGATAATTAGAATTGCGCGAGCTACCCTGGTGCGTGTGCCTGAAGCGGATGTACCTTGAGGTGCGCCACGTGGTACTCCACCAGCACCTTGGCGTTGGCGATGTTCTCGCGCGTGCCCACGAACACGAAGGGCACCATGCCCTCCTCGCGCGGCGCCGACGGCTGCGGCTCGTTGTCGCCCTCCACCTTCACCTGCGCCGCAACCAACTGGGTACACTACACTTAACTACTGCGGCAACTACTAACTAACGCGACGCACATCGTCATCAACAAATAAGAGCGAATTTCACCAATGAAACTGAACGCGATGTGCTGATCGCATTCAGTTTCATTGGTCAAAATTGGCCCTGAGCTGCCGGTTTTTGAAAGCCTGTTCCATTTTGTTCAGCCGGGATAAAAAGCGCGCGCGATAAAGTCTTGCCCTTGCATTGTCTCGCGTAGAAGCGTCTCTTTTCGACGCAAGCTGATGAAACGACAGGATTTTGTCGCGCTGAGCACGTTAACCTGGCTGATGTCAAATTTCATGTCTTCTCAATAAAAAATGTGTTTGATAAAAACAAAACAGCTAACATGAGATTTGAGACAGGCTTCCAGAAACCGAGGATTCTAAACACGCTCTGAACTTGGCACCAAGTAAAGTTATGTTTGTGGCACAGCAGAACTAAGAAATGCGTATTGCGATTCGCGACACACAAATTACAATAGATATACGTTATTACATTATAACAACACGGAATGCATACTACTGGAATATTTCGTAATACCAATATTTAATTCAGACAAGCAGTATTTATGTACATAATAAAAATGTATATTGTACAATTAACAAAGGTATTTAAAAAACAATTGATGCTGGTGCTCAGAGCGGCCTAGAAATTGACACAAAAATAAATTCAAAATCAAGTTAATAAGTTTCAATTGGATTGAAATTAAAGCTTCAAACTGTATAATAACATTATACACTTCTGTACTTAATACTTTCCAAGACAAATAAATGATTTTATAGAGTTGGGTCTTGCCATCTTGTGATGTAGAATGGAAATATTAACCACGGGCGAAACACGATCGTGTTTGCCTTCACCTCTCTTGTCACGAAAATTACTACGCCCGGCGTAGTAAAAATAAAATCACAAGTGGATAAATCGTCGAGTATCTACGAACATGCGTCCCGTAGAGTTATTATATCCATGACTATTTCACAAGAATAAAGCTTTAGAGACCACAGCTCACAGAAACCAAACATTGCTTGGTTATATTGGGACTTAAGTTTAAAAACTATGAATATGATTTACAGAATCAATGATCAGGGGCCATACAGGGAAGAGTAAGTCACGATTTTATTAATTCCATTGTAAGAAAGGGGCGGCACTATTCATTCTGTATAGCTCTATCTCTTTCGCACTGGAACTATGATGACATGATCGCTTTCGTATATGGCCCCTGTGCTCTAAGTTGCCAGTCAGGCAGGTCCAGTACTTTAGCTGGCTGGCAAGTTAGAGCGTGTGGTGATAGCTGTCAACTCACGCGCACAACGCCGCTCTTGTCCACGATCTCCTGTATGACCTTGCCGTTCTTGCCGATGACCTTGCCGACGAGCGCGCGCGGCACCTTGATGGACTCTTCCGCGTACTCTAGCAGAGACCGCGCCGCGCGAACTGCGTCCACGGACTGGTGGACAATAGAAACAACACTTTTAATTTTTGTGCAACTTGATCACTACTTTTAAGCACTACTTACACATATAATGTGGACCTAAAGTTGCCTTAAAATAAATAAATATCATTATTAATGCAGAAACCGGCTATCGCTGAAAACCAGCGCTGGGAGTCTGTCTCACATAGGGTCGCAGCACTATGCTGAGCGATGGCCGTTTTGCGAGGATGTGACGCACATTTTCCCCCAACTTGTAATTTCGTGTTCTTTTTTGCGTTATGTTTATCGAAAATAAACGTATTTTCTTTATTTCTTCTTCAGACTGCTTTTCTAAAATCCGCAAACCCAATAGGGTGATTACTTTTTTTTTGTCCGTCGGGTAATTATTAAAAAATATTTAAAACGTTTTTTACGTAATCAAAATATTACGGTGATAGGTACATTAAGTTAAAATTTGCAAGATTTTATACTGAATTGTGACGTAGAGAGCCCCCACTCTCCAACTTTAATGCATTTTATCAAGTATTTTTTTTATTGATATGACTAAGCAAAAAATATGTCTAATATTTTTTTTACTATCCGACTCACGGACTAAATAGATTTTTATTTACCCTGGCATCATCCCTATTGCGCGACACACTTCTATCAGAATCCGAAGGATTTTGGAAGGAAATTCCTAATCCATTTTTATATTATTTTATATTCCTAATTTTTGGAAAATTAGTCTTCTCTAAAACGTAATCGTGGTCGTTGTAAAGGCTTTTAAGCAACTTAAGATCACAATAACCGAACTCTGTAGGGCATGTCTACTACAGTTTGTCAATCCATTATTGAGACAATTGCACCCTTATTCAGCTTATTTTATATTTAATTTTGTGTAGGTCCCGGATTTAAAGAAGTAAAGTAAAGTTTCCACTTTTAAAATCCGGGGACAGCATAGCACAGACACTAATAATGTTATAGAACCGTATCAATTTTGCCAGTTTTCAGCAAGGTGTTTGAAAAACAAATGTTAAAAAATCAAGTGCTCAATAATTTCAATCGTAATTACATCTTACACGATCAACAGTATAGTGTAACCAAAGGACGTTATACAACCGATACCGATGTCACCTTATTAAAACACTTCTTTAACGCATGGGGGAAGAGGCACAAGATGAAATAGGCATCTTTTGCTACCTACGCGTTTGATTGCGTGAATCACGAAACACTGCTCTTGGAACTTGAGCATTACGGACTGGGTAAACTTGTGCTTGGCTTAGTAATGCCATATTTGAATGATCCACTGAAGAGTTCAAATAAACGGTGTGAATTAATTGGGTAAAAGTCAAAATGGGTGTACCGCAGGGCTCAATATTCGTTACACTTTTCAGTATATACAGGATGGATTTTTGAAATAGGGCAGTAAGGACAGGTACCTTAACCGTTGTCGCTACAAGAAAACAGTCTTACGAGACTGTCTTTACCTTTTTGAGACATTTTGATCTGCATAAAATGTACAATCAGCAAAAAAATGGGTAGTTTTCACAAATACCTTTTATGATGCCAATCGAAATCGATCCCGTTTCTTATAAGGACCAAAAAGTTATATCGGACCAACTGAGGTTTGAGTACCAGAAAAGTCAGAAATCGTAATAAACTTTTCCCACATATTTCGTAGGATAGAAACTCAAACTTACTTTCTTATAATTTGATATTATGATGGACAGATTAGCCGAAAGTAAAATTTTAAACTTAAGAGGTCTGTCAGAGCCATCTACAACCTCCGCAGATACGAATCCCTAAAGTAATAGTTTAAAAAAAATATGACGGTACCTTGGCAACATACGAGGGTCATTCAATAAATACTTAGCCTACAAAAAGTAAACGAAAATTTTGGAAAAGTGGCAATATTTTTCAACAAAGTCTCCTTTTAGTTCGATACACTTAGCCCAGCGATGCTCCAACTTTTTTAACCCGTCCGAAAAATAGTTTTTGTCAAACTCTGCAAAATAGGCCTCCGTGGCGGCGATGACCTCCTCATTCGATCCATATCTATTCCCGGCGAGTGATTTTTTCAGATTAGGAAACAGAAAGAAGTCACAAGGGGCCAAATCTGGAGAATACGGTGGATGGGGCAACAATTCGTAGCGTAATTCGACCAATTTGGCCATGGCAACGGCAGACGTGTGAACCGGTGCGTTGTCGTGGTGCAACAGCACTTTTTTCTTCGCCAGATGGGGTCGTTTTTTCTTTAATTCGGCGTCAAATCGGCCCAATAAATTGGCATAGTAAAGCCCTGTAATTGTTTTACCCTTCTCGAGGTAATCGATGTAGATCACACCTTGTGAATCCCAGAAAACGGTGGCCATAACTTTTCCGGCCGATTTTACAGTTTTCGCCTTCTTTGGAGCAGGTTCCCCGGTCTGGATCCATTGTTTTGATTGCTCCTTGGTCTCTGGTGTGTACCAGTGGATCCAGGTTTCATCGACGGTCACAAAACGACCCAAAAATCCGCTGGATTCCGCTTAAACAACGCCAAACACGTCTCCGATGTGGTCTCACGGTTGCGCTTGTTTTCTGGTGTGAGTAAACGCGGCACCCATCGCGCCGACAGCTTTCTCATGCCGAGTTCCTCGTGAAGAATATGATGCACCGTTCCTTCTGAAATGCCTACAGTCTCAGCTAGCTCCCGAACCTTCAATCGGCGATCTGCCAATACGAAATCATGGACTTTTTTAATGTTTTCCTCCGTAGCAGCTGTTTTCGGTGCACCTGGACGTGGTTCATCAAAAACCGACGTACGGCCACGTGCAAACTCGTTGAACCAATTCTTGACGGTGGCCATCGATGGAGAAGAGTCACCGTACACAGCATCCAAGCGCTCTTTGATTTCGATGCGCGTTTTCCCTTCCAAAAATAGGAATCGAATCACCGAACGATATTGCTCTTTTTCCATTTTTGTAAAACCGATCGACACGTTCGCTTCCATAAGTTGTCAAATTAAAACAAATGAAGGGATTGGAATGAAAATTTGAAAAAAAGGATTAAAAAAGAATGTGCTACACTGTGGTAAAACTCTTTTGAAACTACAGCGCCCTCTGGCGATGAGGCTAGGTACTTATTGAATGCACCTTGTAAATGAAAACATTATGTATGGTCGAAAAACCTACATATTTTTAGTAAGATAAGTGACAGGCATAATTTAATCACTAGAACTAGAAATAGGAACAAATTAGATCAAACACGTTTCAGATTGTCTATAGTACACACTTCACTTCATTTCTTTATTTTTTGTTCTTATTTATTTTTATATTATAATAAAACACCACTCGATAGACTTCAAGTAAATGAGAACAAATTTAAAACATGTATTCAACGCACACTAGGTCCTCCTCCAGCCACTTGGACTCACTAGTTAAAATTATAAGAGATGTTTCTCTTTTTTTTTTGGCATTACGAACTTAACTTTTAATTTTATTTAATAATGTTTTAGTAGTTGAATACTTCAAAAGATAAGATGATAGTGATTTTCTTTATTTTTGGTAGTAAAATTTTATTCATCTCTCAAATACCTTGCAAACTTCGTATAATTTATGTTATTATGATGTCTGTTGACTTGAAAGAGCATGGCAGTTGAGAGTATGTCATGCTGGTGGTGGCGCGTGTGTTAGACCATTCGGTTCCCTACAAAATAGTTGAGCTGAATGGTGCTGATCCACGCGTCATGTTCGTGAACGGGCGCAGTCGGTTCAGACTGGTCTGGTCATCAACTGCCTGGGCTTATTTTAAATTGTTTTTTTTTTACCTTGTTCTTACATATAGAAGCAAAAAGAATAATGTACCCAGGATTTTGTAATATCTTGATTTAAGAGGCCGACAACACCTAAAGCGCGGTCACTGTCGAACTGCATAGAAACGAAAGAGAAGCGCGATGACACAACGCTGGTAATTTATTGCAAAATATGAAGCAATTATCGATTTACGAAAAAGCTATAGATTTTATAAAAAAAATAAAACACTATTATGCTAATATGTTGCTTGTTGAATAATCTGACAAAATATCAGAATGATTGCATGTATATTAGTATGGTTTTTATTCGTTAAAAGTAATTTTTAGAGGTATCTTCGTGATATTTTTCTATTGTATCAAATTAGTTATATTATGTTTTCAACACACTATTTACCTAGCTTATATCCTCAAGAATATCATATATTTTTTCTGATTTTGTTTACTGCAGTGGATCTTAAACTTTAACGCATTATAAAACTTATAAAAATTGCGTTTAGGTCCTGTAGTCCCCTTAAAAGAGTGTCCCCTTGGTTTTTTGCCGATTCTTCTCCATAGAGATGTACATTTTGGAATGGGCAAGCAGCTTCAATTTTCTGACTATCTGACCGACTCTTTGACAATTCAAAAGTGCCTGTAAATGGTTTAATTGAAATAAAAGCTTTGAGTTTGATTGATAAAAAGAGCAACATAATACAAAAAAAAAATACAAACTAGTAGAGCCTGGAGAAGTTTTGCAATAAAGTAGAACCAATATGTCTGCATATGTTTTGTGTTTGTTGGTATACTCCAGTTTGATTGAAGTAGTTGTTGTTACTGCAATTGCTGAGCATGGGATTCTGGGTTTGATCCCAGAATTGAATACTTTTAGGATTTCCATAAAAAAAATCGTTAGTAGCAGTTCTTCCTGCATTCCTGTTCTGCTGATACCTTTACATATTAACTTATACCCGAGTGCTTCTTGGTTAACGTAATATTAGATAGATTATTAAACTGAGGAGCCGATAGGCCGTTGCACGCACCGCCACACATCGATCTGCGAATTCTTTAGTGACCGCGGTACGAGACTGGAACCACAACCCCCCTAAACTCAAACTCAAAGCATTTATTTCAAATAAACCAATTACAGGCACTTTTGAATTGTCAAGGGTTGTGTCAGTCAGTCAGAAAGATGAAGCTAGTTGCCCATTCCAAAGCGTAGTAGGTACCTATGGAGAAGAACGGGCAAGAAACTCCAAGGACACTCTTTTAAATCAACGTATTATGGTTACAAAATATTGTTTACATGTGAGAACGATGCAAAACGTAAAAGCGTCCGTAATAAAAAGATTACAACAAAAACAAAAGCAATTCAAAAATTAAAGTTAAAATAAGCCGTGGCAGCTAAGAGATGACCAGTCTCTACTGACGGCGCCCGTTCACGAACATGACGCGTGGATCAGCACCATTCAGCTCAACCATTTTGAAGGGAGCTAAATGATCCAACACACGCGCCACCATCAGCGAGACATTAGAGTGAGCACGACATACTCCCAGCCACCAGGGCACATTCAAGTCAATGAAAGACGTATCCAGTAAATGGCAGCTTTATAGTACATAGTACTCACATAACAATGGGCTGTGCAGCTATACAATACTAAGAGATTGAATTTATACAATGCAAAGAGTTTTTAAAATCTTCAGCAGCTCCAACACTATTTTCAATACCTGATCAATTAGTTTTTGCGCCCTTGTGGAGCAGGACCAGCGTTGAGCCAAGCATTTTTATCAGCAATGTAATCCCCCAATTTATAATATGCTTGGCTAAATAGCGTGCGTTTTATACAAGATTTAAATTTCATCTCTTTCAGTTGAAGTATGTGGGGAGGTATTTTATTGTAACATTTTAAACAGTACCCCATGAAAGATGAGTCTACTTTAGCCAGCCTGAAACCTGGTTGAACTAATTGGTCCCTATTTCTAGTGATATAATTGTGTCTTTCACCTCTTTTACTAAAAAGATGTAGATTTTTCCTTACGTACATGATGTTTTCATAGATATATTGACAAGGTACCGTCATGATGTTAATTTCTTTAAACAGTTCCCTTAGAGAGTCGCACCTGCGGAGGCCATATATGGCTCTGATGGCTCTTTTTTGCAGAATAAAAATAGACTCGATGTCTGCAGCCCGTCCCCATAGTAAAATACCGTACGACATAATACTATGAAAGTAACTAAAATATACTAGCCGTGCGGTATCTACATCAGTAAATTGACGGATTTTTCTCACAGCATATGCTGCTGAACTTAGCCGTCCTGCAAGGGAAGTTAAATGAGGCCCCCATTGAAGCCTTGAGTCGAGCGTTATCCCCAGGAAAACAGTTTTATCGACGAATTCTAATTTCTCTTGATTCAATACTATCTCACAAATACTACTTTTGACATTTGGTAAAGAAAATCTTATGCACTTAGTTTTTTTCCCATTTAATACTAAATTATTAGCAGTGAACCAATTTTGGACCTGCAATAGGGCGTTATTTACGTCGTCAAAATTTGAGGCACGTCTATTAATTTTAAAAATTAAGGAAGTATCGTCAGCAAATAACACCATTTGTGGTTGGGTTTTTAACAAGTGGGGTAGATCATTAATATATACTAAAAAGAGGAAAGGACCCAATATCGAGCCTTGTGGTACACCCATTTCTACTTTTAAGCCGAGTGAATTGATACCATTTATTTGAACTTGCTGCTGTCTATCATATAAATAAGATTTTACTAAACTGAGCGCAAGGTCTCCAAGTCCGTAATGCTTAAGTTTCAAGAGTAATGTTTCGTGGTCGACGCAATCAAATGCCTTGGAGAGGTCACAAAATATTCCTATTGCGTCTTGGGCCTCTTCCCACGCCGTAAATATGTGTTTTAATAAGGTGACACCGGCGTCAGTCGTACAACGTCCCTTGGTGAAGCCATACTGTTGATCGTGTAAGATTCTATTGGTGTTAAAATGATTGAGCATTTGATTAAGCATTACCTTTTCAAACACCTTGCTGAAAACCGGCAACACGGATACGGGTCTATAATTATTGGCGTCTCTACTATCCCCGGATTTGAAAAGTGGTATTACCTTACTATATTTCATTAGATCCGGGAAGACTCCTTGATCAACACACAAATTAAATAGTAATGCTAAGTACGGCGCTATAGTCTCAATAATGGAGGTACAAACTTTGATTGACATTCCCCATAGATCTTCTGTTAATTTGATCTTGATTTGCTTGAAAGCTTTTATTACTGTTATGGGGTTTATATGCTTGAATTTAAATTCAGTCGGGCAGGATGAAACGTTTGCTCTTAATAAATCAATAGAACGCGAAGACGAGGAATTTAGGGTTTCAGTAGTTTTAATTGGGATACTGGTAAAGAAATTTACAAATTCTTGCGCTACTTCTTTGTTTGAGCTTAGAAGACCACGCGAAGTTTCTAGAGTGAAATCATTATTATGACTTTTACTCCTGTTAGTTTCGTCGTTGATAATTTTCCAAACCGTCTTTATTTTATTATCCGCTGATTTGATCTTGTTGCTAATGTACAAGGCTTTAGCTACCTTGCAGGTTTTTTTAAAAGTTTTAGAGTAAGTAGCAACGTATTTATTAAAAGTTATTTTCAGCTCAAACAAATTTTCCCTACTTTTCCTAATACCTTTAGTTGCCCAGTCACTGAACAAAAAGTTTGGGCAAATAGTTTTTGTTTTCTTTTTTAAAGTATTATTGAACTCGGTGCGCACTATCGAAAAGAATTCCTCATATAATTCATTTACATTGCTATTAATATGGCCCGGTGTACTTAACTTACTAATTAAGTTATTATTAAATCTATTTAGATTGCTGGGTGTTATTTGTCTAAATTGTGTCTGAATGTTTTTAAATGGTGTGTTGGACTTGAAAGCAACGATTTGACCGCTGTGATCAGAAGGGAGATAATTTACAATAGCTTTATCTAAGTAGTCGCAGCAACAAAAAACATTATCAATACATGTAGCAGAATTTGTAGTTATGCGGGTTGGTTCTGAAAACACATTTGACAAATTGAATGATTTAAAGAGACTTAACAATCGACTGCTATTTGAACTATTCTCTAAGATATTAATATTGAAGTCACCACAGATAATTAGCGATTTTTTACCAGTTGCAAGTTTTGCTAAAACATCTTCCATTACTGACTCAAATACGGAGTAGTTTTGATAACTTGGGGGTCTGTAAACGCACACTATTACATGCTTATCTAGCTCAACACAGGACAGTTCAATGTTGTGCTCCACCGACAAATTAACTATATCTTTACGAGGCTTAGATTTAATAGATTTTTTTACTAAGATAAGTGAACCGCCACGCAGCATAGATTTTCGGTTAAAACAACTGCCCATACTATAATTTTCGTAATTAATTAGCATTTCATAATCTTTCAACCAATGTTCAGTTAAACAAATAATATCAAACATAGTTTTTTCTAAAAATAGTTCAATTTCTAATTGTTTGGAAGAAAAACCTTGAATATTTTGATGAAATAATTTCAAGGAATTCTGCTTAGACCCTTCTTTGCATTTAACTATTTGAGAGCAAGAAGACACCTTGTTGTTGGTAGGTGTAACTATATTGTTACCGGTATCTTCTGTTGTCTTACTATCTAGTTTAAATCAACATCCAGAGTGAGCCCCAAGACTCCCATGCCATCACCATGTAATGAGATCCTACTACTTGTGGAACCCCCATTAGGACAAGGATTTGCCATAGTGATACATGGATCCTCCTTCGTACAATTATTGTAAATAGTTGTAGCATTAGAGCTACAGTTATTTAAGGTGACCACCTGTACATTAGAATTACTACTAATAATTGAGGTGTTAATTATAGTACAAGACTTCGACATACTACTTATGTCTGAGTTTATATAAGATAATAGCCTCGCTATTTTATGTCTAAACCTAATGGGCAGATACACTGTATTCCTTGTCGATTTCAACTTATCAACAAAACTGTTGGTGTCAAAAAATATAAGTTTGTCACTGTAGTGACTTACTAAGAACTGAATATGCTTATTAAGCATATGTATATAATTGTTTTTTCTATTTGATAACCTCTCAAAATATGGAAAAGCACACAAAATAATTTTATTACAATTTATCTTTAAAATCTCAGTAACACTGTCAGTGATATCTTCCTTTTTGACCTGGGTACTATTACCTACAAATACAGTAATGTTAGTATTTGAATTATATTGATTTCTTGTAATTGAGTTCATTATTTCTTTGAAGGATGTCCCAGGTAAACAATAATTTTGAGTGGGAAAACTCAAGTTGTTACTAACTAATTTCCCTAAACCTCTTCCTATACTATCTGAAAAAATAACTGACTGATAACAAATTTGAATACTACAAGAGGAAACACTACTAGCTACTGACTGTACCACTTGAGATAACTCTTGCACAATATCAGGTATATCTTGGTTGAGAATGCAGTCTTGAGACAAACTCTCAGTCTGGGACGGGTATTCCGTTGCCTCAGGCTGGGCAGCATCAGGGTTTGAAACCTTCTGACAAGTACACTGACACATAACTAACTCATTAGCAGCAAGAATATGTTCTTTAATTTGGTTCTGAGAGCCCAAATATTTAATGTAAAGGGAACTAAGTCTGCTCTCAAGTACCTCTATGTCAGACTGTAAGCGCTGTGTATCAATTTCATAGATTTTTTTGCTGTCTTCTAATTTGATTTCATAATTGTTTAATTTATTGATTAGATTAACACGTTCTTTCCTTAGTGGAATATTTTTGGAAAAGTGTTTTTGTTGTTTCCTAATTTGATTGCATTTTTTAATTATTCTATTCAGTTTTGCATATTTTTTCATTTTCTTATGACTAACTTTATAACTATAATTCTGTTTCAGCAAGGAATCTTCAGTAAGGTCAATAGTTATTATGGAACATATTAGGTTGGGGAAAAAGTCTTTTCGCATTATAGTATGTATGAACTTGTAATAAAATCTCTTTGGGTATACTATTTGTATCTGGCTGGTTTTGGTATAATTGAATGAAAGTTTAAATTTTAAAGAACATAATTCTAATTTCAAATTAGGAAAATGTGTGATGTATTTCGTACCGTCAAGATGAGTGAATCTAATGAAGAAATTCGATACATTTTAAAATTTTACTACAAAAAAGGTAAAAATGCAACGCAAGCAAAAAAATTTGCAATGTTTATGGACCTAGTGCAGTGTCTGTGAGAGTAGCACAAATTTGGTTTAAGCGTTTTCAATCCGGAAATTTTGATGTCAAAGATGCACGTCGCTCTGGTCGCCCTATTACGGATAAAATGGGTGCAATTTTTGAAAAAGTGGAGCAAGACCGGCACATCAGTAGTTACGACGTAGCTGAAGAACTGGGAATTGACCACAAAACAGTTTTGGCGCATTTGAAAAAAAACTGGGTACACAAAAAAGCTCGATATTTGGGTACCTCATGAGCTCACTGAAAGAAACCTAATGAACCATGTACTCATTTGTGATTCTTTATTACGACGTAATGAAACCGAACCATTTTTGAAGAAGCTGATAACTGGAAAGGAAACGCCCGTAATTTCGGCCGAAACTACGGACTTACTTCTTGGGGAGTAGGACCCCAGATTTGCACCGTGCGATTTAATTGCCTGTACCATACCAATACACAGTAAAAGTTACACCAACTAAGCTTTAAATTCTAAAGTGTTAGGATGGTGCAACTCATTTGACGTCAATTTTATCGTATGCCACAGGCAAGAAACTTGCATCGTATAACCGGGACTTAATAAGTATAGACGCTCACCTCTCCACAGATCTTAAAAGTGCAGGAAACCTCCTCAAGTTCAATGTTGGTAACCCCCGCGACCTTACGGGCTTGCTGTATGTTGGCCCCGTGCGTGCCGATCGCTAGCCCCATCAGATCTTCACGCACTGAGAACTCGTCTGTGTAGCTGGAACAATAATATAATATTTAATACAATGTCCATTTGGCTTGCTAAAATAATCATTGCCATTATACCAATTTATTTGGGGCCATGGGTACATGTCAAAATAACAGCTTTTTACTAAATGCATAATATGAAAGTATATACGGTACTTTTAACAAAAAAAACAATGTTTAACAGTTTTGTCTGACTGCGTTTTGTTCCGGCTAATCTCCGAAACGGTTGGACTCATTTTGACGGGATTTTCACTGGCAGATAACTGATGTTATAAGGAGTAACTAAGGCTACTTTTATTTTAGAAAAAGCCACGCGGGCTTGGGCAGCAGCTAGATATTAATAAATCAGCAACTAACTGTCGGTAATTTTATTTTTATTTGTTTTGTTGCCTAAAAACTTCTTCGGATTCCATTGGTAAATGTTTAGCTGGAACAACCAAGAGGTTCTGGATCTTGCTGCTTGTCTGAACTGTAGATAGGTTTAGTAACCGAAGTCTGCAAGAAAATCTGCAATTCTACATATTAAATATTTTTATCTTTGTTCTTGTGGATAAAACCAAGTGTCTTAGTGAGACAAGTAATTTTCTTGGTTGGATGGTTTCCTCCACATTATTGGCATAATAAAATTCCAAGATCTGTTTCCACCTGCAGCCCTCCATCTTTCACAAAATACGTGAGAGGAGCCCTCTTTTTGTCCTGGTGAGGTGAAATTTTGAAATAACAATAATATGTTACTTTGAGTGAGATATCGTTTCTTAGATATAATTAGTTCACCCAGGCGTAAAGGCTTGTACGCACGACCGAACAAAACATGGTGAACACGAACAGCGAACACGGAACATTTGGTTCGTACGCGTGGACATTAATTAGTAAAACGAACACGAAATAGAGATAGCCACTAACATTTTAGATGAACATAGTGTTTGATGTTCGTTAGTGGTAAGCACATGCGATGTTCGTGTTCACCATGTTCTTGTTCGTTCGTGCGTACACGCTTTTACAAAAACGGTCAGGATGTACCTACTTCACTCAACTTTTTTTGAAATTTTAAAAACAAATATTTATTTAACTGAACACTACACTACATCAACATTTTAGAATGAATTCAGAACCATCTTGTGGGTTAGTCCGAAAATAAAATGTTATGATAACTTTAGTCTTTAATGTAATAAAGATAAAAAAATATGTTTGCATTTAGTTATTGCAACTAAATAAAACAATATAAATTCACTGAAAGGACGTAACTTTATTTTGTAAACTAGTGTTATGCTTATGATTGTCCAACTGCATACCTATCACTATGCCTTGCTCCACAGAAGCGTGAAGATACCTAATTCTAGATTTGTTCTTTTGTATCGATAAAGAAATTCGTTGTCGCCGCAGTATATTTAATAATTTCCCTAGAATGCCCCAGATTAACTTGTAACGCGCGGCCTGACATGCGACTGACAACGATTTTCTTCAACACATTGATTGATCATTATAAAAGTACCCACAGCGATTGCAATCATACAAAGTAGGGTACGCTCCACGCAAGAATGCGTCCGCGAAGCTTTAATATGTTGCATGCGTGCCACATAATCACGTGTCGCTGTGGCATGCGGAAATCGTGTTGCCGAAAATAGCTCGAAAAAATATTTGTAACCTGTTCCACTAATTTTGTAACATAGTATACAGTAAGGAATTTTAAGAGAGTTCGACAAACATTGCTAATGATTGTTTCAAGTTTCCGTAACTGATAAGTGGTGACACAATGATACGTTGTTTCAAGTTATGAATAAGGGGAAACCCCGTATTCCAAACTGAGATATGTGCAGTTGTTTCTTTATTTTCTAATGTATTTGTTTTAGTTGGCTTGCTTGTGATGATTACTGTTAAAATCTCATCCGCACATCGCACAGAGAAAGCGTAGCGTCACACAGCGCATCACAATCTATATGAATAACGAAAGCAACTGTGACAACAGACCATATTCTCGCTCATGACGTCGTTTGCACGCTAATCAGCCTGTTCGTAATTAGTAATTACTTTTACTTGCGATTGTATTAGAGTAATATTATGCGCAATCGTTTGTTATCGGTTTAGTGTGTTTTACCCCATGCAAGGCGAATGGCGAAGATTTTTGGCGGATTTTGTGCGACAAAATAAATGGCGCAGTAGTGGAACGTTCGCCTCTGATAAGGTGCGGCGAGTTGGTATCTACAATCGGAACCAACTCTTTGTATGGCCTATACTTACAGAAACTTGCTTCTATGCGTGTTGAATCAAAACAAAAGCAATTCGTTGCGTCGTACAATAATGGAAAAAAACATTGTATTACGATTATTCCTTTTTCCAATTTTGATTATCAAAACGTATTTTAATTTTGTGCTCTAAATCTAGTAAAACGTTACAATTTCTTTAACCTCGCAGACCAACAGAGGTCAGACTGCAGACAGTACATAGAAAGTTGTTGAACTTAGTAAGCCGCACCTGGTTGAACTATTTAACCTCAACCACCTTAGTGATAAGACTCGTAACATGGCATAATGAATATTCAATACTCATGAGGTGACTTTTGATTGCAAAAAAATAGATGTTGTGGCTGATTTACAAGATTTTCAAGACACCTAATTGTTTGGGATTTATGAATCCGCCGATACGTCCACAGTGAAGTGAATGGCGGTGTTGCGATCACAGACAGCCCCATCTAGCGACCGTTCTTGTCTTACCCCTTGTGGACACACCTACCCACTATTATATACCGAACCGTTATACCCCCAATATTATTTTATTATAATAATACATACACTAAATTTTTACTATTATGTATAAAACATAGTTTATTTATTAAATTAGTTATACTGACTGCCTCGTTGGTCTAGTAGTCGCAAGCGCTACTGCTAAGCATGACGTCCTGCGTTCGATTCCCGGGTCGGGCAAAGTGTTATTGGGTTTTTCTATCTGGAATTTCTCAGTAGCAGCCCGGAGTTTGGATTCGTGCCCGGTTGATGGCAATAGGCTCGCCCCTTATGACATGGGACTTAAACATAACTGGCGAAATGTGGGTGTATTACAGGTACACCTCTGCCCAACCTTTCAGGGAAACAAGGTGTGATGTTATGTTTGTTACTTATACTGATTGTGGGAGAAAATTGTGGTCACATTACAACAGTCGGCAACACGTATAAAGGTCTAGCATAGTATATGTTCGAAAAATTGGTCTGCTCAACATTGTAAATAATACAATTTTTATTTATTTATTCAATGAATGTTGCTGTCAAAATTAAACCCGTAGCTACTGATTGTGTGTTACGCAATCACCCTGCTGTTCACAATTTGTGCGTTTGCCATGGATAGATTGTTACAACGTATATTTAAGAAGCAATTTTTTATGTAAGTGCTGTGTACGCCTGTGACTAATTCACCATTGAATAATTCAATGCATATGTATCTTTTTTATTATGTTAATGTTTTTAGTGAATAGGTCGTTGGTGTAGCTTTCAAATAAAATAAACTAACGAAAAATAACGCGTTAAATTGTAAATGGTTTGTTGCATTTCACAATTTTTTGAGTTTACAATCTCGCTAGATAAACTAACGATGTCCATAATATACGGCGACATATAGGTACACATACCTCACGTCAAAGGGAACCCTAGTGTGGGTTCCAGGTAATTTGTAAAAATCTACTGCCCATTACTAGTTTTTTCAAATATTGTACAGTGTTTTATTATTGCGCGCTACAACTCGCGATGCACTGCCGCCACCTAGTCGAGCCCGCTACTGATATATCACGTGTTAGTTCTAGACCAGCCTACACCATTTCAGTAAGCAATGCGGACTAGTTGACACATGCCTCTTCCAAAGAAGTCCTTTATGGCCTTTATGCAAAATCAAGTCAGTTATAGAAACTAGGCTTGGAATCAGCACTTTTCGAACGTCAAAATTACATAAAACTGTCCCCCAAAACGCCCAACCTTCACCAGATCCTTTAGCTGGGAAGAAGTGGAAAAACTGACACTCGATCGCGTACGTCAGTCCCTCATATGAAAATATATTGTGCGCATGCACAAGATTTACTCTGTGATGCTGACGTTTTCGTTCTCTGTAATCTATCGTTACAGAGAACGAAAACGTCAACGAAACATCTCTATACGGTCAAAATACGCGGCGACATCGGCATAGCATTGTTCAGATCTGAGGAAACTAAACTGCAATTTATTGGCAAATAGCTGACCCTACAGACGTTCATACAAAAATGTAACAGAAATAGACAGTTTATCTGGAAATTACCAACTTTTCCAATTTTTCTTTCCGTAAAAACCTTATTCGGACTACAATGATCTCTTCAAATTATGCAGCCATATTTAAGTGATGTGCTTACCAACGAACAGTAATTCATTTTTATTTACATTTATTTATTTAAAAGTTTTACACACAAAAAGGGCACAAAGGCGAACTTAATGCCTTAGGCATTCTCTACCAGACAACCAAGGGTGGTGAAGAGATTTGATGACAGGTGCTGTTTGATAGCAACAAGACAAGTACATAAATAGGTTACAAACTTATAATACACATTATATAGATAAGAAGTATGAATATGTGTACTCACCCGCCCTGATTGTGTATTTTGGTGGATTCCAACTGTCTGGCTGCCTCTTCAGTCTTTTTCATCAATAACAGTTTTTGAGTTAGATTCCTGAAAACAGAATTTCATGGTCAAACATATTTTGCAGACACATCACAAGCGAAATGGCGCAATGAACGAGGAATTTAATAATTTTTAAAGTTCGTTCGACGACTTATAACGAGAGCATACATTTTTAAAATCAATCCGAGTCATCTAATGAGCATGTAATAAGCCTAATACTACCAATACGGCAAGTACCTCAGTACCGTCGGCCCTGTGGCTTATCTGTTACTGTTAGCACAACTTTGTAGAGCAAGTGAGTCGACTGCCCAAACAAATAGGACCTCAATTGATACTCTACAAATGAGATCCTAGTTAAGTGCTGTAGGATGTATTGATTTACTTCAGAGCCCAAATAAAATAAATATTTTAATCTGTTTAATTTGTTATTTACCTATTAATGTGTATGCGGATGACTAAAATATTTCTGAAGGCATTGACTGCAAATGCAGTAAAGTTCACATCAACAGTGCAATGGGTGAGCATCGAACTCACGATCTTTCGCTTGCAAGTCCTCGGTTATGACCATTTAACTAATAGCGTAACTAGCAAAAAGTATGTATACTTGGGTAGGTACAACTCTGCCTAAACTTTTGGGAAAAACAGACGTAATGTTTGGTAAGAAAATAGTATATGTCTAGCGGTCACTAGCGCGACCCGGGTTCGATTTCCAGGTCCGACAGCAGTATTGGGTTTATCGCAAGACAACACGCAGTAGCAGCTTAGATTCTGGATAAACTGCCAACTTGCCCCTACTTCTATTAATTTATTTGACTGCCTCCCACATGGGAAAGGCGTGAGTATATGTATATTTGGAATAAATCTTTATCAGACCACAGTGAATCCATACAGTAGTGTTAGTAAAGAAAACTTAGAACTATTGTTTTCATCATTCCAATTTCCACTCTCCTTTCCTGCCCTCATCCTAATTTATTAGTGGTTGGCGCAACTTGTCTTTTTCTTCCATACTTCTCTATTAGTTGTCACCCCTTTCTAGCCATATCATCTTTCACAGTCCATCCAACGTTTCTTCGGTCTTCCCCTACTCTTAAAATTAATTAGTATCCAAATACATAATAAAGTTATGCTAAATAGTGTGTAGTGTGGTTACCTAAAGTGCATCTCCTGCAGCATCTGGGCGCGCTTCTGCGAGGTCTCGCAGCGCGACACCACGGCCAGCACGCCGCGCTCGGCCACGTACCACACCAGCGCCGCGCCTATCGCCTTCTGGAACTCCTTGTGAGCGTTCTCCACCTTCGCACTGTGGAACATCGCATCATGTTAATACATAATAAGCACTTGCATTAAGGTGCTCGTATACAGTGCAAGTTGACCATTTAGTGCGGGGAGGCTACCAGCACTTCCGTCTCGGGCAGGTGCACTGGCTTGCCTTGTAATGAACAGGTAGCCGACGTGTGTTATTCTTAGATAGGATGCTGTGATGATGCTTCTTAAAAGACATGTTTAGTTGCCATTTACAACACCTAAGCTAATAGCTGACTACGGGGGCACGAACGCTACTCTAATCTAAGCTCGAGGTATGTTATTCTTACTCTTGTATTACATGAATATGCGTAGTCAGTAAGTCGAACAATATTAAATCTTTTTTTACCTTCCTGAGACCATAGTTTGATATTTTCCTTTAATACACTTCTTGCAACTAATGAATAGAACATCAATCGCAAGTTTAACATTTTCATTATTATCTTTTTTACTCGACGCATTACGCTATAAAAAAACTTACCACAACAATTTTAGATAAGTCAACCGACATAGCCAAACCGAATTGTGTTTTATTTATGTTTTAAAACACTTAAGTCATAAAAGATACCACAACTTCCATGTCGCATCCTACGCACAACAGTCTTAAGTGCGTATTTCTAGACATCAAAATTAGTAGAAGTTTTTTTAATAAAATTGGGTTTAGTACTTTATTCAGTAGCAACTTGTGGGCTTCTCATTAACTGACTTCTTAGTGTAGATTTAAACAGTTTATTATGTTGAACAGTGAACGAAACTGTACGGTTCAGTTTCGTTGACCGTTCAACATATGAAACTGTTTAAACCCGCTCGGGTACTCGGCACCAGTCGGTCGGACACGCTGCATCGAGTATACTCGGCACCAGTCGGTCGGACACGCTGCATCGAGTATACTCGGCACAAGTCGGTCGGTTACGCTGAATCGAGCATACTCTGCTCCAGTCGGTCGGTGACGCTGAATCGAGTACACTCTGCTCCAGTCGGTCGGTTACGCTGAATCGAGTATACTCTGCTCCAGTCGGTCGGTGACGCTGAATCGAGTACACTCTGCTCCAGTCGGTCGGTTACGCTGAATCGAGTATACTCTGCTCCAGTCGGTCGGTGACGCTGAATCGAGTATACTCGGCTCTAGTCGGTCGGTGACGCAGTATCGAGTATACTCGGCTCCAGTAGCTTGGTGACACTGAATCGAGTATACTAGTTTCCAGTCGGTCGGTGACGCTGAATCGAGTACACTCTGCTCCAGTCGGTCGGTTACGCTGAATCGAGCATACTCTGCTCCAGTCGGTCGGTGACGCTGAATCGAGTACACTCTGCTCCAGTCGGTCGGTTACGCTGAATCGAGTATACTCTGCTCCAGTCGGTCGGTGACGCTGAATCGAGTACACTCTGCTCCAGTCGGTCGGTTACGCTGAATCGAGTATACTCTGCTCCAGTCGGTCGGTGACGCTGAATCGAGTATACTCGGCTCTAGTCGGTCGGTGACGCAGTATCGAGTATACTCGGCTCCAGTAGCTTGGTGACACTGAATCGAGTATACTAGTTTCCAGTCGGTCGGTGACGCTGAATCGAGTACACTCTGCTCCAGTCGGTCGGTTACGCTGAATCGAGTATACTCTGCTCCAGTCGATCGGTGACGCTGAATCGAGTATACTCCGCTCCAGTCGGTCGGTGACGCTGAATCGAGTATACTCTGCTCCAGTCAGTCGGTGACGCTGAATCGAGTATACTCGGCTCTAGTCGGTCGGTGACGCAGTATCGAGTATACTCGGCTCCAGTAGCTTGGTGACACTGAATCGAGTATACTAGTTTCCAGTCGGTCGGTGACGCTGAATCGCGTATACTCAGCTCCAGTTAGCTCCATTATGCAAAATCATCATTATATACAACTATATGTACATATTGACATTGATGAATATTATAAGCAAAATTAAGTGAATATTTATGTACCTTGAAAAGTATTATATTACTTTAATTATTGTGAATGTGAGCACTATGTGGGTCATCATAATCAGCCTATATTGTTCCCACTGCTGGGACACAGGCCTCCTCTCTGTGAGAGGGAGTGGGCCGTAATCCACCACGCGGGCCCAGTGCGGATTGGTAGATGTCACATGTCTTCGAATTTTTGGTTCTAGGACATGTCGGTTTCCTCACGATGTTTTCCTTCACCGTTTTGAGAGCAGTGGTGATGAAATAATTTACACAAAGTAAAGCGCCTGTCTGGGTTCGAACCTACGACCTACAACTCGTAAGTCGCGGCCGTTACCACTGGGCCACCACTGCTCTCTGCTATGTGGGTCATTTTTATTTATTTCTTGTTTTTTTTTTTCTCTTAGTTTTAATGATGGTCTGGCATTTTGAGTTCTTTATGCGGCCAACCCAATTGTCCTTTCCTTGGTATTGTTCGTCGAGTCGTTGAGCTCCTTAAGTTTTGAGTTGAGCTACACGATTACTGACAAATGCTTGCACTGACTGGACAGGTCCACTCAAATTTGTGTGGTTCTTTCCTCAAAAGACCATTTCAGACATAGATCTACATGGTCCTCACATGATCTGACCAAGATTATGTCTGGACTTTAAAAGAGACTTTGACCCTTGAGTTTGTTTCGCCATTTCTTCTCAGGGGTAGTCAGATAGGAAATGTCGACTCCATCTAGCTTATTTTTTAATATGACGTGTAAAAGTGATTCTCATATCCTATTTACAGAATAAACAATTTCATTTCATTTCATTTCATTTCATTTCAGTCATTTTTTTTTTCACTTTTATTGTTTGGTCATAAGCATACACCAATTTTTGATGACCAAATTCCTCGACTGTTACTGATATCTTAGGTGGTTAATAATACTCACTAGTCCTTGAGATCATCAGGTACAGGGATTTCGAACTTGTGGAAGGTGGTTTTGTCAATGGGTGTCTTAGGTGTCTTCACCCGGAGCCGGTCCTTTGGCACAATTTCCGTGTAGCAGTTGTCCCACTCCAGGTATTCTATCACCAGAAAGTCGCCCCTCATCATCTGGAAACAAAAACAATGTTCAAGTAATAGATTGCTGTGATTTACTGATTACAATTTAATTTTGAGATGGTAACTTGGTGTTTATGAGAATTTATTAGTTTAGAGAATTAATTTATTATAATCAATGCCATTATGCTCTGTCTGTATGCGGATGCTACTTCAGTAATATTAGCCCTAAAATACTTTGCAGTTTTTTTTTTGTCTTTCAAGTAGTTTATGTGTTGCAACACATACCTTCTTTTTTAACGCCTAGTTCTGTTAAGGTTTAAATGGAGATGGGTGTTACCATGGCTAGTTGTAAAAGTTGGTGGTTTCTATACAGTATATTTTAAATAATCAGTTAAATAATTTAGGCAGCAGGAGAATGAGTGTAGAAGAAAAGTATTTGCGTCTTTTGTTAGACACATTTTAGTTCCACTCTTGATAGTTGCTGGCACTGCGAAATCTCAACTTGTGTTAACACAAAATCAAAAAGTATGATTAGCAGTTGACTGCTAAAAGGCTGTGTTGAAAACAGTCACTATTAAATTGTTATTCATATTTTCTAAATTCTTGACCTTGACCTTGGACTACTGGTCAAAGGTTAAAATATTCTATGAAAACAGAATTCTTTAAGTGCATCTAAAAAACTGCAGCAGTTCAAGTAATAAACCAAAGCTGAAGCATAAGAAAAAGAAATAAGAAAAAGGCATTAGTACCCGGAAATGTATTGATGGCATTGAAGCATATTATATTATTATGCAATATGGATCCCATTTTCTTTCCGTAAGAAATACGCAATGCGCCATAATACAACATTATTTAGAATTCATTAATTAATTAATTAAATAAATAAATAAAAACATTCCACATGTGGGTCTACTTTTAGTATTTTTTTTTTTTTCATTGGCATCAATGAGTCAGTTAGATATTATTAAGATGAAGAGGTTGGTGTTAGACACATGTGATAACTTGCCATAATAATGCTATCTAATAATTATGAATGTATAAATGCTTGAAAAGCATTCAGAATGGGTCTAATTGTGATGTAATAACATAAATTAACCAATATAATTGATATATAAAACTAAGCCTAAATGTGTCTTTTCTTCAGTAATTAAAACAAATTTTTGTTATTTGATCATTGGTGTTATCTAAACAATGGAATTTTTTTTAAGTATCAAATGTACAAGCAGAAAGAACTTCAGTGTTATTTGAAGATTGTGGGCATGAAACGGACTCAGTGCCTAAATCTGTATCTGAAAATTTGGTGACCAAAGAAACAGAAAATAAATGCAAATGCCTCCATGTGGGCTTGCAAACAGAACATAGCCAATTTTTTTAAATAAAAATCACAAGTCTCTTCACAAATTCTGGTAGGTTTCCTTTTAACACAGCTCAATAATTGCTATAAAACACAGCATGCACGTTATGCTTGAGTGAAAGTGCACCAAAGTAGGATACAGTGTTAAAAGTTGCATGTCATCACAACCAAATGTTGATGAATACTTGGTTCATTTTAATAAAATGTTATTGAATTTATTTATTCATCCCTCCAGTCACCTTCAAGCAGCTGTTTTAATATTAAATGGTGAGATTTTGTTGGTTACAAAAATACATAAAAAATTAAGAATTATTAAAAAAAAAAATCTAAACAATGGTACACATTTGTCAAAACAGATGAAAACCATGGTGGGAAGCCTTTACCCAGCAATCTGATGATGCAAGCAGTGGAAATGGACATCTTAACTTAAGGATATTAAGACTCCTTACTAAAGCACATAGATAGCTACTTAGCTAGGCTGAGTAACAAAGAAGACATACCTAAATAAATAAAAACAAATATACTCAGTGTTATGATCTGATGAGAAACTAATAAGACTTGACCAGACCATAAGGGTATGAAAATATAATATCAGGTACAACCTCCACACACCAAGCATGACATAGAATTTGAATTACAATAGTTGTAAGACACCAAGAGATTATGAATAGCTGTATGCTAAACATCCAGACTAAGAAAAACTTATGGGCCAAGTTCAGCTTGATACACAATGAAGTGTCAGACTGAATACTTACAAAATGATTATGAGGTACTTTCAACTCACATTAGGTAAATGCATCTTCATTCTATTTATTTTCAGCAAAATTTAAACTTAATGGTTTATGGTTATTATGCACCTACTGAATTGCTTGCATTTCAAGTGAAAGTCAGGGTGCATTAATTTGCAGCAATTATTTATATTATGGATTTCTGTACACAGATGCACAGGTATCTGAGAAGCCTCTTGACATATCTGACCCTTCAAAAATTATATTTGAGGGTAAGTGGAAAAAAATATTCTGGAAAATAGTTGTGGGTAATATTGTGAACTTATGATGTGGTTTATAGGTATGTAATTCAATACCTTGATGTTTGCTGTCCACCACCCACATGCTTCCTTCTCATTGGACCTCGCGTATACCTCCACCTCTTGGTTTTCGACGAACTCTGTGTGTTTGCCGGTGTCTTTCGGTGGTAAGAACACTTGCGAGAACGGGAATTTCGACTCTGGCTGCCAGCTACAAAGCAAAATATTAATGTAAATAAAAATACCCGCACTTTTTTATTCCAAAATTACTGAAATCAATTACTATCATACTTACTCATTTTCAAAGGCTACGAGAACCTCGTTGTCGAGCACGTCGGTGACAATGGCCTAAAAATAAAGAGATTTTTAGAACATTCCGACTGTACACCAACTTCGTGATGCGCTAGAAATAAGATATCTAGGTCATTTATGTGTATATGCGCAAATATAAAAATGCGTCGCGTGTCGTTCCAATTTCATAACACCTAAATCGCAGTTAAAATTACAGAAAGCAGCACAATTATTACAACACATGGAAAAATCACGCCCTGACAGGCGGACATGGCGTCCATTCCAGCCGTGATGATCTTCCCGGAAAAATATTTTTGTAAGTATAAGAATTACCTAGGTATGGATCATTGGAAATAACCGAATAAACATAACACTAATTGAAATAATAGTTGTTGTGTGGAATTTTAACGTACTTCACAATTTACAAACCTTATAATAAGCACCATTATCACCGTACACCTCGACCGACAAATCCTCCATTTTGGTTTGAAAGCGTATTTGGCGTTTTCGGAGCGAGAACGAATGTTCGTAGAGAATCAACTGGCCAATCGTTAACCAGTATTTCCGCATAGACAAGATCACTTTTGTTTTTAATAAGTGCTGCTATGCTGTAAATTGCTTTTGTGAGTCATCGACATTTTTGAATTTGGAATCCCCTTGAATCCCGTGCTAAAAAGTAAATAAATATTTGTGTCGTCAACAATGGGGTTAAAAACTGACAGCTCCTCATAGGTGGCAGCACAGTTGCCCGTCTACAAACCGCCGTTGTTTTGTTTGTTTACTTTGTGTCGATTACAAATTAGACTTACTAGATAATTATATGTATTCGACTCGGAGTGTACTACTATTAAAAGACGAACTTAGGACAGGGGAAGCGTCCTAATGGTAAAAAGCAGCTGTAGTGGAAAAGTCAATAAATTATGAATGTTTTATAATTTATAGGTTTTTTTAAGTTTGTTGACTTTAAGTGTTTTTTTTAGAAGTCTGGAGACGTATAACATAAATAACCCAATCAGAGTTGAAAACCAACTCGTGGATGATCTTCCTGGCTAAAAAACTTAGAGATGTTAATTCTGGCACTGATCTAATATGATAATACAAAACACATACACCTTTTTCTATAATTTACATAATAACACATCACAAGTGCCTGTAGGTAAAGAAAACAAAAGTTTTCTTGGACGCATCACCTTTTATACGAATTTCTCCCATAAAAGTCTTGGTTTCAAAAGGCTAGCACATAGTCTGGACGTAATAACAGGTTTCCATTTTTTTTATCGAGTGCTTTTTTCCACAGTTTTCATCTTTTAATATCTTTGGCAAATACATGGGTCCCCGTATTTTTGCAGTCAACACATCTGAAGCGAGCAAGTGGCAGTTTTTATCCTAATTCCTACGTCTTGGGTTTTGAACTGTTTTGAAAGTTTCAAACAATTATCAACAATCGTACCTGTAGCGTGCCTGAGAAAGACACACGTAAGAAAATTGATATCGTAAAACATATAATATACATGCCTCTGGTATTTATATTACGTGCTATTTGCACAAAAGTTGATATGTTGTTGTTATAATACAACGGCATGTAAGCTGCTTGCATTTTTTGTGCAACTTAACCAAAAATATGCAAAACATGTGTGTAGCCAGCTTAGATCTAACGACAAACATAATAGTTACAACCCGTACAGAACATAATGAAAACGGAAAGTCTACTAGTGATCCGCCCCTACATCACACATTTTTTTCGATTCCATGCATTCTTACTACATATTACTTCCATATATATCCCTAACATACTTACACTTAGCGAAAGTAACTCTTTCTGTCTGTTACCTTTTCACGCCCTAAAAGTTGTACAGATTTCTATTAAATTTGGCTCACAGGTAGACCATGACCTGAGTTATGACATTGGATATTTTGTATCCCGGTAGTGCTACTGGGATACAAAATATCCATCATTCCCGGGAGATAATTCTCGAGTTCCACGTGGGTTTGGTATTACTATTGTATTTATGACATTAGGACTTAGGAAAAGCGTGCCACGCCCCCTATTACATAACACCTGTATATATCTGGTGAAATGTAGTTGTATTATAGGTACACCTTCGCCTAACCCTTCAAGGAATACTTTAATAAATAAGGAGCCTTATACACACATAACATTTTTATTTATTTTATTTAATTTTAAAAACTTACACACACTATCTTTACAGGATGACTCCAATGCAATAGTGCGTTTGCAATTTTTTTTTTTTTTTAGGTATGGCATCTCGTAGTTGACCTTGAGAGGTCGTGACTACTTAACCGGACTTTCCTGTGGCTGCCTTAAGCGAACTCAAAGCCTCCAGCCAGGGGCGAATTACTTATAGTACTAAGCGACTGCACGCTAAGGGCACCCCCTGTGGGGTACGGACCTCGGCTAGGGCGTCGCTGGGGGGAGGACAGCAAGATGGGACAGGCTGGATCTGGTTAATATTATTATTATTAATCGGGGAATTTAAAGCTACAGGCTCAGCTGCGGCGCGGGCTGGCACTTCTTCGAGCAAGGGTCGGGGGGGACAATTACGTCGGGGTTTACGCGAGGGACCTCGGCGGCGAGGTCGGAACGTAGGTCGGTGTTTTTTGTGCACTGTACTCGTTGCCCTATTGCTTTCCTGGAGGAGGGTAATGGGGTCATCGGGGTCGGAGAGGGTATGCCTTGGACGGCGAATAGAGCTAATGGTGGAGGGCCTATAACTGGCGGCCTGCACAACCAGAGGGTTGCGGTGGGTGGTGGCTGAGTCGAAGAAGCGCTTCGTGATGCGCTTCATGAACTGCTTGATGGTGGGGATTCTAAGATCGAGATGGAGGATCTCGTTTCGGACGAACCAGGGGGCTCCCGTTGCCTTTCGGAGGAAACGGTTTTGGAGGGACTGCATCCTGTGGATGTGGTGGGGTTTAGCGTGTGCGAAGACTGCACAGGCATAAGTCATGATGGGACGGATGCACGCTGTGTAAATACGCAATTTGCCCTTAAGGGACAATTTGCTGCGCGCATTTAGGACGGAGTGAAGTCTACCGAGAGCGAAAGCGGCACGCGAACGCACCTGCTTGATGTGCTCTGAGAACGAGAGATGGTGGTCAAGGGTCACGCCTAGGTATTTGGCTCGCTTCTCCCAAGGGATAGGCTTGCCGAACATGGTGAGCGGTCGGGGGGCGATGAGGTTTTTACGCTGTTTGGTGAAGAGAACAGCCTGACTTTTGTCGGGATTGACCTCGATTCTCCACTTTCTAAACCAAGCGCCAAGCTTGTTGACCTCGGTCTGGAGAGTGCGAGATATGTGGTCGTGGACTAACCCGGTGTAGTAGATGGCCGTGTCGTCTGCGAACAGAGCCAACTGCGCCTTTCTACTTTTCGGGATGTCGCTGGTGAAGAGAGTGAAAATGAGAGGGGATAGTACAGAGCCCTGAGGGACGCCTGCACGGATAGGGTGAGGGGAGGATAGCGCTCCTTCGATGCGATAGCGGAAGGTGCGGTTCGACAAGAAGTCTCGTAAGATGAGCACGAGACGATCGGGCACACCGAGTTTGTAGAGCTTATATAATAAGCCGTTGTGCCAGACCTTGTCGAACGCTTTCGCTATATCGAAGAATACAGCACCGGTCGTAAGACCACGTTGAAAGCCGTGGCTTATGTGTTCAACGATGCGGTGGACCTGTTGGACGCAAGAATGTTGGGCTCTAAAGCCGAACTGCTGGTCGGGGATGAGGCCCTTTGTTTCCGCAAAATCTCTGAGGCGCTTTAAGATAAGCCTCTCATAGACTTTGCCGAAGACATTGAGCAGACTGATGGGCCGGTAGCTGGTGGGCTCCGTTTTCGGCTTACCGGGCTTCGGTATGCCGATGACGGTGGCCTTCTTCCACTCTTGTGGGAAGATGTTATTGCTCAGGGCTCCATTGAAGATGGTGGCCATGAGCATTATGAGGTGAGCGGGGAACAGTTGGAGCACCCTATTGGTGATTCCGTCTGAGCCGGGGGGCGTTTGCAATCACACATCAAATACTTTTAACATCAACTTACGTCTAACACTTAAAAAAAAAAAAAAAAACTAAACGTTAACAATACTAGAGCAACACTAAACTATTAAAAACACAATCTGTAGTCGTAGGTACTTCAGAATGTAATGTACGTACATATTATCAAACTAAAATATAAAATCAGACAACACAGAATATTAATATTTAAATATAACTAACCAAATTCAACAAAACTCTTGCGAATTCACTCATATTGCACGAAAAAATGTCAATTCTCTCGTGCACTTCGTTTAGTACACTTATTGTGCGGGTGAGGGGTGTTTTCGACAGCAGGTTGGTTTTGGCAGCAGGCACTACCAGCAGTGGCGGTCACCGCCGCCTCCATACGTACCGGTCCGGCACGCATAGCTTCAGGTGACGCAGCACACCCGGGTTGTGAGCTACTCCACGTAGGAGCTTTAACACATACGCCGCCAGTGTAAATTCCCGGCGCACTCTGAGTTCGTTGTATCCCACCATACCCAGAACAAACAGTGTAGGATACATCAGCGGGTAAAATGGGTAAACCCCATGAAGTTTAAAATACAAGTGTCTTGTAAATTTGTTCTGCACTCGCTCCAGCATGACACTGTATTTCGTTTCATGAGGAGCCCAAATCACCGCACTGTGTTCCAAGTGACTTCTTACCCCTTATATCATATCCCTTATCCATCCCATAACATTTTCCCAGAAGGCCTATGCAGAGGTGTAGGTACCTATAGTACCCACATTTTGCCTGCTATGTTTAGGTCCCATCACATGTAATCGGGGGTGAGCCTATTGTCATCACAAGCCTAGTGTCAACCCGAAGAAACCGAGAAAAGTAATCTTCAGAAAATCATTAGAATAGTTGTACTATGAAGTACTTATTAATTCCATGGTATTAGATTATCACAAGTTCAAGCGAGTCTGACACTTGTCAGCTCGCTAGAGTTTAATTCCGTGTTCTGAGGCCTTAGTGTGAGTTTTTTTGACTCACGTTCGAACGCGTTCGATTGCGAGCACGTTAGAATTTAGTATGGGAATTTAGTTATAGTGCCACCTGGTGGTCACTCGTAGAACCTAATTTCCCATACTAAATTCTAACGCGCTCGCAATCGAACGCGTTCGAACGTGAGTCGAAAAAACTCACACTAAGGCCTCTGTTCTGTGCTAGTCATACTTAATTTCTAAGTCATCTGTGGTATTTGACGCTTCTTGTTGTCCACTTGTGTAAAATGTCAAAAATGTGTCCACTTGTCAGTGCCCAAGCGTGAACAACGTGAATGTTATCGTTTACGTCAAATTTAAAAGTTAACCACGTATTCCTGAAAAAATATATTTCTAGTAAAGTTAGTATGTATATAATTTTAAAATCGGCGTCGAGATAATTATGAATTAAATTGGAAAATAATTTAATTTACTCTATTTGCACATAATTTCAGATGAGTGTGGAAAAATGTGTGATATTGGTGACTGGAGGTTCCGGTCTTGTTGGCCAAGCGATAAAAATAATAATCGATAAAGAAAAGTTGCAGAAAAATAATAGTTCCAAAGATGAAACTTGGATTTTCTGTGGATCTAAAGATGGAGATCTCAGGTACCTAAATACAACGTTTTCTGAGGGTCAGGGACTCTGTACGCAGGTGCATACATATACGTATGCACCTGCGTACAGATGCGGCTGGTACCGATAGCATTATGTATTGCATGCACCTAGCAGTGCCTTACATAACAGTTGTTAAAAAAAAGGACATGATATTTTGTGGGTATTCATACTCACCAGTTACCGAAATTAAAAGTATTTCATTTTGCCTAAATATTTGGTAATATTTACAACAATCACTTACTGATACTTGAAAAGCATAAATTGTGACTTCCTTGACAAACTTTATAAAATTAGGGAATATTTAAGTTGTAGGAAAACCTTTGTAAAGGATGATTACAAGTTAAACATTATACATAGTATAATTGTGACTATTTTCAGAGATAAGGCTCAAACAGATGCTTTATTTAAGCAACATCGGCCCACTCATGTGATACATTTGGCAGCTATGGTTGGAGGGCTTTTCCATAACATGGCACACAACTTAGATTTCTTCGTAAGTACATACAACTAACACTAAAAATAAGTATTAAAAACATGTTCTCCCATATATCAATATATGTCACGGTCAGTTCTCTAACTGCAAATGTAAGATGGTTGACTATTACTCATTAACTTGTAAAGCGTACTTAGCTGTGATAGTTTTCCTTCTACATTTATTGTATATACTACTGCTGTGAATTTTTCACATATGCAAAAACAACCATTTAGCTGGCAGGGGAAACTATAAAGGTTCCTTATTGACTACGGAACCCTAAATAGGTGGAAGTGCATTGGGTATCAAAAAATTTGTCCGCATTCCTGTGAATGGGAAAAGTGCCCATAAGGCTGGCAGCATTTTCACATTGAATGTTAATCTGATTCATACAATATTTGTTTCCTGATTTATTAGATATTAGAATTATTATCAAACAAACTTACTATAAGTGGTTGATGTTTTGATTAGATAATAAATTAATATTTTCTTGAGTTACATACATTTTCCATTAGTTGGCCATATCTCATGTCAACCTTTGTTGATAATTTTTTACACTGTTTTTACATCTGTCTGAAAAAAAATGAGCATTTATGCCATGTTCATATCAGCATTGTGTCAAAAAATATTATGAATGCTTATTCTGATGTAGGCTGTAAAATTAAAATGCTATGGATTCTTTGATTCTGAAATAAAAATTATTATCTCATTTATATTTAATATTTATACTAGCTGTGCTCGCGACTTCTTTCGCGTGGATGTCGTAAAACAGCATGGTTTCGCTTAGAGACGATGTACCACCTCCTCCATTGATAAGGGAGAATCTTTTGACCAGATCTGGTGATTTTTTCTAGTAAAAAGCTGCCACAAAACTTGTGTTTTTGTACTATGTTATGTACTATGATAGTGGTGGAACCACCTGGAGTGTACACAAAAAGGTTGCTAGGGTTGCTCACATGCGAAAGAGCTACATAAAGTTGGCTGCGGGAAAAGCAACCAATACTAAGGTCTGGCCCCGCTGGACAGTGTTTGACTCTGAGCTTTGTTAATGGCCATGGCATAACATAGGCTGACGGAGAATTGGACACGTTTAAAACCTAATGGGAAATTGTTGGGAATAGGCGGAATTCTGGGAATACAAACAACATCACGGGTGCCAAAACCTGTTGAGATTTCGGCTTCGATGACATTGTGTTGGAGATTGGTGACTTTGAGCCGCGTGCTTGGAGATTGGTGACTTTGAGCCGTGTGCTGTTGCAAAGTTGGGAGTCGATTACAGTTTTGTTAATAAAAATCCCCCAATTCCTCCACACGCAGTTTTCTCTCTCCAAATATCCCCCCAAATTTGGGGTATTTTTAAGTTATGGGGGAGACCCCGCGATTCAGAAAATAACCTTAAAAGAACAACGCCATCTATCAAGCACAAGGTCATACTATTACGCATGGGAAAACGTTAGAAAGAATAGTTAGTAAGCTATGTACTACATAAAAATATTAATTAAAAGATTAAATATATTTTTAACGGAATTAACACTTCATTTCATGTTAAATTAATTTATTTTTAATGATGGGTAGCGCCATCAAGCGCCCTGCAATGAAAATAATTGACAATGCATTTTGAAAATTATTTATTAGCCTAACTTTTGATTGGGTCATAGGGTGTTATTATTCTAACCACATTATTCTATTCGCAATCTTTATTTTAAGTATGCGCGCGAAGTTCACAGTTACATTTATGATAATTATGGTTACATTTTACAGTTGTTAGTACCATTTCCCGTCAATAGATGTCGTTACGTGTTTCAAAATTACGTAATTAAATTCTCTTGAACACTTTAAATTGATCATATCTTTTGATTGAGCGAAGCGATTGTGATGAAACAAAAAATAAAATATACTCCGAGTTATAAACAACGTTTGAGTAGTTAACCAAAAGTTAACCAAATTGGTTTCGTACTTTTGACGTGATACGCAAACAAATCACACATCTAAACAGAAAAACAGATAAACAGACAAACCGACAAACAGATAAAAATTAAAAAAATTATACAATATGTAACAAAAACCCCGTTGTTCCTTTTAGGAACGTATACATTTACCTATAAGCAGAACATTGATTAAATTATAATTTAAAAAAATTAAGCATTGGCTCGTCGAGAGGTCAAAATCAAATAACTATTAAAATCGACACATTCAAAAAAATGTTTAGAGTATCTGATTTTACAAGTACATCTTTATTTCGCTAAATAGCCTACTTGCTACTAGCGGCTTTCTTTGAATGCGACAAAAGGTGCCGCCAAAAACATCCGCCGCGCATGTCGGTACCACGTGCCTACCTACCCCGCCGCCCCGCCACCCGTCCCCCTGCGAAGCACTTCCTTAGTCTCCCGCGCAGCTTTCTTCCGAGTGGACGTTATTGTTGACCTACGTGACTAGTACCTAGACTTGTGTTTTGTTTACGTAAACGTTGACAATGTCTTATTCTAACGTAGAATATTTTAATATGTTGATGTGTCTTCGGAAATGTGACTGGAATGAGCCAAGAAGTGTAGAGGTACAACGTGGTCATATCGAACAGCAACTCCGTGGCCGTCAAGTAGATATCATAATAAATTAATGCATTAAAATGTAAATAGGTACATCAGGTTTTATGTGACAGACGCGGCGAATTTGTTTTTTTTAACGTAGTGAAGTGTTAAATGTAATTTTAACAATTATCAATTAAAAAGAGTGTAAACCAAGATTTTCAAAAATTAATTCGTTAAAGTGATACTGATAAACAACAGCTGACCAGCAGGGCTAACATGACAAGCGCGAGAACGCTCTCTTTCTCGATTTGTCGAAATTTGTCTACGATTCTGACTTCATCCGAATGCTTAACATGACCGCTAAGCGTGAGTAAACTCGAGAAAGGCACTTTGACAGTTCTTTATCTCGCGACGAGAAACCGATGTAGCAAATTATTAAAAACAAATCATTTTTATTTTAGCAACATCGGCTCATTCGATAAATTTTACGCATGGAATTAGTATGTACTATAATGATTTTACATCCACCTCTATTAATTTATGTTGTAATTTTTTGTGTAACCGATTTTTTTATTAAAATTTAATATTTTTCTATGGCATGCCGAAATTAAAATACAAAATGACGGAAACGAAAATGAGTGAGCCATTTTTGTTAGGGGAAAAACCTGTGGGTTCGCGTCACCAATATGTTAACCGCGTCACCAACATACTAACCACGTCACCGACATCCTAGCCGCGTCACCGACATATGAACAGCATCCCTTGAATATGCAATCTGCGTCACCAACATGCTAACTGAGTCACCGACATGCTCAATGCGTCACCAACACGCTAACCGAGTCACCGACATGCTAACCGAGTCACCGACATGCTCAATGCGTCATCAATATGCTCAATGCATCACCAACACGCTAACTGAGTCACCGACATGCTAACAGAGTACCGGAAATGCTCAATGCGTCATCAATATGCTCAATGCGTCACCAACACGCTAACCGAGTTACCGACATGCTAACAGCGTGCCCTACCTGCTAGCAGCGAGCCCGACGTGCTGGCAGAGTCAACGACATGCTAACAGCATCACCGAAATGCTAGCAGATTTACGAAATGCCAATCGACTTACGCCGTGATAACCGCGTCACCGACATTCTGAAAGCACTTGTTGACATGCAATTTGCGTCACCAACATGCACACCGCGTCACCGACATCCTAACCACGTCACCGACATGCAGACTGCGGCACCAACATGCTACCCAAGTCACCGACATGCTAATGTAACGTGTGCATCAGACTGGCGTCGCGGAGCGGCCTGTGTACGTACATGTATACGCATCTCGTATATACTTATATGTTATTCCAAAGTTTTAAGTTTTCATTTCTGTCACCAGTCCCCATGAATGCCATATTTTTTTGTGTTATAATTTTGTCTACTCTTCTCGTCGTCAAAATCGAGGACGAGTAAATGACAGCAGAATCGAAGATTATCTCGTGTTGAATTGTCAAAATACGAGATAACTTAGGTGCCATGTTAGGGTTTGTCGAGAAAATATCGAGTTTGACAGAACGAGTCGAGTATTTTGTATGGCAGCGCTGTCAGAAAACGAGAAAATTGACAGAAATAGACAAAAATTACTCACGCGAGAGTGAGTAATTGTCGCGTGTGTCATGTTAGCCCTGAAGGTCACGAACTTGTGTAGAAAAATAGGTAGATAATCGGCGGCGCGGCGGCACCGATCAAAGAGAGGGCGGGAACGTTCTATCTACTTCTGGTTTCGCGTCATCGCTTCATGCAGAATGGCAGAGGTAACAAATCGATTAAACATTACAAATATTAATAATTAAATATTTATTTTAATTTTTTTTATTGAACAGTTTTTATAAATGACTTGCTTTATCGCTTAGTAAACCGATTCTTAAAACGTAGGTAGAAGGAACAACAGGGTTTTTGTTACATATTATTGTAGATCAGGCATCTGTTGGTTATCCCTTAACAAGCCTATTTTTTTTTTTTTGGAAATACATTGAATGTTCGAAACAGCTCGTCTACAGATTTATTATATGTATAGATAGATATAGATAACTATTTTACGAACTATAATGATAGTAATATATTTTCAATAGAGCTGGTAATAATACAATTCAATTATGATTCGAAAGACACGTGGCGCCATCATAAGAACGTTATTGTTGATTTCCTCGAGAACAGTACTTTTTTCGGGATGAAAGGTACCCTATGTCCGTTTGTTGTTCTTCTGACAACGTATATGCAAAATTTTTACTGGGCAACTATGAAAAAAAAAATATTTAAAAAAATATATATAAAATAGTAGCCCACTGGTATCGGGAACAGGGTCCAAGCTACCGGTGGTCAGGGCTCCTGAGAGAGGAACCTCTTCACGATACGCGCCGTGTCCAGAAGTACTACTATCTGGATCAAATAGCATTTCACACTGTATGGTTCTATGCCTTTAACATCCTGAAAACCCACTGGCAAACATGGTCTTAGACATGAGAGAGATCACTTAAAGATGATCCTTATAGTAAATATAATATTATTTGTTGCAGAGAGAGAATATGGCAATTAATGATAATGTGCTGCATGCCAGCCAAAAGAATAATGTGAAGAAAGTAGTTTCCTGTCTATCTACATGTATATTTCCTGACAAAACAACATATCCCATTGATGAGACCATGGTAAGTTCAAATAGAAAAATACAAACCTGTTGTTCACTTGTGAAATATAATATTTAATGTAGATACTTCCATATTGCTTTGATCTTAACTAGCAAAATCACACAGTAACATAACCCAGAAGTCAAATTCCCTTAGGAAGCGTTTGCCATGGTGCCATTTACCTTTTGACCGCCACAGTCATGTATAGATGACATACCAAAATGTGCCCAGCACGCCACGGTCACGACTACCTACATGACAGATTTTAAGGAATAATTCATAGCTTTGCGCCGAGGGCACGGTTTTGCTTTTTTGACGTGGCGGTCAATAGGTTAAGTAAATGGGCACAAACCTAGGCTCAGGGCTAGGTACTACTGATTTCTAAAAAGAAAAACCCATTTACATGGGGACTTAGTGATCACTGGGCTAAATAAGCAGCCAGTTTTATAAATTTGCACATGAAACATTTAAAAAGTTAATGTATTTGTACATTAATCAGTACTAAAGATACTACTGATTAATTCTATACTAAGGACCTCTAAATTGGTTGCAGGTTCACAATGGACCTCCACACACATCAAACTATGGTTACAGCTATGCCAAAAGAATGATTGATGTACTAAACAGGTATTGTTGTACTCTTATCACTTATCAGTAAAAAAATGTCATCTAAGCAACGCCTCTGACGCCGCAATAAATGTGGTGACCTTCTGGGCCCAAACATTATAAGAAACATAGATGTACCATCGCTGGGGAATTTGTTGCACCACTTCTTCTTCCCAGCTAAAGCACAAGGAAGTGGTAAAGGGCGGGCGTTTTCGGGGGACTGTCTTATGTAATTTTGACGCCCGCAAAGTGCTGATTCTCAGCCTAGTTGGAATAAATGACTTTTGATTTTGATTAAAAACGAAAAAAAAGAAGTAAAAAAATTATCACGAAGTGCGTCTTTACAAACAACGTGACATCTTCATGTTTACATTGACCATTTGGTTATGGCAAACAGATATTTATGCCGATGATCCGCAGCTTTACTGCCAGGCAAGTGTTGATAACATTTCTGATGCGCTTGAGGAGCTAAACCGGGATTTAGGTGTGGTCGAAAACCTAGGTTAGGCTATCATAATAGGGAGCCCCACAGCAAAATGAAGCTGATACATCCCAGCACTGATTTTCTGGATTCGTTTTCTCCTCTACTGATCGATCGTTATTTCTCCTGACAAAGTTTATTCTGTTTATATGTATGTATGTGTATATCTGTATGTATTTATTCATTTATTTTATACGAGTAGTTATGAGTATTTTCGTGTTATCTATCACTTATGTTGCACCTGCCATCTTTCTTCTCTGCATGACCCTAAGGTTGACTGGTACAAAATGTCTCAGGTGTTAAGTCCGCCTTTGTACGGTATATTTTTTTTACTTGTACATAATGTTGAGTCAGTCGCAAAATGCACTACACGTTCCATTCGTTGAAATGCCTCCAGAGCTTCTTGCCCTTGAATACCAAAATCTGCCTTGCTCGAACTCTCATACAGCCCATCATAGACAACGCTGATGCCTGTTATTTGGATGCCACCGAGGAACTTTTAAATAAACTTGAGCGTTTGCAAAATATCTGCATTCGTTTTGTTTTTAACCTTAAAAAGTATGATCATGTTTCTAATTTTCGCAAGATTCTCAAGTGTGCGTGAACGTCTTTCCTTCGCCCGTCCTTCTGATGCACCTTGCAGGTCGCATCTTAGAAATCTCCTTAAATCCCCTCCCCACTCTACCGACTTCTACTCCTACTCCTTCACTGTGCACGCGGTTCGGCTGTGGAATTCACTTCCACCTGACATTAGGGACTGCGTAATCTTTCTACTTTGCCATAGTTGCATATTATGTATTTATTATTTTAACTATTAATTACATATATATAAGTACACGCCAATTTACTCAAGTATTGAAAACTATACTCAAGCAGAAAATAAAAAGCGAGCGAACCTTATAATGGTCACATAATTATGATGTGTATGACAACAGAGCAGCAACAGCAAAATTAACCTCGTAATTAAAAAAACCGGCCAAGTGCGTGTTGGACCACGCACAATGAAGGGTTCCGTTGTTGGGTTGAATTTATTCCAAAAACAAACTTAACATTCTAGTTGAAAAACATGTTCTCCCATACATCGATATACAAAAATTTTTTTTTTTGCACTTTGTCTGCGTGATTAATATGTACACCTATGCCAAATTACAGCTTTTTAGTACTAAGCGTCTCTGAGCTACAGCGGGGATAGACAGACAGACGGACATGGCGAAACTATAAGGGTTCCTTGTTTACTACGGAACACAAAAAATATTAATACTAGTGGTCGTCTAATATAATAAATAAAAAAAACTTTTATTTCTTACAAAAACAGTTTTTTTTACAAAATGTACTTTTCTTAAATTAACCACCATTCTTAAATTGTATAAAGTTAAACTTATTTTAAATTTCTGCGCTAGTAAGTTAAGCCCTCATTTCTCTGAAGGTGAAGGCCTCTAGAGATTTCCATTCCTCCGTATATAGTACATACTAATTCCATGAGTACACTAATTCCATGCTATTAAAAAGTACTTACTTATTCCATGCTCATGCTGTCGCTTTTGTCTACACACTTCCGCCCCTTTTCACGAAAGATGTTACACATCAAAAAAATCACAACTAAAAACGCAAACAGAACTTAATACCTAAATAAAAGCCTCTAAGCATAAACGGTGTGCCCTTTATACTCGTAAGTGTAATGCTGCATCATGATCGAATGAAATTCGAAGTAAAATAAATAAACAGTTTATTACTAATAATTATACCAAAACCTGTAACAAACAAAATCTCCTTTGTTGAAATCGATTTAATAGTTCAGCTTCGTCCGTGTGAAATTTCTTCCTCCAACCCACCGCGTCGCCCGCCCGCGAGTCACTCCGTTGTCGCTTAGCGTTACTTCTGCCTTTTTTCTGTTTATCCAATAAGAAAAAAGTGATGTTAGTTAGCCTATAACCTTCCTCAAAAATTGGCCTATCAAATGCAAAAAAAGACTTCAATTCCGACTGATAGTTTCCAGAGATTCGCGCGTTCAGACAAACAAACTCATCAGTTTTCTTATATTCGTTTAGATTGAAGGATGAGTGTCATGAATGTGTCGTGTCATACTCTTCATGTTTTCCGTAATTGGGTAAAATGTACTTATGTTATTTTCGTTTGTATTTATAGTTATGCTATGTTTAGACAGTTATACGTTATGTTTAGTATTTACTCATAAATATGTACATATTCTCAATTATTTTCTATTTCCTGTATTACGATTAAATATTTTTATTTACTATAGAGTAAATGTTAAAAATAATTATGTATAAAATACAACGATCTAGTGCTTGTCTGAAAAATAATACATAATATAAATAAATACTTTGATTTAAATTTAATAAAATAATCACGAAAACCCCCTTTTCTATATGTCTAAATATTTGACGTTGCCAGGTCGCGCGGGATGATCGCTCTTAATAATTGTCTGTTTCTCAGAGGCTACCACGAGATGCACGGTTGCATGTTCACGTCAGTAATACCGTGCAACGTGTTCGGTCCACATGACAACTTTAACCTGGAGTCCAGCCATGTCATCCCAGCGCTTATCAGGAGAATGGACGATGCTATGCAGAAAGGTAAATGTGCAGGACAGCCGATCCCATAGCACGTGTTATTATTAGTTTTGGGAACAAATAGGTGCCATTTAGATAAAATAACCGAGCTTTACAATAGTCGCCTATGATGTGTAACATCTGAAATCTCATCTTGGTAATGAGCAACTGAGTAGCGACAGAAATTAACCTCAAAATTTAAAAAGCGAAATATTGTAATATTTATTCGAATAATTGTTAGTGGTAGTAACACATGACTAGTGGTCACCCACTGGTCGAAAGTCGACCTCTCTACTTAAAATCTATATAGCACTTACTAATTCCATGAGTAGGTACACTAATTAGTGTACTCATGGAATTAGTAAGTGCTATATAGATTGTATATTTTTGTTATAGATTGTTGTGTTTTTATAAAGTACTTACTTATTCCATGCGAAGCTGTCACTTCCTGCTATACACTTCCGTCCCTTTCCCTTTTTGCTCCCACAGGAAGCCATAGGAAAGATAGTACACATCAATAACTGTTTTAGAAAGTAGCCAGAAGTTAGAGACCCTACGGCGCTCGGGAACTTCGGGTCTCGTAATGTATTTCCTTATTGCCGAGCGTTGTTAAAATTTATTGTTATATTATTTTCTAAATGTTTTGTTAGTGGTAGTGTAAACGAAGATGTGTGCTTCATAAAATGTGCATCTCTTTTTAGTAAAAAGGCCTTGCTTGTCCAAATAATGCCATCCCCCCTGGCTGGAGGCTTTGTGTATCAAAATGGTGCGTCGACCTAAAAATCGGCTTCTCGAAAGCGACTACTACCCAGCAGGGTATTAAAATATCTGTCCCGACGTCCCGCGACTATCGGGAATTAACCAGGGTTCTCCGAGCGAGAGGTGTGTCATACCACACCTACTCGCTCCCCGAGGAACGCCAGACCCGCGTGGTGATCCGTAGGATCCCGAAGGAAATTCCCACAGCGGACATCAAGGCCGACCTTGAGTCCCAAGGCGTCCCCGTGGACGAAGTGCACCGCATGCACCGCGCCAGGGGGGGTTCAGCATACGACATGGTTCTCGTCGTATGCCCCCCGACAGAAGGGCATCACCCTATCTTCAAAATTTCAAATATCTGCCGTCTCACGGGCCTCGTAATAGAGAAGCCCAGGAAGAACGGCGTCGTCGGGCAATGTCACCGTTGCCGGCTCTACGGGCATGCGCAGAAGAACTGCCATGCGAAACCCAGGTGCGTCAAGTGCCTGGGTGAACATGGCACGTCCGACTGCCCGCGCCCCAAAGATAGGTCACTTTGTACCGAGCCGCCCAGCTGCGTGCTGTGCGGTGAGGCTGGGCACCCAGCCAACTACCGTGGCTGTCGTATGGCCCCCAAGACTTCTTCCTCAAAGCTGGTGAAGCGTGCAGACGCCCGCCAGCAGAGAGTGTCATATGGGTTCTTCCCCCCACCGCAGACCCTCTCGCAACTCCCCCAGAGGCTAAGCCCGCAAAGGCCTAGCCCCTGGAACTACATGAACTACCAGCAGGCCTTCCTTGTTATGGTTCAGCTGAGACCCACTCCGCCTCCCGTCAGACCGCTGATGGATCCCCGCATCCGCGTCCCCGCGCCCGTACCCGTACAACCCGCGAGACCCACGCCCGCTCCCTTGGCCGCTGCCGCAACCGCTGCGCCACGGCCTGTCGCCGCTTCAACCACTCCAGTGGTCGGTCCGTCTGTCCCAGTAGGTCCGTTCAGCGTGATCTCTGGTACCTTCGCGTTATTCTTTACGCCCCGCGCGCGTAAAATGGCCAACGAACTCGTTGGCGCCCGAACTTCCTGCGATCCAGCGAGTCCAGCGAATCTTCCTCGCGTATCCCGAGATTACGCAAGCCCTAGAAAACTTAGAAACCCCCCCAGTAATGGATATACGAGTCCAAGCACGTACTAAACCCCGATCCCTAAAGTTAGGTTTCTTCAATGCCAATGGCATGCTAAAACAACGCGATGAAATCGCTGCGTTCCTCCGCGACCACCAAATTGAAATTCTCCTCTTACAGGAAACCTTTTTAAAGCCCAGCCGTCGAAACCCGTCAATTGCCAACTGTCGCATAGTTCGCAATGACAGGACTCGATGTCACAAGGGCGCCACCTTAATCTATTATAGAACGTCCCTGCACTGCATCCCAATGGACCCGCCCCCTCTCTCACGTTTAGAAGTGTCCATATGTAATTTAGGCATGACTGGCCACCAATCAATCACCATAGTTTCGGCCTATATTCCCCCCGTTTGCACTTCAGAGTTAGCCCTTGCCCTCCTCTCTGACCAGTGGCGTGCCTAGGGTTTCAAAATAACGCAAGCCCAATAAAATTTTAACCGATTTCAAAAAAAGAAAGTTCAGTTTTCGACTGAGTATGTAGGTACCTACGTATGTATCATCGCAATTTTCTCATAAACTACTGGTTAGGTACAATAAATTAAAAGTGAATCCATCCATCCATCTTCTTCTTTCCTCTTCTTTCTTCAATTTCACTCTTGCTTGTCGTGCGGTGAATGAGGAAACCAAAGCACACTGAAGGCATGCTAGTGCTAGATTGAATATAATGAACATATCAGCAATTGCATACCTCCGGTGGCTTTGAAAAAAGCCGTTTAGTTTGCTTCATTGCTTGAGGGAACAAAGTTATGGTAAGTAGTTGCTTCCTTCGTAACAGGTTACAGACAAAAAAAAAAAACAAAACAAAAAGTTACAAAACGAAAGTTAAAAAATAGCTAGATAGAATGTAATAAGGAATTTAAATAAATTATTTATATTCTAATTGGAATCGTCTATCTTTCTTAAGAAATGATTTAATTACATCAGAGTAAAATGTTGGTGATCGTTTTAATTCTACCAACAACTGTTTTTCAATAGCTATCATTGATAATTCGGAAAGACGCTCTTGACCTTGTGTATTTCTCAGATAGGTATGGATACGTTTAAGAGACGAAAAAGCACGTTCCGCGGAAGAACTTGTAGCCGGAATAGTTACAACAAGATACGCTAACTTTAACAGCTCGGGAAAGGCATCTTCGAGGTTATTCTCATGAATGAAATCAATTAATTCGAAAACATTACGATCTTTCAGATCAGGACTAGAATACAAGCAAATCAATTGTTTTTTCTGAACAAAGTTTAAAGATTTTACCTTATCTTCGCCAACCAAAACTTGAACGCATTTTAAATCCTCATAAGGTACAATTATCTCCATTGTTGTAGGTAAGTCACCAAAACAATTGTATCACTGAGGAAATCTAAGAAAACACACAAAAAACTTTAACAACAAAACCTTTTTCCACTCAAGCAAATGAAACTGAAGTTAGTTGCACTCTCGGATGTCGGGAACTTCTCAGTGTTGTCATTTAGGCAAAAAAAGTCGCCAGGTATATGAAAAATCTAGCTAGATTTCGCAATTTTTTTATTTTTAAGATATTGCTTGAATATTTAATTTCGTTATTTTAAAAAGTCGCTAGTTTTTATTGTTGCTAAATGTTAAAAAAGTTTCTAAACTCATTTTCGAGATTTAAAAATCTCCAAGATCTCACAACGTGGCTAAAACGGCAACACTGCAGAGTTGGCAAGCTGACAAGGTCACGCATACGCGTGCAACTTCATACTGAAAGCCCTGCTTAAATCTGCCATAGTGATCGATTTGTTCTATGCACAAAGGTCTAACTCGTTATACGGCACATCGCTATAAGTGCGAAAGTGACAGATATAGTATTTGAAAGCCCGGTAAAAGCCGGTGCGTGTAAGCGAGATAGCTATATGTAGATGCTACAAATGCGAAACTCTGCGCGCGAACCATCGCGATGTGTTGTAGTGTAGCATAGGTAGATACTTTGTGTTATTTTGATAAGAATTAAGCGCGCGAACTTTTAAATAGTTCGGGTTTGATATTGATTCTCTATCGAGCATTTTAGTAAGGCATTTGGGCTTATATGAAGGTACCGCCACTGTCTCTGACGACCTTTCCATTTTACTTGGCCTGAGTGACTCCTTTATCATAGCGGGCGATCTCAACGCCAAACATCATACCTGGAACAGCACCAGGATCTCCACCAGAGGCAAACACCTGTTTGACTTATGTCCCATCCTCAACTTCGACATCATCGCCCCGATGACTCCCACTCACTTTCCCCACGACCCTAACCATACCCCCGACGTACTTGACATAGCGCTTCTGAAGAGTATCAACCTACGGTTGGATTCTATAGAGGCGCTCGACGAACTCTCCTCTGACCACCGTCCAGTTGTCGTAAAGCTGGCCCCACGCCTAGGTCTCCACGCCCCTGACAGACCCCCTCACCAAGTTAGTTACAGACTGGAGGAAAGTAAGCGACTGCCTGAAATCCACCACGTTAGGTCCCCGACTAGACTCCATTCCCGACAACTTCGACTTTATTGCTGCCACGACAGCCGCGATCGACTCTTTCACGGTACACGTACAATCAGTCCTGAATGACTGTTCAAGGAAGGTTCCGGCGATGGCCGACCATCGCTGGAAGCTCCCGGACGATGTGCGCGAACTGTTGAATGAGAAGAACGCGGCTGTCCGTGCGTACAGTAACTTTCACAGCCACGCGAACAAAGTCCATATGCGCTATTTACAGACATCTGTAAAGACACGCCTATCGGAGCTGCGTGACGTCGGCTGGGACAAGATGCTGAGCGAGTTAGAGCCCACCCACTTACTGGGACCTTCAGAGGAAACTAAAATCCGAAGAAGTCGTCTCAATGCCCCCCCTGGTGCGCCCCGACAAGACCATCGCTTTCGATGACGTCGACAAGGCGAATTGCCTAGCCGATAGTCTTGAGGCTCAATGCTCACCTAGCTCTCAACCAGTAGACCAAGCTCACCTGTCCCAGGTCGACGCGGAAGTCGAACGTAGAGAGTTGAAGACCCTGATTATCCTCTGCCTCCCGTCACTCCAGACGAAGTGCATTATATCATCAAGGGTCTAAAACCTCGCAAAGCCCCCGGCTCAGACGGAATCACCAATAGGGTGCTCCAACTGTTCCCCACTCACCTCATAATGCTCATGGTCACCATCTTCAATGGAGCCCTGAGCAATAACATCTTTCTACAAGAGTGGAAGAAGGCCACCGTCATCGGCATACCGAAGCCCGGTAAGCCGAAAACGGAGCCCACCAGCTATCGGCCCATCAGTCTGCTCAATGTCTTTGGCAAAGTCTATGAGAGGCTCATTTTAAAGCGCCTCAGAGATTTTGCAGAAACTAAGGGCCTCATCCCCGACCAGCAGTTCAGTTTTAGATCCCAACACTCTTGCGTCCAACAGGTCCACCGCATCGTAAAACACATAAGCTACGGCTTTCAACGTGGTCTTACGACCGGTGCTGTGTTCTTCGACATAGCGAAAGCGTTGGACAAGGTCTGGCACAACGGCTTATTATATAAGCTCTACAAACTCGGTGTGCCCGATCGTCTCGTGCTCATCTTACGAGACTTCTTGTCAAACCGCACCTTCCGCTATCGCATCGAAGGAGCGCTATCCTTCCCTCATCCTATCGGTGCAGGCGTCCCTCAGGGCTCTGTACTAGCCCCTCTCATTTTCACTCTCTTCACCAGCGACATCCCGAAAAGTAGAAAGGCGCAGTTGGCTCTGTTCGCAGACGACACGGCCATCTACTACACCGGGTTAGTCCACGACCATATATCTCGCACTCTCCAGACCGAAGTCAACAAGCTTGGCGCTTGGTTTACAAAGTGGAGAATCGAAGTTAATCCCGACAAAAGTCAGGCGGTTCTTTTCACCAAACCGCGTAGAAACCTCATCCCCCCGACCGCTCATCATGTTCGGCAAGCCTATCCCTTGGGAGAAGCGAGCCAAATACCTAGGCTTGACCCTTGACCACCATCTCTCGTTCTCAGAGCACATTAGGCAGGTGCGTTCGCGTGCCGCTTTCGCTCTCGGTAGACTACACTCCGTCCTAAATGCGCGCAGCAAATTGTCCCTTAAGGGCAAATTGCGTATTTACACAGAGTGCATCCGTCCCATTATGACATATGCCTGTGCAGTCTTCGCACATGCTAGGCCCCACCACATCCACAGGATGCAGTGCCTCCAAAACCGTTTCCTCCGAAAGCCAACGGGAGCCCCCTGGTTTGTCCGAAACGAGATCCTCCATCTCGGTCTTAAAATCCCCACCATCAAGCAGTTCATGAAGCGCATCACGAAGCGTTTCTTCGACTCCGCCGCCACCCACCGCAACCCTCCGGTTGTGCAGGCCGCTAGTTATAGGCCCTCCACCATTAGCTCTATTCGCCGTCTTTTTTTTTTTTTTTTTGAGGGTGGGAAATCATCAAATATCTTCTCCCGCTCTGGGCGGAGCGGGAGGGTGTGTCAGACTCTTACTGACTAAAACCCACCCGTATTCCTTCCTGTTGCCTGTGTTGCGGGGGCCTCGGTGACCCATAAGTACCTTCCCGCGACCCCGGCAGGCATCGGCCCTAGTGGACCCCTACTTTGTGCTGACGACATCTCTTTGAGGCGCGCGTGGAATACGACGCGCCGTCGACCCGGGCCTGGTCCTTACCGGACGGTGAGCTACCCATTGCTCACCGTCCGCAAGCCCGCGCCTACGGTGGCCGGAAATCCGCCCGGGATTCCCGACGCCCTGGGCGTCTCCTGCGGCGGCTAGGGGCGAGAGGGCGCGAAACGTGCCTTTCCCTCAACCGTCCCGCCTCCTCCTTCGCGAGCATTACTGCTTCGCAGAAGGAGGTGACGGCTGCCCATGCCCTCTCGCTCCGTACCATGGCCTGAACCAGGGCCGGACGCGAGAGGTCTCTGCCGCCGATCGCCTCCACGAGGACACGGCGGTGCTCTGCCCAAGCCGGGCAGACCTCCACCGTATGCTCCACCGTGTCCTCTGGGCGATCCACACAGTGGTGACACCCGGACGTTTCCTCCCGCCTTATCCGACACAGGAACCTCCCGAAGCTGCCGTGTCCGGTGAGGACCTGCGTCAGGCGGAAGGTGAGGACGCCGTGGCGCCTCTCCAGCCACTCCTCAAAGAGGGGACTTAACGCCGCAATCGTGGCGTGCCCAGCACTGGGTTGCGACAACCGTACTTTCCATGACGCCATGAGATCCCGCCGGAGCTCCGTCCGCTGTGCCGCGATTTCTCGCGGCGGCGGACTTACGCCCCGGCGTTTCGCCTCCTCGCGCCACTCCCATACGTGCGCGAGGACTTTTGCCTCCAGATCCCATGGCGGCAATCCGGCAAGGAGGCTCGCTGCCTCACAGGAGACCGTGCGGTATCCTCGGACCATCCGGATGGCCATGACCCTTTGGGCCGCGCTCAACCGGTGGGCTGGCCGCAGCGCCAGAGAGCGCGCCCATACAGGAGCCCCGTAGAGGGCCATGGACCGCACGACCCCCGCGTAGAGCCTCCGGCAGGAGGCGTTTGGACCCCCTAGATTGGGCAGGAGCCGCTTCAATGCAGCGCCCGCCCGCTCCAGTTTGGGAGCCAAACGTCGGAAATGCTCCACGAAGTTCCACCGGCTGTCGAGGACGAGTCCCAGGTACTTCATCGTCGACTCGACGCCGATAGAAACCCCTCCTACCGTTATTTGGGACCCCAACGGTGGCGCGTTCCGAGGACCATGAAAACACATGGCCTCGGACTTGTGCAGGGCCACCTCGAGTCCCAATTGCCGGATCCTTTCGACGATTGTCGCAACCCCGCGTGCCGCTAATTCGGCCGCCGCCTGGTGCGACCTCCCCTGCGCCAGAACCAACGTGTCGTCAGCGTAGCACACTACGCTGACGCCGCTAGGGAGGTCGGCGCGCAGCACCCAGTCGTATCCGATGTCCCACAGATGCGGCCCCAGGACCGATCCCTGTGGGACACCGCACGACATCTCTTGCCGGTTCCACACTCCCTGGTGACCGGGGTAGATGACGGCCCTGTCCGTCAAATAGGCCTCGACCACACGACAGAGGTAGGTCGGCATCCGGTGATACCGGAGTGCCTCCCTGATGCAACTCCAGGGCAGGGTATTGAAGGCATTGGCGATGTCTAGAGACACCGCAAAGACGACCCCACCCTGGGCAACAGCATTCCCCGTCGTCAGGGCTCGCACACGCATGATGGCGTCCACCGTAGAGCGCCCTCTGCGGAAACCAAACTGGCTCTCCGCCAAATCCGGCCCCACCCGCACCAGCTGGCCGACGAGGCGGTCTGCAATGACTCTTTCAAAGAGCTTGCCCACCTCGTCGAGCAGCACGATGGGCCGATAAGCGGACGGAAAGTCCGCAGGGCGCCCTGCCTTCTTTATGAGGACCAGTTTCCCCGTCTTCCAGCGAAGCGGGAACTGGCCCCTCTCCATGCATGCGCTTAGGAGCCCCTAAGTCGAGGCCCGAGAGCCTCCAAGGCCAGGACCCAGGCCTTCCCAGGTAAGCCGTTTGGTCCTGGGGCGGTATTTTTGGCATTAAGCCTGCGTACCGCCGCTCTCATTTCTCCCTCGTCTATTCGCCGTCTAAGGCATACTCTCACCGACCCCGATGACCCCATTACCCTCCTCCAGGAAAGCAGTAGGGCCACGAGTACAGTGCACAAAACACACCGACCTACGTTCCGACCTCGCCGCCGAGGTCCCTCGTGTAAACCCCGACGTAATTGTCCCCCCCGACCCTTGCTCGACGAAGAGCCTGTACTTTTAAATTCCCCGATTAATAATAATTCTGATCAGATCCAGCCTGTCCCACCTTGCTGTCATCCCCCCAGCGACGCCCTAAGCCGAGGTCCGTACCCCACAGGGGGTGCCCTTAGCGTGAAGTCCGGTTAAGTAGTCACGACCTCTCAAGGTCAACTATGAGATGCCATACACAAAAATAAAAAAGTCAGTGTCTGGTTGCGCCTGCAGAAAACAAATACCCACCCGCGACAGGCGCACCGATTGAGGGGCCCTATTCATGGGCCACCGCACGTCCTTCGCGGGCGGGCGTGAAGTCCCAAAACCGCATGCCACGCCCCCTGAGTTAGTTAAGCAATGTGTCGTGAGAAGGACAGAGGACGCCCTTCCAAAAATTGGAAAAGCGTTTATTTCCTCTATTTAAAATAAAAATTACACGACGTGGGTGTTCTATAGGTACACCTCTGCCTAACCTTTTTGGGGAAATACAGGCGTGATGTTACATTATGTTTATAAAAAAATGTTTTTTTACTATAGTATAGATAATATTACTTCTTTGATGTGGCATAATTTGTTTGTAACAGTAATCGACTACCCAATAGGGTCTTACACCCATTTTTGAAAAGTGTCTTAAAAAAATTCTATAGTTCTAATATGCCCCAAAAAAATCAATTTTTATTCAATCGATACTCGTAAGTGCCATAAAATGCATTTAAATTTTACATTTTCAAATTTCGCGCGTAGTTTGACGAAAACGCTGGACGCAGTGGACGCCATGATGCTCTGTGGTCATGACGTCACTTGGCTATGTAAACAAATGCGCTGATCTATTATCTAACTATCAGTTGACAATTGACACGTTTTAGTTTACATAGCGGTATGCCGTAATAACATGGCGGCTGCTATTTCATGGTGTTTTTTAACAGATTAGAAAAACTGAAAACGTTGAATTGATTTTTAAAGTTTTTTTGTTATTTTATGAACTAAAAGTAACATTTTCCGACTCCTTTTTGCATAAACTATCTCAATAATCTATTTATAGATTTATTCTCGTATATAGTAAAATACCCTATTGCAGGTGAACAAACATTCAGTGTGATGGGGAGCGGCAAGCCATTGCGTCAGTTCATATACTCGTTGGACCTGGCCCGCCTGTTCATATGGGTGCTGAGGAACTACGAGAGCGTGGAGCCCATAATATTGTCAGGTGAGTTGAATCATTCTAAGCCATAAATAAATAAAGCCTTCGATGGGACGGTTTACCCGTGTTAACGGGTGTAACTAGACCACATAGCAGTTACCTACGCGTTCTTACAACATACTAAGTAACATTGAGCAAAAATGATGGCTGGGTAATGATTTTTCAGTTGTTGGGTGAAAAATCACTGTTTACTGCAGCGCGCACTGTAACTCACGCGAATCACTGTGGTGGGTGGGAGCACTTTTCAATGTATGCAGGAGTTGTGGTTGTGGGGTATTTAAAGTTTAATCGGAAAACATTTCGTGAAAAAGTAAAAAAAAACGTTGGAACTTTGACCTTCGATATCTCCGTAACCTTCTGGTTACGAAGATATCGAAAGTCAAAGTTCCAGTTTTTGTACTAGATCATATCTGAGAACCTTCTGGTTCCCAGGTATGATCTAGTACAAAAAAAATGTCACAATGACGGGGAGTACAAGTGTCTCGGCTTCGTTAAGCATCTTTTTACACCCCCTGATACGCGAAATACTGGACGCGACATGGTGGGCGAGCGCCAGTTTTGCGAAAGAAAATAATCGCAAAATTAAAGAGACAAATTGTCAAGCTCGATTGATTGAATTATTTATTAACAGCCAATCACAGCAGTTTACGAGTTTATTATTGCTATAAATTTAATTCGAGAAACTGGTCCATAGACTAGACATAGGTCGGTACGCGAATTCGTAATACCGAAACTATTTAATTTTATTGGTATGATTACCAATACCAGGTTTCGAAAGTTTTCATTTTAATAACTAGGTATTGGTGATACCGAGTTATTTTGATAACCATTTTTCGGTGATACCAAGCACTGAGTTCGCTTTAGTATTGGAATGGTTTTTAAACTAGGGTTCAATATTTGAACGTTTGGTCGGTATTAAAATAAGTAAACATTTTTGTTTCCATTTTTGAGTATATGAACTTTCCGTCCTACTTCATTAAGTGGTCATAGGACTGACTAGAAATGAATTAGTTTTGCCTTGAGTTCCAGTTCGTATGATTTCGGCAGCGCTCGGCTCGGTCCGCCCGCGGACCGTATCGGTCATCAATCGGGTGTTGTCGCTAGTACTCGGTAATTCCAATTTGAAGCCAATACAATATTTAAGTTATTATACCAATACATAGTTATTGAAACTACGGTAAAAACCATAAATGGTTTATACCGCCCATCTCTACCATAGACTCGCATTTGTCACGCGACAAACGGTGTGCATGTGGAGGGACTGTGTCGCATCTAAAGTATCTTGCCTACATCTCAATCCTCTTATTTCAACAAAGTAATTTTTGTCAAATATACTCAATTACTCATATTTCCCTGCCCTTCTTATTACAGTTGATGAAGAAGACGAAGTAACTATTAGTACAGTAGCGGAAATGATAAAGAAGGCGCATAGTTTTCCTGGAGAGATCGTGTACGACACAACAAAGGCAGACGGACAACACAAGAAGACCGCTTCGAACAGTAAACTTAGGGCGCTATATAAGGACTTCAAGTTCACGCCGTTCGAGACCGCGATACACGACACTGTGGCATGGTTCAAGCAAAACCGGGAACATGCTAGGACCTAAATGATTTTGTCAATGGTATTATTATTATGGTTTTGGTAATATATTGATTTTGATTTTGAAAAGCCTCCTATTACACACATATTTATTCCGTTTACCCATACTAAAACAGCCACCCCGGACGGGGTGCATGAACGAAATTCGTATATTATTCTTCTTCCAATTTTCTACCAAGGCTGTGTACAGTCATTTGAGACACATGATAGAAACTGGCCCAAGATACTTTGTAGACATTAGTATACCTATAAAAATACACACAGAGAAAGAAATTTAAAAAACGATTGCAAATGTAAGTACATTAAAAGAGACGAATGTATCCAGGATACACAATAGGGTCTTACACCCATTTTTGAAAAGTGTCTTAATTAAATTCTATAGTGCTAATATGCCCCCAAAAAAATCACAAAATTTGTATTCATTCGATAAGTGCTATAAAAATACATTTAAATTTTACATTTTCAAATTTCGCACGTAGTTTGACGAAAACGCTGGACGCATGTTGCTCTGTGGGTATGACGTCACTTGGCTATGTAAAAAAATGCGATGATCTTTTGTATGATAATTGATAATTTAAAATGAGTTATTATTCATGAGTTATTATTATATCGTTGGTGTGCTGTTCCTAAATGCAAGAATAAAGAATAGTGTAAAAACACCGGACAAATTGTGGATTCAAGTGCCAACTGATATAAATATGAGAAAAATTTGGTTCAAAGTTGCGAAAAGGGATCCCGCACTATTATCTGAAAGAATTCGTTTGTACTTTTATTTTTACCGTCTTACATGGTATTATTTCAATAAAAATTACGTTGGTTACGAAAATAATAAAGTACAAAACCTACGCCGATCAGTTGACAGTTGACACGTTTTAGTTTAGACAGCCGTATGACGTAATAACATGGCGGCTACTATTTCATGGTGTTTTTTAACAGATTAAATTTTAAAATTCAATTCAACGTTTTCAGTTTTTCTATTATTATTATTTTTTTTATTATTTTATGAACTAACATTTTCCGACTCCTTTTTGCCTAAACTATCTCAATAATATATTTATAGATTTTTTCTCGTATATAGTAAAATACCCTATTACGTCTACTCAATAATGAAATTAGTTTGACATTTCCCGGTCATTTCATTGAAGAATTTATAAATGACATATTAATATTATTTAAAACGAGGAAGTTTAATTGGAATTAAATGCAATACGTAATATGATGTTTGTTTTAGTTTGTGGTTATTAAAAAATAATTAATAATTTATTAAAAAGTGTATGAGTATATTTTAATGTTGTATTGTGGATGATGACTGTACTTGGGGTAAAACGTCTGAAGAACAATCAAAAGTGAATTCCGATCATCCACCCCGTCCGCGTTCCTGAGTATCCAGCCTAGGGTGACTGTTTTAGGGTGGATAAACGGAATTGCCGTTGAAATTCCGTTTTTAGGGATTATAACAAAACTATTTAAATAATGTTCACAGTGGAGCCCTTTATTTTACACCGTATTCTATATATTTTTTAATAGTGTCCTGGGACCGTATAGGTAGTCAATATTATTCCAGTGTTACTTGTTTTGTCAAGGCGGCAAGGGCCTTTTTACTGTCATGCTTGTTTGCGCCCGCGTGCAGGCCAGGCACGCATGCTTGGTGCGGGCCGCACGCTGAGCAGATTATTTTCGCCACGCCGCCACAGTATTGTGCGTGTCGCCAGGAAGAGAACTCGTGTCAAACTCTCTGTATTGATTTTCATATTGATTGATTAAACATGCGTGCGACCCGCTTGACAGTAAAAACAACACAGTGTCAAGGTTCGCCACACGCACACGGGCGGCACGCATCCGTGCGAGCCACCCGCGAGCCGCTCGTGTGTCGCGCATAACAATAAAAACATTTATGATACGATAGGTTGCGGGCAGCACGCGTGCGTGCCTGGCCTGCACGCGGGCGCAAACACGCATGACAATAAAAAAGCTCTTAAGGCTGGTTTCACAGCTATCTGGGAGACCCGTACGGGCCGTCCGTATACGAGAGAAGCGTACGGATTGCTCCCGCAGTGCTATGAAACGAGGGAGTAGTACGATACGGTTGCTAGCGAGAGAGGTGTTGTACGGGCCCTTCCTTCCACTTGACACCACCAAAACGACACCACCGGTGGTGTCGTATGGAATCTCTAGTCCATATGACACCACCCTAGTGATGTCCAGAAACGCGTGTTTTTGACAAACAGCTCCCAATTCATTATTTTAAGTTATCTATAGTTAAACGATAATTAATAAAACAGAGTTTATAAAATATATTTTTTTTATTTAAGTGAAGTAAGTAGTTATGTAGGTATTAAAGAACGGACCGGAAAACTAGTCTTCCAGCATGTCCACAATTGTTGTTGCGTGCTTGTAATAGGCCTTAATGAACTTTTCTTTTAGTGTTTTTTTTCCGGGAAAAAAACTTTCAGCCAACAATTTTGCTGTATTTAATACAATCTGAGCATCACTCAAATGGTCCGTTTGGGTACAAGTATCCTTCATATTTTGTTCCGTTTGCGTTTTCACGGACATATAAACAATGAGGTTTTACCAATAGAGACGTCTACTCATTGTAAAGAAATAAAGAAATGGCGATATTTTAGTAACTACCTACAAGAACCTAGGCCAATTCATTTCTATCATTGAGTACCTACGTTAGAAGATGACAGAGATATATAGGACCCCAATGTCAAAAAGAGATAAACATATTGTTCACGTGGCAATTGTCAACGACAGCCAATGACGTTGCATCGGCTGCCAGCTAGGGTGAACTGGGGAAAAATAGGTACATAGAAGGCAGAATGAAGAAAATAAAGTTTTTTTTTAATAAGAATGTTTATTTACAAATCAAAATCAATCAAAATCAAAAGTCATTTATTCAAACTAGGCTGAGAATCAGCACTTTTCGAACGTCAAAATTACATAAGACAGTCCCCCAAAACGCCCACCCTTCACCACTTCCTAGTGCTTTACCTGGGAAGAAGAAGTTTTAATATTAGTAGATCTAAAAAAAAAACAGTGTAGGTTAGGTTTATTACACGTTTACATAAATATATTACCAACTAACGATATAATTTTTTATTTATAAAATATTTAACTCAAAGAAAAGAATAGCTAGCCTGTATCTATACTAATATTATAAAGAGGATAACTTTGTTTGTTTGTAATGGCTCAAAAACTTCTGGACCGATTTTAAAAATTCTTTCACCATTCGAAAGCTACATTATCCACGAGTAACATACTGAAATAAGGCTAAATAACATTACGTTATGTCCCACGGGAGCGGGGCAGTAACCAAAAGCGCGGGTGAAACCGCGGTGAACAGCTAGTTATTTATATACCTTCAAATAAGCTTAGTTTATTCCTTTTTTGTCTTTTGTACACTTCTTTGCAATTGGGATAATTTTTATGAGCGTAATGTAAGCGAACATTCATGAAATTATCTATAATTGCACGTATGAGGTGAATATGGTGATTAAAATGCACAGACTGCTCAAATGAATGATCTAGTGAGTGAAAGAGATCTGGACAGTTAATAAATGATTTCAAAACTCTGTGTTTTAAAATTTCTACATCTTTGAGATCAGGAAGTATGATGTTCCCCTTTTCTTTTGTGTGATTTTTGAGTATAGACTCTGATCTAAGGCAAATTTTAAATACGTCTTCACTTGGGAAACATAAACCCCCCATATTTTTTTGGGAAATCAGTTTATGAAACCATAGCTTTTCGTTTGAAAAAAGACTATTAATACATGGTTCACACTTAAGAGCTTTAAATAACTTTCTAGAAACCCAGCCAGATATGTAACCGATGATTTGATCAGTAGTTTTTTTGACATTTTCATGATTTAGAAACTTCGAAAGTATCTCTACGTTTCCGTTGATCACGTGATCAGATTCTGTATGTTCATTATCGTTATCTAAAATTATATTTTCATCATCATATGCACGTTTATTAACTGTCATGTTTATTGTTTGTACTGCAGAAGAGCACGTCAATATAGAGATATTTTCTAATGGTATACAATTGCCCAGAAATGAAGACTGTATTCCTAAATGTTGGAGAATTTTCCTGAAAATTCCTTTAAATTGTATAGCATTGGGATTATTATTATGTCCTCCGTTTCTTCTGATAACACCGAATAGAATTTCAATATGATCTTGTGATAGCCTGTATGTTGCAATGTACCTTAAGCGTTGTTCCTCCTGTATCAACGTTGTATACAAGTGCTTTAAGCTCTCGATACACACAAGGAAGCCTAAAAATCCAGTTTTATTTTTCGATTCCACGACTTTTTTCTTTACAATCTGCATTGTGATGCGTTTACGAAGAACTCTTCTGTACTTTATAAATATGGTCAATCCCAATATGTATTGTTTGGCTTTTTTAAGATACGCCAACACTTCATTTACATTTTGTGCAGAAAGTGGCTTTTTTAGGCCATACAAATTGGATGCTCTCGAGTTCAATATATCGAAGAGATTATTAAAGATGGTAATAAAATTTACTGTACCTTCAGTGTTTTTAAACATAGAAGATATAATCAGTTCATTACACATCACCAAGGCATTTGCTACGCTCATACTTAAAACTTGTGTTGCCAATTTAACTTTCATTACCTCATTCCTGAAGTGGATATAGGAGTAGGAGTAATTTTATTGGCGAAGTTTAACCCTATGTTCTTTTGTAACTTCACTAAATTTATAAGCAATTGCCAGCGAATTTGATTTCCACTTTCGTCAAATATAAGTATTTTGGCTTCGAATGAATTTCGGACCAGCTTTATCATATGACATGCATCGAGTATGATCGCTACTTCGCGATCACATCCAGGGTGCTTGAATGTGGTTTTCAAGCAAAAAGGATTCTTAAGGTCGCATCCCAATATATTAGCGGCGTTTATATTAGCAGCACAACCATCAAATGTGATAGCAACAATATCTACACCTACATTATGACATTCACTTATCGCCGTTTTCAGTAAACTTGCCCGTGTTTCGGCTACTAATCCATTTACTAGAAAATATGCGATGGGGATTTTCCAATTTTGGTTCAAACACACTACTATAAACACATATGCTTGAGTTGCGATTTTACATGATTTTTGAGGTCCAGTGCCAAAATCAACTACGCCAGCAGTTTTTCTACCAGTCCAAATGGTTTGGTGGCGAAGCGCCATCTCGTCAGCTATAAGGGTGCACAATATTCTCTGTCCGCTAGCCTTGTGCTTTTTCTCTAAGATGTCTAGAGCTTGTTTACTGAATCCTGGATCTCCCGAGCTATTTTCGTACCATTTACCAATGACTCGTGGATGAGGTAGTGAACTATTAAATACTTGCCTGACATACTTGTAGGCTGCCGCAGAATAATAATGCAGGGTAACTGCAAACTTTCTCAATGCCGGAGTATATTTTTGGCGATAACCTTTAGATTTGCTTTTAGCAACTACCGGGTTTGTCAGTTCTACTGCTTCAGCTTTTAAATTCAACTCAGAAAACTGATCTACTGTAAAAAAATTTTTCTTCTTGAGCTTTGAGACGATTTTTTGTAAATTATCACACCTTTTTTTGAGTCTTATTTTGCTTAGTCAAATTATAATTTTTCATTTGTAACTTTTTTTTTGCTTGATTTATTTTCGTAATTTTTTTCTTGAGGTAAGCTTTTCTTGGAGTGTCAAATATTGAGTCATGGTCCGAAATATATACATCTTTTAATGAGTCGTTGTCAGAAATAATCCCTTCTTCCAAATTTTCTTTATGCTAAAAAAAATGTATTACACAGATTAATAAAGAGTAATTTAAATTAAGAAATCTTAAATATAGACTGTATCTACAAGCAATGACGAACTGCAGTAGGTATCACAATAGTACCAAAAATTTGAAAGAGCTGAATAGAAATAATATGTGAAATCTATCAATTAAGTTGAGCTTCGTGTACTATCAGCGCTCTTACTTCCCAAAGCTTAATTCAAAATAGTGAAGTAGTGTTTTATTTTTTACCTTAATTACCGGCACTGCTGTCTTTATCAGTTTGCGAACATTTTTTTTCGTAACGTACTTGTCACTTTCCAGAAAGTGATGAGAACAAATAGTTGAGTATGTCGTTGGCATCCATTCATCTTCTCGTCGTTGTGTTCTTACCACTTGTACCCATTTTTCTTTCATTAATCCGTCTTTAGGAAAACTAAAACAGAATAGAAATTAATGTTGAAAGTCAAATGTTGTTGATGTTGTTGTTGTTTGTTATGTTGTTATGTTGTGTTTACCTACTATGGATAATTATTAAATACTAATGGTGAAAAACAATATTGTAGCCCCATATGGCCGTACGACCCCAACATCCTCTAGCATCGTTCGAACTGACAACACCGCGCGCCATTTTCTCGTTCTCTCTGTCACTCATACATGCAACGCACTATTTGTCTCGTTCGTGTAGGTGGCAAAGCGGCAACAGCGCGACAGTGATTTTTGAGTAAAATAAAATTTATGATTTTCCGTTTTAAATAGATTATACGGTACTTACAAATGAAAAAACACATCCTTCTTGCTTTTTACAGCCGGCCCAGTATAAGTATTGCACTTTCTGAACACACAACTAGGCATTTTTGTTTATTTTCATACACCAAACTCCCGCTTAAACGTACGTTCGCATCGCGGCCAGACGCAGGACGGACTGAGTTCACTCAAGCTGATCAGCTTGTGTTTGTATCGCCGCGCAGACGTCGGTAAAACGTATCTACCTCAGATTTATACAGGGTGACATTGAAAACATGCGACAAATCGAAATGGGAGATTGTAGGTACTCATCATTATGAACAACTTTTACTAAGGGACCAAAGCTATAATCCCAAAAAAAAAACTGCTGTCCCCTACATTTATGTTCGCAATACCTCATCAAAATGTAGGAAAAGCAGATTTTTTTTTTTTTGGGATTACAGCTTTGGTCCCTTAGTAAAAGTTGTTAATAATGATGTATACAATGTCCCATTTCAGTTTGTCGCAAGTTTTCAATTTCAACCTGTATATAATATCATTGCATATAAATGTCTGGTGTGGCGTCGTCATGTCTACACTCTACAAAATACTCTTGAGTATCCTGCATTTCAATCACATCATCGGGCGAGAGTTGGTATTTAGGTTGTGAACTCAAAATTGATTGACTCTCCATACTTTAAATTATGTTTTTAAGTATTTATATATTTCTAAATACGTTAGTAATAACACAGTGAACAAAACAGAAAACAAGTGAATTCAGAAACGCCACAGTGACATACTTATATTCTTTAATGTCATGTCACATGTGCTAGCATTGTGGAAACATTAAAAAAGTTTCTACTTCGATTTACCCGATGATGTGATACTCTGTTTAAAAAAACCACTATCTGAGTTCATCTAAAGCCTTGGCCAAAGTAATATCACCATTGATTAATTGCATTTGAACATCAAGTATAAAGTCATCATCCACAATGTATTTACTCTTCCTTTTTTCTTCTAAAGCTTCCATACCTAAGTATTTATTCATTTTATTCATGGTTCTGAACAAAGTAACTGTTTTCTTGTTGATTCCCTTTATTAGTTTCGAATGAAAACCTTCGGACACATTATCGGTACGATGTCTTTCACCATAATTATACGCTAAAAACATCTGGGGAGTGAATTTTTAACCAATAATTTTCGATGTAATGTATAAATCTGGTCATGTTTATATTATTAATTCTATAAATTTGGGTTTTGATATACTCCCATCCTTCTAAAGTACATTGTGGTGGCAAGAGCGGTAAGGCCGCTGTTAGAGCGACCATTCTTTTTTCCGGTTTGGTTTGATTATTTTTAAACTTTCTGGAATTTTTCCAAATATTTTTGCACCAGTGATAATAGCAGCCTTTTATTATTACATTTGGATTTTCTTCTTTTATAGCGTTAATTGCCGCGGACTCATAGTCACAATGTACTTTATAAGGTTTAAATTCTGGCAATTGTGATTGAATCATGTGGAATAATAACTCATAGCTTTTCTGTGTTCGATTAGTCATAAATGCACTGATAAGTGGTACCACTTTTGTTTCTTCAAAAGTGCTGCCTATGTCACCAAGAATATTGTAGATTTGTTGGAAGGGAGTCGGACAGACTGCAAAAGTTCCATCAACGAAATACTCAGTGATATTACAAATTATTTCACGACAATGTATTTTTTTTTTTTTTTGAGGGTGGGAAATCATCAAATAACTTCTCCCGCTCTGGGCGGAGCGGGAGGGTGTGTCAGACTCTTACTGACTAAAACCCACCCGTATTCCTTCCTGTTGCCTGTGTTGCGGGGGCCTCGGTGACCCATAAGTACCTTTCCGCGACCCCGGCAGGCATCGGCCCTAGTGGACCCCTACTATATGTGCTGACGACATCTCTTTGAGGCGCGCGTGGAATACAACGCGCCGTCGACCCGGGCCTGGTCCTTACCGGACGGTGAGCTACCCATTGCTCACCGTCCGCAAGCCCGCGCCTACGGTGGCCGGAAATCCGCCCGGGATTCCCGACGCCCTGGGCGTCTCCTGCGGCGGCTAGGGGCGAGAGGGCGCGAAACTTGCCTTTCCCTCAACCGTCCCGCCTCCTCCTTCGCGAGCATTACTGCTTCGCAGAAGGAGGTGACGGCTGCCCATGCCCTCTCGCTCCGTACCATGGCCTGAACCAGGGCCGGACGCGAGAGGTCTCTGACGACAATGTATGGGACAAAAAACCAATATCCGAGTACCATCATAATAGTAATCCGCTAATATAGACTCGCGAAATGTTACCGGTACAGTGACCTCATTGATAGATTTAAAAATTGTAGCGGGAACTTCAAGTTCTTTATTTCTTGCATTATAAAGCGACTGTTTAATATTTTTAAACTTTGGAATTGCATTCAGTAAATCATGACCTTTTTGTTTCAATTTAAACACATTATCTTCATATAAGGTTGGTATTGGTTGGTCAGATGTAATTACCTTATTTCGTAATGCGTTAGTTACCAGCAAACGGTCATTTGCAAAGGCGTTTCTTCCGCAAGTGTGATCTTTGGTCTGAGTAATTACGTCATTCTAAAAAGTAATATTAAAATTTATTCTAGTAAAATAAGTGGAATACTCGAAAAAACGTCAAATGAAAAGGATGCTTACCATTAAAGTTATAGTACCTGGACACTTTGTCCTTTTGAAGCTAGTGCATCTCCATAACACTGAGCCGTTTTTATATTCCTTGTGACGGTGAAATTTATACGTTTGCCAGAGCAAAGCTGTTCCGCCATGAGTTTTTATGTATTTTATGTCTTCAGCATTAGTATCCAAGTCCATTTTGAAAAATTAAAAGATTATGACGGAAAGACAATAATATGCAAATTGCAATGAACAATGTCAAGATGACCATTTGAGTGACAGATAAATATAAACTTTGTCAAATGACGTGCCTCATTAATGAAACTGCTTGAACTTAATTGGAGTTTTCATATCAATAACTTCGTATGTAAGTAACCTCACTAATAGTCGGTGGTGTCATATGGACTAGAGATTCCATACGACACCACCGCACAGTGTTTTATAAACCCAAAAAAAGTGACATCATCTTTTTATTCCAGATTCGTATAGATTGATTCAAAAGAAACGCTAGAGTAAAATACCGAGGTTTCTAGTACATCTAGATGATGAGATATAAATTTTTGAAAATGCCTAAATTTTTATCCGGATTATTAAAAAAAAATCATAATAAATTACTAGTTAAAATTATTAGCAAACTGATTAAATTCATGCACGAAGATTTTAAAGGCGCAAATTACCATGTTATCAAAAAATATTTAGGTTCATTTAAATCGACGTTATCATTTTTTTAAATATTTTCGATTTTATTTTTAAACTCGATTAATCCTGAATTTCGCTTCTTAATTTTTTTACATAAAATTGCTTTATATGTGGCCTATACACACTAAAAAAATCAAAGCCCGAATCCGTGGACTAACGAAGTTATGATTGATAATATGTTTATCCAGATCGAATTGATGTTAGGGTTGTCAATTTTGTAAAAATATATTTTTGGTTAATTTTGTTTGTTTTGTTCATTAAAACGAAAAATGTAGAATTATTGTGATTTATAACCATAGATCGGAATAGGTAGGCCTATTTTGGTTCATTGACTGCAAACATTGATATGGAATATGGATATTCCACGGAATTTCGGCTGATACTACGGCATTTAATTGAACTTAATTCTTTTTGTTAATACGTATAAAAATGTATTATGTAAGCCAATAAGCGCGCGACGTTGCCGCTAATTCTGTCCTTCTTTTATTTACCTACCCGTCAGAAAGGAAAAAATCTTTCTTTCGGAAAGGAAGGAATCTTTCATTTATCCCGGAGCGAGAATAGTTATTTTATGATTTCACTATTTACTTACTTAAAAAAGAAATCCCGGAATTCGGGGAATATCTATATTATTCTAACTCATGGCAAGTACATAAATAGGCCTACCTATTCCGATCTATGTTTATAACACTCCAATATAATCTCCACTTATATTGTGAAAGATGAAAACTATTTTTGTAAAAATTATTTCATGAATCAGCCAGTACACGTTTATGTATAATCCGTAGTTGTGTCAATTTCTGATGAAGGGATACGTGTGGTATGGGAAGAGGTCCACCCTCGATAGGCTTTTGCTGAAACCCCATATCATTACACGTAGCCTGGAGGAACGGGGGTGAGGCATCATGGAGCCGTCACAGACCCTTGATGCCACTTTGCCTCAGCAGCACCTGACCCATGCTGCTGAGGGATGTCCTTCTGAGCTCCGATCAGAGGACTTAATGCTAGGAGGGCATGAGGGCGCCAACCCTCATGTTGGTTCACGAGTGGCAAGTGAAGTTGTGGATAGCGCCACAGCCGACATCCTTCAACCTCCGGGGGTGATCGCTCCAGTGCTAGGAGAGGCGTCTGGTGAAGGAACCTCAGGTTCAAAAATTTTATCTAGGTTGGATATTTTCCAACTAATGAAAGGGAAACGCCATTTATCTCTTTCAGAACGAGTAAATTTGATTGTCAACACAATTGGGGCTGACTATCAAATTTCTCGTACTGAAGATGAGATAAAATCAACTCTTTCTAGTCTGATGTCCAAGTGTGATACAAAATATAAACAATGTAAGAACATGTCTAGTTTTATGAAAAAACATCGAAAGTGGCTAAGTGAAACGTTTATTAGCGGCTACATTAGCGCTCCACCTGAACACACTGACGATGATAGTTTCAGGAAACTTAGCAAACGTCAGCAAATCCGTAGTCGCCAAAGATTAGAGTCTACACTGGAATGTGAGCCTCAACAAAAAAGGATCAAAGCCTTTGCAAATACCTTGCACATTGGTGGAGAGCAAGTCTCACATCATACATCAACGGTATTTGCAAATGTGATTGAGTCGTGCCTACAGTCGAAAGTCGCTGTCACGGAAATAGCCAACAAAATTACAACAACTACAAAACCTTACACAGCAGAAGAAGCTCTAGCAATATTAATTGACAAAAACATGACTGTTGAGACATATAATTTTATTCATTTAGATTTGCAAGAGCGGGGTTTTCCGGCATACCCACCGTATTATAAAATTTTGAAAGCCAAACAAAATTGTTACCCAGAATTTGTTAATATTACAGAACGAGAAGCGGTTGTTCCTTTACAGTCACTCCTGCAGCACACTTTTAGCCGCATTGTGCAATTGCAAGGTGAAGTATTCTCACAATACTGCAACAAAATAGGAACAAATATTTTAGACTGTGTCTTTGAAGGGGTTTGGGGTTTTGATGGTAGTTCGGGGCAAGCTTTGTACAAACAAGCATTTGAGGATCAAGGAGAAAACGAAAGCAGTATTTTTGCTACAACTTTTGTAACTTTAAGAATTTACCATCAAAGCACCCAAAATTATAAGGTAGTATTGTGGACAAACATTGCAGCTCAGTCTTACAGATCTTGCCGCCCATTGCGAATAATTTATAAAAAAGAATCTAAAGAACTGATTTTATCCGAAAAAGACAGAGTTAACCAAGAAATTGAACACCTTACTCCTTTCGATCATAAATTACCGAGTGGGCAGCAAATCAACGCTACCAGCAATTTATATTTAGAGGCAATTGACGGTAAAGTTCTTAATACGATACTTGATACGCCATCGCAAATGCGTTGTCCATATTGTGCACTTACAGCAACACAATTTAACAACTTGGACATTGCATTTTCGAAAACAGTTGACTCAGATACGTTGACGCATGGAATCAATCCTCTGCACGCCTGGATCCGAGTTTTGGAGTTTCTTCTCAAACTCGGATACAAATGTGAAGTGAAAAAATGGCGTATCAAGCAATCTTCACCAGAAGGGCTTGCAGTACAGGAGAGAAAAAAACGTATCCAAGATGCTATACGTGATAAAATTGGTGTATTGGTAGATGTCGTTCTTCCTAATTGCGGAACCACGAATGATGGCAACACAAGCCGCATAGTTTTGGCAGATGAAAACCGAAAAACTTTTGCAGATATTTTAGGATTAGAACTTTGGCTTCTTGATGGTTTATACATTATCTTAATCGTGATCTCTTGTGGAATTCCCGTAGATGCAGAGAAATTTGGTACATTCTGTAAAGACCTTGCCTACAAATATGTAAGTGTCTATGACTGGCATCCTATGACGGTTTCCATTCATAAAATTTTAATTCATGGGGCATCTATTATTGACAAAACACCACTACCAATCGGTATGCTTTTCGAGCAAGCCGCCGAATCACGAAACAAATATTGGCGATCTGATCGGGAGCACCACACACGCAAATTTGATCGTAAACAAACAATGTATGATCTGTTTCATAGAGCACTAGTGTCTTCCGACCCAATTATTGCTGCTGAAATGCAGCTCCAAAGAAGAAAACATCTGAAAAAACGTCCATTATCTGCTGCTGCTTTGGCGTTACTTAAACCAAATCACAATGAGAAAGAATTTACTGAAGATATAGACGACCACGAAATGTTGACTGCAGAAAATGATTAATGATTGATTGATTTATTTTTGGTTTTTGATGATTTTGATATTTAAAATATCTGCAATTAAAGTTTAGTTAGTTATCTATTTGGTCAACAAGTTTCATCATTTACACTTATATACACAATATACTTCAAGATGAGATAAAATCAACTCTTTCTTTCATGTGCTGTCCAAGTTTATTATAGACATGGCTAGTCTATATTAAACTTGGACAGTATATATGAATTTAAAAAGTTACATTTGTACTTGCTCGGTACGGAACCAGCAACCTCGTGCATAAAAAGCGGGCCTGAACCACAGGACCATCACGACATAACAGTTCGAATCAAATACAATATATATATATATATTAGTTTGTATTATAAGGGAGCAAAATAACATTTTTGAGTTGAGGGCCGTCATACCAGCCAATCTTTATTCAAACAATATTTTCGTTCGATTTCTTTGGAGCTGAACGCTAAGATGTTCCAATTTCAAAAAGTGCGTGGCAATTTAAATTGCGGCGCACTTATGAACAGAATCCTCTAATAACTGCGCAGCAATCATCTTTGCCGCGCACTTTTTGAAATTGGAATACTCATCACTGGCCGCTGAAAGTTTCTTACAGAAAACACCACCTTTGGGTGCATTTGGAGGCGAACTAAGCCGTCCTCTTCGAATAAGTGGGGTGAAAATATAATATATTTCAGCACATATTATGTATATGGAAATATTGTAAATCAACCATTTTTTTTAAAGAGTAGCCATAGAGTTTCTTGCCGGTTTTTCTCCATAGGAAACGACTAATTGCGAATCACGCACTAGCTCACACTAGCTTCTGACGTTTTGTAAGTGCCCATGTAAGCCTATGTGAAATAATAAAAAAAAATAATCAATTTATACCCGGGTTTACATTGGTTGTAAGTGCCAACCCTAGCAATAAATTTCTAATTATAACTTCGTTTTAATTAGAAATTTATTATAACTTCGATTCGATTATAACTTCGTTAGTCCACGGATTCGGGCTTTGAATTTTTTAGTGTGTATAGGCCACATATAAAGCAATTTTATGTAAAAAAATTAAGAAGCAAAATTCAGGATTAATCGAGTTTAAAAATAAAATCGAAAATATTTAAAAAAATGATAACGTCGATTTAAATGAACCTAAATATTTTTTGATAACATGGTAATTTGCACCTTTAAAATCTTCGTGCATGAATTTAATCAGTTTGCTAATAATTTTAATTAGTAATTTATTATGATTTTTTTTTTAATAATCCGGATAAAAATTTAGGCATTTTCAAAAATTTATATCTCATCATCTAGATGTACTAGCAACCTCGGTATTTTACTCTAGCGTTTCTTTTGAATCAATCTACACGAATCTGGAATAAAAAGATGATGTCACTTTTTTTGGGTTTATAAAACACTGCACCGGCGGTGTTTTTTGGTGGTGTCAAGTGGAAGGAAGGGTACGGGCTCTACCCGGAGCTGGTCGTGTACGGACTAATCTGCGTCGCTGTGAAACGAATGTTCTAGCGCCTCGTGTCTCCGTTCCGGGCGGCCCGTACGGGTCTCCCGGACAGCTGTGAAATGTGCATTAGGTAGGTACCTACATGTAATGCATGGACAGTGAAAGTGTTAAGCCAAATTAATGTAAATATGTTATTCATTCCACATCTAATACTAATTATTTCTCCTTAACTAATAAGATTATAGAACGATAACTATGTAAATTTCAAAAATTTCAATATATATTTTTAAATAATAAACTCAGTTTAAAATTTGTAAATGTTTTATTCAATAAAATAAAGACTTAATAGTAAATTAATAGTAAAGAGACTATAGGCAAACATTTTAAGTTCGGAACATCACAATTATTATTAATTATAAAGATACTAAAAATAAAATATAAATAAATTATTATAATGATAGTATTATACTATTCGTGAAATGTTCCTAAACGTCACAATTACCCATAGTCACAGTATAACAATAACATTTTACACATTCATTCATGATACCTACGTTTTGATTAATTAGACCTACTCTTGAACTACCTAAAATACTGGAACTAGACATAGGTATTGTCGTCTGCAATGATTTAATCTAAAACATATTATAGTCTTCTTAATAGTCATAATTATTGTTATCCAAACACTTCAGTCTGTAAACGAAACTAACAAGCTAGAGAGAGAAGTACGATTCGTTTTAAACAGTGTCAACTGCTTTATAATGAATCTGCACACAGTTTGAGATCTTTCTTCTGGTCGAAAACCGAAACTACGAGAGAAAAAAGTTAAAGCAATCGTGCTCGAATCTGCATCTGCCTATTTGTTACAGATTAAGGGCATCTTCCACTTTTCTCTTATTTTTATAATAAACTTTTTAGTTGCTTCACTGTACATTTCTAATTGATTTGTTTATGTGTGCAACTAACATTCTGTGATTAGTTATGTTAATATGGTAATATGACATGTTTCCAAACATTGTTTTAAATGCAGTTTAGTTGGTATTTTTACTGCATTTCCCGTTGTTTCTGTGTATGCAACTAATATGTTTTTATGGTGGTATGGACATTATGACCCTAATTCCAAACATGTTTAGTTTTAAATGCAGTTTGGTTGGTGATTTTACTGCATTTGTAATTGTGTGCAACTAATATTTTTTTTACCTAGCCTGTTAATGGTAATAGCACATATTATTATGACCCTGTTTCCAAGCATATGTTTATATGGTATACAGGCACATCTATTATTCGCTATAAATAATACGGTGTTCAGTATATACGGCCTGATGACATTTATCTACTTCTTTCTTACGCTAGGAAAGTCTGATCGTTAGCCTTTGTTACTGTGCATGTTACAATGGTAGTCTCCACTTGGTTTTGACCCTGAAGAACAATCTCAGTCACCCTGTAGGTATATTTCACATGCGTGTGTAATACGACATAACATTAGAGGACAGCAGTCGTTTGTATGTGAAGTGCGCGACTTTAGCTGTACACGCAAATAGTGATCTAAAATTCACTTTTTCACTGGGTATTTATACGCTGATATAAAGCTATTCTCAGCCCGACAATGCCAACGACCGAAGCCTTAGCGGTCACCACTGGTTTCAATTTTATCCGCATAGGCTTTTGCCCTGCAGTAGGAAATACAGGTTTATAAGAACAACAATCATAATAGTACGTATGGCCTTAAACTGTCGCTAGAATGCTAGGCCGTGTTCATCATACGTCACGAATATCTTCTCTATAGACGTGATGTAAGCAGCGGTTCGCAAGTCGATGCCCAGGTTGTGGGTCTTCGCCGCCGCCGCCACGTTCTGTAACAAAACTGGTTTTATGGACGAAACTTGCATTTTTTAAAGACTTAAGACGCTGACAACACCTAAACCGCGGTCACTGTCAGATTGCATAGAAATGAAAAAGAAGCGCGACAACACAACGCTTGTAATTTATTGCGAAACATGAAGCAATTATCTATTTACTCAAAATTGAGTTTAGTAGTCATTGTACTCATCATTTTGAACAACTTTATTGAAGGTAAATTACTTCTTTTCTAATATTGGTAAATCCCTCGCCGAAAAGATATTAAGTCATAAAGTTCCTATCCCTACCAGTGTTCCCGTCACTCATCCACATTCAATGGCTTTTCTTCCCACTGATGAGAAGGAGGTAGACTCCCTCATTTGTAGCCTAAAAAACACCTGCTCTGAAAGTGTTGACCCCATTTCTGCTCGGTTTCTTAAGCATTACAAGAACTACTTGGTTCCCACACTTACCCAGTTATTTAATCTTGCACTTTACACAGGCACCTTTCCCTTACCCTTAAAACAACCACTTGTACATCCTATCCACAAGGCTGGGGACAGAGGCTGTGTCAACAATTATAGGCCAATCTCTATTCTACCCACTCTTTCCAAATTATTGGAACGGCTCATGAACTGCAGACTTACCAAATACCTTGAACGCAATAACCTCTTATCACAAGGTCAATTTGGATTCAGGGCTGGAAAATCTTGTGCCGACGCTGTTCATGAGCTGACAGATCATCTTGTTACCAGTCTTGATGGTAAAAATAAGGCGCTTGTCATATTCCTTGACCTGGCCAAAGCGTTTGACACAGTATCTGTACCCAACCTACTAAACAAGCTGGAAAACATGGGAATCAGGGGTCTCCCACTTCAACTCTTCCGGGACTACCTATCTGATCGGTTCCAGAGGGTTAAAATAGGTAACTATGTTAGTGATGACCATCCTGTTACTTTTGGTATACCACAGGGAAGCGTGATCGGGCCCTCCCTCTTCCTTGCCTACATTAATGATCTCTGTAACCTACAGCTACCCCATGGTAAAATCATATCTTTTGCTGATGACACGGCACTACTTTTTACAGCAGACCCATGGGCTGGTGTCTACGATTATGCACAGAAGGGTTTTGATACGGTTCTAGCTTGGTTAAAAAATAATGTCCTTACCCTTAATGTCGATAAAACCAAGTATTTAGCTTTCTCCCTCACTAACAAACGCAATGAACTGTTATCCCATTTCCAGATTAAAGCGCACTCTTGCATAAACTCAAATTCTAACACTTGCTCCTGTCCCGTTCTCCAAAAGACTACCTCTATTAAGTACCTTGGAATTATAATAGATAATAATTTAAACTTCCAGCCACAAATAGACAGTCTAACTTCTAGAATTCGCAAATTAATCTTTCTGTTTAAAAGTCTTCGTCACGCAGCGGACACTGAGGTTATAAGGTGGGTATATTTTGCGATGTGTCAGTGTCTTCTTACTTACTGCATAACATCATGGGGGGGTGCTCCTAAATCTAACATTTTGAAATTGGAAAGAGCCCAGCGGGTGGTACTAAAGGTGCCCTGTTTTCTGCCACATTTCTATCCTACTGTTGACCTCTTCAAACACTTTACAAGTCTTGTCAGTGAGGCAACTTTTTATTCTGTACACTGTCTTCACTCCTCCATCATATTTGATCCCGTCTCTATCTCAGGAAAACGCAGAAAATACTCTGTTTGCAATACAGTTAAGGGTCTAAGAACGTGCTTCTCTCAAAGATTTTATACATTCCAAGGTTCCCATCTATACAATAAAATTAATCGCATTACCACGATATATCACCTATCAAAAAAGTCATGTAAGAGTGCTCTAATTGAAAGGCTCCCTAACGTAGATTATAAAGCAACTGAGGAGTTACTGACTCATCCGAAATAGTCCGTCCCTCTAATTTACTCATAATATTTCTCACATTTTTCCATTTCTCTTTTATTGTGTTGTATAGTTTTTCACTTTGATTTAGTTTTTAGGTTTTTATTATTATGTACATTTGATTTATTTTGTTATGCACACAGCTCCTTAACTTTTACTGTTTATATATATATATTTTTTATTTTTTTTTTTGTATAATCATATTTAAACTCCGTCTGGTGGGACCCTGGTGATCTGTTATACAGGTTTTCCTAGTGCAGACACCAGTCTCTCACAAACTTTATCACGTAGTTTTTAAGCTTGTTTTATATTATATGTTACGTCATTGTTTGTGAAGAGAAAATAAATTATTTGAATTTGAATTTGAATTTGACTTTTTCTATGGGACCAACCTTGAAATCGTGATAAAAAAATCAGCTGTTCCATACATAATGTTATCGAAAATAAAAAACAACCAAGTTCTGCATTCAAATAAGACGTTCTTGTTATTAATTAAATACGTAACGTATGTTGATATATTATGCAGATATTTTACGATTAGAACTCAAGGTAAGAGGTTAGTTTAACGTTACGTTTGTATCGAGATTTTTTTTCAAAACGTGTTTTGGTAACAACCAAGTTCTGGGAAATATGTTCAAAATTAACATATATTTTTTCTGCCACCACAAACTATACAATTTGCCATTTATTTTCAGAAGGGAAGCCTATTTTGGTCAATTGGGTCTTGTCAGCGCCTTAAATCGTCGGACGGATGTGCTCCTCCCTGTACTTATGTCGCGGCGAAAAAAGTGTTCACACCTGACATGACATATTTCATCCTGCATGGATGAAATATATTACTCATGCCATTGTCAACGAAACTAAACGATTTTTTGACGCGGTAGGACAAATCTAACGATTTAACGTGAATCCGCAGCTGTAGCCCACGAAATTAAAATCTTACGTTTTTTGCAATTTGCAGCTCAGTGTCAGGTTGTATCTTGATAATTGATTCGCGAATTATAACATTTAATAATAATAATAATATCCTTTATTTCTGGCAACTAAGGTCCATAAAAAACAATACCTATAAACTAATAGGTACATATTTTATACAACAAACTACAGAAGAACAACAACTATATTTACAGAATTAGAAAGATCTAAGTTAGATTTGTTCCTTTGAATGACTCATGAAATTGGGGAACTAATCTAACTAAGATGTATTAGTAATGACTCTAATGATTATAATTATAATTCTGTAAATACATATCTGTTATAGTCGCGAATCATTGATCAAGAAACAACCTGGAAACAACCTGACACTGACCTGAAAATTTCGCGGTCTAGAACAGCTGCGGACCCACCGTAAGACGAATGCGGGATTAGAGACTTGTTCAACACTTTTTCGATGAGTGAGGTGGCTTGAGTAGTAGGAGCGCTCAAATACGTACACTACACGCATTTGTCATCGAGTACTCCAGCCCGGTGCCGACGATGTGCTTCTCACTTGCGCCTGACATCATGGACGCGAACGCCGGCGTTGCCGACACCTTCGCGTCCACGTTAGCCAGTTTCAGAGATTTCTCCACCGAATCTAATACACAAATAAACCGTGAGTAAGTTTATGATATCACTTATGGCCTGCGTCCACTGGTGGCGCGGTACGGGCAGGGGAATGATAATAAAATTGAAATTTCAATGATGCCTAAGGACGTCGTGGCGTGTCTAAAGACGTCGTGGCGTGTCTAAAGACGTCGTGGCGTGTCTAAAGACGTCGTGGCGTGTCTAAAGACGTCGTGGCGTGTCTAAAGACGTCGTGGCGTGTCTAAAGACGTCGTGGCGTGTCTAAAGACGTCGTGGCGTGTCTAAAGACGTCGTGGCGTGTTTAAAGACGTCGTGGCGTGTCTAAAGACGTCGCGGCGTGTCTAAAGACGTCGCGGCGTGTCTAAAGACGTCGCGGCGTGTCTAAAGACGTCGCGGCGTGTCTAAAGACGTCGCGGCGTGTCTAAAGACGTCGCGGCGTGTCTAAAGACGTCGCGGCGTGTCTAAAGACGTCGCGGCGTGTCTAAAGACGTCGCGGCGTGTCTAAAGACGTCGCGGCGTGTCTAAAGACGTCGCGGCGTGCCTAAAGATATCGCGGCATGCCTAAAGATACCGCGGCGTTGCAGCCCACTTGCGCTTGCGTGACGCCGAAAGACTGCCGCCGGTGGGCGCAGGCCCTAAGGTTAAATGATCCAAGTTGGGCTGCCCGTGTATGACCAGACGTAGTACGTACCGTGGACGAAGCAACGAAGGAAGTGGACGAAGTAGCTACGTAAGAATGGTAGCAACTGGCGTTCTGCCTACCGCAAATGATAGGATTATTTGTTTATTTAGGTATTCTTCGATAGATCTCTGCACGGCTGCACCCTAATTACCTACGTAAATACTCGGAACTAAAATTTCATTTTGACATTACAACAAAATCAACACGTATTTTTTGGAAGTAACAGATTCTAGTAAGTAAATAATATCGATTACCCAAGAGTGCAGTGTTTGAATCTCTCCAGAACTTAATGCTGAGTTTCCCGAAGCTGACGTGGTTGAGATTCTTGAGGAACTCGAAGTAGGACACGGTGACGCCGCCGGCGTTGCACAGCAGGTCGGGTAATGTGAGGATGTTCTTCTTCAGCAACATCGCGTCGGCAGAAGGCACCGTGGGCCCGTTGGCACCCTCCGCTATGATCTACAGTAAGAAACATGTCGTGACACATTCTACGTACCTATAAGGTGACACATGCTATGTATAAGGTACCTACTAAAATACTGGAACTAAACAGGTTTTCTCGCTGCAGCGGACGGGCGTACCCAAGACGTTTGTGGCAAGACAATGATAGATTAAGTCATGTCATACAATTTGTCTTAAGTGCTAGCACTGGGCAACCATGACGCGACATGCCTTGTTGTGTAAATATCTACCGAAAACCTTTTTCGGATAGGCATTTTTTACGTGTTGTTGCCATAGATATTTCTGTAGGTAGGGTACCTTCAGAGACTTTCAGACCTAATAATATCGGCTCCGAAGCAGAATCACTAAATACCAGATGGGTACCTAAAGTCTTTTTTTAAATCTCGGAGACTAAATTGACACATGCAAATGTCAAACTCCAAGTTGAAATGTCAAATTAGTCTGGGATTAAGCATAATCTACAGTCTCTTCAAGCTGTGAAAATTTCAAACTTCTAAACTTTAAAAAAAGAGATACGGTCGTTTATGCCGCAGAAAACGTATATGTTCGACACTCAAGGGATGATCAAAATTTATAGGGTTACTTTCCGTTGACCTAGAACTATGAAATTTGGCAAGTAATATCGTAATTAAATCATAAAAAGCAGTATTTAAAAAATTGTACGGAACCCTCGTTTTGTTTTAAAAAATAAATCTGGCTCTACGAATTAATTTAAAGATAATGAGATTGCCATATCTGTGATGCTGATTATGTGAGAAACTTATCGACGAAACCAGGGATGAATGTAACGTTGAGATATTCAATCTGTCCCAAAAATATTTGATCAGAACTTCTGTACCTAATTTTAAAATGAAAAACCGAACCTTGCTAGTAAAAGAGATACCCTATAAAGAGCCCGTAGTAGGTACATTCTGAAATTAAAAAGCAGTTCCTTCAAAACACCTGCACACTTTTTTTTTTTTTTTTGGTTGGGAACACTTGGGTGGGAAATCATCAAATATCTTCTCCCGCTCTGGGCGGAGCGGGCGGGTGTCAGACTCTTACTGACTATAACCCACCCGTATTCCTTCCTGTTGCCTGTGTTGCCCTGGCAACACAGGCAACAGGAAGGAATACGAGAATACGAGGGAATACGACATCTCTTTGAGGCGCGCGTGGAATACGACGCGCCGTCGACCCGGGCCTGGTCCGGACGGTGAGCTATCCATTGCTCACCGTCCGTCCGCAAGCCTGCGCCTACGGTGGCTGGAAATCTGCCCGGGATACCCGACGCCCTGGGCGTCTCCTGCGGCGGCTAGGGGCAAGAGGGCGCGAAATTTGCCTTTCCCTCAACCGTCCCGCTTCCTCCTTCGCGAGCATTATTGCGTCGCAGAAGGAGGTGACGGCTGCCCATGCCCTCTCGCTCCGTACCATGGCCTGAACCAGGGCGGGACGCGAGAGATCTCTGCCGCCGATCGCCTCCACGAGGACACGGTGGTGCTCTGCCCAAGCCGGGCAGAACTCCACCGTATGCTCCACCATGTCCTCCGGGCGATTCACACAGTGGTGACACCCGGGCGTTTCCTCCAGCCTTATCCGACACATGAACCTCCCAAAGCTGCCGTGTCCGGTGAGGACCTGCGTCAGGCGGAAGGTGAGGACGCCGTGGCGCCTCTCTAGCCACTCCTCAAAGAGAGGTCTTATCGCCGTAATCGTTGCGTGCCCAGCACTGGGTTGCGACAGCCGTACTCTCCATGTCGTCATGAGATCCCGCCGGAGCTCCGTCCGCTGTTCCGCGATTTCTCGCGGCAGCGGAGTTACGCCCCGGCGTTTCATCTCCTCGCGCCACTCCCATACGTGCGCGAGGACTTTTGCCTCCAGATCCCATGGCGGCAATCCGGCAAGGAGGCACCTGCACAAGTTAAGTTTATACAACGCTATGTTCATTTCGAACTATTCTTTTAATTACAGCTATTTCATAATCACAGAGTGTATATAATTGGTCGAATAGTTCTGTAACTTAACCTGCACAAGTTACAGAACATATGGTTGATATATTTTTATACGATGACGAGCATGACGATAAAATTATAGTATTTGAAACTTCTAGCGCTAAAGAGTTGATAACGAGAAATACGGAGACGGGACTTTCAGAATAACACCGAAACTATTCTACCAAATAAATATGTTACGGCTAAAGGTGGGTGTGAACATAAAGTTAAGATTAGCCGGCTAAACTTAGGTTTATCTTCGAGAAGCAGCTAAAGTTCCATATCATGTTAGTTTGCGTCGTAATATTCCATCTTTAGCCGGCTAATGTGCACATTAACCGAAACGAAACGGCTAAAAATGTATTCGATGGACGCGCCAGGCGGAGGGCTTGAGGGGCGGTGGGGAGACAATCCGCGCACACGTGGCAATTTTTTTGTTTAGTATTGCGTCATCTTTCCTTGCGGTTGATTGCACGTACTTGCAATGTCGGCGTCGCACAATCTCGAAACGCTTAAAACGAAGTTGGACAATATGACAGTAATCGCAAGGCAGTGTTGAACGTGCCAACCAAGATATTCAAAACATCTTGACGTGGATGAGTGATGAAAAACCCTCAAAATGGTCGGAGGGTCATAAATTTGTATTATTAAAGAAAAATTCAGCCTATCACGACGGTATCAAGAGAACACCCTACAAAGCGATGTTTGGAAGTGAAAAAAAAGTGGATTTAAAGTCATCGTCTTTGCCTCATGAAGTAACAAACCAAGTAATAACGGAAGAAGACCTACAAGAAGTGATAGATAACCTTAAAGAAAATGACATGAACGATGAACAATAGACCTGCGAACTTCATACCTCAGAAAATACCTGCACTACTTTGTGAAGAACATGGCATTTTAATTGACGACATGACATGCCCTCTTTGTTCAAAAGAAGCAGATATTGAACATAATCGTTCAGAAGCGAAATTAAATTAAGAGTACCTACCAAGCCATTAAAATTAAACAAAATTCTGTTGCAAAGTTTTCAGAATGTCATATAGGCGATCCAGTAAGAGTAAAGATACCGGAAGTAGACCGAGGCCGAGGCGATTTTAGGAACATTTTATTGACAGTCTTAGATAAAAATGAAGACGGACTTTATAAAATGGTGGTGATTATCATGTTTTCTCGCTTGCACACTAGTGTCGTCTATACTCACTCTCGCGCGTACGCAGAAAAAAAAATCAGTCTTGATTTGCTTTTACGAATTTCTTGTTATAGTTTTCTGTTATTTTCCCGTTGTTACCTGTATGTTATTGTTTGTTATTATTTGGACTGTGCGGGACAGTAATTATGTCTCCTCGACAGCGAGGGAAGGTATATATACATAGTGATACCTACACGTCAAAATAGTGTATAATGTCATCAACTATTTTGAAGAAGAAAATAATCTGGAGCGTTCGGTCCACGTGTTAACGAGATAATCGCTAATTAGTATATTGAAAATGTAAACAAACCAGAATGTTTGATGTTTTGGAACAGAGTTCCTTATCGCACATGATACCATTTCAAATTTGTTAATGAATGAATACCTTTACATTGCAGGTAAGCTCGCCGAGCAAATATCGACAAAAATACGTACGCCTAAGAAAGGAAAACGGGGACAGAATAACACACGTGTTCCTGTCGACAATTTCGATATCAGCGCAATAGGAAATATTGTTTACTCTATTTATGATGTGCCCACCCTCAACAAAATATTACAAACCCCCAAACTGGATTTGAATTTCGGGTTCGTTATAGGCGCTGAGCTACTATTTAAAGCAAAATCAAAGAAAGGCAATTATCATGATGAGATGGACGGAAATAATTTCCTCAAATATTTAAAGGAAAAACTTATTCCTAATCTGCCGCCAGCGAGCATCTTAGTTATGGATAACGCGTCATACCACAAGTTAAATAAGCGTCAACATCAGCCACCCGAAAGGAGGAAATAAAAAATATATGGAGGAGAATAATATCGCAATTGAAACGTGGACAAAAGCAGAGTTGTTAACTCAGTTGAAGAAAAAACTGCCTGAGAAACGATATGTGGTTGACGAACTATTAAAATCACATGGATGTGAAGTCTTAAGATTGCCACTTTACAATTGCGATTTAAATCCAATTGAACACGTTTGGAATCTTATAAAAAAAGGGTTGCTGACAAAAAACGTGGAACAACATGAAAATAAAATTGAACAATTGACCAAAGAAGCATTTGCATCCATCCATTACTCCGGATTACTGGAAAAAGTAAATTAATCACATCAAACTGGTTGAGGAGACGTACTGGACAAGAAATGTGACCAGAGAAAAAGAAATAGAGGATTTTATTATTAATTTAGGACCAGAAAGCAGTGATTCTGAAACAGATACCGAGAAGTCATCGGACGATAATGAAAACGAGGACTCATGGGATGAAGAAATGTTGGGAGTAGAACCCTTACCCTTTGATCATCCCGGTAAAGGACCGTCTCATAAACAGTATTAATAGATGAGTTAAAAGTAATATTCGTTCTTTATTTTTACCAACATCATAAAAAGGATCCTCCTGAAATTTTGTTTTATATGTTGTCAGGTGTACATTTCACCCCGAAAAAAAGTGCCTACTTTTTCCGATGAAAACAACAATTACGATCTTATAATAATAACTTTAACGCGCGCGAAGCCGCTGGCAGAAGCCAGTTTGAAATAAATACGGTCCGGTCATGTTTTTATTATTTTTAATTTGAAAATAATCTTCGACGTTACATTTTATATGCTAACTGTACTATCTGTCAACGCAAGTACAAGCCGCCATTTAAGATTCCTTTCTATAATGCATTGGCTTATAACGAAAACGGTACGATAGAACAGTTTTTTTTCACGAAATCTATTTACAGTTTGTGAACAAAAATTCGTAGAATTGGAAAAAGTGTCGTCAGTGAAAATGACTATTCGCCAGCTTCCAGCTTGCTAATGAACAGTCAACATCAGATGGACAAGGCTTTCAAAGATGTCATTGTAAGACAAAATGTGGTACACGCAAATGCCGCTGCCGAATAAATATTGTTCTTTGTAATTCGAAATGCCAGTCTAGTTTATCATGTTCCAACAAATAGCTCCATATTATTTTATAATTGTGACTAGATATTATTTTAAGTAATTAACACTGAAGTAGTTTTATTTTGTAATTTTAAATACCTACAGAAGTATCTGTAATGAACAAATGGTCCCTTATTATTTTGTTTGAATGACTAGAATTTTCAGTAATTACCACTGCAGAAGTTTTATTTTGTTATAAGTTACATTAAAGTGCTAGTAATAGTTGATGTTGTCATGGCAACCAGACAACAAATCGTCTTATACGTATGTCATTTCGATACGGTTATCAGGATTTGTTGTCTGATTGCCATGACTGTAATATAACTTCAATGTAATAACTTTGCGTATTTCTGCTCCAGTTATGAACAAATGGGTCCTTATTATTTTACTTTAATGATTAGGTAGATATTGTTTTAAGAAATAAATATTTTGTAATTGTAATAATTGTAATTTTGAATACCTACATAGGTACATTAAAGTATGTGTAATGAGAGATTATTTTCTAATAAAACTTTTCGTGTCAAAATAGGCCAAGGGCCGCCAGTTACACTTAAGTTTAGCCGGCTAAAGATCACCTCGAAGATAAACCTAAGTTTAGCCGGGTAATCTTAAGTTTATGTTCACACCCACCTTTAGCCGCAACATATACCTACACTGATTATGAAATAGCTGTAATTAAAAGAAAATCTTGTATTTTGCGTTTCTGGTGTTTTGTGTTTCTGGTTTTTGTGTTTCTGGTTTTTGTGTTTCTGGTTTTTTGTGTTTCTGGTGTTTTGTGTTTCTGGTATTTAGGGATCCTGGTATTTAGCGATCCTGGTATTTAGCGATCCTGGTATTTAGCGATCCTGGTAGCGATTCTGGTATTTAGCGATTCTGGTATTTAGGTTAATTTTATTTCTTTTTCCTCGCAAGTGTTTTGAAAAACATTGATACGCGTTCGCATACTTTTATTTATGAATTTAATAAGTACACCAACAGCATACTAAAAAGATAACTTTACAAAGTGCGACAGTACAAAACAGAAGCTTAAGGCCGTGGAGTAACCTGGCCGTGGAGTAACCTGGCCGTGGAGTAACCTGGCCGTGGAGTAACCTGGCCGTGGAGTAACCTGGCCGTGGAGTAACCTGGCCGTGGAGTAACCTCGCCGTGGAGTAACCTCGCCGTGGAGTAACCTCGCCGTGGAGTAACCTCGCCGTGGAGTAACCTCGCCGTGGAGTAACCTCGCCGTGGAGTAACCTCGCCGTGGAGTAACCCCGCCGTGGAATAACCTCGCCGTGGAGTAACCTCGCCATGGAGTAACCTTCCCATGGAGTAAACCTCGCCATGAATCACTCCGTGGCGCGTCGTTCGTGCTAATTCGGAAACATGAAGATTACCGAAGCGCATACCAATTCTGGTTTATCTGTACTTACCTTAGCTTGAATTTTATCGGCGTTAGTAGATGTGATGACTTTCTCCATAGCCGCTACCACGAGAATGTCACATTTTTGATACATAAGGTCGTCGGTCGTATCCTTAGCTCCCGGAAATCCCTTGGCGCTCTTTTTATTTTTGGCCATGTAGTTCATTAACTCCTGGTTGGCAAACATGAAAAAATGACAATGACATTATTTTAAGAAGTGGATACCTACCTTAAATATAGTGAATGGAAAAGAAAGCAGTAGTACGGTCAGTACTCTACATTACCTGACCCCTCTTACAAAGAGGGGATGGTCGGGTTATGCAGGTCACCGACTGTACATAAGCTCAGTTTTTGTTTAGGTACACTAAAGCATTTAGGTCGTTAAACTCATTACTAACATTGCTTTGGGACAAAAAGACTCGTGCAGACCTGTGGCGCGACGCGACACAGGTATAAAAAAATTCCGTGAACCAGAGTCGCGGAGGAGTCTTAACGTATTTCAAAGCATTTCAATGAACCCATTTACGGGCACTTTTTAACAGTCAAGAAGTATTACAAAATCTTGGGAGAAGAATAGAAGTAACAAGAATAATGTAGGTAACATTCTTGTTGCTATATTATGAGAATGTAGTCGCCAGCAAACTGTCAAATTATCTCATTCGATTTTGAACTTAACTGTCAACATTTTAATGTTTAAAATAATTTGGAGAAATTTGACAGTTGTGGTAACTTGACGTGCGCCGACTGTACAAAAAAATTAAAGGTCCTGGCAGTTAAGAGATGGTTTGTGGTCGTGATGTTAATGCTGCGTGCAACCGGCCGCGGCCCAAACGCTATCGGCTGGCATCGCCGTACGTTCGTTGGCCTTCGAAGGTACATGAAAACATATTTAGTGGTCGAGCAAACGAACGGTAGATTGCTTCTATCTATCCCTTTGATGTTACCGCCACTCTGCGGACGAAAACGAGGCGTTGTTGGCGTTTGAAGCATTCGTTGGGCCGGTATGTACGCAGCATTAGACATACCTACCCTAAGCTTATAACATGTGTCAGGGCGCCTACTAAGTACGTCAAGGAATATACGGGCCCGTCCGAAAGTAGTTTGTAACTTCGGGAGTGAACCCTACACCCGATTAATTGTGTCATGCTCTGCCGCAGAGCCACCATTCTAGAATCCGATTAATTATATCGTAAAATAATGCACGTCAAACGAACATAATGTACGTATACCGATAATCGCTGTACGAGCGTTAGGTAATAATAAAATAGTGGCTCTGCGGCAGAGCAGACACGATTAATTAACCTTTTCGGAAATGTAAAAACGCATCAGGAGTAGGGACAGCTGTCAAATTGGGCATCATTCATTCTTAGGTCGGGCTCCAAAGTAATGTATGTCCGTAGGTGATAGTAGGAATCGCCCGTAACTTCGGCCGATACTACGGATTTCGTGCTTAGGGAGCTGAATCTCACCGTAGGGTCTAAACCATCTGGGTTCGCGACGTTGGCTTGATATTCCAACACTCCTATAATCTTGACTCCTGCATTGTGTAGGTAGATGGCTGCCCAGCTGCCCACGTTACCGAAGCCCTGGATTATTGCCGTTTTACCCTGAGGGATTATATTATGTCGGTCAACAAAGGAACTGGTGTATGCCAGTGTGCACTGGTACAAGAACACCGAGTTACGCTATCTAACCTAATATATTATTACCTACTACTTTTTTTTGGGTGGGAAATTATCAAATAACTTCTCCCGCTATGGGCAGAGCGGGAGGGTGTGTCAGATTTACCGACTAAAACCCACCCGTGTCCTTTCCGTTGCCTGTGTTGCCAGGGGCCTCGGTAACCCTTTTGTACCTTACCGCGACCCCGGCAGGATTACCTACTACTTGTAGCAAAAGGGCAAAAGGCTCCGACCGTATTTAGCACAATTTGGGTTAAATCAAAAGTCATTTACTCAACTAAGGGGCCACGGGCGAGAGAATTGCAGCGATAGTTCCGCCGTGCTATCAAATTCTCGCCGCGATGATATCGTCGGGTGGAGATTGCTGCATACAGTTGCCCGGCCGTGTGGATGATGGCGCTTTAGGCTAGGAATCTGTACTTTTCGAACGCCAATATTACATTTAGACAGTCCCCAAAACGCCCTTCGCCACTTCCTAGTGCTTTAGCTGGAATGAAGAAGTGGCGCAACAAACTCCCCAGCAGAACAGGTAATAAACTCAACCATACACAAGAATAATTTCACTATAAGTAAACATGGACGGCTACCGCAAAGCCAGGCGGCAGATTAATTAGCTTCATGAAGTGGTCATCGTGTATAAAGTAGTTGATGGTCATGAACACGCCGCGTCCCGTCGCCTCCACCCGCCCGTTTATGCCACCCCCGTTGATCGGCTTGCCGGTCACACACGCGGCTGCGTTCAAGTCCTGGTAGCCTGCGAAATAGGTATGCACTCCATGACATATTTAATAAAAATCCTTAGAATACACTGTCTAGAAGCATGTTTGCAAAATGAGTAGTGCGAAAGTAAAGAATAGAAAAGGATTTTTGAAAGTTTCTATGGAAGTTCGTCTTTTTTCCGATGGGAAGTACCATCGCGCACATGGGTTGCTTCAATAAGTTGTATATTTGTCTCCATATTGTTAAGGCGCTAAGGTAGCTGGCGAATTCAGATTCTTCTTAAGAGTTTACAAATTCAATTCAAAATTCGGTCGTTAAAGGCCCACTACACCGTACCATAGCATGACCGTGCTATGAACGTATCAGGCACGGACTACCATGCCCACTAGAACGTACCAACAGCTTATACAGCTCGATTCAAACTTTATGGCGGCTCGGAATTTGAGGATAGTCGCTGCGCAGTAACCCTCTGGCTACTGCGCAGCGACTATCCTCAATCGCGCGCTCTCCCTCGCACACGGGTCGACGTCTCGCTGTACAACAGAAAGCGCGCGAAGTAAAGTTCGCGTTAGCGCGACAGTGTAGCCGTAGCGTAACGAATTCATGTGACAGTGGGGGTGAGAATTGGGTGGGGTACTGCGCAGCGAGTAGTCCACTTCAGAGCCGTCATTAAATTTGACGCGCACTATACCCGTGCACAATGGTTTTAGTGACCGTATCATCCGCGTGTCATATCCGTACGATTCCCGTTCTTTCGGTTGTAGTAGTTCACCTGTTTTCACGTGAGGTAGAAGCGTCAGGAAGAGCGTAAATATTTGTTAAGAAAATTATTTCGTGTACCTATACGATGGCTCGTGGCTAATTATTAATAGCCACACGGGTCGATCGAAGGTTAAGCTACGCTTGCCGAAGTCGGTCCGTAGATGGGTGACCATTACATGATCGAGACCCCTTACGTGTCTCAAAGAGCGTTAAGCCGTTGGTCCCTGCAGCCATTCGTAGATCTTTGACAGTCGTTACGGGTACTCAGAAGCCCCCAGTCTGACAACCAGTCTTACCAAGGGATTGGTATTCAGCTGCATCCGGTTAGACTTGACGGCTAGGCATTGTCCATGAGAGAATTGGCAATGATAGCCTTTGGTTAAGACGACGAAGAAAGAGTAAACGATAACATCAGACGATGAAGTTACCTTACTAGGTTCTGCCGCTTAATGTCGAGGGAGAATACTAATTATTCAGGCACCTAGTTGATGAAGAAACGTTTTATATGTATTTTTGTATGACGTCATTTCAATTTAATGAATTTGTGTGTCAAACGATAACATCAGACGATGAAGTTACCTTACTAGGTTCTGCCGCTTAATGTCGAGGGAGAATACTAATTATTCAGGCACCTAGTTGATGAAGAAACGTTTTATATGTATTTTTGTATGACGTCATTTCAATTTAATGAATTTGTGTGTCAGCGCTCCTACAAATTTATAGAGGCATGAGGAACAGCAGGCTTAGCATGACGTTTTCCATTTCTACGAAGAATAGACACGGCTCTTTCTAGAAGTGACATTTCGTTTCTCCATTTTTGACATCGCACCGTAGAAATCCTTCTACAATCTGTCATTTTGTCTTTCGTTTCTAACGATCTTTGTCTAGGTCCTTTTTTATGTAGAAGGATTTCTACGGTGCGATGTCAAAAATGGAGAAACGAAATTTCACTTTAGACAAAGTTGTGTCTATTCTTCGTAAAGATAGAAAACGTCATGCTAAGCCTGCAGGGAAATGAAATGAAATGAAATTGTTTATTCTGTAAATAGGATATGAGAATTACTTTTACACGTCATATTAAAAAATAAGCTAGATGGAGTCGACATTTCCTATCTGACTACCCCTGAGAAGAAATGGCGAAACAAACTCAAGGGTCAAAGTCTCAAGTCCAGACATAATCTTGGTCAGATCATGTGAGGACCATGTAGATCTATGTCTGAAATGGTCTTTTGAGGAAAGAACCACAAAAGTTGTAAAGTTCACTCATCCTCCATAGAAAAGGGAGGATCTTCCGACCAGACGGGTAATTGAGTCTGGTGGGCAACTGCCCGACGGATGTCGGGATGTTGTGTATGAGGGGTATAGATGCAAAACCGCCTCTGTCCATTAAAAAACAAAATATGTTTGTGTCTGGTGACAATCACATTATACATGGTTCTATAAAATCAGTTACGGTCAAAACCGCCTCTATTACATTCAAAAAGCCAGAAATAATAACCGAGATTCAACAGTTGTTAAAATGCAAAACCGCCGTTTCGACCAATCACCCAACAGCAGCCATCATGGCCGTCCTAGTGTTTTTATGGTTATTACGTGCAAAACCTCGCCTCTGGTCCTATGAATGAAGTCCAAAACCGCCTCTATCGAGGGTTGAGGTGCGAAATCGCCTCTATCCACTTTTCAACTGAATTTTATGCCTATGATATATTAATGTTATTGTTATAAAATTATTGAGCAGGTAAAACCTATATTTTTTATAAGCCTAGAAGATATCTCCTAAAATTTGAAGATTTATTAAGCCACGGGTTTTATAACTGCTGGATAGAGGTGGATTTGCATCTATCTATACCCCCTCATATATTCTAGCTGCGTGGTAAACTCTGCTTGCGCGATGCAGGATTTTGCGTGACGTCAGTGTGTTGCGTAGTTCGCATGTGACGATGTAGATGTCGCCACAAATGAGAAGTGGCAACAACTTAACAAACCCATATGCTCACTGTTTCGCCGCCTGGGCGCACCAGTTTGGCAACGTCGCGCGCATGCACGGAGCGTAACGGCACTGGCAAACTGTTCTAGCCGACAACCGTCGACGCTCCGGTGACGGACAGTGTTACCAACTTAACGGATTTCGTCATATCTAGCGGATTTGGATACATTGAAAACGGGGAAAAATCTTTCTAACGGCTGACGGCATATTTAACGGGACAAAACTATCTTCAGCCAAATGTTTTTATATGAATTATTTTGTATGATGGCAATAAGGTCGGTCTAAGATGTGTAATGTAGCCTATAAACTCTGCAATGTTTATGAACGGGACTTACCTGCTAAGTAAGGAATCCAATGTTTACATTTTACATATTCTCAATAATGTAAACATTCTATAGCGCAAAGCTGATGAATGCTAAATGAAAGTGTCGTGTTAGTTGTTACGTAAGCTTTTAATCAATAACTTGTTTGTTGTGTGTTGAGAATGTTCAGTTCAGTGATTGTTCCATCAGGATTAAAAATGCCAAAAATACAATATAAACAAAAATTTCGCAGTGAGTAGCTTCAAGATAAGTTATTTAAAGACTGGTTAGAATGAAAAGAAGATAGTTCTGGCGAATCTGTTCCAGAATGCAAATTTTGTCGATGTATCGTAAGTAGCAGCAACAAATATTCAGATTTAAAAGCACATATAAATTCTAAGAAGCACATTAATAACTGCAATATACTAGCACCATCGCGCCAAAAAAAAGATTGATTTCCCCAAAAAACATATGGACAAGACTAAATCGTATGAAGCTTACACTGCGCTTTTTATTGCTGAACATTGCAGCGTGATGACAGTAGACCATTTAAGACAATTAATGAAAAAGTCGGAGGTGATTCTGAGGGCATTAAAGACATGCAACTACATCGAACAAAATGTTCCCACATAATAAGAAATGTAATAAGTCATAATAAGTCATAATAAGTCCCTATTTCAAAGAAAATTTAAAGCTCGACATAGGAATTGGGAGATTCAGTCTACTTTTAGATGAGTCTACTGATATTAGTGTGACAAAATATCTTGGCATTGTCATTATTTACTACAGCACATTAACAAAGAAAATAAATACATCATTCTTGAAACTCGCGCCATTAACAGAATGGAATGCAGATGGTATATAGTTTGCGCAGTTAAAGATACCTTGGATGAATTTGGCTTGGACTACAAAAACATCATCGGAATTGGAACAGACAATGCCAGAGTTATGACTGGAGTAAATAATGGAGTATGCGCAAAATTAAGAAGTGAAATTCCATCATTAGTTCTTGTACGATGCGTGTGCCATTCCATTCAGCTTGCTGTAACTCACGCTTCCGAAGGAACATTACCGCGAAATTTAGAATTCATGATTTCCGAAACTTATAATTGGTTCTCGCAGTAATCAACACGGCAGGCTGAATATAAACAACTTTACATGACAATAAACGAAGATCATGAACCACTCAAAATTGTAAGAGCTTGCCAAACTCGATGGCTATCCATACATTCGGCCGTAGACAGAATACAAAAACAATGGCTTGAGCTTAAAACGCATTTCGAAATATCTTGCCGTAATTATACTGCTGAACTGTTGTATAAAATGTATAAAGACGAGAACAACTATGCCTTATTCGCCTTTTTATGCCCAATATTAGAAGAACTACAAAGAGTAAACAAGGCCTTCGAAGCCAAAAATGCCGACCCATGTAAGCTGTTTACGGATTTGTCAACCAACGCTTATCACATTTTTGGTCTCTAAAGTTGCCATGCCGCGGCCGAACATCGATCCTCTGATTATCGACGTAGAACAATATCTGGACCCAAAACTATACCTTGGATTTGGCTTTGAATCAAAAATAAGAGAAATGAGGGAGAAAAACACACTGAATGAGCAAGCTGAGCATGACCTTCGAAAGCGTTGTGTTGATTTTATTGTAAAATTAATACAACAACTACGTTCGAGGTTAGTACCTAATTAGGTATCAACTTCAACTAAACGCATTTTTTACGCGTGTATGGTGGATAATATTTAACTCCCATTGCGCTTCAATGATTATACCGTAGTATTGTGTATTATGTAATTATAAGTACCGAGTATTATGTAATTATAAATAGTTTGTATTTTTTGTTCTAGGTTGCCTGATAATATTGAAGTGTTGCAGAAGACTAATCTACTGGCTTGTAAAAATGTGTTACGGGTTCACAAAGAATCGTTAACTCCCCTGTTGATACATTTGCAATATTCAAGTAGGTAATGTAATATCATTAATAGAAACCGAATGAAATGCCATAAACTTTACAGTATGGGAAAATGTGAATGACACTCTGGAATTTTGGTCAGAAGTGAAAGAGTACAAGGATGCCACTGGCAATAACCCTTTAGAGTTATGCGATTTTGCTTTCTCTGTTTTGATTTTACCATATTCAAACGCTGAAGTGGAAAGAGTTTTCAGTGTTATGAATTGTGTTAAATGGACGTAGTTACACAAAAAGGATCCAATCCACAAAAAATCCAAAATTGAGTTAAGTATACCAAAAAGACCGTAAAGGTTTCACGGTCTTTTTGGTATACTTAACTCAATTTTGGATTTTTTGTGGATTGGATCCTTTTCGTGTAACTACGTCCAAATCAAAACTGAGAAACAAAATGAAAGAAAACATGGTCAATGCCGTTTTGAATATACGCTCAGGGCTTAAACGTAATGGTAAAAACTGTTACTCCTATATTTTGCCTGATGCTGTAATTAGCATGGTTGGAACACTGCAAAGCTACGATCAGCCATCGACTTCTGCACCTTCTACAATGGCAACAGAGCATGATAGCACTGAAAATGATGACGATATTATAGATTTTTAATTTTACTATAGGTTTACATTTTAATAGATAAGCAGTAGAGTAAGATTAGTTGATCATTGTTTTATTATTAGTTAATATTGTATTCTTTCAAGTAAGCTCGGTACATCTAATTTTAATTGTAATAAACTGTGAAAATAAATAACTTTAGAAATTTAACGAATATTATTGACGGATAAAAAATATTGATTTATTCTTCGTTTGGCCCACTAAGTTTTGTCCTACATAAAAAAAATCCTGGGTCGTCCCAAACAATATGCTTCCTTCGTCTCAAAATATAATTTTAATTATTTTATTCCCGCTTCGTCCTATTTTATATTCCTTCTACGGCCCATATTTTGTTTGTATATGCCAAGCTTACTTTGTTGTACAATCGGCAAAAAAGGGTTATACTTATTATTAAATATTTAACTTGAACTAATTATTTTAAAAATTACAAAAAAATATTGTTTTTTTAAACCTTTTGTTTTGATACTCTCATTTATTTTTTGGCTGGTACATTTTTCAGTAATTAAAATTATCATGTCTTAAATATTGTTTTTTACAGGTCTGACTGTTCTGTATATTTAAACTGTAGTAATGATAAACTGATTTATTATACAATTTCTATGATTTTGATTGTGATACTGGATAATAAAGATGATTTATACCTAAGAATAGAATATAATAGAATACTCTTTATTATGTACACCAAAATTACAGATATAAAAGTAGAAATTTTACATAGGGTCTTATCGCTAAAAGCGATCTTTTGAAGACAACCTTTGGATGTTTAGAATTGTTTTATTATTGAATTATTGTTCAAAAATTTCAAATAAGTACCTACATTTTTTTTTGCCGACTTTACCTTTAAAGTACTTGCAATTTGGGACGAAGCACAACTTCAATAGTGATATGGGACAAACTAAGATTTTTTTGGAATTTGGGACAAAACTTCAGGACGAACGAAGAATAAATCAAAATATTTTTAACGGATTTGTAACGGAAATACACAACAAACTTGGCGGATTTTTAAAAATCTTATTGGCAACACTGGTGACGGAATGGTCCAGTGGGTATAGTCTCAATTATTTTCAAAACAATACATTTTTTTTTTGCCTAACACTTTCCGAGCACGGTCATGGTATGATATGTAACGGGCAGACTCGGTAATGTTGATCAAAATGTATTTTTTTTAATTAAATGTATTCCTTGTTTACGGCACCTACTGTGCCAATAACTTTTTCTTTTTGATATGCGCTTAGTGTTTAGGTAATATAGGTATCATTAAATCATTATATTTTTCTAGAAAAATCTGTAGTTATCCGAGTCTTTGTTCCATAATATTGTATCTGTGTGGTAGCCACTAGCTACAGAACACATTACACATTGGGTACTTAAATTGAGCATTTGAACTACACATTGATACATTAATAAGGAACACAAATTGTTAGATAATCAAATGAAATCTTGCCGATGTATGGGTTAGGTACATCTTTTTGAGGCTGACTGTACTAGTAGAGTTGCCATGTCCGTACTCATCTCCACTACGGCAACTCCAGGTGTTCTTTCTTACCCAGGGTTTTGATGTAGGTGTCCACAACCCAAGACATTTCCCTGCCTGAAGTGTTGACGTCAGGGGCTGGTACATCAATGCCAGCACCTAAAACAAGAATTATTATATTACCTATCTTTGCTCCGAATTCATTTCCAAACAAACAATTTGGAAATTAAAGGCTCGTGTAGACTTGGGCGATATCGCGGGAGCGACAGGCATATTGCTGCATGTCGCGCCCGCGATATCGCACTAGTCTGCACCAGCCTTAAGTCGTGGCCCAGTGGTACCTTGCCAACACTGACTTACGAAACATACTAGGGGCGTGGGTTCGAACCTTCGAACCAAGCAAGCATGCGGCGCGGTTACCCTAAAATGTCCCAGAACCAATAATTTCACCCTGGAAACCTACATGGGGCGCCTGACAATTCCTCTCGGGTGCAAGAGGAATTTCATTTGAAAGTTATGCAAAAAAATTATGTTAAATCAGAACGCATACACATCATTTAGTCTTCATTCAATTCAGGAAGTAAGTAAATTTTTGGGGGGTAAAAGCATAAAAAACGATATTACTTTCAAACTACTAAAAATATATTCATGTTTTTATTGTATGAACATTCTACTTATTTTATTATCTATAATTCCATCTGTGATTTTTTTTCAAATATTCTTATTTTTGTTACTAAAAATAAATATTCCCTATGAAATTGAACGGCGGTGCGGCGTGAGCACGACATTTTTTTGGCCAAGGTCAACAGCGATTACCCAACCCTTAAATTGCCTTTACTCAAAAATGCTTGTAATGTGATTATTTTGACAACCTTGAGCAAAGTCGACCTTTCGCGTTAATTGAACACACCAACAAAGTTGTATGGAATTTTATTGCTGGTGAGTTGTAGCCACCAGCCATTTCATTTGAAAATCCATTATTGTCGAGTTTTGTTTCAAAAATAGGTGCAAAAAGATATTCAGAAATTGGCTGTATAGGCCACTACCTAGTTACTGCCAGTACCAATCCATATTTTCTAATAAAAAAAATAAAAAAGTATACTAAGCCGATTTTGTTTAAATTACTCGCATTGTTTGAGTAAAAGGTCTATACTCGTATTATAACCCTTGGGCCGCAATGACTGCGTTGCTGGCCACGCTATGATGGCCTCGAGCTTAGCTTAGCTACGCTCTCATCCTTCAAGCTTGGTCATCATTGCAGCCCTTGCTGTCCGCGCTATAAAGGCCTCGACCTTCGGTTTCGGCCTCCCAACTAGTCCATCAAGGGCTGCAAAGCTGACCGCGCTGTGTTGGCCTGGAGTTGCGCTTTCGGCCATCATCAGCGCTGCCAGCAAGTCATTACAGACTGCGGCTTATCTTTAAATGTTAAAATTCATGCAATTACTGATTTTATGTGAAAACATGTTCAATAATTGGTTTAATTTCTAATAAATAAAAAGTGCTATTTTAAATTTGGGGTATTATAGCTGGCCAAATATAGTAATAACGGATCGGCAGACACTGTGGGATTCTAGAGTTAAAGATAAGTGACATCCGCGACCTATTTGCATGCTGGATTATATTCGAACGCAATGTGAATTTTACTGAATAAATAAATTGAATATTCACTGGACACACACGTTGGCTTACCCGTACCCTGCCGTGTAAATACTAAGGCGGATGCAACACACACCCATAGTCTGTGCTGCATTATCTTGCGAACGGCTTAAAGCAGTACCTAATAGTTCGTGCAACCCAGCAGCACAGCTGTTTGTAGTGGAGCCGCATTTGTTTGTATAAACAAATGAAGAGGCGGATTCAACGCAGACACCCATAGTATTATTTCCGTTAGATTATAAACTGTAGAAAAATTGCGAACTGGGTGAAATGTCACCACTGCGTCGACTGCCGGGAGGACACGGCGCGGCATACGCTGATAGAGTGTGCCGCTTGGGATGGGGGGACCGCGCCGTGGCCTCATCTCAGGAGTAGGCAGTGACCTGTCGCTGCCAGCCGTGGTCGACTCCACGGTCGGCAGCGAGGAGTCCTGGGACGCGATGGTATCCTTCTGCGAAAATCATGTCGCAGAAGGAGGCTGAGGAAAGGGAGCGGGAGATCTCATTCACTCACCCTGCCCGGAAAACACCCTCTTCCAGCCCCACTAAATGGGTCCATAGGCGACGGACTTGGCGACAACCGTCGCCCCCACACTTTCCACGGCCGCCCCTATTGGCCGTCGCGGGGGGAGTTTTACATCTCATTCCCCCACGCGGGCCCGAGGTGGCTGGCAGTGGCCAGGCGGGGATCGCGAAAGTCGCACTAGATCCCATGATCCCCGGTGCGGGAAATGTGGGAGGGGAACACGGGGCGTGGTTTTTAGTCAGTAAGAGTCTGACACACCCCTCCGTCCGCCCCAGGGCCGAAGGACATCCAAGAGGATTTTCCAACCCGGAACAAAAAAAAAAGGTTAGGTTAGAACCATAGAAATATAAAAAAAACCAATATGACAAACCGCGCCCGAGCCGAGCGAGCGCTACTTTTAAGTTGCTTGCAGCTAGGCAGGCTATTTAGTATTAGCGCAAGGTGCGTTACGTCGCAAGCAAGATTGAAACCTGCAGTGTAGACCGGAGCCGTAACTTTTGCGTAAGTGGCCCAAGGGCAGGACAAAAATGGGGCCACGTTCAATGCTTGGAAGGGAACAAAAATAGGTACTCGCGGATCAAATCTGAGACGATGCTCAAAACTGACACTGACAGGTCGTCTATCCCGACGGAGACTAGATAGCATAAAGGCAGGTTCTCAATTGCAGAAATGGAAACATTACAGGCAGATTATGTAAACAAATAAATATCTGTATTGTATTGCTTACCAATATAGTTCTTCTTAGCAAGCTCCAACGTGTAACGTCTGGTAATACGTTGGAGTTCCGCCACGGAGTATAACTTGGGGTTTATGGCTACACCTGAAACCCGTAAGGAAGTTCACAATAACAAACATAACATCACACTCCAGCACACCTTTATTTCCCGAAGGAGGAGGAATTCGACTGAATTGTTATAAACGTACGTTGAGCGATAGCTTTTCCACTATATACTTATTATGACGATTCTTTTTTTATTTGGTGCTGTATTCTCCCGAGAGGTGTTTACGTTCAAATTTAGCGAAGATCTGATAACGAACGGTACACGTATTGTGAAATACATTTGAATGAATATGATTTTTTAAGTTAAATTTGTATTTCTAACGATACTATGAATTACAAAGCTATTTTTTACAGTTGCAGAAAATCGCCGATATTTAAAGAAAATATGAATCTGCGTTTTGAGGGTTCCGTAGTCAACAAGGAACTTTCGCCCCACCTAATCAGAAGGTCTAAGTAGCAAAATAAATGTCCAAGAGCGCGAAACGTCTAAAGAGCAGTAAATGTCCGTCTGTCTGTCCACGGCTCAGCTCAAGAGACTTTAGTGCTAGAAAGCTGTAATTTGGCATGGGTATACATGTGGAATAACAAAATCTTGAGAAAAAAATAATTGTAAGGCACCGCACCTACTTATTCACTGTTCATTACTTTTCTGTACAATAGTTCTTTGTAGTAACGAAACAGTCAAGCCACATATTTTGACTAAGGTGTACGTACGACTCTGTGAAGTTAGGGCGTCTAGAGTTAGAAGCTTGGCTCATGAGATGACAGTGAGAGCCATGTGGTCTTGGCAACATTTTACATGAAAATGTTTTTGGTGGGATTTCACTTCTTTTTAACCGACTTCCAAAAGGAGGAGGTTATCAATATGACATGTTTATTTGATTTTTTTTAAGTATGTTCGCCGATTTCTCCGTTAATTATGGACCGAATTTAAAAATTATTTTTTTATTTGAAAGGGTATGCTCCCGTGGTGGTCCCATTGTCACCAAGTCATAATCGGATGACTCCGGGCTCCCATGGAAATGGCCCTCAAATTTTAAAGGCACACTTAAAGCGATTTAGGTATTTTTATATGTGGAATTGATGATGAAGACCACAGATGGCCGGAAAGTATTTAATTAACGAGTTACGATTCGATTAGGTATTTCAATATAGTTGCTAAGCCATTTATGCTCTTCACAATGCATATGGTGAAGTGGAGCTGATAGTGACTACATCAGCTCCAGTTCTCCTAGTCCCTATCAAGAGAACTGCTCATCAATGAACGTCCCTGCATCAAGAATAGCAATGTTTTGTAAAGGCTCCTACATACTGGCGCGACTTGTCGCGCGACGCGACGCGACACAAAGACACCGCGTGTAGCGCTACAAGTGGTGCCTTTGTGTCGCGACGCGTCGCGCGACAAGTCGCGCCAGTATGTAGGAGCCTTAAAAGGTGATGATGAGCAGTTGACATTAGGCTATTGTAACTTGGATAAATTACAAACTGACCCACTAAAAAGTGAAAAATAACTAATTTCAGAAGTCGGTGGCAAAAAAACTAAACTATAAATACAAAGACACCGACTTCCGAAATTAAAGTTATTTTTCACTTTGTAGTGTTTTTTTTTTTTTTTGTACGTAAAAAGTTTTTGTAAGTTGCATGACAATATTTTTGTATTTTGTTTGGTTTTTTTTTTTTTACAAAATTTTGATAAAAGTCTGAAAATTGATATAGGGGGGACTCCCTATATCATTTTCAGACTTTTATCAAAATTTGTGTCATGCTCCGCAGCATAACCACTGTCTATATTATGTAAAACTTACAGGATAAAATGTAGATAATGTCTATATTTTTGTAGCTTAATATCAAAAATTGTATATTGTTAGTTTCTTGGAAAATATCAATTCAAAGTGGTCATGCTACAGAGCATACTCTCCAGCAGAACCACTTTAAAATAACGGTTATTTCACGCTAATTATGCACAGGTCATAATATAAACAAATGTATATTTATTGTATATCAAGATAACATCTACAATTTTTGATACTTACTGATTTTTAGTAACATGTAAATGTTTTATCGGAATGCGCCTGCCATGAATTTCTTAGCAAATAACAAGATTAATAGATACATACACATAATATATTTCTTTACGATAAATAAGTTAAGAAATTGTATATCAAGATAACATCTATAATTAATTTATAATTATTAATTAATTTTTAATTTCGTTTATCTCTATACTTGCACACAGACTGCTACCCGAACTAACAATATACAATTTTTGATATTATGCTACAAAAATATAGACATTATCTACATTTTATCCTGTAATTTTTACATAATATAGACTAGGTGGTTTTGCTGCGGAGCATGACACCAAAATTTGCGGGAAGTCTCATACAAACTTCCATCCTCATTTAAGTGGTTGGGGGGTAAAAGTTCCTGGTTTTAGATTTTTTGTTGTGTACTAATTAATACTAGCTTACTACATACCAAATTTCAGTTTTCTAGGACTTCAGGAAGTACCCTAACCCCTACCCTACCTCGGGTTTTTTTAGATATCAATAAAATCTAGTGTATGAGCCTATGCAATTGAAACTTTTATATGTTTAACAAGTCCATTATTGACATCATATTCCGAGAATTTTGTTTATCTGGTATAATCGAAACCCAAGTTATGAGGGTTCCGGGGTCGCGGGAAGGTACTTATGGGTCACCGAGTCCCCTGGCAACACAGGCAACAGGAAGGAATACGGGTGGGTTTTAGTCAGTAAGAGTCTGACACACCCTCCCGCTCCGCCCAGAGCGGGAGAAGTTATTTGATGATTTCCCACCCTCAAAAAAAAAAAGTTATGAGGGTTATAAAAAAAAACGGAGAAGCTCTTCGAGAAAAGGTAGGTAGTACCCTTGCGCTTCATTTGGCTCGTCTTGGCGGGGGCACTACCATGCCCCCAGATAATACACAATCTGATACAGCCCGCTACAGATAAGACGGAAGAACAGTGGAGGCTTAGTAATAGGGTTCCGTTTGTCCCCCTTTGGATACGGGAACCCTAAAAAATTCAAAATAAATAATTTCGGAAGTCTGTTTTTGGTTTTGTATAAAATTTGCCTGTTGCCACCAACTTCCGAACTAAAGATTAATGCTCTCGTAGCAGGGTACACTGATACACTACTAACCTCCTTTGGAGCCTCCAAAAGGAATGTTAGAGCAGGCACACTTGAACGTCATCAAGGAAGCCAAAGCTTTCACCTCGTCCAAGTTCACCTCATCCGAAAATCTTATTCCTGGTCAATGCAAAAAAAAATCAAAATCAATAAATAATTAAGTCAAAAATAAAAAAGAGTACCTCCTAATGAGGTAAACCTGCGTCCGTTCCCCGAAGAGGTGAGCACTGCACGTGCACTAACATTTCACCAGGTACGTGTCAGTAATGTAATAGACGGAGATAAATCTGGACCCATGATCGTTACTGAGAAATTCCACATGGGGAAAATGACAACCAATGTCACTATTGGCTCTGGAGTTATTAACTTATTACTACTGGGTTATAGGGTTTTAAGTAGGTACTAGCTGATCCTTGTATGCATTACTTATACTTTTAAAATACCTTTAACTTTCCGGGAGACATTCTCTAAATTATGGTGAAGGCTGCATAAAAATCCGTTGGTTTAGCCGAACAACGAGGTCGCACAGCAGACACAAAAAGCGACTTTAATTATAATTATAATAATACATAAGGACCTATGATCGTTACTGAGAAATTCCACAAGGGAAAATGACAACCAATGTCACTATTGGCTCTGGAGTTATTAACTTATTACTACTGGGTTATAGGGTTTTAAGTAGGTACTAGCTGATCCTTGTATGTATTACTTATACTTTTAAAATACCTTTAACTTTCCGGGAGACATTTTTTAAATTATGGTGAAGGCTGCATAAAAATCCGTTGGTTTAGACCAGGGATCCTCAAACTATTTTGAACAAGTGACCCCTTTTACAAAATGAACTGTTACCTCAGACCCCCATGGCCAAATAACCTACTTTTAAGATTTAACCCCCTTATTCATAATGGTCCGCTAACTTAAAACAACTGTTACAGAGTGTTATTTTTCATTCTGACTTAGGTCAATAGAAGAAGACAGAGTGAGAATTAGCAATGTTTTAAGTTAGCAGACTATTATGAATAGGGGGGCCTATCTTTAGTTTCTTCCTATTGATAAAAAATACCTAGGTACTAAGGAACCAATTGGAAAACTTTGCACTTGGTTAAGTGAGTAAAGTTGACTTCATTTTCTCATCAAAATTTAACAAAATAAAAAGACATACACTTCAGTAAATATCAAGTTTAATTTATAAAGATTATTATAAATTAGGTACTTAAATAATCTTAAGTAGGTAGGAAATTATATTTAAAAAAGTATTAATTCGCAAAGAGAAAATAAAACATTCAGCGTGATGGATGAACCTGGTGACTATCTACCAATCTAGCTACATCCGGTTCAATATTGGTGAGTTGCAGCCTTAAATCTCCACGTTCGTTGATTTTCAAGCTGTTTCTTTGTTTCGTCAAAATGTTTGTTACCACACTGAAGCTTTTTTCAACTAGGTATGATGATGGAAAAGCGATAAGGTATTTTTCAGCAATGTTCCACAATGTAGGATACTGTGTTTCAATATTGCGTTGCAACCAGAACTTCTGATAGCCTTGCTTAAACTTCTGCTTAAGCTCTTCGTCTGTGCTGATGGTAATCAACTCTTCTTGCATTATCACATTGGCGTCTTCTATGGCTGTGGCTGTATTGTACGGATTTATTATCCATTGAGGAATTTGTAAATTTAAAAGATCCTTAAACTTCTCCGTAAAATCCTTGTGTAATGCGTCCAAGTGAGTGACATAGTACAATGTCATCATCTTGAAGCATTTCTGGTAATTTTGACAAAAGCAGAAACTGCGAATATTCTTTTCTGCCTAAATTTTGTTTATAAAGGATTAGTTTACCCACGAAGGCCGATATTATTGATTTTGTTTTAATCACGTTAAGATCGTCACCCTGCAGCTGCAAATTAACTTTGTTGATCATTCCAAAGATATCAGTCAAGTAATAAATATTGTTCAGATTATCTTTCAAACTCGGATCTTTTTTTTGTAAAAACTCCAACACAGATCCAAAAATGGCTGAAAATCTTTCTAAGCAAGAGCCTCTTGATAGCTGCGAACTTTAGTGTGCAGAAGTAATCGAGTAAAGACTTCATTTTCGTCGTTTTCCTCACATAACTGAGCAAATAACCGAGAGTTCAAAGAATTGCTTCGAATCTTGTTGATAGCATTTATTACATATTGTAAAGACTTATGCAATCTAGGACTCAGCTTTTTGCTACTAAATGCTGCCTGTGAATCACGCAGTGAATGACCAGTACGGAACAAGAAAAAGCAGTGGAAGTGTAAAGTAGGGGTGGCACGCGTGCCACAAATAAGCGCTGTTACGCTTACTTGATCCCAGTCGTGTTCTAACATCGCGTTGAGTCGCTAGTCTCACGATAAATTTATTTTTCCGTAGCTATGCCGTATTGTTCCATTTTGGAGTGCAAAAATGATAGGAGATAAAATCTTAAAAATGGAGGTGTTTCGTACCATCGGTAGGTACGATTTTATTTGTTTTCTAATAAAATCTAAGTTAATTTCAATTCACTAATAATTTAATAGAACGTCTAGTTAAAATCAACCTTATTTTCATTAAAATAAGTTTATCTTGGTTTGAATGTATTCACTATTTCGTTCTCGAAAGTTCTTCACTCAATTAGTGATGTAGTCTGGTCGGATGTTGATTTTATCGATTGATATCGACTAAAGAAAATAAGTAATTTAATATTTATTATAAACATTACAATACAAATATATGGTCGAATAACATTCATACACGAAATTTATTTTAGGAGGTGTGTAAATGGATTGATGCAACGGGCAGAGTTAATTGGATGCCATCCAAATTAAGCACTATATGCTCAAATAAAGTATATAGATACACGAAACCTACAGCGCTTCCATCTATGAAAATCATTAAGTTTTTTAATGAAGTAAGTTATCATATTTTATTTTTATCACAAAAATAATGATTGAAAATACTTAATACGATACGATACTAATCAACGCACCTACATGCTGTATACTATATATACTATATACTCTGACGTTAAGTCACAGCCACAAAGAAGACTCGAGTCGTGGACACTCACAAGGTGGAAGAAATATTTTATAAAAAAAGGCGATGACGTGTTTCCTGTGGCAATTTCATTCCGCAGACAGTTCAGTTCGAATTAAAAAGTAAAAATAACGTGTTTTTTTATTTTAACCCAAGTATCAGTAAAAAACATTAATATATATAAAGCAAGTAATTTATATTAGTACTTAAATATTTTATTTTTGAATAATACGTACTACGTTACTTGTCCTACAGTTTTACTGAACTCCCAACGAGTCGTTATTTTTTTTCGAATTAAACAAGAAATCGATATCGATAAAGTAATTCAAAGTTCAATATGTTCTGCACTGGTCGAGTAGCAGTAGATAACGACCTATGACGCGAATGTCAACCTTATGTTTAACACATTAAAGTTTATAATTGCGACCACTGAGAAAACCGCCATCTATAGTCGGGTAGCGGAATTTACTCGGCAATCGAATCTAGTTTGATTATAGATTACAAAACGTTGTAAAGACTTTTTGCACTAAAGCAAAATAAATCCTATTTGTAGAAACTGAAGGTTTATTCCCAGATGAAGGATCTGTGACTTATGCTAGTTTTGACTAAAATTAAAACGACAAATCAAACGAATTGTTTATTTGTAGTGCATTGTATGATTATCAGTTTATTTGTGTGAGTTTGGCGACAACGGTTCCTATAGTGAGTTTGTTGCATTGCACTTACACTGTTTTTTTTTTTTTTTGTTCCGTGATGACCAGTACATCAGGCAGTTGTCGCTTTAAGTGAACTATAAAACCACGATGACGACCAACCATAGACGGTGCACCATCAGTCGCAACAGAAACAATGTTCTTCCATGGAATAGCTTTGTCAGTAAAAAAATGTTACGGCCTGAAAAATCGATTCTCCTCTGGGATCAGTCTCTACATATGTAGCAAAAAGCAGTTCTTGGCACATATTTTCATCTTTGATATATCGAACATATCCTAACAACAGAGCTTCATTGCCGGGTAATGTAGACTCGTCCAACTGGAGAGAAAATCTTTGGTCTGTAAGAACGTGCATAAAATGTTTTCCACATCGCGTCCCATCTCGTCTATGCGTCTCTGAACGGTCTTATTGCTCAAAGGTATTCTCTTTAAAATATGTGCGGGTTTGTGCAATACATTGTTAAGGACCTCCGCATTGGCTGGTAAGATAAGCTGCTCTCCAATTGTGTGGGGTTTCCCAGACTTCGCTATTAATAAAGATACGAGGTGCATTCAATAAGTACCTAGCCTCATCGCCAGAGGGCGCTGTAGTTTCAAAAGAGTTTTACAACAGTGTAGCACATTCTTTTTTAATTCTTTTTTCGAATTTTCATTCCAATCCCTTCATTTGTTTTAATTTGACAACTTATGGAAGCGAACGTGTCGATCGGTTTTACAAAAATGGAAAAAGAGCAATATCGTTCGGTGATTCGATTCCTATTTTTGGAAGGGAAAACGCGCATCGAAATCAAAGAGCGCTTGGATGCTGTGTACGGTGACTCTTCTCCATCGATGGCCACCGTCAAGAATTGGTTCAACGAGTTTGCACGTGGCCGTACGTCGGTTTTTGATGAACCACGTCCAGGTGCACCGAAAACAGCTGCTACGGAGGAAAACATTAAAAAAATCCATGATTTCGTATTGGCAGATCGCCGATTGAAGGTTCGGGAGCTAGCTGAGACTGTAGGCATTTCAGAAGGAACAGGGCATCATATTCTTCACGAAGAACTCGGCATGAGAAAGCTGTCGGCGCGATGGGTGCCGCGTTTACTCACACCAGAAAACAAGCGCAACCGTGAGACCACATCGGAGACGTGTTTGGCGCTGTTTAAGCGGAATCCAGCGGAGTTTTTGCGTCGTTTTGTGACCGTCGATGAAACCTGGATCCACTGGTACACACCAAAGACCAAGGAGCAATCAAAACAATGGATCCAGACCGGGGAACGTGCTCCAAAGAAGGCGAAAACTGTAAAATCAGCCGGAAAAGTTATGGCCACCGTTTTCTGGGATTTACAAGGTGTGATCTACATCGATTACCTCGAGAAGGGTCAATTACAGGGCTTTACTATGCCGATTTATTGGGCCGATTCGACGCCGAATTAAAGAAAAAACGACCCCATCTGGCGAAGAAAAAAGTGCTGTTTCACCACGACAACGCACCGGTTCACACGTCTGCCGTTGCCATGGCCAAATTGGTCGAATTACGCTACGAATTGTTGCCCCATCCACCGTATTCTCCAGATTTGGCCCCTTGTGACTTCTTTCTGTTTCCTAATCTGAAAAAATCACTCGCCGGGAATAGATATGGATCGAATGAGGAGGTCATCGCCGCCACGGAGGCCTATTTTGCAGAGTTTGACAAAAACTATTTGTCGGACGGGTTAAAAAAGTTGGAGCATCGCTGGACTAAGTGTATAGAACTAAAAGGAGACTTTGTTGAAAAATAAATTGCCACTTTTCCAAAATTTTCGTTTACTTTTTGTAGGCTAAGTATTTATTGAATGACCCTCGTATATTATAGGACGCTCGTAAACCATCATCGTCTTTAATAGATGATGACGCAAACATCGATCTTATGGATGGCCTTTTGTCTAGTTTTTCTTTAAGTGCTTGAAAAAATGAGACATATGAGACACATCGCATCGGCAAGTGTTGATTTAATGGAGATGCAATAAATCCGAACTTCAAGTAGTCCATACTGTATGGTCTGCATTTTTTTTTTCGTGTCCGCCATCATAAAACTCTCAGTAATCCTGCAAATAAAAAAATAAGAAACTACCTAAATAAAAAACCACAATGTATGCCCCGCTGTATGGCAATGCTGATGCGCTGTGCCGAATAAAACTGTTTGGTACTTACCCTGTTGATTTTTCATAAACTGCAGATATTGTATGGTTACGCTATTAACTCGCGTAGGGAGCTCAGCATTTTGTAAATTCTTTTTCAGTCACTTTACTTCACTTATTAGCTATGTAATAACTTTGTAATCTCTTGAAATAAATGAGTACTTATATGAGTTATTATCGTTCAAGCTCCAACGAATTTCAAAACGCAAATGAACTTTCAACGTAAGTGCAAGCTCGTTAAATAGTAAAATATCAGGAACATGTTTGGACTTGCAACTTGATCATGAATTCGTTCATGTAAAATCGCGTAAGCGTCAAATAGAGAGCAAGTCAAAACGCGCCTGAAAGACGTACGCTCGAACTCATTATCTTGCACAAACTTGTCCACACTGACTTGCCGAGTTTTTCATCTTGTACGAACTTGAGACTTTACGTTACTACATCAATGCTATTTCCTACAAAAATATTAATTATTCTTAGTACACGTAACACAACATAAACAATACAGTACCTACCTACCTATCTTGAAAGTTTTAAATAAGAACTTGTGTTAATTTAATAGGGGTTGATTTTTGGACCTCGTCGACCCCCAAAATTAGTTTTCGTTTATGTCGACCCCTAGGAAACCGATATCGACCCCAAGGGGTCGATATCGACCACTTTGGGAATCCCTGGTTTAGACGAACAACGAGGTCGCACAGCAGACACAAAAAGTGACTTTAATTATGTAATAATACATAAGTAATATGTATCTACCTATGTTATTTTATCAACTCAGCCTATCGCAGCCCACTGCTGGACAATGTAAGTGTCACCGTGTGACCGTGTTTATAATCTATAGGTATTATTTCCGTTAGATTATAAACAGTCTCAAAGTAACTGCAAAAAACCATTTACAATTTAACGCATTATTTTTCTATATTATAAATCTATCCATGGGAAACCGACAAATTGTGAACTGGTATCAAACTTGCATGCGACGTAACTGACTTTGCGCTAATATTAAATAGCCTGCCTAGCTAGCTGGTAGCTTGGAAGCAACGCTCGCCGGCCACTGCCGCGGCACCACTCGCTTCGCTCGCTCGGCTCGCTGGCGGTTGGTCACAGTCACGGAATAGAAAAAACAATGGAAGTGCCCCTAGACTTCCTTAGTACGGGAACCAGTGTCACCAAACTCACACAGTTGCAAATTAAAATGTACATCGCAATACACAGAAAACGATGATATTATTGGCTACGAATTATACATGCAACTTTGGCGAAAAGTTTATTTATTGTGGTTCAAAATTAAGTCTTATTACAACCCATGAACGTTATTTTTATTTTACATGTCAAAATCAATGAAGATCAATGAATGATCATTTTTCCATCTAACAATCAAATTCGAGCAATCAACAACGAGTTCAGCTATTCAAGGCTAGAGGGCGCTGTAACCAATTTACTCTATTTAGCACGCTAACGTCATTGAAATAGATGTCATATTCGTATGCACCTGATATCTATTTTTCTACTCAGCTATGGATGAGGACAAGATATCGATAATTTAATGTCGATGTTTGTAAAATGTAATATTCAAATCCTTTATCTTATGTAATGGACCACATTTAAGAATAGGAATTGCGGTCTCGTTTAAAAATCTGTAGCCTTTTTATGAAGATTTTAAATTGTTTTCATCAAAATGCTCTGAACAGATTGTACTACACAAAACGAAAGAGTAGATTAATATTAAAAGTGTTTAACAAAAATATCTATAATAGCCCTCCTCCTAATTTTTATGTTGTTATGCCCGACAGGGCCCACAATGCTCCAAAACGAAATGTCTTTATGTACCTTCACATTGTGGAATGCAATAAACGTATTGAGTATTGAGTACTTGATTTTGATGGCATCCAGTTCTGTCTTCCCGTAGTTTCTATCTATTTCTCCTTGGTAAAAGGATCTTTGAGAAAACAAATATTTACATACCTACTTTATTAGTATTAGCTATTTATTTTTGAGGCCTACGTCCAGCCGCGAATGAATGAATGATTGGTTTATTTGTCAGAATATAAGTACTCAAACTCAAACCATTTATTTCAATTAATCGAGAAGAACGACGACGAGTAGGACATAATATGTCATGGTAAGGTATAAGGTTTCACTATATTCGACTTTAGACCTCTATCGTTTAAGCATAATTTGATACTAATTTCACGTTATTTTATTTATTTCAGTTCAGTAAAGTTAGTTTAAAAATACACATTTTATTATTTTATCGATACCGAACTATTTGAATGTGTCCCATCCCTAATCAAGTAGCGTCGAAGTTTCTAGAATGTAAACGATGATATTTAAGACAGCGAGCAAATTGATTTAGACTTTGAACAATGGACATAAGGTAGTTTTTAGTTCGCAACAAAGTAATAAATATGGTTTTGTCAATAAAAACAATTATATTGAAATATATCATAGTTTTATACTAACCGGTGATACGATACACCTCCGCAAGATACATTTTTTGTCCTGCTATCATTTTTGCATTTAAAAATTGCACATAAAGGCATATTTGTAATATTTTTCGTTACATTCGAGACGTCGTATCAGAGCAAGTAGCTGACCGCGACTGAGCCGGTGTTGCGGAGCTCCGCATAATTGCGACACACGCGCGATAGCTGCGTGGCACTTCCACTGTTTTTTCTATTCCGTGGTCACAGTTCTAACCTAAACCTAAACCCATTTCACCCAGTTCACAATTTTTCGACAGTTTATAATCTAACGCTAAGGCTACATTGTCGCCATAACGCGTACGACACCTCGCGCGCTCTCTCGCACACCGCTCGACGTCTCGAAGTGAAGTTCGCGTTATCGCGACAATGTAGCCGTAGCATTACAGAAAAATAAACTAACGGTTCTCAACAATCTTACGGTGACAATGTATAGGTAGATATAGAAGTGGTTGGTACCTCCTTTACAAGGCAGGCGATGGACGCTGTGTTGAACACGGTACGCTTGGATGATGTCATAACACCCATTTTTGCGCTGCAGGGGAAATTCCATCTGGATACAGCTGTTGCACGAACCCATCACCTGAAATAAGGCCTCAAACACGTTTAGCATTATTTAACCTGGGATGATTACGGAGGCTGGTACCTATTAAACAAACCGATCTTGTCGTGCTGTAGTGACCCGGTTTCGTGTTCCTCCTAGACAGCGCACGAAGTCGCCAGTCTTCAGGTATCGATATTGAATTCTTTGAACGGCAGAATGACTTACATGAAGTTGTGCACTTACAATTCGCTTGACTAAGTCCAGATTGAAGTGCCACAGCTATGGCGGCTAATTCAGGTGCAGTATACATAATTTGAACGTCCAGAATGGATTAAAAAATAAGGAAAAAATTTCGATGCTCTTGCAAAAGAAAAAAAAGAAAACAAAATAATAGCTATTGACTTAAAGCTGCTTTAATCAAAGCTTGTTGCTTGCTTCTCTATTTTCAAATTTCGAACAATGGTGATATTATGACAGCTTCAAACCTGCATAAAAATTTTCTTTTGACTTATTATTTTGGGCTTATAAAAATGCATGGCTTGCAGGCTGCATCTAGGGACGCCGCGCGTGGCGGGTTTATAAAAAAAATACACTGCACACAAAATAACCACTTGTCTCACACATGAGTATCCTGTTGCATACCTGAAGCGTGCTTAGAATTCGTGTAATTTGCATGTGTTGGGCGGATGCCAATCATTTGTTCCTACTAATGTCTACTAATCTCTAATGTGGTACGCGGTGAGGGTACACGGTAACGATTTAAATTATGCGTTTCGGTGCGGCCCATGTGGCTGTAATACAGGGTTACAGCTCCGCGGACGTCCGCAGACGACGGGCTGATGTCCGTCGTCTGCGGGGTTTTAATAGCTAATTTGAAAAAAACAGCTGACTGCGGCGTCAACTACCGCTGGTAGTGTTGTGAGTTTAGATATCAATATACCCATAGCGTTAGACTTTATGATTCAAAAAATAGTATTTGAAAGACTCACTTTCAAAATTCCAGACACCCTCTTGAGCCTCTTTTTCTCAGACATGTGCGAATGTTTGCTCAGGTAATCGACGAGGGAAGGCTCGCACACGCGGACAGCATTGTGGTAGAAATACTCCACCATTCTGAAGAAACTCGGGTTGGGTTCGTCAGCGACTTTCGTCAAGTGCGCGGGGATTTCGTAATTTCTTACGGAATTCCTTAAAGGAGTTGCCGTTTTTACAGCAGATTTGCATAGTTTGAACATGTTACTCAACGTAGGTATCATTTTACTAATTATTGTGTAAAATAAAATAACACATTAAAAAACAACACTCCAAATCGAGATATAAATTGACACTGCCTGGTGCGCTTATGTTTTGTTTTTTTGGTTGTTCTGTTATTTTATTTATTTGTTTTCTTCTTGATAAGTAGTTGTGTAAAAAGGTTGTACAATCGTTTGTGATAAACGCGTAAATGCCGAATATCCGGCGCTAAGTAATGGGACTGCGCGACATAGCGGCATGGCACGAAAATGGGTTTAATAGATAGGTAAGTATCTACATTATTTTCAATCTTGTTTTGTTAAATGACAAATGTGAGTGTAACGCAAAGGGTAAAAAGAGTGCAAAGGGTACCCTCCTTTGCACTTACATTTCGTTGATTACGTTACGAGGAGACATGCATAATGATGCTTCGGTTTGCCGCGAAAAAAAAAGTTATAAGTACCTATTTGCAATCTGTTAGTATCAGAACGACTGTTTTCAAAGGTGCTTAGCAATACCAGAGACATTGTATAGATAAAGCTGAAATACCTGTAACATTTGTCGGGACCCTTCCTTCAGATTCAGATCGTAACTCAGCAACGCTGCTTGGTGGTACGTAGGTACTAGGGTTTATTCCCGAGAATTCTTCCCGGAAATCCGTAGTTCTCGTCTCCGAGAAATTCAGATCGAGAAAACTCGAGAACTCGAGAAATCATTTGTCTAAAGGCTCGGGCGATCTGGGGCGATATCGCGGGCGCGACAGGCAGCGCATTTTCCATAGAAATTATGCTACTAGTCTCGCGTCGCACAGTGGAACGAATGTATGGGAGCGGTTGGACGTAGACATGTCCGAAAAAAAAGAGTAAAATTATGCCAAACTAATGATGCCATCTTATTCGATTACTTAATGCCTTCATAACTTGTGGTGATGAATTTCTTCATAACTCCCATATTTCGGGAGTAATTTGAGAAAATGTGAAATTTTACTATGAAAATGAGTGTATCGAGCTCTCTCCCTCCTGATTCCGGGCTTGTTTCAAGTAGCGGTCTCTAATATCATAATGCTAATACTAAGAGCTATATTTAATACTAAGACACATAGTGCGCCAAATGTGCACTTTCTGGGATAAAGAGTGATGTTTATTTTATAACACAATTTTTTTATTTTTTGTTTATTTTGTTGATTAAAACCGTTTTTCTAAAGGTTTACCTTATTACAATAACATTTTTGAGCAGCCAATTAGAGAAGATATAAGCTAATTAGGATATATAATTAGGGACTTAAGGTTTACATATAAAACTGATGCACTAATGATTACTGATAAGAACATTGCTATTATTTAATTACTAAATGGCTCTTAATACACTAATTTAGCATGCATCATTTACTAATTATCACAATAACTAATTACCTTGCAATATTTAACAAAGGATACCTGGGATACCTGGATTTTATATAAATAGGTCACTATTAGTAACTTTAAAATCAGTGTTGATTTACACCTCGTTGTATCCAAGCTAATCTCGCAATGTATTTTCCAAATTTTAATACAAATCTTGATATTCACGTTGCTTTATGCGCACGCGCACATAAAGATTTACGCGACTTTAACTATTTGTTCAGTGTTTTAAAAGATAACAGTTGTGTTCAGTTATGTGAAAGTGCTGAAACAAGTTTAAAAGACTGGTGTCGTCGATTTTGCTACCGCATTTATGCAAAATGGACACAGTCTGGAAGAAGCACAGATAAGTTTCGGAAGAAACATGAGATTTGGCTACAGGCTGCAATTCAATGGCCGGAATTACAGAATGAAAATATGGAACCTTCTACAGAAAATATAAGTGACGTCATCGAGCCCATAATTTCTCCTGCTAAATCTGATGCTTCAACTTGTACACATCCTAGTCCTCGTAAATCTTTTGAGGACCTTAGTAACCGGCAAAAAAGAAGACGCACTGAAGATAGTCTTTCATGCAGCAGTAGCAGCGCTGAAATTATGTTTTCGGCCGAAAGGGCGCTTCAAAAGGCAGGACAAAGCGATACAGCTTATGTTATGAAATACTTGACGGAGAATCCAGAAGAGGCCTCAAAAATCAAAGCCTTCATTGAAGGTAAATCAATTCAGGTACGGGAAATATCCCCTTTGAAGGCATTGGCTCTTTATGTATCGATGAACTTATCGAAATGGCGCTATAACACTCTTCGGGATTTCAACACTCAAGAAGGAGCTCTTCAATACCCGAGTTACTACATGTTGGTTAAAGAAAAAATTAAGTGCTATCCGGCCAAAGAAGATCTCACAGTTACAGAGAGCTCTGCAAAAATCAAATTACAAGCCTTGATGGATTTAACCTCAAGAAGACTTATTAGGTCGTTAGAAACCCCTGTTGATCCCAATCAACAGCTCGTATTGACCAGCAAATGGGGTTTTGACGGATCATCTAGCCAAAGCATTTATCATCAAAGGACGAGTGAAGATGAGCAAATCGATCTTGCTAGTAATTTTATGATTAGTCTTGTACCACTGCGGCTCGTCTCAAAAGGTGTAACAATTTGGGAAAACGAGCGACCATCTTCCACTTCATTTTGCCGGCCAATATTGTTTAAGTTTATAAAGGAAACCAAAGAAAATGTGCAGAGAGAGATGGCTGAAATCGAAGCAGAGATTGAAGCCTTAACTCCATCCACCATCACGGATGGAATTAGTGTCAAACACCAACTGCTGTTGACAATGATTGATGGTAAAATTCATTCCATTATATCCAATACAGCAGCTTCAGTGTGTGACATATGCAAGGCTTGTCCTAAAGAAATGAATAATTTAGAGTTAATCAAAGATAAACACGCAAACGAGGACATGTATAAATATAGCTTAAGCACCCTTCACGCTTGGATTCGCTCAATGGAATGCTTATTACACATTTCCTACAAATTAGACATAAAATCATGGCAAGTAAGGGGTGATATAGCAAAAAGGCAAGTTGATGACAGGAAGAAAAGAGTTCAAGAGGCTGTAAGAAGAGAAACGGGCTTACTTCTCGATGTTGTGAAACAAGGCAGTGGATCCACCAACAATGGCAACTCGGCAAGGAGATTTTTTGAAAACTACACTAAATCTGCTGAACTGACCGGAATAGATGCTATGCTTTTAAGAAAAATCTGTGTGATCTTGCAGTGTATTTCATCAGGAGAGAAGATCAACGTAACTAAATTCCGAGAGTTCTGCTTTGATACTGCTAAGCTTTACGTGGAGTTATACCCATGGTATTATATGCCTTCTTCACTTCATAAAATTTTAATGCATGGGCCAGACATAGTTCAGAACATGTCAATTGTGCCCATTGGTTTTCTATCCGAAGAGGCATCTGAGGCTAGAAATAAAGATTTTAGAAAATATAGAGAGGGGCATTCTCGAAAGCATAGCAGTATCTCATGCAATGAAGATATTATGCACAATCTTTTACTGTCTTCTGATCCACTTGTTACAAGTATCCGTCCAAAAGGAAATAAGTTTGTAAAAAAATCTTCTTTTAAGGAATTTTATGAGCTTACGGATTCTGAGAAAAGTGATATCGAATTTGTTAACATAAATGATTTAGCGGACATCGATTCTGAATTTGAATTAATTGATGATGATGATGATGACGAAGATAATTAAATGATGTTATTGTTTTAAAATGTGTAACTTAGTAAATTAGAGCTTACATCTTAATTATTTATTGTACTTTTAATGAAACTAGGTAATTTATTATCAACTTACTTAAAAGTCATACTCTCATCAGTTCTTGTGAATATTTTTGTTAATATATATTTCTGTATATATATAATATATTTATAGACCTCTTAATAAGTCTGTCTGCGGTTTAAAGTAAATACAAATGGGGAAAAAACGTTTTTTTTTTAAATTTTCATTTCCTTTTATCCCAGAAAGTGCACATTTGGCGCACTATGTGTCTTAGTATTAAATATAGCTCTTAGTAATAGCATTACGATATTAGAGACCGCTACTTGAAACAAGCCCGGAATCAGGAGGGAGAGAGCTCGATACACTCATTTTCATAGTAAAATTTCACATTTTCTCAAATTACTCCCGAAATATGGGAGTTATGAAGAAATTCATCACCACAATTTATGAAGGCATTAAGTAATCGAATAAGATGGCATCATTAGTTTGGCATAATTTTACTCTTATTTTTCGGACATGTCTACGTCCAACCGCTCCCATACATTCGTTCCACTGTGCGTCGTGCTGTCACGTCGCGCCTGTCTGCGGTAGCCTTTAGGATGCCGCCCCCGACGGAGTGGACGACGCACCGGAGCGGCATACTTTAATCGTACCGACTTTTAAATTTTTGTATTTAATCAGAATTGATTAAAGAGACGAAAAGTAGGATATTTTTTTTATTGTTGTCCAATTTAAATAATATTAATAAAATTTATTGATCCAAAAATATACATAGCACAGGTTATAAAATATACTAGTTCCATGCTAAGACTTAGTCAACTAACAATGGACACAAGGGGTAAAAACCAATTGTCTATATCAACAAAAAATTAAATCCTGTCTCCTAAACTAGGGATTGCCTGTATCTTAGAAAAAAATAAACGCTAAGTGTAATAACGACGTTTTTCCTTATTAAACAACAAAATTAAACATAAATGCAAATGTATCGGTTTCCCGGGTAGATTTCGAGAATGTAGAGTTCGAGAATTCTCGAGACCCGAGTAATGAAAAACCTCGAGAAACCATAAAGCCTAGTCTAGCGTTCCTGACACCTGTCAGTTGGACACGATTAGGAATTAGTAAAGTATAAATTCGTTTTCTATTGTACTCAGGTGACAGGTGTCAGAAACGCATTCTGTCATCGGCCGGGGCTTAATTGCGTCACACACTTTCAATCACCATCCGAGAGATTCTGCTCAACAACGTAAGGTCAATGCTGGGAAGTCCGTACGCAAGGCAACTCAGTCATAGCGCTCGTTTTTGATTATCGATGTAGCCTACATGCTACGTGCTATTGTGAGTTGTGCTGTCTTTTGTGTGCACTGAATAAATATTTTATATATGTCGGAGAAGGTACGCCTCTCTCGTTATCATCAGCCATATTTTAACTACTGTGGGCGTACAATGGGAAGTGTTGGTCATTGCACAATAGACAAACCGTTTGCAGTTTAAATCAAATTATAATTTACGATCAAATAATCACACTGGCTATTCACACACTGTAGGTACAAGACACAACTATACGAAACGCGCGACAGTTTCTAAACGTGTTGACTCCTTGACCGCCTCCGACAATACTGAACTTAACTCTGGTCAGTCCGGTCAAACATTATGCTGTAGACTCTGTCGAGCGTCGCTTGGTGGCACTGGCGTCCCGATTAGTCAAACCAGTGACTAACGTATTTTCGACACGGCCATCCTGCTTGCATACGTCCTCGTGTGTTAACCTGCAACCAGAAATCAACAACAGTGTTTTTTCGACTCGGCCAATTCTGACCAAACTCTAGATTCATCGGGTCGGTGAAAATAAGGAAACTTTTAAAACTCTACAGTTTTGTTTTAACCAAATCGTACTCTTTAAAATCAAACATGGTAAAATTGGGAAAATACAACAATCACTACCCTTTTTTTTTTTGTTGCGGGTATGGAAAATCCTCATGTGCCCATCCCTGGTGCAGGCGGAGGGGTCTGTCAGACTCTTACTGACTAAAAACCACCCCCGGTGTTCCCCACCCACACTTGCACCGGGGATCATGGGATCTAGTGCGACTTCCGCGATACCCAGCTTGAGGGGGGATCTCAAGCTCGCGGGGGGAGTGGGGTGTAAAACTCTCCCCGTGACCTCCAATAGGGGCGCGCGTGGAACACTACGCGCCGCCATCTCGGGTCCTGCTATGTGGGGGGCGACGGATGTCCCCGAGTCCGTCGCCCCTGGACCCATTTAGGGGGGCAGGAAGAGGGCGTTGTCCGCCATCCGCCGACGCTTGGTGCGCCTGCTGCGGGCAGGGTGAGAGGAAGAGATCTCCCGCTCCCTTTCCGCAGCCTCCTTCTGCGACATGACTGTTTTGCAGAAGGATACCACTGCGTCCCAGGACTCCTCGCTGCCGACCATGGAGTTGACCACGGCTGGCAGCGACAGGTCACTGCCTACTCCTGAGACGAGGGCACGGCGCGGCTCCTCCCAAGCGGCACACTATGCCAGCGTATGCCGCGCCATGTCCTCCCGGCAGTCGACGCAGTGGTGCCACCGGGCGCCCGGCTCCCTGTTTATGCGACACAGGTACTTCCCGAAGCAACCATGCTTCGAGAGCACCTGCATCACCAGAAACGACAGGGAGCCGTGCCTCCTCCCGGGCCAGCGCTCGAGTACCGGCCGGACCGCCTCAATGGTGACGAGGTCGTGAAATGAAATGAAATGATTTTATTTTCTGTAAGTAGGTTTATACAAACACTTTTACACGTCAATCATACTTAGAAAAAAAACTAGATGAGCTCGGCGTTTCCTATCTGACTACTCTGAGAAGAAAGGCCGAAACAAACTCAGAGGTCACAGTCTCTTTTAAAGTCCAGAAATAATCTTGGTCAGATCATGTGAAGACCATGTAGATTGGTGTCTGAAATGGTCTTTTGAGGAAAAAACCACACAGATTGAGTGGACCTATCCAGTCAGTGCACGCATTTGTCAGTAATCGTGCAGCTCAACTCAGAACTTAAGGAGCTCAACGGTTCGACGAACAATACCAAAGAAAGGACATTTGAGTAGGCCGCATAAATGACTCAAACTGCCAGACTAAGATGAAAACTAAATGAGAGAAATAATAAAAACAATAATCCACATAGTCTTCACAATCACAATAATTTAAAAAAAGAGTATAATACTTCAAAAAGTAAATATTAATGTCATAGTGTATAAGTATAACAAAATCATCAATGTCACACTTAGTATAAAAAAAGATTTAGTATAAAATTAGTTTGTTGCCTGGGGGTACATTGGAGTAGCTTAATTAATCCCAAGCCTTTTTGTCGTCCAAGTAATCTTTAACTTTATAGAAACCTTTTTGACAGAGTTTCTGTTTAATAAATGATTTAAATTTATTGAGGCTCAGTTCTTTGACATGGCTTGGGAGATTGTTGTAAAAACGTATACTTTGGCACTTAAATGAATTACTAATTTTTTGGAGCCTAGTCTTGGGCACAATAAGTACATCTTTGTTTCTAGTATTTATGCTATGAATGTCGCTGTGTCTAGAATATAGGTTAATATTCTTTTTGACATAAATCAGGTTCTCATATACATATTGAGATGCGACTGTCATTATGTTTATATCCTTAAATGTATCCCTCAGTGAATGCCTACAACTTAGGTTATAAATTGCTCGAATGGCTCGTTTCTGCAGCACAAATATAGCCTGAATGTCGGCTGCATTTCCCCACAGCAAAATGCCGTACGACATTACACTATGGAAATAACTAAAATATACTAATCGAGCTGTTTCTACATCAGTCAAATGACGGATTTTATACACCGCGTAGGCTGCAGAGCTTAGCCGCTTCGACAATTTGGTTATATGTGGGGCCCACTGTAGCTTTGAGTCCAAAGTAATACCTAAGAACACAGTGGTGTCCACAAGATCCAACTCCGCCCCATTTACTAGTACATTGGTTTTTACCTGCTTAACGTTAGGTGTCAGAAATCTAATACATTTGGTCTTTTTCTCGTTTAAAAGTAAATTATTAACACTAAACCAATGTACTATTTTAGAGAGAGCATTATTTACATCGTCAGTAACTGTCTGTTGTCGTTTAAGCTTAAATAAAAATGATGTGTCATCTGCGAATAACACTATTTCATGACTGTTCTTTATAAGGCAAGTTAGGTCATTAATATATACGAGAAATAAAAAAGGGCCAAGAATTGAGCCCTGCGGAACTCCCATAGTGACAATAGAACCCGGCGATCGCTTACCATTAACGTCCACTCTTTGGATCCTATTATCCAAATAAGAAATAAGAAGATCCAAGGCAGTGTTTCTAACACCATAGTGATGCAATTTCCTGACCAATGTATCATGAGAAACACAATCGAAAGCCTTAGATAAGTCACAAAAAATACCTAGGGCATCATGTGACTTCCCAAGCCTCAAAAATATGTGCAAGAAGTTCCACACCAGCGTCGGTAGTCGATCGACCCTTTGTGAAACCGAATTGTTTACTGTTTAATAATTTATGTTTATTAAAATGTCTTTGCAATTGATCTAGCATCAATTTTTCAAATATTTTACTAAAGGTGGGAAGCACAGAAATTGGTCTAAAGTTTGTGGGGTCTGATGTGCTGCCCGATTTAAACAAAGGTATTATTTTACTACTCTTCATTAAGTCAGGAATTACACCACAGTCAATACATTTATTAAAAATAATTGCCAATTCAGGCGCTACAGTGTTAATTATGCATTTTGCAACCTCCACAGAATTTACATAGAATATACCTAGAATCTACATAGATCAGCTGTTTTTTTTTTAAAAAAGCCTGTCTCGTCATTCCGCCACCAGGGCTGCGCGAAGCTGCGACCGACGCAACTCCATATGTCGCTGCATCAGCCGCTCAACTCGCGCCCTCGCTTCCTCGCGCCACTTATACAGTGACGCAAGTACTTTCACCTCGAGGTCCCATGGCGGGTATCCGGCCAGTGCACAAGCCGCTTCGTTAGAGATCGTGAGTTATCCCCTAATGACTCTGACGGCCATCGCTCTCTGCGGCTTCCGCAAGACTGCGATGCTACCGGCAGTCAGGTCAGCCGCCCAAATGGGGGCCCCATACAGGGCCATCGATCGCACGATCCCCACGTAGAGCCGCCTACAGGCGGCGCTCGGCCCCCCCAGATTGGGAAGCAGCGTTGATAGCGCCCCAGCCGCGCGCAAAAACTTGGGCGCCAGCCGCTGAATGTGGGGGCCGAAGTTTCACCGGCTGTCGATCACCAATCTCAGGTACTTCATGGTAGAATCGACAGCGATTCGAGCCCCCCCGACCAGGACGTGTGATCCGGTCGGAGGCGCCCTTCGGGGGCCATGAATTACTATTGTCTCCGACTTGTTGCCAGGGCCACCTCTAGGCCTAGGCGCCATATGCGGCTCACCACTTGCGAGACCACAGCCGTCGCCAGCAACGCTGCATCCCTGTGCAAGTCCACGCCCGGCTGGAGCTCGTCCCGCAGCACCCAGTCGTAACCGATATTCCACAGGAGTGGGCCCACGACCGAGCCCTGTGAAACACCGCACGACATGCGGCGCTGGTTTCCGCCATCACGTCCCGTGTAGGTGACACACCTCTCCGCCAAATAAGCCCCAACGATGCGGCGGAGGTAAGCAGGCACTCGATGGTACCGCAGTGCCTCCCGAATACAACTCCAGGGCCGGGTGTTGAAGGCGTTGGAGATTTCCAAAGACACCGCCAACATCGACTTTAGGCAAGTTTTATTAGTTATGATGAGACCTTACCTCCGGACTTGATAAAGTCAATCAATCAATCAATCAAAATATTTTTATTTCACATTAACCTACATGGGCACTTATGAAAAGTCAGAAGCTAGGTGCACGGTTCCAATTGGTCGTTTCCTATGGAGAAGAGCTGGCAAGAAACTCCACGGTTACTCTTTTAAAAATAATTGGCTTTTACAATGTTTTCAAATTACATAAATTAGGTATGGGAGGACAGTGTAGGCCTGTCGAGAATTACTTAACAAAAAAAAAGAGAAAAGAAAACGGTCTACAAAAGATCTAGTCTATTAAGCCTACAACGTTCTCACATTCACAACGTACACAAGAATCCATGTAAAATGATATTAAGTCTGAAATATAAATTGTAGGTATATAATGTTAAATAGTGAAAATATAATGTCAAAAAAGTATGTCTAAAAAATAATAATAATAAACATCGTAATTTGGGAGCAGTTAATAGACATTTCCATAGTTATGCCGTTTCTGATGTACCAGGGAAGCCACATGTGTAGAAGGAATTATTGCCAAACTTCCTTGTCTTCAACTTAGTCTTTAATCTTGTAATATGCGTTTTTGATAAGGACACGTTTGATGTGGGTTTTGAACTTTCCATCGCTAAGTTCTGTAACTGACTTTGGTAACTTGTTATAAAAGCGGATACTGTTGATAACAAATGATTTGCTTGTTTTTGTTAATCTAAATTTGGGTATCACAATTTCATGTTTATTTCATGTTTACTACATTTATATTATGGAAATCACTTCTTGTTTTGAAAAGACATAAGTTTTTGCGAACATACAAAATACTTTCTAAGATATAAAGAGAAGGCAGAGTTAGTACATTAATTTCTTTGAATTTGTTTCTAAGGGACTCACGAGGACCCATTCTATAGACTGCGCGGATTGCCCTCTTTTGTAAGATAAAAATTGAATCTACATCAGCTGCCGATCCCCACAGCAGAACGCCATAAGACACAATACTGTGGAAATAAGCAAAGTATACTAACCTAGCTGTGGCTATATCAGTCAACTGTCTAATTTTTCTTACTGCATATGCAGCTGAACTTAATCTACCTGAAAGAGCTCTAATGTGAGCCCACATTAGAGCTCTTTGCCCCTTTGCAATTTTGAATCTAAAGTAATTCCTAGAAATATAGTTTCCGTAATAGCATCTAGTCTCTTGCCATCAAGTTTTAAATTTAGAGCCACTTGGGGTACACTTGGTAGTGAGAACTTAATACATTTTGTTTTGTTCGCATTAAGTAAGAGATTATTAGCTGCGAACCATTTCGAAAGAATATCCAGACTATCGGTGACGTGTAAGACATCCGGATTTTTTCCATCTATTTTAAAAATGAGAGAAGTATCGTCCGTAAGTGACCTGAAGCTGTACTTCGGTGACTGGTACTGGAACTGGTCGACGAATAGGACTAGGTGTACCGAGTATGGGCTTATTCTGATAGCTGTGATGAGACCTTACCTCCGGACTTGATGGTGTGACCTGAAGGTGTACTTCGGTGACTGCTACTGGAACTCGTCGACCAGTAGAACTAGGTGTGCCGAGTTTGGGCTCGTTTTGATAGTTATGATGAGACCTTACCAACGGACTTGATGGAGTGACCTGAAGGTGTACTTCGGTGACTGGTACTGGAACTGGTCGACGAGTAGGACTAGGTGTGCCGAGTTTGGGCTCATTTTGATAGCTGTGATGAGATCTTACCTCCGGATTTGATGGTGTGACCTGAAGGTGTACTTCGGTGACTGCTACTGGAACTCGTCGACCTGTAGAACTAGGTGTGCCGAGTTTGGACTCGTTTCGATAGTTATGATGAGACATTACCTTCGGACTTGATGGAGTGACCTGAAGGTGTACTTCAGTGACTGCTACTGGAACTCGTGGACCAGTAGAACTAGGGGTGCCGAGTTTGGGCTCGTTTTGATAGTTATGATGAGACCTTACCTCCGGACTTGATGGTGTGACCTGAAGGTGTACTTCAGTTACTGCTACTGGAACTCGTCGACCAGTAGAACTAGGTGTACCAAGTTTGGGCTCGTTTTGTTAGTTATGATGAGACCTTACCAACGGACTTGATGGAGTGACCTAAAGATGTACTTCGGTGTCTGCTACTGGAACTCGTGGACCAGTAGAACTAGGGGTGCGGAGTATGGGCTCATTTTGATAGTAATGATGAGACCTTACCTTCGGTCTTGATGGAGTGACCTTAGGGTGTACTTCGGTGTCTGCTACTGGAACTCTTGGACCAGTAGAACTAGGGGTACCGAGTTTCGGCTCGTTTTGATAGTTATGATGAGACCTTACCAACGGACTTGATGGAGTGACCTGAAGATGTACTTCGGTGTCTGCTACTGGAACTCGTGGACCAGTAGAACTAGGAATGCCGAGTTTGGGCTCATTTTGATAGCTGTGATGAGACCTTAAATTCGGACTTGATGGAGTGACCTGAAGGTGTACTTCGGTGACTGGTACTGGAACTGGTCGACGAGTAGGACTAGGTGTGCCGAGTTTGGGCTCATTTTAATAGTAATGATGAGATCTTACCTTCGGTCTTGATGGAGTAACTTGGAGGTGTACTTCAGTTACTGCTACTGGAACTCGTCGACCAGTAGAACTAGGGGTACGGAGTTTGGGCTCGTTTTGATAGTTGTGACGAGACCTTACCTACGGACTTGATGGAGTGACCTGAAGGTGTACTTCAGTTACTGCTACTGGAACTCGTCGACGAATGGAACTAGGTTTGCTGAGATTGGGCTCGTTTTGATAGTTATGATGAGACCTTACCTCCGAACTTGATGGTATGACCTGAAGGTGTACTTCAGTTACTGCTACTGGAACTCGTCGACGAATGGAACTAGGTGTGCTGAGATTGGGCTCGTTTTGATAGTTATGATGAGACCTTACCTCCGAACTTGATGGTGTGACCTGAAGGTGTACTTACGCTGTACTTGTACGGTGACTGCTAAATTATTTTTGCATACTATTGTATACATTTTTCTTTGAACAGACAGTTGTGCTGCTGGGGATTTTGTTGCGCCACTTCTTCTTGCCAGCTAAAGCGTTTGGGAGACTGTCTTATGTAATGTTTACGTTCGAAAAGTTCTGATTCTCAGCCTAATTTGAATAAATGACTTTTGATTTTGATTTAATTAATATTTCCTATTTATGTATGGACACATTTATTACCTACTAGCTTTACCCAGCCCGGCTTCGCACAAATAGCACTAAGTATCTCAACTTAACCTACCTATCTATCTACCCTACCTAACAACCTTACATACCTACCTACCTAGGGCTTTCAAATACCGAATTATTTCAATACCGGTATCAATACCGGTATTGGAAAAGTCAATACCGTGATCCCGGTATCAATACCGGTAGTCCGGTGTTGAACGCAAGTTCAATTAGGACAATAATAAAACCAATAAAATACGCCTTTTTATATTTTCAAATGTCTTTATTGTTCTTATTTATTGAAAATAATAAAATAAATACGTTATACATACCTAGCTTTCTTAATTCTTATATAATAATTTGGTATTGATTGATTATTTAGGTAGGACTAGGAATTAGGAACATAATGAAAACTTAATCTACCCTTTTTGCAGGAAGGCATTTCACATAGACTTTGTTTGTACAATATCAAAAAAATATAAATTTATTATTATTACCTAAATGTCATCATGTCTCATGTAAAAATCAATATAGGTATTATTATGTATAGAAATGTAAGTAAGTAAAGTATACCTTAACTAGCTAGTAGCAATCATTTTAGTAACATTCTTAATAATTAAGTTATAAAAAAAAATCTAAAAATCTAAAACTAAACAAGTAACAAAATAAATCAAGAATCAACATAGGTATCATCATTTGTAGAAATGCAAGTAAGTTAAGTATAGCTTAACTAGCTAAGTAGCTAAAGTAAGTAGTGAGTCTAGAAAACAAATGTGAAAATAAGATCATAAAATTTTCAGATCTAGTGTTTGTAATACCGTAATCACGGTATTGGGGTGTCAAATACCGGTATTGTAAAAGGCCAAAATAGAATCCGTGATCACGGTATTACGGGATCCCGGAATACCGGTATTGAAAGCCCTATACCCTACCTTCCTACCTACCTACCCTGCCTATCTACCCCACCTACCTACCCTACCTACCAACCCTACCTACCAACCCTACATACCTACTTACCTACCCTACCCGCCTAGCTAAAATCAGACAGGATAGTCCTCACCATCTGAAACGTATGAAATATATATGTACCCTACGAAATAGAATAGAATACTACTATGTACACCGTAAAAATTACAGATACAAATGTTGAAATTTTACAAGGGGTGACACAATGGGCGGTCTTATCGCTAAAAGCGATCTTTTACAGACAACCGAAATTGCGTGCCATTACGAGCCATGCGTCACCCCCCGCGACCCCACAACTGTACAGTCGCGGGGTCGCGGGGGTTGATGCTTGGCTCCTCCCATTCGCACAAGGTCGCCGTCACCTAATGTCACCTTAAGTGGATCGCCCGTGTGCATCACCCACTGACTACACACTGCGGTCTCTCCAGACCCCGACCTCCGCCAGAGACAAACGCGCACCGTGCACCCACGGACTACTTGAGTTTCCTCAAGAGACACCGATAACTACCGGGCTACGACTACGCATTGACAACTGGTATGGTCGACTTTACTACGGCCTATAGAGAACCCCACTCGCGTGTTTCCCATAACTTAAGCTTGCTCATCATCATTGTGGTCACTATCTACTTCGACTGGTACATGACCTACTGGCATCTTTGTTAAGGCGCTGACAAGACCCAATTGACTAAAATAGGCTTCTTTTAATTGGTCAAGGACAGCTAATGAGACACAATTGATTTTCTATTGTTTGACTCCGAATCGGTGTCGCGCAGGGCTTAAATGATTTTTATTTCTGTAAGTAGGTTTGTACAAACACTTATTTTTAAAATAAAGCTAGATGAGGTCGGCGTTTCCTGACTACTCTGAGAAGAAAGGCCGCAACAAACTCAGAGGTCACAGTCCAGATATAAACTTGGTCAGATCATGTGAACTTGTGAAGGCACTAATCTACATGGATTGGTGTCTAAAATGGTCCTATTGAGGAAAAAACCACACAGATTGAGTGGACCTGTCCAGCACGCATTTGTCAGTAATCGTGCAGATCAACTCAGAACATAAGGAGCTCAACGATGCGACGAACAATACCAAAGAAAGAACATTTGGGTAGGCCGTATAAATTACTCAAACTGCCAGACCATGATTAATACTAAATGACAAAAAAAAGCAAAAATGACCCACATAGTCTTCACATTCACAATAATTGAAAACAATATAATAATTACTAGGTATTACAAAAATTAAGAAGAACCGGAAGCAGACATACCTACCTAGTTACCTACGCACGAAGCAGGCGTGTAGCACAAAAACTTAATACATAAATAAGTATAAAAACAATAACTATAAACTAATACATATTTTCTACAACAAACTTAAAAACTACTGCACACGAAGTGACGGCGTCGTGTTACGCTGCGAGGTGTCGCGTAGCCGACCGCGGAAACGCCGATACAGCACATCTTTCGGCCAAAACTCTTCCTTGAGGAAGGTCACCAAATGATGAGTCGGAACACGCACTACAAACGACTTGAAATTGGTGTTATGGCGCGCCTCCAACTTTTCCACCCTCAAGGTCCAGTTGGTCTTCACCCGTATGTACACTACGATGTCCTCAGTCTTCAGTCAGTCGTAGAGTGGTGCAAACGGGACACGTACAGCTGCGTCGTCGGTACTGCAGGACGTAGCAGCATGTTAGTACCTGCAAGCGCGTCCTACACTGGTTGCGATAAGTAGGCTTCCTCTTCTTTCTCTCCACCTTGATGAAGCCGTCCTCATCGCATGTGATCTTCGATAGACCCTGCTGTTTGTGGTCCATCACAGCGCCTTTAGTCGCACTCGATACTGAGCGACTCTGCTTTCCCCCTTTAGGTTGCTTTGCTTGTCGTTTTGTTTGCGACATAGTAGGTTTCGTCTTGGCGACAATTGCAGAATAGACACGTTTGGTTGTCGATGTACCTATTACGCGCGTTGCTTCCCCAGCAGGCACGACGCGATCAGCGGAACACGATGCAACGCTTGCATTCTTGACAGCCGATGACGTAGATTCACTCGCCGACTGAAAACTGCAGACTGAAGCATTTTGTGCCCCGCGACGTGTGTTTACATTGGAGCCTTCCGGTGACCCACTTATCGGAACAGCATTGCGCAACAACGCTACTTCAGCTCGCAGCTCACCAATGGTGACATCCGATGACTTCAACTTAGACTTCATCTCAGACAGGCTCACCTTCAGAGACGTGATGTCCTTCAGCAGCCTGGTGACGTCGACGTGGTCGAAAGTGACGGGAGGCAGCTGGTGTAGCTCCTTCGCCACAAACTCTGGCACGTCATCCGGATCTGTCCTCTTCAGCTAGTCGATGATGTCCTGCAGACAGTCTTCTGGCCACCATCCCTCCGGCGAGATGGCATCTGTCCGATTTGGTCGAGTGATTGAAATAACAGCAACTTAGCACTGCATACCCCTTCCTCTTTGAAGGAGGACTTGCAGATCTGCAAGATGCTGACCTCGTCCATGTCGATGGCATGCTTGATGAATGCCAAAAGCTCGTTGGCAATGAGCTGCTTTGTAGCCATTGCGAACAAAATTGGGCAGTCGTTACCGCTGCGCAAAACGCGAATAAAATATTCGTGCTGTGTAGCGCAAACGCGTCCGTTTCCGAGCGCGCATCGCACACGAGTAATAATAATAATAAGTGACACAATAAACAAAATACGTGCATATGTAATCGGGAGTAAAAAAACTACAATTTTAGTACAAAACTTGTATAAATTCAATTAGACTTCCAACCACTGTGCGGGTGTCTCATCTACACACGCCACTATTTGCCGCGTATTTTTTTACGAAGAGCGACGTGCTCTAATCGAAGACGTGCGGTCACTGAGGCATAGACTAATATATATATATATATATATATATATATATATATATATATATATTATAAGGTCTGTAATTCGTCGCTATAGTAATTTGTATGGAGATTTCGGGCGTGAAAATACAGATATTTTCCGATTTTTTTACACAAAACTTTTTCGAAAACAGAAAAATTCAGCATGTTCACTGTTCTTGGTTGTCTTTATTAATGTATAATATAATTAGGTGACTGCTTATTTACGCCAAAGTTATCATAATACGACAGTACTTTTTGCACGTTTTTAGTGATATTCAATATTTTTTTCACAATTACCTATAAGGTTTATCCTCAATCAGTTTTTTTCACCGCCTGGTGGGACTCTTGGGCTCTCCAGACGTTTTTTTCGTTGCTACTACTTTAAGTATTCTCTACAAACCTATCAAAATCCTATAAGACAATTTCCTGGTACTGCCCCCGTGGGTGAACTGTCAAAATGAAACACATTGCGATCAATTGTCGTTTATGTGTGTTACGCAATTACCCCGCAATAAATAATTAGGCATAATTAAAAAAACAAAAATGAGAGGTGAATATACCTAAAACTTTGCCTAGAATAGCAAAAGATTGCGGAAACAGATAGATTTCGGTAAAAATAAATAGTATTTAAATAAAACAATTTAAACATTTTGTAAACGAGTATATTAATTGAAATAACTATTTACTTATCAAGCCTACATATAGGGTTATTTTGTACCATCTGCAGGTCGACTTTGGGGCCGACTAAATCCCTAATATTGTTCAGTCCGTATTTGATCATAGTCGGTCGTTCTAACGAGAGTCCCCATGCGATAACGTTGACATCTTCAGGAAGACCCATTGGTAACAACATTTCGGGCCGGAACACGCCTGAATTACCGATTTCAATCCATTTTCCGAGGCCTGAAATAAGAAAACACGGTGTTACTTTTGTAAAAAGTTACAACATCATATCTTAGGGGATTTCCCGTATTTTTAAGAACGTTCACGTTTTAATCTATATCAAAATCTGTCCACCATAATAAAAAAAAAGAAAATAAATACATTGTCGCTGAGATGAAATTGCGACTAGATTTGAAAGTTTTTAATGACAGGAAATGACCTTCTGCTTATTGAAGTTGACTGGACACCAGAGGCTGTCTTAACAAGAAACGTGTTGAAGCCATTATGCGAGAAAGAGATAGTGCTATTCGCTAGCGAGCGACTTATGAAGGGGTCCACCATAATCATTAGCAGGGAAGGTAAGATGGCAGCAAGAGTTGCACCGAACATGCCTCTAAATCATTAATAGTCACTTCACTTTCTGTAACTAAATGTTTACTCAAATTGAAGACTTTATTCCTCAAACCAAATAAAAAACCAAAACAGCGCTGTCAACAGCGATGTGAGGTCGGTTTCGTAAACATGTGTGCACTTGGTGGGGTGTAGTTAGGTTTACATGAGATGTAAATGTGTGCGTGTGAGCGTGTATGCACAGAGCGGCGGTGTAGTTTTGGCATGCTTCACTGTATTGTTCGCAGCGCTATGTCTTTGTTTTTGCATTTGGTCTGAGCTTTAAGGCTCCTACATACTGGCGCAACTTGTCGCGACACAAAGGCACCGCTTGTAGCGCTACACGCGGTGTCTTTGTGTCGCGTCGCGCCAGTATGTAGGACCCTTTATTCATAGCTTTTATTTTCAAACAAGATAATATTGTGAAGTGAAGATTGGCAAGAGCAAACGTGCTCGGAGGAAGGAAGTATTCTAGTAAGTGCTGGTAGGGATCTTTACGGGCTCTGGGATTGTTCTGAAAGCCGTGGAATATCTCTTTACTCCTCAAGCACATGTTGCCCCCTTGTTGCTACGTCACTACGTGCTAGCGACAGTTTCCGAGGGCCCATTATTGAGTGTGCAAGTCACCCCCTGCCATTTTATCCATGTATATAATATATAACATTGGTCATGCAGGGGACATAGTTCAAGATAACCAATCCACTATAGCTACCCAAACCCATAGCCCAATAGGTTTTGTTTTCATGTTCTACAATAGTCCGGCACCAACCAAAGGATAATCGTTGGTCACGAACCAACGATTATCCTTGTATGCAATATGCAAGTGCACCCAAGGACAACCCCCGGTTGGTGCCGGGCTATTGTAGAACATGAAAACAAAGCCTATTTAATTTAAAACGTTTAACGGGAGGCCCGTTAGACGTTTCGTTTCGAGTTGGCTTCGGACCCTCGTACGCCTTTCAAAGGTAGTTCTCGGGACCCTGGGATCCCGGAGGATCCTAGGGTCCCGAGAAATGTCAAAGACAACCAATAATAACGATCAATGCCGTATCTCTACGTTGACGTCGTGGTGCGCGACCTGTTGGGCAGTAGCGACCCCACGGACCCTATCTCCCGGGAGAAGAAGATAGCCTTGTTCTTCTATTAATGATAGTTTTGCGTTTAAAACGCTCTCCTGTAAAACCATTTTATGTATGAGAGACTGGCCAGTTATAATCTATTTTGAAAATATGATTATTTGTAGGTAAAAATAGTTGTTTGCGTACTAATTTAAATTATCGTGTTCCATTAAAAAATGCATCTGCGCCGGGAACATTATCGCGACATTTTTGCTGACCATGACAATATCAAATTGTTATTTGTAGTAACTGTTTTACTACGATGGTCCTAGTTTATCATTTGTGACTGAGTTACAGCTATAACGATATGTAAGCGGGCCATCATTATGCCTGGAGGCTTTTCTTTAGGTATTCATTTCTGTTTCTGTTTTTATTAAATTTCTGCTGGAGTATAGTTTTCAATGGTTTTTTTTTTGGTGTTGGTTTAGTGGTGTGCTAGTTGACATATGCCTAATAATTAAATGTTTTAGCGATGTGTAAATTATTTTTGCATACTATTGTATAGATTTTTTTTTATTGAACAGACAGCTGTGCTGCTGGGGAGTTTGTTGTGCCACTTCTTCCCAGCAAAAGCACTAGGAAGTGGTGAAGGGTGGGCGTTATGGGGGACTGGGTCAGACGCATGAAACTTTGTATAGAGGCTAGTAGAGAGTACTTTGAAAAGATTTTAATACAAAAATATTTACATAATTTATTTTTTTAATTTTCGCAAAACTTTCTGAGTGTCCCACGTAAATACCTTGTGGGCTGTCGAGTAGAAAAATACAAATTGTCTTCACTACCTTAGACAACTGTCAGTTGTCAGTATGATTTTGACAGTTGGGATAGAAAATAGAAAACTTTCTTCTGAAATAGTCTACATAAAAAAGGACCTAGACAAGGATCGTTAGAAACGAAAGACAAAATGACAGATTGCAGAAGGATTTCTACGGTGCGATGTCAAAAATAGAAAAACCGGCCAAGTGCGAGTCGGACTCGCGCACGAAGGATTCCGTACGCACTATCTATAAAAACGGCAAAAAGATCATGTCTTTTGTATGGGAGCCCCCTTAAATATTTATTTTATTCTGTTTTTTAGTATTTGTTGTTATAGCGGTAACATAAATACATCTGTGAAATTTCAACTGTCTAACTACCACGGTTTATGAGATACAGCCTGGTGACAGACGGGCAGACAGACGGACAGCGGGTTCTGTTTTACCCTTTGGGTACGGAACCGTAAAAACTGAATGTCACTTTGTATAGAAAGAGTTATGTCTATTCTTCGTAGAAATAGAAAGCGTTATGCTAAGGCTGCAGGGGTCGGTAGGTATTTAATACCTACGTATTTCAAATCATTAACACCATTCATATGGCATTAGTTGTAAAATAAATAATCTCAAATAGTCGTTATTTTTGCTCTTGAACGCACCGTTTATATGATAGGTACGAGGGCGGCACTGAAAATTTCGGGAATCAAGGAAGTAACACAACATTACTATTTAAAAATGTATTTATTGCTTTTCGAAGTATTTTCCGCGAAATTTGACACACTTTTCTATACGGTGGAACCAATCATTGAAGCAACCATTCCATTCGGAAGTTGGGGTCTCCAAAATGGCCGTTTTGTAGGCGTCCACAGCTTCTTCAGGTGATGAAAATCTCTGTCCACGCAATTTATTCTTTATTTTAGGGAAAGTATAGAAATCATTAGGGCTTAGGTCGGGGCTGTACGGCGGATGGTCTAATAATTCTATGTTTTCTTGCTCTAAAAACTCTTTTGTTCTGTACGCGGTGTGAGAACTCGCATTGTCGTGATGGAGGATGATGCGGCGGTTGCAGTTCTCTTTACGGAGTTCAGAAACGACCTGTGGTAAACAAATGCTAGCAGACTATTCTGCATTAACCGTTCTTTGTCCCTCAAGAGGAATAGTCGTAACATGGCCGGTTTTCGAGACAAACGTGGCCACCATTTTTTTTGCAACACTCCGTGGACGAACAATTTTTGTTGGCTTTAATTCATTTTCGAACACCCAAACTCGTGACCGGTTTTTTGTTTCGGGTTCGTACGCGTATATCCAGGATTCGTCACCTGATACGATGTTGTATACAGCATTTGAGGACCCTGCGTAGAATCTTTCGAGAGTTCTGACGCACCAAGTAACGCGAGCCGCCTTTTGCTATTCACAGAGCGAATGCGGTATCCATCGGGAAAACAACTTTTTTACACCTAATTGTTCATGCAAGATTATTTGTATTTGACTCATGCCAATGTCTAAAGTTGCCTGAATTTCGCGGTATGTCACATGTCGTCAATCAGCTTACGCACAGCATCAACGTTTTCTTGACCTTGACGGGGACCATCACTGAGCTTGACACGTCCACGTTGAAATTCAGCAAACCAGCGATAAATTGTGGTTTTGGATGGGGCTTCATCACCAAATGCAGAAATCAACCGGTCAACACACTGTTTTTGTGTTAAACCACTTCGAAAGTCATAATAAATCATCGCTCTTGAATTTTCTCGAGTCAATTCCATTTTCTCAACGACTAAACAAGTTTGACAAAACCTTGTGACAAGACCGAGAATCTTTTTTTAAATAAATAAATGTTATTCGATTTTTAAAACCAAGGAGTTTTCAATTAAAAAGATTTTAATATGACAGGAACAGTGGAAATATTCCATTCCCGATACTTTTAGTGCAGCTCTCGTACATAATAAAAAAAAACCACTAAACCAGTTACGATCGATCGAAAAAACTTTGTGGCACCTCCAGGATGAGTTTTCTCAGGACATGTCGCCCTCTTGTCGCTACGACACTATGTGCTAGCGACCGTTTTCGAGGGGCCATTATTGAGTGTGCAAGTCACCCCCCGCCATTTCATCTGAGTATTTTATATAAAACATTGGTCAGGCAGGGGCCATAGTATTTCCATAGTTCTAGATAACCACTTCACTTTAGTCATCCAAACCCATAATCCAATATCTTTGTTTCAATATCCTTCAATAGTCCTTCACCAACCGAGGGTTGTCCTTGGGTGCAATTGTATGACATCCGTCGCCCCCTACATAGCAGGACCCGAGGTGGCGGCGTGTAGTGTTCCACGCGCGCCCTATTAGACGTCGCGGGGGGAGTTTAACACCTCATTCCCCCCGCGAGCCTGAGGTGCCCCGCAACGACGGGCCGGCTAGCCGCGGAAGTCGCATTAGATCCCATGATCCCCGGTGCAAGTGTGGGAGGGGAACACCGGGGTGGTTTTTAGTCAGTAAAAGTCTGACAGACCCCACAGCCCACTCCAGGGCGGAGGACATCTATGAGGATTTACCACCCCAGAACAAAAAAAAAATGGGTGCAATTGTATAGTGTTTACAAGGATAATCGTCGGTTGGTGCCTCATTTCATCAAAAACGTCTAACGGGCCTCTGCCAGGTTGGTTTCGGCTCCTCGTACGCTTTTCAAAGGTCCGGCACCCCAGGGTCCCGAGGAATGTCAAGAGACGTAAAAATAATAATATGTACATACTTTTCTCTTATTATTGACCTTCCCAACGTAAATATCGCAAAGAACGTATGTGAACCGTCAAAATGAAACCAATTGCGATCAATTGGCATTTTATGTGTGTTACACAATTACCAGTAGCAGTAAGAAAAATTAGACAGTTGACTGATATAGCCACAGCTAGGTTAGTATACTTTGCTTATTTCCACAGTATTATGTCTTATGGCGTTCTGCTGTGGGGATCGGCAGCTGATGTAGATTCAATTTTTATCTTACAAAAGAGGGCAATCCGCGCAGTATATAGAATGGGTCCTCGTGAGGCCCTTAGAAACAAATTCAAAGAAACTAATGTACTAACTCTGCCTTCTCTTTATATCTTAGAAAGTATTTTGTATGTTCGCAAGAACTTATGTCTTTTCAAAACAAGAAGTGATTTCCATAATATAAATACACGTAGTAAACATGAAATTGTGATACCCAAATTTAGATTAACAAAAACAAGCAAATCATTTGTTATCAACAGTATCCGCTTTTATAACAAATTGCCAAAGTCAGTTACAGAACTTAGCGATGGAAAGTTCAAAACCCACATTAAACGTGTCCTTATCAAAAACGCATATTACAAGATTAAAGACTACGTTGAAGACAAGGAAGTTTGGCAATAATTCCTTCCGCACATGTGGCTTCCCTGGTACATCAGAAACGGCATAACTATGGAAATATCTATTAACTGCTCCCAAATTACGATGTTTATTATTATTATTTTTTAGACATACATTTTTGACATTATATTTTCACTATTTGACATTATATACCTGCAATTTATTTCAGACTTAATATTATTAATATTATTTTACATGGATTCTTGTGTATGTTGTGAATGTGAGAACGTTGTAGGCTTAATAGACTAGATCTTTTTTTCTTTAGACCGTTTCCTTTTCTCTTTTTTTTGTTAAGTACTTCTCGACAGGCCTACACTGTTCTCCCATACCTAATTTGTGTAATTTGAAAACATTGTAAAAGCCAATTATTTTTAAAAGATTAACCGTGGAGTTTCTTGCCGGCTCTTCTCCATAGGAAACGACCAATTGGAACCGTGCACCTAGCTTCTGACGTTTCATAAGTGCCCATGTAGGTTTATGTGAAATAAAAATATTTTGATTTGATTTTTTGATTTGATTACCCCGCTGTTGAGTGTTTGGTAGTCGTTTCAGTTATTTTATCTCTGGTTTTGCATCACTGTCAAAATCACAGTGATCTTTATTTTCATTACGATAAGGTTGATGTTGGGTTGCTGCCACAAGTTTGCTAAAATCATCCTTCTATCAGAGGTATAATAACTGTAAAAGGACTGTAACCGCCCAGGTTTTCAGGCTGCTCTAACTTGTAAGTTGCATTTTTCATTTTACAGAGCATCGACCCTCGTTTGCATACCTATACGTAGATTTTGCGGCCAGCGATGAAACACAAATCAATCGTTAATTGAGTAAATGATCACAAACATAAAATATTTAGTGATGAATTTAACATACTTGAAGTTATACACTTTCTGGAATATTCGAAATGGCGGACGGCATGTATGCCTTGTCCCATACAAATATATTCGAACCGCTATAAACTCACCTGTGTGATAGGCGAAGATCTCCATGCTTGGTTCGGTGTACGGGTTGTAGGCTGGTTTGAACTGCAGTCTGTCGAAGCCGAGACGTTGGAAGAACGCATCGAGAACGCTGATGAGGTCTGCGAGGCCGAGCCCGCGGTCTGCGATTACACCTTCCACTTGGTGGAACTCCGCTAGATGCGTCGCGTCCAGAGTCTCGTTACGGAATACCTGCAAAAGTTAGAGACGTATCTTCATCTGCCGAGTCTTTTCCCAACTATATTCGGGTCGGCTGTCAGTCAAATCAGATGCAGCTGAATACCAGTATTTTACATGAAGCGACTGCCTAGCTGACCTCCACAAACCAGTTACTGGGTAATATGATACCCCTAGGTAAGACTGGTTGTCAGACTTACGGGCCTCTGACGATCCGTAACGACTGTCAAAGATTCACGAATGACAACCGAAAACAACGGGTCAACGTGTTATCCGAGGCACGTACGAGTAGGTATCTCAGTATGTAAAGATGGTCATCCATCTACGGACCGGCCTCGATAAGCGTAGCTTAACTTGATCAATCGGCCTGTGCAGCCGTTATTGCTTAGCCAGGAAAAGCAAAAGTTAGAGATGATCTTATGAAAATCGCGGGAATCCGCTGGATGCGAATGGCATAGGAGCGTTCATTGTGGCCTAAGTTCGGAAGTGGATGCCGTTCAACTGAATGATGACGATGAACAAATTACATTCGTCCAATCATCTCTATAATTGGTCGACTGTGGCAAAGATGTAGGTGCGGCAATGAGCTTTATTTTTAACCGATTTCTAAAAAGGAGGAGGTTCTCAGTTCGTCGGAATTATGTTCCCCGATTACTCGAATACGGCTGGACGGATTTCGAAAACTCTTTTATGTTTGAAAGTTTCCCATTGTCATCAGGTCAGGATCTGATGATGGGATCCTGGAGATATCGAGCGAACTCTTCAAATATTATAGGCACACCTATAGCGATTTGGGTATTTTTTTATAGTAATTCGTGCATTTGCTCTCGGAAAGCACCATTTGGTAAAGGAACTGATGATGAATACCACAGATATCCACTACTCAATAAGTAATAAGTATGTCACGGGTTGCGATTCGATTACTTTAATATGGTTGCTAAGAAATTTAGGTTCGTCACAACGCATATAGTGAAGTGGGGCTGATGGTGAAGTATCAGGAGAACTCTTCAACAATTAACGTCCTTACATCGGGAAAAGGCATATATTGTAAAAGGTGATGAGCAGTTGACATTAGGCAATTTTGACTTAGATAAATTACAAATCAACCCACTAAATACGTATTTTTCCAGCTTAGCCTATGTGGATTACAAGAATTTGGCTTGGGGTTCCTGGTTAACGGACACACGGGGCAGGATGGTGGAGGACTGGGCTCTGGAGACAGGCCTGGTCGTCCTAAACCGGGGTTCTGTCCCCACGTGTGTGCGGATGCGGGGTGAATCAGTGGTGGACATCTCGTTCGCCAGCCCCGCTCTGTCGCCGCGTGTAGTTGACTGGCGTGTCATGGAGGGGGTGGAGACCTATTCCGATCACCGGTATATCCGGTTCGACGTCTCCGCCCAGACCTCGGACGCGCCGGTCCGACGGGCCCCGAGTGGTCCGCGGTGGGCGCTGAAGCAGCTGGACCGGGAGCTCCTCCTGGAAGCCTCGATCGTGCAGGCCTGGGTGTCACCACCGGACAGGCCTGCCGACATCAACGACGAGGCGGAGTGGTTCCGGGAGGCCATGTCCGACATATGTGACGTGGCAATGCCCCGGGTCCAGCCTGGACGTGCCTCGCGCCAGGTGTACTGGTGTTCGCAGGAGCTGACGGCTCTGCGCACTGCGTGCGTGGCTGCGCGACGCCGGTACACCAGGCACCGCAGGCTCCGTATCAAACCTCCGGATACGGAAGCCATTCAGGCGGAGCTGTACGAGGGGTACAGAGCGGCGAAGACCGCCCTCCAAGGACCAACGACCACGAGGCCCCCGCAACACAGGCAACAGAAAGGAATACGGGTGGGTTTTAGTCAGTAAGAGTCTGACACACCCTCCCGCTCCGCCCAGAGCGGGAGAAGTTATTTGATGATTACCCACCCTCAAAAAAAAAAGTCTATGTGGATGATGTTACAATAACTTCTTGTCACTGTTATTTCCATTGCAGTATTCGAATTTCTGAGGGATAGGTACAACTAAAGAGTCAAAAAAAAAAAACTACCAAGTGAAAAATAACTCCAATTTCAGAAGTTGGTCGCAAAAACGAAAATACAAAAAAAAAAGACACCAACTTCTGAAATTAAAGTTATTTTTGACTTCAGTGTTTTTTTTTTTGTAAAAAGTTTTTATACCTATAAGTTTTGGAAAACTTACGAGTTAGGCATGTACCATAGTGCATTTGTTAATAACACGAATATGGCCAGTTAAAAGTTTTCTGTTTGAGTAAACGAGCCTTAGTAACTGATACATATACATATAAGATATCTACCTTATCAATACTGAAGTACTTCTGTGGGGTAAACTCTCCCTGTTGAGCCAACTTGTATAGCATGCGCGCGCTGACAGCAGTTGTGTGGGTACGGAGCAAGTTCTTCTGCGCTTCCTCTATCTTCCACTCATATCTGTAGCCCTGGTAGGTAAAGATGAAATTAATATGGTGGATAGAATATTTGATGGGCTCTCTTGTCTCTTTGCTCTAAGTTGTTTAATGGCTTTATTTATCTTGTGTATCTAATAATTTTATTATTTATATGGTAAAGTCTTAAAAAATAGCAATCAATCTAGGTTACAGATAAATAACACAGAAAATAATCATAATTTGTGAATAATACCATAATTTGTGAATGTGTGCGATATTCAAACACTTGAGTTTATACAACAAAATGGAGACAACAAACCTGTGACCCATAGCCACCTTCACTGTGAACCTTCTTCACTCTTTCCAAATAGTCCATCGGGAACTCTGTGGTGCTAGTGGGTGAGGACATGAAGAATGTGTCGTGAGCATCCCTAGCTGGATGCTGCTGAGGTTGGAAGAGGGCATCAAAGTTCCAGAAAGAGCTCTCAATATACTGGTTGGTAGGCATCTCGTTGAAACCCATCTCTAAGAAAATCTCCCGGAATTCAGATCGAACCTTGAGGAGTGGATGCAAGTGACCGCATTCTGGTGGTTGACCTGTTTGGAGATTATGTAGGTGAGCTTCAAGTTGTAGTGCAAATGTTAACTAAGTATTTCAATAAACCTTAACACAAACAATCCTTTCTCACCCAAAGCATCAAAGTTGTACGGCTTAAACTGCAACATTTTCCAGGCACCCGTCAGTAGCATCTCGCTTGTCAGGTCTGTTTCGAGCTTTTTAATAGTTGTGGCAAACTGCGGTCCTTTTGATAACAAGAAACTCTTTACTGTAACTTCTTGGAGTAGCTTCCGTTTCTTATAATCATTTCTGACATTATCAGGTATGTTGTCAATGCCCTTTTTGATTTCAATCAAGTGTTCTTGTACTGTGTCCGTGATTGTTTCAACTTTACGTTTGACAATTGGCGCTCCTGCTGATTTATCTATGAATATCCAGCCTGCAGACATTGCTTTGCTGAATCCAACTTTCGCATTTGGGACAGTCTGCAAAGCATATTTTTTTTTTAAGTTCAATTTTATCTAATTGGCTTGCTGCATGCTTTGCTATGTAGGGTAAGTGCAGCATGTTTTTCTTATATGAATAAATAACTGCTAATTTATCTATCAGCAGAGATTGATAATGAACTAATTTATTATCAATCTTTCTGCTGAGTGATGTGTCAGATAGATTGATAATAAATTAGTTTAAACACTGATATCAAATGCACCTATAAAACTCAAAAACTTTAGGTATATGACTTTAGACCTAATTATCAAATCGGTGTCTGATAATGCTACCTAATTTCATCATCCACTTCAAAATTCATACCTTCATTGCTTCGGCCTGGGGCAAGCCCGTTTCAGGAATACTGTTGTATAACACAGCTTCGTGGCTCCCTTTATCAGCAACTAGTTGACCCTCCCCAGTCAACTCCCATCTCGTACTCTTAGCAGCTTCAGAAACCACCATTTCAAGAGCCTCAAGACTTTTCACAGCACCCACAACTTTTTGGTGGTCTTCATTGAATTCGCTAGCTAATTTAATAGTGTCAACTTTATCACTTTTCTCTAGGTAGTGAAGAATTCTTTCGTTTAATTCCATTTTGTTTATTTAATTTAGATTTTGGTGAGGTTATGAAGCCACGGACCAACTAGTGAGAAGGAAATGTCACTGTCAGTGTCACAGTCAGTGTCACAACACAGTCGATTAGTCTACTCAGGTTACATTCCGAATTATGCCATAATCGCTTACAACGCTCCACATTGTATTATAGAGACCATTTTTAGGACGTCAGCTTTTTATTATAAATACATCAGTATACAGTCATCCCCGAGTCACAAATATGCTTAATCAAGTAGATATATTTTTTTTGTATCTCACAAATTTTTGTTTGGGTAAAGTTAAAAAAAACCACACCCAAAACTAATTTAAAAAATTAATTGGATAGTCAAAAATGTATTTTAAGCTTAATTTTATAGAGCGATTGTTCGGTGGACGTCGAAGTGAACGCATGTGTCACGTGTTGGTCCTCCGTCAAGTTTTCAAAAATATTTTAGCTCTTTGATATGCAATGGTCTCTGCAGTCCCACGAAACATAAGGCTCCAGGGACTAGTGCGAATCCTTAGGTTCATTCGAGCAGTCGAGTCTGGTTTAACCACGCTGGGGTCGGTGCATTTCATTCATTCATTCATAAGCTTAATTTTATAGAGCTTTAAATTCTTTCACTACAGTATCAGAGAGTAACATTGGCTGTATTTTATTATAAAAAAAATTGAGATCTCTACGAAAATTACAATAATGCACTATAAGTTTTATAGTACTCATCATTACCCACAGAAAAATATTAAATTGTTCGAATCCGGTCTTTCGTTTAGAAGTTGTAATGGGTATAAAAAAAGCTAAGAGTAAGAAAAATGCCGCGATGTGAGCGAACAGCCCTACGCTTAGTCTATTAGTTACATAAACATATTTTTTTTTGTAAACTAGAATCAAATGAATAGTAGTTTGTAAAAAACAAAGTTGTCATAATATAATAAATAAAAAGATCGCAATCATTAGTTTTCGGTAACTATTTTTTAAACGGGATGGAGAGAGAGTTGAACTTTGTAGGCGAAGATACAAAATCTATGAGAAGACGAAGTCGCGGGCGAAGTACTAGTAATTAAATATAATGCCCATGAGTTTATAACTAACATTTTAGGTATGCGGAAGAGCATACCTAAAATGTTAGTTATAAACTCATTAGGAGGAAGGATTTTAATGTATGACAGAAATTTGTCGCCTGCTACGCTCGTCGACTATATTCAGTTGATTACTCATGGTTGGATTACAATATTTCTTAGTGTAACACCCACCAACTCGCACTGGGCCCACGTGGTGGATAATGGCCCACTCGCTCTCACAGAGAGGAGGACTGTGTCCCAGCAGTGGGAGCATTATAGGCTGATTATGTGTAACACCCACAAATTTCTTCTTTTTTGGTTAGGTGGCGACTGTAACTAGAAGCACAATTTCGAAAATGCCACGTTAGTTTAAAGATATGACGCGACTCACAACAAAACAGCACAAAACCATTTTTGACAGCGCTCACGGTGTTAGGGCATGGTCGGCGTTATCGCAAGATGGTACATGTGACTGACGTCATCTATGTCGATTCACGTGACATCAATATTGCGCTCGCGCTAATTTGGAACTAGTTTAAGCACGTAGAAATCGGTAACAGCTTAATTCGGAATAGCCTCAGTCGAGTGTCCGTGTCAGCTGTCGTAAGATTTGGCAACTGTTGAAACGTTTCATTTCAAGTTATGCATAACCTCAACACGTTGAAAAATGCCTAGAATTTTGTTTTTATGCAAAAAAGTTACGAATATTTAGTTATATCCATGGTATATCCTTATAAATTAATGTTATAATGTTATCTTTCAACACGGTTGCCCTGAAATTATATAAATGAGTGAAGGGATAAAAACTGCCACAAGCTCACTGTCAAAATAAATGTGCAATGTCAAAACAACAGCATAAAAATTTAAAAAACAATTTTAAAATTTTTTGTCTGTTTGTCCGTCTGTCTGTTTGTTGCGACTAATCTCCGAAACGGCTGAACCTATTTTGACAGGACTTTCACTGGCATATAACTGATGTTGTAGGAGTAACTTAGTACTTTTATTTTAGAAAAGCTACGCGGGCGAAGCCGCGGCCAGCGGCTACTCGATTTATATAAGTATACGATTCTGAAACATTTCTCCGACATTCGTTTCGCCGTTGCGTTCAACGGCGAAACGAATGTCGAATAAAATATGAAAAGTGAATCGTTCTGTCGGTGAACCGTTGTTCACCGACAGAACGATTCACTTTTTCACCGATAGAACGTTTCAACGGCGAACTATTCGCCGACAGAACCTTTCATATGCGTTACTTTCGAGTAATAGAGGGGATCTGGGGGATCTGGCGCTCGGCGGTCGCTGCCGCGACACGCTCGCCTTCGCGCGTTCTAACCTAACCTAACCCAACATTATCCTTCGCTATATGAAAGGTTCTGTCAGCGAATCGTTCGCCGTTGAAACGTTCTATCGGTGAAAAAATGAAAAGTGAATCGTTCTATCGGTGAACCGTTCAACGGTGAAACGAATGTCGGAGAAATGTTTCAAGACCAAGTGTAAAAGTCTAAAATACAATAAATTTTGACCATTTTATTACACAAACTGACAGCTAGCTCATGTCAGTTTACTCCAGTGAATTAATAATTCGGGTTTAGTAACTAGCGACTAAGATTTTGACAGCTAGCTGCTATCACTATCCATACATTTTAAACATACGACTTGTTTTACGCATACATAAATAACATGCCTCGTTGCGCAGCTGTTGACTGCAAAAATACTAGGACCCATTTATTTGCCAAAGATGTTAAAAGACGAAAACTGTGGGAGAAAGCTCTCCGGAAAAACAATTGGAAACCCGATAAATATCGGGTTTCCAAAGGAACTTAGAGACGGTGAACAGTGCTGCCACCCATGACGAGCTTTCAGTTTTTAACCCCTTTATTTGTGTAGGGTTTCCTTATGAAAAGTTGAAAAGTCCTGAGAAAAAGCCTGATTTCCATATAAAAGCCCTGAGATGTGGTCGCAAACGTAATTAACAACCATGTTAAAAAAAAACACCCAAGTGCGTGTCGGACCACGCAGAATGAAGGATTCCGTAGTTGGGATGAGTTTATCCCAAGAACAAACACATTGTAGTTGAAAAACATGTTCCCCCATACATTCCAACTGCAAATGTAAGCTAGTACGCACAATATTGAGTGATTTACCATGTTATTTTAAGACTATAGACTTCATATAGGTTTTCGAGTAATCTATAAGTATAGAACTATACTCTGTATTTTTTTTTAAATTTTAGGCTCATCAGTTTCGGAGAAAAGCCTTATCTCCGAAACTAATGAGGCTAAAATTTTCAGGGGGGCAATGGTAAATTTTCATCTATTTTCTTGAATACTTCTAAAACGAACTATTCTAAAATTATAAAAAAATGAAATCCTTTTAACAGTCCTTTCATTTGATGTCACACGGTACAGTTTGCAAAACTTTTTTAAACGTTACACGTGTTTGGGTCACGGAAATTCATATGGGTATCAAATTTCAACTTAATCGGTCCAGTTGATTCTGAGTAAAACGGCTATGACAGACAGACAGACACACGAGTGATCCTATAAGGGTTCCGTTTTTTCCTTTTGAGGTACCTAAAAAACCCTAAAAACATGCGATTCACTTAATAAAAGTTGTTTCTTAAAACCAAAGTGGGTACATTCAATTATGTTTTTAAATAAGTCGATGTTAATGACGTTGATTTGTGTTGTGTTACTATCCAAAGAAGATTTGTTTATGTTAAGTAATTGTAACTTTCCCACAAAAAATCTGAAAATATAGGTATAGGCGATATCCTGAGATTTCCTGAATCCGGCCGCAATCCTGTCAAGAGCTTAAATCGTGAGATCTCAGGACAAATCCTGAGATATGGTAACCCTCTGTGCATGAGATTAAAGTAAGGTTCCAACAGAATGTTTCAACATTGCCGATGGCAATCAACCCAGTTTTCAGCCTAAGTGCGGGAGGAAAATCAAGCACCTAAGTACCTAAGTCATTTACCAACAAAATGAATGAGAAGCAGGAAGGGCACGGGTGGGTGGCAGACCCAAGGAGGACGGGCAGCTGCATCACCCAGTCCCCTCTCAGTACGCCCATGACTAAATATAGGTACTAAGGTCTATTGATACGGACCTATACACCCGGGAAAGGCATTAGGCAGGCTTGTATTTTTTGCTTTGAGTAACTGGACCAGCAGGGTAATTGCATTGACGCAGGTCCTTACCGGACACCGCAGCTTCGGGAGGTTCCTGTGTCGGATAAGGCGGGAAGAAACGCCCAGGTGTCACCACTGTGTGGATCGCCCGGAGGACACGGTGGAGCATACGGTGGAGGTCTGCCCGGCTTGGGCGGAGCACCGCCGTGTCCTCGTGGAGGCGATCGGTGGCACAGACCTCTCGCGTCCGGCCCTGGTCCAGGCCATGGTACGGAGCGATAGGCAGCCGTCACCTCCTTCTGCGAAGCAGTAATACTCGCGAAGGAGGAGGCGGGACGGTTGAGGAAAAGGCAAATTTCGCGCCCTCTCGCCCCTAGCCGCCGCAGGAGACGCCCTGGGCGTCGGGAATCCCGGGCGGATTTCCGGCCACCGTAGGCGCGGGCTAGCGGACGGTGAGCAATGGGTAGCTCACCGTCTGGTAAGGACCAGGCCCGGGTCGACGGCGCATTGTATTCCACGCGCACCTCAAAGAGATGTCGTCAGCACAAGTGTAGGGGTCCACTAGGGCCGATGCCTGCCGGGGTCGCAGGAAGGTACTAAAGGGTTACCGAGGCCCCAGGCAACACAGGTAACGGAAGGAACACGGGTGGGTTTTAGTAAGTAAGAGTCTGACACACCCTCCCGGTCCGCCCAGAGTGGGAGAAATCATTTGATAAATTCCAGCCTAAAAAAAAAAGAAAGGGCAATGTGTTTCATTTTGACAGTTCAACAACATTCATTGCGTTATTTAGATTGTTGAGCAAACAAATTTTTCGAACTTATGAAGCAATGTATTAGAATATCGTTCAAAATCATTCTGATCGTGATTGGTACTTGATAGTGTGCTGGTTTCTTTTGATTCCAGGACTGGTAAACCAAAAAATCTGTTCATTTTTTTATCGTTTCAGTTTAGATTAAGATATCTGTCAAGCGCAGTCAGTGGTCAATATATCATTGAATGTAGCGGCGCGGCGTGCGGCCTGAGATGAGTTCATAATTTTACCCGATGCGTCATCAAACGCTGAATACTTTACTCTACGGACTCCAATGTCCAACTCGATTTACATGAAGTCTGTTATATAGGCGGCTTCCCCTCCCTATTTGCATTAGTTCAGTTTGTTTTTCTGATTCGTCAACGACGTGTGGCGCGCGGCGGGATTTTGAATTTATTTTTTAAAGTGAGAAGTATTTTTTTAGGCCGGTGCAAAGTTTTAGTGTTAAAGGTAAAATTATTTTCAGATTATTGCGTTATGTTACCAATTATTTTTTATAAGCATATGAAAAAACAATGTATTAGTATTATTGTTTTTATTAATATACTTAATCATAAAAACTAATATCTAAATATGAGTGAAAAGTAGGATCGTAGCGGGTTCTGTACCTAGTGTTAAATGCCATTACACATGACTGAAATAAGTAAGTAACTTAACCAATAAGGACGACAACATCCAGTAAGGTGTAAATAAGTCTATGGGAAAAAGGAGTGCGTTAACGTAGGTCTAGGTACCGAGGCAATAAAAATAATTAAGTAAGTAAATTGGTGCGTCAGACTCCCTTATTCATCACATCGATCGGTTCACCTACCTAATCGTTTAGCTGCTGACCCAGCTAGCGGGGCGTGCCTGGTAGGTGGGGGTGAATATATTTTTTTATTAGGTAGGTACACAAGCGCTTTAGCTTAAGGAGCTTTAATGTGTTTTCAAAACACAATGATACAACTAATTTATATTTTCAAACAGAAATCCCATGAACTTCCATGTTTCTAACTTCAACACTTTCATCTAGTTCCATACTAACTTTCATCTCCTATTTAACCCCCTTTTATTTTATGGGTGGAAAATCATCAAATAACTTCTCCCGCTCTGGGCGGAGCGGGAGGGTGTGTCAGACTTTTACTGACTGAAACCCACCCGTGTTCCTTCCGTTGCCTGTGTTGCCAGGGGCCTCGGTAACCTCGCGACCAAGGCCTACTTAACCCCTTAAGGAGATGACTTCAAAAATCCTTCCCTGTGCAAAATTTCATGCTTCAAGACCCAGCGGCTTAGGTTGTGTGTTGTCAGTGAATTTAAGATTTTTTTAAGAAGATTGTAAGATAATTTAGAAATAATCTTTACAACATACATAATTGGTATACGATGTGTGGGGGTCACAAGGTCGAGAATGTTTTGTCCGGCACCAAACAGGTCCAACAAGAGCCTTTTGGCTTTTTTATGAGTAGCTGCAGCTAGTCCGTCACCGTGCGCTCAACTCCGGTCGCGTACAAGTTTAACAACAACATTTAATTTGACAAAAATGAAATTGAATTGAAAATTAGACAAACGGTAGGAAGTAACAATACAGGGACCGCGGAAGTACTCCAAACTGGAAAACTTCTTTGGTCACCCCCTTCCTTCAATCTCCGGCTCTGGCTTCCTCCGGTCAATTTACTGTAGTATCAAGACGAAACAGACATGATGTTTTTCTTACGTACAAGCGCTTTCTCATTTAAGTAAAAAACAAAGCTCTGTGAAGGATAGCACAGAAACCTTTACCAGGTACACGGAAAAAAAGGATGTCTTAAATTAAGACAATATCCTTTTGGTCAAGATAAATATTGATTCATATATGGGGAAAACAATATATTCTTGAATTAAGTAAAATTTTGTCTTAGTTTTATTGTTTTCTTCGAAGACATTATACTTAAATGAAGAATTATTAAGTTTAATTTTAAGAATATTATTTCTCTCTTAGAATATTTTCTTCAATTAAGATTATTATAGTCTTGAATCAAAAATATTTGCTTAAGTCAAGAATAAAAACCAAGTATTTATTATTCTTAATTTGAGTAAACAGGTTTTCTTGGACTGAGTACATTTACTTACGTTAAGAAAATATTAACTTGGATTGAAACAATTTTTCTGAGAATATTGATATTCTTCGCTGAAGAGATCCTTTATTTCCGTGTAGTAAAATAGGAGGGGGCGCGGCGTCCCCCGTTTTATTTTAGGAGGCATTTGGCCCCGTCTGCCCCCCACTTCCACGGTTCTTGTAACTATAGGTACGTACTAATACGAGCGAATTCTCAGTTGCAATTTTATTGAGACTCGAAAATCTGGACCTATGCCCGGTTAGTGTCTAGAGCCGCTATTTCACCCCCTTTTTACATTAATATCAAAATGTGTTTGTATACGTAAGTATACAGGGGGGTTAACGTCTGTATACTCTTACGGGGAATAAAGTCGTAATGTTATAATTAATATAATTATTACCCTTGTAACTAACTTACGCCCGAAAGGCGTGACGGCTAAAGGTTTAGGTGCAAAATATCATTAATTTACATTCTTATTTAGTCGTAGTGATTAAGCAGTCTTGTTTTAGCGAATGTGAGTACGATTAAGAATACAAACCATTTCTAATTTAATGGTACAAAACAAATATTGTATTGTACGATTTAGACTGTGTGTATGAATGAATAAAAACAAACCCTGTCTAACCAAATGTACCGTTATTCAACAGATGGCGCGACTAGACCTGGTGATCTTCGGCGCCACCGGCCTGGCGGGGAAGCAGGTGGCGGTGTACATGGTGAAGTTTGCGAAGAAGTATGCGCTTGGCACCTGGGGAGTTGCCGGACGCTCTCGCGCCAAACTAGAAGCCCTTGTAGCAGAAGTCACACAACAAACTGGTAATTATTGATCACCTCTATCTATCTGCTGAATTTATAGTATGTTATAATCTATTTCTTTCTCCAAAAAAAACTGGCAATCTTTACTTTAGGCAGTGTGTGGTGAAATGAAGTATTTTGCCTCTGGACTGGGTTGTCAAGACCTCGGCTGCCCTTCTGCCGATCTAGTCTGTAAAATCTCACCGTGGAAACTTACATAGGTGAAGTGAGCTGTCCATCGTGACATGACAGGTCATTTCACCTAAGTTGTCAAGGTATTTTACAAAATAGTGCGGCCGCTGTTGTTGTAGTCTGTGATATCAAAGACAGGATGCTAACACTAAGGTCAGTATAGCCGAGCTACGTCGTTGTGTACCTAATGGTCGCAAGTGCAGCTCGAGTGAGCTTGCGGTCCCGAAATCGATTGCTAGTTCTGAGTTTTTTTTATCAGGAAATTGTCGGTAGCAGTCCAGTCTTCTGCAGTCTGGGATACGACAATTTCATTCCAAGAAGACCAACAGGGCAAACTGTCATGGAGTGCTATCGACAAACTTCGTGTTTCGTCAGTCGCCGGATTTCCATCAGTTGCAACTGTTAGAATATTCAGAATCACTTAGTTCTGAATTCAAAACAAAACACGATAAAATAATTGATGGACAGGGAAATTAGCATTTGTTTGTATTCGGAAATGTGATGATGTCCGAGAGACATTAAGAAAACAAAAGCATTGTACATCACTGCGAACCCTTTCTACAAAAAAGCGTGATGCTATGTATCGAACTATTTCAGGCACTGTGGTATCACCACTTTATTTTATAAGCAGGAAAAACAGAAACGAAAACATACAGCGACAATATTGTAAAATCAATATTGTGGTAATGCTTTAAGAGCGCTATGAATATTTTATTAACACTACAAGGTAAATCTTACAGCCTAAGATTATGTACACCTATGTCGTATTAGATTACATAGGAGTTTCAGAATTTATTTTTAAAAGAGTAACCGCGGAGTTTCTTGTCGGCTCTTCTCCATACGAAACGACCAATTGGAACCGTGCACCTAGCTTCTGACGTTTCATAAGTGCCCATGTAGGTTTTGTGAAATAAAATATTATGATTTTGATTTTGCAAGATATACAGGGCCCAATTAAAAAGCTAGCGAAGCTCCGCAGACGTAATAGGTGTCATCGATCTCTTATTCTTTCATAAGTACCTCAGATTAATATAGGTCACTTAAAAATTAAACGACAGAATTTCTTCATAAAAATTTAACCATGAAGGTCCTTGCCTGTTCTTTTCCGGCAGGCTTAGCATGACGTTTTCTATTTCTTCGAAGAATAGACACGGCTCTTTCTATACAAAGTGACATTTCGTTTCTCCTTTTTTGACATCTCACCGTAAAAATCCTTTACAATCTGTAATTTTGTCTTTCGTTTCTAACGATCTTTGTCTAGGTCCTTTCTAAGTAGAAGGATTTCTACGGTGGGATGTCAAAAAAGGAGAAACGAAATGTCACTTTGTATAGAAAGAGCCGTGTCTATTCTTCGAAGAAATAGAAAACGTCATGCTAAGCCTGCAAGAGATTCACACGGAGTAGAATGGCCACATCTTATTTGTATCGTCTCAGCGTAATGCTTGTTTATTCTAAAGAACATGTATGTAAATGGTTTATTAGTTACCTACAGTATTTTTTCATTGTCTTTGTATATCCGTGATTAGAACCAAATGATATGTACTATGTTTACCATCATTACCATACAAGCAGTCCTACATGTTTTTTATCGATTTTAATTTGCTACTCTGTGAACCTAGGTAATTATTTTTCCATTAATATTATATGAAGTCAGGGAAATAAATGGTTAAGTAAATTGGCTAGGTCCCTACTTAACTTGTCCGTATATTCAAATAACAACTGTCATTCTCTGGCGGTTGTATGAAATGGCTATAACACGGCAAATTGGCGTAGGGTGTCAATTTACTTAAAATTTTTTTTCCTGACTGGATCTATTTGTAATTTGCATTGTGATGTGATCTTATACTCGTAATACCTCGAACGGAAGACTTTACAATATTTATGCTGTTAGTTTATATTGTTTACCTTTTTTTTTATTCTGTGGTGGAACATCCTCGTGTCTACTGTTTACCTTGGTCTAGTGATCTAGTGATCGCAACCGCAGCTCGCAAGCTGAGTGTGCTGTTCTGGTTTAATCTGTTTTTTTTCCGTTAGGAGTTTTTCAGTTTCAGCCCGGAGTTTGGATTAGTGCCCATCAGTAACTTATAATAGGGTCGCCTCTTACTAACAAAATGTGGGTGTCCTACACCTCGGTCTACTTCGTGGAATAGGCGTGAAGTTATGTGTTTTTGTAAATAAATACAGGGCAGAAGAATACCTATGTACCTATTCTGCTCATTAAAACATTGTATAAAAATAATTGCTAGAGAACGACTTTTTTTTTGGTGTGAAATATCGCTGTTTCCAGTATTAATGCGCTATATAATGCATGGACAAAAATAATATATTTATGGGTGCATGCAACGGTACAGGAGAAGTGGGGGGTATATTTAAAAAAATGTTTTCGTATAATAACGTTAAAAAGTTAGAACTTTGACCTTCAATGTCTCCGTAACCAGGAGGTTCCCTATACCTGGGAACCTTCTGGTTACGGAGACATTGATCAAACAAATATCATTACGACGCGACGAGAACAGGTGACTCGGCTTCGTTAAGAGTCTTTACGCCCGCTGTAATGGCATATGTTTCTAAAAAATCAATAAGAGGTACTTTATAAAGTCCACTCTAAAGGGCAAGGTTACAGCGAAAGAGTGAAGGTCCTTTTGTGGGTCATGCGCTGAATGACCTCTGATTATTAGACTGATACGGTACTTCTATCATCAGGTAGCGGTACAATTATATGGGTAGGTAAGTGTTACAAGTATCACACGCTTTCTAGAATATAATTTGGATATTGGTAGGTCATGACATTTGAAAGACAAGTTTCTACCAGTTTTACCCACACAAAGCTGTTCTGTTTTTTATCTGATATTTTATTTTATATTAGATGTTGCTTTAATTATGTATTCCAATGTCTTTTATATCTGTAATTTACTTTACATCAGAACTTATACCTCAGCTTTTATAAATTAATGTAAAATGTATATACTGTGGAGTATATTTTAAATAAATAAATTATTTACTGCGCATTCGGAATAAGATACACTAGTCTTAGTAAAGAAGACGAAACTAATTAAAAAGGATTCAATGAACGGCTGCGAAATTCAAATTCTTACGTTTTTTTGCAATTTGCCACCGTAGGCGCGGGCTTGCGGACGTTGAGCAGTGGGTAGCTCGCCGTCCGATAAGGACCAGGGGGCCTACCATGAACTCTTATAGCAGGTCAATTTTCGACGTAAAGTGAACTGTCGGGCTATTTTGTACTATGAACACGTCAAATAACAGGCGAGCCAGCGATCACGTGACCAAAGCCGGTCAGTAGTCACGTGACACCATTTCATTGGTCTGACCTGCCTTATGCTGTAACATCAAGTCCTTTTTGACATGTAAAGCCTTGACAACTGAACTGCCCTGCAGTCATATTAAGCAGCCGTGTAAAACTAACTTTTATTGAACTGTTTTCCTTAATTTAAAATAAACAACGGAAGGACATGTTAATTTGTGAATACAATACTATTGCGGCGTTATTTAACATTATAGACAATACACAAAAGAATCTCTTTGTCGTTTATTTTAGATGTGTGACCAAAATGAAATTTTTGAGTTTCTTGAAGAAGTTGATGATACTAACAGTGTAAAACATATAGCTAAAATCCAAAGGCAAGTTATGAGACGCATGATAAAACCCTTTGACTTGCAGGATGGCATGTTTGTCAAACGGTATAGGCTCACCAAAGAACTATTACTTGAGCATTGCAATGAGCTACGAGCTTTCATGCCACGCACCACAAAATCCATAGATTTGTCGATAGAGGTTTAAGACTCCTACATACTGGCGCGACTTGTCGCGCGACGCGACGCGACACAAAGACACCGCGTGTAGCGCTACAAGCGGTGCCTTTGTGTCGCGACGCGTCGCGCGACAAGTCGCGCCAGTATGTAGGAGCCTTAAGGTTTGTACTAAAATAATACATCTATTTATCGCACTAATTATCATAAGAACAATTAAATACAGTATGATCATAAATGACCTTGTACAGTTTTGTGGTGTTGACAATATATTTGACACTCAAGAAATTGTTTTCGTTCGAAAATAGCAATAACTTTGGTAAGATTTTCAAGTAGGTACCTTACCGTTCCTTAAGTATCTAAAAGGGTCTCGAACGTCCTAATCGTGTTAAATAAGAATTTTTGCTACGAACCATAGTTTTTTAGAATTCTTCTGATCATTATAAACTGTTATTAAATTAATTTGATCTACTTTATTAAAACCGTAAAACCGGTAATATTGCGAAAAAGTATTTCCGAACGTTTGTTTATAATATGGCGTACCGGCCAGCGATAACGTAGCAGGTCTGAAGTTGATACATTGCAGGTCAGACGGAAATGCTTATGGTACAACTAGAAAACCTGTCAGGTTAACCTGCTAAGTTGACCTGTCATGTACTTGGCAAGTTTTTTTAATGTTGATGGTAGGGCCCCTGGTAGCTCTACCATGAGTTTACTCAGCCAAAACTCGCTAGCGTCTCCGTAAATGATATGTATGAAATATTGTACAGCGCCCCTAGCGGTCACAGAAAAAAATAAAATTCGTACCTTGAGCACTATAGATTTCGATAGGTAAGAAACCTAACGTAATCTATTCGATAGTCACTAACGTTTTCAGCCGTCACCATACTTAACGGCACCTTGAGGTCACTAATTGGGCAGACGCTATCGAAAAATACGCTTGCGATAGTAGTTACGTAGCTCACTAGCATTTTGAGGTGTAAAACATATGTTTACATTAAAATTATATACGTTTTTTAGTGTTTGTCAAAATAATGTCTGGAAAAGCTTATTCAGCATGAAATATGTTAGTGGCTAACTCTCTAAAGAAGCGTTTGGAGATTTGTGCTTACCTATTATTGAATAATGTTACGGAATTGAAGTCAACACAAAGAGTTTCATTAGAACTTTCAAAATGGTTGAGCTGAATGGTGCTGATCCACGCGTCATGTTCGTGAACGGGCGCCGTCAGTAGAGACTGGTCATCTCTTAGCTGCCACGGCTTATTTTAACTTTAATTTTTGAATTGCTTTTGTTTTTGTTGTAATCTTTTTATTACGGACGCTTTTACGTTTTGCATCGTTCTCACATCTATAATTTCAAAATGAATGATGTAAACAATATTTTGTAACCATAATACGTTGATTTAAAAGAGTGTCCTTGGAGTTTCTTGCCCGTTCTTCTCCATAGGTACCTACTACGCTTTGGAATGGGCAACTAGCTTCATCTTTCTGACTGACTGACCGAACCCTTGACAGTTCAAAAGTGCCTGTAATTGGTTTATTTGAAATAAATGCTTTGAGTTTGAGAACTAAAACAATAATTTTTCATTTCTCTATACACTATACTAAATTTTGACCCACTGACAAACAAAATTACAAATTAATCGACGACAGTGACATGTTATAAGGAATTGAGTCGGATTATTTCGTAGGTAACACGGTCATATGAGCTTAGCAGTTCTCTCTTCTTGTAACTGGGAAAGAAAGAAACAAAACATAAGGAGTGAAGTTAGATACACGGCACGATCTATCGAGCTGACCTTAGCGTCTGCGTATGACTCCGTACAACTCATGGTAGAAGCATTATCGAAATATATTTGATCCACGTTAATACGCTAGCGAGTTTAACGCTAGCGAGTGATATTTCGATAATAACTCATGGTAGACGTACAGGCCTGGGTCGACGGCGCGTTGTGTTCCACGCGCACCTCAAAGAGATGTTAGCATAGGTGTAGGGGTCCATTAGGGCCGACGCCTGCCGAGGTCGCGGGAAAGTCCGAAAGGGATACCGAGGCCCCTGGCAACACAGGCAACGGAAGGAACACGGGTGGTTTTAGTCAGTAAGAGTCTGACACACCCTCCCGCTCCGCCCAGAGCGGGAGAAACAGGCGTTAGTTGATAGATTAACCACCTACGCATTGTGTTTGGCGACTTGATAGTTGATGTTATAATCTACAAAATTCTAGTCTGTGTTGTGTTGGCTCACTGTGACTTATTTGGACTCGGGCTCACGTCATCACTGTATCAGTTTTTTTCCACGCGTGTATGAAAACTAGTTTTAAGTATTTTTGTCTTCTGGTTCCGTTTTTATGGTTACGTGTGTCCTTTTAAAGATATGAATAAGTAATTAATGATGTTTATCAAAATATGCATTGGGATATTTTATTGATTTAGAATTATTTACTTGGAACTAGCTTTTGCTTCGGCGGCTTCGATCGCGTAGAGTCGGAAAACGACAACATTTAGGATTTTTTTACTACAGCGGGGATAAAAAGTAATGCCCAGGTATAGTCTACCCGTGCGCCAAATCATCCAAATCCGTGCAGCCGATTCATACTTTCACACTCATTCATTTCAGATCCCATGTCTGTCGGTCTTTCCCAACTTCCCCAAGAGCTCGTTCACCTGCACCTGTTTGCTTTAGCTGTGATATGAGTCTTCTATACGAAGAGTTGAATATGCTGGTCATGGTAGGAATAAACCACATATCATATAAACACAGATACATACACTGTGTTTATATTATATGATCTGTGGAATAAATAATTATAAACATACCAGCACGATTTAGTGTTTATTAACATTAATTTACAGTTTTACGGCTCGTTCAGCGTATCGCAATCGCGGGCGCGACAGGCAGCGCTACGTGCAGCGCGACACTTTCCATGAAGTTTTCATAGAAATTGTGCGACTAGGGTCGCGTCACGCTGTCGCGTCGCGCTGTCTTGTCGCGCCTGTCTGCGGGAGCCTTTACACCACACTTACTCGTGTCGTGAAGTTAGTATGGCTGTGTTAATATTAAAGCAAGATATTTTTGAGGAAGTCAAATATTGCAAGTCATCCAATGGTTTTTAGATGATATATCAAGAAAATGTTTTATTCTATAATAGCGCAAAAATTATTACCACAATGCAAGGTCAAACCATATCTATGCTCAGAGTGGACGCTACTTCACATTATGTATAATTAACTTGGGTATTATTATCTAGTTTTTTGCCATATGTTTAGACCGTACACTTGGTATACAGGAAACTGAAAAAAATCACAGATTTTTTAAACGTCTAGACCTCAAGGCTGTCTTGTTAGTGTCTGATAATATTCAAATGAATTGGCAAAAAGGTCAGAAGGTGAAAAATTTAGCTTGCAGGGGGGGGGGGGGCACACGTGAGTTTTACAAAATGAGCGCTTTAAAGTGCGCTACTCTGTGTTCGCGGCGGTAAAACTGCTCTTTTGCATAAGAGCATTTATTACATGGCTCCGACCATATTTAATAAATTGCCCAAGTCATGGAGATTATTGGATGTATCTGGCCTTAAATTGGAATTGAGAAAATTATTAATAGAGAGATCTTATTATAGTATTTCGGAATTTATGAAAGAGGATAATTTTTCTTGATGATTATGTATTTTAATTTATTTTATTGTATAATGTATTGATAATTAAACTGAATTGACATTGAATTGAATTAATAATTAACTTGACATAATTGAATTAATAATTAACTTGACATTGAATTGAATTGATAATTGAACTGACATTGAATAGAATTGATAATTGAATTGTATTGATAATGTAGTACGATTGTTATAGTAATTTTATCATTTTGAATTTAATAAGTGTAGTCCCGGTTAAAACCCAGCAACTGTACGCCACTCAACAATTTGTACGCCACGTCACGCGGCTGAACATGTTTGAACTTTCTTTTCTACTATAATATCTTGCATGCAATGTATGTATGCCATGTTTAAACAAATAAATATACTTACTTACTTACTTACTTAAAGCTTAATATTTCGCAAACGGATCCTTGAATCGAAAAGTGGTTTTGAGACACCCGCAACATTTTTGAACGACCTATTCAACAACACCCTACACCAGGGGACATACGAGAAAGAAAAACTGCCCACTTTACGTGTAAGGGAGGATTTTTTTTTTTAAGATTTTTTTAGTACTAAGAGTCTCTGAGCTAAGTCACCGATAGACAGACAGACGGACATGACGAAACTATAAGGGTTCCTTGATCACTATCAAGCACTAGAAGTATTTACATTTATTCCGAAAACTTGGAAGCTTTCTTATAAGTAGGTAATTAGAAGTTTTGGAACGGCGGGTAGAGCTAATACCCGGATTCCCTCGTTGTTTCTCTGCCTATCCATGTCATGACCACTAGTACGTCATTCCAGGTGAGGATCTCTCCAACGTCGGACTTATAGTGGCCGACGTGGGAGACGAGAAGTCCCTCCAAGACATGTGCGCTCAAGCGAAGCTGGTGATCAACTGCTGCGGTCCCTACCGCCTGTACGGAGAACCTGTGGTCAAGGCTGCGGTGGACAACAAGACCAACTATGTAGATATTAGTGGAGAAACACAGGTAGGAATTGCAATACAGATAGCTGCGCTGCTGGGGAGTTTGTGCACTTCTTCCCAGCTAAATAAAGCATTATGATTTTGAATGTTGATTCAAAATGATAAATTATCATTGATTGTATTACTTATACATACTATTAGCGGGGCTCATGGCTAAATAATAACAGACGCACGGCTCGATGGAAGGTTACGCTATGCTTGCGGAGGTCGGTCCGAGGATGGGTGACCATCCATTATAAATAGGGTATTTTACTATATACGAGAAAAAATCTATACATATATTATTGAGATAGTTTAGGCAAAAAGTAGTCGGAAAATGTTACTTTTAGTTCATAAAATAACAAAATAAATTTTAAAATTCAATTCAACGTTTTCAGTTTTTCTAATCTGTTAAAAAACACCATGAAATAGTAGCCGCCATGTTATTACGTCATACGGCTATGTAAACTAAAACGTGTCAACTGTCAACTGATAGTTAGTTAATAGATCAGCGCATTTGTTTACATAGCCAAGTGACGTCATAACCACAGAGCAACATGGTGTCCACTGCGTCCATCGTTTTCGTCAAACTACGCGCGAAATTTGAAAATATAAAATTTAAATGCATTTTTATGGCACTTATCGATTGAATAAAAATTTTCGGGGCATATTAGCACTATAGAATTTAATTAAGACACTTTTCAAAAATGGGTGTAAGACCCTATTGAGGCCCCTGCGTGCCTTGAAAAGCACGTTAAGCCGTTGGCCCCGGCTGTTATTTAAATATCTCTGACAGTAGTTACGGGTAGTCAGAAGCCCGAAAGTTTGACAACCAGTATTACCATACGACACCGTATTACTCAACAACTGGGATTTGGAGGTCAGATAATAAGCAGTCGCTCCATGTAAAATACTGGAATTTAGCTGCATGCGGGTAGTCTGGAAGCCGAGCCCAACATAGTTGGGAAAGGGTTAGGCTGATGATGACTTAAACAAGCTATTGAAAAATCTAATAAATGTATTCTCAGTTAGAAAGGTTTAATTATTCCCAGAAACAGAGGTATTTCAATGCAAAAGTGTCTGGACTTCATTGTAATTATCAGTGGTAGAAGTTTCTCACATATCCAGGGTCCTGTATATCATAATATATGACGGCGCAGTAAGTGGCGCCGCCGTCTAGTTCTGTTACGAAGTTATTGGAATCACTGCAAAGGTCGGATAAGAGTGACACTGGCTGGTGACAGTCACTCTAGCAGAGCGTCGCATGGTTGCGTGGCGGCTGTCACGTCCACGAAAAACTGCTATATTCCGGCACATTCCTGATGATATTCAAGCTGCTGATCCATTAATACGATGACTACTTCTGGTAAAGACTACCTTGCGCCGTTATATACGTACGATATTTTGACATCGATATTCGATATTTTTAACATATCCTTACGATATTTGGGTACCAACTGGTTATAATTAGACATAGAATTAATAGGTTATAGAGATATGCAAGGTTAAAGTTTTTTTTTCAAATTTGAAATGAAAACAGGTTTTAAATATCACATTCAGTTTAAATTCGACGACTACCGCCTTCCTGTAGGTACGCCTGTCAATACACAAGTCAGCAGTCGTTTGTGTATGTTCCATTCAGGGGATTTTCACACCAAAAATGTTGTTTCCAGGAATTAATTTTGCTTAATGTTTGCGTTTTGTCGACGGAAGAGTAGACAAACATAATGTTTCCGTGTAGACAGACAGTTGACAGTTTTCTACCGAGATATGTAGACAAGCGATTTCTATACTACAGAAAAGTAGAAATAGAAAGTGTCATGCGAAGCCTTCAGGGTATGTTAGTTACCCCGTGGTCACCAGCTACACGCTCAAGCGACACGCGTCTTGCGACAGCGACTGCGCATAAAACAAATGAAAGAAGTTGTTTAGTAGAGTATGCCACGACTCACAGGTTACTGAGACGCGACTTGCGGCGCGACGCGGACGACGGACGGAAACACGTGATGCGAGCGCGTTTCGCTTGACGCAAGTCGCGTCGCAAGTCGCATGGCTCGCGGCCGTGAACAATGCTGGTGAGGGTTCCACCAAAACTCATCTGAACATCACTGAATACCAGTATTTTAAATGAAGCGACTGCCTATCTGACCCCCACAACCCAGTTAATGGGTAAAACGATACAAAGTCAAAGTCAAAGTCAAATTATTTATTTCAAATAGGCATATAAAAGGCACTTTTTAACGTCAAAATTTACAAAAAAAATAGAATTGACTCTAGTTGCCCCTTCCAAAAGGTAGTTTCGTATTTATATGTGAATACGGTACACCTAGAATAAAATTACTATACCAAACTAAGTAAAAAATGAATTAAAAATGAAGCAACGACAGATAAATTAATTATGTGATGATGTTGATGATACATGAGGTACATGATGTTCACATATTTACAAACATTGTAAAAGTATACGTTTTCCTAAAAATAATAAATAAAGTAATAGGTCAGTGTGTGAGTTAAAGAAATCTCATGATTTAAATTCAACATTGATTTATTATTTGTATCACATAATAAATTGTACAATTAAAATAGCAACTAGTTTGATTTTGTCTAAACTCTAGATTGTCCTATGGAGCTGGACAAACAAAGTGAACTTTTAACATGAGTTGAGTTTTCTTTTTTTTAATTGCATTATATCACAAGGTATTTTGTTGTAACATTTGACACAGTACCCCATAAAAGATGTATGTACTTTAGATAATCTGAAAAATTGTTGATCTATTTTATCTTTATTTCTAGTATTAAAATTATGTCTATCACTTATTTTATTAAAAAGATGTCAATTTTTTCTCCCCATGATACCCACTGTGACCACCAAAACTAATGAACGCTATATTATTCATGTTTGGTTTTTCAGTTCATGGAGCTAATGCAGATCCGTTACGATGAGCAAGCGCGCGAAGCAGGCGTCTTCGTGATCAGCGCGTGCGGCTGGGACAGCATCCCGGCTGACATGGGCGTCACCTTCCTCAAACAAAACTTTCAAGGTCTGTAGGTAGTCTGTTTCTTTGAGACGTTATTTTCCACACTTTTTCTTCTCAGAGTAGTCAGATGGGAAACGCCGACCACATCTACCTTTATTTTAAAAATATGATTGACGTGTATAAAAGTGTTTGTACAAACCTACTTACAGAAAATAAATCATTATCATTTATCATTTACTATGTATAGAGAAAATAATAATAAATCATATAATAACAATAACCGAGAGCAGTGGTGGCCCAGTGGTAACGGCCGCGATTTACGAGTTGTACGTCGTAGGTTCGAATCCGGAGAGGCGCTTTACTTTGTGTAAATGATTTCATCATCACTGCTCTCAAAAACGGTGAAGGAAAACATCGTGAGGAAACCGGCATGTCCTAGAACCAAAAATTCGAAGACATGTGACATCTACCAACCCGCACTGGGCCCGCGTGGTGGATTACGGCCCACTCCCTCTCGCAGAGAGGAGGCCAGTGTCCCAGCAGTGGGAACAGTATAGGCTGATTATGTATATAATAACAATAACCAGAAAGGATAGGATTTATTAAGGAGTAGCTTAATAAATCTTGTTTTTCTATTACAGAAGTGCTGTAATTGTGTATCTTTTTAGACATGTTATATATTTTTAATTATTTGGGTACCTCTGGATTTAGAATAGAATAGAATAGAATAGAATAGATTTATTTGCAAGAAGCATGGTACAGAAAGATCTTAAAGCTAAACAGTGAACTTCACACTTCGCCAAATATAAATGGCATGCAAAAATTTATCATGAGGCGGGTACATACTAATAAAATACCAATTACATGCGCAGAATAATTAAACAATTGAATGTCAAAAACACAAGAAATACAAACTGACATACCAGTAGAAAAATTAATATTAACATAGTAGTCAAGTTATTATGAAAGTCAAGTTTACAAAGTATACAACAAATGTCTATATTTTATTATTCAATGTCAAAAATTATAGTAGATTACAATGTCACCTTAAGAAGTCATTCAAGTTGTAAAAACTCTGTTCTATTAGCCACCTATAAAGTTTAGTTTTAAACCGATTCAAAGGCAGCTCTCTAATACATCTTGGAATTTTGTTAAATATTTTTACGGTCATTATAGAGCAGTTCTTTTTACAGTAGGCTGTCTTACATGGTGGCATCAATAGAAGAGTGGGGTCTCTTTTTTTTACAATCGAGTTTAATTTATCGGACATTTGTGGGAAGAGCCTACGCTGTTCTTTGACAAATATACCAGGTTGCAGAATGTATAGACCAGTTAAAGTGAGTAACTTAAGTTTTTTGAATAGTGGTCTACATGATACTAGGGGTCCCACTCCACATATTGCTCTTATACATTTTTTTTTGAATAATGAACGCTCGTTTAATATCAGTTGAATTTCCCCACAAAAGAAGTCCATACCTTAAAGAGGAGGCAACAAAGCCATGATACGCTAATAATGCAGTTTTTTGTGATGAAGTCAGTTTTAACCTTTTTAATGCAAATACAAATTTGTTTATTTTTTTACCTATGTGGTTAATATGTGCCTTCCAGTTACAATGGTTGTCCAATACAATGCCGAGAAACTTCATTTCATTAACTAGTTCAATATTATGCCCCCGGCATGTTAAACTTGAAACACCCTGGCTTGTTTTTGAATTATTATAGTTTGAAAAGTTCATGTATTTCGTTTTGGAGAGGTTGACGCATAATTTATTGCTATCCAACCAATTCAGTACAGATTCCACCGCAGGCTTTAACCGAGCCTTTTGAGTGATTGCATTGGAGTTGTGTTTCACAACAAGTTAGTTTACATTACAATGTTGAACTGTAAAATGAAAAATTAAATAGGGTAAACTTGCCTAATTCGTACTTACGCCGAATTCGTACACCACTTAAAACTCGGCTTTGGTAACAGCTATCAGCGCCTCTAGTGTGAAAAAATAGAAATAACAGTCGGCCATTTCACCACCTGACAGATAACGCCTGTGAAGCTGCTCTGGACAAAAATATTGAAAAATTAAGTTTTTTTCAACGATTGTTGTAATATTTTTACACATTTCGTAAGAGTTTTATTCAAATAAGGTCGTGTATAACCTATTTTACGATTTGACACGTATTAATATGTATCTTTGCGATTTCATCTGACGTGTTATCATACTCGTAACTGTTGTCAATTTTGTTGGCGGTAAATTTAAAATATGCTTGGCTCTTGCTCCTATTTCGTACTCGAGTTAAATTCTTAAACGTACTGGTACGGTTTGAGATTTATAACTGCGATGATTACCGAGAATTGGCGAAGACCATCCGTCGAATTTGTTAAGAATTACTACTTGTTTTAATAACACATTGTTGATTATGATGCTGAGTCTCAATACTGTATACCAATGAATAGATCTCAAAGTACGAATTAAGGATATAGCAGTACGATTTGGGATGAATGGTCTTAAATCGTACTTTTTTAGTTTTTTTTTTAATTGTTTATTTTTGAGAAATGTATAAGGTTTGTGTTAAATTTGATTATAGAACCAATTAATCATTTAGCAAACAAAAAATAATTTTAATTAAAACTAATTTATCTTTCCTAATTTTCTAAATATGATGGTTTTCTCTTAAGGGGTACGAATTTGGCAAGTTTACCCTATTGTACTAGTTATAACTTATAAGTACACGTTTTTGCATGCCAAATTATGGTCGAATGCACTTGGAACCATTATTTTGTAAAAAAACTCTATAAACCTATAATCTGTGCAAATAAACATTTGCTATTCTATTCTATTCTATTCTATTCTATTCTATTCTATTCTATTCTATACTATTCTATTCTATTCTATCACCTGAAACTATGGAAAATGCCACGGAAACTGGGTCTAAAATCCAGTGGTATTTCCTTTTTCTATGGAATTTAAGCTGCGTAGCCACTCACGTCATTACGACCGTCCTAATACCCTTATCATTGGATAATGATCTAAAATATCCTAAATTAACTTTTTTTTATAACATGTCCTACCTAAGACAGCCGAGTGATCTGTAACTCAGGACCCTCCCATCTCAGACACCTTTCTCTATTCAAAATTGTGTATTATAGATGTATGGTTAGAATTATTATGTTTAAGGTTTAATATTTCGTTTCTAGGCACTCTGAACTCGGTGGAGTCCTACCTTAGTTTCGACATGCCTCCGGAAGTGGAGGAAGAGGCGAAAGAGCGCGGCGTCATCGGTACCGGCACGTGGGAGTCTGTTATTTATGGGTGGGTTTAATATTCTATTTTTATATATATATATAGAAGTTGTGCCCATACAAACATAAAAAAATTAGACCCCATTGGTGACACACCCAACTTAGAAACTAGTGTTAGTAGGTACTTAATCTACCAGAGAAACGGTATCTATAGTCCAGGGGGGCAACCACCCTGCCGGGGTCGCGGGAAGGTACTTATGGGTCACCGAGTCCTCTGGCAACACAGGCAACAGGAAGGAATACGGGTGGGTTTTAGTCAGTAAGAGTCTGACACACCCTCCCGCTCCGCCCAGAGCGGGAGAAGTTATTTGATGATTTCCCATCCTCAAAAAAAGGGGGGCAACCACGGCCTCAGCAGCATTATTTTAATATTACATCACAGTGAGAAAGAGATGGAGCTATACCCCCTGTATAGCTTCATCTCATTCTCACACTGATATTAAAATAATACTGCTTTATGAGGCCGTGGTTGCCCCCCAGGAATATTAAATACCTACATGCAGCACATTTGTACGGTGTGCAGTGAAGTTAGTAAAATTATGGTTTCTTGATGAAGTAACCTGACACTTATAGATTAAGTTATTTTCTTTAATTTAAGTTATTTTCTACGTTACTTATTTTCTAAAGGAGCGACCTATTTCACATTTATAATAAAAATTAAGAGTCCTATTTTTACGAGCTTTAAGTATATTGACTTGCTTCGTTCGTATGTTTCCAGTTACTCGCTTTGTCATTCGTTTTTCAAGCACATCCTGGCGTCCGATTGAGCTAAAACATGGCACACATATATAACTTCGGTGACAGCGCATAAATATTATACGAGTACCATAGAGCTGATCTGATGATGGAGCTCGAAGGTGCCCATAGCAACTCCGCAACTAAATAAGATAACGTCGTTGTGTTGGTTTTGTCATGACACTTGGTTTTGCGTTGTTGTCCAGGGTCTGATGATGGAGCTGGAAGTTAGCCAAAGGAACTCCCCAACTAGATGAAATTGCCCCGCTGTATTTCGGCCATTTGAATTTGTTTATAAAAGTCGGTACGTTTGCCCAAGGTGTAGTCCAGGATCTGATGATGAAGCCGGTAGCTCGCCATAGGAACTCCTCGAAAAAACAAGATAACCCCATTGTCTTGAGAAGAACTATAGCCCTGGTTGAAGTCTAGATTCGAGTTTTTTGTGGAGCCAGAAGGTGGTGTCAGAAACCCCTCAACTAAACAAGATAGCCTTGATGAGTTTCGGCTCGTTAGTTTGGTCTTGACACAAACTATAGCCCAAGGTGTAGTCCACGGTGTCGCGGAAAGGTACTAAAGGGTCACCGAGGCCCCTGGCAACACAGGCAATGGAAGGAATACGGGTGGGTTTTAGTCAGTAAGAGTCTGACACCCTCCCGCTCCGCCCAGAGCGGGAGAAGTTATTTGATGATTTCCCACCCAAAAAAAAGGTGGTATAGCTGGCTGGTGGCGACAGGAACTCCTTTAACTTTATAAGATAGCCCTGTTGTGTTAGGTTAGTTGGATTTGTCTTGAAAGGTACAAGTGAAGGTGATAGAATAGATATTTATACAAATTTTAATGCTAAAATGTACTTACAAAATAAAATATAAGTAAAAATCTATTTTAAAACAAGCTTTTGAACTAAAAAGTACTAAATAAAACGTTCGTAAACATAGAACTCTAATTGTTTCTTAAAAGCTTGAGGCTTGGGTACCTACATATCTTAAAGTGTCAGAAGGACGTTCACGCCCTACATGTCTTTAAGTTTAAGTGTGTTCACGGCTTACATATAAATATTTAAGTGTAAGGAGGACGTTCACGTCTCAAGCTTTTAAGAAACAATTAAAATTCTATGTTTACAAAAGTTTTATATAGTACTTCACTTTATAATTTATATCGTTTCAGCATGGCTTACCATTACGAGTTGTCGCGACTGAAGAAGGCGCTGTTCCCGGAGCCCTTGCCGCAGACGAAGCCAGTTGTAAAACAAAAGTAAGCACATCTTATAATATACTAGCGACCCGCCCGGCTTCGCACGGTTTTTTCGACTTGACAAAACATCGAGATTTTGTTTAATATGCACATAGATCTTCCGCAAAGAATTCTCAAAATTATGGTAAAAACCGCATCAAAATCCCTCGTGCAGTTTAGAAGAACAACGCGGTCCCACAGACTGACACGAAAAGTGACTTTAATTTATGATATGTATTAGATATGGATGCCTGCAGTATATGTATGTCAGGACTTTAGAGTTCTGAAAATTTCGTCATCATCATAAGGATCTGAAATAATTTATATTCGATATCATCTCAGATAAGGATTAAATAATATAGAGTTAATTTAATAGGGATAATTCCTGGGTAAAAAAAAGAAATCCTATGTAGTCCATCAGTCAGATAAAAAAAAATATTATACACGTATTTTTTGCTTTATAATATTATTAAAAGACCGACCAAGTGCGTGTTGGACCATGCAGAATAAAGGGTTGTTGGGTAGTTGGGATGAATTTATCCCGAAAACAAACTTAACATTGGAGTTGAAAAACATGTTCTCCCATACATCGATATATGCCGCAATCAATTCGCCAATTGCAAATTTAAGTTGAAAGAAAAGAAAGAAAGAAAATACGTTTATTTGCGGTAAACATGACGCAAAGAAGGAACACAAATACAAAAAAGAAACAATTTGGGGGAGAATATCCGTCACATCCACGTAAAACGGCCAACACTCAGCATAATGCTGCGACCGTGGAGTTTCTTGCCGGCTCTTCTCCATAGGAAACAACCAATTGGAACCGTGCACCTAGCTTCTGACGTTTCATAAGTGCCCATGTAGGTTTATGTGAAATAAAAATATTTTGATTTTGATTTTGAAAAACCCTATGTGAGACAGAGCCCCAGCGCTGGTTTTCAGCGATAGCCGGCGTTGACGTGATGACGTCGACTATTACTCGTTAACTTGTAAAGCCCACTTGCCGTGATAGTTTTCCTTTTAATTTCATTATATGTGCTACTGACATAACTTTTTTCACATCTCCATAAACAACCATTTAACAAACACTGGGGGACACTTGACTCTAACAAAAATTAGCACTTTAATGTTTAATATTACGCAAGTGGGTCCTTGAATAGAAAAGTGGTGTTCACAGACCCGCAATATAAACGGCCTATCCAACGATATCCCACACCATGGGGTAGACGAGAAAAAAAAAAAAGATTCAAAAGATTTTCAAGATTTTATTTTAGCACTTTGTCGGCGTGATTAATATGTATATACCTATGTCAAATTACAGCTTTCTAGTACTAAGTGTCTCTGAGCTACAGCGGGGACAGACAGACAGACGGACATGGCGCAACTATAAGGGTTCCTTGTTTACTACGGAACCCTAAAAAATTACTTAGATAAAACACATTAAAGTTGGAGAGTGGAGAGTGGGGAGTGGGAGCTCGCTACGTCACAATTAAAGTTGGAGAGTGGAGAGTGGGGAGTGGGAGCTCGCTACGTCACAATTAAAGTTGGAGAGTGGAGAGTGGGGAGTGGGAGCTCACTACGTCACAATTAAAGTTGGAGAGTGGAGAGTGGGGAGTGGGAGCTCGCTACGTCACAATTAAAGTTGGAGAGTGGAGAGTGGGGAGTGGGAGCTCGCTACGTCACAATTAAAGTTGGAGAGTGGAGAGTGGGGAGTGGGAGCTCTCTACGTCACAATTAAAGTTGGAGAGTGGAGAGTGGGGAGTGGGAGCTCGCTAGGTCACAATTCAGTATAAAATCTTGCAATGCGTGTGTCGCCGTAATCTTTTGATTACGTAAAAATAGAAACAACACGTGTCCAATATTTTTGAATAATCTTGATACCTGACGGGCAAAAGAAATATTGTCATCATCGCTATTGTCTACAATTTTTGTTCCATAATAGTATCAATGTGTAGGTACTTACTTAATTATATGTCCACAGTGATACAGTAGGTACCGTAGTAGTATAATGAGTTCTTGACGATGAAATACATTTTTTTGAGGCTGTACTTTGAGGATGGGAATCCCTAACAGAGAGAAGTCATTGATGATAATCTGCAATGAAGTGTTACCGGCAAAATATATTTTCTTCTGATTGTGTGTCGGCAAGGATTTGGTACCTATCAGCTATCAGCTCACCATAGCCTGCAAGACGCTCCGCGGCACTATTGACGCACCTGACGTGCATGCTGTGCTGGCTCGTATCTTTGTCCCAGACAACGACTGCCGCGGCAGCGAGCACCGGCTGCTTGCTGCGCCTCCATGTCGCCCCGTTGCGCGTGCTCGTCCCCAGTACCTCGCACTTTGGCCGCACTTAATGGTCTCGGGATTTAAATCCAACAAACGATGTGTTTGCGGATGAATGCACGAAGATTTATTACTATGTCAGACATACTGTGAGAAGGATTCATGAAAGTGTTGTTAATTTTTTATTGTTTTATGTTTTTACCTGAATTCTATTATATATTTTCTTTTCTATGTATAAGTGTGCCTTTCATAATGCAATTGGTTTTGTGTTTATTAAAGTTAAAATAAATACGTAAATACTTCAAAAAGAATATTCAAGTTTACTTACTTATGGGCTTATTAATCATAGATATAAGAGCAGTTAATAATGCTCTGAATTTCAATAGTACAATACATGCAGACTAATCATCATATAACTTAATTAATACTATATTTTCGACAAAATAGTAGATTGTGTCACAAGGGACCAACATAATGTATTGAGGGCGAAAGTGATTGTTTGAATCCAAAGCGAACCGAAGGATTCTAGAGTAGAATCCCGAGCGTAGCGAGGGGTTCTAGAGTAGAATCCTAAGCGTAGCGAGGGATTCAAAGTACGTCGCTCGAGGTGAAATAATTTTGGTACCGTATGGCACACTCTGCTTTTCATCCCCCTCTACGAGAAAAATAAATATTTACATAAGTAACCAAATTACCAATTTATATTAATATCAAATTAAAATTGTCTGTAATATTTTGACAAAAACCAGCCAAGTGCGTGTCGGACCACGCACAATGAAGGGTTCCGTTAGTCGGGAAGTTTGGATGAATTTATCCCAAAAACAAACTTAACATTGTAGTTTAAAAAAACATGTTCTTCCATACATCGATATATTCCACGGTCAATTCTCCAACTGTAAATTTAAATTGGTCGACTATTACTCGTTAACTTGTAAAGCCTACTTAGCTGTGATAGTTTTCCTTTTAATTTCATTATAAATGTACTACTGCCATGTTTTGTTTCACATCTCCATAAACAACCGTTTAGCTGGCAGAGGGGGGAGACACTTGACTCTAACAAATATTAGCACTTTAATGCTTAATATTACGCAATCGGATCCTTGAATCGAAAAGCGCAGACCCGCAATATTTTTGAACGGCCTATCCAACAATACAAGAAAAAAAATATCATCTCCACATTACGTGCCCCTTGCACGTAATGTGGAGATGATATTTTTTTTAGGCACCCTAAAAAAAACTTTTTCAAGAATTTATTTTAGCCCTTTATTTTATTTTAGCACTTTGTCGGCGTGACTTATGCCAAATTACAGCTTTCTAGTACTAAGCGTCTCTGAGCTACAGTGGGGACAGACAGACAGACAGACAAACAGACGGACATGGCGAAACTATAAGGAGGAACCCTTATAGTTTCGCCATGCCCGTGTTTACTACGGAACCCTAAAAAGTAATGAAATAACGAATAAGAAGTTCCCGCGTATTTTTTTTTTTTTAATTTGGTTAGCCAATGCCTCGTCGGCAGGCGCGCTTTTTTCGTATTACCGGCCAGGACTTTATCGGAAGCGAATTGCATTCAAACTTTTTAATGAAATAGTGTTCCAATTTCAAAAGTCATTTCGTCACTGTTATTAAGTGCGCCTGTGCGCCTGACACACGTTGCTCTTATCGAGGAACCCTTCGCCTCTTTTCGAATAGATGGGATGAAAATAATATTATTCTCCATCCAAATGGGAAACCAAGGCAATTATCTAACAGTATGATTAACGCGACTTATTATTAAAATATAATTTCAGGAAACTTCAAAAGAAGGACGAAATATGGTACATGCCATTCATGGGAGCTGATGAGTCAGTCGTGTACCGGACACAGCGGTTCTTACACAGTAATGAGCAGCAGCGCCCCATACAGTTCCTGCCTTATATCAAGACTGGGACCCTCGGAAGGTCTATCCTCACGGTCTTCAACGGCCTAACATTGTTCATGATGGCCAAATTTGAATGTACTCGGAAGTATTTGCTGAACAATCCGAAGTATTGGTCAGGGGGCTATGTGACGAAGGAAGGTCCGACTGAAAATGTCATGAAGAACACTTACTTTACTTTCGACCTCGTTGGCAAGGGGTGGGAGGAAGGTGCCGATGTGGAGAAGACGGAGCCTAAAAAGACGGTTGTTGCAAAGGTTAGTGGAAGCTTCTTCTTTTTCACATTGAGCAAGCACAAGCGCGTTTTTAATCAAGCGTGATGTTTATTAACCCCAACGGGCTAGGCAGCAGTGTGACTGTAGCTATGTTATATATTATATGGTATATATAGACGATTTTTTTTTTTGGGAGGTTTCATAAAATTACTTCTCCCGCTCTGGGCGGAGCGGGAGAGCGTGTCAGACTCTGACTGACTATACCCACCCGTGTTCCTTCCATTGCCTGTGTGTTGCCGGGCCCACGGTATCCCTTTCCGACTGCGACCTTATGATACAGACCAGGAGTCATCAAATGGCGGATCACGGCCCGGATCCGGACCGCCGACTTATTTTGACGGACCTTAAATAAACAGTAAAATTTATAACTAAAACTAAATCAAAAATATCCCCTGAGCTGGGTATATGTATTGAAAGTTCGTGGGGATCACCCTGATTAGGATAGATTTATTGGATGGAATCAAACAAGGCAGATGACGGCATGATGGCGGGCCTTTTTATTGTTGACAGATGTCACAGATAGACCACAGATTACACAGTTCATTTTGACACGGAGTACACTTCTGTTACATTTTAATGAATATGCCACAGGCTGACTTATATATACATTAGATGATTACAGAGCAATTATTATGTTCCTTTACATTCGGACTTCGGGGAGGGAAAATATTCCAGTGCGATTTTTTCTGATAATGATTCTATCTCAATACGTCTAGCGCCACACACTTTTCTGTGTCAAAAACAGGAACTAATGAATGTTGCCACTTCATTTTTAACAATATGGGCCTTTTTTCTGCCATACTTCCCGGTTCCGTGCGTTCTTCATCCAGATGTTTCCCGTGACTGACGATATCATCAACCCAGCGCGCTTTTGGACGGCTCTGGTTTCTATGGCCTAACCTTGGCCGCCATTCGGTCACAGCTTTACTCCAGACATCCGACAGATATGATAGTTTAAACGAAGAAAAAAAAATCACATGAATTATTAATTACTTAATTTTTAACTTTTGTTCATTACATAATATATTATTTGTTTATTTAACTTAATAAAAAAATATTATTTTCGTTTTATTTCTTAATTGCTCAATTTCTTTTTCTTTGCTTATTTTTTATCTTGGTTGCTAGTAATTCTCTACCAAACGAACCGCGACAGAAATATTATTTTATTAAAATGGGTATGATACTGGTGTATCCAAACGCATTTATTTTCTGTAAAATCTGTCGATGGACAGCTGTGGCTTTAACTCATTATAAAACACCGGCCAAGTGCGTGTCGGACCACGCACTATGAAGAGTTCTGAAGTTGGGATGAATTTATCCCAAAAACTAACTTAACATTGTATCTGGTTGAAAACCATGATTCTCCCATACATCGATGTACGTCATGGTCTTTTTGCAATTCTCCAACTGCAAATGTAAGTTGGTCGACCATTAATAATGACAAAAAAACCCTTTTTCCAAGAAAACAAGAGAATGGCTAAATTGAACACGTTCACTGGTGCCGATTCCCTTGTTTACAAACTAAACTAAATTTAAGTTCAGTGCATCTTTTTCTTTGTATTTCATTAAGAAAAGGACAGAAGATAAATTTTAGTTTAGTCCTGTCAAATTAATCAGCGCCTGTCGCTACTCCATACAAGTTTAGACGTGATTAAAAACTTGCCTACTAAAATTACGTCAATTTACGTCAAGCGCTGATTAATTTGACAGGACTAAACTAAAATTGATCTTCTGTCCTTTTCTTAATGAAATAGAAAGAAAATGATGCACTGAACTTAAAGTTTGTGAACAAGGGAATCGGTACCACTACGTGTCTTTGTCTTAGGTACTTATTATAACACTATCTAAATCGACTCAGTGGCGTTCATGACACCGATGGCTCCCACTCATATTCCTATCTTCTCATAGTATAGCATTTAATCGTTAGCATAAGATATTGTAGTTAAATATCAAAAATTCCCTCGTTGGTCTAGTGGTCGCAAGAACGGCTGCTGAGCGTGAGGCAACCGACACGGTCACAGTGTTATTGAGTTTTTTTACTAGGAATTTTTCCAGTAGCAGCCCAGAGTCTGGATTTGTGGTCGGTTGATGGCAATAGGCTTTCCCCCTTAACATGGGACTTAGCACCTATGCCTAACTCTTTGGGGAATACAGTTGTGATGGTATGTTACATAAAAATGTACGGGTTCTCCTCTTTTAGTTATTCTAAAAACCCTCCTATTTGGTTGATGACAAGAGTTTGTGTTGTTTGCAGGTGACGGGAACGAACCCCGCGTACGGCTCCACAGTGGTCGCGGTCCTCATGAGCGCGCACTGCATCCTCAACGAGAGACACAACATGCCTGCCAAGTGAGTCTCAAACTCTCTACATCAGGACTTACATTAGAAGAGTCTCACTTATGCATGATTCAAAAAGGATTTTCTTCAAAAGTATTGATAGATATTTTATGTTATGAACATACTATTATGAGATAGTTCCTTTTTCAAATTTATTTTTGACAAGATAAACGCTTGTGAATTTGTGTAACTGTAGCTGCTCATCTAGCTATGGTCTGTTCCAAAAGTATCTCATAAAAGTCTAAACAAACCTTGTTCAGGAAAATTCTTGCAAAATCACTCATTAAAGGGAATTAGTAACACATTGTATAGTACCTACCTAGTTGTCTTGAAATTTTTGGTCGTATGAAATAACTGCATAGTATTTTTTAAATAACTGACGAAAAATTTCTTCCCTGGGAGGTATGAAATCATGTGGTGAATTCGTAGTTGGTCCATGTCCACACCTACGCCTTTACGCGAGAGGCATCGCGCGGTGTCGGCGGGTAGCTGAACTAACTGGCTGACTGGCTCAGGAGCCTCGAAACTCTTAAGATCTTTTTTGAAATCCCCAAAGCTCACAGTATACTTGAATACTACTCTGTTTTATTCAGTAATAATCACTAATAACTACATAATTGTCTTTCTACAGCGGTGGCGTGATGACGCCAGGCTCAGCTTTCAAGAACACCACACTGGTCCAGAAACTGACCGAAAACGATCTGAAGTATGAAATTATTAGCAAGTAGCTTAGTTTAACTTAGATTAAGTCTATTGAACTCAGTGAGTTAACATTTAATATATGAGTACAGAAAGCTTTTAGATTGATGTTGTTGCTTGTTGATATTTATTTGGAGTTATGGACGATGAGCTTAGATTTGTAGAGCACATTAATGGCCGGATTCAAAATGCCTTTTATAGGTTCTCTTTGGAATCCGTGAGTACCTCTCCGAGGTTATTAGGGAACTCCTTTCAGATCTGTTAATACTTTTACCATTCAACTATTGTGATGTCTTGTACGAACCTGGAGTCTTTCAAAAAACCAAACAATGCATCCAGAACGCACGCATTCGCTTCTGTTATGAAGTTCCAAGAAGATCGCACATCTATTATATTCACTCCTATTATAACTGAGAAGGGACAACTTAACATGGAATCGCGACGCAATCTGCATTTATTGTATTTCACACATAGGATTATTACACAACCAAAATCATTGAATTATTGGATTGTTCTTCATATACCTGTACAATAAATTATCTTGGTGTAAGGACACACACAGCTGGTATACCAGATCAAAAGAAAAAAGAACGATAATGATACCCAGACACAGAAAAAAAGGGTACCTATAAGGGCAGCTTCAAATAATTATTCAGCATCAAAGATTTGGAACAATATACCACCTCCGAAGCCTACCACTTTCGAATAATTAAAACAACCAATTTCAAACAAAAAATTAAAATATTAGTCTTTGACTATCAAAAAATTAGCACCAAATTACTACAAAAGATGCCCATCGTCGCGTCGTTCAGTAGATGGTTCTATCTATATTTTTTTCTTTTCTTTTTCGTTTTTGTTTATAAAATAGTCAGTATTGTCCACAAACTGTTAAAAAACTCTTTTTTTCTAATCCAATGATATTAATGTATGATCGTCATATAATTATCATTAGGTAGGTACATATATTAATCCGTTATTGCTAAATATTCTTCTTTTTTCTTTGTAAACACGTGTCAAGGGTTTAAGCTGAAAACCAGCGCTTATAAACCCGCTGGGGGACCTAGCATAGTGCTGACGCTTAAACCTCTTGCTTCCAGTGTTAAGTGTGGAGTACTATCTCCTACTGCTAGCTGTAATACTGGAGACAATCAACTTTATTCTATTTTATTAAATTGATCACCATCCATTCATTTCTGGGCACGCCACAATTGTGACGATAAGTCCCCTCTTTGAGGAGTGGCTAGAGAGGTGCCACGGCGTTCTCACCTTCCGCCTGACGCAGGTCCTCACCGGACACGGCAGCTTCGGGAGGTTCCTGTGTCGGATAAGGCGGGAGGAAACGTCCGGGTGTCACCACTGTGTGGATCACCCGGAGGACACGGTGGAGCATACGGTGGAGGTCTGCCCGGCTTGGGCAGAGCACCGCCGTGTCCTCGTGGAGACGATCGGCGACAGAGATCTCTCGCGTCCGGCCCTGGTTCAGGCCATAGTACGGAGCGAGAGGGCATGGGCAGCCGTCACCTCCTTCTGCGAAGCAGTAATGCTCGCGAAGGAGGAGGCGGGACGTTTGAGGGAAAGGCAAATTTCGCGCCCTCTCGCCCCTAGCCGCCGCTGGAGACGCCCTGGGCGTCGGGAATCCTGGGCGGATTTCCGGCCACCGTAGGCGCGGGCTTGCGCACGGTTAGCAATGGGTAGCTCACCGACCGATAAGGACCAGGCCCGGGTCGACGGCGCGTTGTATTCCACGCGCGCCTCAAAGAGATGTCGTCAGCACACATGTAGGGGTCCACTAGGGCCATAGGAACCTTCCTATGGGTTACCGAGGCCCCCGCAACACAGGCAACGGAAGGCATACGGGTGGGCTTTAGTCAGTAAGAGTCTGACACACCCTCCCGCTCCGCCCAGAGCGGGAGAAGTTATTTGATGATTTCCCACCCAAAAAAAAAAAAATCCATTAATTTCGACAGTTCAGCCAAGTTCATTGCGTTATTTACGATGTTGAGTACACGGATTTTTCAAACCTATGAAGCAATGGATTAGGATTGCCCTTCAAAACCCGTGGATTGTCTTCGGGTGTCTATTATTAGGTAGGTACCTACTTAGAACTTGTTTGGCCGGAAATTGTAACTTTCGTGGCTTCGTTTCCTTTTTAACCAACTTCATAAAAAGGAGGAGGTTTTCAATTCGGTTGTATGTATTTTTTTATACATTCCTTCCAGCTATTAATTAGTAACAGTTGCCATATTGTAAACTAGTTTTTTTTGCATAAGTAGTTCCAAGCATTTGCCAGCATTATTATTTTTTATGGGTAGTAGGTATTTGTAGAAGAAGTGGCGCTCGGTTATGGAACAAATATTGTACAAAGCATATGAAAATTATCTTAAAAGAAAAAGACTTATGTTCCCACTGCTGGGAACTGCTGGGGCTTCCTCTCTTCGAGAGAGAGAGGGCTGTAATCCAGCACGCTCGCCCAGTGTGGGTTGGTAGTTGTCACAGGTTTTAGAATTTTTGGTTCTATGACATGCCAGTTTCCTCACGATGTTTTCCTTCACCGTTTTGAGAGCAGTGGTGATGAAATTATTTACACAAAGTAAAGCGCCTACCTGGGTTTGATCCTACGACCTAAAATTTGTAAGTCGAGGCCGTTACCACTGGGACACATTTGATGGAAATCGAAGTGAGAAATGGTAGCTAAATGTTGCAGGATCACCCTCTGCTACATACCTGAATTTGGATCCTATGCTAAGAAAAATAGGATCTTTTATTCAATACTGTATACATTTATAAAAAAACGTGGCATTTTTTGCGTAAGAACACCATATTACGTGAAAATAGAAACAGATTTTTCTCGCAGTGCGTTGTGAGTATCGCCATCTTCAATCTACCTTGAAACTAATAACCACTATATGCCTTCTAAACTGTTGGCATTCGACGATAGATGTCGCTAGGACCGCCATCTTGCTAAGTAATGAACATACTTTGTGATTTGTAATAATAGATGGCGTTGATTGAATGCTGTGAATAAAATAATGGGGCATTTTGATGTTTTTGTAAATGCATTGTTTAAGTATTGGCCTAGATGTGTAATCGACGAATAAATAATGTTTTTTTTTTTAATAGATATAAACGGTTCAACATAAGCACCTATCTGTTTCATTTTAATTATAAATTATTCCTAAATACTAGAAACAAAAGTCATTTATTTAAATCAGGCTGAGACCAGCACTTTTGGAACGTCAAAATTACATAAGGCAGCCCGAAGAGCCAGCGCGCGGCGGGTTCTTCGGGCTGTCTTATGTAATTTTGACGCAGCAGTATGAAGTTATGAAGGGCGCTTCACAACTTCATACTGCTGTAGCTGGGAAGAAATGGCGCCACAAACTCCCCATTACTTTTTAGTAGGTAACAACCAGAATTAGAGATGTAACATCTCTAGTTCTGGTCCTCCTGTTCTGCATTATGTTAACTTATTACAGTTACCTTAGCCACCGGTCGCTGACTGGGAAGGTCCGGATATATAGATGACCTTATTTTTATAAATCCGACAGGCGACAGGCGACAGGCGACAATCTGTCAACCCGATAATTTCACAAGTTTCTTTCAATACATTTGCTTAATTATTTTTTTTTTATATTTTTTTGAGAAATATATCGCATTGTCGGTTATATTAAATGGTTCCCTGGTAGCACACAGGTACCTATTTACCTATGTACCCGCAAAGGCTATACTAATAGATACTATTCAAGGCGTCCTGTCCTCCAGACCGAAAAACAATGGCCTCCTTCTCCTAATACGCTTGGACTTAGGACTTGACTATAAAAATCTTATAAAACTTAACTTGATTATATAATAGTGTTATTTCGGTAACAAACCCTTTTTCCTTGTACAGTGACAGTTGAGACTAGCCATCGAGAGATGTTTTAGTGCACAAGTGTGGCGCAAACACAGGTGCACTTTCTTGCCTCACTCTCAGTCCGATGGGACGGCAATCGGACACGAGCGGGAAAAGATCACGCGCTGGACCAATGGGTTAACGTACTTCCCCGCCCGTGGCTGTCCCGTTGGTCTCGTCGTCGCAAGCACAATTGCTGAGCGTGGAGGCCTGTGTTCGATTCCCGGGTTGGGAAAAGTAATATTGGGTTCACCCATAAGTATTTTTTGAGTGGCAGCTGGCACCTACCTGTGCCTCATTTATATTCGCATAACTCGGTAAAATGAGAACTACTGTTTTTTTTTCGCGATTTCAGGGTTGGTTCCATTGTGAAAGCGGTTCACAATGATACCTTTCAGTAACACCTTGTATATTATGGGTGGTTTAGTATAACCAGATAGAGAGAGAGATACCCGTTGTACCGTATGCACCATTGACCTGCACCATCAATGGTGCAGAGGGGACTAACTAGTTTCAAATGAAACTGCATTGATAGTATGGTCTCATCTGCACCTTTGAGATGACACTATACTTGCTATCAATGCGGTTGTAGGTATTTCCTCAAAGTATTTCATCTTTGCATGTTCTAATATTATGTAAGTGTTGACATGGTAACTATTTTGTTTTAATTCTGTCATTTTATGTCAATAATTGTAAAATTGGAGCTTAGACCTTAGACTATAAAGAACAAAATTACAATGCGCGAAACTTATTTAACTTTTGTTGCACAAAGTCGAGGAAGACTTTTATTGTTCGAAGGGTATCAATACCATTTTCACACACAGTACAAAAATTTAAATTGCATATGGAGGTGTAGATATTTAAAAAAAAACCAAATGTACAGGAACGATTACCATTACAGAGGTACGTACGTAGCATTTATGATATAGAAAATATGTATGCACTTGTGGATGAAGCCGGGGGTGTACCTACGTGTCGCAGGGTTTTTGTTATTTTTCACAAGCATATTTTTACCAGAATTATGGAAGTATAAATTGACATTTTATTTTTTAGGATAAATCGAAGTTTGTGAAAAACGTGAGCATTCCATTATCACTGTAGGTATGCCTGATGAAAACGTAAATTTTGTATGCCATTTAATTAGTTCGAGTTTAGATACAGCGACAACTCAGAAGAAACAGCACCTGCCATTTATAAAAAGACCGTGGCCACTTTCAAACATATGGGTCTAAACTTAACAAAACTACCACGGTACGAAAGTTATAAATTGGTTGCTTATAGACGGATAAATAAAAAAACAGGTTAAAAAGACGGCTTATAGTGTCAGAACTGAAGGCGAAATTGGTAACGATCATAAAGATTTCCTTTTGGCTGACTATCATCACGAACGCGAAGGTATTTTAATTTTTGCTTCGGAAAAAGCTAGAGAAAGTATTAAAAACGGGAAAATCTTTTTTTGCGAAGGTAAGGTACCTTCGCAAAAGAAGATTTTCAAAAAGTATCCTAGAGCATTCAAAGAGTTGTATGTGATCTTTTGCGACCTAGGAAGCACCGAGGATAAAAACTTTGTAGTGCCGGTTGCTTATATACTTTTGTGAAATAAAAAAAAGGAAACATATATTCTAATGTTGGAAATAATTAAGTCGCAAATTCCAGAATGGAACCCCTCTGAATTTATATCGGACTACGAACAATCGTTTATCAGTGCCGTAAGAAGTGTTTCCTTTATCAAAGCATCATGGATGTTATTACTGTTTCCAAAATCAATTATGGAGGAAACAAAAACGTCTTAATTTAAAGAAGTATAATAGGTAACAAAATTTGTATAATTGTATCTCTATGCACTGTCCTACCTCTTCTGCCTGTATCAAGTATTGATGATGGATGGGTTTACATATTTTCGGAAAATGATGTTGTAGAAGGAGATGTTAATATGTAATTTCAAAACTACGTAAAAAGATTTTGGATGCCCAAGAAGACACTGTGGTGCTGTTTCGGTGAGCGGCATCGTACGAACAAAGTCTGTCAGGGATGGAATGGGTATATTAATTATTTTTTCAAAAGAAGACCTCCGACTGTAAACAAATGCTTACCTGTGCTTAAGCAGGACGTCGCTTTTAATGCTGTTAACGCATTAACAACATAACCATATAACAACAGGGCAAAACACGACACGTCACACAAGAAACGTAATAAATATATATTGCATGTACAAATGCAATTTATTAATGGCGACATTGATGTGCCGTTATTTTTAGAAAAGTTAAGGTAAACTCAGTGTTCTTGTTATCAAGTCAGCATTTTTTATTTTAGGCAACAATAAAATATAAGTGTTTGTGTGGCGCCGTCATTATTTTTATATTATTACATGAAGTAATTGTGGAATTTATTTTTAAAACATATTGTTGTTGTTGCGTTTTGTTTATTTATATTAAAAAAGTGGTTCCGCACACAAACGAAATACGACCTATTATTGGTTTTTATTTTACCTATGACTAGGAAAGTATTGTGAAGTAGTTGTATTAATATTCATGGTGCAAACGAAACTAATTAGTCTCCTCTGATTCATTGATGGAGCAGGTCACGGTGCAACGGGGAGAGATCGTTAGGCGCGCAACGACTACACCCGTGATTGGACGCAGCTCATCGTGACCACCACCGCTTTGTCAAGAGCGAAAAGAAGAAGAGGATGTAATTAATTAATGCCTAATGTCACGTAACTTACGCAGAGCAGTACTTCGAACGCGCTTCAGCATTACCCCTTTAATAATGTCATAAATAATAAGAAGCCGGCCATATAATGCCGGCCGCTGCTCGCATGAATTTGACCAGTACAGAATTTTCGATTTATCTCGAAGAAAGTTGTCAAAATAATGTTCGAATTTGAGAAACTAAAGAAAACAAATCGATAACAACGAAACAAAACCAGTGAACAGAAACAAGCATCAAATAACAATTGTTTCACCAAACAATTGTTATTTGATGCAATTACAGTAGTCCCCAATCTTTTAGGCCTTTAGGGTTGAACATAGACGGAAGCTGCTGCGCAGAATGCAAAATTAAGGTTTCAGTTGGAAAATCCCGTAGATGGAAAATGCGTAGATGGCGCAAGATGGCGGTCGCGCTCACTTCAGCCCGGCCAAAAAGATTGATTACTGTACTAATGCACAACAAAGTTAGAATGTTAAATTATGTGACCATTCAGGGAAAAACATAATGATAAAAATCTCGATGAATCTTGAAATATGAAAACAATATTATTAACTAAGAAAATTTTATCTGCAAACAGCTTTAGATAAACATGAAAAGCAAATCCAAATGAAAAGATTAAGTTACAAGAAACAACATTTTCCCATGCGTACCAAAACCCTTCAAACATAAAAAAATGCATGTATTTCTCTTTTCGCAAATGTTCCGTGATCTGAGTCTTGTTATTGGGCCTAAACACGTAGCAGACGGCCCCACGGATCCGCCATTTTCGTATCTTCAACCGTCCGCCTAACACCTGTATACTATAGCTACACAAGCCTACCGCCCGTCCGCACATGTTTTCTATGTGAGTAATAATTGGCTAGGCTGAGCTCAGCCGATTACGGCACCGCTCTACTGGTATTATTATTGTTATTAGTAATTAACTGTTTATTTATTTTACTTCGATGGTGCTAGTTTATCATTTCTCACTTCGAGTTACAGCTATAGCCTTATGTAAGCGGGCACGCCCTTTATGCCTGGAGGCTTTTATTTAGGTATTAAGTTGTGTTTACGTTTTTGTGTTGTAATTTGCTTGAGTACAGTTTTCATTGTCTTGTTGGTATATTGGCGCGACTAGCTAACATACATATGGCAAGTAATTTAATTAAATGTTTTGTGTTTCGTAGTGTTAATTACTTTGCATACGATTTGTATACAATCAAGTTTATACTCGTATAAATAAACAGACAGGTGTGCTGCTGGGGAGTTTGTTGCGCCACTTCTTCCCAGCTAAAGCACTAGGAAGTGGTGAAGGGTGGGCGTTTTTATTAAGTAATTTTGACGTTCGAAAAGTGCTGATTCTCAGCCTAGTGAATAAATGACTTTTGATTTTGTTTTGAATGAAAGATTTGATTGTCGCTTCTTTACGTATCATCTCATTCTTACGTATTCTCCGTTTCCCCCGTTATCATGTAAACTGGAGAGTTAAGCAAGCGCACAAAAGAGGATTCAATCAACAAGCGCACCTGCGTGCCCTGTGAACCAGCAGCGTGATAGCGTAACACATTTTCAATTACAATCCGAGGGTTTTGGAGGAAATTCCTAATTCATTGCTTCATAGGTTTGAAAAAATCGTCTGCTTAACAACGTACAATACGGCCGATGAATCATGGCCTGTGTAAACATAGGCTCTCCGAACTTTCGCGACATCTCACCATTTGGTTCCTAAAATATGTTATTGCGTGAAGTTCGGACCGGTCAACATTCATGGGCCGTACTGTAAATAACGCAATGAGCTTGGCTTGGCTTAGACTGTTTTCTTCCTGCATTCATAACAAATCAAATTCTGATTCGGATTCTAATTCTGATTCTGAACTGTCATTGTTGTGTTACGCAATTACCCTGCAGTGTAGGATTAGGTATAACATGCAAGAAACGAAACTTTCATAGATTCTTATGGGCTTTGCCGTCTTTTGACGCCCGCACTTCTTCATTGGTCGTCAATGGAGACGATCAAATCACCAGATTATCTATAGTCAAATAAAATTCAAAAGGGTATTAAAAAGGTATTAAAACTTCAATCAATGAAAATAGGTACAATTAATTTAATGATAAAGTAGTAGCCACTATCTTAATACATAATTTACACTCAGACGGACCTAACACACCACTATTATATACAATATACGATTTGTACACAATAATATTACAAAATTAAGACTAGTATCGTCAACGTACTAATGAAAAACTTAGTTTATACGTACCGACAGAAAGTATTGTATTTAATTAAACAAAATATCCAATTGTAACATAATCTTACAGCTGTATCATCTGAAAATGAAAACAAGATAAAATCTACGGGATTTTCTTTTTATTTGCTATTACTACCAACCCGCATTGAGCCCGCGTGGTGGACTACGGCCCACTTCCTCTCACTGAGAGGAGGCCTGGGTTCCAGCAGTGGGAACATTATAGGCTGATTATGATTGAAACATATTTGATCACTCTTTGCATTGGTGACATCTTCAATTCCCAATTGGAGTTGTCAAGTAACATAAAATACAAAAATTAGACATTCATGCTAAAAGGTTTTAAAATCTCAGTCAATTACATTACCAATGAATGTTTTTAAAACTAAAAGGATCTATTACCACGAAACCTAGGATGTGAAAATGATGTGTTTAACTCATAATAAAATTGAAGGCAGCCGAAAGATAAGTCAACACAATATCAACGGAGGTACAAAACATTCATTCAATAATGTTACTGACACTAACTAATAAATTAAACAAAAAAAAGCTTTGGTCTAAAAATAAACGGGGGTCTTTAAAAAAATAATTAAAAAAAATACAAATCCTATTGATATTGATCTTAAATATCTCCTAACGGACGACCCTAAAAGCATTTTAGTAAAACAGCGCTTGATCTTAGAAGTAACACTTAACTTATGATTTGTTTACATTATAAATCTAAGAAAATTCATTACGTTGACACATCCGTTGGTTTATACTAATCAGGTTAATTGAGCCTTTATAATTTTCACATTATTACAATAATCTCTTTTGACGTACGTTTTATTTTCAAAATCAATGCTGCATAAACAATCTACGCTCTATCTACTTTTCATTGAATGATGGAAATAATTCGCGAAAACCATAATTACTTATATGTATAGTTTTTATTTTATTTTATTTGGTTGATTGTACAATCTGGTGTTATCCCGTTGCAGGATAAGCAGATTTTTTATCGTTTTTATTTTTCTTACACTCTCAGTCAAACTTTGAATGCATACTGTCGCATTTCTTTATTTTCGTCAGTGCTCTATCGCCAGCAGGTATTTACAATGTAAAAGCTTCCAGAGGGAACTATACCATAATTCGTAATATAGTAATATTATTTTCTTACGACGGGGGTGTGAGAAAGAGATGGAGCTATAAGTTCTGCATCACTTTCCCACTGTGAAGTGATATTATAACAATACTGCTATAAGAGGTGATGGTTACCCCCAGAGGCTTGTTATTCACAAGTGTGACTAAAAAAGTAAAATGACCTTCGGAATAACGCTTGGTATGAAAACATCGCTTCAATAATAAATGAACACAGTCAAAATCAAGACACTATAACACACAAATAGCAAAATCTATTCTGAACTGACAGTCAATATTTTGCAAAAAAATGAAACTGTAGAATCACTTGATGATGTCGTAAATCGATAAAACCAACAGTTCACTCGATTAATCGTCTTTGAAAACAATCGACTTAGCTAGATTCGCGGCTGTTCTCACTGGAGCCGACGACACTGGCCTGGGAGGTGGACGTAGGGGTGACTTCGGGGGCGACTATCAGTCCCTCTTTGATCCTCTTCTTTTGCTTCATCCGCCTGTTCTGGAACCATATTTTGACTTGTGTTTCATTGAGCTGTAAGGCTGATGCTATTTCTATCCTCCTCGCTCTAGTTAGATACTTGTTGAAGTGGAACTCTTTCTCCAGTTCCGTGAGTTGTTTGTTGGTGAAGTTTGTGCGGCCGGTGTTGTTGAGGTTGAGGAGAGGGTTGGCGAGCATCTGGCTGCCTGTGGGCGTGCGCAGGCCTTCCTGTGGGCTGCCGATGCCGCCTTGACTGACAAACTCGGTTGGAGGAATCATCAACTTTGGAGCTGTAACAAAGAGATAAGCTATGTTAATTTGATGTTATTGCAGCTTGAATTTGGTACCCTATAATGTTCAACATAGAGGAATAAATCGAGAGAACAAATTATATGCACTGTTTCAAATATTCTGTTTATTGTTAAGGGATACAATATGAGATGCAAGGCTTGACTTGACTTGCAACAAATACTCAAAATTAATCGCATTATTCGGTACAAGTATTTTTAGTAAACATTGCCATTCTTCCTTTTCCGGGCCATTCAAATTCATAAACTTTTTGTTATTTGCAGACACACAAGATTGTTTACCTAAACGTCTCATTGCCAAGGATAATCTTTTTAAAACGTTCCAAAGAAAGTTCGTGGGAGCCTCTCGGGTCCATACATGACAGGTGTCACTTTTTTCTAATTCGTCCGAAGAAAAAAGAAGTGAGATAAAAGATATTTCAATATTAGCCTAAAGACGACGCCCCGCTGCGCAAGAGTGGCCCGTACTCGTTTCACGGTAAACTTTGGATTTGACGTACCTACATTGTTCTTAAGTAAACATATTCAGTACTGTTATTTTACTATACAATACCTTTGTTTGTAATACACACGTTTGTTTCCGCTATGGACAGAGTTCTGTCTAACATAACTATCGAAGCCACGTACGAAATCATGTTTGAATTAAAAACTAAACAAATATTGGAGTTCGTATTTGTCAGGTGTGTTTTGAATGTTTTGATTTCTTAGAATTGACCTCGTGTGGTGTTTGTTGAATTCCTTGGAGCTAATTAATTGAGAAATGCTTGTGGTCTAATTAAACACAAAGATGAGCAAGGTTTTAGAAGGTTAATTATTAATTCTGAACATAATTCGACCTTCGTACAAAAGTATCGATCGCTTGTTTTAATTATAAGAGTGAGTATTGTTAAAAAGTAAACCTCATGTCTGATCGATTTTGATTACTAACGTAAATAATCAGATTTCAATAAAGGTCTGAAACTGAAAGGTTACCGAAATAAAGGTAACCGAAGAGAGAAAAACAGATAAGGGAAATATCGCTAGTAGCTTTTAATTTATACCAAATTCGATGAACAATAAAGAAAACGAAATGGACGATAAACAAGTCACCGAAACAAGGATAACAGATGAAAGCTTCATCAACAGGCGTACAGCTAATGACACGATATCTACTAATACCCTTTCCGTCCGTCCGTCCGTCCTGCTGTCCATTTGTCCAGATAATCCTTTCGACACTTGTTACTTAATAACAAAGTTAGAAGGGGAGAAATTAATATATTTGCTGACGTATGATACATTTGAAGTTTATGTTATTGAGAAAGAAATTAAAGGTGGGAAAAGATAGAGACACTGTACAGTCACTAAAAATAAATGTCTATGTCTGAACAATTGTTAAAAAAATTGAGCTGACAGATTTTTTTTTAAAGAAGGTCAAATTAAATATGTAGGAGATATATACATCTTTTTCCTTCATTATGTTATAGCAGTTGGTGCGTTCGCTGTGGCACGGAATCGTTACAACGAAGATAAATGTTATAATTTCTCACTTACTACTTGGACCTTTCTCCTTTCCATTGATTCAAAGATATTGATCACCAAATACACGTACGCCATGGTAGCTACGGCTCGATCCCTATCCTGCCCATCTCAGCAACCCGTTGGCAGATCAAACAGAGCCGGGTGTTTGTCCGTCTGTGTGTTTGCGCAACGCTCGGCCCGCTAGCAAACTGGACAGATGCGTGCGTTTCCGCTGTACTACGGTATGAGCGTAATTAACTACAGTTTGCGTTGGAACACTATGCGGGAGGCCTGTGTTAAGTAGTGGACGCGATTTATGAAAATAAGAAGTATTATGTTTAAGAGTATTCAAAAGATTTAGTTTTCGGAGCAAAATCGCGTTTGTAACGCATAAGCAAATACAGTATTTGTTAAAAGTTGGAATCTTTGGAACTGGTTCATTGATCATTGGTGAACGATGATGCTAACATAATATGTAGCTTATTTTCCATCAAGGCTAGTACTACTAGTACGTGCAGTAACCTTTGAAAAATATATTTAATTCAAAATAGAAAAAAGATCAACAAGAACAGTGGTCGGTTGTGTTAAAAACTGTCAATGAAAGCAAGAACACAATAAACACGCAAATTGAATCAAATTGCGTCAAAAAAACCGCATTCAAATCGGTTTACCCGTTTAAGAGCTACGGTGCCACAGACAGACACACACACATAGCGGTCAAACTTATAATACTACTCTTTTTTTGCGTCGGGGGTTTAAATAGGTTAACATGTAAGAGGAGATCTGAATAATAAAAGTGAACGATTAATATCGTGTCGTAGAAGCAAATGTGCACCATAGACACAGGATGCGTGCACGCAGCTAATGATAATATTGACAGTGAAGCAAACCTCCGTATTGTCTATGAGTGAGATGAGAATTGGCGGCTAATGTCATATACACTTATAAGCTTGATTGCACAGGAGGAAAGTCAATTTATATCAGAACAGCAAATGAAAATGCGTCGAAGATAAAATATGCAGAAGACATTTAAATACATAGTAAATATCTTCTTGAATATTTTTGAAGGTAACCGGTTACCGAGTACGCTACATTAGACAAATGATTATTGGGTAGGAGCTTAAGGCTTCTAGTAGAGTAGCTAATAACTAACCGTCTTGGTTTAGGCAGAAGAGGACTGTCAGAAAAAAGTTAAGTCGTTATATGTTAAGAAATATGGCAGAACGGAAAGTTTGCGCTCAAAATGAGACCTAGGAAAATCTTCTCAACTTTCCTTCTAAACTTAAAAAAGAATGCAACCTAAAGCCGCCTCCTCGTTAGCGTACAGCGGGGCACAAAGGCACCGACAGTGGTTGTTTGCCCAGCGGCCGTTGTAATAGTATACCGGGCGATGCGACAGCGCTAATCCATTACGCGATCGCAAGCAAATGTTTGCTCGGTCGTGCTTGCGTACGACTATGCCGTGTTTGCGTTTTTTTGTCCAATGAGAATCGGGTTAGCGCAACGGGGTAGTGTTTAGATTTGAAATATCAGAACGATTTCAACTTGTTGTTTGCGGCCAATGAGCCAATCTTTGTTGATGACTTCTTTTTGGAGTTGCACAATATTATGCAATGTAGAACTGCAGATATAATACATTTTTGATATTTTGACTCATAATGAATAAACAATCAGAGAAAAATAACTACGATTAAGTTATTTAGATATCTTAAAGCGACAAAAAGCTGTTAAGTACAAGTAAATCGCAGAGTGTTGTGTTATCCGTAGGGTTAAGTTTGGTTACGAAAAATGAATTACCGTAAAGGAAGCATTAATCTGATACTGAATTAAATAAATAAGAAGTTTTCAATTAAATTGTTTGTAAATCTGTCTGGAAACTAGTTAGGTATAGTTTCTTATGCGAAATAGTGATAGAGCTGAACCGGAATAAATCTTCGCTTTTCAGCAAAAGTAGCAATTGTTATCAACGTGTATGTATCATACCCTTTATTTATCGGACACAATGCGGGTGGCAATCCATTACGATACGCCGCGGCCTAAATTAACCGTAATTCAATCAATTCAATTGTACTACACGACTGGTTGTGTACCGCCGCGTCAACGCCCTACCACGAGAAAAAAATAACATTCGAATTTCAAACAATTGACAGTCAACTGACAGCTAGGGGAGCGGGAGACGCCACCATTGGTCGAAAATTGGACAATGTGGCAGATGCGTTCACGAATAAACTTTTTTTTCAACTTTTACACGGCCATGTTTGCTTAAATTCTTTACCGAAAAATGGGTGTGTATTACAGGGAAAAAAATACGCAGCTGATATTTCAATTCGTTGTGGAGAGTTGACAGGAGATGCGAGTGGTTAATTAAATCATACATATTAAAGTAGGTGAGGGAATATAAATAAGCCTGTAACGAAGGTTTCGTTGGAATTATTATGATGACACCATGTGATACGTCAGTTGGATGGCATGATGCATTGCACTTCCGTTTCAGTGGTTAGATTGTGGCTGAGTTTGATATGTTTAATGTCAGTGGAAACTAATGAACTGGGTTTAAGTTGATACATTTTGTTTCTTATGTGTATGCGTCTGGAAAAATGGCAGGTATATAATGCTACCGTTGATACCACTGATCGATTGCCGATTCGACATGCATAAGTATGTAAATAATATGCACCCTGAAGCCCTGATCGTACCTTGATGCCTGAACCTATCTATCAGTTATACTTTTTACCTATAGATGTAAGAAAAAGATTGTGCCTAAAGATTTTTTTTGCAACTACTGAACTACACGACGTGAATTGATTACAAGGATATAACGTTAAAAATCCTACTAATTAGTCTCAATTGATTGGAACAAATTCAAATAATAATAGAAAGAGGATATATTTTCAAAACTAACGATGTCAAATCCCCAAATACATATTCGAACACGATAAAAATACTCCCTTTTTCGAGTGAGTACCTACATAGAATTTTTAATAAAAAAATTCGTTACCAAATACGTGGGCAGAAAGATAAGGGTACATTACAGGAGCTAAAGGATTACAGGATCAAGTGTATTGGCGTTACAATGTTTATTCTGTTGTTGAATGTGGGGACGGCCTTATCTTGTTTTAGTTATGGTTTTATTAAAAATATAATCGTCTAGCGTGGGGTTTATGGCACACTCCTTTTGGCAATCGGCTGTCGATGGAATGATTGAAAGGTGCTGTAATTAGAAATTTGTTGTTTAATGTTCAGGGATATTGAAGCTATGTATCCTGTTCGTGTAACTTAACAAATAAGGATTTTTAGCACGACTTTATTAGTTGATCCACTTCTCGAACTGTCCGACGACCTACATAGATATTTCTAACATTTTAGTACCATAAGGCTCCATTCTGCTTTAAAAACCTAAAAAAACATTTCGGCCATTTAAGTGCCACGTCATAGGGTTACACGTAAAGTGATGCGAAAAATAACGGATTTATTATTTTGTAAGAGATTTTCATTCCACACATAAGCAAGCGACATTTTTCTTACAAAAAAGACTAATTCCTACAACCTCTTCCGTGGAAATATTCCTAAAAGCCGTCAAAAATATCTGGCAATAATTCTCATCGTATATTATAGCAATTTTTTCCGCTGCCGGTAGCAGCCAGGGTTGTGGGTGATCACTCACAGCGCTGTCGGTCGACATAATGCACGTTGCTAGTACGGAATTATTAACGTACCATGAGGGTCTCGGGACGAATAATTGTTTGGCTTAGCTGAGAGATTTGGGTAAAATATGGAGGTATGATTATTAGAATATTCCGTATCCGCTACTGGTATTACAAAAAATAAAACTTCAGCCGAATCTTGGTGTAGGTATAATTGAAAGCCCGAGACGGATCAACGCATGACTGCTGGTAAGTAAGAAAAGTTTGTGAGATTGGATAACTTTTAGTTACTGTTGCACAGTTTTTTTGATTTTTACGTATTAAAAACTTTCTACTTACTTGCTGCGTACTACTGAAATCTTAATAGGGACAGCTGCAGTAGCTGGATGGTGCGACAGGGGTCATTTAAGAAAGTCCTACTTACTTAGGTAGATATATAATTGATAATGTTTAAAAAATCACAAAGCTTGAACTTTTGCTGTATCTGCCCCTTATTACCATACTAGCCGAGCACAGAGTGATTAACAGACTGACTGACTGGGATCAATGGAACATGCTGAAGATAGATGAGTGGCACGCAAAACATTTCAAATCAGTTTACAAATCTGTGAATCGTCAAAAAGATCGCCAACTTTAAACTACTCACACAAATTAAGATCTCAATGCCACTAAATTACTTATGATTCAACGCAATTCACCTTTTCAACACATCGACTCAAACACATCCCATATAAATCCAGGGGTTGTAACTCCCCAATCCGAAGGGTTTCGTCTAAAATCCCTAATAATATTTGTTCGCCAAATTTGCTCAAGACCGCCGCAATTTTAGACATCAACGCGCTCGGCAAAGGTACCTTTTAATTTTTTAGGGATGATATGCTTCAGATACTGTCGGGTTTTTAATGAATTAGGGGTTGTATTTATAATGTCTCTTTTCATTTTATAAGTAAAAAAGGTTTTCGAAAATGCGGTAGTTTTTTTGAAACCGTTTTAGGAAAATGTAGAGTCGTAAAGATATGTTGACGTAGACTGAATACGTAGTAAATAGAAGTGGATCTGTTAAAAAATACATTAATCATGTGTCACTAAACACAAACTGCATAAAATGGGTAAAAAGGTATTGACAGAAATATAAACTTCAATATTTTAAACATTTTGGAGCAGAGGAAAGTGTGAATTGTGTCTAGGATAAATCAAATTAGTAAGTAACTGTAGTAATGTGTACTGAACTGCATTTTATTACTTTAATTAAGTTTAGATTATCTTGTAATAGAAAAAAAATTATTCCACAAGTTTATTTAGGAAACGTTTAACATAAAGTAGGTACCTACTCCATGTTGAACCTGAGCGTATAAATTCAAACTGATTCTTACTCAAAAACACAATAAAATATACTCGTTCACATAACGATCTTCCGGATGTCCTTTCGGAGAAAAAAAAAAATAGAAAAAAGTGGTGAGGGTACTCGCAACACGTCCATGGGGAGGCGATCAATCGTGCGGAGTGACGGGATCCTCCCAGGGAGGGGGATCTCTACTATAAGTAGTATTTATTTAGTTATTTAGCAAATAAATAACCAACAAGTTTGTGTACTTTAGTTTTGTGGGTACAGTTTTCTCATACCTATGTCGGTGTTAATGTTTTTGGAATAACTACTCGTAGGATGTCAAGTATACAGTTATTCCAAATACTTAAAAATCAACATAGGTTCGAAACTGTTGACATGTTTTTTTAACTTCGAAAATTAACCAGACAGTTTTACAAAAATAAAAAATATTTCTACATTTTGCTCTCGTAAAAATCAGTAGTAACGAATTATTTCTAAAACTCTCAGACGATTCTATAGGTACAAATATTTATTTAAAGTGTATGCAATGCAAAGTTACACATGAAGGCGATAGGCTTCATGCCATAGACATTTTCTGGTAGTCATACATGTGAGGAAAAGATAACATGGTACGACTAGGTGCAACACATTTACACTAGCAAAAAATAGAGAGTGTCATGCTAACATGACACCCTCTATTTTTTCGAAGAATAGACACGGCTCTTTCCATACAAAGTGACATTTCGTTTCTCCTTTTTTGACATCCCACCGTAGAAATCTTTCTACATAAAAAAGGACCTAGAAAAAGATCGTTAGAAACGAAAGACAAGATGACAGATTGTACAAGGATTTCAACGGTGAGATGTCAAAAACTGAGAAACGAAATGTCACTTTGTATAGAAAGAGTCGTGTCTATTCTTCGAAGAAATTGAGTGTCATGCTATGCCTGCAGGAACGTGAAATCCGAAAACTTCCTATAATGTTCCCACTGCTGGGACACAGTCCCTCTCTGAGAGAGGGAGTGGGCCGTAATCTACCAAGCGGGCCCAGTGCGGGTTGGTAGATGTCAAATGTCTTCGAATTTTTAGTTCTCGGACATACCGGTTGCCTCACGATGTTTTTCTTCACCGTTATGAGAGTAGTGGTGATGGAATTATTTACACAAAGTGAAAAGCGCAGGCGCCTGGGTTCAACCCCGCGACCTACAACTCGTAAGTTGGGGCTATTACCACCGGGCTAACACGGATTTAAAAAGACACTTAAGACGCTGACAACACCTTAACCGCGGTCACTGTCAGATTGCATAGAAAAGAAAGAGAAGTGCGATGACACAACGCTTGTAATTTATTGCAAAATATGAAGCAATTATCTATTTACTCAAAATTGAGTTGAGTAATCGAAAATAAAAAACAACCAAGTTCTGCATTCAAAGAAGACGTTCTTGTTAATAATTAAATACGTAACGTATGTTGATATTTAATACAGATATTTTGGATTAGAACTAAAGGTTTATTTTCGATTAGGTTAGTTTGTATCGAGTTTTTTTTTAAAACGTGTTTTGGTAACAACGAAGTTCTGGGAAATATGTTCAAAATTAACATATATTTTTTCCGCTACCACAAAATATACAGATTTAGCTATTTTTTTTCTTAAGAGAAGCCTATTTTGGTCAACTGGGTCTAGTCAGCGCCTTAACGAAGCCGAGAGTCACTTATATTCCCAGTCATTGTGATATTTTTTTGTACTGGACCATACCTGGGTCGTTAGGAGATACTGAAGATTTCGAACCTTTTGTTTTTTCACGAAATCGAGGTTACGCAGCCAACTCCACCTTTCGCAGTCCGCTTCTGGGCGCATAGGCCTCTCCTATTTTTGGTGTGAAAAATCACAGTTGTTTTAAAAGTTGAAGTTATAACATTTAACACACTTAACTTTAAATACAACTCCTGTGTCATTGCAAGTACCATAATCGCAGTTTTTGCGTGCGTTACATTGCGCGCTGGCACTAAACAGCGATTTTTCACACAAAAAATAAAAGTCATTTACCAACAATATTTTTTGCTCAATATTACTTAGTTTGATGTACAGAACGCGTAGGTAACTCCTATGTGTTGTGTCTTTTTACACCCTGTATATCATTATCATTTCGATAATTTCAATTCCCACTGATACCATCTTGGCCACTTCTCAAGATTTATATTACACGTACTTTAGTACGTGTACCAATGTCCATCAACTAAGATTAGCTTATCACAAATCTGCACTATCGAGTGATAAGGAAAATTAGAGCCGTTTCCTTCAGCCTTGTGCTAGCATTGACAATGATAAACCATTGATTGTAAACAATCGATGTGTTGTTCTCTTACAAATATCGTAAATACCCAAGTAACATAAAATCGATATGATGGAAAAAGTGGAGACTAGATATTTTCTTCCAGCTTCATTAGAAAATTTGAAGGGTTTTAGCAACGCCTTGCTTGTGTATAGCAGTATTTTACTAACTTTATCTAACTCTAACTCAGTATTTTTTGCAGCTAAAGGTTTTATTTTAGATATTATTTAAGCTTCTTTACAGCTTCTAATACAGCAGTAAACATAATACAAAAGCGTAAGCCTTATGTAAGCATTAATTATGGCTTAGGCTATTTTAAAGCATTTTAAAATTCTTTAATACTGCTCCATGTTTTGTAACGATCATTCATATCGGTAACAACTGTTTGACGTTGTACATTGTTGCCATTTTAATGCCAGCTGTTTAAAAGCATTTTTTCTTCTTTATCTCTACAAACCTATTCTAAGAAAAAAATTAACTACGAGTAGCAATTTTAACAGTTCTAAGCATGAATTTTGGCCGATACTCTGTAACATATTTGGAATGATCCACCAAACAGTCGTCGTCGGCATATACTTCAGTATAGGAAAACCAAAGAATCTAACGAGCTATTTGGAAGATTTTTTTTTTTTTTTTTTTGATATTCAAATATGATAGGTTTCCAAACAAACTTGTAAATTTTTCACAGTAACAAGCAGTCGTTCGGCAGTCGTTTATTGAATTCTGCAGCGTGTTTACGTTACGATTGGTGTGAGATTCTTTCGTCTGATGGTACGTATTCCATGAAACGGCTCGTCATCCTTTTCTCAACATAACTTTCAAAAATGTTCTCTGGTCTAAAACCTTTCTTTAAAGACTGTTGAAGGATGGACTTCAAATATTTCTGCAAATTGTCTGGTCGGCGTAAAGCCCTCCAATATGTATTGCCCTTTCATCATGCGGCACTGCTCTTCCGATAAAGCATGCGGCGATGGTTGTTTTACCTTAAGTCACTAAGATTTACTTCGTCATTGAATCTTCGAACCCAACGGCAAACTGCGTGTCTAGTCATATTTAACTGTCGCGATACCTCGTGAATCTCTACTCCTTGTTCGTTTAGGTCAACAATTTGGAGCCTTAGTTGCTCACGATTTGCTGCAAGCATTTCTATTTGTTATAAATTTGCAAATTATATTTCGCGAAAATGTCAAATTAATAAATAAATTTTCTTGTCTGACACTGACACATGTTCGTAATCAGAAAAACGTAATGATACCTTATTGCAAAGAGGTTATCGATTCAAGGGCCCATTCGATAAGACATTTAATTGTCTTATCTTGACACTTCACCACTATTATTGAACTGAAATTTTCGACCTTATTGCATCGTGAATGCTCTAACAACCCTTGTAGAAAATGGGTCCCAAATTAAAGCTCGTGACTGTACTTATAGATTTATTTTAGCATTAATTCTGTTTTATTTTTACGCAAGTTTAGTTATTTACGTAATTAGTGAACGAGGGCCTAGTGACCGATTGAAATCAATCCGCCGTCGTATCTGAAACCTAATACGTAGCAAAAATTGTATCTTTTGATGTCCCGTAAGTTTTGTCGGAAATCTTTTTTTTTAAATTACTTATTCCACTACTAAATAAATCATTGTTTCTTACTGCACTGTTGTTTTTTATATTTTTTTGATAAGATGTTTTTTAATACCCAACATTAATATACATCAGTATTTAAGTGGTGAAGTAGCAATTTTATTACACTACATAATGTAGCAGATGTAGTTATTCACTTTGTTTACGCCATTTGCTTTGTATTTCGATAATATTAAAATTTTATTATGTTCTAAATAATGCTTTAAAAAGGGCATCAAATTTTGGTATTGATCGGCTGCTACAAGACAAGTATAACAGATTTTTATAACATTTTTGTACCAAACAGCTCTTTATATCGAGGTCTCAAAAAAAAAACAAGAGTTCAAATACTTAAACGTAGCACTTTGTCGAAAAAGTTATCATACACCATGTTCTTTTACAGACGATTTTATTATTATACTAACAGAATTTCAAAATAAAATTTGCAAATGTTTTTATTTTGCCCTTGTAATGATACAAGCTGTATAAGAGCCGGACTTGAGATATGCGAACTGCTTTAACCTGTTTTCTCAGCACATATAATGCGTTTATCCTTTCGGTAGACAACCAATAATTATAATGCTGCTAAAATACCATTCTAAAACTAGTCTGTATAATTTGGGGCCCAAATTAGCATTACAAGAGCTGTATAGCGGTTTATAATGCCTAATTTACTGAGCGAGTGAAGCTCCTCTGCTTCAAGTCTGGCAAAATTTGCTTTTCTCTGTCAGTTTGTTGGTACTCAACTACAGGTCGTATTTTACAACCGATCTGGATGAAACTTGGTATACAGGATTTATGACTTTATAGTTTTTTTTTTGTCGGGGATTTTTGAGTGGAGGGGTACTTCCTTTAAAAACCGGAAAAGTGCGAGTTTAACTCGCATGGTGAGGGTTCCGTACAATGAATATGTTATCTACCATGTTTTATCCCAAGATAATTTATCCTAAGAACAAACTTAACATTGTAGTAGAAAAACAAAAATCTTTTAGTAAGATAAGTTACATGCATCATTTTAACACTAGAAATGGGAACAAATTAGATCAATCACGTTTCAGATTATCTAAAGTAAAGTTGGCTTCATTCTGGTCCCGTTCCACAATCACTTGGGCTCACTTGTTAATTTTAATATTTGGAAGAGATTTTTCCTCCTTTTTGTTCTGACGTTACGATCTTATCGTTTACTTTTATTTAATCAAGTTTTAGTTGTTGCATAGGTACTTCATTCAATAGGTATTATGATTTTCTTTCCTTTTGCAAGTAAATTTTATTAATCTTTCATACAAACATTGCAAAATATAGTTTTGTATAATTTAGAAGCTTTTTTAAATTTTGTTAATGTTAGTACCATGGAGCCGTTTATGATGTATGTTGACTTGACCAAGCTTGGCAGTTGAGAGTATGTCATGCTTACTTAAATGTCTTACGACGCGATTGTCTGATGGCGCGTGTGTTGGATCATTCTGTTCATTATAAAATGGTTGAGCTAGGATGGTGCTGATCCACGCGTCATGTTCTTAATCCCTTATTATTTTAATTTATGTAGATTTAATTAATAAATAATATATAAAATAATAAATCGGGCGCCGTCAGTGGTCATCTCTTAACTGTAAGAGCTTATTTTTAATCTTTTAACCTTTTATTCTGAATTGTTTTTAATTTATTTATTTTTATATTGTTTTCACATATAGAAGCAACAAGAATAATGTACCCAATATTTGTAATATCTTGATTTAAAAGAGTGTCCTTGGAGTATCTTGCCCGTTCTTCTCCATAGAGATCTACGTTTTGGAATGGGTAACTAGCTTCAACTTTAACTAACTGACCGACTCTTTCACAATTCAAAAGTGCCTGTAATTGGTTTAATTGAAATAAATGCTTTGAGTTTGAGTTTATAGAGGCATGAGGAACAGGGTGTAAAGTTCACTCATCCTCCATAGAAAAGGGAGGATCCTCCGACCAGACGGGTGTTGTGTCTGGTGGGCAACTGCCCGACGGTTGATGTCGGGATGTTGTATATATGCTAGTTGCGCGGTAAACTTTGCTTGCGCGATGCAGGATTTTGCGTGACGTCAGTGTGATGCGTAGTTTTGTATGTGGCGCTGTAGATGCCGCCACATCACTCCCCTCCGGAGACCGGAGGTCGATAGTGGGCTGAGTCGTGTATCTTGCGATGCTTGCCAGTGCCAGGTGGGGTTCCAGTGGGTCGGAACCGGTTGTCGCATAGTTCGCGGTGGGTCGGAACTGTCTGCGGTGATGCCCCAGTGTGTCGGGGTGGCGCTGCGTTATGCTCCAGTGAGTCGGATGTGGTACAGCGCCGGGTTGAGGGCTGACTGCTGGCGTCGACCAGGAGAGCGTTGAAGAGCTCTGCTTGTTTGACCGGCCGAAAGTGCAGTGTGCTGTGCCAAGGTTGCTGATGAGGCTTAGGGTGATGACCAGGTATGCGCGGTCGCTGCATGCTGGTGGTCAGGATACCCGTTGAAGCCGTGGGTGCTGGCTGGCTGTGTGACTCGCCGCTCGAGAGCTTGAGGAAGTGATAATGATGACGTCACGCTGATGTAGTTGCACGAAGGCTGCGCTGACGTTCATATTCGGGGTCACCAGTATGGAGGCATGAGGAACAGGGTGTAAAGTTCACTCATCCTCCATAGAAAAGGGAGGATCCTCCGACCAGACGGGTGTTGTGTCTGGTGGGCAACTGCCCGACGGTTGATGTCGGGATGTTGTATATATGCTAGTTGCGCGGTAAACTTTGCTTGCGCGATGCAGGATTTTGCGTGACGTCAGTGTGATGCGTAGTTTTGTATGTGGCGCTGTAGATGCCGCCACAAGTTTGACATGTTCTCCCATACATTCCAACTGCTTTGTACGCACATATTGAGAGATTTAGCATTTTGTTTTAAAACCGTGGATTTCTTATAGTTTTTCTGTAATCTATAAGTAAAGAATAAATATCTGTATTTTTTCAAATTTTTTGGGTTAGTTGTTTTGGAGATAAGACTGGTAAATTTTCATCAATTTGCTTAAATAACTTTAAAACTATATACTTCAAAATTATAAAAAAAAAATATATATTTGAGACCCTCAACAAGCCCTTGCGTTTAATACAAGGTGTCGTTTTGCATCTTCGTCAAATTTCAGGAGGCTGCTATGAAAGACATATAAAAATAAGATACCTGCTCAATAATTAATACATACTTGTTTTTTTAGTTATTTAAGTTTGACAGTATTTTAGAATACACCACTTTCTCACAACATAATCACCCCGTTGCGTATATGGTAGTGTGTGTGTAAAAAGGCAGTTACTGTGTGGTATCTGTTTTATCATGCGTGTCCCACACATGCCAATTTCCGAAAATTAGAAAAAAAAGAGCTACTTATTTTATTATTGATTCGTGTCGAGAATCATTACCATAGTTATCTCCTTGAATTGACGAGGATGCAAAACGACACCTTGTATATCACACGGTAGGTACAGTTTGCAAAACATTTTTTTTTAAACTTTCTAATTTGCGCCCCAAAAGTGACCCTCATATTCTAAATGCATTTATTTACATTACACGTCCGTATTCGGGTCACAGAATTTCATATGTGTACCGAATTTCAACTTGATTAAGATGCCGACAACACCTAAAGCGCGGTCACTGTCGGACTGCATAGAAAAGAAAGAGAAGCGCGATGACACAACGCTGGTAATTTAGTGCAAAATATGAAGCAATTATCGATTTACAAAAAAGCTATAGATTGTATAAAAAAAATAAAACACTATTATGCTAATATGTTGCTTGTAGAATAATCTGACAAAAAATCAGAATGATTGCATGTATATTAGTATGGTTTTTAATCGTTAAAAGAATTTTTTAGAGGTATCTTTGTGATTTTTTTCTATCGTATCAAATTAGTTGTATTATGTTTTCAACACACTATTTACCTTGCATATATCCTGAAGAATAACATATATTTTTCTGATTTTATTTACTGCAGTGGATCATATACTTTTAGGCATTATAAAACTTACAAAATTTGCGTTTAGGTCCTGTAGTCCCCTTAAGTTGAAATTCGGTATTAATATGAAATTAGTCCAGACACACTGATTAGTCCAGTATATTCGGAACAAATCGGCTGTGACAGACGGACAGGCAAACACACGAGTGATCCTATGAGGGTTCCGTACCTCAACTGGATACTTCTGGATATCTCCGCCTTATGAGATCCAATTTCGATCATTCTTTTTTATTTGAAAGGTAGTAACTTTAAGTTGGTCTCATAAATTGGTGAAGATCTGATGATCTTTACTTAATCTTGATCTTTACTTAAATGACTAACGAATCACAAACTTCGATGTAAGTATGGAGGGAAAATACGTGCCGCGCCGACTCCAAATAATTGGCCTAAGGGCAGAAGATATAGGATAAATTAATGTAAGTAGGATTTTCTGCCTCCTTTCCGGCAAAGCAATCTCTACACTGCTACGGACGATGCCGTGGAAGTATTAGGCCCGTCAAAACCATCGACACGAGGTGTGAAAAATGAACTACCATCTATCTCCAAAATCCTTCTTCTTCGAAGGATTTTAGAGATAGATGGTAGTTCATTTTTCATTGATTTGATCAAACCAAATCTTATTCCGATTTTCTTGTAAAGTCGGTGTATGTACTCGAATATGATTAGCCATATCTTTGGATATACGCCAGTGATATCGGTACCAAAGGGTACATTTATCGATAGCAAACATTTATAAATCGTTATCGCGTAAGATTTGATTTTTAGATTTTCAGTAAATCCGTTTTAAACATATTTTGTTCGTAGATTGTTATCTAGCCTTCGTAAATATATTTGTAGTATCTTCGATCATCTGTTCGTTTCAGAAATGTTGATTTATTGGTGTTTCTTTGATTTACATATTAAGTACCATCCAAAAGTCATTAGTACCCCAGAAGTTTTAAATTTATAATACGGGGTGGCACCTCGAATGTGGGTATACAACTTTAAATATTTTTTTAGTACATACGAAAATACTCAGATAAATATATTATTGAGGCTTGGCCATTTAGTATGGTAACTTAAATCTGCCAAATCTTTTCGCATACTTCATTTGATATCCCAGTAACGATATTACGAATATGTATAGCAGAATCAACCTATAATGTTCCCACGCTGGGATACAGGCATCCTCTCGGTGAGAGGGAATGTATATAAAATAAGTTAAATACATGCCGAGCAATATACCTAATACAGGGTGGCCCCCTGTATTAGGATATGTTTTTAATATAATTATGCCACATTTGTCGATCCTATTTCTATAGAGATTGTCACGTATTTTCACGGCTACTTTAATTATGTGTTTGCCCTAATAATAAAAAGTACAGTCATAAACGTGTGCAAAAGAGTCAACCTGTTTTTTTTTTAGGTAGATTTAGTTTTTAATCCAATATTCTAGGTAAACTTCGACAAACTGTTGTAACCCAAACTTTCCCCAAACTCATGTTTATTTTTCGCGAAAATACCCGAACAAAAGCCAAACCATGTTGCTAGAGAAAACAAGCACATGTTTGTGTCAAAAATAAATGTTTATCATTTGGAGATGTGACGTCACACTTGTGAACACATTATATAAGGGTGGAGGTACTTACTGCGAGACACCAGCCTATCTAAACTGATAAACATGCAATGAAATGTGTTTTCCTAAAGCCAGACGTCACTTGTTTGCTAGATTTTCGATAATTTTGACGTTAATCCTAGCGAGAAGAAACAAAGCTTGAGCTCCTTGAGTTCTCAGTTGAGCTGCACGATTACTGACAAATGCGTGCACTGACTGGACAGGACCACTCAATCTGTGTGGTTCTTTCCTCAAAAGACCATTTCAGACACCAATCTAACCAATCATGTTTTTAAAATATGATTGACATGTAAAAGTGTTTGTACAAACCTACTTACAGGAATAATAAAATCACTTAGGTATCATTTATCACAAAGACTGAGATTTTTCAATGGGATGCGCTAAATATTTAGTGCATTTCCGGTATCCTTAGCAATGCAACTGTTTTGTACTTACCTGACTGTTTTCAAGGAGTTTTATCGGGAATAATCAGGAAATGGAGTATTACATATTACAAATTGGAGATATTTTCATCGATATATTTGGAACTTGCCTTGATTCTACGATTATCATAATTATGATCTGAGGTCGTCCTACCCTACTTTTGCGGATTCACGGACTCCTCTCTAGAACACGTCTATACCCAGCGGTCATCGGTTCTCCGGCTATTATGGTCGGCCCATTGCCACTCCAGTTTACTTCCATGCATTCATGGTAAGGCATAGTTTTTAACTTGTACATACCTTGGGAGACTCATCTGACTCATTTATGGCGTATCATCGATCACGGTGTTATCTCAAAGTAGGTAACTATGTAATTTTGTTGATAGTTATCACTTCTGATAGATACCGCCACTTTTCCACTAAGAGCCGCAGGTAGAATAGTTGAAGGGTAAAAAACCTACAGATTTTCTGTTGTTACAAATACGTTATTTCTTGCCATATGAACTTCACTTGGCAACTCAAGTTTTAGGAGTCCGTAGAATATCATCAACCTTCAAAGACTACTCTATAAAAGTTTATGGTTCGACTTTCGAGCTTATAGCTCAGAAATTATTTTCTCACTCATTCTTAGTTCCTCTCATTCTCACGACTCGCCGTGCTCAACCACCATGTCATGATAATCCATAGCCCGAATTCACCCACTGCTATATGCCTCTCTCTGCTTGTGCCAATCTCCACTTCATCCTCCAGCCTCATCACAATAGCAAAAACGTCGTAGCCTTGTCTCGCCGCCGGCGCCGGATGACTGACACTCCTACAGGCTACATGTTCTGTATAGTTATTATCTATTGATTTCTGCTTCAAGGAAATTCATAACGATTGGAAACAACAACAGCATTTATAACACGTGTAGATTTTTATCAATAAGGTCAATCTGGATTTTAATGGTGAGAAGAATGATTCGAGATTAAAATTCAGAATGTTATCTTTATATATATATATAATTCTGTTGTACGTCTGTATGTCACTGAACTCCTCCTAAACGGCTGGACCGATTTTGATGAAATTTTAGTTTTTACATTTTTGTATTTGAGTGAGGTCCTTGGATGGTTATATTCATAATTGGATCCGGTAGGTGGCGCTGTTCGGGCAGTACAACGTTTGTCAGGTCCGCTAGTAAGTTATAAGTTTTGTTTCTTATAAGTGACAGTCTTAAGGTACAGGAGTCCAGAGGGTTTTTGAGCAAGTATTATTGCTCATCCGATGGTCTCACTAACACATAAGGACCAAATTCCGGGAAATAAAGACACAGCAAAGTAAAGGAAAGTGTATTACATTGTAAAGATAAATGCGAAAATATGACCAGTTTCGGGTACTTTCCTAAATCAATGAAATCTCGTTATATTTGCCAGAAGGTTCCATCAATCCGTCAGATATTTATATACTCACTATCAGGATAGGTTACATAATAAACATAACAACTTATACGCCCTGAATATCGTTTTAAAAATTATCCAAATCGGAGTTTTCAATGTTGTCAGATTTAGGGAAACCTAAATCTGACAACATTGAAAACTCCGATTTGGATAATTTTTTCCGCAATTTCTTCATCAGATTTGCCTATTTAAGTCAGTCATTACGCGTTAGGCCGCACACGATTATACCAAAATCTCAAGGCTCTGAAGATCACTTTATTTTGAGTCCATTATTGAAATCTTAAAGTGGACTCCAGATTACGGGGCTCCTATCTGACACTTTCCAAATATATTTTCGTTGTTCATCATGCCGCACCTAGGCAGCTATCAACTTTTCGCCCTGCTTATAACATAATCAGCCACCTACTTGATGTTCCCACTGCTGGGACACAGGCCTCCTCTCTGTGAGAGAGAGAGTAATCCACCACGCGGGCCCGGTGCGGTTGGTAGATGTCACATGTCTTCGAATTTCTGGTTCTAGGACATGCCGGTTTCCTCGCGATGTTTTCCTTCACCGTTTTGAGAGCAGTGGTGATGAAATAATTTACACAAAGTAAAGCGCCTGTCTGAGTAAGCGCCCTACTTATGCTTGTTCAAAAACCCTTTACCATTGACGCATTTTCTTCGATTTGGTGAAACATCATCTATATTGCGTTGTGGTTAGTGATATTCACATATGAATAACTTTTAATAATTTCGACAATAGTTAAAAAATACCTATGCTGATTTGAATGAATCTTCTAATCCCGATTTAGCTGTGTTGTATATTTCATCAATTCTGATTGTCAAAGAGGCACTTTTGTGAAGAACCTATACAAAACCTCTTCAAGCTTTTTCTAATAATCATACCAATATAGGTATTTGAAATGTGCAATAAAAGTATTTGTGAACAAATTAGAGTTGTTTGCGTAGCGAATCTTGACAGATAAGCGATCGAGCCCTCATGTTTATTGATGCAGATTAGATTAGCAAGCGAGTTCGTGGAGTTCGTGTCCAAAATCGTGGCAGTGTAAGGGACACTGCCATGATTTTGGACAATGTTGCTTACAAAATAAGTATAGGTAATGTAATGTAATGTAATGTAATGTAATGGAGAAACGTTAGTTTTAGATATGGAGGAGGCTCTAATAACTCCTGCCCTTTAAGTACCGACACTTAATATTGTTTGAAACGAGAACTGTAAAGAAACTGCAGTTTGAATGGCACATAGGTAATTGAATGGAAAATAAATGACATTGTGGAAAATTAAAATTTTCGCGACCCGTCAGGTTACTACACAATCATGTTAGCAAATGATGTATTAGATAAAATTTTATAGCAATCGTTCAGTACTATTCATGAGTGCTATGAACTATACAATACAATTATATCTCCCCTACCTTGCAGTGATCCCCTCAGAATTGCGTCCCGGGATGTTTATGTATTGCTGTGCGGTATATAGGAGACAATGCACTCCTAATATACTTTGTACTTGTATCATATTAGCCGTATGCTCCCACATGTTGATAAACTATGTTTTGAATACCTACATAAAGATCTGATGAGGCAAACATCCAGCCGTCAATGTTATCCAGAATGATGATCATGTTCAAGATAATGGCACACCGTTCCCTATGCAATATAGAACCTTTTGTAGCTAGATATATGCCGTAAATCACAAAATCAAGAGCAACTCTACCGAGGAATTAATATGATATAGTTCCTGTAACTCCTGTATGGCTAGAAGGTAGGAACTGTTTGCCTGCCTATAAAATATGACGAGGAATCTTCGATAATCTCGTAAATCATAACCAAACTGATCCCCAAACAGTTTTCTGTTGACATAGAGATATACCAAACGCCGGTACCCAAATAAGATGTTAACTTAATATAATTGATTTATAGAGTGTTGACAGTGTAAAACGTCTCGCTCCGGAAGCTCACTCCAAATGTAATAAATTACTGAATTCCAACACGTGATAGTGATGGGCATGATCGATTGAGGGCGAAGCCTAATCGATCGACTCAGTGCATTCAAGATGGCGCCGCCGGCTGATGACTTCATTGTTCGGTATCGGTAGCATTGTTAGGGAAATCAGTTTACCGTTATTGTGTTTAGTGTATTTGTGTAGAATGTGTATTTTGTTGGAAAAATAGGACAGTTTTGCGATATTTCTAAAGAGTTTAGTTTAAGATAATGTGAGTGCATTGGATGAAGGCTTGTCTGTAAATATTTTACAGGTGACGGTTATAAAACAAGCTGTATCTAACCAGAATACAATTTTAAATATACGATTGCATTTTTTCTAACACAATGATCGTTGTCATAGAAAAACTCAATTCTGATTATTTCTGATTTGAAAAGGAGCAACAGCCGATAAAAATGGCACTATCTTCAAAAAGCATAATCTTGCGCTATGATCTATCGACAAATATCTGATTCATATAAAATTTTCTCGATTTAAAACAATAACGTCGACGTCACGGCACTACTTCTGTAGCAGAGAAATGCTGTGAGTAAACACGGCGATGTTTGATATTTGTGACAGAACTTTATGAGCTCATACATCTTGGCAGATTATCTATGTGAATGTTGACTTCAACGTTTTCGAACTCCAACCACTTGGTTGGAGTTCGAAAGCGTTCCAGATTATTGATTTTAAGAGAGTTGAGAAGTACTGGCTGGCTGGGCTGGCTAATTGGTAGTATCATAACATTTTGAGGTTTTATTATGTAGTATAAATATGGCGTTCCGCAAGGTAGTGTATTGGGTCCGCTAATTTTTTTGATATAATATATATTAATGATCTCCCGAAAGCAACAACCATAAAATGGTTCTTTTTGCAGATGACAGTACAGCTATAATAAAATGTACTAATTCAAATAATTATAAGAATGACATTAACACCTGCTTAAGTGACATTATAAATTGGTTAGATAATAATAATTTGGTTATAAACCTGAGCAAAACAAAAGTCATGCATTTTTATCAACGCCGTGAAAACCCAAACGTTAGCATTTCCTACAAGGGCTGTGATATTGAAGAAGCTAATAAGGCTAAGTTCTTAGGCATTAGAATTGATAGCCAACTTACATGGAAACCTCATGTTGAAGAACTCTGTAAGAAACTTAGCAAATCCGTATATGCTCTTTTTCAACTCTCAAAGAAAGTTAACAGTCCAGACTCTTTTAACAGCGTACCATGGACTGGTTGCCTCTGTTTTGCGGTATGGCATTATTTTCTGGGGGCACTCTAGTGATAGGGAGCTGGTATTTAGACTGCAGAAGCGATGCATCAGGTCAATGTGTGGTCTTAAGACAACTGATAGCTGTGTTCCCTATTTTAAATCGTTAATAATTCTAACTTTGCCTTGTTTATACATAATGGAAACGGCTTTTTTTGTGAAATATAACCCAAATCTATTTAAAAAATTTTTAGAGGTCAAAAAAATCCAATACGCACTCAATACATCAATCATATCAAGTAAAATGTAAAACCGCACTAATGCAATAAAGTTTTTTGGTATTGCCCCACTCATATATAATAGAGTACCTAATATTATAAAAAATATGACTAAATTCAAATTTAAAACGGAGCTAAAAGAAATTTTAATTATAAAAACTTATTACACGATTGACGATTTTCTTAATGATGATTCACTAACTGATTGACATACTCTTACTCTGATTGACATAATTATTGTGATTCTGGCTTCACTTACTTTTTGTTTCCGTTTAACATTATATAATCTTATTTTTTTTTTGTTGCTGTGACCACGCTAACATTTTTTAATTTAGATATGTTTTATTTTGTTTTTTTTTTATTTGCCATTCTAATTAAATATTAACATTAACTAAATTAAATTAAAACTAAGTTAAGCCTAAAAAAGGCCCTCGGGGCATTGTACCGAGGATGCTGGCGGCATTTCCTCGCTGAATTGCAATGCTGATGCGTTGCGCGAGAAAGCCGCCAGCTTTTCGGTCATCAGAATATTCTTAACTTAGTTTTAATTTAATTTAGTTAATTGTAATAATCATCTTGTAATTTGGTTATGTAAATAAAATATTTCTTAATGAGTATCCATAAAAAAAATAATAAAGATAAAGATAAATTTATTTGTTGAAACATGCGTATACATGCAAATTAAGCATGCGGGATGTCACAATACTTAATAAATCGTAAGTACATGTTTCACCCGTAAGGCGTACAAATTTATAAAATTTACAAAAAAATATAAAACTAAATGTTAACTAATTACCAATGGCACTTCAATCCCAGTACATAATAATCATTGGTATAAAATAAACATTGGTAGATCCGTAAAATAAATTAATCATAAAATATCACAGAATAAAAAAATGTCAAATAGGGTCATTGAAAAAGTCATTTAAATTATAATAGCACTTGTCTGTTAATAAATCTCGCATCTTTTTTTTTAAACAAATTAGTATACTTATTTCAGATTTTTTATATTCTTTTTATTTAATTGTAAACCTATTTGTGCCTATATGACGGTAAAATATGTAGAACCTTATTATAAAAACACCTATGTACTACTCGTATACCCATGTTTGCAAAGAAATAAATGATTTTATTTTATTACGAGCTATTAATAAATTTACCTCACCATAAGAGTAAAACCATCCGTAACGAGTTTCTACCGTATAAGTTAGGAAGTTAGCAGCGCAATGAATAAATTACCGAAGCTACGAATCTATCGTTTCGCAGTATAATTTTCCCATATTAAAAAAAAAATATATATATAGGTATTTTTATTATCTTCCATTGTACATAAACACTTAGGTAAACACTAAACACTATGCAGCGTAACAACTAAAATAAAGAGTGTTTTCGATGAACTTTATATATTAAACTTTAAATATTAAGTAAATATAAATTGTCAGTAGGCAGTAGTTTAGTACTTTACTCTACCCTTACAAATAATTAATAAGACAAGTAGAAACTGCTTAGATTCGTTTTCAAGGAATTTAATCTATCTGTTTTTATTACCTAAGGATGCCAGCGTAAACCTAGTAAATAAAATCAAATGTCCGCACCTTCTGATAAGCTATACTTACCGAAGTGACCGAGCAATCTGAACACAGCTGTCCAATTTGTGTTATCAGTCCATCTCTACTGATACCGATACCGATACTAGTAGTTAATCCTTGTGACGCAAATTGTGAAAGATTAAAATTTTTAATTTTTTACGCTGATTAAGGGATAAAACAAATACAGTTTGTTATTGTCGATTTTTCTTTTACGATAACCATCTATGACTGTGTGTGATCGTCACACTATGACTTGAGTTATCCAATCGGGGAACGGGTGTTTTTTGGATTTCTGATAAGATTACCTGAGTACTAAGGTTAAGTATTCATTTTTACAAAAATAGAGCAATTTTTTAATGTAAAACAAGTTCTCCAGCGATTAACAATAACTGAATAGTGGTATGGCAGGTAAAAGAAAGGAGACACTTAGGGTTGCCAACCTTACTATATAATATACTATCCTGGTATATTAGAGGCCTAAATACTATATATTGAAATATATTTTTAAATATACAGGGTGACATTGAAAACATGCGACAAATCGAAATGGGAGATTGTACTCATCATTATGAACAACTTTTACTAAGGGACCAAAGCTTTTTTTTTTCTCTCTGACTAAAAACTAAACTCTTACTGACTAAAACCCACCCGTATTCCTTCCTGTTGCCTGTGTTGCGGGGGCCTCGGTGACCCATAAGTACCTACCCACGACCCCGGCAGGAAGGGACCAAAGCTACAATCCCAAAAAAAAAAATAAAAAAAAAAAAAAAAATTTTTGGGATTGACCAAAGCTACAATCCCAAAAAAAAAAACTGCTGTCCCCTACATTTATGTTCGCAATACCTCATCAAAATGTAGGAAAAGCAGATTTTTTTTTGGGATTACAGCTTTGGTTCTTTAGTAAAAGTTGTTAATAATGATGTATACAATGTCCCATTTCAGTTTGTCGCAAGTTTTCAATTTCAACCTGTATAGTAGGGTACTGTATTTTTGATGAAAAGTAAATTGACTTTAACAATTTGTATTTTTAAATAAATTAGTTAAATCAAATTCTGGTTCTTTCTATTTGTTGCTAAATTTACTTACTGCTGAAAAATGGCAACAAGTGTTCCTCAGTGATTCTAACTTTTCTAATATTTAAAAAAATATGTAGTAACCTATCATTTCTTCTTTGTAACTTAACAACTTAACTTTTACTGAACGCATACTTTCAGTGATGTTACAAAATGGCGAGATGAGCACAAAATATGATCTCAAAAAAGCTGAATTAATTGTATTACCTTAATTTAGAGTATAATAGTAATAATAATTATGACACATAAGAAAAACTTCATAAGGGTTCAAAGTAGCAAAAATACATATTTAAAAATTTAAATGTTTTTGAAACGTACTTAATTAATATATTTTTTTTCGCCTTCTACTATATTTTTACAGCAAATGGCTTCGAACATACTATAGTTGATATAAAAAAAGTTGGCAACCCTGGACACACTGTAAGGGGTGTAGTACTCATGAAAATGATTTACTTTTGCTATGGCAGCAACAATGAGATACCTATAACAAAAACACAGCTGTTCCGTACAAAAGTGCAGCACTAAAACGATAAAAAAGTATGGAACCGCTGATTTTTTCACTCCCTTAAAGGGTGTACCTTCTCTTATTTGCCATAATGTGTATATAATACTTCTAGCAATTAAATTGATAGGGTTATATTCGAAAACTACATAGGTAGGTACTATTAAAACCATGTGATCGAAAGACAATATTCTCGCTTAACATTCTAATTACATAGCCAATGCTGCACTGTGAGGTCGAAGACGAGCACTTCACCGCTGCTATTAACTGTTAGCGTACATTATTATTTAATAAATAATCCTGATATTATAGAGTGATCCGATAAAGTAGTAACTGAACTGAACAACGACCGCCTACAAACTGTTCATGATTAAAAAAGCTCTAATGGTTCCGTATCAAAAACATTTGAGTACCTATCGTAGAGAGGGGTTAAGATTTACATAATATGTCAAACAAAGTGCACTGTATGTATAGGTAGGTAGATACAAAACTACGAATCCGTTGATCTGGACGAAACTTGAAAAAGTCCATCGGATTTTTTTAATTGAGTCTAAGTTTTAAATATAGACCGTATTTAATAGGCTAGCACGGCGAGGAAGACATAATGCGTCGTATAATGAACGTTTAAAACAAGTAAACACAGCCGCACGGGTCGATCGATCAGGTTAAGCTACGCTTGCCGCGGTTGGTCCGTGGATGGGTGACCATCTTTACATACCAAGACCCCTCCGTGCCTCGGAAAGCACGTTAAGCCGTTGGTCCCGGCTGTCATTTGTAGATCATTGACAGTCGTTACGGGTCGTCAGAAGCTCGAAAGTCTGACAACCAGTCTTACCAAGGGGTATCGTAGTAACTGGGTTGTGGAGGTCAGATAGGCAGTCGCTCCATGTAAAATACTGGTATTCAGCTGTATCCGGTAAGACTGATAGCTGACCCCAATATATGTAGTTGGGAAAAGGCTAGGCAGATGATGAATGAACGTTTAAAGAAATCTATCAACATAATAAAAGTTACATTCCCCTTTAAATGTTGATTTAAATCGTTTTCCCGACGGTTGAACCTATTACGGTCCGTATGAATTATAATTTCACCTTAGGTTTTTAAAGTAATAAATACTAAGAGTAAATAAGGGAATGTGTTTTCTAAAATAATGCTAACCTATTTGGCCTTCTAGAGGTTTCCACCTAACTGTTGGAGATGTTTAATCAAGATTGTATTATAATTGAAAACTACAAAGAACCCTAAATGATCACCAAATAATTTATTCAAAAAATATTAATATAGCTGCGTCCGTCCCACGCACGCTAATCTGTCCGTCCGTCCGTCCGCTCTATCTCAGTAACTGGGCAAAGACAATGGGGCCCATATCTTGGTGGAATGCATCCATATCTGGTATCTATTCGTTAAACACGTGGGTTAAAATGTTTTGGAAATTCATTAATATTTAGAAAGTGGGCTTTTGTGTTAGGTACCGTTATGATGTTGATCTTAACAGTTTGTAGGGTAGTTTGAAAAATGTTTACTTTGTTAGTTTTACCTGCTAGGACGCCACAGTAAAACTCGAAACGAATCTTAGAGAAACCCAACCATACGAGTAGCAATATTGACAGGCCAGGATTTATTTTTCGTGGTCTTATGAATCCGATTCCCTGGGCGAGACAAGAGTTGTTTGTAGTATTCGTGTCAAGCTGTAAAATACGTAATTGGTGGTTAATAACCACAAGTGATATACTTAGCAACAAATAAAAAAAATATATACCAAGTAATGAGCAGAAAAAGACCAATCATGGTTCCCCAAGTGTAAGGGCCATTCAGCTCCAACCATAAACCTTAACAGTTCATCACCTTCCCACACATCACTTTCACAGCCACAATACATCAACTCGCCACCTCCACCAAACCACGTAAGCTCCACCACGAAGGTTCCTATCTGACCACAATCATAGCATTGCTTACAAAAATATTTTTATTGATATTAAAACAAGTCAAGGGGTCATTACCAGGACAAAGGTATTGGAAAGTGCGTCACGTGACGGGGTGAGGGGTGAAAGGGGCAAGGGGGGTGGGTCGCGTGTGAGATTGTGCGATAGTCTCCCCGCGGTGGACGCCGGTCTAATCGGTTTACTGGGCCTAGCGACTTTGGTGGTTGGTGTTAGGTGAAAGATGTAGCGAAATAAAGTGGAAATTGGGTCCCTGTATAATATACTCGTATATATAATAGAAGCTAGTGATAAAAGTATCTCAATTCAAAATCTATTAAAGGCAGGCTGTGGGGAGAAGGTTCTCATAAAAGTTTATTTTTGGATTTCTGGATGGGTTAAAGCAAGTTAACAGCAGAGATTTTGGAATTTTCTCAATTTCTACCTCAATATCAATCGCAAACAGATCGAAATATGGAAAGTTGGAAAATTGCGGTTTTACCAGAAATGACAAGATATTGGTGTAGTCACACCGCTTGGCAAGCAGTGACGACTCTGGACTGTCACCCTTCATGCTTGTTCTTTTTATTGTTAATCAATTATACAAATAATCGCTGATCGCTTCCAAATCGTGCCACCCTTGAACGTCTCGCCTAATGCAGGTGACTTGCAAGCCGCGTTTAATATGCCACTTCGAGCCACTTTCAGTCCAGTCCACTCCTAATAACCCCTTCAGAGGCGTTCCTCATCCAATCTGATGGTTCAGACATCCACTTGAAAGCCAAGGAATAGTGCTATTATGGCTAACTTACTAAAATTCACTGGGTTGACGTAAAACGATTTTATAGTAGATTTGAAAGTGCTCGCTGATTTTCTTTTATGTTCGTCCATTACTTTCCATTAGCACCGTCGGTCGTTGTGGTTGCTGGATTAAATTTTAACTCGATTCCTAATAAGGCGTTTGGTAAAAAGTATTGCGTTATTATAAAGCGTTCCTTGATGCGATTACCTTCTCCTTTGCGTGATGTAGAAGAAAAAAAGAATAAAGTTTCTTTGGACACATGTAGGTAAGTATAGCACAAACATTGGAATATTTTTGCGACACCCAGATACAATCTCAGCGCTGCAAATCTTACAAACATTTCTGTTACGTCATCGTCCCAGAGCGACTTGAACAAACATCAATGATTTTGCCAATCACAACAAAGTTACTTTACGCATTCCTCAAAAATGCAAATAAAAACCCTAACCACAAACTTTACAGACAAAATAAACCATAGTTATGGCCGAATACAGTTCAAAATCGGCTGTCAATGATCAATATTTTTCTGAAGACCCAAACGTCATGCGACAGTCGACTTGCAAGCGGAAAATGACAATGTGAGATACCTATCCTTTCCTTTGCAAATTTAAATTTTGCCGTCTGTGTAATGAACCTGACGGAACATTATCCATAGTATCTTGGATTTAGGGTACACATTCGCGTGGCATCATTTTGGGGCTTGTAAAGTGTTGTGGAGTAATCCCGCGAGGTTTGATATCTGGGCTCGCTGGCACAGGGCTGGCATTGTGCGCAAGGAATAGATAAGATCTAACTCCGGCCTTTGACAGACTTCACGTGTGGTCTAATTTTGGCGTGTTTTTGTAATTGTATGTTGTTTGGGTGTATAATTTTTTTTGTTATATGGTTAAGTGGGAATGGAGAAATATTGAGGGACGGAAATCTATAACAAACCCGATATAAAATAAAGAAATTGTAGTACTGAGAATGATGAAATGAAATATGCTGGCTGATAAATGTCCACAATGTATGGTCCTTACGTTAATCTGCGTTAACGAAAGACCAGCTAAAGGCATGTTGTTCCAAGAACATGGTTTCCATTCTAATATAGAAGAAAATCTCCGAACATTTGACTCAGTTTGGAAAACCATTTCATATTGAACACTAGAAGACGAACCATATGACACAAAACAGACAGTCACGGGCGAGCAGCAGCAGTAGCTAAACAAATCACCACAATATAATTTAATACCCGCTGTAATTCATCAGCACGCTTGTGACGCCGCGACAATGTTAATTCTACTTTATTGGGTACCGCACAACGTTGTCTACTCATCATGACCGTGTTATTTCTATATTTTGGGCTGCTTGGATCTGATGCTCAATTTGTAAGAGGTGGTTTACTGTCGCAGGAAAATTATTTTTATCGAGTTTTCAATAATTAATTTGAATATTTTTGGCTCTGTCTGTTTTATATATCATTGTGATTTACTGTAAAAACTTAAGCAGCACTTCGAATCAGGCGAATAAATTAAACTTGCACTTGTAGATGTAGATGCAAGATTTTGCAGGGATAAAGGATAGCCCTGATTTTAATTAGAAATCAGCGAATCAGTTGTCCTTATTTGAAGGCTGGTTGATAAAAACATGGAGAACGATGGAGAACGTCTACGAGGATCAGCTAGGGGAAGCGGATAAATTGTTTTTTAGTTTCTATGATAGACTGTTGTAGCGACTTTTTACTGAGGGTTTTACATTTGAAGTTTGCTCATTGTATTTTTCCCCCACGTGTAGAAACACACGTGGGGGAAAAATACTCATAAAAATCAACGCAGCTTTTATCGCAATCCAGCAGGGAGTGACGAAAGCGGCTGAATTGATTGACAAGAAATATAGAAGAGATATGTGTTTCAAATGATAAATTCATTCAAAAATATTGTTACACTCGTAGATATGTAAATGTAAATCTTATGGACTGTCTGCTGATATGTTTTTATCAGAGACACTCATTTCAAGAAGGAATTATATCTGATTTCAGAATTGGCTCATTTTGGGGATAATTTTAATAAGAAGTTTTTGTTTGTTGTATCTAATATTACACAAGACTTATATTTATATACATTTGTTAAATAATTAATGATGAACGTGCATGTATCAGGATAAGCTTATTTATTAGCAGATGGGAAAATTTTGGATATGACTAAATCTGGGTTATGTTGGGATAAATCAATTTGTTTCTCCTACAATCATATGTATTTATTATGACTATCACTCAATGATGACATTCAAAAGGCCTTTCATACAAAATTCCCATACTTAAACTCTCTTAGACTCTGGAAGAAGCAAAGCTAAAAATCATCTGACCTAATCCTCAACTCTTAAAACTCTAGGACCTACAGTTTTCAGGATATTGTACAAGAACCTCTATGGCATGGAGTTAGTTCTACAACGTTGCGGTCTTAAGACCATATCTACATGTTATGTAGTTGGTCATCAAATGGATCGAATTGAACCAAATTATCTATAGCTTCTGATATCTTCTTCCTTCTTTTGTGTGCTTTATTTTTTGTGCTTTTAGTGCAAATAATTTGTTTTTTCTTTATTCATATTTGTGTAGCACCAGTAGCACAGTCGACAATGAGCTGTGGAGCATATCTGCGAACTTCAATTTATACCAATTGGTGCGACCAATTTGTTAGTATGATCTGACTGTTGTACCTTCACTAGATCTATCTTTGAGTTCGTATTACTTTTTTTTTTGCAACGACTTACTTTATGAAGCGTAACTGAATCTTCATTGCTTAAACTATTCTTCGCTAAGAGTTTTTCCTAGCTATGGATTAAAGTTATGGACAAATGAAAATTAAATAGAAGTATTTGCCCAGTCATATGGCACAAAAAAGAAATCACGAGATTTTCGAAAGTGGGTAAACTAGTAAACTTCAGTGTTAAAATAAACCACCAAAGAAAAGGGGCGCCTACGTCAAGCCGCTCGAAGAGGATTTGAATCAGGTTAGAATTTGCATACTTAACTTTGTGTTTTCTATACAATATACTAAATGCTACCTACAACGATGTTGTTTGCGATATTTCGAACATATCTTTAAGACGGTTTCAACAGTAAATTCAAAGAAACATAAAAGATTTTAATAGTGGATATTACAGCAAATTTTCAGAAGCTGTTGTTATATCCCAAAAATAATTAATTATAAATTAAAAGCCAGTAAAGGCAAATGCTGCTAAAAAAAGCATGCTTGTTTGCTTGTAAGAAATAGCTTGAAATAGCTAAGCAATAGTTTATATCTTGCTTATAGCTTGCTTTCCGTGTGTAAAACGATAATACTGTTTTCGTGTAGGTACACATGCTGTTTTACTAGAGAGCATCTGCTCGAAATTAGCATGCTTTTGTGCTACAACATAGCATGTGTATTCCGGGCTTTATGTATCACATACCTACTAGTATACTAATTCGAAATTAAGAAAATAAATTCAAGACAAGAAGATTAGCAACCAATAGACAACTAAAACAAGAGAAACTTTGTAAAAGATTTACCAAAACGACAACACCTCATTAAAATCAAAATGACAGACCATTTCTAGCGCAGCTTTAGGACAGTATCCCCAAATCGTACGAGCACAAACCCCGTGCGTGTTGCGTGTCCGCACAAACAAACACAGATAGCCAGCACGAGGTTTAGCTGAAATGTAAACCAAGTCGCGTGCGCTGCCAAAACTACGCGTGTTGTACGCGGCTTGTTCGCTCTTGTTGCTTGTCTGTTGTTGCGTGTGATTAGAACACGTTACTATAAGTTTTAATTAGGTGTTCTTACAGAGTTTAAGATTGCTTTTAAAGATTCATTATCTTTCTACCTTTACCTAACCCAATTTATTTAGGGTCGGTGTAACATGTCTTCTTCAACTATAATTACATTTCTATAAGCCATCATATAGTCATAATTCACGGAATCTAGTCATCGTACATATTCTATATTCGTAGTGAAAAGTTACCTCTCAACATGTCCCTTGTTTTTTGCATCACGTCATATGGATATCCGACTTCTCCACAACTTCTTGCTAATGCTTCCGTGAATCCGGCAAACCATCTTGCTACTGGAATTTTCATCTAGGCATCATATTCTCAGATTCTGCTGATACAAGAGAAGAAGCGGTATTCGAGGATAGTTGGTTTTAGTTTATCCAGGGCTTTCGAAAGCACTGAGCTACTTAAAAAACTATGTAAATTGTTGTGTATTAATATTATTACCGTGATAGATACCCGGCCCCTTACTAAGATGTGAGCATTTTCCTCAAGTACTTAGGTGCTTATTCTCTACCCAGCACACTGATTAACCCCTCGTTACCCCTCAATAATATTCATGCATTTTCCATGAGACATTATCAACAATTACGTTATACAGGTTGTAATTTTTCAACTATAGTCTTCAAGTTAAGAGACATTTTATATTCTGGTTCTCGCGACTAGCTTTTTTTCTAATTATTGTAAAAACTTCCTTGACAATGTTGCGTGTACGCACTGCATTGGTTGTTTTGCAATCAGTATGCACCATCCAATGTTGGCAATGTGTTGCGGCAACGATTAGTATCACTCCTTTGTACTAAGACAATTTAACATTGGTTTTTATCGTCACCATCTCTAAGTTTTCATAATCTGGGAGACCATGGAAACTTATTTCTAATAGTGTGACGTGCGGATATTTAAATCAGAAAACGATGGCTTTTCTGTAAATTTCAAAGCCCTATATTTGCAAACAATAACTAGACTTTGCCTCTTATAGAATCTTTTAAAGGCTTTTGCAAGTTTTGAATTAACTTTCTCGATGAAAATACTTGAATGTCACTTCGTATGGAACAAGACGGCGTTGCGTTTGCGCATGGCAGCATGGCGCTATCCGTACGCACCATCTGAAGTCTGTCCGAGCTGCAGCGACTACGATGTTGATAGAAAGTACTAGCCTGCGTTTCTGTTTTAATTGAATGGTAAAGTGTTGTTTTATAAAGGTATTACTATTAAATTTTATTCCTTAACGCTATTTTTATCTTTTATGCCGTTATTTTAATTATAATATTTTTTTTTTTAACTTATATAGATTATTTTCATATTTATAAGTAAATGAGTTGCTTTAATGAATTTAAATATAACTTAACACGAATTCATCCCTTTTTAGGTTAAGTTTTAGTTATTTCATATGTTAAAACGATACTCTAAAAGAAGGTTTAATAAAAAAATAACGCTTCTGTCCAAAAGTAGAATAGATATAGGCAAAGGGACCATGACAACTTCATGACTGAAATTATATGAAGGACCACGATGTGCATATGGAAATAGGTTTCAAATGAAGGACAGGAATGTAAGGACAGGCTACTAAAACATGCAGAAAATAATTTATGCTAAGAAGTCCAGAATTATAAATCACATTAAAATACTTGAAACAACAATCCAAGACACGTCACTTTAAAAACATCCCAAACATACAAATCTATCTCCGGCCCACCGTAGTGTTGTACCATGACAACTGACAAGCGATGAACGTCAAATTATTTGCTCTGCGCGTCGGTCGAACGCAGGTCGAGTCACAACCCTTGAACTACTCAGTCTTAGACTGACATCAAACGTCACAATACTGACATTAAGCGTTGCCGTAACTTAGAAGCGTTTATGTGAAGGTAACTTGAAGGTTTCAAGTATTTAGGAGCAAAAAAATTAAGGAAAAACTTGTGATAAAAATATTTTTAAATTATGTGTCAGGTTCAACTGTGAGTCTTAAATGGTTTGAAAGAGGATGGCCAAATAATCGATGAACTTGTTACGGTTTAACCTACATTAGACATAGATTATACTTCGCAAGTTGGCTGGTGACAGCAAGATAGAGTTTTCGAAGACTGAATAAAATGACATACGATTGGAGAAGTAGGTAATGGACTGCTATGAACTGTTATTGAGGACTAGCTTGAAATTTCGATCCCCGACCCATCGCATCGCATCGCATCGCATCGCCCGCCCGCGATATAACCTACTTCGTTTTCGCTTAGCGTTCTTTCTGACTTTTTCTTTTTGGTGGCTCCAAGGGTCATAGCGTGATGTTAAATAACCTTTAACTTTCTCAAGAATTGGGCTATAAATGCAAAAATAATTTTTCAAATTCGACTGGCAGTCTCGGAGATCATTGCGCATCATATTAGACCACAGTGGAATTGGAATAGGGCTGATTTTCAACTGTTATATTCTAGGATTCTTTCCATTGACTGGAGTATGATGTACGGAATGCATGATTTAGATGAAATGTTAATTTTTTTTTATGATTATATTAATTGTACTATTAATGGGTGCGTACCCCGGAAAAAGCATAGTAGTGGAATTTCGCGGTATGTATACCCAGTATGGTACACGAGAGTTATAATAACAAATATACATTAAAGCCAGACTTCACAAAAAATAAAAAAAAAAGTAAGTTGGATAATGATTATCACATATTTGCGGAATGTAGAACTCGTATAAAAAAGTTAATAGAAACTGCGCATATACAACATAAAAATAAAATTCAGTATCAATTTGTAAAGGATCCGAAATCGATTTGGCAGTATATAAGATCGAAAACAAAAACACTAAATAAGCAGAGTATCATAAAAGAAGGTCAACATCTAACAGATGATGAGTGTGCTGTGCAGTTCGCTGACTTTTTTGGGTCTGTGTACAGCAAGGAGCCACCCAAACTGGACGCGTGCGCGGCGGCGGCGGAGGTCGGCGCGACCAGTGCACGGGTACACATTGAGACGCTGAGTCTAGCGGAAGTTCGGCAGGCGCTTGGGAGTCTCAAGCCAAAACTTTCGTCTGGCCCAGACGGGATACCAGCGTTTCTGTTCCGAGACTGCGGGAGGGTACTGGCGGAGCCATTACTTCATATTTTTAATGCATGTTTACATCAAGCCACGTTCCCTCAAAGGTGGAAGATCACGCGCGTTGTTCCGGTTCCTAAAGGAAAACCAAGTTCAGATACCTGTAATTATAGACCGGTGGCTGTTCTCTCCACGCCTGCTAAAGTACTCGAGTCGGCTATTCAGCGCTCCGTTCAGGAACAAATGCGTGCGCGTCTGTCAGATGCGCAACATGGGTTCCGACCTGGACGCAGCGCTGCTACAAACCTTATTAACTTTGTGGCACAGGTGGTGCCGGCAGTAGACAGCGGCGGTACAGGTAGATGCTGCGTACTTCGATTTTAAAAAGGCGTTCGATACGGTGGATAATGACATCTTGTTAAGGAAGCTCGCGAAAATTGGATGTACACTACCTTGGCTAAAGTTCTTCGCTAGCTATATGAAGGATCGCCAGCAATATGTTGACTACAATGGCTGTGTATCTCAACCATATTACACGAGATCGGGCGTGAGCCAGGGCAGCAATGTAGGGCCTCTCGAGTTTATTGTAATGATAAATGACTTGCCGGAAGTCGTCAGACATGGGACTTGTTTATTGTTTGCGGATGACCTGAAATTGCTGCTCGAGGTTCGGGATCACTCGGATTGTGAACGCCTACAGGAAGACATTGACAGAGTGGTCGAATGGAGCAATGATAACAAACTGCATTTTAATGTTGCTAAATGTTCGGTGATGTCGTTCACTCGCGTGCGAACTCTCTTGAGTTATCAGTACAAGGTTGAGTATGTGCCGATGCAACGAGTGTCTCAGGTACGAGACTTAGGGGTAGTCTTCTCTCAGGAACTAACTTTCCGTGAGCATATCAATAAGATATGTAAGAAGGCATACAGAAACCTAGGTTACATACTCAGGCAGTCCCAAGGATTCACCAACATCACGACAATAAGGGTACTATATGACGCATTAGTCAGAAGTCACCTCGAACATAGCGCATTCATTTGGGCTCCTCATGAGGCGAAATATATTGCTATGTTGGAACGTATCCAAAATAAATAAGTTCACGCGACTCTTGTATTACAAGCTGTATGGGGTATATCCATTATACCCATTGATGTACCCTACACTATTTGTTCAGGGTATGGTAGGGTATAACACTCTAAGAGTACGACGGGATTTTTCGCTCGTAGCGTATGTAGTGAAACTACTACGTGGCGTGGCGCATAACCCGGGAGTGCTGCGGCACCTACAGCTGTACGTGCCCGACCGGTACGTGTGGAGGCGGCAACGCCCGCCCCTGCTCGCTGTACCTGCGGCCAGGACCAACCTACTGCCGAGAACTCCTCTCACTAGAGCCATACGCGTGGTGAATGAGGTTCACGGGAGGGTTGATGTATTGTGGTGCAACTTGAGTGAATTCGCAAAAGTTACACTATATGTAATAAGTTATTTAGATTAAGATATTTTTTAACTAGGTATAAGGTGTAGATTTAGGATTTAGTTAGTAAGGCCACTCTGTCGCATTGGATCATAGATCTGTAATGATAGTGTAGGTAAGATTGTTATAAATAAATAAATAAAAAAAATCTTTCGATTCTGCCCGTGTTTTGTTTGACTAATTTGAATAAAAGCGATTATTGTGACTTACCTAACTATAATAGTTAGACATATAGCCTGCCGGACTTTTTTGTTGGTAATAATAATCTTGTAATACATTATTTTATATATCATCAATAGTTTTCGCAGCGCACGCCAAATAATGACTTTTATAGGCAAATTTTTGATACTTCGGTTTAAATCGTTGTAATTTTCGTAAGGACCTATTTGAAAATAAAATACAACCCGTGCTACTCGCTGATAATGTAGCTTTCTCTTTTTTTTAATCCATCCAAAGGTTGTCTGTAAAAGATCGCTTTTAGCGATAAGACCGCCCATTGTGTCACCCCTTGTAAAATTTCAACATTTGTATCTGTAATTTTTATGGTGTACATAATAAAGAGTATTCTATTCTATTCTATTCTATTCTATTCTTTCTATATATAGGTGAAATATTTTTTTAAATCAGTTAAGTAGTTTTACAAACAAACAAACGCAAAATCAAATCTTTTCTCTTTATAATATTATTAGGATACTTGTAGATGATGACAAATGAAAAGGGTAAAGTTAACTTAGTTTGGACTTACAAAGTTAATGTTAAATATAAAGGGTCACGTATCTTTGGTTACATCTCTGTTATATAAGAGGTAGGCAGAGATGCGGCATCGGTTGTCAATTACAGTGATAAATGATTGGCGCTTAATGTGCTCGTTGTGACGGCAGTTCTAAGTAACATGGCAGATGAAGCCACTTATTATAACTGTCTAGTTTATACCGACGAATTGATTTAAGTTCTGTTCCTTTGTCTTTATTCCGTAAGTAATTTTAGACCTGAGTCGCCTCTTGGACATGCAGTTAAAGCAGTAGCCCAAATTATATGGAATTCTATGGTAGGTTCCTATAGATATCTACATAATTAGCCTATAATGTTCCCACTGCTGAGATACAGGCCTCCTCTCTGTGAGAGGGAGTGGGCCGTAATCCAACACGCGCGCCCAGTGTGCGTTGGTAGGAGTCACATGTCTACGAATTTTTGGTTCTAGGACATGCCGGTTTCCTCATGATGTTTTGCTTTACCGTTTCGAGAGCAGTGGTGATGAAATGATTTACACAAAGTAAAGCATCTGCCTGGGTTCGAACCTACGAACTACAACTCGTAAGTCGCGGCCATTACCACTGGGCCACTACTGTTCACCTATAGGTATCTAGTACGTTACTACTAATTAATATTGTAATGTGATAACTGTGATAAGTTATTGCTACCAAATATTATGATATATCTAACATTTAATTAAGTACTATCAAAACATTGACATTGCTTTGCAAGTGTGCAATTATCTAACGTCAGTGATATTATTGCAATCAATTAGTCGATTTGTATTTACATCATAATTTTATTAAGCTAATGAATTACATCTTTTTATTGAAGGCCGATATCAAGGAATGTTTAATCGATATGTTTATTATTTCGGTAGGTATAAACAGAAGAAGTTTAGTGAATAGTGAACAAATAACCAAGACGAGAATTTCATCTATGTAAATAAACGGACAGGGTAGAATGTATTGCCAAAGTTGGTTTACCAGTGGCCATGGTCTTTGACAGTAATGATTATGAAGTAATATAATACGAAAATACTATTAATTAAGTGTTGTTGCTAGTCCCTCTTGTTCTAACAAGAAACTGTGAGGATACAGGTAGAAAAAGGAACTGGTTATACGCTTTAAAAACAGCAAAAAGAATATTTGAAGAAAAACCGTCACGCACTACCCTATATTTTAGAAACCTTTCATAAATCTTACGAGAAATCAATTGTTTGTATTTCAAACAGATTTCAGTACAGTTAAAGATTCTATTTGAACTTACCGGTAGGTTTGGGAACGTTCCTCTTCACCTGCATCCATTTATAGGTTGGCACAGTCGCATGGGACGCGTGCGCTTGGTGACCCTGGAGATGACTGTGAGAGGTCATACATTCCTCTCGGGGAAACCCATCCCTCAACCCTCCGAACTCATCCTTCGGTTGATAGTGTTCAAACTCTGGGCATGGGAGAGGAGAACCAGCGTGGGTGTACTGCATCGTGGTCTCATCCACAAAGTGCATGTTGTACTTAGTCTCCAGGAAGTGATTGTCTAGCTTGTGCTCGTGCATCACCATCTCCTCGTGTCGAGGCACGTCCTCTCTGTGTTTGAACGGCTCCGGGTGAGGAGGTATGCTGTGTATTGGGTAGTTCGGCTGCAGATCTCCATAGTCTAGATTGGTATAACATAAACCAGTGTCTGTGCTTATAACAGGTGTAGGAGGATGCTCGTGTGTCTGCCCGTGAAGTAAAGGCTCGTAGTAGTGGCCTGGAGTTTCGTAATACCCCTCGTGATAACCCTCGTATGGCGGCTGGTATGCTGCTCCCTGCTGGTAGTACTCGGCGCCCCCGTACCCGTTCTGCTGGTTGTTGTACATCCCGACGTCCATAGTCATCATGTTTGTCACGATCACCGTGTCTGTGTCTATCGACAACAATATCTTACATCACACACATCACTATTGCGCTACGATCAAACAGTTAGCGCGACGGCTATTGGCCTCCCGGAATTCGGACCGTTCGAATTTAAATCGGGCTAGTGCCGCACCGTGCGCTATCGATCGCACGCCCGCACGTCAGGTGAACCGACGAACACTGATCGCGGCACACACGACGGCATAATTTTTCTTAACCACACCTAAAACTTTGATTCACCGTCCCTCTCTGACGAGTCCAAAATCTCGACGCACGACAAAGACGGAGTTATCTCAGACAGTTTTGATCGTATCATGAATTGATAAGAGTAAGAATTTTGATTTAATGTAAAGAATGCTAGTCACGGCGGATGATTTCGTTAATGAATTCGTTCGACGTCAGTTGTGGACTGAACGTTACGTGGGCAGGTAGAGCTGATTCTGGAAACTTTTTGTGCAATGGGAGGAGTCTTTGTGAAGGGTGGAGCTTGTTACAGCAAGGGGCCAATGAGAGTGTTGTATCGGGCTCTCCATTTTTGATTGGCTGCATGGAGATAATAGTGCGAATCTGGGAGGCTGGATGCGAGCGGCGGAGTTTTTTTTTTATTTACTTTGTGTCGTTGTGAATGGTCCTCGGCGTTTATACTTGGAATGCTTTAATTTATCCTGGTGACGTAAATCGATTTCAAGGTGGGAAATGTTACGTATTATTCGTTTTTCTGCCGCTATACTCCGTGGCAGCTGTCCTTATGTATCGCCTACCCGTTTTACTCTACGTGGAAATAATAATGCTGGACTATTTTTAAGTAAAATCCTTTCATCACTATTTTTGCAGTCTTTTCTGCCATTAATGATTTATTTGGTTTTTCATTACTTCGTTTCAGGTTCCGTTAGGTGCTCTTTAGATTTGCCATTGACATTGTAATGAAATATATAATAATAGATGTTTGTGCTACTGCTTCGCACATCATTGTCTTCGCTATAAAAAAAAACCCAGAGAGTTCTGGCTTGGTATTACTGAACATTAAAAACTGTGGTTAAACATGTTTCCCTCTGAGGTAGCTATTCCTACCTACTTTCGTAAGTACGTTTAAGTGAGGGTTTACTGCAGTAGTTCAGTGGGGTTGGATTTGAACTCTCTAGGGTCCTAGAGTCCACGGGTGTTGAACATTGTAAATTCAGCTTTGCTTCCCATAGATACAATTTAAAACTTCTGGGATTCGGTGAATTTAGGTGAGCTTTCTTTGAATAAAGTAGGTAACGGTACTAATTTTAGTACCTAGTTGGTATCGGTATCGGTACAAGCCTATTATTTGCAAAGCTGTGTTCGAAAAACAAGATGGACACCATGTCAATTTCTGCATCTCAATTTTTGTGAACGTCACCCCTCAGTCGACAGCTGTCAATGGGTAATTGATTACTCTTATAGCATGAGAACACGGCTTATATGTAAAGGAATTTTCAAAAGTTCGAACTATGCCAAAGTATTTGGGAATTGTACCTATGGTTTCTTGTGGTTATGATTCAAACACTATTTTTGTCCACCGTCTCTTTTATCTAGGTATCAACATCTTCTGGCTTCTTATAAATGATAGGTAAATTATTTTATTTCTGTACCTAAGTATAGGTTTGTACAAACACTTTTACACGTCAATCATATTTTAAAAACTAGATGAGGTCGGCTGACTACTCTGTGAAGAAAGGCCGAAACAAATTTAAGAGGTCACAGTCTCTTTTAAAGTCCAGACATAATTTTGGTCAGATCATGTGAAGGTTATGTAGATTGGTGTCTGAAATAGTATTTTGAGGAAAGAACTACACAGATCGAGTGGACCTGTCCAGTCAGTGCACGCATTTGTCAGTAATCGCGAAGCTCAACTCAGAACTTAAGGAGCTCAACGACTCGTCGAACAATACCACTAAGTATACGTCGAACAATATACACAGTAGGTACTCCACAAAGTAAATATTCATGTCAATTGTGTTTAAAATAATTGTTAAATGACAAAGTGTATATAAAAAACCGGCCAAGTGCGTGTAGGACCACGCAAAATGAAGGGTTAGGTACGTAGTTGGGATGAATTTATCCCAAGAACAAACTAAACATTGTTATTGAAAAGCATGTTCCCCCATACAATCCAACTGCAAATGAAAGTTTTTTACGCACAATATTTAAAGATTTACCAAGTTATTCGTGTAATCTATAAGTATAGAATACTTTCTGTAATTATTTTTTTAGATAATGGGTAATAGGTAGTCAATTTTCATCTATCTTCTTAAATAACTTTAAAATTATTTATTTTGTTAATAAACAAAAATATAGCTGATTTTGATATGTCACACAGTTAGCAAAACTTTTTTTTAATATTCTGACTTGTCTCCCAAAAGTGACCCTCATATTAAAAATTCATTTATCTACGATACACGTCCCCGTTTGGGTCACAGAAATTCATAAGTGCACCAAATTTCAACTCTATCGGTCCAGTAGGTTAGGAGTAAATCGGCTGTGACAGACAGATAAACGAGTGATCCTATAAGGGTTCCGTTTTATTCCTTTTGAGGTAAATACATACATACATAAACACACGCCTTCTTCCCATGGGGGTAGGCAGAAACTATAGAACGCCACCTGCTACGCTCCTTACATAGGTACTCCTTTTGCTTCGTTTACGTTCATACATCTGGTCATACATGCACGCCGGTTGCAGGGATCCTTACCTTTTGAGGTACGGATCCCTAAAAATAAAAGATAGCAAAAAAACATAATTTAATATAATAAATTCAGTAGGTTAGGTACTTATATATATATTATATATTATTATATTTAAAGGTTGACTGGTAGAAAATGTCTATGACATTAAGTCCGCCTCTGTACATTTGTGTGCTTAAAGTATTAAATAAATAAATAAATATATAGATACCTGTTAAGAGCTGTGGTGGCCCAGTGGTAACGGCCGCGACATACAAGTTGTACGTCGTAGGTTCGAACCCGAACAGGAGCTTTACTTTGTGTAAATTATTTCATCACAACTGCTCTCAAAAACGGTGAAGGAAAACATCGTGAGGAAAGCGGCATGTCTTAGAACCAAAAAAAAAATTCGAATACATGTAACATCTACCAAACCGCACTGGGCCCGCGTGGTGGATTACGGCCCACTCCCTCTCACAGAGAGGAGGCCTGTGTCCCAGCAGTGGGAACATGTATGTATGTATACCTGTTAAAATTGGAGCAGTTCAATCCCAAGCCTGTTTGTCTTCAATATAATCTTAAAACGGTTTAAAAGGCTTTCTGGCACAACTAACGTTTTATTAAAGATTTGAATTTACTAAGGCTTAGATCTTGAACGTGGCTTGGAAGTTTATTATAAAAGCGTAGGTATAGGGACATTAACATCTGAACGAGCCACCTATGTATTTTCTTGAGCCTTGTTGTAGGTACGACAAATTTGTGTTTTTTCTTAGTACCTATTTATATTATGCACTGTATTTTTTAAACAATTTGGATATATAAAAGATTTACAGAAATATAGGTAGTTACTGAGAAAGCACAGTCATTCATTATATTAATCTCCATATATTTCTCTGAGAGTGTCTCGGACTTCATTTATAAATTGATCGAACAGCTCTTTTCTGCAAAACAAAGATAGTCTGAATGTCCGCGGCATTTCCCCACAACAGAATACCGTACGACATTACACTATGAAGCTAGCTAAAGTACACTAAACGGGCTCTATATCTGTTAAATTACATTTTTTTCTAACAGCTTATGCTGCGGAGCTCAGCTTTTTTGACAATTTATCTTTAAGTGGACCCCACTGAAGCTTGGCATCCAAAGTTACGCCCGAGAATACTGCTATCTTCAGGATTCAATTCTTCGCCCTTTATCAACACATTAGTTTTCACCTGCCTAACGTGAGGTAGCGTACACTTAATGAATTTGGTTTGCTTTTCACTAAGAAGTAAATTATTAACATTGAAACAGTGAAGCAGAAGAACCATTTACATCGTCAGTAACCAGCTGCTGACGTTAAGGTTAAACAAAAGTGAAGTGTCATCCGCAAAAGTAATGTAGGTAAGTAGTACATGTAAGCTCCTTTAAAAAAAAACTAGGTACTAACACAAAAAACTGTGTCACATATTTTTTCTCTCAGATTCACAATTAATTTCACTCAACTTAATTCTACACTCAGATTAACAATCAAATTATAATGTTACAAAAACTGGCACCTGATCCAGGTAGTACTAACGTATATTACTGTCTAAGCATACCATGATTTATTATAATGAAGACTTGCTGACATCTTGACAAGTCGCCTACACTTCATGGTCCGACATTATTATTGTTGCAGGTCTTAATTCAGTTCACCACACACACATGTAAATTATTGTAGATGTAGGTATTTGTATACATTTTTAGAGGTTCGTACCTATAGATTGAATACGAAGTAACAGAGTTTTGCAGTCTGAGGGCAGATTTATCCGACGCCACAAATTTTATCAGAGGAATATTTTTTTTTAATTTTGAGACTTTTTCAATTCAAAAACTGTCAAATTGCCGCAATTTTATTCGACGGATAAAATTATACCTATAATATTGGAAAAACTAGTCAATATCGCCTGCATACCAAGTTTTCCAGATTTAATTCAAATATTCAGTAACAAACTTATAATATCCAGTTAAATTAATTAATAATTATTTAGAATACTAAAGAAAGAAGACGATAATGACGTACTTGACACTTGTTTTAGCCCAAGCTTTTCATAGTCTTTAACATTGTGCAGAAATTTCATAGATTCAACTCATACAGAACAAGAAATCAAATAAAACTTGGCATGCCTCAAGGTAGATTTAGTACGTGGGACACTCACAAAGTTTTGCTAAAAAAATGTTCTATAGGTAAATATATTTTTATTAAATCTTTTCAAAGTCTCCACTAGCCTCTATACAAAGTTTCATGCGTCTGAACCAGATTTCGAAACACTTTTTCCAGTCCGCCGCAGACACCTCGTTTACAGCCTGGTCGAACGCTGACAGCAAAAACAACACAATTTTCGTCGCCGGAAAATGCTCCGGCGACGAAAATTGTGTCTCTTTGAGCTGATTTTTTATGTTCGGGAATAAAAAGAAGTCACACGGTGCTAGGCTGTAAGGAGGGTGACCCAGGAGTTTGACTAGCGTGCTTTTCAGAAAGTCCCACGTTTTGAGCGAGGTGTGCGAAGGCGCGTTATCGTGGCGGAGCAGTAGCTCGCGGAACCCTATGTTTGGTCGCTTGTTGTTCACAATCGAGAAAACTTCTGCCAAGCATTTGGTAGTATACCATTCAGCGTTGATACTACTTATTTAGTTCCGTAAAGGAATTGACAGTAGCAGAAAGTAGCCAGTCAAACTGAAAAAGCTCGCGATCAATATCTTCCCCCCGCTTCTAGATCGCATCACTTTGATAGGCGATGATTCGTCTGTTTTTCACTGCTAGCGCGTTTTCTTCCGTAACAGCCGTCAATGGGCGACCACTTCTTTCTTCATCCCCCATAGTTAGTCGACCAACGATACGCGGTTGCCTTAGAAGGGCCTTCATCCATGAATGTCATTTGTAATCTATCGTACGATCCGTCCGGTTTCAAGCGACACTTGAAATCGTAAAAAATCATAGCGCGAAAATGTTCCCAGCGCAGATCCATTTTTTAATGAGACACGATTATTGAAACTAGCTCGCAAACAATGTGGAGGGAAATTTTGAAATTGGAACGTACCTATTATTACGTACAATTAATAATCATATTATAACCGGCCGGTCTCTCATACATAAAAAAATATTTTTCGCAATACTTTCTGAGTGGCCTGGTATCTTGGGTCCGGCGCTGTTTTTAGGTATAAATAGTATTCGAATCCCAAATTTTTTGTCGGGATCAAAACTCGTCCTACTATTTAAAATTTAACTAATTCATACTTACGTAACCCCCAAATTCAACAACATCAAAACTTTACAATACCATACCAATAGACATTACTTTCAATACTCTAAAAGACAACAGCCTGGCGACAGTTGCCCGTTGAAGGTGCATTTACAAGAAAACCCTTGCGTTACATTTCAACTTTATGTCGGAAGTCTTAGAGGTGGTATTTGAATAAGTTGAAAGTGGATAAAATTGTGAATATTATAATGAGGTTGAACGTGTTAATGCACAAGACGAGACAGATAACGCATTATGGGTATAACGGGGAATAAAAAAGGATGGGGCATGTCCACTGAATATTAAAATATATCGACGATGGATAAGTAAACACCTTTTTTTTGGGTGGGAAATTATCAAATAAATTCTCCTGCTCTGGGCGGAGCGGGAGGGTGAGTCAGACTCTTATTGACTAAAACCCACCCGTGTTCCTTCCGTTGTCTGTATGTTGCCAGAGGCTACGGTATCCCTTTCGGACTATCTGCGACTCTGGCAGGCATCGGCCCAAGCGCGACTCCTATACTTGTGCTGACGACTCTTTGAGGCGCGCGTGGAGCACAACGCGTCAACGAGTAAACACCTACGGTGCTAATCTCTAAAAATCTCTTCGTAGAAATGTAGGCAAAGTGGGTTTGGAGTGAGCTATCAATTCACCTGATGCTAGGGACTGACACTATTGTCCGCTCATTTCAAGCTCACTTCACCTAAATTTTCACGGTGAGAATTTTACAGAATATTTTGGCTGTTATTAAGGTCGTAAAACTCAAATCATCTAGGAAGAAAAAAATATGGAGTTAATAATAAGAACCCTTCGCTGACCAGCAATGTCAGGATCGGATTCAGAATCTTTGATTTCATTAGCAAAACAAAGCATTCACAAAATATATAATCTGAAAATACTGCTCAGGCAATTGGTCCCCAAAGTTCCTCTGTAAAATGACTGAAACAATTTGAACGCTCTTCAAATAGGCTACCATATGAAAACGACTAAATATATCGACTCCAACCCAACCCTATTCCTCACTTGTTTTCAATTGAGTTATCGAGTGGTCCCGTTTCACTCCACCATAGGTAACTATTATATTTCTGTCTCCCTCACCCGGTTTAACGGAAGCACTGGAGTTGATCTGATGATTAATGGAGCAAAGGGTTTATTCGCTGCTATTGTGGGCATGGTATAGGGTAGAACTTGGTAATACGCCCTAAGTGACAAAACGCCCCACCACTCAAACACTCACACTAACAAAGCCACGCCGCTCGTAACTAGACGCGCGGGGAGCCACTAGTAGCCGCACAACATGGCCGACGTGTGCACGTAGTTTGCGATGTCCGTTTAAAAAATATTGCAAAATCTGGTTTTATTGGCGTGAAACAATTTGTGGTGAGTCTCCAAGAAATTCATATATATTGATACTTTTATATTTTGTGTTAAAATGACCCACACTATCGTAAAATAGATAAAATTACCTTTCTCTTTTTATTTTTTCGAACGTTATAACCTTGAATCTTGTGTTTTGATCTCAGTGGGGCATATTAAAAATCGAATTTGACAATAAGCCCCTAAGCTAGTTGTTTAAAACGCCCTAATATTTGAACTCTGTTAAAGTACCTTGTTGCGTGATATTATTACAGATAATGTCTCGGAAGTATGAAAGAAGGACACTACGAGCATCATGGAGTGCGGACGACTTAGACAAAGCCATGCATAGTGTCCTAAGCAAAGTAATGGGTGTTAATGAGGCATCCAGAAACTTTGGCATACCGTCTCGGACTTTAAGAAGACACATTTTATCAGGAAAATCAAAGAGCCCTCTAGGACGAAAACCAGTATTTTCGGTAGAGCATGAAAAAAAACTGGTTGCCCATATAAAGAAATTGGAAAAAGTTGGATTTGCCCCTGACAGAAAAGATGTAAAAGAAATGGCATTTCAATTAGCTAAGAAACTTACAATTAAAAACCCATTTTCAGCAAGTTCTGAATCAGCTGGAAATGTATGGTTTTCGGGGTTCATGGCTCGTAACTCAGAATTAAGTCAAAGAAAATCAGAAGGCTTGTCACTTGCTCGAGCTTATGGAGTTAATAGAAAAGATGTACAGGATTTTTTTGATTTACTAGCTAAAATCTACGAAGAAAATGATTTTGCAAATCACCCCGAAGATATTTTCAACATGGACGAGTCCGGCATACAGGTGAACAACAAGCCAGGAAAAGTAATTGCCACAAAGGGAGCCAAAGACGTCTACACGCTCACTAGCTCTGAAAAGGGTGAAAACGTAACGGTGATTGCTTGTTGTAATGCTCAAGGTAACTTTCTTCCCCCTGTTTTAATCTATAAGGGTACTTACAGCAAACCACAATTTTCCGAAGGTCTTCCTCCAGGATCACAGGTTTTCATGAACAAAAAATCTTCTTACATAAATACAGATCTCTTCATGCAATGGTTTGAAGAAGTGTTTCTGCGTCACAAGAGTCCTCGAAAAACATTGTTAATATTAGATGGTCACAGCTCGCACAGTAACAATATTCGCCTACTGGAAGTGGCTAAAGAAAATGGTGTTATTCTTTTGTGTCTACCAAGTCACACTACGCATGCTCTGCAGCCTCTTGATAGAGCCTTTTTTAGGCCATTGAAGGTGTACTTTGCCCAGGAAGCTAAGACTTGGATGGTTAGGAACAAGGAGAAGAAGTTGACACGCTATGACGTGTCTAAGTTAATCGGACGAGCTTGGGGCAAAGCTGCTACTGTTTCCAATGGTGTGTCAGCTTTAAAATCATGTGGAATTTATCCTTTTGATCCGAGTGCCATTCCTGATCACTATTTTTCACTATCTGATTCGCTGCGAGACCAAAATTTAGTTATTGAAGATGAGGATGGGACGTCAAGAGAGTCTCTGTCATTACTTCATGAATATGACGGTAGTGAGCTAATTGCCTTTGATACAATTCATTCATCACCGCAGCAGGTCATAAATGATTTAGAGCCCAGGACATTAGGATCACCACCTGTCGTTGTGAATGAGTTCCAATCTGAGCCAGGTCCTTCAGGACTACATCTAATTAATCCAAATTACGAAGATAGTTTGATGGAAGTAGTAACTGAACATTCATTGCCTGTGCAAGATGCACCTGTGGCAGAAGAGTTTGACCAAATGAATATCATATTGCCAAAAACACCACAAAAGTATCCGATACAATGTCGTATCGAGAGTGAGGCGTGTCTGACTATTGCGAAGTCTAATCTTATTGACTTGATTGAACAAACCCCTGAAAAACAAATAGGATCTACTGAGTCTGAAGCAACACCATCCAAAGTTTTGAATGAAATCCATCCAGTGCCTAAACTTCCTGTAGTATTGTCTAAGAGAAAACAAACAGCTGTTATTTTAACTTCTGATGAAAATATACAGAAACGGAAAGTAATTGCTGATAAGAAGAAACCAGCAGCTGAAAAATTAAAGCAGGCTAAGATCACAAAAAGAATTAAAGCAGTGAAAGAAAAATATGGTGTAAAAAAGAAACAAAATGGACAAAAACAAAATAGAAAGAAGGCAAAGAAAGGTCCTGTCAGAAATAAGAAAAAAGTAAGCTGGTCATCGTCTTCTGAAAGCAATGATGAAAACGAGGTTAGGGTAGATACTTCTGAAGAAGAAATCTCAGACGAACATGATGACGTTAACAGATGCGTTGAATGCACGGAAAATTATTATGACACACAATCCACTGAAGATTGGATTCAATGCCCGTCTTGTTTAACATGGTTGCATGAGTTTTGCACTATGTATAACCCAATGTGTAATCGTTGTGGACGCAAAGCCAAAAAGGAAGCTGTTAAAAAAAATAGAGTGTAAGTTTTTATTGTTTAATTTTAAGATGATTGCCAAATGAAAACTTATAAGACTGATTGAATCTCAAACTGAAGCCGAATGTTATGTTATGTTATTGTGTTGATTACCGATGGTAGTTTACCTATTATTTTGTTTTTCTTTTAATAATCTATTAAGTTGATATAAGTACAAATTAAGTTTTATTCAAATGTTTATGTAAAAAGTCTGATTTGATAAAGAGACTGACTAAGTGCGTCATATTATTTTAATTTCGATTTAAGAGTTAGTTTGTGCCAAAATGATTGTTAATATATTTAAAAATATAAAAAAATATATGATTAATACACTGGGGCATTTTATAATAAGAATGAGTCGTATTAGCCACCAGCCACATTACAAAACGCCCCACCTTAGATTTAAAAAAAATATTAATATTATTTTATCCTTAGTTCCTATTAAGATTACCACTTGTGCCATTATTGTCAAAAGACTAAATATTGTTCCAAAATAAAAAGTTTGATTATATCTTGTAAGATTTTTTTTAAATTACGATTTAAAAAAAAGTAGGGCGTAATACCAAGTCTTACCCTAATGTGGTCAGTGGCCATTAGCCGCGGGATAAAGCGAGATTATGTTGTTATTGAGATTGTTTAAGAAAGTAATATTAGATTTGTCTTTGTCTTGTTTGTAAATAAGGTTGGTGCTTTCTTTCTCGTGATAGATGTTGTCATTGTTATCTTTTTTGAGATCTTTGGAATGGGCTTCGTGATTTTTAAGACGCAGTTTTTTAATTTATGCTGTTTTCCTGAAAGGTTTTGGTAAAGTTAAAATTACGAAAGAAAAAATAATCGAAAAATAAAAAAATAAAGAAAAAACTTAAAGCAGCTTCTTTCAATTTGTTTCCTGATTGCTTTGGCAGATATACATGAGAGAGTACCTACACTTTTCGACTTGCCTAAACGGAAGAACTTGTTTACGGTCAGACTTACTTACAGGTCAACTTTGAGCCGCTTAAAAAAAAACATTTTATTTTTATTCATTCAACAGACATAAGGTCAACAATTATAACCGGCCAAGTGCGTATCGGACCACGCACAATGAAGGGTTCCGTAGCTGGGATGAATTTATCTCAAAACAAACATAACATTATAGTTGAAAAACCTGTTCTCCCATACATAGCACGGTCAATTCTCCAACTGCAAACGTAAGTTGGTCGACTATTACCTACTTGTAAACTTGTAAAACCTACTTAGCTGTGATAGTTTCCCTTTTAATTTCGTTATAGGTATATAGTTACTGTCATGAATTTTTTTACATATCCAAAAACAACCATTACCTTAATATTACACAAACGGATCCCTGAATCGAAAAATGGTTTTCACAAACCGCAATATTTTTGAACGGCCTATACGCCGTCGTATTTCTCGTCTATCCCTTGGTGGGGACCAACGGATAGACGAGAAAACGTACGTGTAAGGGAGGTACCATAATAACATTTTTTTTTTTAAAGATTTACATGTACTTATTACCCATAGATACCAAATGATAGCTTTATAGTAGTAAAAGTCTCTGAGCTAAGTCGGGGACAGACAAACAGACAGACGGACACCGGACATGGCGAAACTATAAAGGTTCCTTGTTGACTATGGAACTCTAAAAATGAATTAACTTTCGATCTTTCGGTGCACCATTTAGACTTTTAAATCATCAAAAGTAACGATAAGCACGAAGTGATTCGTGTGTATAAAACAAAAAGTTTATAAGCTTATGTTAAAAGCATAACATGTTCCCTGCATCAACATTATTATATTTTAATAAAAAAAAAACTGACCGAAGTGGACAAGTCACCTCCATTATTAATCAAACGACACGTCAAAACACTATGATATCGTTATTCAATTATAACCCTCTCTTTTCACTACCCCACACTTTTAAAAAAGGACTTTAAACTTATTTTTACAAAGCCGAATTTTTTTGAAGGATTTCGCGTGATTTGGGACCTTTTGGTGATGAAGTTGACCTGATAAAGTAAAGGAAAATCGACTTTATTTGAATGAATAAAAGGTCAGTATCGTATTAACATAAACTGTTGTATTTTAATAGTGTGTCCAGCGATAGGGTATTGTTTTTGTGTTGCTATGAAGACATCGAGTATCAGGCGAGCGTCATTGTCTGAACTCGATAAAGAAGAATACTTAAATGTGCTCTCGCTGAGGTTTATACGATGAATTCTGTTATTAAGTAGAGAAAAAAATTAAGTTTTTGAGTGCCCTAAATCCAGCGATTAGAAAGTTAATCAAAATTAAAAGTCATTTATTCAAACTAGGCTGAGAATCAGCACTTTTTGAATGGCAAAATTACATAAGACAGTCCCCCAAAACGCCCACCCTTCACCACTTCCTCGTAATTTAGCTGGGAAGAAGAAGTGACGCACCAAACTCCCCAGCAGCACACCTGTCTGTTTAGTTATATATAAAACTTGATTCTATACAAATCGTATGCAAAGTTATTAACATAACGAAACACAAAACATTAAATTAAATTACTTACAATATGTTAGCTAGCACACGCCAATAATGGATTTAAAATATTCTAGAAATAGGTACTTACGTTGACGAGAGGGCTTTTTGTGGCGTTGCCTGTAAGAAAACTGAAATTGGTAGAGTTATTGTAAGTCACCTAGAAGTAGGATAAGTCGTCAAGTTAATAGATTTAGACCCTCGAGCACCTTCCCATAACGACCTTGAAGAGCTTCATGAACTGTTTTCGTTCTCATTTTGCTCGTTGTAATTATTGTCCCCAAGTAGGCAAGCAATTGGTTTCCTAAAAAGCACAACGTGCGATTTCAACCGAGATTTTCGTGACGTCATGACAACTTTTGCTGTAGTGAGCCTAATATAGGCACTCACAATATTAATTTGGCATGGACCTTGAAATTATTTAAGACTTTCACATAGCAGTCGTGGCCGAGCGGTTAAGGCGTCTGACTAGAAATCAGATTCCCTCTGGGAGCGTAGGTTCGAATCCTACCGACTGCGGACACTTTTTGCTTTTTTTTTAAGGCTTTTGTTTTCGAGATTTGGTACATAATCTAAGTCTTAAGTCCGTACCATAAATATAATGAAAGCCGATGTTAACTGAAATAGGCAATATGATAAAAATTCTACATTCTACCTCGACATTGAGAATATTTCGGTAAGTTGCATTGACACGTACATAAGTAACATAATAGGTATATAAATGTTATGTACATTGCGACAATTAACCGTGTAAATTAATATCAAGTAAGAATCACCTTAATTAATTGGTCACGATTAATACATATTTATTAGGGTGGCAACACACTGTCATACCCTTAGATCGTAGATTTACGATGGTAGGTAAGTACTTATTGTATCTTACAAGCGTAGAGGTAGCGGAGTTACAGTTTATACTGCATTGCTGGTGTTGAGTCATTGATTTTAATCTTTATTTAAATACATTCTTAACTAATCTACTTTTTAGATTAATAAAAAAATCTTTGATTGAATCTCTGTGTATAATTTCAGATTTTTAAATATGTGTGTGCGATAATACCTCTACTAATATTACCAGAATTTGCATTTATTGGAAGTCGATCCTCAATTTATACTAGATATAGCGCGAAATAGAGTGACGATCATTTTTATTATAATGAGCAATCAATCGAATTATACCACAAATAACCCTAATTTTGTGGTTTTATTTGGACAAAGTACCAACAAACCCAAACAAACTCTGCGTCCCGACAACTGTTACCAGCCGTATCGACTACATCTTAAAAAGTGTCAATTACTGCTCTCGTATAACCCGCCTAATGCTAAACCACTGTCAAATCAATTAGCCGCTAATTAATCACGCGCGGCTTCGTCACGCCGCGCTGACAGCGGCTGTCAGTGTGACAGCTCGCGTTTTGACAGCTGTCACTTTGACGTCTCAAGGCCTATTTGTGGTTCAAGGGTGAAACTGTTGGCAATGGAATTTACTGGACTTCCTTGTTGTGATTAAGATCCGTTTGTAAGATGTTTTGGTGAAATCGATGACTTTTATTGGTACTAGTGTCCGCTCTATCTTTTTCTAGGGGGGCAGCATCCTTGCTTTTACAAAACCTTTGAAAGAGATTGAAGCATTATTAGCAGTTCATCAGGTACCTATTCAACTGAAATTTCAATGTCACATCAAAACAATATCCCGAGGGATGAAATAAAACCACCTTCCCACGGTCTTGAGTTAATTTTATGGTGTCATTAAGGTTTCATTAAACGATGCCGCCGCGGTATCAGATAAGAGATAGTGTAGGACAATATTTGTATATTGATCGCTAGGAAACAATGATCCTTTGTATTGGCGGCAAGATAATGGGACGAACTAGCGTGGGCCATAGTGTAAAGTAGGCAGGTACTGGGGTTCGCCAAGATTCGTTTTCAGACACTTTTCTGGTTCGTTGCCACTGTAGATTATGGATTATAGGAGTTGCAGTGGTAAGTAATGACACCAACTTATTTGGCACATAGTAGGTAGTACCTCTGCGTGTTATGTTCCAAGTTCCAACACTCAAAGCCAGCTACAGACATACTATTTTGCTTGCATCAGTTCCTCACAGTTGAAGATTAAAGAAGAGCTGTTAAATGTAAACAGTACCAACCAATTTCTGTTCCCCAATTTTCTCTCAAAGCCGTCTTCACAGAATACAAGTTCCGTATGAAATAATTCCCGTTCACAAGTGTGCAGCAAGTTAGTCCGGGGCTCGGAGTCCGGAACAAGACGGATGGTCCCGCTGCGGTGGAATCCCGGGAGACTATGGTACGGAAGTTACCTCACATTTTTGGTCGAAGTAGTTCTGTGACGGTGGGAAGTGTTGCGTCACTTTCGCTTCGGCGTTAATCCTTTAATATGTATAAAGGAATATAGGTATCGTTGGCAATCTGTAAAACTGTGCGTATATTTTTTTATTTGAAAGAGAACATAATATATTTATTATCAAAAGAGAGCGCAAGATAGGAGCCGTATTGCCGCCGTCGGCTTTGGTAACCTTACCGTATAAACTCATGTTTTAGGCTGAAAAAAATAAAGATTTCTCTTTATGTTAAGATTATTATAGACATTCATCTGCTATCTTCTAGTGAGGTGACCTACAGTCAGTCAGTCAGTTATGACTTGAGATAAATGCAATTCAACAGTTTACGTAAAAATATACTGAGATCTAATAACTTATCCCATAGCCACATGACCACGATTAGAACATCAAGTATGTTTGCAACATGTTTGTTGGTACCCAGCGAAGCCGATCCATCTATTTTAGTGGCATCTCGTCTACATGAGACGTTGTCAAAAGCAAAGCTAGCTGGGTATGTATCGCAAACAGAGAGCGGAAGTACTACACCTGATAGTGTGGTGTTAGCTGATAACGAGTCTATTCTAACTTATTTTAACTAGCTGATAGGTTCGCCGATGTTGGCTATTATAATGACATCGTATGTGTCATAAATCCTCCTGTGACTCCTATGACTGCCTCGTTGTTTTAGTGGTCGAGAGCGCTACTGTTGAGCATTAGGTCCTGGGTTTGATTCCCACTTCGGGGCAAGGGATATTGGGTTTTGCCATTAGGAATTTCTCAGTGACAGCCCTGAGTCTGGATTCCTAGAATCGCTCGCTAATACTTACAAGGGACCTAAACATAACTGGCGAAATGTGGGTGTACTAACGGGTACACCTCTGCCATAACCCTTCGGGGATTAAAGACGTGTTGTTATGACTAGCTTTAATAGGTTGCTACCCCTACCTTTAATAGGTTTGTTCGTACTGCTACTGACCCAACTCAATGGATCAACCAATATAATTTGATTTGATTTTATTTTTGATTTGTATTTTTGATTTTGATATTTTGTTGGCATGAAACTCATCTTCTCTTTCTGAGTAAAAGTGTCTATATATTCAATTCCAATATTTATTTCGGCGATTTCTATAGCCTTGAATTCTGTAGGTACTTCTTATTCAGTATAGTCCTCTTCATCGTTCCAAGGTTCCAAGTATTATTTTAATTGATATTCCCCTGTTCGTGATAGCGCCACCTAACTACATACCCGTACATATCCATCACTATCAAGGAGTTCGATAGCTAACATATAGGTAATTATTGTGATTTTTATAACACGCAGTTACCTGATCCCTATCAGATTGTGTATGTTAATCTTTCAAGTTCGATGTTGGCAGTCGATTTAGATTTAGATCTCTGTTCTAGTAAAGCGGTTTCTCCTTCATTTAATTGCGTCAATTTTTAGATGAATCAAGTGCTACAGTAACCTTTGTTACTGGGCCTGCATTAGGATACTCTGTGTCGTTAGGTCAAGTCTATTTCAGTCTCTGAGAACTTTTCTTCGACTTGACTGATGGCTTAATGTGCAATATCAGCCGCTGGATATGGCTGATCAAAATAAATAAAAAATCTGTACTATCATTAGAAAATTTATTAGGTACATATACCATTTTTTTATTTATAGAACAGATAACATTAGTGTAAATGATGGTAGCATTAATTTAATGATAACATTGACGTAGGTTCAAGATAGTAGGTTTAATCATCGGTATTATGCTGTAGATACTAAATCTCACTGTTTACCTAAAACTATAAACAGCTATAAAACATTCAAATAACAATTCATCACTTTAGAATCACGGCTAAGATTTATCTTTATCGAGAATTTATTTGTATCAACATTATAAATTAGAACGAATGTCTCAAGTGTTACTTACAGTAAAAATATCAATTTAACAACAAAAATAAATATGGATGACCTCACCGGCCGATACGGTGATAGATAACATTCGATCTTTCATAATTCAAAAATTTTATATTATCGGTGTCAAAACAGAGCTTATCACATCAGTGTCGTTTGGTAAATTAAAATTCTACCTTTAAAGATCTTCAAGTATCGTTTTCACTTTCAGAAATACAATTACTTTTAGATATAACATTATGACTGCCAAAATGTTTTGGGTTAACTTCCGTGAAAGTTAAACGTAAAGACATCATTAAGAAGAACGTATAATTTTGATGGAAATTGCTTAATATATTTATGAGTTTAACTATCTTTCAGTTCATCCATTTAAGTTTCCTTTTCATCCTCATATTCAAGCATTCAATCGACTACAATAACACTATAATCTAAATTCTTAACCTCCTAACATTTAGATGTACCTGTCTATTGTATACTATCTCCATTCTCTACAGGTTCCAAATTGATGATAGCCAGCACCTAATATAATTGACAGCCAAATATCAAAAGGCTTGCAATTACAATACCATGTCGTAATAATTACTGTCGCATGTCCACATTTCTATCGCTTGTTCCACATTTACAAACTCTTATTTACTACCATTACACGCAAAATTGAACCTTCAGTCAGAGCTAGAAGGTTGGTGGTGTCGTTTTCAGATGTAAAGATATTATTGTATAGATATGGGTCTGTGTTCACATAATATATCATGTTTATCTATGAACAAACTCAGTAGCTGGCAATTATTTTAGATTTCGTCGCCTCCATTGATTTTGGGCGAAGCTTTATCTCTAGTAGGTATTTTGTTTTAAAGAGAAAATACAAATACACAAACGATTGTAGTCAATAGAAAGGCTGTATTCGGATATTTTCCAGGTATGAATCAAATCTGATTTCAGTTACATGTGGCAGGACTCCAAACTACAGACTCATCAAAAGACCACAGACATGAAGACCTGGAAGATATGGTTTGGGTATCATTATAGCAAAACTATAATTAAGACCGAAACTATATACCAACCTGAAATATGCACGAAAGAAGTTGCTCAAAGCAACATTAAACATAAAAACCAAAGCTCAAACCTTGCTCAAAGCAAGAATCGGTCTGCAAACGAATTGGCTGTTAATCCAATAAAGACCTTTAATTCTGTACTAGATACTTTGAATATTTTAAGTGCCCAACTGTCTGTATAAGAAACAAAGGTATCAATTTACGAGTATTTTCTTAATAACTAAAGGCAGTTACAAATAAACAACTATATCTACCTAGGGGTGTCACGTGCGAAAACCAATATGCAGCTCTATCTGTCCAACCGTATTATAGGATTAAGAGAATTAAGCTACTGGACAACTCGTTTGATAAGATAGTTGACGGATTTGGTCGCTCTCTGACTTTCGTTCAATTTAATGTTTTTGTAGGTGAACACGGCTGTTTTTGGTAGATAGGGCTTTAATAAGACTTCTGTGAGTCTTTAATCTTGATACGGCATTGGGTTTTTTTCCGATAGGGTAAAAGTGGGATAGTTGCCCTAGGAGGATAGACGCCCCAAAATTCAAATTGTGACTTGTAAACGTACTACCATCGCAGTTAATACTTATAAGCAAAGAACACCCCCCTAGTGATGGGTAACTCATCAATTTTATTTGAGGTTGAGGGAGCACCTCATTTTGCCTCGCGAGGTCCTCACGAGGTACCCCTCATTTGAGGTGAGGATTTGAGGAATCCTCAACGGCGTATTCACCTCACGAGTCGTGAGCCCGAGCCGAACTCAGCCGAACGTGCGAGGGAGCGAGGCGGGCGGGCGCGACGACATTCACGAGTACTCACGACTCTCCGTCCGATTAAGCAAATCTTCTCACCTCTCACACATATCATTTTCTTTCGCTCATAAATTTTAGACCGCCAAAATAAACGAATCAATGACACTTGATTATCAATCTAATGCTGATGCTTTTAGAGTTCATAATAATTAACCATAGCTGAAATAAAAATATTTTCTTTAAAATTCGTTTTGACTAATAATGTTACATACTAATTTTAACAGTTTACGTAATGTTGACCTTGGAGGTGCACGTGATTTTCTTGTAACAATTACGTAGACTTTTGTTTTGTTTGTGTTCGTACTTTAATCTAAATAATTAATATCCTACCAAACATCAGTATCACACTCACCACACACACATGACACAACTAACATCATTACATACTTAGGTACATTATTTCATTAGGTACATACCATAATCATAATGTTAATGTTTATTATGCTGCCAAAATTTCGAGACCAGACCTCACCTCACTCATTCTTTAATTCTATACAATTTTTTAAATCGGTTCATTCGCTCACTCGTTGAGGAGCTCATCACTCAACCACTCAATACTCACTAGCGAGTCACGCCTCACGCCTCACCTCGCTCCCCTCACCCCTCGCCACAATTTCATATTGTCAATGTCAATTTTTGAGGACGCGTGAACGAATGAGGTGAGGTGAGGTAATGAGGTGGTTCATTGTTGAAAATCGAGTAACTCTTTCAATTTGCGATCACGAGGACCTCAAACGAGGGACCTCATGAGTGAGGGACTCATCACTACACCCCCCACCCCGCTAGTGTGCGAGCGGCAGCCGCTCTGATCAGACGTATCTTGGGTTTTTGTGGAAAATTTGACGGGCTCGCTCAAAAAGATCGCGGATTACGTATTCAATTATTTTACAAACGCGTGGAACTTTTGATTTCGAAAGGTAAGTGATATTATTTTATTGTTACTTGCAAGTGTATAGTTTGAATATTATCGTCAGTAAAACGTTTTGTATTTTTTGTAACTAGATTCTTTTTTTTAAAAAAAGGGCATCTATCCCTATTGAAAAGGATAGACGCCTCGTTTATTATGAGTATAGATGCCCTTAGGGGCATCTATCCCCTATGGCTTAAGTTAATGTTTGCATGTCATGTTCCTATTTTATCTTTTCAGAAATGCCTCGCAAATATGTAAGGAAGGTTGGAGTTCGTCCACGAGCTGAATGGACGCAAGAGGCATTAATAGCTGCAATGGATGAAATCTCGAGAGGCATTTTTTGTGTCAACGAAATATCTCGTAGATATGGGATTCCATCTAGAACATTAAGGAGAAGATTTGAAAACAAAAACTGTAGTCAAGTTTCCAAAAACAGCCAAATGTATTAAGAAAACAAAAGAAGTCAGGGAATCAAGTGATGAAATGACAATCTCGGATATTTCTTATGAATCTGATTCAGACATCGACCAGGGCCGACCAGGTGAAGCTGATTTGCACAAAAAAAATCGAAGATCTCAAGCTAAGCTTCAAAGGAAAGTTCCAGCAAAAATTATTATGAAAAACGAATAGAACACAAGGAATCAAGTGATGAAATGTCAATCTCAAATAATTCAAATGAGTCTGAGTCAGACTCATACAATGATTCGGAATGCAAAGAATGCTTTGAAGAATATAAAAAGACCACATCAACTGCAGATTGGATACAATGTGTAATGTGTAAAAAATGGCTACATGAGGATTGTACCATGTACGGCGACTATTGTAATGAATGCGGTAGGATTAAACGAATGAATACGAAAAAAACAACGTAGACTGTACTGTAGAAGTACTTTTTTTATCTGAAGCTGATTAATGTAAGAACGAAAAAAATGAAAATTAAAACAAAAGTGAAGAAGTAAAACTAAATTGAAGGAGTATTTTTCTGAAGTTAAGTCATGTAAGAACTAAAAATATGAAAATTAAAATCAAAGTGAAGAAGTAAAATAAACTAAAGTGAAGAAGTAAAATATACCAAAGTGAAGAAGTAAAATAAACCAAAATGAAGAAGTAGTTTTTTTTTTAAGCTGATTCATGTAAGAACTAAAAATATGAAAATTAAAACCAAAGTGAAGAAGTAAAATGCACCAAAGTGAAGAAGTAAAATAAACCAAACTGAAGAAGAGACTTTTTTTTTAAGCTGATTAACGTTAGAATATGAAAATTTTAACCAAAGTGTAATGTGCCATTGTTAAATATTAAAATAATACTTGTTAATTATAAATATGGTTTGATTTATACCTAAGGGCAACTATCCTCATAGTGACAACAGCATTGGGGCATCTAACCCATATAAGAGGCATCTATACTCAGAACTAGTACAGTAACTTTTCTTTTTTTATTTTATTTCAGCTATAGGTGCATTGAATTCTTTTTTTAAATATAATAAATAATAGACCAATGTAACATTAAATCTAAAAACCTGTCTAAATATATTTTTTTTTCTAGAAAAAAAAAAACAATTTCAAAATGTGGGGCAACTATCCCACTTTTACCCTATATTTGTTATCGTTCTTCTGTCGTTATTGTCTTTCTTTCTTCAATTATACAGTTAGAATTTATACTTTTAAAGTGACTTCTCTTTTTGCCAGGCATCTATGATACCTAGATGTGCTTTTCATTAGAGTCGCAGAAACATGACTGAAAATCAATTTCTTCAGGCAGTTGCGGAGTTGCGGGAATGATACTTAAAGCGCTGACAAGACCCAATTGACCAAAATAGGCTTCTCTTAAGAAAAAAGTTTCCAAATCTGTATAGTTTGTGGTTGTGGAAAAAGTGTATGTTAATGTTGAACATATTTCCCAGAACTTAGTTGTTACCTAACAAGTTTTGAAAAAAATCTCGATACAAACTAACGTTAAACTAACCTCTTACCTTGAGTTATAATCCAAAATATCTGCATTAAATATCAACTTACGTTACGTAAATAATTAATAACAAGAACGTCTTATTTAAATGCAGAACTTGGTTGTTTTTATTTACGATTACTCAACTCCATTTTGAGTAAACAGATCATTGCTTCATATTTTGCAATAAATTACAAACGTTATGTCATCGCGCTTCTCTTTCTTTTCTATGCAATCTGACAGTGACCGCGGTTTAGGTGTTGTCAGCGTCTTAAACCGTTTTTTGATCTCGTATAATACCTACTATGTTTCCAATGTTTAGACTAAGTATTTATTAATTACTTCTTGATCCATTAGGTAGTTACCAATTACTAGCTATCAATTATTTGTGGGTTTTGCCTTGTGGGTTTTTGTGGGTTAGCTGTCTAGCTAACCCACAAAAAGTCAATCACACAAAAAGTCAGTTGTCTAACTGAAGCGATGTAGATGACGTTCAAGACTTGAGATAACCACAGATAGGTGCGCGCCAAAATGATCAAATCGCATTTTGTTGTTATTTTTAGATAATATTATGTCATGTTTTTACAAGGAACGGGATTGACTGATATATTTGGATTATTTATATCGGTATTTCATTGTATTTCTTTAGTCCTTGGGCTCATCATCAAGTACTCAAGAAGTAAAGAAATACCTACCAAAATTAAACACCTTATACAGTGTTACTAATGCAGTTATTTCAGGCTCCATTCTAGTAGCATTTCAAACATTAGGATCAGTAGGTAGCAAACCAGTCTTAACAGTCAATTCATACTCATAATCTAAATTTTCCCAGGGTAACCCCTGGGAAAATTTAGATTTACTATAGAAAATAGACACTTAAAGGACTGATAAAGATCACACATTTTTAAATCCAGACATAGTCATTAGTCGTTCAAAGTAACTTCAACTAAAAATAACGAAACAAAACAAAACCGTAACAGACTCAATAAAAATGGCAGTGTCGCATGTCGTCGAAAAACAATATTTCTACAAAAAGTCTACACTGTCAACCACTGCCCATCAGTATCACCACACAATTATAAACCTTTCTTTCAATATCAGATGGTTGAATTTCCTTTGTAATTATTTAGCTTGCCTGTCAATTATGTATGATGAAAAAAGCTACCTTGTCTTTCTAATTACGTGGCGATGGGCTGTCGACAAGCTCGGGAGATAAACAAATAAGATGATACTTTCCGGTCTGGAGGTAAAAAATGGAGAAACAAGACTACATCAGATTATCGTTACTTTGAAAAGTGTCAAACGATTCCATCGAGAAGGCTTTGAAGGATTTTGAATGTTTATTTTTCTAAGTTGGTGATAATGACGTTTTTAACACAGTGGTAGAGCAAAAATGTGTTTCTCACAATACATAAATACCTATAGAGAAATAGTAGATTGTGTCATAAGGGACCAAAATAATGTATTGAGGGCGAGAGCGATTGTTTGAATCCAGAGCGAAGCGAAGGATTCTAGAGTAGAATCCCGAGCCTAGCGAGGGGTTCTAGAGTAGAATCCTAAGCGTAGCGAGGGGTTCTAGAGTAGAATCCTAAGCGTAGCGAGGGATGCAAAGTACGTCGCTCGAGGTTAAATAATTTTGGTACCTTGTGGCACACTCTGCTTTTCATCTCCCTCTATGACAAAAATAAATAAGCGATGCTTTTAGTAGTGACGAATATTTATATTTACATAACCAAATATAAAAAATTATATTAATATCAAATTAAAGTTGTCCCGAAGTTTCCGTGTATTTTTTTTTATTTGTTTGTCAATGCCGCGTCGGCAGGCATGCTTTGTTTTATTAGTGGGAACTTAATCGAAGCGAATTGCGTTCAAACTTTTTATTTAAATAGTGTGCCAAATTCAAAAGTCATTCCGGCGCACTTATTAAGTGCGCCGGAATGACACATTTTGTTCGCACTTATCGAGGAACCCTTCGCCTCTTTTCGAATAGATGGGATGAAAACTATATTTTCACTCGGCCCTAAAATGCACACCCTCCGAATGAGATTTAATTTGCAGTTTATCTAAATTTGGGCTTTGACTTGGTCTCCCGATTAGGTACGGATCATATCATTTTATGTGTTTGTATCTTCGATCAATATTAGTACTAGATCGAAGGTTTATATCACCGCTCCAACCTTGATCGTCTGGTGGTTGGACAACAGGTCCAGTTTTAGCTTGTTCTTTTTTAATTTAGCAAGCTAACCGTGATATTGGTGCCGATTCCCTTGTTCACAAACTGAACTAAATTTAAGTTCAGTGCATCTTTTTCTTTGTATTTCATTAAGATAGATAGAATAGTAATAGAATAGATAAATTTTAGTTTAGTCCTGTCAAATTAATCAGCGCCTGTCACTACTCCATACCTATAAGTTTAGACGTGATTAATAACTTGCCTACTAAAATTACGTTAATTTACGTCAAGCCCTGATTAATTTGACAGGACTAAACTAAAATTTATCATCTGTCCTTTTCTTAATGAACTAAAAAGAAAAAGATGCACTGAACTTAAATTTAGTTTAGTTTGTGAACAAGGAAATCGGCACCAATACCAGCCTAATATTGTCCCACTGCTGGGCAAAGGCCTCTTCTCATGCACAGAAGGCGATTTCAGACTTATATAACCACAGCGAACCATGGTTTGAATTCAAACCTAGGTACACTGAATGTTAGTAAAACTTCCGCTTAAAGACTTTATTTTATTATTAATATATTTATTTACATAACCAAATTACAAGATGATTATTAACATGAACTAAATTTAATTAAAACTAAGTTAAGTCTAAAAACGGCCCTCGGGGCATTGTACCGAGGATGCTGGCGGCATTTCCTCGCTGAATTGCAATGCTGATGCGTTGCGCGAGAAAGCCGCCAGCTTTTCGGTCACCAGTTACTTACATCAACTAGACGTTTCGCGATTTCCGCAAATAACTTATGCGTACTGGGACCCCATGGACCAATTGTCTCGACGCCAAAGGGCACAAAGTTGTACTTTATTTAGTTGGATATTCAAAGTCTGACAGATGATATTACGTTCAAATCTAGATATATTTGCCAAAGGAATACTGCCTTCTTACTTCAGCCGGCTTTGGACAAATGACATAATACAAGTACCTATACAAATTAGTTACTGAATGACTCTCAAACACGTTTATACTTAGCTCCAGATATAAGAACAGATCGCAACTGATTTCACTTGAGATATGAGATGGTATCAGTACACTAATCGTAAGAACTGGATCGAGCTTATATTTGTATATAAGCGTTGCTTTTGTCTCCAACGTCAAATTTTTATCTTACATCTCTAATAATTTATAATGGGTGTCCCAAATTTAGGTACGCAAGATTTGAATCAAATAGAAAACACCGTTTTTTTTCTCTTATTACACATATATACATAACATGACGCCTTGTTTCCCCGAAGGGTTGAGCAGAGGTGTACCTGTAGTACACCCACATTTTGCCAGTTATGTTTTAAGTCCCATGTAATTGGGGGCGAGCCCATTGCCATCAATCGGGCACGAATCCAGACTTCGGGCTGCTACTGAGGAATTAGAAAACCCAATAACACTTTGCCCGACCAGGGAATCGAACCCAGGACCTCATGCGCAGCAGTAGCGCTTGCAACCACGCAGTTAGCAACGAGGCAGTTAGTTAGTTTTATTATAATTACTTTATTGAATCATAAGTACATAGGCTAGGGTTATGTATGGAATAGCCACATCAGGCAAATGGCCTCCACGGCTAAGCTGTTAAGCATGCATGAGACATTTCCTGGTTCTGTATCCTCTCGTTTTGGTGATCAGAACTGGCCCCGTAGATCATGTGATTTAACACCACTGGATTTGTTTTATAGGGTTATTTGAAGTCAAACCACAACCACCCGTGCACTGTGAAAGAGGTGATTCAACGCTGCATCAACGAAACTCAGGCACATTATGCAAACAAACCGGCCAAGTGCGAGTCGGACTAGCGCACGAAGGGTTCCGTACCATTTTATCTATAAAAATGGCAAAAAAAATCATGTCTGTTCTGTGGGAGCTCCCTTAAATATTTATTTTATTCTGTTTTTTAGTATTTGTTGTTATAGCGGCAACAGAAGTACCTACATCATCTGTGAAAATTTCAACTGCCTAACTATCACGGTTCATGAGAGACAGCCTGGTGACAGACGGACAGACAGACAGACAGGCGGACAGCGGAGTCTTAGTAATAGATTCCCGTTTTACCCTTTGGGTACGGAACCCTAAAAATCATGGAAAATTTCGATAAAAGAGTGCGTATGTGCCAGCTAAGCCGTGGGCATTTGTCTTTTTTTTTTTTTTGAGGGTGGGAAATCATCAAATAACTTCTCCCGCTCTGGGCGGAGCGGGAGGGTGTGTTAGACTCTTACTGACTAAAACCCACCCGTATTCCTTCCTGTTGCCTGTGTTGCGGGGGCCTCGGTGAGTGGGCATTTGTCTGATGTGCTATTCCCTACATAACTCTAGCGTATGTACTTTATGATTCAATAAAGAAGTTATAATAAAATACAATATAATCTATATTTTCTAATTAATTCAAATATTGCGTAAATTTTGGGTGACCCTTTAGTTACGCTTGTTTGAGGGAAGGAGCTGGGTAACATTGCTATTAAAATGGACTCACAGAAAAGAACGATGAAAAGTAGGTATTACTCACTTTTGGACACCTTACATAATCAGCCTATAACATTCCCACTGCTGGGACACAGGCCTCCTCTCTGTGAGAGGGAGTGGGCCGTAATCCACCACGCGGGCCCAGTGCGGGTTGGTAGATGTCACATGTCTTCGAATTTTTGGTTCTAGGACATGCCGGTTTCCTCACGATGTTTTCCATCACCGTTTTGAGAGCAGTGGTGATGAAATAATTTACACAAAGTAAAGCGCCTGTCTGTGTTCGAACCTACGACCTACAACTCGTAAGTCGCGGCCGTTACCACTGGGCCACCACTGCTCTCTTCATAGATTAGTTATTTAAAATATTACCTGCTCTTCTGTACATTTGAAAGACACAGACATAACCAAGCAACCAAGCACTACGTCATTCAGCAATATTTTAACAATGTGATTTCATAGTACCTACAACAGTTTGTAACTCTATACTAATGTGGTTCTGGTTAACAAGTTTTTGTGAACACGTTACAAGTTACAAGTATTGTGGTGAACCGCGACACGCGTCTGTATCGAATTAACTTTTTGTGTTCAGAAATGAATATGCATCTATAATTCAAGGTTCGTCAAGTTCAGCTGGGTTGGTTTAGGTGCCTTAAAAAAGCCTCTACGAGTGACCACTAATGACGAAACTTATGCCCCTTTTGAGTAGGCGAAACCTAAGTGCCTAAATAAAATCGTGCTGTTGGCATTGGCATTTGTTCAACGCTCGGCTCAGCGCCGAAAGTGTAAAATCCAACAGCACCCTTTATTTTAGGCATTCATTTAGGTGTCATTTGGTGTTAGTGAAAAGGGTATTACATGTTGTATGCTCGGCGCTCCCTGTGCCGTCAGACCCGTTACTTACCACCTTGCTGACTGGCTAATATCATCCCTATCATCCCCTATCATCGATTATGGTGATGTGTGCTACTATGAGTCCGCCTCTACATACAAATGTACCTATACATTTGTATGCTTAAAGTAAATAAATAATATTTCGATTAAACCTCTAATTATAGTTAGTGCAGAGACGGAAGGAGAAGAAGGCGAAACTAGATGTGAAAGATTCAGAACCAAGTGTTGTAGTAAAACCAGAGATCCATGGCCAGTTGAGGACTACGATGAGACTTATTTCGTTTAGCAGAATGACAGAGTGAGTTAGGAAATGAGAGTTTTATTTTGACGACTGATTTAGCGTAGTGAGCGAGAGTAACCTGGAATCATCCTTCGCTTTCCTTAGTCTGATTTGGAAAATCGTTCTCAAGCCACTTACTAATCGACTTCGTCTTTGTTTTGAGAGCTGGATTTTGTGTAAAAGCAAAATACATAAATCGTTTGCCTCTATAAGGGAAACGATTAGAGTAGTAAATAGAGGCATGAGGAACAGGGTGTAAAGTTCACTCATCCTCCATAGAAAAGGGAGGATCCTCCGACCAGACGGGTGTCGTGTCTGGTGGGCAACTGCCCGACGGTTGATGTCGGGAGATGTTGTATATATGCTAGTTGCGCAGTAAACTCTGCTTGCGCGATGCAGGATTTTTGCGTGACGTCAGTGTGATGCGTAGTTCGTATGTGGCGCTGTAGATGCCGCCACACCCTCACTTAACCTAATCAAGCCTCTTCAATCTCTTGTATCACTACTAATGTAGGTAGGCTAGGTACCTTTAAATACTTTGAATTCTTGACAAAGCAAAAGCAAAACCACAGGCAACTCCACAGGGACTACAACTAACACACAGAGTACGAAGAAATAACTCAATTCCCACAGGAAAAGCGAATTCTTCTATGAATTAGTCAAACTCCTGTACAAATTACAGACAGGTGAAATACCACACTTCACTTGCGGTTACAAAACTCAAAGCATGTATATTTTAAACCTTATTGTAGAGGATTTGAAGAGTGATAGATTATTTTCGCAAGTGCATGAGTATTGTGGGTATTATACTATGGTTTTGTATGGAACACGCGTCTCTCAGTAGGTGGTCATGTTTTAATGTTTGTTACGATAAATGCAAAGGGTTTTCTTTCCATTATACTTTTATCCATCTTTCGCAGCTTTGTTTAATTGTTTTCGAGTTAGATCTTATCGTTTCTGATATGTTTGAAGGATAAAGAAAGATTAGTGCATACGTGAGGTGGACTAACTCCTTATCTTTTAATACCTTCATTGACATCAGAATGTAACGTTTGTTAGTATCCACTGCGGAATATAGACTCTATCCTTGATTTTAATCCATCACTCCTCTATCTTAGGAAACTTTTGTATTTGCACAAGGTCTCGGCATGAATTTTAAAATTTTCATCGTGCTGACAGTGGGTAGGGCCATGTGGAACAATACATTTTAGATACGTAAGTAGATTATATGCCATTGTGCAGACGAAGTGTAGCCTAGGCAGGACAAGATCCTGCACTTTGATTCTTTCGCTGCCAATTACTTGTCCTGATCTTTTGGAACTAAGTACCATGTTACATACTCATCCAACGCAAATGACATGACATGACGACTCATGCAAATGACATGATGAATGACATGACGTGATGACTTTAAAATTATCTCCACTATGCAAATGCAATGGAGATCGCCCCAATTTCGAGCCCCACATACACAGTTCCCCATGTAGGGCGTCTGCACACGTACGTAATTGGTACTTGTGCAAGCGTGCGGCTGTGTGCGTGTGCCGCTGACTGCAATTTCCTTGCACGTCGACTAGAGCGCGTTATCTGGCCATCGCAACACCTTGCTGTCAGTCACCTTACTTGTGAAACTTACGTAGATATTCCAAGTGTGTGTTTGGACCACCGTAAAACGTTACTTTAAAAATTACTAGTTGCCAACTACAAGATATTTAAACTAAGACTAACTACATTGGAAGTGATTGCTCTCGAAAGGAAATCGGTAGTAGCCCGGAGTCTGGGCGAATTTATCGTTATTAATCGGTCACAACCGATTAATAACGATAAATTCGCCCCTATTACGTATGGGACTTAAACATAGTGAATCATGAATTCGTAACTCTTCAATGTTATTTATTCGTAGGGCCTCTTAAGCAAGGGGGCTGTTGATCATAACCGATATAGGTATCCACCGAATGCCTATTAGGTACTCCCAAAGTGAGTGAAACCTACAGGTTGATGTCAATATTGTTTCGTGCGTACGTCTGGGTTTCTACCTGCAGTGCCGTGACACCGACCCGGCTCCGAAAAAAACAAGATACCGTTCCGACTCATTGAACGATTGACGGCAGGTACAGAGGTGCTCAAAGTTTGGCTGTAGAAAATAGCTGGGTATAATAACATTTTATAAATAATTTAAGGCGCAGTGCTTTTATTGGGTTTAACCGAAATCCGACTTCATAAGACAATATAGTGTATGTAATTAAAACTTCTAAGACTTAGAAATACATAAAAGTTTGATTGAGAATCAGGAGAGCGCACTCGATATTTAGGTCACGCTTCATTCATGATTTTGTAGAGTATGAGAGCAGTGGTGGCCCAGTTAGTAACGGCCCCGACTTACGAGTTGTATGTCGTGGATTCGAACCCAAGCAGGCACATTTCTTTGTGTAAACAATTTCATCACCACTGCTCTCAAAACGGTGAAGGAAAACATCATGAGGAAAACGGCATGTCCTGGAACCAAAAAATCGAAGACATGTGACATCTACCAACCCGCACTGGGCCCGCGTGGTAGATTACGGCCCACTCCCTCCCGATGAGAGGAGGCCTGTCATGTGTCCCAGCAGTGGGAACATTATAGGCTGATTATGCACATTCATGATTTTAAAATGTTCGGCGTAGTAGCTTTTGTCCAGTCAAAAGAAAAGAGTATCAAGATCTTTCAGATTGACAAAGTACCATCGTCTGAATGCTTAATTCTTTCGTAAGAAGTCGACAAAATGCGGCTTTGCACAACACGTTTTCTATAACCTACGGACTTATTAAAAAATCCACACCCTTTCCTTGCTATGCCACGGCGCCGTAGATGGATTAATGTCGATTAATTTGCTCGTGTCATCAATAACTTATATTTATTTGTCTTCTTAGTTATTTTAAAATTTTTCGTCTTTGAACTTTGAGCATCTTGCCGCTGACGCGCGACAGGCCGTGTTGTTGTGACAGCTCGCCGGGACGCCTCCGTCAGTATTCTGTGCCTCCACCGTGCATGTAACAACACTGTTGTTGGTTGTTGTTATGTACAGAATACGCCCTTTGTCCACTCTGTGCTGCAGTGGACACTGGACGTGAGAACTTCGGAGAATAGGACGCACTTTGGGGAATTAAGACATTTAAGAATCCGGATGAAGGTTTCTCCAATGTCGTTTAACATTTAAAGGGTTGCTGGCACACTCCTTCTGATTGTGGAACGAGATCACCATTTTCCTGTAATTATTTTTTTGAAGTAAGTTTTCATAATTTGGTGAGCACCTGTAAAACACAGTAACGCAAATGTGAAGATTTATTTTTTTGAGTTTTGTTGAGTGCATGGCTGGTCTTTGTCTTAGCAGAAAGCTAGCTATATTAATAATTATCAGCTACTAAGTGCATGTCATTTTCAAGATCCGAGCTTATCGTCCAGCCCTTGGACACCTGCAAAATCAAATATCTACATATTTCATCGGCTTTCATTGTTCGAAATCACTGCGGTTGGTAACACATATAATTAATAAATACAAGATTCTATTTAAAAGAGTGTTCATGGACTTTCTGGCACCTTCTTGTCCATGGGAAACTACTACGCTTTGGAATGCGCAACTAGCTTCATCTTTCTGACTCTTGGACAATTCAAACCTATAATTGGTTTACCAAATGCATTGAGTTTGGGGTTGAACTCTTTCACTTCTTAGTAAAAAAATGGAGAATGTGGTTGATCACTTGTCGAACCACATTCTCCATTTTTTTTAGGTGCCCCAAAAATTGTAAATCCTGCCTTTTCTTGCGTAACCATGACACGATTAATCCGAAATCATTGCAGCTATCGCGCCGCACATAACTCGGTCGTTGTAAGCCGTTTATCAGCGATACCGACTGCCACTGCTATCATAATTTATTAGCAATTAATCAATTTTACGCTGCTTTTATTTTAGAATTCCTCGGAAAATATTTAATTAGAAATTTACGGGGAGAGATTATAGAGCAGGCACCTGAAAACCCCTCTGTATGCCTTCATGTTAACTTTAAATATTTGGAGACTGGGATATGTAGCAGCATCTTTGCTGCTCCTGCTTTGGAAGCAGCCAGGATGCTGTACAGGCTTGTAAAGATTGGGATTAACCGTGGTATGTCAACTCGATGAGGGTGTTATAATCTATCTAGATTAAAACCCTCTTTAAAAAATTAAGGAAAAAAAACCTTTAAATTTTAAGTGACTTTAGACGTATGAGGCACAGGGTGGAAAGTTCCTCATTCTCCATACAAAAAGGAGAACTCTCAGACCATACGCTTGTTGTGGCTCTTGGGGTAATGTCCAATGGTTGTTGTCGAGAATATGATGTAAATCGCACGAGTAACTGTGCTTGCACGATGTCGGATTTGCGTGACGTCAGGTGCGTAGTTCGTATGTGGCGTTATAGATACATGACCAAACTGTAGGATAGGTAGGGTTGGTACGTGCTCATCTGATATCAATCAATGTTATGTTTTTCTTAAAGCTGTTAAGAGAGTGCGTGAGACCTTTTCAGAGGATTCAAAGCTTTCATTAGCAAGTGGGAAAGCGAATGATGGGCCTACGTAAAATTTATAGGTGCCTACAGAGAGTTATCAAACTGAAAAGCTCGGCTGTAAACAAGTAAACTTGATTGAAGTTGAAGTTCATCGAGGCAAGTTTTATACTAGGTACCTACTTGCAATTCAAAGGAGTTTCGAAGGGCAATGTGAAGGTGTGCAGATCTACTTTGTCAATATAACAGTTCATATTTCTTCACATCCCTAGCCTGGCCTGCAAATTTCGCTGCAGAAATTGCAAATTTCGCTGCAGAAATTCTTTGTACGGAATCGACATTTCTAAAACCGTTATATTTTCAATTAAAGCTATCAGCCTTGCGTATCATGGTAGCATTGATGCAAAAGATACGGTTATGTTTTTAACTATAATCTTACCGCCGACCGGTGTCTACGCAATTCCTACTTCTTATCAAATGGTTATCGTGCACGTATTGCCTGTCGTTTGTTGCGTTTCGGTATGCAGGACCTTTTCCTTATGCTACGGCTACATTGTCGCGATAACGCAAACTACACTTCGCATGCTCTCTGTTGTACAGCGAGACGTCGAACGGTGTGCGAGAGAGACCGATCGCAAAAATGTAGCCGTAGCATTATAAGGGTGAAAACTCAAAGGGATTATATGAAGAGGGTATCTGCATCTTGCTGTTTACCACTACAGTAACTCGTGGAAGGGGTAGGCGGAGTTTTGTATTTCACTAGTTATGTTTAAGTCCCATGTAAAAGAATCCTATGCCATTGCCATCAACTGGGCACAAATACAGTGTCCGCGCTGGTACTGATAAATGTCTAATAAAAACTTAATAAGTAACTCTTTTCCCGACCTGAGGATCGAACCCAGGATGCCTAATGCTTACGCTTAGTATTCGCTCTTGCGACCACTAGAATCATGAGGCGGAATTTATTAATATTATTTTTTAATAAACAAAAATAGCTGTCTGAACAGAGCCTTTAATATTTCGACCTGACACATTTAATAATCTGCTCAACTCAAAACCGAAACTCAGATAAGAAATCGACATAACATAAAATTCAAAAAAACTTTTGACCAAAACTTGTCAAGTGTCACCCGGTTCAAAAGATGGGTATCTGTGACAGCCATGTTATGGGGCTTACAAAAAGAGTATCAATGGCGAATAATCCTTGGAGCTTAAACTAACAATATTAGCCACAACAATAGCTTAATCTTTGAATCGGTAGCCGTAATGCGTTTAAACGTCCTTTTAAACTTTTTATAAACAATTGTGACAGGTAGCTTTGATGAGCGGTGACCCGAGCGGGTGTATCTTACAGCTCGTGTGTTCACATTATTGCTATAAAGTAGGTTAGTCGTTTAGTGGATTCGGAAAAAGGCTTAAATAGTACGTAACTGCGAAGAACTAGGCGTAGGGGCACGCGGTCGATTAGTAAAACCACCTACTACATAACATGTTCGACACAAAAAAAATACGATGGATGTTATGGACCACCACACCATTTTGAAATCGATTACTAAGTTTCTGCACAGATAATAATGTGTAGTAATAGCAACACTAGAGAAAGCCTTGTTGCTGTGATATTTTGAAAAGGCGTCTTTGATTTTTACGCTGTCTTTTAAGACTGCTCGTTGCTTTTTATAAGGCGTTCGCATGACGTCGTTGTCTAGTTAGGGCTGATTGTACCAATATATTGCTTAATTCATTCTCTTTTTTATTATTTTTTATCCGCACGTTTTCTCAACACATTGGCAGAATTGTCGGCATTGCCATAGAGAAAAATAGAATAGAATATTGCTTAATTCAGTATTCCATTTTAACTTGGGAATAGGGCGGCAAACTGGAAAGGGTAGACAAGGATAGAGGCATGTGGAATTAATAATAAAGCAATGCAAGCGTAAATCATTTAAAGTCAGTTTATTTAAATTAAATCAATTTCGTAAAACAATGAGGTATACACAACAGAATAAAATATATAATATTTACATGCGAAGAGACCGGGATAGACTGCGCTATACAAAAAACATTGGATACCAAGTTTCTGACACAGCCAATGCAAACGCTAGAAATATATCGTTTCTCACCTCTTTTTCAAACAATAATTAATAGGTAATGCTTAATAATAATTAAGCATTACCTATTAAATCTGACGCATTTCAGTCGAAGAATGGGCCCCTCTAATTGTATCCCTCTAAATGTCGGCAGGCCCAGAGGGAGGTGGCGGGATGAGTTGGACTCCTTTGATAGGACTGGTCCTTAATTGGACGTAGTTACACGAAAAGGATCCAATCCACAAAAAATCCAAAATTGAGTTAAGTATACCAAAAAGACCGTGAAACCTTTACGGTCTTTTTGGTATACTTAACTCAATTTTGGATTTTTTGTGGATTGGATCCTTTTTGTGTAACTACGTCCAATTGTCCTAGACAGAGAGGAGTGGACGGAGAGTAGGGAGGCTTTTGCCCTACAGTGGGACATTACGGGCTTGTAATAAATAAATAATAAAATTATTAAATTGTAATTGAAATCATGGACGAAAAATGAGGTCATAAAACTAACCTCAATTGTGAAATGAAAATCATCATTAATGGTGATTTAAAACTAGAATTATGGTTTAAGAAATCAAAGCACTCAATGTGTAAGTGGCGCTACAAATTGGCATCCACAGGTTGTTTTCTGATCGATTTGTTTACATTTTCATCAGATACTTTTGAAACAGAGCATACATCTGTTGTATTATGGTTTTTGTGGTTGGTAATTCGTGTTCTATAACTTCAAAAAGAAATAGTTTCAAGGCACGTTAGTTATCACCGAGTACTGAAGCGGGCACAAATCCAGGCTGCTACTGAGAATGAAAATTTTCTAATGATAACCTTATAACTCTGCCCGACCCGGGGATCGAACCATCGAACTCAGGATTGTAGCGGACCGCAGTCATTTCGTCACACTCACATCGCTTCTGAAATATGTATACAAGGTGGAGACGATCACATTTCAAACACCAAGGAACTCCCACTATTCAAATATGAATTGCGTATTTTTTTAATTGACAAAGCCTACTACACGTTCCAAGATTTCCTTAATAATTAGTACTTGCTACAATCTGTCACCAATACTATAATCTGTCACTAATTATTTTTGTAAGATTTGCTTTAAAAATGATAACTCAATTTTTTATACTGCATGTTGACATAATTTATTATTGAATGCCTACTGGGCAGGACATATTGGATCTGTAATTTACCTAACATCTGTATGTATAACATATGCCCACAATAAAAAGAATTGATTTGATTTGATCCTGCCGGGGTCGTGGGAAAGTCCGGAAGGGTTACCGAGGCCCCTGGCAACACAGGCAACGGAAGGAACACGGGTGGGTTTTAGTCAGTAAGAGTCTGACATACCCTCCCGCTCGGCACAGAGCGGGAGAAGTTATTTGTTTAATGTAATTTGGATTGAGAATGATAAAAAAAAACTATCCCGAACTATTGGAGTGAGTGAATAAGAGGCCGTTATCACCCAATAAAAAATGGGTAAATAACCTAATTTACCATTTTATAATCCTTACTATAAAGTGAAAATTAAAATACACAAAAACCCGACTGCGGAAAATGTGAACTTTAAAAGATAAACAATCTCATGCAGTCGGAGGCACCTTCTCAAATTTAACAATTAATACCTATAATATTGCCTCCGACTGCATGAGATTGTATAGCTATAGTATGTTATGCGAATTTTATTTCCATCTTTTTTACAGTTCACTATTTACGCAGTCGGGTTTTTGGTTTTTTTAATTTACTTTTCTTTTAATTTCGATGTTAGGATTTAATTAATAGTCCCAAATAATCCAAATACCTTGGATATTTTTTAATTTATTGTCATATTGTAGTCTCCGCGTTGTATAATTTTGCATACCGAATACTAAAGTGAGTTATACAATCGATATGTTATGAAATCAACATCGTAACGGTCTTCACAACAAATGTTTTGAATGGTGTCATTATTAAAAATTTTAAATATTTATACATAGCATAATGACTTACTTTAAACTGGTGGGATGAGTGCAATGAGCCAATAATACAATAATATTATTGGCTCCAGGCGTAATGACGCCTGTGAGTACCATATACCAACCCCAAAATAATATTCAGTAGTCATACTTGCGATTTGAGCCAACTTATTTATTATAAAATAATTTAAATGAACGCGGTTTTATTTTATATAAGACGCTTTTTTATCCACAACGGGGAATCTTGGCCTTCATCTCACCTGATGGTAAGTGATGATAAGGCCGAAGGTCGAAGCGAGCTTCTCCCGGAATCATCAACCACAGAGGAACTGGCTATCTTACCTCTAACTGCTGAAACACAACAAATGTTGTTAACATTGTTGTTATGGCGACAGACTTAGATAAGATGGTGGTAGCTAGCCACGCTAGGCCAGGCGGACTTAGAACAAGGACTACCACCAACCAAACGGAGCAGATTTCTTTCCCTCGGTGGGAATCAAACCTGAAACTTCTGGGTCTGTTACAGGTGTTCTTTCTGCTAGACCACAGAGGCGGTTAAAAGGCACATTTCGTGTGTCTGTGACCGCTTAGTTCTTCTTAACTACATAATAGATTTTGATGCCAGTTTCTTAGTGAATTTATTCGAAAGGTTTTATGTGTGTAATACATTCATGTTTTACTTATATATAGCACCGAAATCTCGGAGTGTTGACGTGTCACCACATCAGTACATAGCACCCGTGAGAAGTAGGGCGGGTTGCTAGTATTTAGAATAAGGTACTCTAATTCACTTAAATGATCTACAGCTGTATTTGGTTGCCGAAGAAAAGCCGTAGTTTCATTACGCCGCGGGATCTCAAGAAACTCACATAGCACATTAGCACGAAGGGTGTTGTGCGTTCGTGAAGGGGGCACGAGATGAAGAAAACTGAAGGCTTCTTTATTTTCTTGAACAATCCTGAAGAACGCAGTCTATCCTTGGTATTTTGTTAGCGATGGAACTTTAAATGTATCGATGAGTCATGTTACTTGAATTGGTTTTGATTTTATTAATTTTAAATGGCGAGGTGTGATATTATAATATGTTTATGTTCTGTTGCAAATAAGTAAAAACTAAAAATAGTTTGGATACAGCAAACACAGTTGTAACCACAGCCTTGCAATATTCAGTTGTCATGAACCAAAAAGTCCGATTCACGAAATCAGAAGCACATAGGGGTTACTCGTATGTATGTGCTTCTGATTTCGTGAGTCGGACTTCTGGTCTTTCCAAATGGAATTTTCCCTAAAAAAAGGCAATAAATTTACTCCAAAAGTAGCCACGAATTAACTTGTATGGGAAAGAATTCCCAACATGACTCTCAACATTTTGAAAGTACCATTGCCACTATTCTAAGGCCGCGTCCTAACTGAAAGCAATTGACGCGCGAGTGCACGGTCGTAACGCCCTTTTATATGAACATGACATACTTGCACGACCAATCAAGTCGCGTATGTGCGTAATTTAAACGGTCGTGTAATCGGTTATTTGCGCGTCAGTCACTTTCGGTTAGGACGCAAGGTAAAGTAGGTAATATTCTAAGTTTTCTGCACGCTAGCCCTGAATCCTCGCCGGTCGTCCGCGGTGTAGTGGACTGTGCGCGTCTTCCCGTCCGAATCTATGAAGCTGTAGAACCCGCGCACGTTGCCGCCGTCCCGACTCTCCTGTACAGTTTTCGAGTCGCCTGTGGTTTTGTCCTGGAAATATAAATAATTTTGATTAAGATATTTTGTTAAAAAATGGTGTTTTTATGGCATGCCCAGTCGAACAAGCTTTTGGTATACAGGCAAAAAATAATTATCTTTCCACTACACTGCCGTCTGCCAATATTTATTTATACTGTATTCGAGATAAATCTGTAGCTCATGGCATACTTAAGAAAGTAATGTAAAAGAATTGACTACTCAGGACACATTACTTAAAAGTAGTTGCAAGTTAGTTACCTGAATAGGTACCAAAGAACTTGTTCGACTGTACTTAAATGATAATACTTAGTTGAGAACGGAATTTTCAGATAACTAAGGCATAGCAAAAAGTTTAAACATGAGAATGAATGAATGAGAATGTCAGCCCCTGATTCAGTAATCATCACATCATTCAGTTGTGGCACAGTGGTAACAGCGATGTTTCGGTAAATACCTGTCAACAGCTTGTTAGGTACTAAAAAGTTTTGAATTCTGGGCCGATTCTACGCTCCCAAGTCCCATGACTGAATTATTATAGTAAAACATGCATGTCAAGATTACCTCTGCAGTAAATACCACACGTTTTATGACTGACATTTAACTTCAACTTAAAATCAATGGGCCGTAAGATAACCTTCCCCTTTTGTTCTAACTACACATCCGTTGTATGAGTTCAACAAGATATTATTAAGTTCAAAATCGTGCAAATATGAAGTGCTTATTTGGGTACTAGAGCCGATAAATAGGCACTTTAATCTAGGTAATTGTATATTTCAATCCTTAATAATAGGGTGTTAAAGTATCAGGCAGTAGGTAACTAGGTATTATTATAACTTAATGTCAAATTTTAATTGCAATGCTTAACTCCTCCAAGGCTGCAACAAAGATCCGGAATACTAATCTGATTTCGGAATCTTTTTATTCCGAATCAGACCGGATTCCAGATCAAACCGACATGTCTTATTTGTACTGGGACTCAAAATAAAAAAAAAGTTATTTATTTAAATTAGGCTGACAATCAGCATTTTTTGAACGTCAATACATTAAGACATAAAGGTAGGTACTTAATCGAAAACAACCATTACTGCTACGAAATTAAGACGCTGTCAAAATATTGTTACTTTGGACGTACCGTTTGTTTGTAAACTAACAAAGTGCAATACTATTGTTCTTTTTAAAACAAAATCAGCCTAAACGAACAGGAAATCTTTAAAACTAATTAAACATTCGTTTAACATTGCAACAATAATTAAGCAAATTAATTTCCTAGTTAACATTTCAGACATAAGTTCATAATCCTGCCTAAGCGTCATTGAGTCGTGATAAAGTAATTTACCGCTTTTATGTACCTATTACAATTTAGACAAAGGCTTATTCTTAAAGACTTCGGGTGTGGCAACTTCAAGGTTATGTTTTGAATAGACTGTTTCATTTTAGAGTTTATGTATTTAACCCGTTGTCTCTTGAAATGGTCAGGATCAGTCGTTCTTTATTTTTTAGTCACGGCACTTACGACTTTCTGGCGATTATAAGAAATCTCATTCCTTTCAAACATTTTGACGTCTTCTTCTACTTTTCATGTCGATGGTACTTTGATATTGTTTGAGCTCAGTAGGTGCCCACGTTGATTGCGTCATTTTGACAATTTATTGGAAGATTCATACTTCGTAGCGCTCACGCTACGTGGCGTAGCGTTAGCTCTACCACGCGTAGTAATGCATTTTGTGGAATATGCGCAATATTTATTTTATTTGTAATAACTGAGCCCAACTATTGGTACTATGTAGCGACAACCGACACAAATAAATTGTTAATTTTCAAAAATATTTTGTGACCTTAAGTTCAATCTGTTTATATTACAAGCAGTAGAAATAGACCCGTAAATTATTCTAGAATTACTTGATTTAGATTAGGTAGATATTTACTTCCATTCCTATTCATAAAACGATAAAGTCATTGTAACACATAGTAAGTACCTACTTGCTTAATTTTCTTTGAAAAAATGCAGGTATTTACATAATTACAATATGACCACCAATTTTTTTTTTTTTTTTTTTTGAGGTTGGGAAATCATCAAATAACTTCTCCCGCTCTGGGCGGAGCGGGAGGGTGTGTCAGACTCTTACTGACTAAAACCCACCCGTATTCCTTCTTGTTGCCTGTGTTGCGGGGGCCTCGGTGACCCATAAGTACCTTCCCGCGACCCCGGCAGGCATCGGCCCTAGTGGACCCCTACTATGTGCTGACGACATCTCTTTGAGGCGCGCGTGGAATACAACGCGCCGTCGACCCGGGCCTGGTCCTTACCGGACGGTGAGCTACCCATTGCTCACCGTCCGCAAGCCCGCGCCTACGGTGGCCGGAAATCCGCCCGGGATTCCCGACGCCCTGGGCGTCTCCTGCGGATGACCACCAATGGCATGAGCATAATTATATTATAAACCATTACAAATTGTTTTAATTGTAGTTTGCCTTAAAAACTGCAATAAAATTTTCATTGTGAAGGTTTTGCAAATGCTTATACCGATTAAATAAAATTAAACTTAATTCAGTCATTATAAGCTTCATTTTAGAACAGTTCCATGTTTCTGCTCATTCTGAACTTAGCCCAAATAAAAATAAACTTTGTCTACTCACAATAAGATCTATTTTAGAATAGGAATACATACGGAGGTGTGACGGACAAGTACAAGGTTACAAGTTAAAAGTAAGTTCTATGCGTACACGCATTCACGTGTGTATACTCGACTGACTAAGGTCAAGAGCGCAAGATATGCGTTTGATACGGAGTACTTAATAATTTAATTGTTCATAGTTCCTTATTGCCGACATGTGATTTGTTTTTTTTTTTGCGAATTTGAAATATTTTTTTTGTCCTTGACCGGTTCAGTCACTATCTGTAACTGTAAAACTTACACAAACTCTGTGCTGATAATGTTGTATTTTTTTTTCGGAATATCTACCAGCGGTTGGTTTTTATATCCAAGGAATGCAATTAAAATAAAGTGGGTAGTTATTAAACTTTGGTACCCATTTTATTTTAATGCCTTTACTTATAATTACCGCTTCTAATAATTATTGCAAGACAATAAAATTGGCAGTACCTACCTACTGTTGTACCTATATTTGGTATTCTTATATTTTTAATTGTGAAACTTTGGTATATTTTGGTTGAAAGAATCGAGATTGGTTAACAATTTTAGTAGTAATTTCGTAAACTACTTCAACAAAAATAAGTGAGTAAGCACGGTCTTGTCTAATTAATACATTTTCTTAGGTGCTTCATACTTTATTATTTTAGGAAGCTTTTTATAATAGTAGGGGATCAACTGAAAGTCCAATTCAATTATACAGAGCCATAATTCAAAAGAATAGGTTTTTTGTAGTAATTTGCAAAAAATGTATTAAATTATTATAAAAAAAACTGCTTAGCAACTAATTATTTTTTATGCAAAAACACGACATCCTTGGTCCGACATCACCACGCACAACCTTATGAAAGTCGAGTATAATATCTCGTTGCGTAACAGACCACCTTCACCGTACTTCCTGCTAAGGCAATTAATTCCAACCACATTCCTATAGTACGAGATACATTGTCGGTAATGTTATCAAAGATTTTAGCAATCAGTGTTACAGAAGCTATGGATTTTGTGATATTTTAAATGTTCGTGTTTGTGAATCTAGTAGGGATGGGCCGAAATTAGGTTCACATTCGGTTTAACCGAATTTCGGCAGCTTGAACCGAACTTCGACCATTCGGCCGAAATTCGGTTCAGATGCCGAACATTCGGCACAAAAAAAATAATACCTACTTGCATTAGTTTGACTGAAATTTAATAGAATTAGAATAGCATTACTTTAAAATAAAATTATGTATTTTACTCACTCATGGTCATTGATTTTAACTAGGAACATTGTTAATGTAAACCATAAATTAAATCAGTTCTTCTTATTAGTCTTGAAAATCTCTGCCTAATTAATTTGACATAAAAGTTAGACATACTATTACAAAAATGAAATAACCTTTGTATTCTTCTAACAAAGATCTTTGAACCAAATCTTTGTAATCCAGATTACAATTCGTAAGTTGAATAAGAATATCACGTCTTTGGTTCACAATTTCACAAACTAAACATTGATTAACATCAAGTATTTTTTATTACAATTAAAGGGTAGATAATATTCGAGCCAAATAACTCATGTTAGGGAACTTGTTTTTATTCTTCCAGCCCACCAGCCATATGGACGTCTTTGAGTAGCAGAACTTAATTGAGATATCTGTCTAGCTCTTGAACCGAACTTCGGCCGAACTTTTCATTTTAACTGAATGTTCGGCCGAAGTTCGGATTCGGTTCAAACCACATTCGGCCCATCTCTAGAATCTAGGTTTCTATTGAAATACGTACGCTAGTTTATGTATTTATATTGTTTTCCTTCAGTTTTAAACACATGCGAAGTTTCTCAATATCATTGCCAAACTGGGAATTGAACCTGTAACTAGTTGCGTATTTTGCCCTATTCCTTACTTATTAAAAGGTTAGTACTAATAGTTTTTGTTTCTACGAAAAGTCCTTGCATTAAGATAGCTCAAGATTGCACTAGAGCAGGGATGTCCAAGCTACAGACGTTCACGGGACAATACAAATTACGACATAGACTGGCGATGGCGGGCCGCAGAAACAAATAATAATAATAACAAATAAAAGATTCAGGTGACATCATTCACATGTTTTATTGTTTTTATATGAATTTATTTTTAACAATCCTGTCAATATCAATGCCAACATTCGATGTAGCCAGACGCAGTATTGAACAAGTGACTTATCCGATAGTGAAGATATTTCTCTTCACTATATGTATACAAACAAGTAGGCAGAAACTTGACGAAACGCGGAACGACACACACACGCTGTACTTACTTTTCGCCTTCTATGCTCCACAAACGTATTTAATACGAGAATTCCCCTAAAAATATACCTAGAACGATGACGATGTTGTTGCCATACGAATAAATATTCAATGTATTATTTGGGATGCCAGAAACTAAACAAAATCATACTAAATATATTTTGTGAAATGATAAAAAAAAAATAAGTTTTCGGTTCTTAGATTATGATTATGAATATACGTCGCGGGCCACGAAAATGTAAGCGGCGGGCCGTGCTTTAGACAGCCCTGCACTGGAGGATAAATTAGAGCTATTAATTAATTTTAATTACACGGCTCGTTAATTTGGGTATTAGTAGGTAAATAGTAGGTACTTAGATATGAGGCGTTTATATGCGAATTTACGGGACGGTAAAAGGAAGGAGGTTATTAAATAACCTGCATCTGTAAATAATAATAAGACGAATATAAAATGCTTTATTTTCCAAAACAAAGTAGTTTCGTAGCTAAGTGTTTACATATATACGTATTTTTTATGTAATAAATAGTAATTTTGGCTTGCCACGTCTGAATGTTCACTTTTATCTTACTGCTCTCAGTGCTCTTACATATAATAAAAAAACCTAAACCAGGAAGAATGATTATTATGTTCGCTTGCCTTTTCCACTGAAAAATTCTCATCGTCAACATGTAGGAAGGTACCTACTGCCCAGTAGATATGTGGTTATAGTCAACCTCGCAATTGAATAACTATATTAAATATTATATTAGAATTAAATACTATTTCGGCCTATTTCGATATTACCTACATTGAGCAAAATCTTTGAAAAAATAATTTTAAAACAAATGTTAGGACATTTCAATTCATGTAATTTATTTCATCTGAAACAGTTTGGTTTTACGAAGGGTCGTTCAACTACAGACGCGGGCGTGGAATTGCTGAAGAGCATTTTCGAGGCTTGGGAGGAGTCGCAGGATGCTCTTGGCATTTTCTGCGACTTGTCTAAGGCCTTCGATTGCGTCCATCATGATACTTTCATCAGGAAACTGCACCACTATGGTATGAGGGACAGGGCTCTCGACCTTCTGACTTCCTATCTTAATAATAGAATTCAGAGGGTTGATATAAATGGCAAGAGATCTGCAGGATCTGCGGTCACTATAGGCGGTCCGCAGGGTTCAATTCTAGGTCCATTCTTGTTTCTAATCTATATAAATGACTTACCTTATCACATAAGGGATAATCACAAGATTGTATTGTTCGTAGATGACACTTCCCTCATTTTTAAAATCAAACGACTGCTGGTCAACTTTGAACATGTTAACGATGCACTCTCTAAAGTTGTCCATTGGTTTAATGTAAATAATCTTCTCCTGAACGAAAAAAAGACTAAACTTATAATTTTCAACGCCAAATGTCAGGCAGCTAACTACCAATGTTCAACTTAATGGAATAGAGTTGGACCCTGTTGAGTCGACAGTTTTTCTTGGAATAACTATTTACGCTAAATTACAATGGCGCCCACACATAGAAAAATTGTCAGGAAGGCTAAGTTCGGCCGCCTATGCTGTTAAAAAAATTCGACAGATAACCGATGTAGATACGGCCAGAATTGTTTATTGTAGTTATTTTCATAGTCTTATATCATATGGGATTCTTCTCTGGGGATCCTGTGCGGACATTAATACCGTCTTTGTTTTACAAAAAAGGGCTGTTCGAGCCATTTACAACCTAGGTCCAAGAGATTCCCTTCGAGAAAAATTCAAAGAAATAGATATTCTGACTGTAGCCTCTCAATATATATTTGATAATCTTATGTATGTACACAAAAATATATCAAATTTTAAGAAAATGTCCGATATCCACAGTTTAAATACCAGGAATAAACATAATCTTGCTGTACTTCACACTCGCCTCCACAGAGTAGGCAACTCGTTCATGGGTCAATGTATACGCTTTTACAACAAACTTCCTATTGCTATTCGAAATTTACCCATTAAACGATTTAAAAGCTGTATTAAAACCAAACTTTGTAAAAAAGGGTACTATAAAATTTCAGATTATTTAGAAGACAAAAAAGCTTGGGATTGAGCTGCTCGCTCTGATAAGCTTTGTGCTAAAACCATAAAATTTGATATTTAAATTATGCAAAATCATCATTATATACAACTATATGTACATATTGACATTGATGAATATTATAAGCAAAATTAAGTGAATATTTATGTACGAGTACCTTGAAAAGTATTATATTACTTTAATTATTGTGAATGTGAGCACTATGTGGGTCATTTTTATTTATTTCTTGTTGTTTTTTTTTTCTCTTAGTTTTAATGATGGTCTGGCATTTTGAGTTCTTTATGCGGCCAACCCAATTGTCCTTTCCTTGGTATTGTTCGTCGAGTCGTTGAGCTCCTTAAGTTTTGAGTTGAGCTACACGATTACTGACAAATGCTTGCACTGACTGGACAGGTCCACTCAAATTTGTGTGGTTATTTCCTCAAAAGACCATTTCAGACATAGATCTACATGGTCCTCACATGATCTGACCAAGATTATGTGTGGACTTTAAAAGAGACTTTGACCCTTTTTTTTTTTTTTTTTGGGTGGGAAATCATCAAATAACTTCTCCCGCTCTGGGTGGAGCGGGAGGGTGTGTCAGACTCTTACTGACTAAAACCCACCCGTATTCCTTCTTGTTGCCTGTGTTGCGGGGGCCTCGGTGACCCATAAGTACCTTCCCGCGACCCCAGCAGGCATCGGCCCTAGTGGACCCCTACTATGTGCTGACGACATCTCTTTGAGGCGCGCGTGGAATACAACGCGCCGTCGACCCGGGCCTGGTCCTTACCGGACGGTGAGCTACCCATTGCTCACCGTCCGCAAGCCCGCGCCTACGGTGGCCGGAAATCCGCCTGGGATTCCCGACGCCCTGGGCGTCTCCTGCGGCGGCTAGGGGCGAGAGGGCGCGAGACTTGCCTTTCCCTCAACCGTCCCGCCTCCTCCTTCGCGAGCATTACTGCTTCGCAGAAGGAGGTGACGGCTGCCCATGCCCTCTCGCTCCGTACCATGGCCTGAACCAGGGCCGGACGCGAGAGGTCTCTGCCGCCGATCGCCTCCAAGAGGACACGGCGGTGCTCTGCCCAAGCCGGGCAGACCTCCACCGTATGCTCCACCGTGTCCTCCGGGCGATCCACACAGTGGTGACACCCGGACGTTTCCTCCCGCCTTATCCGACACAGGAACCTCCCGAAGCTGCCGTGTCCGGTGAGGACCTGCGTCAGGCGGAAGGTGAGGACGCCGTGGCGCCTCTCCAGCCACTCCTCAAAGAGGGGACTTATCGCCGCAATCGTGGCGTGCCCAGCACTGGGTTGCGACAACCGTACTTTCCATGACGCCATGAGATCCCGCCGGAGCTCCGTCCGCTGTGCCGCGATTTCTCGCGGCAGCGGACTTACGCCCCGGCGTTTCGCCTCCTCGCGCCACTCCCATACGTGCGCGAGGGCTTTTGCCTCCAGATCCCATGGCGGCAATCCGGCAAGGAGGCTCGCTGCCTCACAGGAGACCGTGCGGTATCCCCGAACCATCCGGATGGCCATGACCCTTTGGGCCGCGCTCAACCGGCGGGCTGGCCGCAGCGCCAGAGAGCGCGCCCATACAGGAGCCCCGTAGAGGGCCATGGACCGCACGACCCCCGCGTAGAGCCTCCGGCAGGAGGCGTTTGGACCCCCTAGATTGGGCAGGAGCCGCTTCAATGCAGCGCCCGCCCGCTCCAGTTTGGGAGCCAAACGTCGGAAATGCTCCACGAAGTTCCACCGGCTGTCGAGGACGAGTCCCAGGTACTTCATCGTCGACTCGACGCCGATAGAAACCCCTCCTACCGTTATTTGGGACCCCAACGGTGGCGCGTTCCGAGGACCATGAAAACACATGGCCTCGGACTTGTGCAGGGCCACCTCGAGTCCCAATTGCCGGATCCTTTCGACGATTGTCGCAACCCCGCGTGCCGCTAATTCGGCCGCCGCCTGGTGCGACCTCCCCTGCGCCAGGACCAACGTGTCGTCAGCGTAGCACACTACGCTGACGCCACTAGGGAGGTCGGCGCGCAGCACCCAGTCGTATCCGATGTCCCACAGATGCGGCCCCAGGACCGATCCCTGTGGGACACCGCACGACATCTCTTGCCGGTTCCACACTCCCTGGTGACCGGGGTAGATGACGGCCCTGTCCGTCAAATAGACTTTGACCCTTGAGTTTGTTTCGCCATTTCTTCTCAGGGGTAGTCAGATAGGAAATGTCGACTCCATCTAGCTTATTTTTTAATATGACGTGTAAAAGTGATTCTCTTAACCTATTTACAGAATAAACAATTTCATTTCATTTCATTTCATTTTATTTTATTGCTTTCTTACCACTTTTGACAACAATTTGAAGTAAATTAAAAGTTCACTAAGGTTGAAAATATCTCATCATCATTTCAGCCGAAAGACGTCCACTGCTGGACTTAGGCCTCCCCCAACCATCGCCACTTCGACCAGTTCTGCTTCCCGCATCCAGCGGATTCCTGCGGCCTTCACAAGGTCATCGGTCCACCATGTGGGAAGCCTTGCAACGCGACATCTTCGAGTACGCTGCCGCTACGCCAGAACCATTCAGTCCCATCGGCCATCTGTTCTGCGAGCAATGTGCCCTGCCCATTGCCACTTAAGTTTGGCAATTCTTCGGTTACTTTGGTTCTCATGCGGATCTCTTCGTTTCTGATTTTATCACTCGTATCTTGGGGAAACTCCAAGCATAGCCCTCTCAATTACCCCTTAGGTTACTTTTAGCCTTCTATTAAGGCTCATTGTGAGCAACCACGCTTCAGTGTGTCCTGACTATCATATATTTAAAACTATTAATTTCATGTAACTTTAAACTACGTAACTTTCTCTCTTGTTTTTCCTACTTAGTTATTAATTTTAAAGTGTAGTCCTTCTGGTACAATTATTGTGCATGCGGTGCTAATCCTTTTATAAGAAATTGTTACACTAACCTTAGAGTTTAATAAAACATTGTTTAAAATTGTAGGTAACATTGTAAACAAGTGTTGGTTGGATAAATAAAAATAAAATGACGCGCAAATGACATTTAACCATAGGCTGGTAACGAAATTACGAGGTCGACTAGACTTAAGTACGACGCAAGTTTACTTAACATTCACAGCAGCCATCAGAGAAAGCGTTGTATCTAGAATGCGACACGACTTGTCGCGTGAAAGTGAAGCAATGTCACTGTTACGTACAAAAACAACCATTTGAACTAGAACTAACACTATCTACCTGGTAAGAGCTCATTGTTTGCTCACCTTGGAAGGTAAAATGTTAAGTATTTATGCCAATACAGACAGCATTTTGTTGGTTGAGGGATTTATAAAGAAAATTCGGTGGTAACTAATCGTACCTACACAATTTTTTGAGATATATTTAAATAAAACCCCCGAATCTAACAAAAACATCTAAAAAGTAACAAAATAATACGTATTGGGCCCTTTCAGTTTAATATAAATTCAGGTAATATTTTGAGCCAAGCGTCGGCGAGTCGGGGGATGGCTTATGAAAAGAGTCTGGATTTGTGCCCGGTTGATGGCAATAGGCTCGCCCCCTATTACATGAAACTTAAACATAACTGGCGAAATGTGGGTGTATTACAGGTATACCTCTGTCCAACCCTTTGGGGAAACAAGGCGTAATGTTATGTTTATGTGTTTATGTATATTTAAAATAATTAAAACATAATTCACCCACATTTAGCCATTTGTTTATTAATTATTTCGGAATAATTTATGGGTTTATTTTCAAAAACTTTAAGACACTTATTCATTTTATTTTGGAGTGTGACGATATTTTTGAATATTGGGTCTACGAATGAGACATATTTCCTGTGGGTTTATATTTTAGCTAGGTGGACAGATAAATGGAGCCAAATTATTTAAGCTAAAATTACCCATAGAAACACAATGACGCATGATAAAGTATAATTTATCTGGCGATTACTTAAATGTCGTACCTACACGGATGTATAAGGTACCAATCTAATTTATTTCATTTGGTCACAGTCAGGAAAAAGTTGAACGAACAAGCAACAAGTACACACCGGTCAGTGGTTATGTAAAAACTATGCACCAGTTCCGTGTTGATGTCCGAGAAACTAATTAATGTGATCGAGTTCATTATTATTCGTAGAGACAGAGGTCTGATGTATGTAAAATTTCATGCAATAATGAGAGTACCTACCTATTACATAATACTCGTACTATTATGCTGTATTCCCGAAAGTTCCATGGACACGGAAAAAATATTTAGTACAATATTAGGTACAAGAATAATTATGAAAAAATGTGTTATGATAACTCAATAAATAAATAGTGTTCTATGAAGTATGACAATAATTATGTTTCTTGCTCGCACGCAATACGCAATATTATGTTCATCTAAAGTGATTTGAGCAAAGAAGTACAATTAGATTTTACCTAATTGTTCTTCTTTGCTCAAATCACTCACGCACACGGAATATACCTACACAATATCCCAAAATATTGTAACTAGTGAAACAAATCGTATATTATTTATTGCAAAAAACATACATTGAATATAACATTACAATAATTATAGTAATGAATCACTTTTTATAAAGTAGCTGTACCAAATTAACTTGCATCGTGAACAATTCTGTTCGGTAATACGTAATTACAATAATTTGTGATTAATCTCTTTTTTAAACTAGAACGGTGTTGTAATGTTAAGATAACACAAGGCCTAGTCGTCACATATAGCATAAGACATTCTTGTTGCATGTACGATATTCTCGTAACTGTAACGAGATTATTTTTTCGTTTAGGTGAATCTATTTCTAACAAATCCAGACTCCTAGCTGCTAAAGAGAATTTCCTGGTGAAACCCAATATAACTTACAGACCCTGGGAACAAAACCAACCCCTGGCTGGAGGCTTTGACTCCGCTTAAGGCAGCCACAGGATAGTCCGGTTGAGTAGTCATGACCTATTAAGGTCAACTACGGAATGCCAATCATAAATAAAAAATAACAAAACCAAAGAACCTGTGTTCAGCAGACAGCTGTCTGCTGAACACAGGTTCTGCAGACATGTAGAACTGTGGCGCTAGCGACTTCTAGCGGCAAGCAGGCCGACCATTGTACCTACTCAATACTCTATTTGCATTCCACAATGTGTGCTTAGGTGGTAACTTATCATTATAATTATGTGATCATCATGGACTCTGTCGCGCACGGCACATAGTAGGAGACGGGAAGCTTTGGAAAACGCAGCTTATCAGTCTTTTGAACGATGAAAGTACTGTTGCCTATGCTCCAACGGAGGGGCCACGACAAGAATTACGGTTTATCTTCTATTATTTGAACCCATTCAAGTTCTATTATGGATTAAGTGCCATAATAACAGGGTACCTACATAACAATTCACACTTAAATTATCATAATATACAAAGCGGTTTTCCCTTCAATTACACAATGTAGGTAGTAATTCAACAAACGGCTATTAGTTTCACGGACAAATTCACAGCCTGAGGCTTATAATAAATATGATTTGGAACCACAATCATGACATGATTATTAGACCATTAGAATGTTAACAAAATAGGTATATTGGATTCGACATGGAATTGTAGTCATCGGAACATGAATGTAGAATTGCTATAATGCAAAGCAGCTGGCATATAATGACAGCTTGTAATAGTCCCAAGAAAGGGCAAAGGTCGTTTCCCATAGAGAGTACGGGCAAGCTTTGATTGCTTGCGTTTTGGCGATTTCAGATAATAACAAGTTTTTAAAATTGAAAAAATCAAAGTGGTCTAAGTTGCAAAGCTTGAACCCTCACGCGGTACACCCGGTCCCTTTACCCCCGGGTGGTCACGACAGATCACTGGTTGATACTATGTAGGTACTTGGTTCGAATCAGTTGCCTTACCGCCTAATTCGCCGCACGACTAACCTCGACCCGTCCACTACACTACACGCCAATTTGACGTGTGTCGGTTATAGTTAATATTATTATTTAACTAATCTTTTACAGGTGACAGACAGAGGCTAAATACACGTTTTTGACTACGTCCACGTGTACGCAAAACTCTGAACAACAAAAAAGCGAATTCGTAAACGAGTACAAAATCGGATGCAGAGCAAAGAGGCAGTAGGTACTGAATACTGAACAAATCAAATCAAATCTTTTTATTGTGGGCATAGGTTATACATACATACCTATGTTAGGTAAATTACAGATCCAATATGTCCTGCCCAGTAGGCATACAATAATAAATTATGTCAACATGCAGTATAAGAATGTTTGTTATCTTAATTATGTTATTTATAAAGAAAATTTTACAAAATACGAATTAAGTGTGACAGATTGCACTAAATCAGATTGGTTATAAATGCATACTCAACAGAGGCAAACCCAACAATATTGAATACACGAGCATTGACAATAATCGAAAACATAACATCCTGCCGGGGTCGCGGGAAGGTACTAAAGGGTCACCGAGGCCCCTGGCAACACAGGCAACAGGAAGGAATACGGGTGGGTTTTAGTCAGTAAGAGTCTGACACACCCGCCCGCACCGCCCAGAGCGGGAGAAGTTATTTTATGATTTCCCACACAAAAAAAAGCATACATAACTTCACACACACGCATACATCACACGTTGAGTACACCCACATTTCGCTAGTTATGCCTAATGCCATCATCCGGGCGCTAATCCACACTCCGGCTGCTATAGAAATTCCTAATAGAAAAACCCAATACCACTTTGCCAAAACTGACTTATGACTGATTGGAAAAATTACCATATCGTGATATGTCTGGCCATTTCACGATACGCTGCCATTTCACGATACGCTGCCATTTCGTGCTTTGACCATCTAACATCCGCCATATTGTTCAACGCTCAGCGTTCGACGTTATGCCCAGCGATGCTTGGGCATATCGACCCAGATACGCGTAAAAACATTGCTGCCGCGTAGACGTATAATAATTCCTATTCGACTTTTTCCTACTCGAAGAATTCCTATTTTAGGGTCTTAAAAATACTAAATAGCCAAATAACTGCAAGCAACTTGAATGTAGCGCTCGCCAGCCGCTGCCACGGCACGACTCGCTTCGCTCGCTCGGCTCTCGCGCAGTTGGTCCCAGTTAACCTAAACTCACCTAACCCATTTGGTCGGGTTGCCACTAGTGGCGTAAAATGCAACTATTTTGCGATATGCCCAGTGAGCTGGGAATAACGATAAATACATACATAGGTTGCTTTCGTCGATCCGCCCGACTTTCGATTAGGCGCATCGTGAAATGGCCAGGCAGATCACGATATGGCCATTTCTACGATCGAACGACGACATATAAAGAATAGGCTATTATAAAATATTTCATTTTGTACCCGTTTTTATTTAGGACAGTCCAATACAATTATTTTTCAATGTTAACCTTGAACTACTCGCGATCACAACGTGAGCTTGTATGGTACATGTCAAAATGTAAGTAATAGTATCTTTAAGAGATTAAATGTCAGTTATTATATCTAAAGTAATACTATTACATTACTTCAACTTGACAGTTGATTAGTTGAACTGATTGGCATCCACGTCCGCATGGAGAAGTAATCGGAGCCAGCCGAAAGGACAATCATAATAATATGTATCATATTAACTCTCAGCCAGTCTTACCAAGGGGTATCGTGTTAAGTAAGTAACTGGGTTGTGGAGGTCAGATAGGCAATCGCTCCATGTAAAATACTTGTATTCAGCTGCATTCGGTTAGACTGGAAGGCGACCCCAACATATTTGAGAAAGCCTAGGCAAATGACGACATTAACTGGCAGCCGAAATCTGTGCATCACATTTAGAATGACAATGGCGCCGATTCCCTTGTCCACAAACTAAACTAAATTTAAGTTCAGTGCATCTTTTTCTATCTATTTCATTAAGAAAAGGACAGAAGATATATTTTAGTTTAGTCCTGTCAAATTAATCAGCGCTTGACGTAAATTGACGTAATTTTAGTAGGGATCTTTTTAATCACCTCTAAACTTGTATGGAGTAGTGACAGGCGCTGATTAATTTGACAGGACTAAACTAACATTTGTCTTCTGTCCTTTTCTTAATGAAATAGAATGAAAAAGATGCACTGAACTTAAATTTAGTTTAGTTTGTGAACAAGGGAATCGGCACCAGTATCTACAGTACTCGTAAATATTGTTCTACAAGATGTCATTGTGATTGTGTGTAAAGAACACTCTAGGAACCTCAATTTGACATATTTATTGTATTTTGCCGAATGTGAAGAACTTATCCTCTACAAGCTCGACTTCTAGAGCGGTGTTCCGCAAACTTTTTGTGTTCAAGGTATACCTACGAAATCGGGCAATTTCAGAGGTATACCAAAAATAAAAAATCTAATTTTAATCATATAATTATTGTTTATGCTTATGTTTTAATCTATTTAGAAACTTACACTTCATTATAGTTTTTGTTGCTTTGAAATTAAAGTTCCGATAACTTTTGCGAAGTGAAAGATAGCAAAGAATACATTATTTCCGACTGCCATTATAATTTTATAAGAAATTGTTTTTTCCCGCGGCACACCAATTAATGACCACGGTACACCAGTGTGCCGCGGCACACACTTTGCGGAACACTGTTCTACATGACAAGCTTGGCTTTGCTAACTTGTAAGTCCACAAAACTCCAAGATGAGTAGGTACTAGATGGTACCTAACTGATTAAGTTAAGTTCTGTTTACGTTTATATTATTTATTTTTGTTTGAGTATAGTTTTCAATGTTTTCGTTAGTGTATTGGCGTGTGCTAACTGACATATTTATGGTAAATATTTTAATTTAATGTTTTGTGTTTCGCAATGATAGTTACTTACTAAGTATTGTATAGAATCAAGTTCTTCTAACTGAGCAAACAGCTGTGCTACTGGGGAGTTAGTTGCGTCACTTGTTCTTTTCAGCTAAAGCACTTGGTGAATGGCAGGCGTTTTGGCGGACTGTCTTTTCAGCCTAGTTTGAATAAATGACTTTTGATTTTGATTAAATCCGGAAACCTGGGAAGTGCCCGGTGGCAAAACACCCAAGGCCCAGCCAGCCCAAGTTGGCACATCAACACTTTTAAAACTTCCGTCAATTAGGCAACTAAACTAACTTCTAAACAAATGAACCGTGCTTCCAGGAAACGTGTCCAAACTCCTGACACCAAGGTTCGAACTGACGCCAGTGGAAAGCTACCGTCACGCCCCAGTACCGCTTGCATTGTTAATAAGTACCACAACGATTATAACGCATTTCTCAGTACTGGTTGTAGAAATGTCGGTTTCTGTTGTAAGTTACTTAACATACAACAGCAACCGACATTTCAGCTGGATGGAAAAATATGGAAACTGTCGTCATCATCATCAATATAGTGTAGATCGTCACTCCACCTAACTTGAAAACTTTTGAAACTAGCGCCGAAAGTTGAAAATCCAACAGCACGCTTTTATTAAGGCATTTCACCTAATCTTAGTAAAATTGGATATAAGTTCACTTACGATATTTAGAATACGCCAAGAAGGGGCTTATTTAAAATCTCAATGACTCCATACAATCTCACACTATATTACATAATATTAAGAAAAGCCTGGCCATCAAGATTTCACTTAACATATTTTTTGCGTATAAGATCGTTGTCGGTGAAATAAGGCCACTGTCGCACTGTCGCAACCCACGTGGGGAACCAGCTACAACTTTCTTATTCTCAATGAAGACTTGCATCTTTACGACAATCTTGAGAAATTACACTTTGTGATACAAACCTGTATTACTCCTTTAAACCTACATTTTATGTGACCGTTTTAACTTTAAGTAAGAGATTCTGGGCTGCTGCTGAAGCTCTCAAAGGCAAACCCGATAACACTGCTTGTGCCTAGAATCGAAGCCTAAATTCATACAACTATAGTCTTCGTTTGCGAAAGACGTTCTATTATATGAACTCTGATAACCCTGATTCAGGCTTCCAAGTCCCTATTGAGGGAATAAACTAGTACTGAATAATATCTAGGTACATACCAACACATGTTTACGTTCTGTTATGCAAATACGCCTAACCAACACGTAATTTAAAACAATAGATATTTCTATTGCGCTTGCTTTATTGTTCATTTATTATTGTTCATTTATTAATGAACAATAATGTCGTACGAGTAAGCGCCTGGCTAAAGTCATTCGCACGGTCATTACTTGGGAATCTTGTGCATTTGAGGTGTATACCGTCTCATTCATCCTTCGCTGAACCGATATTTTAATATTAGGTCCTTACCTATGAAATTAATAAAATAATATTTTTTATACTACCCAGTCATTGTACAAGTTGTTGCGGCGGTAATACATTACTATATCACTCAATCTCTACAGAAATTAGTTTCTCGATCTTACGCAAAGCGAATACTAAACGAATTGAAAAGAAAACTGCTTATAATGTTATAGAATATTAAACTTAGCTACTTACATGCACTCCATACGAAAACATGTACTTAGGGTGTGGATCAAACTGATCATGTGCCAGCTTCGGGTCAGGGTCCCTCGTGTAGTGCGCCAAGCTCAACGGATTACCCTTCACCGTGTGCACCTTCTGGAACTTGAACGGTTCCAACTTCTTGATAACTTGGTATCCTCCCCGCACTTCGTTCCCTTCTAAGCCTGGTCCTGTTATACCAACTTTGCTATCTTGAGCGTAAAAGTGTTTTCCAATAGGATAGTTGTATATATCTGTATGGACGTTCTGATGTTGAAACTGCGGTTTCAGCAATATTTTGAAGCGCTCATCCTTCTGGAAAAGTCCGGCATGATGTGTGGTGTAGTGATCTTGTGATGTTTGATCTTGTTGTGTTAACTTATTGATTGCTTTTTCTCTCTCGTGTTCTGGCAGCTTTGTGTCTGGGTCATCAAGGTATGCTATTAGTGCATCTTCCAAGTTTTTGTACGTATTGTAAGCGTATTCTGGCTGCTTGGCTCCCGGTCCTGTGTCGTCGTACTTGTTCTCTAGCGCGAACTTGACTTGTGACTCTGATGCCACTTGCACATTAGGCCGCGGTAATTGATGTTTCGGTGACCAGCTCCGCCATGAGTTCGCTGATGATAGCACGAATATGAGAGGTACCTGTGAACAATAGGGCTTGGTCAGGTATTTCATTAAAATGAGACAAGAAACAAAATTATTTCTTTCACGTCCACTTTGTCTACTTACTAAAACAAAAATATCCAGCTGTGTATTTTACAAGGTGAAGTGTTTTAGTGTATCTTTTGTTGCAATCTTGCCAAATTAGATCAGTATTTTCTCACACAGCATATTCAGAATTTCGAAACAAACACCCTACCTTACACACAATTAAATTGTTGGTCAAGGTTTTCCCTTCGAAGATGTCCTCATAATTAGCATGCACTATCTAATTAGCAATTATTCTGATCACCTGGTTCACATGGTCATGCGTTGACCGACTTTATTCGACCAGTTTCCGCTGATTGACTGAAAGAACGTGTAACTGTGTTGTTATTTTCGAAGCCGGTATCTTTATTCATTGCTATTTGGAGCAGTTAACATTGCGTGGTTGAGTTAGGTAACCAGTGAATTAGTGTTTACGGCCAATTATCAAATTGTTTGTTTTCCCGTGTTTTTCATTCATTTGTTGGCTTTTTCTATGGGTGTCAAGTGTTTGTTGAGATAAAAACTGTATTTATTTTAACTTCATTGATCAGTCTTCTTAACGATCTATTTTATAAAAAAATAAACCGGACGAGTGCGAGTTGAGCTCGCGCGGTGAGGGTTCCGTGCAATTAATATGTTATCTATCCCAAGATAATTTATCCCAATAACAAATTTAACATTGTAGTTGAAAAACATGTTCTCCCATACATTCCAACAGCAAATGTAAGTTTGTACGCACAAAATTGAGAGATTTATCATGTTATTTTAACACCATAGAGTTCTTATAGGTTTTCCTGTAATCTATACGTGAAGAACTATTTTCTGTATTTTTTTCCTAAATCCTAGGCTCAGTAGTTTCGGAGAAACGGGTGGAAAGGTCTATTTTCATCTATTTTTTAGATAACTTTAAAAGTATTTATTTTAAGTTTATAGAAAAAATATATTTGAGATCCTCATAACAAGCCCTTTCATTTGAAATATCACACGCTACAACATTTTTTAATCTTTATAATTGGCCCCCCATCAGTGACCCTCATAATATTCAAAATTCATATAATTTACGTCACACCTCCGTGTTTGGGTCATAGAAATTCATATGTGTACCAAATTTCAATTTAATCGGTCCAGTAGATTCGGAGCAAATCGGACAGACGGACAGACAGACACACGAGTGATCCTATAAGGGTTCCGTTTTTCCTTTTGAGGTACGGAACTCTAAAAACGAAATTGGATTGAGCAAGCGCTGCTCTACATAGGTCATTGCTTTAGAGAAAGATCTGCAGTTGGACAGATTTAACGTTCAAGTTTTTGTTCAAACGGCTAGAAGCAGGAAAAAAGGAAGAGGTAGGTCCTGCAATCGCAGGACAATTAGGTAATTCAATTGAATTACCTAGTTTTATAATACGGCAGTGCGGTATATCCGGATCCCGGAATGGTCCGTGATTCCGTCGTTCCGGTCAGTCCACTGCCGTTTCTCGGAAGCATGCTGTGTATATTGTTATGCAAGTTTCGCCGATGCGTTGTGAGCGTGTTGTGATGGACACGAGAACACAACAATGAGTAGTGATGTGTAAACATAAATAATGATGTTCTGTTTCTACTACTATGGATAGTTTGATAATGATTAATTATTATCAAAACGGTAACAGGACACAATCGAGAACTAAACAAGTTGAGAAAAAGTGCTCATATGATTAGGTCTTGTTGTAGTACAGTCGCCAGCGCATCAATTTACTACAAAATTTTCTCATTCGATTTTGAACTTAAACATTAACATTTTAAGGTTTAAACTTAACCATTATCATTTGGAGAAATTTGACAGTTTGTAGTAATTTGATGTGCTGGCGATTGTATCTAATCGAAAATCGAAATTTTAACATTTATATCTGTAATCCACGTGGGGAACATACTAAAGAGTTCTAGTCTATTCGAAGCAAATCTAAGCAGTACACAATTTGATTTCTGAAACGCTTCAATTCTTCATCGATATAGGGTTAACGATTAATTTAGACTAGTTGCGCCTCGTGGTTTTACCCGCGCAAGTCTCGATCCCGTGGGAATATCGGGATGAAAAAGTATTCTATGTCCTAACCAAGGTCATGGTCTACCCATTTGCCAAATTTTATCCAAATCTGTTCAGCCGTTTTAACGTGAAAGCGTAACAATCTCTGCAATCGGCATTCTGTTTTTGTTTTGATTGTATCTGCCAGTGTCGCAACACAGAGTAAATATTACGTAATAGGATTGTCAAACTTATATGGGTTGATTACGAGGCTTTTAGCTACTTTGTATATGTGTGTATTTTACGTAAATTTTTGTAATGTACGTTTTGTTTGTGCACATAAACAATTGTTCTTTCTTTCTAACAAACAAAATCACTTTCGCATTTAAGGTAGCTTAGAGTAAGGATAATGTTGCTTTTACGAAATACCAAGAAGTTAGTTACGTGGTGAAAATGATGTGCTAGGTAATAAGGTAATAAAGTTTCTGCAGAGTTCATCAGTCCGTCAGTGTTGAAACACGTCATCATAAATATTAATCCATAAGTGAAGGTGTTTGTGAGAAATTGTAGCCTCCTGGCATTAACGAATAACGGTACATAGTTGAAAACTAAATAGCGCACTGTTGAGCAATTCTGAGGTTTCTCCACAAATCATTTATTGAAGGAACTAGTTAGCCCTAAACAAGGGATATAGGCTGCATTTTTATTTAATTTGAAACAATCCAGCAAGGTCGCGTATTAAAAAATACACGCATATAAAAAAAATCGCTTACAATCACCGAGGGAAAATTGCAAAATTAGTAAGCCCTTGAAATATGAAATATGTTTTGACTATAATTATATGTCATCTCATCAGTATCAGTATCATTATTAGTTTTACAGTAACAGTGCTTTCTTCTCCCTTGCCCTGTGCTGTTGTATCTAGTCAAACTGTTCCCGTCATCTTCCCTGTGTTTGCGGCAAAGTCGATGACGAAGCATTGTAAAACTCTGTGGTTTCACTTACTTTAGTCCTGAATATCCGACTGCAGGAACTTTTCATCGATTAATAGGTAGCAAGGTACCAACGCCGCCATTTTATTTCAGAAAACTGTTTCACAATTGTTTTCCAATAACGGCTCCTTTTTTTACAGATGGAAAATTATCAAATAATCCGCTCTGGGCGGAGCGGGAGAGTGTGTCAGACTCTTACTGACTAAAACCCACCGGTGTTCCTTCCGGCCTTTCCCACGACCCCGGCAGGCATCGGCCCTAGTGGATCTCTACACTTGTGCTGACGACATCTCTGAGGTGCGCGTGGAACACAACGCGCTGTCAACCCGGGCCTGCTCCTTACCGGACGGTGAGCTACCCATTGCTCACCGTCCGCAAGCCCGCGCCTACGGTGGCGGGAAATCCGCCCGCGATTCCCGACGCCCAGAGCGTCTCCTGCGGCGGCTAGGGGCGAGAGGGCGCGAAATTTGCCTTTCCCTCAACCGTCCCGCCTCCTCCTTCGCGAGCATTACTGCTTCGCAGAAGGAGGTGACGGCTGCCCATGCCCTCTCGAATAACGCCTCCTTGTCAATGTCATTCAAGAGCCAAAAATGTCTTGTAGCACTATATGATGTTACATTATGTACGCGCATGACGCGTACATAACATCTGTCATGTCGTGCCGTAATTTTTATATATACCGGTAGCTACGGTTATGCGAAGTGTACCTGCTTACAACATGTTTGCAGCCTCTTTGACCTAGTATTGCGATTTCTGTTATCTTTAGCTAGTATGTATCAATTTGATACCTTGATTGTGGGAATCGACGAGCAGCTTTTTGTATCGAATCAGTGTCGTGAGTAAATTGTAACTTGTTAAGCCAAATAGCCTATTGTGGAAGAAGTTAAAGATAGCTCTACAAGCTGTCATTATTTTGAAATTCAACACAATAGATGACTTAAAGGTAAGATTGCTTTATTTTGCTTAAACTTACTGGAGAAATTCTATAAGAAATTCAACAAATATTTATTTTGAATTTAATTTCCTATAGAATTTCTCCTGTAAATATTAGAATATAGGTCGTACCTCCCTATATCCTAATAATTACACCATTCGCATTGGCCCAATAAATTATTATTATGTTTAGGAGAAAAGAAAATTCCACGAATGAAAAAAAAACAGCTAATACGCCACTTAGTTGTAAGGACGAATAATAAAGTAATGACTGCCTAGCAATCAATAAAGGTTAGTTACCAAGTGAGTAATCAACCACAGTCAATCACTAATTAGGCTTTATGTGCATGGTTTTCTACTGTTTATTTACATGCAGCTCAAATTACGCATGTCCTCAACCTAATACCTATTTAAAAGTGCATATTGCATTTCAATAATGGATCTGTGCGTTTTCGTCACGTACCACCAACAAAAAAAAAATACAGGCGTAACGGTTGATCGGATTTGGATGAAATCTGTTGCAAAAACTGATACGCCATAATTATCATTAGATGCGAACACAAACAAAGGGTTTCTTATTAATACAAGAAACATACAACTTTAATATCTACTTTAATAAATATTATACTGGCTTTTTCCCGCAGCTTCGCCAGCGTGGAGGTCCGAAATTATCCCTCGGAAACGTACTATTCTACCGTAACGCGCACGCCAGTAAAGCTCCCAGTCGGCATGTTTTTTCCGACATCTTCAACAATCATCGTCATATTTCAGGCAATTTACAAAAAAAAAAAAAACCGTATGATAATCCGTTCGGTAGTTTTTGAGTTTATCGCGTTCAGACAGACAGACGCAGCGGGGGGAGTCTGTTTTTAAAATAAAATGCAAAGTACCTAACTCTATTTGTCTGTCTGTCTACCTTTTCACGCCCTGACGACTGAACTACGGGGCAATTGCGTAACACACGTAAAATGTCAACTGATCGTAACACACGTAAAATGTCAACTGATCGTAACACACGTAAAATGTCAACTGATCGTAACACACGTAAAATGTCAACTGATCGTAACACACGTAAAATGTCAACTGATCGTAACACACGTAAAATGTCAACTGATCGTAACACACGTAAAATGTCAACTGATCGTAACACACGTAAAATGTCAACTGATCGTAACACACGTAAAATGTCAACTGATCGTAATCGGTTTCATTTTGACAGTTCACCCACGTACGTTGCGTTATTTACGTTGTTGAGCAGACGAATTTTCCGAACCTATGAAGCAATGGGTTAGCAATATGCTTCAAAACTGATTGTGATTCACACTGTGCTACGTAATTAGGTTGCTGATTTTTGTAGATCACGACTTGTGTTAGGCCATAGGATACTTTTTATTCCGATAATACGGTGTACCGCCAGCCTGTAAAGCCAGTACCTTGTAAATAGTCGAGTATTGTTTACAACCTTAAGGCGCTGACAAGACCCAATTGACCAAAATAGGCTTCTCTTAAGAAACAAAATTGCCAAATCTGTATAGTTTGTGGTAACAGAAAAAATATATGTTAATTTTGAACATATTTCCCAGAACTTGGTTGTTACCAAAACACGTTTTGAAAAAAAAATCTCGATACTAACTAACGTTAAACTAACCTCTTACCTTGAGTTCTAATCCAAAATATCTGTATTAAATATCAACGTACGTTACGTATTTCATTAATAACAAGTACGTCTGATTTGAATGCAGAACTTGGTTGTTTTTTATTTTCGATTACTTAACTTAATTTTGAGTAAATAGATAATTGCTTCATATTTTGCAATAAATTACAAGCGTTTTGTCATCGCGCTTCTCTCTCTTTTCTATGCAATCTGACAGTGACCGCGCTTTAGGTGTTGTCAGCGTCTTAATTAGGTTATTTACGTTCCCAACCAACTGGTTTACCTTTACGTACATCACTGAAGGTAGGTATTTTTAATATGATGGTCATATCTTTTATTTCGTTACGGAGGACGACGAGCTCGTTACGTCACAACGTGGACGAGATTCGCGCGAATGTGGCTCAAGGTGGAAGATGCCAACTATGCCAAGTGATTGGCCCACATTGGATTTAAATCATTTTTAAATTATTTTTACATTTTTTTGGTAAAATTGTCCTTAATGTACCGGTTTGAGAATTAATGATAAAAATTAAATAATTCTATTTTTTTGCAGGTTCATTTGACTTTTAAACCGGTTTGACGCTTTGTTAGGATTCAGTAGTCATATTAATCACGCCGACAAAGTGGTAAAATAAAATTTTGAATAAATGTTTTGTGGTACCTAACACAAAAATCTTTGTGGTGTGGTTGCACGTAAAGTGGGGATGTTATTTTTTTCTCGGGTCTCATTGGATAGGTCGTAAAAATATTATTGCATTAAACCATTTTTCGATTTAAGGATTCGTTTGCGTAATATTCAGCTTTTAAAGTGAAATGTTTGTTAGAGTCAAGTGTCCCCCTTTTTTTTTTTGGATTGGAAATCATCAAATCACTTAATCTCCCGCTCTGGGCGGAGCGGGAGGGTATGTCAGACTCTTACTGACAAAAACCCACCCGTATTCCTTCGGTTGCCTGTGTTGCCAGGGGCCTCAGTGACCCTTTAGTACATTCCCGCGACCCCGGCAGGCATCGGCCCTAGTGGACCCCACACACACACACACACATTTACATTTGTGCTGACGACATCTCTTTGAGGCGCGCGTGGAATACAACGCGCCGTCGACCCGGGCCTGGTCCTTAGCGGACGGTGAGCTACCCATTGCTCACCGTCCGCAAGCCCGCGCCTACGGTGCAGCGGTGGCCGGAAATCCGCCCGGGATTTCCGACGTCCAGGGCGTCTCCTGCGGCGGCTACACGGAAAAAAAGGATGTCTTAAATTAAGACAATATCCTTTGGTCAAGACAAATATTGATTCATATATGGGGAAAACAATATTGAATATTGAATTTACTTCATTCAATTTTGTCTTAGTTTAATTGTCTTCTTCGAAGACATTATACTTAAATGAAGAATTATTAAGTTTAATTTTAAGAATATTATTGCTCTCTTAGAATATTTTCTTCAATTAAGATTATCTCCTCTTCAATTAAGTCTTGAATCAAAAATATTTGCTTAAGTCAAGAATAAACACCAAGTATTTATTATTATTAATTTGAGTAAACCGGTTTTCTTGGACTGAGTACATTACTTACGTTAAGAAAATATTTACTTGGATTGAAACAATTTTTCTGAGAATGTTGATATTCTTCGCTGAAGAGATCCTTTTTTTCCGTGTAGGGGCGAGAGGGCGCGAAATTTGCCTTTCCCTCAACCGTCCCGCCTACTCCTTCGCGAGCATTACTGCTTCGCAGAATGAGGTGACGGCTGCCCATGCCCTCTTGCTCCGTACCATGGCCTGAATCAGGGCCGGACGCGAGAGATCTCTGCCGCCGATCGCCTCCACGAGGACACGGCGGTGCTCTGCCCAAGCCGGGCAGACCTCCACCGTATGCCAACTAAATAGTTGTTTTTGGATATGTAAAAAAAAAAACCACGGCCGTAGTATATTATATCGAAGTAAAAAGTATCACAGCTAATTAGGCTTTACAAGTTAACGAGTAGGTAATAGTGGACCAACTTAGATTTGCAGTTAGAATGTATGGGAGAATATGTTTATCAAGCACAATGTTAAGCTTGTTTTTGGGATAAATTCATCCCAAGTGCGGAACACATCATTTTGCGTGGTCCGACACGCACTTGGCCGGTTTTTAGAGTTCTGTACCTCAAAAGGAAAAAACGGAACCTGTGCAACCTGTGTCTTGCACGGCCAATTTGCTCTGAATCTTCTGGATCGTTTATGTTGTTTGGTACATATAAGAATTTCTGTGACCCAGCCCCGGGCGTGTAACGTAGGTAAATAAATTAATTTTGAATATGGGGTTACTTTTGGGGGCAAATTAGAAAATTAAAAAAAAAGCTTAACTGTCACTAAAAAATAAGTTTTTTTTTAGCGTAAATAACGCAACGAACGTGCGTGAACTGTCAAAATGAAACCGATTACGATCAATTGACACTTTACGCGTGTTACGCAATTGTCCCGCAGTTCAGCCGTCAGGGCGTGAAAGACAAACGGAGTTATTTTTGCATCTCATTTATAAAACAGAGTCCCCCCGCTGCGTCTATCTGTCTGAACGCGATAAACTCAAAACTTTTTTTTGCGACGCTAAAAAATAAGTTTTTTTGTCCCACTGCTGGGCAAAACCCTCTTCACATATAGAAGGCACAAGCATTGATCACCACGCTTGTTCAAGGCGGCTCGGTGAATTCAACCTTGTAACAAGTAAAAATAAAGTAACAAGTAAAAATTAAAAACTTTCATTTTATGCGCCACATGCGCAGCTTTATGTCCATCAAACGTAACCACGTAAAAGGCGTAACGGTCAAGAATGCGAATATAATTGAAGGTGAATGTGGATCAAGGTGTAAGATGCCTTGGGATTGCTCTACTTCCGAATACGAACGGTACCAAATAATATTGAAGTAATTTTTACGATTCAATTGTGTATTGTTGGTATGTTAAACCTTGTTAAAAATAAATTAAAAACTAAAATAAATGTGTTAGTTTTACGAAATTATTAATAAAAAAAGCCGGCCAAGTACGTGTCGGACGCACAATGAAGGGTTCCGTAATTAGGATTACTTGGGATAAATTTATCCTAAAAACAAACTTAACATTATAGTTGAAAAACATGTTCTCCAATACATCGATATATGCCACGGTCAATTCTCCAACTGCAAATTTAAGTTGGTCGACTATTACTCGTTAATTTGTAAAGCCTACTTAGCTGTGATAGTTTTCCTTTTAATTTTATTAGGTATATGTACTACAAACATGATTTTTTTTCACATCTTCTTACCAACCATTGCGCTTGACTCTAACAAAAAAACGGATCCTTGAATCGAAAAATGGTGTTCACAGACCCGTAATATTTGAACGGCCTATCCCCACATCATGTGATAAACGTGAAAAAAATGCCATCCCCATATTACGTGCAAGGGAGGGAGGTACCCTAAAAATTAATTTAATTAATTTAATTTTAGAGCAATTTTAATTTTTGTGTTTTAATTTTTATTCAAATTGTTTTCATTTTATTATAATTTTAATTTTTGATCTTAATTTTAATTGTGATGTTGATTTTAACTGAGTTGTTGATTTTAATTGTACACTATGATCCTAAGTTGGTTGAAATAAATAAATAATAATAATAAAACATTTTTTTCAAGATTTAGTTTTATCTCTTTGCCGGCGTGATTAATTGGTCAAGAACAGCTAATGAGACACAATTGATTTTCTATTGTTTGACTCCGAATCGGTGTCGCGCGGGGCTTTACAGGTTAATATGTACCTATGTATACTGTACTACGTTTTCTAGTACTAAGAGTCTCTGAGCTACAGCGGGGACAGACAAACAGACAGACTGACAGATAGACGGACATGGCGAAACTATAAGGGTTCCTTGTTTACTACGGAACCCTAATAAATGGTATTTTTTTAAAAACATCAGTGAATAAAAAGAACTTAAAAAAGTAAATGGGTTTTTCTGTATGGGTTATCAGATGATTAGGCTGCAAACTAAGAGCGACTGTGTCTTGAGAAAATATAAAATATACTTAGGTACCCAAGTATAAGGATGAGATAACTTTATGAAAGCTAATTCAATATTTTACACTTATTTACTTGATGTTTTGCTCACACACATGCAAATGCTCGGTTCTCTTACCATCTCATCTGCCTAGCCTTTTCCCAACTATGTTGGGGTCGGCTTCCAGTCTTACCGGATACTTGTTGTATTTTACATAGAGCGACTGCCTATCTGACCTTCACAACCCAGTTACTGGGTAACACGATACCCCTTGGTAACACTGGTTGTCAGACTTTAGAGCTTCTGACGACTCGTAACGACTGTCAAAGATCTACAAATGACAGCCGGGACCAACGGCTTACTGTGCTATCCGAGGCACGGAGGGGTCTTGGTATGTAAAGATGGTCACCCATCCACGGACCAACCGCGGCAAGCGTAGCTTAACCTGATCGATCGACCCGAGCGGCTGTTATTACTTAGCCACAAGCCCCTCTCCCCTCTCGGTTCTCTTACCAATTAGTATAATTATTATTACGTGATCATTACTGAATTGCGTAAACATGCGTTAACTTTAAGATGAGCAGATATTATTCGTGAAAGCTGCTGTCTTTACCGGTTTTTAAAAGTAAAAATATGGTGATTTCATAACTCAGATTACTTTTATGTGAGGCAGTATAGAAACAGAGATTATAACAGACGATTTCAGAAGTAGTTTATCGAGAAAATCTATCAATTGTTTTTCATGAATGAGTGATAGGCACGAATGAATGAAATTTTAGAGCCGAATGTAGTTCAAACGTAATTTAAACCTTAGTCAATATATGTAGCTTTCATAACTAGTATAATTTACTAGTATTTTTGTACCTATTATCGAATTTCGAAATCCCAAAATGTTCATATCTAAGTACTTTTGATGTCTATTGTACATACTTACCTAGGTACCCACGTAACAATTGTAGCACAAATTATTATTCTGAAACGATTTCGCATTTTATTTTGCATTCAAAGTGTCAAAACAATGTTTGAAATCACTGCACAAGGAAAATTTACTAATTGAATTGAACAGACTCGGCAAATCCTCGGTGAATAAATAAAAGGTTGTAGAAATTTTAGTCGGGATGCATGCCACAATAATCACTGGTGCCGATTCCCTTATTCACAAACTAAACTAAATTTAAGTTCAGTGCATCTTTTTCTTTCTATTTCATTAAGAAAAGGACAGAAGATAAATTTTAGTTTAGTCCTGTCAAATTAATTAGCGCCTGTCACTACTCCATACAAGTTTAGACGTGATTAAAATCTTGCCTACTAAAACTACTTCAATTTACGTCAAGCGCTGATTAATTTGACAGGACTAAACTAAAATTTATCTTCTGTCCTTTTCTTAATGAAATAGAAAGAAAAAGATACACTGAACTTAAATTTAGTTTAGGTTGTGAACAAGGGAATCGGCACCACTGTCACAATATTGCCCACTACTTCTTCTAACTGGTCACCGTGAAATATAACCTACACCTGTGACCTGTAACCTGAAACCTGTAACCAAACTAATGAAAAACGATTATGAAACGATGATACGAGTGAAATACTTATTTTAAGAATCTCGCCTCTATTTGGAAAAAAAGACCGAGAAAGAGAAATATCAAACAATAATAAAAAAATCTTACCACGTATCGTAACATGTTTACTCCAATATAACTAATTAAATGTAACAGAACCACTAGACACTACCACTATTCTATAAAGTCGTCCACATTTCCAAATTATCGATATAAAACACGATCGATTGTTCTGAATTCAAATGTTAAAACACGCGGCTGTGTTGCGCGGACGCGGCTTGCGGAATGACGACAATCTGCCACTCACGCGCATTTCAATACAGCGATTTTGACGGCAGGTGTTATAAATCTAGACAGACATACATAAATTATAGTATTAGAGCTTACTATGTATCGTTTGCCGTGATGTTGTGATGCTAGGCTAGGCTAGGATTGGTGGGACCCTGAGGCGGTCCGGCCGGTAGTCGAGCGCTGGCTCGGGAGGAGGCACGGCTCCCTGTCGTTTCGGGTGACGCAGGTGCTCTCGGGGCATGGTTGCTTCGGGAAGTACCTGTGTCGCATAAACAGGGAGCCGGACGCCCGGTGTCACCACTGCATCGACTGCCGGGAGGACACGGCGCGGCATACGCTGGCAGAGTGTGCCGTTTGGGAGGAGCCACGCCGTGCCCTCGTCTCAGGAGCAGGCAGTGACCTGTTGCTGCCAGCCGTGGTCGACTCCATGGTCGGCAGCGAGGAGTCCTGGGACGCGGTGGTATCCGTCTGCGAAACAGTCATGTCGCAGAAGGGGGCTGCGAAAAGGGAGCGAGAGATCTCTTCCTCTCACTCTGCCCGCAGCAGGCGCACCGGGCGTCGTCGGAGGGCGGATAACGCCCTCTTCCAGCCCCCCTAAATGGGTCCAGGGGCGACGGACTCGGGGACATCCGTCACCCCCCACATAGCAGGACCCGAGGTGGCGGGGCGTAGTGTTCCACGCGCGCCCCTATTGGACGTCGCAGGGGGAGTTTTACACCTCATTCCCCCCACGAGCTTGAGGTGGCCCGCAATGGCAGGCCGGCACCAGCCGGGGATCGCGGAAGTCGCACTAGATCCCATGATCCCCGGTGCAAGTGTGGGAGGGGAACACCGAGGTGGTTTTTAGTCAGTAAGAGTCTGACAGACCCCTGCGCCTGCCCCAGGCCGGAGGACATCCATGAGGATTTTCCAACACGAAAGAAAAAAAAAATAAGGATTGGTGGGACCCAGCACGAGGTTACGGGTTCTAACTTCGCAAGTTCTAGTGTAATACTTTCAAAATCACTGATTTCACTGATATTGAAGGAAACCTGAACTTACTCGTACCTATAATGGTCTTAAATTGCCAAACAGTGGGTGGTTAGGTACGGATTGATCATTATCATCCAAAGCCCGACTTGACCTACTGCGGGGTGTCCACGCTCACGTGCTCATGTCCACGCTCGCGTGCCAGTTCCAGTTCCATCCAAGCCCTACTCGCTATTGTCTACAATCTAAGTTTCATAATAGGTATTATATCAATTCGTAGCCAACTAGCTACAAAACATATAACACATTGGGTACTTAATTGTAGCTACACATTGATACAGTATTATGGAACACAAATCGTAGACAGTCAAATTATTTCTTGTCGATGTATCTTTTTGAGGTTGTCTGTGCGTCTGGACCTCCAGGCTGGTATTTTATATGTATCGTAATCACATTGGATATTTTGCTAAAAAAGGGTTCAGTAGTCAGGCTGTAAGCACTGGCACTCCCACGTTAAGATAAATCAAGGCCTTGGCTGGATTTAAAAACTGATAGTGAAGATTTTAATTACATTCGGTAATTGTAAATACATATTCTGATTAGCCAGGTATTGCCTAAGTAAGAATTTTTTGTTAGAAACACGGATTGAACTGGGTCTGGAAAGTTGTTGGTATTTAATTTATATAAATTGACTAACATTATTTAGTTTAATTTCAAGGCTCATTAATAAAAATGCAATAAATATATTGAGTGGTGTAACTATGATCTTTCATTAAAATAGCCTCCACAATGTCCGGCGAGTGCACCCTTTTTTTTGGATGGGATATCATCAAATAACTTCTCCCGCTCTGTGTGTCAGATTCTTACTTAATAAAACTCACCCGTATTCCTTCCGTGTTGCCTATGTTGCCAGGGGCCTCGGTAACCCTTTTGGACTGCCACGCGACCCCGGCAGGAGTCGGCCCTAGTGGACCCCTACACTTGTGCTGACGACATCTCTTTGAGGCGCGCTTGGAATACAACGCGCCGTTGGCCCGGGCCTGGTCCTTACTGGACGGTGAGCTACCCATTGCTCACCATCCGCAAGCCCGCGCCTACGGTGGCCGGAAATCCGCCCGGGATTGCCAAAGCCCAGGGCGTCTCCTGCGGAGGCTAGGGGCGAGAAGGCGCGAAATTTGCCTTTCCCTCAACCGTCCCGCCTCCTCCTTCGCGAACCTTACTGCTTCGCAGAAGGAGGTGACGGCTGCCCATGCCCTCTCGCTCCGTACCATGGCCTGAAACAGGGCCGGACGCGAGAGATGTCTGCCTCCGATCGCCTCCACGAGGACACTGCGGTGCTGTGCTCTGCCCAAGCCGGGCAGACCTCCACCGTATGCTCCACCGTGTCCTCCGGGCGATCCACACAGTGGTGACACCCGGGCGTTTTACCTGCAGGCTTAGCATGACGTTTTCTATTTGTACGAAGAATAGACACAGCTCTTTCTATACAAAGTGACATTTCGTTTCTCCATTTTTGACACCGCACCGTAGAAATCCTTCTGCAATCTGTAATTTTGTCTTTCGTTTCTAACGATATTTGTCTAGGTCCCTTTTTAGGGTTCCGTAGTAAACTAGGAACCCTTATAGTTTTGCCATGTCCGTCTGTCTGACCCCACTGTAGGTCAGAGACGATTAGTACTAGAAAGCTGTAATTTGGCATAGGTACCAATACATATTAATCACACCGACAAAGTGCTAAAATAAAAGCTTATAAAAAAATTTTTTAGCGTTGGTACGTTGCGTTGGCCCTTGCACGTAATGTGGGAATGATATTTTTTTTTTGTCGTCCACCCTATGGTGTGAGGTATCGTTGGATAGGCCGTTCAAAAATATTCCAGGTCTGTAAACATTTGGATTCAAGGATCCACTTGCGTAATATTAAGCATTAAAGTACAAATTTTTGTTAGAGTCGAGTGTCCCCCCTCCCCTGCCAGCTAAATGGTTGTTTATGGAGATGTGAAAAAATTCATGGCAGTAGTACATATAATGAAATTAAAAGGAAAACTGTCACGGCTAAGTAGGCTTTACAAGTTAACGAGTTATAGTCGACCAAATTAAATTTGCAGTTGGAGAATTGACCGTGGCATATATCGATGTATGGGAGAACAGGTTTTTCAACTACAATGTTAAGTTTGTTTTTGGAATAAATTCGTTCCAAGTAATCCCAACTAGGGAACCCTTCATTGTGCGTGGTCCGACACGCACTTGGCCGGTTCTTATGTAGAAAGATTTCTTTAAAACAATAGGTTTTGATTTATTTGCGAATATCAAAATATGTCGCATTAATAGCCGTATTTTTATTTTATAGACCTAGAATTTTTTTTTTAGAGCTGCAAGGGACCGGTGACCTACGTATTTGATATTAATTTCAACTTGATACTTCCACGCGTTTCTGAGAAAAAGGGTCTTGACAGATTGACAGACAGACTGACAACGAAGTGATCCTATATAAGGGTTGCATTTTTTCATTTTGAGTTATAGAACAGTGAAATCAGCATCCTTCTAAATAAAAGCAAAAGTTTGGTGGATGAGGGCTCAAATAATGAAAGTGAAGAATGACTTGCGAAGCATTTTCCAACTATAAACACAAATTCAATTTTACCAGATAAATAAAGCAAACTTCGGTAATCTAGTTCAAACCACTAGTTCTGCGTGGCTGGTCACCCATCCGAACATTGGCCTCAATGAAGTTGCCTCACCAGACCCAGGCCATTAACCAAATAAAATTATTATGAAGACAGAGTCTATTGTTATCATCAAATCGTTGATTGTATACTCCGTTATAAAGCACATTGGGTGGTGTTTTCTTTGTCAGATTGTTTGGTATTTGACTTGACCGTAACCTTGGATTATTAGGTGATTGATTTCTATATCCGTCTATGTTGTCTGATTGTTTTCTTTCCGTGTAAGCGTTTTGTTTGTTTCGTGGGACGTATTTAGTATTTACATCGTTTCTGAACCTTGAAACAATAACATTTGATCCGTTGATATAATTTTCAGTAACAAGTAAAATTGCAGGTGGGAATGTTTTCCTCACCACTACCGCTTAATGAAACGTCTAATAGGTACTTTTTTGTTTGCTTCGAATGAGTTCACTACTAATTACTACTGATTAACTTTGAATTGCCAACATTACAATTCAATTCATCTTTCAACTATGTACTAGCTTTTTGGCCAAGCATTGCCTATCTACCACCTATTGATGGTACAAACACGTTATATACTTACCAATTCTCATTATTATGAAAAAAACTGTTGAAGGTACTAATCTAGTTCTAAATAGAATATACATAACATCACACCTTGTTTCCCCGAAGGGTTGGGCAGAGGTGTACCTGTAGTACACGCACATTTCGCCGGTTAAGTTTAAGTCCCATGTAATAGGCGATCCTATTGTCATCAACCGGGCACAAATCCAGACTCCGGGCTGCTACTGAGAAATTTAAGATAGAAAAAGTCAATAACACTTTGCCCGACCCGGGAATCGAACCCACGACCATGAGGTCGATGAGCATGAGCTCAGCAGTAGTGCTTGCAAGCACTACTGGTTGGTCTAGACCAACGAGGCAGCACGGGAAATAGAACACCGCCCTCCCAAAACCAGGAATAGCCTTCTAGTACGGAAACTATAACTGAATCAATCATGTGTGTTCTATTTCCACGTTGCACGATCTTTGCCTCCATACTGTTAAGCAAAGCTATGATCTGTCTCGCTTACCTTGGTTGGGTAATTAATCAAATTAAACAATTGGTCGAACATAACGAAAGTATAAATAAGTACTTACTTGGTGCAATAGTTTTGTTTGCTTGAAGCCTTGGGTATTTACCACGAACGATTGTCAATATAACTAGAGTTACACATTGTGCTAACTCGAGAGCGAAGCGTGGGGGTTAAGACTAGAATCCTGAGTGCAGCGAGAATATTGTACCTTTCGTACCTACTACGAGGTAATAAAAATCACTTCAATTTTGGAAAGGAACTGTCACATAGCCATGAGTGACAGAGAGGAAGCTCGCTCTACAACAGTACCGTATCTACTTGTTACCTGGTGATTTCGCTTAATATTCTTGATGGAGAAGAGATAGATGGATTGTGTGAGGAATGATATGAAACAGAAAGGAGTGAATGGTAGCGTGACGGCTGACAGGGGAGGATGGAAGAAGATAAGGTGTTGCGTCGACTACAAGTAACGTAAGATGTTGATGGAAAAGAAGCTTTCGCAAATTAGCTGCTAATGATTGAAGATGTTGATAGAATTCAACATCCTCTTGACCGGGCCTCGCCAATGAATTTGTAATGTTTACACCAGTAAACATCACCTTGTTACCCGACTACGACACAGCCAAAAGTGAAGGTTTTTATCTCAATGATTGGTACAGGCTATTCAATCACCATTAATAGGAAGAGGACCGTGAAAGCCCATCGAATTAATAGTCTATATTTTTTTGGTATCATTAGTTACTTACTGTAAATAGCTAAGCTTTTATTTTAAATATTTGTATTTATGTTATTCTTCCTTTTAAATATTTGTATTTTATGTTATTCATATTACAATCTCACTGTGTGCTGCAGCACCGGTCGACGTCTTAACGTCAACGCCGGCTATCGCTGAAAACCAGCGCTGGGGCTCTGTCTCGCATAGAGTCGCAGCATTATGCTGAGCATTGACCGTTTTGCGTGGACGTGACGGATATTTTCCCCCAAATTGTTTCTTTTTTGTATTTGTGTTCCTTCTTTGCGTCATGTTTACCGCAAATAAAGGTACTTTCTTTCTTTTCTTTCTATCTTTTTAAATATCTGATTTATTCATCAAGGAGATTTGATCTAAGGAATGCAGCCAAGAATTGACCGGTATTGTGTCCTTAACAATAATTTTATGTGCTAATATTCCTTCAACGTTATCATTAATTTCTTCCGTTGTTGTTAGCCTTCACATAGTTGAGGTATCTTGGTCACTTGTTATTTTATTACAAGTTTAATTAAAACAGCATCGTTGGTTATTCTTGTAGTCGCAAGATCGCTTGATGCTCGGATCTGGGAAACTGTTCTCTGGATTTTCTATAGGGAATTTCTTAGTAAGAGCCCGGACTTTGTAATGTAGTTATCTAGTTAAATGGCAATAGTTTCGCCCCCTATTACATGGTAACTCATGTATCTGGAGTAGGTAACTTGTTTGTGTGTAATACACTCAATACTCAATTCTGATTATATAAAAAGTAAAAGATCAGTATGGACCCTGTCGGATTCATAGTGCTCTACACAGCAAGTGTAATACACTACACACAAAAGGTGTTTTGCTATGTGGAAATCTTATATTTTAAGCAAACTAAAGACCTGAAATAGATATCTAATAATTATTCGTATTAGTGTTGTAGAGGTAAGTGTTATACTCTGCGGTTAAAGTTAATCTACATATACTGGCTTGTACCTGGAATGCCTATCTAATGGGCGCGTAATATAATACTAACGGATAGATTTCTACCGCCACGAGCCGTTTTCCTTTACATATAGCAGTTAGCATAGTAAGTTTTCCTTTCGTTCGTAAGTTCATGTTTGTGTAGCTTTACTTGACGAAGTATTTATTATCATCATATAGGTACTTATATTTCATCTCCAAAATTAGGACCTTACTGCTAGATCTGCTGGTTGGTGAATGGGGAAGTTTTTATAGTCATCATGTGGTGATGTGTGATCGCAGTTTGCAATGAGCAGACAAGAGGATGCTGCAGATGCTACTATCGTACTTCGTGACACTATCACTGAATTGTCTATTTCCGCCGTCATGCAGTGTTATTGTGTTGTTGTGTGAACGGAATGGGTGCTGATGTAATTACAGGCACACGAACACCTGTTTAAGCTTTCTCTCTGTAACAGTAACGCTCCTGCGATGCCTCTTAAGCATATGCCCATAGGCGGTGATGACCACTTATATACCACCACGAGGTCCCCGTCTTGTTTACCAACCAGTAAAATAAAATAAAATAACAAAAATATCTCGCACAAGAATGTCTCATTTTGGGGAAAAATCGTCTAATTTTATCGGTAGCCGTGCAGAGGGGCGAGGGGGCGTCCGATCCATCACCGCCGCTGTCACATGCCATTAGCAAGGCCTATGGGGTACGGCTCCTGGAAAGTACGTTGTGTTATGTTGTTTGGAGTAGGTACCTAGGTAGGAAAGGACCCATGGCTTTATAGTTTAAAGAAGCTGTTGGAGATGTATTAGTAAAAACGTAGCTTTGTATGGCCTAGCTCTTTTTTGTCTCTTGCATGATATGGAGACTTGGAGCCACCTGCTGTTCTTTTCTGGTGTTCCGAGTTCCAAAACAGTTGAATAGTTTATCCGGAGCTAGATGCGCCAAAGTTAATTATCTCTGTGCTTTCTCGAGATCTCCAACGTCGATTAAGCTTTCAGGAGTTACAGTAGTTACGAATATTGGGTAGATTTCAACAGGCAGTCTGTGAATTAAAACATACCAGTTTCTTGCAGTCCTGCAGGCACAACTATTTGCAAAACTACTTAATTTCCTAGAAAATGAATAGGTATTTCTTTCAAAGCTGTAAAACAAGTACTTACCTATTTATTTTAAATTCATTGACCAGTGATATCTTATGAAAGAGAAACTAACATGATATTTATTGGACAACTTATTTGCGTAATTTAATTACAAACTAAGTTGTTAATGCTAAATAAACGTTCTGTGATTTGCATTATATATTTAAACAAGTTACCTGTTATAATATTGTTGTGATTGCGATATTTTAATTGCGAATTTTAAAATGATAGGTTAGTTAGCTAGTTTATAGTTACGTGTTTCATATTATTTGCCACGAGAGATTTTAATATTTTAGTAAAAATGTATGCTGGTTATAACATTTAGGTACCTAGGTACCATAACGTAGATTTGTGTAGATCTACGCCAGACACAGTGGAAATATTGTGTCAATGATTGCGGCCGTTTGTGAAAGGTTTCTGTCTTCACAAATAACGTGAAAAAAAATACATCTTAATAATAACTTAAGTGTAAGCAGGTATCGCCACGCTTGTTGCCTACATAATAAAGACACAAAAACCAAAACTAGCTGCGCACTTTCTTCCGGCCATGCTTGCACGATATTCTCAAAATACGCGTAAACACGAATATCTCCATCCGACTCGGTCTTAGCCGGTCGCACGTATATTTACCTTATATACCTCTGCCTCGTTGGTCTAGTGGGCGCAAGCGCTACTGCTGCGCATGAGGTCCTCGGTTCTATTCTCAGGTCGAACAAAGTGGTATTAGGAATTCCAGGAATTTAGGAATTTAAGAATTTAGCAGGTCCATTAAGAATTTCTCAGTAAGCGCGAGTCTGGATTTCTGTCCGGTTGATGGCAATAAGCTCGCTTGCGTAAGAGGCCTCTCACAAAATTACGTTCTGAAAGATAAGCAGCCGACGCATCGCATTATGTAGTCATTTGGCAGTTGTAATTACGTTTATTTTAAGTTTCTTTTTACTTTTTAATATAAAATTCATTTCTTATAAACTAACGGTTATTCTGGTATAAATTTTACGTAATAATATTAATGAAGTAAGGAAACATTTACTGTTAAACCTGAGTGTTTTTAGTAGTTTTACGGTTTTTATCGGGACTTTATTTATAGATATTCTATACTATTTCAAAATTCTGAGGCCACTATAAACTAAACCACCATTTAAGAGATAGGTATTATTACAAATATTTCATGTCGTTTGATACTGTTCAGTAGTTCAACCCACATACAAGCTCGAAAAAGTGCCGTCACGCATTTTGTGAAAAACTTGCTTCGGAATTTTGGCTTTATAAAGGGAAACAGATACGAAAAAAATGGGAAAAGGGAGACCACTATAAACTATAGGTACTAATTCTATAGTTATTATATATATATTATAGGTACTAATACTATTCTCCTCCGCTTAATAAGTAAAAGTCTTTCAGTTTACTGAAATACTCCTACAACTTTCAGAATAATATCCCCAAAGTTGGCCATTTAACGCAACCGTGATATACGGTCGTAGCTCTCTTAAACATAACTGGCGAAATGTGTATTTATAGTATACTTAGTAGCTACCCATACCCATACCCACAGGTGTACCTACCTAGGTACACCTCTGCCTAACCATTCGGGAAAACAAAGCGAGACGTTGTGTCTGTTATACCTACGGTATGGTCCTTTCGGCAGGAGACAGATTCGTCCCGCCATCTTTGTCTTGGATGATTCTGTTTTCTTGACAAAATTCTTCAGTTATTTTCACGGCCCAGGGAATGGGCTTTTCTTTGCTGAAAACAATACGCTAACCTCACAGGTCGACACAACTACCTAGTTGTGTCGACCTGTGAATATCGTCGTGCGTACCTAAGCACGACGATATTTTACGCTATAGGTTCATTTTCAGATTAAGGCGCTGACAAGACCCAATAGACCAAAATAGGCTTCTCTTAAGAAAGAAAATTGCCAAATCTGTATAGTTTGTGATAGCGGAAAAAATATATGTTAATTTTGAACATATTTCCCAGAACTTGGTTGTCACCAAAACACGTTTTGAAAAAAAAATCTCGATACAAACTAACGTTAAACTAACCTCTTACCTTGAGTTATAATCCAAAATATCTGTATTAAATATCAACATACATTACGTATTTAATTAATAACAAGTACGTCTTATTCTAATGCAGAACTTGGTTGTTTTTTATTTTCGATTACTCAACTCAATTCTGAGTAAATAGATAATTACTTCATATTTTGCAATAAATTACAAGCGTTTAGTCGTCGCGCTTCTCTTTCTTTTCTTTCCAATCTGACAGTGACCGCGGTTTAGGTGTTGTCAGCGTCTTAAACTGACGTCCAGATATCTAACGTCTGTCAGAGTTGGCTCTGTTAGATCGAAAGGTGACGACTGAATATACTTAATAAAAAAAATTAAAAAATAAGCTCTGCTTCAGCTTATTTAAAAAAAAAACCTAAAAATACAAATTCCAACGATTTACCTACCTACGTAAGGAACGCCAATGAAATGAAAATGGAATGTGAGGATGGCTTATACTGGAACTAGCTTCTATATTTCGTCGTGTGTACGGTTCCCTTGCAATGATTTGTTGAAAGACTCGTCTTAAACTAAATCACCGTTAAACATCTGTCACCACACACCCCTCTTATAAAACACTCTATTGAATTAAAATCGCCCTTTCAAGTTTAATAGGGCGTTTAATATATTTTAAAACAAGGAAATCATGTTTAGATAGGGTTTAAATAATAAGATTATATTAGCCGTTGACTGCCTTAGGTAATAGTCTAGTGGTCGGAAGATTGGGTCACCGTAGAGGGTCCTAAATTCGACTCTTGGGTTTACAATAGGGTTTTCCACTATTCAATTCCAGTCTGAATTTGTGCCGGATTCGTAGCTCGCAACATGTTCCGTCTGCCTTTTAAAATTACTGGCGAAATGTGATTTTCCTATTTACACCTTTGCATATCCCCACGGATACAGGCGTGGTATTGGTACAGTTTAACAAATGTTCCCCGCACTAAACACTTGGACATGCTGGTTGTCACGGAAACACGACGCCGTCAGAACTTAGCTCCCTTGATGGATCACCGCTACTTTGTAATTGTTGTTAGTGGAGCTGCATTTGTTTCTGTTGAGGCAATCGTTGGGACTTGTAGATTGTTTTTTAGATACTAAAACCAAAGATTAGCGATGACAGAGCTTTTAGATACCTAGTTGAGACGTGTGACTATGAAGTGCACTATTAGTACATACCTACTCGTAAAAGAATTACCGTTAATCAGACGTTAAATGATATTGATTAACCTTTTGACACCCAGTCACGTATAAATGACAATTCAAATTGTGCCCAGCACGCCACCGTCACGACTACATTACAGATTTTAAGGAATAATTCGTAGCTTGGCGCCTTGGGCACGTTTTTGCTTTTTTGACGTGGCGGTGAAAGGGTTAATGATTTTATTTCCATAAGTAGGTTCATATAAACACGTTTACACGTCAATAATAATTTCAAAACTAGATGAGGTCGGTGTTTTCTGAGAAGAACCACCGAAACAAACTTATAGGTCACGGTTTCTTTTAAAGTCCAGAAATAATCTTGGTCCATGTGAAGACCATGTAGATTAGTGTAAATGGACTTTTGAGTAAAGAATCACACAGATTTGAGTGGACCTGTCTAGTCAGTGCACCTGCACGCGTGTGTCAGTAATCATGTAGCTCAACTCGAACTTAAGGTAAACGTTAGATATCTGGACGACTCGGATGCGGAATTAACAACCCACTAAGTTTATGGTAGGTACCTAATTATACCTAAGTATAACAACTTTCAAGAAAGGGCAATCAACTGAACATGGGTTAAGTAAGCAGCGCGTAACTAAACCAGGTTATGCTGACCTCGCATTTTTATTGAATCTCCGTACTACGCTAGACCAGCTTAATGTCAAATTGTTACCACCGGCGGCGGCGTGCGGTATACCGTACTGGTACGGCTACATTGTCGCGATAAAGCGAACTACACTTCGCGCGCTCGCCTTCGCACACCTCTCGAAGTCTCGCTATACAACAGAGAGCGCGCGAAGTGTGTTTCGCGTTATCGCGACAATGTTCCCGTAACATTCTACTAAGCAGCCGATGCCAAATTCAATCGACATATTATAAAAAAATCACAGTAGCAAATCTTAAATACTTAAGTAGCACTCAAATTTGTTTGCCACCACTACCGACCGACTACATGAGCCACCAATTCTATAGACTTAAAAATGTAGAATTTCACCCACTCTTGGTTTATTCACAAAAATCTGTCGCTAGCCGTCCCGTTTGATGGATCACCATCACACATTGTACGCAGAAATTATACTTTTATACGTAAAATATACAAAGATATACTTTTGGACGAGGATTGACGTGTTCGTTAGCACTTTTTTGCTGTAATAATGAAATTGAGATGTAGGTATCTTAATGGATTATGTGTGAAAGCTGGGAGCCCTTTTTATGGTGCGATGGTAAAGGACGTAGGTATATTTTCGCCATTTTACTTTCTGTATGCACGACACAACATGTTCACTTGCAGATTGTCGCCGATGGTAGGTAGCAACAGATAATTTGACAGATTTGTATACTGCGATAATAGATGAACTTGACGGACCAAATATGTGAGGATATAATTTTTACATACCAACCTAAATCCAGCTTTTGAGATACCGCCAAAGAACGTTTTTGCCTCAGCTATACATAAGAAACGATCCCAGTACAATTCAAGCTCGCACATACCCAGTGTGTGCTCGCACATAACATTGTAGGAGCGTCGCCGATCCATCATTCTGTCATCGTGCGTCCCCCGGCGCGGACGTCTGTCGTACAAAAGCAACATTTCGCTAAAATCGCGAATCCGCTATTGTATGGATTTATCGTTCAGGATTCGTGACGGATTTACTATACTTATTGATTATATTGTTATTTTAATTAAGATGTTTTCTATAAATCGGCATCTGTCGGCTGTTGCAAATTTAATAGTTTTTGAGGTGGACGGAGTATTGGGCTGTCAGAAAGTTGATGTTTCTAACAGGGGCAGGCCGAGTTGTCAGACTAGTCTGTAAACCACACTATCCAACTCATATTTGCATTGACATATTTGCATTGACTCATATTTGCATATTTGCATTCATAAAGAAATGATCTAACAGAGAAATCTAAAATGTGTTTATATCTAATGAGAGGATTATGTCCAAATAGGTACAACTACTGTATGTCACTTTCGATCTTGTGAGATGCGGAAATAACAATCTTTAAGTTTAGCTGTAAGATGAAGTCAGTACTACCTTTAAAAACTCAAAATCATTTATTTCAAATAAACTAATTACAGGCATTTTTAAATTGTCAAGGGGTCGGTCGGTCAGTCAGAAAGATGAAGCTAGTTGCCCATTCCAAAGCGTAGTAGGTACCTATGGAGAAGAACGGACAAGAAATTCCACGGACACTTTTAAATCAACGTATTATGGTTACAAAATATTGTTTACATTATTCATTTTGAAATTATACATGTGAGAACGACGCAAAACGTAAAAGCGTCCGTGCAACAAATAAAAAGATTAACAAAAAAAAAAGCAATTCAAAAATTAAAATAAGCCGTGGCAGCTAAGAGATGACCAGTCTCTACTGACGGCGCCCGTTCACGAACATGACGCGTGGATCAGCACCATTCAGCTCAACCATTTTGAAGGGAGCTAAATGATCCAACACACGCGCCACCATCAGCGAGACATTAGAGTGAGCACGACATACTCCCAGCCGCCAGGGCACATTCAAGTCAATGAAAGACGTATCCAGTAAATGGCAGCTTTATAGTACATAGTACTCACATAACAATGTGCTTTAATCTCTAAAACCCAATAATTATATAGTGGGCAATACCCTCACACACTGATAATAAATATGACCATTTTATTACACAAAGTGGCAGCTAGCACATGGCAGATTACTCCAGTGAATCAATAATTAGACGTGAGGTATTCTGGAGGCTGGAGGTAAGATCAGTAGTCGTACCTTCTGAATTTCCGACTACCCGTAACAACGTAATAACTGGCCGTTTCTTATGACACCGGGACTGACGGTTTGAGGTGGTTCTTTATTTTGGTTCATAGACTATCTCCATTCAGGCAATGCAGGTACGCTAATTCCCAGCTAACCCCTTAGAATCAACACTTAAATTTATTTACATAACCAAAATACAAGATGGTTATTAACATTAAATAAATTAAATTAAAACTAAGTTAAGCCTAAAAAAGGCCCTCGGGGCATTGTACCAAGGATGCTGGCGGCATTTCCTACAGAAATAAAACGATAATGTTACCGATTATAGTTTTATTTCTGAAATCATTCTTTCAACAAATCTACGAAATCGAACATTACTTTAGAAAAATAACAGAAAGAAAATAAATTTATTTGCGGTAATCACGACTAAGAAAAAACACAAACACAATGAAAGAACAATCTTAGGAATGATTGTTCCTTTTGTTTTTACCGCAAATAAATGTCTATCTCGTTCTCGCCTACGTACTTTTCTATTTATGTCCCTGTCATAACTCGCTGCAGTTCGGCTTCCTCAGTTACCTACGACGCGGTGCTGCAGGTAGGACATACTATCCGGATATCCGCGACATTAAATAATCGGATATCAATTCCATTACTATTCGGATAATACGAATAAAACGGATAATTTTTGGTTTATTATTTATTACGTATTTGAACAGAAAATATTTTTTTTGCACAATTATTTGGGTATTTTTCGCAAATGGTAACAATGAACTGAACCCCGCCGCCATGTTGTGGACGCTTTGTCCGCCATTAGTTGCGGCTGTGAGTGACATTTGTACGGACGTGTTCGATTGTAGTGTTGTGGTCTGGTGTATGTGCTGAATTTTGAAAGAGACGCGGTAAGTATCTACTTTTAACACTTTTTGTAACTAGTGTGTAAAGTTCAGAAGTTATTACTTTTAAAATGAATAATTTGTTATTTGCTAATAATACTGAGGACTGAAAATAAAATGTTTAAAATACCTTTTCTAGTTAAATATTATATAAGGCATACTGGGTTAGGTTATATGTGCTGTGTTATTTATATACGGCACTTCTGACCGATTTATACATAGTTCTCTGTATGCAGGAGAATATAATAAAAAATCTCAGTGCATATTTAAGGTTATGTTACTTTTAACTACTTCTGTATACGGTCACCCATAAAGTTAGTTTAGGTATATTATTAGGCTGCTGAATGATTCTTAAAAAATTGACTAACTTAGAGGTTTTTTTTTTACAGGTAATCCTACAACATTGCATAGCAAACAAAGGCCTTGCCAATTGTTAAAATGGCAAAGGCCACTCGAAATAATTTGTTTTTCGAAAAAAAAACAATTCCAGCTGTGGCATCTGTATGGCATTATTTTTGTTGTTCCACTGACGGATTATATGCTCAATGCCAGAAATGCAATAAAATTCTGAAACACTGGTTCTACATCCCCGTTTCATGGTCATTTTAAATTAGTACTTTCCATAAACTAATTTTGATGACGTCGCACTTATTAGTTTACAACAGCAAAGAACATCTGAGGATTTTTTGTCAATTAAATAACAATTAAGCAAAGAGATCAAAAAATCGTTATCAAACACACCATCAACATCCACTGCAATCCCAAAGCAAGACTTGAAACTCTATGCCGAGTACAAATGGCACTCTTCGATACAGGAGGTCCAAGAAGCTATCATCTTAGTCAAATATATGACTTTCTTATGACCATTCCTCCAACCAGCGTGGGATCTGAAAGGGCGTTTTCGTCAACGGGCTACTTGTGCAATAAATTGAGGACATCTCTAAACGACTCGACATTAGATAGCTTGAGTTTCCTTAGATCTTATTATCAAAGACTGAAAAGTAATATTTAGTTGTTTTAAGTTAAGTTATTAGATATAGGTATGACTTTATTTTTTAGCATCCGTATTTTATTTTCATTTAAGAAGTAAGTTTAAGATAGGCCAGCCACTTGTCAAAAAAATAAGGTAACTCTATTTGGTTACCTACCTTAAAATATTACTTTTAGACACTTATGTAGAGGTTACAGATTTTACAGAGAATTATAGATTTGATCTCATTATGACGACAGTCATTTATTATTTCATAGTAAGTACTTAAAATTTATTAAAATTGTTGTTACAAGATGCAATTTTATGACTTGTTTTGTTGCCTACGTTTGATTATTTTATTTTTGCCGCGGTTCGTTACACTGATTACTGAATATAAATGATTGATAATATTGTGGTAAAATTTTATTTTTATTACTCCTATCCATATTATCCGGATTTATCCGATAACGTTATCCAAGTATCCGAATCATCCGAATATTAAAATGAGCGGATAATTGCATGCCGTAGCTGCAGGAGACGAAGTCACGTGTGTCTGTCCCTACGAATTTAGTACCACGTTCTGACACACGAGGTCCGGCTTATTTTGACCCTAATGTTATCGGAATTCTTTGTTAAGAAAAAAAAAATTAAGGCGTTTTTGTAACGTTTTTAATACATAGTTTTAATGTGATGTGATGCCGTTACACATGTGTGCATATTATTCGGCAATGGTAGACACTACGAAGAGTGGTTGTTCCGAAGTGAAGCCGATAGGAATCAGGTTGCATGAAATCTCATACTTTCTACTTCGATTGTCAGCGCCATCTATTGACGCAATAACAAACAACGACAGTACACGCCATCTACCGCTTTAGATATGAACTACACAGTAGTCGACCCACGATTTACCCTGAGGAAATGGATTCAGGTCCCATTCAGTATAGAAAACTACCGACTGATGGCTGAGATTACTATCAATGGCCGATTGTTTAATACGGTGTAGCCGCATACCGTTAGAAAATATACTTATTTAACTGAGTTGCAAGATAAAATGCAGAACTTTAAATAACATCATTTATTTTCAACTTCTCCTTATCATTCAAAATAAATAAAAAGTAAATAAATATCGAAGTGAATAAAAATATTTACAATTGAATGTTAACTCCCGGTATCGGAAGCTCTTTGTTCTAGAGATTCCCACTCACTGGCTGCTTGCTGCACTAATTCTGAAAGAGAAAACAATTCTTGTTCAAATACAAACACAAAATAGGTATTATTTAACAAAACATACAAGGGCATTTATGAAACGTCAGAAGTTAGGTGCACGCAGCTGGTCGTTTGCTATGGAGAAGAGCCGGCAAGAAACTCCATGGCAATTATTTTAAAAATAATTGGCAAATACAATGTTTTCAAATTACACTATTAATAGGTATTAGGAAAGTGTAGGTTTGGTTGGCTGTTGATAATTCATTCAACCACAATCACAGCAGTTTATGCCCGTTTGTCAATTTTTTGCAAATTTTTCTGTTCTATTTCGTTCCAGAAACCGGGTGTAAGTAAATATATGGTTACAGAAATATTAGATAAATTCTGTCATTTCCAAATCAGTGCGTCTATAAAGTGAAACCTATAGTGCACACCTGTGTGACTACGAATCGATTTGGATATGTGATCATGATATGATATGTAGGCGAGCTTTGGTCGAAGCGTAGTGTGGATATCGTGGTTTAAGTGTACTGACTTGTTGCCGAGCACGGCGCGCACGGCGGCGCGCACGTCGGCGGCGCGCGGCACGGCGGCGGCCTCGAGCGAGCGCGCGTACGGCATGGGCACGTCCGCGCCCGTCACGCGCCACGCGGGCGCATCCAGCTCGAAGAACGACGGGGACTCCATCAGGCGCGCGCAGATCTCTGCGCCGATACCTGCAGACCGACGAATTTACAGTTTCAAAGAACGTACGAAGTGCAAATATTTTATTGCACATATATGGTAAGTAGATGTTACATTCGAGGGTCCAGGACCAGACATGAACCCTGTAACTAGCGACACCGATGAGTGAAAAGTTTAATTAATAGGAATATAATAGGAAAGAAACATTCGTTTAAATGTGCTGTTTCGTCACGCCAGACAGCCTATCGGAAGGTAATAAAGTTTTGTCTTTGCCCCAACAATTTGCGACTGATAGAGCTACTGGAATTACCAAAAACGTTCAGTAGCGCCGTCAGAATAGAATTTGGTGTGGACAAAAGTGGAATCCGTGAGAACCCAACTCACGAATTTCACACACCTTAGATCCCTCTCAACCAAAACCTAAGGATTTGGGTATGCATCAATGTTGCCGACATAAAACAATCGTTTTGGAATTCCTAATGAATTATACAGATAAACCTTTCTCATGAATTACTCCGTCCATTGGCGAAAACCGTTTGAAAATCCGTTCAGTAGTTTTGAGTTTATCACGTTCAGACAGACAAACAAACGCGGCGGGGAGACTTTGTTTTATAATATGCAAAGGTTGTGCACACAAGTTACTAATTTCTAACCGCTGTATTGACCTTGATTCGTCTGTGTTAAGAGATTTTTTTTCGATATCGATAATTTTTGTTAACGAGACACGTTTTAAAACACAAAATACTATCAAAGATAGTACTTACGTACAATATACTTGAATATGATTTTACTTTTTATGGCGTACACATACAAAGTCAAGTCAGAGCGAGTGCCGCGCAAGAGGTAGGATGAAATGGATACACCATCTAGCTCGCTCCTTGCGTGCCTTCGATTGATACTCGCGGTGGATGTGAATGGAACGATTCTACACTGATAACTTGGTAACATCGCCATATGTCAGACGCAGGGCGAAGCATTTTCATATTCACGCGCACGCGTATAAGCGTGCGATAACTGCGAGAAACTAAATAAAGATGGCACCTCACTCGCACGTAGACGCTAAAGTAAAAAGCGCGCGCGGGACGCGCGACGTGATGAGCGTATCGAGTAGATGGATGATCGAGCTGCGAGCGAGCAACAAAGGAAAACGTTGTGAGCCAAAACGATTGCCGTTTACCCTGCATTTTTATTTAACTGTGCTATATTTCTTTGGACTTTATACAGGGTGTGGCGTAAGTAGTGGTCCACCGTTCAGGATTCGATGAACCAGATAATTAACTATAACAATTAAAATTTTTAACCATTTTTATCCAAGGGTTACGAAAATATTTCCTTTGTCTTTTATTTACGAAATTTCTATCTTTTTTTACAAATTTGTTTGTAGTTTCAACAAAAACCATTATTTTTTCATTTTGATTTCTGTTAATTACTGCTGAATACTAGAGCTATCATGATAAATTATGATTTTTTATGTAAATTCAGCTCTTTTGAAGAAAAAGTTGGTTCTTCTCTAATTTTAACCCTTATTTTTAAAACACCTTCAAGTTCAAGAGCGATTTTTGTAAAAAAAAACGTACTACATTGTCAGTGCCCATGCATTTAATAATATGCCTACTAAATACCGATTTCAAAATGATAACACAGATACTGATATAACAGATCCAATAATTTAACAAAAAGATATTTAATTTTAATTGAAGAAAAGAAGATTTTCATGAAGCTACTTTTTTAAACTTTGTTGCGTTAATACTATTACAAAACGTATAAAAACTCAAAAAACGGATACAATGTAACTTTTTACAATTCAAATGTGATTTGTGTTAAAGCACAAACATGTCAGGTAAAAAAACCCTAACCCTTTTTTTACCTGAGACATGTTTGTTTTGTTAACAAAAACCGGTTGAAGCTCTCGCAATCGAGTTACGCACAATAGGAGTGATAAGGAAGAGATATGGTAGGGTATTGCTATCTCTTTAATTACTAACGTTGAAATCTTCAGAAATCTCGAAATGATTTAGTACGATCTCGTCACTCGTGTCGTGGGTCGTATGCGTTTCGTTTTTATTCTGCCTGTGTTTACCTCCGCCATTTTTTTACCCCTGCCTGCCCCCGGACTCTGTTTAATTTGCCTACTGATTGGACTTGTTGTTTTGGTGATCTCTGCGATATTGGCTACGTGTACTGGTGACTTTGGCTTGCTCAACGATTTGGACAAACGTGCAGTGCAGTGACAATTAAAAAATGTCTCGGTACACACCGCGCGAATATGCTGACATGCATTTTATTTATGGCGAATGCAGAGGTAGAGAAGCAGCTCGACTTTATCGGGAGAGATATCCCGATCGAAAACATCCAGACCACCGAGTTTTTGGAAGAGTGCATAACGCATACACCGAGGGAAGGATACCTGGCACAGGCGTAGGCGGTGCAGGTGAAGGACGACCGCGACGACACAACGATGAAGAGGTAATGAATTTAGTTACAGAAGATCCTTCAACATCGATCCGTGTCGCAGAACTGGCATATCAACTAGATCTGTACATCGAATACTCAAAAGACATGAACTGTACCCATACCAATATCAAAGGGTACAGTCATTGCTACCAAGAGATTATCAATTGAGAGTAACATTTTGTAGAGTAATGCTACGCAGAGTAAGAGAAGACCCGCAGTTTTTTAATAAAATACTATGGAGCGACGAGTCATCCTGCAAAAAAGATGGATATTTAAATCTACATAATTTGCATAACTAGCAGCTAGAAAACCCGCATCTCATAAGGCAAGACAGATCACAGTATCAATTTAAAATAAACCTTTGGACCGGAATCATTAACGGACAAATAATCGGTCCACACGAGCTGCCAGAAACATTAAATGCAGAAAGATATTTAAGTTTTTTGCAAATTGTCTTGCCCTTGCTTCTGGAAGGTGTCGTTCCTGAAGTCCAAGAAGACATGTGGCTGCAGAACGATGGCTGTCCCGCTCACTACGCTGTTAGTGTACGAGAGCACCTTGATACAGCGTATCCAAATAGGTGGATAGGGCGCTTAGGTCCAATATTGTGGCCACCACGCTCGCCAGATCTAAATCCCCTAGATTTCTTTTATTGGGGTTGCCTAAAAGAAAAAGTCTATAGCAAAGAAATCACTAGCATTGACCAATTGAGGACTAGAATCCAGGCAGCAGCTAGAGAAATCAGCGAAAGCGGGTTTGCCCGACGAATTAAACGGTCGTTTATTCGACGTTGCAGAGCGTGTATAGCTGCGAATGGTGGCCATTTTGAACATTTTGTTTAATTTTAATGATTGTAATCATGACAAAGATTAATAATAAATGATAAATAAAGTGATTTGTTTTTTTTTTAATTCTTTTTTCAAATACCTAAAGTAACAAGTTAGGTCTAGATAACTCTGCAATAGTAGTTTTTTTTATACAAATTGGCACTGACACTGTAGTGTATTTTTTTGCAGTAAAGTTTAAAAAAGTAGTTTAATGAAAATCTTCTTTTCTTCAATTAAAATTGAATATCTTTTTGATAAATAATAGGATCTGTTATAGTGATACCATTTTGAAATCGGTATTTAGTATGCATATTATTAAATAAATGGGCACTGACAGTGTAGTACGTTTTTTTTACAAAAATCGCCCTTGAACTTCGATGGTATGTAAAAATTAGGGTTAAAATTAGAGAAGAACCAACTGTTTCTTCGAAAGAGCTAAATTTACATAAAAAATCATTATTTATCATGATAGCTCTAGTATTCAGCAGTAATTAGCAGAAATCAAAATGAAAAAATAATGGGTTTAGTTGAAACTACAAACAAATTTGTAATAAAAGGTAGAAATTTCGTAAATAAAAGACAAAGGAAATATTTTCGTAACCCTTGGGTAAAAATGGTTAAAATTTTTAATTGTTATAGTTAATTATCTGGTTCATCGAATCCTGAACGGTGGACCACTACTTACGCCACACCCTGTATAATGCAAAAGTGATTTAAGCCGAATTATAACAAATTCCGCGCGAAATAAAACATTATTTTAAATATTTCACTTAAAAAAATAAAATACAAATCACACAGTGTTTTATTGTATTATACCGGTGTAGCCAGACCCAGTTCTCGAGAATGGTCATGCCACATTGTTCTGGGACCTATCATCAGTTCATCACTGACAGGACTATTGTAACCAATAAGCCTGATATTGTGGTGATATATCGACGAGAGCGCCGTGCAATGATTTATGATATCGCTGTGCATGACAAGAAGCCGAGGGGGAAAGATAAAAAAAATCAAGTATCTTGACTAACCTAATAAGTTTGGAGAGCACGTGAACACACGAGGTTGTCGACGTATGGGACGTGGACTCTGCAATCGTTGCTCCGATAATCGTTACGGTTAATGGCCTAGTAGCGGAGAGCCGCGACCAACACCTCAGGGGGCTCTCATTGCGCGGAGGGGTCAAGGGCTTGATTCCGAAAGTACTAGGTACTCCTGGACACGGCACGAAAAGTGAGGACTCTAGAGCCTTGACCACCGGCCGGCAGTTTTGGACCCTGTTCCTGTGCCAATGGGCTACTATTTTTTAATACTTACCTTATTTAAGAAATTTTAAAGAAAAAAAAAAAAAACGATATGAATAATTACCTGACTGTGGCCAACCCTGCTCCACGGTGATGAGGTGGTGTGTCTTGGCGACGGAGCGCGCGATGGCGTCGAAATCCATTGGCCTGATGGAGCGCAGGTTAATGACCTCGCATTCGATACCTAAAACATATCCACTAGCTTCAAAACTCAAGAACAAAAACTCGTAGCATCTATTTCAATTAAAACGATTACAGGCACTTTTGAATTGTCAAGGAGTTGGTCAGTCAGAAAGATTAAGCTGCTGCCCATTCCAACGCTTATTAGGTTCCTAAGGAGAAGAACGGACAAGAAACTCCATGGACACTCTTTCAAAATATTTTTATAAAATAGTGGTTACATCATTCCAGTTGAAATTATATATGTGAGAACGTTGTAGAAAGACGTGCACGTTAAAAGCGTCCGTCCGACTTCATGTGCTTTTAAATAATTTAATTGAAATTAATGTTTTGGGTCTGATATGCGATATTCATATAGGCCGTTTGTTTTTCTAGAACGTTTTTTTCAGCTTGATTATGATGCTTCATAAGGCATTCAGAAAAGGAAAAATAGGTGTTAATAAATTATAAAAAATGCTGAGCGTTTAATTATAATAATGAAACATGTTACTTTAAGCTTTAAAGCCACTAAAATGTAGCATTCGTCGTTAGTTAGTCGTAGTCCATTCACTGAATGGCATGTTTACAGCAAAGAAAATGTCACCCCCCAAAATATTTGTTAATATAAATAGAGAAATATTGAATTGATCATTTTAAAACTTATTGGCTTTCTAATAATAATCGCTTTTTATAAATGGGGCTCTCAAACTTTTTGGTCTTTTAATGATAGTTTTTTTTTATAAACGAGGCGTTTCTGGCTTTTTAGTAAATAAGCTAGGGTAACCCAACTAAACGGGTTAGGTTAATTGGTCAAGGACAGCTAATGAGACAATTTATTTTCTATTTTTTGACTTCGAATCGGTGTCGCGCGGGGATAACAGGTTAAGTTAGAATTGTTACCAACCGCGTCTACATACAAGTTGGTCGCAATTACATATATATTTAATATTTTTAAGACTCCAACAAACGGGGATTATTTGAGTATCACAAAAAGGGGCACATTTATTATATTAGTGTCCATTAATACTTTATAAAAAATCAAAAACGGAATTATTTGGGGAGCGACTAAGTACACGCCACTTAAAAGTAATTGACATTCATAATTCAATAAGTAAATGTGATTACTGCAGTATCTTACCCGTGCCGGCGAGTTCCTTGGCCGCTAGCAGCGCCGTGTCGGTCCCTCTGCCGGCGCACACTAACGTGATGTGTTTGCCTTCCCGCTCTATCTTAGCTTTACCTGCGAATTTAACAATACATACTTGTTAATAGGCTGGAGGCTGTCACGCTGAAATAAAGGTCGTAAACGAGACTGCTGGAGGCCAACTCCCTTAATTAAAATCGTTCATAATCTAGTCGTCATCTCATCTCAGCGACAAACAATGTCAAAAACTTGTCAAACATTTAGGGAAATAAGAGGTACTTATTTTTAACCCACTTAAAAAATAGAGGAGGTTAAGTACATGTTCCTCTGGTTAAAAATCATTTATAGCCAGAGTGCATCTTATGACAATTCCAAAAAGTCCAAACACGGCTAGGATACATTGTTTTATTACGGAGTTCCGGTGCCTGCCTTCCGGCTTCATCATCAGATCAGTTTGATGTAACCATTTTGATCAAAACCATTTATTTAAATTTGCTTTTTCATAGTCGCTTAACTATATTAATCGAGATATCGCCAACTGTGAAATGCTTATCATTGAGGAGTTCCGGTGGTAATCTGTGGTCTTCTTTATCAGTTCCACTTTACATATACTATGCCTATAATATTTGAAGGGAACTCCTCAATTCCTTATGGATCCTATTATCAGAACTGAATTTTGATAAAAATGGGACCAATCTGGAAGTATATATATCCTTTCAAATAAAAAAATAATTTTCCAAATCGGTTTTATAAACGACGGATTAACAAACAAAAAGAAAATATACAACCGAATTGAGAACCTCCTCCATTTTATGAACTCGGTTACTTATAAAAAACAACCGACTCCAAAAAAAAACAACACTAAAAAGTGAAAAATAACTTTAATTTCGGAAGTCGGTGGCGAAAAACGAAAATACCGAACCAAAAACCAAACCATTTCCAAAATTAAAGTTAGTTTTCACTTTGTGTGTTTTTAGTGTTTTTCTTTGGAAGTCGGTTTTTTTGTAAAAAGCTTTTTAGCATGTAAAGCACTAAGACTTGTTAAATTAAATTAAACTAGCTAAATTCGTTTGCACGTCATGAAACAGTAACATCTATTTTTGTATTGGAAAAAACAAATAATATACATACCAAATGGAATTAAAAAGTCTGGAGAGAGTGCTTCATCTGACATGGGGCACGGAATACCATACATAATCTCATCTTCTAATACTACCACTGGGTCTGAGCTTCTGATTGCGGACTTAAGGAGACCTGAAACAAAATAGAATTCTTTATTAAGAGGAGTTCCTTTTTTTGTAATTACATAATATGTAAATAACGCATACGCATCGACTAATAAATAATACGCATTGTTAATAAGTTTTAATTATTTTATTTTACATTTTTATCTACGTATGAACATTTTATATTTTTATATTTTTCAAGTTACGTTTTTGTGAGGGCAATATGTACGCACAGCTACATAACAAGCTACACATTTCCAGTATCAGCTGATCTCACAATGTATTGGATTTACGTACAATGAGAGGTCAGCTTATACTGAAAATTCAAGGAGGTAATTATGCTAATGATTCTCGACACGAATCAATATTAAAATAAGTCTTTTTTTTTCTAACTTTCGGAAATCGGCATGTGTGCAATCGCATGTTAAAACGCGGCTCTTATAATACCTCATCGTAACTGCCTTTTTACCCACACACTACCGCATACACAACGGGGTGATTCTGTTCTGTGAAAGTGGTGTACTCTAAATTACTGTCCAACTTAAATAACTAAAAAAACAAGTATTAGTATTAATTATTGAGCAGGTATCGTAATTTTATTTGATTATATATGTATTTCATAGCAGCCTCCTGAAATTTGACGAGGATGCAAAACGACACCTTGTATATAATATATAAAAATGAATTCCTATTTCCCTTGGTCACGGCATCACGCTAAAACGGCTGAACGGATTTGGATGAAATTTGGCACATGGGTAGACCATGACTTGAATTAGGGCATAGGATACTTTTTATCTCGATATTCCCACGGGATCGAAACTTATTCGAAACAGCGGGTGAAACAGCGGGGCGCAGCTAGTAAGTAATAAATATATCAAGGGATTCGTTCCTATATTTACTCAACATAACATACCTAACAAGTTCACATAACATTTTCACTGTTGGGCATTACACCCCAACAATATGGAACAGATCTGTAATCAATAGGTACATTTAACATTTAGTTGATTACCTTCAGCTCCTATAATAAAAACCAGTCTTTATTTATCGCTGACAAAAATGCTTGGCTCAACGCTGGTCCTGCTCCACATGGGCGCATAAACTAATTGATTAGAATTCAAAAATATTTGGTGGAGCTGCTGAAGATCATATCGTCGGTGATATTCTGAAACCGCGGAACTAACAGTGTTTAAAACCGCGTAAGGTAGGTGCAGTGAATTTTTCAGAAACGAGCAAAAACGTAATATTTACTAAACCACTTGACTTTCTACTGTTTAAACTTTTAAATTGTCAAATTCCTCTGAACAATGTAGGCATTAGTTATGTAAAATATGTATTAATGAATTAGAAAATCCGAAATCTCGATTTTGCTAGTTTTGTAAATACGCGGTTTTAAACACTGTTAGATCCGCGGTTTCAGAATATCACCGACGATATAAACTATCTTTGCATTGTATAAATTCAATCTCTTAGTATTGTATAAATGCATGGCACATAATCGTAGGCGAGTTGGATACAAATGGTGATCTCTTCTACCAGTCCGTCAATGTCCGCGGCGGTGACGATGGGCCAAGTTAGTGTGGTGGTCTCCATCAATTCCCTAAACTTCGTCCAGTCCGTTTTTCGACGTGGCGCTCGAGGAGAGAGTCAGGTCGGCATTTTCGATATGACTACGAGAACAGGTTGACTTTCAGAAAGTTGTATGAATGAGGTTCACTATCTTGCTGAAAATCTTAAAACCTCGATTAAGAAAATCGTGTCATTTGCACAATGCCATCTGTCGAGTTCACTGGTAAACTCAAACTCTCGGTTCCAAGCCGAGTTATAATTGGGCACGCCACGATTGGGGCGATTAAGTCCCCTCTTTGAGGAGTGGCTAGAGAGGTGCCACGGCGTCTTCACCTTCCGCCTGACGCAGGTCCTCACCGGACACGGCAGCTTCGGGAGGTTCCTGTGTCGGATAAGGCGGGAAACGCCCGGGTGTCACCACTGTGTGGATCGCCCGGAGGACACGGTGGAGCATACGGTGGAGGTCTGCCCGGCTTGGGCAGAGCACAGCCGTGTCCTCGTGGAGGTCTGTCGCGTCCGGCCCTGGTTCAGGCCATGGTGCATATTTCGCGCCCTCTCGCCCCTAGCCGCCGCAGGAGACGCCCTGGGCGTCGGGAATCCCGGGCGGATTTCCGGCCACCGTAGGCGCGGGCTTGCGGACGGTGAGCAATGGGTAGCTCACCGTCCGGTAAGGACCAGGGCCCGGGGCGACGGCGCGTTGTATTCCACGCGTGCCTCAAAGAGATGTCGTCAGCACAAGTGTAGAGGTCCACTAGGGCTGATGCCTGCCGGGGTCGCGGGAAAGTACCAAAGGGTTACCGAGGCCCCTGGCAACACAGGCAACAGAAGGAATACGGATGGGTTTTAGTCAGTAAGAGTCTGACCCAGAGCCGCCCAGAGCGGGAGAAGTTATTTGATGATTTCACACACAAAAAAAAGCCGAGTTGTAATAAGTTTTGACCGAGTGGATCCGATTTTAATGAAATAAAGACTAAATGTCACCTCTCAAGATACGGACTACGACTATAATAATATTTCCAATCCCTTGAAATCTCTTGAATAGTCAAACAAAAATGTCAACATTAATGTAAATTTTAAAATTATGTCCTATTTCACCCTCTTCAGGGACGATTTTAGAAAAAGTTGAAACACGTAATTTTTTATTTATTACCAAAAGCATAAATTTGATTTTTCATATCCCTAAATTAGTATGGAGTATGGATTTGCCTACTACCTACAACATGACTACAACTTGCACAAATAAATTAGGTTTTTAATGTATGACGAATCCGAATGCCGTAAATTAACAAAGATAACATTAATTTACTTAGATATAATAAGTACGTATAACAGTGTAAGCAGTTAGGCAACATTGTACAGCTACTTTCACCAAAATAATTGATATTGGCGCCGATTCCCTTGTTCACAAACTGAACTAAATTTAAGTTCAGTGCATCTTTTTCTTTCTATTTCATTAAGAAGAGGACAGAAGATAAATTTTAGTTTAGTCCTGTCAAATTAATCAGCGCCTGTCACTACTCCATAGAAGTTTAGGCGTGATTAAAAACTTGCCTACTAAAATTACGTCAATTTACGTCAAGCGCTGATTAATTTGACAGGACTAAACTAAAATTGATCTTCTGTCCTTTTCTTAATGAAATAGAAAGAAAAGGATGCACTGAACTTAAATTTAGTTCAGTTTGTGAACAAGGGAATCGGCGCCAATACCTAACTACGAAAGCAACGAACATTACTCTGACGAAAACTAACTAAGTAGGATTGAAGGACAAACTTAACTTTGTAGTTGTAAAAATGTTCTCTCATACATCGATATACGTCACGGTCAATTCTCCAACTGCAAATTTAAATTTGTAATCGCAAAAAAAAATGTGATAAAACTACCAATTAATGTTCGAACTTGTGAGATATTGCTTCTTGCCAAATTTCATGATTCTGATTTTGATTTTATTTGCGAGTATCAAAATATGTCGCATAAATCGCCGTCTTTTTTATTGCGTTGACTGGGAAGCTTGATTTTTTTTTTACCGTAGACACGACCGTAGACCTACGAATTTGATATTAATTTCAACTTGATACATCCACGCGTTCCTGAGAAAAAGGGTCATGACAGACTGTAGACAGACAGACGGACAACGAAGTGATCTTATAAGGGCTCCGTTTTTTTTCTTTTGCGGTACGCAGCCCTAAAAATAGTAGCCTATCGGCATCAGGAACACTGTCAGGGCTGTAGAGAGAGGAACCTCCTCACTATGCGGGCCGTGTCCAGGAGTACTATATTCTGCAGGCTTAGCATGACACTCTCTATTTCTTCGAAGAATAGACACGGCTCTTTCTATACAAAGTGACATTTCGTTTCTCAGTTTTTGACATCTCACCGTAGAAATCCTTCTACAATCTGTCATCTTGTGTTTCGTTTCTAACGATCTTTGTCTAGGTCCTTTTTTATGTAGAAGGATTTCTACGGTGGGATGTCAAAAAAGAAGAAACGAAATGTCACTTTGTACGGAAAAAGCCGTGTCTATTCTTCGAAGAAATAGAGAGTGTCATGCTAAGCCTGCTGGATGAAGCCCTTGCCCCAGCCGCGAAATATGAGCCCCCTGAGGTGTTCATCGAGGCTCTCTGCTATTAGGCCATGAACTATAAGGATTATCGGTACCATGATTGATTGCAATGAAATATTATTATTATCAAGTACCTTTAGCATCTTCAGAAGTGTAGGGCATGACCACCTTGAGGCCGGGACAGTGACTGTACCACGCGCCGAAGCACTGCGAGTGCTGCGCCGCCACGCCCGACGCCGCGCCGTTGGGCCCGCGGAACACGATCGGGACCGGCACCGCGCCGGCTGACATGTAGAATGTTTTTGCTGCTGAGTTTATTATCTGGGAAAAGAAAGAATACGGCATGTATTTTTGAAAATTGAAAGGAGTATGTTTAGATGGTTTGGTCACGTCGAGAGGATGAATGAAAGGCGACTAATAAAAGGCATTTTCAAGGCAGATATGAGTGGAAACGCTGGGAGGCGACGCTCTAGAAGGACATAGTGACCTAATTGGTGATGTTCTTCAGAAAGGTCAGGTGCATAGTACTCGCAACCGGCGTGCGTGTATGACCAGATGTAAGGAGCATAGCAGGTGGCGTTTTATAGTTTCTAACTACCGCCATGGGTCACAGTTCTAACCTACCGCGGTCGGGGTTACCCTAGCTGATTTACTGCGACCAACTGTGAGAAAAGGCCAGAAATTGCTAAAATACACTTCAGCTAGCTTTAAGTAGAGTTTCGTCAGTTTAGCTGCGTTAACAGGGTTCCTTTCCATAAAAAAAAATATTGCCAGCTCCATAATAATGATAACTTGGTGATCATCGTCATCACTCAATTCTCATTTGTGTGATTTGCATCACTTTTAAGCGAGACACAGTAGTCTCCACAACTTCTACCAGGACCTTAAATACCTACACGGAAAAAAAGGATGTCTTAAATTAAGACAATATCCTTTTGGTCAAGACAAATATTGATTCATATGGGGAAAACAATATATTCTTGAATGAAGTAAAATTTTGTCTTAGCTTTATTGTCTTCTTCGAAGACATTATACTTAAATGAAGAATTATTAAGTTTAATTTTAAGAATATTATTTCTCTCTTAGAATATTTTCTTCAATTAAGATTATTATAGTCTTGAATCAAAAATATTTGCTTAAGTCAAGAATAAAAACCAATTATTTATTATTCTTAATTTGAGTAAACGGGTTTTCTGGATTGAAACAATTTTTCTGAGAATATTGATATTCTTCGCTGAAGAGATCCTTTTTTTCCGTGTACAGGAAACAGCAAAGACAAAAAATATCACCAGACTTCAGTGTAAGTGCAATAACTGTGCATTGTAACAAGCCAATTAGGCAACTGGTGGAATGCGGCCTCGCTCACGGCTCACGTTTCGCGTTAGAGTTAGAAGTGCCGTATCCATAGCCGGAATATTTGCGGAAGTCACGAATATACATGTTCCAAAGAATAATACTCAGAAGTTATAGATATTATTTCCACATTAAGGCTGCCTGTCCACTGAAGCGGAGCGGGGCTGCAGAGCGGAGAAACGAAGAAATATTAACCAATAGGATTGCATAAAATCTCGGAGCGGACACTTTATGCAATCCTATTGGTTAATATTTCTCCGTTTCTCCGCTCCGCAGCCCCGCTCCGCTTCAGTGGACAGGCAGCCTAACACGGAAAAGACGTATTTTTTACAAGTTAAAGTGTGTTGCGTGTGAGTTCCTCCAGCTCAGTACCTGGCCGTTAATATGGCACACATCTAGTTAAAGAAAAAGTTCGGCTTCTTGTCTCTGTCGCTCATGCCCTTTTTTTTTGGTTGGGAAATCATCAAATAACTTCTCCCGCTCTGGGCAGAGCGGTAGGGTGTGTCAGACTCTTACTGACTAAAACCCACCCGTGTTGCTTCCGTTGCCTGTGTTGCGGGGGCCTCGGTAACCCTTTAGTACCTTCCCGCGACCCCGGCAGACAGCGGCCCTAGTGGACCCCTACGCTTGTGCTGACGACATCTCTTTGTCATTGACATTGTAGCTCATGCCTGTGTGACAGTTTATTATTTAATTAAATAAAAATTATTTCTAAAGGACTATATGTTGTATTCGGTAGGATTCCTCGATTAGGGAGTGGCGCGCAGGTGGATACAACTTTACGAAGAATTTTAATTACTTATGTATATTATTTGAATCTGTGTCTGTACACACGGCTACATATCAAGCTATATTTTTCCACGATAAACTACTACGAACACTGGATGTTAAGTAAAATATTGTTATTAACCATAGGGACTTAGTTTGAAATAAAAGTATTATTTATTAACGCCTGCGTACTGTAACATACAGATTGAATAATATTACAATAATTATGTATTTCTTTGCCTGCACTTGATTTGACATTCGCTCAAATATCGCACAGATTAGATAAACAGACTATCGTTCATAAGATGTCTGCAAGATTTATATATATTTATTTATTACGTATGTTACATGAATTTGTAGTCTTATCAGCTTGTATTTCATCTTCAAAACAACTGCAAATTAACTAAGTAAATTCCATTTAAATTACTGAGATAGGTAAGAGGTACTGCGATAAGTGTGTAGGTTAATAATTATCTTAATTGATCTATAAGAACATAATATAATTAAATAAATAATGAATTATTTTTGTCCGTTTGTCGGGATGTATGTTCGGGATTGTGGCAAAAACGGCTGAACGGATTTGGATGAAATTTGGCACATGGATAGTTTATAACCTGGATTAACACATAGGACTTTTAGTCCCGGTAGTACGTTCCCGTGGGATATTTTCCGACATCCACGCGGGCGAAGCCATTGGCAAAAGCTAGTGTTAAATATTGTTAAGAACTGTATTGTCCTACAATTACCATAAAGTATGAGCTCATGACACCTGTGAATTGTGATACAGGTTTAGTTCTAGTCCAAGCACCTAACATTATAAATTTATAACACCTTTCTAGATTATTTCGATGATTTTATGTTCCTAATGTACCAATTTTAATATTAAATAAATATTTATTATAATATTTTTTTAATATTTTAAATACAAAACCTCTTACGGGCTCATTGTACTCATCATTATAAACAACATTTACTATGGGACAAAACCTGAAATCACGAAAAAAAAATCAGCTGTCCCCTACATTTTGATGAGTTATGTGATCATAAATGTAGGGAACAGTTGTTTTTTTTTTGCTGTTTCGGGTTTGGTCCCACAGTAAAAGTTGTTCATAATGATGAGTACAATGGCCTCTTAAGAGGTTTCTTGGTTTTGCGTTTACACCTTGTATGAGTCATTAAATACAGAATAAAAAAGGACTGTATAACAATATTTGGATGCAATCATTTCAACTTAAAATTCAGTAAACCTACATCCAAAAACATTAAAGCGCTATGGCTTGCCATGCTACAGTTCTACAAATGCACATAATAAAAATAATAATAATGTACTACACTTTGATCTTAGCCAAAAGGCCGAAAAGCGATAATAATAATAATGTAATGATACATTAATACTGTTTGAACTTTTTAAAGAGACCACAACCACTGGTTTCTTTCAGAATTTCTTCTCAGCGACCCAGTCAGCTAATTTTGACCAAAAAAGGGTCTTCAAGGTTTAATAGCAGAAATACACATCATTTCATTTAGTTCATAATATCAATGACCTAAAACCAGACAATCAATCAAGGTAAATGTCGATAGTAGGCTATTTAAGAGTTGCTTACTTGATCAATAGCCTGCATGGAGAAGTTGAATGTCATGAACTCGCAGATTGGTCGGAGGCCGGCAAAAGCAGCACCAACAGCAATACCGGCAAAACCGCTTTCTGTGATTGGTGTGTCTATGACTCTCTTGTCACCATATTTTTTCCATAGGCCCCTGAAATGTTCAAAAAAATTTTTTTAAAAAAACCTATATAACTATTCCATGTAACTATTGCTCATGATAATCAGTGGGTTCCACTTTGGAAAATAAAGTTTTAGGCATCACAGCAGTGGTGTCATAATGCACACTAATGAAAACACCCTCTACAACATAGCGGTGTTCACAAATTTTACAAACACAACCTACACTAATACTACCTACTGTATAAGCCCATGGATGTTACCTACTGTTATATCATAAATAAATAAATATGATATTTTGGATACAGAAGCTGTTGGTGTACCTTTATAAATAAATAAATACACCTTTTTTGCCACCAGTTAAGATTGTGATCTACCCAGTTAACTGCACCGTATTGTTATGCATCATTATGTTAATAGCTTATTTTTTTTAACAGCCTTTACAGATAGTAAATTTAAGTACCTAGGTACTAAACACTACACCATTTTCCTTGTAACTTATAAATACTGACTGTCATAAATAAAACTACAAAATGATAAATTAAATTAAATTAAATTAAAAGGAAACTACATTTTTAAGACCTGACTTAGAATAATGTGCTTATTTATAATGGTTGTAAGTTATACAAAGATTATGTATAACATTTGACAGCTATCATTCGAGATAACATTCTCATAGAAATCTATCAACAAACTTCTTGGTTATGTAATATTGAAGCATATTTTTGCAAAGAAAAATCTTTGAAAAGCTTGGAATTTTCAGTGTTTACATAAAATGTTATAGAGTAATACTTTATCACAGTTTTTTAATACAATACTCAGGCCAACACGTACTGTAAAGGTTATGTAGACCGTTTTTCTCATACCTGGTTATTTTGTAGGCACCGTCGTATTGAGCCACTTCCTCACCCAATATGAACACCTTCTCGTCTCTTGCCATCTCCTCATCAATGGCACTGTTGATAGCATCACGCACAGTCATAGGCTTAGCGGCTAAAGCGCTAGATGTGGAGAAATTACGAGGTAACCGAGAGAGCCACCCGAAGATAACCGGCGACGATTTCAACGCCATTTTCATTTCAAAACTATATTATTACGATTGAGAACTTAAAAATCTGTACTTATTGACTCCTGCAGAGATTTTAGAGGGGTTTTGGTTGAAAATGGTGTTAAAAACGTTATTTTGATGAGACGAAGGATGAATGGAGGTCGTAATCAGTGTTGTCAGATCCCAGCGTGTCTGATTCGGCAAATTGTCAGTAGAAAATCAGCTGTTCTGAGACAAATAATTACTAATTTTTTTATTTAACAGTTGTATCGATAAATAATATTGTATTCCATTATTTATTATGTTCGTAACTATCGATCGTGTTATAATATTGTTAAATAAAGTGTACCTACATTATTTAATATAAACATTAGAAGATTATTCATCAATTATATTGGTCTGAGGTGTAATTCATCTACTTTCAAAATAATTTAAAAAGACGGCTTGCAGTGTAACTATGCATTTTTATATTTCTAGTACCTTTTTTATAGATATTCGGCGAAAAAGAAATCCAATCTAGCAACACTCAACGTGTCTACAAATAAATGTCAAATCCAGGCAAATCAAAGAGAAAATTAAAAAAATTAAATAAATAAATTACTACTTAGTCTGTGGAGTAAGGAGTAAAGTATTTTTTATATGTGCGGCCCATTGAAATAATACCGCAGTCTACTAACACTGAAAGTTGTGTGAATATTTTAAGTGCTGTATGGTACTTCCGCACTTGACACTTGACATACAGACAAGTAAAATAGGCAAATATTTTTTTTTAGGAACTAATAGTAGCTGTGATGCTAGAAACACACGCAGCGACTTTAACCGCCAGCAACTAGGTGGCGATTTTAAAATCTCACGTTCACATAAAGATAAGGGCCTTTACACATGGCGTCGCAGCATCTAGGTTTTTGCCGCCGCGATGCTGAACGAGCTGGGGCGTCACTACACAGCATCAGTGATATGTGTAGGTACAACGTTCAGTGTTTTTGTATGTCATAGCACAAAACCGTTTCCTCCGTAAGGTAACGGGATCCTCCTGGTTGGTTCACGAAATCCTCCACCTCGACCTCAAAATTCCAACTATCCAACGGTTTATGAATCGCAATGCCAAGCGTTTTTTCGATTCAGCCGGTTCCTAAAATACCGGTATTTAGTGATTAATTAATAATTTATCAATACTAGAAACCGAACCGGAACAGGACCCTAATTTGGAACCTATAAGAACCTTTATTTTACCGGTTGTTCTTCAAAGCGAATCCGAACGAGTTCACACGATGCTTCTGCGAGGTATGGGTGGCTGCTGGCGGGTGAAGAGTTTTTGAGAGAGGGGAGAGGGGCACATTTGCTTTAGAAGATCATTCGCATCATTCGTATGCAACCAACACCAGCGCGCCACCTATAATTGTTTGATTTATTATATGTATATTCGTGTTTGTACTTGTCTGTTGTAAATAGTTTGTGTTTCTGTTGTAAAGTTTAAGTTTAATTGAATATAACGTAGATTAAAATGCGTCGGAGGAAAAAAAATCGTGCATAAATATTTTATTTATTTATTTTGGTCTACAGAGGGGGGAACTAACCTCACTGCGTACCGAACTGCGCGCGTGCGTGCGTGCGTGCGTGGATGCTGTCACTGTTTCGGGAACTAGGATCAACCGACAACGTCTCGGCCCCGTCAGGGTATATGTGTTCTGTGGTCTCGGCCCAACGACTGTCGGATCAGGTGCGGGTCATCCAACGCAATCATAGGTGGGACGATGCCGCAATTGATAGGCTGCGCTCAGAAGTACTGAGCAACCATATCGTCTCGACTCTGGCACAAACCGCGGCACATGCCCCAATTATTGATGCAATCCCGCCGCGGTGCCACAGTAAGTAGCCAGTGCAACGTCTGATTGAGGAGCGCACTAGAAGATGCGTTTCACGAGTAAGGTCCACTCCAACCGAACTCCAGAACCCGGTCAAACTTTGTAGTCAAACAAAATCAGGTAGTGCGGGATCGACCGTCGTATTAATGAGACCAGGGTATTCATCGGCAAACTATACTGCTTCAAGGAGGGCAATACACGACCACAAGTGACCACGAGTGACCACGCTTTGTAAGGCGGGCAATCTCGGGGACTGGAATCAGTCCTCGAGAATACATGTCCCGTGTCACAGAGCGTTTCGATTTCCTGAAGATGCAGAAAGTTCGTGCACGGGCGAGTCGTATTCGGCGGTATAAGCGGCGGGTTGATCGATACAAGCAAAATCGCATGTTCCAGAGCGATGAGAGGTGGGTATATAAAGCTTAGGAGTGACCTGATTTGCCTGCCGGGGTCGTGGGAAGGTATTTATGGGTCACCGAAGCCCCCGCAACACAGGCAACAGGAAGGAATACGGGTGGGTTTTAGTCAGTAAGAGTCTGACACACCCTCCCGCTCCGCCCAGAGCGGGAGAAGTTATTTGATGATATCCCACCCTCAAAAAAAAAAAAAAAGGAGTGACCTGAACAAAATATGACGTGTGCCACCACGACTGCGTTCTGGTGCAGCATCTGGTCGGTACTTGTCTGTCATGCTGAGGCTGACTAGATGCAGGATGTCGAGCGAGTGTGTGGAGCTATACCAGAAATGGAGTCCTAATCATGCCTTTAGAAATAAGCAAAGCGGTCCGTACGTTACCGAATTGGAAATCACCAACATCGGACAGACTGCACAACTTTTGGTTGAAATGGCTAATTAATTCACACACTTGCCTGGCATCTCAGTTCCAGTCATCCTTAGAGTCTTGGTTGCTACCCGATTTCTAACAACAGGCGTTACCCACCTGCTCCATAAGTCAGGTAGTTCCACGGAATTCAAGAATTATAGACCGATCACGTGTTTGTCGACGGTCTATAAACTTTTTACATCCATTTTGAGAGCGAAAATTAACACACACATTGACAGTAATTCGATTATGTCTGCCTCTCAAAATGGATGTAGGAACGGGTCTCGCGGTACTAAGGAGCGAATAAATATCCGGGGTGTGGACAGATCCAGGGGTCGCCTGAAGAAGATATTAATTAGTTTCCTTTCAGGCGGAAACAAGGTTCGCGCCTTCAACGGTTGGGTCATGCCGGTTTTGATGTACTCTTTCGGCATACTCAAATGGACTCAGACTGAACTCAACGCCCTGGATAGGAGGGTCCACACACTGTTGACCTCAAACCGGATGCATCACCCACGATCAACGGTGATGAGACAGTACATCCTGCGGAAGGGTGGGGTCAACGCTTTTTAAATGCGAAGAACCTCCACAACCGCGAGGTGTGCAGTCTCAAGGATATTTTTTTTAAACCAAAGTGGGTATGCATCGTGATGTCGTCGTAGTGTACAAGGGGCTCATCCCACTTTCCATGGCTAAAGAGAACTGGCGAAAACCTGTAGTACTTACTACCGATGACCGAAAGTAGATATGGCAAAGCAAGGAGTTGCACGGGCGCTTCTATCGGGCTCTTCATGAGTCCGGTGTAGATTTCTTAGGGCCGGTATCCTGGCTCCGTTTTGGGGACCTTTTCGGAAACACTGAAGGTTCTGTCTGCAGAATTACGACGAAGCTATTTTGACGAATAACTACCGGAGACATATTTGAAGGACGGGACGGTTGTCATGTGTAGGGCATGCCACTACCTGGGTGAGTCTATCAGACATAATAATATTATCTCTGTTTGTTCTCGTCTAGCTAACGACGAGTACTTGCACTTTCAGATTCAGAAGGCAGTACTTCTCGATACACTCGTATGGAGGCTCCTGTCTCTGGAGCCCTAGCCACCGGTAGCTTGGACCCTGCTTCCGATACCGGCGGACCACTGTTTTTAAAATACTTTTGAATGTTTTTTATATCTTTTTTAAGAAATATTTAAAAATGTATTTTAGGAAAAACAAATTAAATAAACGAAACAATAATTTATATATAGATTCAATCAATAAAGAAGATAATAATTTAAGTGAATACAATACCATGAAACTTACCTTTGTCCATTTTATATTAAATTTATTAACAGTATTCACAGTAAGTGTAGATTATTCAAACCACTAATAATAATTACTGACATAATTTGCTGACTCTGTACAGTACAGACTTCCACTCGCCAGCCAATATTTCGAAGGTGAACTGAAAGAAAAGATACGACAGGCATTCGCCAAACATATCCCTTCTTTCTTAGAGAACCTTTAAATCGGATGGTACGGAACCAATATATTGGAACCTTTATTTGGAACCAGAACCAAACTGGAACCTGAACCGGAACCGTACCGAAAAGAAGAACCTTTTTTAAGAACCGAAATTAAGAAACGGAACCCAAATTCTTACCGGTTTTCAATCCCTGATCGCAACCCTCTGGTTGTCAAGGCCGCCAGTTATAGGCCCCTTTACAATTTGCTCAGTTTGCCGTCCGAGGCATACGGCGTATACCTTATTCACCCTAAAGCCATACAGTTTCCAAAGTTCAATTATGGGGTACGCACGGTGCCGCGGTGGGCTTCCATAGACTTAGGGATTTTAATTAGCAAATGCCGGATTTTTTGCCGGATATCGCTTCTATTAGTTATTACTATATTCAAAAATGGTACCCGATTTAATTCTGCACAAAAACGAAGGAAATATATTTTTTTACGAAAAAATTGTATGAAGCTAGTATGAAAAGTTAATTATCTCGTAAACAGCAAAGAAAACCGTAATATCCTTACAGGTGGTTATAGTAATAATTATTTATGATTTTTTGACATATGCCATATGACGGTTATCGCTGCTGATTTTTATTTAAATGGTCAAATTATTTTTATTTATTTTTACATATGAAACGGTTCCTTTTAGTGTTTAAGTTGAGGAACACAGACTTTAAAAAACACATAACATAAAATAGCATCACCCCTATATTCCCGAAGGAGTAGTCAGAGGTTTATAGTACATCCACACTTAGACAACTATGTTTGAGCTAAATATTTATCAATACAAAATGAGTTAAAATTTACATACAACCAAAATACAAAATAACAAATTGTTTAGCCTTCTAGTGAGTCTGAAAAAATAAGTGATTAAGTAATTACAATGATTTAGTCTTCTAATAAGTCTGAATAGGTGAGTAAATGATTGTTAATGCTTTCTGATAAGTAAGCTAATTTGTTGATTAGTTGTGTTAAGAGTTCTAAGTAATGTTTTTGACGATTATACATTTTCATTAGCACATCTTTTAAAACTCTAATGAGGGTAGTTAACTAATTATCGACGTATTGCAAAACGTAGATAATTAGTTAACTACTAGAAGGGCTAAAATTTTGCTTTGTAATTTAGATTTTTCACAACTGTGTAACTACTAATACAAAATTTTTGCTCTGCGACTATAAAATCTTAAAGTGGAAAGTTTAATCACCAATTTAGACTTGTTTGTTCTTCTAAAAAGTGAAAGTACTTCATTTAATCATGAGGTATTGCTTGGTGCAGTATCCCGCATAGGCGATTGAATTTCTGCCGAAGCGAAGATCACGTAACTCTCAAAGAATTTTTCGGAAATTCACGCGAGCTGCTTTACAGAGATGGCAGAAATCCAACCCATTCCTTGATTACTTAAGAAGACGTGCCGATTGGGATACAAATTGTTCGTAAAAAAAATATAATTCCTTCGTTTTTGTGCAGACTTACATAACTCAGGTGTCATTTTTGAATATAGTAATAACTAATAGAAGCATTATCCGGCAAAAAATCCGGCACTTGCAAATTGAAATCGCTAAGTCTATGAAAGCCGATTTTCAGCCCACCGTGGGACGGCTGAAAGAAGGATGTAGCTCTTAATTTTGTCATGGGGCTTCAACTGTCCACACAATACAAGGCAGCACTGTAGACCATAAGATTTTTTTTAGCCACCCTAACGCCACATAGTCCTCGACAAGATACGAAATCTTGACTTGGGTGGGAGATTCATGCACATTGCTTGAATCCCAATTCTAAGTTGACGAAGTTCTGTGTTTTGATTAGAACTGTCAAAACTCTATGATCTGCCATGCACACTGCATCGGCGGATCATAGAGTTCTACTTGTGGAGCTCTTTCATTCGATACCTACCCATTACCCATATTGAGGATCGAAGCAAATATGAAATCCGCCATTTTGTACCGGTGGCCATCTTAGATTTGGAATTTTTCATGGTGTACTGTATTATACTAGTCAATTCAAGCCCTTCAATTTCATACCAATATGCAATGATAAGGTTAGATGACGGGTGGGGTTGGTTCCAGCCGGGGATCGCGGAAGTCGCATTAGATCCCAAGATCTCCGGTGCAAGTGTGGGAGGGGAACACCAGGGTAGTTTTTAGTCAGTAAGAGCCTGACAGACCCCTCCGCCCGCTCCAGGGCAAAGGACATCAATGAGGATTTTCCACCCCGAAACAAAAAAAAAAAGGGTGGGGTTGGTTGTGAAAAAATATGTAATCCGCCATTTTGTGGCGGTGGCCATCTTCGATTTACAATGATACTGAATATATTCAATTGTATTATGATCAGGACTAAAGCTGTGTACCAAATATCAGATCAATCTGTCAACAGGAAAGGGGTAAAATTTTAATGACTAAATTTGACCCAAAAAACAAACAGGGTTAACAACAATTTAAATCAAACCGTTTAAAAACGAGTAGTATCTAAGAGTGTCAATTACCCTAACTTAAGTGAAAACCGTGATTTTAAGGACAATTTTAACAAATATTATGAAAGCCAGTCCTAAAAATAATAAATAGCCAAGTAACTACGACCAACTTAGAAGTAGCACTACCGGCCACTAACGCGGCACCGCCCGCTACGTTCACACGGCACGCGCGCGGTTGGTCACAATTCTAACCTGAACCAATTGGTCAGGGTGCCCTAGCTTAGTTACCTCTTAAGCCGAATCGGTCGCACGATTCGGCTTAAGAGGCCACACCAAACACTTATTGTGACTGCATATAAGCCATTCTGCATTACATCTAAACATGGGTAGCAGTTTTGTTAAACGTAACTGGTGTAATTTGAGGATCTCTTACCTCGATGTTCCAACTTGACATCTCCAGGCAGTAGTGCAGGATATTTAAGTTTGCGTTTAGATTGAAGAGAGGGTGAAATTTATGAGGTGTTATATCACAGAAAGCACACAAAAATTAAATCACTATAAAATAAAAAATACTTTTTATAGTGTCAAAGTTCAAATTACAAGTCAACCAACCATTCTAATTTCTTCTTTACTTTTTGTTTATGGCCTGCTACAAACTCTAACACTTCCCTCTTTGAATATGTTAAAAAGTTTCGACCAGTCCCAGTTGACTTCTTAACTGGAAAAGTCTTGGTCTTGGCATTTCTTTGGTAAGCATGTCTGCCATATCATTGGTTCTGTTTGTTCTCTTCACAAGTATTTTTCTCCATCAAGAACCTTTTCTCGCACAAAGAAATGTCTAATTCTTAGTTCGCTTGTGGGGTTTTGTGCCAGGTGAATTGCAGCTTCATTGTCAACTAGAAGCGTAGAAAACTTTCGGCTCTGTGAGTTTGGTAAATATTCCCCTGCAACCAAATTAACTCTCTTGTACCTTCACTTGCTGCAACGATTTCGGCCTCTGTTGTTGAAATTGCCACCGATGCTTGTCGTTGGCTTAACCACGATACAGCTCCTCTAGCGTATAAACATATAACGCTAGTTGATCGACCGGTTTGCTGATCGCCGCTGTAGTCAGCATCACTGTACCCAACAATGAAGTCATCGGAGTGGTCTGACTTGTACCTTATACCAAAAGAAGTCGTTGCTTTTAAGTATCTAAAAATCTTCCTGATCATCTGCCAATCTGACTTATCGGGATTTTCAAGTTTTCTAGATGCCACGCTAACTGCATTAGCAATATCGGGACGAGTTCCGACCATAAGATATATCAAACCAGCTACAGCTTCTCGATAAAGAAAATCTTTTCTTTACCCATCCAGGTTGATATCATTGATTCCTTTTGAAGGGGATTTGAAAGGGGATTGCAGTCTGTCATATGAAATCTCTTCAGAATCTTCTTCGTATAAGATTCTTGTTTAATTGTTATAGATCCATCTGTATCTCGCTAAATCTCTAAACTAAGGTAATACGATGTAGATTTTGAAGTTATTTTCAGCTTCTTCCATAACTCATTTAGAAAAGCTTCTGCTACTTCTGCATCTGTAGCAGCTACTAGGCTGTCATTAATGTTATGAGTAGTTTCTTTCCTTTGATTTCCTCGACAAACAAACAGCTGTCGGCGTCACTATATTTGAAGTCCAAATCCAGAAGAATCACAGCAAAACAAGAATTCCAACAACGTGGCGCTTGCTTTAGTCCGTATAAACTTTATTTCAGTTTCCACACTTTTGTTGAACCATCATTGAGGCCGCCAGGTTGCTCCATATAGATCTCTTCTTTAAGTTTTAGGACCAATATTTCTTTAGCTGCGACACTTATTAGGGCTCTGATAGTTCCTGTCCTTGCAACCGGACTTAATGTTTGGTCAGAGTCGACAACTATTCGCTGCTTGAACCCCTTCACTACCAAGCGCGCTTTGTATTTTGTCTGATGAGCCATCAGGATTTCTTTTAATTATGAATACCCACTTTGAGGGAAACGCCTTTTATTTGGTGGTAGTTCACTTAAAGCACACACATCATTAACTTGTAGAGAGTTAATTTCACTCTTCATGGCTTGTAGCCAGTGTTCACTGTCTTTAGCTTGAATAGTATCTTTGAAGATATCAGGAAAATACTCATACTTTTTAAGGGGGCGCAGAGTGTTTCTGTCCCTCAAGTTGTATCTGGGCTCATTAACAACGATCGTTTCTTTAGTATCTATGTCTTCAGCATCGAAGAAATTGTCTTGTCTTTGTAGATACTTTTCAGGCATGTCTCTATCTTCCTCTAGATTTTGATTTTCATTACCTGAATGTTGATTTCCAGTTCTTTCTTCCTGAATAAAACTGTCATGATTTAGAGGTGGATCCCTCTAACTCAGGATCCACCACCTCTAAATTATGATCCCTGGCTTTTTATCTCTCTAGATCATTATTGGGCTCATTTGGCTTATTAACTTCAATATTACTTGGAATCTTGTATTCAACATCTCTATAGAAGGTTACGTCTCTCGATCTCTGAGGTTGGTGGCCATCCCACCTACGGTACCCATCATCATTTTTGTATCCAATGCGTATAGTTTTGACATCTTTCTTGCTTTGTTTTTTCGTTTCTGTTTCGGTACACGAGCATAGCATTCACTACCAATAATCCTAAGGCGACTGATTTTGGGTTTATTTCTGTGCCACAATTCAATAGGCACCATGTTCTCCACTCGAGGGGCCTGTACGATTGAGCACGTATGTCGCGGTATTGATCAATTCTGCCCAAAGCTTCTGTGCCAGCTCTACTTTTGAGTGTATTATTTATCGTGCTGCTTCTATTAACGTTATGTTCTTGCGATCGCTTACACCATTTTGTTCGGGTGTGTACACCATTGTAAGTCTCTGTGTAATTCCATGCTTGTGTAAAATATCTCAAAAATCGTTGTTGTCAAATTCTCCGCTGTTGTCCGAAATAATAGTTTTTCCTATGTGACAAACATACGTGATTTTGTAGCTTCCTTATTTATGTTATTTATTTAAAATAATTAATTGTTATTTTTCACTATATTTATGTACTAATTATCGAATAAACCCAATATCCTTTCACTTTCACTCTTCATCAACCACAACACTCTGATGATTGACGACATTAAATTGGATCATTGATATGTTTGCAACACATTAGGGGGCTCCTAATCTGTCTCCTAATCTCCTAATCTGTTCTCCCAGGGTAAAATCAGACCTCTGCTGGTGTGATTTAATGTAATGGAGCATTATAGATTAGTTTGAGACGGTAAAATTATACTCAAGGGCAGCGGTATCACCATTTCTGAGTTTTTGACTAAGACGGCAAGAGGTATTTATTGCTGTTCGCAAACACTTTAGCATCAACATCTGCTGGTCTGCAGAGGAAAGCTAAAACGGGCTGGTGTCCGAAACTCGCACGTCATTGCGCGTATTTTGTGTACGGGTGGGAAAATCGATTTTTCGATCCACCCCAGCTCCTCAAGGAAGGCCAGCAATGCCTTGATGTTACTAACAATCTCACGGAGGGTACCTGGATTGCCGAAGTACTTCGCGCTGTATGTGGCGAGCACCGGGCAGTTTAGTAGCACATGAGCTGCTGTCTCGCCGCCTCCATGCAGGACCTGCACAGCGACACCTATGATAAAGAGGTGTTTGCTAAATGACCCGTGACCAGTTATAGCTGCTGTAACAGTACGCAGCTGTTGTTTAGTTAGTTGTAGAACCTGTTTTGAGGCGGCCATCAATTGTAGAGAGTGCTTCCTTGGCCTGCCTGCCTTGGTCCGACCATAGTTTGTGATGTTGGTCCCTGGTGCGTTTCCTTACCAGAGTGCATAAGTAACCGAAGGGGAGTGGCACGCTGGCAAGTTTATCAGCTGCATCGTTGCCTAGCGTACCGCTGTGTCCTTTGTTACATGGTTATGTTGTTGAGGCTACCCACCTGGTTGAAGCGGTGGTGCCACTCGTATATTAGCCCAGAGTCAACAGTATGACTGCTTAGCGCTTGCAGGACAGCCATGCTGTCTAAGACTATACGGATCGAGTGGTCTTTAACTTCCCTGGCCATGATGGCTGAAGCGGCTAGGGAAATAGCCATGCATTCGGTCTGGAACACTGTGTTAAGGACCCCCAATGGTGTGGCTATGTGTATGTTGAAGTCCTCCGAGATGATTCCAGCACCTGTGCTACTATCTGTTTTGGAACCATCTGTGAAGATGCGCACCTCTGCGAGGCGCAACCCCTCGCATCGGCGATCCACGTGAAGTTGGATTGTATTTTTTATAAAAGACCAATTGTTTGGGTACCCGGTCATTTATGGCTTTCGTGATGAGGAACTCTTTATTGAGTCCCTCAAGCCGCGCGGTGTGTAGTGTGTCTCTCTTACCCCAGAGATTTAGTGTATTTAGACGTACCACCACCATCGTCGCTTCCTGCTGTATGAACAGGTCTCCGACTCTCAGGCGACTACTGCAGTCGGAGTAGTCCTCTTGCAGCCCTAGTAGTAGGTCTACAGAGGGCTCGAGGCGAAAGTACTCGCGTCACAGTATCGGTGGCGCGAGGAAGCGAGGGTGCGGGGCGAGCGGCTGATGCTGCGACAAATGGAATTGCATCGGTCGCAGCTTCACGTAGATCTGGTGGCGAAATGGCGGAACAGGCTTTCCTACGCCTTGTCACCATTGAGGCGGTCCGGCCGTTACTCGAGCACTAGCTCAGGAGAAGGCGTGGCTCCCTGTCGTTTCACGTAACGCCGGTGCTCTCGGGGCATGGTTGCTTTGGGAAGTTGGTGGTTTTTAGGAAGATAGCGACCATGGGTGGGTGAGCTTGAAACGTTAATCGCGCTATTCCCCGCTTCCGCAAGTGCTGCCGAATCTAATGATACGGTGCCAGCCGCTTCACCCTCATCAGCCGTTGCATCTACATCGCCTGATATAGCAAACCCGACTGATTGTGAGGAAGGGTCGCCGGTCGTCGCTAAGTTTACTCATTTTATTAAATTTGCCACTTTATAAAATACAATTTGTATTGTAAACATAATAGATAAGATATTCTAATCCTTCCTATTTAGGGTTCCGTAGTAAACAAGGAAGCCTTATAGTTTTGACATGTCCGTCTGTCTGTCTGCCCCCGCTGTAGCTCAGATACGCTCAGTACTAGAAAGCTGTAATTTGGCATAGGTAAGGGTTATATATATTAATCACGCCGACAAAGTGCTAAAATAAAATCTCTTTTTTGTAAATTGATTTTTTTTGTGGTACCTCCCTTGCACGTAATGTGGGGATGATATTTTTTTTAGTCTGCCCCATTATGTAGAGTATCATTGTATAGTCCGTTCAAAAATATTGCGGGTCTGTGAACATCATTTTTCGATTCAAGGATCCGCTTGCGTAATATTTAATATTACGCAAGCGGATCCTTGAATCTAAAAATGGTCCTCTCATTCTCACATCACACTCCTCGCTGTTAAGGGCGCGTTTGCAAATCAGACAAAATTGTGCTGTTTTTCGGTACATATTGTTACAAAATTAAACCAAATCAAATACAACTAATCACTACCACATATAAATTGGTTCTTCATCTTCAAATAATAGTAACCATTTTGTTGAAAATTATAAATTTTTATAATGTAAAAACGATTTTTTGTTACCATTTTCCCCAAAATTAACGATATCGGGTTGAGTTTATGTACATTTTTTGTTTTGTTATCAACATATTTTAAGGTTTCTAAAAATAGTAGAAGTAGGCAGACATATTCAATTCCAAAAACTAGTAAAAAAAAAAAAATCAAAATTTCACACATAGTCGCAGAAAAAACTAAAAACTGAACTTATTTTTTCACATAATTTGCTATTACGGATGAATCTTAATCGGTTGCATTAGGGTTATTTTATTTTTGTTCCTGTCTTGCTATATTGCAAGACAAGCTTATTTTCCAGCAGAAAATATAATACACCGTTCGTTCTCATCAATCGGCCGTTGATAATAATTAACTAGTTTTTTAAATTAGTTGGTTCAGCTATCTGTCGTTACTGAATGGTTCCTCACTCCTCACTCAGGGGTGTAAATCGTGGGTGGACTACTGTGTAGTTCATATCTAAAGCGGTAGATGGTGTTTACTCTCTTTGTTTGTTACCACGTCAATAGATGGCATAGACAACCGAAGTAAAAAGTATGAGATTTTAAGAATCTCGTTAGTATTTTCTCAAGGAATTAGCTTACCTACATCTCAGACGTCATAGCTTGAATGCAGACAGTCTATGAACCGAAATAAAGAACCATACCACGTCAAACCGTCAGTCCCGGTGTCTCGCGAAACGGTCAGTTATTACGTTGTTACGGATAGTCAGAAATTCAGAAGATACGACTACTGATGTTACTTCCAGCCTCCAGAATAATAGCTACCGTGACGGTACATAATTATTAGGTTTTAGAGATTAAAGGTAAAAAAGGAAGGATAAGGATACAAACAATATAATCAATAAGTAAAGTAAATCCGTCACGAATCCTGAATGATAAATCTATACAATAGCGGATTCGTGCAATTTTAGCGAAATGTGCTTTTGTACGAAAGACATCCACGAATGATGACAGAATGATGATCGGCGACGCTCCTGGGTATGGGCGTTATTTCACGACACTATTTACAATAACTGGCTATGGGGCATGTAGCTGAATAACTAGTTTCGAGTCAAACGATAAACTAGTGATTTTCGTAACCACGTGATTTTGTAAGTGAGTTACATTTCAATCCAGTGACCATATGAAAAGAGAGAAACGAAACAAGTTACGGTGCGAGCGGATGTTGATGTTCTCATGGATTGATGTTCTCGAGAACACATTTTTTTTTTTTTGAGCGTGGGAAATCATCAAATAACTTCTCCCGCTCTGGGCGGAGCGGGAGGGTGTCAGACTCTTACTGACTAAAACCCACCCGTATTCCTTCCTGTTGCCTGTGTTGCGGGGGCCTCGGTGACCCATAAGTACCTTCCCGCGACCCCGGCAGGCATCGGCCCTAGTGAACCCCTACCTGTGTGCTGACGACATCTCTTTGAGGCGCACGTGGAATACAACGCGCCGTCGACCCGGGCCTGGTCCTTACCGGACGGTGAGCTACCCATTGCTCACCGTCCGCAAGCCCGCGCCTACGGTGGCTGGAAATCCGCCCGGGATTCCCGACGCCCAAGGCGTCTCCTGCGGCGGCTAGGGGCGAGAGGGCGCGAAACTTGCCTTTCCCTCAACCGTCCCGCCTCCTCCTTTGCGAGCATTACTGCTTCGCAGAAGGAGGTGACGGCTGCCCATGCCCTCTCGCTCCGTACCATGGCCTGAACTAGGGCCGGGCGCGAGAGATCTCTGCCGCCGATCGCCTCCACGAGGACACGGCGGTGCTCTGCCCAAGCCGGGCAGAACTCCACCGTATGCCCTACCGTGTCCTCCGGGCGATCCACACAGTGGTGACACCCGGACGTTTCCTCCCGCCTTATCCGACACAGGAACTTCCCGAAACTGCCGTGTCCGGTGAGGACCTGCGTCAGGTGGAAGGTGAGGATGCCGTGGCGCCTCTCTAGCCACTCCTCAAAGAGGGGACTTATCGCCGCAATCGTGGCGTGCCCAGCACTGGCTTGCGATAACCGTACTTTCCATGACGCCATGAGATCCCGCCGGAGCTCCGTCCGCTGTGCCGCGATTTCCCGCGGCAGCGGACTTACGGCGCACAGTGGATCGAAAATCGGCTGTAGAAGACATAGGATCTTGATTTCTTAAATGTTATTTTTTTTGCTGGAAATTACTTCTGCTGATCATTACTGTTCTATAAAATGTCATATGAAGTAATTGTGTGCACAAATGGAAGAGTTATAATTTTTATAAGAAAAAAATGTATGGAGCTACCATGAAAAATGAGGATATCTCTGGAATCGCAAGGTTGGCCGTTATATCCTTGCACACTGTTATAGTACTATTTATTTGTGAAGTTGTGACATACTTAATATCGCGGCAACACTTGCGATTTTTTTTTTAAATCTTTAAAATTAAAAAAAAAAAATTAAATTATGTTACATTTTAATGCTTAAATATACCAAGTGTAATTTACAATATTTTTTATGCTCAGACCAAAACATTCTAAGAAATCACAAAGTCGTATTACCTACTTATTTGAAATGACATGGTAATTATGAATTACATAATATGTAATCTTGTCTAATGCCTCAAGTCCACATTAGCTAATGATTAATAAAACTTAATACCTATATACCTGTTAAAAGGATACGTACCATAATGAGGGTAATTAGATAAACGTGGTCATTAGTCAATAACAATAAATGGTAAACTATTGTATGATTAAAAATAAAAGCAAATTATTAAAAAAAAATATTAACTTAACCTAACCTAACATAAACAATAAAAGTTAACTTATTTTATACTTCGTCACCATCAGAATCCACTTCAGAATCAGGCTCTACAATAGATATAACTTCTAAAAACTCTGTCGGAGCTTCCTGATCCTGAAGTTTCAGTAGTTCTACTGTTTCCTTAAAGTATGTCTGCCTCTTGTGGGCATTTCATTTTGGTCTTGTGGAAGAAATTAGAGGATCAGAAGAGACGATAAGCATATTGAGGATATCCTCGTTTGATGCTTGTCTACTCTTTTTCCTCGAATGGTGTTCTCTGAACCTCCTAAAGTCTTTGTTTCGGGCCTCTGAAGCTTCTTCCGAAAGACTTCCAATTGGTACAATAGCATTTTCTGCAATTATGTCCCCTCCGTGAATCAACAATTTGTGGACGGTTGATGACATGTAGTACCAATCGTACAGTTTCACGTATTTTTCAGCGGTTGTTCTAGCGTATTCTTTAAATTTCGGCACGTCTACAATCTCTCCAGATGTGATAGCTTGCAGAATCACAGCAAATCTGTGTATTAGGTCTTCATCTAATCCAGTGATCGCTGCAGTTTTATCAGGAAATTCAAAAAACCGCCTTGCTGTGTTCCCGTCGTTAGTTGTGCCTGATCCTTGCTTAACGATGTCAATCAAAAGGTTGAGATCATCTTTGAATCGATCTTGAATGAGTTTTTTTCGTGAATGCAATAACTCTTGATGACCTTCTCCTCTTGCAGACCACTTTTTGAAGTCGAGACGATACGCTATGTGTAGAAGACATTCCATCACATTAATGCGGGCATGAAGTGATGATAATCCGAACTCATACACACCAGAAGAAATGGTTTTTGACGCAATGACATCTAACTTATTCATTTCTGTAGGCTTAGCCAAACACAGGTAGCAGGCCGCATTTGACTTAGCTTCAGACAGATATGTAAAAATTTTGCCGTCAATCATCGTCATCATTAATTTGTGACTAATTTCATGTCCTTGACATTTTGAGGGAACGAGAGCTTCAATTTCGTTATCCATTGCAGTTTTTTCATTTATAACAACGTCTTTGGTTTCTTTCACAAAACTAAACTGGACTGGACGGCAATACCTAGGTGAGCAGGGTTTTGGATTCACCCATACGGTATCACCGTCAGCTGTCAACTTTAATGGAACCAAAGAGGTCATAAATATGCTGGAATCATCTTGACCACTCTCTATGTTTTGCTTATATCTACTTTGGTTAGATGCACCGTCAAATCCCCACTTTGATATTAATATCAATTGTTTATCTTGTATCGCATCAGGACTACGAATAGTTTCAAAAATTCTGTTCACTGTTAAATCTAGTAACGCTTGTAGTGCAATCTTAGCAGATGAATCCGTTACAGTCACAAATGCCTTCGGAGGGTAGCACTGTAGCTTAGCTTTTTGCACTTTATAGTAAGACGGATATATCTCCTTTGAACCTTCTCGAATAGTCGTTTCCCTTAATGTGATATATTGCCATTTCGATAGTTTTAATGAAACTAGCAAACCCAGTGCTTTTTCTGGTGAAAATATTGTTGAAGGAGCTGGTTTGTTCAACATTTCCTTGATTTTTGCTGCTGCTTCTGGATTTTGGAGCATATGTTCAATAACAGATGCAATATCCTCACGACCATCTCCTTTCAAAAGTGCTGCAGCTGAATAAGCTACTTCATTAGGGTCATCGCCTATATGTTCATCAGATCGTCTCTTCTTCTGCTTGTTACTTAGATCTTCAAACAGCTTTCGAGATCTTTTTGTCATCGTTGAAGTTGATTTCATTGTTGAAGTTGATGGTACAGGTTCAGGTACAGGCTCAGTAGAAATATTTTCACTTGTTGATTCTTGAATGAGCAAATTGGTTTGCACGCAGTTTGGCCAGTCAATATTTGCCTCAAGCCAATTACTGTAATCACGTCTAAAAACTTCACTTTTCCTGTGGGATCGTAACCATCTCTTTTGAACTGCCCGTGTAAATCTTCGACAAAATTCTTTCACGATAACACTGTCTTCATCTGAAAGGCTAGAGCCCAGTCGAACAACAAGTGTGTTGAACAATATTTCATGATCGAAAGACGAAGCACCCTGATTGCTCAGAATAACAAACAAATCCAAATTTGTAATAATGCTTTCCATTATTCACGATCACTGAGTAAAAAGACTCGGTAGGATAGATGTTAGTATTAGAAATGCTCTAAATGAACCGAAGTTGTGAATCCAATGTTTGACTATTTATTGTTATTGACTAATGATGGTATCACATTTATCTAATTACTTTCATTAAGTTAATCCGGCACTAATTACTAAATTAGCGAGTACCCCAAATTATTTTGGTACGTATCCTTTTAACTAGGTATATAGGTATCAAGTTTTATTAATCATTAGCTAATGTGAACTTGAGGCATTAGACAAGATTACGTATTACGTAATTCATAATTACCATGTCATTTCAAATAAGTAGGTAATAAGACTTTGTGATTTCTTAGAATGTTTTGGTCTAAGCATAAAAAATATTGTAAATTACACTTGGTATAGCCATATTTAAGCATTAAAATGTATCATATACTTTTTTTTTATATTTGAAGATTTTTAAAAATAAAATCGCAAGTGATGCCGTGATATTAAGTATGTCAAAAATTCACAAATAAATAGTACTATAACAGTGTGCAAGGATATAACGGCCAACCTTGCGATTTCAGAGATATCCTCATTTTTCATGTCAGCTCCATACATTTTTTCTTATAAAAATTATAACTCTTCCATTTGTGCACACAATTACTTCATATGACATTTTATAGTATGTAGTATAGTATGTATGTAGAGTAATGATCAGCAGAAGTCATTTCCAGCAAAAAAAAATAACATTTAAGAAATCGAGATCTTATGTCTTCTACAGCCGATTTTCGATCAACCGTGCGGCGTTTCGCCTCCTCGCGCCACTCCCATATCTCGAAAACACTGACGCAAACGATAGCTTTACGTCAATAATACATCACCATCTCAATCATGCGTTATTTTTAGATTTTAGTATGGAGTTAAGGTTTGAGCATTTTTTTCGAGCGGAGGACGCATGATTTATCACTATCATGAGATATCACTATTTTTATTTTTTACTGTCTTTTATAAGTGCAAGATTTCCTTCTACCTTTGGTAATCCATTTGGATGATGTATTATTGACGTAAAGCTATCGTTTGCGTCAGTGTTCTCGAGAACATCAATCCATGAGAACATCAACATCCGCTCGCAACGTAACTTGTTTCGTTTCTCTCTTTTCATTTGGTCACTGGATTGAAATGTAACTCACTTACAAAATCACGTGTTTACGAAAATCACTAGTTTATCGTTTGACTCGAAACTAGTTATTCGGCTACATGCCCCGTAGCCAGTTATTGTAAACAGTGACGTGAAATAACGCCCATACCTAGGAGCGTCGCCGATCCATCATTCTGTCATCATTCGTGGATGTCCGTCGTACAAAAGCACATTTCGCTAAAATCGCACTAATCCGCTATTGTATAGATTTATCATTCAGGATTCGTGACGGATTTACTATACTTATTGATTATTTATTTTAATTAAGATGTTTTCTTTGTATCCTTGTCCTTCCTTTTATACCTTTAATCTCTAAAACCTAATAATTATGTACCATCACGGTAGCTATTATTCTGGAGACTGGAAGTAAGATCAGTAGTCGTACCTTCTGAATTTCTGACTATCCGTAACAACGTAATAACTGGCCGTTTCGCGAGACACCGGGACTGACGGTTTATAATAATAATAATAATAATAAGGGCATATTTCAGGGCGATAGTTTGAGTCCGCTTTGGTTCTGCTTAGCCTTGAATCCTCTAAGCACACTGCTGGAAGATTCAGGTCTAGGCTATCGTATGAGGAGAGGTGGTCAGGTTATATCTCACCTCCTCTACATGGATGACCTAAAACTCTTTGCCTCCAATAATTTGCAACTGATGGAGCTACTGAAAATAACTGAAAGTTTCAGTAGCGCCATCAGGATGGAATTTGGAGTGGATAAATGTGCGGTCATGCATGTAAAGCGAGGGAAGATTGTGGACTCCGTGGGAACCCAACTCTCGGATTCCATAAACCTTAGAACCCTCTCCGCATCCGAAACCTACAAGTATTTGGGTATGTCGGAAGCGTTGAGCATCAATGTTACTGACATGAAGCAATCGTTGAAGCAGCGCTTTTTTGGCCGCCTGAAGAAAGTATTTAATAGTCTTCTATCAGGCGGAAACAAGGTGCGCGCCTTCAACGGTTGGGTCATGCCCGTTTTGATGTACTCTTTCGGCATACTCAAATGGACTCAGACTGAACTCGACGCCCTGGATAGGAGGGTCCGTACGCTGCTGACTGCATATCGAATGCATCACCCACGGTCGTCGGTAATGAGACTGTATATCCCGCGAAAGTGTGGAGGTCGAGGCTTTTTAAACGCTAAGACTCTCCACAATCGCGAGGTATGCAGTCTCAGGGAATATTTCCTAGAAGCCGACGTGGGGATGCATCGAGATGTGGTCACGGTGGACAAGGGCCTCACCCCACTCTCCTTGGCTAAAGAGAACTGGCGCAAGCTTGTAGTGCTTGACACTTACGATCGCAGGGAGGTATGGCAGAGTAAGGAGCTTCACGGACGCTTTTTCCGGGCCCTACATGAACACGATGTAGATTTCCAAGCGTCCGTAGCCTGGCTACCTTTTGGTGACCTCTTTGGGGAAACCGAAGGTTTTGTCTGTGCAATTATGGACGAAGTTATCATGACGAAGAATTACCGGAGATTTATTGTGAAGGACGGCACGGTTGACGTGTGTCGGGCATGCCACCGTCCGGGAGAATCAATCCGACACATTATCTCCGGGTGTTCTCGTCTAGCTAACGAAGAGTATTTGCATAGACACAACCTTGTAGCCAGGATTATCCATCAGCAACTTGCTCTGAAATACAGCCTTGTAGAATCTGAAGTGCCGTACTACAGGTATGTGCCCGACCCAGTTCTCGACAATGGAAATATCACATTGTACTGGGACCGATCCATCATCACTGACAGGACTATTGTTGCCAATAAGCCTGATATAGTGGTGGTGGATCGAACAGAGCGGCGCGCAATGATTGTTGACATAACAGTCCCTCATGACGGGAATCTCGTGAAAGCCGAGAAAGATAAACAGATCAAGTATCTTGACTTGGCTCGCGAGGTTGTCGACATGTGGGATGTGGATTCAGCAATCATTGTGCCGATAGTCGTATCAGCCAATGGCTTAATTGCCAAGAGCCTCGACCAACACCTAAAGAGGCTCACGTTGGACGGCTGGATTAAGGGCTTGATTCAGAAAGCGGTACTTCTGGACACGGCTCGCATTGTCAGGAGGTTCCTCTCTCTGGAGCCCTGACCACCGGTAGCTTGGACCCTGTTCCCGATACCGGTGGGCTACCATTTTTATTTTTTTATTTTTAAATGTTTTTATATATTTTTATATCCTAATATTTAAAAATAAAATAAAAATGTGTAAATAATGAAATAAAAGAAAATAATAATAATACATTTATTTGTCAGAATATTGTTGTTATAAAGGTGTTACACATAATATGATGTCCATAATATTCTGCTGTTTCCAGCGTACAAATATTTCAAAGAATTAAAATGAGAGTATTAGAACATTATGTCAAAATTAAACCATACAATGTCAAGGATAAGAAAACGTTAAATACTATCAAATACAATGTCAAGGGTTATTAATTATAAATGTCAAGAATTACTAAATACTATGTAAACAATTAATCAATACAATGTCATAGAAATAAAATTCCATTAAATTATTAGGAGCACAGAGGTGAGTCGTCGTCTAATTTAAATTTTGAATCAAAAATTTCATTTAAAAACTCATTTGTTGAGTAGTAACACTTATTCAATAGGAAGTTAAATAATTTCTTTTTAAATGTCATGAAGTTAAGATTTTTAAAAACATTAGGTAATTTACGAATACGAATTGCCATACAGTAAACATTATTAGAAAATAGCTTAATTCTTTGTTGAGCTACACATAATTTGTGGATATTTCGACTTTTTCTTATTACTACATTATTATGTACTTGAAATAAAGATTTGTTTTTATGTACAAAGATACAGAGTTCGAATATATGTAAAGATGGGAGTGGCAATATTTCAATTTTTTTAAAAAGTGGAACACAGCTTTGTATAGGTTGTGCTTTAGCTATTGATCGAATACATTTTTTTTGGGCTCGGAATGCTTTAATGATATCAACAGAATTGCCCCATATTATGATGCCGTAGCGGAGAATTGATGCTACGTAACCGTGATAAGCATAAAGTGTTGCATTGATACCAGCTACGCGAGTTATTCTGTATAAAACAAATACAAATCTTTGCAGTTTAGTGCACAGTTGGTCAATGTGTACTTTCCAGTTGCAATATTTATCTAATATTATCCCCAAAAAAGTTGCACTTTCAACCTCTTCTATAGCGGTATTTGCATATCTTATTTGTAATCGGTGACGTTCGCTATTGTAAGCTTGGAACTGTATAAGTTTGGTTTTACTGATATTGATATGCAAATTATTGTCTTTTAGCCATTCTATTATACTGTTTAAAGTGTCATTAATCTCTTTTTCGTATTTGCTGATATTGTTATCTGTGAGTTAAGGGTTGTATCGTCGGCGTACAGAATACATGAATATGGGGTAACGTTGAGCAAATCATTGATATATATCAAAAATAAAATTGGTCCTAATATACTGCCCTGGGGAACACCACAGGAGTTTTGACGATAGGCCAATCTATATATTTTCTTGTCTGATGATGTATACCTAGATATCTCTACGCATTGTTGTCGATTATTTAGATAAGTTTCTATCCACTGAAACGCGTTTCCCCTAATACCATAACGATTCAGTTTGAGAAGAAGCAGTTTATGATCTACGAAGTCAAATGCTTTTGACATATCGAGAAATATCGATGATATTGGCCTTTTTCTATTCAGACTAGAGGTAATCATTTTCACAAGAGAAAAAACATGCAAGAGTTGTTGATTTATTTTTTCTGAAACCGAACTGATCCTCTTTTAAAATTGAATGTTTTATTATAAAAGAGTGCAGTTTATCGTACATAATTCTTTCAAAAATCTTAGAAATTACAGGTATTAGAGTAATCGGACGATAGTTATTCATGTCATTTTTATCTCCTTTTTTGTATAATGGTTTGACTATAGAAAATTTTAGTCTGCTGGGGAATAAACCTTGAAATAATGATAAATTAACAATGTGGGCGAGTGGATAAGACAAATATTTGGAGCAACGTTTAAGAATGTTCGTATTGATATCATCATACCCGGTTGAGTTTGTTGAATTTAAATAATTCATTATTTTATACACAGTATCTTCATTAGTTGGAGTCAAGAAAATACTTTCCGAAATGTCAGTGATGGTATGTTTGTAATTAATGTGTGTTGCAAAATTAGGGATTTTAGGTTTATTTGTCATGTTTATAAAAAAGTAATTAAATTTGTTGGCAATTATATCGGCATGCGTGTATGTTCACTGATCAATTTTGATAGAGGTAATTTCAGCGTTTTTATCGATATATGTATTATTATTTTTAATAATGTCCCACGCGGCTTTACATTTATTGTTCAACTGAAGTATATGACGAGTATTATCAATTTTCTGAGCATGTAATATACATCGTCTCAGTATTTTAGTGTAATTTTGGTAGTTCTGCAAGTTTTGATTTTTGTTAGAATTTAATAGTCTATATTTTAGGTACATACTTCTTTTCTTGACACAACATCTTTTTATTCCATTTGTTATCCATTTATTTTTTACCGGTTTGTTTGTAATTTTTACTTTGAGGATGGGAAAACAGAGATTATAAAAAAGGGACAGTGTATCATGAAAGTGATTGAATGCTATGTCAGTATCATCTGATTCGTATATTTCTGAAAAGGAAAGAGACGATATACATGATATAAACTTTTCTATGTTGTTTTGACTTAAATCTCTTCTCTTTTGAAACCAAAATTGTTTTCTGCATCTTGCAGTATCTACAGACGAATGGAAACAAATAAACTGACCGGTTTCATGATCAGATAATGCAAGGATATGCATTTGAGGCTGAACATTAGGTATGTCGCTTGCGATGAGATCTATACATGATGATTTTCTTGTGGGTTTAGTAATATGGTTAGAAATATTATAGTTCTGTGAAATACATTCTAATTCTTTATAATTATTATTACGCTTTAATACGGCAATATTCCAATCCCCGCAAAGTATTATGTTATTTTTATTTCGTTCTGTTGTTTTCCATAAACTATCCTCTAGGTTTTTCAAAAACAAACTTATATTTGAATTTGGAGTACGGTAAATACGGATTACAAAGACTTTAAGACGCTGACAACACCTAAACCGCGGTCACTGTCAGATTGCATAGAAAAGAAAGAGAAGCGCGATGACAAAACGCTTGTAATTTATTGCAAAATATGAAGTAATTATCTATTTACTCACAATTGAGTTGAGTAATCGAAAATAAAAAACAACCAAGTTCTGCATTAGAATAAGACGTACTTGTTATTAATTAAATACGTAATGTATGTTGATATTTAATACAGATATTTTGGATTAGAACTCAAGGTAAGAGGTTAGTTTAACGTTAGTTTGTATCGAGATTTTTTTTTCAAAACGTGTTTTGGTGACAACCAAGTTCTGGGAAATATGTTCAAAATTAACATATATTTTTTCTGCTACCACAATCTATACAGATTTGGCAATTTTCTTTCTTAAGAGAAGCCTATTTTGGTCAATTGGGTCTTGTCAGCGCCTTAAGGGTGATAATTTATATTGCACAGTATTCGAAATCATATAGTAAAGACGTAGCCAAGTTAAGGATAGGTTTACATTCAAGGTCCTTTTTAACCATTATGCAAGTTCCACCTCGCCGTTGGTGACGTCTTGAGAAAGATGAGACTACCTTGTATTTTTTTAGTATTAGGTTACTTTCTGATCCTCTCTTTATGAAAGTTTCAGAAAAACATAGAATATCTATAATTGTACCGTTTGCATGTAGTTCTTGTAAAGTTATTTCTAATAAATCTGTTTTGTTTAAGATACCGGCAATATTTTGGTGAAATAGTGTACATTTACGTTTAACTTCGAAAAAAAGTGGATTTACTAGCTTTATCATGGTTCGGTGTAGTTGTAGTAACTTGATTAGTATGTAATGGCTGGGGGGACTTCTTTATTTGTACCTTAAAATAAAATGGGATTGTTCCTTTTTGTTAACGCTTAAACTACTATTTGTGTTTGAGCTCGATGAAGTGCGAGTGTGTTTTAATGTACAAGCTGTATCCATAATTTTCTTAAAATTAATATTATCAATTTCTATATTTAGTTTATAACACAGCATTTCCTTGGATGTGTAGTTATAATTATTATAACTATTCTCAGTTGTATCAATGAACTTACAGTTAGGAAAATTTAGCAAAAATAGTTTTATATTTTGATTTAACAAATTAAAATTTAAATAAGGATTATTAATAATATTGAGTATAAATACTTGGTTGTTTCTTAGTTTATGAAGGGTCGGAATTAACTCTGATAGAAATTTGTACGGGTTTTGGTCGTTTTGGTCGTCTTATTAAAGTAAAGATAACACTTCCACAGACAGATTCGTTTATTGTTTTCACTTTTTTACACTTCTCATAACTTTCATTAAATTAATTGCATTTTTATAAATTAATTAATAAGGAGCTGACAGAATTGAATGTTTACAGAACAGTGCCCTCTCGTGGTTTTTCGTGGTATGGTTCTTTATTTTGGTTCATAGACTGTCTGCATTCAATCTATGGCGTCTGAGATGCAGGTAAGCTAATTCCTTGAGAAAATACTAACGAGATTCTTAAAATCTCATACTTTTTACTTCGATTGTCTATGCCATCTATTGACGTGGTAACAAACAACGAGAGTAAACACCATCTACCGCTTTAGATATGAACTACACAGTAGTCCACCCACGATTTACACCCCTGAGGAAATGGAGTGAGAAACCATTCAGTAACGACAGATGGCTGAACCAGCTGATGACCAATGGCCGATTGATGAGAACGAACGGTGTATTTTTTTTGTTGGAAAATAAGCTTGTTTAATTAATGGTGTTGCAAGATAAAACGCAGAACTTTAAATAACATCATTTATTTCCAACTTTACATTTCATTTTTTTTTCATTCAAAATTAATCAAAAATAAATAAATATCGAAGTGAATAAAAATATCTATACAATACTTGAGTGTTAGCCTCCGGTATTGCAAGCACTTTCCTCTAGAGGTTCCTACTCACTGGCTGATTGCTGCACTGATTCTGAAAGAGGAAAGGGATTCATGTTCTAATAAAAACACAAAATATTTTATTTCACATAAACTTACATGGGTACGGAAACGTTAGAAGGTGCACGGATCCAATTGATCGTTTCCTATGAAGCCAGCAAGAAACTCCATGGTAACTCTTTTAAAAATAATTGGTTCTTACAATGTTTTCAAATTACACTGTTAATAGGTGTTGGACAGTGTAGGCCTGTCAACAAGTACTAGGTACTCAAAAAAATAGAAAATGGTCAATAAATCGAAGCATCTTTGAGTCTACAAGGCCTACAATTATTTGTTTTGGACTAACACCCGGTTTCTGCAAAGAAAATCATCGGCACGACAATACGTATAATACGTAATTTACTAAACGTAAATCAAGTGATGCGGTTGGCTTGGGTTGATAATTCTTTCAAGCAATCACAGCAGTTTACGCGCGCTTGTCAATTTGTTAGCTAATATTTCTGTTGATTTTCATTCCAGAAACCGGGCGTAAGTAACTTTAAGGCTGTAGAAATATTAGATAAAATCTTTAAGTTCCAAATCAGTGCGTATAAAGGTAATGTGAAACCTATAGTGCACACCTGTGCGTCTGCGAAGCGATCTGGATATGTAGTCAGGCAAATTAATTAGCAGAAGCCATTTCATACGCAATTTAAGTCGATAGCCTTTGAACAGTCGGCGTAAACCTTATACATATCTAAACTAAGACGCGGAATGGTGTGTTAGAAAGAAAGTATCCTTGGCATGATTGGTGGAGTTTTTAACGTTTCCAAAATTGCCCAATGGTTGCACATACTAATAACAAGGAGCAAATAAATCATGTCTCACTAGGATTAGGCTACACATCCGCGCCTCTGCGCGTCCGCCACCGCACCCGAGTCTTCAAGACACGAAATTAAACGAACGTCGCTCGTCATCTCATTTATTTATCCATTACGTCAATCATTAAAAATTCTTGGAGTCATAGTGTGTGTTGTCTATATTTTTAAATTTATTATATGTAATTAATTTATTATAATTATAAATTGTAATGGTAATTATAATTAATTCATATTATTATAGCGCCTCTGTTGACGCAAAATGAGAGAGCGCATCATAGCGCTTCCATTGAGTCGGCGGTGACAGATATTTGTCGGCTGACAGGCATAACCAAACATCTGTTTTCAACAAACCAATACGGATTTCGTGAAGGTAAGTCAACAGATCAAGCTGTTAATGATCTCATCAACTTTGTAAGCAATAACCTTGATAATAAAAAAAATCTCTCACTATTTTCCTTGACTTAGCCAAAGCTTTTGATACGATTTCTGTCCCGATCTTAGTTAACAAGTTGGTACTACTTGGAATCAGAGGAACTCAACTAAAACTCTTCAGAAGCTATTTGACTGGTCGATCTCAGAGTGTTAGGATTAGCCACGTCAATAGTGGAAACCTTCCAGTCACATACGGGGTTTTCCAATGCAGTATCCTAGGCCCAACCCTATTTCTCGTCTATATAAACGACCTCACGAGTCTCAAACTCTCCCATGGCAAAATTATCTCTTTTGCAGATGATACTGCTCTCAGTTTCTCTGCCGATACATGGGAAGGGGCTTTTAAAGCCGCCCAAGAAGGTTTCGATGCTGTGAGGGAATGGCTAGAGGACAATGTGTAAACGTTGAATGGAGATAAAACCAAATATGTGTGCTTTAGAATACGGTCAAACACAGAAATAAAACATAATCACCATAACATCATAGCACACGAGTGTTCCTCTAAAGAAAACTGTTCATGTCCTAAATTAGAGCGTGTAACAGTAACGAAATATCTAGGCGTTATCATAGACAAGAACCTCAACTTTAAGGAACACATAAAGGCCCTCTGTGGTAGGATCAGGAAGCTAATTTATATATTTAAGGCACTCCGACACGTCACTGAACCCTCCGTGCTGAAGCGGATATACGTTGCCTTCTGTCAATCCCTCATTACTTACTGTATTACATCATGGGGAGGATCCCCTAAAACTACCTTAAAACCAGTTGAGGTTGCCCAGCGTGCCATCCTTCAAACCCAGATTGTCTCCTACTACGCAGCTTTACGAATTCTGTGGAGTCCTTACAGTGAGGCAACTTTTCCTTCTCAATATTATATTAATGCAATATAAGAAGATCTTTTACAACCCACTCACTTTAAATAGGCGCACAAAATATGTGGTTTGCCCAAAACCCATCGCATCTAAAACAAAATTTAGCAATAGGTTTGCTGCATTTATTTCGATGTAGGGGACATCTACAATAACATAAATACAAATCTTAACATATACCCGATGACGAAAAAATCTTGCAAAACGAAAGTAAGTGACTACCTACAAAACCTCACATATGAGGAGACAGAGAAATTGCTTGAGATACCTAGCTAAAAATAAATTAAACTACAATAGTTGAATTATTAAAATTAAACTTAGTAACCTATCACTAAAATAACAAAAGGTCATGCTCCGCAATCATATACACCCTCTTACACTCATTCACGCACACCTCCATCACAGACAAAGAGAGGACTGCATACACACCTACTTAAATACTATAGTTTAAATATTGTAAACTTAAATTTAAATTTCTAAGTTTTATTTTTATATTTCTAATAGGATACGTAAATTCATACATGTGATCATTGCACGGACATAATAATGATAATTAATTTGTAACTCAGGGGGATCGGCGTTGAGGGCTGAAATACAGGCTATGCCTAGTTCGGCCACAAATGCTAATACTTTTGTGTACTATAAGTTTAGATTAAGCACTCTACTTGATAATTAATGTACATTTGTATTTTATTATTATTATTATTATTATTATTGAAAGCGCGCACCTTGTTTCCGCCTGATAAAAGACTATTTAATACTTTATTCAGGCGGCCAAAGAGGCGCTCCCTCAGCGATTGTTTCATGTCAGTGGCTTTGATGCCTAACGCTTCCGACTTACCCAAATATTTGTAAGTTTCGGTTGAAGAGAGAGATCTCAGGTATATGGAATCCGAAAGTTGAGTTCCCACGGATTTCACAATCTCCCCTCGCTTTATATGCATGACCGCAAATTTGTCCACACCAAATTCCATCCTGATGGCGCTACTGAAACTTTCGGTTACCTTCAGTAGCTCCATCAGTTGCAAATTATTGGGGGTAAAAAGTTTCAAGTCATCCATGTAAAGAAGGTGAGATATAACCTGACCACCTCTCCTCAGTCGATAGCCTAGACCTGAATCCTCCAACAGTGTGCTAAGAGGATTCAAGGCTAGGCAAAACCAAAGTGGACTCAAACTATCGCCCTGAAATATACCTCGCTTGATCCGTATCGGTTCGCTATTCCTCTGGATATGTCGACATCCTGGATAGCAAAGGACCGTTCGCCACTGCCCTATACATGACATCAGGAAGGTGCGCAGAGTTGCATCTACTTTTTATAACTCCAGCACCCTCATGAGCCATGTATGTGGCACCGAATCATAGGCCTTCTTATAATCTATCCAACATGTTGACAGATCCTTTCGGGAACGACGAACCTGTTGGCTAATGGCAATATCGATGAGAAGCAGCTCCTTAGTACCGCGGGACCCGTTCCTACATCAATTTTGAGAGGCAGACATGATGGAGTTGGTGTCTATATGATTGTTAATTTTAGTTCTCAAAATAGATGTGAGAACTTTATAGACCGTCGATAAACAAGTGATTGGTTTATAATTTTTGGGTTCCGCAGTACTACCTGAATTATGGAGCAGGTGGGTTATTCCGGTCGTTAGGAACAGGGGTAGCGACCCTGACTCTAAGGCTGACTAGAATTGGGATGCCAGGCGGGCGTGCGATCTTTGGAACCACTTTATCCAAAAGTTGTGCAGCCCATCCGGTCGTGGAGATTTCCAGTTAGGCAACGAACGGACTGCACGAGCTACATCTTGGGGGAGGATGGTAAGTGCCCCCATTTCTGGTATAAGATCGCACGCTCGCTTGATTCCCTTAGTCCAGTCACCTTCGGTGTGATTGACAGGCACCGACCAAATGCTTCGCCAGAAGGAACACATGGCGTCATCATCCGGCAGGCGCGTGTCACCACACCTTGGTCCGGTCGCTCCCAAGTCCTATAAACCCACCTTTCATCGTTCTGGAATGTGCGATTCTGAGTGTATCGCTCCATTCTCCGCCTGTACCGACGAATACGGTTCGCCCATGCACAGATTTTCTGCTTCAGGAAGTCGATACGCTCTGTGACGCGGGTCAAATAATCTCGAGAACTTAGAATATCAGTCCCCGCGAACGCCTGCTCTACAAAGCGCATCACTCTAGGGCGAGTATTGCCCTCCCTGAAGTAGATTAGCTTACTGATGAGTGCTCTAGTCTCACCGATACGACGCTCAATCCTGCACTGCCAAGCTGGTACAGCTGGTTTTGGTCGTGGAGCTCTGTCACTGTTGGGAAATTTAACCTGAGCTACACGACATGCCGCTACAGCTGTACAATATAAGATCGAGTGGGTATCGGTGAGGTCTTTGCTGATGTCAAAATAATTTGACAGCTGCGAGTCTAGAGCACACACCAGCGCTTTGTTTTTCTTGTGCATAGGCAAATGAGGTAAACGTGGTCTAGGTCCAGGTGGAGTGGAGCGGTACTCCCGGAAATCATCCTCTAAAGCACTCCTCAATCGTACATTGCATTGAGAACTCACGGATATAGCCTCGTCATCATCCTCTTCTCTCAATTCACTAATATTACTATAATTTCTCTATAGTTTTTATAATTTTCACTTTGCACCTGTCAACTGTCAGCCAACTCAAGTCATATCATGTGTCATTGTATTTTATTTTCAAAGTTTTCGTTCAGGAACCGGTTGACAGTGCGCCCAGTATACAATATTTATACTGTCTATAGTTTCGGTATGGATAATTTGGTTATTTTTGCGTGATAGGTTACTTCTTTTCTTATTTATTTTCATAAGGCTTACATATAATTTATATAGTATCTTTCTGTTACCCGGACGATGAAATTTTGAAAATATTGTTTTGTTTCTGGTTGTTTATTTTAATTTTTATAGATTGTTATCACTCAACTGGCGGGTGGATTTTAATTAATTTGCTCTTTTATATTTACATTGATATCAATTATTTTGTTTAAGTTTATTATTATTATTATTTTTTTATATATATTTAAATAATGTCGATGTCAGATAGCAATGACGACAGCGAAACTGAAAGCTTTTTATCGGCTTGTAGTAATGACAGCTTTGTTAGTTTTCCGTCCCTTGCTGACACACTTGAATCTCAGTTTTCTGATGTACCTAAGAATTTTAATGTAGTCCATATAAATGCCCAAAGTATTCCGGCACATTACTCTGACATGCTAGCTAACCTAGACTGTAAGAACATCCATGCTATCCTTGTCTCTGAGTCTTGGCTAAAACCATGTCTCCCTTCAACTTCCTATTCCTTGCCGGGTTTTCAACTAATAAGAAATGACCGCGCGCGTGGTGGTGGTGGCGGTGTTGCCATATACCTTCGTCCACATATTCCTTTTTCTATTGTCGATGTGTCTGCACAAACTCCACCACAGAACGCGGGTGAGCATCTCTTTTTGGAATTAAACCTGGATCACGTGAAAGTCCTTCTAGGTGTTTATTATAGCCCTTCCTCACGTATAAATTTCTTTTCCTCTTTTGAAAAGATCCTTGAAAACCTAACACCCTCTTACAGTCATACAATCATCATGGGGGATTTCAATACTTGTTTATTAAAATTCGATTCCCGGTCTTCTTCTCTTCGATCAATAGCTCAGTCGTCGAATTTATCAATTCTTCCTTTAAGTGCCACACACCATTTTCCCAACTGTAATCCCTCACTTTTGGACCATGTCATTGTTTCCTCTTCTCAACATGTTAGCAAGCATGGTCAATGCCCAGCTGACATGTTTTCTTACCATGACCTATTATTCCTCTCCTACAAAATTCGCCCACCTAAGGCTAAACCTAAAATTCTCCTGCAGCGCAACTTTAGTGGCATGATTACAGATGATCTCAGAAGAGATGCTAACAGCACTGAATGGTCTCCTCTAATCAATGCTGAGTCGATTGACGATAAAGTCAACCTGCTGACGGACAAACTTGTGCAACTGTATGATGTCCACGCTCCTATTCGTGCTGTAAAAATTAAACATCTTCCGGCACCATGGCTTACAGACGATATTAGAAGTATTATGCACAGGAAGGCTGTAACCAAAACTAAATTTAAGTGTCGGCCCTCTCCGTCGAACCGGGAGATCCTTGTGGATGCTCGAAATCGCTGCAATAAGGTGTGTAGAAATGCCCAACGCCGCCATATCCACACCTCAGTTGAAAACGGAGATCCAGCTAAAGTCTGGAAATTTCTTAAATCCTTGGGAGTTGGAAAAACGCGCCAAGAATCGATTCCTAAAAACTTAGATATTGATCTACTGAATCAACACTTCTCATCTTCGTCCCACTGTAACGGGACCATGAAGGCAGCTACAATAAACTATCTTTCAAATCTTCCAACTCCGGACCATCTCCCATTTATTTTTAGTCAATTTTCTGATTGTGATGTTAAGAAGAGCGTAGTTTCAATCACATCTAACGCAGTTGGTAGTGATTGTGTAAGTCGGAAAATGATACTCCCTGTCCTCGACGAAATCCTTCCTATCCTATGTTATATCCTAAACTACTCTATATCCTACGGTGTTTTTCCATCGATGTGGAAAGAGGCAAAAATCACTCCTTTACCCAAAAAATCTAATCCTACTTCCTTTTCCGAATACCGTCCTATCTCCATCCTGCCTTTCCTCTCCAAAGTCCTAGAACGACTTGTCCACAATCAGCTTAGTGATTTTCTTTGTAAGAATAGCCTGCTGAATCCTTTCCAATCCGGTTTTCGTCCTGGTCATAGCACCACTACAGCCTTAGTTAGCGTCACTGATGACATACGGTTAGGCATGGAAGGAGGAAATCTGACGGTTCTTTGCTTGCTGGATTTTAGTAACGCATTTAATACTGTCGATTTCGATATCCTGCTTGGCATGCTTCGCTCGCTTAATATATCTCCAACGGTGATTGACTGGTTTCGTAGTTACCTGTATGGCCGCCGGCAACGTATATGCATAGAAGAGTCTTGCTCTTCTTGGTGTTATACTTCTGCCGGTGTACCCCAGGGTGGCGTTTTATCTCCTTTACTCTTCGCAATATTTATAAACTCAATTTCTAAAAAACTTCTTTCTTCTTACCACCTTTATGCAGATGATTTACAAATATATAAACAAGCTACCCCTGCAGATTTGGTTGATGCAATTAATATTGTAAACAAGGATTTGGGTTCAATTTGCGAATGGAGTGAGGCACATGGGTTGCAGGTTAATCCATCGAAGACTCAGGTCATTGTTGTTGGCAGCTCAAGGTTGACCCCCAAGATAAACTGGTCACAACTTCCCCAAGTTCAATTTAACGGAACTGCTATTCCAGTAAGCGAAAAGGTTAAGAACCTTGGAGTTTGGCTCGACAAACATCTTTCTTGGGGTCCCCAGCTACAGGACGTAAGTCGCAAAACTTTTGCATCTGGTAAGTCCCTGAGACGATTGCGGAACTTTCTTCCAACTGCCACTAAAACTGCGCTTGCACAATCCCTTTTACTTCCCATCCTTGACTACGCTGATGTCAGTTATCTCGATCTCACTGAGGCACAACTAGATAAACTTGAGCGACTTCAAAACTTTTGCATAAGATTTATATTTGGCTTGCGCAAGTATGATCATATTTCTGAATATCGTACAAAACTCAAGTGGCTTCCCATACGTCTTCGCCGGAATGCTCATATCTTATTTCAGCTATACAGTATTCTGTTCAATCCTAAAACCCCCTCTTATCTTAAAGAACGTTTCAAGTTCCTTCATGACACACATAATAGATACCTGAGGTCATCGGAAAACTTAAGACTAGAGATGCCGATGCATTCCACCAGCTTTTATGACAAATCTTTTACAGTTCAAGCAGTACGGTTATGGAATGCCTTACCCGTGTCGATAAGGCGTGCACAAACTTTGTCCACTTTTAAAATTCAGGTAAAAAAACACTTTCTCTCTCCCTAAACATCATCATTACTTATAGTTATATAGTTCTTGATTTTGTTTCATGTTTATGGCATATATATATATATATATGTATGTATGTATGTATGTATGTATGATATATGTTATGTATAGTATATGCTTTATGTATTTATTGTATATGTAACTGGTACACCACTGACTACCTGCAGTATTGTCTCTCCTCCCCCTTTAATCCATCCAAAGGTTGTCTGTAAAAGATCGCTTTTAGCGATAAGACCGCCCATTGTGTCACCCCTTGTAAAATTTCAACATTTGTATCTGTAATTTTTATGGTGTACATAATAAAGAGTATTCTATCTATCTATCTATCTCTTCATCAGCGTGGTCGGGTCGCGGTGAACCGCCGGGTAAATTTTGCATTTGCACCGCGACCAGTGGCGAAGCAGGCGAAACATGGCTATTCCGTGATTCGATACGTAGTCGATCTACGAGTAGTACGACGTCATCCAGCATATTGTTACGTTGGCTGACCCGCACCTGATCCGACAGTCGTTGCGCCGACACGTTGACAGCTGGTTCAAGCACCTTAAACAGAGAGAGCATCCGACCACGGTACGCAGTCAAGTTACTTCCCCCCTCTGTAGCCCCAAAGTATGCGCGCATGACATTTTCGTTGAGAGCTTGTGTCTACCTCATGCGCAGGACACTTCCACCGGGAGCGGGGACCCTATCAGAGGCCGGTGGGCCTCGGAGTCCTAAGCTGGCCGGTGGTCGGCCTCTTCCGCGTTGACGTACTGGTGGTGGTGTCGTCGGCGGTGAAAAGTATTCGTCGCTCGAGCTCGACGCAACTGCAGCGGCTGGTATCACTGGACTCACGTCTGGCGCAGGTTCCGGCAACTGCGAGGTGGAGCTGAGCGACGAAACCGAAGATGTTGGGTGTGTATTTCGTAATAATCGTTGTGCCCGACTTCTCGTCAGCATTGTTCTGTATTATCTATTCTCTGTGTCATAGTCTATTGCGTTTTTGCATATTGGCATCTTACAGTACGTTTTGGTTTATTGTTTGTTTTGCCAATTTTGGGTTTTGTAGGAATGCATTACAAGCATTACACAAACAAGTAAAAGTCTAGGAAAGTAAAGTTTAAAAATACTAAATAATACTCGGAGAAAATTTTCTTTCACCGTCATCTTGACAGTCGGGCCACAGATTATTATTATTATTATTATTGTTCGTCGAATCGTTGAGCTTCTTAAGTTCTGAATTAAGCTGCACGATTGCTGACAAATGCGTGCACTGGCTGGATAGGTCCACTCAATCTGTGTGGTTCTTTCCTCAAAATACCATTTCAGACACCAATCTATATGGTCTTCACATGATCTGACCAAGATTATGTCTGGACTTTAAAAGAGACTGTGACCTCTGAGTTTGTTTCGGCCTCTCTTCTCAGAGTAGTCAGATAGGAAACGCCGACCTCAGATAGTTTTTTTTTTAAATATGTTTGTTATGTAAAAGTGTTTGTACAAACCTACTTACAGCAATAAAAATCATTTCATCATTTCATTTCATTTTAGTGGCCCGGAACATGGTGTGTACGTGATCCATTTCACCGGCTTCACAAGGTTCATATCTCGTTTGTTGGCCTTTTTTTTTTGGTGGGAAATTATCAAATGACTTCTCCCGCTCTGGGCGGAGCGGGAGGGTGTTTCAGACTCTTACTGACTAAAACCCACCCGTGTTCCTTCCATTGCCTGTGTTGCCTGGGGCCTCGGTATCCCTTTAGTATCTTTCCGCGACCCCGGGGGCATCGGCCCTAGTGGGCCCCTAAATTTGTGCTGGCGACATCTATTTAAGGCGCGCGTGGAACACAACGCGCCGTCGACCCGGGCCTGGTCCTAACCGGACGGTGAGCTACCCATTGTTCGCCGTCCGCAAGCCCACCATCCAAATCCATCCGGGATTCCCAACGCCCAGAGCGTCTCCTGCGGTAGCTGAGGGTGCGAAATTTGCCTCTCCCTCACCCGTCCCGTCTCCTCCTTTGCGAGAATTACTGCTTCGCAGAAGGAGGTGTTAGCTGCCCATGCCCTCTCGCTCCGTACCATGGCCTGGACCAGGGCCGGACGCGAGAGATCTCCGTCGCCGATCGCATCCACGTGGAATAATTAGTATGGATAATTTTTCTAATAATGTGATATTGATAATTATAATAATGAATACTGCAAACTAAAATTTTATAGTACGCACCATTGTTAATATTCTTGAGAATTTTTCCTTTACTATTGTTGGTGATAATTTATGTTAGGGCCGTCGCCTACTGGCGGCACGTCACGACAAGGGATTTTAGTTAGCGCAAATGATTTGAGATCTTATTTTATCATACTTTTAGTGTTCACAATGAAATGAAAATTATCAATAAAATGCGAGTGTTAACAGTGTTAAATAAGATTCGAAATCATCTGTAAGTATTATAAAAATCCCTTGTTGTGCCGTGCCGCTAGTGGGCGCCTGGGCTTTATACAGCCCAGTCGAATTATAATAATCTAGGTAAAAGCTTACTTTTGTTTGGCGGCAGCATTTAATTCTGCTTGGTAGCCATTGGTAGATGTAACTGTATAAATAATCTGTTATAAAGATCAATAAAAATGAAAGCTTTTAAAAAATTAATATAATCTACTTGTTTTCAATCTAATGCATAGTTTAGTTTTATAAATTCTGATGAAGTTTTTTTGTTTAATTTAGAGTATTTGTTTTTAAGTTTGCAATTATATTATTATTAAGGTTTAACAATTAAAATATTGAGATTGTTATTCCGCATTTTATTTTAATTTTTTTCTGTTTCACACGCGTTCCCATAGGAACCTATTCTATGTCCTTTTCTGATAAATTAAATTGATTATAAGCTTTCATAGGTATTTTAGGCATTGCGCAGGCTGCCTGTTTTATAGGCATTCTATTATTTCGATTCGATTCAAGTATTCAACCTGCTACGCTATTTATTTTTGCATAATATCTTATTCTACACCACGACGCGCATACGCACACACCCTCACGTATGCTCTGCAGCACGAAACATTACAAGTAAGAACTGACAAAAAGCTATTTATCTCTTTCGCACGATTCTCGCTGTGAACTTTATGTGCTGGTGACTGTACATTCCATATCTATATTTTTTTTATACAAATATGTTTGTGTATAGTAAATAATAATTGGCTAAGTAATCATTTTTCCTGACTTTACAAAAAATATCATCATTAAGCCAGGTCCTGCAGCGATCGACGCTCCAGCTTTGCAGCCGCGTAGCTTTGGTCGAAGCGTAACGTGGATATCGTGGTTTAAGTGAATGTAGTGTACTGACTTGTTGCCGAGCACTGCGTTGACGGCGGCCTGCACGTCGGCGGCGCGCGGCAAGGCGGCGGCCTCGAGCGAGCGCGCGTACGGCATGGGCACGTCCGCGCCCGTCACGCGCCACGCGGGCGCATCCAGCTCGAAGAATGATGGAGATTCCATCACGCGCGCGCATATTTCTGCGCCGATACCTGGAGAATTCATTAACAACGAATATTTTTACATTTTAACAAGACTAAGCGCTCCTATGCACTAGCACTTAACCGCGGGGGCGGGTAACCGCACGGCTAGCCGCTTTTTCATTTTAATATGAAACCGCTTATGATTCCGTCTAGGTGGCCAACCGCCAGTGCGTGACTAGCCTAATAAAGAACATTTTTAACGCCTGGGAAGAAGCACAAGATGTTATTGGAATATTTTGTGACCTCTTTAAGGCGTTCAATTGCGTAAACCATGAAATCCTTTTGCTGATACTAGAGCACTATGTGATTAGGAATACAGCTCTTGATTTACTGAGAATCGTACCTGAAAGATAGAAAGGGTAAAGCTAAAGTAAACGGCATAAACTCATTAGGGGCTGAAATGGCAATGGGCGTTCCTCAAGGTACGATATTGGGTCCGTTCCTCTTTTTAGTTTACATTAATGATTTATTTACCTAAATTAATTAATTGATCTTTAAAATAAACCAATGGGCACAAAATCTTGACGACGTGAATATCCCTATTCTTCAGGTAAGGTAAAACAAACGAATGAATAGGAACAAATTGTAAAGGTCACAGAATTAAAAAAATAAAATTAAGACAGTGTCAAATTTGGGTCACATAATAAAATAAAAATATTAAAATAAATCAATCACATTAACTGCCCTGGTTAAACATATCTGTAACAGCATTGTCGTATGATGTAGAGGCAGTCAAAACGCTCAGCGATCATTACCAGGACAGTATTGGAGCTGGCCCGCACCCTGTGCACTAAAGACGCGCACCGCTTGCGCATGGTGGTGTGAAAACAGTCGGTGTGCGCTTCCACAAACATGCCCGAGGCACTGCAGAAGCGGAGCAGCCTCAACACCACTCTTGCGTTGTTATAATGGACGTGGAGGGCACTGTAGCAACGATTGTGTGTACCGAGCCCACAGGCTGCACGTGTACAGTGAGGTGCAATATGCCTTGAAAAAGGTGATCTTAACCTGGTCGGAGCAAATATGCAGACATGATCCAAGGATCACAAGGACCTCAAAAGGACAGCCGAGTCTATATGCCCTAAGCATTTAAAATGGTCCACTATGTTTATGGGAACACCATTGAGAATCAAAATCAAAAGTCATTTATTTAAACTAGGCTGAATATCAGCACTTTTCGAACGTCAAAGTTACATAAGACAGTCCCCCAAAAATGCCCGCCCTTCACCAGAAAGAACCAGAAAGATTAATGGTACATTTTCCAGGTATTTTGCACCGCTGCAGCGGTGGCTAGAGGCGAGAGGACGCGAATCTTGCCTTTCCCTCAACCGTCCCGCCTCCTCCTTCGCGAGCATTACTGCTTCACAGAAGGTGATGACGGCTGCCCATGCCCTATCGCTCCGTACCATGGCCTGAACCAGGGCTGGACGCGAGAGATCTCTGCTGCCAATCGCCTCCACGAGGACACGGAGGTGCTCTGCCCAAGCCGGGCAGACCTCCACCGTATGCTCCACCGTGTCCTCCGGGCGATCCACACAGTGGTGACATCCGGGCGTTTCCTCCCACCTTATCCGACACAGGAACCTCCCGAAGCTGCCGTGTCTGGTGAGGACCTGCGTCAGGTGGAAGGTGAGGACGCCGGGGCACCTCTCCAGCCACTGCTCAAAGAGGGTACTTATCGCCGCATTGTGGTGTGCCCAGCACTGGGTTGCGACAATCGCACTCTCCATGTCGCCATGAGATCCCGCCGCAGTTCTGTCCGCTGTGCCGCGATTTCTCGCGGCAAGTTGTCCAGGACTGTATTTAGGATCCCGAAGTTTGTTGCTTCGACTTAGTATCACTTTTAGTGTTCCAGGAAAATCGTAAATGAAGCATTCGATATTAGATAAACAGTAAAATGGTTTTCTGCACGCACCCCATTAAAGGTATACCTACGACGCTGACAATACTTAAACCGCGGTCACTGTCAGATTGCATAGAAAAGAAAGAGAATCGCGATGACACAACGCTTGTAAATTATTGCAAAATATGAAGCAATTATATTTACTCAAAATAGAGTTGAGTAATCGAAAATAAAAAAACATCTAAGTTCTGCATTCAAATACGACGTTCTTGTTATTAATTAAATACGTAACGTATGTTGATATTTAATGCAGATATTTTGGATTAGAACTCAAGGTAAGAGGTTAGTTTAACGTTAGTTTGTATCGAGATTTGATTTTCAAAACGTGTTTTGGTAACAACTAAGTTCTGGGAAATATGTTCAAAATTAACATATATTTTTTCCGCTACCACAAACTACACAGATTTGGCAATTTTTTTTCATAAGAGTAGCCTATTTTGGTCAATTGGGTCTTGTCAGCGCCTTAAGATACTTTTTTATTGGGTTAATTATTTTTTTAATTAAAGTTGTATACAACTTTATTGTACACCAAAAGAATACTTCTGGTGTACAATAAAGTTGTATATAAATCAATAGCGAACCTCCCTTGCTTCGCATGGTTTTTACGACTTGACAAAACATCAAGATTTCTATTGTTAGGGCGTAACTCCCAACAGTGAAAATGTTATGTTGATGCCGAGTTATGTTGAATGTTATGTTGAATGAGTAGACAACCGATTGGTATGAAGGTTTTATTGCTACTAAAAATAATATGTTGTAAAGTAATTAATGTTGGATTAAACAAACTGCAACGTTTCACTGTAAGTAGGGCGAGCTAGTTGCATGTACAGCGTAGCTCGTACATATTGCCCACTCACAAAGGAAATTGTTTTAAAATCAAGTTAAAAGGTAAATACAAACAAAGTCAAACAAATGTAAAAAGGTAAATACAAACAAAGCATTAAGATATAAGGTATTATGGTAACAAACAACGCGCAATAGGCGACGTTGCTTTATTGAGTGAGCGTGCATTCGATAAGTGCGCTGTGTTACTGTCGTTTGTGACGTCAAATAAGGCGTTGTCCACGATGATCGCTGTCGACCTTCTTCGGGGCATCGGGTTGGGAACAGTTAGAGCTTCTGGTTTCCGTCGACTTGCCCAATACTTGCGTACGAGGTTGAAAGCGTATATTACGCCCGCAAATGCTACTGCGGCAACTAATATGTAGATGACAACTTAGTGGTGGACGTCGTGGTATGTTGCACGATCTGACAGGATATCTTCTGATGTGGCTTTCATTTGCTCTACTTGTTTGCCGAGCTCTTGTAGTAATGCTCTCTGTTCTGTTACCGTCTCATTCTCGTGAAGAGGTTTTAAAACCCGTACAGGTAGGTTTATGATATTGTTGATTGAAGGAATTTCTGCAGGACCTGGGTCGATCTGGGCTTGCATTTTGTTCATTTATTGCCTTTGAGGATAAACAGCAAAAGTTTCACTACTGATTATGCAATAGTCATTGAGTGTTATGACCCCGGCCTTGTGTAGTAGCTGCGTTGAAACTTGATGCCCACAAATAATTCGTATTTTGCATTTTTGACAGCAAAAATATAGGTAATTATTTACATTGTTTAGCTCCTGCCACTTGTCTTGACAGGTTTCGTGTTTGGTTTCGCAGTGAAGAGATTCCTTGTTGCTCGCGCAAGTTTTAGAAATAAGTTAAATTATAATATTTCCGACCGCAGTTTTGAGCTATATTTCCTTCCCTCCCAATTCCCATAAATCAGAACGCACGCCGAATCAGAGGCACTTCCTCCGCGGCGAAAAAACCAATCACCGCATATATTCCGCGCCCCGCTCCGCAAATAATCAGAGTGTGTGTGTTCTACTGCCACCGCTCACATACCGCGCCGCACCGCAAATAATCCGCTACTATATCAAAACTCTAAACTCTCGCTATGTATAAGTGTTGGCCGACACAAGTGTAACATTTAAAAACAAGTGATAGTGCATCACAGTGAAAGGAAGAAAGTCGTGAACACGTAGGACGTCTGCTAAGGCTGCCCCTTGAGTCAACGTGCTTCGTCCAGAAGGTTCTCAAGTAAGTCCATCCATCCCTCTTTCTTACTCATAATCTCATATTCCCCTTTTGCTCAATTCTGTGTGTCGTCCAATCTTCCAACCCGTAAAATAAAACAAATAAATTACATCCCCGTATATTGGTCCTTCGAAGTCGAAAAAACCGCTTAACTTGCACACCACTTGTTCTTCATGCAGAGGCTCTCGTCAGACTTCATGCGGTATACGGGTTTCTGTAGTGGACACAATCGAGTTGTCGCGTCATGTGCACTCATTGGTGTATTTCAGATCCCGTCATTGGTATATACGAATACTTTTGAATGTTTATTGCTAACATTTCAGCAATAGGTATTATGGTGACCATATCCACGTCATTGTTTTTCGGTATTGTTATTGTTCGGTAGATCTCGAAGTTATCTCTGCTGATTAAGGGCACCTTTACCTCGATTATAAGGTATTGTTCAGTCATTTTCGCCTTAACTTGTAGAAGATGATACAGGCTAAACAACTCTGTTTGAATGTTGGTGATAGGTAGGACTAAATCCTTGGACAATTGACCCGAGATTATATTCAATTCATGCCGAAGCTGTTCCGGTGCGATGAGATGTAAGTTCATCATGCCGTTAAAGATGTTTGTTACAGTATCAATAAGGGTCTCCTGGACGTTTCTGAGATGCTCAATCAGGCTACTTGCCGTAATAGCGGACATCACAAATTCGATGGACAGTTCTTGAGAACCCAGTTCCTTCTCGAGATTGTTCGTAAATTTCTCAAGGTTTATTAGATGCTGGTAAACAGCTTGTACTGTTTTTCAACTGCATCTTCCGACCTCTTCAGTAAAATATATTCTGCTTCGATCACAGATGTCTGATTTCTTAACAACAGTGCCAGGTGTTTCTCGTTTGCCTTGACCAGGTCAATGTCTTGTTGATATTGTTCTGCGAATTCGTCATCTAGTACTCCGAACAGGGAGCGCGCGATGGAACCGACACCGTTGATAAGCCCACGTTTGTTTCTCGTATTCACTCGACCTTGCGGATTCAGCAACATACTCGTATGGTTGTAGTGTCTTATTTCGTCGGTCGAGTGTTGTAGTTGTGTTAAAATTACGTTACATTGTGTTTTCTGTTTTATTTTCTCGCAATGTTTTTTAGATGATTGGTGAATTTATTGGATACTGCTATACCGTGCCAGTAGGGCTTGACGTCATAGCTTTTCCACTCGCCGCGTATTAGTTGCATATTATTAATCACTTTATGAAAGTATAGACCTTGTTGAAGCTCGACAATGTTTGTTATGTTAGCGGCCGCGACAGGATTTAGCAAATACAGCAGTGCCATGACCAGTCCAATGAAGTTTATTTTTCTGTTTATTGTTTTGCATCGTCGTGAACTTTGCGACTCGCTGTTTGTCTGTAGGTATGACCCATTTTTGTTTGTTTTTGAGGTGTTATGCTGTTCGGCAGTTTCATCATAGTGAAAAGGTAAGACGGATAGTTTTATTACAGGTCTTTTCATATGCCCATTTGTTGTTTTTAGGCTATCGACCCGAACATATCCATCGTTCCCAGGGTGAAGCTCTGTTATTCTACCCATGTGCCATTTTCCGGCTGGTATATGATCATCATGAATAACCACCAGATCGCCTATCTTCAGATTTTTCTTTGGGTCCTGCCACTTTGATCTGGCTAATAGTTGGCACAAGTATTCGTTCCTCCCTCTCTTCCAGATTTCGTCGAAGATCTTTCTTGTCAGTTCCCATCTTGTTCTTGCATCCTCCCTTGTTTCGATGACTGTTAGCCCTGGTCTACCCGATAAAAAGTGCGCTAGCGTCAGACAGTCCAGATCGTCTGTGACCTCACTTAGTGGACACAGAGGTCTGGAATTCAAACAGGCCTCCAGTTTTGTTAGGATTGTGGTAAACTCCTCATATGTTAGTTTTTGTTCTCCTACTACACGTTTCAAGTGTGTTAGGCTTCTGACTGCCTGTTCCCACAATCCTCCCGCTGATAGCCAAGCGGGTGCATTAAAATACCACTCAATCTTCATCTCCGCGATTTCTTTTTGTGTTGATCGCTTCTGTATGTTTGTTCGGTTTCCTCGTATTGCTCCACGAGTTGGCGGTTTGTGCTGACAAAGTTTGTTCCGTTGTCACTGTATAAGTGACGAGGGGCGCCTCTTCTGGCTGCCATCTTGTTTAGGGCTGCCAAAAATGCTGAACTGATGAGATCTGATATCAGTTCAATATGCACAGCTTTGGTCACCATGCTAAAGACTGCTATGTAGCCCTTCGTTGTTTTTGCTCCTCTGCCTTTGTTCATTTTTACGTCCACAATTCCCATCAGCTGGTGTTCTTCTGTCGTGTGGAATGATGATTGGATGTTTCATGTTTTCGGTTAGCAAGGCGTTTTTTAATCTTCCTCCTACTCGTAGGATGTCTTGATGGTCAATGAAGGGAGTAAGCGCTTTTATTTTACTGTTAGACTGCACCGTGTTATGTTTTCGTAAATAGCAAATATCTGTGTCAAATGACTTTTGTTGTGTTTGTTTTACGATCACCTTCGTTGCGTTATCCAATTCGTGCAACGTCAGATATCTCGGTAAATGTCGCCGTTTCGAGTTCAATGGTCTGAGTATCCATGCGACAATGCGAATAATATGTTTGATAGAGCTGTGATTGTGCAATAATTTTTCCACAATGCTCGGATTTTCTATGTTGTGTTGGGATACATTGGCCTGTTTCCGGACAGGTTTTTCTTCTTTGTCTGTGCTATAATTAATTTTTTCTATGTTATTTGTTTTGAGCGATGGTAGCCATGTCGGCCCTTGCCACCACAGTTGATTTTCTTTCAGCTGTCTAGCGTAAAAGCCTCTGTTTGCGGCGTCAGCGGGATTTTCCTTTGTTTTGACATAGTTCCACGACGATCGTGGTATGACGTCAGTAATGCTTTGTACTCTATTTTCCACGTATGCTTTCCAGCGGGATGGGTCTCCTTGTAACCAACCCAGAACCACCATGGAATCAGTCCAGCCGTAGACGTGTACTTCATATTGATTCAATGACTGTTTGACTTTGCGCATTAGTTGTGATAGAAGGTGCGCTCCATTCAATTCCAGTCTAGGCAATGTTGTTGTTTTTCGGTGTGGACTTCGCGGCTACAAGTATTGTTGATGATTCGACCCATGCGTAGATGACACAGGCATAGGCATCCAAGGAGGCATCACTGAACCCATGTAGCTCCATTGTCTGTTTTTCGCTACACTTAAGCCATCTAGGAATTTCACAAAAGTTTATTGCCCTTACGTCCGCTTGTATCTTGCACCACTCCGCATGTATGTTGTCTGACACTTCGTCGTCCCATTGTAAGTTTCCATCCCACAGTTTTTGAAATAATAATTTTAATTTTGTTGACACGGGAGCCAGCCACCCCAGTGGGTCAAATAGTTTAGATATTTCTGCTAGTAGGCTACGTTTGGTCTGTTTCTTGTTCACGTCCGAAATTGTGCTTTGAAAGGTGAATTTATCCTCTCTGGAGTTCCAGCACAAGCCTAACGTTTTTGTGTATTTTCCGTTTTGAAGTTGAAGACTATCTTATCGCTGTTGTGTTGTTCGGAGATGTCTTCCAGAAGTTCTTGATTGTTTGCTGACCATTTTCGAAGATTAAACCCTCCATTTTTCCGGAGTCAGTGGCCCAAATAAAGAAAATCCATGACGTCAGCATATAATGTTTACATGCGATAAAGAATTTAGGAGTGAATATCGACACTTGGGATCCGATTCTTGTACATATATTATCGCAGAAATTAGACGCAGACACACATTGAGAGTACAATGACTCGCTGAAGAATTGCCGAAAGCTGCCAATACTGAAAGATCTGTTAGATTTCCTAGAAGCGAAGTTTACATCGTTGGAAGTGTCACGCCGCAAACATGAAAACTATAAAAAACCAAATACGTCATCGAGGCAACATCAAAATTCTTCGTACTCTAAAAAACAATACAGCAGTAATCAAGCAACTAGCAACAAGAAAATTACGAAATCGGTCCATGTGTCAACATTTCGATGCCCTCTTTGCGATGACGTACATGGCATGTGCAATTGCGCAAAGTTTTTAGAAATGCCGAATCAATTAAAACTTAGCACAGTAAATAAAATGAACGTTTGCGTAAATTGACTGTTCAGCCATAACGGAAAAATATGTAAATCAGCTTACCGATGTCGCAAGTGTGCGGGTCAACATAATACATTGGTACAAGAGGCATGCTTTAAGAACAAAACAGAAAAACAAACAAACTCTTCCCATCTATCAAAGGATGGTGACACTTCGGAGATACTACTAGCAACCGCTGTAGTAAACATAGAAACAGCTGACGGGACCCAAATCAAGTTGCGAGCCCTCATTGATCAAGGGTCTCAGATATCTTTGATCACGGAACACGCTGCTCAACTTCTCGGTGTCAAGCGTGAAAGATGCAAAGGAGGTCATCTTTGGAGTTGGACAGAAGGAAAATCACTGCAAAGGAATGACAACAATTACTTGCAGTTCTGTCTACAACGACTTCAAGTTCCAAACGTCTGTCTTCATTATGAACAACTTGATTAAGAACCTGCCAAATAAGACCTTTGCAAAACCATCTTGGTCCTACATACAGAACATCCATCTGGCAGATCCAGACTTCCATAACAGCCGTCAGGTGGACTTACTATTTGGAGCGGACATTTATTCGCAAATCATGCTAGGAGGAATAATAAAAGGCGATGACGTCACTCAACCTATCGCACAACAAACCTACCTAGGCTGGCTTTTATGCGGCAATGTTAAAACTTTTCACTGCAATGTGGTCATAAACAATCTGGAAGATATCAAACAGTTCTGGGAATCCGAAGACATCACGGATCAATCCAACCTATCGGTGGAAAATGAAACATGCATTGAATACTACACCAACACTACGCAACGCTTGGAAAGTGGGAAATATGAAGTCAGACTGCCGATGAAGAAGGAATTTGGGAGCAGACTAGGGTCATCCAAGCCAATGGCTATCGCCCAATTCAAGACTTTAGAAAGACAGCTGGAAAAACAAACACATTTGGCAAAGGCGAGGTGAGGTGAGGTAAGTAACACTCGAGGTGTTACTTACCTCACCATGGCGTGCAACGCGCTGAATCAACAACAACAAAGTACAGAGTGGTGTTCAATGCGTCAGCAAAAACATCTACGGGAAACAGTTTGAACGACCTCATGTAGGTCCTGTTGAAGATTGGGGCCTTTGCCAATCTTCAACAGGACCTACAAACATTATTAATAAAATGGAGGCAATACAAATATGCGGTTACAGCGGACATTGAGAAGATGTTTCGTGCTATTTGGGTGGCTCCTGCAGACTGCAAAAAATTGTATGGCGGGAATCTCAAGATCAACCTATCCGCTCATACCAACTAACAACCATAACATATGGTACCAAGGCAGCGCCGTTCCTAGCTATGATGACGCTCAGGAGGTTGGCGACAGATGAACATGAACAGTTCCCGGAGGCTTCAAAGGTACTGGAAGAATCATTCTACATGGATGACCTCGTTCATGGGACACATACAATCGATTGTTCGATTCGGAAAGAAATTGATCGCTGATCTGAAACTGATGTTGGATTAAACAAACTGCAACGTTTCACTGTAAGTAGGGCGAGCTAGTTGCATGTACAGCGTAGCTCGTACATCTATATTATAATATATGTAAGTTTAATATTTATGTTATACACATATGCCGTAAACTTCCAGAATAAATTTTCTAAATGATGGTGAAAACCGCATCAAAATCCGTTGCGGATTTTAGAAGAACAGACAGACACGAAAAGCGCTTTATTTTATAATACATAATAATATGTTGATAAATAGTTACCCGACTGTGGCCAGCCCTGCTCCACGGTAACGAGGTGGTGTGTCTTGGCAATGGAGCGCGCGATGACGTCAAACTCCATTGGCCTGATGCACCGTAGGTTAATCACCTCGCATTCGATACCTAAAACATATCCACTAGCTTCAAAACTCAAGAAGAAAAACTCAATGCATTTATTTCAGATAAACCGATTGTAGTCACTTTTACACTGTCAAGGAGTTGTCAGTCAGAAAGATGAAGCTAGTTGCCCATTCCAAAGCTCCTATGGAGATGAACGGGCAGGAAACTCCATGGATATTCTTTTAAGGTGGATCCGCAGTGGTAGACCGCAAAATTCAAAATTTGTAGGTCAGTTTAAGGTTGTATCTTGATCAAAGTACATGATAAATGTTGAAGAATATTATTTGCTAATTAGATTTTTTTATTTAATATTATAACACCATTATTTTTGTATGGAACACATCTAAATAAGAGAGATGTATTAATGAATCTTATGATTATAATTATGTAAATACATATTTGTTATGGTTACGAATCATATTTTGATCAAGATACAACCTGACACTGAGCTGCAAATTGCAAAAATCGTAAGAACCACCTTAAATCAAAATCTTTTTTCTAAATATTGGTTACATCATTCAGTTGAAATTATATATGCGAGAATGATGCGAATGACGAGTACGTTAAAAACGTCATTAGATTTCTGATCGACTTCAAAAGTGCTTTTATATAGTTTAATATTGAAATAAATGTTTTGGTTCCGATATGCGATATTAATATGGGCAGTTTATTTTTTAGACAATCTTTTACAGCTTGTTTAAGGCATTCACATTAGAAAAAGTTGGTGTTAATAAATTGCAGCATGGTAAAACAGTTTAAGCTTTTTATTTAGCAAATTATTAAATGTAGCCTTCGTCGTCTTTTCAAATAATTGCATGAGTCGTCATTATGCTCTACAGCATAAACTTTTTCACTTCCCAAAATATTTGTATATTTGTGTACAATAGATAGGGAAATATTGAATTGATCCTCTTAAAACTTATTGACTTTCGAATGATTATCCCTTTGAATATATATATATATATATATATATATATTTATATATATTTATATATATTTATGCTTTATTAAAAAGGTTCTCAACAATTCACTATAATCTAGCCTTTAAGATTAATAAGCCATTTTAATCTAACTTAATTTTTACGTGATAATTATTTAAATTGGTCAAGGACAGCTAATGAGACACAATTTTCTATTGTTTGACTCCGAATCGGTGTCGCGCGGGGCTTAACAGGTTAAAACTTAGATTAGTGTTTATTGCACTTCACACAAATCCGTTCTACTTTCCAAAGAAACAACGTGTTTTTATTATTATATCAGGCTCTAAGTCTGATACAATAAGAAAAACACGTTGTTCATGTGTTATGTATGCCATTGTCACTATTATTTCTACACTTTTTACATTACACTAACTCAAAGGGTTTTGTTCGTTTCAATCTTTGCACTATTTTTGTGTTGTCTAACTGGATGGCTGGATTGCCTCAACGTCCACATGTCGGTGGAGTCGAGTTCATGTGCCTCAGCCAATTTTTGAATTGTATTGGTGACGGGTTCCATTTTTAGGTTACGATCGACCTCCATCGTGACCGAAAAAAGGAACCCGTCACCAACATTTATTTCTTATATACCATAGCGCTTTAACAATACTCATGAGTATCTTATTTTGGAATGTCTGCATCATTTTGATATTGGTTGATTTAGTACAGCCCAGTTAGATGCCATACGATCATATCGGCATGAGAATATGCTTATATAATAACATTTTGTTATGTATCGATAGGCAGGAATTCCGCCCAATCAATCCATACGTGTTTTTGAAACGTTTATCAAGTTCTTGTCGTTTCTTGTTGACGTGCGCTTTCCTACGCAATTTTGCGTCATTTGTTATGTTAAGATATTTGGTTGTGTTTGCGACCAGCAAGCGGGTCATTTATGAGGTAGGGTAGTAATCACATTGATTCATCCAATTTGATTCTCATATTTTATGCCCAATCACGAACTTTATTACAGCGATTTGCACTTTTTTGACTGCTTCCTTGTGGCCTATGACCTATGACCCTATAGCCATAATGGCAGTGCCGTCTACGAAGGTCGCAATAGTATAACTTTCCAGCTCTGGTGTATACCAGAGCTGGAAAATAATACTATTGCAATCATACGTGTACAACAGGAAGATAACTGGATCCAGCACACTACCTTGGGGCACCCCAGCTTTAATAATTTTTACTCGAAACATTCTATCTGTAATGTATGATTCCAAGATATCGGCAAAATCATTGGGTAATATTAATCTTAGCTTGTATATTAAACCCTTATGCCAAAGTCTATCAAAAGCTTGCGCTACATCTAAAAATACGGTGGAGCAGAATTTTGTCTCCAAGCGTTCTTTCAATGACGTTGGAATTCTATGTACTTGGTCTATTGTAGAGCGTTTCTCTCTGAAACCAAACTGATAGTCAGGGATTTCTCTCGATTATAAACGAGAGAAATCTCATCCCTGACTATCACTTTGGTTTTAGGCGTTTTAAAAACCTTTTTTAAAACAGCTTTGATAGTATAGGCAACAGGGAAATGGGTCTGTATGATGATGTTTCGTGAGGTGGTTTACCCGGCTGTGCAATCATTATCACTTCAGCAACTTTTCAACGCGGCTTTAACACGAATGCAGCATTGACGAGTCTAGTAAGTTGTGACGGTGGCTTTACGCGGGAGATGTTTCAGGATTTTGTCCCGTAATAAGGTCAAATCTTGGGGATGTTTTCAAGTTTATGTTCTGGAATTTCCTTTCAAACTTCTTTCGGGGTCACAAGCTCTCTTTGATCTCGCAGAATATTGGTAAACTGGTTATCTACAGAGTTGTAATTTGGCTCATTGTTTATGGCCCTTTTTCCGTTATCATGACTTATAGTCACTTTCCAATGAGAGTATTGCGTTGTATGGTCGCTGATTAACTGACGTAAGTTATTATTAAAAGCCAGATCTTGAAAGGCTTGTTATATTTCATTTTAATATTTTCGTAAGATTATTTAATAAAGTTTTATCCGGCAGGAATCTAGTTTGCGGCCATTTTTTCTTTGATTCCTTTTTGTAGATAATAGGTCCATTATCTCCTTTGGGTATGTATTTCTTCTAAATTTTTTTTAATAAACTGTGGTGTGTTGTTCCATGCACATTGTTGGATATTATTACTAAACTTGTTTACCTCAGAATCGAGCTGACCTTTGCTTTTTAATGTAGTTTTTAAGTCAATATAGTTTTTTTAGGTCTAAGCTAAGACTTTCCTAATCTGTAAACTTGTTAACCTATTTCAAGTGGTTTTCTTTGAGTAATAATTTGTGACTTAATCGTGATAATATCGGAGAGTGATCGCAGTTCATGTGGTACTCCTCTTCCACACTCAGATAATTTGTATGTATAACACTTATGTATTTTTCACTATGAAAAAGTCGATAAAATCAGGTAGTTTCTGGTAGTCAGTCGGCCAGTATGTAGGTTTTCCAGTACTTATTACTTCACAGTGCATAACTTTAACTGCACATAGAAGCTGTCTTCCCTTAGTTGTCGATCCCCAATGAATATTCTTAGCGTTAAAGTAAACGCCTAATATAAATCTCTCTCCAAGTAGTCTGAAGAACTGTACATTGTTCTTTGTTTATCGTGTCTTGGGGGACAGTATACGGCCGCTATTGCAAAATTAAATTTGTTTGTTTTAACCGATATTGCCACAGCTTGCGTGTCTGGTTCCTCATATGTACACTGATCGTAATGACAGATATTTTCTTTAATAATAACCGCGCTACCTCCTCGTTACGTGTTGTTAGGGTGCAGCGAGTTATAAACCTTAAGCCCTTTAGATTTTACATAATACTGTTTAGTGAAGTGAGTTTCAGAGATCACACATACATCAATATTTCCTGTATCCAGGATTACTTGCACCTCATGTTGGTGTTGCAGCAGTCCCTTGTAATTCCACGTAATTCCGTTTTAAGTGTGTTATTCGTGATTGTTATATCATAGATCTTGATTCTAATTTCTTTAGTCTCTGGTCAAATGAGGATATGCAAAAGTTAAGCTTGTCATCAAGAATTGATTGTTGCGTGCTTGGTTTTGTCCCTTGTGCATAAGAAACACTTTTACATGCATGTGCAGTTATCGCGGTTGTCTGTGCAAACTGTGCAGTTGGTTTCGTTTGTCAATGTTTCTGACAATCTGTTTAACGGCAGGTGTTACTGGATTATTTTTTGAGTTTCTGTTCTTTAACATTTGCATCTTTTTGGCAACTAAATACCCTCTGTAGTTGGCTGAGTGAGGTAAGCCACAATAGACACCCTTAGGTTTTTCTTGTGCAGGTTTGTTACAGTCAGCCGTGACATGTTTATCTGTGCTCTTAACACACCCGTTTTTTTTTTTGGGTGGTTCATTATCAAATAACTTCTTCCGCTCTGGGCGGACCGGGAGGATGTGTCAGACTTTTACTGACTAAAACCCTCCCGTATTCCTTCCATTGCCTGTGTTGCCAGAGGCCTCGGTAACCCTTTTCTACCTCCCTGCGACCCCCGCAGGCATCGGCCCTAGTGGACCCCTACACTTATGCTGACATATCTTTGAGGTGCGCGTGGAACACAACGCGTTGTCGACCCGGGCTTGGTCCTTATCGGACGGCGAGCTACCCATTGCTCACCGTCCGCAAGCCCGCGCCTACGGTGGCCAGAAACCCGCACGGGATTCCCGACACCCAGGGCGTCTCCTGCGGCGGCTAGGGGCAAGAGGGCACGAAATTTGCCTTTCCCTCAACCATCCCGCCTCCTCCTTCGCGAGCATTACTGCTTCGTAGAAGGAGGTGACGGCTGCCCATGCCCTTTTGCTCCATACCATGGCTTGGACCAGCGCCGGACGCGAGAGATCTCCGCCACCGATCGCCTCCATGAGGACACGGTGGTGCTCTGCCCAAGCCGGGCAGACCTCCACCGTATGTTCCACCGTGTCCTCCGGGCGATCCACACAGTGGTGACACCCGGGCGTTTCCTCCCGCCTTATCCGACACAGGAACCTCCCGAAACTGCCGTGCCCGGTGAGGACCTGCGTCAGGTGGAAGGTGAGGACGCCGTGGCACCTCTCTAGCCACTCCTCAAAGAGGGGAATTATCGCCGCAATTGTTGCGGCAATCGCACTCTCCATGTCGCCATGAGATCCCGCCGGAGCTCTGTCCGCTGTACCGTGATTTCTCGCGGTAGCGGAGTTACGCCCTGGCGTTTCGCCTCCTCGCGCCACTCGTACGCGACCATACGTGCGCGACGACTTTTGCGTCCAGATTCCATGGCGGCAATCCGGCAAGGAGGCTCGCCGCCTCACCGGAGACCGTGCGGTATCCCCGGACCAGCCGGATGGCCATGACCCTTTGCTCTTAGCACACCCTGGTTTTTTTGAGCAATACTTTTGGGTATGACCATAAGCCTGGAATTACTTGCATTGCGGTATTATTTTTGAATTTTTAAGTGGGTGTTCTACTTTACACCCTAGGATATGTTTAATGCCTTATATTTTACCGACATCTTCCTCATTCTTGAATGATAGTATAAACATGTTCAGCGGGTCTTTTGTTTTCCAGCTTAACAACTTATTAATTGCATTTTCTATCTATAATCCTTGCGACTTAAGTCGCCTTTGATCTGATCCGGCAAGCAGGAAGAATGCAATTTTATCGCCACTACTCTTATTGGCCTTGTCGGCTTATCCTCGTATGTGTGCCATGCACAGTAATTTTCTGTTAAGCGTCGAGCAATCACTCTGTAGGACACTTCAGATTTGGCATTTATTTTAATACTATTCCCGCTTAACATCATTGCGGTAAATGTTTCTACTGGCTGTGATTCAGTCAAAAAGTTGTAGAATGTTTGATAATTCTTAACACCGTCCACTACAATTGGAGCCAGTGCTAGAATTTTTTTAGTGGTTGCTTTCACTTTATTGTTGAGTTGCTGCTGCTGAGCGCTAGTTCTAGGTTGTAGTGGCGGTGGAGTGAGGGAGGTGTTCAACTTCCTTTTTTTACTATTTTCGCCCTAATCCACGCAGTCTCTTTGGCGAGTTCATCCTCATCCGTGCAGTACTCGACGTTAATTTTAGTACGCTGTGCGTGTGATATGGTCTCTCTTTCCGTTTCTTTGAGGATTTCTATTTTCCATGTGATTTCAAGCATTTTAATTCTCCTTGAAGGCCTTGTACTGTACCTGCAAGCTTTGTATTGTGTAATGTAGACCATTCAGTTGACGTACCATTTGTTGCAGGTTTTCTCTGTCCATTTTCTCCTGGATGTAACAGTCATACAACTGCTTTTCGGTCAGTTTTTATGTTAATATACTGTTTTGCAGCCATTATTGAGTTTTAAGGCGAGCGTGACACTTCAACAATTATGCTAAACATTTCATGATGATCCGCATTTGTAACTGTTTCATCGTGGTCGCCTCGATAGATCGACGTACACTGCGACGACGGTGTTTTGATGAGTCGTTCGGGATCGTTACGTCCGTTCATAATAGTAGTTAAACACTCACAGGAACTTTTATAAATGGGCCTCTAAAACTGTTTGGTCTTCTAATGATGATAGTTTTTTTAAATAGATGAGCCGCTTTTTGGCGTTTTTCCAATATTGGTTACAGTAACAAAGCTCGGGTACTCCAACCAAATGGGTTAAATTAGAACTGTTACCAACCGCGTCTGCATCCAAGTTAGTCGCAATTACTGAGCTATTTAATATTTTAGTGACTCCAAAACAAAAACGGGAATTATTTGAGTATCACAAAAAGAGGCGCATTTATTATATTAGTGTCCATTATTACTTTATAGAAAATAAAAACATGCCATATGTATCTGATAGATTTAAGCATTAATAATTCAATAAGTAAAAATGATTAATGCAATATCTTACCCTTGCCGGCGAGTTCCTTGGCTGCTTCCAGCGCCGTATGAGTTCCTTTGCTGGCGCATACTAACGTGATGTGTTTGCCTTCCCGCTCTATCTTAGCTTTACCTGCGAATTTAACAATACATACTTGTTAATAGGCTGGAGGCTGTTGCGTTGAAATAAAGATCGAGACTGCTGGAGGTCAATTGCCGTAATTAAGAACCTTCAAAATCTAGTCGTAATTTCATTTCGGCGACAATCAATGTCAAAAACTTGTCAAAAATGTAGGGAAATTAGAGGTATTTTAACCGACTTCGAAAAAGGAGGAGGTTATATGTGCGCCTGTATGTATTTTTTTTTGTATTTTCATCGATATTTGCGTCAATTGTGGACTGATTTTGAAAATTATGGGTAGTTTTCAAGTTGGCTTTAACAAGGTAAACAAAAAAAAAACTTCTTCCAAATAAAAAAACACTACAAAGTGAAAAATAACTTCGGCTGTTTTGTGAAAAAGTTTTTGACAAATTGGAAATGAGATTGGAATTGCTCCTCTGATCCGCTGTGGGTAATTGTATTCGCAAATAGTAACCCTGAAGTATGTTACATGGGACATATGCATTAGCATCGGCGATTTTGCGATTTCATCAATACTGAATTACGTTTATATTCATCACTGGTTTTGAGCCGACTTTTCAAATTAAGTGTTTCCTATCGCTCGAAAAGCGACGAAATCTTTGACCGCCGAATCTAAAAGTAACATGCAAGAGGGAATTTTTATTTGCACGTCATGAAACAGTAAGGTCTATTATAATATACATACCAAGTGGAATTAAAAAGTCTGGAGAGAGTGCCTCATCTGACACGGGGAATGACATACCATACAAAATCTCATCTTCTAATATTACCACTGGGTCTGGGCTTCTGATGGCGGTCTTTAAGAGACCTGAAACAAAATATAATTCTTTATGTAGCGAACGTACAGCGTCATCAATTGAAATGTAAGCATTATTCATAGAAAATGTACAGGGGACACCGGCAAGAGCCAGTCGTTCCGTGAGCCCCACTCGGGTCAGTGTTATCGTGTCGTGGGTTAACTATATGTAATAATCAAGTATCATTGTGTAACTATTGGATGCTCAAATAAAACCACAAGTGAATTCTCTGTCACTTCATGTATTCATTTACTTATCCTGCAACCTAAGGAACCCCAGATAACCACACTTTATTAAGAGGAGTTCCTTTTCGTTAATAACATAATACGTAAATAATGCATAGGCATTATCAATAAGTTTTATTTTTTTATTTTAAGTACATTTTATCTCCTTTTTAGCTTTTATTGTTTTTATTTTTCAAGTTAGGTACCTTTTGTGAGAGGGCAATATGTACGAGCTACGCTGTCCATGGACGTTTGTGGTAGTTTGTAGGTACGTCTTACATATTTATGCACATCGATGTTTAGCAGTGCATTTCTCAAACGTAGCATTTAAATGTGTAATAACTGTGTAATTATATTTAGAAGTAAGCAGTTGTTCCGGGTCGTTAGAAGCTCTAAAGTCCGACAAACCACTCTTACTAACAGGGATCCTGCTACTCAGTTACTGGGTTGTGGAGATCAGATAGGCAGTCGCTCCATGTGAAGTACTGGTATTCAGCTGCATCCGGTTAGGTTAAGTTAGGTTAGTTGGGAAACCGCAGAGGGCGATGGCCGTCAGAGTCATCAGTGGGTATCGCACGAACTCCTACGAGGTGGCTTGCGCACTGGCCGGATCCCCAACGTGGGACCTGGAAGCGAGTACCCTCGCGTCACTGCATCGGTGGCGTGAGGAGACGCGGACGTGGGGCGTGGTACTGGTGCCGCAGCAGATCACGCTGCACCAGACGGAGCTTCGTCAGGTTAAGGTTGGCGGAATGGTGATCTCTGCCGCCAATCGCCTCCACGAGGACACGGCGGTGCTCTGCCCAAGCCGGGCAGACCTCCACCGTATGGTCCACCGTGTCCTCCAGGCGATCCACACAGTGGTGACACCCGGGCGTTTCCTCCCGCCTTATCCGACACGGGAACCTCCCGAAGCTGCCGTGTCCGGTGAGGACCTGCGTCAGACGGAAGGTGAGGACGCCGTGGCGCCTCTCTAGCCGCTCCTCAAAGAAGGGACTTATCGCCGCAATTGCGGCGTACCCATCACTAGGTTGCGACAACCGTACTCTCGCGTCCAATCACTACTTCCCTCCAACTATGAGCCAAGAAGTGTAGAGGTACAAGGTGGTCATATCGAACAGCAACTCCGTGGCCGTCAAGTAGATATCATAATAAATTAATGCATTAAAGTGTAAATAGGTACATCAGGTTTTATGTGACAGACGTGGCGAATTTGTTTTTTTTAACGTAGTGAAGTGTTAAATGTAGTTTTAACAATTATCAATTGTGCTTAAAAATACTGTGTAAACCAAGATTTTCTAAGATTAATTCGTTAAAGTGATACTGATAAACAACAGCTGACAAGGTCACGAACTTCTGTAGAAAAATAGGTAGATAATCGGCGGCGCGGTGGCACCGTTCAAAGAGAGGGCGGGAACGTTCTATCTACTTCTGGTTTCGCGTCATCGCTTCATGCAGAATTGTAGAGATAACAAATCGATTAAACATTACAAATATTAATAATTAAATATTTTTTTTTTTTTTTTTTATTGAACAGTTTTTTTATAAATGACTTGCTTTATCGCTTAGTAAACCGATTCTTAAAACGTAGGTAGAAGGAACAACAGGGTTTTTGTTACATATTGTATATCCGTGCGTGGCGTGGAGAACTTGATAACTCGACTTGCACGATTTTTTTTTTAATCGTCGCAATGGCTTTCTACGGCAAATCGATATCTACGTAACTTTTAGAGAAATGGCCGTGTAATATGAATATCTCGATATTAAGCGTTTTTTGTTTAACAAAACGAAATATCTCACATCATAATATTTATAATATATTATAAGGATATAAATATTGTGATGTGAGATATTTTTTTGTATATCAACGAATACTCAAAAACCGAAATACTCGTAGCGTACGTAAATTGACAAAAGATATCAAAGCGACGTAACAAACGTTAACAAATTAATATATAGTTTTATCTACTTAGACTCAACTACCGATAAAACGTACGTAACTTGATAGGTCAATTTATACTTTTTCAGCTTGATGAATACAGTAAATCCTAATTTGACATAATATCTAATGGTAACTTATATACTATATGATATCTAATGTTATCTTAGTAGTAACTTATATTCTATATGATATCTAATGGTAACTTATATACTATATGATATCTAATGTTATCTTAGTAGTAACTTATATTCTATATGTTAATTTGGTTATGTAAATAAATGATATTATATGTATGAAAAAAAAAAAAAAAAAAAAATGTTATCATAGTAGTAGGTACTCACATTAATATGACGACTTAAATCAAAGATTTGTTTTTTATTTAATAACCTGTTGGAATTTCACATATTTTAATAAACATCTCGACTTATGTTGATTCACGGGACAACGGAATGGCCACATATTGATTATTTCTAAGTTAAGTTTGCTAATAAAAATGATGTTCAATTTTTTGGGTATTTTAAACACAGGTTTATACAGATATCAGTTTAACATACTCCGTAAGAACAAAAACTTATGTTAACATATTTATTTAGCAAGCAATTGTCAGCTCAAATTAGTAATGCATAGTAGGATACATATATTACTGGTGGTCGCAGGAGCTGACGGCTCTGCGCACTGCGTGCGTGGCTGCGCGACGCCGGTACACCAGGCACCGCAGGCTCCGTATCAAACCTCCGGATACGGAAGCCATTCAGGCAGAGCTGTACGAGGGGTACAGAGCGGCGAAGACCACCCTCCAAGCGGAGATCCTGCGGGCCAGGGGATTGGCCCGCAAGGAGTCGCTGGGGACTCTGGACAGGGACCCGTGGGGACGCCCGTACAAAGTGGTGCGGGATAAACTCCGCCCATGGACTCCCCCGCTGACGCAGAGTCTCCGGCCCCAGCTTGTGGAGGACGTGGTGAGCGCTCTGTTCCCTTCGCGAGGGGAACACACCTCCCCGCCCATGGCTCCGCCTACTGCGGTGCCCGATGCGGACCACACCACCGACGGCGACGATGACGACGATGCTCCGGAGGTGACTGAGGTAGAAATGAGAGCGGCGGTACGCAGGCTTAATGCCAAAAATACCGCCCCAGGACCCGACGGCTTACCCGGGAAGGCCTGGGTCCTGGCCTTGGAGGCTCTCGGGCCTCAACTCAGGGAGCTCCTAAGCGCATGCATGGAGAGGGGCCAGTTCCCGCTTCACTGGTAGATGGGGAAACTGGTACTGATAAAGAAGGCAGGGCGCCCTGCGGGCTCTCCGTCCGCTTATCGGCCCATCGTGCTGCTCGACGAGGTAGGCGAGCTCTTTGAAAGAGTCATTGCAGACCGCCTCGTCAGCCAGCTGGCGCGGGTGGGGCCGGATTTGGCGGAGCGCCAGTTTGCCTTCCGCAGGGGGCGCTCTACGGTGGACGCCATCATGCGCTTGCGAGCCCTGATGACGGGGAATGCTGTTGCTCAGGGTGGGGTCATCTTGGCGGTGTCTCTAGACATCGCTAGTGCCTTTAATACCCTGGAGTTGCATCAGGGAGGCACTCCGGTACCACCGGATGCCGACCTACCTCTGTCGTGTGGTCGAGGCCTATCTGACGGACAGGGCCGTCATCTACCCAGGTCACCAGGGAGTGTGGAACCGGCAAGAGATGTCGTGCGGTGACCCACAGGGATCGGTCCTGGGGCCGCATCTGTGGGACATCGGATACGACTGGGTGCTGCGTGCCGACCTCCCTAGCGGCGTCAGCGTAGTGTGCTACGCTGACGACACGTTGGTCCTGGCGCAGGGGAGGTCGCACCAAGCGGCGGCCGAAGTAGCGGCATGCTGGGTTGTGACAATCGTTGAAAGGATCCGGCAATTGGGACTCGAGGTGGCCCTGCACAAGTCCGAGGCCAAGTGTTTTCATGGTCCTCAAAACTCGCCACCGTTGGGGTCACAAATAATGGTAGGAGGGGTTTCCATCGGCGTTGAGTCGACGATGAAGTACCTGGGACTCGTCGACAGCCGGTGGAACTTCGTGAAGCATTTCCGACGTTTGGCTCCCAAACTGGAGCAGGCAGGCGCTGCATTGAAGCGGCTCCTGCCCAATCTAGGGGGACCAAACGCCTCCTGCCGGAGGCTCAACGCGGGGGTCGTGCGGTCCATGGCCCTCTACGGGGCTCCTGTATGGGCGCGCTCTCTGGCGCTGCGGCCAGCCCGCCGGTTGAGCGTGGCCCAAAGGACCATGGCCATCCAGATGGTCCGGGGATACCGCACGGTCTCCTGTGAGGCAGTGAGCCTCCTTGCCGGATTGCCGCCATGGGATCTGGAGGCAAAAGTCCTCGCGCACGTATAGGAGTGGCGCGAGGAGGCGAAACGCCGGGGCTTAAGTCCGCTGCCGCGAGAAATCGCGGCACAGCGGACGGAGCTCCGGCGGGATCTCATGGCGTCATGAAGAGTACGGTTTTGCAACCCAGTGCTGGGCACGCCACAATTGCGGCGATAAGTCCCCTCTTTGAGGAGTGGCTAGAGAGGTGCCACGGCGTCCTCACCTTCCGCCTGACGCAGGTCCTCACCGGACACGGCAGCTTCGGGAGGATCCTGTGTCGGATAAGGCGGGAGGAAACGCCCGGGTGTCATCACTGTGTGGATCGCCCAGAGGACACGGTGGAACATACGGTGGAGGTCTGCCCGGCTTGGGCAGAGCACCGCCGTGTCCTCGTGGAGGCGATCGGTGGCAGAGATCTCTCGCGTCCGGCCCTGGTTCAGGCCATGGTACGGAGCGAGAGGGCATGGGCAGCCGTCACCTCCTTTTGCGAAGCAGTAATGATCGCGAAGGAGGAGGCGGGACGGTTGAGGAAAAGGCAAGTTTCGCGCCCTCTCGCCCCTAGCCGCCGCAGGAGACGCCCTGGGCGTCGGGAATCCCGGGCGGATTTCCGGCCACCGTAGGCGCGGGCTTGCGGACGGTGAGCAATGGGTAGCTCACCGTCCGGTAAGGATCAGGCCCGGGTCGACGGCGCGTCGTATTCCACGCGCGCCTCAAAGAGCCGTCGTCAGCACAATGTAGGGGTCCACTAGGACCGATGCCCGCCGGGGTCGCGGGAAGGTACTTATGGGTCACTGAGGCCCCAGCAACACAGGCAACGGAAGGAATACGGGTGGGTTTTAGTCAGTAAGAGTCTGACACACCCTCCCGCTCCGGAGAAGTTATTTGGTGATTTCCAACACAAAAAAAAAAGGATACACATATACTTTTAAAAGTATGGTCATATTGATATCAACGCCATTTGAAATGTGTATTTCTTTAGGAATGTTCAATTCAATGACAACCTTGGTCGTGAAACTCCTTTTAAATTAGTCAATATAAAGAAAAGATGGAAGATTACTGTAGAATTTCAAATTGACTCAGATATCTTGTCAGCAGCAGTCTTGGCAGCTTGTTTGTGCGTGTTGTTGTTGTCTTGTCTTGTCTATTCAGTGCAGAAAAGAAAAAGATTAAATGGATATAATGCAGTTAATTGATGAGCCATTTCGTGAATTTATTTGAACATCAAGACCACGAACTGCTCCCACGGGTCCTGATCTCGACGTAGATAATCCAGATATGAAAGACACATGTATACGAGAATCAATCTACAGCAAATACATTCAATCCATACATGTTTCACAAAATAATCTCAATAATATCCCGAGTGACATGAAAAAAGTCGTTCTAGTATTTCGTTTTCTTTTCTAATTACTAAAAAAACCGGCTAAGTGCGTGTCGGGTCACGCACAATGAAGGTTTCCGTAGTTGGGAAGTTGGTATGAAAGTATCCAAAAACCAAAATTAACATTGTAGTTGAAAAACAATGTTCTCCATACATCGATATACGACACGGTAAATTCTTCAACAACGACTATTACTCGTTAATTTGTAAAGCTCACTTAGCTGTGATAGTTTTCCTTTTAATTTGTTTTTTTTTCACATCTCCTTACACGGCCATTTAGTTGGCGGGGGGAGGGGGACACTTGTTAATATTACGCAAGCGGATCGGATCCTTGAATCGAAAAGTGGTGTTCACAGATCTGCAATATTTTTGAACGGCCTATCCAACGATACCCAACACCATGAGGTAGACGAGAAAAAAAGACATCATCCCCATATTACGTTTTTTTTCTCAAACTCAAACTCAAAGCATTTATTTCAAATAAACCAATTACAGGCACTTTTGAATTGTCAAGGGTTCGGTCAGTCAGTCAGAAAGATGAAGCTAGTGGCCCATTCCAAAGCGTAGTAGGTACCTATGGAGAAGAACGGGCAAGAAACTCCACGGACACTCTTTTAAATCAACGTATTATGGTTAGAAAATATTGTTACATCATTCATTTTGAAATTATACATGTGAGAACGATGCAAAAGGCTCCGTAATAAAAAAATTACTACAAAAAAAAAATCAATTCAAAAATTAAAATTAAAAAAAGCCGTGGCAGCTAAGAGATGACCAATCTCTACTGACGGCGCCCGTTCACGAACATGACGCGTGGATCAGCACCATTCAGCTCAACCATTTTGAAGGGAGCTGAATGATCCAACACACGCGCCACCATCAGCGATACATTAGAGTGAGCACGACATACTTATATACATACGACATACCAGCCGCCAGGGCACACTCAAGTCAATGAAAGACGTATCCAGTAAATGGCAGCTTTATAGTACATAGTACTCACATAACAATGTGCAAGGAGGTAACTTTTATGGTATATTTAAGGTATATTTTTCAAGATTTTATTTTAGATCTTTGTCGGCGTTATTATTATGTATACCTATGCCAAATTGCAGCTTTCTAGTACGAATCATCTCTGAGCTACAGCGGGGACAGACAGACAGACAGACGAATATACGGTTTACTACGGAACCCTGAAAAGGTACTGAATTATAGAAGTTCCAGTTCAACATTACACAAAACAAAACGTGTTTTGTTGATACCCCAATCTATAGTGAATAAGTTGATAAATCAATAAATAATAAGATTTATCAACTTATTCAGAACTTTATATAGAAAGAAAAAATAACTTTATTTGAAAACCACATAAAATTACTTTATCAATTTAGACATTTCAGTTATGCAGGAAAACTGACTTTTAGGGATTCAATTAAATAATGTTTTCACTGATTTGAGTACTAATCTATTAGGAATAGGTTGATAAGTCTAATATCATACAAAATAAGATGATTTACGATGATACGTAAAATAAATGAAAAGATTGCATAAAATTATCCTTAAATCAAGCCTGTTAAGCCCCGCGCGACACCGATTCGGAGTCTAGCAATAGAAAATCAATTGTGTCTCATTAGCTGTCCTTGAACAATTAAAGACCGAGTTCAAGGTAAAAACGGATTTTGGTGAAAAAGTCAAACTTTAAAATCGCGGCCCTGTAAAATTGACATTTTGGACTTGCCAAGTTCTTCACGCCATGCACGAATATTAACTAAATGGTATTGGGCAGGTGTTCCGGTGAACACCTGCCCAGTACCGCTGGTGCAGGGAAATAGGAAATAAACTTTGACCCAACCGCGAAATAAGAGGCTCTTGAGGTGGTGGTCGACCCACTTCGCTATTAGGCCATTAACCCTAACGATTATCGGTACAATGATTGCAATTAAATATTATTATTATCTAAAAGTACCTCTAGCATCTTCGGCAGTGTATGGCATGAGCACCTTGAGGCCGGGACAGTTGCTGTACCACGCGCCAAAGCACTGCGAGTGCTGACCCGCTGTGCCGGCCGCCGCGCCGTTGGGCCCGCGGAACACGATCGGAACCGGCAACGTGCCGGCTGACATGTAGAATGTTTTTGCTGCTGAGTTTATTATCTGGAAGTTGATGTTATGATTAGATGAGAAAAGAACGAATACGGCGTATTTAATCGAACCACAAATAATTCCCATTGTGGTTTCCTAAAAATATTATTGAACACTCTAATATGCCTATTTTTGTGAACCTCAATTACTTAATTCCTAGTATGGCAAACTAAAAATACTAAATACCCAAGGAACCGCGACCACTCGGCTCGCACGCAGTCGCGCGTGGTCGTGGTTGATCACAGTTCTAACCTACCGCGGTCGGGGTACCCTAGCTGAGTTACTGCGACCAACTGTAAGAAAAGGCTAGAAAGTTAAAAAGATGCTAACTTATTTAAAAAACCGGCCAAGTGTGTGTCGGACCACGCGCATTGAAGGCCTCCGCGTTGGGGATAAATTATTAATTAACCTAAGAACAAACATTGTAGTCGAAAAACATGTTCCCTCATACTTTCCAACTGCAAATGTAAGTTTGTACGCACAAAATTTGGAGATTTACCATGTTATTTTAAAATCATAGACTTCTTTTAGATTTTAGAACTATAAGTAAAGAACTATTTTCTGTTTTATTTTCAACATTTTAGGCTCAGAATCAGGGGGTGGTCAATGTTGATCTATTTTCTTGAATAATTTATAAAAATATTTATATTTTTTTTTTTTCTAATTTTCCCCCCAAAAGTAACCCCCAGATTAATAATTCATTTATTTACGTTACACTCCGTATTTGGGTCACAGAAGTTCATATATGTAACAAATTTCAACTTAATCGGTCCATGTAGATTCGGAGCAAACCGGCTGACAGACGGACAGACAGACAGACAACCAGACAGACACATGAGTATTTATAGGATTATAAGGGTTCCGTTTTTTCCTTTTAAGGTACGGAACCCTAAAAAGCATAAATCATTAGTTTTTAGTTTTAAGAAATACTTTGCGGAGAGGCATAAAAAACTGTAGAACAGTAGCGTTATTTAGCTACTCTTCATTTTACATAACTATATTACAAATTGAGTAACCTTGGCTGTCTCAGTGAGGTTTTATTGCTAAAGGACACTTTTCAGCTTTTACAACAAACCTGTCGATGTAGCTTTAAGTAGAGTTTCATCAGTTTAGCTGCACTGCGTTAGAAGAGTTCCTTTCCATAAAAAAATATTGCCAGCTCCATAATAATAACGACTCAAACTTGGAGATATCATCGTCATCACTCAATTCCCATTGCTGTGATTTGCATCACTTTTAAGCGAGACACAGTAGTCTTGACAATTCCCACTGAGAACTTAAATACTTATAGGAAACATCAAAGACAAAAAGTATCATCAGAATTTAGTATGAGTGCAATGAGGCGTCGCTCATCGCTCATGTTTCGCGTTCGAGTTAGATAGAAGTCAGTGGCAGTACCTTCATATAAGCCCAAAAGCCCCGGCATGCCTTACTAAAATGCTCGATAGAGAATCAATATTAAACCCGAACTATTTAAAAGTTCGCGCGCTTAATTCTTATCAAAATTACACAAAGTATCTACCTATGCTACACTACTACACATCGCGATTGTTCGCGCGCAGAGTTTCGCATTTGTAGCATCTACATATAGCTATCTCGCTTACACGCACCGGCTTTTACCGGGCTTTCAAATACTATATCTGTCACTTTCGCACTTATAGCGATGTGCCGTATAACGAGTTAGACCTTGTGCATAGAACAAATCGATCCCTATGGCAGATTTAAGCAGGGCTTTCGGTATGAAGTTGCACGCGTATGCGTGACCTTGTCAGCTTGCCAACTCTGCAGTGTTGCCGTTTTAGCCACGTTGTGAGATCTTGGAGATTTTTAACGAGTTTGGAAACTTTTTTAACATTTAGCAACAATAAAAACAGCGACTTTTTAAAATAACGAAATTAAATATTCAAGCAATATCTTAAAAATAAAAAAATTACGACATCTAGCTAGAGTTTTCATATACCTGGCGACTTTTTTTTTGCCTAAATGACAACACTGAGTCGAGACATCCGACATCCGAGAGTGCAACTAACTTCAGTTTCATTTGCTTGAGTGGAAAAAGGTTTTGTTGTTAAAGTTTTTTGTGTGTTTTCTTAGATTTCCTCAGTGATACAATTGTTTTGGTGACTTACCTACAACAATGGAGGTAATTGTACCTTGTGAGGATTTAAAATGCGTTCAAGTTTTGATTGGCGAAGATAAGGTAAAATCTTTAAACTTTGCTCAGAAAAAACAGTTAATTTCTTCATTAAAACCGATGCCTAATCTGTGATATGTTCATTATATTCAATCTAGCACTAGCATGCCTTCAGTGTGCTTTGGTTACCTCATTCACCGCACGACAAGCAAGAGTGAAATTGAAGAAAGAAGAGGAAAGAAGAAGATGGATGGATGAATTCACTTTTAATTTATTGTACCTAACCAGTAGTTTATGAGAAAATTGCGATGATACATACGTAGGTACCTACATACTCAGTCGAAAACTGAACTTTCTTTTTTTGAAATCGTTTAAAATTTTATTGGGCTTGCGTTATTTTGAAACCCTAGGCACGCCACTGATAGAAGTGCCGTATCCATAGCAGGAATATTTGCGAAAGTCGCGAATGCCAGTTGAATTATTAACTTGCTACCAAAATATATGCTATCTAAACAGATAATAGACCACGAATGGTCCACCAGGAATTTCTCAGTAGCAGCCCGGAGTCTGCACTTGTGCCCGGTTGATGGCAAAACGGTCGCCCCCTATTGCATGGGACTTAAACATAACTGGCGGAAGGTTGGTATACTATAGGTGCACCTCTGCCTAACCCTTCGAAGATAACAGGCGTGATGTTATGTTATGTATAGTTTCAGTTGAACAAAATCGGAGTAGAAATAAAAAGATAAACATAAAATAAAAACATTAAAACTCATTTCCAAAAAGTACCATTTTGGCGCATTAGCGTTTTCAAAACTCAAACTCAAAGCATTTATTTCAATTAAACCATTTACAGGCACTTTTGAACTGTCAAGGAGTCGGTCAGTTAGAAATATGAAGCTAGTTGCCCATTCCAAAGCGTAGTAGGTAGGTACTTATGGAGAAGAACGGGCAAGAAATTCCATGGACACTCTTTTAAATTATATTGATACTTATATATTAGTATAAATAATGTTGAATTTATAACTAAATGTGAGGAAGATGTAAAAAAAATCGCGTCCATAGTAGCAAAATAAACAAAAAAAAAACAATTTCAAAATAAAATAATTACAAATAAGCCGAGGGAGCTAAGAGGTGACCAGTCCCAACTGACGGCGCCCGTTCACGAGCATGACGCATGGATCAGCACCATTCAGCTCAACTATTTTGAAGGGAGCTAAATGATCCAACACAAGCGCCACCATCATTAGACATCTGAGTGAGCATGACATACTCTCAGTCGCCAGGGCCCATTCAAGTCAACGACATATAAACCGGTAAATGGTAGCTCTATTATACATAGTACTCACACCTGTGCAATGCAAGTAAACAATACAAAGTAGATTGAATTTATACAATGCAAAGATAGTCTTACAATGTTCAGCTGCTCCAACAGTATTTTTAAATGTTAATTATTTAATTGGTTGTGGTTGTGGAGCAGGACCAGCATTGAGCCAAGCGTTTTTATCAGCGATTTTCTCCTTGCACTGACAATATAATGTTTAAACTTTAAAAGACACCACGACCACTGAGTTTGTTTCAGCATTTCTTCTCAGCGATCCAGTCAGCTAGGCTGCCGCCATTTAATGGTTTAAAATATTAACTAAAAATTTGATGTGTCAAAGTGTCTTAAACGATTTACTAGCAGAAATACATATCATTTCATTTAGTTCATAATATCAACAACCTAAAACCAGAAAATCAGTCAAAGCAAATGTTGATGACAGGTTGTTAAGAGTTGCTTACTTGATCAATACCCTGCATGGCGAAGTTCATTGTCATAAACTCGCAGATTGGTCGGAGGCCGGCAAATGCAGCACCAATAGCCAAACCGGCAAAACCGCATTCTGTGATTGGTGTGTCTATGACTCTCTTGGCACCATATTTTTTCAATAGGCCCCTGAAATGTTGAAAAAAAGATATTAATACTATTTTTTTTTAATATTAGATAAATAAATAACTCTATTTCATGTAAATATTGCTCATGATAATCAGTGGGTTCCATTTGAAAAACAAAGTTTTAGGGCCAATTCACACCGGGAAAGCAGCGGCCGGCAGCGGCGGCGCGGCGAGCGCTTTCAGTGTGAAATATTTTTAAACTTTATTTCCTTAATTGAAAGACCAGTATCACTTGAAAACACGAAAAGGTCGAGGAGCTGGCCGCGGTGCTATGCCGCTAGGCCGCTCGCGTCGGCGTGAACGACCTCGCGACACCAAGGGCGCTCGCGCTTGTTGCCAGTGGTACTGCCCGCGTCGCGTCTATAGATGCTGGCGGGAAAAATTCCGAATCATTCCCGTCGAATACTTCGGAAGTATTCCGAAATATTCTGAAACTTTGGGAATATTTCAATTGTCAAAAAAAAAACCGGGAAAATTGTATTAACCTATTAAAAGTCACTGTACTCGATTGAGTACAGCGTAACGAAGTAAAATAATAAGGTGTATCACTTAAAATTTACAAGATCTGTAATTTACACTTCGGGATAAGGCTGTACTCAATTGAGTACAACATACTTTAATGGGTTAACAGTAATAAAAACAGAACGGATTTCAATAAAGTTCCATCTTTATTGAAGTTGGTTCTATGTTCTAAGATTTTATTGAAGAGGTTGGTTTGAGGTGCTCCGGCTTCATTGAAGTTGGTTCTATCTTTTTACTTAAATATTTTTATCTCAACATTTGTTTATGTCACGTATACATATAGTGACTATAGTCCGACTTATGAAAGCGCGACCTGAGAAAAAGAGGTTAAAAACAAAAATTTTGTATGTGGTATTACTAACTAGTAGGAGAATTATTTCTTGACACTTAAATTTTTTTTGTTTCCTACAATTGCGGCTGAATAATGTTGCCAATTAAATTTAAAAAAAAACTCCATGTCGCGCTTTCATTAGACGCACCCTAGTAATATTGTTCTAAAAACTGCATCAAAAGCGGTTTAACGCGAGATAATCGCGGACAAACATACACACCTACATACGGTTCAAACTCATAACCTCCTTTTTATTGAAGTCAGTTAATATATATCAAAACCTACTCCTAAGTATAGCAAATAGGTACTTTTCTGAAAACCGCATCAAAACGTGTTTGCTTGCAAGGTTTGCCTTTATTTGTTTTTATTGACTTTTTTACGCGATATGTAGATAAGTAGGTAATGATTAATACATATCTATGTGACTCGCGAATACTCGGGATGCGAACAGAAGAGCTATATACAAACTAATCAAAAACATAGGTATCCCTTTTTCAAAAAACAAATCAAATATGCTCGGTGGTTTTTTATTCCACAACTAAGTACCTAACATTTAGAAAAAGAGCATTTGCAAAAATAGCACAAAGAAATAAAAATCCTGTTAATCGCAGGATAACATATTTACCTATAAAAATATCAACATAATATATTATACTTAATCAATCATATTTATAATAAAATAAACATTTATATTTTACTTACTTATGTGCCACTGAAAAATAAATTCACCCACCACACATCAAAATAAACACGTTTATTCCTGAATAATTCGGTCGAAATATTCCGCGGAAACATTCGATTGCGGGGTATGAATCTTTCTCCGCGGGCGAAAACTTCCGGGGAGCATTTCCCCTCTTACCGCACCCCGCACCGCCATCGCCTGCATCACCGCTAACAAAGAGTTTCAAATAAATGTCACTAGATGGCACGACATTTATTGATCTATGATTGAAGTGTAATTTCAAAGTTTTTGTTGACTTGTATAAGGTTTATTCATACATAATCAACAAATAATAATCATAATCACACCAAATTATGTAACAATAAGCTCTTAGTACAAATTTCAAAGATGATTGGAATGCACAATTAATATTTATACCAGTAGATGGCGCTGTATTAAATTTCAAAGGTTAACATCTCGATTTTTTAAATTTTGTTTTGTTAAATAATATCACTGATAATAGGAGTACGTAGCAGCAGTACAAAAGTACAGTGTGCTTTTAACGTCATCTATTCGGAATAAAAGTATAATGTAACCCTTCTTGCAAAGTCGCTACTAACACCATCTATTGGGAACGAACGCGATTGATGTACAAAAATAGCTAGAATTGCCAGATGAAATCTGCTCTTTACGTCGGGACATTTCTTTGTATGGGATGAGGCATCTGTATGCTAGTATCGATGCAAAATACGATATTTCAGCAAAAAAAATAAAAATTTCAATAAAATTCATTTTGAATAATTCTGATTTAAAGAAACTTTCCCAGAAGTATTCCGGAATTATTCAGAATTTTTCAGAAGTTTTGCAACTATAGTCGCGTCGCTGCCGGCCGCTATCGTTCCGGTGTGAACCAGCCCTTAGGCATCATAGCAATGGTGCAATAATGCACACAAATAAAAACATACCCTCTACAATATAATGGTGTTCACACACCCATTTTACAAACACATCCTATACTTTTTACTACCATAGTATAATATTGTTTACGTTGTCATCCCGGTTAACCGCATACTATTGCTAAGCATCATCATGTTAGGAGCTGGGTAATCGCCGTCGAACTTGTCCACAATGGCACGTCGCGCTCACGCCACGCCGGCGTTCAGTTTCATAGGGAATATTTAATTTTAGTAACGATAATATGAATATTTAAAAAAGTCACTAATAGAATTATAGATAATATAAATACAAATAGTCTGTTCATACAAAAAAAAACATAAAAGTATTTTGAAAGTAATGTAGTTTTTTATGCTTTGGGTAGACATTAACTCCTGAATTTATATCATTAAGTATTTTACTAAAATCATATATTTGCGCCTTAACGGCAGCCTCATGGCATACACTAAACATCTTTTACATATACTCAATTTAAAGTACCTAGGTATTGAACACTACACCATTTTCCTCGTAAGTGATCAGTACCAATAACTTGTCATAAATAAAAGTACTAAAAGATAAATGAAATGAAATAAAATGGAAATTAAGTTTTTAACCTGACTTAGATTAATGTGCTTATTTATAATGGTTGTTAGTTATATAAAGAATATGTATAATATTTGACAGCTATCATTGAAATCTATAAACAAACTTCTTGGTTATAAAATACTAGCTTTTGCCCGCTGCTTCGCCCGCGTGGATGTCGGAATCTCACGGGAACGTGGTACCGGTATAAAAACTATACTATGTTCTAGCTCAGAGGGGAAATTGCGTAACACACATAAAATTGCAATTAATCAAAATTGGTTTCAATTTGGCAGTTCACCCACGTCCATTGTATTATTTACGTTTTTGAGCAGACGAATTTTTTAAAGCTATAAAGCAATGGATTAGCAACATACTTCAAAACTCTCGGATTGTCATTCAAACTGTGTTACGCAATTAGGGTGCAGGTCATGGTCTATCCCTTTCATTCAAATCCATTCAGCCGTTGATGATTTCTCATCCAAAAAAAAAAAGGCATGTAAAGGTAACAACAAAGTTATTTTCGCATTTATAAAATAACGTTTTGCCTGCGATTTCGTCTGCGTGGATCTCAGAATTGGTTCCATAAAAAAATGAAAAATGTGTAATTTATCTGTAGGTACTTATTGAATAAATGAAAATAATATATTTTATTTAATTTATTTGCATAATGTACACTCAGTTACAGGCTAGACTAAAACATATGAGTACATAACCTTGTTAGGGCGCAGCAAGTATTACATTTAACTTATATCTAGGTTAAATATTTAGAAGTTAACATTACATTGCATACCTACTAGATATTAATATCACAACATTAATTATTATTATTACTAATATATAATCGCTTATTCTCTTATTTATTTATATTAATTAGAGCCGTTTGAACTATATAGTAACATTAATTTAATATTTTTTTTACGTTTTGTTATGCTTTATTTTAGCTTCTTATCTTCCATAAACTCGTTAATACTATAATAACAACTTTTTCCAAAAGTAATGAAAATATGACTTAAGTCTAAATTTAAATATGCACAGTGTTTTTGTGGATCTGGATATTTGTTCAGGTAACTTATTATATATTTGGATGCTTCGGTATTCTGGGTTATTCTTATAGTTCTAGTCTAGATGATGATGGTAGAACTAATTTAGTTTTGCGGCGCTCATTCTTATTAAATTTAAAGAGTTGTATATTGTTTTTAACGAATGTGGTTATTTGCAGAATATAAATTGAGGGTAACGTTAGGATTTTTCCTTGATGGAGTGTGGTTTGCAGCTATCTCTAGGTTTTATCTGATATATAATATTATTCTTAGACATTTCTTTTGGGCAATAAATAGGTCTTTAGAATCTACACTGTGTCCCCAATATAGTAGTATGCCAAAACTTATATTATTTTTAAGCATATAATCATTACACTAATACATTGTTTATACTCGTCTGTATCATGTGATGTTCAAAGTTTTATGTTTTCACATCTGTCGGCAGTTCCCATGATAGCCGATTTTTTATATTTTTTATATACCTACTCAAAACAAACCTAACGTGAATTCATGCAAGCCTAATACATTTTGTTAATAAACTATCTGTGTGTCAAATTTCATCCAAATCAACCCCCCTATTATTTTTAGTGGGAATGCCTAGTACTTTTTGTTAGGTTAGAAATTGCTTAGAAATTGTGCACAACGTGTCGTATTGTATGCATGCAACGCACTGCCGGGATAAAAAGTATCCTTTGTGTTATTCCAGGTTATAAGATCTATATCCTATTCCAGGTCATAAACTATCTGTATGCCAAATTTTATTCAAAACCGTTCAGCCATTTTTGCGTTATTGAGTAACAAACATCCAAACATACACATCCTTACTATTTTACTAATTTACTACATACTAATTTAATACCAATAATATACTAATATTATACGAAGGCTATACTAATACTATACAAAGGCTATACTAATAATATGCTAATACTATAAATGATAAATTATTTTTATATCTGGAAGTAGGTTTGTACAAACACTTTTACACGTCAAACATATTTTTAAAACAAAGCTAGAGGTCGGCGTTTCCTATCTGACTACTCTGAGAAGAAAGCCCGAAACAAAATCAGAGGTCAGTCTTTTTTAAAGTCCAGACATAATATTGGTCAGATCATGTGAAGGCCATGCAAATTGGTGTCTGAAATAGTCCTTTTGAGGACCACACAGATTGAGTGGACCTGTGCAGTCAGTGCACGCATTTGTCAGTAATCGTGCAGCTCAACTCAGAACTTAAGGAGTTCAACGATGCGACGAACAATACCAAAGAAAGAACATTTGGGTAGGCTGCATAAAATACTCAAACTGCCAGACTATCATTAAAGCTAACTAAAAAAGACACAAAACAAAATATGACCCACATAGTCCTCACATTCACAATAATTTAAATAATAATATATTAATCTCCACAAAGTAAATATGTCATTGTGTTTTGAATAAAGTGTATATAAATAAAATAAAAGTTTCAGTATGCAAAAACTGGAACAGCTCAATCCCGAGCCATTTTGTCCTCAATATAATCTTTAACGGTATAAAAGGCTTTCTGGCACAACTTACTTTTAATAAATGATTTGAATTTATTAAGGCTTAGCGATTTTATAATAAACTTCCTGGCTTGGAAGTTTATTATAAAATCGTATAAGTACATTGAATGAGCCACCTATTTTCTTAAGCCTTGTTGTGGGTTCAACAAATTTGTGTTAGCTCCTAGTATTTATACTATGTATTCCACTGTATTTCTTAAACAATTTTATATTTTTATGGGCATATAAAAGATTTTCGAAAATATACTGAGAAGGTACAGTCATTACATTAATCTTCTTAAATTTCTGTCTGAGGGAGTCTCAGACTTAATTTATAAATTGATCGAAAAAGCTCTTTTCTGCAAAACAAAGATAGTCTGAATGTCAGCGGTATTTCCCCACAACAGAATACCGTACGACATTACACTATGAAAATAGCTAAAGTACACTAAACGGGCTGTCTCTATATCAGGTAAATTACGATTTAATCTAACAGCGTATGCTGCGGAGCTTAGCTTTTTTGACAATTTATCGATATGTGGATCCCACTGAAGCTTAGCATCCAATAATGCATTTGGCTTTTTTTTTTTTTCATTAAGAAGTATTAACATATTAACATTGAACCAGTGAACTACTTTTGAGATCGTGCTATTTACATCGTCAGTAACCAGCTGGTGACGTTTAAGTTTTAACAAAAGTGAAGTGTCATTTGCATACAGCACTCTATCATGATTATCCTTTATGAGGTAAGGCAAATCATTAATATAAATAACAAACAAGAAAGGACCAAGAATTGATCCCTGTGGGACTCCCATCGTTACTATAGATCCGGGAGATCTTTTCCCATTAACGTCAACGCTCTGAATCATATCACTCAAGTATGAAGTAAGAAGATCCAGAGCGGTGTTCCGGATACCGTAGTGGCGGTGTTTCCTGATTAACGTTTCATGGAGAACGCAATCGAATGCTTTGGACAAATCACAAAAGTTGCCTAAGGCGTCGCGTTTATCTTCCCATGCATTATAAATATGTCCTAAAAGTTCAACACATCAGTGGTTGAACGACCCCTTGTAAAACCCGAACTGTTTATTGTGCAATAATTTATGTTTATTAAAAAATCTTTGTAATTAGTCTTTGTAAGTAGTAAATTATTATTTAAAAAAAATTACTAATGGTAGGTATTTTACTGAAATTGGTCTATAATTGGTGGGGTCTTTTTTTTTTTTGAGGGTGGGAAATCATCAAATAACTTCTCTTGCTCTGGGCGGAGCGGGAGGTTGTGTCAGACTCTAACTGACTAAAACTCACCCGTATTCCTTCCTGTTGCCTGTGTTGCCAGGGGCCTCGGTGACCCATAAGTACCTTCCCGCGACCCTGGCAGGCATCGGCCCTAGTGGACCCCTACTTTTGTGCTGACGACATCTCTTTGAGGCGCGCGTGGAATACGACGCGCCGTCGACCCGGGCCTGGTCCTTACCGGACGGTGAGCTACCCATTGCTCACCGTCCGCAAGCCCGCGCCTACGGTGGCTAGAAATCCGCCCGAGGTTCCCGACGCCCAGGGCGTCTCCTGCGGCGGCTAGGGGCGAGAGGGCGCGAAACGTGCCTTTCCCTCAACCGTCCCGCCTCCTCCTTCGCGAGCATTACTGCTTCGCAGAAGGAGGTGACGGCTGCCCATGCCCTCTCGCTTCGTACCATGGCCTGAACCAGGGCCGGACGCGAGAGGTCTCTGCCGCCGATCGCCTCCACGAGGACACGGCGGTGCTCTGCCCAAGCCGGGCAGACCTCCACCGTATGCTCCACCGTGTCCTCCGGGCGATCCACACAGTGGTGACACCCGGACGTTTCCTCCCGCCTTATCCGACACAGGAACCTCCCGAAGCTGCCGTGTCCGGTGAGGACCTGCGTCAGGCGGAAGGTGAGGACGCCGTGGCGCCTCTCCAGCCAATCCTCAAAGAGGGGACTTATCGCCGCAATCGTGGCGTGCCCAGCACTGGGTTGCGACAACCGTACTTTCCATGACGCCATGAGATCCCGCCGGAGCTCCGTCCGCTGTGCCGCGATTTCTCGCGGCAGCGGACTTACGCCCCGGCGTTTCGCCTCTGATGTACTAACTGATTTAAACAAAGGTATTATTTTACAATTTTTCATAAGGTATGGAAACTCCCCACAGTCAATGTAATTATTAAAGATAAGAGCTAAAGTAGGTGCTACAATGTCAATAATAGACTTTAGAATTACCCCACAGATCTGCAGTCTTTTTTACATTTAAAGTGTGAAAGGTTTTAATTATATGTCTACAGGTTAATATGTTCAAAATGAAATTCTGAATAGCAAACATTAACATTTTCCTTAAGCAAAGACAGAAAGTGACGAGTTTAGGGATTTGATAGTTGAAACGGGAATATCCGAAACTAAATTTTCAAAGGCCGCGGTGACTTGCGATATACTATATTTTAAATACTATACTAATAAACATAATCAGCCTATATGTTCCCACTGCTGGGACACAGGACTCATCTCTGTGAGAGGGAGTGGGCAGTTATCCACCACGCGGGTCCAGTGCGGGTTGGTTGATGTCACATGTCTTCGAATTTTTGGTTCTAGGACATGCCGGTTTCCTCACGATGTTTTCCTACACCGTTTTGAGAGCAGTGGTGATGAAATAATTTACACAAAGTAAAGAACCTGTCCGGGTTCTAACCTACGACCTACAACTCGTAAGTTGGTGCGGTTACCACTGGGCCACCACTGCTCTCTACTATACGAATACTATACTATATACTATACTAATACTATACTAATACTTTACTAATACTTTACTAATACTTTACTAATACTTTACTAATACTTTACTAATACTTTACTAATAATATACTAATACTATTCTATACTAACTAATATGATAAAAGCGAAATTGAGTTTTTTGTTACGCTTTCACGCTAAAACGGCTGAAAGGATTTGGATGAAATAGGGCACATGGCTATCCATGTGCCCTATTTCATCCAAATCCTTTGGCCATGACCTGAATTAGCACATAGGATACAACTGTTCGGGGATCGAGACTTACGCGGGTGAAACCGCGGGGTGTAGCTAGTTTATAATATTAGTAGGGTTGAAGTATATTTTTACAAAGAAAAATCTTTGAAAAACGTAGAATTTTCAGTGTTCATATGAAATGTTATAGAGTAATACTTTATCACAGTTTTTTAATACAATACTCAGGCCAACACGTACTGTAAAAACCGTTTTTCTCATACCTGGTTACTTTGTAGGCACCTTCGTATTGAGCCACTTCCTCACCCAATATGAACACCTTCTCGTCTCTTGCCATCTCCTCATCAATGGCACTGTTGATAGCATCACGCACAGTCATAGGCTTAGCGGCTAAAGCGCTAGATGTGGAGAAATTACAAGGGAACCGAGAGAGCCAGCTGAACATAACCGGCCACGATTTCAACGTCATTTTCATTGCAAAACTATGTTATTACACTAAATAACTTAAAAATCTGTACTTATTGACTCCTAGAGAGATTTTATAGGTTTTGGTTGAAAATTGTGTTAAAAACGTAATTTTGAAGGATAAATGGAGGTCACAGACTAAAAGAGATGGTATAAGATGAAGATCGTAATCAGTGTTGTCAGATCCGAGCGTGTCTGATTGGGCAAATGGTCAGTTGAAAGTCAGCTGTTGTTATTTTCTGAGGCAGACATAATTTAAATTTATTTAATGGTTATATCGAAAAATAATATTGTATTGCATTATTTATTATGTTCGTTACCATCAATCGTGTTATATTATTGCAAAATAAGGTGTAACATTATTTAATGTAAATAGTAAAAGATTATTCATCAATAATATTGGTTTTTGGTCAGGCCTGGACTGGGACCTGCAACCGGGCCGGGCATTTTTGAGACGGTCGACCCCCACTCTCTTAAAGAAAGGAAAACTACGAATGTAATTTATTAATCATACAACTTTGTGCCCTTTGGCGTCGAAACCCTCGGTCCGTGGGGTCCCAGTGCGCATAAGTTATTTGCGGAAATCGCGAAACGTCTAGTTGATGTAACTGGTGACCGAAAAGCTGGCGGCTTTCTCGCGCAACGCATCAGCATTGCAATTCAGCGAGGAAATGCCGCCAGCATCCTCGGTACAATGCCCCGAGGGCCTTTTTTAAGCTTAACTTAGTTTTAATTTAATTTAGTTAATGTTAATAATCATCTTGTAATTTGGTTATGTAAATAAATATGTTATTTCATCATATGTATATATTTTAAATTTTAACAATTTAAGTTAGTCAATGACTTCCGAAGAATACTCTCGGCTACTTTATCAATAATGTCGTCGCTATCGCAGTGCATGCACTATTGCAGTATAACTATGCATTCTTTATATTTCTAGTACCTTTGATAGGGATATTTGGCAAAAAAAAAAACATTCTGGCAACACTCAACGTGTCAAGCAATTTGTAAAGAATGTACATAGGTAATGCAAACTTCTTGTATTGGTTTTACGCTCTATCTGTGACGACCATGGTAACGCAAAAAATAGTTGTATCAAATCTTTAAAAAAAAAAAGAAAATACCATTGTATTTTATTGAATTTTACTTAAAAAAAATATTAATTATAAATCTTCATATGGTAGCAGAGCGTGGCTCATAATGTAGAACAGGCCAAGTGCGTGTCGGACCACGCACAATGAAGGGTTGCGTAGTTGGGTAGTTGGGATGAATTTATCCCAAAAACAAACTTAACATTGTAGTTGAAAAACATGTTCTCCCATACATCGATATATGCCACGGTCAATTCATCATCAACTGCCTAGCCTTTTCCCAACTATGTTGGTCGGCTTCCAGTCTAACCGCGGTCAATTCACTAACTGCAAATTTAAGTTGGTCGACTATTACTCGCTATCTTGTAAAGCTCACTCAACTGTGATAGTTTTCCTTTTAATTTCATTATATGTACTCGTACTACTGCCATGATTTTTTTTCGAAAAAGATTTTGCCGAATAACCGATTTGATGTCAAAGATTTACGTGAAAAAGTAGACGTTTTGAGAGTAGTGTCAATAAATAAAATATTTCCATGTCTCTGCTGCAATGTTCCCAGCGGTAGTTTCAGTAATTATTGCAAGGATTTGTAGTTTCAACAGGCTTGTTCTATGGCGGGCTCTTTCAGGTAAATGATGATTTAAATGATATAAATGATTTCCGCCATAAAAATAATGATCATGATTTAGTCAAGATTGGGTTACTAAAATGTTGGTTATTTACTATGTATCAGGTAGGAGCACATGAGTCCCACCTGGCATTGTTGATACAGGTACTCGTAGGAGCACAAGAGTGCCGCCTGGCACTGTTCATACAGGTAGGAGCACAAGAGTGCCGCCTGGCATCGTTGATACAGGTAGGAGCACAAGAGTGCCGCCTGTCATTGTTGATACAGGTAGGAGCACATGAGTGCCGCCTGGCACTGTTGATACAGGTAGGAGCACAAGAGTGCCGCCTGGCATTGTTGATACAGGTAGGAGCACAAGAGTGCCGCCTGGCATTGTTGATACAGGTAGGAGCACTAGACTGCCGCCTGGCATTGTTGATACAGGTAGGAGCAAAAGAGTGCCGCCTGGCATCGTTGATACAGGTAGGAGCACATGAGTGCCACCTGGCACTGTTGATACAGGTAGGAGCACAAGAGTGCCACCTGGCACTGTTGATACAGGTAGGAGCATAAGAGTGCCGCCTGGCATTGTTGATACAGGTAGGAGCACTAGACTGCCGCCTGGCATTGTTGATACAGGTAGGAGCACGAGAGTGCCGCCTGGCATCGTTGATACAGGTAGGAGCACATGAGTGCCGCCTGGCACTGTTGATACAGGTAGGAGCACAAGAGTGCCGCCTGGCATTGTTGATACAGGTAGGAGCACAAGAGTGCCGCCTGGCATTGTTGATACAGGTAGGAGCACAAGAGTGCCGCCTGGCATTGTTGATACAGGTAGGAGCACAAGAGTGCCGCCTGGCATTGTTGATACAGGTAGGAGCACATGAGTGCCGCCTGGCATTGTTGATACAGGTAGGAGCACAAGAGTGCCGCCTGGCATTGTTATATGTATGTTAGAGATGGATTGTCGAATTAGCTGTTTTACAAAATAACTTCCATTTTATGTAAAACAGCTGAACGATACCGACGTTTACAGATTTTCCATATTTACTGAACTTTAACACAAATTATTGCATAAACATTTGGCATTTATCAATAAAGCGGTTCATCGATTAGATGTTATATAAAACAACGTGAAATGAAAGGTCAGATTGTAAATTTTAGTTCTAAAGAAGAATGACCATTTTCCACCTGACCACGTATAGAAATGAAATAAATCTTAAAATTCAGCTAACTTAATTATATATTAATTACGCTTATCACAATGTTAAAAGAAACGCAGGAATTTTTTTTTTTAATTTTTCTTAATGCTTACTCTACGTCAAGGGTAACCTTTTACCATGTTTTGAACGCATCTCAATTACCCTGAACGCATCTCAACTACCCATTTTTTACGACGTTCCATTTTACACACTGCTGCTTGACTTATTTCAACTCTATTTCTGAGTTTTATACATTATTTTACATTTTATTTAATCAGTAACTACTTTTTTATTCGTCTGTGTATAATAAAGATTAATTAAGAACAACAAAATAATTAAATAAATTAATCATGCAGTATGTATTTGTGTTCGCACGAGTGAAACGGGTTTTTTTTGACATTTGACAGTTCTGCGATTGTTTGATCGGTCGACGGACCATAGGATGTTGCGCTCACGTCAAGACGTTAGAGTGGTACCTTGGATAGGCTAGGTATCAAGAAAATATCCCTGCTCCAGCAGAATTTCTGGATGACGTAGTCATAAGAGATTTAGATGAAAATGATGATAATTAATAAACCATTTCACTTTAACATAGTGTTTTATTTGTTTTTCCCGTTTTGTTCATCAGGTAGGTACCTATGTATGTAAGTATGTAGGTACCGCGGCTAATGAAATGTGTTGGTAAGTGATCACTTTTGACAATACAAGAACTAAGTTAGACTTTCTTTCAGTATATAAACTATCTCAACTATCGTTTTTTACAAAAAAATGTAATGTTAATAACTGTTAAGTAGGTACATAATGTGTTGGTTTCAAGGAATTGACAAAGTAAAAAAGGCGTTTTACCATGGCTAGATAAGTGTTTTTATTTTAGACTAAACTTCGAACTTTAATAGTTAGTTCTAGCACATTTATTTCTGTATTATCTATTTGGTAACGGCAAATCCTAACCTAAAAAGTAACATTAATATTTTTTGGTCTTCGTAGCGTAAATCGTAAAAATGACTATAAGACATTATTGTTTAAACTTATAGGTAGTCTTTCTACTATACCTCATAACTATACATTAACTTTCATTATCAGGTTTTTAAATGTATGGGAAGTGGGCATTGTTCTTTATAGGTCGTGGCTCTGTCAATAATGTCTTCAGAAACAAAATAAATAAAACGAGTAATGTGAGTGTAAATGACCCTAACTCAAATGAAAACATTCATTTTAAGGATAATTTTAACATAGTTATTAGAGTTTTATGAATGTTAGTCCAAAAAATACTAAATAGCCAAGTAACTATGACCAACTTAGAAGTAGCACTCGCCGGCCGCTGCCGCGGCACCTCTCGCTACGCTCGCTCGGCTCGCGCGCGGTTGGTTGTAACCTAAACTAAACCAATTGGTCAGGGTGCCCTAGCTCACCCTTGCCTGTATTGCACAGGCCTCCACCAGTGTTGAACGGGAATGGCCAGGAGTTCCCTGCCATTCCCGTAGCTCCCCAGCCTGGGGGGCATGAGGGGCCGGCCAGCTAGGCGGGCATGCACTGGGAGGGTTTTGGATGTAAAGGCTGAGCCGGTTTCCCATGGCCCCCCCATCACGGCGGTGTGGGAACACCGCTGAGTTTTAGTGGGTATACTGTCATCATCGACAGGAGTCCCACATACCCCGACTCGTCCCCCACGAGCGGGGATGCGTAATGCATTTCTCAGCGATAAAAAAAGGGTGCCCTAGCTGCATCCGATTCGGTATCAAAAGCCATACCAAACACTTATTGTGACTGCAGATACGAGTAAGCCATTCTGCATTACGTCTAAACTTGGGTAGCAGTTTTGTCAATCTTGCAATGGCAATCCAGCTGAACGTTGTTCAGCAGTTTAACATAACTGAGCTGTTTTGTAAAACAACTAGCGAGTAAAACAGCGGATTCGACAAATACATCTGCGACTAAAATGTTACATTATTTTTAAGGTAAATCCGCAGTGGTAGCCCACAAAATTACAATCTTCTTACGTTTTTTGGAATTATATATTATAATTGTAATTGTTTTGGTCGCGAATCATATTTTGATCAAGATACTGTGTCGGAAAGGGTTTACGTGGAAAATAAGACCACGTAACATTGTCAACATAAAAAATATATATTTATTCAAAATAATAATATGAGAAATGGGGTAGGTAAGTTTATGGTCACAAGATTCCCTTAATTCCTTTGAGAGTAGCGCAGTACTCTCCTGGCTCAGCCTGGTGCGGTCGGCGATTGGTCGCGCCTGACCCGTAGATGGCTCGTCATGCTCACGTGGGTAAATATATACCCTGTTTAGAGCACGACGGCAATCAGATATGCTGGCAGATAGTGGCCTGTAAAGCAGTGCTCGGATGCCGCCGATAATGTTAGATGGTTATCTATAACTTTTGATATGTTAGCCGGAACTTTGGAGATGTTAGCCAGAACTTTGGACCCCAGTATGGGGTTATGAAAATACAGAATATAGGGTTGACTAATAGGAGTCAATAAAACTGTTGCCTGCTTTAGGCTTTAAAAAATTATGAAGACCACGTATGTAAGGTCACAAGTGATTCAGGATCAAGTGAACGTGAGTCTTCGCCTGTAGCAGGAATTCGAATGTGCAGGTCATCGTGAGTGGAATGATCACGGCGGTGTCGCGAAGGTTAAGTGAAGGTCATCGTTCTCATTCACACGTCCGGAAACACCGACCGCGCGCATCACTAGCACGAACAGCTAACTAATTATGATTAGTAACCTCGGACGTCCCTAATTATATTACGTGTGTGGTTTGACTTTATATTTTATTGTTGTCAATAAGTTATTTATATAATGTAACGATACAACGTTACAATACAACCTGACACTGACCTGCAAATTCCAAAAAATGTAAGAAAACTTGAATATCGCGAGCTACCACTGCGGATCCACCTTAACGACCAATGACAACGCAGGGATATTATTTTTCTCAAACTAAGTCAAGGCCGTCCTTTATTCAGCCTAATCCCTAATCCTCCAAATTACGCCGCCAATTGTAACAGGACGTTTATGGACCGTGCCTTTATGGTTATGCTCAGCTTGATGACATCCTCGACTGAAAAGGTCGTCAGTAACTTGGCCGATCGGTTTAATGCATTTTTTTATAGTAGGGATAAGTGAAAGTGGCTTTCTGGAAGATGCTTAAAAAAATATTTTGTTCGAAACTGTTAATATTGAATTACTGTGCGTTCACTATAACTTGACGCTTGATTGAATTGGTAGCACTGAATTTTACAGTCATGTGATTGGTAGTTCTGTTCGTCAGGCGCCATTTTGGACTCTATGGAAACGAACTAAATCAGTGGTACCAATCGCGTCAAGCGTCAAGTTATAGTGAACGCACTATAAGTTACACTGCTATAACAAGAGAAGTTTTGGCGTTTGCATGATGTTGTCAGGGTTAACTTTGGTAATCTTGTGCAATTGTTTCATAAAATGTCGATGACGGCGTTAGCTCCGATTTTGGTCACGCGCCAAACCTTGTAGCACTATACTCTTGTCTGTTGGGCAGATAAGAAAGAAAAAGAGAGGTTTGAAAGGAAAAAGCTAAGGCTACGCAGTTAGGTATAACAAGGTTAACAAAAAAAATAACCTTAGGAATACGGTTCCTGCATGATATCGTAAAGGTAACAATAATTATTAAAATATTCTTGTCCAACTTTGACATTATCTTTGTAACCAAGGGTTCTAAGTCTTAGCTGAACGGCTTATACGAGTTTAAAATATCTTTTAATTATTCCTTCAAGCTCTAAACTTTTCTCGAGCGGTAGCCATCTGACTTTTTCTTTTTCGCCGAACTTGCATACTTCTTCTGTATATTTTTTATTTTTCGCGATGCCAGAGTTTCTTCTTGTGAGTATTCTACTTTTAAAGGTTTTGATAGAGTTCCTCAGTTTGCCAAACGGTCAAAATAGAACCCCGTTGTGAGACGTCTTGTCTGTTTGTTTTGTAAGCATTGTTAACGTAGGATCAGAAAATTATTGCGTGTATTTTGAACGTTTAGTAATTTATAAAGCTGATTTTACGGTACGGCTAAGCCTTTTTTCTCTTATAATAACGCGGCGATAATAATATCCAGTTCGCTAATTACCTCAGGGCACACGAGGCCCTCCCATCGTTTTTACCTTCCTTTTTAACACATCATTAATTATTCCATAGGATTTTAAAACAGGGTTCTCGGGACTTAACTTATTGATAAGTGAACTATTGTTGTTCACACTTGATAAGTGAACTATGGTTGTTCGCACTTGATAGGTGAACTATGGTTGTTCACTCCGATTGTTTGGGTAGTGATTTCACTGGATTTTGAGTGAGGATGGTTCCTGCTGGTTGTTGAGTGAGTAACTAGTCGTCCGATGAATTGTAGTAGGTGGACGTTAGCATAATGTGATTACCTATGTTAATTAATGAGTTAACGAACTTAGCTAACTCTTTATTTTTGCTTGGATAATATATGATACATTTTACATGATACACGATAAATGATACATGATATATGATACTGATACATGATACTGATGCATGATACTGATACATGATAATGATAAATGACAAGCAGCGAAGGAAAACAGCGTGAGGAAACCGGCTTGTACTTTTTTTTTTTTTTCAATCATTAAATAGCTACTCCCGCTTTGGGCGGAGCGGGAGGGTGTGTCAGACTCTTACTGACTAAAACCCACCCGTATTCCTTCCTGTTGTCTGTTGCGGGGGCCTCGGTGACCCATAAGTGCCTTCCCGCGACCCCAGTAGGAACCGGCATGTACTAGAACCAAAAATTCGTAGACGTGTGAAATCTACCAAAATGGTTTTGTTTCTGTAGATAAGTTTGTACTAACACTTTTCCACGTCAATTAGGTATTATGATACCGTTTTATTTTACGATAATTATGTTACTTAATGCTTAATATGCTGGATCATTGGGGCATGAGTACAATGAGCTTTGAATTCTGTATAGTTCTCTAAACTCGACTCATATGTAAAGATTGTGATTGGATTGCGCCCGAAGTAATCTGCATAAATAAAATTGAAATACTGTTCGTTGGTACGATCATCTCTTGAGAACGGCTAGACCGATTTGGCTATATTTTGTTTTAAATGTTCGTTATAGTCAGAATTAAGTTTTTATGGAAAGAAAAATTGGAAGTTTCCTGGAAAATTAACAAATTTTGGAAAAAAACTACTTTAATATGTGTCAAGGAGCGGTTATTTGTGTCTGGTAGTTTGAATTGATCGTTGACATGTTTAACAAAGAAGTTAGCATCTTCAAAGAGAACACCAGGACTTAAGTTCAAGAATCAAAAATCGTCAGCATCCAAATGCTAGGGTTCAAATAGAACTTTGACCTCTTGACAATTCTCCATTACCTACAGAAGTAACCGGTTGAATTAAGGTTGTAACTTCATAAATAGGCCACCCGCTTGCCGCTTACAAACATACGATTCCCAAAATGCGGCCGAAAACAGACTGCCATTAAATCTTTACAGTTGCACGCGGCCTTGGCCTACTTACCCCTGCCCTGGTAACTCTTTACCGGAAAACTGTATCTTACACGAACATAACGCTTTATGTTCACGGAGGAAGAGTCCTTTTGAAATTTGCACGATGTTTGAGGATTGAGCACTTAGCGTCAGGTCAGTTAACGGGTATTTGATGGTTGAAGTAACGGCTGTTTTATTAACATCAATAAATGGCTGCGTGTGGGGAATACTAGTCTTTTTTCTCCAGCAATTTTTTGATGATATATGGTCACCCGTATCAAACGACGTTTTTCAGCACAATTGCAGGGAAAAATAAATTAAATTCACACTCTACTCTAACAAAAATTAACACTTTAATGTTTAATATTACGCAAGTGGATCCTTGAATCGAAAAGTGGTGTTCACAGACCTGCAATATTTTTGAACGGCCTATCCAACGATATCCCAAACCATGGGGTAGACGAGAAAAAAAAAATATCATCCCCACATTACGTGCAAGGGAGGTATGCTAAAAAGAATTGTTTTTCATGATTTTATTTTAGTACCCTGTCGGCGTGATTAATATGTATATCTATGCCAAATTACAGCTTTCTAGCTCTCTGAGCTACAGTGGGGTCAGACAGATAGACGGACATGCCGAAACTATACGGGTTCCTTGTTTACTACGAAACCCTAAAAAAAGTTACTTTGTCTCACGGTTGCAGCAAAATCGAATTTTGCTCACTGTCTTTAAACAGCAAAACCTGCTTGTTTGAGGTGCTTAGATGAAAAAGATTTTTACCTACACTTACAGCTCAATATCCTGATCAGACAGTATCTAATAATTTAGAAGTGAAATCGGTTGAGAAAAGTTGCTTGTCAGCCGATAGCGCTTTGGATCGTGCATTAGACTCTCTTTTTCTCTCGTTACAGTACGAACATAGTAAGCGATAATTACCAACCTGTACGATAATTACCAACCCTTACGATAATTACCTACCTGTACGAGCCACTGACCATTATCTTTATCTTGCTTTTATTACAACACAAGTACCGAGATATAAGCGTTACTTTAGCCGCAAACCCTTTGACCAGCGCTAAACAATAAACCTTTAACTTACCTACCTACATGTTATATAAGTTTTCAACAATGAATTCTAACTTACCTTTAGAATGGAGCTTCAAAATCCTATTGAAACTTCACTCCTTGTTCCTGACCAACCTTGAAACTTATAAGCCTTTTGTATCCGGGTCAAGTGTTACTGCTGCTTAAAAGTAGACAGTTTATGCCTTATTTTGCGGTTAATCTGGAAATGTCCTTGTATTTGCATGAAATCGTTTAGAGGCATGGTGGCTCTTTAGTGTGAAAATGAACTTAGGAAACCTAGCTTGTAGTCATGATTGTCATAAACCGGAAAATGGTATTGAGGAATTCCAAACAGATGTTTTATAATTTACGTAATTGGAATACACTACTTCGCTTACTTTATGCCTGGGCGAATAACTGATTTTTATTTTTCATTATCATTGGTTCATTTTCTTTGAAAAAAAAAAAAAGAAATATACATAAAATCATTTGACGACATAACATCACGCCTGTAATCCCCGAAGGGTTAGGCACCCACATTTCACCAGTTCAAATCATTTCATTTGAATAACATTGTCGTTTGTAACAAGCTTCAATCGATTCTGAATGAAATTGGTTTTTAATTTTACTAGATGTAGACATGGCTTTACCAACTCGGAGGGAACTTAATCTTCGAATAAAAGGTACCATCCCTTATCTTCATAGTCTTGAAAAACTGGCTCCCGAATACAGCAACATGCCATGGATAGCTAGATTATATTGCTGTGGATAGCTAAAGCCAGTTTTTATTTATTTTGTTTCGAGATGATTTATTGAAGAAACCATCTCCAATGCAAATATTTCAAATGTCGGGTGAACACGATGCTCTCGGGGGAAATCCGAATATGTGTAGCTTTAGTAGAGATCTTAGTGAGTCGCTTGTCGGGTTCTTTTGCGCATTCAACTATGAAATCCTCAAGGTAAACCCTCAAGCCTTCAACATGGCTTCAAGGATCACCTTCTAAATAATATGCAGTTGTTTCTTTGTGTTAATTTATTGAGAATTTAAGTTGGCTTCTTTAATTGGAAACTTTAATTTATTGATTTTTTTAAAGATTTTATTCCATTATAATATGTACATACACATAAAATTATATTTATAAATATTAGAATAAAAAAATATAAACGTTAAATAATTAAAAAAATTGTAGCCACCGGTATCGGGAACAGGGTCCAAGCTACCGGGTCAGGGCTCCAGAGAGAGGAACCTCCTAACAATGCGAACCGTGTTCAGAAGTACCTCTCTGAATCAAGCCCTTAATCCAGCTGCCCAACGAGAGCCTTCTTAGGTGTTGGTCGAGGCTCTTGGCAATTATGCCATTGGCTGATACGACTATCGGCACAATGATTGCTGAATCCACATCCCACATGTCGACAACCTCGCGAGCCAAGTCAAGATACTTGATTTGTTTATCTTTCTGGGCTTTCACGAGGTTCCTCTCTTCCATTATATCAGGCTTATTGGCAACAATAGTCTTGTCAGTAATGATGGATCGATCCCGGTACAATGTGATATTTCCATTTTCGAGAACTGGGTCGGGCACATACCTGCTGATCTATTCTGTAAAAATCTCACCGTGAAAACTTAGGTGCAGTGAGCTTACAGTGGGCTGTCAATAGTGGCATCCCTAGCATGAGGCGGAATTACAGCTCACTTCACGTTCACTTCACCTAAGGTTTCACGGTGAGATTTGTATAGAATAGACCGGCTGTACTACGGCACTTCCGATTCCACAAGGCTGTATTTTAGAGCAAGTTGCTGATGGATAATCTTGGCTACAAGGTTGTGTCTATGCAAGTACTCGTCCTTAGCTAGACGAGACCACCCGGAGATAATGTGTTGGATTGATTCTCCCGGACGGTGGTATGCCCGACACACGTCAACCAGCCGTCCTTCAAAATAAATCTTCGGTAATTCTTCGTCATGATAACTTCGTCCATATTTGTACAGACAAAACCTTCGGTTCCCCCAAAGAGATTACCGAAACGTAGCAAGGCTACGGACGCTGGGAAATCTACATCAGGTTCATGTAGGGCTCGGAAAAAGCGCCCGGAAGCTCCTTACTCTGTTATACCTCCCTGCGATCGTAAGTGTCAAGCACTAAAAGCTTGCGGCAGTTCTCATTAGCTAAGGAGAGTGGGGTGAGGCCCTTATCCACCGTGACCACATCTCGATACATCCCCACGTCAGCGTCTAGGAAATATTCCCTCAGACTGCATACCTCGCGATTGTCGAGGGTCTTAGCGTTTAAAAAACCTCGACCTCTACACTTTCGCGGGATATACAGTCTCATTACGGACCGTGGGTGATAAATTCGATATGCAGCCAGCAGCGAACGGACCCTCCTATCCAGGGCATCGAGTTCGGTCTGAGTTCATTTGAGTATGCCCGAAGAGTACATCAATACCGGAATGACCCAACCGTTGAAGGCGCGCACCGTTGTTTCCGCCTGATAGAAGACTATTAAATACTTTCTTCAGGCGGCCAAAAAAGCACTCCTTCAACGATTGCTTCATGTCAGTAACTTTGATGCCCACGCTTCCGAAATACCCAAATACTTGTAGGTTTCGGATACGCAGAGTGCTCTAAGGTTTATGGAATCCGAGAGTTGGGTTCCCACTCAGTAGCTCCGTCAGTTGCATATCATTGAAGGCAAAGTTTTTGGTCATCCATGTAGAGGAGGTGAGATATAACCTGACCACCTCTCCTCAACTTATAGCCTAGAATTTAATCCTCCAGCAGTGTGCTTAGAGGATTCAAGGCTCAGCTGAACCAAAGTGGACTCAATTCTCTGATTGATTTGATTGATTCCCCATACACGACATCAGGAAGGTGCGCAGAGTTGCATCTACTTTATATAACTCCAGCACCCTCATGAGCCATGTATGTGGCCCCGAGTCATAGGCCTTTTTATAATCTATCCAACATGTCGACAGATCCTTTCGGGAACGACGCACCGGTTGGCTAATGGCCTTATCAATGAGGAGTAGTTCCTTAGTACCGCGGGGCCCGTTCCTACATTTTGAGAGGCAGACATGATGGAGTTGGTGTCTATATGTTTGTTAATTTTAGCTCTCAAAATGGATGTAAGAACTTTATAGACCGTCGGTAAACACGTGATTGGCCTATAATTTTTGGGTTCCGCGGTACTACCTGATTTATAAAGTAGGTAGGTAACTCCTGGCGTTAGGGATTGGGGTAGCGAGCCAGACTACAAAGCAGTCTGTTACTGAGCCGCCAAGCGAGCGTGTGACCTTAAAACCCATTTGAGCTAGAAGTTGTGCAGCCCGTCTGGCCCTGGGGACTTCGAGTTAGGTAATTGACGGACGCTCGCCCGACTTCTCGAGCCCAATCACCTTCGGTCTGACTGACAGGCACCGACCAGATACTGCGCCAGAAAGAACACATGACACAGTCATCCGTCAGGCGCGTGTCTGTCACACCTTGGTCTAGTCGCTCCCAACTCCCCCCCAAAAACCCACCTTTCATCGCTCTGGAAGGTGCGATTCTGAGTGTCGCTCTACTCGCCGCTTATACCTACGAATACGGTTCGACCATGTATACGCTTTCTGCTTCAGGAAATCGATGCGCTCTGTGACACGGGACATATAGTCCTGAGGGCTGATATAAGTCCCTGAGAACGCCGCCTCAACAAGCACATCACTCTAGGGCGAGTTTTGCTCTCCCTGAAGCAGATTAGTTTGCCGATGAGCGCTCTGGCCCCACCAATATGGCATTCAATTCTGCACTGCCAAGTCGGGGGACGGCTAAAGAAAACGTCAAACAGACGAGGCCTCTAGAAATAATGAATGTATGCTATTATAGAGAGAATAGCCGCTGTTATTTTCCTATTTTCATTAGCCGTCCCCCGACTCGACGACGCTTGGCTCTAAATATTACCTAAATATGTATTATACTGATAGGGTTAGGCCCTTTCAGTTAAATATACGTATTATTTTCTTACTTTTTACATGTTTTTGTTAGGGTCGGGGGTTTTATAATTTTAAATTTAACTTTTTAATTAAAATGTATCATTCAATAAACTTATGGTTTATTTGGGCTCTTTTTTGAATTTTCAATATTTTTCGGTTCTTGGATTTTTTTTTTAACTGAAAAACTCTTGTAAAATTCGTAAAAATTATTATCACTTAAAAATACTAAACTGAGACGTTCTATTATTATTATTTAAATAAAAATCTATACAAGGTGTAACTTAAATAACACACAACCTCTTTTGGGGTTATTGTACTCAGCATTATGAACAACTCTTAATATGGGAACAAACATAAAATCGCGAAAAAAAAATCTGCTGTTTAGGGACATTTATATTCGCTTAACTCGTCAAAATGTATGGAACAGCTGACTGTTTTGGTTTGGTTCCACAGTAAAAGTGATGAGTACAATGACCCTTTATGAGGTTGTGTTTTATTTAAGTTACACCTTTTCTACTAATAGTAAAGCTAAAGGTTTGTTTTTTTTGATGGAACGCAATTTTTTTTTTATCTCTGAAACTACCATCGTACCGTCGGATTTGAAAAAAAGCATTTTCATTTGATAGCCCAATTCTTGAGAAAGGTTATAGGCTATTTAACATTACGCTACAACCCTTAGGAGCCGAGCAAAACGAAAAAAGTTAGAAAGAACGCTAAGTGAACACGAAGTAATAACAAGGGCGCACGATAATGCGATGCGGTGGGTCGGGGGCCAAAATTTGAAGACAAAGTCGTGGGCAGAAGCTTGTAATAATATACTTTCGATAACTTCTACTAGCTATACTCGTAATACATTCACCAAAATATCCGTCCAAAATCCTTACAAGGGATATCTTCACTGGACCAGCTGTGTCAACTAAGTGATTGATTCATTCCACGGAGGTTTTACGGTTAACAGCTCCCTGCCTCATAGAGTCCCTATTTACGTATGTGCATAGTACAGTAGGGTAGCCTAGATAATTACCACTTACATATTAAACGTTTCGTGGAAAAGCACTGACCTAATATTCTTTGGCTAGTATGTTTTTGTGGGTTTTCTGGGGAAGAACAATGTTGTCATCATTTTGATATCATTTCAGATGTAGACTAATCGTAAAGGCTCGTGCAGACTGGCGGGACTTGTCGCACGACGCAATACTGCGATATTATGTCCATAGAACTATTTCTATGAAAACGCGCGACGCTACACACAGGAGCGGCCTGTCGCGACACGACACGGAGATAAAACGTAATAGGTAATTGATTTTAATAACGGTTTCGGTGGTAGATAAATTTGTTACTTACCTACCTATCTACCTACTTACACTCACCGACCTTTAATAGAACTGGTGTTCAAGTATCTCGGCCTGATTTACACGGTGCGATTTAAATACGTGTACCATAAGTTGTGTACCAAAAATAAAAGTTGCACTATCTAAACAGTGTTTAGACCATGCATGTCGTTTGTTTTTATTGCAATTTTATTGCAGATATGCAACAGACAAGAAACTAGCATCGTGCATATAGGGCTTTTAATAGCACCGTGTAAATCAAGCTTCAGAAGCCTGTAATTGCCGGGCCTTAAATTAAAGGTATCAATGGACAAGCAACATTGTTTGACAAAATAAACATAAATAGTCGAGGTTCTAGCACTTTCATAATTGACGCAGAATTAAAGTCATTGCTCGCATTCTAAATCATAACCTCGTATGGCCACTTTCACATTGTTTATTACTAGTAAAACTATCAGCGTTATTATAATTCTGTCTTACCACCATTTTATCCGTAGAATATAACCTTAATTGCTAATGGAACTTATGTGCTCCAGCATATTCACCAGTTTTAAGTAAGGGACAGTTTAGCGGTGATATTGTCCAACACCAAAACTGATTTAGAAGTCTCATGACACATTATGTGTTTGCAGTGCGTGCCTAGGGTTTCAAAATAACGCAAGCCCAATAAAATTTTAACCGATTTCAAAAAAAGAAAGTTCAGTTTTCGACTGAGTATGTAGGTACCTACGTATCTACGTATGTATCATCGCAATTTTCTCATAAACTACTGGTTAGGTACAATAAATTCTCTATCGAGCATTTTAGTAAGGCTTTTGGGCTTCTATGAAGGTACCGCCACTGTGTGTTTGAGAGCAAAGAGATTGCTTGTTAGATGGTTACAATGATGCGGTGATGTTTGCGTGGTTATGTTTTATTTATTGCCATCTCTGAACCCTAATGAAAATCGACTAATGAAAATGACCCATTAGGGAAACAGTTCCCTAATGGGTCATTTTCATTAGTCGATAACTTGGTCATACAGCATGCGTCCGGGGAATCTCTGAAGCGGGCGTAACGAACAGCGGAGTTTGGAGACTCACACCCAATGAAAATTACCAATGAAAATCGGCCTTCAAAGCAACTGCCAAACGTGCGGTGCTGGTTCTTCGTATACTCCAGTCGTTTACTATAGATTAATAAAAGCTCTTCCTCGAATACGAGCTTTATGGCATGCTTTACAGAAACCTCCAGCGCCCCACAGGCGGGCCCTATCGACTAATGAAGACGGTTCCCTGCATGTGGGCCCTATGGCATGCGTTACAGGAATCTCCCCACGTACGAGCCCTAACGACCAATGAAAATGAGCCTTAACCGTATAATTCATGTAAAAAGTCCAATGATGACCGACTAGTGTTTAATTTGCTTGGACTGACTGACGAAGGTGTCCTGTGAACCTACTTTAGAGGATCGACGGCGTTCGCTGTAGGTATATTGCTGCAGAAAAGCACATTACGTGCTTCTCTAGCGTCTCAGGAAAGATGTGCACGGCTGGATATACGAGTGTACGCCCCTTGTATCATCGGTATCCTATGCTTAGTAAAGGTCATCGGAATCCACTGGATGCGGCCAACTAGCTATTTGTTGACATGGAATAAACCTGAAAAACGTGTTTCTGAAAATTACAATTCTGCGCACAAAAATCTCAACACGTACCTTCCCAGAATAGGTAAGCTTGCATCGAGGTTCTATCAACCAATTATAATAGGCGAGTTAACGAGAATATTGTTTTGTAGAATGTTTCCGTTGCCCCACAATAGGAATTTCTTCCTGTATCGTGGGTGCGTTTACAAACATAGAATCTCACAAACACAAACACCCAGACCCAGAACAATTACTTGCAGATCATACAAATACTTGTTCTGTGCGGGAATCGAACCCGCGACACGCTGCGCAGCAGTCGATCGCTCAGCCATTACGCCAACCGTGTCGTTATTTTGTAAGTGTTTTAGATTTTTTCATATGTTTGAGAAATACTCCTTACTTAATGTCACTCCTTGTAATTGTGTTCAAATTGTAAATAGAAACAAAAATTATGCTAATGCTATGATTGGTAGTGTGTCCCTCTCGCACATCGACTTACTGTTAGTTAATTTCATCATCTTACTAGTCTCATTCTGAGGTAACTACATAAAAAAAACCCCTGCCTTGTCAAAAAGTGAATTACAAAAATTGAACTAAAAAAAAATAAAAAAAAGCTAAATTTACCCAAAAGTGGAAAACTGAAAACCAATATCTTCAGCGAAGTCGGGGGACCTGTAAAGAAATGTGCCAAGGAACCGTCCCCCGATTTCAATGAAAATATTGGTTTTCAGTTGTCATATTTAGCTTGTTTTTATTTTTTTAGTTCAATTTTTGTAATTCACTTATTGACAAGGCAGGCGTTTTTTTTAATTTATTGATTATTTATTTTTTATTTCATACCTTTTAGTGATAAAACGATATTTTTGCAAACGCACAAGTACCACGAAAGATAACTTTTATTTATTAGAAAATCGATATCGCGCAAATAATAACGCGAAACATTTTTAGTTTTGGTTTTTAATTGTGATTAAGATCTCTGAGGCGATTTAGTTCTTGCCTGTTATATTTATATTTTTGTTATGTACTACGCAAGCTCTAGACCAGGGATTCCCAAAGTGGTCGATATTGACCCCTTGGGGTCGAAATCGGTTGCCCAAGGGTCGATATAAACGAAAACTGATTTTGTGGGTGAACGAGGTTTAAAAATCGACCCCTATTAATTAACACAAGTTCTTATTTGAAGCTTTCAAGATACGTATAAGTTGTGTTATGTTACGAACTTGTTATAACAGTGACTGATATTTTAGTAGGAAGTATCATTGTTGTACTTTTAAAAGCTCAACAAATCGATAAGCGTGCACAAGTTCGTACAAGATGAAATTTGGCTATGGCGTCTGAGATATCAGTTCATTTTGGAAAAGGGGTCTCTTGTCCAAAATAGTTTAGACGATAATACTATACGTAGTAAATTTTATATGAAAAAAAAAACGTTATATTCATGAACCATGGCTCCTATTATATTTTTTAAATTTTCACCATCAATGTTACCTGGGATAACGCAACGCTTCTAACGATACCACATACATTGATATCGGTTAAGCCGTTTAGAAGATATGGTGGAATAAAGAAACTCACAAACATACATGAACCCTGAAAACATAACACTCCTTTTTTTGGGCAGTCGTGTAAAAATTAGGAAATGTTTAGCATAAAACTGTTAAAGTAAACATTAACATAAACACACACACATACTATTCTGCTTTGGATAATATTTTTGTTAATATTTAAAAACCTTGTTAATTAAGATTACCGAATAAAGTAACATTCCGACGGTAGTAATACGTAAATAAGGTTTACTAATGTTTGCCATAATTTAAAATGCAATAATTGTATATTGCATTCATTGTATTTGCCATAATTTCATTAGAAATAACGCTGCAGTTGCCATAATCGTGAAATTACATAAAATCATTTTCACTCATTTCACTGGTCATTATCGATCAAGTGTCCTAATAATTTTAATCCATAAATTTATTTGCTATATTTTTCATTTTTCAATAATGTTGTTTTCCATAACATTTATTCACCATAATATTCATTTGCCCTTACTCATTCATTAGGATCATATCAACAAAGTGCATTTTTTTTCATTTTTGGAGGCGAAATTTCTGCTTTAGTTTTCGTGAAAAATAAGGACCTGGTATAAGAATAGAAAGTCCAAGCTAGAAGGATCTTCAAGAGGTCTGCGAAAATTTCGATAACTTTTTGAGATATTTTAATTCAAAGTCTAGTGTGGCCACCAAAATTGAAAATCGCCCTCCAAAATCGAAAGTGCCCACCAAAATTGAAAATCAGTGGCACCAAAATTGGATTTCTCTGTCACAAACCTCAATCTCACTAATATAAAGCTCAATGTAATGTCATGATTTCCAAATATTGATAAGATGTGTCGTGATTAAATAGTAAATATAAAATTGAAAGTATGTGATTTGCTTCAAATGATTTTTGTATCAGGGTAGTCATGAAGTTGAAAAGTATCTAATTTGACAGTTACCGTAAAAGTGTTGGTTTTTTAACACAACCGAATGGAAAACATGATATTTGGTGTGCGCGGTAGTTGCTAAGTTAGTTCTCTTCGAGCCTCGGAAACTAAAGGTGGTCTTCAAGAAGTTTAAAGTCTATACTCACAAATTCTCGGGAATTATTAATAACTTTCATTAGTTAATAAAACTATAGTGTTAAAAAATATTTATTATTAATTATCTGATTAACTCACAATGATAATTATGAGTTTGTGACACAAAAACACGAGAATATTTTTTTTTTCAATTTACCTTTTTATTGTAAACAAAATAACTTGCCAACAACAACCTACAAAAATGTCCCAAACACAACTATGAAATAAAACATAATTAACCCGAAAATAAAACATGATTGAAAAAAACAATAACAAAATACAATAAATCCAAGGAGACAGTCAAATAGCAAACAAATCATGACCATTTCACCAACGCTCTAGTTACAGATATCAGTTTACTAAAAAAACCTTAACTCAATATTTGGGTGCTAATCGTGCGAAGGCTTGTCGTTTCGGCTATTTATTGTATTTAAAAAAATCGTGGATGGATGCCGGTTAAGTTAATAAGTTTTAATTGTAAAAGCGTTACGACGCACAGTGGTCCGGCTTTTGAATGTGGTGGACTTAGATCCCAAGGACAATATTTCACGCTGAAAAAATTCATGCGAACAGATAAGTTAACGCTCATTAACGTTTGTTCTAGTGGTTTTTAAGGAATTGTTTACTATTGCGAAAAAAAAATATTGAAAACAAAAATGTATGGAGCAAAACTGAAATATATTTTTTCTCAAAATGTTCAAATGTGTTAGCAATGGAACCTTTTGTATGTTATTGCAATACACTTATTCGATCATTCCACAAATATTTTTTTCACATACACTTGCAGCCTTGGCCGAAATAATCATCGGAAATATCAATGTTTTTACTCCAAGTATTTGTGACAATTAAAGGTTTTTATTAATTTATAGTTACATAATATATTTTCAATATGATAAATATTAAAATTCATTATTTATTGACTTTGCATGGTTTTGAAAAATAGATAAAATTAAAAAAAAAAACATTTTACTTCTTAGTGGTTAGCGCTGTTACTCAAAGCGCAGTTCGTGACCGAATGACGCATTGCCTGCTAATTTTCCCCTCCCATTACCTAATATTGCTATCTCTTGCATTTTCTACTATTGCTGTCTCTTTCATTCTCTATTGCTCTTTCTCGTTAAGACCCTTACTACTTGCACGCTTATGAATCTAATAAAAAGACGGAGCTCCTGCTGGAGCGTGTCATTAGACTTCAACCCTTGAAGAGTCAACATACCTTAACGTGAAAAATACTACCTACTTAATCATGGCTGGATTTGGTACTTACCTGGACATTTACGTGTTTCTACGAAAAGGGGACCTCAAGGACTACAAACGACTGCATCAAGCAATTTTGGACTGCATTTTGCTTGAAATTTCGCAAGAAGATTCTGAAAAAATATTGAATTTTGCAAGATCTCTCACTGTGAACTTAAATCGTCGATGGACCGAAGCTCACAGGGTGCAAAAAACATTCATGAAAAAGCATATGAGCTGGTTAGAAACAAGAGTTAAGTGGCCTGAATGTGAATCTGTGAATCTCTCCCAATTTTTTTAAGAGACCGAAAATTTGGATCATCATTCTACAGAGAAAAAAGCAGCTGTACTACCCTTTGCATCTAGTTCGAAGGCGACTAGTGATATGGGCACTTCTACAGACATCGTATCAAGGAAGCCATTTGAAGACTTGGGCAATAAGCAGAAGCAAAGGCGATCGGGTACAATATTCGACTATCCGGAAGAGGAATTGACTTTTGCTTTTATCACAAAGCTTAAGTCTAATGGGAAAGAAGTTCTTGCTCGCATCATCGATCATCTTATGAAGAAACCTGAAAAGGTTGAAGATGTCAAATCATTTTTATTTACGAACGAAAAGAAGGAGATTAGGCAGGCAGATCAAGTTTTGGCCCTTACTACTTCATTGGATCTGTCAAAGTGGAAGTACCTCACTTTAAGGTCTGCATTGTCACAACAGTTGAGGCTTACGTCTTACCACAAGTTGTAAGAGGCTAAGAAAAGGTGTTATCCAGATGCCAGAGATATTATAATATCAGAAGATGGAGCGAATGTGAAACTACAAGCACTTTTAGATGTCACAACTCGAAGGGTTCTGCAAGTAATTGGTGATGATTTAAATATTTTCTGTGGAAACTTGAAGCTTGAAGACCAGCAAATGGGGATTCGGTGGTTCATCAGCACAGAGCAACTACAAACAAAGAAGTGAAATGGCAGAATTCGACAACTCCTCTGTGTTCATGTCGAGCCTCGTTCCTCTGAAGTTAGAGGCCGGAAATGTTGTTATTTGGAATAATCCAAAGCCATCTTCAACATTTTATTGCAGACCTGTAAATTTCAGTTTATGAAGGAAACGACTGACTTTGTTAAGCAAGAACAAGCAACAATGAAGGAAGAAATACGAAATTTAACTTTTTCAAGTCGGAGGAGAAACTTGGAAGTTACTCATAAGCTGCGCATGACAATGTTTGATAGGAAAGTGACTACAATTAATCACAAATACTCCATCTGCAGCTACTTTTTTTTTTTGTGGGTGGGAAATCATCAAATAACTTCTCCCGCTCTGGGCGGAGCGGGAGGGTGTGTCAGACTCTTACTGACTAAAACCCACCCGTATTCCTTCCCGTTGCCTGTGTTGCGGGGGCCTCGGTGACCCATAAGTACCTTCCCGCGACATCTGCAGCTACTTGCAATGTTTGTTTTGCAAAACCAAGCGAGATGAATAATCTTTCTCAAATGTTTTCAAGACCTGTGTAGTGTATCAATATGGATTGTCAACACTCCATATGTGGATTCGAAGCATGGAGTGTCTTTTACACATTTCGTATAATTTAGATTTCGAAATGTGGAGTGCACGAGGTGAAAACAACCTTAAGAAGTTTTGGAAGGACATGGTGCAATCGGAGTTCAAACAACAGATGGGACTTTTGATTGATGTTGTGAGGCAGGGCTTTGGAACAACAAATGATGGGAACACGGCCAGAAGATTTTCGGGAATACGAAAAAAACAGCTCAAATAACGAAGATTGATGCTGGTTTGATAAAACACTTCGCAGTCATATTGCAAGTGTTATCTTCTGGACTGGAGGCTGTCAATATCGAAGGATTCCATGGATACTGCAAGGAGACTGCTGAGCTCTTTATACATCACTACCCCTGGTGCAACATGCCTTCCAGCGTACACAAAATGCTGATACATGGCGCTGACATATGCAAACATTTCTCTTGCCTTCCTATTGGAATTTTGTCAGAAGAAGCAGCAGAAGCAAGAAATAAGGACTTCCGAAATTAAATAATTAAATACATTAACCAGCTGATTGTTGAGCTCAGCAATACGGTCGGTTGTCATGTTGATGGAGTTGCTATGAACAATATCAGTTATGCTGACGATATGGTCTTGCTGAGCCCATCAATCAGTGCATTAAGACGTTTGTTAAAGGTCTGTGAGCACTACGCGGTGACTCAGGGGCTTAGGTATAACGTCGCTAAGAGTGAGTTACTTGTTTTTAATGTTGGCGCCAGAAGAGACCTAAATGTGCCGTTCATCTCATTAGCGGGTAAACCCTTGAAGCGAGTCTCAAAATTTAAGTACCTGGGCCACTGGGTCACCAAGGACCTATGTGATGATTTAGACATAGAGAGGGAGCGTAGGGCGCTCTCTGTTCGAAGTAATATGCTGGCCCGCAGGTTTGCACCGTATACTTGTGAGTTTAAAATGACGCTTTTTCGAGCCTTTTGTCAGACTTTCTACACCTGCAGCCTCTGGGTCAAGTATACGCAGAAGGCATACAGCGCTCTGCGTGTACAATATAATAATGCCTTCAGAATGCTTGTGGGGCTGCCGCGGTTTTGTAGCGCTTCGGGTATGTTTACTGATGCGAGGGTAGATGATTTTTACGCCATTATTCGGAAGCGATGCGCTTCTCTCCGGCAAAGAACATGTTTTAGCTCCCACAGCATGTTGAGGGCATTTAGTGACCGGTGGGACTGCCCGATACTTGGCCGGTGGGTGAGACTGCACACACAGGTCGGCTTTAAGTAGCTATACGGGCATCTCGTTTTATTTTATTATGTTTTTGTTCATTGTTTGTTTGTATGTACTCGTATTACTAATAATAGTTAAATAAGTAAATATTTCATGTCACTACTAACACTATGGACTTCAAGGTCTACGAATAAAGAATTATTATTATTATTAAAATGTGGTGACTCGCTTTCATTTTTGGTAGCGTCAAAACGCCACCAAAGCCACCAAAATTGGAACCAGGCATAAAAAATATATTAAAAAATAGAGGCTTTAAGTTACAATTAAATGAATATCACAGATTTATGCGTAACCCAAATCACTACCTAATAACGTGTAGCTTACTATTAAAAAACTTTAAAATCAACAGCAACTCGATCCATAAAAAATTTAAAAATTCTTGTCGGGGCGTGCCACTCAAGATGATACTTACGTTTTTGGCGGGAAATCACAGAACTAATCACACACACTTGGACAGGACACTTTACTCTAACAATAATTAGCACTTTAACACATAATATTACGCAAGTGACTCCTAGAATCGAAAAGTGATGTTCACAGACCCGCAATATTTTTATACGGCCTATCCAACGACACACACACTATTGGATAGACGGGAAAAAAAATATCATCCCCACATTACGTGCAAGGGAGGTAGCCTAAATAAATGTTTTTTCAAGTTTTTATTTAGCACTTTGTCGACGTGATTAATATGTATACCTATGCCAAATTGCAATATGCTTTCTAGCACTAAGCGTCTGTGAGCTACAGTAAGGACAGACGGACATGGTGAAACTATAAGGGTTCCTTGTTTACTACAGAACCCTTAAAATTTAGCTGGGACAGTCACCCAACTTCAATTTTAAAGCGATGTTTTTTTCCATTTTATTTCTAAACACTTATTAAAAATATATGTGGCCCTAATTGAACCAAGTTGCGTAGTTTACTATAAAAAAAAGAAACATCCTATCATTTAACACCTCGATTCTCAACGTGGACACGTATTTTCCGCGGGGATATTCACCTTAGGTATTTTGAAATTCGGACTTTTGAAAATCGGAACATCGAAATTCGGAATAAAATATTGCGGAGTATTTGGGTGTGCTCCTTTAATAGGTATCTTATTTTTATTCTGTTATTAAGTGTGATTAATTGAAAAGTAGCTATGAATATTAAATTAAACACACCTAGAAACTATTTTAGTTTTATTGAAGAAAAATAATGTTTCCCTAGGATACGTAATTACTGAAACGTAATCTTTTTAATCTAATTATTAACTATAATATACAACACAGACAGGCGCTTTGTGTAAATTATTTGACATGTGACATCTACCAACCCGCACTGACCCTGCGTGGTGGGTTACGGCCCACTCCCTCTCACAGAGAGGAGGCCTATGTCCCAGCAGTGGGAACATTATAGGCTGATTATGCTAATAAGTATGCTAGAATATAAAACATATTAACTCAAATAGTATTGCAGTATTTAACGATATTATTACCGTAGCTCACAAACACATCCCAAAACGGTATTTTTCAATTCGGTTATATATAGTCACTCCCTTAGTATTTTCGCCCACTCAGTATTTTTTTCGCCCAATTTAGTATTTAATTCGGACAGTTGGAATTTTAGTCGATAGCTTAGATTAACTGTTTCCTACTGCTAGTAGGAAACAGTTAATATAAGCTATAATATACAAATTTTAATCATTCATAATTATCGCCAGTTAAATTAATTTTTCGCAAACATAATTTAACGCCGCTCGGTTTAGTGTTAAAGTATCTCATTAACAGTCATCCATATATTATTGATTCACCCGGTTAATATTTCCCCTTTGTTATATTACGGAGTTCCCGTGCCTACCTTCCGGCTTCATTATCAGATAAGTTAAATGATACCATTTTGATCAGAACCCTTTATTTAAATTTACTTCGTCATAGTCGCTTAACTATCTTAATCGAGATATCTTATGGCCACCTGTGAAATACTTACCATTGAGGAGTTCCGGTAGCTATCTGCGGTCTTCTTCATCAGTTCCACTTCACTAAATGATACTTTCTGAATGCAAATGATGAAAATATAAAAATCGCTGTATGTATGCCTATAATATTTGAGAAGTTCCCTCAAATCCTCATGGATCCCATCATCAGAACTGGATTTTAATAAAAATGGGACTAATCTGAAAGTATATCCTTAAAAATAAAAAATATTTTTTCATTTTGGTTTATAAACGACGGACTTCGGAGGTAACAAACAACAAAAAATAAAAAAAATATACAACGGACTTGAGAACCTCCTCCTTTTTATGAATCTACTATACTTTTCGGTTAAAAATGCGACTAAAGGCTTGTGCAGACTAGCGCGATATCGCCCCAGTCTGCCTTTACGAGTAGGTCGTAGGTTCAAACCCAGCCAGACGCTTTACTTTGTGTAAATTATTTCATCAACACTGCTCTCAAAACGGTGAAGGAAAACATCGTGAGGAAATCGGCTTGTCTTAGAACCAACAATTCGAAGACATGTGACATCTACTAACCCGCACTGGGCCCGCGTGGTGGATTACGGCCCACTCCCTCTCACAGAGAGAAGGCCTGTGTTCCAGCAGTGGGAGCATTATAGGTTGATTATGGTTTAAAATGAAAAATTGTTTTGTGCTAACCTCGTAAGGCACATGTTTTGCCTTTTATTGTGTCATTAATTTTTTTTTTGCCTCGGGCTGCATTATTTTTTTATTTTTTTTTTTTTATTTGTGATGGGTTTGCTCTTGACCTTAGTCTATGTCAGAGGCGACAGAAACAAAGTCGACGATGGAGCGAGCTTACCCAGAAGAAGCCTGTTCACTCTCACTTTGAAGAGATTAAGGTTATATGCCTTCGGAAACACAGACGCAGGCAGAGAGTTCCATTCCTTTGCTGTGCGCATTATAAAAGAAGTTTGGAAACGCTTAGTGCGAGTTGGTGGGATAGCCACCAGGAAGGGATGGTAACCTGAAGTGCGCCGACCGATAATAGAAGGGGGCCGGTGGAATGAGGTCGTGAAGTTCTTGAGCACACTCTCCGAAGTACAATCTATAGAAGACCGACAAGCAGGCAACCTTGCGACGATGGGCCAAACTGTGAAGCTTGGCATCCACCAGATTTACGTCGCCAATGAGCCTCTTAGCTCTGCGCTCCATTATATTAATATTTTTGTTTAGTCAATGCTTACATTATTGCTACGTGGAGTAAGTAGATAAATTGTTGAAAAGTAAGTGTAAAACTAGGTGATAGAGGAATAATGCAACCGTTATTGAAATGCCAAGCTTACTTTCAGGAAACATTCACATTAACATTATAGTTGCAAAACTTGTTCTCCCATACATTGATATACGTCACGGTTATTTCCCCAACTGCAATGTAAGTTGGTCGACTTTTACTCGTTAACTTTTAAGCCTACTAAGCTGTGATAATTTTCCTTTTAATTTCGTTATATGTACTACTGCCATGATTTTTTGGAAGGAACCAATTAGCTGGCAGGTTCAGATTCAAGTCCCACTTGAATCTAACAAAAATTAGCACGTTAGAGCTTAATATTTCGCAAACGGATCCCTGAATCGAAAAATGGTTTTGACAGACCCGCAATATTTTTGCACGGCCTATCCAACGATACCGCACACCATGAGATAGACGATAAAATATCATCCCCACTTTACGTACAAGAGAGGCAGCCTACATTTTTTTTTTCAAGATATTATTTCACCACTTTATCGGCGAGATTAATATGTATACCCATGCCAAATTACAGCTTTCTAGTACTAAGAGTGTCTGAGCTAAGCCGGGGACAGATACTCGTATACAGACAGACAGACGGACGGACATGGCGAAACTATAAGGGTTCCTTGTTTACTACGGAACCTAAAAATTCCGATAATACCAGTCATATCTGTTACTTTAAATGTCCGCATACACTGTATAAACTTTATTTATTCTTAATAATAAAAACCTACAGTCTACAATGGAAGATGACAATGTAACAATAAAATAAGTTTATGTGTAATAAAATGTGATTCCCCATGAACGAGACGCCTGTAAAGAAAGTTCAATTTCGCTGTAAAGTAGCTGATTTCGAAGATAAGACAAGAGTTCGACGCACGATTGTCTATTAATGTTAAAAATGAAGTCTGTACAAAATTTTAGTTAAGAGGCTTACAACACCTAAAGCGCGGTCACTGTCGGACAGCATAGAAAAGAAAGAGAAGCGCGATGACACAACGCTGGTAATTTATTGCAAAATATGAAGCAATTATCTATTTACAAAAAATCCATTGATTGGAGAAAAAAATTAAAACACTATTATGCTAATATGTTGCTTGTAGTATTATCTGACATAAAATCAGAATAAGTGCATGTATATTAGTATGGTTTTTAATCGTTAAAAGAATATTTTCGAGGTATCTTCGTGTTTTTTTATCTATCGTATCAAATTAATTATATTATGTTTTCAACACACTATCTACCTAGCATATATTCTGAAGAATATCATATATTTTTCTGATTTTGTTTACAGCACTGGATCATATACTTTTACGCATTATAAAACTTACAAAATTTGCGTTTAGGTCCTGTAGTCCCCTTATGTATCCCATGGTTATTTGAGACTAAATTGCATTACTGTTTGTATAATTTACTTTGATGGTTCTAGTTCATCATTTGTGACTGTTACAGCTAAAGCTATAAGTAAGCGGGCACGCCCTTTATGCTTGGAGGCTTTGATTTGGGTATTAAGTTCTGTTTACGTTTTTATCTCTGCTCGAGAATAGTTTTCGGTGTTTTCCTTTTCTTTTATTTTGTTGGTATAATGGTGTGCTAGCTGACATATGGCTAATAATTTAATGTTTTATGTTGCACGTAGTGTAAATTGTTTTGCATACTGTTGTATAGAATCTATTTTTTTTCTCTAACTGAACAGAGAGCTGTGCTGCTGGGGAGTTTGTTGGCCAATTCTTCTTCCCAGCTAAAGCACTAGGAAGTGGCGATGGGTGGGCGTTTTGGGGGACTGTCTTATGTAATTTTGACTTTCGAAAAGTGCTGATTCTCAGCCTAGTTTGAATAAATGACTTTTGATTTTGTTTTCATTTCTAAGGCTAATTTCTTAAAACAAAAACATTATCATCATTCATCATCATCATCAATCATTACAAATTGAACTTCAAACGTTAACACGAACAACAAAAGAATGCTCCTTAACCTCACCACCTTCTTTTGGATGGGACCCTTAAGCTTTTGGTTCTAATTTTTTCAAGTAAAAAAGTCCTTTAACCCCCTTGACCTTCAGATCAAGGGGGTGGAAGTACTTTTATCAAGATGAGCACTATGCGCTCCAATGAATCAAATTCTCGATCATAATAGATAATAACCGTAGCCGTTCCACCTCCTGACTTCAGCATTTAATCACGTAGACTATGAACTACGTCATAGGTCGACGACCCCGTCGCTACACATCACACCCTTTCATTGCTCCGCGTAAACAAATAGAAGGCAGATGGAGAAGGTTAACGTATGTGATATTATGCATAGGTAGAATACCTATGCGAGTAATAGAATTTAAGAGCATGATTATGTAGGCTGCTTTTGTCACACATAATAATACATATGTTCTACAATCGCAAGGTTTTGTATGATATTCATGAGCATGATATTATATGAGCAAGAAAGCCGACGGTCCACCTGTCGGAAGATGTCGCATAGGTGGCAGTCACGTGTCACCACCACGTATACTGCTACAAGGTTTTTTAGGCGCGTGGCCAAAATCGGAACTAACGCCGCCAACTTGTTTTGTTAATACTTTTCTTAAAAAATATTGGTTGTCTGTAAATTCGGTTTACGGACGATAATTTTACGTGATAACGAGAGAGAGATGCGTCACAAGCCGAACGCTTAGGCCGATCGTGCCTCTCTATCGCTAGTTCCGCGCTCTCGCTTGCACGCTCAGCTCAGGCGGAACGTGACACTTTTTTGTGCGTGCAGCCGGCGTTCATCGATCTATAAGACGTTGTCACGTCAAAAATCACAATAGCGCACTAACTGCGCCCTCCTATCAACGTAATTCGAGCGCCAAAAGATGTTTGTAGCAGTATAGGGGACATTTGCAATAAGATTGACGCATCGCAGTTGCGTTGCCATCCCAGAGAAAACTGAATAATGTTCCATGTGCCTCTTACACCAGCACCTAAATTGTCCTTCAAATCGGAACACTACATAGGTTATGTTAAGATTCATTTAAATACCTAGCTTAGTTTAAAACCTTATTAGACGAATGAAATACTTGATCTGGTTGTCCCTTCTGCATTTTCATGCAATGGGTTTCAAAGTCAAGCCTCTTCTGTGACGTCATCATCAGTTTGTCGAGTTAATTCGTTTGTTTGACTGTTGAAGAGGGAGGCGATTTATCCAAAATGGACTTTTAGAGATATCGGTTTTTAGTTTTCCTTTAATTGCTGTCTGAAAGAAGTAATTACTACCTGTTTATTAAGGAACTAGCTGGTCCTGATACAGGAGGATTTTTTCTTATGGGAGCTCTTTTTAAAAACTTGATTCAGACCTGAAAATAATTTCATCATCATGGCAGGAATTAAAAAAAAAACTCCTCCGTAACCTACAACCCACGGTAGTGGTCATTTTGTTACCAGCTCTACTTTGATGTTTTAAATTACCAGTTAGACGAACCCGTCATCCGTTTCATATCTTCCTATAGCAATTGTTCGTAGAGAGCATTCAACTCAGTTTTTCAATACTTACCCGATAATTTCCTTGTCTTTAAAGAGAGTGCTATGACCGGAAATCCTCAAGTGTTTGTGTAGACACCCTTTTGATGACCCACGTGGTGACTTGTTTGTTCTGTATGTGAATGACCACATGACGATGAAATTATTACAATAGGACGTAAAGGAGTTCGGCATTGAAATGTTCTTTTAATTTATGTAGATTAAAAGTGTTTTGTTGAAACCCATCCGTACCGTCCTTCTAGAGCTACCGGGTAAAAATTAACACTTGAATTTTTACTACTATAACAAAAAATACCAAAACTTATCTTGTTCATTGAAACCATCTTCCACTATGTGGCATATCAACTATCACCACTAACTACCTGATCAGTAGTTTAAATAATATGTTCCAGATACTGAAGGACATCTCATTTTTGTTATAAATATACGTAACTTATTGTGTAAATATAATAAACGTAACTTATTGTGGACTTACTTAGAATAAAATTAACTGCAAATATATTGAACTCATAACCATGTCTGACAATAATGTCCATTTAACTAAGTGCATAAAATAATTTTGGTATAACACTTATTTAAAGACGTCACAGCTACAAGCAAGCTATTATGTCGTAAAGTATGACGCACGTAGTTATATTATACATGATTCTATCTTCGTAATTAAATGTCAGTGTCACCTTCGAACGAGATTGGGCACTTCTCGTGATATGCGTTTGTGGGATGTGTACCTAATGATATTAAAAAAATATTGAGAAAATATAGTTTTGGGTAGGCAGAAGTAAACTGTGGTGGACCACGTTTAAGGTCAAACGTCACGTCACGTTTAAGAACAATATCGCAAATCTCTGTTTAAAGAATTTGAAAAGGATATTCAAACCAAACTAATCACACATTTAAGCTAAGAACTTGTAAGATACTTTCATTTATACTTTTTCTTTAATCTCAAAAGTACCCTGAGGTCAACTTTTCAAGTCCGTCTACTTTAACAAACATCTTTAAATAATTCATCAGAAAAAACTAAGAATCCTTTTAGGATAAAAGCGGCACGCAATTTCAACTAGCAGGGGCTTAGCCCGGGCAATAAAAATGCGCATGTCAAAGAACTTTATATCAATGTTCGACAGTCTTCAGTGTGGAATTTTTATGTAGATTCCACATTTCCCAGTAGACTATTTATAATCTTTCCTCGAAAAGACAACCATCTTGATGTATTCCGAAATAAAACTTGATGAGAAGTTTACATTTGTTGTTTTGTGCTTCTTTTTAAGAAGTTTGTATATATTTAGGAGAGGTCTTATTTCAAGCCACGTTATTTTGTCTTATATTGAAATTCATCTGAATTCTGATTTATGATACAACCAACAAAAGTATGCAGAATTCACCGTATGGCGATGGTCATAGAAAAGAAAAATTCACAAGGCGACAAATGTTTGGCGGTATGTCATATACAACATTTCCATGTACTTTCACAACGACAAAGTGCGATTCATTGGTCGCTCATTGAATACGAGCCTTCAGATACGCATATGCACTAGCCCCTTTCTGCTTTATTTTCTTAAAGATGAAGTTATTGGATTTTCTTACAGTTTCAATGATGGACAAAGATTATGATTAAGGTTATTTTTTCCTTAAGATTCTTAAGATCTCAGTACCAGCTATCCACATAGTTCAGGATCAGGTCTACGGGCTCAGTGCTCGTACCTATAGTCAGAATGCTTCGGAATATGTGGAGCCCAGAAGGTCCTGACCTTCAAAAGTGCGGATGGGCCCTTCCTCATCTCCGGGTTGTTGACCATAGCGTCAGTTTCCACGCGTTTGCACTATAACAGTAGTTAAAACTCAGTTTTACAGTCACATAAACTTTGTTATAGAAGTTAGTTCTGTACTGGTTTGTTAGAAATCAGTTTATTTACATACTACAGAGTATTCGCACGTCGTTCTGTACAATAGTAATATTTAAAGTTGAAGTGCTTTTTATTTATGGCTCGGTAATTTGGTTGCGGACCTGATTTTTATGCTTTGATATTCTATTATCCTTACTGCATACTTTAAATAATGGTTGTGGAAGTTTGTGAACATGTTTATTTTGTTTCAGATCGGTTTTTGTGTGTTTGCTTAGTTTTAATCGTGAGTAAACCACTGAATAGAGTTAGATGGGCACAGAGCACAAGTAGATCCTAGACTATCACAACATTTTTCATGCGAGTCTTCATTTCAGCCAAAAGACGACTACTGCTGGACATAGGCCTCCTCCACGTGAGTAAATAAAAGATATTATTCTAGGGCCATTCTGTGTCATAGCCACAAGAACAATAATCCTGCTTTCGGGCACTACTTACTACAATATTACTTTATTTTTCTTTTCTCCAATAATGTCGATGGATAAATTGGTAATGAGTTACAGATGGCTTTGCTTACTCTCAAACTGATAGCACAGATACAAGTTTTAATTACAGCTTGCCAAACAAATTCCAACCTAATATCAGTGTCAATAAGTCGCTAATTTCAAGGGTGAGATGGCAGAAACAACTGATCTGGGTACCAAGTTTAATTTACTGTTGATATTCCTAGGAATCATTATATGTGATGTATTAGCAACCGTAAAACTGTGAAGCTAAAGTGCATTTTGGTATCGTCGACGTTCTAAGTATTTGGGCAAGGGAAAATGTATTTAGGTATTATAGTCTCCTCAATTTGAGTTATCACAATCAAGTTAGATCTAAGTTGTTCTAGAAATTAATTTGATCAATCCCATTTATCGAATTATGTTCAGTACATAATATTTGGTTTAATGCGATTGACTTTTGATTAATTATAGGTATTTTGCTTCTTATTAAAGTGGAACTATTTTGTCAAACGTAATAATGACTGACTTGTTGGTCTATTGGTCGCAAGTTCGACTATTGCGCGTAGGCTCCTGGGTAACTTTGGTCGACCAGGGGATCGAAGCCAGCACCCTAATTACGTAATTCACTTTCAGTCACAATCTGAATGATTTTGAAGGATATTGCATTAGCAATATCCTTAGCAATGGATTACCATTGCTTCATATGTTCGAGAACATTGTCTGCTCAACAACGTAAATATAACGCAATGTATGTTGTTGAACTGTCAAACGAAAGCCATTGCTACTGTTAGTATGATACGCTATTAGCCCGCTGGACTCCACTCTCAGCAGTCTAGCTGCGATCAGTTTAACATTAAAAGTTTCGCTTTTACTGTTAAAACATGCGCATAAAATATATATATTTAATAGAATTTGAGGTTATGGGCCGCAATGAAATTTATAATAAAATTAATTTAACGCGAATGGCTTCGTTGCACTGCCGTCTAAAGTTTATGATGTCTCGACATGTCGTATTCATCAATTTACATGAAATATTACTACCGTGACTCAGATCGAGTAGTTCTGAAAGAATAAGTTAACTGTAAAAAAAAGTAAAAAAGTTTAATGACAATATAAAAGAACAAACCTTACACAAAAATCCCAACAATCCTGTGATTTGTGTCTACTAATACTATTACAATTACGTGTGTGATTAATGTGATGATAAATACCTGTGTACGTTATGCGGTTGTCTTAGCTTAATTCACACTGACCTCCGTACTAGTGAAAACTGTATCACGGCAGGTCAGTCTTCCTCGTTCACAAACACACACACATTACCGATAATTTGCAATTTGACTGCCAAATAAAACATTGACTTATGAGTATGGCTACAAGAACACAGATACTTTGTAGGTATTATTTGATAATTTGATGATTTGATGACAATAATAACGAGGGTAATTACTGTAGTTTTCGTAAACGGCATAATGTAACACCCCGTAGATGTCGTAAATGGCAAGTGTAAATCATTCCTGCCGGGGTCGCGGGAAGGTACAAAAGGGTTACCGAGGCCCCTGGCAACACAGGCAACGGAAGGAATACGGGTGGGGGTTTAGTCAGTTAGAGTCTGACGCACCTTCCCGCTCCACCCAGAGCGGGAGAAGTTATTTGATAATTTCTCAACAAAAAAAAATGTGTAAATCATTGGCCGCACACTAAACTTGTAAGAAGGCTTGTTCCCGATATGTTTGAAAATCTTTATTTTCCTTCTTGAAACTTGTGGCAAATGTACGTATCATAAAAATTGTGCGGAAACTATGTGAGGACATAAAATGTGCTAGTGAGCTTCGCAGGAAATCACATAACGTCTCAATTTCCGAAATATCAATGTCAGCGAGATGTATACCTACTATACGTGCAGAGTTATGTTTTACTGCAACTTTTAAAAACGATTTTCTCAAAGAGTATCTAAAGTTGTTTATAGTAAAATTCGGGTTTTTATTTTGAAAATATTTACATCATTTAAAAACTCACAAACTTGAAATAATAATAATTATATGTACACAGTACGCAAAGTAACACAGGGCATCAATCAATTCGTTCACATCGCTGACAACAGGAAAAGTGCCCAAAAGTGCTAGGAAGATGGGATGGCGCAAGGGTGTTGACACAAGTTGCATCCCACACCAAAGGCCAACCTACCTTCCAAGGCATTATGGTCATTCCGTCTGGTCTCTTCCCATCGTCGCGTGCCAAGCCTTTAGGTTCTAAAACAGCGGGCACCCCGGTGGTGTCAAGAGCGCGACGGATGATGTCGTTAATGCTTGCGTGCTGTACTATCCGCCCTGCGCTTTTACTGCAGGATAGGCCATGGTGTCCGAGGCAGTCAACCCCTTCACCGCATTGGCAGCGATGCGGAGCCACGCAAGGCCCAGACGCAGACAAGTAGCGACTTGGAAGGCGGTGTCACCCAGCATAGTGCCTATGTTGGGTGACGGTAGCGCCTGAAGCCAGAGGCCCGACTCCCACTCACCCACAGCCAGCAGTAGGGCACGCTCAGCAGTATTGGTGGACGTATTAATAAGATTATTCCGTACCAACCTGCAGAGCGGCTCATCCCACTGCCTCTGCGAAGATGGGTTCACGGGCCGATCTGTATCCGGGCAAGCCATTTTCCAGGCGTTCACCGCGTTGGTCAAGCACGGCACTTCAAAATCAACCAGGGAGGGGGCTAAAATTTCCCTGGTCAGCTTTTCAATGCTGTGGACAGAGGACAGGAACGCGTAAGCTAATATTGGCAATTTTACAGACACCGAGGCCACCAAAACGGATGGGTAGTGTGGCTTGCAACCACGCTCGGTCATCCAAGGCCACATTTAGAATGGAAGTTAATGTATTGCGAATAATTTGGTCAACTTTGTCCAAGAGGTGTGACTGCTTCTATAAAGGGGAAGAGAGACAAATCTACTTTACTTACCTACCAACTTACATAACTGCTTCCCTTTTTGGCAGAGCCTTGAGACCGACTGCTAACTACGATAGGTTCAGTTGATACTATTTACATCGTACGCAAAAGAGGTAGTTAGCTGATTATCTTTGACACTAGTTTGCACAACACACCACTTACTAGCGCGACACCGTTGTTAGGTATATGAAATATTTTTTTTATAAGTATCGCTCTGCTACCACGATTTTACGGCTGACCGCACCCAGTGGAATGCAAATGGCGTAAACGTTATAAATAGAGGCTTAGACGGGTTAATATAATAAAACTACAAAGGCCAAATTCAACACTTCCAAGCATAATAAAATCGGATTTCAGCCCGAGTCTGAAATCCGGGTTTATCCCAAACCTTGCCTGAGATTTGAACTGGGTTCAATGCCTTCCCAAAAGGGCAAAGTAACTCGGTCAGTGTATATATAATATATCGAAAAAATGTCTGATACTAAATAAAAACTCGATTACCAAAGGTGTTATCTATGAAATTGTAATAAAACAGTTTGATAGCGGAAGTCTATAGAAACGTTCGCATTTCGTTGGCGGTCAGCGGGGTAGTCATAAACTGTGGCTTGAAATACAGCCTTAATGTGCCATTGTTCGCAGTACACCGACCTGCCTTTTAGGGTTCTTCATTCAATGGTGGAAACGGGGCCCTTTTTCATTAGTTTGTCCATGCGTTTGACAAGGTGACGCATCACCCTACCGACAGATTTAAAAGTACGTAGCTGTAAAAATAAATTACTCTTCCGTGCAGTCAGGTGAAAGGATTGTAAAGTACTGGAAATATTACATACTTAATATTAGAATATTAAGTATGTAATATTTCCAGTACTACATTTAAGTTAAACCGAAACGGTTTATATCCTAACTACGGAACCAAAAGTGCGTATCTCATACGCACTTGTTCAGTTTTTATTACTAAAAAAATTACCTACGTTTCATTCAAAATCGTTCGTCCCGATCATTCGTTAAGATTTATTACAGGCCATAAAAATATCTGTATTTTACGACACATTATTATTTTTTGGTGTGTAAACATTCATATAATAGTTTTTTTTTATCTTTTAACAGATTTGTTCAGTTCAATGGATACTGAATTAAATCATCTTCAGTCGGTGAGGTCACTGGACTTACAAGACTTGATTAAAATACGATTTTCCGTCAAAATATATTATCTACGGGTCTAAGGAATCTTTTTTGCTCGAATTATTCTTTAGAGAGCTTGAGCGTAGACTAATTACAGAACCTTTTTTATTACAAGAGTATCATCGCTAACTTCAGAAACTATTCCAGAGTTTATAAGTTCATTTAGTAAAAACTTCTTGCTAATGTTATAGAGCCGACTATTTTAATACTGTTAGCTTATATATAAGCTGCAGCTGCTGGTGGTGCCGATCGCGCGCACTAACCTGCTGGGGCGCGCACCGCTGACTCGTGCGCTGCGCACTCTCAACACGGTGGCGGATGCCATAGACATATTCACCACGGGTTTTTTGTTTTTTAAATTATTTGTTTTTTGATTCCGTTCCATCTAATTTGCGTAAAATTATACGGAAAAACAAAGGGAAGGAAGAACTATCGGATATCATAAACCTATTAAAATCTGCTGATCCAGATGAAATTCCAGTGTTTGTGGCCCGCCAATTAGAAAAATTGCCACCCGTTACTTTTGATCACTTGGACTGTACAAAACAGTTGAGGAGATTTGTATTTATCTTGTGTTGACTTGAGATTTTAATATGGGAGAACCTGAAATAAATGGATTTTATTTAATTTATTTTATAGGGCTTGAGAGCGACCGGATCAAGGTGTGGCTGATACGCGCCAGTTGAATGATGACGCCATGTATTCGTTCTGGCGAAGCATCTGGTCGTCTAGGGATATCGAGCGAGGGTGTGATCAAATACCAGAAATGGTACTTACCATCAGCCCCCAAAATGTAACTCGTGCACTCTGTCCGTTGCATAACTGGAAATCTCCAGGGACGGACAGGCTGTACAAATTTTGGATACAAACCACCTAAACCATACCAACCGTACGGTTGGTATAAACCAAAAAGGTTTGTACAAACCTTTGGTTCCAAAGGTCGCACGCCGGCTTGGCCTCCCAGTTCTAGTCACCCTTAGAGACAGGTACGCTGCCCCAGTTCCTAATGACAGGAAAAACCCATCTGCTCCATGCATCAGATAGGACTGAAGAGACCAAAAATTATAGACCGATCACTTGTCTACCGACGCGCGAAGATCTATAAAGTTCTTACATCCATTTTGAGAACTAAAATGAAGAAACTTAGACATTCATTTTCAGAGGCAGACATGATGGAGTTGCCTGCCTCTGAAAATGAATGTAAGAAGGAGTTTCACGATACTGAAGAGCTGCTCCTCATCGATATGGCCATAAGCCAATAGGTTCGTTGTTCCGGAAAGGATCTGTCGACATGTTGGATAGATTATAAGAAGGCCTATGACTCGGTGCCACATACATGGCTCATGAGGGTGCTGGTGTTGTATAAAGTAGGTGCAACTCTGCGCACCTTCCTCATGTCGTGTATAGGGTAGTGGAGAACGGTCCTTCGCTATCCAGGATATCGACATATCAAGAGGAATAGCAAGCCGCTATGGATCGATCGAGGTATATTTCAGGGCGATTGTGTGAGTCCACTTTGGTTATGCCTAGCCTTAAATTCTCTAAACACACTGCAGGAGGATTCTGGTCTAGGCTATCAATTGAGGAGAGGTGATCATGGATGACTTGAAACTTTTAGCCCCCAACAATTTGCGACAGTAGCGCAATCAGGATAGAATTTAGTGTGGAAAAATGTGCGGTCATGCATGTAAAACGCCTCTCTGGATTCCCAATACCCTCTGGATTGTGAAATCCGATGGAACCCAACTGTTGGATTCAATATACCTAAAATCCTTGTCCTCAATTGAAACTTACAAGTATTTGGGTATGTCGGAAGCTTTAGGCTTCAACGCTGCTGACATGAAGCAATCGCTGAGGAAGCGCCTTTTTGGCGGCCTGATTAAAGTATTAAATCGATGCAAGGCGCGAGTAGAAAAGGTAATTTATTTCAAAAACCGTTGTTTTTTCGTTTTTATACTTACTAGGTTTATGTTTATACCAAATAGAAAGGAACCTTAATACAGAATTTGAAAAAACCTAGTAAGTATAAAATTTATATTTTTAAATGTTTTATAAAAATGGATAAAAATCATTTCAAAACATAGCGAGGGACCGTCCGCTACTAGGTGATGAAATTGTCAATGAGCCATACTTTTTTTTTTGGGTGGGAAATCATCAAATAACTTCTCCCGCTCTGGGCGGAGCGGGAGTGTGTGTCAGACTCTTACTGACTAAAAACCACCTGTATTCCTTCCTGTTGCCTGTGTTGCCAGGGGCCTCGGTGACCCTTTAGTACCTTCCCGCGACCCCGGCAGGCATCGGCCCTAGTGGACCCCTACATATGTGCTGACGACATCACTTTGAGGCGCGCGTGGAATACAACGCCGGATTCCTCGACGCCCAGGGCGTCTCCTGCGGCGGCTAGGGGCGAGAGGGCGCGAAACTTGCCTTTCCCTCAACCGTCCCGCCTCCTCCTTCGCGAGCATTACTGCTTCGCAGAAGGAGGTAATGTGTCATACTAGGTTTTAAAATAGTAAAATTGTGATAAAGGTTCCGCGCAACAATATTATTACAGTGCGCGCAAAACTTTATGAGCTCTCAGAAGTTGCACACGAGTGGCCTAAAACTATTTTAATAGCTAATTATATAACACTAAAATATCGAATAAGGAGGTAAAATAAAAAAAACAAAATAGAATACCTCCCTATTCTATTTTGTTTTTTATTGTTGTCGGCAGTTGTACCTCTTTGTCGGCGTGATTAATACCCATGCCAATTTACAGTTTTCTAGTACTAAGAGTCTCTGATAAAAGCCGCAGCCAATTTGCTCCGAATCTACTAAACCGATTGAGTTGAAATTTGGTGCACATATAAATTTCTATGACCCAAATCTCCGCATCTAGTAAATACATAAATAAATTATGAATATGGGCCTATTTTGGGGAAATTAGAAAATTAAAAAAGTTTTACAAACTATACCGTTTGACACATTCAATGAAAGGGCGTACCGCGAGGGTATCAATATTTTAAAATATTTTTAAAGGTGTTAAAGAAAATAGATGACAATGGACCATATTGAACAAAATACAGATAATTGTTTTGTACTTATATATTACAGGAAAACCTATTAGAAGACTACGGTCTTAAAATAACATGGTAAATCACTCAATAGGTATTGTGCCTACAAACTCATATTCCATTTTTGTGTACTTTATGCGGCCGGTCCAAATGTCTTTTCTATGGTATTGTTCGAAGAGTCGTTGAGGTCCTTAGGTTCTGAGTTGAGCTGCATGATTACTGACAAATGCGTGTACTGACTGGTCAGGTCCACTCAATCTGTGAGTGGTTATTTCCTAAAAAATGGCCTTCACATGATCTGAACAACATTCTAAACCTCTGAGTTTGTTTCGGCCTTTATTCCCAGACTAGTCAGATAGAAAGTCCGACCTCATCGATTTTTTAAAATATGATTGACGTGTAATAGTGTTTGTACAAACCTACTTACAGAAATAAAAATTTCATTTGTTACATTTGCAGTTGGATCCTCGGATCATGTTTTTCAACTACAATGTTAAGTTTGTTCTTTGGATAAAGTCATTCCAACTACGGCACCCTTCATTGTGGGTGATCCGACACGCACCTGGCCGGTTTTTTTAATGTTGTGCTTTTTCTTTGAAAATTAAAATAAATCTAAATGGTTTTTTTTTCAAATTCATCTTTACTCTGTTTAATGTGATAGTCATGGCTATCTCGATTCGTTTAGACCAGTTGATAAGCTAGGAAGGCATCTTACTTGGTTTTTACATTGTCAAATAAGGCAATTTCAACCTCAGAAAATGATGTGTTCATTATTAAGTGCTTTTAAAGGTGCACTGTGTTTTGTGTTTCGTAATGTTAATTACTTTGCATACGATTTGTATAGAATCAAGTTTATATAACTAAACAGACAGACGTGCTGCTGGGGAGTTTGTTCCACCACTTCTTCTTCCCAGCTAAAGCACTAGGAAGTGGTGACGGGCGTGCATTTTTGGGGGAATGTCTTATGTAACTTTGACGTTCGAAAAGTGCTGATTTTCAGCCTAGTTTAAATAAATGACTTTTAATTTTGATTTGACTAATATGAATATGTACAAAAAATGTATCCTAAATATATATATATATGTATATAAATATATATAAATGTCGTTTTTCCTGTTTCCTGTAAATTTTATTCCAAACCCCTTACTAGGTTTCGTAATGGCAGCCGAGCTGATGGTGACTTCACCATCCGCTCCAGTTCCCCTAGTTCTTACAAGGAGAACTCCTCAACAATTAACGTCCCTGCATCGGGAACATAAATATTTTGTATAAGATGATGAGCAGTTGACATTAGGCTATTGTTACTTTACAAACCGACCGACTAAAAAGGGGAAAAAACAACTTTTTACAAAAAACAACAACCGAGTTCCAAAAAAACCACTACAAAGTGAAAAATCTCTTTAATTTCGGAAGTCGGTGGCAAAAACTAAAATACGAAAGGGGTTGATCCAGAAAGCGGTACTTCTGGACACGGCACGTATGGTTAGGAGGTTCCTTTCTGGGGAGCCCTGACCAGTGTTCCCGATACCAGCCTTTTTTATATTTTTAAATGTTTTTTTTCTGTTTTTATAAAAAAAAATATTTAAAAATGTAAATGATAATTATATAAATGAAATTAAGGAAAAAATATTATGTACAAGTATATAAAAGGGAGGGTTAAGAATCATAGGGCATCAAAAAATTCGTCCGCATTGCTGTCAACAGGAATATTGCCCAAAAGGCTGGCAGCATTGCCACGTTGTGTGCCAATATAATCTTAAACATACATACAATCACACCTGTAATCCCCGAAGGGTTAGGCAGAGGTGTACTTGTAGTAGGTATACCCACAGTTTGAGTATTTTTTGCGGCCTAGCCAAATGTTTTTCTTTGGTATTGTTCGTTGAATCGTTGAGCTCCTTAAGTTCTGAGTTGAGCTGCACAACTACTGACAAATGAGTGCACTGACTGGACAGGTCTACTCAATCTGTGTGGTTCTTTCATCAAAAGACCATTTCAGACGCCAATCAACATGTTCTTCACATGATCTGACCAAGATTATGTCTGGACTTTAAAAGAGACTGTGACATCTGAGTTTGTTTCGGCCTTTCTTCTCAGAGTAGTCAGATAGGAAACGCCGATCTCATCCAGTTTAAAAAAATATGATTGACGTGTAAGTGTTTGTACAAACTTACTTACAGAAATATAATCATTTATCATTTATCACATTTCGCTGGTTATGTTTAAGTCCCATGTAACAAGGGGCGGGCCTATTGCCATCAACCGGGAACAAATCCATTATCTTAAATATGTTATAATTATTTATAGTACAATGAATGTAACTATATAAAACTATAGCTAATTACAAAACAATATGACATTTTTACTTAGTAACTATGAACGGAATTAAAGAGCTTAACCTGGTGTTTCCAACTACCGAACCAAAGCATTTAAAAAATATATATTTAAAGACAATTTTATTTCACAAATCAAGCGGTCTCAATTCTCTCGTCTCAGTCCCCATTGAGACTGCTTGGTTGTTTAAATAAAATTGTAAGTCTCTTAAACAGATCCTAAACTTGCAATAAAAGGAATCTGTACACATTTGTCTTCCCCAAAACTTGGCAAAAAAGGGGCTTGATTACTAACAAATAGCAAAGTTCGTCGACCTCTCGATTCCCGATAACGTCTAGCAAGACTGATAATCTTAACTAGTTGTAACGGGCCGCTATCTCGTACTACACTCGGTGAACATTTAACGCGTACCGGCTCAATATAGTGGTAGCTGGGTCACTAAACAAGACGATCAGAAGGTTCACTTCACTAATAATACTTTATTATAAGCTAATCAACGAGGAGGCGCCTGCTACGAATAGCAATAACAAACGCTTAAAAAAAGAAATAAGAAAGGATAGAAATAAAATATTATTTGAAAGAGTTGAAGTTTTTGTTTTATTCGGTTTTGCTATATTTTAAAATTGTATTGTTTTTAAATATTGTAATTAGTGGAAATAAAGAGCATTTTATTTATCCAAGTCGCTGTTGATGTAAGAGGCTTTTTTTTTTAGGTGGGAAAACATCAAATAACGACGTGTGACTTAAAGAAATAACAGACTCTTACTGAGTAAACCCACCCGTATTCCTGCCGTTGCCTGTATTGCCAGGGGCCTCGGTAAGCCTTTGGTACCTTCCCGCGACCCCGGCAGGCATCGGCTCTAGTGGACCCCTTTTTTTTTTTTTTTTTTTTTAGGGTGGGAAATCATCAAATAACTTCTCCCGCTCTGGGCGGAGCGGGAGGGTGTGTCAGACTCTTACTGACTAAAACCCACCCGTATTCCTTCCTGTTGCCTGTGTTGCGGGGGCCTCGGTGACCCATAAGTACCTTCCCGCGACAGTACCTTCCCGCGACTAGTGGACCCCTACGCTTGTGCTGACGACATCTCTTTGAGGCGCGCGTGGAATACAACGCGCAGTCAACCCAGGCCTGGTCCTTACCGGACGGTGAGCTACCCATTGCTAACCGTCCGCAAGCCCGCGCCTACGGTGGCCGGGAATCCGCCCGGGATTCCCGACGCCCAGGGCGTCTCCAGCGGCGGCTAGGGGCGAGAGGGCGCGAAATTTGCCTTTCCCTCAACCTTCCCGCCTCCTCCTTCGCGAGCATTACTGCTTCGCAAAAGGAGGTGACGACTGCCCATGCCCTCTCGCTTGGCTTGAACCATGGCTTGGACCAGGGCCGGACGCGAGAGATCTCTGCCGCCTACCGCCTCCACGAGGGCACGGCGGTGCTCTGCCCAAGCCGGGCAGACCTCCACCGTATGCTCCACCGTGTCCTCCAGGCGATCCACACAGCGGCGACACCCGGGCGTTTCCTCCCGCCTTATCCGACACAGGAACCTCCCGAAGCTGCCGTGTCCGGTGAGGACCTGCGTCAGGTGGAAGGTGAAGACGCCGTGGCGCCTCTCTAGCCACTCCTCAAAGAGGGGACTTATCGTCGCAATCCTGGCGTGCCCTGATGTAAGAGGCTTGGCATTTGCATTCTTTTTATCTCCACTTGAAAAAAAAATCTAACGGATGCCTATCAAATCAGATCATGCATTTTTGTTTTTTTACTTCTTGATGGTACTCTTACCTTTTAAAGGCTAGGCTTTTAGCAGCCTCTTGCTGGACACATAGACTACTTTCTTATGCACCGAATAAAAACCCGACTCGTAACTTTTTGAATAGTTCATGTAAAGGTACCCATCACCCACCAGTCTTCTAACATGTCCTTCTAACAAACTGTAAAGTAAATACATATAAAATTAAGAAATAGTCCAATAACGTCTTTTTTATTCACTTTATTTTAAGGGGAGGACACTTAATTCACACTGACACTGCGCTAAACTAACTCAAAAAGTTTTACCCTTTTTAGTCTTCGCACTAATCCAGAGATGTCAAGGAGTTGGATCGCCTCGACATTCACGTGAAGATGAAATCTGTGTTCGTGAGCTTCTGCATATTTTTATTACCTACTATGTTTATGAAATCCATTTTGAAGTCCCCGTGGAGGTCGCTGTTTCTAATGTACCAGAGCGCGTTGACTATACAGGGTGACATTGAAAACATGCGACAAATCGAAATGGGATATTGTACTCATCATTATGAACAACTTTTATTAAGGGACCAAAGCTACAATCCCAAAAAAAAACTGCTGTCCCCTACATTTATGTTCGCAATACCTCATCAAAATGTAGGAAAAGCAGATTTTTTTTTTTGGGATTACAGCTTTGGTCCCTTAGTAAAAGTTGTTAATAATGATGTATACAATGTCCCATTTCAGTTTGTCGCAAGTTTTGAATTTCAACCTGTATATGTCAAATTATACAACGATTGCTTTGGCTAGTGCAGCCCCACAGTACTTAAAACTTGTTGGTATAACAACAATTTCTTCTTTTTCTGTCTACCAAGTAGCCAATAGATTATTAGGGGTCCGTACCTCAAAAGAAAAAACGGGAACCCTTATAGGATGACTCGTGTCTGTCTGTCTGTCTGTCTGTCACAGCCGATTTGCTCTGAATCTACCGGACCGATGAAGTGGAAATTTGGAACGTATATGACTTTCTGTGACCCAAACACGGATGTGTAACGTAAATAAATAAATGCTGAAAATGACTTTTGGGGGGTAAATTAGGAAAAAAAGTTTTGCAAACTGTACCGTGTGACATATAAAATAAAAGGGCTTACTGTGAGGGTCTCAAATATATATATTTTTTTAAATAAATCGTTTTAAAGGTATTTAAGAAAATAGATGAAAGTTGACCATTCCACCCCTATTTCTGAAACTAACGAGCCTACAACTTTGAAATATAAAAACAACGGATAGCTGTAGACCCTATTTTAAGTCTTTAAAAATACTGACCCTTCCAGCATTATACATTTTGGAAACTGCGTTTTTTTGTGAAAAGAAACGCACAATTATTTGAGAAAAATTCTTCCACTAGAAAAACTCCATTACGTGCGCAATATGTAAATAAGCTATGTCATCTAAAATGTAAGACCGCATTGATACGAAAAAGTTTGTTTGGTATGGCACCTAAAATGTGTATAATAAAATTTCTGATGACATAAAAAACATGACATTATAGTATAAGTATAAAAAGCTCTTACTAAATTATTAATTGACAATTAATGTTATTATACCGTAGACGATTATTTGAACAACCAATTACTATAATGATACAATTTTACCTTTAGATATTAAGTACTGTGACTATTTATTCCTGTTAATTATATTAAAATATTAAAGCATGCCTAATCTAATGACACCTAATGGGTCACTTATAAATGTGTATGTCATAATTATTCATTCATAATTACCCTATTTATGTAAACACCTATGTTTCACAAATAAATTGATTGATTGATGGATTGAAAAAATACAGTTCTTTACTTATAAGATTACAAGAAAACCTATAAGAAATCTATGGTCTGAAACACTGAACATGACAAATCTCTCAATATTGTGCGTACAAACTTACATTTGCAGTTGGAATGTATGGGAGAACATGTTTTTCAACTACAGTGTTAATTTTGTTCTTGGGATAAAAACATGGTAGATGACCCTCACCACGCGAGTTCAACTCGCAATTGTCTGGTTTTTTTTGTATCTAATATCTAGTTCGGCTCTTTTCTTTTTGACATGCTCTATCCAGCGTTGTTTTGCGTCCAGGGTCATGCCGAGATACTTAGCAGTGACAGTTTTCGGGGGCCCATTATTGAGTGTGCAACTCACCCTGTTTTTTTTTTTTGGGTGGGAAATCATCAAATAATTTCTCCCGCTCTGGGCGGATTGGGAGGGTGTGTCAGACTCTTACTGACTAAAGCCCACCCGTATTCATTCCTGTTGCCTGTGTTTCCAGGGGCCTCGGTAACCCTTTGGTACCTTCCCGCGACCCCGAACTCACCCCCTGCCATTTTATCCGTGTATATCATAACATTGGTCAGGAAGGGGACATAGCTCTTCTATAGTTTTAGGTTACCAATCCACTATTAGCCACCCAAACCCATAGCCCACTATGTTTTGTTTCCATGTTCTGCAATAGTCCTGCACCAACCGGGGATTTTCCTTGGGTGAATTTGCATAGTGCATACAGGGATAATCGTCAGTTGGTGCCTCAATACTTAAAATTTGTCTAATGGGCTTGCGAGTTGGCTTGGGCCCCTCGTAGGCATTCCAAAGGTCCGGAACCCAGGGTCCCGAGATATGTTAAAACCATTTAAAATAATAATAATAATGAGTCAACAAAACGTCTCATTTTTTAATTTTTAACAATAATAAATATTTTGACGAATTTTACACGAATTCTTAAAACCTAAACCAAGAATCAAAAAATACAGAAAATCCAAAAAAGAGACCATAATAAACCATGTAATGAATGCTATAGCTCAATTTAATAAAACACTGCTGAACCAGGGGTGACATGTCACCTCCGATAAAACAACAATCAAAGAGAACTTTTGCAACTATAAATAGAAAATAATGAAAATGAAGATACCATGTTGACTAGATCAGCTGCTCGTGCACGCCTACCACCTCCGGACTCTTCGCTCAGCTCCGCCTCGCCGCCGCCGGTACCCAGCCCCACTGTGACGTCACCAGCCGCGGTAGTTGCGTCGAGCTCGACCGACGAGTATTTCTCTCCGCCCACGACACCACCACCTGTTCGTCGACGGGGAGGACGCCGGCCGCCTAGGGTCCCAGCTCCCGGCGGAAGTATACAGCGCATGAGAGGGATCTATCAATGAGAATGTCATGCGCTCATACTATGGGGCTACAGAGGGGGGAAATAATCTGACTGCGTACCGTGTTCGGATGCTTTCTCTTTTTCAGGTGCTTGAGCCAGCTGTCAACGTTTCGGCACAACGACTGTCGGATCCAGGTACGGGTTATCCAACGTAATCATATGTTAGATGACACTGTACTTTATCGCCTGCGAAGTGAAATGCAGAGTGGCCATGCCATCGCCCCCCCGTCGCGGACTGTTGTAGTTTCACCTCAATTAAGAACAAATCAAGCTGACGAGGGAAGTGATGACAGGGCCACAAATGTAAGTACCCAATACAATGTGGAATTGAGGAGTGCTTTAGAGGATCATGGTTGCGGTGGTTATGTCATTGTTGACATAACAGTCCCTCATGACGGGAACCTCGTGAAAGCCGAAAAAGATAAACAAATCAAGTATCTTGACTTGGCTCGCGAGGTTGTCGACATGTGGGATGTGAATTCAGCAATCATCGTGCCGATAGTCATATCAGCCAATGGTTTAATAGCCAAGAGCCTCGATCAACACCTAAGGAGGCTCTCGTTGGACGGCTGGATTAAGGGCTCGATTCAGAGAGCGGTACTTCTGGACACGGCTCGCATTGTTAAGAGGTTCCTTTCTCTGGAGCCCTGACCGCAGGTAGCTTGGACCCTGTTCCCGATACCGGTGGGCTACCATTTTTTATATTTTTAAATGTTTTTATATTTTTTTTTATATTTTAATATTTAAAAATATAATTTATTTTGCAAATAATGAAATAAAAAATATATAACAATGATTTATTTTCTCACCGCAATATACGAGTATATTAGAGACATTGTACATTAGAGAGGTATCAATACAAAATACGTAACAACAATAATTATGGAAGACTTAAACTACTTAAGAGAAGGAATTTGTATGATCGGTCGTTTCACGTGCTTGGTTAGCCTTCCATAGCGAGTAGCTTGTTTTAGTATCACTCGTTAATTGATTAAGGTAGCTGTTTGTTGAGGAACCGTTTTAGTGCTGAATTTCTTTCGTAAGACGCTTAGTAAGGTTGTTCAACAGTCTTTCGTCTTGTGGACATCTGGTCTGATGCCACCTATTTTCGATTTACTTCAAGTCTTACATATCAATAAACTTTTGTTGGCAGTTGGTATTCTGTATGTTCTTGTCTGATGTAACTTGAGTCTGGTCAGGGTGGCTTGACCTTGCTTTTCCCAGGCACAATTTATATAGAGGAATAATGCCCCGGACAGCTAGTTCCACTCCTACCGGTAATTCGAAAGTCAGATCTTGTATCCCTGAACATGTTCAGAACTTGGAGTAACTATGAGATTAAACTTGGTGTTGGTATATTTTTTTTTTTTATTTATTTCCCCACATTGAAATTTCTTTCGTATTCGTAGGTCATACAAATAATTGGTATTCGAGTTAATTAAGAACAAATCTTACCAAATTCTAAAAATACTCTGTAAATAGCCTTTCTATGTTAATCAAACATTTGTCTAACGGCTGAGATACGATGTTTGAAAGCAAACATAATAAGAAATGAGCTCATTCTAGTAAACTTGCAATATAAAGAAAATTGTTCTAATTTATACGTCTTTTGTTTTGGTTACGTAATCGAAATACCAAAGTTATGTCAATGATGTTAGGTCTATTTTATAAATAGTGGAGAATAAAGGCGGTTGTAAATGGTGAATGTAACTTGAGTATGTACAGGATCAAGCTCCATGCAGGAGTTAAATATAATATCCATCTATCCCGTGTAGAGGTTCAGTTCACTATAGGAATATTATATGAGTAGTTTATTGAGGGTATGATCAGGATTAATTTCTTGCAAAAATACTATGACGTCACATTCCCATTAAGCTATAATATAGACTTGGGACACACTGACTTTTTTTAGAAAATAAGAAACTGAATGAAGCATTAAGTTGGTTATTACCAACTTAATGCGTAACCTAGTAAGGTGTGCAAATATTTATATTATTGTTAATCTAACGAAACCATTATTAAAATAACATTACAAAATTATTACACACACAAAAAAAAAACAATAATAAAATAAAATCATTTTTCACATTCAGAATACTACAAATGTCTTAAAAAAATAAAAATTGTAATACATGTCAGAGACTTAACAATCAAATAAATTCAATTAAAATATTGGTCCAAATTAAAATAAAATTATACAGATGTCAAATCAAATTATTATAGCATGTCTCACTATTTGTGTTGTCATATTATGCAGTTTCAATAAATTAGTCTAAGTAAAAGTATCTATCTATATTTTTATCCTGTAGGTACTCCTTTTTTTTTTTTTTTTGAGGATGGGAAATCATCAAATAACTTCTCCCGCTCTGGGCGGAGCGGGAGGGTGTGTCAGACTCTTACTGACTAAAACCCACCCGTATTCCTCCCTGTTGCCTGTGTTGCGGGGGCCTCGGTGACCCATAAGTACCTTCCCGCGACCCCGGCAGGCATCGGCCCTAGTGGACCCCTACTTTGTGCTGACGACATCTCTTTGAGGCGCGCGTGGAATACGACGCGCCGTCGACCCGGGCCTGGTCCTTACCGGACGGTGAGCTACCCATTGCTCACCGTCCGCAAGCCCGCGCCTACGGTGGCCGGAAATCCGCCCGGGATTCCCGACGCCCTGGGCGTCTCCTGCGGTGGCTAGGGGCGAGAGGGCGCGAAACTTGCCTTTCCCTCAACCGTCCCGCCTCCTCCTTCGCGAGCATTACTGCTTCGCAGAAGGAGGTGTCGGCTGCCCATGCCCTCTCGCTCCGTACCATGGCCTGAACCAGGGCCGGACGCGAGAGGTCTCTGCCGCCGATCGCCTCCACGAGGACACGGCGGTGTCCAAGCCGGGCAGACCTCCACCGTATGCTCCACCGTGTCACACAGTGGTGACACCCGGACGTTTCCTCCCGCTGTAGGTACTCCTTGACATTATAATAACATTTATTCACCAGGAATTTGTGCAGCTTCGACTTGAATAAATGAACAGGTAACTTTTTGACATCATCAGGCAACTTGTTGTAAATCAAAGATGCCATACAAAGAATACTTTTATTGATTAGTTCTGTTTTCCCATACGGTATATAAATTTATAATCTTTTTTTGTCACGTAATTGTCTTTAGTAAGCTTTAAAAAGCAGTCTTATGATAAGTAGGATTATATTTCCCAAAAACATTTAGTTCATATATGTATAACAAAGGCAGTGTCAGAATTTTTAAGCTTTTAAAGTAGGGTTGACAGCTGGAAGTGTTGTCTACATTACACATTGCTCTAATGCATTTTTTTTGAGCTTTAAATACAGATTCCTTATCGACTGCGTTGCCCCAAGATATAATACCATATCTTAGGACAGGTGCAACAAGTCAGTGATAAGCAGCTAATAATAATAATACAGCCATTTTATTTCCTATTAGTTTACAGTTTGCGATTTAAAATAAGTAAGTTAAACGAAAAAAAAATCATAAGTAAACAAAATAGTAGATTGTGTCACAAGGGACCAAAACAATGTATGCGAGAGCGATTGTTTGAATCGAGAGCAAAGCTAAGCTAAGCGAAGCGAGGGATTCAAAGTATGTCGCTCGAAGTTAAGTAATTTTGGTACCGTATGACACACTCTGCTTTTCATCCCCGTCTGTGAGAAAAATAAAGAAGAGATGCTTTTAGTGGAGTGCGAATATTTATATATACTCGTACATACATAACCAATTTGCAAATTTATATTAATATCAAATTAAAATTGTTTGTAATATTTTGACAAAAAGTAATGGCTTACTTTTTTTTCCATTCATTGCTTTTTTATTTGGTTAACCAATACCGCGTCGGCAAGTGCGCTTTTTGTTATCACCGGCCAGCACTTTATCGAAGCGAATTGCGTTCAAACTTTTTAATTCAATAGTGTTCCAAATTAAAAAAGTCATTTCGTCACTGTTATTAAGTGCGCAGGAATGACCCATTTTGCTCGCAAAATCAAAATCAAAATATTTTTATTTCACATAAATATATTTTGATTTTACATGGGCACTTATGAAACGTCAGAAGCTAGGTGCACGGTTCCAACTGGTCGTTTCCTATGGAGAAGAGCCGGCAAGAACCTCCACGGTTACTCTTTTAAAAATAATTGGCTTTTACAATGTTTTCAAATTACACAAATTAGATATGGGAGGACAGTGTAGGCCTGTCGAGAAAAACTTAACAAAAAAAGAGAAAAGAAAACGGTCTACAAAAGATCTAGTCTATTAAGCCTACAGCGTTCTCATATTCACAACGTACACAAGAATCCATGTGAAATAATATTAAGTCTGAAATATAAATTGTAGGTATATAATGTCAAATAGTGAAAATATAATGTCAAAAAAGTATGTCTAAAAATAATAATAATAAACATCGTAATTTGGGAGCAGTTAATAGACATTACCATAGTTATGCCGTTTCTGATGTACCAGGGAAGCCACATGTGCAGAAGGAATTATTGCCAAACTTCCTTGTCTTCAACGTAGTCTTTAATCATGTAATATGCGTTATTGATAAGGACACGTTTGATGTGGGTTTTGAACTTTCCATCGCTAAGTTCTGTAACTGACTTTGGCAACTTGTTATAAAAGTGGATACTGTTGAAAACAAATGATTTGCTTATTTTTGTTAATCTAAATTTGGGTATCACAATTTCATGTCTACTACGTGTATTTATATTATGGAAATCACTTCTTGTTTTGAAAAGACATACGTTTTTGCGAACAAACAAAATACTTTCTAAGATATAAAGAGAAGGCAGAGTTAGTACATTCATTTCTTTGAATTTGTTTCTAAAGGACCCATTCTATAGACTGCGCGGATTGCCCTCTTTTGTGAGATAAAAATTGAATCTACATCAGCTGCCGATCCCCACAGCAGAACGCCATAAGACATAATACTGTGGAAATAAACAAATTATACTAACCTAGCTGCAGTCAACTGTCGAATTTTTCTTACTGCATATGCAGCTGAACTTAATCTACCTGAAAGAGCTCTAATGTGGGCTCCCCATTGCAATTTTGAATCGAGAGTAATATAGTTATAATATAATATAATATAGTAATATAATATAGTACCTAGAAATATAGTTTCCGTAATAGCATCTAGTCTCTTGCCATCAAGTTTTAAATTTAGAGCCACTTGGAGTACATTTGGTAGTGAGAACTTAATACAATTTGTTTTGTTCGCATTAAGTAAGAGATTATTAGCTGCGAACCATTTCGAAAGAATATCTAGACTATCGTTGACGTGTAAGACATCCGGATTTTTTCTATCTATTTTAAAAATGAGAGAAGTATCGTCAGCGAATAGAATTATATCCAATAAGTTTGCCATCATGTAAGGAAGATCATTAATATAAACTAGAAATAGGAAAGGGCCAAGAATTGAACTTTGGGGCACGCCCATCTTTACTAGAGACCCCGAGGACGTCGCCCCGTTAACGTTTACTTTTTGCTGCCTGTTTGATAGATAGGACAGAACAAGATCAGCAGCTTGTCCAAGAATTCCGTAGTGGTGTAATTTACAGGTCATGTATTGTGGTCAACGCAGTCAAACGCTTTTGAGAGGTCACAGAAAATGCCAATGGCATCCTGGGATTTCTCCCAGGATTCCAAAATGTGACTGATGAGTTTTACTCCTGCATCAGTCGTCGACCTACCTTTCGTGAAACCAAACTGGCGATGTAAAATCCCATTAGAATTGATATGTGACAGCATCCGGTCTAGCATGATTTTTTCATATATTTTACTCAATGCTGGTAGCACAGATATATGTCTATAATTAGAGGGATCACTCTTACTACCCGATTTGAAAATTGGTACTACTTTACTATGTTTCATTAAATCAGGAAACGTACCGCTGTCTAAACATTGATTAAATATGCCTGTTAGGACAGGGGCTATTGTTTCAATGATATCTCCAAGAACCTTAACGGAAATCCCCCATAAGTCTTCAGTTTTCTTTATGTTAAGACTTTTGAATGCCCTCTTAATAGTGACAATAGAAATGGGCTTGAATTCAAAACTTGGAATGTCCTTAGAGAAGTGTTGTTTGAGAAGAGATTCAGCTAAAATAGGTGATGAGGGAAGAGATTTCGTAACCTCTATTGGGATGTTGGTAAAGAAATTTTCTAGTGTCTCAGCAACTTTTAACTTATCTATAATGGTTTCATTATTCATTTTTAAAGACAATTCATTTTGATCTCGCTGTTTTGTGTTTCCAGTTTCTTTGTTAATTACCTGCCACACAGCTTTTATTTTATTGTTAGACATAATAATTTTGTTACTTATTAATTTAGATTTAGCTTGAGCGCAGACTCTTTTGAATATCTTAGAATAATTTCTGACATAATTATGAAGGGCTTGATCAGAAGTCAATGATTTCTCGTAGTACAAATTATATAAAATATCTCTGCTTTTTCTAATGCCAGCAGTGGCCCATTCATTAAATTTTGGTTTTGGTTTGCGACTTTTTTCACAGGACAGGCTTTATTGAATTCTTGGCAAACTGAAGAAAATAATGTACCGTAGTTTATATTGGGGTCTTGTGAAGCAAAACTAGCTGTTGAAAGATTACTAAGAACATTATTATTAAACATTTTCAATTTATTTTTAGTGAGTGGTCTTAACTGAATGGTTTTATCTATGTGTAACTTTTTATCTAGGTCAAATGATACAAGTTGACCAGTATGGTCAGACCTGACGCCACTAATTAAGGAAGAGTCTTTTATTTTATAATTAGTTTATACATTGTCTATGCACGAAGCCGAGGTTGCTGTTATTCTAGTTGCTTCTTTAAATACTTCGCACTTATCGAAGAACCCTTCGCCTCTTTTCTAATAGATGGGATGAAAAATTATTTCCTTAACATAGGAACTCCCCTCGAGGTGAAGGCCTCTTCCAAAGATTGCCATTTTTTCCGGTCTTTAGCTATAAGATGCCATTTTTGTCCCGCGCTATTTTTTTTATGTCGTCATCCCATCGCGCGTAAAGTCTTAGCGATTGCCCTGTGGACCTATCCATGTTGAAACCGTTTTGGTCCATCTGTGGTCTTTGAGACGCGCCACGTGACCAGCCCATTTAAATTTAAATTTCTAAAGCGTGGTTTAGAGCATCTATCGTGTTTGTCTTAGCTCTTATTTGTGTATGTCTTATCTTCTGTATTTTTTTAACATTTACCATACTGCGTTCCATTCCTCTTTGGCATGTAATTATTTTATTTCTTATTTTATTTGTAAATTTCCATGTTTGAGATGCGTATGTCAAACAAGGAATAAGACATAAGTCCATTACTTTCTGTTTGAGCTGTAAGCCCCATAGCGCTTTTAAATATTTCTTTACAACTCCAGTATTTGTTTCAGGTATTCTTGACTCGCCTCTCAACTTCCAGTTAATTTCTATTTTTGTTAAACCCAATCTGTTTTCCTAAATAAATATATTGTTCTACGTATTCTAAAGATTTGCCATCTATTTTTATGCTTGACTTTTTGTGGTTTGACATATCTTTTATTTTTGATAAGTTCATTACGAGGCCTACCTGTCTGCTAGCCTTGTGAAGAGATTCCATCATACGTTGTAGTTGAGAAGCAGTTTCTGAGAGCTCAAATTCGCAGACGAATTACGTCTGCGAATCTGAGGTGGTTTAAATAGTTGCCTTGTATAAACAGACCTTTGTTGTCCCAATCAAGTTTACCTATAATGGCAGTACCGCAATAAAAAAATTGGAAGGTAGAGGGTTCTCTTGCCTGACTTCTATTTTAACTGGAAACTTGGACCAATCGTTTCTAGTTTGACTCTACTAGTGCACTTGTTGTATATATTTTTAAGTATATCTATGTATTTTTTCTCTACGTTTTAAGATTCCTGAGTTTCCCAGCAGCTTTCGTGTGAAACGTTGTCGAAGGCTTGTTGATAATAATGAATGCGATATATATTTATATGTGTGTACATAAACTGTTAAATAAATAAATAAATACAGAGGTCTATTGTATTCCTGGTATTTTTCAATTATTAGCTCTAAAAATAATAAAAATAAATTACTTGGACGCAAAACACAATACGACGATTTGCTCTAAAAATATGAGCAGGCGCGTACAGTATGTATGTGGTCTATGGTGTAGAAACCCTTTCTTTATCCAGCTTGTTCAATGGGCTTTTGCTCTAGTGATGTACCAATTCTGTGGTTTATTATTGTAGAAAAAAGTTTATATATAGTTGGCAGTAGGCTTATTTGTCTGTAATTGCCGATGTCTTAGGATCTCCTTATTTATAGAGCAGAATAATATTGGATTCAGACCATAATGGTCTGAATCTAATATTATTCTGCTCTTGTGAAGGTGTTTCTGAGGTTTCCAAAATCAGGTTAAACAGATTTACTAAAGGCGCGGCCAGAATGGTGTGGGCCGTTTTTATAGTATCATTAGTAATATTATCCGATCCTGGACTTTTTTCGGGTTTTAGTCCTTGTATTGTCTTTATAATTTCCTTGAAATCGATTGGCTCTACATTGCATGTAGGACTTTCGGATGTTATGGTTATGGACTCGCTTGGGTAGGAAAGAACACTACGATTCTGTGTTGTAGAGTTGTATAGATTTTTGTAGAAGTCCGTTGCAACGTTTATGATTCTGTTACGACTGAATTTAGTTCGACCAGACTCTTCTAAACCCTCAATCCATGTTTTTTTTTGTCTGAAGTTCTTTATATCCTTTTTTTAGGCTTCCTTTTTGTTGCTGTGTGTGATGATGATGTTATTTAATATTTTTTATTCTGTTTCTTGTAATCAATTTTAATATATTTGCTTGTGAGTTTGTATAGAGCTTTAAGTTCGTTTTTCAAGGTTAGTGTTTTATTTTTAGTTTTTTAAATGATAAATGATTTTATTTCTGAAATGAGATTTTTACAAACACTTTTACACGTCATACATATTTTTTAAACTAGATGAGTTCGGCGTTTCCTATCTGACTACTCTGAGAAGAAAGGCCGAAACAAACTCAAAGGTCACAGTCTCTTTTAAAGTCCAGACATAATCTTGGTCAGATCATGTGAAGTCCGTGTCGATTGGTGTCTGAAATGGTCTTTTGATGAAAGAACCACATAGATTGAGTGGACCTGTCCAGTCAGTGCACGCATTTGTCAGTAGTACAGCTCAACTCAGAACTAAAGGAGCTCAACGATTCAACCCAGGCCGCAAAAAATACTCAAACTGCCAGACCATATTAAAAACTAACTGAGAATAAAACAAAATTAAACAATGACCCACATAGTCTTCACATTTACAATAATTAAAATAATATAATACTACACAGAGTAAATATTCATGTCATTGCATAAATAAAATTCATCAATGTCAATTTGTATATCCGGACGTAATCTTGGTCAGATCATTTGAGGACCATGTAGGTTGGTGTCCGAAATGGTCTTTTGAGGAAAGAACCACACAGATTTGAGTGGACCTGTCCAATCAGTGCACGCATTTGTCAGTTATCATGCAGCTCAACTCAAAACTTAAGGAGCTCTATTGGCGCAAGAGCTGATTTGACGAACAATACCAAAGAAAAGACATTTGGGTAGGCCGCATAAAGTACTCAAACTGCCAGACCATCATTAAAACAAACTAAGAGACAAAAAAAAAAATAAACAATGACCCATAGTCTTCACATTCCTAATAATTAAAATAATATAATACTTTAAAAAGTAAATATTCATGTCTGTATTTATATAAAATGTTATATAGAATAAGAAAATATAAATAGCTAGCAAAATAAAAGAGTAAAAAAACAACATTCACTCTAAATTTATTGGAGCAGCTCAATCCCAAGCCTTTTTGTCCTCAATATAATCTTTAACAGTATAAAAGGCTTTCAGACACAGTTTTATAAAACATTTGAATTTATTAAGGCTTAGTTCTTGAATGTGGCTAGGAAGTTTATTATAAAAACGTATATATTAGCATCTAAACGAGCTGCCTATTTTTTTGAGCCTGGTAGTAGGAACAACAAATTTGTGTTTGTTCCTAGTATTTACATTATGGATATCACTGTATTTTTTAAACAAATTAATATTTTTATGTGCGTACAAAAGATTTTCATAAATATACTGAGAAGCTACAGTCATTATATTAATCTATTTAAATTTGTCTCTGAGGGAGTATCTGGGACTTAATTTTTAATTGAATGGATTGCCCTTTTTTGTAAAACAAAAATTGTCTGAATGTCGGCGGCATTTCCCCATAACAGAATACCGTACGACATTACGCTTTGAAAATAACTAAAGTATACTAAACGGGCTGTGTCTAAATCAGTTAAATCACGATTTTTTCTAACGGCATATGTAGTTATTTTTTTATTATAAAGCCGACCCCATACTTACCCGGTGTTTGACCTGTGTGGCATAGAATGAAATCTTCGTGTTCTGAGATCTTGTTGCCGAAGCGTCGTTCTTCAGATATGCCAATGATATCGTATTTTATAATAATTATTAGAGCTTCTTTTAGTTCAATTACTCGTTCGTATGATGAAAATGTTCTAACATTGTAGGTTGCTATATAGAGATTGTTCTTGCTATTTTTTTCTGGGATTTAAATGGTTTGAAGGTATTGTTTTTGGAAGGTTGCGGTCGTAATCTTACCAACCAGATTGAAAGACGTGTTTCTATGCTTTTTGTTTTTTGTATACATTTTCTGAGAGAGGTATTGCTGGCTGTATGTATTGCTGTCGTTGATACTCTTAATCTCTTCCTCCTGATTTGTATTACTTTTATTTACTAAGAAGTTCAAAATGGCTGGCCCGGCTTTACCACTCCTTCAGAGAAACTGGTTGCTCTCTGGGATGTTTTCTGCGTTGATAAGTTTTTATTTTTCTTGGTGACTTGAGTATTGCGTGGAGTAATGTGCTCAGTGTTTGAGTTGTTTTGTAGGGAGATAGAGAGGTTCCTTTTCCTGTTTTCTGGTGGTGTCTTATTATCTGTTTTGTTTTTTATAATTACCAGTTTGTCATATTTAATTACTGCTTTATTCCCTTTCTCTTTCTCTATTTTTACTTGTGCTTGTAACACTTTCCTTGTTTCTAGTATATGTTGGGGATAGTCCTGTTTTATGTAGTACGCAGTGTCGCCAGCTAATACGGCTTCTTTATTAATAATTTTGAGAGTCTGTACAGAGCAAATGAGGATTTATTAATTCTTTTGCAGACTGTACTACGATATTCTAAATGTGTTTTCCATGTCAGTTTATTGTCAATATTAATTCCTAGAAACTTTGTATCTGTCACAGGATGTACTATTTCGCCTTGGTAACTAACGCTCATATTTATTAGTTGAGTTCTCTGGTGAAAATGTATAATTTTCGTTATGTCCATATTTATTTTAAGGTTATTTTCGGTTAACTATTGTATTATCGTAATTAATGTTTGGTTGACTACGTGCTCGTAATCATTTTCTTTTTCGATTTTTATTATAAATGTGCTATCATCTGCAAATAGTACCATTTGTTGGAAGAACATTGATATATATCAAGAACAGTAAAGGGCCTAGGACACTACTTTGTCGAACTTCAAATTTTATCATTTACGAATTTGACCCATGTTTAATCTCATTTCGTGTTTTGTGACATATTTGTGTTATTTCTACTACTATGCAGGTATGAAAATATGAGATCCAGCGCTTTACCTCTTATGCCATACATGCTTAATTTTTGCATTAGTTTGGTATGCTCAACTCGGTCAAAGGCTTTACTTATATCCATAAAGATAGCACATGTTGGTATTTTTTTGCCCATGGCGACCAAAATTGTTTTCAGTAGGTCATAAATGGCTATATTTATTCATTTCCCTTTGCGAAAACCTTTCTGTTGGTCTACCAAAATATTATATTTTTCTAAAAAACTGTATAATCGGCTATATTATTAACTGTATAATTAGCTCATATTTCGTTTGTCTTTTTTATGTAGTGGAATGACAATGGACGTTTTAAGTTTATCTGGGTATATTCCATTAGAAATGCATAGGTTAATTATTTAGCTTAGATGAGCTGAAATATCCAGAGACACATATTTTATGACTTTGGTGCAAAAACCATCATTGCCCACGCTATGGGTACTTTTCAGCTGCTTTATTTCTCTGTCTACCTCTGTAGGTGTTGTGGGAGTAAGTAAAATTGAACATTTTAGTGTTGATTTTATGATTGGACGGCCGGGTTTTGTTTTGACTGTCATTCCTTAAATTTTGTTTTGGGTGAAATTATCAATAACTTGTCGTGTGTCAGACTCTTATTGACTAAAACCCACCCGTATTCCTTTCGTTATCTGTGTTGCCAGGGGCCTCGGTAACCATTTTGGACTTTCAGGCGACCCCGGCAGGCATCAGCCACTACACTACACTACACTTGTGCTGACATCTCTTTGAGGCACGCGTGGAACACAACGCGCCGTCGACCCGAGCCTGGTCCATATCAGACGGCGAGCTACCCATTGCTCACCGTCCGCAAGCCCGCGCCTACGGTGGCCAGAAATCCGCCCGGGATTCCCGACGCCCAGGGCTTCTCCTGCGGCGGTTAGGGGACGAGAGCGCGAAATTTGTCTTTCCCTCAACTATCCCGCCTCCTCCTTCGCGAGCATTACTGCTTCGCAGAAGGAGGTGACGGCTGCCCATGCCCTCTCACTCCGTACCATGGCCTGGACCAGGGCCGGACGCGAGAGATCTCTGCCGCCGATCGCCTCCACGAGGACACGGCGGTGCTCTGCCCAAGTTGGGCAGACTTCCACCGTATACTCTACCGTGTCCTCCGGGCGTTTCCTCCCACCTTATCCGACACAGGAACCTCCCGAAGCTGACGTGTCCAGTGAGGACCTGCGTCAGGCTTAAGGTGAGGACGCCGTGGCGCCTCTCTAGCCACTCCTTAAAGAGGAGACAAATCGCCGCAACGCAACCCCGTTCTCTCTTGACGGCTTTGAGGGACGGCGTACTGGCGGTGGCCGACTAAATTAGGGTCACTGAGCCACTCAGGTCCTCCACCCAGTCATCCCTGGGCGGGACAAAGTACGACTCAGCAACCACGCGGCGGCTACGGCGGCGACAACGACGGTGGTGGAGGTGGCAGCGGTGGGGGCAGTGGTGGCGGCTGCGGCGGTGACAGCGGTGGCGGAGGGCTTGCCTCTGGCCCTGACTTTGGCGGGTGGGGTGCAGGCCTTGCCCTCCATTCGGTGCTTGGCTGGCTTGCCAGCCACCGAACATACATCACAGTGCGGCGTGGCGTTGCAGGAATCGGCCTTGTATCCGGGCAGACCACAGCGGTAGCAAAGACCGCTGCGGTCCACCTTCGAGATGCAATTAGCTCCCACTTGGTTGCCCACCTGGGCGCGGAAGCACCTCAGAGGTCTGGGTTCCAGCAGTTTGACCTGCGCGGAAACCCAGCCCACTAATAGCCGTTGGCCCTCCTTGGCAATTTTCTTGGCTACCGACACGGGGCAGCTCACCGTAATGGTTTGCAACCCCGTGGAGTCAGGACGGATGGTGCCTACCCTCACCTGCTCGGCAGAGCACCCCCCAGTCATAAGCACAGCGGCGACTACCTGTTCCTCCGACACGGAGTCATCCAGGCAAATGATGTGCATGCTAGCGCACTTGGTGGGCCTGGACACTCGGACCTCGTCCGCATTTAGGGACGCCCTAAGCCTTTCGGCCAGAGCGTCAGCGGCCGGGACGCTGGTCGCACCGGGGACCTGCACCATTCGGGTCGCTTTTGATTTGTTGAGTGATGTATTTATGTAATTATTGTTTTGTGACTTCTGAGTTAGTGATATTACTTTTTAAATCTAGCTGCGTATTGCTTAAATATGTTTTTATGTCTTTTTGTTGGATGTATCATATACTGCCATAACATTTTTCTTTTAATTTTACTACAGTTTCTAAGAATATATTTATTGACAAATTAAATATTTACATCATTTAAAAACTAACAAACTTAAAATAATAATAATTATATGTACCATTATATAAAAAGTGAGGACAAAATATCATAGAGCGTCAAAAAATTCGTCCGTATCGCTGTCAACAGGAACAGTGCCCAAAAGTCTGACAGCATTACCACGTTGTATGGCAATGCTGATTCTTTGGCCAAAAAATAGACCAGCCCTCTGGTCACTTGAGGAATCGACCAACAACTTGACGATGTCTCTAAAAACTAAGTGGGCACTCGGACCCTATGGCCCTAGTGTTTTAACCCCAAACGGCTCGAACATATAAGTCTCAATAAGATTGGAGTACTTGTGCCGTTTTAGGTTTTCCGCACCTGCAGCAGCTGCCGCAGCACAGCCCGCCGTGCTAGGACGATGGGATGGCACAAGGGTGTCGACATAAGTTGCATCCCACACCAAAGGCCTACCTTCCATCCAAGGCATTATAGTAATCCCGTATGGTCTCTTCCCATCGTCGCGTGCCAAGCCATTAGGTTCTAAAACAGCGGGCACCCCGACGGTGCCGAGAGCGTGACGGATGATGTATTTGATGATGGCGTGCCGTGCTTTCCGCCCTGCGCTTTTACTGCAGGATAGGCTATGGTGTCCGAGGTAGTCGACACCTTCACCGCATTGGCAGGGATGCGGAGCCACGCAAGGAGCGCCCAGATGCAGACAAGTAGCGAGCCGGAAGGTGGTGTCACCCAGCATAGGTAATGTTGGGTGATGGTAGCGCCTGAAGCCAGAGTTCCGACTCCCACTCACCCACAGCCGGCATGCGGGCACGCTCAGCAGTATTGGTGGACGTATTAATAAGATTATTCCGTACCAACCTGCAGAGCGGCTCATCCCACTGCCTCTGGGAAAATGGGTTCGCGGGCCGATCTGTATCCGGACAAGCCATTTTCCAGGCGTTCACCGCGTCGGTCAAGCACGGCACTTCAGAGTCAACCAGGGGGGGGCTAAAATTTCCCTGGTCAGCTTTTCAGTGCTGTGGACAGAGGATAGGAACTAATATTAAGCTAAGTAAGCTAATATTGGTAATTTTACGGACATCGAGGCCACTAAAACGGATGTGTAGTGTGGCTTGCAACCACGCTCGGTCGTCCAAGGCCACATTTAAAATGGAAGTTAGTGTATTGCGAATAATTTGGTCAATTTTGTCCAAGAGGTGTGACTGCTTCTATAAAGGGGAAGAGCGTAGAAAATATTATATATAAAATTTGGGCCAAAACAACAGTATCTAATCAGGGTGAATGCCGAATGTAAATTAATTTTGGAACCTAGGAGTTGCAGTGAACTATTTTCTAAAATTTTGATTTGTGGGGTTATTTCATAAAATTTCTCTAGGGTCAATTGTCTGTCGGTAATGTCAGAAAGGTAAATTTCACATTTTGATGGGTTAAGGTACAGGCCAATAGATTTAAATTGCTGTTTGAGGAATTTTAAGCCTTTAAAACGCTGTCTACATTAAATTTTGAATTTAGTTTCTGAATAGTATGAATAGCCAAGCTGAAAATGACTGGTCCAAGAGGATCACCTTATTGGCAACCTACTGCAGATTTCAAAACATTGTCCTTTATAATCATTTAGAAGGGTACCTGTAACATTGCTACATAAAACCATACATTTCAGGTAATTCCTTTTTGACTTCAGCCAACAAAGTGTCCCTGTTGACAGTGTTAAAGGCATTCTTGACGTCGATCTTGAGGATGACCTTACCTTTGTTGGAATTCAAAAAGATGAAAAGGGAATGCACGGCAGCCTCACGGCCCCCTTTTGAGCCGAAACCAAGCTGCAGGGGCTGAAACATAGCTGTAAGCGGTTCGCTATACAGCTTACAGCATATTTTGGTTACCGTACGCCTGTAAGTGCAGCCAACGGCGACGAATACCGCCGTCCCTCTTACGCATGGCACATAGGTTGGCCCCGTATAAGACATCGACGACGGCCTCGTTCACATCGCCGTTAGCATTAGGTTAATCAGGGCCGCAAGCTCCTTCAAAAGTGACTTACCAGCTTCCCCAGCGCCTGAACTCTAAAAAAAAAAGAAAAAGATCCTTAAGAGGCCACCGGCTGAACCACTTCAGAAGGAGCTCACGGCTGCAATCAACTGGGGGGGCGAAACTTTTAGGAAGGTTAAATTTACGAGTAGGTTGGGAGGGTCGGGGGGATCGGATAAGGTGAGACCATGCAAGCTGTTACTGTTTCTGGAGAGTAAGGCACCACCACATCGCCGCTGATAAGTATTCTGGCCGCACCCCTGATGTCACCTTCACCTAATTTGGATTCCACATGTCAACAATAATCCTTTTCGTGATGGGTTATTGAAAACAGGTAATTTTGTATCTAAAGGTAAGGTCGAATTGTTACAATTTTGTTTAATTTGGTTCGTTAAGGTTTTTTAGTTGCCAAATTTTGTGAACATGCAGAATCCTATAAGGGAAGGTAAGTAATTGCTCCCAGGCACTTTGTGAGTTCTCCTGGGTCGCAAGACGGAGACATTGCGCCAAACTCAGTGCAACAGACCGTCTCGCGGCCCGGGGAACTTAATTTAATACTGGGGTAGATTTTTTTTAATTTTGCTAGCTTTTTCCACAAGGTTTGTTCTAGAGGTGTTGATGTTGGGGACGTGGCTAGGGGGCACAATGGTACACTATGTGATTTATGGATCTAGCCATAGTGTATCCTCAGCCCCCGTTCACCTTTAAAAAAGCGTGCCTGTGAGCAATGTGGACATCTCACCAGCTGGACATCAAGTGATGTAGCAGGTTGACTGGCACAGTTTACGGCGTCGCTACAGCCGGCATTGAACATAAATATAAAACACTTAAACTTACAGTTAAACTTACCCAAAAATATAAAAAAACAAATTATATACACAAGCTCTCAAAACATTAACTAAAAACCCCTATTTTTCACTATACTCGTAATTATGAATTTGAAACAGTAAATCAGTATCACATGTAGTAAATATTAAGCAATTATGTCCATAGATCGTAAATCGATAATATATCAATAGATTTTAAATAGTTATCCAAACCAACCCAACCAAAAACCAATCTTTTCATTGCAGTCGGGGGACGGTTCCTTGGAACAGTTCTTTACAGGTCCCCGGACTTCGCTGAAGATATTGGTTTTCAGTTTTCTACTTTTGGGCATATTTAGCTTACTTTTAATTTTTGTAATACACTATTTGACAAGGCAGGCGTGTTTTTTTTATTTATTAATTATTTATTTAATTTGCCTGATATATTTGAAAATATGTCAAATGTTAATCCATAGTTGGAGTCAAAAAATATGCATACTTATTATCTTGGGTGTCCATACAGAGTAGGTTACTAAACATTTCAACCTTATCATTATAAATGAGTGCCCCACAGATATATGTGGGTGCGCATATTATTATGTTACAGTGTGTTACATTAATTAAGCATTCTCTTATTAATTTTACCAGGTAAAATTAGGTTGGGCTGTAATGTCAGCCGCCCTTAATATAATTATACAGTAATCATTCATTGTAAAATGTTCTAACTTTGATTTTATACCCGGTAATAATATTTTAATGTTTGAATTTGGTGTGTAACTAAAATAATTAAAGATCCTTGCAAAATTTTCTTCAATAGCTTGTAGCATGTCTCGTTGTGTGTAGTTACTGAGTACGCAGAGTTTTTTATTTTTGGTATCCTCTTTAGAAATCTTCTTAAAGGGTTATTTATTCTTTTGCGTAGGCTTCGATATTACATTTGATGGTGCTATAGGGGTAGGCATAATATCCTTCACTTTGTTTGGTGTATAAGTACTTATAGCTTGTGTCTCTTTATTTTGTTTGCTAGCCGCATGCTCACTACGATGTGTTGTTGTTCATGTTCCTTGATTATGTACTTTGGTGAGCCATGCAAAGATTTATTTTTGCCTGTCGGAGTCGCACTTTTTTCTCAGGAGTCGAGCATATTTTCTTAATTGTGATAACAGTCTTAATCATATTTTGTAAATCCGATTTAAGACGAAAGTTCTCCGTGTTTAGATCTTCTAATTCTTTATGTGCGCATAATAATTGGTTCTTAAGTATTTTGTTTTCTTCAGTTAACTCACGAACGTCGTCGATTGTGTCATGCAGGCTAACATGACACACGCGACAATTACTCACTCTCGCGTGAGTACCTAATTATTGTCTACTTCTGTCAATTTTCTCGTTTTCTGACAGCGCTGCCATACAAAATACTCGACTCGTTCTGTCAAACTCGATGTTTTCTCGACAAACCCTAATGTGGCACCTAAGTTATCTCAAATTTTGACAATTCAACACAAGATAATCTTCGATTCTTCTGTCATTTAGTCGTCCTCGATTTTGATGACAAGAAGAGTAGACAAAATTATAATACAAAAAAATATGGCATTCATGGGGACTGGTGACAGAAATGATAACTGAAAACTTTGGAATAACATACTCATATGTATATACTCGTATATGCGTATACATGTATTCAGCTGTATCCGGTAAGACTGGAAGACGACCCCAACATAGTTGGGAAAACGGCTAGGCAGATGATGATGACATGTAGGTACACAGGCCGCTGCGCGACGCCAGTCTGATGTTCACATTACATTAGCGTGTTGGTGACGTAATAAGAATGTTGGTGACTTGGGTAGCATGTCGGTGACGCAGTCCGCATGTCAGTGACGTGGTTTGCATGTTCGTGACGCAGGTTGCATGTCGACGGGTGCTTTCAGAATGTCGGTGACGCTGTTATCACTGTGTAAGTCGATTGGCATGTCGTAAATCTGCTAGCATTTCGGAGACGCGGTTAGCATGTCGGTGACGCTGCTATCAGGTCGGGCACGCTGTTAGCACGTCGGTGACTCGGTTAGCATGTTGGTGACGCATTAGAATATAATAGAATAGAATTTTATTTTGCAAATATGGGTAATACATAATAGTTCTTAAGATTACATTTAGCCCAGCCACATTTTACCAATCGGCATGCAAACATTTAAAATAATTTATATCACTATTATTACACTTATTTAGATCAATTTATAAATTACTATCATAAAATTCTTAAATCATCAGCTATTAAAAATATATTTTTGTATTAAAAGGAAAATATAGATCAGTATCATAAGATTATATATCATGTCATTACTATTACAAATGTCATACCATTATCATTACATCAATTAACATGTCATTACAAATATCATTATTATTACAATTCCAAATCAAAATTGGCATTTAGATTACTGAAATCTAAATGTCAACGATTAAAATGTCAAAAATCAAAATGTCAAAAATCAAAAATGTCATACATCAAAATTTAAAAATCAAGATGTCACAAATTAACAAATATTTTTCTCCGATAGGAACTCAGTTACACTGTAGTACGTTTTATTTACCAAAACATTCCGCAATCTAATTTTAAATTGTGCTGTATTTAAAGCCTTCCAACTACTCGGTAATTTATTGTAAATAATGGGGGCCATGCAAGAAACGCTCTTAGGCATCAAAGTAGTTCGACATGATACCTGACATAATTTGCTGTTGTCGCGCCTATTCCTTGGGAATACAACAGCCAGGCTCTCAAAACGAGATGGATTTTGCTTGACAAACATAGCTACTTCGAAAATATAGATACAGGGAAGTGTCAAGATTTTATGTAACTTAAAATAAGGCGTGCAAATGTCTGTCGATTTAAGTATTAACAATGATCGGAGACATCTTTTCTGGGCCTTAAAAGCTATATCTCGATCAGTTGAGTTCCCCCAGAAAATGATACCGCATTGAGCATATTGATGACCCAGTTAGCATGTCGGTGACTCGGTAAGCATGTTGGTGACGCAGATTGCATATTCAAGAGATGGTGTTCGTGTGTCGGTGACGCGGTTAACATATTGGTGACACGAACCCACAGGTTTTGCCCCTACTCATCAAAAATGGCTCACTCATTTTCATTTCCAGTATTTTAATTTCGGCATGCCAAAGAAAAATATTTAATTTTAATCAAAAAAGTCAGTTACACAAAAAAAATAACATATATTAAAAGAGGTGGATGTATAATCATTATAATACATACTAATTCCATGCGTAAAATATGAGCCGATTTTGCTAAAATAAAAATGTTTGTTTTTAATAATTATTTGCTACATCGGTATCTCGTTGCGAGATAAAGAACTGTCAAAGAGCCTTTCTCGAGCTTAGCGGTCATGTTAGGCATTAGGATGGTGTCAGAATCGTAGACAAATTTCGACTAATCGAGAAAGAGAGCGTTCTCGCGCTTGTCATGTTAGCCCTGTGGAAACTATCAGGAATGCTCATCATTGTTGTATCAAAGTATCGTTTTCTCGCTGTTATTAGTCACATTGTTAGTTAGGTCAGTTAACGAGCTTGATCTACAAAGTTTACGGTAGGTAATGTTGTTACTGCTGGAGTTCAACTTTATTTATTACTGCAAGCTATCGTAGCGCTCTCTGGTGTGAAATTATCGAAGAAATAATACTCTTTAACTTGATTGTTAATTTGAATTGTAGTCTGTGCGTTATTTTGTGAGATAATATAGAATTTTACGATTCACAAAAATAGGCGTGATTACGCTGAGGTTCGAACCGGGATCAATCGTTTAGTGACGAATCGTCGCGTTCTATGCCTCCGATCCAAATGGACTCAGTTTAGAAGTTGAAATTATGCATCAGAAAAAGTTCCAATATTTGAACGAAACAAAAACGGTTGGAATGACTCATACTACGATTACAATTTTTACACTGTCAAATACTTTGATCACTTTGTTTTTGTTTTATAAGTTACACTATTACACTGTTTATGCACTTCTTTGTTTGTGTACTGGAAACTGTTGATTTCTTTTATTATTTATTGTTTTTTGTTTCAATTTTTCATGTTGTTATTGTTTTATGTATTTTGATCTTATATCCACAGTTTGTTTATGAAACTCGTAGATAACACTTTCACTGAATCTGTTTATCATATTTATATTTGCAGACAAATAGTATTCTGAAACAGATATTTTACACAGACTTTTTTTCTCTTAGATAGACTATTCGCGCGCGCGCGTATTGCTAAGATAAAAGTCGTAATAAATAATAAAGCGAAAATTTTCTCGCGTCTGATGAATTTGACCCACTACACGCACTTTTCAAATTGCCGCCAAATAGGAATAAATGACAGATGAATTCAATAAATACATCATCAGGTTACCAAAGAGTTCTAAATTTGTATTGTTTCTAACCAGCCAATTCAAAAAACTTTCAGTGTTACCCTTGCACAGGTATTTGAACATATAATAGAATATATTCATAGCGTTCTCGGATAGGTTACCCTGACCCCTCTTTATATATCAAGCCTTTCCGCTTAATAAATATGGTAGCTGATAATGAAATATCCTGGCATTCCTTCAAGGTTCATACATAGTTCAAGATCAATTTGATCAATACTCCCAGCACACAATCCTCATGTCATGCATAAAATAATAATGCATTATGACGTTCATTAAACTATTCTAATTTTACGTGTTTTAAAATGGCAAGTCTTGTAACGACCTCTTCTCTTGATTTATAACGTAGCTACTGCAGATTCGATACTTGGTAGCAAAACCATAGGTTGGTATTTGTTGCAAAAAAATGCCAGCAAACCTCCATTTTTTAACAAACATGACAAGTCGCAAGCACTGGAAGTCATGGGTTTTAGGTATTTGCCCAGCAGTGGGATGATACAGGCTAACAAAAACTGTATGACAAATCTGATTCAGCAAGGAAGTCCTTAAAAACAATAATATTGATAAACTGGATAAACACAAGAAGTCATCTATTATTTTTTCTTGTTCTGTCAAATTGTCAACAACGCCATCTATGAATCACTTTCAGAAAACTCTAAGGTCACCGCAAACCTTAGATGGTTTTTATTTTAATAGCATTCCGCCATAAAACGGTCTCAAGCTAGTTTTATTATAATTGTATTCATTTCTTTAACGAGGGTATTTGTAATAAAATATTCAAAAATACCGATATTTTGGGCATGATACTGAAAAGCCTTCATAATGATATAATGAAATGGTTATAAATAGCCTATAATATGTTATTAGAGTTAATGCAACAGGTAAAAATGTATTTAAGCGAGTTAAGTGAGTCTACGTTATTAAATAGCTTTGTTTTCCTAATATAGCTTTTTAATAGCTATTTGTTTACATGTAACCACCTGGTTAAGGTTGATACAGAGATTAAATTGTACCATTTATTGAGAGAAAGTTTAATTATATTTTGTTTGTAGGTAATCAATTCGGCGGGTCACCGTCCACCGTAGGACATATACTAAGTTTCGCTACGATATTGGCCTCTGTACATGCTCAGCTCAGCTTCCTTGGGCTGACTTGGGTTATGATACCAAGCAACACTGGCTCCATTTCAAGATCTACAAAAATATTGAGTTACAAGACGCATTTGCGTTGATTATGAAAACATCAAAAGGCCAATTTGCGTAATTAAAAACATTCAAGATCTTGTCACATTCTCATCTCAGCGACAATCAATGTCAAAAACTTTTTGACAGATTGACATCATGACAGATGAGCAAGCACGTTAAGCCGTTGGTCCCGGCTGTCATTTGTAGATCTTTGACAGTCGTTACGGGTCGTCAGAAGCTCGAAAGTCTGACAACCAGTCTTATTAAGGGGTATCGTGTTACCCAGTAACTGGGTTGTGGAGGTCAGATAGGCAGTCGCTCCATGTAAAATACTGGTATTCAGCAGTATCCGGTAAGACTGGAAGCCAACCCCAACATGGTTGGGAAAAGGCTAGGCAGATGATGATAACATCATGACAGATGACAGGACAAATGGAGACAGATTAAAATGAAAACATAACATTACGTCTATTTTCCCCAAAAGGTTAGGTAGAAGTGACCTATAGTACCTACATCCACATTTCGCAAGTTTTGAATGAAAGAAAGCGAACATTCTTAAAATACTGGTATTGCCCCTCAGGAGTGTGCCTATAGTATATTTAGAAATATCAATGACGATGACATTATATAATGACCCCACTAGGGGTAACTACGTAATGTCATAGGTGTTGATATTTCCAACTTAGTAACCAACCACCGTAAACTGTTTGCAGTTGCGTAAGCCAGCGCTTGCCAGAGCTTGTTCCAGCGTGGTCTTGCGCGTGTTCCAGAGCGTGTTCCAGCGTGGTCCAGTGCGTGTTCCAGCGTGGTCCAGCGTGGTCCAGCGTAGTCCAGCGCGTGTTCCAGAGCGTGTTCCAGCGTGGTCCAGCGCGTGTTCCAGAGCGTGTTCCAGCGTGGTCCAGAGCGTGTTCTAGAGCGTGTTCCAGCGTGGTCCAGCGCGTGTTCCAGTATGGTCTAGCGCGTGGTCCAGCTTGGTCCAGCGCGTGGTCCAGCGTGGTCCAGCGCGTGGTCCAGCGCGGTTCAACGCGTGGTCCAGCGTGGTCCAGCGTGGTCCAGCGCGTGGTCCAGTGTGGTCCAGCGCGTGGTCCAGCGTGGTCCAGCGCGTGGTCCAGCGTGGTCCAGCGCGTGGTCCAGCGTGGTCCACCGCGTGGTCCAGCGTGGTCCAGCGCGTGGTCCAGCGTGGTCCAGCGCGTGACCCCTCACTTCAGGGTCCTGCCTATGTATACACAACGTAACATCACGCCTGTATTCCCCGAAGGGTTAGGCAGAGGTGTATCTATAGTACACCCACATTTCGCCAGATATGTTAAGTCCCATGTAATAGAGGGCGAGCCATTGCCATCAACCGGGAACAAATCCAAACTCTGGGCTGCGACTGAGAAATTCCACATAAAATCCAATAAAATTTTGCCCTACCCGGGAATCGAACCCAGAACCTCATGCTCTACAGTAACGCTTGCGACCAATAGACTAACGAGGCAAGGCTATGTTTATCTCCATGAAATGTGAAGTGTGTCCATATATGGATTGACGAGTTATGTCTCATATTTAAACGAGGGTACTACCAATATTTAGTAAATCTCCACTCCGAGATTTCGAACACTGATTATCCAATTCACGATCCGCTCTTCTCCAGTCCACCCAGCTCCGCGTCAGTGGAAACGCACCCTTAAGGCGGCTCTTGAATTTAAACGTCTGCATTGAGGAGACACCTTAGATCTCGAAAACTAGCGGGCCGATACTTTTGAAAATGTTGTGTGATCTGTAGAAAAAAGTCGCCTGAATTTGAAACAGCTACAAAGCTTTGATTTGTGATAAAAAATCATAAATTTCACTACGCTGTTTTTTGGAAAATAATTAGTCAATTACAACAGATTTTTGGTGTCATTTAGTAGTAAATGTATTCTAATTTGTAGTATAAAAATAAAACGGAAAACCTATATAAGTTTGGTGATAAAACACATTCTATGTGGATCCTCAATCTTCTCTAGGAAATATATTATTATGTACTATGTACCTACTAAAGCAGTTCATCTAATCGGATAATAATAGTATATATATTTAGTAGATTTTTTTACTAAATATACGTGTAATTCAACATCCTGCATGTGTACAACCGACCATAAATAATTCTAACCATGATAAACAGAGTTTTATTTGCACTTAAATCATTCTCCATCATATAAAAAACACAAGGAATGCAAAAAAATAAATAACTTAATAGAGCCGAAATAGCCCAAATAGCCTTTTTAAACCCTAACTAATATCATAAATGCAAAGGTGAGTTTGTTTGTTACGCTTTCACGCTAAACCGGCTGAACGGATTTGGATGAAATTTGGCACATAGGGAAACCTTGACCTGGGTTAGGACAAAGTATACTTTTTATCCCGGTATCATGTTCCCGTGGAATAATTTGCGACCTCCATGCGGGCGAAGCCGCGGGGAAGCTCGTTAACTATAATTGAACAGCGTAGTATTAAACACCAGAAAATTATATGCGTAATTATATATATAACCTTCATCCATGTTTAAATAAATAAATACCTATTAACCAAAACACACCTTAAGAATGTAAGAAATCCCTGATTGTGTGGCTAAAGTACACACAACCCACAGAAACATAATCACTTTTTTTTTTTTTTTTTGAGGGTGGGAAATCATCAAATAACTTCTCCCGCTCTGGGCGGAGCGGGAGGGTGTGTCAGACTCTTACTGACTAAAACCCACCCGTATTCCTTCCTGTTGCCTGTGTTGCGGGGGCCTCGGTGACCCATAAGTACCTTCCCGCGACCCCGGCAGGCATCGGCCCTAGTGGACCCCTACCTATGTGCTGACGACATCTCTTTGCGTGGAATACAACGCGCCGTCGACCCGGGCCTGGTCCTTACCGGACGGTGAGCTACCCATTGCTCACCGTCCGCAAGCCCGCGCCTACGGTGGCCGGAAATCCGCCCGGGATTCCCGACGCCCTGGGCGTCTCCTGCGGCGGCTAGGGGCGAGAGGGCGCGAAACTTTCCTTTCCCTCAACCGTCCCGCCTCCTCCTTCGCGAGCATTACTGCTTCGCAGAAGGAGGTGACGGCTGCCCATGCCCTCTCGCTCCGTACCATGGCCTGAACCAGGGCCGGACGCGAGACGTCTCTGCCGCCGATCGCCTCCACGAGAAACATAATCACTTGAACTGCATGCGGTAATTTATTTCAATATCCAACTTTATAGTATACTTATTTAACTTAGTTATAGACATATACGGTTTTCTAAAATTGTTTATTTTATAAATAGGACATCAGAATCACTTTTACACGGCAAAATAAAAAAGAACAATGACCCACATAGTCTTCACATTCACAATATTTGAAAACAATATAATACTTTACAAGTAAATATTCATGTCATTTTATATATAAAATTCATTAATGCTGATATGTATAGAGAACCATGTAGGTTGGCATGTGAAATAGTCTTTTGAGGAAAGAACCACATAGGTAGATTTGAGTTGACCAGTCTGGCCCGTGCAAGAATTTGTCAGTAATCGTGTAGCTCAACTCAGACCTTAAGGAGCTCAACGACTCGACGAACAATACCAAAGAAAGGACATTTGGGTAGGCCGTATAAAGTACTCAAACTGCCAGAACATCATTAAAACTGGGAAAGAAAAAAGAAATACCCACATAGTCCTCACATTCTCAATAATATAATCTTTAATGGATACGTTTCAAATGTCAATAGGAAGTTTGTTGTAAAAGCATGTGTGTTGCACCCATGAATGAATTGCCAACTCTGTGGAAGCGACTGCGATGTACAACAAGCCAAAAACACCGTTAAAATGCAGTTTTCATTTTCAATAACTTTAGAAAAGACTTGTATTTTTGTTCCTTCCGTTTATACGTAGCTACCATAAGAATTATTTATGTGCAAATAAAACTCTAATATCATGATCGTTAGGATTATTTATGGTTACACTATACACTAAATTGTAAAGGATTTAAAAAAAATCTTTTGAAATACTGCATACTGTAGCGAAATAACAATGAAAATGCACCACTATATCAATTAAAAAAGAATCGAATCGAAAAATATAATAAGCTATTGAATATCGTTAAAAATAGTCACGGAACGGGTAATTTGGCCTAAATGAAAAGAGATTACGAGAAAACTTAAGGTAGATCGGATTGAAAATCTTAGCATTTGGTTTCCGAATCAAGGAATCGATTTCAATCGGTTTTAGGTTCGTGACCACTAAATTACGTAAACTTTCAAATGAATATTATCTTATAAAGATGAACTTAAGTTATCCCGTTAGAAACAGGCGTGCTAGTATTAAAATATTACTTCTGAAAGTACTTATAACTAATAATAGTTAAGTCTGATGGTTTAGATAGCAAGTCGATCCTGATGAATCATACCTCAAAGCGTAGCACGCATTGAGAGATATGCATGTGACACGACGATCATGTGTCGGAACCGAAATGTCGGATCAAAATGGACTTGCCGGTCTCGAATTCAAAGGATTGGTAAAAGCAGACCAAAGCACGCAAGCATAGTGAATAGACTGGTACCCGGACCACCGAAAAGACCGGTAGCGGCCCGTTTTCAACTGGTTTATTACACCAGAGAAAAGGCTAGAACTTCCACTGAGATAGCAATAAAAGGGAAAGTATATACCAAATTCGAAGAATAACTTACATCATTTGTGCAAAACTCAACAATATAATTTGGTTGACTGCAGATAACAGAACATAATAAGCTAAAACCTTAACAGGAATCAAGGGAAAATATAAACAATGCACTTCACATGGCACAATTTAAAAATAAAAGTCCAAATTTTTTAAAATCGACTGTAACAAATTTCTATTTTTGCGACTGAATTTTTATAAAAAATTGACAGCCTTCTTTCCGTCTTTATCAAAAATAAAAATTTAAGAATAAAAAATTGATGGTCCAGTTATATGAACTAGAAAAAATAAATTGATAGGTTGAAACGCAGAGGTCACGCTGCAACATGTAGGATGTTAGATTACACGTATATTTAGTAGAATTTTCTACTAAACCTCTATGCTATTGTTATCCGATTTGATGAACTGCTTTAGTAGTTACGTATCTATATTTCAAACAGAACGTCAGGATTACGGAACCACATAAAATGTGTTGTATCACTGAAATATAGTTGCAGTTATATTTACAGTTACAGTTTTCCATTTTACTTTTATTTATACTACAAATTAGAATGCATTTACTACTAAATTGTACAAAATATCTGTTTTAATTGGCTGATTACTTTCCAAAAACATTGTAGCTACCTCAAATTCAGCCGTATAAAACCCAACTTTTTTGTACAGATTTCACAAAATACTAAAAAAATCATCAAAACTATCCATCGGCTAGGTTTCGAGTTGTAAGGTGGCTCCTCAATCCAGACGTCTGAATTGACGAGCAACAGTTTCTTTTGGTGGCTTTTATCTGTGTGTACTTATTTTAAGTTGTCCGCCAAGTAAGATACAACAAAACATGATATTATTGTCATGAGAGATACGATTTTTGGAAATAATAATGTCCTACAAATGTCCTACAAATTACCTACATTTTTTAATTTAAAATCTTATGTATCACGTTGCCGTCTTAAATCTATTAGCCTGTTAACTCAATAGAGTAGAATGTGAAAGTTATTTATCGAATCACGCGCCACGCCATGGCTTTATAAAGGTAACCATCTCGCTGAGTGTTGGAGGTATAACAATAAAAATATTATGCAGAACAAATTGTAATATAATCTATAAAAATAAAAAGTAAAGTCCTGGCTGTCTGACTGACTCATCAACGCCCAGCCCAAACCCTTGGACCTTGAAATTTTGCACAGAGGTTCCCTTTATAATGTACACATTTTACAAGGACGGAATTTTTGAAATTCATTCTTAAGGTAGTAAAATAGTCGCCATGGGATCTGGAGGCAAAAGTCCTCGCGCACGTATGGGAGTGGCGCGAGGAGGCGAAACGCCGGGGCGTAAGTCCGCTGCCGTGAGAAATCGCGGCACAGCAGACGGAGCTCCGGCGGGATCTCATGGCGTCATGGAAAGCACGGTTGTCGCAACCCAGTGCTGGTCACGCCACTTTTGCGGCGATAAGTCCCCTCTTTGAGGAGTGGCTGCAGAGGCGCCACGGCGTCCTCACCTTCCGCCTGACGCAGGTCCTCACCGGACACGGCAGCTTCGGGAGGTTCCTGTGTCGGATAAGGCGGGAGGAAACGTCCGGGTGTCACCACTGTGTGGATCGCCCGGAGGACACGGTGGAGCATACGGTGGAGGTCTGCCCGGCTTGGGCAGAGCACCGCCGTGTCCTCGTGGAGGCGATCGGCGGCAGAGACCTCTCGTGTCCGGCCCTGGTTCAGGCCATGGTACGGAGCGAGAGGGCATGGGCAGCCGTCACCTCCTTCTGCGAAGCAGTAATGCTCGCGAAGGAGGAGGCGGGACGGTTGAGGGAAAGGCAAGTTTCGCGCCCTCTCGCCCCTAGCCGCCGCAGGAGACGCCCAGGGCGTCGGGAATCCCGGGCGGATTTCCGGCCACCGTAGGCGCGGGCTTGCGGACGGTGAGCAATGGGTAGCTCACCGTCTGGTAAGGACCAGGCCCGGGTCGACGGCGCGTCGTATTCCACGCGCGCCTCAAAGAGATGTCGTCAGCACAAAGTAGGGGTCCACTAGGGCCGATGCCTGCCGGGGTCGCGGGAAGGTACTTATGGGTCACCGAGGCCCCCGCAACACAGGCAACAGGAAGGAATACGGGTGGGTTTTAGTCAGTAAGAGTCTGACACACCCTCCCGCTCCGCCCAGAGCGGGAGAAGTTATTTGATGATTTCCCACCCTCAAAAAAAAAAAAAAAGGTAGTAAAATAGTGGATGAAAGTTTCAAATTCATTTATTGGTGTGATTTTTGGTATATTTTATTATTAAATAATTTGTTCCTCAAATAATCTATTTGTTTGGAAAATCGTCAGTTTGTAGTTTAACTACAAACTGAGGATTAAATCATTGAGCTCCTTAAGTTTTGAGTTGAGCTGCATGATAACTGACAAATGCGTGCACTGACTGGACAGGTCCACTCAAATCTATGTGGTTCTTTTCTCAAAAGACCATTTCAGACACCAACCTACATGGTCCTCAAATGATCTGACCAAAATTATGTCCGGATATACACATTGACATTGATGAATTTTATTTATGCAATGACATGAATATTTACTCTGTGCAGTATTATATTATTTTAATTATTGTAAATGTGAAGACTATGTGGGTAATTGTTTAATTTTGTTTTATTCTCAGTTAGTTTTTAACATGGTCTGGCAGTTTGAGTATTTTTTGCGGCCTAGCCACATGTCCTTTCTTTGGTTCGGTTCGTTGAATCGTTGAGCTCCTTTTGTTCTGAGTTGAGCTGCACAACTACTGACAAATGCGTGCACTTACTGGACAGGTCCACTCAATCTGTGTGGTTCTTTCATCAAAAGACCATTTCAGACACCAATCGACATGGTCTTCACATGATCTGACCAAGATTATGTCTGGACTTTAAAAGAGACTGTGACCTCTGAGTTTGTTTCAGCCTTTCTTCTCAGAGTAGTCAGATAGGAAACGCCGACCTCATCTAGTTTTAAAAATATATGTTTGACGTGAAAAGTGTTTGTAAAAACTTACTTACAGAAATAAAATCATTTATCATTTAAACCCTGAAAATTCGTATTTAGTATTCTGGTTAAAAAATAAAAACCATGTGTTTCAGCATTTTTGGAAAATCATCCCCTAAGGGGGTAAAATAGGAGATGAACTTTTATGTCCTATGGGAATCCTGTTAGTTATGTAGTTCAAACCATGAAACTTGGTATATAGCCTTTACATGTGTCAGCGTTTTTGAAAGATCATCCCATATGAGGGTAAAATAGGGGATGAAGGTTTGTATGGGAAACCCGTAATTGCCCAGGCCAACTATCGCTATCGCCAACGAAACTTAAGTAATTCAAAGAACAATAACTTTACTATGGATTCAAATAAGTATATTAAAATTTTCCTTATTTCCGTACCTGTAATTATTTGGGTAACAACTTTTTTCGCAGTTCCGGGTTCCCATTATAATGTATTAATTAATTTTTGCTCGGATCAGTCTTGGACTTGTGCCAACTTAGAAAAATTGGGCTCACACAATGACTTCTACGTCTTCGTTAGCGACGCGAAATGCCCGCGGGCGCAGCCACGGGCAAAAGCTAGCTACTAATAATGTTATTGTAAAAACATTTGAACCAAAACGTAATAATGTTCATCGAATTATTTTGGAGGACCATAGGTCCAAGAGCGGGGCAAGAGGGTGCACTTTCACCTTCGTGGCTTACCTAAAAATAAAATAAAGATGCAAAAACATTCAGAAGTATTAAAATATCCTAAAAATAAAATAAAGATGCAAAAACATTCAGAAGTATTAAAATATCCTAAAATGCTTAATACATTAATTATAATCTAAGACATTAATAAAGAACTTAACATTTTCGAGGTGAGATCCTAAAATGTTCCTCTCAATCCTAAAGCTTCAGTGCATTAGTCGACAAATAACCGAACTCCTATTTCCGAAAATCTAATCGAGCCTAACGGGGTGCTAACATTATCGAGCTTGCTTTACTCTTTGCTCGTACTTGCATCCTGCTCTTCTGATTTTTTTAATTATTTCTCTTTCTGTATGAATGGACAAAATAAAACTTATTCCATACGAGGCGGATGCAAATAACATAAGCTTTCCTGCAAATGTGTCGGCGAAGTAAAGTTACACCTTGTATGAACGGACAAACGATATCCTTAACATATCCTACCTCGCGTCGTGGAGCTGAAGATGCACCCCCTGAAAATAAACTTGCCGGCGCCCATGTGGAGGACGGTTTGTATAACTATTTGAGGGGCTCGTGGCTAAATGATAATAGCCGCACTGGTCGTTCAAAGGTTCTACCATGTTTTGCGCGGTCAGTTCGGGTGACCATCCATTATATTAAGACCCGTCCTTACCTCGGAAAGCACGTTAAACCGTTGGTCCGCCGGGACCTTTGGGGAGTTTTGGGCTTCTGAATACCCGTAAAGACTGTCAATACGAATGATAGCCGTATCATTCGTATTGACAGTCATTACGGGTAGTCAGAAGCCCAAAACTCTGATCAAGGAGTCTGGCTCTGACTCTTACCAAGGTGTATGGTGTGATCCAGTAACTGGTCTGTGGAAGTCAGATGGGCAGCCGCTCCATGTAACATACTGGTATTCTGCATTGCCGGTTAGACTGGAAGCCGGAACTATGCTGGGGTCAGCATAGTTGACAAAAGCCCGGGCAGACTAAGTTTGAATGACGTTTTGAATATTTTGGGTAAGCAGCAGAATATACAGCCAGCGGAATTAATCATTTATTGACTTAACGCACTTCGTCTATTTTCCGTGTTTTAGGCACTTCATACAATAACTTTTAAAGAATGACAGTGTGATTTGAATAGACAGCCAATTTAAGTTGAGGAAAGGAAGGGAAATAATAATAAAAAGAAAATTGCTAGATAAAACCACTAAAAACAGTTTCTGAAAGCCCGATCAATTCTCTGATAAAATGAAGGGTAATTGTGAGATTAGACAGCAGATTAACTGAATCTGCTGTCTAATCTCACATTACCCTTTTGATTGATAAGCTAAAATAACAACAGCTGAATCATTTGAAAAGAGCTGGTTAAATTCAAAGTAAAAATCTAAGAAAATCGTTTATGTCAAACAGGCACATAAAAGGCACTTTTGAACGTCAAAAATTAACAAGAAAAATATAATTAATTCTCGCCCCTTCCAAGGTACTCCATTAAGATTACTCTTTTAAAAAGTTTTACAATATTTTGTTTACATTAATTATATCATTAAGTGAAGACGATGGATCTAGAGTGAAATTACTATACCACAATAGGTAAAATTTATGAAAAATGCAGCAAAAACAGATAAATGAGTAATACACGGTGCTCACCATATTTACAAACATTGTACAAGCAGACGATTTTCTTAAAATTTTAACAAGTACTAAGTCAGTGTGTGAGGTAAAGAATCGGCACTCAAAAACCAGAGATTAGAGAAGAAGCCATTTTATTTTTAGAAGACTGGCCGACCAGAAAATTCTTCTTTTAGCTTATAAAATATATCCCATGACACTCGACAATACGAGTACCGTAGCTTCCCATGATGATGAAAGAATTTTCAGAATAAGATCAGTAGTTCTAAAGATTACCCCCTACTTACAAAATCACAAATTTTAAACTCTTTATGATATTAGTATAGAATAGAATATAGAATAAATATGAATATAGAAATATTACTATGAAAATATCTAGTTCAAATCTTTTTCCTCGCCTCAGACTCGTCATCAAATTATTATTAAGGTACCAACTATTATACGAGTACCTGTACAAGTTATCCTGAAATGTGGTTACAAAAATGTATGATTACAGGGCAATGAACTGTGTGTTCAGTTTAGGTTATGCAAAAGATTTGTAACCACACTCTAAATATAACGTATCTGTGCGTAATATTTGACACGTAATCACGACGTGTTTCGCGGGTAATAAAAGGCTAATTTCCCACAGTCGGCTTCGTTTCAGGCGTCTCGTATTAAATAGAGGTCGATGACCTTTACTGAACCTGGAGGGTACAATAATCTTGGTAAATCTTCTTCTTTCGCACCAGCCTTACATCTAACCTATGCTCAAAGATGGTGAAAATAAAAGGTAGGTAGGAAGATGGTAACGAGGTCGCTTTGTGTACTTAGAGATTACCTTTAATAAAAAGTCGTGCTTTTGAAGTTACTTTTCGCGTATTCGAAAAAATTTCTTCGGGAAACTCCTCGTAACCACTTATGAGCATTCACAGAACATTCGTCGAAAATATCTTCTATTCCAAGAATTCGGGGTTGTCTTTGACAACTTTTCTATGAACGATGTTCAGTGGCTTTACGGATTTTCGAGGAAACCACAATACGGAATTCTGCGGGGTAATTGTGTAACTCAATGACAATGCCTTTTATTTTGACAATTCAACAACATTCTAACAGACGCATTTTTAAAACATATCAAGCATCGGATTGGCAATTTCCTTCAAGTTCAATCGGATTGTAATAGAACAATTGAGGTGCTGTTTCGGTTCATAAAGAAAATAGCCTTACATCAAACCAGACAGGTCAGTCACTGTAACCAGTATCATAATGTTGCCAGCATAAGCAAACATTTACCCCGCACACTGATAAATAGGGAGTGTTGCCCTCTTGGAACGTTGACACTCGTTATCAATGCTCGCGTCACAAGCCTGCCGTGCGTGATACATGTTTTAATACAAGTCTGATATCATGGCAGAGTTGTAGTAATCCTTTGAGTGAGTGACTGAACTTAGTTTAAGTCAGGAAAAGTAATTGTTAAATAAATTGACTATCAATTTAAATTGTCAGTATGTTCAAATTATAACTGTCATTCTTTAGTTAGTTATATGAAATGGCTATAACACGGTAAATGGACGTAGGGTATCAATTTGCTTAAAAATTAATGTCCCTGACTGTATTTCATTGATGCGTATACTGAGGATTCAAAGAGGGACTTGTGGCTAAGTAAAAATAGCCGCTCGGGTCGATCGATCAGGTTAAGCTACGCTTGCCGCAGTTGGTTCGTGGATGGATCTTTACATACCAAGAACCCTCCGTGCCTCGAAAAGCACGTTAAGCCGTTAAGTACGGCTGTTATTTGTAGATGTTTGACAGTCGTTACGGGTCGTCAGAAGCCCGAAAGTCTGACAACCAGTCTTACCAAGGGGTATCGTGTTATCCAGTAACTAGGTTGTGGAGCTCAGATAGGCAATCGCTCCATGTCAAATACTGGTATTCAGCTGCATCCTGCATGCATGATGGAAGCCGTCCACAACATAGCCGGGAAAAGGCAGGCAGATGATGCCTGAGGATCCAAAGAGCCTTAAGTCGGTCTGCTGCTACGAGTAAGATAGTCACGGAACTTTTGGCTAGATTCATTAGAATTTATGACTGTTATTCAATGCTAAGGTTGCCGTTTGGAGCTACTTCGACGATTCTGGGTAAAATGAACTAAAGCCTGTTAAAAAAAAATGTTTAGTTTGTTATTATTAGACAATGGCGCCGATTCCCTTGTTCACAAACTAAACTAAATTTATGTTCAGTGTATCTTTTTCTTTCTATTTCATTAAGAAAAGGACAGAAGAAAAATTTTAGTTTAGTCCTGTCAAATTAATCAGAGCTTGACGTAAATTGACGTAATTTTAGTAGGCAAGTTTTTAATCACGTCTAAACTTGTATGGAGTAGTGACAGGCGCTGATTAATTTGACAGGACTAAACTAAAATTTATCTTCTGTCCTCTTCTTAATGAAATGCAAAAAAAAAGATGCACTAAACTTAAATTTAGTTTAGTTTGTGAACAAGGGAATCGGCACCATTTTCTTGAAAGACATTATGGTGACTATCATAATAAATAATCATAAACTTCCTGCCATTATCCCAATTTATTTGTTGTCAGAACGGCCATATCTTTTTTTCCATCCCCACATTGTTATTCTATCTATCTCTATCTAATCGCAAAGATGATTAATATGATACTTAAACGATAATTGTCACCAATTAATCGAGTTTAAGTGTTATAAAGTAAAGCTACACGATTCCTCTATCGTCTCTTCCGATCGACTTTGTGATTTGTGGTCGCTATTTATAGGGACATTTTATTAGTCTGACAAGGATGTTAAAGTTCTAGAAGTAGCAACACTTTTTCTTTAAAATAGACATACATAACCAGAAAAAAAAATATGATAGAATCAACGTGTTCCTGTACTTAAACAGCCGTTACTTTTGGGTAAAATTTTGACAAACAGGCTGCCATTAATTGTCCAATAGAATGTGGTACATCTGCCTAAAATCCAAAAAATATCTAAGGGACTTGTTGGTGGATTGAAAAACTTTATAGACAAAGTTATTGTTATCATGTCTCATATATAAACATTGACCTTTATTTAGAATTATCTTATACAGAAAATGACGAGATATTTCTCATTTCTTAATTTTACCAAATAACATGCACTGAAGTATCACCGCTGGTGTCAACGACCTCACATACTCTCTCATACTCACAAGTGTTTGAGGTATGTTGACAAAATAGCTTCCTAATTGCCTAACGTACTCGAAGGTGAGAATGCTCGGAATCTAAATAATTCTCTTTACCATCGCTCTAAAGCACACTTAGGTACAGATTTTCACACTGTATGTATTTATAAATAAATTAAGGTACCTATCACAGGGATTATCGCTTCATTCGTTCATAAAAACATCGATAGTGATCTGCCAAGTGAATGAAACCCTGCACATTTTTGACGAAAATACAGCTATTGTAAGCAATTTTGAAAAATACCCATATCTATTAAATATATCGTAGTAGTCGTATATTATGGTAGTGCTATCCGGCAGAGTTTTAGATAATTTTAGCCAAGCTCATATTAAGCAGTAATTTTATTTTAAGACCTACGAAAACAGTGACAGAGTTTTCGTCGCATCAATTTATTTTTCTGGGTTTTCATCATAAACTTTTAGACAAAACTACCTAACAGATTATTAAAATAAAAATATAATATCCTAACCTAACTAAAACTATTAACAAACTAATATATGGCGTCGACGTTACCAAAGAGACTGGTGGCATTGCCACGTTGTATGGCAATGCTTGACCTCTGGTCAGTCCTTGGGTCACGGGAAGTGTCAATAAGCCGTTTGGAAATTTCGTTGAACAACCATGAGCACTCAGACCCCACGGCCCGAGGGTTTCAACCCCAAACGACGAAAATATGTATAACTGCCGATAAGGTAATAATATTTTCGAACCGTTTATATATTATATTTATTTTATTTAGTTAATATATTAGAATTATAACAATCGCATCTATTAGAATTATATCTTCGATCAGCTCGATGCCTGTCTAAAGACGTGTAGCATTCAATGAACAGTAACATTTTACGAACAACGCCACGGTCGCTATTAATAAAGAATCTCATCTTTAATACCTATAGTGTTGAAGATATCTTGCCAGAAATCGTATAGCAATTAAATCGTTTCTGTAGGAAATTGGGATTGTCAATGTATGACGAAGGCATTTCATAGCTAGATGGATTGTGATGGATGATGGATAGATGGTTGTGGTGCACCTCGGGAGAGGCTTACGAGTATGTCCAGCAGTCGACTACGAAAGGATGGGCTGATTCATTGGCGACCGTTGAAAAGTCTCATGGACTGTACATGAGACTTTTCAACGTGCATAGTATGGTAACCCTTTTAAAGGTATTTATATGCGTAAATGGTCTCCAATTAATAAAGAGGTCTGTATATATACCAGCAAAAGTTGTCAGTATGGCAAGTTGCTGCAGGAACAGGCTTATTACAAACTTGCTACATGATAAGTGTTTTAGTTAAACTTGATAGTTAAACAGTTACCCGTACTTTGCACGCAGACCAGATGTTTATTAGGTCTATATTGAATCGGATTCCCACGTAAATGCCTAGATCAATACACAGATCACGTTCAGTGTCTGTCCGGAAGCATAAGTAGGGATGTGTTTTGAAACACCAACTCAAACCAATACATTAAGAAAATCTACGCGTGTGCGAGATTAATCCTCTCTTCTAACTTTCTTGACTAGCTAGTTGTTTCATCTCATCATTATATTTTCGTATAGTTGTATAATAGAAGGCGTTCCAGTATTATTACCAACAAAACAACACTAAATCTAATGACATTGTACAACACCCAATGAAGCTAAGTTTCCAAAATAATTACACACCACATTACGTGAAGTTTACGGGGCGACCTTGGCTTTGTCAAATGGCCGCTGTAACTGTTACGATAGTTAGAAGATCACGATCTTGACCTTCAAGGATCTAACATTAACCATTAGAACAGCCATCAGGAGGGTTCGAAGATTAAGGGCCTGTTTGAGAACGCACTGATAGGTACAACCGGATGTTAGATATTCCTGTCTATTAACAAATTGTATGGAATAAAATTATCTTCCCGATCCAGCAGTTCTGGCCCTAGTTGAAAACAATTTTTATTATAAACATTTTTTACGTAACGTATTTTGCAAGATGTTGCACTTTTAGCCGAAGTACTTTTCATTATTATATATTATTTTTCAGTCACTGCGACGTCATTTTAGATAGGTGACAGTAATAAATCGCAGACTGTCGGCAACTACTAGGCCGAGCGCAGAGCAGGCTGTCGCTCTTTGAAAATAATGATGGTGCGTTAACCGCCACAAAACGGTTTCGACAGGATAACCATGTTTTGTCAACGATAAACAAAATAGTTATGCGCATCCTTACATTCACCGTTTGTATATGTACCTTAACCCAAGGATTTTGGTGACCCAAGGGCGTAATTATGAAGATTCAACACATAGTTTTGGTCGCTCAAATGGTAATCAAAGCTCTCAAGAATTTCACTCATGTCTTATTTACATAATGTCTAACTGAGGATTTATTGTTGTAAAATGATAATGAACTGTTTGGTTCCCGAAACCCTGATTAATCTGTAGGCTCTAATCACTATATCTGCTGTTACGTAAGTGTTTTAATTGGAACTAATCACAAGTTATGTCATTTTAAATGTGATTTAAAGGCAGACTTTTTGTATTAGGCGTTCAAAAACCAGAGAAATTCCGCTGATTTTTGAGGTTGATGGAAAAAGTAAAACCATATTATTTTACAAATTGACAACGTCAGCCGCAGCTCAACCTCGCCGATCCATCATCGATTGTTATGTAGCCATGAGCCACCAATCAGTTCACAATCCTTGCTACCCGAGGTTGGTATTAAGCGATTCAAAGTAACTGTAAGTGGACGTTTGCGGTATTAAGTGTGGACGTTGGAAGCCTCGATGTCTGTCATCGATCCACGAATGTGTGTCAGAAGAACCTTCAATGTAATAATATGCTGACGATAGGTTGTTTGCATTGAGGTGCTTTTAGATTTTGATTTTGATGTTCATGCAGCAGTTTTTAAGATGATATTAATAGCATTGAACTGATCATGTTGAGCTAGATAAGCATGTTATAGAACGGAATCACCCACAGAAAAAACACAGGGCTATACCTGGCAGAATCACCCACTGCTAGGTATAGCCCTTCTGTTTTTTTAACTATCACGCTTAAAACTGTATTACAAAATACGACGTTTCCCTGTGTGATCGTCAGTGTGTTTATAACTCGAAAACTATTTATCCGATTTACGTGATCCTTTTTGTAAATTCATAGATCTGTTTTCTGACTAGATTTTAATTTAACACAGTCCACAATATAGGATTCGTGGGAACAGCTAGATATGTAGAAGGGGCCATCACTCATTCGGATCGATTAATCTGGAAGGTTTAGCATCGTAATACTTCCGTGCCTCGAAGAGCATGTTAAACCGCCTCATTAATTAGGATGTCAGAGGTTCGACAGTCTGACCATAAGTCGATATTGCTAAATAATTCTCTTGCTAATATTTCTGACTCCTAAGTCACAGCATCTAGTTTGGGAGTCAGGGTTTACTTTATCTGTATGATCATTATTTACTGAAATTCATGCGACCTAGTTTTTAAGCATTGTTGAAGATTTTTGTATAAATAAAGATTTTTATTATTATTCGTTATGAAGTACGTACATCGTCTTTTAAAGATAAGACGATGTCCATACTAATATTATAAAGAGAAAAGATTTGATTTTTTGTATGTTTGTTTGTTACGCTTTCACGCTAAAAGGGCTGAACGAATTTGGGTGTTTGTAACATGGGTAGACCATGACCTAGGTAAGGACAGGACACTTTTTATCCCGATATTCCGACGGGATCGAGACTAATGCTCTTTAATATTATTCAAACGTTTTGTAAAAAAGGGTCACGAGGTTTGGGTTTTTGGGATTTGAAGGAAAAACCTTGACTCTGAAATTCGGAAATGTTCCGGGTCTTGATGATTTTAAAACATAACTAGTGAAACTTCAGAGTTCAATACGACTCAGCCTATCCTTTCGGGAAATATAGGCTTTTTATTATTCGAGAAACTTACATCAATTCCAGCAAAACTTCCTTACATTAGACAATCGGTGACCACTGCGCAATAAAGACGTATTTCAACAAAATACCTTACTGCTTATTGTCTCACAAATCACAATAATATGACGAAACAACATTACTCCACTTCAGAAACAAAGAAAACGGAATTTATACAAAATCTTGTCAGTTTCAGTCAAAACAATCTCATAAGACACGTGTATAACCTTGTCCCTCCATTATAAATACTCGTTCCTGTCATTGTAACTATGTATTTACTAACTAGTAAATGTGAAGGTTATGTCTTTTAAATCCTACTGGTAAATAATTTCTTGGAAATAAGACTTTTTTTGCATAAAGAAGTGCTTTATTTTATCTTTTTACCTAAATCGCCAAAAAAAAGGGTTATACTCGTATGTTTGACCTGTATGTATGTATGTCCATCCCTATGTTCCTTCGTAGCTACTAAACGGCTGAACCGATTGTGATGAATGATATGTCGTTAGAATTGTCTTTATTGCGCGAGTGTCACTGGGTATATTAAAATTATAAAAATCAAAATGGCGATTTTTGGCGCCAATATGTAGGTACGTTTAAAAAGCTATCAAAATGAAGGGGTTTAAAAGATGATTTCAAAAATATATACAAATTACGAGTATATGTTTAAATGTTATTTGGAATGAGAAATGATAAAAGACTATCCCGCACTTTTGGAGTGAGTAAGAGGCCGTTATAACCGGATTATAAAAGGGTACATAACCTAATGTACCGTCTTATAATCCTAACTAAAAAGTGTAAAAGTTAATTTAAAAAATCTAAAATCAGACTGCGTAAAAAGTGAACTTTAAAAAAGATGGAAACAAGATTTATATTATAACTTAAAATAGTATGAACAATCTCATGCAATCGGAGGCATCTTCTTAGATTATAATAAATAAAGACCTTCGACTGCATGAGATTGTGTATAGTATTTTAAGTTATAGTATTAATCTTGTTTCCATATTTTTTAAAGTTCACTTTTTACGCAGTCGGCTTTTGATTTTTTAAATGTACGTTTTAAAGATTTTAGTTTTCAATTATTTTTTTTAAAAGTGTAATAGCCCACCACTAAGTAGGTGTATAGACAGCGAATATTATCGCGACGATCGTGTATTCGCACGATAATCGTTTTCTATTAGGACAGTTTTGTGAGCTAAGTAGTGCGAGTTCAATTGTCGACCCAGTCGTTGTAAAAGTGGAAATGAACCCATTTTTGGCATAGTCATAATTATTTAGTTTAGTTAGATTTTTTATAATTATTTTTTGTTTATTTTTTTTTCCCAAAATACATTTTTTTTTAAATTCTTAAAAAAATATAAAAAACTTTTTAAAATATTAAAAACACACTAGATTGCCCGCTTGCATGACGGAAATTATCCCACGAGAACATGCTACCGAGATAAGAGTAACCTATGTGTTACTCTAGATCCATAATATAAAATATCTGTCTATTAGTAGCATAATACTAATGATTGAAATACTATTTTGAATTCATACAAGCTTAGTACTTTTTGATAGGTTACTGCTCAGAAATTGTGCTCAACGTGTTGTGAACAGAATACCGTCTTGTATGCATGCAACGTACTACAGGGTTAAACAAAAATCTGTGTTAATCCGGGTTATAAACTATCTGTGTGCTAGAGTAACAAACATCCATCCATCCTCACAAACCTTCACGTTTATAATATTAGTTGAAACTATCCAGCTCCAGACACCGGCGGACCACTAGGTCCGCCGGTGTCTGGAGCCGGGTCAAAGCTACTGGTGGTTAGGGCTGCCGAGACAGGCACCTCCTCACGATGTGTGCCGTATCGAGGAGTACTGCCTTCTGAATCGCCCTTGATCTAACTGCCTAACGAGAGCCTCGAGAGATGTTGATAGAGGATTTCGGCCATCAGGCCATTGGCCGTTATGACAATTTGCAAAATTACAGCCGTTTTCACATTCCACATGTCATCAAGCTCGTCTATTATTATTACATTTTGTGTTACACTTTAAATGTATGAATTTTTAAATATTTTAATAGGAACCATAAAAAAAATATATTAGCTACTAAAGTATAAAAAAAACGGGTAAAACTTTGCAAAATAACAAGAAGTAACTTTTAAGATGAAATAATAAATCACATAAATATGAAGATGTAACGCAGTCGCATTACGAACACTTAGGAAGACCGAACGCTTGTAAGTTGTACTGGAATAGTTGAATGGTTAGCGTTTAAACCTTGACCTTCTCGTCACTAGTAAATAACTTCTTAGCTCTGATACTAATTTCACTATTGATATGAAATTAAATTTAATAATTAATGAATTAATAGTTATAACTTGATAAGTTCAATAAGTCAGAAAGCTGTGGTGGCCCAGTGGTAACGACCGCGACTTACGAGTGGTTTGAACCCTGACAGGCGCTTTACTTCGTGTAAATTATTTCATCACCACTGCTCTCAAAACGGTGAAGGAAAACATCGTAAGGAAACTGGCATGTCCTAGAACCAAAAATTCGAAGACATGTGACATCTACCAACCCGGACGCGGCCCGCGTGGTTGATTACGGCCCACTCCCTCTCACAGAGAGGAAGCATGTGTACCAGCAATGGGAACATTATAGGCTGATTATGCAAGTTAAGTATATCGGGTATGAGCAGTTTGCATTCAAAGGGTAGGGGTTCGATGACCGCACGAAGCGTTATGTATGTTGACAAATAAGACCAACAAATTATTTTTGGATTGCGTACGTGAGATAACAAGATAAAATATGCGATTAAACTGCCCTTAAAGTTTTCCTACGTCACTAGACTACAAGAAATAATCATATTTAAATGATTATTTTAATGTTTTGTAATATTTATCAGTTTTAATTTTGTAAGTTCAAAATAAATAAATAAATACATATATAAAACCTCCGGCCGATCAGAGAATGCGTTGCTGACAACTGTCAGCTGAGTATAAAATAAAACGTGTATTGGACACGATTAGTTTAAATTCGTAATTTAAACTAATCGTGTCCAACTGACAGATGTCAGGAATGCATTCACTCGGCGGCGGCCGAACTATACGTATTTATTTAAGTTCAAGTTTTATTTATTTAATTATCTAGCAATTAGTGCAATTTTAATAAATCCTACTGTATCACGTTCATAAGTAGTGCAATTTACACTTCAAATGTCATATGCATTGCAACAAACATTTTTTTTAGTCGATAGCCTTCCAATTTACCCTCAAACTATCCTTGATAACAAATAGTAAACAAAGCAATTTGCAGCCTATACCAATAGCCATACAGTTTAACGGAAATGCATTATATCATGTGTTTGTGCGTTCCTTAAAATGCACATGCGTCGCGCGGGCCTACGCGGCCCGTAGCCCGTAGCAGCGCTACGCCAGACGGCGCGCGAACGCCAAACCAACCGCGCGTAGACCTGCTACGAACCGCCGCGCCGAACCCACGGAACTTTTCATACTTTTCTAATGGAATATTAGACTTTACGTTGTCGGGAGCTGTGAACAAAATTAATTTATTACCTTTTGATGTTTGAGACGAACGAATTAGGGTAGACTTAGTGAAGTGTGATTATTATTTTGACATAATTTCTAATAGTTGCTGACAGTTTAGTGTTATTATTTTGCGGAAATGTCATATTGAGAGATGGCACCTTTAAGGATTCCGAGTGATTTCATGAGTGAGGATGCAAATTTTAACTTTTCGAGTCATGCTAGTCAGGAGCCTCGTCACCACTGGCGCCACCACAACCACTCGCACATGAGGGAGGGTCACAAGCACAACGTGGTGGACATACTTTCAAACTCCATAATGGAAGCGATGAACAGTAAATTTGTGCCTGACAATAGTGTGTTACCGGACTTGGAGCCGCTGTCAACTCACATGGAGGGCGCGCTGGACCGGCATCACCCGCTGCGGATGAACGTGACGCTGAACCGGTCGGACCTGGGGGTGATGGCTGACGAGTTCATGTACCGTCATGGGGGTGCGATGACGGCGGTGTACTGTGCCGCGTACCTGCTGGTGTTCCTTGTGGGACTCGTCGGCAACTGTTTCGTGATCGCCGTGGTGTACCGCTCGCCCAGAATGAGAACTGTTACCAACTTCTTTATCGTGAACCTGGCAGTGGCTGATATTCTCGTGATCGTCTTCTGTTTGCCTGCCACGCTGATGTCCAACATATTTGTCCGTGAGTACCTTAGCTAGTAGATATCTATATTGTAGACTTGTTGGCAAGACTTCAAGAGATAAAGCGTAAATTGAATGGATAATTTAATGTATTTGTTATTTACGATGTGTTGTGTCTAGAAAATGTAGGAGTTGATTATTTTGGAAAACTAGAATTCGGGTATTGTATTTTAATAGTTACAAAAAATGTGTCCAAAAATTGTTCTGACTTCTCAAATTAATACCGCTTCATTCATGAAAAATATATAAAGTTAGTAAAGTAAGTTAATCTTTATACTTTTTAAATAACACACAATTTAAAATAACATTAAATCCACAAAACTAGCCATTGACTCAGTTCAGCTAATGTAATCCAAAAACCAGTTCTAAATAAAAATAATAAATTAATACATGCGTGTGTTTAGCAAAAGCAATTAAAACGAATCGACTGGAATATGCTTACCTGCTCGTAAATCAACCATTGTCCATTGTTAGCGAAACAAAAAGTGGATATTTTTTGTGTAATTAATTAATTTTAGCGAAAATACGGCTCGGCATGATAACGCCTAATTGGATGTAAGTTACAGCTTTTTTTAGATGGATTTTTGCGTTTTATTTCAGGAAAAGCATTTACTGCTTTTATATTATGATTTAGTATCGGCAGGGAATTTGAACTAAAATTGAATTTTCGAGAACATCGGTATAAATCGTAACGGTACTCCCTATACTATCATTTCCTTGAAACTGCTGATGTGATGAACTGCTGTGTCTGTGTATGTTGAGTAGAAAAATATTATTTTCAAAGGTCTTTTTATTAATCGGCTATTGTATGTGTACGAGAAACAATCTAACAGGCATATGGGGATTCAATTTTGCGTGTTACATATTTAGTTCCAAACATAAAGGTAAGTTCAGGTATGTTCTTGCTGATTATCACATCATTTGTTAAGCTATTGGTAGAAAGTGGATGTTTTTTGGTGTTTTAATTTGGTACGTAAGTCATTGTTTAGAATTCTTCAGTGCTCTGAGAATATTTGTCGGGTATTAAGTTTAAAGGGGAACTAGGAAGTAAGTTAATTAATTAATGTTCTGTATTTCCTATTTCCGCTTCCACATTACTTACGTACTTATGTAAGTTTCAGTATTATAATGAATTGAATTGTTATGATGATAATATAATGCTACAGCTTTCTTCATTACCTTGATTTCAAGATAGTTGTTAACTTTTAAAATCCGTTTCAACTTCTATGGTTTATAGGTACTCAACTAAATTAAAGTTCATTCGTTTTATAATTATTATTATTCGATTTATGGCATACAGATAGATTTAGGTACATGCAGATACTTTGGTTTTTTAATGTTATGTAACAGTATTGTTGGTTTCCAATTATTGCTGTTTATATTTCACTGGTGTGGTACAGAATAAGGAGTTGACATTGACAGGAATGTAGAGTTATATCATTAAAATTTTATCTAATTTTATAAGACTAACTTGAATACTTATTCAAGTGAATAACCAAAAAAAACTGACTGTTTCTGACACTATAAATATTTTTTTTATGTAGACCTGTGACCTGAAGTTAATTTTGGTCCCATCTTTGAAGAATTGCATCATAAATTCATTAAAGTGTCTGGATAATAAAATATGTCTTTCGAAATTGATTTTGAATAAAGTTATTGAAATATGTTATAGTTTTTCATTTGTTTTAGAGAATATTTTGAAATAGATTGTTGATTTAATGTTATGTATTTTGAACATATTATGGCACTTATGTATACATGCCTCTTTTGAGGTAGAAAAATGAAGTATGGTTTTACGGTCATAGAATTGCGGAACAAATTAAATAAATTTTGCGTGGGCGGGCCTCCCAAAATTTATGGATTAAATGATTTTCGTCTGTTTGAACTTTAAGGAAATAGCTAATTTACTTATCGCCACTCGTCGGAAGCTATTTCAATTCACCCTTGTCGGTAATAACGATAGCCGAACATAAGTGCTGGAACATTCTGGAAGCTGTATAATATATGTAGGTACTTAAGATGTGTCCATCGTAAACTGCGGAAGAAACCGATTATTGTAAGAACTTCCGTAAATTTGAGATGGACATTTAGAGTAATCGTTTATTTGTGCAAGTAATACACACAGAGAAGCGTTGAATTGTGTAGTTACGTGTAGTTAGAAGCCCAAAGGTCTGACAACCCGTCTTACCAATGGGTATCGTATGTTACCCAGTAACTGGGTTGTGGAGATCAGATAGATCACTCCACACAGCCATGTAAAATACTGGCATTCAGCTGTATTTTTAGGTTAGACTATAAGCCGACCCCAGCATAGTTGGGAAAAGGCTAGGTAGATTTAGAAGCGTCGAATTGAGAACTCCTTTGGGGTTTTGTAAGTCGGTTAATTAATTTTGGTATGGAATAGATGTTTGTATTATTGGCTCACCGTTGCCGCGTTGGTAAGTAAACCGTTTTCGACAAAATGTGTCAATTCCCACGGGTAATGTGGCTGAAATGTGTATATGAATATCTGCATAGATATATTATAACTTACACTTGCGTGTAAATTTATTGGCCCGCCCCGTGCTCTCTATTTGACAGATGATATTAAAAAAATCGAAGAGTACTGGGTATGCCAGCAATGGAATACGGATTTTCTAATATTTTATGCATTTACTTGCCTCACGGGTGGAAAGTGAATTAAGTCGAAAACAATAAAGTTGTAAAGTTAAGTTAAATTGAAATGTAACTTATAGTTTGGTAGTAACAGCTGGTGCTACTTTTATCACCAGACATTTTAATTTAGTTAAGTTGATGGTTTATTTGTGACGAATATACAAGTCCCTAAACCAATCCCTACAGTTAAAGAGAGAGGATCGACCAAAACGCCTTCTGTCCGATACGCAGGTGAAAGACACAGCAATATCCTCTTTACTGATGAAAAAAATTTGACGGTTGAAGAGTGCTCAAGCAAACTGACAAAATGTACGCTCACAGTTCTAAAACAGCCGCCGAAGTGGTCAGAAAGGTACAACGTGGTCATCATCCTGCGTCAGTAATGTTTTCGTGGGGGGTGTCTTATCAAGGAATCACAAAGCTTAATTTTTATGAAAAATTTGCCATGGATTTTCCAGCAGGACTCTGCATCTGGTCACAACTGGCACGAACTACCCAAGCTGGCTCGAAACCAACGTTCCGGAATTTATAAGAGCTGAAGACTGGCCCTCGCCTAGCCCAGATCTGAACCGCTTAGACTACAAATTATTGTCAGTTTTAGAGGACATGTCCTGCTCTAAACGACACGCCAATATTGTGTTTCTTAAGAAATCTCTGGAGCAAGCAGTGGCTAAATTTCCTATGGAAATAGTGCGTAAATCCAGGGATTCGTGGCCAGACAGATTAAAGGCCTGTATCAAAGCCAAAGGTGGGTTTTCGAATAGAATTATTTTGAATTTTTTGCTGAGACTTCAATAAATATGTACATAATATGTTTTATTAAGATTACATTACTTCATAAAATGAATGCATTTTCATTTGTAACAGAACTTATGGCAGGACTAAAGTCTGTTTTTTAAAATCGGAAACTAATTGGACAGGTGCAAATGTCAAATTCCATATTGAGAAACCAAACAACAATAATTTGAAATGTCAAATTAGTCTCTGGGATTAAAAACGAACTTTAGGTAATTTCAGTGAAGAACTTCGTTCCATTTTCGTTTAACTGTTCCTGAAATTGTTGTCTGTAGCAGCCCAGGGACTTCTAGACTCAATAAAAAATTATAGCGGGAACCTTATCTCGTCTGAGTGTATATGTGAACGTCACATAGACAATGATAGCCCAGTGGTCTATACACAGTTGGGGCGGCTTCCTGTCTAGACTGATGCGGTTAACTGTACCTAGTCATTCAGATTTTTACCTCACGCCTTATTCCCCTAGGGGTTGGGCAGAGATGTACCAATAGTACACCCACATTTTGCTAGTTATGTTTATGTCCCATGTAATAGGGGGCGAGCCTATTTCCATCAACCAGGCACAAATCCAGACTCCGGACTTCTACAGAGAAATTCCAGATAGAATACTCTATAACACTTTGCCCGATCTGGGAATCGAACCCAGGAGCTCAAGCTCAGCAGTAGCCTCCTCGTGTTCAGATTTTAGTTAGATAAATATATATACCTAGTACGTTAGTAGGTACGATTAAATATCTCAGGCGAGTTACAGACTTGTTCGGGTCAACACATTCTATTCAGCAGTATTTGTAAGCCGACCCGAAGCAATTGCATAATTATATTCGATATTGTTGCTCGGTTGTGCCATTAATGTCGACCCGAACAAGTTGGTAGCACGCCTAATCACAGAGTGAAACAAAAAAGGCCTTCCAAAGATTACTTACTTTAACTTTATTCAATTATTTCTATCAACCATTTTGCTTGCTGTAGTGGATTCATATCGCTTAGTGCAATAGAGATAATGATGAAATATGTAACATAAGTAGCCCAAAATGTTCACACTGCTGAGACTCAGGTCTCCTCTCTGTGAGAGAGAGTGGGCTAAATAAAAAATCCACCGTTTGTAGAATTGTGGACGTCATGTAGAACGCATAATACATCATTAGGGCATATACATATTACGAGTATACCTACACACTCAATAGGCAAAGGCCACTTTCTCAACATTTTTTCTGCATTCATGTGCCTTTTTTATTTTTAATACACCGTCTGTAAAAAAGATATTTTATTTCAATAAACCATTTTCTATTTACAAAATAAATAGCTTTCTAGTTTATTTACAACTCGTTAGACCATAAAGTCAATACTGCAGATAGCTTCAAAAGTCTAATGTCAGTGAAATAAAAATAATGTAAATTCAAATATGAAAGGAAAAACATGCAACAATGGAGCTTGTTTGAATTCCCATTAGATGACAGTCTCAATAGACTGCACTGAGGCATTGTTTCTGGTTCATAGAAGGAGTTAAAAGAGGCTATTGGTAGGCTAAAGGTGTGTTTGTATCGTTCATCCTGAATTAATGGGGACTTTTATGAATATGAGGTAAGAAGAATAGAGAACACATACTATGGTTTTTGTTTAGTATAGGTATGGGTGTGATAGATCGTGGTATCTATGCAAATACTAACTAATATTATAATAATAAACTATGATAATAGATGGCGCCACATGTCGTTCGAATCATGATTGAATTATATTATTAAAGAAACTTTAGTAGTGTGTTAAGAGTTTTTTATTTTTATTTAAGTACTTAATACATTTTGTGACCAGGTTTTCAACCCGGATTGATTGTCAAATTCTAAATCATCGCGAGCGAAGCCGCGTGCTAAAGCTAGTAATATTAAATGCGTCTGTCTGTCAGCTTTCATGCTTTAACGGATAAACGGATTCGGATGAAGTTTGGCACGTGGATGTCATGACCTATGGGTTAGGACATAGGATACTTTTCATGCCGATAGTACGTACCGTACTTGAGAGAAGCTGCGTTAAAAGCTAGTGTTAGATAAAAACCAGGTGTCGAAAAATTATTTTGCGATAAACTTGCCAAGTCAGCTTGTTTAAAAGGTTTTCATTCATAATTTCAAGTAAACAAATTCTATAAAAATTCAACAACGCAAAAAAACTCAAGCCGCGTTGAATGCAAAAGCATTTGATTAGTTACACGTCAATGTTTATTTAGTATTTGAAATAAAAAAATATTATATATCAGCAGTTGATGTATTCTCAGCCACAAAGTCAAGGGTTTCAAGTTCAAATAAGATCAACATTTGCCACTCTAGGTATCAGACTTAGTATACTTTGAGAGCGTTTCACTTTGCCTAGAGTTTGTTTTAACGGACAGTCATGTCAATGGTGATAGCATTGAATTACTGCTAAGTTATTGAGTTACCACCAGTTTAAAGACTACTTGTTTGACTACAGCTCCAAAATAAAAAATGTCAACAACGGTAGCATTGGATCAGTGCGTAGGTAGCGTGACCAGTGGTCTTAAATTTACTTGAATTGTTACAGCCCTAGAATAAACAATTTTAGCGTGTGCCAAATTCATCATCGTAAAATGAACAGAGCCAGTCCAAAAAAAAACAGCCCAGTCTAGGTCCAGTTAAAAGCTCAGCTTTATTATGAAGACTTAGCGTGATCATTCACCCTTACATTCGCATGCATCGAAAGTCTAAATAAAAAACAAAATTAAAGTACCCAAGGTCAACATTCGTGTTCACAATTAATTCCAACTCAGTTTAAAACGAGCTAACTACGTCAATTACCAGCCAGTTACATTTGGATATTCAAGTACAATTGCCAGTTTATGCATCCAGACTTGTTGAAAGGACCAAACTTTGTTTTGGAAACACAAAGGTTCGTTTGACGCTAATAACGGATGGGCGAGTGGGTCTAAACCGGGCTTCAAAGTTAAATTTATTCTGAGCACTAATTTCGAGATGCATTCGACTACATTTTTTATTTCGATTAAATAGCGGAAAGTTAGTAACCCTTTTATGCTCACAACCGTCAAAAAAAATAATAAGAGATAGAGTTAAAATCAGCAAAAACTAATTGTAAGTTTTAAATTAAAGCTAAATTTCATAAATCACAACCAGTTTTACCATCTTAAACTCAGGTAAACACGTACTTGGAACTTTAATTATAAATCCTGCACATACGAAGTCCAGTGAGCACGTATGCTACCAAAGTGTGTGTTGCCTGCGGTCCGGAAATTTTCAGCGCAGGCGAAATGAGCGCCGCACGGAGCGAACAACTATGCCATTTGCATGTACACTCGCAGGTAAAGGTGTTATGATGCATTTAGTTTTGCAATTTTACAGAAGTGACTTAGGACGACTATCAATACTGAAACAGAACGCGATCACATGCATATTTCGGCGTTTACCTGTCTGTTAAATGTGTCAATATTTCACAACAATGACACTGACAGGTCTTGAACGCAGTTCAGATGTGTGGATCGCTTTTAGTTTCATTCAAATTTGTCCTAAGTGAGTGATATTAGTAGTGAGTGGTACTCGTAGGTTTATAGGGTGCAGATGTTTAGAAATACAATATTAATAAAAATAAGTTTAAGTTGTCTCTAATCTGTTTATGGCCTTTTTTTAGATTCCTCAGGCCAGCAAAGGTTCCAGGCCAGCAAAGAACCTTCAAAGTATCCGCTGTTAATATATACAAATTATAAAACTGCAACAGAATATTGTCAAATTAATTCAATTTCCAAGCGATACGATAACACATTTCGTCATGTAAACAAAATATAATTTGAGATCGACAGCCATGTTTCCGATAGCAACAGCCGGGATCCAAGCTCGTTATGTCGTGAATAACAAGTCAGGCTGTTCACTGTTCACGTCAAGTTTTACAACACTCTCGATTTGAGATATCGAAGATGGTTCATTTCATAATTGTTTCAATTTAGATATTGTCACGGCTGGAGCTTTGTAGCGGTTTTTGAGGAGACGTCTGTCGCAAGTGTGTCGACTATTGGTTATGTTATAAACTCTTGTAAATTTTTGATACGTGATTTTATTGATATTTATAGTCCATATATTTATTTACATAACCAAATTACAAGATGATTATTAACATTAACTAAATTAAATGAAAACTAAGTTAAGCTTAAAAAAGGCCCTCGGGGCATTGTACCGAGGATGCTGGCGGCATTTCCTCGCTGAATTGCTATGCTGATGCGTTGCGCGAGAAAGCCGCCAGCTTTTCGGTCACCAGTTACATCAACTAGACGTTTCGCGATTTCCGCAAATAACTTATGCACACTGGGACCCCACGGACCGAGGGTCTCCACGCCAAATGGCACAAAGTTGTACTCTCTGCCAAGGCCTCCATATTTAATATTGATATTTTAGATAATAGTATCTAAAATATCACTAAAATCACGTATCAAAGATTATATTTTTATATCATTAGAGATTATAGAATCTCTAATAATATAAAAATATAATCTTTAATGAGGTTACTTGTCTTAGATTTCCCTTATGACATGTGTAGTAAATTTTATCTTGAAATCCACAGTTATCATTCGTTAATTTCTAAAAAAACAATGTTTGTTAATGTGAGTTTATTAGTAAAGAAAAAAAACGAAGTCAAGTCATTCCACATAAATAGGTACCTACTTTAAATGCCCGAGTTTTATTCGGTGTTACGTTATTTATCAATTATGTTTGTAATCGTTTTACTAATTAACCGCACCTGCATCGAAAACCTAATTTGCGTCAAAGAAAGAAACCCTATAAAAAAGAAATGCGTGTGCAGCACCGAACATGTAAAGTAAGTGAAACTTAAAAAAAAAAGAATTAAAGAGATTTAGTGTGAGAGACAGAGAGAGTCTTTCTTATCTATCATGTAACGAAATGTGTCTAAACGTAACGCGTCCTTGAAATTTCAGTTTCAATTCCCGTCCAATTATCAAATCGCCGAATAAGAAGTTTCACTTCAATAAGACACAAAGTAATTATGAATTTGCAGTTAAAAATCTGTACTGTAACGTAACTCCTTCCATGCACAATCTTATAAACCTTGAATAAAGTAAAAGCGACGATGCTCTTACATTGTCCTGAAAGGTTTCCTTTTGAAAATTATTTAAATTATTCATATTTAGCCTTGCGTTCCCGACTGTACCTCGTTACGTTCGAAATTGGAATATTTTAGCGAGAAGTTTTTTGAAGCAATTCCAACATGCCATGTTTGCTTTCGAACTATTTATTCAAACTGGCTTATTTTTCACTTATGATATAGGCGTTAACGTTTTGATAAGCAGGTTTTGAGTGTAACTTTATCTGCTTACCAATGTACCTATGCGGATACCTCTACATATAATATGTACCTACCTACTGACACACCATAGCAGTTTCTATACTCCAACTCCTCTTTTTGCTTTTTCTATAATTTAAAAGTAACTATTTACTTATTTTTATTTTCTTTTCCATTTTTTTACATTCAATTAATCGTAAATGCTGTGGAAGAGCGAAATCTCCTAACACAAGCAATTTCATGCTTTCTTGCTTATCTCCAAATCATGTTTGAGAATTGATTTTTTAATTGAAATTAACATTTATATTAAATCGGTGGTTTTTTTCGGTAGAGCAGACGAGTCCTAGAGTGGAGACCGCGTATCGGCAAGCGTAGTGTGAGACGCCTACCAGCTAGATGGACCGACGACCTTAAAAAGGTGGCTGGGACCGACTGGATGCGGAAGGCGGAGGACAGGGTGTTGTGGCGCAGCCTGGGAGAGGCCTATGTCCAGCAGTGGACTGTTATAGGCTGAGTTGATTGGTGATTGATTTATATTTATTTATTTTATTTTACAATATCCTAACTATTCAAGTAACCAAAATAAATGCTAAAATATTCAGCGTGAAAACCAGATACAACATAAAATGCAAGAGTTTTGCACCTCGGACGTTAGTCACCTAACCGTCTTTGAAATTATTATCTCGATTATTTTAAATTAAACATTTTCTCCGGGAGTGTCCCTCGTTAGAGTTTACTTCAAGCGGTCGGCACACTTCGGTAAACTCCGGCGACGTTCGTGAATTGGCTTCGTTAACCGATTCTCTCACAATTATGTATGATCAGCTGAGATAAGCAAGAAAGTTGTTTCTGTCGGTGGCAAGTTAGTTAAAGTTTGAAATATTAATTTTAGTATCTTGATTTCAATCTCTGCATTACCAAGATCTGACTTGAAAGTTGCCTTACGTACATATTACGTTGCTAGTACTTAGAACGGCAGTTCGAGGCAAATTGTTGAAGAAAAATAACTTATCGTTTTTGGTTTCAGCTGGAAAAAGGTAGTAGATACCTAGTGCTAAATAGCCATCACGTCGCCTCGTCGGTCTAGTGGTCGCAAGCGCTACAACTAAGCATGAGGTCCTGGGTTCGATTCCCAGGTTAGGCAAAGTGTTATTGGGTTTTCTACTAGGAATTTCTCAGTAGCAGCCCGGAGTCTAGATTTTTGCCCGAATGATGGCAATAGGCTCGCCTCCTATTACATGGGACTTAAACATAACTGGCGAAATGTGCGTGTACCAACTATGGGTACACCTCTGCGTAACTCTTCGGCGAGAAGATGATGTTGTTATGGTGATACATTTTTTAACTCATTTTACTGGATATTTTTTCTCTAAATTACACTAACATTCAAGTTTGTAAAAGGTCCTCATTACCATTATAATAGTACTGTAATTAATAAAAGTACCTTCTGTATGGACGAAAAAAAATATTTAACAAAATACCTGAAAAATAAAAAAGCACTTCTAAGGATTTTGATAAATAAATGCTATTACACACTAAAGGACTATTTGGACGACAATTCTATAATTATTGCCTCAGAAAATTATTTATCACCGGTGAGGGTATTTTGTTAAATATTTTTCTACGATCTTGCCGATCTTGAATTTTGTTTGATAAATATTAATATGACACGTAACTTAATCTATTTGACATTTATTGAAATTGATTGTATTTTAAATTTGTATTGATATGCATGTGTCTATTAATACTGATCGATGTGAAACTTACATAATTCTACCACTTTATGATATTTTAAAAGTAAAATGTGTGTTAAAAAGTAAAAACTTGACAATATTAAATAAATATATTTGTATGCCTCTGGGTAAAACCTAGAAGATCTACCTATCTGTAATATCTCACACTTTGTTGTAATCTGACCTATGTTTGCAAACACACCATTCTGATTCTGATAGAAAGAAAGAAAAAAGAAAGAATAAGTATTTATAGGGACTCGCACAGGAGATCACAAATTAAACTAAAAAACACTCATAGAGAAAACAAAGTAAAATGAAAATAATAATGATAGCCAATAGTATTTCCGAAACTTTAAAGGCGGAAATGCCAATAACTATAAAACAATTACGTTACACAGCTTCATTCTAAACCTATAATTTGAATGCCAGTGAGGCGGACCTTGATCTTGACACAGACTCAGACTAAAATAGGAAAATCAATACGCGACTAACAGAGACTTAACTAAACTGTCTTGTTTTTAAAATAACTGTGGCACTTCCATATCTGTAATATTTCGTAGCAGTCTCGGAGCATTCTTGTTCACAGTGAGTCTTAATAATGACGGGCAAAGAAAATAGAAAAAGAATGTCAATCCTGTTGTCTTTTAATCCGAAGAAAACAAGCACAACTAACAAAGTAGTTATGCATATAAAGACAAGCAATAAGCATATTTTAGTACTACACAAGTAATATTCACTGTTATTGCCTCTCAATAACTTTTAAACAGACGCAAAATGACTTATTACTCAATACATGATGATAATAAAGTTAACTATCCATTATTAGGTAGGATGTGCACAGAAAGGTTTACTAAGTTAGCTGCGCGACTCATTTTTTTGACATCTACGCGTACGTGTGTAGCGTGGCCATGGGTCTCAGTGGACGATCCCGCCTAAATTTTTATACAAAGCGAAGGATACGTGTGTTGCTTAGCCTTAGGGCTGCTGTGGAGCAGTGGCTTTATGGCTTTGAAGCTGTTGTAGTTACACGCTTGCAAACTTATTTTTTTTTACTGTACCCAAACCCAAAAAAACCTATAAATGTTGTTGGTTTAAGTAACGCACATAACATAGTTTGTATAATAAAATCCTTAATGATTTTATTTCGCAATCGTCTTTGTGTCACAGTGTAATATAATCTTAATGAGCCAATTAAAACGGATTATGTTACTGTGTTTAAAAGCATTAAGAGTCAACATTTTTATTGAATTAGGAATAACTATAAATTTAAGGACTGGTAGACTTAAAGTTATAGGTACAAATCAGAACTTTGAATTTAATATTAAATTATATGAATTTACTTTGACATATTTTTTTCGGTCATCAATCATTGTTCTCAAGAGCTATTTGAGTTATTAAAACTTAATTTACGAACTGACACCGCCGGTCGACAAGCGTCCTGGTCAATATAACGAAACATGACTTTATTAGAGTCGGCTCATCCAATGTATTACAATTATTGACAATGAAATTACACACCTAGACAACATGGCGTAGGTGTTCGTTCTATTGGGAATTAAATTGTTATAAAAATATTGTTTTTTTTTTTAGATTCCACCCAAGCAAAGTATAAGTATAGTCCTTTAAATTACCTCATCACTTCGTTGGTCTAGTGTTAGCAAGCGCAGAAGCTGAGCATGAGGTTCTGGGTTCAATTCCCAGATCGGGCAAAGAATTGTTGGGTTTTTCCAACAGAAATTTCTCAGAAGCAGCCGGAAGTCTGGATTTGTGCCCGCTTGATGGTAATAGGTTCGTAATATAATTATATGGAACTTAAAAAACATAAGTGGTGAAATGTTGGTGTACTACAGGTACACCTCTGCCCAACCCTTCGGGGAAACAAGGCGTGATGTTTTGTTATGTTATTTTAATTAGTTTGCTGGTTATTAGTTTTAAGGGTTAGGGGCTTGTGGCCAAGTAATAACAGCTGCACGGGTCGATCGATCTGGTTAAGCTACGCTTGCCGCGGTTGGTCCGAGGATGGGTGACCAATTTTACATACCAAGACCCCTCCGTGCCTCGGAAAGCACGATAAGCCGTTGGTCCCGGCTGTCATTTGTAGATCTTTGACAGTTGTTACGGGTCGTCAGAAGCCCGAAAGTCTGACAACCAGTCTTACCAAGGGGTATCGTGTTACCCAGTAAATGGGTTGTTGAGGGCAGATAGGCAGTCGCTCCATGTAAAATACTGATATTCAGTTGCATCCGGTTAGACTGGAAGCCGACCCCAACATAGTTGGGAAAATGCTAGGCAGATGATGATGGTTTTAAGGGTTCCGTACCTCAAAAGGAAAAAACGGAACCCTTATAGCATCACTCGTGTGCCTGTCTGTCTATCTGTCTGTCTGTCTGTCTGTCCGTCTGTCATAGCCGATTTGCTGCGAATCTACTGGACCGATTAAGTTGAAATTTGGTACACATATGAAGTTCTGTGACCCAAAACCGGACGTGTAACGTAAATAAATAAAGGAATTTTGAATACGGGGGTCACTTTTGAGAAGCAAATTAGAAAAAAAAAGTTTTGCAAACAGTACGGTGTGACATGTCAAATGAAAAGGGCTTGTTGTAAGGATTTTAGGTATTTTTTTTTGATAATTTTAAAATAAATACTATTAAAATTATTTAAGAATTAGATGAAAATTGCCCCTTGCCAAACGACCAAAAGTTTGAAAAAAAATACAGAAAGCAGTTCTTTACTTATAGATTACAGGAAAATCTATAAGAAATCTATGATCTGAAAATAACATGGTAAATAACATGGTAAATCTTTCAATATTGTACGTACAAACTTACATTTGCAGTTGGAATGTATGAGGCTACATGTTTTTCTACTACTACAATGATAAGTTTGTTCTTAGGTTTTATTAATCCCATTATTTTACGCACAGGGTCGGTTTTTGTTTTGTAAACTTATTTCAGCCTACACAATCATGACCTTTAGCACTAGTTAGGAAAACACTGTACGAATACCTTTGTTTCTCTCATAAAAGTTATATTGAATATTTTAAAATAAATTGCGAACAATAATAAATTGCCTCCCACTAGGATTAACTCTGTTTTTTCGCGCGGGAATCGAACCTTTGATCCTTTGATTTAATAATAATATTATGTTTATCTATACAAATTAATGAAATTAAAGTGTCTGTTTGTAATGTCGAACTAACAGCTCTTTACTTAATGGATATAAAAGTATATACGGTACTTATTACAAAAACACAATATTCAAAATTTTCTTCTGTCTGTCTGTTTGTTCCGACTAATCTCCGAAACGGCTGAACCGATTTTGACAGGACTTTCACTGGCATATAACTGATGTTGTATGAGTAACTTAGTACTTTATTTTAGAAAAAGTCATAAGGGTGAAGCCGCGGGCAACAGCTAGGTACTATAAAATAAATATTTTAAAATGTTTTTAATATGGATGAAAATTTATAAATGAAATAATAATTTATTTATTTATTATTTACCAACTCATCATCACTATTATTACAGGAATTTCCTTATTCAATAGTGTTGCCATAATTACACTTTTATTTTTTACCATAACATATTATATACATCGTTGTTTTTGTGAACTCACTCAGAGGACAAGTAAAAAGATCTACGCTGTCTACTACGTCATTAAGTAGGTACACGCAAGGTACGCGTTATAGGGGCTTTACTCAGTAGATTGGTCGCACCGCCAATAGACGTGCCCGTCGCCTTGGCAATACATAATTGTCGGGCACGCACAGGTTTATTTTTCTTTCAATACCTTTCAAGCAAGCAATACCTTTTGGCAAGACTTCAAACCCAGGTAGAGTTTGAAGTCTTGCCACGCAATCATTTAAAAATATAGGTAGCGAGAGCTATGTCCCTCCTGTTTTCCAATTGATTGTATCCCGCCATGCCTACAACAAACAATATTAACTTTATTTGAAATACGGTACAGTAAGGTATTTAAAATAAGATGGTTCCATAAATGATAAATGATTTTATTTCTGTAAGTAGGTACGAGTATATATTTCGCTAAGGCATGCGTAGTTATAATTACCGATAAATTACTTAAACTAATTTATTTATTTATTTATTTGGTTCACCATCAATTGTATACACTGGTATAAGCAAATTAAACAGAAGCAACAAATCAGAATAAAGTGTAACAATCACTTATAGGTAAACTCTGCATACACACAAAACGTTGTTGTAACTTACAAAAAAAAAATAGAAATAAAAGACTATATTATAAAGTTGCACTGAATAGAACTTAATAAATAAATTAAACTAAGTTAAAACAAAATTGAAACAAACTAATTAAAACAAAATCAAAACAAACAAATGTAACAAAACCAGGTAATACAAAAACAAAATATTGAGTAGTCTAAATTCACCCACCCAGCGAGATAACGCAGGACCGAGAAACTCAATGTTCCAGGAGACACTTATAAAAGCTGGCTTTCAATTTACCTGAACTGTCAAAATGGAGATCGATTCGATGACTGTAATCATTCAAAGCCCTGCAAAACTAATATCAAATACACCAAAAATACTCCATCAACTGCTAAAATCAATACAAAGCCTTTTAAATACCCAATTTATCTGTCCCTAATAAGCAACTCCAAGCAATACCAATGGTTGCAGCACAATGGTGGCCATCTGTCCAACTTCGCAACACTTCCTTTGTTGAAACTCAGACAAATGAAGATCGGTTGATATAGAACTTGCTTCAAACTGTGAGGTGCACTTACTTTCTCATTGTTTTGTTGTTTAGTTGCATTGAAAATGGCAGAAAATACTCACGTTGAAAAGAAAATGGAACTTTTCTGGGTGTCGCCTTGCCTTGCTTGCTGTTACAAGAAAATCAATTAAATATATTTTTAAAGCTTCTTCTACTAAAGATGTAGGTACTTACATAGGCTAATTTGGTTATTATATCATGAGCGGAGGGTGAGGGTGTGTCTGACTCTTACTGATTAAAACCCACACGTATTCCTTCCGTTGCCTGTGTTGCCAGGGGCCTCGGTGACCCTTTAATACCTTCCCGCGACCCCGGCAGGCAGTAGGCTAGTGGATCCCTACATTTGTGCTGACGACATCTCTTTGAGGCGCGCGTGGAATACAACGCGCCGTCGACCCGGGCCTGGTCCTTACCGGACGGTGAGCTACCCATTGCTCACCGTCCGCAAGCCCGCGCCTACGGTGGCCGGAAATCCGCCCGGGATTCCCGACGCCCCCAGGGCGTCTCCTGCGGTGGCTAGGGGCGAGAGGGCGCGAAATTTGCCTTTCCCTCAACCGTCTCACCTCTTCCTTCGCGAGCATTACTGCTTCGCAGAAGGAGGTGACGGCTGCCCATGCCCTCTCGCTCCGTACCTTGGCCTGAACCAGTGCTGGACGCGAGAGATCTCTACCGCCGATCGCCTCCACGAGGACACGGCGGTGGTCTGCCCAAGCCGGGCAGACTTCCACTGTATGCTCCACCGTGTCCTCCGGGCGATTCACACAGTGGTGACACCCCGGCGTTTCCTCCCGCCTTATCCGACACAGGAACCTCCCGAAGTTGCCGTGTCCGATGAGGACCTGCGTAAGGCGGAAGGTGAGGACGCCGTGACGCCTCTCTAACCACTCCTCAAAGAGGGGCCTTATCGCCGCAATTTTGGCGTGCCCAGCACTGGGTTGCGACAACCGTACTCTCCATGTCGCCATGAGATCCGGCCGGAGCTTCGTCCGCTGTGCCACTATTTCTCGCGGCAGCGGAGTTACGCCCCGGCGTTTCGCCTCCTCGCGCCACTCCCACACGTGCGCGAGGACTTTTGCCTCCAAATCGCATGGCGGCAATCCGGCATTGAGGCTCGCTGCCTCACAGGAGTCCGTGCGGTATCCCCGGACCATCCGGATGGCCATGACCCTTTGGGCCGCGCTCAACCGGCGGGCTGGCCGCAGCGCCAGGGAACGCGCCCATACAGGAGCCCGTAGAGGGCCATGGATCGTACGACCCCCGCGTAGAGCTTCCGGCAGGAGGCGTTTGGACCCCCTATATTGGGTAGGAGCCGCTTTCAATGCAGCCCCTGCCCGCTCCAGTTTAGGAGCCAAACGTCGGAAATGCTCCACGAAGTTCCACCGGCTATCGAGGACGAGACCCAGGTACTTCAGCGTCGGCTCGACGCTGATGGAAACATATAGTTTTAGTTATACCGTGGGAGACTGGTGCCTAAGGTAGGCGTAAGGCCTGTATTTCAGGACACCAGGTCTCCGCTCCTTCGGAAGCAGTTACATTTATTTAGGATTATGCACTCGTAGACAAATGCGGTAAGTTATATAAAACCAGAAAAAAGATAACACTATAGATTATTACTTATTATAGGGTTAGTATTCGTGTGCGCATGTGTGTTTGGTTGTGTATGAAGGACTGAATGCACAGAATGGTAATATATATAAATATATCTAAACCTAGTTATATGTATATTGTTTTTTATTTCATTTGCCGCGTTAGTATTTTTGGTAACTCCACTACTTTTTGGTTATACATATCTCAATCGCACATGGATAGTAGCTAAGCAAAATAAATTCGAAACACCTAAAGAATTATGGACAGCAAAAACGAAGACTAATAACACCTTAAACCATTTTCCCATCTCCGTTCGAAGCGAAGGGTCGCCAAAATCGAGAGTTTCTAAAGTGCTAACTTCAACCATCATAACTTCACGGCACATTATATTTCCAACTGCAGTCAAACGTTTTATTAAAACTGAAAGGCTAGGCATTCCGAGGAGTCTAGACGACATAATAGTAACACCTAGGTCCTAATAAATATTGACTACTTCCCCCTTCTACTCTTGTTTCAGTAAAAGGGATTTAAACAGGCGTAGGTATCTATAAAAATATTTGATTGATGTCACATGATGTGTCCATTAGTTAGAGATATTTTTAGGGCAAATTTCACCAATGAAACTTGAACGCCATCAGCACGTTTCAACCGTTAAGCTTTCAAGAGCCGTCAATGTTAATATTACACACCAATGATGACACTGATAACTCCTGAACGCGGTTTACAATTATTAAGTAGTAGAATAGTAGAAGTAGTAGTTAATTACAAGGTAATTTTGTGTTTATTGGTTTATTAGGAACCGGTTGTTAGATGAGTAAGTGCGAGGCCTCATTAGTGCGTTGCGTTGCGTTGCGTTGTTCGTTGTTTTAGATATTTTTTTGTACCATGCCTCATTTTGTGTTGCGTCGTTGCACGCGACGTTTCAACGGATCGACGGACGAGAGACGAAGCGGGGGGAGGGTGAAGCGATGCGCTACGCTGTCGGAGCTCCGGTGCGGTGACGGACAGTTCCACTGCTAGAGGGGCAAACTAGACGTGCGTACACGACATGTTTTATCTCAGCATGAGTGTGGCGGATTTTGATATATATTTTCTCATCTCCTTGTGCAATAAAGACGTGTGTCGCCCTTACCCTCGTCACATTGCATTGAATAAAAGCCCCAATTGCCAAAACCGGATTTAAAAGCGAGATCAATAAACGTTACTTAGCACGAAATTTGGCTAAGCGTTATTGCTGTCGTCGTCGCAAAACTGCCAAACTACAAGTGCAAGACAGAGACGGTAACATGTCTATATCAAAGCACGCGACAAGTAACGTTTATAGATCTCGGCCTCAGCGTCTAGAATATTTTTGGTGAGACTATATAACACTAACAATATAACATCGAGTTCAAGTGAAACTGGTACAAAATAAAATCTGTTCGTTTCTCAGTCCTAGACTCGAGATTCTAAATCTGGGAAAAAAATGATTGTAATTGTAATCCGTGTCGATAGTAAAGGATGAAAAACGTGTTTGTAAATATTTTTCAACAAAAGATTTCTACCATTCAGCTAGTTGTAGTTCTCGTAGAAACGAACTTGAACTTGTTTTAGTGAAATATAGGATAAAGACTTGATCTAGATGGATATTTTATAGGATTTAAAAATGTTAAAGATCTCTCTTTCTTTCTTGTGTCGGCACGGACGGTTTGAGGACGGTTCGAGGACGGGTTGAGGACGGATTGGCGGCTGTTAGCGAGATTTTTTGCTCAAAATCTATAAGGCACTGACAAGAGGCAAGTGACCAAAATAGGTTTGTCTTAAGAAAAAAAATTGCCAAACCTGTATAGTTTGTGGTAGCGGAAAAAATATATGTTAATTTTTCCCAGAACTTGGTTGTTACCAAAACACGTTTTGAAAAAAAACTCGATACAAACTAACGTTAAACTAACCTCTTACTTTGAGTTCCAATCCAAAATATCTGTATTAAATACCAACATACGTTACGTATTTAATTAATAAATAACAAGACCGTCTCATTTGAATGCAGAACTTGGTTGTTTTTTATTTTCGATTACTCAACTCAATTTTGAGTAAATTATTAATTGCTTCTTATTTTGCAATAAATTACAAGCGTTGTGTCATCGCGCTTCTATTTCTTTTCGATGCAGTCTGACAGTGACGGCGGTTTAGGTGTTGTCAGTCTCTTAAATACTTTCTAGTTTTGAAACCAATATTATGTCGCAGAGGAACACTTTATAAAGGCGTGGATTAAAAACTAGAAAAGCCTTATCCGCTCATCATCATCATCATCATCATCTGCCAGCCTTTTCCCAACTATGTTGGGGTCAGCTTCCAGTCTAACCGGATGCAGCTGAATACCAGTATTTTTACATGGAGCGAATGCCAATCTGACCATCACATCCTAGTTACTGGGTAACATGATACCCCTTGGTCAGACTGGTTGTCAGACTAACGGGCTTCTGACGACCTATAACGACTGTCAAAGATCCACGAATGACAGCCGGGACCAACGGCTTAACGTGCTTTCCGAGACACGGATGTGTCTAGGTATGTAAAGATGGTCACCCATCCACGGACTGACCGCGGTAAACGTAGCTTAACCTGATCGATCGACCCGTGCGGCTGTTATTACTTAGCCATGTGCACATTGTCCGCTGTCAACAAGAAAACCCCTGTCTAATTACTGCACAAGAGAAGATTGTTGGAAATATGAAAACAGGCCGACCTGCGCCTGTTGCAAAGAATTAGTTAACATAATAACTAAAAATAAACAAAACAAACAATCGCCATAAATCAAACACAACTAATTGAAAAACAAACGTAACACACTGTTTCGCAAAAGAAACTGAACGGTTTGAACCAATGACCTCTAAGTAACAGGTCGCGATGATATTTCGTCATACAATACAACCAATGAGCGGGTACGCCTTGGTTACGATTTTTATTTGTGTACGTAAGGAACGAAGGGTGTTGGAGGGTAACACACTGCAGTGACAATAAACGGAATCTTGTTAAGTGATTCGTGACTGTCCAGGTTATTAATACTGGCAAAAATTTCGTTTTAAAATGCCACTAAGTAGCATCTGCTAATAATTTGTACTATTATAATAATAATAATAAAAATAAATCCATTTATTTCAGGTAAATTACACCCATAGAAACCAAAAATAAAACACCTAATGAATACAAAAGATGACAGATAAGCATTACAAATTACAATATATTTACATAAAATCATTGCACTGAAATCAATTAAAATAAAATTCAACTTTTAATATATTTATTTACATAACCAAATTACAAGATGATTATTAACATTATATAAATTAAATTAAAAAATTCAACTAATATTTCAAAATTTATATATTAGAAAATACATAAATGAGTCAATTAGAAATTTAAAATAAATAAATCAATTACAAATTAGAATATACATAAAATCATTGCATCAATAATCAATTAAAATGAAATTAAAATGGATCACTTAATAAATGGTGACGAACTGGCACACAGTGGAACGAATGTATGGGAGCGGTTGGACGTAGACATGTCCGAAAAATAAGAGTAAAATTATGACAAACTAATGATGCCATCTTATTCGATTACTTAATGCCTTCATAAATTGTGGTGATGAATTTCTTCATAACTCCCATATTTCGGGAGTAATTTGAGAAAATGTGAAATTTTACTATGAAAATGAGTGTATCGAGCTCTCTCCCTCCTGATTCCGGGCTTGTTTCAAGTAGCGGTCTCTAATATCGTAATGCTATTACTAAGAGCTATATTTAATACTAAGACACATAGTGCGCCAAATGTGCACTTTCTGGGATAAAAGGAAATGAAAATTTAAAAAAAAAAACGTTTTTTCCCCATTTGTATTTACTTTAAACCGCAGACAGACTTATTAAGAGGTCTATAAATATATTATATATATACAGAAATATATATTAACAAAAATATTCACAAGAACTGATGAGAGTATGACTTTTAAGTAAGTTGATAATAAATTACCTAGTTTCATTAAAAGTACAATAAATAATTAAGATGTAAGCTCTAATTTACTAAGTTACACATTTTAAAACAATAACATCATTTAATTATCTTCGTCATCATCATCATCATCAATTAATTCAAATTCAGAATCGATGTCCGCTAAATCATTTATGTTAACAAATTCGATATCACTTTTCTCAGAATCCGTAAGCTCATAAAATTCCTTAAAAGAAGATTTTTTTACAAACTTATTTCCTTTTGGACGGATACTTGTAACAAGTGGATCAGAAGACAGTAAAAGATTGTGCATAATATCTTCATTGCATGAGATACTGCTATGCTTTCGAGAATGCCCCTCTCTATATTTTCTAAAATCTTTATTTCTAGCCTCAGATGCCTCTTCGGATAGAAAACCAATGGGCACAATTGACATGTTCTGAACTATGTCTGGCCCATGCATTAAAATTTTATGAAGTGAAGAAGGCATATAATACCATGGGTATAACTCCACGTAAAGCTTAGCAGTATCAAAGCAGAACTCTCGGAATTTAGTTACGTTGATCTTCTCTCCTGATGAAATACACTGCAAGATCACACAGATTTTTCTTAAAAGCATAGCATCTATTCCGGTCAGTTCAGCAGATTTAGTGTAGTTTTCAAAAAATCTCCTTGCCGAGTTGCCATTGTTGGTGGATCCACTGCCTTGTTTCACAACATCGAGAAGTAAGCCCGTTTCTCTTCTTACAGCCTCTTGAACTCTTTTCTTCCTGTCATCAACTTGCCTTTTTGCTATATCACCCCTTACTTGCCATGATTTTATGTCTAATTTGTAGGAAATGTGTAATAAGCATTCCATTGAGCGAATCCAAGCGTGAAGGGTGCTTAAGCTATATTTATACATGTCCTCGTTTGCGTGTTTATCTTTGATTAACTCTAAATTATTCATTTCTTTAGGACAAGCCTTGCATATGTCACACACTGAAGCTGCTGTATTGGATATAATGGAATGAATTTTACCATCAATCATTGTCAACAGCAGTTGGTGTTTGACACTAATTCCATCAGTGATGGTGGATGGAGTTAAGGCTTCAATCTCTGCTTCGATTTCAGCCATCTCTCTCTGCACATTTTCTTTGGTTTCCTTTATAAACTTAAACAATATTGGCCGGCAAAATGAAGTGGAAGATGGTCGCTCGTTTTCCCAAATTGTTACACCTTTTGAGACGAGCCGCAGTGGTACAAGACTAATCATAAAATTACTAGCAAGATCGATTTGCTCATCTTCACTCGTCCTTTGATGATAAATGCTTTGGCTAGATGATCCGTCAAAACCCCATTTGCTGGTCAATACGAGCTGTTGATTGGGATCAACAGGGGGATCTAACGACCTAATAAGTCTTCTTGAGGTTAAATCCATCAAGGCTTGTAATTTGATTTTTGCAGAGCTCTCTGTAACTGTGAGATCTTCTTTGGCCGGATAGCACTTAATTTTTTCTTTAACCAACATGTAGTAACTCGGGTATTGAAGAGCTCCTTCTTGAGTGTTGAAATCCCGAAGAGTGTTATAGCGCCATTTCGATAAGTTCATCGATACATAAAGAGCCAATGCCTTCAAAGGGGATATTTCCCGTACCTGAATTGATTTACCTTCAATGAAGGCTTTGATTTTTGAGGCCTCTTCTGGATTCTCCGTCAAGTATTTCATAACATAAGCTGTATCGCTTTGTCCTGCCTTTTGAAGCGCCCTTTCGGCCGAAAACATAATTTCAGCGCTGCTACTGCTGCATGAAAGACTATCTTCAGTGCGTCTTCTTTTTTGCCGGTTACTAAGGTCCTCAAAAGATTTACGAGGACTAGGATGTGTACAAGTTGAAGCATCAGATTTAGCAGGAGAAATTATGGGCTCGATGACGTCACTTATATTTTCTGTAGAAGGTTCCATATTTTCATTCTGTAATTCCGGCCATTGAATTGCAGCCTGTAGCCAAATCTCATGTTTCTTCCGAAACTTATCTGTGCTTCTTCCAGACTGTGTCCATTTTGCATAAATGCGGTAGCAAAATCGACGACACCAGTCTTTTAAACTTGTTTCAGCACTTTCACATAACTGAACACAACTGTTATCTTTTAAAACACTGAACAAATAGTTAAAGTCGCGTAAATCTTTATGTGCGCGTGCGCATAAAGCAACGTGAATATCAAGATTTGTATTAAAATTTGGAAAATACATTGCGAGATTAGCTTGGATACAACGAGGTGTAAATCAACACTGATTTTAAAGTTACTAATAGTGACCTATTTATATAAAATCCAGGTATCCCAGGTATCCTTTGTTAAATATTGCAAGGTAATTAGTTATTGTGATAATTAGTAAATGATGCATGCTAAATTAGTGTATTAAGAGCCATTTAGTAATTAAATAATAGCAATGTTCTTATCAGTAATCATTAGTGCATCAGTTTTATATGTAAACCTTAAGTCCCTAATTATATATCCTAATTAGCTTATATCTTCTCTAATTGGCTGCTCAGAAATGTTATTGTAATAAGGTAAACCTTTAGAAAAACGGTTTTAATCAACAAAATAAACAAAAAATAAAAAAATTGTGTTATAAAATAAACATCACTCTTTATCCCAGAAAGTGCACATTTGGCGCACTATGTGTCTTAGTATTAAATATAGCTCTTAGTATTAGCATTATGATATTAGAGACCGCTACTTGAAACAAGCCCGGAATCAGGAGGGAGAGAGCTCGATACACTCATTTTCATAGTAAAATTTCACATTTTCTCAAATTACTCCCGAAATATGGGAGTTATGAAGAAATTCATCACCACAAGTTATGAAGGCATTAAGTAATCGAATAAGATGGCATCATTAGTTTGGCATAATTTTACTCTTTTTTTTCGGACATGTCTACGTCCAACCGCTCCCATACATTCGTTCCACTGTGTGGCATGCAGGTGCATCCACCTCTCCAGCAGCGCCGAGTCCCACCGCTCAGACAATACGCTCAGGATACTGTTAGTGCTGTGTCGAAACCGACTTAATAGCGAGGCGCTACTATGCTACTATGTACCTACATAGAAAGCCTATTCCAAACTTGATAAAACTGCAAAGTGCTTTTTAAGTTTTTTTTTTTTCCAATATGATTATTAGAACAACTGCGTTAGTCCTAAGCGTGGTATTATGTGCGTATTTCCAAAATATCTAGAATTTGAGCGCCAAGCATTTGAACCTGCATTCCCTCACGTTCCAAGTCTTAACCTCATAAACCGTATTATTTTTCCAACGCACAATAAGTTTGGTCACTCAATAATGAACTTTACAAACATTCTTTCTATAAATAAAAAGCGAAAATAGTATTATGAAGATAAATGAAGTAAACCAAAAGTGTGCCAGTGAGGCACGATTCCAACCAGTGCGATAAATCTCTTTAAATGTCTGCAGAAAAAGTGGATAAGTAGGTATGTGGCCTGTGCATGAGGTGTGGATGACTAGCAAACAACAAACGGTGGAAGAATGTTTTATAGGTTTACTTTAGTGCAATTATTTTAATAAATAATTATTGAAAAACTACCTGTTGCCCGCGATTTCGTCTGCAATCCAGAATGATAAGTTGCCTACGAGTATGTGCTTCTCCTGGTCGTGGTCCCAAATTTCATCCAATTTCTTGCAGCCGTCTTAGTGTGAAAGCGTAACAAACAAACAAACAAAGTCACTTTCGCATTTTTAATATTATTTAGGATTAGGATAGTACGGTCAGCAACAAAATTCGGTTAACACTTCAGTTTTTTTAATCTTTATTATTGAGCAAAATGTTTATAAAAACTCTGAACTGATATAAAATTTAAAGAACATTAACTCTTACATCAAATGATAAAAAACAATGTACTGAATAATTTTGTATCAATTTACATTATAGTAAATAATATGGAACAGAGCTAGTATTAATAATTGACTTTTGTTGGTCACGGTACAAAGCATGTCGACTGGCTGACTGGCAACTTAGTACATGATATGTTTCAAAGGGAGTAAAAACTGGTAAAAACAAGACAAAAAATAACTTTTTTTAAATTTTATTATCAATCTGAATGTGGCGTCATTCGAGAGCCCAACCAATACAATATAATGTATTGTATTGTATTGTACGGTTTTTTTTTTTTTTTTTTTATTTGTGATGGGTTTGCTCTTGACCTTAGTCTATGTCAGAGGTGACAGAAACAAAGTCGACGATGGAGCGAGCTTACCCAGAAGAAGATGATTGAAAGAAAAAGAACCGTGTCTTGACAATCTATCAATCCTGAAGACTGGCACGGATTTAAACACAATTCATTAGAGAAAATGTAGTGATATCTTATAAAGTTTTGTAGCGTGACATAAAAATACGATAAAACATACCTACCGTCTTCTAATATATTTAGCTACATTAAAATTATTTAGAGAACAATGCTTAGCAGCTGCATGTTATCTGTAAAATAATGTACAGTTGCCAGCGCATCAAGTTACCACAAACCGTCAAATTTCTCCAAATGATTTTAAACCTTGTGTTGTTGGTTAAGTTCAAAAGCGAATCAGAAAATGTAAAAGTTTGTGGTAATTATAACTGTATGCACCTATTACAGTACAAAATATGATGCTCAGTCAGCACAAATGCATGTGACTCTCAACTTAGCAGAACCTTACCCCAGTATTTCAAGCCTTATGTCCAATTTGATAATGTCATCGAAAATAAAACCTTTTTCTTTATAACAATGGTATCTAAGACACCGGGACACTCAATGTCAAGAATCTCAGGTCGACAGCGACATCTGTCTTCTTTTATATTTTTGCTCAAAAAAAACCCTTTTATAATGACTGAAGCATTTGTGGAAAAAAAAATCAGTTCAGTGACAAAACAATGAATTGTTGAAGTATAATTTCATCGTAAACTTTTGTTACAGGAATAATAAGCCTCTAACTTTTACATATCATTAAAATTACGTTTTTGTATTAGAGTTAAAATACGAGATTACAAATGGGAGTTGAAGTGAATTAAATTGCAGGGAACTAGTCATATTTGGTCTAGTGGTCTCAAGTGCTACCCGTGAATCAAACCCAGGACCTTATGCTCAGCATGCTGAGCAAAATATTATTGGGCTTTTCTATCTGGAATTTCTCAGTAGCAGCCCAGAGTCTGAATTTGTGCACGGTAGGTGGCAATAGGCTCGCCCCCATTACGTCACGCCTATTACGTTTATTAAGTTCCATGACGTAAACATAACTGGCGAAATACCCACATGTCGCCACGTTCTATAGGTGCACCTCTGCCTACCCCCTCGGGGAATGCAGCCGTGATGCTATGTTGTGTTATGTGGAACGAGGTACTTATTAATAATTATGTGTATATCTGCTAACACATCATAGTATATGTCCATTTCATTGAAACAAATAAGTGGGTATGGCTCTTGAATGTGACCTTTTTAGTATTCTGCAAATGTTAAGCTTATTTTGTCTAATGACCTAGGATTGACCTACATTACATAATGTGGCTAAAACAAATCAGTAGTACGTTGGGTAGACGTCTGAATCAGTGATCACTTCTTATAATTAAGTATTATTTCTTCAGATTCAGATTCATTTATTTGCAAAAACATGTGTAGATAATATACATGATTGATGCTTAATATATGTGTTACAAGGTAGTTTTTGGCTCAACATGTTTGACCATGACTGGTGTACAAATTAGGTCGAAAGACGTTAGGATGTCAAAATAACAAAAAAAAATTAAAGAATATTAACATTAATATTAAATTTTAAAAAATAGGTTAAATAGTCCTCTCGGTGGTGTGGCTCTGAAGATATTAGTATCTTCAGAGCCACACCATCGAGAGGACTATTTAACCTATTTTTTTAAATTAAAAACCCTATTATAAAAGCCTATTATAATATTAATGAATTTTTTAATGATAAATCGCTCTGAAGATATCAATATCTTCAGAGCGATTTATCATTTAAAAATGTCAGTATTTTTTTAATGTTTTCCTAAGCTGGTCTGTATTACTTTAAATTATTAACACAGTTAGACAATCTATAAATTATTGGTGCTCTGCATTTGTATGCAGAGCACCAATAATTTATAGATTGTCTACACTTGCTTTTATACAGTAGCGCTGTCTTAGCTGGCTGTAGTAGCTGAACTGGCTTCGTTAATGTTGTTAAAATTAGAAGTAACCTTATAAAGAAAGGGCAGTGGTGGCCCAGTGGTAACGGTGCCGACTTACGAGTTGCAGGTCGTAGGTTCAAAGCCAAACAGGCGCTTTACTTTGTGTAAATTATTACATTAACACTGCTCTCAAAATGGTGAAGGAAAACATCGTGAGGAAATGTCCTAGAACCAAAAATTCTAAGACGTGACATCTACCAAGCCGCACTGGGTCCGCGTGGTGGATTACGGCCCACTCCCTCTCACAGAGGCCTGTGTCCCAGCAGTGGGAACATTATATGGTGATTATTATTATCAAGAAATAACTAATGAATAATATACAGTTTCGGCATTATTTATGATTCAAAACATGTAACTTATGTTTTAAAACAAAGTATCGAAGAAAAGGTTATGTTGCGCCGATCCCAAATATATCTGGATTATGGTAAAGAAAATGATGATGAGCTTATGTTTTAAAAATTTTGGTAATATTGTAGCAGAAAAGAGGGCGCTTGAAATCACACAAGTAATTGATTAATATACACCATCATGTATTATTTCTTCAGATTCAGATTCATTTATTTGCAAAAACATGTGTAGATAATATACATGATTGATGCCTAATATAGGTGATACAAGGTAGTTTTTGGCTCGACATGTTTGACCATGACTGGTGTACAAATTAGGTCGAAAGACGTTAGGATGTATACATAACAAAAAAAAAATTAAAGAATATAAACAAATCAATAATTAACATTAATATTAAATTAAAAAAAAATAGGTTAAATAGTCGTCTCGGTGGTGTGGCTCTGAAGATATTAGTATCTTCAGAGCCACACCATCGAGAGGACTATTTAACCTATTTTTTTTAATTAAAAACCCTATTATAAAAGCCTATTATAATATTAATGAATTTTTTAATGATAAATCGCTCTGAAGATATCAATATCTTCAGAGCGATTTATCATTTAAAAATGTCAGTATTTTTTTAATGTTTTCCTAAGCTGGTCTGTATTACTTTAAATTATTAACATAGTTAGACAATCTATAAATTATTGGTGCTCTGCATTTTTATGCAGAGCACCAATAATTTATAGATTGTCTACCCTTGCTTTTATACAGTAGCGCTGTCTTAGCTGGCTGTAGTAGCTGAACTGGCTTCGTTAATGTTGTTAAAATTAGAAGTAACCTTATAAAGAAAGGGCAGTGGTGGCCCAGTGGTAACGGTGCCGACTTACGAGTTGCAGGTCGTAGGTTCAAAGCCAAACAGGCGCTTTACTTTGTGTAAATTATTACATTAACACTGCTCTCAAAATGGTGAAGGAAAACATCGTGAGGAAATGTCCTAGAACCAAAAATTCTAAGACGTGACATCTACCAAGCCGCACTGGGTCCGCGTGGTGGATTACGGCCCACTCCCTCTCACAGAGGCCTGTGTCCCAGCAGTGGGAACATTATATGGTGATTATTATTATCAAGAAATAACTAATGAATAATATACAGTTTCGGCATTATTTATGATTCAAAACATGTAACTTATGTTTTAAAACAAAGTATCGAAGAAAAGGTTATGTTGCGCCGATCCCAAATATATCTGGATTATGGTAAGGAAAATGATGATGAGCTTATGTTTTAAAATTTTGGTAATATTGTAGCAGAAAAGAGGGCGCTTGAAATCACACAAGTAATTGATTAATATACACCATCATGTATTATTTCTTCAGATTCAGATTCATTTATTTGCAAAAACATGTGTAGATAATATACATGATTGATGCCTAATATAGGTGTTACAAGGTAGTTTTTGGCTCAACATGTTTGACCATGACTGGTGTACAAATTAGGTCGAAAGACGTTAGGATGTATAGATAACAAAAAAAATTTAAAGAATATAAACAAATCAATAATTAACATTAATATTAAATTAAAAAAAAATAGGTTAAATAGTCCTCTCGGTGGTGTGGCTCTGAATATATCAGTATCTTCAGAGCCACACCACCGAGAGGACTATTTAACCTATTTTTTTAAATTAAAAGCCTATTATAAAAGCCTATTATAAAAGCCTATTATAATATTAATGAATTTTTAAATGATAAATCGCTCTGAAGATATCAATATCTTCAGAGCGATTTATCATTTAAAAATGTCAGTATTTTTTTAATGTTTTCCTAAGCTGGTCTGTATTACTTTAAATTATTAACACAGTTAGACAATCTATAAATTATTGGTGCTCTGCATTTGTATGCAGAGCACCAATAATTTATAGATTGTCTACACTTGCTTTTATACAGTAGCGCTGTCTTAGCTGGCTGTAGTAGCTGAACTGGCTTCGTTAATGTTGTTAAAATTAGAAGTAACCTTATAAAGAGCCTTATATATCTTATATTAACTAAACGTACATACCTACTGTATGTATGATCTATAAGGGACCACGTTAAATCTACACCTGATTTTTCTCACGTTACATAATAGTATAATCAGCCTATAATGTCTGCTGGGACACGGGCCTCCTCTCGGTGAGAGTACGTGGGCCGTAATTAACCACACCGGCCCAGTAAGGGTTGATAGATGTCACATGTCTTCGAAATTTTGGTTCTAGGACATGCCGGTTACCTCACGATGTTTTCTTTCACCGCTTTGAGAGCAGTGGTGATGAAATAATTTACACAAATTAAAGCTCCTGTCTGGGTCTGTACTTACGAACTACAACTCGTAAGTCGCGGCCGTTGCCACTAGGCCACCACTGCTGTCCAAACAATCAAATCTTTGACGAGAAAGCGTAAACAAGAAGGCAGAGGCATAGATAAACCTGATATTAGTTTGGACTACTGTCTGTAAACTTACACAGCCTTATTTCAGTTCTCTGAACTTTTGTCTCTCAAGTCCTATAAACGCTCATTTCTGAAGAAAAGTTTCTATACATACCTGTAAGACCAGTGTTAACAAAAATATTATGTTTTATTCATGCTTTCGTTGAATAGCACAATAAACATTATAACAGTTGTTCAGAACTGGAATAACTGCCTAAACCTCTGGAGGGAGTGCGTTGTCTGTCCGTGAAACAATTTTTTTATCAAGAAGATTTTAATCTAGAAGTATGAAATTATTAACAACGATTCCTTTTCATCCCTTAAAGGGGTTAAATAAAGAACAGAAGTTTTTATTTTTGCTGATAGGATATTCCATTGGAAGTTAGGCTTATACAAAATAATTCTTAAGTAAGTACAAGAAATCTCAGCTATTTTGCCAACTCTTTTCATCTGATATTCACATATTATACCAAAGTATTATATAGTAGACTATAGTATCGCCAACACGCATTCTTTCCCCACTATGATTCATGTTTTTGTAGATATGGGAATATGGTAATATCACACATAATGCATTTCCCTACTAAACTACATTCCTAGACGAGATACGATGGAATGAGACAAGGAATGACAATGAGACATGTCATATACAAATACATTTGCATCGCAATGCGCAATCTACACGTGCTCTCTGTCTGTCTAGTGGGACGATTCGACTCTCCACTAAACATAGCATAACGTCACGGCAGTATTCTCTGAAGAAGCTTCTTCAAAATACTTTAGGTGCACGAAACACTTCTGCCAGCTAGCAGCGGTGTTTTGTGCACATAAAAATATTTTATCAATCATTAACTTACCCATAGTCTGCAAAGTGTTTTTAATCTAGTGTTAACTACCGATCTATTTTGTAAAAATTTCACCGTGAAAAGTTAGGTGAAGTGAGCTTGAAGTGAACTGTTTAAAATGTAACACCCTAGCAACAGTTGGAATGACAGCGGCTGACGGCTGTTACTTAACGTTAACTTAAGTACAGTATGTAATTATCCTAGTAAATAATGTTACCCATGAAAACATTTCATGTAAAGTAGGTTGCCAAGACTCACATAGCGCTTTCACTTTTAAAAAGTTATCAGATCTAATGTTGAGCCAAAAGTAGAGAAAACTTCTTTAGGCGCGTTTGGCACTTTTGGCATTGAGAAAAAGCACTGAACTCCCGTGACCGTCTCGCTCTGATACATACATATATACAGATGTTTACAAGTTTGTGAGGCTAAGAAGTTTTCATTTCTGACGTGTAGTCCTACGACTGACAGTTTTTTTTTAACACAGCCATGTCCAAAGATCTGTCAAGGCTTCATCATAATGAAGTAGGTTAGTTACTTCACAAGCTCGTGGACACTTCGCATTATCCATTTTTTTATTAGTTATCCTGCTACGAAGTGAAGTTTGACTAACAGGTAGTAAAGCGAATATGTAGGTACTTTATCCAATTGACATATTTTGTTTGTTATTTAGAACAAAGGTTTTATGTTCCTTGCTGGCTATTTCCTGTTGCTATGGACATTTTTTGTTCTGAGCTTTAGTAGCATAATATAAACAGGAATTATTGATCATGAATCAAATGAGTCCTGCCTTACGGATTAAATGGGCTGATGAACTTTCTTAAATGCGTATGTAGGTACCTACTTTCAAAGAAAATTTATGACACCACTGGTCTGAAATTGCCAAGATACAGTGAGCAAGTGTGATGAACTGATGATCAATGTAGCGATCATTAATCTTTTTCAAAATGAGGAGAGCCTTTGCCCTGCATACGAGTGGCTCAATCACAAGCTAGTACCTGTTATTATACCAATATTGCTGACCTAGACCCCGTAAACTAAACAATAACCATTATTTAAACTATAAACCCTCTCAGCAAACAATATTCTATAACAAAGACAGGGCTATGCACTCAAAATTAATAGTCTTGATTTGAAACGAGCTCACTAACGTTTAGTGGCCATAGCTAGCCATATGTTCCAGCATTAGTTACGGCCAATAAACGGCTAAAGTGCCTTGTAATAACAGCTTGAGGTTGTGTGACATATTTTTAGATTAACGAGTGTTTTTTGGGTTACAGGTGAATCCCAAAACTCAACAATGAACCTATTTTTCTTGTCCACTAAATGGCGGAGGTCGGCCATTTTGTCCGGGTGTCACAAATATGTGAAATGGTTGATCTTGTCGGAATAGAAAGGGTGAAGTTTAATTAAAAGGATTTTTGGGATCTGTTTTTAGAACTCTGAATATTTGAGAACTATTTTCATTTCAAATTCTAAAGCCTGATTCTTATTTGTGGAGTCTTTAATACATCTGTTGGAATGTGTTCTACGATAGATGTTGTAGTTTGTTATTCGTACAAACAAAGTAGGTACCATTTAAAACCATATATAATTCGGTACTTTTGCAAAAAAAAAAATGCCTTAGAAGTCTTGTTTACCTTCTCTAAATTTCTCATACAAAACTACCCTACACTAAACTTACGCTGCTTACGCAATTAGGGCGAAACGCAAACGAGTGGCTTCATGGGAGCTGCTTCAACTCCTTATGCCATGTCCACTCTGTAGAAATACGTTTGAAAGAACCTACTTCTAACACTGTATACAAAATACTACTGTTTATAGAGCAGTGGCGGCCCAGTGGTAACGACCGCGACTTACGAGTTACAGGCCGCAGGTTCGAACCCTGACCGGCGCTTTACTTTTTGTACATTAATTCAACACCATTGCTCGCACAAGGGAAAACATCATGAGGAAACCGATACGTCCTAGAACCTAAAATTCGAAGACATGTGACATCTACCAACCCGCACTGGGCCCGCGTGGTGGATTACGGCCCACTCCCTCTCACAGAGAGGAGGCCTGTGTCCCAGCAGTGGGAACATTATAGGCTGATTATGCTACTGTTTATACAGTACTAGCTCTTGCCTGCGGTTACGCCCGCGTGGAGAGCAGAAATTATTCTATGGAATAAAAATATCTTATGTCTTAACCCAGGTCATGGTCTATCCGTGTGCTAAATTTCTTCAAACTTGAAAGGTAACAGACCAGCAGACAGACAGATAGAGTTACTTTCGCATTTATAATATTAAATGATAAATGATTTTTTATTACATGTCAAACACTATTACATGTCAACCATATTTAAAAACTATATGAGTTCGGCGTTTCCTATCTGACTACTCCGAGAAGAAAGGCCGAAACAAACTCAGAGGTTATCGTCTCTTCTAAAGTCCAGACATAATCTTGGTCGGATTTGTGCAGGCCATGTAGATTGGTTTCTTTTTTTTTTTTGTGGATGTTAAATCATCAAATAATTTCTCCCGCTCTGGGTGGAGCCGGAGGGTGTGTCAGACTCTTACTGACTAAAACCCACCCGTATTCCTTCCGTATGTAGATTGGTGTCTGAAATGGTATTTTGAGGAAAGACCATTTCAGACACCAATCAAACACAGATTTGAGTGGACCTATCCAGTCAGTGCACACATTTGTCAGTAATAGTGTAACTTTAGGAGCTCAACGATTCATCGAAAGTCAAAGAAACGACGTTTGTGAAGCCCGCTTAAAGTACTTTAACTGCTAGATTATAATTAAAACTAAATGAGAAAAAAAATAACTCACATAGTTGTCACATTTACAATCATTAAACTCTACAAAGTAAATATGCATGTCATTGTGTTTAAAATATAAAAGTATAAAAAAACAACATTCAGTATGTAAAAATTGGAGCAGTTTAATCCCAAGCCTTTTTGTCTTTAGTATAAAATTTAACGGTAAAAAAGGCTTTCTGGCACAACTTACTTTCAATGATTCTAATTTAAGTTTTAATTAAATATGGATACCACTAATATAAAAAAATCAACGGGCAAAAAATTCTTACTCAGACTTTTAATCTTTTCATCTTTTCTTAGACCCAAAACGTCTGTCGTGATTGACTACAGAATCTAATAAAACTGAACCGCGATTTTTATTAAGTTCCAGAGACTTTCGGTCTGAGGTTTACTTCAGCCGTTTGACGGCACATGTACAATCGTCAGCCGGGAAATTGAATCAAACATTCACTGAAGTGAGCTTCTGAGAAATGTAGTGGAAGACAGCGGATAAAAGATACGATTTCGTGGAAAAAAGAATATTTTTCTTTCGCTGCTTGGTTTGGCAGTTGGCAGTATTGTAGCAAAACACTATCAATACTGGCAGACGACGCACTTAGATAGATAGCTTACACGCTTGAAAGATAGAATATATATATAATAGCGAGTCTATAGTTACAGATGCACCCATATAAGCTTTTTTCTAGCTCCATTTTTTTTTAATTAAAAAACATTAACACTCTATTTAGGTAACAGTATCAATATAACAGGACGACCTGCTACAAATGCTCACCAACATATATCATTTTCATGTTGATACAGTGGATATTAAATTCTACTTTTCCCAGAAGTCGTTTGGATAAGTTCCAGAAAACCGAGTCACTTGTTTTAAGACGTTAAACATAAATTACATTCAGCTTCACATACACACTACATATTTTCTTTGACACAGTGCCCGATGTAAATCTTTCTACATCAATACTATTTTTCCAATCCTTTGGGATCTCGATTGCTGGGGTCAATGACCCAGACGCTGAAACTATTGTTTTATAAAATTGCGAAGTCGTTAATTGATGATGTAGTGAAACAATGAAGAATAATCAATCAAACGAAAATAAGCAGGAGGGGGAATTTTGAATGTTATAGGTTCAATAACTTTTGCAAGTTTTGTGAATATTTGGTTATGTAGGAAGTAAAGAATCAATATTAAAATTGTTTTTTTAGAACAGGAAGTTTGTGATAAAGTAGTATTATTTTACGTACATGGTTTTTAAGGACGAATCTAATTGCCTTATTTTTGTCTCTTATATTATATTAATTTGACTTTTATAGCAACTCGAACGGCATATTGTCTGACGCAAGCTTCAAAAACCATTAGTTTCCATTATTTCTTTGACGTAAAAGCTATATATAAATACAGTATAAGGATAACTCACCATTTCACTAGTAAGGTGAGTTATTCAATTCATAATGGTGTGCTGGTGTCTATGCTAATGTATGGAAGTGTGTATGATGGGTGTGGTAAAAGAGGCATGAAAGTTATACAATATGTAACAAAAACCCTGTTGTTCCTTCTACCTACGTTTTAAGAATCGGTTTACTAAGCGATAAAGCAAGTCATTTATAAAAAACCGTTCAATAAAAAAAAAATATATTTAATTATTAATATTTGTAATGTTTAATCGATTTGTTACCTCTGCCATTCTGCATGAAGCGATGACGCAAAACCAGAAGTAGATAGAACGTTCCCGCCCTCTCTTAGATCGGTGCCGCCGCGCTGCCGATTATCTACCTATTTTTATACACAAGTTCGTGACCTTGTCAGCTGTTGTTTATCAGTATCACTTTAACGAATTAATCTTTGAAATTCTTGGTTTACACAGTAATTTAAGCACAATTGATAATTGTTAAAACTACATTTAACACTTCACTACCTTAAAAAAAAACAAATTCGCCGCGTCTGTCACATAAAACCTGATGTACCTATTTACATTTTAATGCATTGATTTATTATGATATCTACTTGACGGCCACGGAGTTGCTGTTCGATATGACCACCTTGTACCTCTACACTTCTTGGCTCATAGTCGGAGGGAAGTAGTGATTGGACGCGACAATAGTGAAATGGGTGCTGGTCATCTTCTTTGAGTACTCTCCTAACGCGCATATGATGTACTCCGAGTTCGTGTCCCACTGAGCGTGTACTTCGCGTTGGATCGTGCTCAAACAAGTCCAAGACTTCTGTCTCGAGTCCTCGGTCTGCCTGCCTCAGCTCAGCTTGATGTCAGGTCTCGCCCGTGCACATTGACGATATTGTAAACAATAAACAATAACTAAGATTTGAATGATTATAAAATGACGCGAATGACGCGAGCACCGGCTAGCGAAGTAGCGACCACCTAGTCTGTCGTCGTCGATTACTGTATTCGAACTGCAGACGTGGAACGTCATAGGTACTTGAGCTGACAAGTTTGTGTGCGTCTGTGGGTTACATACCACTACACTATAATTGATAGGCTGAGCAAGGATGTGATAAAGCAACGGTGCGGTTTAAAATTGAAAAGAGTATGCTTTGATGGATTGGTCATGTTGAGAGGATGAGTGAAAGGCGACTATAGATGTGAGTGGAAACGCCGGCAGGGAACGCCCTAGTAGGACATAATAGAGACTTTATTGGTGATATTCTTCACAAAGGTCTCGTGCGTAGTACTCGAAACCGGCGTGCGTGTAAGACCAGATGTAAGAACGTAAATGAAGAAATGGAGAATGCAAGTGGCGTTCTGTATTATCTGCCAACCCCCATGGGAAGAAAGCGGAAGTTAATGTATATATATATATTGTGTAAAAAGTTGTAGGTATCTTAAAGTATAAGAAAAGCTTATATACCGTCAAAGTTATATAGGAAATATTTATCCAACGTGTAAACAATTACAAGTTTAGATAGGCCATCATTATCAGAATTTTCCGTATGTACCTAAGGTTAAAGACCTCTTGGTTAAATTAATTTGAACAAAATTCAATGTTAATAGTTTACTGATTTCATGTTTCTAGGAATTTAATTTTATTTTGTTGGTTAATAGCGTAGGAGTTAAATTAAATATTGGACAGTCTATGTGTGTTTACAAACGGGCTTTTTTTTAGAAAATTTTAATGTTTGTTAGTTAGTTTTCTATTCATATTTGCTCACCCGCTAGGTTTGTGTTTTGCTCATGCGGACTGGCGCAATATCGCGGGTGCGACAGGCAGCGCGACACTTTTCATAAAGTTTTCATAGAAATTGTGCTACTAGTGCTACTAGTGCCCGCGGACAGGCGCGGCGCGACGCCGCGCCTGTCCGCGGGAGCTTTAATTACCTTAATTTAAAAAAAAAGTGTTTTATCTGGTAAAGTTGCATAGGTAAGAAAACAAGCAAAACGGGTTTTTGGGAAAAAAAAAATAATTGATATAGGAGGAATACTATTTTATATTTTTTTTTTCTATAAAAATAGATTCATTCTGTTTTCTCTCAGAGGTAACCGGTACGTAAACGGTTTTAAAATAAATTCATATTATTATAAACAGTTGTAAGTTGTTAATGAATCTAGAGTTTCGATGAGATCAAATGAGAACCATTTGTAAAAAAAAATAAACCAACTGAAATAGTATCTAATATTTTCTGAATATATACTATTTTAACAATTATTAATAATACTTTTAAAAGATCCGTGTAAAGGTAGTAAAGTGAAGAAAATATTGTACATACCTACTTAGGTACAATATTTTCTTATTCATTTGTAAAATCTTAAACGGAGAAGATGATTTATTATTTTCAACAGAAAATTGGAAAACTGAACAATTAATACTGGGAAAGAAGTCAGTGAATAAGATAGACTAAAGCTTTATAAAAAACCCCCCCCCCCCCCCCCTCGGACCCCCTCGAGTTTACCCGCATAAGTCACGATTCCGTGGGAATATCGAGATAAAAAGTATCCTATTTCCTAATCCAGGTCATGGTATACCGTCAAATTTCATCCAAATCCGTTCAGCTGTTTTAGCGTGAAAAAACAAACAAACAATCTCACTTTCGCATTTATAGGATTTCGTTTTATTACTCAATGTTTTATGTTTGCAGTTGAATTTTCAGTAGAAGTTTACTGTAAAAGTAAGAATTTTAAAAGTAAGTCTTTGAAATTCGAATTGAATTCTTCGAAAAAAGAATCGTTACGTTGGTCGCCAAGTGTGAATGGCGGGTTATTCTCAAACGATTATACTCGTAACAATGATAATACAGTTCTTTGTAGAAAGTTCTCATTCAAAATTAATTTCTTATTGGAGGTTCAATTAGGTAATTGAGAGCCAAACTTCTAATTATGTGCTATTTTTAACTAAAGCAAGTGTAACAATGGGCTATTGAAGTAGTTTTGTGTTATTAAAACAATTGTTAAGTCACTTTGAACGAGTACGAATGTCACAATAGAATTATTTTCTGTTGTATTCAATACCATTTGTGTGTTGTCGTGATTATTGCTTGAAGTAACATATTGGTTTGGGTACAATTAATAAATACACAGGATGACTTGTAATTTGACGTGTCCCTCCCAAGACGTGTGTGACCCATTTGCAACAATTAAGTACCCCATAAATAAAGCCTTTACAAACATTCATGGGATACGAAAAAACCTATTTTTATGTATTTTTACTTTTCTCTAAGCTCTCAAATTGAATGGTCTACGTTGCTTTTCCATTGGGTACCTAATACTATAAAAATCCTTTCGATGTAACAACATTTTCTAAAACAGTTAAAAGTTAAAGGAAGAATCTTAATTGGTCAAGGACAGCTAATGAGACACAATTGATTTTCTATTGTTTGACTCCAAATCGGAGTCGCGCGGGGCGTAAAAGGCAAAACCATAAAAAAAATCATCTACGTACATTAATTTTGACACTAGTTGTCTCGAAATTTTACTATGAGATTGACCGTAGAAATTGTAGTGAAGACATCTTCATTTAATCAGCTATCGGACGAGATAAAACCATTATAAAATATACATATGTAGAGGTGCCCTGAAGCAGTCCATAATACTGGAAAAGGTAGAATTTGCAAATTGTTGCTTTATAATTTTTTTTTTGTGATTTTCAATTTAATTCATTGGTTTACGTTGTCCCACTACCTTCTTACCACCCAGCAACTCTTCCTACGTTATGTTGCCAGGTCGAAGCGCCCAGCTCACTTGAGACACCGCTTCTGAGTGGTTAGTATTACTCGCAGTCGATGAACTAATCACTGATCACTTGTCGCTTAGTTCGAATGTTTTTAAACTAAATAAATTTGTCTGAAATATTTAGCAGTTCATCTAATTAACACATAATTACTGTTACATGAGTTTTGTTTTAAATAAAATAATAGCTCATTATTTATTACACATACATTAACTAATAAACTATACTGAATAAGAATTGCTCATTTGAGTAACTAAACGGATTCGTTCTAACTAACATTATAAATGTGAGAAAGTGAATTTGTTTGTTTGTTACGATTTCACGCTAAAATGGCTTAATGGATTTGGATGAAATTTGGCACATGGGTAGACCACAATCTGGGTTAGGACATGGGGTACTTTTATACCGGTAGTACGTTCCCGTGGGATAATTTCCAACCTCCACGCGGGTGAAACCGCGGGAAAAACCTTGTAATAAATAAATAGACCATGAACTATCGCTTATGTGCTTACAGAACCTAAAACTGTACCTATCATAAAATAATAATTTAATCTAAATTTCAAAGCAACTGACTAATAATAACACTCATTGTTTCTTTTGTACCGAGAATAAAAACCTAGTGAAAGACATTCTTTGATTTCTTTCAAATTTTATTTTATGTATTTTTATGGGTTGTCTTGCGTTGAGGTTTCTCATCAAAAGAATTGGGTAGTAATAGGAAAAATATAAAATCAGTAAAATTACGATGAAACTCGTCTTTGATGGTAACAGTTACGGTACATAAGGCGATGTAGATTGGTTGCTCTGTATTTTTGGTCATTATTCTTTATTTTTTGTGCGCAATAAATAACTTAATAAGTCTGTCGTGGAAATAATGTTAAGAAAGTTTGTCCAAACATGGATGGATAAACAATATACGTAGCAAAATCAATATTTTATTATTCTTGAAAACAAATAAGTAGAAGGACTTCTTTATGAGAATACTCATCGAGTGAGTCATTAATCATATTTCATTGATAAAAGTTATCGTTTCTTTGTTAATCTCTGACTGGGAAGATCTGTTCTATTTCCAGTATCTACTGGGTTTTATTAGGCAGCACCGCGTAGGTATAGCAATCTGTAGAGTATTGTTCCGTATTTAAATTGATTGTATCACTACTCCACTCTCACTCTCCACTCTCCACACAACTACGTGACTTCACTATTTCGTTTTCAACCTTTCCCGCCATTCGTGGTGACTGGCAGATAACATTAGTGGCAGCAGCTCCAGTGTTTACATAAACATACATATGTACATAGACTCACTCCTTTCCATGGGGGTTTGCAGAAACTACAGAGCGCCACCTGCTGTGATTATTACATAGGTACTCCTGTTGCTTCGTTTATGTTCATGCATCTGGTCATATCTATTAAATAAATACACTACACAATCTTTTTAGAAAAATCTTTAAGTATGAAGGTACCAATTATAATATAACATGAAACTTAAATGTTCTGAGCTTCTAAGCTCACCCGTGCATAAAACACTGTGGTGGTTTGACCGCATAATTGAAGGATTGACATGTTTGCTCAAAGAACTTATAACTTACTTTAAATAGATCGATTACTCGTCAAAGCAAACTCTTTAACTTCCATCTTCGATTGAAAATTATGAAATAATAACTTGACTAAACTTATAACGTCATTAGTTTTGTAATTATTGTTAAATTGTGTTGCAATGCAGCTGTTTCATAGTTTTTAGATTAAAACGCATCTGCATGTAGAGCGAGATTATTAAATAACAGAAAACGTAATTATGTAAATTATTTTGTTGCAGAATATCTCATTCATATTTTTATTTAGCCTGTAGGTAATTTGGATTTATGACTGCAAGATCATGAAAATGTATAGTTTTACATGGTTTAGAAGTCTGTAAATTGATAAAGGAACTGTAAGTTTTAAATCATATCTACATATGTATAAATCGTCCATATATAAGATAATAATATGATATTATATATTTTCTATAAAATTTCAAGTGTTGCTTCCCCAGCATTTTTGTCGTCCACCCATAGCACGTCACGTCTCATAGGTAATATCCTAAGGTCTTTGCCCACAAACTATGATACTGCGGGCTTAGAAGATGCCAAGAATGCTTTTCAAATTGCTTGCCCGGGTAAATAATTTCCAGACCACCCAAAATCTCAAAGGAGCTGGGACGATATTTATTGCGATTTAACATATAAATCGATTCTGAGCCGCAGTTCAGGTCCGGATCGCGCAAGACTTTTAGCGGTCGGAGCCAGAGAGGCCGGTTATTGGCTACATGCCCATCCTTCTCCATATACCAGTACCTTCCTGGATCCGACCTCGCTTCGTCTGGCGACTGGTCTGCGGCTTGGGGTCACGGTATGCACTCCACACACATGCCCTTGTGGCAAGGACGTGGACCGACTGGGTCACCACGGGCTTTGTTGTCAAAAAAGTACAGGCCGCTTTTCAAGACACTTAAAGACATAATCCGCCGGTCTCTTGCCAGCATCAATGTGCCTGCTCTTCTTGAGCCGACTGGCATTGTCAGAGATGATGGCAAAAGACCTGAAGGTGTGTCTTTGGTTCTGTGGAGTTTGGGACGGATGCTTGTGTAGGACGCTACTTGTGTAGACACACTGGCACCATCCCATCTCCAACGGACTACTTCTAAAGTGGGTGCAGCGGCAGAAAATGCCGAAAATCTGAAACTTATTACCAGATATATAGGGAACTTGGCAGAGAGTACAACTTTATGCCCTTTAGCGTCGAGACCCGTCCTTGGGGTCCGTGGGGTCCCAATGCGCATAAATTATTTGCGGAAATCGCGAAACGTCTAGTTGATGTAACTGGTGACCGAAAAGCTGGCGGCTTTCTCGCGCAACGCATCAGCATTGCAATTCAGCGAGGAAATGCCGCCAGCATCCTCGGTAAAATGTCTCGAAGGCCTTTTTAGGGTTCCGTAGTAAACAAGGAACCCTTATAGTTTCGCCATGTCTGTCTGTCTGTCTGTCCCCACTGTAGCTCAGAGACGCTTAGTACTAGAAAGCTGTGATTTGGCATAGGTATACATATTAAGGCACTGACAAGACCCAATTGACCAAATGCTTCTCTTAAGGAAAAATTGCCAAATCTGTAGTTTAAGGTAGCGGAAAAAATAAATTTTAATTTTGAACAAATTTCCCAGAACTTGGTTCTTACCAAAACACGTTTTGAAAAAAAATCTCGATAATTATAAATTAACGTTAAACTAACCTCTTACCTTGAGTTCTAATCCAAAATATCTGTATATCAACATAAGTTACGTATTTAATGAACAACAAGCACGTCCTATTTGAACGCAGAACTTGGTTGTTTTTTATTTTCGATTATTCAACTCAATTTTGAGTAAATAGATAATTGCTTCATATTTTGCAATAAATTACAAGCGTCGTGTCATCGCGCTTCTCTTTCTTTTCTATGCAATCCATTATATGACAGTGACCGCGGTTTAGGTGTTGTCAGCGTCTTAATCACGTCGACAAAGTGCTGAAGTAAAATCTTGAAAAAAATATTTTTAGGGTACCTCCCTTACACGTAATGTGAGGATGATATTTTTTTCCCGTCTATCCCACGGTGTGGGGTATCGTTGGATAGGCCGTTTAAAAATATTGCGGGTCTGTGAACCCCACTTTTCGATTCAAGAATCCGTTTGCGTAATATTAATTATTAAAGTGCTAATTTTTGTTAGACTCAAATGTGGAGATGTGATTTTTTTTTTATTTATATATTAATGGCAGTAGTACATATAATTAAATTAAAAGAAAAACTATCACAGCTAAGTGGGCTTTACAAGATAATTGACTAATAGTCGACCAACTAAAATTTGCAGTTGAAGAATTATTGACCGTGGCATATATCGAAATATGGGAAAACATGTTTTTCAACTACAATGTTAAGTTTGTTTTTGGGATAAATTCATCCAAACATTTCCAAGTGCGTGGTCCGACTCGCACTTGGCCGATTTTTTAGGTTTAACTCAGTTTTAATTAAATTTAGTTAAATATATGAATAATCATCTTTTAATTTGGTTAAGTAAATAAACGGTAATTTATAGTCCCGTATTTTAATTAATAGTAACTTTTTGCTAACTATTCATAGAGAACAAAATGTACCATTTAATTTTCTTGTAAAAATATTGAAATGGCAATTCAAATTTAAATATCTTTCAAACCGTATATTCTTTGTCATCTAGCCCAAAGGCCTACTGGGCAATTTAACAAAACACACAATAAGTTAATAGGAGCTGTTGACTTTACTTAGGTTTTGGGATGGATCGACCTCAATGTTAGCACTAACCTAAACGAAAGATGTTGACCAGCGTGGGGACGATGGTGAGCCAATGTAGGGTAGGCGCACATACTTTACTGCCTTGTCCACATTTAATTTAAAGATTTTTGTATTTTTATCAAGATATAATATTACGGCTATAAAGGAAATGAAGAAAAACACTAATATGACTGTTGATAGATATTTATGCACGAAAATTATTTTCTGCGCCATTCCCATTAAAATTGGGAAAAGTCGCAGAAGAATGATGATTTAGGTGCAAGTTCTTCCGAAACCTCCAACCGCTGCGGCTATTCACGGTTCCTATTTAAAAAGTTATGACTTCACATCGTATCACTGTTTCCTATCGGGTTTTTGAAGGCCACCACCACAGTTAGGCAGTTTGCCTCGCAGGTGGTGTCTCCACCAAAAAAAAAACGCTTTGAAAGCTTTTTCCAGTTGTCCAAGTCCTAAAGTCTAGTAAAATTATGGTATTTTACTAGAGTTTAGGACTTGGTCAACTGGAAAAAGCTTTCAAAGCGTTTCATATTTTTGCAATGACTTTCTACAAGATTGACATAAGCTTTTCGGTAGCCTATTTGAATCCAATACATTTTTGACTTTTCGCTTATAGATTGTCACTTTAACTAGGTTCTCTCAACGACATCTTATTTATTTTTACAATTGGATTTACTCATTTAACTAATAAGCAAAGTTTACGCGGTAATCATTTTCTCCCGGTTGACTGAACACGGCCCGGCCCGTACACGGTCCGCCCTAGCCGTCTCGTTAACATGAATTAGTGCTGAATTACGTTTTTATCTGTAAAATATTGTCGTAATCTCGTGCAAGTTCACCGGTTCACAGACACGATAAAACTCGTTAAGAGTTGAAGGAAGTTTGTTTTGGACGTCAACGACCCGCTTAGAAACGGATTTGTGTAAATATGTAAAATAGTCTTAAAAAGGTAGGCAGTCCCCGTAGGTTCTACTTAGACATCTAGGCTGCTACTAAGGATTTCATGATAATAGAAATTAGTAACACTTTGACCGAACGAATAATTGAACCCAGTACCCAAGCCTCATCACTTGGTTTAGTGGTCACTTCACGCTTAAACCAAAGCGAGGCCTTGAAGTTCCACATCAGGCCTGTATTTAATTTACCAAAAGACTAGGCGAAGTGTAACCGTGTAATTATAAATCATTTTGCGACACAGTCAGTCGTTCAAATAAAACGTATGTCAATAAACCTTGCTAACGTTAGTGATCTTACGTAGGCACGTCGTAGGTACTCGTAGATACCTTTTTAATTAATGTAAGTGTAACGCGATTGTCTGCTTGATGCCGTAAAGATAATGGAGGTCGTTGTCGTTTCTTGATTGCGATTTATGAATTAAATGACTTGAGTTTTCATGTTTCGGGAAAAGACGACGGGAATTTTGTGAACTCGTTTCAAATGAATAAAATCGTTTTTCTTTATGACTTAATAATACAAAGTGCGACTTTTAAAAAAAAAAATTAAATAAATAAAAGGGCTTGATATATGTCTAGACCAGGGATTCCCAAACTATTTTGGGCAAGAGACCCTTTTGCAAAATGAACTGATACCTCAGACCCCCATAACCAATTTTTTTCATCTTGTATGAACTTTAACACGCTTATCGACATTTTGGGTTTTTTTGAGTGTACAACAATGTTACTTCCTATGAAAACATTAGTCATTCTTATAACAAGTTGGTACACGTAACACAACTTCTACAGTACTTTGAAAGTTTCAATGAAGAACTTGGGTTAATTAACAGGGGTCGATTATTAGACCTCGTCGACCCCCAATATCAGTTTTTGTTTATGTCGACCCCTGAGAAACCGATTTCGACCCCTAGAGGTCGAAATATATTATATCGACCACTTTGGGAATCCCTGGTCTAGACAAACAAAGAAAGACTATAAACCTTTCAACGCCCAATTCATCGCTACACATGGCTACGCCCAAGCTACGCTTGTGCTACGTCGTAGCATACTGCTACGCGTGATCGATAACGATAATATGGTATATTATAGTATCCAATTCTAAATAATTAAATATTAGTATACAGATTATAAAGCCCACACTACAATCAAATTTTGGAGCTTTTACATAAAACATGTAGGTGTTATTGCTCGACCAAACCTTAACAATAATTTAAAGACATTCCGACTGTTCTTTCCAATTTTATATTACAAACTGCTAAAAAAGAAATTGATTCACAAAGGAATCCGTGTCTTTTCTGCGTTTAAATGTGTGGGAGTAATACATACAATGGCTCATTATTTGTCACAAGTAATTGGGGTGTTAACAGGACGATTCTAATTTTATCTTTTTGTGAATAAGTTGGTGCTATTTTTATCTTTTGGGAAACGTAAATGATTGTTTAATTTTGGTCTCAGAACGGGTATTGTTATCTTAATTTGATTGTACATCAAACGTACGTACTACTCGTGCGCGATAAGTTGGGACCTGCTAGGAATGCGACTCCCCGCCCGTTTCCCCTGCACTTCCCCGATGGCGCCCGTATTGAACCGTTCGCATCACTATTTTTTACTAGGGTTTTTAGCTTCGTGTCGCGTACAGTATCGCGTAACAGTATCGTGGTACTAGATAATGCACCGTACCACTCAACTCAAATAGAAAAACCACCCACAAGTGTAGCGACGAAGGGGACTATACGTCAATGGTTATTAGACCACAATATAACATTTGATGAAAGAATGACAAAATCTGAAATGTATCACTTGTTACACATAAATAAGCCCCCAAAAAAATATTTGATTGACGAACTTTTTAAAGAGCATAGCCACGAAGTAGTTCGTCTACCACCATACATGTGTGACCTCAATCCAATAGAATACATTTGGAATTTGGTCAAGCAAAGAGTAGCCGATAAAAATATCAACCAGTCAGAAAGGGAAATAGAAAAATTAACGAGAGATGCAATAACCAGCATAAGTGAGAGTGACTAGAAAAAAGAAGTCAACCATGTGGACAGGCTTCGACAAAAGTATTGGGATGATGACCTCTTACAAAAGACGAATGAATCGCAATTCATTGTAAATTTATCGGATACCTCTTCGTCAAGTGATTATAGTGAGACTGAGGACGAAGAACAACCTCTAGAAGGCATAAATCCACTAAGTAGTGACGAAGATGAGATAATGTAAATAATAGATAAAATAAATTGTATAAACTTAAACATTGTATTTTTATTCATTACAAAACCATAGTCAACAGTTTCGGTGATACATAATTAAATACCTAGTGTCCTATTTTATTCAAATAGTGTAAAAAAGATTAGATAAAAAGCAGCGTCCTCCCTGAGTAACATAATAAATTAGGTCAAAAAAAACAAAGACGAAGCCGCGGGCGGCTGCTTGTTATGTTCGCTTTTTTGCGGGCGGTACAAACACGCCAATTTGACGTCACCGCGCTCAGGTCCCAACTTATCGCGCACGGGTAGTACATACAAATCTGCAAATCTTATGTTCAGGTTATTCTCTGATTTGAAATTTATTTTAATTGTCGGAAATAACGTAGCTAATATGATATTTGTACTTTTAATGAATATGTAAAAGCCATCACCTCAAAGTTCTACAAACATTCCAAAATACAAGCCAGTATAATGAATTATGCCATTATAATATATATTTTTAATGATAATTACGAGACATATGATCACTGTTCTGTTGTTGTATCTTTACAGGGTATCCACCTTGTAAAGACTTGTGAATCCAGGCAATTTTTAAAGAAACTTGAATATAATTTCAGGTGTATTTTGACTTACTCTAAGATGAATACTGTGAATAGATATTTAGGATTTTTTTTGATGCCCTATGATTCTTTTGCCTATTTTTTGTATACATGTACATCTTATTATTTTTATTTTAAGTCTGTTAAGTTATATAGTTTATATGTAAATATTATATACCGAAATAAAAAAAATTGTTAGCTAAAAAAAAGGTCTTATAAAAAATTATAATTATCATTTTATTTTTGGAGACCAGACGAGAACATCAAATTTAATGTGACGCGGCACGAGTGAAAAAGTACGTGTTTTGAGATTTATTTCATCTTAACGAATAGATACATGTTTAGACTCTTTATAAAAACGAAAGCTCAATAAAAAAAGTAAGAAAGAGTGCAAGACTTTTTATGGAAACTTAGGCGGTGGCATTCACCTCGCGGCATGGCGCGGCATGGCATGGCAAAGGATTTTCGTAAGTGGGAATGATTTTAAACCTAATTTCATACCTGTAGCACTCACATATCGTTGATATCGTCACAAGGAGATTTGGGTATACCGCGGGATGCTGCACCATGCCGCCGAAGGCTTCGGTATGGCAATACAAATGTTAATGCTTTGCCGTGTCATGCCGCGACGTGTCACCTAGTGAGAAGGCCTTTAAACTTTATTTGAGTCCATCATACACTCCTAAATACTCATTCAAAATACTGTACTTAATTAAAAAGTTATTAACAACACATTAAAAACAACAACTACACTGGGCCCAGCCCAAGTTTCGCGTCAGTGCCATCAGGGGGCGTCATAACTAGGTTCTATTTGTTTCCATCGGTTAGTTAGCTTCGTTCATTTGACTGCCTAACTCTTGCCACTAGGGAGATCATGAAAACGTGTGTATTACTGTATCTAGGCATAATCAAAATAACTTTAGTAGTAAAGCTTTTAAAAATGATTGAATGCATTGTAGGCAGGTACATTTTTATTAGACTGCCTCGTAGTGGATATAATAGCTCAATTTAATCACCAAACATTTGTAGAATAATACGTTCGATTTCACGATAAAATTCAAAATCGTTCAATTTTTCCAATGCTTACATTTCGTTTAAGAAGTAATTAAAAACTACAACGATTTCCAATTAAAGGCGCGAGGATACGTTCGCTACCATATCATTTCTGCAGTATAGAGGTTCATAAAACAACGATTTTATTCAGATCAATACTGTTTCTATATCTATATTACATAATATTATACATTTATAACATAATATTGTAAAAAATTGAGTTCATCCGCATATGTGTTATATAGACTATCCTTCATAGTAGATGTCAAAACACTTCTTACGGCTTACTAGGGAATAGTTGAATCGCACTTGCGCTACGGTATCATTTTCTGGGGGAACTCAACTGATCGAGATATAGCTTTTAAGGCCCAGAAAAGATGTCTCCGATCATTGTTAATACTTAAATCGACAGACAGTTGCGCGCCTTATTTTAAGTTACATAAAATCTTGACATTTCCCTGTATCTATATTTTCGAAATAGCTATGTTTGTCAAGCAAAATCCATCTCATTTTGAGAGCCTGGCTGTTGTGCTGGCGATAACAGCAAATTATGTCAGGTATCATGTCGAACTACTTTGATGCGTAAGAGCGTTTCTTGCATGGCCCCCATTATTTACAGTAAATTACCGAGAAGTTGGAAGGCTTTAAATACAGCACAATTTAAGAGTAGATTGCGGAAATTTTTGGTAGATAAAACGTACTACAGTGTAACTGAGTTCCTATCGGAGAAAAATATTTGTTAATTTGTAAAATCTTGATTTTTTTAAATTTTGATGTATGATATTTTTGGTTTTTGACATTTTAATCGTTGACATTTAGATTACTGATATTTTGATTTTGTAATTGTAATAATAATGATATTTGTAATGACATGTTAATTGATGTAATGATAATGGTATGACATTTGTAATAGTAATGACATGATATAATATAATCTTAATACTGATCTATTTTTTCCTTTTAATAGCTGATGATTTTAGAATTTTATGATAGTAATTTATAAATTGATTTAAATAAGTGTAATAATAGTGATATAAATAATTTTAAATGTTTGCATGCCGATTGGTAAAATGTGACTGGGCTAAATGTAATCTTAAGAACTATTATGTATTACCCATATTTGCAAAATAAAATTCTATTCTATTCTATTCTATTCTATTTAAGTCGTCCTTTTCGAGACTGTATGTAGCTACGCAATGAATTCTGATGCAGTTTTCACCATCATTTAGAAAATTTGTTCCAGCAGGTCTATGTGTATAATAAATTAATATGAACCTTATTTATGATAAGAAATGTAGACGTTTTGTTAGTTGGTAGAGCCTGATGTGCTAAGATGTACTCAAGCGTCGTCAACCGAAGAGGTTTTTCAACCTACTCAATACTTAATTTATGTTATCAAAGTTCAAGGAGTTCTAGTAATTATTATGAAAGGAAGGGTATTAAACCCTTGTGAATTTAATTATTATGTATATTTTGACCTTGTGGGTTCAAGAAGCAAATGACGTAAAGGAGTCACGTTTTTAATCCTTGGGGTTTTAGAGCTGGTATTGAACTAGATATTCGTACAGATACAGATTATGTGTTGACTATTACGTTACGAACGTGGGTGTTTTCGGTACAGAAAATGTATTCAATTGACATCATTAACTAGTTGCCTTTTTTATGGGTGGAAATTATCAAATAACTTCTCCCGCTCTGGGCGGAGCGGGAGGGTGTGTCAGACTCTTACTGACTATAACCCACCCGTATTCCTTCCGTTTCCTGTATTGCCAGGGGCCTCGGTAACCCTTTTGGACTTTCACGCGATCCCGGCAGGCAGCGGCCCTAGTGGACCCCTACACTTGTGCTGACATCTCTTTGAGGCGCGCGTGGAACACAACGCGCCATCGACCTGGGCCTGGTCCTTATCGGACGGCGAGCTACCCATTGCTCACCGCCCGGGATTCCCGGCGCCTAGGGCGTCTCCTGCGGCGGCTAGGGGCGAGAGGGCGCGAAATTTGCCTTTGCCTCAACCGTCCCGCCTCCTCCTTCGCAAGCATTACTGCTTCGCAGAAGGAGGTGATGGCTGCCCATGCCCTCGCCTGCCCGGGCGTTTCCTCCCGCCTTATCAGACACAGGAACCTCCCGAAGCTGCCGTGCCCTCTGAGGACCTGCGTCAGGCGAAAGGTGAGATCGCCGTGGTACCTCTCTAGCCATTCCTCAGAGAGGGAACTAGTTGCCTAGAAAAGTAATCATATTAATTATTAAAAAAAAAAAAAATTAGGTTATAATTTTAAATAATTAAAACTCCAAACGCCCTACTTCTAAACGTTTAAACATAACTAGAATATTACGAATTTCAGATATTCGTATTGTCTTTTGATGGAAAGATTTGATGAATAGGAAGACAAACTCACTTGAATAGCTACATAGGTAAGAAAGTTGAATCAAAAGTATTAACTTCATACCTACGTAGTCTGAATATTTTACATTCAAGTAAAAGGGATTCAGCAGGCCACTTCAAAGGGGTAGCCTGCTGAACCCCTCTATAAATAAGTCGTTAACATACCAGGAACGTTTTCAAGGCGCTTCGTATATAACATTATACTCGTACGTTTATTAAGTGCTCGACTAACGCATAAAGTAACTTCGTCGAAAGCAGACATAACGTTAACGTAAACGTTAAAGTTAATTATCTGGAAATGTTTATGTACCTTTATACGTGGTGACTGGTTAAACTAGAGACTGAATTATACTTTTTTTTTAATCTTCAACTCGCCCATGTCACCGGGGTGGTTGCGACAAAATATCTAATAAATTTGGTTCGGGTGCTATGAAAAAAATAAGAATCATATATACATACAGTTTTGCGCGCAAAACATAACCCTACTTTTCAGTTAGGTTAAATTATCCAGTAAAATTTATACTTCTTAATATTGTAGACGCTTGCTTTTCGCTTGCATTAAACCCGTTCTGAATTTTAAATTAAATACGCATAATAATCACTGTTCCGTCATTTATTTTTCGTTACATGATACCATAAATATCAGGCCTTATATTATGTCCGTAGTTTAACGAGTCACATAATGTTACAGTGAGTCGGTGAGGATATTCCTCTTTGATATTGTTGGCATTTTTTTTCCTTAGATTTTATTATAAGACGGGATATTAGCTAGCTTTCAAGTTATATTTTACTATCCTGTCAACGAAATGCTCTTTTTATGTCAAGGTTGTCACAAGGTTATTAATATTTAAAAAGAGATTTTAACTAAGCGGTCTTCTTTGAGAGCTGCTTAAGGGTTTAATTTCCTTGACTTACTGGGCCTTATTACAAACCAAGGTTTGTCTTTAGAACCAGGTTTAAACCATCGAGCCATTTTTGAATTTAGAACTTTATTTCAACAAAGACAAAGTTCTCAATACAAAAACAGATTCTTAAACCGGGCCTAAGTGATCAATTTCGTATAAAGAACTTTACTACGGCCAAAATAAAGTTCGAAATACAAAAACTGGCTCGAAGGTTTAAGCTTGGATCAAAGATAGAACTCGTTTTGTAATAACATGGACTGTGTTTAAAAAAAAGGTTTAAAGACAGCACCTCAAGTTTTCGTTATCAAGTGCATCACATTGACAGATTTATTTTTATTCTGCTTTGTGGGCGTGAATGTGATCAACGTTATTCGCGAAGTGAGTTTAATGTGTTACAGACTTAAATAAACAATAGAAATCTTTATTTGTTTATAATATATCTATAAATAAGATGTCATTTGTATATATAGCCCTGATAAATTTTACTTAAAGGCATTCAAAGTTTTCAACTAATGCAATTATCATCGTTCTATGGTGCATCGTTCTTCCCATACATCAGTATCAAAATCAAAATCAAAAGTCATTTATTCAAACTAAGCTGAGAATCAGCACTTTTCGAACGTCATAATTACATAAGACAGTCCCCCAAAATGCCCCCTTTCACCACTTCCTAGAGCTTTAGCTGAGAAGAAAATCAGCTAATACCTAATTATCAGCTTGCGGCATGCTACACAAGAAAGGAAAGTAAAAGAGGTGGAGCATGCATACTTGTAAGAAACGGAATTCAGTATAAGGAATTGAAACATATTATAAAAAAGTCAGAAACCGGCGTTTTTGAATGTTGTGCCGTAGAATTGATTAACTATAAAATTGTAATAGCTTGTATTTATAGAGTTCCAAACGCTAATAATTTCAATGTGTTCATGGAAAAACTACATACGTTTTTACGTGAACTCACTAATAAATCTTTTCGAAATATTGTAATAGCTGGAGATTTCAATGTAAATATTTTAAAAAAATCTTACCAAACTTTAGATTTTGAGTGTCTCTTACTGAATTATAATTTAAGATTATCTGTTAACCAGCCCACTAGAATAAGGAGTCAAACATGTATAGATAATATTGTACATAACTTTAAAAGAGCCTGTAAAGTAGAAGTACTTGAATTCGCGCTGTCCGACCACACAGCGCAATTAATAAAAATACCCGTCAAAAACTGTTGCACTCTAAGATACTGGCGTATGAATAGGCGTGATTACAAATCAGAATATATTTCAAAATTTCAGAATTACCTGCGTAGGTTGTCATTCTCTGAGATATACGAAACAGGTGATCCTAACATAGCCTACAATATATTTATAGAAACATTTTCGCTTTTCTACAATTTATGCTTTCCTGAAGTATCTGCAACCATACATACGGCAAATAAATCTAAGTGGGTATCACGTGGTATCAAAATGTGCAGCAAAAAGAAGCGACAACTTTTATGGCAATACAGACGTGACCCAAATGGAACTAATAAATATAGCTTGACTAAATACTCTAAATTGTTTAAGAAAATTATGCAACTAACGCAATATGCACAGAATAATTATAAAATAAAACAATCTAGTAATAAATCTAAAACCAGTTGGAAAATCATCAATAACTCAAAGCATAACATACCACGAAACCTTATCACAAAAATAAAAGTAAACAGTGACACTATAACAGATGCCCAGAAAATAGCCAACGAATTTAACAACTACTTCATTGAAAAAGTAGTCCCGCTTGTAGATTCAGGAAAGCAAGTCACTTCAAAAGTCCCAAATAGAGAAAAATCATTTTTTATGCCCCCTTGTATACCGCAAGACGTGTTTAGAACAATCAAGCTATTGAAAAATACGAACAGCGTGGGTCATGACGGAATATCAACAAAAATAGTTAAGTTGGTGGCTCCAGAAATTTGTACGCATCTTAGCCATCTGATTAATTTAAGTATAAGTACCGGTATATTCCCTGATGCTTTAAAAAAATCTATTGTAAAACCTATATTTAAAAAAGAAAACAGAGAATCCATGGAATTTTACAGACCTATTTCGATTATTAGTGTTTTCTCCAAAATTTTTGAAAAGTATTTTTATAAAGAATTTAGTACTTATTTAGAAAAACACAATATACTAGTTAACGAACAAAAAGGATTCAGAGAAAACCGAACTATAAATATGGCTGTTTACGATTTCCTACATAAAGTTATGATAAATGTCGATAGAACCAACCCCGTCTGTACCATATTCTGTGATATGACGCGGGCGTTTGATTACGTCAGGCATGATATTTTAATAAATAAGTTGGAAGCATACGGTATAAGAGGCACGGTTCTAAAATTAATAAAAACATATCTTGATGACAGAAAACAGGTCACGGAGATATCTAGGATAAACGTTAAAACTAAATGTGAAGAAATATTTCATTCGCACGAGCAAGTAGTCAAGTATGGAGTCCCTCAGGGTAGTGTGATGGGTCCACTACTATTCATAGTATATATAAATGACTTACCTAAACATGTAGACCAACCAGTTACACTCTTTGCTGATGATAGCACTATCACAATTCAATGTAATACTAAAGATAGCTACAATAATGACATTAATAATTCTGTCACATCAATAATAAATTGGATGAATAATAATAATCTAAAAATTAATCTTAGTAAAACTAACGTAATGCACTTCAGTCAACGTTTATCAACTATGACCGATCTTAACGTCCAGTACAATAATAGAATTATTACAGAAGTTGACAACACTAAATTCCTTGGAGTGACGATTGACAAAAAGCTAAACTGGAAAGCACACATAGAAGAACTCAGTAAAAAAATTAGTAATTCTTGTTATGCGCTGTTCAAACTGGTCCCAGTGCTTAACAGTGAATCATTGCTCACGGCTTATCACGGTTTGGTTTCTTCACATTTAAGATATGGGATCATTTTCTGGGGCAACTCAACCGACAAGGACATACCCTTTAAAGCCCAAAAAAGGTGCATTAGAACTATGTTTAAGTTACAGTCAACCGAAAGTTGTAAGCCCTACTTTAAAAAATATAAAATATTAACTCTGCCTTGCCTTTACATTTTAGACATTGTCATGTTTGTAAAATCAAATCGACACTTATTTCCACGACAATCAGAAGTGGTCGATCGCAACCATAGTAGACGCGATGACAGTATTCTCTGTCTACATAGATCGAAAACAGCATTAATGCACAAGAGTGTTTTCTGTATGGCCCCTAAAATTTTCAATAAACTCCCAAATAGCTGGAAGGAGCTTAATTCTCGTCAATTAAAAAATAAATTAAAGATACTGCTAGAAGGGAAAGCATACTACAGTATTCTAGAATTTCTTAATGACAACATCTAATACCGTGTAGTAACTAATATTATCAATACATCTTTGACATAATCTACATAAAGCAACATATTATTGCTATGATGATAATTTTAATTGACATTTAATAATTGTTACGTAACTATGACCATATATTTAATTTAATTGTTTTCATAATTGACATTTACTATTTTGTTCTTATGTAATCTAATACTTTATCCAATAACTTTTATAACTGAAATTTAAATATTTGTACGCCACTAAGGCCAAACATGACTGATCTTAAGACTATAATGTAATTTAATAACTTGCATGCTCTGTATGTGTACTCATGTTTTCACAAATAAATATAATCTAATCTAATCTAAAATCTAAGAAAAGGTGGTGCAATAAACTTCCCAGCAGCACTAAGTACTTACATACACTTCGAAAAAAAAAGAACTCCCTTGAACAGTAAAACCTTAATCAATGGAAGTAATACCAGGTACGCAGCGCCAACCCTATGACCCACTTACGTGGGGTGAATAACCCCCCACTGGCCCACGGGGTGAGCCCCTAATTTGTAATTCTAGATGCAAGGCTTGCAGTACAGTTTCGATTTGGTTTTACGAATTTCAATGACTTTATAATAATATTGTACTATTGGGATACAATAGATTTTTTTGGAATAGTTATTCAAACCATGGAAAAAAATGTTAGGTAATATTTTATAAGTGAGACTAAAAGTGCAAGGTACTTCATATAATTGTGGGAAAAATAATGTCGATGAAAATATAGTGTAGAATTCATTATCAGCTGTGGCCATCTTTACATACCAAGACCCCTCCGTGCCTCGGAAAGCACGTTAAGCCGTTGGTCCCAGCTGTTATTTGTATGTAGATCTTTACAGTCGTTACGGGTAGTCAGAAGCCTGAAAGTCTGACAACCAGTCTTACCAAGGGGATATCGTGTTACCCAGTAACTGGGTACAATAATACCAAAAAAAAAAACGCAATAATAATTTATTTATAATTATAATATACGAGTATGTATAATTTAAATAAATATTAATGTATAAATCCAATATATGAGTAGTAAAAATTATATGTACACAATTAGTTATCAGCCTACCTACCTACACAAAACGAAAAAGATTAATATTAAAATTGTTAACAAATATCTATGACAGCCCTCCTCCTAATTTGTATGTTGTTCTGCCCGACAGGGCCCACAATGCTCCAAAACGAATGTATGTCTTTATGTACCTACCACCTCAGTTCACATTGTGGAATGCAATAAACGTATTGAGTATTGAGTATTGGGTTGTGGAGGTCAGATAGGCAGTCGCTCCATGTGAACTACTGGTATTCAGCTGCATCCGGTAAGACTGGAAGCCAACCCCAACATAGTTGGGAAAAGGCTAGGCAGATGATGGTTCATTATCAGTTGAATTTTATTGCGAGGGCAGACATAAGTCAGTGAGGTGTACCTGCTCTGCCGGGGTCGCGGGTAGGTACTTATGGGTCACCGAGTCCCCTGGCAACACAGGCAACAGGAAGGAATACGGGTAGGTTTTAGTCAGTAAGAGTCTGACACACCCTCCCGCTCCGCCCAGAGCGGGGGAAGTTATTTGATGATATTCCACCCTCAAAAAAAAAAAAAGGTGTTCCTGCTACTTTTATTCAGGTATACCTTATACTACGATAACAAAGATATTGTTCTAATTAGACAGTTGCTATTCCAAATTAGTATGTATCTAATACATATTAAATCGCAAGTTTAAGTGAATCTATACAGCAGATTCAGTAATATCGTAACAAAAAAACATTAACATATTTTGCAGTTTGGTCATTGCCACGATCATTGGCCTGTAACTGGATACCGTGGCACGAGGAGCAAGAACACATGGAGACGTTAACTTCGTCGCCTACACACGAGTAAACACATATTAGATCTTGTCAAAAAATAATCTCGTCTAAGTAATATTTCTTTTAAGAGAAATAATAACTTACCTACATATTGTGTTGTGTTTTAATAGTACATAGTATAAGACAAAGTCGCTTTTTGTGTCTGTCTGTCCATGTGACTAAGTTGTTCTTTTAAACGTCGCAACGGATTTTGATGCCATCTTTAGATAATTTATTCCAGAAGATTTATGTGTAAAAAACAGACATATTAAACTTACAATAAAAAAATTTCAATGTTTTGTCAAGTCGCGCAAGCCATGCGAAGCAGGGGAATCGCTAGTGTACGATAATTCAAAGACCAGTAAGTTGTTATTCCACAATTTTTAATAACTGCCCCAGCAATCAAAGAATACTGATCGGCAAAACGTGCCTGATCGAAAATTACCTGATTAATCTTTATACTACTGTTCTTCTTGGATCACCCACAAAATGTTACGCGACGAGAGTATAATAAGAGAAACAGAATAATAATAAGCAAACACTGTAGTATGATTAACCTACCTATAAAAGGTACGTACAATACCGTTATAAAACCGGTTAAAAACACTATTTCAAATTTTCCCTGTATTTGAAAGCAGAGGTCAGTTAAAAATACTTCTTCAAAAAAGTTAAAAACATACATTGTTATTCAAGTAACTTTAAGAACTTATTTTGATTGTTCAAAAAAGTTTTTTTTGCCTCGACCACTCCTAAGTTATAACATACGTCTAACTTAACTCAAGTCATGCATGTGTCCCAGGGAGTGATGCCTCAACTTTTGCAATTGATATAAATATTATATTATTAGTGAACTTGCAGTTCGATAACTTGAGTGAACATTGATTTATGTAGTCGTTATAGGTTGTCGTAAAATAAGTCATTATTGGTAAATTAAATAACTTTTGTTAACTATTCGTTAATAAAAGGTTGTAAACAAAAGAAAAAAAACAAAAATTTGGACTGATATTAATCTTATAATTATTATCGGAAATAATCAAAACCTCGTGTTTCGTTCATCCTTTATCTGGGTTATCTATCACCTACTTGGTAATTAATAAAGCTTACGTACAATGTATCTTGATCGTTCCACTGTGCTACAACCGGAGTATTCACCTCACTGAATTAATTTACGAGCTTCCTACGGCCCTTTTGAGGTAAGGTTAGTATAATGAACAAAAGAAAATTAGCGGCTAGACAACTACTTAAGGCCCATTTAAAGCCTGATAAGTATTTTCTGTGACTTACGAGTTGTAGATCGTAGGTTCGAACCCAGACAGGCGCTTTACTTTGTGTAAATTATTTCATCACAACTACTCTCAAAACGGTGAAGGAAAACATCGCGAGGTAACCGGCATGTCCTAGAACCAAAAATATAAGACATGTGACATCTACCAACCCGCACTGGGCCGTGAGAGCAGGCCTGCGTCCCAACAGTGGAAACAGTAAAGGCTGATTATGATAAGTATTTTCTACCAGATCATAAAAATAAAAAAGTGTGACATTCTCAGCCAGATACGTTAACTGGAACTATCTGAAGGTTCATCTTCTCTTGTATCGACACAAACTAGCTACATATGTATATGAGGGCACATGTGTCATGGTAAAATAATATTAGTTCGTTAGTCAGAATAGTGGTGACGGCGCTGACTGCCCAGGGTAAGCCTGGTGCACATTTGCCCATAGCATTTTAAATAGACTCCCACCAAACCCCACCCTGTTGAGTTCGACTTTTGTTGAACGTTGAAAGTTCGATACAGTGCCGAATTTTATCAATACCCACGTAGTGGTCTAAATAATCTAATTATTCAAGCATTTCCATATTCCCACTCGGAATTATAAATGTTATTGTGAGGTTAAAACATGATTTGCAATGAAAGCATTTATTACTCGTGAATTTCGTCGTTTCTGGGTTATTTTCAGCCTACAAATGCAACTTCACATAAATAGTATAACTCATATTACATTCCTCTAAAAAAAGTTTCTTGTTTTCATAACTATACATACCTACTTCAAGTCTTTCTCGATAGGTTACTTTAGTTTCACTTATGTGGAAAAATCCCAATGTTCTAGAAAATCAAAACCGTCGAATTTGTTCATCATCGTAGTAGAAACACAAATCTTTAATAAATTTACCTATTAGGTGTTTATTCCAAACCGAGCTGACTCATGTTTTGTGTTTAGACTTTATATCTAGGTCTTAATTCTATCCTCATATAGTATCCATATCGCCTCCGCTATCCAGTGTCAGTAGCACATTTTAAGCCCTCATATACCTACGGGGTGATTCGCATATTTTATTCAACGCTGGTTTTCAGGTTTCGCGGTCACCCGGTTCAGTTATTGAATTTACAATGTATTCGGGACAGACGATACGCAAAGTAATATGGAGGACCCAGATAACGTTAGATCGAGTGCTTTTGTTTAATAAAGATTTCGTCACCGATAACTAGGACAGTTTTTCTGCATGACAGTGTTTCGGCCTAGATTTTTGACGGATGATTTCCTTGTGTAGTTTTGATTAATGGAACCAGTTTTGTTCGCTAGCAAGAGTCTGATTGGGTCAGTTTCTTGTATATATTTGATATAGATTAGATACCTACCTACATAGGTATAGTTAGTAATCTAAAGTCATTAGATGTCGTTTTTATTGCAATACTCTGGGGGACGAAAATGTGGCAACACATAAAATTCTTGAGATGAGGTACATGTCGTTAATTTGAACACAGAAAGACTGAACTGAATGCTCAGAAAAATTACTGAAAACAGTAAGTGATTAATAAGATGACAAATAAAGAATGAAATGAGGCTGATCTTAGCTGAACAGTTTGATAACTCATTGTCTCATAGTTAATTAACTCACGAAAAACCTTAATTATCAAGAAAGCTTGATGAACGAAGAAAAACTGCAGATAAATCTACTTCGTAAATGAAACCAAAAAAAAAGCTAGTCTCACTTTGTTTTTGCGTGCGCTCACTAAATCTTTTAATATGTATGCGTAAAGAATGAATGCTATTTATAAAACTGCAAACAATTTCTTTTTTCGACGAAATAATTTTAGCATTAATAGTTCGTTTTTCTTCTTAGTATCAGACTTTTCTTGACCGATAGTAAATCTTTCCCCTCTACATTAAACTGTAGTAGTGCTCATTTCACGCTTGAGTTAAAGACAAACATGTGCCATTCGCCCTTCTCAAATCAACGTCATAATGCCGGGAGCCAGACAAAACAACCATTCACTCGGTTTGACAACCTTTAACTTTTCAATCTCTCTACACAATGATTGAGTACAGACATGCTCGGAGACCTCCTTACCGCCGCACTCACAGATATTTGTTAAAGTTTAAATGAAGCAGTAGTCGAAGATTTTGCTGCACTAAAATATTAATAACGTATAAAAAAATGTGCCTATGACTGTAATCTTACTCATTTGAATTTAGTTCCATAATTGAATTGAATTGTACGTTCCAAAACTTACTGTTTCTACTTAAAAAAAAATAAGTTTAAAGTCCATTACCAATAATTTATATTTGTGATTGCGACCGTTAGAGCAAATGTATAAGATTTAAACAAAAATCTTTCAACTAAATCCCTTTTCCAAGTCAGCAGACATTCGATCTTCTTTGAAGAGTGAAATTAAGTCGAACTAATCACGAACATAATATCTCAAGTATGGGCACGCTAAGTGAATATCTTACTTTTTGTCTGGTTCGGGTACTTGCCTCGTCTTAGGGAAAGCCCGAAGTATCGCCAGGTGTGTTGCTTTATAGGTTTGTGCTGACATTTTTCTAAGGATGTTAAGTGATTTCGAATGGAAAGAAACCATTACGGGAGAGTGATTGTGTGGCTTTCTTTGAAGAACAAACGATGGTCGTGAGAAAAGTAATCTTATAAGTACATCAGGGAATAGAGATGGGACATTTTCTCATTTGCTTTGAGATCTTGATGATGAATGAGGCAACTAATCAATGCTCGACATAAAAGTCACTGCATATGATTTTAATAAGAAGTTCCATGTTAGATGTTATTTAAAAATAAGTCTTTAAAAGTCTCCTAGGGTAAACTTAACTTTGTGATTACATTCACCAAATTAAGCAACATAAAACAACCATCTATCCAAATTATACCCTATTCACATCATCCATTACGACACAAGTATTACCACCAATGAAGTACCGACAGGCAATCCGTCATGTCGCATCGAAAGTGTTAACCACGCCTGTGTGTGCATACAGGCATCGAATCGTTAAGGCGAAAGTGCCTGGGTAGCCCGAGCTTAAAGTTTTCTTACGTTTTTTGCAATTTGCAGGTCATCAGCACGTATGGTGATCTGAATATGATTCGCGATCGTAACAACTATGTATTCATAGAATTAAAATTATTAAATATATAAATCCAACTCTCTAAGTTCATAATACCCTACTGATTTCATGAAATTGATATTTGAGGCCAATTATAATACCATCAAAAACAAAAAATGTAAAAAAAAATGCCAAGTCTCGCAACGCAGTTCTTTCACTACAAAAAGTTGTGAGTTCTCATGTAAAACCAAGTCATTTTAGTTAGTCTATGGAAGCACCTATTCAACAACTTTGTTATAAATTGTTACCTATATAATGTAATCAATTACCTATCAAAAGTTATAGTAGTACATTTATATTAGACTACATTATTTCAATAATCATTATAATGACTTGGCAATACCTAACTCAATATTGCCTGCTATTAGATCGCTAAGATCTCAATCTCATCGCTTGCCTTCGACACGCTGCATAGTGCAACGAAATCAAAAAGTTCGGATTTAAGGATTCGTTTGTACATTTTTGAATTCTTAATACTAATACAATAGTTTTATGACAGGGGACTTTTTTCACTTACGCATTTCTTTCAAAGTTATACCTCTTTCAATATTGTATGTTTTTTTTCTATACTTACGAGTAGAATTGTAATGCATAAAATAGTCAAATTAAAGTTTGTTGTAAGTACACCACTACCGTTTCGTAATGTTTGTGTGTCCGGAGACCGGACGGTTTTTTGAAATACGTCCGGTCCGGAGTCTGGACCCAAATATTTCAAAAATGCCTCTCAGAAGAGGCAAAAGCTTTATTGATTATGACTGAGACATTTATTGACGATGATAAACAGGAGAACTTAGAGTTTTTTAGTGTAGACTCATCATTGCATGATGAACCCGAATCGGACTCTTCTGAAAATTAAATGATACTTTTGTCAAAGAACAAAGAACGTTTGCTGTAGTAGATTAGGCTTATTGGGCAAACCACTGATTTAAAAAAAAACGTGCTTAGTTCTCTACCTCTTTTTTTTGGGTGGGAAATCATGAAATAACTTCTCCCGCTCTGGGCGGAGCAGGAGGGTGTGTCAGACTCTTACTGACTAAAACCCACCCGTATTCCTTCCGTTGCATGTGTTGCCAGGGGCCTCGGTAATCCTTTAGTACCTTCCCGCGACCCCGGCAAGCATTGGCCCTAGTGGACCCCTACACTTGTGCTGACGACATCTCTTTGAGGCATGCGTGGAATACAACGCGCCGTTGACCCGGGCCTGGTCCTTACCGGACGGTGAGCTACCCATTGCTCACCGTCCGCAAGCCCGCGCCTACGGTGGCCGGAAATCCGCCCGGAATTCCCGACGCCCAAGGGCGTCTCCTAGGCGGTTCCCGGCGGCTAGGGGCGAGAGGGCGTAAAATTTGCCTTTCCCTTAATCGTCCCGCCTCCTCCTTTGCGAGCATTACTGCTTTGCAGAAGGAGGTGACGGCTGCCCATGCCCTCTCGCTCCGTACCACGGCCTGAACCAGGTCCGGACGCGAGATATCTCTGCCGCCGATCACCTACACGAGGACACGGCAGTGCTCCGCCCAAGCCGGGCAGACCTCCACCGTATGCTCCACCGTGTCCTCCGGGCGATCCACACAGTGGTGACACTCGGGCGTTTCTTCCCGCCTTATCCGACACAAGAACCTCCCGAAGCTGCCGTGTCGGGTAAGGACCTGCGTCAGGCGGAAGGTGAGGACACCGTGGCGCCTCTCTAGCCACTCCTCAAAGAGGGGACTTATCGCCGCAATTGTGGCGTGCCCAGCACTGGATTGCGACAACCGTACGGTTGTCGATCGGTCGGATGAGATCCCGCCGGAACTCCGTCTGCTGTGCCACGATTTCTCACAGCAGCGGAGTTACGCCCCGGCGGGAGGAGGCGTTTCGCCTCCTAGCGCCACTCTACCTCTGGGGTGGTGTGGAATATAAAAATATACAGAGTGATTCTTTTAAGCTGGACAACAGGGGCAAATCCGAATCTATAAGAGATATCGGAAAACTTTGTTAAGAAACTTTAGCTCCTTTTTGATCGTAACCATTTTGGCATACTTAATTTTTTTTGGTCAAGTGTGAGTTGTCCATAAAGATGAATGAAATTGATTATACAAATTGTATTTTTTTTTTTTTGCAAAATTTGACCAACGTGCACCGTCCCGATTTTTTCCTTGTGTTAAGATGAAATGATCATTATACGAAACAAAGTCGAATAGCAATAAAACAAAATATTGGTGGATTTCACTCATTCTTATGAACAACTCACACTTGACTGAAAAAATGAATAATTATGCCAAAATTGTTAAGATAAAAAAATAACTAAAGTTTTCTGATATCTCTTATGGGTTCCGATTTCCACCTGTTGGCAAACTTTAAAGAAACACACTGTATATCTCCATGTCGCTAAATATCGAAGTAACAGATTAGATGCATATAGGTTAATAATTTGTACTATTCAAATCTTCAAACCGTTGTTTGAGAAAACTCGAGAATTGCGAGATTTTCGTGAATTTATGTTTTACTTCATATAAAAAAATCTTTAAATATTCATAGCATTAAAAACTATATCTAAAACGTAGAAGAATATAATCATGATAGAATAATATTATATTGTATTTGATAGTAGATTCAATTTATGTAGTTAATATTCTTTAAATAAATCATTTTTTTTTTATTCCTAAGTCTTCGGTTAAATATCAGTCCAGCGTGCGCCGACTTATAGTATATGTATATTAGAGAAGAGCTCGTCTATATGACTTATTGTACTAGCTATCTATTTCGGTAGTGTAAGCGACGTAAAATTATATTTTTCTAGGATTACAAAGTTACTTATGCAGTTCGTGTACCTAGAAAATGAGACTGAAATTGCGGTATCTTTTAGTTTTTCCTTGCTTTATAAGCTAAATACTAATCGTATTCAACATTTGAAACTTATGTGTCTGCTGGAACTATTTTAGAATTTTGATTTTCGGTGAGTGTGTTAGTGACAAAATTAAGGAACTTTGACTTGCAATAGTTCTTATACTACATTTCGCGGGCTAGCTTACTGCACCCCCTTAAACGTGTGCATGAGTGTGTGCATTCGAACACAGCACTAGACTGCGTCGGTATCGAGCGGGTACGGGTCATCGACCCCGCTGCACTGTGCTACACGCGAAAACGTGATCTAATTTTATGCTGACTATAGAAAATCTGGATTTATGGCGCGAAAAAAATTGCGTGGAAACGATAAAACCGAGTCAGCTCGAATTTTCGTATTCGCTGTTTATGTAGTTTGGGAAGCTTGCAATACGGTTTTAGGAGATTGCGTTTGATTTGAATGGGGTACTTTATCTTGTACGCGTTTTCAACATATTATATTCTTTGTTGATTCACTTTTTATCGCGTTCTTTTTTCTTGTTCAGTTCTTAGGAAAGGTTCACATTAGGATGGCTTATTAGTACAGTCAGTATCTGAAATGTGTGGTCATATTTAAGGGTGTGGTACAGACCATCAAACTGAACAACTTTCTCCGTGGGACCAACATCGTTTGTTGGACTAACATTGTTTGTGGGACCAACATTTTTTGTGGGACCAACATCGTTTGTGGGACCAACATCGTTTGTGGGACCAACATTGTTTGTGGGGCCAAGATCGTTTGTGGGACGTACAACTACATTGTTCGGTTTGATGGTTTGCACTCCCACTTAAATTTGACCGCACATTTCTGATACAAGCTTTATTCTCCGAAGTAGACTACTACGAGAGAATCGTAACAATAGATACTTGTGTATCATTCGTTAGGACTGGATAGGTTTAATAACCAAGGTATTCGCCAGTGAGGGCCATCCCCCTGTTATTAGGTAAAAGCCTCGAAATGATTCCAGGTTTCTTAACCAAACAAAAATAGGAAGTTTTATTACCTGCAGACTACATCTAGAAATAAATATAAAGTAACAAGGAACACCAGTCCACTTACGAGGTCTAATATTACGTAGTGCTGAGTAGAGAGCTGAATAATTGTAGTCATTAGCCGTAAATTATTGCGTAGGTCAAGCAGTTTATTACAAGTACTTACTAAATACTTATATATGGAGATAATAGCGATAACACGTGTTTAATCAAGGCGTAGAAAAGCTCGAGTATTGTTTCCAGACCTCTTTGTGAACTTGTTTCATAGTTCAGAATGAATTTATTGCTAGCCAGTATTTTTTCTTCTGTTATAAGGGGTTAGTTAGTAATACTGTATACCTGGGTGTTGATGAATACTAATTTGAATTTATTATGAACTTTTTGTGGCTACTTTCTCGAGTGATAACGCTTTTCTGTTTTTCTCGTTTCTAAGATGCATCTAATGCAGTTCAAATCCCCCAGGTGCTTGCATCAGCAAACAACTTGCAGTTTAGAATAATGTTATTATCAAATAAACTCCTCAGGTCAACCACCTCGGTTTTCCAACTATCGTAACTAAAGGTAACATATTAAAAACTTTTCCTTTTTACTTTTGACTCCGATTGTACTAACTTAGGTTCCGCTTAGTTAAGTTGGGCAGTTACCTCGTTAAGTGAGACTTTACAGTGTGAACAGCCAAGAGAGGGGAGAAAACCGCACTAAACAAAATAAACCTTTAGAGACCTATATAAGGTTCATTTTGGAAAGTGTCAGCCTCAAAGGGTTAACCAAAAACTTTTTCTATTTATTATTTTCAACTGTTCCCTTATTGTTAGCAGATATAAATCTAGAACTTTATTCTAAAGAATAAAACGCTGTGTAGGTGTTAGTTCTAAATTGAGTTTTTATTAAAAATCGGTACAAAGGGAAACTTCTAAGTGTCATCGGAGAAGACAAGAATTTTATAATATCAGACATAAAATAAAGAGCATACGTGTGGGCGTCCTGTCATCTTTGTCTCGATCGTCCGATAGTCTATGGAAAAGTGTTTGATACACAATACTTGAGTACCTAACAATATTGCATTGACACTGAATTTGTTGATATATCACTTCTTCGTACAACAGTCTGTGATTAGACATTTTTACGTGTGATTGACTCTTTATTTTAAATCACTAAAAGCGGAGTTTTGATGACAATATAACAGGACGTATTTGTGCATTTGAATGACGTCTAACAAATTAAGGATCTTGAATGTTTATTAAAGGATTTATCGGGGGCATTTTTCTAATGCCTAATAACATATTTTTTTTTTAAATATGTTTCAAACTTAGAATATACGAGTAGAAAGAACCAGAAGCCGCGAACACGCCTAATACTGAAGCGTCAAAAACTACTCCTAAATAGAGTAGTTTGACGCGCAGCCGATCAATTACTCTGTGAACGTCGTATAGAGGTATGAGGAACAGGGTGTAAAGTTCACTCATCCTCCATAGAAAAGGGAGGATCCTCCGACCAGACGGGTGTCGTGTCTGGTGGGCAACTGCCCGACGGTTGATGTCGGGATGTTGTATATATGCTAGTTGCGCGGTAATCTCTGCTTGCGCGATGCAGGATTTTGCGTGACGTCAGTGTGATGCGTAGTTTTGTATGTGGCGCTGTAGATGCCGCCACATCACTCCCCTCCGGAGACCGGAGGTCGATAGTGGGCTGAGTCGTGTATCTTGCGATGCTTGCCAGTGCCAGGTGGGGTTCCAGTGGGTCGGAACCGGTTGTCGCATAGTTCGCGGTGGGTCGGAACTGTCTGCGGTGATGCCCCAGTGTGTCGGGGTGGCGCTGCGTTATGCTCCAGTGAGTCGGATGTGGTACAGCGCCGGGTTGAGGGCTGACTGCTGGCGTCGACCAGGAGAGCGTTGAAGAGCTCTGCTTGTTTGACCGGCCGAAAGTGCAGTGTGCTGTGCCAAGGTTGCTGATGAGGCTTAGGGTGATGACCAGGTATGCGCGGTCGCTGCATGCTGGTGGTCAGGATACCCGTTGAAGCCGTGGGTGCTGGCTGGCTGTGTGACTCGCCGCTCGAGAGCTTGAGGAAGTGATAATGATGACGTCACGCTGATGTAGTTGCACGAAGGCTGCGCTGACGTTCATATTCGGGGTCACCAGTATAGAGGTATGAGGAACAGGGTGTAAAGTTCACTCATCCTCCATAGAAAAGGGAGGATCCTCCGACCAGACGGGTGTCGTGTCTGGTGGGCAACTGCCCGACGGTTGATGTCGGGATGTTGTATATATGCTAGTTGCGCGGTAAACTCTGCTTGCGCGATGCAGGATTTTGCGTGACGTCAGTGTGATGCGTAGTTTTGTATGTGGCGCTGTAGATGCCGCCACAGTCGTATCGCGTAACGTGTTTTACCGGTGTGCAATTTTATTTAATTATGCCGTCTTGTGTCGTTCATACCTGTAAAAATGCAGCGGGGCTAAAAAATAAACAGGATGGGATCACATTTTACGTGTAAGTAGCGCATTCAATGTCGTCTTATTTAATTACTGAATAAATTGTTCAGTTTGTAAGTGTCATAGAGAATGATGCATCCATTTTGTTAGTGTTGCCTTTATAAGAGTTTTGATTTTCCCTTCTTTTTATTCGTTGCAGTGTTAAATTAATAACTACTTAAAAAAAAAACCGATTTGAAAAAGAAAGGTTATCAGTGCAACCCGTATGTATATGTGATTTTGTTAGAATTGCATAACATTCATAATAGGTACTATGTTAGATTATTAGGATTTCCTGCCGGGGTCGCGGGAAGGTACCAAAGGATTACCGAGGCCCCTGGCAACACAGGCAACTGAAGGTATACGGGTGGGTTTTAGTCAATAAGAGTCTGACACACCCTCCCGCTCCGCCCAGAGCGGGAGAAGTTATTTGATGATTTCCCACCCAAAAAAAAAAACAAGACTATTAGGATTTCTAGGGGGGGACGGGTGTATGAAATTATGTATCTATGAAAAGACTAATTGTGATTTTATTATTTATATTATCTAACCAATACTCTCAACGTTTACTCCAAAACGGGTTCATAATGTCCGAGCTAGCAACATTACGCGGGTGGGAAGTGAGGCGGGCGCGGGACGCTTGTCTTGATTTTGGACACAGCGTGCGGCTTGCAGGCTCAGCTGAACGTGGATTCTGGTTCTTTCTATATTCTAAAGTTTCAAACTTCCTCCACAATTCAAGGTTTGAAACCCTTGGATTCCTCAGAAATAAAGGGATGACCACAATATTTCTATTGTGGTCATCCTTTTATTTCTGAAGAATTTAAGGGTTTGCAATAAAATTGATAAAGGTTACACGTAGGAAACCACGTGTAATTCAATTTCGAACAGCTTTCAAATAAAAAAAAGGCCCGACAATTTTGAAAACAAAATGGATAGGCTTAAATACTTCGGAAGTGGAATTGAATATGTAACCCGTAAACGTTCTATGGATAAAATGTTTTACTCACTGGTTTAAAAGCTGAAGTTTTAAATAAAAACTGGTCAAATGCGTGTCGGGCCACGAACAATGAAGTTGGGAATATTGAGATGAATTTATCCCAAAAACAAACTTAACATTGTAGTCGAAAAACATACACCGATACATCGATATACGTCACGGTCAATTCTCCAACTGCAAATTTAAGTTGGTCGATTATTACTCACTAACTTGTAAAGCCTACTTAGCTGTGATAGTTTTCCTTTTAATTTCATTATAAACATAATTAGGTACCTATATAATGAAATTTAAAGGAAAAAAAATAACTACTGCCATGAGTTTTTTCATATCTCCATAAAAAAAAACCATTTAGCTGACACTTGACTCTAACAAAAATTAGCACTTTACACACATTACGCAAACGGGTCCTTGAATCGAAAAATGGTGTTCACAGACCCGCAATATTTTTGAACGCCCTATTTAAAGATGCCCCACACAATGTGATAGACGAGAAAAAAATATATCATCCGCACATTGTGTGCAAGGGATACCTCCCTTGCACACAATGTGCGGAAAAATAAATGTTTTACCTCTTTGTCGGCGTGATTAATATGTACACCTATGCCAAATTACAGCTTTTTAATACTAAGTGTCTCTGAGCTACAGCGGGGACAGTCTGTTTGCCTGTCTGACAGACAGAAAAACGGACATAGCGAAACTATAAGGGTCCTTTGTTTACTACGGAACCCTAAAAATCAAGTGCATAGAATAGAATAGAATAGAATAGAATACTCTTTATTATGTACACCATAAAAATAGTGCATAGTGGTTCTGTGGTTGGTGACAGGTTGTACTTAAGCTTGCAGTCCCCCCGAGTGGACGGAAATAGAAGTATATTAGTATTATAGTTGAATCTAAATATACAGGCCTCTCCTCGAGGGGGGAGTGTACTGTAATCTACCACGCGGGTTGGTAGATGTCACATGTCTTAGAATTTTTGGTTCTAGGATGTGTCGGTTTCCTCACGATGTTTTTCTTAACCGATTTGAGAGCAGTGATGAATTATGATGTGAAATATGATATGGTGATGAGATTATTTACACAAAGTAAAGCGCCTGCCTTTCTTCCTTGCCTGGGTTCAAACCCACGACCTACAGCTCGTAAGTCGGGGCCGTTACCACTAGGCCACCACTGCCCTAGAAATTCGTTTAAAGTCTACGTACTTAGTTCAAATTCTGAATGGAAGTAGTTGCATGGAATATACATATACCATGAATACTAATAGTCAAGAACAAAACCTAAAAAGTTAAAACGTTAATTATCATCACTTTTTATGAATTTCAGTAGTACAAAACTTCACATAAATCAAGCAGATTCAAGTAAAGCTTTTTAATAGCGAGAACGTTTTTTTTCTTTAGTCAATAAATTATTAGTATGTGAGTGCCTGGTAACGTACCTACATAACATGTTATAACAAAATGTCTTGGACTAGAAAAATAGAAAGACAAACTATCCAATACAAGACAAGCTATTTTTTGTTAAAGCTCTGGCCACACTGAGGCGAATCCCGTGCGGGGCGAAACATGCATTCCCAGTTGTTTATTAACTTTAGTCTTCTTCAACTCCATTTGCAGATATTTTAGGGTTTCAATTGTACTATCTGATCCTATCAATTTTTATTTGTCGTGCGAAAATATACTTGAATATAAACAACCTATTATCGTAGCGCTTGCCCTGTTCTTCTGAGACTTCTATAATGACAAAAGTCTTTTTCGATGCTATATTTTAGTTCCAACAAACTAAAATATGGCATCGAAAAATTCCCCCGCATCGCTGGTAATGTACTCAAGAGACTGGCGGCATTGCCACATTGTATGGCTCAGCCTCAAGCCAACGTAAAAGGCAGCCTGGGCCACGGGAAGTGTCAAGCAGCCATTTGGAGATTTCCTTGAACAAACCATGAGCACTCGGACCTCACGGCCCGAGGGTTTCAACCCCAAACGGCTCGAAAATATAATTACCGATATGATTATTATACATACTTTTGCCACTTGAGGTTTCCCGCAGCCGTAGCAGTAGCGCCAGTCTCGGGTACATTACCAGTCGACATCGATGCGGAGGAATATTTCAACGTCATATTAGTTTGTTAATAGTTTTAGTTAAGTTAGAATATATCGTATATAAGCATTTTAATGTATGAAATAAATAACCACTTTTCCAACAGGTAAAATATGAACGTAGTCCTGAGATGCAGCCTCTATCGCCCTTCAAGGAATTCTGAAAGCAAAATAAAGTGAATTTATGTACTTACCGATATTTTCTAAACCTACAACGAAATTTGTTAACTTTAAATTCTTTGCAAAACTGTAAAGTTTATTTATTTCGAGTTCTTTACGTTTACTTTTGATTTAATTTTGTTTTTACTGGCGGCCATTTTACTAAAATGTTGAGAAATCTAAACAGTTTCCTATCCAAGCTGTATCTTCGTTTTATATCACACCATTCGTTGTGTTGTTATTTCTGCTTTTAAATTCATTTTCCTGACTTTACATAAATGTATTATGAACTTTACCCAAACATAGCACAAATGCTAAATCCTATAACGCAATGTCAGTCAGACTATTGTCAGTGTGTCAGACTTAACGACTAAAAGTTCTTTGATATTCTCTTTAAATTATTATTTTCTTGATTGTGCTGTATGCTATGTATACTTTTCAGTTCAGTCACATAATTGAAGTTCTATTCCCAGACTTAGCAATAGAAATAGCTTACCACTTGTACATCAAATCACCAAAACTCACTTCATAATATTTCTTCTTTTACCCACGTTTCTCCTTACTCACGTAAAAAGATTTGTCGTCCAGACTTACGCTGGCTAGCTGTCCATTGGGTGTTTATACTCCGTAATGGACATCGCACTGTGTTGCCGAAAGTAATGTAAGTAGATCTTTTCTGTGATAAATCTTTGTGGCGACGTGACGTGGCACTGTGGGCTTTTGTGGACAAAAAGTGGACGATGGTTCAGTATTGTTATTAGTGGACGGGAAATTTGGAAGGGAAAATACAGATTTACAAGTTTTTGGGGCTTCATCACAATAGATAATTATGTGTAGGTACCTCAGAGAAAACTGACATTCAATCATTGGTAGTAAAGATATAATTTAATTAAATTAAATTAAATTAAATCTCTTATGTATCCACTTATTTGTCATTTTATTTCTCTACTCAAAAATACAAATAATTTACAAGAAGCTATTAGAGCTCGGTCCTACGTTTATTTTTAGAACTCATTGTAACAAAAAAATCACGTGTACACTTAAATCACAGAATCACTTATTTAACTTATGTCTACGTAGGAGGTTTATTACTCATATAAATAACCAAAAGCCAAACTAAATTAACTAGGTTAGTAAGTAATAATAAGTATTTCATAAAATTATAGTATCGTGTGGGTGTACCGACTTGATAGACTTTACTCTCATAATCAAGATTATTGCTGAGTTCCCTTTTCTCTGTTTTATTTAGCAAGATTTCCTTGAAACGTAGTTTTTATAAATGTTACCTTGTATATTTAAGTAGATTTCTGTTCTGTCTGGTCTTCATTAATGCGAAATCTAATTACATGCTTTATATAAAGCCATTCAAAGTCATTTGGACGGTGATAATTTATTCTTCAATGTTATAGCGCTAAAATGGATTCCTGTGACATCAACATGCGGCCTTATTCTGGAGTTTCTCCGGCTGTAGGCTACAGTAGAGAAAAATAAAGAAAGACTTATTTACCTTCCAAGATCGTTAACCTCATTAGCGTAATTAATTATGATGCTTTCACTATTATAACTATGTACAAAGTTTGAAGTAGAATGGAAAAGCTAATTAGCTATGTTATGACTCTTATATACTTGACTTATCTATTGCTTTATTACACTAAAGATATTACTTTAACATTCACAAGCTTCGTATAATACTACAGCACAATTGAGCACAAGTTGTGGTTCCAGTTTCAAGACACATGCTGATTACATAGATCCAAAACATTTTTGTTACAATCATGTCACCACCTTCGGGTATCTTGTCTAATACTCCAGATAGTTGTAAGATAGATTGTATTTCTAAGAAGGTATGTACATTAGACGCATATCTAGCTTTACTTAGTTCGCAACTATATTTCAGTCGATGGGAAGATCAACTTTGAACTTAGCATTAGCTTAGGGGTACCTGGGCGGCGACGAACGGGCGTCCTCTCTATAGAGACACGTGCCAATTGCTCGCCTACGGTGACAGGGAGACTATCATTGTTTACGATGCCGTGTTTATCTGTTGGATTATGCAATGGCACTAAATATAGCATGGAAACGATGGATGGACTGATATGATATGGTTAGAAAGTGTGGCTGACTACCAAGATGACGACTATACGACTATTACTGGTATATAATCGAAGTATGCAAGGAGAAAACATGTCCCAAATAAATTGGAACAAGGGCGAGATAATGATGGCATTAAATATAGCATGGCTAACCTGGGGTCTCTGAAGAGGTAGACCGAGGTTTTGTACAGCCACGTTTCACTAGCTATGGGTAGATAGGAGGCGACGCTATTACCATTAATCGTGAACAGATAGAAATAATGTTTCACCCAATTCCGCTCAGCTAAACATAGATTCGAACCTAGTCCCAGACGTTCAACGTCAGGTTTTGACGATACGATACGACACAACAACATGTTTTACTAAACCATGTTTGCCTGACCTGGCAGTGAAAGCCGGGTGCAGCCACAAGCGGCGACCACTAGACACACAAGATGGCTGCCAAACTTTGACTAATTGCTACCCTTTTCTAACCACAGCTTTACAATTCAGTCGCTAACTAAATTGTAGCTTTACTTTAACTAACTTTAAAGAAATACCACAAAGGAGCGCCGATCCTCAATTAAACTCATTTAAAGTTTGACTTAATTGTATTCAGTTTAAACGGAACGGTTTAATGATAAAGATCAATACACATTTCATGATAATTTTGGTGGAAATAATTGTTTTTATTAAAAGTTTATTTAATTATTGAAATAGTACCTAGCTATAATATATTTTTTTTAAGTTGGAGCAATAATATTAATCCAAGGTTTTAGAATGATAAAAATAATTTTATTTGCCTCAGGCAGATTTTCACGGATTTACATATCTAACAATTGTCAATATCTAAATACGTAGAAGAAACTGAATACTACAAATGAAGGAAAACTGCCAAACTCTCTTAAAGAAATTCTTTGTGTATGAGATTCATTTTTGTTAAATTGGCTGACAGTACAGAAAATATTAAAGAAACTTTTAGAAGCTGAACTGACACACTGACAGTATTCTGACTGCCATCGCGATATAGATAAGATTTAGTATTTGTGTCGTTTATTTTTTTGTTTCCATGTAAAATATATTTTTTAATATTTCTTAAAAAAAATAATTGAAAAAAGAACATTTAATAATATAAAAAATAGTGGTCCACCGGTGTCGGGAGCAGGGTCCAAGCTATCGGTGGTTAGGGCTGCAGAGACAGGAACCTCACGATACGAGCCGTATCGAGGAGTACTGCCTTCTGAATCAGGTCCTTGATCCAACCACCTAACGAGAGCCTCGAGAGATGTTGGTAGAGGCTTTCGGCCATCAAGCTATTGGCCATTACGACAATCGGCACAATGACAGCCGAGCTCACATTCCACACATTGTGTGCTAAGTCGAGATATTTTATTTGTTTCTCTTTCTCAGATTTCACGAGATTCCCGTCATGTGTAACATCGTCAATCATTGCACGACGCGCTAATCAATCTACCACCACTATACGAGTATAGTACCCCGATACGAGTATCGGGTATGCTATTACTAAGTAAATGCCATAGAGCATTTATAAAAAAATACCTCCATAGACAAGCAGCTATTCATAACAAACATTTATAAACATAGCGTATACACCAATCCCTGTTACCTGAGCACTTGATGACCTTATGACTGCGTCAGCGAGTGCAGTTCGCGTAGCTGAATTTTGGGCCAAACATGTTATAGGAACTTTTTGCCATCGATACGCGAAGAAGAACCTCTTTGTGTTATCAATAGATTGAGTTTGGTACCTTTTAATATCCCTCTATTTTCACTGTATGTGGTACACTGTAAAATAATCCAGACTAAATTACATACCCCGTTTTTACAACATCATACTGGAAAAACGAAAACAAAGTCGAAAAATATTTAAATTTCGACCTCAAATCCTATACAATCCAATTAGTTAGCAAACAAAATCATGTAAGAACTTGAATCTATGTACTTTATTACATACCTCCATATATTATGTACAACTAAATTGTGTGTACACAAGTGTGGAAATTTGTTTTACTGGCTTAAGTATAGTAATGTGGCTCAAGAAGGCGTGAATATGCAGGTCGACGTAGCGGGGACCTATACAGAATGCTGCAGAGTCAGGCCTCTTGTAGAAAGAACATTAAAATAAAATATTATATTATATACATTACATATTCTAATTATGATCTAGTGGTCGGTTGTGGCTAACTAATAACAGCCGCACGGGTTGATCGATCGAGTTAAACTACGTTTTCCGCGGTTGGTCCTCGGACGGGTAACCATCTTAACATACCAAGACTCTTGTGTGCCTCGGAAAGCAAGCTAAGCCGTTGGTTCCATTCGTGGATCTTTGACAGTCGTTACGAGTCGTCAGAAGCCCGAAAGTCCGTCAACCAGTCATACCAAGGAGTATCGTATTACCCAGTAACTGGGTTGTGGAGGTCAGATAGGCAGTCGCTCCATTTAAAATACTGGTTGGTAGTTGCATCTGATTAGACTGGAAACCGATCTCAACATAGTTGGGAAGGGCAGGCAGATGATGATGGTCGTTAACACCACTGCACGTGCGGGTTCTGAGGGCCTGAACAAGTGGCTACCGCTTTCAAAGCATTTCGTATAATTATGTACAGTCGCCAGCACATCAAGTTACCACAAACTGTCAAATTTCTCCAAATGATTTTAAACCTTACAATGTTGATGGTCAAGTTCAAAATCGAATGAGAAAATTTGACATTTCGTGGTAACTTGATGTGCTGGCGACTGTACAACGACTTTCAACAGAATTGTCATGAACTTTTCGGTATTTTATGTTAATCTAATACATTTTTGACTTTCCCATCATCGTTATCGCTGATAAAATGAGACTTTGTTTACGCATTCTGGATTCGATCCCCAGGTCGGGCAGTGTTACTGGGCAGCCTGGAGGTAGCCTGGAGATTTCAATTAATCAATCAACTCAGCCTATAATAGTCCACTGCTGGACATAGGCCTCTCCCAGGCTGCGCCACAACACCCTGTCCTCCGCCTTCCGCATCCAGTCTGTCCCAGCCACCTTTTTAAGGTCGTCGGCCTGGAGATTTATGCTCGATTAATAACAATGGACTTATTTTTTATTGCCTTCTATTATTTTTCTTAACGTGTCGATGGCAATATACCTAAATTGAGTCACTACCTAAGGCGCCAAACTCGCAGGCAAATTCTGGGCCCTCTACTAATATGAGGGTGTTCCTTTAACCTCTGTCTACCCCTTCGGAGAATACAAGCGTGATATTAAGTCTAGTGTTATGAAAATTTATCACTTATGAAATCAAGTAAGTGTCTGTTTGTCGGGAGGCTAAGGTGGGAAGATGAAAGGCTGTTATTTATATTATTTGATTGGCTAGACTCGTCTGTGGCCGAAGTAATTCATTTCGTATATTGACTTACTAATTGATAGTACAAGGCTGATTATTATAGTTCTGAGTATTGGGCATTATCTTGATTTTTGATGTAATATTCACGAATATCAAACATATTTTCTGAACCCAGTTTTCATAAAGTTAAATAGTTTAATTTCTATAGGCAGCGTTGGTAGATAAAACTTAAACAGCCACTTTAGGTGGATTAAACAAGCTTCCTGCCGGGCTCATAGTTTTACCTATCAGCTATATCAATTGATACAAGGGAAGAAGTAGATCATGAGCTGACAGCTTTGCTGCTAACTAAGTAAACAAGAAATAACGAAAACAAAACTTTTATAAAAGACTAGCCCATTGTTATTTTAAAGAAACTTTAACTCGACAAAAATGACTCGCTCCCCTATTACATGTAGTACCCACATTTCGCTAGATATGTTATATACCATAAGATATCTAGCGAAATGTGGGTACTATGGGTGGGCTATAGGTACACCTGTGCGTAACCTTTGGGGAAAACAGGTGACAGTGTCAGTGCGAAGAGGGATAAATAAATAAAATTGTATGTGGTGTATGATTAGCTCGAATTCGTAAAAAAACTGACTAATATTTTTTTAAACATCATATTTTCCCTGCCGTTCCTTACGTCTACCCACTTCTAACCCTACATACTCACGTCTCAACATTTCACACCGCATCTCCTCCGTTTTTTCACCTTTACAAAGCCGGGCTTTGACTCGGCAAGCGCTCTCAAACACACTCCGAATGCTTGGATTCAGGTCGTTAGTTTAAGGTCACTATGATGACGGTCTTACGGTTGGGAACGCGCCGTTTTAGGATTATCGAGTGTTCTCCGTTTTGAAAATGAAGTTTTGATTAAAATCAGTTTTGATTATCATTTTAGGGTTGATGTTGCTTTTAGTTCTACTCTTCAATATTTTTTGGCGATGTCAATTATGTGGCAAGCATAGTACCTACCTATTAACTTTTTTCTATCATAGTGCTTGTATTCTAAATGATAGGTACTCGTACATAATATTATACATACCCATTTTTTATATCAAAGGTATCCTGACCAGCCCTTTAGTTATGTCCATAAAAATCTATAGTAAATTGCCAAATGACATTAGAGAAGTAAACCAAACAAATATTTTTAAATAAATTGAAACAATTTCTGAAATCCAAATCGTACTATGCAGTAAAGAATTTTTTAGATGATTAATCGATTGCAAAATAAAATAAAATAATATAATATGGATATTCCAGACTATCAAATTTAATAATAATGAAAACATTATTCTTATGCAATATATACATTTAAAATAACTATTATATACTATACCTATACACACAAACCTAAATACATAATCATACAACCAATTAAACACCTTTAATAATTTATAATAATATTGAATTTCTTAAATTGCGACTTAGCCCTCTCCCTCTCTCCTAATGTTGCTGTGCCCGACAAGGTCCATATTGGTATTTTACTTTTATACCATGTATCTATGTAATACATATGGATGCAATAAAGAATTGAGAATTGAGACCTAAAGATCATGTTCCATAGGGTGAAAGTGGTACCTATAAGATATTCCTTTTAAAGCCGGAGGACACGGTGGAGCATACGGTGGAGGTCTGCCTGGCTTGGGCAGAGCACCGCCGTGTCCTCGTGGAGGCGATCGGCGGCAGAGATCTCTCGCGTCCGGCCCTGGTTCAGGCCATGGTATGGAGCGAGAGGGCATGGGCAGCCGTCACCTCCTTCTGCGAAGCAGTAATGCTCGCGAAGGAAGAGGCGGGACGGTTGAGGGAAAGGCACGTTTCGCGCCCTCTCGCCCCTAGCCGCCGCAGGAGACGCCCTGGGCGTCGAGAATCTCGGGCGGATTTCCAGCCACCGTAGGCGCGGGCTTGCGGACGGTGAGCAATGGGTAGCTCACCGTCCGGTAAGGACCAGGCCCGGGTCGACGGCGCGTCGTATTCCACGGGCGCCTCAAAGAGATGTCGTCAGCACAAAAGTAGGGGTCCACTAGGGCCGATGCCTGCCGGGGTCGCGGGAAGGTACTTATGGGTCACCGAGGCCCCCGCAACACGGGCAACAGGAAGGAATACGGGTGGGTTTTAGTCAGTAAGAGTCTGACAGACCCTCCCGCTCCGCCCAGAGCGGGAGAAGTTATTTGATGATTTCGCACCCTCAAAAAAAAAAAAATCCTAATTAAAAGTTTGAGCAATTCCTATACAAAATAAGTTTTGATATAAGTAGGTAGTTCTATTACTGTATTCTAGGTAGGTAATTTAAATGCCAATACCAGTAATTGCTTTTTACTCGTTGTAATGATTTCGTAAGTAGCAATTTTGTTTAGAGCAAAATTTTATTTTTATGTTCACGACATTATTAACGCCAAGCTAATAAGTTTTCATTTGAAGACATAATGTATATCATTAATAATTAATATAATTATGTATAAAGCAGAAAAGGTCCCAAATTATCTTAAAATTTCTGATTAGTACTACCTACGTATCGTAAAAATATAGGTATGACCAAAATAATTTTATTTTTCTTTTGAAACATCTAATTATACTGGAATGTCACAGTTGTAAGAGTGTTTGTTTCAGCTTATACAAAAAAAATATATTTGAAAAACTCCTATGTAACGTATCTCATAAATCATTGGGATTCAACTTGATACCGGTTGCGATGAACTGAGGAAAACTGAAGAAGATTTTGCGTTTTCTTAGCAGGGAAATAACTTTCTCGTACAGCGCAAACATATGTACACGTTTTTTTTAAAAAAGCAATACAGCAAACGGTTTTAATTATAACCAACTTACAATTAATTGAAGTCATTCCCAGTAAGACTAGGTATCGGAAAGATATTGAATGAGATAAATACCTTTTCCAATAATATTGTGTTCAGTTTATCACGATTTCCAGGACAAAACTTGTGACTTAGTGATACTGAGAAAACTTCTCAGAAGGAATTATAATAACGAAGATGTATTGAGTGATTCCGTTCATCCGATACTTATAGCTACGTACGCAAGATTTAAATGTATGAGGTTACAGATATTTTTATAAAATTATTGCTACCATCACCACATAGATTTACGTTACCGCTGAACAAGATATTTTTCTGCATTCGTCACATGCAATACTGGTTAATTTTAAAGACACGTGCCTATACAATTTTTGCAACACAGCGTGTTTTAAAATCGCTCTAAGTGATGAACCAAAACTACTGTGATAATTCACCTTGTAGAATTTAGTGGATGCAACCACGTGTCCGTGCCGTGTCCAGTGGTACAATGGACGATTGCCTAGGTAATTAAAATCATTATTTAGTAAAGATTTTTATACTTTTATAACCGTTTTTGCTTGTAGTTTATCAATTAATAAGTTTTAGGAGTCAGGAACTTGCTGAAACTGATCAAAATATGGTTTATACTCCTAGGATTTTAGTATCTTTTTAAACACAGTTTCTTATTGGTGATACTTCTGTGCTAGATCATTTTATATTTTGTTGGTCTGAACAGATTTTGCAGTGTTTTGCTTAACATTTTTTGAGGTCTCACGAAGCATTTATCCATTATTGTGTATTTACTAAAGGATGCCTGGAAGAAATATGCCGCAGTAAGCGATAAGGCGGCCCATTGTATATTTTGTAGTGTATATTTTTTTAAGGGTTCCGTACCTCAAAAGGAAAAACGGAACCCTTATAGGATCACTTCATTGTCCGTCTGTCTGTTAGTCTGTCAAGATCCTTTTTCTCAGGGAGGCGTGAAGGTACCAAGTTGAAATATATACCAAATACCTAAGTCTACGATCCCTTGTCGCTCTAAAAAAATCAAGCTTCTAAGTCAACGCAATAAAAATACGGCCATTTATGCGACATATTTTGATACTCCCAAATAAATAAAACCTATAGGGTACTTTCCGTTGACCTAGAATCATAAAATTTGGCAAGAAGCAAGGTCTCACAACTTACGTAACGGAAAAAGTCCGAAAATCATTAATTTGTATATTTTTTTTTGTATCCAGATTATTTGTTCCTACTGAAGTAAGAAAAACCGGTCAAGTGCGAGTCGGACTCATGCACAAAGGTTTCCGTACCATTATCTATCTATATCTAAAAAACGGCAAAAAATCATGTCTGTTGTATGGGAGCAACCCCTTTTTTTGGATGGGAAATCATCAAATAACTTCTCACGCTCTGGGCGGAGCGGGAGGGGGTGTCAGACTCTTACTGACTAAAACCCACCCATATTCCTTACTGTTGCTTGTGTTGCCAGGGGCCTCGGTGACCCATTAGTACCTTCGCGCGACCCCGGCAGGCATCGGCCCTAGTGGACCCCTACATTTGTGCTGCCGACATCTCTTTGAGGCGCGCGGGGAATACAACGCGCTGTCGACCCGGGCCTGGTCCTTACCGGGCGGTGAGCTACCCATTGCTCACCGTCAATCCGGAAATCCGCCCGGGATTCCCGACGCCCAGGGCGTCTCCTGCGGCGACTAGGGGCGAGAGGGCGTGAAATTTGCCTTCCCTCAACCGTCCCGCCTCCTTCTTCGCGAGCATTACTGCTTCGCAGAAGGAGGTGACGGCTGCCCATGCCCTCTCGCTCAGTACCATGGCCTGAACCAGAGCCGGATGCGAGAGAACTCTGCCGCCGATCGCCTCCACGAGGACACGGCGGTGCTCTGCCCAAGCCGGGCAGACCGTATGCTCCAACGTGTCCTCCGGGCGATCCACACAGTGGTGACACCCGGGCGTTTCCTCCCGCCTTATCCGACTCAGGAATCTAACGAAGCTGCCGTGTCCGGTGAGGACCTGCGTCAGGCGGAAGTCGAGGGCGTCGTGGCGCCTCTCTAGCCACTCTTCAAAGAGGGGACTTATCACTGCAATTGTGGCGTGCCCAGCACTGGGTTGCGACAACCGTACTCTCCATGTCGCCATGAGATCCCGCCGGAGCTCCGTCCGCTGTGCCGCGATTTCTCGCGGCAGTGGACTTAAGCCCCTGCGTTTCGCCTCCTCGCGCCACTCCCATACGTGCGCGAGGACTTTTGCCTCCAGATCCTATGGCGGTAATCCGGCAAGGAGGCTCGCTGCCTCACAAGAGACCGTGCGGTGTCCCCGGAATGGGAGCACCCTTAAATATTTATTTTATTCTGTTTTTTTTTTTTTGTAATTGTTGTTATAGCGGCAACAGATATACATCATCGGTGAAAATTTCAACTGTCTAACTACCACGGTTCATGAGATACAGCCTGGTGAGAGACGGACAGACAGACAAACAGACGGATGGACAGCGGAGTCATAGTAAAAGGGTCCCGTTTTACTCTTTGGGTATGGAACACTAAAAACTATGTATTCATTGCTGAACAAATCCATTCTGCAATGCAAGCTAAACAGAAAGTTCCTGGTGAAATGAAATGATTTTATTTTTTTCTGTAAGTAGGTTTGTACAAACACTTTTACACATCAATCATACTCGTATTTAGAAAAAAAAAAACTAGATGAGCTCGGCGTTTCCTATCTGACTATTCTGAGAAGAAAGGCCGAAAAAAACTCAGAGGTCATGGTCTCTTTTAATGTCCAGACATAATCTTGGTCAGATCACGTGAAGACCGTGTAGATTGGTGTCTGAAATGGTATTTTGAGGAAAGAACCACACAGACTGAGTGGACATATCCAGTCAGTGCACGCATTTGTCAGTAATCGTGCAGCTCAACTCAGAACTTAAGGAGCTCAACGATTCGACGAACAATACCAAAGAAAAGACATGTGGGTAGGCCGCTTAAATGACTCAAACTGCCAGACCAAGATTAAAACTAAATGAGAAAAAAAAAAAACAATGACCTACATAGTCAATGGTGTCAATGTCAATATAAACCATAAAACAGAGGATCATGGTGATAAAGAAAAAATATATCTTTTAAATAAATCGATTTATGGATCTTGATTTTTGGGACATATTGCAGGGTTGGTTGAATTTATAATAAACGTTAATATACAAGGTGTCGTTATGCATCCTCGTCAAATTCAAGGAGGTAACTATGCTAATGATTCTTGACACGAATCAATAATAAGATAAGTAGGTCTTTTTTTTCTAATTATCAGTCATCGGCGTGTATGGGACACCCATGTTACAACGCGGCCAGTGTGATGCCACACTGTAACTGCCCTTTCACACACACATACTACCGCATACGCAACGGGGTGAATCTGTTCTGTGAAAGTGGTGTCTTCTAAAATACTATCAAACTTAAATAACTAAAAAAACAAGTATGTATTAATTATTGAGCAGGTATCATAATTTAATTTGATTATATGTGTCTTTCATAGCAGTCTCCTAAAATTTGACGAGGATGCAAAACGACACCTTGTATGTACATATGTATATTGGGAATTATTGTCCTTCGCAAAACACATCAGAAAAATGTCATTTCAAACATAATAACAAATAGGTACCTTCATTTTAGGAAGTGGGTATTAAAAATAAACATGTTTGATGTGTTACACAAATGTTTTAGAATCTAGTCTTGACGTATTTTACGCGTAATCTCGGTAATATATTCTTTTGAAGTAAAATAAACGGCTTATAGTTATTGATCACACATTTTAAATGCAATTACTTTAATTTATATTATTACAAAAAATATTGTTCAAAGTAAAATTGTCTGGCAAAGTATTAATTTTTCCCTTAGATTTTTTTTTGTTGTATAAGTCCGCAGTCTGGGTTTGAGCCCGGTTAATAGAAATAGTTAACACTAGTTTCGGCACGAACTAAATGAGAATAGTACAAAACGTGGAAAAAGGTAGTCAACAAGGGATGAAGGCTTACCACGGGGAGGCTATTTTAGTGTACCCTACAAATCTATAAAAATAGTCCGTCTGTCTGTCCGTCCTTTACACGCCTTAGCGGTTGAACGGATTTCGATGAAATTTGGCACACAGGTAGACCATGACCTGGGTTAGGACATAGGATTCCAGTATGATCTCGTGGCATAATTTCCAAGCGCCACGCGGGCGAAGCCGCGGTCAAAAGCCAGTATATCTATAATTGTAGGATGAGCACCTTCAAGCAATCAAAAGCTTTACAAACTATAATTATAATCTCTGTACCTTCTAGACTATTCACGTCTTGATATCAGTAATAGCTTGGCTCAAAATAACCCTGCCATGGCCGACAATATGCCGATAACAATAACCAGCATAGAGTTACTTATCGTTCACTTTATGGTGTGCGATGAAGTGTTAAAGCCATCATTGTTCCGATGCGAAAAGGGGATGAGGTTATACGTCCTGTATAGCTCCATCTCTCTCTTGTACAGAAACAATTATTGGTATAACGTGTCATAGTTTGGCTTATGGTTTCCCAATTAGGATTAAAGTGATAACTTTGTAGTAGTTTAACATTGATCAAATTATAAAAAAAAATATAGTCTAAAAGTTTAGAAGACCAATATGAAGCACTTAACACAGTGATTGAATAATGAAACCTAGCACCTAGGTGGCAGTTACAAATTGTCCCAATTAACAAGATCACGTCAACTTAGCACCTTTAATTAAATCTGTGTCGTTATGTCTCGCCTAATAACTTAAAACAATTAATAAAGCAAAATTACCCGTCTAGCCTTAAGTTACGAGAACATTATTTTATTGGCTGCTTTTATAAATATCTACTCGAATAAAATTAATTCATAATATACAGTGAGACAAAAAAGAAAAAAAAATAAACATTAAGAAAAAAACATTTATTTTCTAAAACATCTCAGAACTCAGCGAAACGTTCAGAGTTATACAACACTAAGTTTATTACACAACGGCATTACCACCACCAGCATCTATTACTGAGAAGATTGAAGAAAAAGACGTTTGTTTTTTCGCTTTTCGCTTTTCGACCCCTGGATATAGGGACAATGAATATGGATGCAGAAGGAACACTTCAAACGTACGCAATAATAGTGAATAGTTAGGAGTAACATCTTTTTTTGTTTTGTTAGACTTCGAAGCATATCCATAATTATATACTATATCCTACTAATATTATAAATTCGAAAGTTTGAATGGATGTTTGTTACTCTTTCACGCAAAAAGTACTGAACGGATTTGGATGATTTTTGGCACACAGATAGTTTATAACCAGGAATAACACATAGGCTACTTATCTTACAGACTTAGGCTACTTACTTACAGACTTTTTATCCCGATATACCCACGGGGTCAAAACTTATGCGGGTGAAACCACGGGCCGCATCTAGTGATAGTATATATGGATGTGCATAATATTATATCACGCCTATATCTCCGAACGGTTGGGCAGAGGTGTACCTCTAGTAGGGTATACCAACATTTCGCCAGTAATTATCATTCAATCAAAAATATTGCTAACGTTATTCAAAGTAAAAGAGACTATAATTTGTAGGTTTGTGAGAAAATTAAACGTTGTATTATAAATTATGTTATTAAAAGGCGATTCTAGAAAATAAACTCCAGTATCAGTAACCTAAGAGTTTGATGATCATAATTCGTTTGCATCAAATGGTAATTGGAGTGCGAAATGGATTGGGTTGCGCACCAGTGTGTCGTCATGAATATGTCATCATCTTGATTGGTGTTAGAAAACCTATTTCCAGCAATTGAAATCGAGCTAGCACGATTGTACTGAGTGAAACTTCTGGATCTTTCTATAGTATGGTGTATATCAAGTATCATTGCTCGGGGCGGGATTAAGATTAACTTGTGAAGTGGAAAATTGGGCCACACCAGTTGTTTATGGCAGGCAGGTAGGCAGGCCACGACGTCTCGGAAATACATTACCGCTGACGATTGAGCGATTACAGTCGTTTAATATTTGTAATTGCACATTTAGGTTTGTAATAATTAAGTACTTCAACGTAAGACATGTAGGACCTATCTACTATTGCTCCTAACTGAAATACTTTACTTAAAATAAGGAATATTGCTCCAAATCGCCCCAATATACTATAGCTATATTGTAATACAGTTATATGACGGGCAATGTGAAATTAACAAATTTCTTTCGATAACTCGCATTAGGTACTGTAATGTCTCTGCAGATTGTTACGAAAAACCTGTCACTCCGAAATACAGTATGATCTTTTTATAAGAGGCTGTCAGCACGCGCCATTAGGTAACAATTTCCTTCAGGACACAGTTGACGCACCCTGTATTTTATTTTATCCCCAATACGCAACTTTCTGTTTCAAGATAATCGATATCTCCGGAATAGGCCAGCAATAGAAGCGTCTACTTGTCGTCTACAACTATGAAATTATGTTTTTAATGTGCGATGAAAAAGCAATCATTACTAAATGCGGTAAGTGCTAAATATTATTTAAATAATCATTCTGTCTCCCTCATCTTCAAACATTGAGAGCAACAGGACGATGTTTTAATGTGATGTGGTGCAAGCGGGCTTAAATGCATTCATCTCAAGCATTGGTTTAAATCAATTTGATTTTCTTACCGACACAACATTTAATAAGCATGCATGAAATAAGAGAAGACACTTAAAGAGCGAAAAAAAGTAACACGGTGACACATAAAAGATATCAAATGACGCGTTATTAAAAGACAAAGAAAAAACAGATATTGAAGCAATAGAAAATCACTGTGACATTCAAAGAAAATAACTATTAACCAAGAAACTTCAAATCCACCTTGACATGTCATAATAGAGCACAGTGCATAGATTATGACGTGCCCTTAGAACTGACGATAATGTACCTCCACGTCAGGTAACACGTTACGTTACAGTATTCATATATAGCATTTATGCATTTTAAATCATAAATGCGGAATCACAGTTAAAATGAAATGGCATCTATAATTTTCTTCATGGAATAATTCCGGTGACCTCGCTGAGAATGGAATTGAAATAATTTATGTTGTTCCATTTCCTTGAATGCAAACCAGTGTTGGTGTTGTTATTGGTGGAGACAGACGGTGCGACTTTTTTGTGCGATTTTTCACTGCGTTTGCTGTTAGAAGTATTTTTCATAAGGTAGGTTTCAAGATAGTTGAGAAATGATTTTGTTTTAGTTACAAACATTTTATTAAGATTAGTTATAAATCAGTATTTTATAATGGTTATATGTAGGTACCTATTTTTTACAGGCTCTGAAATAAATGCAATAAAATATCTCAACATTAGATTTTAACATTAGAGAGAAAAAGTAAATCACCCATAGAATAAAATATAACTAGAAAAAAAATCTCAAGCTGTGTTCGGAGAAATACTAGAAAAAATTGACTCGCAATGGTGAGTTTGATTAATTAAAGCCCTGCCTCAAAGAAAATCAGCCATCTGTAATATTACCCGCCTACTTGTCTGGCCCGCCACATACCTAAGAGTTACAAATCTTTGCAACAAAATTATAATATAATAAAAATATATATATAGTGTCAGGATTTGCCTCACAATATTAACAATTTCTAAGAAGACCTAAGTGTAAGTGATTGTGTCTTTCACTCGCAATTAAACTGTGAAAGAACTAAATCGTAGACGACAAAATCTAAAACTAAATTAGACACTGAGACACTGAAATCTCGTTACTTTCCTGAGGATACAATGTTCAAAATCGATTCAAGATTAACGATGAACAGACATCAAACGTCTGCCAGCCGCAAAGATATCTCAGTATAAAGTATCATCTTTGAAACTATATTTATTGAAGTGATGCACAAATCCACCGAGAGAATTAGAAGTTTTACTAGGACTTTAATAGAACTCTTGGAATATTTCGATATTCATTTATTTGCTTTTCAATTCCAACAAAGAAATCTTGCCAAGTTATACTTGCTTGGATTTAAAACCGTGGCCCGAGTTCAATAAATGATTAAAATCACAAATTGCTAGTTAATCTTCAAATAGGCATGTTTGGTTAGAGTTCAACTGATTTATTACTGAAGTAATTATCTCTAAGTTAAAAAAAAATCTTGTGCGTTCTCTGAAAGTCAAGTAACAAAAAAGTTAAAATTGATAAATAATGTATTGTGATTTATTTATTACAGTGATTTTTATTTTATTTATTGGAGTTACGTCAATATTTCTTAAAAGTAGGCAGGTTATATTGAGATGGCAATGAATTAACATTTTCCGTCTTCTGGAATTCAGAATTATATTTGGAAAGCTTTGTCATACGCTTTGTTCACGGCTGTGGTCGTACTTCCTACACACTGCAAAAATAAGTCTTCTTGTCTTCTTGAGATTTTAATTGATTTACATAATCAGCCTATAATGTTCCCACTGCTGGGACACAGGCCTCCTCTATGTGAGAGGGAGTGGGCCTTAATCCACCACGCGGGCCCAGTGTGGGTTGGTAGATGTCTCATGTCTTCGAATTTTTTGGTTCTAGGACATGCCGGTTTCCTCACGATGTTTTCCTTCACCGTTTTGAGAGCAGTGGTGATGAAATAATTTACACAAAGTAAAGCGCCTCTCCGGGTTCGAACCTACGACGTACAACTCGTAAGTCGTGGCCGTGACTACTGGGCCACCACTGCTCTTAATTGATTTATTGAGTATCAACTGAAGTTTTATTTTTTGTATTACAATAAAGTAAAGATCCATATCATAATTTTAAGCAGCATTGCGTACTTGTAAGTAACTTTAGATTTTCTATCCAGATCAAAGATAGATAATACTTTTTCACATTTTTTATCTTATAAGTAGGTATCTACATAATTTCGATGTTAAGCTTACTGAATGTTACCCAAATGACTTATATACATATTATCAATTTAATGATATCGCTTAGAAACCTGAATTCTTGGAATTAATTAGCTAAATTGAATGTAAAGATGTTGTGTTACGTTATTTCTAAGAAAACACACTTTACACTGTATAAATTACCTTAAACATAAACCCAGATTTTTCATGAATCTGCTACATGTTTTTTCTACTATGTACAACGAGGGATTTGTGTGAAATGAGTCGATCCCATCGTTCGAAAATTCGGGAGGCCAGTCAATTTGTTCGGGTCTAGCCTTGCTACGTCCCTAAATACATATTTAGAGAGTAATGCAGACAAATTGATCTGTTCCAGCGGCTGTTACTTGAATAACAATATTGTAGGCTTGTAATTAATGTATCGCGCCTTTGCTGAATAAAAACTCGGTAGTGTGAATCACTTACACCCTTTAGGCTTGATTTATTTTCACACCCATTTTTGTGGGGTGAATAGAATTTTACGTAAGTTCTTTAGTGTCTTCTTATCAATTTGAAGCGTCTCGTGTCGAATGAATAAAAATGTGTATACCTATGCTATTTTTTTTTCTCACAGAACTCTTTTAAAAATAATGTTTTTTTAACGAATTACGTTTAACCAGTCCTGACTTCATACTCATACGACATGTGACATGTAAAAGCAGTCAAATCATCGAAATCAATCAAACAAAAACGTCGTACCTCTGAATCCACCACAACAAACATGGGCCCAACGCTGGCTATTGGTCGCCAGTTGCATTGCAAGCGAGGTCAGCAGCCGGTGGACGACCAAGTGACCTGCTTCCCACCGGTCGATGCTTGCAGCGCGATCGATGCTCCACACTTAGTAACCGTGGGCTATTTCATAAGAAATTGTGGTGAGATTTTCAGGGGTTGGTTGGTAAGTGCAAACAGAAACAAAAATTGTATGTACTTAGTTGTATTAAAATAGTTCCTAAACTAGAAACGAATCGTTATTATGGTGGTATTTTTTATCATGCTTGTGGAATAGATACAACCATAGCCCGGCTAGACAAGTGGCGCTTATGAAGTGTTTCGTATTTCTACAACGACTTTCAACAGGGTTGACATAAGCTTTTCAGTAGCTTATATAGAATACATGTTTGACTTTTCCACCGTCGTTACCGCTGATAACATCACTTAGTCTAGGGCCCCCAGCACTGATTAAAACTTAGTTCAGTATATACTGTTACTACGATATGACACTAAATACTTGTCTTAGAATCTGGTATTACTTTATAAACAATTACCACGCAGTCCTGAACACTATTATCGTTTGATCGGTCGACAATGTTCCCAAGTTATCCCGGGTTACGTTGTTAAAAGCCTCTTGGGACTTTAGACGATCAGACCCGACCCAACCCGAGTAGTTCCGAGTGGTCCCGACCGGTTATTTATCACTAGGGCCAGGTCTGGATGATGATGGATTAACGATTTTGCTAATTTATGGATTGGTGGATAGTTCAATTTGTTACTGCATTACTATTTTAGCATCATTGTAGTTGACGATCTTTTGACTCATTGCTTAAACGCATTTTTTTGTTTCTTTCATTCACACGATTTGTTCCTGTTTTGTGCCAATTAAGGCGCTGACAAGACCAAATTGACCAAAATTGGCTTCTCTTAAGAAAAAAAATTGGCAAATCTGTATAGTTTGTGGTAGCGGAAAAAAATATATGTTAATTTTGAACATATTTCCCAGAACTTGGTTGTTACCAACACGTTTTAAAAGAAAAATCTCGATACAAACTAACGTTAAACTAACCTCTTACTTTGAGTTGTAATCCAAAATATCTATATTAAATATCAACATACGTTACGTATTTAATTAATAACAAGAGCGTCTTATTTGAATGCAGAACTTGGTTGTTTTTTATTTTCGATTACTCAACTCAATTTTGAGTAAATAGATAATTGCTTCATATTTTGCAATAAATTACAAGCGTTGCATCATCGCGCTTCTCTTTATTTTCTATGCAAACAGACAGTGACCGCGGTTTAGGTGTTGTCAGCGTCTTAAGCTGGAAAGCTCAATTACGTCATCGACCCATCTTCTACAATTCTTTGCTTCTTGTTAATTTCCTTAAGCTATCAAGTCAAAAATGTTGTTTTGACACTACCTATTCGTAAGGAAAGATCCCTATAACCACGCAAGGTGATAAACATCCTTATAGGCGGTTATATTGACCGGCCTTATGACTGGCCTACATCCACCATTTTATTATAAGGCCTTTATGTAGGCTTAGTAGGCCTACTAGTCCTAACGATCAACTTCACTTAGTAAATATGACCACGTATGTAGGCTTAAAATTAAGGCTTTTCAAATTGTAGTGGCCAGTAACGATTTATGTGATTATGAAATGATGGATGACAGTATTTGGGGGAAAAGTATCGACTATAGATCGATAGCTTGCTACCGTAATTCGTTATTAACTATTTTAGTCTATGGAAATAGGGTTAAAGATTGAAGGAAAAATTAAACCACACGAATTGTATGTTGCTTGTGCCAGAATAGGATTCACCACATTGAAATAGGTATCTATTGCTAGGCACCAGTGATTGCAGTAGGCATATAGCTAGTCGCGGGAAGGTACTAATGGGTCACCGAGGCCCCTGGCAACACAGGCAACAGGAAGGAATACGCACATAGCAAAAGATGATTTTTATATCCTGGTAGGTAAGTACATTTTTTCACAATGGCGTCGCTTTTAATTTTTACTTACTCCTTCCTTACTTAAATATTAAAAGAAAAAAATCCAGTCATTAATAAGCAAAATCTCTCAACAAACTTGCATCAATCTTTCTGTCAAGGCAGCCAATAACCTAGATGCAGCCATCACGATAGTCCTTCACGACACCCGGTCACCGTGTCAAGTACCACGGGAGATTGGCCCTTCGATCACTCGCCGGTTGCTAAGCAGTTGCTTGAGATGTTTATGGGTCAATAAGGACGTGTTTTGTTTGAGTTTTTTACGTAATGGTTTTTGCTTTTGAACGTTAACGGCATACGTTGCTTTAGTCATCGTTGCTTCCTGCGCAGAACTAACTGACCAAGATACGTCAGATGTATAACTAAGGACACTAATTTAACGGGTCAAGCCCCGCGCGACACCGATTCGGAGTCAAATAATAGAAAATCAATTGTGTCTCATTAGCCGTCCTTGACAAATTAATTATCAAGTTAGCTTGATAGGGTAACCATTACAGTTATTGTCCGGTTAAGGGACTGAAACTCGTTTTTTCTTATTAGTACCTTTATTTAGAAATAAATCAAGTAAAAAACTCTTATTTATAAAACTTTAGCATATTCTCTAAAGGAAAATCAGTCACTAGTTTCAATATCTTTGGAAACATAATAATAAAAAATAAACAAAAAAACAACCTCTGAAATAATTGCCCGGTTCACATAGTAATTGCCACTACTTAACACACAGTTATTGTCCACCTTGCAGTAATTGTTTAATTAATCCTAATTTAAATTTAAATAATTAAAAAATGAGTACTCTTCTTGCTCTTTGGATATTTAAATATAATTCTTCACAATCGGAATTCGTATCATCATCAGAATCATTAATTTTGTAACAAAAGTGACATTTAAACAGCATCATATCTGCATCATTGGGGATGTTACTTTTATGGTTTTCTGAAACACATCGTAAATGAAATGATTGGTGACAGCCACTGCAATCAATTTTGTTTTTTATAATAATGTGCTTACACACTATACAAACATTACTGGATTTCACGAGGACTTCCTTTAAAACAGTGATTCTTTTCGACTCTGGGAAGACACTGCCACTGCCTTGGCTGCCTTCAACAAGATTAACAATATCTTCTGGTTCTCGTGTTACTGTTTGAGTTTGTGTTTTACCCTTACTTTGTTCTTTTTTATTTTTCTCAGTCTTCTTCACCTCTCTCTCCAATTTCTTCTTTTCCTTTTCTTTAATTTGATTTTCTTTGTCTGACTGCTTTTTTTGTAATGCTAATTTGAAACTGTCTGATGTAATAGCAAACTCAACGGCTTTGTTTACTAAGTATGGATGAAAAACATTGGCGATAAATTCGTAAAATACTTCGGTAGTCATCCAACCCTTTTCCGATTTTCCAATACCCCACCCTTTTGGTAAAGACTCGCATATTTTTTCAGTTAGTCTTTGCTAGGGATAAACAATAAATGGGCAGCATAAGTCACCTGCAGCCGAAAACGTGAATAAAGCAGTTATATAGATTCTTTTACGTTGGAGTGTTCGATGTTATAAATATTTTTGACCCCTTCTCAGCTACAACAAGTCCCGAACTTAGGCAAATCTGAAAATTAGTTTCGTCTGCATTAAAAATTCTACTGGGTTGGCTGAGAACCTTAATCAAACCTTTTTCTTCAGCGTATGAACGAATTTCGTCAAACCATCTCCTTATATCTTTTTCAGATACGCATGAGCTGGCTTTAGTCACTCCTTCAGAAATTCTGATACTTAATCACCCTAGATTAAGTATCAGAATTTCTGAAGGAGTGACTATCTAAAATATTATCTTTATTCTTTGTAAAACCTTTGCGAGCTGAAGTTATAACCCAATCTTCAAGAAGAGCTTCTTCATTTGGAGTCAAGATAGGCGATGGACCCAAACTAGTTTTATGGCCGGGGTTACATTTATAAAACCTTAGAGTTGATCTGGGTACACCATATTTCTGAGCTATTTGGCGATCTGACAATCGCTGTTCATTATTTTAAACTTCAGCAATAGCTTTTTCTAGGTTTTCTTGGGTGTATTTTAATTTAGGTGCTTTTAGCATTCTGAAAGAAAAAATTATATTTAATTCAAAAATTTAAACGGAACCATTTTACAAATACTGACCGGGCAATAGCTGTATATTGCCAATGGCAATAACTAAGTAATGGCATGGCAATAACTATAATTATCAAATTTTTGATACAGTGTCAAAGTCAAAGTCAAATTATTTATTTCAAATAGGCACATAAAAGGCACTTTTGAACGTAAAAATTAACAAAAAAAAAATTGAATTGATTCTAGTTGGGGTTCCAAAAGGTAGATTCGTATGGAGAAGAATGGGCAAGAAACTCCACCGTTACTCTTTTAAAATGTTTTACAAAATTTTGTATATGTACATTTTAAAATTATATGTCAAGACGATGCACCTAGAATAAAATTACTATACCAAAATAGGTAAAAAAAACAATGAAAAATAAAGCAATGACAGATAAATGAATTATGTGATAGGTAAATGATGCTCACATATTTATAAACATTGTAAAAGTATACGTTTTCCTAAAAATAATAAATAAAGTCAGTGTGTGAGTTAAAAAAATCACAGAATTGAAATTCAACATTGATTTATTATTTGTATCAAATAATAAATTGTACAATTAAAATAGCAACCAGTTTGATTTTGTTTAGACTCTAGATTGTCCTATGGAGCTGGACCAGCATGTTTCCAAGCATTCTTATCTTGGATATAATCCTCTAATTTGTAATATGCTTGTTTACAAAGTGTACTTTTAACATGAGTTTTAAATTTTCTTTCATTTAATTGCAATATATCACAAGGTATTTTGTTGTAACATTTGACACAGTACCCCATAAAAGATGTATGTACTTTAGATAATCTGAAAAATGGTTGATCTATTTTATCTTTATTTCTAGTATTAAAATTATGTCTATCACTTATTTTATTAAAAAGATGTCGATTTTTTCTTACATACATAATATTTTCATATATGAATTGGCAAGGTACTGTCATGTGCGGTCCATGGCCCTCTACGGGGCTCCTGTATGGGCGCGCTCTCTGGCGCTGCGGCCAGCCCGCCGGTTGAGCGCGGCCCAAAGGGTCATGGCCATCCGGATGGTCCGGGGATACCGCACGGTCTTCTGTGAGGCGGCGTGCCTCCTTGCCGGATTGCCGCCATGGGATCTGGAGGCAAAAGTCCTCGCGCACGTATGGGAGTGGCGCGAGGAGGCGAAACGCCGGGGCGTAAGCCCACTGCCACGAGAAATCGCGGCACAGCGGACGGAGCTCCGGCGGGATCTCATGGCGTCATGGAGAGTACGGTTGTCGCAACCCAGTGCTGGGCACGCCACAATTGCGGCGATAAGTCCCCTCTTTGAGGAGTGGCTAGAGAGGCGCCACGGCGTCCTCACCTTCCGCCTGACGCAGGTCCTCACCGGACACGGCAGTTTCGGGAGGTTCCTGTGTCGGATAAGGCGGGAGGAAACGTCCGGGTGTCACCACTGTGTGGATCGCCCGGAGGACACGGTGGAGCATACGGTGGAGGTCTGCCCGGCTTAGGCAGAGCACCAACGTGTCCTCGTAGAGGCGATCGGCGGCAGAGATCTCTCGCGTCCGGCCCTGGTTCAGGCCATGGTACGGAGCGAGATGGCATGGGCAGCCGTCACCTCCTTCTGCGAAGCAGTAATGCTCGCGAAGGAGGAGGCGGGTCGGTTGAGGAAAAGGCAAGTTTCGCGCCCTCTCGCCCCTAGCCGCCGCAGGAGACGCCCAGGGCGTCAAGAATCCCGGGCGGATTTCCGGCCACCGTAGGCGCGGGCTTGCGGACGGTGAGCAATGGGTAGCTCACCGTCCGGTAAGGACCAGGCACGGGTCGACGGCGCGTTGTATTCCACGCGCGCCTCAAAGAGATGTCGTCAGCACACAGGTAGGGGTCCACTAGGGCTGATGCCTGCCGGGATCGCGGGAAGGTACTTATGGGTCACCGAGGCCCCTGCAACACAGGCAACAGGAAGGAATACGGGTGGGTTTTAGTCAGTAAGAGTCTGACATACACTCCCGCTCCGCCCAGAGCGGGAGAAGTTATTTGATGATTTCCCACCCTCAAAAAAAAAAAAGGTACTGTCATAATATTAATCTTTTTAAATTGTTCCCTAAGAGATTCACGGCGACGTAGATTGTAAATGGCTCTGACAGCTCGCTTTTACAAAATAAAGATGGAATCAATGTCAGCAGCCCGACCCCACAATAAAATGCCGTACGACATAATGCTGTGGAAGTAGCTAAAATAGACCAAACGCGCGGTTTCTACATCTGTCAACTGTATTATCTTTCTAACAGCATAAGCGGCCGAGCTTAGCCGCCCCGCAAGAGATGTTATATGTGGTCTCCATTGTAGTTTCTCGTCTAGAGTGATTCCTAGGAAAACCGTTTGATTAATAAATTCCAGTTTTTCTCCATTCTATATGAGATCACATTCGCTACTTCTAACATTAGGTAATTTAAATCTAATGCATTTGGTTTTTTTTTTCATTTAGTACCAAATTATTTACCGTAAACCAATCATGGACCTGAAGAATAGAGTTATTAACGTCGTCATGATTTTGTGATCGTCGGTCTATTTTAAAGATCAATGATGTGTCATCTGCAAATAACACCATCTTCGGTTGATTTTGAAGTAATTGGGGTAAATCATTAATGTAAACTAAAAAGAGGAATGGACCCAATATCGAACCTTGTGGAACGCCCCTTGCCATTTCAGACCCCAATGAGTTTACGCCGTTGTCTTGAACTTTAACCTTTCTATCTTTTAGGTATGATCTTAGTAAATCAAGGGCTTTTTTTTTTTTTTTTTTTTTTGAGGGTGGGAAATCATCAAATAACTTCTCCCGCTCTGGGCGGAGCGGGAGGGTGTGTCAGACTCTTACTGACTAAAACCCACCCGTATTCCTTCCTGTTGCCTGTGTTGCGGGGGCCTCGGTGACCCATAAGTACCTTCCCGCGACCCCGGCAGGCATCGGCCCTAGTGGACCCCTACTAAATCAAGGGCTGTATTTCTAAGTCCATAGTGCTCTAGTTTCAGCAGAAGTGTCTCATGGTTTACGCAATCGAACGCCTTAGAGAGGCCGCAAAATATAACAATGGCATCCTGTGCTTCTTCCCAGGCGTTAAAAATGTTCTTTATTAGGGTGACACCGGCGTCAGTCGTACAACGCCCTTTGGTGAAACCGTACTGTTGTTCATAAAAGATGGAATTTTTATTAAAGTGGCGTAACATTTGATTGAGCATCAACTTTTCAAACACCTTACTGAGAACTGGCAGAACTGACACAGGCCTATAATTCTTGGGTTCTTTACTATCACCGGATTTGAACAAAGGAACTAAAGGAACTTCCAGATCTCATGAAACACAGTTTCATGAGATCTGGAAAGACTCTTTGGTCAACACTGGTGTTAAATATGAAAGCTAAATAGGGCGCAATGGTTTCGATGATAGATCTACAGACTATTACAGACATTCCCCAGAGATCTTCTGTTGATTTAATTTTAAGATCTTTAAAAACTTTTATAACAGCGTGGGGGTTTGTATGCTGAAACCTAAACTCTAAAGGGCATGCCTTTACATTTTTTTTAAGTAAGGCAGCAGAAAGCGCGGTTGAGGAATTTAAAGTTTCAGTAGTTTTAAGGGGAATATTAGCAAAAAAGTTTTCAAATTCTTGAGCTATCTCTACATCTGAAGTGATGGGCCCATGTGCAGTCTCTAAATTAAATTCAGTATTACGTGGTTTTTTCCTACTTGTTTCATTATTTATTATTTGCCAGGTAGTTTTTATTTTATCATCAGAAGATTTTATTTTATTGAAAGAGCTTTAGCAATTTTGTACACACTTTTAAAAGTTTTAGAATATTTTGCAACATACTCATGAAAGCTTTTGTTTTTCATTTGTTGCTTTAGGCCATAAAGTTTAAAAAGTTTTTCCCTGCTTTTACAAATACCTGGAGTCGCCCAATCACTGAATAAGAACTTTGTGTAAATACTTTTAGTCTTTAGTGGAAAAGTGTCATTAAATTGCTTTTTAATAGTTAAAAGAACGCGGCGTAGAACTCATTTGGGTCACATATATTATTAAAACTCTGAACACATAGTTGACTGGCCAAAGAATTATTTAATTTTTCTAAATTTTTACATGTAATTTGCCTAAACCTTATTTGAATTTTTTGCAAAGGTATATAGGAACAAAATGTTATTTTTTGTCCTGGTGTGTTCAACAGACAGTCCGACGATGTCTTTTCGTTCTTTCGATTTAATAGAATTTTTAACAAGTATTAATGACCCGCCATGTATCATTCGTTTTCGGCTGAAATGGCTAACTACACAATCATTTTTATAGTTAATTGAAATTACTTGATAATCATTTAGCCAATGTTCTGTTAAACAAATGGCATCAAACTTGGTATTTTTCAGAAACAATTCTATTTCCAGTAATTTGGAAGAGCAACCTTGGATATTTTGATTAAACAATTTTAAAGTATGTTGCCCCCCCTTTGATTTTTTTAAATTATGAGTAATTTTGCCAGAAGGTACCTTTTTATTGTTCTCAAATAATAATAGGTTATTTGAAGGGGTAGCTTATGTTGTCTTACTAACTAGTTGAAAGTGTTATCCGGAGTGACCTCCACAACTATAACTAAAGAGTCCAGAATGCCTGTATGAGTTCCACCAGGAAGAGAGTACCCTTTCTGACTGGTAGTGGCCTCCACGAATGTTGGAATTATAGGTGGATCCTCCTTCGTACAACATGATGATTCTAAATTAATCACTATGTTGTTAGTATAACTAGACAACACAGACTCGTCCCTAATGCTACAATTTGTTATATTAGCTATAACCTCTTTAATATTATATGCTATCAACATAGCAATCATATGTCTACATTCCCAAGACAGAGATAAAGTTCTCTGAGTTAACATAAAACCACTAACAAACTTGTTAGTGTCAAAATACAATAATATGTCACTATGACAACATGTCAGCCTGTGAATAGTATTATTCAACTGATAGATATAATTATTATCATTATCTGATAAACTATCAGAGTAAGGAAAAGCACACAACATCAGCTTTCCTACACTTAACTTTAATAAGGTGTCCACACCACCCACTATGTCCTTTCTGGTAATACCAGTACTATTACCTAATAGCAAAACCATTGTAGAATAATTGTTTAGGTTTGTGCTAGCAATTCTTTTAATCATTTGTTTAAAACGTATGTTATGATAACTATGATTGGTAAAACTATGGCTAAGGTAATTGATTAACATTTTTCCAAAGCCTGAACCTAATTCGTCACAAAAAAATATTGATTTATGTTGCTGTGAACTAGCACAGGTCTCTGCTGGGAGAGCCAACACCGGAGGGGGCAAGTTAGGCTGAGGCTGAACTGGTAGTAGTTGGTTGACACAGCTGCATGAGAGGCTATTTGTCAGAGACTCATACCTCTCAGCATTGTCTTTCACTAAATCCAGTAGTTCCCCAGCCTCAAACAAACGGTCACTTAATTGTTGTTGTGAATTCTCATATTTTTCATAATATTTATGAAAAATTTTCAAGCAAGCGCTCCTTGTGTATTAAATCATGATAGCCCACCCCCTTTTAAAACTGTAAGAAAAAAGTAACCGTTTCAACGATTGGTTAAATAGACCCTAGAATAACTCTTCTGACTTGTAGATTAATCACAAATTAAAAAAAAAACGAAAAAAGCTAGCAAATATTGTGAATTCAGAAATGTTGTTCTTATGAAAAATCACAAAAAACTTACTTTTTTCGAAGAGCTGCACTCCTGTTACAATAAAATCAGCAATGACACTTTATAAACGTAAAATGTTGCCAGTTATATAAATTTAAAATGCTGCCACATTTCAATAAGTGACATCTATTGTATTTAATTTAAACTAGTTCCTTTAGAAGTTACAAAAACTAGGTTATTACTTAATGTTGGCAATCACTATATGCTGGGCAATGACTATAGTGGTTACCCTAATTAATTTGTCAAAAAAATAATTTATTTATTTACTTTTTTATTTTTTTTATTTTACTGAAATTTACTCTAAATAAAAACAACTTCAAATAAAATTATCACCTTTATTGCGTTCTTCAGTTTTCCAATCAACGATAAATAGACCTGCCGCAAACAAACAAGTATTTAAAACCTTTGATTATGCAATTGTGACTGTTCCTAAATTGATCCTAGGCTGATAAAATTTTCGTTTTCGCTAAATATTATAATACCTAATATTATTGTTTAGGTCGGTTTCCCCGTTAGGGAAAAAAGCCGTGATCCACCTCACACGGCCCTGTAAAGCTCGTCTCCAGACGGGACACTCTCCCACCGCATTGAATTAAATGAATTCCCAAATATGAAAATGTCCAAAACCTTGATGGGACAAGACATCGGACTTTTTAGTCAGTAATAAGGCAAGGAAAGGATTGAAAGAAATGGTAAATAACACTTAGGATATCATAGTTATGAAAATACATTGGATGTGGTTTTAGAGAGCTGATAAATAATAGAGGGATGCAAAGTATATTATTATATAAACTTGAGAATAATCCATACGCTAGCGTAGCAAGTATTTGGTCAGTCGTTACTCCCATGATACCTCACATTCGTACTCGGAGTACTCAGAGCAACACTTCTATAAAGTGACGCAAGCGGCTTTTCAGTGGCATTGCGTCAATTTGACGCTCTTTTGGAGACATGGCAGATCCTTAGCAGTTTTCTCGAACTAATAAACGTAACGAAGCGGCTTTCCCTGCGGCAACCGTGCGACCGTCTTTGTCTAGCAACGGGGCGGCTAGTTCCAGTGGCATTGCGTCGGCATCGTGGTCTTAAGGAGACGTGGTCCCTATGAGTCCTTGGACTGGATATTATGATATACCGTGCACCTAGCTTCTGACGTTTCATAAGTGCCCATGTAGGTTTATGTGAAATAAAATATTTAGATTTTTTTTTATAGATTTGGTCACTCAAAGCCCTGGAAGTTAACCCTTTGCACAACGACCATATCTGCAAGACACGTATTCATGTTAGTCTAATCGAATTATTGGTTTGAGATAAAGAATACAACATTCAAGAACTATATACTCGTAAGAGTTGAAAATCGAAACGCGAGAATTATTATTTAATGGACTTTTGGATAAACTCACTTAAAAGCCAATTATTTATTGGTCGGGGGCAATTAGAAATCACAATTCGAAAATGACTAAATAATAGAGTAGAGAATTAAAACTCACGAACATTAATTAATAAAGTTGTGGATCAACTCTCTCGAAGGTCTATAGACAGCCCCAAAGCGCCCACTCTTCACCACTTCCTAGTGTTTGAGCTGGGGAGAAGAAGTGGCGCAATAACCTCCCCAGAAACACATCTCTGTCTCTTTAGTTATATTGATTACTAACACTATCGGCCTAGGATAAATATTATAATAATACTAGCTATCTTCCGACAGCCCACATGGACATGACCTCTTGGTGTTCACCAAGCCTCCCAACTTAACAAGCCTTTTTTTTGTTCCGTGATGGAAAATCCTCATGGATATCCTCCGCCCTGAGGTGGGCGAAGGGTCTGTCAGACTCTTACTGGCTGAAAACTACCCCGGTGTTCCCCTCCCACACTTGCCTCCCACCTTGATCATGGGATCTAGTGCGACTTCCGAGATCCCCGGCTGGTGTCGGCCCGCCATTGCGGGCTACCTCAAGCTCGCGGGGGGGAATGAGGTGTAAAATGCGTGGAACACTACGTGCCGCCACCTCGAGTCCTGCTGTGTGGGGCAACGGATGTCCCCGAGTCCGTCGCCCCTGGACCCATTTAGGGGGGTTGGAAGAGGACATTGTCCGCCCTCCGCCGACGCCTGAGGTACCTGCTGCGGGCAGGGTGAGTGGAAGAGATCTCAACTTAACTAGCCTGGACTTAACTAATATGTGTAGCCTATAGCGGTCTAAACCGACTGTCTCCTCAATTCCTAAAAAAACGCCATGGTCAGCCCAAACTCCCATATTTTCGCAAAATCAGCTTATTGCCGTTTTTATACAATTTCTCAATCGTATTAAGGGTCCGTTTGGGGTTTACCTGGGCACACATAAGGTGGCCAGATGAGGTACTAGTATTGCGAACTGAGATTAGAAATCGGATATTTTACTCGTTTCTTTAGAATTTATTAAATTATTTCATTCGACCTGTCCGCCGTTACTTGTCCCTACTTTGTTTCCAACCATGTGCTGGATTTAAAATACTCGTAAGTACATATAATATTTTGTTATTAAATAGGGTTAGGTTACAAACAGTCACACAACCATCAAGAATAGTTTAAAGTTCCAAGTTAATGTCACTTCAATAACAAGGCTGTAAATTCTTTGTAAGTTAACTAAGTTATTAATAAGTAGTCTCACTTGCTTGTCTTCTAAGTAATTAGGGCACCATCTTAGACCAAAGGTAGTTTAACGCTAGTTATTATTATCAGACAAATATCAGATAAAATAATAATATTCATGAAAAAATCATGTAAATTGATTGGTACCTATGCTAATTTTAATATTCATCGCTATATCTATGAGTGGCTTACCGACTTACATACCGCTGGTTTTTATTAAATTTTAGCAGTATGTAGGTCGTTGGGCTGCTCCTTCACGTCAGCAGAAAAAAAAGGAGGACCAGGAATTCAGATGCTCATGTAAGTATCAACAGTTCAGTTTACCAGATAATTATTGAAATGGTTTTTAAAATTACATGGTATTTAATTAATTGGTTATGGCAATTTCCCTTTTCGGAGTTCGTGAAACAGGTCATGAATATGGTACATATTTTAATACCTAATGATAAGAACTAGTTAATACTTTATCTTTCACAATCACACTTGAAACACACAAATATTCTCTCAAAATAGTAACAGCATCTAAGGGTTGCCAGTTAATCCTTTAAATATTCAGTCAGCGCCAGTGTTGCCCTCATTAGAATATTGCTACAGAACTATTAGCTTTAGTAATTCAATTACTCCGATACTAAGATAAATGAATTATTTTAGGGATTGTGTGTGTATTAGTTAGCATAATGTGGTAACTAACGCGATAGTGCTGATATGTGTTACATTCAGTGTCAATGGATTAGATTGGGAATATTATTTTAGTTGAGTTTATTCCTGATTTCTCTGAATACAAGGTTACAATTCTCCATATCCGTATTTGATTAAACTGATATGTTGTATGAATACAATAATTTATTTACTAACCAGTGACCCGCCCCTGCTTCGGCACTTTTTTCATCTTACTGAGGATTGCAACTTGGCGATGTTCGGGTTATCGAGATTCCACGAAAGTATTCTACCAGTCGCAAAGAACTTCGTTCCAAAAAACCTACTACTATTCGTTTCAGGTTTTTTGGAACAAAGTTCTTTAACGCGGCTTGCGGTAGGAGTTGGCTGGTAGAATACTTACTATTGATTTCATTTTTTTGGAACAAAGTTCTTTAACGTGGCTTGCGGTAGGAGTTGGCTGGTAGAATACTTACTATTAGTTTCAGTTTTTTGGAACAAAGTTCTTTAACGCGGCTTGCGGTAGGAGTTGGCTGGTAGAATACTTACTACTAGTTTCAGTTTTCAGGAACAAAGTTGTTTAACGTGGCTTTGCGGTAGGAGTTGGCTGGTAGAATACTTACAATAGTAAGTATTCTACCAGCTTGCGGTAGGAGTTGGCTGATAGAATACTTACTATTCGTTTCAGGTTTTTGGAACGAAGTTATTTGAGTTCTCGTTACTACGTGACCTCAGACGAAAACTTTCAACTTTCAACTAAACAATCAATCAACCAATCAATTAATCAATCATTTATTTTGCTAAACATAGGTATGGTTACAGATAGTATATTGTCTAAAATACATATATGCAGTACATTTTGCCAATATATGCCGTACAAAATTAGTATACAACAAAAACAGTTTTATAAACAACTGTTTTTGTTGTATGTTAATTTTGTACGTACAATTGAAAAAAAAATAATATGGCGACCTGATCCGCCTTAAATAGTTCTACAAAAAAGTCACGGGCAGAATCTAGCTATAAATATTCTAAAGAGGCCCACAGTGGCAAAGAGGCCTGAAGTCTCGTGATTCTCGTAATTCTTTAATGAATAGCGATCCACTTAATTTTAGTGTTCTAAATAGTAAAGTAGGTTACACTGCTCACATCAGTCACAATTGAGATGACTTACGTAAGGCCTTCTAAATGTTTCAGGCATTATACATATAGGCTAAGGGTTATAATTAATGTGGCTTGTAGATACAACTGTGTCGAATATATTTCAGAAATTAGACCTTTTAGTTAATATGTCTTTTTGATAAGAATTGACCTAGTGTGATCTAGAGTACGATATGAGGCTTTGTGATATTAGGTGTCGGTTTATATATTCTCATGCTTACCTACTGTACTGCCGTTTAGCCATAAGACCGCCGTTTGTATCGATGTTGTTTATGTGCATTCCTAATTCGTCAGGAAGTCTGTGTGAGTAATAAAAATTAAAAGCTTTTAATAATTCTATAATGTATTATTGTACGCGAAGTGCCATTTTTAATGCATATATAGTAGGGCTTTCAAACCTAATTTGGCAATAATCATAAAAAAGGCATAGTTTGCAAATAATTTGGTGTAAAATATCCATGCATCAGGCATTATTTGACCCACATTTGGCACAACGCATTAGGCATACTTTGTAAACAATCAGTTTACGTTTTAGGCAAGATTGCTGACCCAATTAACTTAGTCCGTTGCAGTTAGTACTAAATTATTCAAATGGAGCTGCCCTGAGTATTTTCAGATCTAGTTAGTCTATCTGCTAAGTTTTCATACAAGTATATTTAGAACGCCCCAGTTATGTAAGTCAGAATGCATTTTAATAGATGACCTACTTCTCATTGATACTTTTATTTTGTGAAAAGATTTTTGAAAAGCAAAAGCTTTTATGAATATGGTAGACATGTAATGTAGTGCTCGTCAGTCTGTCATGCTATTAATTTCATTTCAGAATCTACTTTATGTAATTCAAATACTTACACTAATATTCTATGAGCGAGTGCTATTAGCAGCATTGACGACATACAGTGGGAGTTTATCTTTAAAGTGTCACCTTGTTCTGAACTATACTAGGGTCACAAGTTAACGGTTCTATTTTAGAGGGTGTACACTAATATTTTAATCAAGTTTACTACGTGTATAATAAAACTTCCAACAAGTGACATCTGGTGCATTAAAACTGTGACCATACAAATAAAATTTAACTGTCTGTTTGTAACGTCAAAGTAACAGCTTTTTAAGGTGCCGTAGTAAACAAGGAACCCTTATAGTTTCGCCATGTCCGTCTGTCTGTCCCCGCTGAGCTCAGAGATGCTTAGTACTAGAAAGCTGTAATTTGGCATAGGTATACATATTATTAATCAAGCCGACAAAGTGCTGCAATAACTTCTTGTAAAAATTTTTTTTTTTAGGTTGTCTCCCTTGCACGTACGAGTAATGTGGGGATGATATTTTTTTTTCTCGACTACCCCATAGCCCCATAGTGTGGGCTATCGTTGGATAGGCCGTTCAAAAATATTGCGGGTCTGTGAATATCACATTTCGATCGGCTTGCGTAATATTAAGCATTAAAGTGCTAATTTAATATATGATAGAGTCAAGTACCCCAACCCCCCCCCCCCCCACCTCCTGCCAGCTAAATGTTTGTTTATGGCGATGTGAAAAAATTCATGGCAGTAGTACATATAATAAAATTAAAAGGAAAATCTTCTATCATAGCTAAGTAGGCTTTACAAGTTAACGAGTAATAGTCGACCAATTTAAATTTGCGGTAGGAGAATTTACCGTGTCATACTCGTATATCGATGTATGGGAGAACATGTTTTTCAACTACAATGTTAAGTTTGTTTTTGAGATATATTCATCCCAACTTCCCAACTACGGAACTATTCATTGTGCATGGTCTGACATGCACTTAGCCGGTTTTACTAAATTCATTATGAAAATATAGAAGTACTTAAATTTAATTTTCTTTTATTATGTCTTTCTGTCTCTCTGTATGTTTGTTTCGGCTAATCTCCGACACTCCTTTGCTGATTTTGACGGGACTTTCACTGGCAGATAGCTGATATTATACGGAGTAGTAAAGTAGCTTTTATTTTAAAAGCCACGCGGCTAATGCCAAACTAAATTTAGCTGTACTTTTAGTCCCTCCGTTTAGTTCTTCGGTCTTGTCGGATACTGAAACCTCTAAGATTGTATTTTCTAAGTACGAATCTTACTTCGTCACTAGCTCCACAACTGATGTCCACAACCGACCACTTACCTACCCATCTAACCTCTAAACTGCCAAAGTTACCCATGATAAGGAGAGAGGCCTGTCGTAAGAAATTAGTGAAACACTCAAGTGCTGTAAGTTACCGCATAATGGCGTTATTATTAGGTAGGTACTAACCATGCAAATATTGCTGCCCGTCTGACTAATAATTTTAATAACATCACGTGGTTCTTACCTATTTAATGCCCACAGTCGCTGGAGAGCAGGAAAATAGTTTAGAGTTTAATTAAAATCAATGACAAAAAAATGTTGCTTAAAGTTTCTCAAAAATCGGTTAGGTACACATTTTAGTCTAATTTATTTAGTCATGCACTTTACGACTCAAGTGGCACTAAGTGATTCAGATGGCACTTTGAATGTATTGTGCCTCTTAGTTATATTGAATTTATTAGTCTTATTTGTGCAATATTGTGATCATTTGTTTCGAATCCTTTATTCTACATATTTCATTTTGTAAACCATTAAATACTTTATGAAATTAATGTTTAGTTGTACGTCATTCATGTGTTTGTGTAACGAGCACACTAAGATGGAATTAAAGAAATATTAAAAGTAATGCGGACATTATTGATAAACGTTGCTTAAAGTTAAGTAATGATAAGCGACTGTCGGCCCATCCATTATTGACGTTTAAACGTCTCTCAACTTTAAGCGAGGTTTATAAATTAAGGGGTAAAACGAGCAAAACTTACATAGTAACACAGTGACTAACACTTGCTTAGTATAAGGCAACACACAGATTCGTATTTCTGAGCCTGAAGCGAGTTAGCAAACGTAACCTTGAGTCTTGCGTGAAACTGAAAACATAGGTACGAGGAATTGTTAGGCGTTGCTGCTGCGTATCATCTCGGATAGACTTCTACATACATACATAAACTCATGCCTTCGTCCCATGGGGGTAGGCAGAAGCTACAGAACGCCACCTACCAGTGGCGGTACCTTCATATAAGCCCAAAAGCCTGCCGGCATGCCTTACTAAAATGGATGGATGAATTCACTTTTAATTTATTGTACCTAACCAGTAGTTTATGAGAAAATTGCGATGATACATACGTAGGTACCTACATACTCTGTCGAAAACTGAACTTTCTTTTTTTGAAATCGGTTAAAAATTTTATTGGGCTTGCGTTATTTTGAAACCCTAGGCACGCCACTGCCGGGGTCGCGGGAAGGTACTTATGGGTCACCGAGGCCCCCGCAACACAGGCAACAGGAAGGAATACGGGTGGGTTTTAGTCAGTAAGAGTCTGACACACCCTCCCGCTCCGCCCAGAGCGGGAGAAGTTATTTGATGATTTCCCACCCTCAAAAAAAAAAAAAAAAAGGCACGCCACTGCCACCTACTACGATTCTTAGATACTCCTTCCATCGGTACCGCTAACATCTAAGTACCACAGAACAGAACATCCTCATTCTTCATAGATTTTGTTTGCATCCAAATAGACTTCAGCAGGCTTAGCATGACACTCTCTATTTCTTCGAAGAATAGACACGGCTCTTTCCATAAAAAGTGACATTTCGTTTCTCCTTTTTTGTCATCCCACCATAGAAATCTTTCTACATAAAAAAGGACCTAGACAAAGATCGTTAGAAACGAAAGACAACATGACAGATTGTTGAATGAAATCTTCTTGTCAAAAACTGAGAAACGAAATGTCACTTTGTATAGAAAGAGCCGATTCTATTCTTCGAAGAAATAGAGAGTGTCATGCTAAGCCTGCAGGAGTGGTGACGACCAGCATGTCTTTGAATTCATCACCAATACTTTTATTGCTATTAGTTCCGGCGTTCCGACGTAACATTAACATTGGAGCCAATAATTTCTTGGTTATTTCCCTAATTTAAGAGGGAAATTAATTTATTTTATTTATTTATTTATGAAATGGCTATAACACAGTAAATCGGTGTAGTGTGTCAACTTGATAAACAATTAATGTCTCTCTCTGTATAATCTTACTCATCTGCTAGAACTTAATTTAATTTGGCTAAAGTTTATTTTTGAAGTGAATAATTCTTTCGGTGCGTTGAGCGATTTTTGGTAGGGGCAGGACTAATGGGTTCGCATCTCCGACGTGCTGTCACTGATAGCTAATGTTAACACCTTTTTTTTTTTGGTTGGAAATCATCAAATAACTTCTCCCGCTCTGGGCGGAGCGGGAGGGTGTGTCAGACTCTTACTGACTAAAACCCACCCGTATTTTATCCTGTTGCCTGTGTTGCCAGGGGCCTCGGTGACCCCGGCAGGCATCGGCCCTAGTGGACCTCTATACTTGTGCTGACGACATCTCTTTGAGGCGCGCGTGGAATACAACGCGTCGACCCGGGCCTGGTTCTTACCGAACGGTGAGCTACCCATTGCTCACCGTCCGCAAGCCCGCGCCTACGGTGGCCGGAAATCCGCCCGGGATTCTCGACGCCCTGGGCGTCTCTTGCGGTGACTAGTGGCGAGAGGGCGCGATATTTGTCTTTCTCTCAACCGTCCCGCCTCCTCCTTCGCGAGCATTACTGCTTCGCAGAAGGAGGTGACGGCTGCCCATGCCCTCTCGCTCTGTACCATGGCCTGAACCAGGGCCGGACGCGAGAGATCTCTGCCGCCGATCGCCTCCGCGAGGACACGGCGGCGGTGGTGCTCTGCCCAAGCCGGGCAGACCTCCACCGTATGCTCCACTGTAATGTTTAACACCTTAACAGTATAACTGTAGTTACGCATAGTTTTAACTTTTCACTCTGGACAATCCCCATGACTGCCTATGTTTATTTTTTATACTTACTTGTTTTTGTTATACTTTTAGCGGTGCCTTTACAAGGAACCCTGTTTGTAAGCAACTTCTGGGATGGGTGTATCTATGGTTATTTTTGGCATAACAACCTTCTTTTATGTTTATATTCTTGCATGAGGATTGTTTTTTTTTTTTTGACACTAGGCAGCTTTGTTGAGTTCCCGGTTTGAGCAGTTTGGATTTTAATTAAGTTAAAGGGAATTTTTGGAGTCGTTATCAAAGCTTTGAAATAGTGGGCTTGATTTAGATAGTATTGCATTTTATCCAGCACCGGACATAACTTTAAAGTCTAGTTAGGAAAACTCGTCTAATGTTGTAAAAATACTTTGTTAAGTACCTAATGTAGCATAGTAATTGTATTTCAGGTACATTGGCTTATATAATTCATGTAAATTCTCGTATACAAAATATTGTAGAACATTTTAAAAGAGTAGCTATGGAGTTTCTTACTCATTCTTGACTATACGAAACTGCCTTTTGGAAGGAGCAACTACAATCAATTCTAATTTCTTGTAAATGTTGACGTCCAAAAGTGCCTTTTAATGTAAATGATTTGACTTTGACTAAGATTTCGTAAAACGCGAAAATACACTACTCAACAGTCTAGGGAACAAGGGTATTCATAGTAATTATTTTAATTTTAGAACTGTTCAAGTAACATACTCGTATTTTATATCAATAGAAGTGTAATTTAATACAGATTTTAATTGTTTAATTAATTGAAATGGTTGTAAGTGAATAAATTAAAGATTATTATTAAAATCTAAAATGGTACCAAAAACGAAAAGCACTTTTTGTAGATTAAAAAAATAGCAAACGCCCAGATAACATTAAATATATAAAAAAAAAATCTAGAAACTTTTTAATAATCTGATCAACCTCCCAAAGCATTAGCGACGGCTCTGCATCGGCGTGGTGTACTGAGTATCAGGTTGTCTATTATCACCTGTGGAATATCGCTCCATATTCTGGAAAAAACTCTTCTTACTTGATCAAATTTTGGGGATAGTGACTGAATGCTCTTCTCCCTTCACCGAATGAGTAAATCCCACGAATGTTCTATGGAATTGAGGTCAACGGACTGAGCAGGCCACTCTAACAGCGTGATATTGTTCTCACAGAGCACATTCATCACGCGCATTATATTGCATGAACATGAAATGTTGGCCGGACTGCAATCGGTGAGGGATGACTATAGATTGCACAATCAAGTCACAGCATTGATACACATTTAAATTGCCTCGTATCAAAACGAGATCCGTTTTTCCACCCAGGCGAGTTCTATTCCACACCATAATCGTTCCTCCCTGGCACGGATGAACTTCCTGAGGATTCTGGAGTCGATAGTGGTGACAAAGAACTCGCCAAAGTCTCACTTTTCTAGCATCGGGATTAAATCCAAAGCGTGACGCGTCAAAGAGCTGGAACTCTGACCGGTCTGCAAGCGTGAAGATTAACTTCATGCAATCTTCTCCTGGTAGTCACTGTTGACCATTTGATGTTGAGACCGGAGTCTTCCTACCGGCTAGCAAGCCGTAATTTGAGGCTGCTTCCGATTATGGACAGTAATTTCTAAAGCTATTACGTTTCTAAACTCCGCGCCGTACGCTGCGACCAATTGAAGTTTTCCCGCCTTATTCTAAAATGCTTTTGCTTTTAGGTTTAATTTTTTTTCATTCCGAACAATTATTTAACGCAGGTTCGAACAACATTTACAAATTTTTGTGGCCAGTACCTACCTCTTTTAAAGAGTTTTCTTAAATAAGTTGATATAGTTGGCTTGTTCCCTAGACTTTCTTGAGTAGCGTATGTGTTCAAAGCACACAAGCTCTAATACCGTGTCACACATGGCGACATCATAGGTATTTGAAATTATATTAATTGGTGCAGAAAATATCAGTTTTAGACAAGTTCTATTGCTAAATAAGAATGCCATAACATTTATGTGCTAGGTACAAAGTCATGGTAAGTAGGAAATAAAATATTATATTTAACGTCAATCGCGTTCTGATACGTAATACATTGCCGAATGTAGTACACACAAGTTATAAAATTAATTACTCCATTTCGGAACATTTGGGCTAAACTAAGATCTGGCATTGAAACAAAGTGCTTGCGTTACAAGGAGGATCCAATCTATTTGTTGATGGCTTTAGATGGCTTAATGTTATGCGTAGAATGGTACCTATAGTGGATAAATTATCATGGGGATTTGTAGTTTGAGATGTTGGTGTTGATGTTGATTATTCGTATTTAAATTTCACGTCATTTTGGTTTCGAAACCCAACCTTTTGTTCAACAACGCCAAATTGTATTTTGTAAAGTACATAAACAGCTCCCACGTTTTATGTAGATACTTATCTATTACTAATAATGTTAAGAAAGTATTTATTGACTTGATAACTTCTATTGTTAAGTTAAGAATCTTCTCTATTGTCATTATTATCGTCTTTCTTATTGTAAATCATTATTTTTAATTGATAGTAGGTACCTATATTAAAAGGCCAAGTGCTGACACTACTAGTGCTAGTGCTACTCAGACTAAGAACACTGCCGATCCCCAACTGATCTCATCTGCCAAGCCTTTTCCCAACTATGTTGGGGTCGGCGTCCAGTCTAACTGGATGCAGTGGAATACCATTATTTTACATAGAGCGACTGCCTATCTGACCTCCACAACCCAACCGGGTTGTGGAAACCCAGTCAGTAACTGCTGGGTAATACAATATCCCTTGGTAAGACTGTTATTCAGGTTTGTGGGCTTCTGACGATCCGTAACGACTGTCAAAGATCCACGAATGGCAGCCGAGACCATCGTAAAGATGGTCACCCATCCACGGACCAACCGCTGCAAACGTAGCTTAACCTGATCGATCGACCCGTGCGGCTGTTATCACTTACCTATATTGTAGCGATAACCTTGTAGCGTGTAACAGATTCAAAAATCAAAATCAAAATCAAAATATTTTTATTTCACATAAACCTACATGGGTACTTATGAAACGTCAGAAGCTAGGTGCACGGTTCCAATGGGTCGTTTTCTATGGAGAAGAGCCGGCAAGAAACTCCACGGTTACTCTTTTAAAAATAATTGGCTTTTACAATGTTTTCAAATTACAGTGTTAGTAGGTATGGAAGGACAGTGTAGGCCTGTCGAGACGTACCAGGTACTTAACAAAAAAAAAAAAGAAAAAGGTCTACAAAATATCTAGTCTATTAAGCCTACAACGTTCTCACATTCACAAGGTACACACAAATCTGTGTAAAATATTAATAAAATAATAAAAAACGATTACGTTACATCACACGTAAGGGCCCACGTCTGTTCAGATTGATACTGGTCGTGTCGTCTTAAACGTTCACTGACTGTGACTGTCGTACTGAACAGACAGGTAGCATGAGCGAATTATTTTGGAAGCTTGATTAATGTATGTTTTTTTTAAAGGACTGGTTCACGGTTAGAATTTAGAAAACCTCAAGGCCTGTTTCATGATGTCCGAATATCCACCACTTACTCACAGAAAAATCTGTTCAATTTTAGAATTTAATTCTAAAATTGAACAGAATTTGTGACACAGCATACACAGCATACCTACGCTAGCTAGGTACTTGTGTAGACAAAACATTAGTCTTAACTAATGTTTTGTCTACACAAGTACGCTGCTAACTTCTGGCGTAGTTCATGAGTATAAATACAGCTAAATATTATGCCGAATGAGATCATAATAAGTTATTCAGCTGTGTATTGATAGATAACTTCCCATGCTGCCTCGTAAGTCTAGTGAACGCAAACGCTACTGCTGAGCAAGAGGTCCTGGGTTCGATTCCTAGGTCAGGCAAAATGTTATTGGGTTTTCTATCAGGAATTTCTCGGTAGCAGCCCGGAGTTTGGATTTGTGCACGGTTAATGGCAATAGGCTCGTCCCCTATTACATGGGATTTAAACATAACGTGTGAAATGTGGGTGTACATTATAGGTGCACCTCTGCCATACCTTTCGGAAATAGCAGGTGTGATGTTATGTTATATATTTAACTTCCCATTCTTACATCAATAATATTTCTTGCTAAACTAAGACCTTCGAACTCGGTGAGCTCAACAAAAGCATAAGAAAGTAATAAGTACGAACAATCTTCTGACTTTTGCCGAAACATAACCTCATTACGAATTCAAATGTAAAATTATTAATGTTAAAAATTTTCTTTCAATGTGAAAACTTTTCTGTTATGTGAGACTGGCATACTTTGCACTAGGAACTTACAGCCAGGGAAATTAATTGTTAAGCAAATTGACACCCTACGCCAATTTTTCGTGTTATAGCCTTTTCATACAGAGATGATTCAGATTACACAGACAAATTTATGTTGGTTGTCGATTTGTTTATTAATTAAGTTCCCTGATTTTTACATTGTGTAGAATCTAGGCACAGTGACTTTCTTCCTTCTCCCAAGGTACGTGCCCAGAGTTTATTTCAGAACCCGGTTATATTTCCGGAGCATTTACCCATTTTATATGGCATACTTTGTGAATTGTTTATTCCCGATATTTCATGTAATAGGGAAAGACAGGAGCCGCTTGGGATCTATGTCTCGAACACTAGTCTCTGGGTTACTATTGGCGATAATTTAGTTTGGGCTTTTGGTGCTGTTTACCTTTTTTGTTTATGTTACAAGTAGGTCGTTGTTATGTTTAGCATTTTTGGGAATGTTTCTATTAAGCAAAAGATATTCACAATACACAAACACGTATTTTTTCCACGATTGGATTTAGATCCATCAGCTTTTTCATTTGCAAAATTAATACTGCACAATGTGTTCACCAACCAATACATGGCTCAGCTAATAATATAATAAAGATAACTGAAACTAGTTTAAAACAATATTCTCATAATGAATTTGATAAGCCTGGAGATAATTATTTGAAAGTTATCATCCTACTAATATTATAAATGCGAAAGTTTGTAAGGATGATGAGGATTGAGGATGGATGGATGTTTGTCACTCTTTCACGCAAAAAGTACTGAACGGATTTGGATGAAATTTGGCACACATATAGTTTATAACCAGGAATAACACGTAGGATACTTTTTATCCCGATATACCCACGGGGTCAAAACTTATGCGGGTGAAACCGCGGGGCGCATCTAGTTAGAAAATAATAATTTTCGCGATAAATTCCAGCAGTTAAATCATTATTGTGGGACGCCCCTAGCTAAATGGATCAACGGCCTTTAAAAGGTGACTGTAAGAGACAGGATGCAGAAGGCAGAGGACAGGGTGTTATGGCGCAGCCTGAGAGCGGCCTAAGTCCAGCAGTGGACTTCGAGGGGCTGAGTTGATTGATCGAAATGGTTATCAAATTGTTGTAATTATACCTACCTACTACCTAATTACAATATAATGAATATTTTTTCTCTGAAACGGTAATACATTCATAACAAATTATTCCGCTTGCCAATTCCTCTTCAAATTTAAATATACCCTTTCAGGGACAAAGGCAATATTCAATATTATATTTCATTCTCTTTTCTAGCCGATTAAGACGGCACTGATAACAGAGGGAAAAGCAATCAGTACTTGACTCGATTTATCAGAATAATAATTTCCCGTAGCTTCGTATTCGTATTGGTGATTTATTATATTTATGAGGTTCTCTATATGCACATCGTCATGTGTGGTCATAAGGAATACAGGGTTCTCTGCTTACTGAAGTGAACTAATCGAGAGCAATATTAAAGGAATGTGAGCGGATAATTGTATTTTAGGATCAAATATTGGGTTTCTTTCGTACAAGTATACTTTGGATGGAAGTGTTACAAAATTATGTATGATACTGGGCTAAAAATAATAGTATTACTTTAGTAAGAAGTATCAAAAGATGACACATAGAACGCTATGTATGATTTATTGGCAGTTTATGGTGGCATGAAGACAAATTGCTAAGTAAAAAATAAAACATCAGACTCGTGGCAAATTCACGAGTGTGATGTTTTTTGTGTTTTGGTGCAGTGGATAAGATTTTGTCAAATCCAGTACTGAGTATCATACATTAGCTCTATTTTTACTTCCCCAAGTTCAATTTAACGGAACTGCTATTCCAGTAAGCGAAAAGGTTAAGAACCTTGGAGTTTGGCTCGACAAACATCTTTCTTGGGGTCCCCAGCTACAGGACGTAAGTCGCAAAATTTTTGCATCTGGTAAGTCCCTGAGACGATTGCGGAACTTTCTTCCAACTGCCACTAAAACTGCGCTTGCACAATCCCTTTTACTTCCCATCCTTGACTACGCTGATGTCAGTTATCTCGATCTCACTGAGGCACAACTAGATAAACTTGAGCGACTTCAAAACTTTTGCATAAGATTTATATTTGGCTTGCGCAAGTATGATCATATTTCTGAATATCGTACAAAACTCAAGTGGCTTCCCATACGTCTTCGCCGGAATGCTCATATCTTATTTCAGCTATACAGTATTCTGTTCAATCCTACAACCCCCTCTTATCTTAAAGAACGTTTCAAGTTCCTTCATGACACACATAATAGATACCTGAGGTCATCGGAAAACTTAAGACTAGAGATGCCGATGCATTCCACCAGCTTTTATGACAAATCTTTTACAGTTCAAGCAGTACGGTTATGGAATGCCTTACCCGTGTCGATAAGGCGTGCACAAACTTTGTCCACTTTTAAAATTCAGGTAAAAAAACACTTTCTCTCTCCCTAAACATCATCATTACTTATAGTTATATAGTTCTTGATCTTGTTTCATGTTTATGGCATATATATATATATATGTATGTATGTATGTATGATATATGTTATGTATAGTATATGCTTTATGTATTATAAGTATTTATTGTATATGTAACTGGTACACCACTGACTACCTGCAGTATTGTCTCTCCTCCCCCTTTGATCCATCCAAAGGTTGTCTGTAAAAGATTGCTTTTAGCGATAAGACCGCCCATTGTGTCACCCCTTGTAAAATTTCAACATTTGTATCTGTAATTTTTATGGTGTACATAATAAAGAGTATTCTATTCTATTCTATTCTATTCTATTGTATATCAGAATTCCATAGGTAATTTATATTTTTATAGTTTCCCATTTGGTTGATCAGGCAAAAGCTTGATCAACCAAATGCGAACTAAACATTAAACCAAATATGGTATACAGGTAAAAAGGTACACCTTTCATACACACACACTGCCAATATTGGTTTGTATTGTGTGCGTAATAACTGTTTAAGTTTATTGCAAATTAAGAGGGTGATGTAAAAGAATTAACCTATCAATTGACACACACTCACAACATTTTTTAAAGGCGTTGCAATTTCGTTTTTGTCCTATCCCAAATAGTATGTTTAGATTGCACACGTCCTTACATTATGCGGTAATCAATATGTATACTCAGTGTCCTACGTGTTCCAACCCATATTCCCGTCTTCTTGTTTGTAAGAGGGGTCAGGTAATCCAGAGTACTGACCGTGCCTATAATATCGGTAATTAACAATCTCCCAATTGGCAATTACAAGCCAAGATGATGGTAATGACATCGTGCAACAATCATCATCGTGACTAGTGCATACATCATAATAAATTGCATATTGTTGTATTACATTGAAAGCTATTGAACTCCCACTCAAAAAGTTGTTGCCAAGCGTGACGCATGTTGTGATATCGCTTAAATATTTGTCCGTCTGTCCGTCCTTTGCAAACAATTCGGTAACTTATTGCGTAGCTGAACAAAAAATGCCCTTCTATTCAGGCGAATTTTTTTTTAGGGTCCCTTACACGTAAATTGGGATAGTGTGGGGTATCGTTGGATAGGCCGTGCAAAAATATTGTGGGTATATGAAACCATTTTCGATTTAGGGTCCGTTTGCGTAATATTAAGCTTTAAAGTGGTCATTATTGTTAGAGTCAAGTGCCCCCCCCCCCCCCCCGTCTTGCCAGCTAAATGGTTGTTTTTGGGTATGTGAAAAAAATCATGGAAGTAGTATATTATAACGAAATTAGAAGGAAAAGTATCACAGCTAAGTAGGCTTTACAAATTAGTGAGTAATAGTCGACCAACTTACATTTTCAGTTGGAGAATTGACCGTGACGTATATCAATGTATGGGAGGACATGTTTTTGAACTACAATGTCAAGTCAAACCCTTCATTGTGTGTGGTCCGACACGCACTTGGCCGGTTTTTTTTTATTTATACGTTCGAGCACATCATGCATCATCATCCCTTTAACATAGTTATGTTCAGGTCAGCATCCAACTTATATTCAGTTAAAGCATACCTACTATTTTTCTCCTCAGTAACCAAATATCTTACTTATTGATACGCATCTCAAATACTGTTTGCTCTGAAACTTTATTTATCCACATTAACGTCATAAAACGTATCCTTGACGGTTTTGGTGGAGTACGTACGACGGCACATTGAACTAAAAAATCCAGTTTAAGCTGACCTGTAATCGTATGGAAAGCTTATGTAATGCGAGCTCAGCTTATACTGGAATAGTAGTTTGATGGGATGTTGAGTGTACTATGTGGGCTTATTTGATGTATTCGGGGTCGGGCACTTTGTTTTTTATGATGGTATTGCAGTAAAAGTAACGAAGGTCGATCGCGGTGACAAGCTTGATTATTTGTGTGATTGCGGTGCCTTAGCGAAAGGGAGGTTTGATGTCTGTTGAAAACAAATGAATTCTTGTGAAGTCAGTGGTCAGTGTTATATTGGTTTTGCAAGACAGCTCTTGGGATACTCCAAGGATCGTTAGCAGTTGTCATCATCATCTGCCTGCCTTTTCCTAACTATGTCGAGGTCGGCTTCCAGTCTAACCGGCTGAATACCAGTATTTTACATGGAGCAACTGCCTATCTGACCTCCACAACCCAGTTACTGGACAACACTATATTCCTTGGTAAGACTGGTTGTCAGACTTTCAGGCTTCTGACGACCCGTAACGACTGTCAAAGATCTACAAATGACAGCCGGGACCAACGGCTTAACGTGCTTTCCGAGGCACGAAGGGGTCTTGGTATGTAAAGATGGTCACCCATCCACGGACCAACCGCGGCGAGCGTAGCTTAACCTTATCGATCGACCCGTGCGGCTGTTATTACTTAGCCACAATCCCCTTGCCATCGTTAGCAGTGGTATTTGATTCCATAGCTTATTTCAGTTGCGGCCAATTAATTTAAGATATCGTTCATCATTGAGGAAGGATTTTTGGGTCTTGGTTTTGGCAACTTTTCGCCAAATAATAACAAAATGATTTCATTCTAATGCCATCATTTTGTTTACGCTAACTCTTTACAAAAATCAACTCTTTCATATTAAACATAACATACTATCGCGCCTGTTTTCCCCGGAGAGTTAGGCGGACATGTACGAGTAGGTACTCGTACATGTGAAATGTGGGTGACTTATAGGTATAAGTCACCCACATTTCGCCATTTCTTTCATATCCAGCAGACGTTTAATAAAAAAAAATCACCTGAAAACGAAATAAAACTGATTTTTTTTATTAAACGTCTGCTGGAAAGTTGCTGTCTAATGGATCACCTGAATATCCACAATCACCAGATACCTGCTCCAATCAGACCGAAAACCGATAAAACAGCTCATATACAAATTATAAGCCCATTCTTACCGTATCCATCAGACGGACGAGTAGCTGAGCATATTGGACGAGACCCAAATAATGCGTAACGAGAAATTCTTCATCCCGCGCCTATTTGTTAGATGAGAGCGCAACTTTTGTAACCCAGACCTACTTCTACAGGGTGCGGTGGGTAGGAAATGGACCTATTTTTTTTGGCTGTTTTGTACAGATTTTTTGTCATAGTCAATCTTTTAAGATAAATTACTTGAGCCCAATAAGTTTTCAATTCCATTTTAGCCTATATGTTTATATTGCATTGGGGTCATTCTGTAAAGATAGTGTGTGTAAATTTTACAAAAAACTAAATGTTACAAAAAAAATATTTTAGCCTCGTCTAATAAATAAGCCGATAGGTGATTGGGAGTTCAAAGATTTTTTATAAATTTAAGTATTTATTTAAAATGTAATTATGAATAATGTAGTTAGTGGAGATCCAGTCTCCATAAAATTAATTCATATTATTTTGGCTGTAGGTTCTACGGTTCTAGAGGGCACGAACTGCGTAGGCTTTCAGACCCAAAAATGACTTGGAAAACTCATTATAATAATGTAGTTAAAACTTCCTAAGTTTTTCTATTAAAATAATTTCAACTCACAAAAACCTGAACTATAGCCCTCCCAAACCAAAACTGGAACAACATTAAAATTCTGAACGTAAAGCCCAAACAATACATTTAACATCACAAATCCACCCTATATTTCGTCATTCCACTTAGTCCAGTTTCTTCCATTGAACCAGACCTCCATTCAATGAAGATCTGCCCTTAATCTAGCTGAGCCTTGAACGAGCCACTTACGCAAGTCCATTTCTTATCTCAAATGACGATCGAAATGACCTAATTATTGCTTGGATCTTACTAATCAGACTGTTGGCGTTTTTTGTAATGGCAATTAGGAAAACAGCATTATTGAATGTAGAGTGAACAATTATAATATCAGATATCAATTCCTTTATGTCTATCCCACTCCATTACCTTCATACTTACATCAAGATAACCGAGTATAAACTTCTGAGCATGAAAACAAGTAGAGTAATAAAATCTAAACTTAGTTATGAAACGAGCAATGTTGTTATAATTATTACTAGAGTTTCTTTAGAAGACTGTGACTATTATAATTAGACATATGAAAGTTCCAACTACAAGGAAATCAAAAGTTTGCAAATATCCATAAAAGATCTTGAAGGATTCTACAAATCTTTCAATTAGAAAAACTTATTATTGAAGACATTTAAAAATCTCCCGATTAGCTTTCTTGATCTTTGAATTAAAGAGAAAGATTAGTGGAGGGAAGGTTACTCGGAATTTCGGAGAAAATAAGGCTAAGATAAGTGATCTCATTTTTTAGGCGGAGACTGTATTCCACTGATAAATAGTAGGTATTAGGAGTCTGGAATTAATCATGGAAATATACGTCGCTAACACATTTTGTAAATAAACCTACAGATTTTAGGTTTAGGTCAGAGTAAAATATCTAGGATTGGTTCTGGCTATAGACTACATTCTACTGCTGGACACAAGCCTTTCTTGCAACATATTTATTATGTAGTTATTTTCACCCCTAAGTACTTTGCACACGTACTGATTAAATGATCCCTCCAGGTAGGTATTAGATCCTGTGAGGCAGCGAGCCTCCTTGCCGGATTGCCGCCATGGGATCTGGAGGCAAAAGTCCTCGCGTACGTATGGGAGTGGCGCGAGGAGTCGAAACGCCGGGACGTAAGTCCGCTGCCACGAGAAATCGCGGCACAGCGGACGGAGCTCCGGCTGGATCTCATGGCGTCATGGAAAGTACGGTTGTCGCAACCCAGTGCTGGGCACGCCACGATTGCGGCGATAAGTCCCCTCTTTGAGGAGTGGCTAGAGAGGTGCCACGGCGTCCTCACCTTCCGCCTGACGCAGGTCCTCACCGGACACGGCAGTTTCGGGAGGTTCCTGAGTCGGATAAGGCGGGAGGAAACGTCCGGGTGTCACCACTGTGTGGATCGCCTGGAGGACACGGTGGAGCATACGGTGGAGGTCTGCCCGGCTTAGGCAGAGCACCGCCGTGTCCTCGTGGAGGCGATCGGCGGCAGAGACCTCTCGCGTCCGGCCCTGGTTCAGGCCAGGGTACGGAGCGAGAGGGCATGGGTAGCCGTCACCTCCTTCTGCGAGGTAGTAATGCTCGCGAAGGAGGAGGCGGGACGGTTGAGGGAAAGGCAAGTTTTGCGCCTTCTCGCCCCTAGCCGCCGCAGGAGACGCCCAGGGCGTCGGAAATCCCAGGCGGATTTCCGGCCACCGTAGGCGCGGGCTTGCGGACGGTGAGCAATTGGTAGCTCACAAGGAATACAGGTGGGTTTTAGTTAGTAAGAGTCTGACACACCCTCCCGCTCCGCTCAAAGCGGGAGAAGTTATTTGATAAATCCCCACCAAAAAAAAAAAAGTAGGTATTAGAAAATTGCCGTCTACTACAGATTCTATACAATTTACAATAAATAGGTCCACTAAAAACGAAGAAACAACGGTACCGAAGTACATAGAGGTACTTTTACTAAATCTCCCAAATATCACTTTAAAGGTCTTGAACCCTTTTTACGAACTCTTATACAATATGAGAGAACTGCAAAGCTTTTTTATTGAATTCGTTTTATCAAAAGTACATGATTTTCATAAATCGTAGGTAATGTTACGTGTAAAAATGTTATTTTATTTCATGAACTGTTATAAAAGAGTATTTTACATAAATGAGGAATTTACGACGCATTATCGAATACGAATATATAGCGACTATCTGAGTTTTCCACAGATTAAAGAAGTTTTATTTTTAAAACAACGTTAAAGTAAATTATTGATTTTAAACAATACAACATCTATCAATTTGGCTTTTAATCTTAACACGAAAGTTAAATCCATAAACCATACTACTAAACTAAAACTTGAAACTAAAATTTACGGATACAAATGATACTAAGTAGTTTTAACAAAAGCACCACACTATTCAATCCAAAACACAAACCTCCTTCCAACTATCACTGTCTTCTCCAGGGGCTTCTCTGCCCAGCTCCCAAATGATACAGACTGAATATATTTACAACTAGTCTCGAAACTTTGGAACAATCTGCTGAGATTTAATTAAGGAGTTGTTAGTCCCAGGACACATTTGGTGGACTAAATTATGACAATAGAGGACTAACTTGAGGTAATAGATTATTAATATTGTGATACTGGTTCGTTAGTTTGTGTTTCTTTGAATAGTTTTACGTTTCTTTAACCGTGAAAATGGTAGAAGTTACTGTGTAGTTCGTCTTTTGGTTTAAGTTAGCAGTGATTGAGTAATTTTTAACAAGGAAACCTTGGTATTGCCTTTATTAGTCTAGTAATCTTTCTTATAAATCTTAAAATCACCGGTCAGAATTAAATGAAAATGTGCAACGAAATGCTCCAAAATATTTTTAAAATATGTATTAAAGTACCAGCCTAACTAATTATAAACGCGAAAGTGAGTTTGTTTGCTTGTTACGCTTTCACGGTAAAACGGATTGGGATGAAATTTCACCATGACCTGGGTAAGGACATAGGCTACTTTTCAGCCTGGATCGCAGATGAAGTTGTGGGCAACAGCTAGTACTCTGTATTTCGAACAGAATTTAAAAGTTTTAAACAACATTAGCATTTGATATGGCCAAAATATTAAAGTTACAGTTCATAATGATCGATTTTGACATTGTAAAACGTATACATGACCAATTATTAAAAGTGCTAAGATACATTAATGCCCGTTTTCACTAACAATTAAACCGCACTTTTTAATTTTCAGCGCTCGGCTCAGCGCCGAGAGTTGAAAATCCAACAGTGTCATAATATTTAGGCGTCCATTTCAGTGTTTGCTAGTGTGAGTGAAAACAGGCATATGTATAATATTATAAGTAGTCAATATTCTACATAACTTACCAAAATCCATGCGAAAATTCCTCGAAACTATGTCATCATAACCAAGGAATGTCAACTATTTGATCGTTAAAGTTTGAACCAGGAAACACTGAGGTAAGTGTCTGCATAACTTGCCTACTCGAGTGTTATCCAAGACCTTGGTCCGAAGGCTAAGGAAGACAAATAGCTGCTTGATGAACACCCTCGAGTCTCTTGGCTTTGCCCTGCGTTTTGTGAAGGACTGCATATTTTGTGGTGGAGATAACTTGGAGGGCTACGGTATTTATACTGGTGTAGAATGGTGGAACTTGATGTCCTCAATACTCAATACTTTATTTGCATTCCACAATGTGTTCTTAGGTGGTAACTTAAAATTATATGTGATCATTGTGGACCCTGTCGGGCACAGCTTAGCTTATCAGTCTTCTGAACTAAATCAAATATAAAAATTATTTGGGTTTTTATACATAATATAGTTTACTGTACTAATAGTTATTAGATAGCACTTATATTTTGTCGTTTAAATATTCTTTTATATTTTTAGCATTTACTTATTAAAAATTGTTTTAGTTTTTTCATACATTGTATATATATTATATAAGTCCTCTGAATCCATAATGAAGTTAGCAACTTACTTATTTAAACCGTCTTAACCTATCTAGAACAAAATTGTATATAGTAGCTATTTTAATTTAATAATTAGTTTTATTAAAATAATCAACGCAGGTTTTATAAAAATCATGAACCAATTATTTTATGCAAGAAAATCAAATAAAATTTTAATTATTTCACGTCTGAAGTTACAAGAATTTCCAATAATCAGAGACTTAGTTTCAATAGAAAGGTAATCATTTAAAATGAAAAATATTTTAAATTTTCTAATAACTTTTGAATATTTTTATCTTTGAAGTGTACTAAATTATTGATTTGTTTGAATGTTTATCTATATACTCTATATATATATATCTATATAAACTTATTAAATATGGAGCCCTTGGCAGAGAGTACAACTTTGTGCCCTTTGGCGTCTACAAAAAAATCTACAAAAAAGTCTACAAAAAAATACAGATATTTTATGTGACTACAATAACTGCGGTCGATGACTCCAAATTGTTTTTTTTGTTATGTTAGGTTTCGATACCCATCGTGTCTGCGGAGTTTAGCTAGCCAATTTAAAATAAACCTGTATAGAGTAAGTTAATTAATGGAGAGCGTTCCTTCTAGACGGTAATACGATAGAGTCCATACCTACATATTATACTTAAAAACATATTCCTGTTTTTCCGCTAGCCAGGAATTATCGCAAATTTTTCGCAAATTTATCGCAAATTTCGCTAGCCAGGAATTATCGCAAATTTAGCCAGGAATTATCGCAAATGAAAAATGCTTGAATAAGTTTTTAATATTTGCTCAGTATTTCTGAGCAAATATTAAAAACTTATTCAAGCATTAGCACCCACGCAAAATTGAAGAATACCACTAAATTAAAAGCGAGTGAACTGTACCTAAAGTGTTACGGAAACCCCTTGTCGAACGGGTTTATTAACCAGATTGGTTGGTAGAAATTGTAAATATTTTATATAAACTCGTTACTGAGAACAATTAATGGGAAGTAAGACAAAACAAACCTTCACCCAAAATAAATTGTACTACCTATAGACATAAACTCACGCCTTCTTCCCATGGGGGTAGGCAAAAACTATAGAACGCCACCTGCTACGCTCCTTACATACTCCTTTTGCTTCGTTTACGTTCATAAATCTGGTCATACACGCACGCTGGTTGCGAGTAGTACGCACCAAACCTTTCAGAAGAACATCCAATGAGGTCACTATATCTCTTCCCGGGGCGACACCTCCCGGTGTTTCCACTCACATCTGCCTTGTAAATACCTTTTGTTAATCGCCTTTCATTCATCCTCTCAACATACCATCTAAGCATACTATTTAAAATTTTTGTCACTACATCTTCTTTTAAACCGCACCGTTGCCTTATCACATAAGTTTTCAGTCTATCATTTATAGTAACACCACACATGCTTCGCAAGGAACGCATTTTCACAGCACTCACTCTACTTTCATGCTTCTTTTGCCACACCTAACATTCACTTCCATACATAAGCGTAGGCACCAGCACACCATTATGAAAAGCCAGTCGAGCCCCTTTGGGCATCGACTGGTTGGTCACAATCGCATGTATAGCATCATTCACTTTATTTCTCGCATTTACTCTCCTTTCCACATCTTCATCAAAATATCTAACATAAAAAAAAACTACTAATGGAAGCTTCAATCAGCTATTCGCTCCCGGAAGGCTGGGAAAGTATTTAAGAGAAGAAGAAATACGAGTAATTTTATAATTTATATTTTTATAAAATATTTTTAGTCTGTTGAGGGAACCTGAATCCGGAATATAAGGATCCAGCTATTGCCTGACTTCACCCACTGCCGGCGGCATAGCCTTCTTTTTTTAAGGTTCCTGCCTAAAAACGGAACCTTTAACTATTAATTAAACTTGTTGTCCGTCTGTCACAGAGGTTTTTCACGAGATCTATGCAACGTAGGTACTTCAATTTTGCCACGGTGTTAGTAAAGACTCGATGCACACGGATCACCAGTCAAAGACCAAATAATGATTATTTCTTTTATTTGCGCCAATCCCCACGCTCCTGTGCCGCCTCATCCAGGTTTTACCCGCGATGGAAACATTTTTTAAACTGCGACTATTTTACCAAGTAAGTAATCTCAAGTAATGTATTGTCTAAGGATCGTATTAGCACTACAGTTTTCCAGTTCTATTGCAAGGCCCTATAGGAAGAATGATCGAGGTTTGCCAGGGAGCTATGGAACGGATTATTCTGGGTATTAAACTTGTGGTCTGGGTTAAGAATACAACAATCCGTTCCATCCCTAAAATAACTGATTTCACTTGGAAAGCCAATGGAATTGGGCTGGACACATCTGCGGTATGTCAGACGATCAATGGGCCAAACTTACGACTCAGTGGCTTAATGGCAAATGACATCGCGGCAGGGCCAGGTGGAGATGGCGGGATGAGCTCGACTCTTTAAATAAAGAACGGTCCTTGGCAGCTCTGGACAGAGAGAGGTGTAAAGACAGCAGGGAGGCCTTTGTCCAATAGCGGGAAAATAATGGCTAGTAAAAAATCAAAAATAGGAAGAAAGCCTATTCAGTGTGTCTAAAGATTATCCTCGTAAATCACACATCTTTTAATCTATTCATGAAAACAAACATCAACATAATGAGATCACATTACGGAATCAGCTAGTCACAGTTGGCCCGTGTCCCAGTATGATGTCCATGGGACTGAGGACCATCCATCATTGGTATCAGTCGATTACATTTAGATTTCGCTTGTAATCTTTCGGGTGTGGTAAGGTTGGGGTTTTACTTCAGATATTTAGATGTTTTCAATAAGCAATTATTTATTTGTATTAAATAAACCGTCATAATCATTATCATCAGCCTTTACCTACTGCAATAAAGTTAATAGTTATAAAGTTAGAAAAATTCTCAGCGCTAAATTTGTTTGCACAAAGTTTCAACTTTTGCAAGCTTTCGTCTTGTTGAATACTATGACAGCTGTCAACTCAGAAGTTGAAAAAATTGAAGCTGTCATTCAAATGGCCAACTTTTTAGAACCTAAAACAATCTGGACAAAAAAAATTTTTTTAGAAATTAATCTACAATCTTCTAACAGTGTTCAATATTTCAACAATGTCGTTACGTGCAAAGTCACTGAACACAAAAGTACCTTTGAAGCTTAACATATTTTCACCATTCCCGTTATCTCGCCACATTGTTTCACCCTCTCTCACTGGGACCTCGAACCCATCGCTTCCAAGGCCCAAGTATTAATCTTGTGCAGCTCCAAACTGACAGACATGAAGGTTGCATTATTCTCGAGCCATATTGGAATTTCGGCCATCTTGAACGTATTCCTTCCTTCAAGGTTGCGTATAATGTGTCTGAGATTTCCTTGTGTGGATATCAATATGCTCTGACAGTTGTTTGACTTATGTTCGTGATTCTGGCTCGTTTACTCGTAATTTGATTTGTTGCGGATAATGACTGTATGCATATAAATTGTGTAGTAAGATTTGAAGGATAATGCCTATTATTGTTCTAGTGTAGTTACTGTAGCTAGTGGTGTTAGTTTTTAGATTTAGTCTGAAGTAGATTAGGTCATGAAGAAGTACTATTGTTTGCACTAGTACTCATAATGTGGGAGTACTGTGAAAGTTGTATATACGGATTGCCCATCTGCCACATCAATTTCAATAATAACTAATTTTCATAGCTGACACGTGTCGAACAATGACACATTTCACAATAAAATAATTGATTTTAACAAGAATATGACGAAATATATCACTATTCTGCTTTATAAGTGAGCTCTAAACGTCCCGTACTTCATAACAAGTCTATAAACGAAAAAGTGTCGTAAAACAAACATATTTTGAAACTTTACGTACACGTCGTAAATTGAAAAAGATTTCAGTGTACGAGGGGTGTATAATTTTTTATGAATATGTGCTGTTTTACAGTCGTAAATAATATTGAGTAAACTATAAAATAAATGATTGTAAATGATGCTATACAAAGAAAAAAAATGGAAGGAAAAGTTGAGAGAAAAACGCGAATAATAAAACGGAACATGTGTATTGTGTGATTTTGTAAATAATCCAATAGATAGCGGCACGTGTACCCGAGCTATATCGTGAATACGCGACGTAGCAACCGTTTCCTGTATAGTACACATATTTCATGCTTTATACTCTTTGATGAATGGAAAAGTTAAAAATAGTATCGTATTTAATATTAAAGAAGCAAATTTGACATATTTGCTTCTTTAATATTAAATACGATATAATTCTGATTATGAAGTTATTATAATCATGGCTGATTGGAATTGAATCCAATTAGTAGGTCTTTCTTAGTTATGGCTTAAAGAAGAATTATTGAAGCATATTTAATTTTTAAATCTGAGACCACATTTCTTTTTCGAAGATCTGATTTTTTTCAGATTTGGAATTTATGGTTTTCTTGTAGGACTTCATACATTTATTTACCATTTTTTCATACTTAGAAAGATTTTGCACTTTGTATTTGGCAGACGATAACTACTAAAGTTATAAACAATGACAGCAATGACCTACGTCCTGAAACGTAAAGTTTTTAGCTACCTTATATTATCTTTGTAACTTTACTTACTATCATACAAATAATATAGTTCGGTAAAGCAAACTTTAATTAAATTATCAGTGCCTGCCCCTAAACTGAAAAACACTACAATGAAGACTTATTAACAATCTTGTCGCTAGCTTTTGTACTTCCGTTCACCAAAGTAACACCAACTTGATTATACTTGATTTGACACTCTATTTTAGACTGCAGATACATAGAAGAATAAGATATTTTTATATAAGTATAAAAAAATGTACGTATTACTGGCAACATAATTCGCGTGCCATATGCACCAACTCGTATGTACTTAATAATTTATTAAAGTTTTTGATACACAAAATATATTAGTTATTGTTGCAATAAAATGACAAGTCAATAATAAATTTAGTACGTAGTAGTATTAAAAGTGACTCTTTGTATTATTTTCTTTTAAAATGTTCGTGGCTAAAGTAGCATAACCAATTTTGATGTAATTTTTATGATTGGTAGTTTGTTTATTCGAAATTACATACTTTTATTTCGAAAAACCTCTTAATTCTCTACTTATCGTACCTCATAAAAATAAGGGAATTTGACGTAATACATACTCGTACATCCCACATTTCTCGCTACATAATACTCTCTATGAGCTACTTGACATTATCATTATAGGTACTTTACGAAGCCGAAGCAGCTTTACGAACATAGAGTATGTAGTATGGAATGGAGTGCCAATATGCAGGCGAACGTGATCGAAAATCGCACCAAGTAGGTACCTACTGCGATCGTAATCAATTCGCCAAACACTAAGAAGAATCATGAATGCAATAAAACAATAAAAGTGGTACAACCACTATCATCGCGTCATCGTCACCTTTGCAACTTCGATATTCGCAGTAACTGGTGCTTACCAGCAAGATAAGACAAGAGTAGAGAACCGTGTATGGAAAGATAGTACGTCCAATAGACGACTGCTATAGGCTGACTAAAGGAAAACAAAATATGCATATTAAAACTCTGATGTCTACTTCTCCGTGGTAAAGACTAATAAACCCAATGATGCGAAGGTCTGAGAAGCCCATCCTTGCAGAAAATTGAGACGAACATACATAATCATACTTTGATTACGATTACGGCTCAGAGGTTTTAAAATTAGGATTCTTTGTGTAGCATAATAGTAGCATACGAGTACCTATATTTTGCAGTTTTTTATTTAATTCTGTTTCGGCTAAGAAGGCCCAGTATGTAGTTCTGAATATTATATGTATATTTTTTCATATCTAGGCTTGGCTAACTCTTCAAGTTACCTTAGTTACCACTTTTTCGACCCCATTGAGACGCTTAGGTTCCCCACAAAGTAAATTTACATACACATGCACGCATATGTTGTTGTTCAACGACTTCAAAAAAACGAGGAGGCTTAGAACTCGATGCAATTTTATTTAAATGTTTCTGAATTCAAGCTTTTATCCACGGTCTAATTAAGGCGCTGACAAGACCCAATTGACCTAAATAGGCTTCTCTTGAGAAAAAAAATTGCCAAATCAGTTCAGTTTGTGGTAGCGGAAAAAATATATGTTAATTTAAAACATATTTCTCAGAACTTGGTTGTTACCAAAACACGTTTTGAAAAAAATCTCGATACAAACTAACCTCTTACCTTGAGTTCTAATCCAAAATATCTGTATTAATATCAACAAGTACGTTACGTATTTCTTTAATAACAAGAACGTCTTATTTCAATGCAGAACTTGGTTGTTTTTATTTTCAATTACTCAACTCAATTTTGAGTAAATAGATAATTGCTTCATATTTTGCAATAAATTACAAGTGTTGTGTCATCGCGATTCTCTTTATTTTCTATGCAATCTGACAGTGACCGCGGTTTAGGTGTTGTCAGCGTCTTAATCAAACTACTACAAACCAACAAGCTACTAGTCCCAAAAATCTAAAAACTGTCAAACTAAACTGTCAACTAAAAGCGTCAAATTCCTCGCCAGAGGTCCCTATGGGATTATATCAATTCTGAAAATGGTTAGCACAGGGGCCTAAGCTCCTAAATTAGGTGCTCGAACTAGGCCAGTGCGAGCCAATATTTTAGACCTGTGCTCAATTTGTGCGGACCTCACTTAACCGCGTTGAAAATATCAAGGGACTTCAGAATCATTTCCGAAATTGAATTGATATGGCTGTAAGATAGGGTGGATGGATGGGTACTGCGATAGACTGTTCTCAAACTATAAAATAACTAACAAAGGCGTTTTAAAACCAATAGTATCATATTCAGATGGAGAAGATGTAAAGATTTTGGACCACCGTTGCTCACTGGTGAAACACGCAACATTATGTATGTTGCGTGTTGTGTTGGTTTCATGCAAGCGGACTGTCCAATCTTTAAATTGTGGTTGTAATATTCCGATGTCAGAATGTATGTCTGCTGAAAATAAGAAGTGACAATAGTAGTGCTGCTAAATTTAATGTATCAGTATTTCCCTGCTTATTATTATTATACATACATACATAAATAACATCACGCCTTGTTTCCCCGTAGGGTTGGGCAGAGGTGTACCTGTACACCCAAATTTCGCCAGTTATATTTAAGTCCCAGGTAATAGGGGGCGAGCCATTGCCATCAACTGGACACAAATCAAGACTCCAGGCTGCTACTGATAAATTCCAGATAGAAAAACCGAATGACACTTTGCCCGACCCGGGAATCGAACCCAGGTCGTCATGCTCAGCAGTAGCGCTTGCGACCACTAGACCAACGAGGCAGTTATATTATTATAGCTTATTTATAATAGATAAAGGTATATATGGCATCATCGATACGACGAAGAAGAAGAATATTTCCCTTTATATACATACGGGGAAATATTTTCTGTTTGCAGGAGGAGGCGAATAGCTATTGCCTTAAAATGTAATCAGTATAGCACTTAGCACTTTGCTCATAATCACATATCACATACCACATGTTCAGTGTCAAGTTCCATTATACAATCGGTATAGTAACACTTAAATTCAAGTAGATTTACGCAGAATATCAACCACTTCATAATCCCATTTACACGTAATTCAAATACATTATAATCCCCTGTAATATCAGTTATGAGGAGCTTCATAAATCTAAACAATATGACTTGACGACAAACCACAGATTTGAAGAGTTAGTAAAACTCTTCAAAGTTGTGGTTTCTTGTGAAGTTTCAACATAAACTTATATTTATCAAAGTTTTTAACTACAGCTGTATCGAGTGCCCTTTTGACTCTTAGCTTAAGTTGTATGATGAGCTGTGGATTTATCAGATTTGTGGTTTTATCAAGTTATTGTATCAGTTTTCTGGCTCTAATTAATTGATATTACGTGTTTTTTTTATTTATATCGCTACGGTGGTTCGTCTTTCAAATTATCTAAATGTACAATAATTAAACAGCATAATTAATCAGTGCTTCAGTCAGTAAGTCACTTGAAGTACGATCAAGCTACACAGTTACAATACAGATCATAAATCTTAGATATCTGTTCATGACATCTCAAGGACTCCAACACAAAACAGCGCCAAAGATATAACAAGAATTCCACAATTCAAAAACATAAAGTCTTTCATCCATACTTTTACTGCTTAAAAACTCTCTCAAAAAATTCTCCCCCACTTACCTAACTACTAACAAACTCGTTTCGACTCGTATATAATCCCGTATGATCCTGCGACGCACCTGTTCAGATCGCAACAAGTCTCCGGGATCCCGCCCCGGCGGCCTAGTTCATCGGCCTGACCTACATTTCACTCCCCCTCCGTTCCTTAGCCCCCCTGACCTACACAGCAACCAGCCTAGCCAGGCCCCGGACGATCATAATGAAAAAGGAAGTAGAAGGTGCCTTGAGACATGTCGTCCAACCATATCTTTACGTGCATCGCGATTTTTTACATTCTGTCGACCGATACCACCGTTTCTTGCTGTGTTTTTGGCAAAAAAAACGAGCGGTTGATAGTGTCAACAGCAGATAGTAAGTCAAAGTGGCTGACTATTGTGGAAATAAACTTTGATAGTTTCTTTTTACCAGGAAAACTGTTAACAAAAGCGTTTCTGGTATCTCTTGGTTTGCCTCGGAAATATGTTAGGGTGTTTTTTCCATTTAAAGAAGAATTCAAAATATAAATAAATAACTTTTAAGGACATCTTTAGCTTCTGAGTACCACTGATTACCTAAAGGTTAAACGTTTCCAATTTCATTTTCTTTTATTAAGAACAAATTGGAAATTGGATTCCTTCATTGTATTTCCAATTAAGCATTTTATTGCCCGAGACTTATTAATTTCCTTTTGTCTTTCGTAAAACAATACTCTGGTTTCTGTAAGGCCTCCGTGAGAAATAAGTTTCTAGACTGAAAAAGTAAATTAAACCTGAAACCCTTTGAATTCCTTAACATTTTAAACTCTTGGATTTAAGTAGTTAACGGTTCAAATTGTCTCTCAAAATATCATACTTACATAAAGGGCTATAAAGATTCAAGTCTTGTTCAAAACCCATAATTTTTCTTTACGTCAAAAATCACTAATTTCAAGTTTTATAGGTACCTGAAACAGCAGGAAAAATCAAGAGAGGAATACCTCCCTCATAAAATGTTTACCATAAAAGCTGTTGTTTACAATATTTAAAAGAGCACTCGAATATTCTTGCGAACAACAAAACAAGAAAAAACAAAAGATTTTAATCCAAGACAGGCAATAAAATGAGGTTCTCAAGGCCGAGACATCCGGGGTCTTGCTTGACTGGCCACTCCTCCCTTGCATTATACACAGCGACTTGTTCGCATTGCCCGGTATTGCCCAGCCATTCTCAGTTATTTAATAACCACTGTTTGTGTGCACAAATTGAAATAAACTTAGTTTTGTGAAATTGTTGATAAGCTAGAACCTGCATGTTAAACTACCTTAGTTTGAAGTTGGCAGTTTGATCCAGTTATGATTTGTAGTTTTCGTACCACTGAAGGGTTCCTCTTGTTTCAAGTTTGTTCAGTAAGGATTAAGAACTTCACGTTAAACTCGTTTTAAACAGTACCGAGTCGAATATTTACGAGGTTTGCTATACTTGAATATGAGTTTCATAAAATCTCGCAGAAAGAGTAAGTGTGAAAGCTAGAACCAATTTTGTTGCTACTGAATAACAACTATTGATTAAAAATCATCATCATCATTTCAGTTATTTATTTTTGCACATGTTAGTAAAACCTCATAGTACCTAGGTGTGTTCACCCTTTCTATTGGTCCCGGTGCTTTCTGTATAACCTACTTATTTTTCTGCTCGTTCTAGGGTACTGATTTTTATATAACCGTTGTTCTTTTCTCGAAAACAACATAGAATCGTGCCTGTAATCAAAATTCTCATCAGAAACTGTACACGGTAGGTACGGCACGGTAGTAATCCATAAGGGTTAGGCGAAGGTGCACCTTAATAGTAGACCCACGTGTCGACGGTTATGGTCAAGTCCCATGTAATGAGGCGCGAGCCTACTGCCATCAACCGGGCACAAATCCCGACGCCGATTATAATTATTTATGTTCCATCACCATCATCATATTGTTTCTTAATACTTCTAAATTGTCCCCAAAAGTGAAAGGCTCTTTCATCAAATTTAGAAAGTTGATCAGCCTGAATTACTAACTGTTTTTTGTGCCTGTCCGGTGTTTGTTTTCTCAGGCATTTCAATCACATCTTTGATCAAGGCGAGTAGCCTTTTTACAATGATGGACAAAGACGAAAACTTACCACCAGCAATTAGTTAGATGTCACTTAAAACCGTTTTTGTTATTGGAAAAGGTAACACTGTTGGACCTATGATTATAAGAGTGGTTGGTGGTAATATTTACTAGTTTTCAAGTTAGGTTTCCAGTCCTGGTGAATTATTTACGTAACCTGGGTTTTGGAGTTATTTAATTGGTGGAGTCTTGTAAGTGACAGAGCAGCGATTTGTCTCAATTTGCGCGTAGTAAGGGGGAATTAGTGCCAAAAACCATTTGGAGTATGTTCTTAAACGGATCTTTTCCCCTTCATAGTGAATTATGTGAGGTTTACTTATCTGAGTGCCTTTTTCAGAAGACGTGTGAATACATAAATAGTCCTGAACTGAAAAAATAAAATAATGCGTGTACTAGAAGACGAGTGTATACTTGACGAATAATTCGGATTAATAGCAAAATATTAATGCTAATATTATATTTATAAGAAGATAAAACGAAGCGTATATTTTTGTATTTACTTATATAATATCAATAGGGAATAATTATGTCCCATAAATTAAAAAAAAAAACACCCGGGAATCGAACCACTGAAACTTCGTACTGAAGGGCCAATATGTTAAGTTGCATCGTAAAACCCCAGCTTATTGGCTGCCGTGTGTCCCAATTACATAATTTAAGGGCATCATTATATTTATTCGCATCGTCACGCATCTGTCCGCATGATTTCGTCCAGGTCAGGCTGTGCGTTTTGTATAACTTTGTGTTAATTATATTAACTGTTTGGTGATTTTTGCAGTGTAATAAACCTATGACTTTTAATGCAAAATATACTATAAATAAATACTAATTAGTGAACTAAGAGGCAATTTAAAATAACAAAGATTAACCTAGAATTACCGGAAAACTATTAAAAAAATCTCAATCTAAACTATGAATCTGAATGTGTGAGTATGTCTGTAAAGGGGAATGGCTGTGTGGGTGGCATGGGGTGTGATGTGATTAGATATAAAAAGGTATCAAAAAAAAAATTAAATTAAATAAATAAAATCATCAATTTAGACATTCTACCATAATAAATGCGTACACACGTGTTGTGTCTGCCATCTTAGAAGCTTAGGTCTCACTAGGCAGTTGACCTTAGACCTCATTGGAGGTGTCTAGATACAACAATATATTCACGACTGTGCAGGCACGACTTAGTAAAGGTTACTTTAACGGTAGTTGTAATTGAGAGGTTTAAAATTATGAGCTTCGTACTATTATAATTTGCAGTATGTATAAATGGATGAAAAATAATCGAAACTTTAAAAATTCCCCTTTGATAATCGTAGTCATCCATTTCCCTTAGTAAACGTTTACAATCACAAGGGACCGATTTCCCTCACCTTAGAATAATCACGGTAATGTTTTCTAAATTGTCATACATCAAAATTATCGAAAAATAATCCACCCTCCAGGCCAAGGCCTAAAATATAGGTTAAGAAAAACTAAAGCATCGTTAATATCAAATCAGTTGTTACTATACTATTCAAATCGATTTGAACTGTATGCAACTTCCTATAAAATTTCAAACGAAATTGAGACTTAGATTAAAACAATACGATTCATATTTAATTATAAAATGTTCAGTCATATCCGACTTTTGTATTGTAATGCGTTGGTACAAGGTTAGGAAGGAAAAGGACGGGTGTATGGGGGGTTGTGTTAGAGGGAAAGGGAGGGGTGGAGAGGAATGCAAGGCTAAGAGGTCGCAGGTAGTACAGTGACCTGACCTACATTCGGTTGCAGGGTGCCGTGTAAATATTGATTTAGTGACCTTTTCCACTTGTTGCTGTATGTTCGAAGACGATTCCATGGGTTTTTGGTACACGAATCGTTAAGTAAAAAATGTTAATATCTTTTAGAGTTATACCTACACTACACAAAAAACAAACTTAACCTCTCGCGTTTTCTCATGGAGGTAGGCAGAAACAACAGAACGCCACCTTACGATCCTTACATAGGTACTCCTTTTGCTTCGTTCACATTAATACATCGGTCACGCACGCATGTTGGTTGCGAGTACTACGCACTTGACCCACACTACTTCATTATTTGTAATTTCCACGGGAAGCTCCCTGTGAATTAATTACCATAGGTGTGGCATACATTTTGGGACCTTGACCTTATGAATATTGAGGCTTGTACGCTAGCCCCACTAACGATCGTCATATCCCGTCGTATCCCAGGATCAGAGAAGGATCAAAGGGATTTTTTGTGCAGAGAGTGCTGGAGAGTTAACGTGCCTCCAATATATAAAACGGGTCACCTCGTTAATGCCATGGGGTGGTCTAAATACAATGTATCAATTTGGAGCATACTAATTATATTTCAATCGATGTAATACTGATTATTCCAGGAAGGTGTTAGGTTTATTAAGATGACCCTAATTCCTGATATTTTCAAAGAGAATATTCTATGCTTCTTGATTGCAGGCTTTGAATTAGCTTCCTGAATTTAATATTCAATTCATTTGAAAGCAGAAATAGGAAATTGGGTGAGTTGAACTCAATATCTAGTTAAGCTCGCCTACAGATTCTGGGAATTTGTACACTATTTTCTAAGTGATTAGGGAAATGAGTCGGGTATTACTTCCTTCACTAAAATACAGTGGAGCGAGAAATATTGATTTAAGTTTTATTCCTTTTGCAATTCAAACACAAAGCATAGCTCATATTTTTTTTATAATCTTTGCGGATTTTATACTTCTAACATAACATAACCTCACGCCTGTTTTCTCCAAAGGGTTAGGCAGGTGACCAGGCTACACCCACATGTAAAAAAAAGAAAGAAAGAAAGAAAATACATTTATTTGCGGTAAACATGACGCAAGGAAGGAACACAAATACAAAAAAGAAACAATTTGGGGGAGAATATGCCGCCATGTCGCCAGTTATGTTTAAGTCCCATGTAATAGGGGGTGAGCCTTTTGCCAAAAACTGGGCACAAACCTAGACTCCGAGCTGCTTGTGAGAAATTCCTAATGGAAATACACTGCCTGACCTGGGAATCGAATCCAGGATTTCACGTTAAATAGTAGTTCTTGCGACCACTATATCAACGAGGCAGCCTTAATTTAGAAATGTTCTAAACAAAAATGTTCTATTGCGTCAACTTGCATGGAAACCATAAATAGTAGGTATCCATAATCTACTTATGGCGTTCGTTAATGCAATGTCTAGCTTGACAGATAATGAAACGAATGTCTATTGTTTTACGAGATGAATTTGAGCCCTTTTAGCGTTGTGTACTCGTAACAACGAATTTAACATATGGATTGCACTATTAATTGTGATAAGGTCATTGGTGAATATCACCGCTACTTACGTGTTTAAGAAAACATTTAGGGAGACGAATAGGCTTGAAAAATGTTCTGGGTACGTATTCCGTGTGTGACTAAATATGAACGAAACAACAGTTCATGTGTTCTTTTAATTGATCAAGGACAGCTAATGAGACACAATTGATTTTCTATTGTTTGACTCCGAATCGGTGTCGCGCGGGGCTTAACATTAAGGTACTGAACTTTTCCGATTTTATTCCAAAACAAGTTTTTCTTTAGACCCAGGTTTAAAATAATCAAGTTATTTTTAAAACTCGAACTTTATTTTGACACAGTTAAGTTTCTTAATACAAAATTGACAACTTGGGCCTACTTGCACCACAAATCACTAAATGCATTAAACGCTAAACGATTTAAACATCATTCTCTGTCATCTTCAAACGATTGACAGAAATAGAACGATGTTTTAAATTCGTTTAGCGATACATGCAATTACAGTCCGTCCGTCGAGAGAATGCGTTCCTGATTATTTTTTTTTTTTTTGTGCTTTATTCAAGCAGAAATCGCACTTACTTACTTACCTTAGTGAGATTTCAAGCCCATTGCTAAGAACAGATTTTTATTAACATAGTTTCTTTCGTCACTTCCGGAATTGTCGAAGAAGACGCGTTTTGAGTTTGCGTTCCTTTCCACCAAAAAAACGCAACAGAAACGAATGAATTGTAAAATAAGTTATGCATTAGAGCATAAGTTATAGATTATTAATCGAAAACAAATATAATGCATTTCCATCAACGCTTACCAGTACCACAAATGACTATAGAATACGATGGACAAAAACTTGACCAAGTAACAGTGGCAAAATTTTTAGGAATATTGATAGACAGTCAGTTAACGTGGATACCCCAAGCCGAAGAGGTGTGTAAAAAACTAAGCACTTCTGCATTTATGCTATTCAATTTAAGTAAAAAAGTGAGTACAACCACGACATTGGTAGCTTACCATGGTTTGGTAGCATCAATTCTGCGATTTGGCATTGTATTCTAGGGTAATTGTAGTATGAGAGAACAAGTATTTAAGGCCCAAAAACGATGTATAAGAGCAATGCGTGGCCTGAAAATGACAGACAGTTGTGTACCTATGTTTAAGTCCCTAAAAGCATTAACATTTCCGGCATTGTATATTTTAGAAATGCCCATTTTTGTGAGAAAAATTAGGAGTTACTTTCTAACAGTGTCAGGAACTAGAAAAGGGTCTGTTAGAAGCCAATATAGGTACCTATTACAGACTGGTAGTTACAATACAGCTTTACTTAGGAAAAGTGTTTTCGGCATGGGTCCCATCATATTTAACAAAATACCAGACATCATAAAAAATGATCCAATCCTAATGTTTAAAAAGAAACTGACAGCCTTATTACTTGATAAGTGTTATTACTCAATTAACGATTTTTTAAATGACACTACACTTCAGATTTATTATTTGACATTGTGTATTTCTTTATTATTATTATGGTCGCTTTAAATTTATTCTATCTTTTATCATTTTTAATTTATTATTTTTGCCAATTTTAATTTGAAAGACGAGTTTTGTTTAATTTGATTGAGTGTTTATAATAAAAAAATATTTTAATGTTTGCATGCCTAATTTAGGGTAGATTGTACAGGGGTCACAAATTTTGTAAACACCTTTATTTTATGTACCTACATTCTAAGCAAATAAACGATAATTATTATTATTATTAGAAATGTAAAAAGAATACCAATTTGTTGCTTGACTCCTGCACAATGTACGTACCTATATTTAAATAATGGGTCAGTTTTGAATTACTTGCATATGTATTCCCTATTCCTAGTAACTTTTGGGATCAAATGCGCAAAACACATATTCGTTAGTATGACACTGATAAGTGTAAGACGCATTCTCTTTACGGCTGGACTGTATGCATTCATTCAAGTGAGCCTTAGAATCAGTTTTATGAACTTTACCGTTGTGTTAATGTGGTTCAAATACCTATAACAACTGGTTCGAAGGCTGGGACTAAAGTTAAAACCCGTTTTGTAAAGGGACGCCTCAAGTCCTATTGTTTTATAGCTATTCAAAATATAAAATTTAGGCCTTTGGTTAAAATACATACATAAACTCATGCCTTCTTCCCATGATGGTAGGCAGAAACTATACAACGCCACCTGCTACGGTCTGCTCCATGCTGCTCGTTGGATATAATAATTGTTATCTTCACTGTTTATTAATATTGGTTTTTGTATTTGTTGCAGCGTGGGTTCTGGGCTGGTTGATGTGCAAGACGGTGCCGTACGTGCAGGGACTGTCAGTTGCCGCATCAGTCTACAGCCTGGTCGCAGTCTCACTGGACAGGTAACGATCTAAAGTAACACTTGTAAATTGTCGGTATATTCAAATCAAAACTGTTATTCTTTGACAGTTGTATGAAATGGCTATAATACGGCATATTGACGTAGGTTGTCGATTTGCGTTGCTAATAATAATAATTATATATTTGTTTTTAACTTAAGCTGGTTGTCCTCTTGATAGCCATTATGGAATCGTAAGTGCAGGTGTCGTTAGAAACGTCAGAAAGCTTTCCCGGTCTTCAAGACAAAGTTAAAACATCTTTTATGGATTTTGTAAGGGGAACCCATGCGGAATCATATTGGATAAGCAATGAAAAGAAACACTATAAATATGCGTCGGAAAAAGAAAAACGCAATTGTTGATATTTATAAGTTCTTTCTTTGATATCTCTACCGGAATGTTTTGTATCGTGTATCGTAAATATGTTATTAACTTTGATCCGATGAAAGGACAGAAATAGATATTTTATTCTGTTACTAAACGTTTGATGTGCAAATGAAGTTTCTTTTCATAGTCTACATATGTTTGTATTACTTTTCATATTCACACATAAACTTATTTAATAAGACACTATAATATTTCTAATAGAAAGAATATGAACCAGTTTGATTTCAACGTTTGTAATACGTCAAAGCTATTTAGTATTAATATCTAAAAATATATATTAAAATTTCCGTCCCATGATGGAATTCAAAAGTGCTAACTTTTTTGCTAAAAGTATGATAACGTCGGTTAAGGCGCAGATATACCTATGATTTTAGTGACTATTAAACTGTTATTACGCTTTCATATAATGCAAGTAATTTATGCAAAAAATATGTTAAATTGGAACGCATACACATCAATTCTATATGTGAACATTTAAGTATTGTAGTAAAGTACTTTATGAAATAAATTCAGGAAGTAATGTCTACCAAAGCATAAAAAACAATATTACTTTCAAACTATTTAAGATGTTTTCACGATATTTTTTTTTTTTGTATGAACAGACTATTTTATTATCTATAATTCTATTTGTGATTTTTTCAAATATTCTTATTTTCGTTACTAAAAATAAATGTTTCCTATGAAACCGAATGGCGGCGCGGCGTGAGTGCGACTCGTATTTGTATGGCCAAGGTCATCGGCGATTACCCGACCCTTATAAAGATATTTCAAATATAGACTTACCTACTGTATTACAGATTCCAACTTTAACGTTCAAAACACTATTTGGTTTAAGACGCTGACAACACCTAAACCGCGGTCATTGTCAAATTCCATAGAAAAGAAAGAGAAGCGCAATGACACAACGCTTGTAATTTATTGCAAAATATGAAGTAATTATCTATTTACTCAAAATTGAGTTGAGTAATCGAAAATAAAAAACAACCAAGTTCTGCATTCAAATAAGACGTTCTTGTTATTAATTAAATACGTAACGTATGTTGATATTTGATAGAGATATTTTGGATTAGAACTCAAAGTAAGAGGTTAGTTTAACGTTAGTTTGTATCGAGATTTTGTTTTCAAAACGTGTTTTGGTAACAACCAAGTTCTGGGAAATATGTTCAAAATTGACATATATTTTTTCCGCTACCACAAACTATACAGATTTGGCAATATTTTTTCTTAAGCGAAGCCTATTTTGGTCAATTGGGTCTTGTCAGCGCCTTAAGTAAGATTAGATAACATTAAATTATAAAAGTTTCTTAAAATGTTTGTTTAATACTATTCCAGTTATTACTACGTTCACCTACGATATACCTGGATATTAGTCTAGAATGTAAGGTTTAAATACATACACTGTGGTTAAAATATTGAAAACGATAATAACAATAAATTAAAATAAAAAACAAAAAAAATATGAAGTAATACCAATATTCTTATGAGCAACATTATAACTTAGTTAGACCATAGTTTGACACATAAATCAGAATCAAAAGATTTTTATTCAAATAAAGCTGAGAATCAGCAATGTTTTAACGTAAAAATTACATAAGACAGTCCCCCAAATGGATGAACTTTGTGAAGACCGAGATGAAGACTAATAGAGAAGTATATAAGAAAGAGACATATTGCGTCAACCCCAAACGAATTTGGATAAGGGAGGAGAATGATGAGTCCCGAAACCATCCGGCCTCCACCACTTCCTGGTGCTTTAAATTTGTAAAAAAAACAAAGGACATTCCAAGGAAAACACAATTTTCTTCAGCAAACCCTTGCCGCCATAAAAAGATACCATTGAAATAAAATGCAGCTGTCCCAATATATCCCGGAATGCGCCAAAAAGGGCCGAAGCCTCGAAGTAAACACGACCCACACATACCTGAGGCCAGCCTTGACCCGGTAGTGGAGCGTATTATAATAACGGGCCTGCTATGCGGAAGGACCAGAATCCCGAGTCAAGGTCCTTTGAGCCAAAATTAGTCAAACATACCCTTAGCTGACAAAAAATACGCCAATCATGTGGATTGATGAAACTGACAGTATCTCAGATGAGATTTGATAAAATTCGTTTTTTGTTAAAAGTTGTGTTTTGAAAGGAAAAATTACTAATATTATAAATGCGAAAGTGAGTTTGATTGTTTGTTACACTTTCACGCTAAATCGGCTGAACGGATTTGGATGAAATTAGGCACATGGTATATACCGATATACCTTATATAGTACGTTTCTGTGGGATAATTACCGATCCCCACGCGGGCGAAGCTGCGGGCAAAGCTTATAATAAAATATTTAATAGCCGTGTAAGAAACGCATTCAGAATAATAAACAAACCAATTGATTGATTTTTTTATAATTGAACATCTCTTGTTGTTTTAAATAATTGTTAGATTGATTATTTTATAATTCCTTAAAAAACTCTCTTCAACTAATTATGCAGCTAAACAATACGAAATAGTATTTAAAAAAAAATGATTTGAAAATCAAACATAATTTCCCCAAAACTTCAAATAATTATAATATTTACAGTAAGATAACTAAGTCAACCTCATATTACATGCTCAAAGGCTGAATAGATTTATTTCCTCTGCTTAGTTCAGATCTCCTGTCGTCTATAAACGTCTTAGAAGCAACATGCGGTGATTCAGAGGGTAGAGAACTAATCCTTATGTAGACGTACATCAAGGGCAGTTGTTGTGTGAGGCTAAAATGTTGTTTTCTCTTGATAAATGAAGGGTGAATACTATATTAGGTTTGAAGATTACGCAGTCAGATAAATAAAATAAAAGTATTTAGGAAATTGATAACTTAACATAATTAAACAAAAAATGAATGAATAATGATTTTAGGTTTAATAAAATTTCTTAAAATAAAAATAATAAATTTTGTATTTCAATAATTGAAACATTTTACCTTTTTGAAACGAAACATTAAATGGCTAAGACCTAAACAAATAATTATAATGGTAGTAGGCAGCAAAATGACTTGAAAATTCCACTTTAGTTAAAAATTTACCTAGCCAAACTTAGGCTAGTAAAGATAATTTACATTTTAAGAATGGTCTTTTTAAATATAAGTACTTCTTCCTTCGTGGGACTAGGTACTTATTTTTTAGTCCGTCTTGTATTAATCTAGTTTAATATTTATTAAATTAATATTTACTCAAGCAGCTGTATAATCTAGTTTGAGAAGTGGGCTTTGACTTGCCTCGTGTCATAATTATGGAGGAGGAATGAGCGCCATGTATGCCGTCTGCTTCTTGGTGATTTAATGAAATTAACTTACAAACTAAATATTTCTGAAAAAAAACCAAGATTTTACATTCCTACTAGGTTCTACTTCAATAATTATGTGTGCTCATACATAATAAGCCTATAATGTTCCCACTACTGGGACACGGGCCTCTCTGTGAGAGGGAATGGGCCGTAATCCACCACGCGGGCCCAGTGCAGGTTGGTAGATATTACATGTCTTAGAATTTTTCGATCTAGGACATGCCGGTTTCCTCACGATGTGCTCATAAATTATCTGAATATTTTAAACCTAAATGAATTTGACATAAGACGTCATGCCACATGTATATTTATAATTCCGCTTGAGATTAGAAACTACTAATTAGCATAATTAATGATGACAAAGCTTGTCCCTTTTTTGCAAAGTTTTCCGGAGGCAGAACAGCCACCCACATATCTCAATACAATTTTATCACTAAGTATAGAGTATAGCTATTTTATCTACACTAGGTTTAGAAACACACATGAGAAAACACGTCGATCTTGATCATGATAAATCACCTTCCCCCAAGGGGTCCCTTTTCGAACAATAAAACTTTAATGCTCTAAGGTATACTATTTTTAAATCTAAAGGTAAAATTCCGGGGAATAATAGGTTAAATCAATGACCCCTTTTAAAATAATATTATTAAAGGTCATTGGCAGTAAACGTCAAAATAAATAAAAGGTTTATTATGTACTTATTGAGTCAATTTTGTTTACCGCTTTGCGCTTTTCAAATCATACAATAAGTGTATGATTTGACTATGGTTTTTGATGTATGAACATCGGGGTATAAATGCTTTTATAGTCGTAATAATAATATACGAGTAATACATACTCCATTCATACGAGTAAGCTTCTAAGATTATTTTTTCAAGTACACTTCAATCTGACATTGATTTTAAAGGTTAAAAAGAAAAGCTTATTAAATTTGTAACTTTGACAAAAGAAAAAAACTGGCATCCCTAAAGGCTCCTGCAGACAAGCGCGATATCGCGGGCGCAACAGGCAGCAATATGCCTGTCGCGCCCGCGATATCGCCCCAGTTTGCACGATCCTTGAGGCTCTCCGCTTGTCCACCGTCTCGTCCATTAGTCTTAAATTCTAAGTTTTAAAATACAAATAACCAATGTGTTTCTCCCCAAGTAGTTTTAAAAGGTTGAATCAGAAACTTAATACATTTCGTTTCCTAGTATTTAATGGATGTTCGCCAAAATAAACCGTCTTTAAATACAAAATGTTTCTTAAACAAGTCACTGAACTTATTTGCATTTTAGATTTTCACACAAAACTGTTTTTGTCTATTGCCAAAAATCAAATTTTAAATCTATACACTCCTAAAATTCGGTACATCAGCATGTCTGGGCACGTAGAATTAAATTTTGGAAAAAATAAGAGCTCTTTTAAAGAATATTTTTTATAGATGAGATTCACTTAATAAAATGAAAACTTTTGGAATAAGTCTCTACTATTTGCGTATAACTAAACATACGTTATGTATCTAACACAATGCATGGTTGCTAAAGCATCCGTACACCACTACCAATACCGTTTCGCTTCGCCCGTGTGGACGTCGGAAATTATCCCACGGGAACGTAGGTTCAACCGAGATAAAAAGTATCTAATGTCCCAACCCAGGGCATCGTCTATCTGTGCGCTTTCAGATCCGTAAAAAGTAGGTTAGGTTAGGTTCACATTTATAATACCAGTGTGCATTGCCATTTATAATTTTAGTAACAAAACGATTAGTATTATTACTAATATAGCATTATTGATATAATCAATTAGCAGCCCAATCCATTAATATACAATTTTCAGGTCACACAAGTATCGTCAGCGGCACAACATAATCTCTTCACAACCACGCCGCCAGAGGCTCTTGCTCTTTAAAGATTAACCGCAAACGAACTCAAGCTCCCAATCTATTCTAGATGTCAAATCAATTAACTGTCCCTTTGAAAGTTTCAGAGAAAATTGATTAATTATCATAATATAACGCCTATGAAGAGCCTCATTGATTCTCCTCGGAGTATATTCTTTTAAAGATGGAGGAAACTTTATCGGAAATATTTAAATTATGTGGCTCTAAATAACAGCTATTCTGGTTTGCTCTTAATTAAAACCAGGCAGTTTCCTTCCTTCCTTCCTTCCTTCCTGGAAGGACCATTCCTTGTCGTATTTCCATCTCAGTAAATAATTTATTGTTATGTTGAAAATCATTTAAACATTTTGATCGAAACCATGTAAATTGTAAAACTACTTCACACCTTCTTCCCATGGAGGTATGCAGAAACTACAGAACGCCACCTGCTACGATCTTTAAATACTCTTTTTGCTTCGTTTACGTTCATACATCTACAGGCTTAGCATGACACTCTCTATTTCTTCGAAGAATAGACACGGCTCTTTCGACTTCTTCTCTCTCTCTCAAAGTGACATTTCGTTTCTCAGTTTTTGACATCGCACCGTAGAAATCCTTCTTCAATTTGTCATCTTGTCTTTCGTTTCTAACGATCTTTTTCTAGGTCCTTTTTTATGTTAAAAGATTTCTACGGTGGGATGTCAAAAAAGGAGAAACGGAATGTCACTTTGTATGGAAAGAGCGGTGTCTATTCTTTGAAGAAATAGAAAGTGTCATGCTAAGCCTGTTGGTCATACACGCACGCTGCGCGCCTCGCCGGTTGCGAGTACTACACACCTGACCTTCCTGAAGAACACCTTAAGATCTCTAAAATCTAAAACACCTTACGAATTTAGAGATGTACGAAATTCAGCTCGATATAATTTCTAATAGCTTAGAGTCATAATGACTGGAGAAGACATGAAAAAGTGATGAATCATGAATCTGAACCAAAGGCTCGAGCGATGTAATGTAATAGATAGATTGTTTTTGCCGACAATGACGCAACTGCTAAGATCAAACAAGCCACCATTAGATAATCTCATCCATTTTCTGTATCACGAAAACAACAATTACTTAACTTACAAGATAATACATCATCGAGTTATTATCTTTACATCGTCTTCAACATAAAACCACAGTTTTCCTCTCTTAATTCCTGTAACTTTCGCTCCACATGATATGACCTTCAAATGACAGATGAAACAATGTTTCCCCTATTCGTAGTTTTATTATGATTGATGTGTATTTAAAACATCGTTTACTGAGAGTTTTGTAACATCCGCGGTTAAGAAACTGGGGTAGTTTGTCTGTGAGGCCTTGGAGAAATGTGTATTGTTTTGCGGCCTTCGGTCTTTTCGAGATTGCTTTGTTTATATGGGTCCTTTTATAGTCATATAAAAAATTAAAAAAACCTCATTATTCGTAGCTTTATTGTGTAAAGTAACTCTAGGAGTTTGTTCACACGATGCGTTGCGGCGCTGACTGCAAAGACTTCACCGCATTGGCAGTCACACGGGTGTTGCAGCGCCGTATCGTTGTTACGCCGCACCGCAGAAATTTCGCTATTTCTTCTGCCGCACAAATAACTGAGCAGTGCCGCTCCGACGTCGCAATGCGTCGGCCTAGGACTCCCGACGCCTAGGGCGTCTCCTGCGGCGGCTACGGGCGTGAGGGCGCGAACTTTGCCTCTCCTCACCCGTACCGCCTCCTCCTTTGCGAGCATTACTACTTCGCAAAAGGAGGTGACGGCTTCCCATGTCCTCTCGCTCCATACCATGGCCTGGACCAGGGCCGGACGCGAGAGATCTCCGGTCTCCGGTGCTCTGCCCAAGCCGGGCATACCTCCACACAATGGTGACACCTGGGCGTTTCTTCCCGCCTTATCTGGAACAGAAACCTCCCAAAGTTGACGGTCGCTCATCGTCTTTTCAAACATCTAGATGGCGTTTATTGGATCTCGTTACTTCAGTCTAGATTTTAATTATTTTCAAACAAGTTTTATCGTACTATTGTATTATTTAATTAATCTCTTTGCATATTCAGTTATGCTTAGGTCGCGGATTGTAGGTATTATTTTCGTATTCGTAAACATTACTAACTTTACTTCATTTCTGTAAGATTAAAATCCTGTAAATCCAAGGTCTGGGTGTGAACAAGGGAACAATGCGTACAAGGCAATGATTCGATAACATCTTCTGTATTACGTGAGTCAGTTGGTCCTTGGAGTCTAAGATATATTGTGGAACAATAGACCTTCGATTTGCTCACTATCGCTTTAAATTGCTTTGTTAATGTCTTTTTTATTATGGAAACAGGAACTTTGTTTGTGAAGCATATATTGAGAAAAGAAGCGGTTTCCTGGTGCCTAGCACTTTTGTGTTTTCTTCAGTTAGATTCTATGACAGAGATATTCAACTATACATATAAGATATTTAGCCTAAGTGACATTGAATTTGATTTAACTTGTGGTGAGCTACAATCGAGGATAAATATTTAGTGCAAGATATTAAAATAATTAAAATAAATAGTCCTCATTCGTAAGTTTAGTTTAATAGTCTCTTTTGCAGTGTACACGGCAGTTTCATCTAAATCATGGATGAATCAATCAGAAAATAAAAATGGCTTTCACCACATTATTTCAAAATTTAATTTCCATCAACATTCAAAAGACCCATTCCAATTCGGAAGCCATTACTCTCGATATCATAGCTGTACCCATGGATGGGCATAATATATTACCCAGAGGGATCCCATACAAAATAAAGGCAAAGCTTAATGGGAACCATTCTTTATCGGCTGCTTTACAAGGTTATATTTATTTTGCATTGATTTCATTTGGAAGGATTTGCTACGAGTATTTGTTGAGATTTTTTCATTGGTCTTTTTGATTTGCTGTTAATAATTATTGACTTTTAAAAGGCTGAATAACTATTGCGACATCGCTGATTGTCAGTGCATCAAAATGACTATAGTCAGTTTTAAGAGACTAGCTATTGAAATAGATTTAGAAACTTCGCTAGTCAGGACCAAATTATAAAACATTATTTTATTACAAAAAATGTTTTATAATTTGGGTGTTTACTACCGGAGTTCTTGTTTTTGTTGGATTAATAGCGTCTATCAAGTTATTTAAAGTATTTAGACCACGAATAGACCAAGATATTGCGTGTTGGCGCCTCGGTCTATATTAGGTGCTGGTATTTATAGCTTGCCTTGTGGACACCTGGTATGAAGAGACGAAGTTTTAATTTGTGCACTTGGTCAATATGTGGAATGGATGTGTGTGATATGAATAAAATACCTTTACAATCTTTATGTTCTGAAAATATTTACCTATGGGTTTGGGTGGTGCGACTAGATATAGCAATATAGAAAATGTCAGAAGTAATCTAATAAATGCTTATAAAAATTTAAAGTGAATGAATGCACGTTTGGTGAAAAATTATGCTATAAAAAATATATACATATGCACATGCACATGATGCAACTAGAATAAAATTACTACAACACAATAGGTAAAAGGAATAAAACATGAAGCGATGACAAATTTAAGTGATTCTAGTTGCCCCTTCTAAAAGATAGTTTCGTATGGAGAAGAATGGGAAAGAAACGCTACCGTTACTCTTTTAAAATGTTTTACTGTACTTTGTATACATTATATAATACATTAAATATACATATGCACATGATGCAACTAGAATAAAATTACTACAACACAATAGGTAAAAGGAATAAAACATGAAGCGATGACAAATTTAAGTGATTCTAGTTGCCCCTTCTAAAAGATAGTTTCGTATGGAGAAGAATGGGCAAGAAACGCTACCGTTACTCTTTTAAAATGTTTTACAGTACTTTGTATACATTATATAATACATTAAATATACATATGCACATGATGCAACTAGAATAAAATTACTACAACACAATAAATAGGTAAAAGGAATAAAACATGAAGCGATGACAAATTTAAGTGATTCTAGTTGCCCCTTCTAAAAGATAGTTTCGTATGGAAAAGAATGGGCAAGAAACGCTATCGTTACTCTTTTAAAATGTTTTACAGTACTTTGTATACATTATATAATACATTAAATATACATATGCACATGATGCAACTAGAATAAAATTACTACAACACAATAGGTAAAAGGAATAAAACATGAAGCAATGACAGATAAATTAATTATGTGATAGATACTCGTACATGGTGCTCGCATATTTACAAACATTGTAAAAGTAGACGATTTTCATAAAATTTTAACAAGTAACTGATGAGGTAAAGTAATCACCGAATGTAAAATAAATGTCATAAAAATAATAAATTATACATTTAAATTAGCAACAAGGTTGATTTTGTCCGCTTTATTATTAAAATAAAATAAAATCTTCTGTAAGTAAAATTTGATATGTTAAATATTGAAGATACTTTGCCTATAGCTGTTGTCGTTCATTTATACTGGGTAGATACACAATTTTGTAAAATTTAAATTATCCTCAGAGTTGCACTTTTAGGTCGGTTAAACCAAGTTTTATAATTATCATTACCTACTGCTGATCCCTAATTCCGACTGATGAGATACCGACACCATCCACGGTTCAATGAACACATTCCAAAATTAGTATTCCTCCTAACGTAAAGGGAGAAAACAAAACAAAATCAACCGTACCGTAAAGTTATGTTCGTTCATTTGTTTGTTTGAATATTTGAGGTAAAACTTTTTATCATACGGAAATGAAATAAATCTATGAGGTACTAAATTATGGTTTATAATATAGTCACCGTGTTGCTGAAACGTATAAGTAATTAATAAGCAATTTTAATTAACGTTAATTTATACATATTATATTGCCTTAAAGAAAGGTCAATTCGAGTCTTCCGGAGTAGTCATTTCCCTGATACTGAGAAGAGTTATATGTGATTGAAACAAACAATGTAATTTTTGCCTTTCCTAATTAATTAGAAGAAGATTTACTGGTCGAGGGTACGCAGATTATTCTAATCAGAAATTACTATAAAACAATAATATGATCGGGAAAAGAAACGTTCGCTAATAAGAGGTTTACCATTTTCATAAAGAAATCGGATTATGGTTACTTTAATTTTGATTGAAGAATATAAAATATAATGTGCAAGCTCTGCCTTCTAACATCACATTAAACGTTCCTTTTGTTATTGGTCATTTCGATTTGTACTAAATCACCCCACGAGCACTGATAGCACTCGGAAAAATAAATACTCATAAAGGAATGGAGGACGATATAAATTATGAATCCCAATATTTATGACGGCAATAACATGTGCTTCCACGGGTGAATGACCTCACAAATAAGCTGCAACCACGAGAATAGAAAATATCATAACAAGCCAAACCAATTGATCAATTAATGGTCCTTTATATCCCAAAATGGTCCTAAAGATCCGCATTACGCCCAAAATCAGTGCTGGTCCTTACGGGTCATTAACGCCCAAGGGCGGTCTATAAAGAACTCTATACAAAGAGGGGATTAACGCCAATACCGCTGTCGGCTCCCCAAGTAATTATCCTTGAAGATACACTTTATTAGGGCGTAAAAGCCCTCAGGAGGGTACAATGCATCTCTACGAAGGTTTCGTGAGGTGATTGCGATCGAACTTCTTGGAGGATAATAAAGCGGATTCAAGGATGGTAACGGTTTATTGCCTGTGTTACTCATTGTCTGGGAAGATTTGGATCCACATACAGATATAAACTGCATCTATATGCTACTTGCAGTGAGTTTTGGATGGTTAGAATTTATTGAAGTTTATAGAAATTGTTCTTTTACGCACCCACAAACTATGTAGAGCTTCGTCCTGAAAACAGAGGCAGTCGTAGTTATACATTGTGTGCCGTAATGAGCATGATAATAATCTTTAGTTTTTCTTTTAAAAAAAACTCACGGAAAATGGGACTAAGTATGGGGGACGGGAGTTTCTAATTTGCCCTACTTCTAGCTGTAGAGTTTAATCCATAAAAGGTATAATGCCATGCATTTATTTCAATTTCGTCATAGGGTAGTCCTATGACGAAATTGAAAAAACGCATGTACTAGATGAAAATAATCTTTTTTTTTAATGTAGTAATAAAACTTCAGTCCCATCCATTTTATATCCCCATCGCCATAAACACGAGGTTTGATAAAGATGTTTATGCTAAACTGGCTCCTGCAGCTGACTGTGCTATTTACATCCAGTGTCATTGACTCCTGCCACAAGCCACGAGCGAGTACAAATAAAATAGAACGTAAATCTCTTCCACTGTACCCTTTGATGTACGACCTGAGCCTATTTTCATAAAACGATAAAAATCTCTGTCTTTATCAGAATATTTTGAAGATTCGACGCGATTGTGGTGGCTTTAGTTTAATCTTGTAGGGATTTCTTTTTGGAAAATTGATTTTGGTTATAACATTCTATGGTTACGTAGGTAGTAATATTAAGGATAAAAGGGTCCCCAGCGTAAGGTGGGTTGTTTCCTGCCGGGGTCGCGGGAAAGTTCGACAGGGTTACCGAGGCCCCTGGCAACACAGGCAACGGAAGGAACACGGGTAGGTTTTAGTCACACCCTCCCTCTCCGCCCAGAGCGGGAGAAGTTATTTGATAATTTCTCAACGACAAATTAATTAAATGTTCAACAATCTAATAAACTAAAATGTTAGCTACGAGTATTAACATAAAACAAACTCTTCGCTCCGATTCAGATCCTACTATATATATATATATATATATATATATATATATATGTATATATATATATAATAATATTTACTATACATAATATATTTTATTTTACTATTATACTACTATAAAAAAGGTAAAAAAAGGTCAGGTGCGTAGTGTATGACCAGATGTATGAACGTAAACGAAGCAAAAGGAGTATGTAAGGAGCGTAGCAGGTGGCGGTCTATAGTTTCTGCCTACCCCCATGGGAACAAGACGTGAGTTTATGTATGTATGTATGTATGTTATGCTACTATATCCTACTAATATTGTAAATGTGAAAGTTTGGATGTTTAGATGTTTGGATGTTTATTATTCAATCACGCACAAACGACTGAACGGATTTAGATGACATTTGGCACACAAATAGTTTATAACCTGGATTAACACATAGGATACTTTTTATACCGGTAGTATGTCCTAGGATAATTTCCGTCCTCCACGTGGGCGTTGCCGCGGGCAAAAGCTAGTGAAACGACAATTTGTTTAACAAGTTGCCGCTTATTACGTTGAAGTTTGAATCAGTTGGATTTGTCAGTCATGAACTTATTTGTGTCAGTTAGTAGAGATTCACATTCAGTGTCAAATATGGTTTGGTTGATTCTCTTTTTTTAGAACAAAAATGATTCATCATTAATTTTGCATAATTTTATGCCGATTTTAATAGTTATACTTATTTAAAACATAAATATTAATTGTTTTACTTACTTGCCTCGATTTTTCTCAAAACCGTTATAAGTTTCGTTTTTCCAAAACAACTTACTGAATAGTCACAGGCTTCAATAAAAATAAAAAAAACAAGTTGAACCAAAAGTAAAAAAACAAATAACTCAACTCTCAAAATAATTTAATAAAAATTCACACCAACTACATCAATGAACGAACTACTCTTCAACTTTAATGATGATGCACTGCAATCAATGGGGAATGCCTGACAACGGGGACCGCATGTACCACCGGCGCGTGCACGATGGGGGCCGGGTGGACCACGGCGCTGTGCGACACCGTGTGCACGGGGGCCACCACATGGTGGGCCACTACTGGGTGGGCCGGCACCACGGGGGCGATGATACCAGCGTGGGCGATGGCGATGAAGGCGAAGATGATGGTCTGAAAAAGAGGAAATGAAGTTATTTTAGTTTAGACGGTAAGGCAGATTTGGTCCTCTTCTAACTTTCCAATAATCAATATTAACCCAACTTAGATTTTTTTTTTTTTTTTTTTTCTTTATTTGTTTAGGGACATTTATAATCGCAATGCGTATGTCAGTCCCATCGTACCCTAAGTACACGTTGGTCATATCTGGGCCATGAACCTGAACAGACTGGCCGCATCATCGCCATTCGGTTGAGCCAGGATTTTATGGTATGTGCCTATTTCAAGTCTGTTCAAACTCAAAACCCTAAACAAATCATGTCTCCCAGACTCGTGCCGAACACAGTCCATCAATAAGTGATGTAAGTCTTCAACAACTCCACACTCCACACAGTTAGGCGAGTTTGTTTTTCTCATCATGAACGCAAACTTATTGCATGGAATGTGTCCAGATCTGAGTCTATGAGCCGTAACAACTAGTTTTCGGCTTAAATTACTATTTACTTACTTACTTATGGTTTTATACCAGATCCCTTTGTCTAAAGAGCGCTTGTCAAAATATTCCTTCCAATCATCATAACACTTATTTTTAAATTTAGGTAAAACTTCTGAATAATCCAAAATTATGTTAGTTCTTTTTCCGTTTTTAGCTGCAAATTTTGCCAGCATGTCAGCCCTTTCATTGCCCTGTATTCCAATATGCGATGGAACCCATTGCAATCTCAATGTTACACCTTTATGCATTAGTTCATCTATCTTAGATAGAATAACATAAGCTAGCGATACACCTCTGTGGCCAGAGGCGCATCGAGCTAAATGTTGTAAGGAACTTTTGCTGTCTGTGCAAATAACAATATTGTTATGTTGACTACTGCTACAAAACGTAAGTGCTTCAGAGATCGCAATAAGCTCCAACGTCATAATGGACGCATTTTTATCTATTTTAAAGCAATTAATTTGACAACTTATTGGTTCACTAGGCACATAAAAGGCTGCTCCACGACCTTCTACACTCTTTGACCCATCTGTAAATACACTAAGCCATTCATTGTACTTCAAATGCAACTCTCTAATAACATCAACTTTTAATAAATCACTATTATAGCTTTGTTTAGAGAGTTTCACTACATCTAAGTCCCATATAATTACTTCATGAATATTAATGTTGGTCATCCATGTCCTCAGAGTAAACATCAACAAGGGATGTGATGATGCTACATGATCTTCCTTCACTTCATCATATAAAGAAATCAGTAGAGGAATCTTTTTATTTCTCCAAAAACTATTCTGTCGAAGAGTGTGAAGCTCCTCTAACAAGTTATTGGTAACATTATTTTCCATAGATTTAGATTTTAAACAGAACTTATAACCTAAATATTTCCTCCGTAGATACAGCGGAGGTACACAGAGCTCACTTTCCATAACGTGGATAGGTGTAGTCTTGATAAAACCTCCTATTATTCTCAAAGCCTGGTTTTGAATTTTATTTAGTTTGTCTAGGTGACACTTTGCACTCACATCATATAAAAAGCTGCTGTAGTCTATACGACTACTAATCAAGGCTATGTAAATATGTCTCAAATGTTTAGGGTGCAGACCCCATGCAGTGCCAGCCAAGACTTTGAGTAAACTTAGATTCCTCTGTACTTTTTCGGCTATCATATTGATGTGTTTACTCCAACGCAATGAACTGTCTAACCACACTCCCAAATACTTGTAATTATCTATTAACTGCAAGCTATGTCCATTTACGTTTAAATCTATTTCTAATTTTCTGAACCCCCTAGTGAAAATACATACTTTAGACTTAGTTGCTGATAATTCTAAACCCATACCATCCAAAATATTGCAAAATGTATTCAATGCTACCTGAAATTCATGTTCACTTCGATTAAGATTTCTAGAAGAACAATACAAAACAAAGTCATCTGCGTATTGACACATACGCACATTTTTAATCTTATGGAAAAATGTCATTGTGACCACATTAAAAAGAAGGGGAGAAATTGGGTCTCCTTGTGCCAAACCTCTATCAGTATACCTAATAAAATAATTATGCTGATCAGTCTCATCTTTCATCATAAGATGTCTTTCGCTTAGAAAGCTCCATAGATATTGACATATTTTTTGTCCAACTCCTATTTCATCTAGAGTATTAATCAGTACGTCTACTAATACATTATTATAAGCGTTAGAAATATCTAAAAAACAAGCTATAGTTGGAATCTTATGCGAAAATCCTACATAAATCTGGCATACTAATTTAACCATACAATCCTGACATGACTGCCCTCTTCTAAATCCGGACGTGAACGTAGAAATCAATTTATTTTTTTCTATGTACCATTCAAGTCGTTTCGTCAACATTGAGTGGAAAATTTTGCACACACAAGATATTAATGAAATTGGCCGTAGTTTAAGACTATTGTTAGGGCAATTTTTAGGAATGGGCGTCACCAGTATGTCGCGCCATTGGTTTGGAATATCCCCCGTATAAAAGATAGTATTATATAATTTTAATAAGTAATGCTTACTGACTGGTGAAAGATGAAAGATTAGTGAGTATGTTATACCATCGTTGCCAGGTGCTGAGTCTTTCCGCTTAAAGCAATGAGTCATCTCTTGTATAGTGAAGCTGTTATCTAATTCTGTATTATTTGATTTAAAACTGTTATAGGGCTGTCGGCACGTATAATCAGGAGCTAAATTGCAAAGTAGTTCGATTTTTTGTTCATTGGAAGCATATGATCGTGAGGAACGAATTCCCTTAACCCAGCCCATACGTTTCCACATATCGGAGCTAGATGTTTGTTCATCTATGCTACTACAATATGTTTGCCAATCATTTGTTCTAGACCGCTGTATGGCCGTTTTCGCAGTTTCTGTTATTCGTTAAAGGACGGTTAGATTGTCTGGTGTAGGGTTGCTTCTAAATTTTTTTAAGGCCAGTCTTCGTTGTGCAACAAAATGCGAAAGCTTTGGGGTCCAATATGGCTTAGGTCGAAATCCGTTATTAGGTTTATCGCATACCTTTATCAGATGTATGAACTGATCTGCGGCTTTCTCCACCTGCTTAATAAAGTGGTCATACATGGATTGTACAGTGACAGTTTCAACAGGTTGGAGCAAATAATTTTCTAAACACTTAGTATATTCTGACCATTTTGCTAGCTTAAAATTCCGTTTTTTGGTATTATAAACAGAGTGTGCTTTACTACTGTATTTGTACGAGATCTTAACAAACAAGTGATCGCTACCTAAACACTCATTCATAACATTCCAATTTAATAAATGCGACAAGTCGGTAGAAACAAATGTCACATCGGGAGAACTTCGTTGAATAATGTTATCAACAGAACTAATTCTTGTTGCGCTACCGTCATTAAGAGAAATGAAACCATTATCTAACGCGGAGTCATAGATTTGTATACCTCTCGCGTCAGTCTTACACGACCAAGTAGCGTGATGGCCGTTAAAATCTCCTGCCACAATACATTTGCTTTCCAGCAAATGAAAATACTAGTTCCCAATCGGATGTGCTTGTACGTACCGATGACGGACAGTATATTAGTACGATATTTTTAATTTGGTTACAGTTCAAAAGTTTAATTGACAGTATCTGTATTCCCGAGTTATTAATGTTAACAAAATTTGGTTGGACTTTAATCGACTTATGTGCAATTATAGCTATTCCTCCGTATCCGTCAATCCTGTCATTTCTAAAGATATTATAGCCACTTATATTTATATGCGATTCCGGTTGTAACCATGTTTCGGATATTAACGCAATGTGTATTTTATCTTGTTGCAATAAGAGTTCTAATTCATTACGTTTAGGTCGCAAGCTTCGTGCACTGTATTATATTGAGTGAAACCATATTATTAGATTCATTAGCCATTATTAAACATAGATACAAAATGTTGCCAAAGATCTTCTCCACTCAGAACCTTAAAAAACCACTGTCCACATATTTCTATTAAAAACATTGCTAGTTGTTTAAATTTAACGAGCCAATTACCGTCAGATAAACATACTTCTCGGATTTTTTTATAAATACTGTACATACTAAAAGTTTTTATTGATTCCTCAGAACCTGGGTTCTGTTCTTTCTCCAGATTTGCCGTTTGTAGCCGACTATTGCTACTTTCTTCCGAATTTGTTTTTTGTTGGCTTGGATGTCGTGTTGTCGTGTTTACCTCTTGAGTCACTCCTTCCCGTTTCTTGTTTTGATCTACCCTCTTTTTTTTAATATTTTTCTGTTGACAGTCTTCTACCTCCATTTGATTCACCTCCCTTTCATTATGAATGAGAGCCTCAGTGACAAGTACATTCCTGTACGATGTCTCAAGGCTATCCTGCGCTGACTCATCTTGCGAGTTGACGATCGATTGTTGAGTGCTCTCTTCATTATAGTTGTGATGTTCAACGTTTAATTTTGGTGTTTCTTTGTGTTTCAAATAAATTTCAAACGCTTTCCGATAGTTGCAGCTATTTTCCGTCATAATGGTCCTAATTTTTTTTTCTTTTAAGAAAACGGGACATTTTTTGAATAAGGCCATATGTGGTCCTTTACAATTCACGCAAATGTATTTTTCAGTCTCGCAATTTGGGTGATTGTTACCACATTTGGGACATACTTGTTTCCTAATTGGACATGACTTTGACAGGTGACCAAATCTCCAACATACTGAACATTGGGACACCGGGAAAGTGTAAGGTTCCACTTTAAACCTACAACCGTAACCATATACGTACGGTGGTAAAATGTTACCCTTGAAGCAAATTCTGATTGTTTCAGAAGCTACCCATTCTCCATTATCAGATTGTCTTCTTAGTCTTCTTACTGACATGACGTCGTGCTCACATGTAACGTTCTCTAAGATTTCTTTTTCTTCCATGTCTAAATCTACTTGTTTAAGAATACCGTAACATAGGTTAGCTTCGTCAGTCATCTGTACTCTGTATCCTAGATCCGATAGCTTCTCACAACTCAGTAACTTTGATGCATCTTCCGTGTTATTGAAGTAAATTAAGACCTTAAACGCATTTTTATATACGATTCTTGTTAAATTTTCAATATTTAGTGAACGTAGAAGTTTTGCCATCCCAAATTGTTTCGGTAATATTTCTATTCCTGTGACTGATACGATTACCTTAGACTTTCCGGCCTCATCATTATTCTCATTTGTTTTATCACTATTTGAATTTTTTCGATTAGCCTTTTTATGTCCCCTTCTTACTGTCACAAATCCATCTTCTATTATCTCTTCATCATCCTGTCTACCTCTCTTCTCTGCCAGTCGTTGCTCACAGTTTTTTTTCTTATTCATCTCTTCAGTTGAAGTTGTATCAAGTTGTTGTTCACCCTTTTTACTCGTACTCCTCTCATTAGCCAAAATGCTATTAAGTTGTTGTTCACATTCAATTACTGGTTCCTTCTCCATTATTTCACCGCCACTAGAGGCTCGCAAATTCAAATTATCATTTACTTTATCCATTCTTAATTATCACAATAAACATTGTCATGTATAATATGAAAATAACGCGATAGTAAAATGCGGTCCAAGCGTACGTGCATGCGCCTCGACTGCTCACGCGTCACTGAACCCAACTTAGATAAAAACCTCTTCTGATACAGAGAAGAAAAAAATTGATCACTACAATAAAATCGATTACTTCCCGATATTCACCTTCTCCTTAAGATTTTAAATCTGCACCCGCGTCCTTAAAAAGAACGAAGAGTTGATACGCACATTATTCTTCACGTGAGACTGTTTCTTATTCTGTTCTGGTTATCCTGTCCTAGTTTATTGAACTTCCACTGAATACGATTATTCCATAAAAAAATAGGTACACCTACTAAGTATTAACAAAGTAGTCATTCAAATAGTTGTTCGTTTAGACAAGTTTTCCAACAGTTATTTACATTTTCAGTTATTTATAGACCTACAGTTGGGTTCACGGCCCCAGAAATAGACAATATCAATCATCGTATCCGTTTCCGTTTTGTAAAGTTAGATTAAATATCTGTTTTGATAGAATTGTTGACTCTTTCGATATCCTGACATGACCCTAACAAATAACTAATTATATTACATTTCGCGCTTGTGACTACGAGACCAACGACGGGGCAGCTGAGTGTGATCCTGGGTTCGATTCCCAGGTCAGGCAAGGTCAGGTATTGGGTTTTTCCATTAGGAATTTCTTAGTAATAGTCTGAAGTTTGGAAGTTGGCGGTGTGACACCCTGTTGCCTCGTAAAGCACGTTAAGCTGTTGGTCCTGCGCCTGATCTCTCTCTGCTCGTGTCGGATTGCCGTCCCATCGGATTAAGAGAGTGAGGGAAGAGAGAGCGCACCTGTGTCTGCGCACACACTTGTGCACGATAATATCTCCCGCACCGACGGCTGGTACCCGTTGACCGCCATGCACGAAATACGGTTTAGACTAGAGGACTATTAGTACTCGTATTATATTAATTATAGAGTGTTTATTTCTATTAATTAACACCCTCAAAATAACCCTTCTGTCGTTACCTACTTATATTTATTTTAAGATTTATTACGAAATGTTAGTGTCATACGAGTCAAATCACGCCTGTATTAGTGTCGTACGAGTAACATCACGCCTGTATTAGTGTCATACGAGTAACATCACGCCTGTATTAGTGTCATACGAGTAACATCACGCCTGTATTCCCCGAAGGTTTAGGCAGAGGTGTATCTATAGCACACCCTCATTTCGCCTGTTATGTTTAAGTCCCACGTAGGTAATAGGGGGCGAGCCTATTGCCATCAATCGAGCACAAATCAGATTCCAATGTTATTATATTATATATTAAGTAAAAATATCCTGAAGCCACAAAGTTAACTTTATTTATAGGAGTTATTTTAATATTGATGTTTTATATTTATTTCTCTAAAATTGCTGTTATTACTGAAGATATTATGGAAATATAAGTAAGTTAATAGCAAAGTCACTTGAAAATTAGAGGATTGTATTAAATAAAAATATCGTCTGCGTGTCTGGTTATAAAAATAGAGGCACTCTGTATTTTTGCGTGGGTTTAATAACATCAACAATTTGCATAAGTATCAACATTTTGTGAGAAGGTTCTATTTAGGGGTTAAAACTAGTTTTCTAAATGACATCACTTAATATTAACAGGATGAGAGTAGCTATATGACGTCACGAATAAAAAACAATCGTTAGTGGAACTTCTTTGTAGTTATTTTGCGGAAAACGCAGAACACAGAATTAGGGCGAGTAAAACACTGGCTATGTATTCCTTATTCGCATGAGATAATACGTAATTATTGTCTTGCAGTGAAACAATAACAAAATAGTAGCTAGCATATGTTTAATACATTTGAATTTTTAAGTTCAGTAAAACATTATATAACATCACGCCTCGTTTCCCCGAAGGGTTAAACAGAGCTACTAGTGGGTGTACCTACTGTAGGTACCTACAGTAGGTACACCCACATTTTGCCGGTTATTGTTAAGGCCCATGTAACAGGGACTGAGCCTATTGCCATCAATCGGGCACAAATCGAGACTCCAGGCTGCTACTGAGAAATTCCTGGAATGGAAAAAACCCAATAACTCTGCTTGACCTGGGAATCAAACCCAGGACTTCAGGCTCATCAGTAGCGCTTGCGATCACTAGACCACCGAGGCAGTTCAATAAATATAAAATTAGTGAAGTTCACTTCTAATACTTGACTGTCTAGGAATTTCCAATATTTCTAACTCTATATTTGAGGATTAGAAATTAATAATTTCAGGTCAATGACCGCTGTTTCATTCAGGTGACAAACTTTTCAATTAAAACTACATTTAATTCCAGTGTTACTTTAGTTCCACTTCATTCGTTTTTAACAGAAGTCAATATTGAAAACTTTTTCATTTAAAAAGTTTTGCTTTAAATTGATGTATTTAAAATGATAAAGGGTATTTCAATTGGAGTTTTTTTTTTAATTATTGTACTGATGAACATTAAATACGGTCAATTACATGTACTGGATTTTAATAGAGGTTGGTGGTAACAAGAGATAAAAGTTATATATTAAGTACATAAACAATTCGAGCGGACTTTGAATTTAATAGCAGATGTTTTAATATAAAATTATAAATATTTGCAAAAAAAAAAAAACATCTGCATATTATCATTTCCCACTGTAGTGCAAAAACCTCTCACTCTCCTTCCTATTATTATCAATTTTATTTGATTATTCCCATTAATATTAATCAAGTATCATCAATTAATTAAAACAAATATTTTACTCACCAGCTTGAACATTTTGCAGTGCGATATGTTTTCTTGTCTGTGTGTTAATCCCTCGATGCTGTGCGACTGTGTACCTAGATCACCTAGGTTTAGTCCTTTTATAGTCCTAAGACCTACGGACTAGGCTATATGCATCTACTGTAATAAATCTTAACGTTTGGCAATATGCAACCTGAGCGCACTTCTGTTCTATAGTTGGGTCACTGTGAATTGGCATTCGAGGAAATGAATGTCAGAATTTTGACAAAAAATGGTAAAATATATATTTTTTGTTAAATGATAAATGATTTTATTTCTGTAAGTAGGTTTGTACAAACACTTTTACACGTCAATCATATTTTTTTTAAATTACATGAGGTCGTCGTTTCCTATCTGACTACTCTGAGAAGAAAGGCCGAAACAAACTCAGAGGTCACAGTCTCTTTTAAAGTCCAGACATAATCTTGGTCAGATCATGTGAAGATCATGATCATGATCATGATCATGTGATGATCATGTGTGATCATGTAGATTGGTGTCTGAACTGGTCTTTTGATGAAATAATCACACTTATTGAGTGGACCTGTCCAGTCAGTGCACGCATTTCTCAGTAGTTGTACAGCTCAACTCAGAACTAAAGGAGCTCAACGATTCATTGAACAATACCAAAGAAAGGACATTTGGCTAGGCCGCAAAAAATACTCAAACTGCCAGACCATGTTAAAAACTAACTGAGAATAAAACAAAATTACACAATGAGCCACATAGTCATCACATTTACAATAATTAAAATAATATAATACTTCACAGAGTAAATATTCTTGTCACTGCATAAATAGATTTCATCAATGTCAATGTGTATAACTACTCGTATAACAATCCGGACAAAGTGTTGGTCAGATTATTGGAGGACCATGTAGGTTAGTGTCCAAAATGGTCGTAAGAGGAAAGAACTACACAGATTTGAGTGAACCTGTTGTGCCTGGAATGTTTTTTAACAGATTACAATACAAAATAGTCCATCGCACACCGTTAAATCAAATATCGAGGTGGTTAACAATAAACAACAACAAAAACATAAATTGTGTATTCTGAGTTCTAATAAGACAAACAAGATCTTATCAATAGCAGAAACAACATTCCCGAACTATAATATATGTCACTACCTCAAACCATATTGTGGGATAAGGCATCTCGTCAGCGACATCGATACAAAATTAACTACTTTTACGACTGATGATTACTGCATAATTCTCATCGGCGAAGAGGACTTCAGCACAACAAACAACTATCATGATCTAATTTTTAACTTGCGTGAAAAACTTGTAGCTTTGAATAACACAAATATTATAATATATTTACCTACGTATAAATACAGCTATTACTTTAATAAGTACAACTTAAGAGTAGAATTGTTCAATAGCCTGTTATACAATGATATTCACAACACACAACTATGCATATCTATATGATTCTAATTACGATCTACCCTTTGATTATACAATGTTTTCTAAGTTAAATGGTGTGATTAATAATACTGGTATGAACAATATTTTTTCCAATGTAAAATATGATATTGACATGACCTTTCATAATTGTTTTTCCAATTCCAATAATATATACAATGTCTCTCATAAAATAGATAGAACCAATCGAGAGAGAGACAAATTTACTATGGTGTGCCTCAGGGAAGTGTGCTTGGCCCTTTATTATTTTTATGCTATATAAATGACCTTCCGAAAACCATACCACATCCTATGACCCTATTTTCTGATGACTGTACTATAGTATTTTCTGGTAAAAATAGGGATTCATATGAAAACGACATAAACAGTAGCTTAAGTCTAATCATTCAATGGCTAAATAATAACAACTTACAGATTAATTTGAATAAAACTCAAAAAATGACATTTAAACAAAGAACTAATCCTGAAATTCTTGACATTAATTATGATCAAAATAAGGTTATTAAAACCAAACGAACCAAATTTCTAGGTATTTGGCTAGACGAAAACATGACATGGAAAACACACATGGAAACTATGATTAAAAAAATTCATCAATTTTGCTATGCTTTACACAATTTAAATAAAGTTGCAAATCGTAATACTGTCCTTACTGCATATCATGCATATGTCTCCACAACTCTACGTTACGGCATGATATTTTGGGGCAACTCTACCAATAGAGAAATGGCATTAATGGTCCAAAAACAATGTCTTTGAGCCATATGTTTGTTAAAAACCACCGAAAGTTGCATACCATTTTTCGTTAGTTTAAAAATACTTACGCTTCCATCCCTCTATATTTATGACATGTCAATATTTGTTAAGGAGAATCTTAACAAATATTATCTTAAGAAAACTTAATACTAGACGCCACCAAAGCACACTAAAGTCAAAAAAACACAATACTGCACTTTTCTCAAAGAGTTCGGCTGCCCCATTTCAAAACCTAGTAAGGGACACTTTTTACTGCATATCATTTTATTGCATAATCTTGCTAATCTAATTTAGATTAGCAAGATTATGCAATAAAACGATTTGGTAAAAAACTGTCCCTTACTAGGTTTTGAAATGGAGCAGCCGAGTTGTCTCGGCATGGGTCCTAAGATTTTTAATAAACTGCCAAAAACTTTAAAAAGCATGACCAACATAAACCAATTTAAATCACAACTTAAAAAATTCTTGATTGAAAAGGCTTACTACTCTATCAATGAGTTTTTAGATGATAGAAGCATTAAATAAAAATGTCCGATCCACTTGTTATTCTGTCCTGTTTACGACGTAAACTCGTACTTGTTTGAAACAGTTTTATTTAGATTGTAGTTTTTTTTTTTTTTTTTATGCCTAATTTTTACTCCTTGCAAGGCAAAACATAGTGATACAATGCAAATTTTTATACCATGTACCATAATTTTCCTATGTTCGACAAATAAAATACTTTGACTTTGACTTTGATGTTCTTAGCAAATCAGTGCTGATAAACGGCGAAAAGCTCGAATGAAAATAATTATATACATGCGGTTTTATTACTTTAATTTCTTAAATTGTGGTGTCTTTTTTAGTGCCAAAATTATTGTTTATCTCCTGTGTATGAGTTACCTTGTCAGGTTTCTTGTAATACATGTTTCACAATTGCTACCACACGTGGGTTTTACTAGGTAATAATGCTAATAAACTTTCCATACTAGTTTAGTGTTGTATTTAAGTCAATAGAATAGTCAGTTGAAGTGAATTCAATAATAACCTAAAAAAAATAGTTTAACAGAAGCCAATTTAAAAATACCCCATTAAAGAAAAGTACATATTATATTTATTAACTCCAATAACATTTCTACGAACTTTGAAATGAGATCCTAGGAATATGTAAGTTATGAATTTGTGTTTTTCTATTGTTATTGTGTAAATGGCTTGTAAATAAAAATATTTAAATATAAGAAATGGAGCGTAATACAAGAGGCTTATTTAGCCTTTGTTTGGTTTTTCATCATTGCGATAATTTGAATTACAAATTTTTATTCTGTTTATATAGACAAACTTCTGTCCACAGCCTCCATTTGTGGTCAATGAAACATGCATCAGGCCGACACAGACTTTCTCTAACTTTCTCGAATCAAAAGTTCGTTCAGAATTCGTTAACATTTGTTTAAGTATGTATCGTGCTACTGATTCGTAATAATATTAATTTAATTACATTAATGAGGTTTTAGCAAATTAATTATATTCAATACTTAGATATGATGAGATTATTATAATAGAAAACAATTCCACGCAATAAAAGATACAACAATAAATGTTTTATGCCAAACTCTAAACTTATATTAAACTTATATATGCTCAACCAAAATAAAATTAATAGCGTTATCAGAATTCACTAGCTAATAATTCAGCAGACAACAATTTATCTAATTACCTAAATTCTCATTAAAAGTTAGAACACTTCTGAAATAAATGTTTTTAGGAAAAGTACGCATTTTTCCTTCCATCTGTTTTTCATCGTCCTCTCGAGAATTAAGATTTATTATCTAATTAAGATTAGGCACCTTTTTAAATGGATTTTCCTTGGTAGAAAATAATTATCGTTGAGGTTATTGAATGTTGTACTAGTTCTTGAATTTTTGCATCATAATAGAAAAATGGTGATGGAATAACGAATATTTTGTTCAAAATAACTTTTAAAATGTATAATATTTTCTAAAATTCATTAGTAAATAAAGATTCGTGCAATAATTTAAGTATAAACCAAATATCATAGTTTAAACAAATACTGAACAACAAAAATGATAAACGTATACTATATAGTTATAACATAAAAAAGACCTACTTACTCAAGGAGGTATTATTTATAACCTAAAGAAATAAAGCTAAAATATTTACTTAAAATAATATTAAAATAAATTAAATATAAGAAGAAGAAGAAAAAGTAGTAATAACATAAAAATACAGTTTCCAGAATACATGAATAATATAAGCACAAATAAGCGCTCTTCCTCCTCTCTCCTCCTATGCTGTGCCCGACAGGGTCCATAATTGTTTCATTAATTTTAAGCCTACCAACTATTTTACCAACATTATGGAATGCAATAAATAACTGTGAATTAATTCTGCTCCCTACGATTACTTCGAAGTTGTATCCAAACAACTCAGCAGTGGGGCGCTATAGACTAAAACATAATTATACTAATTATACTTATAAAAAACTAGGAAGTTTGCATGTTTGGATGTTCAGATCTATATTTGATACTCAATCACGCAAAAAGGCTGAATGGATTTACGGCGAGGCCGCTGGCAAAAGCTAGTAAACCAATAATTAGAAACAATATGCAAAATCGTAACCCTTATTTATCACTTAAGTCGTTTAACAATGGCCACTATAAGACAACGGTACTATGTATAAGTTAGAGTGTATTCGTATTGCGTTGTTGCCGATATCCGATCGCGATATTGTTGTACACAGCACTAATTGAAACAGGTGAAGTGATGAAACTTATTAATATTTAAGCTTTTTTCTGTATCTTCCGTTTATGAATATTTGGGTACTATATATAGGGTTACGGCAGAAACATTGAAGTACCTATGAAGTTTTGACTCATGGATCGTTGAAGTCATGATGAGTTCATTTTTACCTTTGCTTGTCTTTATCCTTTTTATTTTCTGGAAATTACAATTTTTATACAACACTTTTACATGTCAATATTATTTTAAAAACTAGATGATGTCGATGTTTCCTATCTGACTACTCTGAAAAAAAACACCGATATAAACTCAAAAGCCACAATCTCTTCTAAAGTCCAGACATTATCTTGGTGAGATCATGTGAGGACCATGTAGATTAATATAACAGTTTCTCGGCCATCAGCCACTGAATAGTATTAGTATAATATTTATATCTATTATAGTCATGTAAATACTGGATAATGACGAGTACCGTGTAACATTAAATACTTTAATTTTTCTATCTTCTCATAACAACAGACTATATCGTTCCACTTTCAGTAGTGACTTCGAGGCCTATTTTGCAGCCGATGTACTTTTACGGGCCAATGTCCGATGATGGATTAATATTTTTATGATGGGTGACTCTCTTCAAACAAATCTTAAGATATCATTCAAAACTTTCAAAACAAAGTGCATTCAATTTAGAAATAATAGAAATAGTTTGAGCTGGTTTAAGACTAAAGTTTATATTGATGAGATCAAAGGATCTTACAAGAAACTTTTGGAGTTAGTGTAGTGGTAAGAAAATTTGTGTTTTTATCGCTTCTCAGTGTCAAAGTGGTAACTAAGTTTTAACTAAAGAAACTAAACAATGAAGTCCTCAGAACTCTATGATTTTAGGTATTAAAAAAAAAACTAAACTTGTACCTTTTGATTAATATTTGTTAGGCGCTTTACTTTGTGTAAATTATTTCATCACCACTACTCTCAAAACGGTGAAGGAAAACATCGTGAGGAAACCGACATGTCCTCGAACCAAAAATTCGAAGACTTGTGACATCTACCAAACCGCACTGGGCCCGCGTGGTGGATTACGGCCCACTCTCTCTCACAGAGAGGAGGCCTGTTTCTCAGCAGTGGGAACATTATGGGATTATGTAAACAAATGTTTTAATATTGAAAAAATGGTGAAATGGCGACATAAGCATCTAGCATAGACTCGTCTAGCATAGATCTGTAGTCTAGTATCGTCCAGCATAGACTTTAAAACGCTGTTTACGTTTTAAAGTCTATGCTAGACAGAAACAGCACTACTAGTATCTGACGTCACAACACAGGAGAGCCATAGCAACTTCGCGCCATTCAGTACAATGGTCGTTTTGTGTGACAAGGATAGAACTCCGAAACAAAAAATATATTTATATAACTAAAAAACAAAATTGTTGGGACCCAAAAGTCCCACACGTAGTTAAAATTCTCTGTTTGATCCATTCATCTCTTTCATTAAACATCATAATTTTATTCAAAGGGCTGACAGTACTGCAGTAATTAAATCACCCTGTTGAAAGGTTCGAACCTTTCTGCATACGCCCACACGATTAAAGGCTCGTGCGGACTTGCACGACGCGACGGCGCGACGGTAGAACAATTTTGATGAAGTTTTCATAGAAATTGTTGTACCGGTGTCGCGTCGCGCCAGTCTGCACGAGCCTTAAGGTGTCGGGATTCAAAAGCTGAAGTCCAAGTTGTCAGAATTTATGCACAGTCGAACTTGCTTTACTTTAGTTAGGATAGTTTCTGACAGGCGTGTTTGGAATGCGTATGTTTAAATTACTCACAAAGATAAGAAGTTACAGGCATATAGTAATATTATGATTAATAATAATTATTATAGATAATATCGTATTGTCATGTCATGGGTATCAACGAAGGTTTACCATTGAATATCAAACATTTTTTTCCATTGGTCACCAAGCAGTTCCCGATTACAATTTTCAAAATATCCTTGTTTCAAAATATAGAAATAATAAATGTTATAAAAATACCAGTGAGTTTAACCTTTAAGTATGGACGTCATTTTTTCTTAACACTACTGTGGACGTGAAGTCTCACAGGCTCCTATATGCACACACATTTTTTTTTGGAATTTGATATAAGACCGCTTTAAAACTGATTGAATATTAAAGTTATGTGATTTAGCAATAAAACAACGTGCTTATATAATCAACTTTTATTTCAAGAATTATAAGAATTTAAAAAATCAAAAATTATGGCACTTTTCAGTTTAAATCTACTTAATTTATATTTTTAGGTATTTAAAACAGCTAAACTAATTACTATAACAAAATGAGTCTTTTTTTCTCAAAATATAATATATAAGAAACCAAAAACACAAAACACCTACTTCAGGTAACAAATATAAAAAAAAATTACAACAGTCTAATAACGTAAATTTATTGGCAGTCAGTTCACAAAGGTTTGGAACATTGGAGGCACACAGGTTTGTTGCACCCAACACAAACATGGGTAGTCATCCTATGTTTTTTGGCGGGACAGATTCTACATGCTCTTCTGGTTCCTTGACTGGTTTCCTGATCCTGGACATCTTCTGTAACCATATCATTACCTAAAACTCGAGTCATGGTCAACCTCAGCTCTCTTGGCAATCGTGTATTTATAACACGCCTTTGCACATGAGGCACCACAAGAAAACGCGCTAATTTTTTTAGGAAATCTCCTCTCTCCGCAGCTTTTGATTGGTGCATGTTATATAAAATGTACGCATTCATGGCACTCAAGTCTAGGATACGATATAGCAACACCATAGGCCATTTGTGCGACGGCTACTGGAGTAAATCGAGCATTTTTTGTCAGCTTCATCGACGCCTCCTTTAGTTGAGTTATAGTACATAATAATTTCAGGTTTTTTAGTATTTTCATCTATCTGGTCAGTATGATGCATGGAAGATACAAGCATCACAGCTCTATTCTTCTTTGGCACGTATGAGCATAATGTTTTTGTGCTAGTAAATCCAAATAAAGTGGAGTTTACTTCTCGATCCTTCTTTGGCTGAAATTCAATCGGGATTTCCCTCTTGTTCTTCTTCAGCGTCCCTACAAACGTCAGCTTCCGTGATGATAGTTCGTCTACGAGCTCTATGGATGAGAACCAATTGTCAGCCGTCACGTTACGGTTGGTTCCTTGAATGGGTTTTGTGAGGCGTAGGACACACTGAGTTGGAACTAGAATTTTTTTTTCTTGTACTGTCAATCCTATACCATCCGAGTCTTTTCCAGAGTAAATATACCCATTATAAAAATAATAGTTATTGGCATCACATAGTGCTCGTATTATCAATCCATATTTACCAGGTTTTTTTGGCATGTACGATATCATGTGACTTCTCCCTCGAAATTTGACGAGCATTTCATCCACTGTAGCACATTCGCTCAATTCATACAAATGTTGAGAATTACTCACAAACTTATTGAAAATAGGGGATATGGCAGCCAACTTATCAGTCTTCATTCTCTCTTCACGATCATCTGGGTTGTCAAATCGTAGACACAATAATAAAACCAGAAATCTTGTCTCTGACATTCCGCATCTAAATATCTCACAACCTGTGCCATCTGAAGCAAACAAGTAACTCGTGTTTTCATCATTTGATTTCAAAACAGCTGAGTAAAACAATAGACCAATAAAAGATTTGAGTTCAACCATGTCCAAATCATTCAATTCAGGTCTGTTATAACGGACAAACTTGGTTCTGTAACTAGAAATTCTAACATTGGTCCAAGTTAGAATGCACAGAAGCATTTCTTCATCGAAAAGCTTATTCCAAATACTGTAGTGATCTTTACCATCTTCAGGAGTCAATTTCGAAGAACCTGCACGAGATGTTATAATATTATGTTGTGGGGTACGTACCCTAGCCGGAGGCGGCGTCTTGGCCCATTTGTACCTATTTTTGCCGTAGTAATAGTTAGTTCGCACTAACTCCGATATTGGAATATTGTCCGAACCATCACTACCCGATTCTTCTCCCAGGTCCTGGTCCTTGTCCTGATCTTGGATCTGATCTTCATCATTGTCACTTTCATGATTTTGTATCAGTTCGGACTCCAATATAAAAAATTCTTCAATATGCTCTTCATTGTCAGACTGATCCGAAGCTAACAACAACTCACTCACTTCTTGTTCGAAAGATGGATCTCCTACACGCATAGTTTTTCGGGGAAGCCACTGAACAGAACTCGTGGATGGTCGTTTTGATTTAGAAGTACCGGTTTTATTGTTTCTTGACTTTTGCACTAAAAAATCTGAAACAAACATAATCGCCCTTATAAAATATATCATAGGGCAACAATGGACGTGTAGCCTGACAGGCTTCGGTCAAAATTTTGATCGTCATTACTTACGTGATATTCATCGGAAGACGCAACCTCCTCCCTCGTTGGTAGTTTTACAACTAAAACAAAAGCTACTGAGCCGCTCAATCGCGGGGAGTGGGGGGAATTAGGTGAAACTAAGAAAACGAAAACATCGAGTAGCCTGTGAGACTCCACGTCCATACTTAAAGGTTAACGTTCAAACTTCCACTTACAGTTGAAGCACCAGTCACATCACACGTTTAAATCTAGTCAAAAATAAACAGAATCCAGTCGTTTGATGGTTCATTCGCCTCACACTAAACTATTGCGAGGTGTAATGGCCTCTAGAACTTAGCTTAATTACAGCTTTGTTACTGACAGGATAAAATAACGAGTTCGGGAAGTTTCAGAGGTAAATCATGAGCTTGAACTCACAAATCCTCAAGTGAACAAATAAAGAAGCATTCTTTATGAAGTTAGTTCTGCTAGTGACACTTTGGTTCTTACTTGGGTGAAAGCGGAAGGCTGTTGTCTGACTTAGGACTTTAATGTTATGATATTCATAATGTGTTTCTGAAATCATCATCATCTGCCTTTTACCAACCATGTTCGGGTCATCTTCCAGTCTAACTGGATTCAGCTGAATACCGGTATTGTACATGGAGAGACTGCCTATCTGACCTCCACAACCCAGTTATTGGGTAATAAGATACCCCTTGGTAAGACTAGTTGTCGTCAATGTGTTTCCGAAATAGGTAGGTACGTACTACCCGTGCGCGATAAGTTGGGACCTGAGCGCGGTGACGTCATATTGGCGTGTTTGTACCGCCCGCAAAAAAGCGAACATAACAAGCAGCCGCCCGCGGCTTCGTCTTTGTTTTTTTTAACCTAATTTATTATGTTACTCAGGGAGGACGCTGCTTTTTATCTAATCTTTTTTACACTATTTGAATAAAATAGGACACTAGGTATTTAATTATGTATCACCGAAAGTGTTGACTATGGTTTTGTAATGAATAAAAATACAATGTTTAAGTTTATACATTTATTTTATCTATTATTTACATTATCTCATCTTCGTCACTACTTAGTGGATTTATGCCTTCTAGAGGTTGTTCTTCGTCCTCAGTCTCACTATAATCACTTGACGAAGAGGTATCCGATAAATTTACAATTAATTGCGATTCATTCGTCTCTTGTAAGAGGTCATCATCCCAATACTTTTGTCGAAGCCTGTCCACATGGTTGACTTCTTTTTTCCAGTCACTCTCACTTATGCTGGTAATTGCATCTCTCGTTAATTTTTCTATTTCCCTTTCTGACTGGTTGATATTTTTATCGGCTACTCTTTGCTTGACCAAATTCCAAATGTATTCTACTGGATTGAGGTCACACATGTATGGTGGTAGACGAACTACTTCGTGGCCATGCTCTTTAAAAAGTTCGTCAATCAAATATTTTTTTGGGGGCTTATTTATGTGTAACAAGTGATACATTTCAGATTTTGTCATTCTTTCATCAAATGTTATATTGTGGTCTAATAACCATTGACGTATAGTCCCCTTCGTCGCTACACTTGTGAGTGGTTTTTCTATTTGAGTTGATTGGTACGGTGCATTATCTAGTACCACGATACTGTTAAGTGGCAAATTAGGAATTAACTTTTCAAGAATCCACTTTTTAAAGTTTGCGGTATTCATCTCATGATGGTAATCTCCCGAGTTGCTTTTGCATTTGTATATGAGCTCAGCCCCTTTCACGAAACCGTTCTCTCCACCGCCGTGTATAACAATCCATCTTTGACCGGGATTATGATTTCTTTTTATAGACGCATCAGTGCTATTTTGCCAGCATTTGCTCACTGTATAGTGGGAATGTATCCACGTCTCATCTATATAAATTACTGGATTTTTCCCCGCACCCAAGTCGTCATTTTTCTTAAGACGTCGTTATTCGAACCCGATATTCGAGCTTGGCGAGCAAGGTACCTTTGCTCGCCAAGTTCGAATATCGGGTTTTTGAGATAGAAAATGTCTTTTATCTTTACATTTTTTGAATTTGTAGCCCAATTTGTCTACTAAAACTTTTCTTAATATGTTTTTTGCCCTTGAAAATCGAGGTCTCTTTTACCAAAGATAATATTTTATTTAAGGTAGGTATTTCTTTCCTGACTGTGTAAAAGCTATTTACGATATTTCGCAAGGCACATATATCAAAACTATCCAATTGGATACGGTTATATTTTGGCTTTCGTTTTTTGCCCGGTGTTGACAATTTCACTTCACTTACTGCCGTAGAACTTGCAGAAGTACCTGGTGTCGGTGAAGTATTTTGTAAGCGCTTGGCTTCGTTTTTTATTCTCATCAACGTGGTTTTCGATATTCCCGTTGCCATGCATGTTCTTTTTACTGCCTGGTCAACAGGTAAACAAAACTGTTTGTTCAGTTTTTCGTTTTCAAAAAACTCTAACACTTTTAGCACGAGGTTTCTTTCTCCGCTATGCAAAGGTTTACCCTTCATAATGATAACAAAAACACTTAACAAGAACTATAACAACAAAAACTACAACAACAAAACAATAACACAAACTATAACAACAAAAACTACAACAACAAAACAATAACACAAACTAAAAGAATTCCAGAGCGCGTCGTTACGTGACATAGGCCAGTACGAGACTAAAAACGCTAGTAAAAAATAGTGATGCGAACGGTACAATACGGGCGCCATCGGGGAAGTGCAGGGGAAGCGGGCGGGGAGTCGCATTCCTAGCAGGTCCCAACTTATCGCGCACGAGTAGTAATGATTAGCCCTTATTATTGTCTCTCTGTCAAATGTCAATAACAGGTAGGTATATTTTCAGGGGTCTACCCTTTATAGCAGAACTTTTTTTGTCATAATATTATTTTGCATAACAGCGGACAGCATAAACATCATTTCGCAGAAAATCGTTTGGCAGACACTCATTTATCATACATTCAAAACTCATAAGTTTGTAAGTCAGAATCATCTCTAGGCATAAATTTTATATCCATTATAATTAAAAAGTAGAACCATCATATCGCAGAAAGTTCATAGTCAGAATCGTCTTTTGGTATACATTTCATATCGATAGTCATTAAATCAAAAAGTCCGTTAAACGGTCAGGGGATATATTTTGAAACAAGCATACACCATGCATGCAGCAAGCATGCAGCATGCAAACAACCAAACACCATGCATGCGACAAGCATGCAGCATGCAAGCAAGCATGCAGCATGCAAGCGAGCATGCAACATGCAGCAAGCATGGTTTCTGTCACGGCTCCGGCGCTGCGGGGCTCCGGCGGTCCCACGCGAGCTTATCTGCTCGGCTGAGGCTGGCCAGCAAACCGAAGCTGCGGTGGCGATAACACCACCTGCTCCTCAGCTCGCGGGCCGCCTCGCCCCTCCGCGCCTACGCGGGCTTAAATTACACTCTAGGGGTAGGGCAAACAAAACGACGTGGAGTCGGTTTTGCAGCAATTCTTTTCTATGACTAACATATTAACTATTTTTCATAGTATGCCAAGTGAAATTGTACTAAATAATCGTCGCTTTAAATAAAAGTTATGCTAAATGAAATTATGCGCAACTTCAACTTTGCCAAAGGTAATTATGCCAAATAAAATTCTGCCATCTTAAAGGTATGCCATTGTAAATTCGGACTTATAAACATTCGGCGAAATAATAATTATATTAAATAATTTTTATGCCTTAATAATATTCGTTTAAAGAAAATTATGCCAAGTGTGTTATGCCAAATAAATTTCGGAGCATCAAGTTTATGCCAGATAGGAACCCATATTTTCAGCAGCAGCGAATTTCCAATTTTGAACCATTAAGCTTCAAGTACACGGTGCGATTAAATTACATGTGGCGTACCATAAATAAAACATGTACAGTCTTGTTTAGAATGTGCCCTTCATAAAACCCCTGGTTGCAAACGAGAAGGCGGACTGCACCCGAATGAAAAAGTCAGTGGACAACATAAATACAAAGTTACACCGTCTAAACAGTGGTTAGACGTTGCAAGTTATTGTTGCTTTAATTTAGTGTATGCCACAGGCAAGAAACTTGCATCGTGTAAATGGAGATTAAAGGCTCCTACATACTGGCGCGACTTGTCGCGCGACGCGTCGCGACACAAAGACACCGCGTGTAGCGCTACAAGCGGTGCCTTTGTGTCGCGTCGCGTCGCGCGACAAGTCGCGCCAGTATGTAGGAGCCTTTAAGCTCGAGTTTTGCACGTAAGTGTCCTCTACAGTAGGTATGTCGTATTTTAGACTAAATATACATCAATGACCACTACCTATAGGGTGGGTTCTTAAACCTACATACTGTAATGATAAACGAAGTACTTATCTACTTTGTAAACCTGAAAAAGGACAAAACAAAACTTTTTAGACCCAACGTCAGGGTTTTTTGTGTTCCGGCAAGATTTATTCACGACCCGACAGTTTGTAAGGACTTTATTACATGATATATTTGTACAAGTCTACAACAGACTTGTGTCGAATATTGGCGATAAACGCTGCCCTAAATATTATGTATGTTCCGTTTAAGGCTTTTGAAGATGGCCGTATTTTCCACTGATAAATTAATAATGTATATCAACCAACTTAAAGTGAGTAAGAAACTTCCGGTTACAGAGATTATAAAGTTCCAACTTCTTTTTACGCTTTTACGAAACAAGTTTTAAATGTCGGGACAGGACATCGTCAAAAATCATGGTGTTTTTTCAGCACTACTAATACTTTAATTTGCACCCTAGACATCTGGCACCTAAAACATCTATGATCGATGTCATTCAGGGATAGGTAACTTGTACTTATCGTCATTTAACACAAAATTAATTCTCGTCATACCACAAACTTACCAGACTATATATCCGTCTGGACAAGCCCTTATTGTAGCTATACAAAGGATAGCTCTGAGAATCAATCACGCGTGGCGACAATGAATGTGGGGCGTGTCTTACGTATTACATAATTATGTATTTGCTTAAAATCTTATGTTACGAACAGTTCTGGTAATAGATCTGAGAATTTGGAACATTACATTTATAACAACACAGATCATGTAAGAACTAAACTGATAATGCTCTTTTGTGTGTATTATGTACAATGAGTTGATGGTGTGTAAGAGCAGTGGTGGCCCAGTGGTCACGGCCGCGACTTACGAGTTGTAGGTCGTAGGTTCGAACCCGGAGAGGCGCTTTACTTTGTGTAAATTATTTCATCACCACTGCTCTCAAAACGGTGAAGGAAAACATCGTGAGGAAACAAATTTCCTAGAACTTAAAATTCGAAGACATGTGACATCTACCAACCCGCACTGGCCCGCGTGATGGATTACGGCCCACTCCCTCTCACAGAGAGGAGGCCTGTGTCCTAGCAGTGGGAACATAGGCTGATTATGTAAGAACGTTTGTAAACACAAAAATATCATTACTACAACATGTCCGCTTCTCAGAAAGATGAGGTAGACGTTTATTTATATACACATATTTCGCCAGCTATGTTTAAGTCACATGTAATATAACTCGGGCCATAAATTGGGCACAAAATCAAATTTCGGGCTGATACTCAGAAATTAATGATAGAAAAATCCATTAGGGAAACCATTTCTTTATAATTGAACATTAATTTCAATTTATTTAAAACACATGATAATGCGTCTTCACCCGATACTTGACCAATGGCGGCTGTAGCATCTGCAACGGTATGGGGTGTACAGCGTGCCCAACAGGTACTGCATAAAGCCCGTGTATTTGCGCAGGTTGTATCGCCTGAACTATTGGAGCGTGGTGTTGAGGAAAGGGATGCGAGTGGTAGGATGTATGGTAGTCCACATCGTAGCCTGGTGATGCTGTAGCTATGGTTGTGGCAAGAAGAATCTGGAAGAAAAAGTTCTTTGGTTTTATGGTGCCCTGGTACTTTGATCTTCTACTATTATGGCGTGAGCTATTGAGGAATGTAAGTGAAAAAATACACTTAATTTAACTTTTTAATGGTGGCGATTCCCTTGTTCAAAAACTAAACTAAATTTAAGTTCAGTGCATCTTTTTCTTTCTATTTCATTATGAAGAGGACAGAAGATAAATTTTAGTTCAGTCCTGTCAAATTAATCAGCACCTGTCACTACTCCATACAAGTTTAGACGTGATTAAAAACTTGCCTACTAAAATTACGTCAATTTACGTCAAGCGCTGATTAATTTGACAGGACTAAACTAAAATTTACCTTCTGTCCTCTTCATAATGAAATAGAAAGAAAAGATGCATTGAACTTAAATTTAGTTTAGTTTGTGAACAAGGGAATCGGCACCATTGAAACACGTTTATATCATTTAAAAGCTAATAGTCTTAAAATAATAATAATAATACTCGTAAGTATATAAAAAGAGAAGGGGAAAGAATCATAGGGCATTAAAAAATCTTAAATCAAGAAGATTTTCAAATACCTTTGCACAATTAAATGACTGAAATGAAGATTGCAGAAACCCAAGTTTTCCATTAATTAAAAACAAAAGAGTGTTCCCAAAAAAGTAAGCATCTCTTCAATCTTTTGTACGAGGCACATATTTGTAAAAACAAAAACGTGTACGTATTTATTGCAAAACTTTTATAAACTGCCAGTATTTTGACCTGTTGGCCCGTCTACAAATCCATGTCATTTAAGCCTCGTATGACAGTGTATCAGAGCCGCGCGTACATAAATATGGAGGGCGAAATATAGTTCTTTTCGTAAAAATATACAAGGTGTCGTTTTGCATCCTCGTCAAATTTCAGGAGGCTGCTATCAAATACATATAAACAAATAAAATTACGATACCTGCTCAATAATGAATACATACTTGTTTTTTTAGTTATTTAAGTTTGTCAGTATTTTAGAATACACCTCTTTCACAGAACAGAATCACCCCGTTGCGTATGCGGTAGTGTGTGTGTATGCGGTATCACACAGGCCGCGTTTTAACATGCGTGTCCCACACATGCCGATTTCCGAAAATACGAAAAAAAAGCCTTCTTATTTTATTATTGATTCGTGTCGAGAATCATTAGTATAGTTACCTCCTTGAATTTGACGAGGATGCAAAACGGCACCTTATATGGGGGTTTTGTTTAATACAGGTGTGTGCAAAATTTTATTGGGTATTTTGATCAGAGATCTTTTATGTTCAAATTCAACTACATAAGACAAGAAAATTAGCTTAATTAATGAGCTATTTTGCAAGAAAAAATATGAAAATGAAGCAGAAAACAATTAGGTTTTCGTCAAAAAATAATTGAAAATAGATTTGGTAAGCTTTTTACAGCCGACGAAGTATGTAATTTTAAAACAAGATGTTGGTTTTACAGCATGCTGGTTGTTTTATGTTGTTATTATAAAATAATACTACTCCTACTACGGATTCCTTAGAATTTTCTGGTATTTTTTTCATGAAACATTATAAGCGAATCTTGTTAATTTGACCACCCTCCGTTACAATAAGCACATCACGTTTACTTATACAAAATGGACACGGATGTATATTATTTAACAAAATAATTAGAATTATTTTATTCAAAGTTTTTTTGCGTGGTCTTTAAATATTCATTGAATTATCTGAGTTGTCGGGGGCTTATGAGGCTGACAACAGCTAAAGCGCGGTCACTGTCGGACTGCATAGAAATGAAACAGAAGCGCGATGACACAACGCTGGTAAGGTATTGGAAAATATGAAGCCATTATCTATTTACAACAAATCTATTGATTGGAAAAAAAAAAAAAAAAACACGATAATGCTAATATGTTGCTTGTAGAATATTCTGACATAAAATCAGAATAATTGCATGTAAATTAGTATGGTTTTAAATCGTTAAAATATTTGTTTCGAGGTATCTTCGTGATTTTGATCTATCGTATCAAATTAGTTATATTATATTTTCAACACACTATCTACCTAGCATATATCCTGTAGAATAATATATATTTTTCTTATTTTGTTTACTGCAGTGGATCATATACTTTTAGGCATTATTAAACTTTTAAGACAGATATCTTTTTACTATAATTTTCTGACATGGTTCAAATTAATTTATTCGTTAGGTATAGAGATCAAGCATTGCAAGAATAATATTTTTGAGTTTGAATGAAGATTTGTGAAATCATTATGCTCCGATTCCTTTCAAGACAAAACCTCTTTTCCCCAAAAATATTCAAAGGATTCGGCATTACTTAACCTTTTCGTACTTACGAGTATGCTGAATCACTTTTAGAATTTTTTAGATAATTATTACAAGAGTAGACAAAGAACCACCCACTATGAACTGTTAAGAAGACATTTCTCAGAGGTCAAACGGTAACTGAAGAAAAACTCGCTTATATCATTAATGAATGACCGTGTTGCACTAGCTACGTTAAGCAAAACGAGCACGAATACGAAAATTGTTATTCGAAGAAAAAATAATATCTAACTAAAATGCTACATGTATATTAACAATTTTACTGAAGTCGTAAGAATCAATCAATCAAGTCAACGATCAATAATCTAAAAGAAAATAATTAAAACATAAAGAATATAGGCTCAATGTCTTACCACAAGAATATGTCTGTCCATCTTGCTTCCTGTAACTGCAGAACTAAGCCAAACAGTATTTATATGTAAGAGTTATTCTGTAGAGAACAATAGATTTCATAACAGGTGATGACAATATACTAAGTAAGACAATATAATAAGGTATCTACTGTTGTTTTATCTCTAGTTTTCCTTGTGTTGGCTAATGAGTGGCTAAGATGTGGTTTCCTTTGAGTAAATAAGTAGATAATAATTATTTTCATGAATGGGTTTGCAAGGTATTTCTGGTTTACTGAGAATGCTTTGGCTCTATTAATTGTAAGTCTATACATATTTTAATAGTTGATTTTCATGTCTGTGTGACCGCGTTGTTCTTCTAAACCATGATACATAATATTAAACTAATAAAGAAATCTCGATGTTTTGTCAAATCGTAAAAAAAATATCGAAGCAAGGGGTAGGTCCCTGATTGGGCATTTGATTTTGCTTAGAATTTTACTTTTTAGGATTTTAGATCACATGACAATACAATCTACATAGAATCCTCTAATAATAGAAATACTATCTACTGATTTTTTTCATGTTAATTTCATCTTTGAACCTGTTTGTGATGTAACATTTCGAATGACCTAAACGTTAAGGAAATAGACCATGTAAGCGACAGCGATGAATTACATCATTTTGTCCTTACTGTTATTTTCATGTCTGTTTATTGGGCTAGAAAATACCGGCGACATTTTGACAGAACAAGGACGAATCGAGTGAAAAAATACTACAATAAAATATGTTTGTAATTTTTTCCAAGTAGCTGTATTCATCTAATAGACCTCTCTGTAAAATTGTACGTCTTCAGTAATTGTCAAAGAAAAATATACTTGGCAATACAAAGATCTATAATTATTTTGGTTACTGAGGGCGGATCAACTTTCAAGTCTGTGACGATATAAGGTTTCATACAAAGTACTTTATTTTTAAGTAATGTCGAGGTAAAGAAATTTAAATTATGTAGGTACAATACGTCTGTACGCATTCCGTAATCCGAAGGGATATACTTCAAATGATGTGTGCGTTTTGCAAAACATATCTAATAAGAGGTGAACTTATTAAGTATCAGATCGATTTACATATTTAAAGCGTCAATGTATGTTAGCAAAAATATATTTATTTATTTTTACTTCACAAACTGATGTCGAAGCCTTCGCATAAGGTCTCCGCCGCGTCATGGAGCATGTAACTAATGGGAATTCGATTGTACGTAGCAACGAGCTTCTGGTCCAAGGTCAATAGAGCATACAAGTTTAGCTAAGGCTTGCTCAGACTAGGCCTACGTGGTGTTTTAGGAATAAAATTTCACTAAATGTTGTGAATGTTGTTGAACGCAATAAATAAATGTGACGTTAGATACGGTAGGTACATACATACAATTATTTATACAGCTGTAATAAATGAAATTGTCTCAAAAAGTTGCAAAAGTTGCACGGTTCTAAAAATTAGGTAGGTACCTAAGTATAACCACCTATCTCATGAAGAAAACTGCTTTTGAATTTTCTTAATTACTCTTTTAAAATGATACATAGAACAACAAATATAATAGAATTAAACAAAAATAGGATCACTTTTTCCTTTAACAAAACTAAGATACTCTCTAAAATTCGCTGTGATCGTTCCTAAATGAAGAACCTAGTGATTAGTCTAAGTCAAGCCTAAATCCTCCTCCCTGTATGTATGTCCTGCTAGACGAAGTCAATGTCAGATTAATAAGGTTGCGCGTAAATGCGGTCACGATCGATTTACTTAACATTGGACAATTATTTATGAGTACAGTCGCTGACAGTGCACTTTTGTAGTTATTTATCTTTTATAATTTCATGATCGTTGAAAGCAATTCAAAAAAAACTTCGTAATTCGATGACTATGAAACATCTTTTTCAATTACCTAAATTAGGAATGAATCATAATTCAGCTCGTTTTCAGTGCCAAATCAACGTCTGTCAATATTGCATTATGTTTTAAATTATTGCCATGACATTCTATTGTTACAACAGAACACATATTTATCTTGAAACTAAGTAATAACTTTCTCTCTCTCCGTCTTAATATTACCTTAGATCTAATAGATAGTTATAAAATACCTTCAATTGTTTATTTTTCCTGTTTTTCTAACTGTAAGTTAACTATAGTTATGTACGTTATCATCCTCTCACTTCTCTCAATGTACGGGTATTCCTTATTAGGCCGCGGCACTCGGCAGTGATGCCCATAATACCCAATTATTTCAATACAACATTCCGTGAACTGACGCTGGACTGGATTTGTTTTTATTAACAAGGTTTATAGAATGTTAATTTAATGTGAAAATATTATAATGCTTTATCGTATATTGTATTGACTTATATAGGTATATGTATAAGTCAATAAGGTATATACCAGGGTTACCGAAGCCCCTGGCAACACAGGCAATAGACTGAGGTCAGTCTATTGCCTGTGTTGCCAGGGGCCTTGATAACCCTGTCGGACATTCCCGCGACCCCGGCCACGCAAAAAGAAATGACACTCTTAGAAAAAGGAATATAATCAAATATGTGTATATTGTATTACTTGCTTTTGCCCATTTGGATGTCGGGGGTATCTACTGCGTAAACAGGTGAGGAGTAGGTCTTTTTTTTTTAAACCCAGACGTAAACGATTATAAGTGTATAGCCTGCCTAGGTACTCTTGATTGCATCGCAATATAAACACAGTTAACACTAAACGCGTTGTTTGACCATACAATTGTAATCAGCAATCATTGTGATTTGTTGGAAAACACAATTAATCATTTCGATACTAATGGTTTATTAATTGCCAGTGTGAAACGTCAGACTGGGCTTTGTTCTATTTTGTGAATAGAATCACAATGTTTAACTAACGCCATGGTGAATAGAATATAATAGAATATAATACTCTTTATTATGTACACCATAAAAATTACAGATGTTGAATATATGGACGTTAATAGTCTACTATACCTGAAATTGCCTAGCATGATCTCCGTTATATCTTAAATACTGTAACATTAATTAAGAAATAAATAAATGGTAAAGTTGAGGATTAATGTTAAGTAGGCACTTTGTTTGACGAAAACACGATTCTATAAAATTTTCTCGACAAAAAAAACCAAGTTTCCGCCAAAACGAACAAAAAATACTTCAAATTAGATCATGAAACTTTGCATAATAACTGAACTAATATCGGCAGATAATATGTATATTTTAATTTTAAATTACCATTATTTTCATAGTAAAAAGAAATTATCTAAACTATGGGCACCTTGGAGCCTTCTTCCTGCCGCCCTGTCTCGCTTGATCGCGTGACCGCGAGCAGTAGTGTGCGAGAGAGATAAAGTAGTGAGGTGGCGCTGAGGTATTATAGACTCTTAACAGATGTTCGAATAATTATATAAGTTTAATAGTTAAATACTTAGACTTCTACATTAATTAAAAGCGGCCAAGTGCGAATCGGACTCGTACACGAAGGGTTACGTACCGTATTAAGATCGAGCAAAAAACACCGAAAAACACGTTTCTTGTTATGAAATTAAGTTAAAATTAAAGGGCATCCCTTTTAATTTTTAACTTTCTATTACGGTTCAAAAGATACAGCCCTGTGACACACGGACGAATGGACGAACGCACAGCGGAACTTTAGTAATAAGGTCCCGTTGGCATTGGGTACGGAACCCTAAAAACCACTAAGTTGCACATAGCTTGAATTGCATAAAAAAAGTTTTTTCTTCGAACCTCTTTTTCAATTTCCGTTTTCTTAAGAGCTGTTAATGCACTCCTTAGTTGTTACCTACTAACCAGTTTCCTCATAACAATGGAAAAGTTTTCTTGAAAGAAAATCCGATTCAGAAATCTTTTACTTAAAATTCAATGTCGCACTTTTTAAAATATTTAGTTTTGTTAAACTAAATGAATGTAGTACTTAAATCTAGAGAATATTCCTTTCCATTATATTTTAATTAAGTGGGTACTTAGGTATCTCATTATGAATTCAACACTTTTTTATTTTTCTAAATGAATGACATTAAAAAAGTATAGAGACATAACTAGGTTAAAGCTTGAATAACTAGATACCAAAGTAATTAAACTTTGTGATTAAGAAAAAACATTTAATTACAAGGAAAAGTTTCTTCATTAAATCCTCTAAAGTATTTAGTTTCGCTGCTCAGGAAAATAATTATTTCGGTAATATTTTCTTTCAAAATATTGAAAGTCCTAACAGACTTTAAATTAAGGTAGATATCCCCAGAACTTTAGTTTGGTACCGGGATGACGTAAGTGCAACATAATTTCTTATTTTTGTACTAACATAAAAATAAATAAGTAAACATTTTACTTATTTATTTTTATGCAGTATATTTAAACAGTATTACGATTCGCTAAAGTGAGATTAAGTGTTCCGAAGAGATCTAGTTGTCTGTTGAATAAATAAATTATTATATTAATTATTATTTTCTTTCATATTATATTACATTGTAACTGGGTTGTGAAGGTCAGATAGGCAGTAGCTCCATATAAAATACTGGTATTCAGCTGTATCCGGTAAGACTAGAAGCCGACCCCAGCATAGTTGGGAAAAGGCAGGCAGATGATGATGATATTATGTTACATTTTTAAATATTTTAATCAATATTTAAAAATGTAATATAATAAGAAAAAATATATTAAAAAATATTAAAAAATATAACAAATTAGAGATCAGCTGGTTTCGAGAGCAGGGTTCAAGCTACCGGTAGTTAGGGCTGCAGAGACAGGAACCTCCTCACAATGCATCCGTATTGAGGAGTACTGCCTTCTGAATCAGGCTCTTGATCCAACCGCTTAACGAGAGCCTCGAGAGATGTTGATCGAGGTTTTCGGCTATCAGACCATTGGCCGTTATGACAATCGGCACAATGACAGCCAAGCCACATTCCACAAGTGAAACACCTCGTGTGCGAGAAATGTTATGTGTTTCTCTTTCTCAGTTTTAACGAGGTTCTCGTCATGTAGAATGGTAACATCGACTATCATTGCGCAGCGCGTTAATCGACCACTATATCAGGCGTATTGGCGACACTGGTCCTGTCAGTAATGGTAGACCGATCCCAGTACAACGTGACAGTCATTTTCGAGAACTGGGTCGGGCACATACTCGTAATACGGTGCCTCAGAATCCACAAGTTTATATTTTAAAAGCAAGTTGGTGGTAACAACTAGAGATAATATGTCTGATGGACTCACCCGGGTGGTGGCATGCCCGACACACGTCAACAGTCCCGTCCTTCATAATACGTCTCTGGTAGTTATTCGTCAAGATAACTTGTAACGTTACGATTGACCAAAGGGCCAGTCGTAAGTCACGTTAAAAAATAGAGTTATTATCAGAGATTAAAAAAAGGTTAGTATGTGTTAGAGTTCCAGGCTTCTAGTTCGAGTGTCGTAGCTCGGGACGCTTGGACGGCAGGATACAGGATCGGCAGGCAATAGTAGAACAATGCTGGAAGATGAAGCGGAGCACGAAGACTAGGCTGGTACTTCTCACAGTATCAAGGACATGCAGCGGCAGATAGCAACTCTGTCCCAGAAGTAAAATGTCCTTATGTAAGCCAGAAGTATTGTTATATGTTGGTTTGGTTGTGTAAAGGTGTGTAATGGGTGTGAGCTGTTGCACACTAGTAGGAGAGTTGCACAAGTGTCCTCCGTCCAGAAGTGGACAGGTGAGAAGGGCGGTTTTGTTTTGAATCAACCGATATGGTAAACAGCGGGGGCGCCTTACATCACCTGACGCTATACAAGAAGTGTGTCTAGACCTCCTACGGTACACAGTAGTGATCGGTTGCATCTCCACACTCCACGCGACTATAACGTCTCCGGCATTAGAGACCTCTCAAAGGTGTAGGTGAGAGGGCCGGAAGGCAATAGAGGGTGAAACTCAAAACACACTCTGGGTTTGTTTTTTTTTAGTAATTATATTTGAGCACATCATACATTAACACATTGAAGTAAAAGCTTAGAATCAAAAATTACTGAAAAGGTCTAAGGATCTAGACTGACTCAAATCGACTGAATGGTCTAAGAATCTAGACTGACTGAATACTCTTACGAACTAAGATAGATTGAACCAGACTGAACTAGACTGAACCCTTGTCAGGTCTGATGACCACTTTTATAGATTCTGGCAAAGTTCTAGAAGTTTCTGTTAAGCATTATTCAAATTATTTGTTTGAATGTTTGTCAGGATCGATAAATACGGTTTACATGAGTACATAGCCTAACTAAATGTAATCTGAAAGTAGCCTAATCATGGCAGCTAAAATACATAGAGAAAGAAAAACCTGACAGATGACAATTTATGATGAAAAATGTCAATGGATAAAAATATTCTAAGATTTTTACAACAAGAGAAAATTAATAATATAAAATACAGTTTTGAGTGTTAGAAACAGTTAATTGTGACTAAACTTTTGCTTTTCAGCTGTAGTGTTCAAACATATGTAAGAAAGTGAGGGACAACAATATGATTTCATGTTTGAAGCAAGGAAACAGTATAGAGAGTATTACTAAATTATTGAACATAACAGCCTTTTAAAAGGTAAATTTATAAATATAATATAAATATGTGGCTTTGTGTAGCAAAATACCACAAACTTCGTTCATAATTGCCCAGACGAAACCTTCAGTTTCCCCAAAAAAGTTATTAAAACGTAGCCGGGATACGGACGCTAAGACATCCTACACCGGGCTCACGAAGAGCCCGATACAACCATGAAGCACCCATGAAGCTCCTAGCTTTACCATCCTTACGGTCATCGGTAGTAAGTACTACAAGTTTGTGCCAGTTCTCTTTAGCCATGGAGAGCCGGGTGAACCCCTTGTCCACTGTGACCACATCACGGTGCATGCCCACTTCGGCTTTAAAAAATATTCCCTAAGACTACATACCTAGCAGTTGTGGAGGGCTTTCGCATTTAAAAAGCCTCGACCCCCGCACTTCCGCGGGATGTACAGTCTTATCACCGATGATCGTAGGTGATAAATCTGGTTTGCAGTCGGCAGTGTACGGACCCTCCTATCCAGGGCGTCGAGTTCGTTCTGACTCCATTTGAGTATGCCAAAAGAATACATCAAAACCGGCATAACAAAACCGTTGAAGGTATGCACTTTATTTCCGCCTAAAAGAAGACTACTAAAGCTTCCGACATACCCAAATACTTATACGTTTCGGATGAGTGATCTAAGGTGTATGGAATCCGAGAGGTGTGTTCCTTTAGATTCCATAATCTCCCCTCGCTTTACATGCATGACTGCACATTTGTCTACGACAAATTCCACCCTGATGCCGCTACTGAATGTTTCAGTTACTTTTAGTAGCTCCATCAATCGCAATTTGTTGGGGGCAAAGAGTTACAAGTCATCCATGTAGATGATGTAGAGGAGGTGAGATATCACCTGACCACCTCTCCTCAACCGATAGCCTAGACCTGAATCCTCCAGCAACGTGCTTAGAGGATTCAGAGCTAAGCGGAACCAAAGTGGTCTCAAGCTGTCGCCCTGAAATATTCCCTGTATAATACACGACATCAGGAAGGTGCGCAGAGTTGCATCTACAATTCCAGATTATTTTTATAATAGATTCTGTGCGAAGCACTTTTGCCTCCAACTATACCCCAGAATTTGATCGTGATTAAAGATTAAATACGAGTATTGCATACAGGTGATAGAGGTGACATTGTGGGCTCATTGTAACGAGATAATTTTAAATTGTATCGGCCATTAGACAGCTGAGGTCTTAGGTCTGGTATGTCAAGTGGCTTGTCTACTTATAAAGCTACTTAAAATTTATTTACGCTATTGCATAAATTTACATAGATAATGTCTGAAGAATTTTCTAGAGCTTTTACTAATGTCTTGCTTGGGGCGGAGACTTACATTTTTTTCTGCTTCAAAACTTTCGATTTCCGTTTTTTTTCTATTAAGCTGACTGAAAAAGAAGTGTTAATCGGGGTGCTTTAGTTGAAACAATATTTAAATTATTCATTACATTTATTTTATCGGATGAACTTAAAATCTGAATATGATTATACCCAGGCCTTTGCATAAGAACTTGTATGAAATGCATTCCTAGTAAATAACATAAATAATTGATTAAACCATAACATCCAGGACAGTTTCTTTTAAACAAAATAAGCCTTAATGTGAACATTCTAAAATATCTGTATGGTTGGATAAATAAACAAAAATATACGATAACAACTAGATGTTTGTAGTATAATATCAAACAAAATAACCCTTTTACTGAAAACATTTCACAGACTTTTAATTTCTGCTTCAGCAATTTTCTATTAGAAAACTTAGCGGAGTAAAAAATGCTTTCATTAAAATGTTATTTGTTTTATAAAATATTTTATACTTAAACAACACAATAGAATATATTTTACATAAAGTAGCATTGGACAACATGTAGATGTCGTCGAAAACGCCTGGTTTTACTTTCTTTTCGAATCTTTTCGGGTAGGTAACTACACAAACAAAACAACAACGAACCTATTGGACCGAAACTTTTCTAATATTATTATGTCTACTTCTAGTTACCCATTCTTCTCCGAAACTATCTTTTGGAAGGGGCACCTAGAATCAAATCTATTTTCTTGTAAATTTTGACAGTAAATGATTTGATTTTGTACAGTACTAATAATATTTATATATACAGACATGGGCAGGATAATTAAAATTATACATTAGGTACATTTTTTCAATAGTTATTGGGAACTTACTGAAAATTTTAAAAGAAAAATGGAGTATGAAATCCATGTAGTAACGTCGGTGTATGAGTAAAAGTCACCCGATGATATATCACCGGCGTGTGGGCATCTATAGGTGCGCGGTACACTGACGGCAATGGGTAGCCGAATGATGGGTACACCACAATGGGCGTTGGTACCGCCTGGACTGAAGCCAGGAGGCACAGGATTGTGACCTGGAAAGGGAAACATTTGTGTATGAAAAATAAAGAAAGAAAATACGTTTTAATGAAATGAAATGAAATTGTTTTTTACACAACAAACGCCCCGTTAACAATACACCCGTGCGAACCTGGGCTTAGTTCTAAAAACAACGCAAACGATATTTATTGTAATGTATGCCTCACGGCTGAACAAAGTAGGGTAGCCTACACTATATAACCTACCTATACTTATGTGAGCATATTTTATTCCAAAAAACCAAGTAGGAGCGTTTTCCCGAATTTTAACCCTCTCTTTCATAACATTTTTAAACTAATTAAAAATGTTAATTACAGAAAGAGCTCATTGTGATAAATAAAAAAATAACAGACCCACCGGAAAGGTCGTTTCACTTTTCTTTTAAATTATGCACAGACGCTCTATTGCTGAACGATGACCACCGTACTTTGCTTTATTCAGACACTAAAGGCTTCATTGTCATATTTTTTAAACTCATTTTTACAAAGTACCATTTGGAACTAGACGCTTGGTCGGATCTAGTATGTTATTATTATTTTTAGGGTTGCGTAGTCAACAATGAACCCTTATAGTTTGGCCATGTCCGTCTGTCTATCTGTCCGTGGCTTGGCTCAGAAACTCTTAGTACCTACTAGAAAGCTATAATTTGGCATGGGTATACATATTAATCACGTCGACAAATGGTAAAATAAAAGCTTGAAAATAATCATCTTACTTTACGTGGAAGGCAAGTATCTCTCCCACGTAAAGTAAGATGATTTTTTTCTCGTCTATCCCATGGTGTGGGTTATCGTTGGATAGACCGTTCAAAATATTGCGGGTTTGCTAAAACCAGTTTTGGATTCAGGGATCGGTTTGCGTAATATTAAACTTTAAAATGCTATTTTTTGTAAGAGTCAAATGTCCCCCAGTAATACGAATATAAAACGAAGTTGAAAGAAAAACTATCACAGCTAAGTAGGCTTTACAAGTTAACGAGTAATAGTCGGCCAACTTACATTTGCAGTTAAGTAATTGACCGTGACGTTTATCCATGTATGGGAGAATATGTTTTTGAACTACATTTGTAAGTTTGGTTTTTGAATAAATTCATCCCAATTACGGAACCCTTCATTGTGCGTGGTCCAACACGCACTTGGCCCGTTTTTTTTTTAATCAAACAACATGCAAGCAACATGGTGACCAGTCAGTTCACCAAACATTAATTAATTTTTTTTTACTTGACAAGCAACGATTGGCAAAAACATCATCTGTCATTTCATCATTCTACAACAAGTTTACCAAATATTTCACTTAGCAAAATAATTATCCGATAAACTTTTATTTAATAACGTATTATTTGACAAACAATTCATTATTTTTAATTTTATTCCATAAATAACATTTGGAATAAAGACTTTACACAAATTGACTTAATATAACGTAATTAAAAAAAAATATCTCACATTAGCATAATTGCAAGTGGCTTGCTAAAGATTTTAATAATTTAATTTCCGAATAATTTTCTTTATGCATCAATATTCTTGCGATGTGTTCATCTTTCGAAATATATTTCTTTCGTTTTTTTGAATTTTGTTTTCTATAAGCACAGACCCCCCAAAAACACAGATGCTGACAGAAACCCTAACCCTAGACGGTCGACGTCAGGGGCACCCCGAGGTTTGGTTAGTTAGGTTCCTGTAAACCCTGCAGACAGAAATAGGAGCCGCGCGCAGCGAGGCTCCGTCGACCAGCTGACGGAAACGCTAACCCTAGACGGTCGGTTGAGCGCGGCCCAAAGGGTCATGGCCATCCGGATGGTCCGGGGATACCGCACGGTCTCCTGTGAGGCAGCGAGCCTCCTTGCCGGAATGCCGCCATGGGAAATGGAGGAAAAAGTCCTTGCGCACGTATGGGAGTGGCGCGAGGAGGCGAAACGCCGGGGCGTAAGTCCGCTGCCGCGAGGAATCACGGCACAGCGGACGGAGCTCCGGCGGGATCTCATGGCGTCATGGAAAGTACGATTGTCGCAACCCAGCGCTGGGCACGCCACGATTGCGGCGATAAGTCCCTTCTTTGAGGAGTGGCTGGAGAGGCGCCACGGCGTCCTCACCTTCCGCCTTACGCAGGTCCTTACCGGACACGGCAGCTTCGGGAGGTTCCTGTGTCGGATAAGGCGGGAGGAAACGTCCGGGTGTCACCACTGTGTGGATCGCCCGGAGGACACGGTGTAGCATACGGTGGAGGTCTGCCCGGCTTGGGCAGAGCACCGCCGTGTCCTCGTGGAGGCGATCGGCGGCAGAGACCTCTCGCGTCCGGCCCTGGTACGGAGCGAGAGGGCATGGGCAGCCGTCACCTCCTTCTGCGAAGCAGTAATGCTCGCGAAAGAGGAGGCGGGACGGTTGAGGGAAAGGCACGTTTCGCGCCCTCTCGCCCCTAGCCGCCGCAGGAGACGCCCTGGGCGTCGGGAATCTCGGGCGGATTTCCAGCCACCGTAGGCGCGGGCTTGCGGACTGTGAGCAATGAGTAGCTCACCGTCCGGTAAGGACCAGGCCCGGGTCGACGGCGCGTCGTATTCCACGCGCGCCTCAAAGAGATGTCGTCAGCACAAAAGTAGGGGTCCACTAGGGCTGATGCCTGCCGGAGTCGCGGGAAGGTACTTATGGGTCACCGAGGCCCCTGGCAACACAGGCAACAGGAAGGAATATGGGTGGGTTTTAGTCAGTAAGAGTCTGACACACCCTCCCGCTCCGCCCAGAGCGGGAGAAGTTATTTGATGATTTCCCACCCAAAAAAAAAAAGACGGTCGACATCACGGGGAGTTAGGTTCGGTTAGGTTTCTTTAAACCCTGCAGACAGAAATAGGAGAAATAAAAAAAATAAATATAGATAAATAAAAGAAATAGGAGAATAGGAAACGTGATTTATCCTAATGAATCTCATGAGATATGAAAAACGTATAAATGATTAAATATCATCTGATGCATTTGTAAAAATAATTGATTGCCAAATAAATGTATGTAAAACGAGTGTTTATAAACTATACATTTGCGGAATAAGTTGTTTTCAAAATAAATAGTATATGAAACGTTGGTTGTAAAATGAAAATTTTTCAATGGAGTTTTGGTGAAACTTAGTGAACCAAGCAACACACGACAACTTTTTGTTACTTTTTTGTCCATACTGACTTTGACAAACAGTTCAAGATGAAATAAAATTCACTATAATTATTGATACCGATTTATTTATATTATTGAGGGTTGGTTTTGTCCCAAAAATACTGAATCCCTGAACCTAGCATTCAAGATGGCAGGCGCTCCTGAGTCTATACTAATAGGCACTAAACACATAACTTGAAGTCAACCACAACATAGTTGGCTAAAGTCTATATCAAACTAGACTCAAAATCTCAATAACCGGTCTAGCTTTCCTCGAACGATAAAAGGGTCAACGCCCCTAAATCCAATATCTATTACTAAAACACTTACCAATCGATACATATCCGTTTCCGTCAAAATATCCGAATTGCGGCCGGTCCAGCTGTCGACTGCCACATCCGTGCTAGCTCCGTCAATTTATACGAGCATAGCGTCAATTTTAGCAGTTTTTCTAGCCTGTCTAGGAATATGCCTAATATGTCCAGTGCGTGGTGACATATAAGGCTAATTAGAAACAAATATTTTGTAGCTGGTGGAACTGTTTGAAGATGTTCTGGGAAATTAGATTGGAGATTGCTAGGTTTCTGTTTTTTTTTTGTTTAGCAGTTGTCGGGTCATCATAATCGTTCCTTTTACCGTCTACCCATTTTTTTTAGAGAAAGCGCATTTCCTACGTCGAATTCTTCCAAAAATCTTTATAAGCCGCCAATTCAGTTTTGATTTCCTTTCAAAACAATAATTTTAACTATAAATGACAAAGTAAGTGGTTCAATAGATATCTGTAATTATTATCGTATTTCCTTTACAGCTTCGTAGCTTTTAGCGCACTACTACTCCAAAATATGAATTTAATTCCCAAATTAATTTAAATGCTAGACCGACTATCGGATAGCTCACCCCAGTTACATTGTATCGACTATCGGCCAGCGGATGGTTGTTCAAATTCGTGGCTACGGCGCCCCACTGCGTTGCTCACATAGCTATCCAACGTAGAGTAGTTTGTAGGATAGAGGCAGCAGATATATTCTATATTACGAAGAAGGTCTCTCTCTCTCGACTCTCTCTTTATCATCAGCCACATGTTAACTACTGTGGGCGTACAATGGGAAGTGTTGGTTATTGCACAATAGAAAATCCGTTTGCTGTTTAAATCTAATTATAATTTACGATCAAATAATTAATCACACTAGCATTTACGATCAAATAATTATTCACATACTGTAGGTACACGACACAACTATAGGGAACGCGCAACAGTTTCTAAACGTATTTACTCCTTGACCGCCTCCAAGAAACTGTACTTAACTCCGGTCAAACGTTATGTTGGCGTCCTGAAGGCTAATTCACGTAATTTCATGACGCACCGACCAAGTTGCAGTGCAGTTGCAGTTAAGTTTAAGTTTGAGTGATAAACGGTATTCTTGTAATATTTGAACTGCGCGTAAGCTGCGCGTGAACTGCGCGTCAACTGCACGACACCCAAACTCTACCAAAGTTACCTACGGTGTGGCCACATGAGAGAAAAAATATTACGTACCAAATAATCGAATACAATCGATTACATTTCAATGAATAAAACGTTATTATAATATTAAAATAATACCCCAGTACTGATTTTAGTGCTTTTTCTTACCATATAAACAAACAATGCTGTTTCGATTCACAATTAAAAATATATTTTGCTAAAATTTTGGCTGAATGATGGTGATCATTGCCGCAAAAAAACTAAAACTGACAAAATAAGTTGGGAGTAGTCGGGAGCGCGAAAGTTGAAATTTGAGACTCAGTGCAATTACAAAACTTGTACCTACTTAAACGATTTAAACTTTGATGGCAAGCATGTATTCTATGTATTATAATAAAATTATATTTAAGGATGTAGGTACAGTGAAGATTACGAAGAAGTAGCAGTTTAAATTCCTTTCATTTAAGTTTCATCCTGATTCTTCAGTAGGTAGGTATGACTTCACGGAAACGCGTTTCTCTGCGGCAAATAGAACTGCTGGTAGAATATTTGGAGGGCCACAGGGACCTTGCCCGTGGCAGACTGAAATCTAGAGAGGGGAGTGCCCTCACATCACGTGTTGGGTCAGAGTGCGCCAACATATTAAATGCTGAGGCAGATGGGGATCAAAGAACTTCCAAACAGTGGAGCAAGGTCTGTTAGATTCTATCGATATTGTACCTATGTGCATCGGTACATTATACTTAGCTAAATAACTAGATTTGTAATATTTTTAGTGGTATACCGACTATAAGTGCCGCTTGCTCAACCGAATCAAGCAGATTCGGCATAATCAACGGGGTACAGGTGTACCCACTTCTTTATCCCCTTTAGACGAAAGAATCGCTGCTCTGCTTGGTGCAGGCAGTGAGGTTGTGGGGAGGAGTGGCACGCCCCAAAATGAGGTGCAAATAAATCCCTTGTCGGTAAGTTATGGAATCCTTTTTTATCTTTATTGTATTTATTATGCTCGGTCATAGTGACAGTAGTATTTTCTTTTTGCTTTGCTAGCCTGCATCCTAAGCAGTTTCTCCGTTGCCTGCACATGCCATTTCTCCATTGCCTGCACTTCCCACATTTTCCTCATTACCTAATATGTAAGTTTAAATTTTAGTCAAGTACTTACCTATCATTCTAGCTGTGCATTAACTATTAGAAATAGGCAGTTCTGTGAGATGTCGTGCCAACACGATAGAAGAAGCTATGCGTAACATTCTATTTTAAAATGTTGATAACGTATTTAGTTACTAACCAACTAGTCATGTTATTTTTTTTAGATATGAAGATATTATTATTGAAGTTGATGTTGCACCCGCAACAACACAAAACATCACACGTTATACTGAAAGGTAATTATATTTACTTGTCATATTTAGGAAATAAATAAAAGTCTTAAAAACATAACATAATATATTTTTATTTTGTTACAGTGAGCAAGAGACTACTGCAGCCAGACAGCGTCGAATATGTAAGAATTCGAATTTGAATACTAATAGAAACTAAACTGCGGGCATTTTCTTTTTAGGCAAGCCGGCGGAGGCGGCTAGCTTCTTCAGATGATGAATAAAATAAGCAGATTCTACATTACCTATGTGAGAACAATGTAAAAAAAGATGTGTATGTTAAAAAATAATTACAATATTATCATCATTTTAAATACAAAATAAATAATTTAATTTAATTCCGACTCCTTATTCCCTATGTAGCCACAGGCGATTAATAAGAGCCTGTTGGACCGCCCGACCTTCCAACAAGTCTCTCTTTGGCCGCCTATTGCCTGGAGCAAGAAAACTCAGGCTCTCCGCTCGCACATCCTCTTCAAATGCTCTACGCCGTACACGCATTCTCTCTTCTTGCTCCGCTCTTGATGTGTCAGTTGGGGCACTGGTAATCGTGCCTTGTTAGCTATATTGTGCAATACAGCACAGGCATTCACGATTTAGCCTGCAAAAACAGGATCATAGTGAAGCATGCGTGCAGCTAACAAACACCTGAAACAATACATAATACAATAATCAAAAGTTGGGCCTCAGTATATTCACTTGGTTTGAATTCTCAGGTATAGTAAATAAGAGTATAATTATAAAGAGGAAACTTAGAGAATACTAGTTGTACTCAAATACATACCTAAATCGAGCTTTCAAGACACCAATGCATCTCTCTACTGTGTTGCAGGCTGAGACCTGGAGCTCATAATAATGGTCTTCAGGGGAACCTGGTATTGCGTTCAACACTGGGGCTGTCACCTGGAAGAATAATATTAAAATAATTATTCATAATATATAATATAAACAATTTTATTTTCAATACGTATTAATACGGAAGGACATTCACCAAGCAAAAATACTTCCTCTTCATCATATTTTTGGTTAAAATAGGGCTGTAATGGGTGATCATGCCATACAGATGAATCATGGGTTGCCCCAGGCTTACTGGGGTCAATACATAATATATTAAGATCTGCATCACATATCTAAAACAATATTTTTTAAATGTACAGCCTTTAATGAAAGTAAAGCATATTATTACTAAGTATTTTTTGTTTTTTAAATATAGTAGATTATGATTGATTACATACAATCATCACATTGAGAGAATGATATCCTTTTCTATTGAAGTATCATTCTTCATGTTGGCTGGGTCTTATAATGGCAACATCGGTGCCATCAATACAGCCAATTACCCTGGCATGTTGAACTTTGTATAAAAACTGAAAAACATACAGATATTTTGCTCATAGATTAAAATAATTATACAAACAATAACTCTTAAGTAAGATGATATATAAATTTTACCATCTTTTAATTTAGTCACGGGCTTCTCTTGTCATGGGAAACTTAACATAATTGCTAAATAAGTTTCTCATGTTGAGGGCTTTCATGACTTGCCAGATCGCTCTCGACACAATAGGTAGTGATACTCCATGGCACCTGCTTTGACCCACCAGTCTGATAAGACCCGCTCACCAAGTAACCTAGTGTTATGAGAACCTGAAAGTCACCTAATTATTTATAGAATATCTACTGTCAAATCTAATGTATTTTGCATGAATACTAGCTGTGCCCCATGGTTTCACCTGGGCTTGGCTCCTAAGAGTCATAGCATGTTAAATAGCCTTTAACCTTACTAAAGAATTGGGCTATGACAATATTATAACCCAATTCTTGAAGAATTTTGAATTCACTGGTAGTTCCAAAGATTAGCGAGTTCTAACAAGCTATTCAGCTTGGTTAAATTATTATATATAAACAGATTTGACTAACCTTTGCCTGTACACATCTTTCCTTCTCTCCTTCGGAATGTATGTTGCTATTGTGTTTATTATTTGCCGAGTCAAGGTTTTGCTCAGACGATAGGTTTTCTGGAATTCCCAGTCCGAAATACGGAATGGATCCACAGAAAACCTATGTCTTTTTAAAGCTTGGCGACGTTCTCGGTCGTCTATTTCGGCAGCAAGGGATAAAATCCTCAAACCCAGTTGGAAACTCATGTTCACTAAAAAGGTTAAAAAATCATTTAGAATTTAATTGAAAACGACTTGTAGTTAATATGTCTTACTATATAAACATACAATATTTAATTTTAAACACTTATATTCACAGAAAATACAATTTGATGCCAACAAAAGTAAATATTGAGGAACTTATGTTGTGCGTAACCAAAACTGCACGATGATCAAATTGAAACTTCAAAGCTGTCATTTTGAGACGTCAAACGAATAGTAGAATACCGATCAAGTTGCGTTCAGAATCACGCTCTAATGACGCGCAGTAGTAGAATGCCGTTATTGCGCTCTCGTGACGCGCACTTGACGCCAGCGTAGCTGACAGCGGTAGAGAATACTAAAAGCATTGTTTTGATCGAAACTTAACTGCAACTGCACTGCAACTAAACTTCTTTAATTACGTGAATTAGCCCTCTGATTAGTCAAACGAGTGACTAACGTATTTCCGACATATAAATTATTTATAAATACATAAACTCTCGCTTTATTCAACTTCCACTTCCCATGGGCCCAGGCAGAAATTGCAGAACGAGAGCAGGTAGTGCTCAGATCGTGACAAAGGTACTGCTTTAGCTTCGTTTACGTTCATAAGTGTGGTCATACACGCACGTCGATTGCGAGTACTACGCACCTGACCTTTCTGAAGAACAGCACCAATAAGGTCACTATATTATGGTCTTCTAGACGTCCCCTCCCGCCAATTTATGTATTCCTCACATTTTAATGCTGACTTCCGTTACATAAGGAACTGTTTTGCAAAATTTCATGCTTCTAGACTGATTGAAGCTGTGCGTTGTCTGTCGGTGAATTTAAGATTTTTATTGAGTAGAAGAATACAACTTTATAATACTCTAATCAAGGAAAAAAAGATTATACAACTTTGAAAATAAAAATAAGGATTTTTCTTAATGGTATTTTCTTTTCCAATTTATTCGTGCTATGCCATTTGACTTTCATGTGAGTGAGTGCTTGGTACGAACTACTTTGATCTTTCGTTTTGGGTGCATTGACAGCTTCAATATTTATTAAATAACCAAAAAATATTATTCTCAAACATGCATGTAAACATTGTCATTATTTTCGAAAAAAGAACACGCGAAGTATCGAATTTACGGACAAAAAAAAACAAATCCATTGCTGGAGCGTTTTTTGAATTTGGAACATTAAAACGCTCCAGCAATGTTGTATGAAAGGGCATGCTGGGTTATTAAAATAATACTCTTTGATTAGATCTCTTTTATCATTCGTGGCCCACCAAAGTAAGTCTCTTTGCTTAGTACAAATTGCGTTCACGTGGCTGTATAGATAAACGCGTTTGCCTTTCGACACAGGTGATAAATAAAAAAATTGGTGGCAAAGCTGAAAATTCATCTTGACTTGTTATTTACAAACTTAATACATATAAATTTAATAATTAAAATGAGTTCCAACGGTTCAGACAGTGAAATGGAGATTGATTGAACTCCACCAGATTTAAGATCAGAAGCCAAATTGGCAATATAAAACCCGCTTCCGGAGAATTCAATAATATTAATTAAATTAAATATATAATATAAAAAGTATGTTTTATTTCCCTGCATTCTTTTGAGAAAAGCACTATATATGCCTGGGTGGAAATGGCAATTGTCTTTCGCGTATTAGTGATAAACTCATACTCGACCTGCAATTGCCTTTTTCACGGCCTTTGCAATAATGTACTATTGTTTTTATTTAAGACATGTAATTATTGAGATATTAATTAGATGTAATAAAACGAAATATAAAACATTGCTAAAAAACTAAATTTTACAACTCTCTTCAAACTTTTATATTGTTGAGTTCTGAGAATCGGTTTTTTTTTTGTAAAAAAAAGGGTTTCTGATAATAAATTAAAAATACATTTTTAGGAATATTGAATTTTAGACTAGGTATGCTTATCCCTCTTTCTATTAGAAATTAATTTTATACGTGATTTAAAGCATTTTTATCCTCAGACTACGACCATTCCTACATAACCATAAAAAAAGTTCAGAAAACTCTAACATACTAGCCATACTACAACTAAGCCATAACTAATCTATACTTACCAATAATAAAAATCCTATAAATAATTCCGAGTAGCATCCTAACGTCGCGATGTGCCAAAGCAATGCCCGATGCGTTCAAATATGGCGTTAACTGGTTTAGTACATTTTACTCTCGTTGACAACCTACTTGATATATTGCTATGAATTACTTAAGAGTATTTTTATGCACGTTTTTCCTTATGTTGTGTAAAAGTGCACGTATTTGTGTACGGTGTATTGAATTTATATGCGGCTCTTGATTTAAAAACTGAGTTTTGTAATGTTTTTTTAGTAATTTATAATTAACCAGAAAATCAAATTAAGCTTGGTATGGTAGAATGAAAATTTATATATTTTTCTTGTCACTTGTCACTGCCATTAATAAAATAAATCTATTATTTTATAACTTTAAAACTTTACATTTATCTTCAGATAACAATCAATCTCTGTTTCCTCACCCTGTTCTATCCAAATGCACAGAACATAATACCATAGAGTTACCACGTCACTTAACGGACGTAGCTACATACCGGATCACATCTAGTTAACAGTCCCAGTAAATGTAGTTCCCAGTAATTGTAGCAAACAAATTAATTACTTTTGATATAAATGTTTAATTCAGGGTAGTTCGTATCACGTTCCTTAGTAAATTTTTGGTTGGTGTAAACAAGTTTATTCAGTCATTCTATTGTGGTTGTTAACAGGGACTTAAATCTTCAGACACTCTTTGTCTAAAACCATACTTAGGTACTGCTAGAACTCAGCGCGTAAAGGCGTATTTTAAAAAATAATAATAATAATAATAATAATAATAATCTTTATTGGAACAAAAACACATTTTACAAATTGATTGCGTACGTAAATAGCCACATTAGTTACGAAACTGTGTCGCAGCTATTAACGCCCACCTCCAAGAGGGAGACACAGCGTTCCAGTACAGAGAAAACAAATAAAATAGTAAAATTTATAAGTAATAAACAATTAAAGTAGTAAATAATAAAAAATTAAATAGGTACCTAAGTTTTAGTTAAGTTGTGCATGCGGGAGTGTTGTATGTGAGTGTAGTGCGTGTCTGTGGGGTGTAAGTGTAGAGTGTGTTTGTGGAACCTCCCCACGAGCACACTCCTCGCTACGTGTATATGGTGTGCATGTCTGAGGAAGAAAGATATTTAGGGTTTAACTAGATTCTCCAACTCTTCGTATGTGAGATTATGAAGCCATTGATCAATTTTCCTTTTGCAATCCCGGAGAGTACATGGATAAATTGTTAGAACTTTATTTATTCTATTATAAAGCACGGGACTGAAGAAAATGAACTGGCGGCGGACAATTTCTAATTTAACGGCTGGTGTCGGGCAAACTCTGTCCGTTCGGCGTTTATGTTTTCTAAACTCTGGGTCAAAAGACAAGTTGGAATGTTTACGCAACATTGTACTTAGCGCAAAAGAGTGCCTTACCGTAGGTAGCCTCCATATCGTGTACAATTCGCAGGTAGGGAAGCGATAGGGTTTGAAGGCCATAACCTTAAGAACAGCCCTCTGCGCCCTCTCCAAACGCAGCAGAAGACATTTACCAGCACCACCCCAAGCCGAAATACAGTACGTTAAAATGGAATGAGCAAGAGCAAAGTACACAGTTCTCAGGGTAGAGAAATTGGCGGAGGTCCTTAGATTTTTAAAAACAAAAATTAATTTTCTAACCCTAGATACCAGTGATTTGATCTGCTCACTCCACGTCAACTCGCTGTCGACCCAGACTCCAAGATATTTTATTGAGTCCGTGCGCTTAACTTCAGGACAGCCACAGATGTCAGTCCTAGTTGTATGGCACGCATGAGCAGTCAGACGGAAGGGTGGGGCTGGCTGTGACGCTTTCCTTGGACTAAAAGTGATAAATCTGGTTTTATCCAAGTTGAGGGTGAGCAAATTCTGTGTCAGCCATCTCATAGTCACTCGCAAGGCTGACTCTGCCTGAAGCCGAGCTTCGTTCCAGTCACTGCCTCGAACCAGGATAACAGTGTCATCAGCGTAAGCAATTACTTTGGAGTTTCTTAGATCAAGTTTACAGAGCTCGTTTATGTAAACCAAGAAAAGGGTAGGTCCTAAGACACTACCTTGTGGTACTCCATAGGAGAGGAATGCTTCTTTGCTGGTGTGGTTGTTTATCCTGACGATTTGCGAGCGACCACTGAGGTAACTCTTAAATAGATTAAGCGGTAGGCCTCGTATACCAATCTTTTCCAGTTTTTTGAGTAGAAGGGGGACAGAGACAGTGTCAAAGGCTTTAGAAAGATCAAGGAAGATAGCGATAGATTTATCCTTGCTGTTAAGGTTTTGAGCTACTGAACCTATTAATTCTAATATGGCATCCTCTGTGTTTTTGCCTGACCTGAATCCATATTGGTTATTTGCGAGTATATTTTGTGAGTTAAGGTAATCCAGCAGACGTTTATTAATTACTTTTTCGAGGAGCTTAGATAGAATTGATAATACAGATATGGGTCTGTAGTTATTGACACTGTCTCTGTCTCCACTCTTGTGAATAGGGTGCACAACAGCCTTTTTGAACACCGTTGGGAATATTCCAGATGTAAGGGCAAGGTTGAACACGTGGCAGATAACTGGGACAAGTGTGTTTCTAGCACTATAGATTACATTTGCGGGGATGCCATCCCAACCCGCAGCACTAGTTAGTCGAAGGCCACGAATAAGATAATCTATCTCTTCGTTGTCCGTAAATGTAATCTTTGGATTATTATTTCTATAATTAGAACTAACTTTTTGCTACAGACGAGCGCTGTCAGCTGTCCGAGCTGACTCTCAAACCTTTTCTTATTCTTCTAATTATAAAACGTTATCTTCTAAAATATTCGAGGATGTTGGATGGGAAAAGGCGGCTTCATCTATGGTGCAGGGTGTGCAGCGCACACGGACGCAGCATCTTAGGGGACGCCGAGCGCCGCTCGTGACACCTACAAAGAGCATGCGTCGAGACTATTCGAGACCCTGCGTCCGTGTTAAGGCTCGTGCAGCCTTTATGGCCGACGCCGGGTGCGGTAGCAGGACAAGGCGTGCCACGAGCAAGAGACGACCACGAGCCTTTACTCGTGAAATCACCCTTAAAACAGATAATTAAAGATTATATTGGTGTAGTGTTACATCACTACCAAAGGCGCGTGCCGGTACTGTTTTGATTCGTTTGAAAACACGCCGACAATCATTGCGAATATTCGAACTCGGCTGTATTAAGATTAATATAAACTTCAAATTCAAATTGCCAAAGACGCGCGCGGCATTGTCAAAAGGGTATGTACGCGTGCCGCAACTTGTGTTTTACCGCTACACCATAGTTTTGCGAAATAAGCCTTGACGTAAAGGCTCGTCCAGACTGAGGTGATATTGTGGCCGTGACAGGCATATAGCTGCCTGTCGCGCCCGCAGTATCGCGCTAGTCTTCAAGAGCCTTAATGAAATAAATATTATGTTTGAGTTAACATGTAAATATGAAGTAAATTGACTTTTCTTTTGATTAAAATGAGCTGCCACATTTTTTGCAACTTTCACCGGGGTCAGAGCTCATCAAAAATAACTAGCGACAGGCAGCAATATGCCTGTCGTACCCGCGATATCGCCTTAGTCTGGACGAGCCTTAGGTAAGTCTATGAAAATTACAAACAGCAAGTGATAGAGATATTGATTTTTTTTTTTCGTGTGTCACTGAGTGTCGTGGATTTTTAAATACGACTTTAGTTTTGCTGTAATTTTTGCATTAACTGATTGTTCTACTCCTGCCTCCTTGGCCGAGTGGTTCACGCTCTGGACTACAAAGCCAGTGGTCGCGGGTTTGAATCTTGCAAGGGGAACATGTTTGTGTGATGAGCACGAGCATTCGTTCCCGAGCGATGGATATTTATATCTATGTAAGTAGATATCCGTTAATTAGTCACCATGGTACTTGTACCATGACGACTAATTGGCTCTAAACTAAGCATAGCAAGCTATGCTTAGTTTAGAGCTAGTTGATGGGTATGCTGGACTAGACTGTCAGTCCAAACAATTTATTCATTATTTATTTTATTTATTACTGATATCTAATCACTCTGCCACTGGATTTAACGACCTAAATTGCACTATGTATGTATACATAATATATTGATCGAAATGTATTATTTATTCGGATGAATTGCTTACTGTAGGTACCGCGACGTTGATTGATATGGGCTACATAATAATACCTAGTCCAAGTTGCTACGATTTTCTGGGCCTGGCCATATTAATTTATATCGATAGTACTTTTAGGTGCCTATAATATTATACTTTTAAACACCTAAGTATATACAACATACTTTATTATTAATTTAGATGTCCGATGGTGATGGAAGAAATAAACTTTCTGGTGCACAGAATCAATAAAGTAAGCTGGCGAAGTATCGCTTTGAAAAAGAATACAAGTACTTTCGAAAACTTTATTCTTTGACCCGGTCTATCTTCGGACGAAGACCTGGAGACATATGAAAATCAAGATGATTGTACAGCAGAACTCGTCTCTTCAACGCCGCCGCCACTGCTGTCTTCATCATCGGTAGTTGAAGAAGACAAAGAACCTCCTTGTTCCGAAGCGTCCCCGGAAAATATACTTCGAGAAAATGTAATGAATGATCTCGCGTTGTGGCTACATGTGATAACCGACAAACAGAGGATATTTTTAATGGACCGTGGACCAGTATAGGGAAAAGAGAGTTCGTATTCTTCGAATAGTTCGAAAAGATCTTTTTCAAATGTTTATTGTATTAAAAAGGTGTTAAGACATTGACAACACCTAAACCGCGGCCACTGTCAGACTGCAAAGGAAATAAAGAGAAACGCGATGACACAACGATTGTAATTTTTTTGTAAAATATGAAGCAATTATCTATTTACTCAAAATTGAGTTGAGTAATCGAAAATAAAAAAACAACCAAGTTCTGCATTCAAATAAGACGTTCTTGTTATTAATCAAATACGTAACGTATGTTGATATTTAATACAGATATTGAGATTGGAACTCAAGGTAAGAGGTTAGTTTAACGTTAGTTTGTATCAAGATTTTTTTTCACAACGTGTTTTGGTAACAACCAAGTTCTGGGAAATATGTTCAAAATTAACATATATTTTTTCCGCTATCACAAACTATACAAATTTGGCAATTTCTTTTCTTAAGAGAAGCCTATTTTGGTTATTTGCCTCTAGTCAGTGCCTTAAATAATAAAACCATTTTAAGAAACTCGTTGGTTTACTGTAAATTAACTGATTCTGTTTATGATTTTTATTGTAAACTTTTTCATGCTGATGTCGCACACTCCTTTTCAAATTAAATCAAATCAAAATATTTTAATTCACATAAACCTATGTACATGGGCACGTATGAAACGTCAGGAGCTAAGTACACGGCTCCAATCGTTCGTTTCCTATGGAGAAGAGCCAGCAAGAAACTACACGGTTACTCTTTTAAAAATAATTGGTTACATAAATGGTCTACAAATCTACAGTCTATTAAGCCTACAACGTTCTCACATTAACAAAATATAAAAGAATGTATGTAAAATATTTATAAAACAATAAAAATAAAAACCTAATTACATTTTTGCCATTACATCTGTAACAAGTCTAAATTGTCCAATCCACAAAAGCCACTAACAAATAGTTTGATATCAAAATTGTAGGTATCTCGGGTGTAAAAAAATACTTTCCGAAGCCGAAAGAACATATTCTACCCATTATTTGGACCTTTTTTTTTCCACTCGACATTACCTGGGAATCCACTGGCTCTGGAGATATTGAAGGTCAAAGTCGCATTTAATTTTTTATTTTTTTACTATAACGAACAAGCAAACATTACTTGAATTTTCGATTATTCTTAACAAATTACGCATTGGAAGTTACAAAAACGCAATGAATATCAAACACAAATTAGGAAATCGGTAAATTAGCAAAGTATACAAACCTAGCTGTGGCTATATCAGTCAACTGCCTAATTTTTCTTACTGCATATGCAGCTGAACTTAATTTACATGAAAAAGATCTAGTGATGGCACATTGCAATTTCGAATCTAGAGTAATTCCTAGAAATTTAAGGTGGTAAAATAGGTTAAAAAGATTGGCAGCATTTGTCTATAGCTTTAGAACTTCATGAAAAGAGCTTGGGGCACCTATCTAAGAAACAAATTACATTGAAAACTGTTATTTTAAAAGAAAGGTCGGTAGATTTCTTGAACCAAGTTGAAACTGAACGGAAAAAAAATGTTGGGGGGCAGTACTCGAACGAATTATCAACATAATTAATTTTTTAGCGAGGAAATGTCTGGCTTTACGAGGAAAGTCTGAAAAAAATTAATGATTGTAATTTTTTAAAGCTGGTTAAATATATATCTAAATTTGATATTGTGCTTGCAGAACACATAGCCCTCGCTATCTTGGCCATAATATTCAGAATGAAATAATACAATTATTAGGAGAAATAATAAAAAAACGAATGTTTTGTAATTTAAATTATCCCAATATTTTTCTATTATTTTAGATTGCACTCCAGATATTGCACACGAAGAACAAATATCGTTTATCGTATGGTACATTCTTTTAAATTCAAGCAATAACAAGGTTGAAATAAAATAACACTTTCTGGGTTTTTTTCAAAATTTTGTTGGATTATTTAATCTCCAACGAAATTGACATACAAGATATACGTGGTCATATTTTTATATTTACACCATTATCTTACGATAATGGTGCAAATATAAAAGGGAAAATTATACAAAAACGAATTTTAGACTTAACGCTAGTGCTACTGGAGCGATATTGCGCTAGTCTGCACGAGCCTTTAAACATCGCGCATTTTATGTACCTAGTGCGGCACACAGCCTGAATTGGTAGTGAATGACGCTGCTAAAAGTTTATTAGAAATTGACAATTTCTTTTTAATTGTGCAAGTAATTTATGATTTTTTTTTTTGCATCAACAGCACGTTGCAAATACTCGCCAAAAAAGTGCTAACTTTAAGTCTAAAACCACTCTCAAATACTCGTTGGGAGAGCAGGGTTTGAAGCAGTCAAAGCTCTACCTTTTAATCTGGGAAAAGTGTATGATGCCTTGTTTAACATATATTCCGATAGGAGGAAAGATGTGGAGTCACGATATATGGCAAATTAATTACTGGCAAAAATTAAGTATTTTAAATTCATCTGCTCTCTGCTTATTTGGTTCGAAATTTTAAGCAAGATAGCAAGGCTCTTCAAAGTTAGACGTCGTATGGTCAGAAGCGGTGAAAAGATTGATCATGCAAAATAAGTTTCTCTGAATTCCGAAATGAGTCCGCTTTTGAGGAGTTCCTAAATAGCGCGAAAACTGTAGCGGAAGAAGTAGAGACAATAGCAGAATTTCCCACACCTGCAGCCTCGCGCTCGTAGAAGGTTTTTTAATTATGAGGCGGAGGATGAACCGATAACAGACGTAAAACACATTTTAATGTGAATTTTGATTACTACCTATTAGATACCGCAATTACTAAGTTCGACGAACAGTTCGAACAGTTTGAATCAAAATAATCAATATTTTTCATTTCTTCAAAAATTAAAACACTGGAATGATTTGGACTTCTAATTTAGAAAATAAACTGTGGCATGCTGGCTGTTCAGATGTGGAGAAGTTCGAGCTCTTTAAAGAAATCGAATTGTTACCGATGTTTATTGATGACTTTACTACGCCGTTGGATATCCGCCCAAATCTGTCCACTGCACATACAATTTACTTCACATTGTCAGTCACTGTAGCTCACAGCGAAATATCATTTTCTAAACTAAAAATTATCTTAGATCAACATTGTCGCAAAGTAGATTTGTTGTAAGTAATTTGTCGTTAATTAGTATTGAACATGAAATTAAAACTGAAGTCAGTGACATTGTTAAAGATTTTGCTAATGCAAAAGCACGAAAAGTTACTTTTTTGTACGAGTAAATATATTTGTGTTGTATTACGAGCGTCCTGTAATTTTTATTTAACCTGATAAGTGATAAGCCCCGCGCGACGTCGATTCAGAGTCAAACACTAGAAAATCAATTGTGTCTCATTAGCTGTCCTTGACCAATTAATTAAATATTTTTCAAATGTGCTTTTCTAATCTTCTAACCCTTTCCTTTTAAGACATGTGATATCTACCAACCCGCACCAGACCCACGTGGTGGATTACAGCCTACTCCCTCTCATAGAGAGGAGGCCTGTGTCCCAGCAGTGGAAACATAATAGGCTGATTATGCAAACAATGAATTTAAGACAACCCAATTAACTTATCTTTTCAGTGAATATTTCTGCCTAAATCATTCATCTTGACCAAGTAGGTAGGTATTCCCTTTTTTCATTAAAACCAGAGTCTATCCAATTACTAGAAACCTCCAACGAGTCATTGTCAAGATTTCTTTAAAACGATTACAAAAATGCAATGAAAAGTAAATTAGGTACTAAAGAAAATGTGATTGCGAATATTTTCAAGTACCTAATTTCTCTACTGGGGTCAGCAGTTCAAGTGTCTATATACCACCTTTTACATGTTTACTGAAAATTCTTGATTTATCTGAGTTTGCATTACTTATTAATATTTTTATAAGATTTCTTTGAAAGCTTGTTCATATTTTGTTTACGTTTTTTAATCTCCAAAATTGCAAGAATCTGATTATGTTATTTTTAAACTATGATTTGACCTTGTCATTTATGCAGATGAGGGTTTGCTATTTTTATATTTATGAGTTAAAAAAATCGAGCGATAAATAATGAGCTTTTCATAAAAAGAGTAACTACGGTGATAGGGAATAAACAAAAGAAAAACAACAGAAATAACTAAAAAATATAGTTTTAATTTACTCTAAACCTTCATTGAAGGTAATTCAATTAATGGTGGACAGCGATGAGGGGAACGGACTTGACGACATGACCGTGATGGACGATGGAGCTGGAGTGAGTGATAGCAGAGGGGGCGGTCTTCACGATGACGGGGGCGGCGTGGACGACGGGCGCGGCGTGGACAGCGTGGACCACAGGGGCAGCATGTACAGTGTGGACAACAGGAGCGGCGTGGACAGTGTGTACCACAGGCGCAGCGTGGACAGTCTTAATCACAACAGGGGATGAAGCGATCACTGGGGCGTGCACGGCATGGACGGCGTGTACGGCGTGGACAGGGGAGCCGTGGTTGACGACCTGGCTGGACTTGGTGATAGTAGTCTTGGAGCCGACCACAGGGACGGTGTGGACCACGGGGGCGGAGTGGACGGCGACCAGCGGCTGGTGGGCCACGAGGAGGCCGGGGGCGGCGGCGGCGCAGGCCAGGATGGCGGCGAAAGCGACCTGTTGGGAGAAAAATGAATTAGTAAAATGGTTTTTATCACTGATAGATCTGAAGAAGAACCGTAAAGGCTGAAAAAAAATGTGTAACAAGAAATCCTACTTGGATTAATATAAGTAAAAATTAAGCTTAAATTCCAGCAAATCAAAGTTTTTGGAAACCCAAATATTGTTGTAGTATTAAGAATACAATAACAAAACACTTGATTGAAAAACAAAAAGATCGCTCAACCGTCTTAATTCGTAGGCCTAAAATACAACCCCTATCCTTCCATAACACTTACAAAGGACTTCATGGTTGATAAGGTAGATGTTTATATGACTGGACTGCCGAGTAATCTAACGAACTGTTGGCCCACCGACGCTTATATATACCACGCTGTCGAAAAATTACAATGAGTACGCAATGAACTTGAAGTTGTATAAATTATAGAGGTTTGTGGAGGAGGTGGTGGTAGAGGCGTAGTCAGCGCTTACGTTGACTTGTAACAGGCATTATTTTATGAATGAAACGGTGGCTTGGCAATAAACAAAAAACGTGTTCTATATGGGTGGTGAACGTATTTATGAATTACTGTGAGCAAGCTAGTTTCACGTTTAAGGTGGTTTGAGTTAAGAAAAGGAGTATGGCCTAAAATAATACCTAGGTACCAAAAGACTTGATGGTTGCGAAACGAATAAATATGGAGGTTAAAAAGCAGCAGCTTAATGTAAAATACGCACCAACTGTTCCTTCAAACAAATCTAAACCTAACAGCAGTTTAACAAGATTATTGCCTTTTAAGGCAATAATCTTGATATGATTTTAGTAACTATTAAATATGTTATTACGTCTTTATATAATGAAGTAAGGTATGCAAAAAATGAATGTTAAACTAGAACGCATACACATCAATTCTAAATGTGCATATAGATCGTATTCAATATTACTTTCAAACTACTTAAGATATTTTCATGATTTTTTTTTGTAAGAACTGCTTATTTTGTTTATCTATACTAATATTACGAAGAGGAAAGATTTTTTTGTTTGTTTGTTTGTACCGAATAAGCTCCGAAACTACTGGACCGATTTTAACCAATTTTTCACCAATAAAAAGTTAAATTATCAGGAAGTAACATAAGCCTATAGTATATTTTATTTTCAAAAATTTAAAGATCCTACGAAAATTACAATAACGTAACCCAAAGTATCAAAAATTTGTCTATAAAAGTCACTATTTAGCGTGCGCTGCGAAAACTATTAATTATACATAAAAATAATACAGGTACTGCATGTTTATGGTACTCATCATTTCCCACAAAAAAGCATAACCACCATCGGTTATTGTGATCTAACCATTGTAGTTAAATCACAATAACCGTTTTTGTTCAAATTAGTCAATCAAAACACGGGTTAAATCTAAAGATGATGCGCGATGATCTCTGGAACTGTCAGTCAGATTTGAAAGATTCTTTTTGAATTTTATAGTCCAAATCTTGAAAAAGGTTGAAAGGTTATTTAACATCACGCTACAACCCTTGGGAGCCCAGCGAAAAGAAAAAAAGTCAGAAAGAATGCTATGCGAAAACGAAGTTATAGCGCGGGTGGGCGATGGCCAAAATTTGGCGCGGGCTGAAGCTAGTTAACCATAATTCTATCTGTGATTTTTTCCAATGTTCATATTTTCGTTACTAAAAATAAATATTCTCTATGAAACGGAACGGCCACGCGGCGTGAGCGCGACGAATATTTGTATGACCAAGGTCAACGGCGATTACCCAAACCTTAAAATATTGCAAACATCTTCATGTTTAACCAATACAATTAAGTAAAATGGGATGTATTGATATCAAACTATGACAAAATGAATATTCTTTAGAGCCAGTGCACACTTCAATACCAGTACTTGCTTTATCCACTTTCACTGCCTACATCTGGCCCCCATCAAACTTGTCGAGATTAATGAATGCATAAACACAAACATTGAAGCTGTATTTAGGTTGATGCCAAGTTCATTCGTACTTATGTAACGGTGGACGTCAAGTAGTACACGTATACATGGTTGGATGTTGTACTGTGTTTCTTTTTAATGTTATGGATGTTGAAATGTATGTAGCTTATAATGTTTTGAATGTAAAAAACAAAGAAATTTTTTGACGGTTTTAATATAAAACTATGAACACTGTAAATAACTCTTTCTACATAATGGCAAATAAGAATTTACAGTCATTGATAGATTTTATTAGAATCATACTGTCTTGTTGTTTCTTTTTTTATTTTCAAGTTTAGTTTTTAATTTCATTGCATTCCAAAACTGTTCCAAAAATGTTTTATTATTATATAATGTATCTTTTGAGTCAGTTTCAATACGATGTCTTCTGCGGTTTTTGTAAATTCCGTTTTTATCGATCTGATTCATTAAAATCCCATATTTAACCACAACTGAGGCAATTTATGTAATTAAATTGTCATGTCTGCAGTTATTTGTGATGGTTTAATCTGAATTTATTTTTATTTCGCTTTTGTGTGACAGTGATGAACAAATTATGTGCATCGACGAGACGTCTTTAGCTGTATGGGCCAATATCGTCCATGAGTGAATTATCGTACATCGCTTTCGGTGTTACTACGTTTGTTTTTTGTGTGGAAAATTATCAAATAACTTCTCCCGCTCTGGGCGGAGCGGGAGGGTTTGTCAGACTCTTAGTGACTAAACCCCAGTGTTGCCAGGGCCACGATATCCCTTTCGGACTTTGCCGCGACCCCGGCAGGTATCAGCCCTAGCGGACCCATACACTTGTGCTGACATCTCTTTGACGCGCGTGAAACACAACGCGCCATTGAGCCAGGCCTGGTCCTTACCGGACGGCGAGCTACCCGTTGCTCACCGTTTGCAAGCCCGCGTCTACGGTGGCCGGGAATCCGCCTGGGATTCCCGAAGCTCAGGGCGTCTCCTGCAGCGGCTAGGGGCGTGAGGGCGCAAATTTTGCCTCTCCCTCACCCGTTCCACCTCCTTCTTCGCGAGCAATACTGCTTCGCAAAGGAGGTGACAGCTTCCCATGCCCTTTCGCTCCATACCATGGCCTGGACCAGGGCCGGACGCGAGAAATCTCCACCGCTAATCGTCTCCATGAGGACACGGCGGTGCTCTGCCCAAGCCGGGCAGACCTCCACCGTATGCTCCACCGTGTCCTCCGGGTGATCCACATCGTGGTGACACCCGGGCGTTTTCTCCCGCTTTATCCCACACCGGAACCTCCCGAAGCAGCCGTGTCCGGTGAGGACCTGGATCAGGCGGAAGATGAAGATGCCGTGACGCCTCTCTAGCCACTCCTCAAAGAGGGGACTTATCGCCGCCATTGTGGCGTGCCCAGTACTGGGTTGCGACAATCGCACTCTCCATGTTGCCATTAGATCCCGCCGGAGCTCTGTCCACTGTGTCGTCATTTCTCGCGGCAACGGAGTTACGCCCCAGCGTTTCACCTCCTCGCGCTACTTCCTTATCTGCGCGAGGGCTTTTGTCTCCAGATCCCATGGTGGCAATTCAGCAAGGAGGCTCGCCGCCTTACCGGAGACTGTGCGGTATCCCAGGACCAGCGGATGGCCATGACCCTTTGGACCGCGTTCAATCGGCGGGCTGGCCACCGCGCCAAGGAACGCACCCACACTGGTGCCCCGAAAAGGGCCATAGACCCCCGCGGAGACCCTCTGGCAGGAGGCGTTTGGACCCCCTAGATTGGGCAGAAGCCGCTTCAAGGCAGCCCCGGCCCGCTCCAGTTTGGGAGCCAAACGACGGAAATGCTCCACGAAGTTCCACCGGCTGTCGAGGACGAGTCCCAAGTACTTCATCATCGATTCGACGTCGATGTGAACCCTACCGTTATTTGGGAACCCGACGGTGGGTGGCGCGTTCCGAGGACCATGAAAACACATGGCCTTGTACTTGTGTAGGGCTACCTCGAGCCCCAATTGTCGGGTCCTGTCGACGATTGTCGCAACCCGCGTGACGCTTGTTCGGCCGCTGCCTGATGTGGCCTCCCCTGCGCCAGTACCAACGTATGGTCAGCGTAGCACATCACGCTGACGCCGCTAGGGAGGTCGGCGCGCAGCACCCAGTCGTATCCGATGTCCCACAAATGCGGCCCCAGGGATGGTCCCTGTGGATACCACACGACATCTCTCGCCAGTTCCTTTCTCCGGCGATACTACCTAAGAAAACAATTCGTCAGTTTTGTCACAAATAAAAAATAAAATCGGAATCATTTTTTTCGATATGCAGTAAAAGAAAAATGGCGTCCCTTTTTGGTCGGCACGGCTACTAAAGCTTTTTGTCAAGTATGTTGAGGTCAGCAATAAAGCCGAATGTGACTGGGCATGATTATTAATCTACTTATACTTTCAAATTAAACAGCTGTAAATGCGAAATAATTAAACATTAATTAACTACGCAAAGTTATGTCATTAATCCGCTCTGTGTCGTGGAGGTGTTTTCCAAATTATACAATTGCTATTAATAACGGTTTTAAAGGTGTTAAAATGAAGTAGTCGTTTAATGACTGACAAATGTCACTGGTTAAAGTCACAAGTATTCAACTGGGTTTGAGCGAATAAAAATAAAATGTATGGATTATGACTACAACGCAATATTACAGAGATGATCATTAATGTAATGTGGAAACTATCACAGCCATGTAGGGTACAAGCTAATGAGTACATGTTTTTCAACTACAAAGTTACGTTTGTTTTTGGGATAAATTCATCCCAACTACGAAACCCTTCATTGTGCGTGGTCCGATATGCACTTGGCCGATATTTTATTAAAGATCTTATTTCGATAAGAATTTTTGTAGCTTCATTTGAGTAAAACTTACGCTTGTTGTTTCCTTAGGAACAAATTCTTCAAGTGATTCTTTCCAAAGCTTACGTTTCGTACATATTAAAGAGTAACATAGTTTGAGATGTTACTAGTGATATGAGCACTGCAGTAAATCAACTACGTCTTGTCTAGACCAATGCTGTTAGATCTTGTATAATTAATGGCGTGTCCAATTTTTAGTTCCCCTGCTGATTTTGGGGATACTTATAGCTATTCTTCTTGATTAAAGCAAATGGATTGCCTTCATGTTGTCAGTACCAGCTGCTAAGTTACTGGTTTAAACGATGTCTGTTTTGTCTCGTGATTAGAAATACTATACAATGGTATTTGTTTTTATTAGATTACATATACGTAGTTCGTTATTTTTATGCTCCATAAGTGTCGACAATGGTAGATCGACGGTCGATGTGGCGACGCTTGGGGAGGACTTATATGCAGCAGTGGTGGGCATAATTTGACTAAAATGACGATGGTGATGAAGAAGATGAAAAAGAGATGACAAAACTTTATGTCGCGTATGTCTGCAGACCGTTCCTTGTTTCTTCCGAGTGTTGAAATAACTGTTGTTATTACAATCATGTTAAAAATCATTTCTAGTAAACGTACGTGGATTGATAATGATAGATAGAACTTCCTCTATCTGTCATAAATCAATCAAGTCTTAACAATGTGTATCAAAAACACTCGTTTGATTCGTTTCAACTTTACTGTCATTTATGGCCGCTCAAGGTTGATCTAGCGTCAAATTACAAATTCAATAATTACTCTTACTGACAGCCGATACATGAATATTAAGAAGTTGTATAGTTTTTTGTCCATACTTTTCAAGGGAGTTTGGTAAAGCAAGGCTGTTTCATGTTTTTAGTGTCATTGATAATAATATGAGGTCAAAGTGGAAATTTTTGTTTTAGTGTTAGTGCTGTTCGCCTAAATCAATATCTTGAAGAATATTCATAAGTTGGTGGGTCAGAAATTATTGCAGAAATTATTTATTTCATCCTTGTCAAAACTCAAAATGGCGATTTAATTTGTTAAACATTGTGTAGAAACTCCTTACTCGTTGGATCGTACCCAAGTTGCACATACTTGCACAAAGTTTTGGAGATGCCATAATTGATAACTCTTGTCATTACTCACCCAACAACGACAAACAGCGTAATATAACCACGTGAGCCCAAATCGTGCATAAATATTTCACCAACATCGCACTAACCTCATAAGTTAAGAGGAGTGATATCATCTTGAACATAATTCTTTCTTGGTAACCCAAAATGCTATTTACTTCGATTTTATGTAACTTTTATGTGTGCCAAGAATCATCGCAGGTTCAGACAGATGATAAATTCGATACTTAAAAACACGAAAACAGATTTTGATCCCCAAAATGTAATACATAGGCCTGGTGCAATTTTACCGAACATAATACATACAGTTCTTCCAATAAGCCATTCGATGTCATTGTAATAAAATGACGCAGCGGAAAGATACTTATTTTCACATTATTTGAGTTATTCCCAAAAAAGTTTTTTTTTTTTAATTGCTACGTGTTTGTTGTGATTAAATTGTTAAGTGTGTCGCGATTCATTTCGTCTTTAGGCAGACTACAATATATTAATCACAGTATAATTGATGCGATGTAGGCGATTGTCAAGGTAAAAGAAAGTTAAAATATCCACTCTACACAAAACGAAAGGTTCACGATTGAAAGATATTACCCTAATTATCATCTTTAAGAATACGGCTTAACGACTTTCCGACATTTAGATTTTTCTAATAACTAATATACCTCGAAAAAAAAACAAACCTTTTGAAATAAGATTAGCAGAAAACACAGCTTTTATTGTGTTTCTAGGAATAATTGCAGAGGTTCGAGCCTTCATTATTTTCGTAACGTGTAGGTAGGTACCTATAGGTGGATTCCTTCTGCATCTTTTTATTCTGTGGCATTGCATGCGCTTGCGCCTCGTCATTTCGTAATATTTCTTTGAATGTCAAGTTCATGCACGTTTGGAATAATATTTTCAACATTTTGGTGTAGGTATTATTGTTTAATTCTCAAGGATTTTCATTTGTTTAACTTGTATTCTTTGTTGTAATATTTTTGCTTCACGTGTAAAGTAAGGTATATCTAACTAGCTTTATCTTAGCTTTCGACTATACGATCGTTCGTTCCATTAAGCTTTCGAAATGTTGGCTGTTTATCCTCATTGCTTAAAAATACACCCAATAGCTTCTCATGTTTACCTATTTAATATCACAAGCTTTTATAAATCATCATAGTCCCGATAAACCGACTTCCACTTCATATCTTACAAAATAATAAATGCCATTGTCTTTCTTTAACTCAATATCAGGATAACAACGAACATGTCAACGACGGTTATCAGATTCACTGTTCCCTGCAAAGCTTTGCAACATAGCCTTGAAGAGATCAAGACAATAATTTGATACTATTTGGTAATATAATAACATGCGATTGGACAATTAGCTTAGTTTAATGTACCAAGGACTTGGTTGGGTAACTGTAATCATATTCGTTGCAACAAAGCTGCAATGTGTTGTTTAGATGATTAATGAAAGGAAGTGGGGTAGAAGATTTAGATTGATCATGTGGAATTAGATATTCGGAATGTTAAGAATCGATATTAAGTTTATCTAATCGATTGATCGAATTTACTTGAGTGATTGATTAATGAGCTGACAGAGACAGGTGAAACAGTAGTTACTAAATATAAATCTAATATGGAAGCACTAAAATTATATCTTGAAACAATATAAACTTTGGAAAAGGTTAAAAAAATGGAATATTATTGCAGTGCAATAATATTCCCTTTAACTTATAATCCAACTTAAATCAAGCTATATATCCATCGTCTGCAAAACTCAACGCTTTTACAAAAGGTAGAAGCTCCCCATAAACACTTTAACTCCTGTCATAATAGACAAAGAATGACCCATCAAATTTTAACTCCCGCAAAATTCTCAACCTCTCTAACTGATTGCTAAAGTTCAACAAACTTGTATTCTTCTCCGGTAATAAATGCTCATTCCTTTTAATCACTTAACGTATCACATTATACTTTTGTGTGACTGTCATGAGTTATTTCCATAGAAAATGGAGCGGAAAGTATTCAGATATTTTCCTAACGTTCATTTTGATTTGTAAGAAAAGTTTCGGGGCATAATGTAAAGGTGAACGACACGAATACATGGGTAATTAAATTAGATTTATATTTGTTTGCTTGATAGGTGAAATTAGTGGAGCGAGTTTTGGCACTGGCGCCGATTCCCTTATTCACAAACTAAAGTAAATTTAAGTTCAGTGCATCTTTTTCTTTCTATTTCATTAAGAAAAGGACAGAAGATACATTTTAGTTTAGTCCTGTCAAATTAATCAGCGCTTGACGTAAATTGACGTAATTTTAGTAGGAAAGTTTTTAATCACGTCTAAACTTGTATAGAATAGTGACAGGAGCTGATTAATTTGACAGGACTAAACTAAAATTTATCTTCTGTCCTTTTCTAAATGAAATAGAAAGAAAAAGATGCACTGAACTTAAATTTAGTTTAGTTTGTGAACAAGGGAATCGGCGCCACTGTCTAATTTTATCATTGTCACTCTTTATACTTCGATAGGCACTAATGAAAAATATAAGTTGTCTCTCCCTATTGAACAGCATTCAGAGTCAAATACAAAGTTTCACTTCCCAAGTTTTCCCCTTGTTACCAATAGGCAAGACAAGTTTTTTCATTCTTTTATTAACGATAGCAGTAAGGTTCCATTTGGACACAAAAACTCGGCCTTGACAATCGATTAAATCGCCAGGAAGAACGCAAACTAAGTTCTGCCAATTATTTACTTTGCTTTAATTTCTCAGGTAAACTCTTCAAGTGTTAAGCCAACTCTGCAACAGATTTTTGCAGAAGATATAATAATAGTAATAACTATTTGTCTAACGATAATTTAACTTTCCTAACCTTGACGATAGATTTAACTTACCTAGGTATTCATGCAGTGGACTAAAATGGTTTCGAGAGCTTAGATCTGTTTCACTTTTTATAAAGGCAAATAAAAGTGAACAAGCATTTACGAAACTAAGAGACATGTATGTCATTCTTTACTTTAATATTCTAAAACTTATTTATTATCTTATCAAACACGTTTTTAATTTGGCAGGCTTTGTTAAAAGTTTCATAGACTTTTTGTTTAGAAGTTTTTTCGTAATGTTATCACCGTTGCATACTTAATACGAGGAGGTATGTGGGTGAGTGACCTGTCGATGTCATTATTAATGTTATTTTTGTCCCTATGTTATGTTATGTTGTTATGTTATGTTAGAGGGTTTGGTTTCCGCACTTAGTCCTTCAAGTGGACCATTGTGCGTGGGCCATGGCGGCCGTTTTTTGGTGGTTATTCCAACCAGCCCACCTCCCTCCAGAAGTTGATAACATCTCCTGGTCTGTTTAGAACCTCTGTGTAGGATCTAGGTGCCCCGAGGGTTTCTGTTCTAATGTGGGTGACGGCTGTGCATTCGAAGAGCACATGCGCAACGGTTTCCTCTGCCTCCATGCAAGCCCTGCACAGAGGGCTGTCCGTTATGCCTATTGTGTGGAAGTGTTTGTTTAGCGAGCAGTGGCCCGTGATGGTCCCCGTCAACAGGCGCAGGCCGGTCCTGTTCAGGCGTAACAGGCGCCTGGTTAACTTGCCATCCAAGGATGGCATAGCCTCCCTGGACTGTCTGCACCCCCGTACCGAGGACCACCAGCTCTCCGCTTGTGTGTGGGTGAGCTCCTGTAGCCACCTGCGTAGTTGGTTGAAGGGGATGGGCACGATTGGCTCTGGTCCGCAGACTGACGTGCCGGATGCTTTCCTGGCTAGTTCGTCAGCTGCGTCATTGCCCAGGGATCCACTGTGTCCTTTTATCCATTGCAGTGTCACTGTGTTGCGGTTCAATACCGTTATACGTTCTAGCGCATTGTGACATTCTTGTGTTAATCTCGAGGTATTATGTTTCTTCCCTAGGGATTGGAGAACTGAGGCGCTGTCGGAGAGTATACGTACATGAGTGTCAGTAACTCTCCTGGCTTCTATGGCATACGCCGCTTGTATAATGCCCACACATTCCGCCTGGTAGACGGTGTTGAACATTCCCAGCGGACAGGATATATCTATGTTAAGGTCGTGTGAGAAAACGCCAGCTCCGGTTCCGGAGTTGGTCTTTGATCCATCGGTGTATACTCTTACCTCATGCGGGCCTGAATAGTCGCACCGTTCTTCTGTGAGTATTATGTTGTAGTGCTTTTGGAAACAGTGTAGTTTTGGGGCTCTGTCGCAGGGTGATGCCATCATCGGTCTTCGTTTGATCGCATCCTCCCTTATGCGTATGTGCTTGACTCTAGAGTCTTTGCTCAGGGTCCCTGTTATGTTAAGCCTAAAGGCGGCCAGGGCTGCCTCCTCTCGCACGATGAGGTGCAGAGGCGGCAATCCAAGCATCGCCTGTAGGGCGGCGGTGGGCGTAGTTCTCATACAGCCTGTGATTGCTACACAAGCAAACCGTTGCAGTTTTTCGAGATCTTTTTGGGCTGTGCTCAGGTCTGTCCTGGGCCACCAGACTAGTGAGCCGTATGTGATAGTTGGCCGGATGACCGTGGTGAATAGCCAGTGGGTAATCTTGGGGTTAATTCCCCAGTTCCTGCCGAGCAGTCTTTTGCACTGCCACAGTGATATGCTGGCTTTTGTAATGATGTAGTTGGTGTGTTTTGCCCAATTCAACTGTTTGTCCAAGAAAATGCCCAGGTATTTGGTTTCAGTTGATAGGCTTAGGGTGGTTCCAAAGAATCGTGGTAGCTGTAGTAGCGGCAATTTCCTCTTCTTTGTGAAAAGAACCAATTCGGTTTTTGTAGGGTTTACTGATAGTTGGTGCTTATTGCACCAAACCTCTACTATTTTTAAGGCTTGGCGCATAAGGTTGCACAGGGTATTCTCGTGGGTGCCGTTTATTATTATGGTTAAGTCATCCGCGTAGCCTACGGTGAAGTAACCTTTATCGTTGAGTGTTTTGATAAGACTGTCGACAACCAGGTTCCATAAGAGTGGCGAGAGGACGCCACCTTGTGGGCAGCCCTTCGCCACTATGGCCCTGGTGGTGTCGTTCACTGTGACTTGTACCGCTCTCAGTTTAAGCATATTTGAGATCCAGCCACTTATGGTCTGGTCTATGCTGTGCCTGTCAAGGGCCGTGTTGATACTTTTGAACATCGTTTTGTCAAAGGCGCCTTCGATGTCAATGAAGGCGGCCAGTGCTGAGCATTTGTGATCCACTGCGCATTCGATTTTGGAAACCACGCTGTGCAGCGCGGATTCTGTTGATCTGCCTGTGGTATACGCATGCTGTTGTTTATGGAGGGGTTTGGCTCGAAGTGGTCCGTCTCGAATGTGTCTATCGCAAAGTCTCTCGAGGGTCTTCAGTAGAAAGGATGTGAGGCTTATAGGCCTATAAGCTTTGGGTTGTGTATAGTCGGTTTTGCCAGGTTTCGGTATGAAAATGACTTTCACTCACTCAGGTACATACCCCTCGCGTGGCGCGAGGGGTATGTACCTGAGTGCCATGCAGGCTCGATAAATCTCCGTCAGCAATGGCACCAGATGATTTACCCCCCACTGCAGCAGGGCTGGGAAAATGCCATCCAGCCCTGCGGACTTGTACGGCTGAAAGGTGTCAATAGCCCACCTTAACCGGTCTTCTGTCGGTATTTTTGTCCCTATTAATATTCTTACATTTTGAAAATTATTTTTGATTAAAGCCCCCATTTACACGGTGCATGTTTCTGGAACGTCAACGAAGAACAATAATTGCAAGCCATAAAGCACGCTCAATTGTTGCCATTCAAGAATTGCGTGACTGTGACTTCTGTTTAGACCAAGCCAATTATTCAAATTCAAATAATTTATTGTGGATCACAGATTCATAAGGTGTTGCTTTAGTTACAGGTACGTCTGCTATATCCTGACATTGAGGCATACACATTTCGTATAATCATTTCGGTACCTACATAGAATAGAATAGAATAGAATATATTTATTGTAAAACATGAGTATACATCAAATAATATGTGCCAGGTCTCAAATTAACAGATCTGCATGTTTAGCCATTGATGGCGTACAAAACAACATATTTTTGTTTTAGAATAAACCATAAAAATTGAGTTTACACAACAAACTATGAAATTAATAACTTAATCCTAGTGCTATTGTTTTTACAGATTTAACGGTAAAATTCTGAAAATGTCGTAATTATAGGAATCGAAATTAAAGAAAAGAAAAAAGAAATTAATTGCGGTCATTAAAAAAATCTGATATGGTATAATAGCATTTGGCTATGAGATATTTTTTTAAATGTATTTTAAACACAGCAGTAGGCATTTGTCATTTGTTTTGGGATTTTATTACAAATGATTGGTGCTAAACGAAAACCAGTTTTACGCATCAATGTTTTCAATCCGGTGTTGCTCTTAGTACGCATAATTTATTATAATCCCGTCGATTACGAATAGAAACGTCTGATGGTTTCATTAATAGGTTAGGATTGGTTTGCATAAAATTGGTAAAAAAAAACATACATCAAATTGTCATGCAATACATTAAGATTAAATTAGTGTAATATTTATGTTAAATTACAAATAAGTCATGTGTTACAAAATAGTATGATTCAATGTATTGTCATTTAGGAATTCTCTTATAGAGTAATAACATTTACTCATGAATAATTCGTGTAGTTTTTTTTAAAGGTATATCTCTCACGGTTCTGAGAAAAGGTGGAAGATTATTAAAGATACGTGGGCCCATATAAAACATGCTTTGGTGCAAAAGCTTTGTTTTACTGGTTTTTTTTTTTTTTTTGAGGGTGGGAAATCATCAAGTAACTTCTCCCGCTCTGGGCGGAGCGGGAGGGTGTGTCAGACTCTTACTGACTAAAACCCACCCGTATTCCTTATTGTTGCCTGTATTGCGGGGGCCTCGGTGACTCATAAGTACCTTCCCGCGACCCCGGCAGGCATCGGCCCTAGTGGACCCCTACTATATGTGCTGACGACATCTCTTTGAGGCGCGCGTGGAATACAACGCGCCGTCGACCCGGGCCTTGTCCTTACCGGACGGTGAGCTACCCATTGCTAACCGTCCGCAAGCCCGCGCCTACGGTGGCCGGAAATCCGCCCGGGATTCCCGACGCCCTGGGCGTCTCCTGCGGCGGCTAGGGGCGAGAGGGCGCGAAACTTGCCTTTCCCTCAACCGTCCCGCCTCCTCCTTCGCGAGCATTACTGCTTCGCAGAAGGAGGTGACGGCTGCCCATGCCCTCTCGCTCCGTACCATGGCCTGAACCAGGGCCGGACGCGAGAGGTCTCTGCCGCCGATCGCCTCCACGAGGACACGGCGGTGCTCTGCCCAAGCCGGGCAGACCTCCACCGTATGCTCTATGCCGTATGATTATTAAAGATACGTGAGCCCATATAAAAGATGCTTTGGTGCAAAAGCTTTGTTTTACTGGCTACGGTGCACAGCTTATCTTTGTGTCTGGCCCTAGTGCAAAATTCAAATAAGTTTGGATTTGATTTTATGGAGAGAGTTCTCTAATCTAGCGATAGTTAATATTTTTAAATTTTTAAAATGTTGTCTGCATGAATCCACTTAGTTTATATACATCGATCTAATACAACGTTTTTGAGCTCTAAAAGCACGCTCTCGTTCTACAAAGTTGCCCCAGAATATGATGCCGTAGCGTATGATTGAAGCAACATATCCATGATAGGCAGTTAATAGTGCAGCCTGACTGACGGTGTTCCTTAATCTGTAAAGAGTACAAGAGCTCTAAGTCTTTTACAAACTTGCTCTATGTGACTTCCAATTTACTTTGCTATCAATATAGAGACCCAGAAATTTGATTACATCGATTTCTTCTACCCTGGTTTAAGAGTAACAAATTACAAATTATATACAAATTTCATATAATAAGTTCGGCACAAACCCGCACTGGGCCCGCGTGGTAGATTACAGCCCACTCCCTCTCAAAGAGAGGAGGCCTGTTTCCCAGCAGTGGGAAAATTATAGGCTGATTATGTTTATGTTATATATTTATATTGGTATCAGGTTGTACTCGCTGTTTAAAATTTTTGTATTTGTGGTCATTTTCATTATTGCGTGCAAGTTTTGCCGTCTACACACAGTTGATTCAAGTATTTGCTTTCCCATATTTGCGCTGCCAAATATTTCAACAAAACATGAGCAAGTTAAAAAAAATCTTGACAGATCACGATTTTTTTTTAACTTTTTTGACTTGCTATTGTTTTAATGATAAAACATTTTCATGTCAGAATTGAACGCGATTTTATTGAACGTACTATTTACATCTAAACGAGTTTTAAACGGCAACTAACTTGCGCGTATCGTGCAACAATTGTACATGTTGTTTAGACGGTGCCAGTCAATTGTTGCTTCAATTTTATGGTATACCACAGGCAATAAAATTGCACCGTGTAAATGAAGCTTTACATACAATATATGAACCTATGTACACTTGCAAAGATTACTTAGCATATTTGGGTAAAATGATTTGAAACTACTTAAGAGTAGGTTAAAATGATAAGTAATAAAAACCTTAATTCATCTACCAAAAAATACATATTTATTCAAACAAAACAACAACAATCAATCAATTAATGATGAACAGCAACTAACGGCACAGTTTCATGGACAGTGGAACTGTGATGAGTCACAGCAGAATCACCAGTCTTTAGGGTCACCAACGGCGAAGAGTGGTAGACCACCGGAGTATGGGCAACAGATACCACAGGCGCATGGACTAGAGTAGTTCCCCCGTGGTTGACAATCTGGTTGCTCTTGGTTATGGTAGTCTTCGGGATATGGTAGACTTCATGGACAGGCATAACACTGATGGAGTGGACTGGGTGGACATAAGATCCACCGTGATTGACCACTTGGTTAGCCTTTGTGATGGTAGTTTTGGAATGGAGGACAGGAATGGTATGCACAGTATGAACGGGGTGGTAGACGTGAGTGCTTCCATGGTCGATGACTTGGCTGCTCTGAGTGTAGGTAGACTTGGAGGTATGGGGAACCGTGTGAATCACGTGCGCCGGCTCGGCGAGGAGGTAGGCAGGGGCGGCGGCCCCGCAAGCCAAGATGGCGCTGATGATGATCTGGAAATATTAAGAATAGTTAGAGAAACATTGGGTGTAGAAGTGGAACGGCGACCAATTATCAGTTCTATTGTTGAAATATAACATAGAACGGTACAGAAAAATATGACATAAAACGGTGTTATAACTTTTTCTAGATTAGCAATTACAAACGTTATTATTCAATATTGCCTTTGAACTAAATAATTCCAAAATTTCAAGTTCAAAATGTTTTTGCGTTTGGCTTGTTCCTCTTTCATAACTTATATCATAAGCTGTTAATTCTAATCGACCCGATTCCCAACATGATGTATCAATCCCAAAACGCTTTCTCTCAAAACTTACAATACTTTGCATTGTCAAGTCTCACTTGCAACTGATGATAGTCCTCAAAAGAACCACCCTTTTATACCAACATGTATAATTATTGATTGGCCCAGATTACGACAATTATTCGTGTACTTGAATTTTGTGGTCTTATTTCGCGAATAAAAAGGAGGGATGTTGCGAAAGCGTGCACAGTGTTCTGAACTGTCAGCTTGAAATTAGCAAATAATTAGCTTGGTTGTGATTTGAAGACTTGTCAGTTATGGTCCATTAAGCAGGAGATATTAGGTAGATAAGCTTGTGTGGTGACTTCAATCTCGTTTGTATCATGTCAATGTCGTAAGTAGGGCTATTAGACATCATTGCAGATCTGATATAAACTTTGCAAATTGGGACTTCAGTAGATCAATTTTCTCAAAATACGTAGTTTGTTATCTTGTGTCATCTAGACAATTTTCAAGGGACACGGAGTAGATTTTTGATGTAGTACCTACTGGGATTTATTGTTATTCGGTAAGTCTATCATTTTGTCGACGCACAAAGTCAGTATTTTCATGTCTCACCCTAAATTCCCTTGATATTTATTTAGGTGTATTTCTAAGTATCAAGTCTTATTACAAAAAATTTTGCTTCGCAGGAGAGTGGGCGGTATCTCATTTTCTTTAACACAATTTCATTTAGGAAAAAAAAAATAATGTAAAATGTAATATAAATAACTTATAGCTATATAAAATGGCATTAATCCCAATGTCATTGCAATTTAACTTTAAACAGTTGATATATTTGTAAGACATCACAGTAAGTAATGAATGTTCATTTAAACGAGCTTTTAGTCAGTTTTTAATGGTATTAATTGAAACAGATGTTACCTGAGTTTATTGGAGCTAATGGACGGCTTATAAGCTTTAAATATTAATGTAGGTCGTATGTAAAACTACACAAAATTTCCAGCTCTGACTCTTGGATGATACAATTATTTGAACTGGCTTAAAACGTTAATCACTTTCAGTTATTTAAAAAAAAACGTTAAACATCCCTCGCCAACTTTCGTTTGATTCTTAACATTGACACTATAAGCTTGAAAATCTCTAAATTCAGTATTTGTCGATGCTGAACTAGCCTTTAGCAGTAGTAATATGTCAAACATATTCCCTTTAGCAACGAATCGTAAATTTAAAACAACAATCGTTTCCACAAAAAAATCACCTGGGCATATCATCTTCACAACTCACACACATACATCACACAGCTGTCCATATTCCCTTTGTTGTTACAAGTGATGAGTTTGTACAAAACTGCCGTCAGGTGAGACACCCTCGTCAAAACTTGTCTGTCGCGAGAGAGCATTAGCGACACTTTATCGTACAAGTTGAAGGGTATAACACAAGTAATAATTTGGTTATTGAATGTAATCTTCTTCTAATCAGCAGCTGATTATCTTGGAATTTGCGTATGCCCATTGTGCGCTGGACATACTCATTCAAGTTTCTATGCTCGTGGAAACTGAGACTCAAATAAAGTCCCGTTTATACTCGCGGCCCGTCCCTGCTTCGCACTGGTGTGATCTGCTGATGTGGTGATATCTCAAAACAGAGACTTCTGTGCTATATCTAACGTTTGGGTTCCCTCTATCTGGCAGAATCTCGATGCTCCGAAATTTATTGGGCATAACACACTCGGCTTAATTTTCTTTAAACGAATATTATTAAGGTTATATTAACCGCTAAAACCATCAGCGACGATAAGCTCGCGTGGGACCACCGGAGCCCCGCAGCGCCGGAGCCGTGACAGAAACCATGCTTGCTTGCATGCATGGTGTATACTTGTTTGCATGCTGCATGCATGGCGTATGCTCGTTTTAAAATATATCCCCTGACCGTTTAACGGACGTTTTGATTTAATGACTGTCGATATGAAATGTATACCAAAAGACGATTCTGACTATGAACTTTCTGCGATATGATGGTTCTACTTTTTAATTATAATGAATATAAAATGTCTGCCAAACGATTTTCTGCGAAATGATGTTTACGCTGTCCGCTGTTTAGCAAAATAATATTATGACAAAAAAAGTTCTGCCATAAAGGGTAGACCCCTAACGTTTAAATGTATTATACTCGTAAACCTTTCGGAATAAATGAAAAACTTATTAAAATCCATTGTGCAGTTTAGAAAAACTAAACGGGCGTGTGCCCGTTTAGTTTTTCTAAACGACGGACACGAAATGTGACACAAGGTTATCGCTAAAGCTAGCATTTTCAGGCCTCGATTACTCCTCACGTAAATAGAAATCTAGTGTTCAACTTTCCTGTGACGTCACAGCAACCATTTTCGTTTTTAACAAGAGTCGACTTCGGAAATGGGCCTACGTATATGGACCAGTATCCGACATAGACAGATGAGCTTTCTAAATAGACTTTCCTGTAGATTTAGGCTTTTACTTCGATATAAACAAGCATGCTGTTTACTTTTGTACTTTTCGAATTTTTTTCCCCCTCTGTTTTAGACGTGTTCTGTACATTGTGATATTCTAGAGATATTGCAAACGTTGTTATTTTTTTTCTATTTGATTATTATTTATCCAGACCAGACATTAACTGATGTGTTGACATTTTTGATTGCCTGAGTTTAATGAAAGTAGTTATAAGATAAATTCATGATAAACGATATTTATTTCTGTAGATTGTTTAAATAAAACAGCTGTAAATAAAAAAAAATAGTTTAAAAGTAGGTGAGGTCGGTGTTTGTGTCCCATCCTACTACTCTGAGAAGAACGACTGAAACAAACTCATAGGTCACAGTCTCTTTTAGTAAGTCCAGACACAATCTTGGTTAGACCATTTATGAGGAACATGCAGACACGTTGTGTCTGAGATGGTCTTTTGAGGAGTTGCTTTACGACAGCTTTGAAACCATCAACTAACTTCTCCAGACACAAAACAACTTCAGAATATATACTATAGAATATATATAATATAGTCATAGTTTGCAAAACGTCCAATCAGATATAACTGATAACCACGAACCTTTATAAGGAAATCGTTGCAACAATACTCGTAGTTCTATGGCATTCTGGCCTTCGCCTGATTGCAATGTATTCAAGAATTAATAGATTGAAGATATTGTTGTTAAAGAGTTGATTGTTTATGCAATAGTTTATAGGGCCAAAGGGTCATTGGGCCTTGTTCCTGATTATATCTATTGTATAGGATGAGTTTAGTTTGAAATTCCCAAATAAAAATACGGAACATCGTGGATAGCCACGTGGCAAAATAATGAAGTCTCTTTTTCAACAAAAAAAATTAAAGGGGTAAACCAAAGGAAAAATCGGTCCCTTAGCTGGCTGGGGGCAAACTGATCCCTGAATCGAAAAATAGTTTTTACAGACCCGCAATATTTTTGAACGGCCTATCCAACGATATCCCACATCATGGGATTGACGAGTTGATGAGAAATGTTAACCCTTATCATGCCAAATTTATGCTTTCTAGTACTAGCTAAGCCGGGTACAGACGGACGGATATGGCCTTTATTGAGCAATGGATGTCAAACCTAGGCCTACAACAATTTATGTTACTTGTCACCAGGATTGGGTCACACTTGCTGTTTAATGAAATCAACAGCTTTATAAACACGCGCCGAATACAATTTGTCAATTTATCCATTGAACTGTGCTGACAGACAGAACGACAAATGTACGAATGCACTTTTCCTTTGATATACATAAAAACTTTCGAATCTCTGGCCAAAAAGTCCTAAGTGCAAAAATGTTTTAACAGTTTGGAGTCTATGTCATAAGCATAAGGTGTAATTTCTATTGAAGGGTCCAACATACTTGTATTATGTGTTATAAACTTGACCACACAAGCAGTTTAAGTTATAGTGTAGATATTATCGAAGAATTTCTGCATTCAAAGCTTACTCAATTTATGGGAACATAAATCATTTCTTTTTCTTTTCTTGCCGAACTGCGAACTTTTGCTTTATGAGAGCAATAAGAATTTTACACTCGTAAATTGAGTTTTGTTGTTTAATTAAAAGTGTATTTCGAGGAAAGGCCTACGAAATTATTTATTGGGTAAATAAAGTGTTGATGGCTTTGCGTAACCTCAACCGAGCTGTGTGCTGATCTTATCTGTAAGATAGGCCTCCCGCATAGAGCGGCACTATCAATTGATGCTGGAAAGATAATGCACGTATCTCATGGAATCGGAGATTGTTGATTAAAGCCATTACTACAAAAATGATGCCCTTTGATTGGCTCTGTACAACATCAATGTCTCTGCAGAACAATATCATCTTTTCATATCAAAAAGGAACAAAAGATTTACGTCTCACTAACTCAAATCATTAAGACCAAGTCCACACCATGTTTCTTTCCACCTTAAATGGGTCGCATCAATAGCATTATCTGAATAAAGGATTTATAAAATGCAGTTATTTATTATTTTATGATTGACTTGCGTAACTTTTGAGCTAAGAAATTAGCCAAATCTGGTGCTGGCAAAAAGTGTCGACCCAGGCAGATAATGAGCATAGGATCAAAAATTTGAAGAATCTGCGCAATAAAATACAGTGAATATAATAATTCACTGTATTTTACCTATCGCATGGTAGCTATACCATCATATTTATGTTGCACTTAACCTGGACAAAGTTATAATTCGCAAAGTTAATCATACCGATCTCACCGCGTTAATTTCTGAAACATTAAGGCTCAATTTTGCTAAAAACAACAGAAAGGTTTTCGACACCCATTCATCGTGAAACATTTCTACCGTATAATTAATTTGGCACCTGCTTGTCTGGTATCATTAAAAGGTTTTAAGATTTAAGATAGTTTGTGAAGTTATAAAAAAAAACCGGCCAAGTGCATGTCGGACCACGCACAATGAAGGGATGTATATATATATTAACCCAAGAAAATTTTTATCATTGTAGTTGAAAAACTCTCTCCCATCATTCCCATCTCCTTTCATTTGAAATGTCACACGGTATAGTGTGCAATTTTTTTTACTGTCGTATTTGTCTTCCAAAAGTGACCCCCATAATTAAAATTCATTTATTTACGTAACACGTCCATGTTTCGGTCACAGAAATTGATATGTGTACCAAATTTCAACTTAGTCCGTCCATTATTCGGAGCAAATTAACTGTGACAAAAGGACAGACAGACAGACACGCGAGTGAAGGTTCCGTGTTTTCATTAGGACGTACGGAACCTTAATTAAATAATTTATTATGGAAAACCTCAAGCCCAAGCCCAGCCTCAACTCTCAACCTTGGCACTTCAAGAACATCATTATGTTATTGATGTATGATCACCACGCCTAGTCTCAACATACCCCATCAAATGAGAACATTTAGAAAGTTTATGGGTTCCTTGACATAGGAGCGTAAAACGAAAAAAATGCATATTAAAAAGAAATTACTTATAATTGTTTCGGTAGATATTTCAATGGCTGTATAGGATCTGCAAATAACAAAATAACTACGTGTAATTTTGGAGCTCAAGTTTATTTCTCATTTCGAACTGTCGAATTAAATGTTATTGCTGAAAATGGTATGTATTATGGAGATATCTTAAAGTCTAGTTCGTAAAATGGACAATCAAATATTTAGCGCTAAAGCGTCAGTCGTCAGCGACCGACGATTTGTCACAAAATTTGCGCAACCACAGTGATCTGTGGCTTACTTTTAATAGTTGAAATTTGTTCATGGGTACATGTAATACGTACAAAAAACTAGTAGCAACAACGTAATTATACAGCTTGTTTACCGAACTCAGTCTTAACATAGGAAAGTATATCAATCCTTTCATAAATACCATCATAACTCTGACATGCTAAAAGTAATATTCATTAAAATATCGATCTTATGACAACCTAGTAAGAAGGTGACCATACACAGGCGGTTAGGTTGTTTTACGCGCACTATAATTATGTAATTTAAACATTTTTATGTCAATGTCGTCACGACCGCCATATTTGTAATGGCGCCAATTTTGACAGATCGAACGCGCCAAAAATGCTGTATTTAAGCGATAAGCATGTGATGGTAAATTAACAGTTTTAAACGTAATTATATTGATTAATTCATGAGATTCGAGACATTAATAATATTAACATAATAGGGAAACATTTCGTAAACATGCGTGTCAGCATAATGTCCAATGAGGTTGACTTTAAACCGCCGAATTAGGTTTCGCAATGTTGCTAATTGAAAAAAATTGCCTGTAATTAAAAATGATTGCATGTGGTGAGGCTATTCGCTCAGGCAATCAACTAATTAAACTTGACAATAGACATGCCTTTGATAACCACATTGTCGATTTTTATAATTAGGCTGGTAAATGAAAAATTTACCGATTTCTGTCCCAACAAACAATTTAATTTCAATAATTTGCGAAATGAAGCCACATTTTTGTTTTATTAAAATATACGAGTCTCAGGTCAGACAATTGAGATGCACTCCGTAAAGCGATGTATAGGTACCTATGAAGTAATGGTCCTTTGATCCAACTGCCGAATCTAAAGTCGAAAATTTGGAAAAGCTATATTGCTAACTAGCTGTCTAATCAGAGATCCCGACTGCTCCCTGATTGTCACTTACTACATGCAATCTCATTATGCTTTGTTAATTGTAGCACCATTTTGATACGGATGGCTATAGTGGCAGCACGATTTAGTTCAGATTTTGGAATTTGGTTCGGTGTATTAGACAGTATTAGACAAAGCATAACTAAATCAAGTCTTCTTTAAATAAATGTTTGATAAATAAGAGAACCACGCCTTGCAATTGAAATGAAAAGTAACCTGGGTATATTTAATTTATTTGTGACTAAAAATTATAACGACAGACACCATGAAAACTTTAATTAATCATTTAAAACAATAACGACCCATCAATCACTCGAATTGCCATTTAAGTTAATAAAAGTATACGAAGATCTTCAAGTAAAACCCATTATTTATTTTATTAAGTAACGAGCTACCATTATTAGGTTGAAAGGTCAAGTCATGTAGTTTCGGAGCTCGTGTGCCACTCATTTACAAGATCGTACATCCGTGATTTATTGGCTGCAATTCCATGACACTTACGTAATGCTTATGCAAAATTCAACCAAGTTATCGGTAAATTATTATAGCGTCATAACGTGTGTGGTACAGGAGATAGGATGACAAGGACCATAGTCATCTGATGATGACTAGAATCATATATTTTGAACAGAGGTCTCACTTTCAACTTAAAATTAACGTCGAACGGTTTTTAATTTTGAGTTTAATTTAAATAAAATTGAAGTAAGCTTCTCACATGCTAGGCTAAAGAAGATAGTTCGGAATAGTTCCCAACACAACGGATTGGTCTTTCTGAAATGTCGGTAGATACATTTATTAAGGTATCATTGTGCGATATTCATATCTCAATATGACAAAGTATCTATGATTTACTCACCATTATCGTTGCTTACTTTAAAAAAGTTAAATTTAAAATTTAAAATCCCCGACACTAACAAAAACATCTAAAAAGTAACAAAATAATACGTATTGGGCCCTTTCAGTGTAATATAAATTTAGGTAATATTTTGAGCCAAGCGTTGTCGAGTCGGGGGACGGCTAATGAAAATAGGAAATTAACAGCGGCTATTCTTTCTACAATAGCTTACATTCATTATTGCTGGGTATAAGCCTCGTCTGTTTGACGTTTTCTTTAGCCGTCCCCCGACTAGACGACGACGCTTGGCTCAAAATATTACCTAAATTTATATTACACTAAAAGGGCCCAATACGTACTACGTACGTTACCTTTTAGATGTTTTTGTTAGTGTCAGGGTGTTTTAAATTTTAAATTTAACTTTTATTACCTAATTTTTAAACTTTATATATTACTAGTAGTTCAGACACGCTGCCATCGATACGTATCTTGCCGAAATCTGCGCCCCTGTAGGTATTTTTCCCAAAGTGAAGGTACTTACTAGTTTACCCTCCTTTATCTTTCCTTCTCCATCATCAGACCCTGATGACCATCTAGCTATAACCTATTTAGACCAGTACAATGAGCCCAAACACGATACCTGCGCTGTAATTAGGTGAGCGGGTTATATATCAACTAGAAAAGAGCTGATAATCTTCAAACGACTGAACTGATTTTCTTGAATCATAGGTAAGGACACTCTCGATTATGTCGCCTTTCAAACAAAAAAATCAAAATCGTTCCATGCATTCGGGAGCTACGATGCCACAGACAGACACTCACAAACAGACAGAGACGTCAAACTTATAACACCCCGTCGTTTTTGCGTCGGGGGTTCTAAATAATATGGATGCACGAAAATTGAGTTTCTGCTATGAAATAAATTCTGTAAATGGGAACTAGCTCCTGAACAACAAATCGCGTTACTTTTACGATTCAAGATGTCACACACGTATCTACATATCAGCCGCTGTGTCGAAATTATAAAATTTCGGTGAAGAATAACCCAAATTTTGGGCCTCAAATGTCAATGAGAGGATTACAATGCGTGCTCAGTTCATTATTCATTATTAAACGCTTTGCGTGTTGCAAGTGCGAATATTCCGGGAAATTGGTGGGTACTTGCACAATTGAGGATCGACTTCGACATGTGGATGTGGGGGTTCAATTTATCAGAATTCGACAGCATTGAGGTGAATAAATTATTATGAGACGTCCACTGTTGTCAAGTATGATTCGCATACGTAATATGCAAATGTTAATTGTTATTACTGTTTACTGATGATTTTGATTTTAAAAATATTAAGATAAACATGTACCTAATATATTATTGGATAGTAGCAGAAGCGTAGGAAACAAAATATTAGTTGAGAATATAAATAGGGCTTAGAAAACATAAATAAGTACAAAGAAAAATAAAAATAATCTATATCCATATTTTTTACATAAAAAAAATAAAAGCGTTAAATATTTTTTTCAAAATTTAAATCTTGTTCTTTAGACAGGGCGTCATTCAAGAAGACAGACGTTACTATTTTTAGAACGCATCTCACTATCCCAAAGGAGTAATACTATCTTTAACTAAAGGTTACCAACAATATTATATTTTACGTCTCTTTTGGAGAGTGCAAAGATCCTAAGTATCTGATTATGAGTGACATTTTTATCATATTTTATGCAAAAAGTTCAGAAGAAGCGTTTCAAAAGTTGATAGTCTTCGTTATGATGAATTAAGCTTTTAGGAGATCATGAATAAATGTAAATGATTGGAGATTGATTAGTAGGTACTATATTTTTTGTACCTATTTGTGCTACCTTTAGTCAAAGTATTTTTTTAATTAAAAATCAAAGTCAAATTATTTCAGATCATACATACACGCCTTCTTCCCATGGGGGTAGGCAGAAACTCTAGAACGCCACCTACTACGCTCCTTACATACTCTTTTTGCTTCGTTTACGTTCATACATCTGGTCATACACGCACCCCGGTTGCGAGTACTACGCACCTGACCTTTTTGAAGAACATCACTAAAATTATTAAATTATTTCAGATCAAATACACCATAAAACTATTTTATACGAGTACACAATCAATTAAATAATGTTCACACACAATTACATACACAAATCATTATGCACATCATTTGACCCACAATCTATTAGCAATTTAATATAATATTTGTTTTATTAACTGTCACATAAGCATTGAGAGTTCTAAGCTCGAGCTTGCCTCAGGCAATAATAAAAAAAAAAATTACTTGGCATTTTAAACTCTGTTTTGAAGGAATTAGAGGTTGGAATTGAAATTGGTCTCGAGTTGTAACTGCCCAAGGGTAGCAGCTGTCAAAGAAAGCTCGTTTGTATTGGATGTGATTGAGGCGCTTTACCTAATGTGATTCTGACGTACAGGTTTAAAAAAACACGTGTTACATTCTGTGATTAGGTATATGGTTTTTTGGTGTTGTTTAGTAGTTTCTGCATACGAGTACACCCATGGGGAAAGGCGTGAGTTTATGTGTTTCTAATTATGTAACAACGAAGTAATTATGTGATTCTAAATTATTATGATTTGATATAGGTACACAAGCTAGTTCTCAACAATGATGGAATCTTTTAGGACACAGAATTTCAATCTAACGTGACTGATTGGCAATACCTATAGAAAAAAAAAATGAAACCAATAAAGCTTCTAATCTCAAGATCTATTAATAAAAGTACAGTTAAAGATAAAAAAAAGTCACCCCGTTTAAAATAGGAATACTGTAAATAAATTCAGATTACTATCTTTTTATAAGAGCGTCCAATGAATCAGACAAAGTTGAAGCAAGTCTTAATCTTATTACAAAGAGCTTGTTAGTCCCAGAATATTTTTAGAAGGAGAAAAGCCTTTGTTAGAGACAAAAAGAAATGTCGAGAACGAAAAAGTTATTTTTAGGAACAACAGTTTGCAATTTTGCCTCAGACATAACTTAGACAAAAATAAGTGAGGAGAGACCCTGTGTAAAGTAATACCATTTGTGCGTGTTTTCATAGGTATAATAGTTAGTCTTCATTTTATTTTGATATTAGTAGGCTTAGTATATTTGGAGTTGTAATAATCTACAAATGCGTCTTCCGCCAGACACCAGATGACATACTCTACCCGCCGGGGTTGCGGGAAGGTGGAAAAGGGTTACCGAGGCCCCTGGCATCACAGGCAACGGAAGGAATACGGGTGGGATTTAGTCAGTAAGAGTCTGACACACCCCCTGCTCCGCCCAGAGCGGGAGAAGTTATTTGATAATTTCACAACCAAAAAAAAAGAGGCCGTCATGCTCTCGATAATATCAGACGGATGAGTTTGATCCGTTATTTAATCAGCCGCAGTGATTGGGCGTGAAATTAAACCGCCCGAAGGGTCTTAAGATCAGATCGATAGCACGCAATACCGCAAAGCCAGTCTTTACCAAACATTATCATTAGGAAGGGTTAAATTGAGGTTCAATGCTGTAAGTTAATTCGATGTTACATCAGCTGAGTCAATCCCGATTTGGTTTATAGTTCCCATTAGTTTATCTTTGATTTTGAGGTCGTAACTGTCAATTATACGATTATTAGCTAGGTATCAAGGTCACTGCGCATGTAATCGTTGTTTGTTTTAAAGATGATGGCCTTAGATTGAATCATAGGTGTAGGTACTGTCACTCTGATTTATTATCTCGTACGTAGGCCATTAGCATTTTGTTTGGAATTATATTTTAAATGTAGTACAGATGTTCTATGTCACGAAGTCCGTTTGGCTATGAATGTTGTCAAGCGTGCACATGCACATTGTTTTTGTGTGCGTAACCTCGAGAGCGCTCAGTGTCGATCGGGACACGGTCCGGATCAGTAGTGGTTTTTAGTTCGCGCCAAATTGTTTCACGGAGTAAGGTCAGCATGGCAACAAAACGAAGAAGAGTTGTCCATAGTGAGGTAATATTTATTTATACGTTTTCAATTAAAATGTTATACAAAGATACTTAATATAGCAATAGAAGTATTTATAAAATGAATGTTTTTTTTTGTTATAAAATTTTTATATTCTTAATTATTTTGATTACATTTTGTTTTAGGGTCGAAACATGATAGCTAGTGTTTATCATTTTCTGCGAGAAGAATATGAATTTACAAAATCATTAATGGAACTCAACTGTGATTTGTCTCATTTACGAGACATTACACGCCGTACAGCTGAAGCTACGGGTGTGAGCCAAAAAACAGTTCAAAGAATATTAAAAGAAGAGAAGGAATTGCCATCCACTTCATCAAAATTCACTTCACCTATGAAGAAAAGGAGAAAGCGAGATAATAAAGTGGATATAGATAATTTTACAGCCGATGTGGTTCGCAGTACTGTACAAGATTTCAATATTGTCCATAAAGAAATTCCAACATTAGCTAATTTAAGAAAAAATTGAAAAAGACTACTTGAAATATTTTGATCTCGATTTTGAATTTATAATCAATGTACAAGATGATTCTGACGACAGCAAAACGGAATCGGAAATCGAAAATTTATCTGATAGTGATTGAAAATACTGAATAGTCCTACTTGTTTCGTTTCCATTCTGTAACCAATGCTTAATTAAATGCCTACATATTCTTAATATTTTTGTATTTATTGCAACCTAATCTAATTTATTTACAAAATGTATATACTTTTAAAACCAAAATTTTATTTAGATTATTAAATCTCGACTTGAATATATATCAGATTTTTTTGCTAACGTTACCTACTTTTACACACACAAGCGCGCTTGTCGGGATACGTCACTACTACAATCAAAGCCGAACGGACTTCGTGAAATAGAATATCTGTATCAACCTTTATTTTGCACATATTGACATGCATATTTATATATTATATTATTGTTGTTCTATTTAGTTGTCATTATTATGTATGACAGGTATTATGTATGCCCGTGTGGTGCCGGACGTTGCCCGTGTGGTGCCGGACGTTGCCCGTGTGGTGCCGGACGTTGCCCGTGTGGTGCAGGACGTTGCCCGTGTGGTGCCGGACGTTGCCCGTGTGGTGCCGGACGTTGCCCGTGTGGTGCCGGACGTTGCCCGTGTGGTGCCGGACGTTGCCCGTGTGGTGCCGGACGTTGCCCGTGTGGTGCCGGACGTTGCCCGTGTGGTGCCGGACGTTGCCCGTGTGGTGCCGGACGTTGCTCGTGTGGTGCCGGACGTTGCCCGTGTGGTGCCGGACGTTGCCCGTGTGGTGCCGGACGTTGCCCGTGTGGTGCCGGACGTTGCCCGTGTGGTGCCGGACGTTGCCCGTGTGGTGCCGGACGTAAAGAATAGCACCATCCCATTTGTTCCCGTGGGTGTCGTAAAAGGCGACTAAGGGACTTACTAGAGAATGGGCAGCAGCGTTGTCTATGCATATTAACACCATACTGCGATCGCCAACCCGCCTGCCAAGCGTGGCGATTATGGCAACCCCCCGCTCCCTCCCCAAAATTGGGGGAGGCCTATGTCCAGCAGTGGACGTCTTTAGGCTGAAATGATGATGATGATGATTATGTATGATGTCGGTTGGTTTTACAGGTTCGTTCCTTTCAGTAAACACAGCCTTATTTGACGTTATCATTGGCACGTTAAAGTGAGAAGTTTAAATCATGTCAACGATTAAGGCCACTTGAATTCATCCAACTAAATAATTGCTCTTGCTTGATCTCAGTTTTCACCAAAAACATCAAATGTCCCAATTCGCTAGACTGAATTCATCTGAAATCGACGACTGACTATTAAAACTTGTGAGAGTATATCACTTTAATGTAACCTAAATTAACGCTAAGCAAAAAATAGGAGATCAGAAAAACATTTTGAAAAACTCAGATGAGTTCAAATTACCATAGCCCGACCCTGTTTTTATCCGTAAGCCAATTAATCTATCAGACGTTTAACTGCCTCACACTTGGCTGGGTTTACATCTTCCGCACGATATTCCCCGCCATTACCCGGTAATGCTCCATCGTCTAGTTTTGAGACGGAAATATTCCATCTTAATTGTGGGAGTCTGTTTTACGAGGTTGGTGCATCGGAAAATCGATCAACTGTTTTTGGATTGGTTTATGCATTTTATGGATGATACTTAGATTTTATGTGGCTAGTGTAATTTTGAGTCCGTTTTCATCTTACGTCACGAATGTAAGAATTAGGATTTTAGTAGGGTTTAGAGACATCATGTTTTTTTTTTATGTTCATACATATAAAACACAAAAACATCAGTGAAATATGATATGATATGTATTCAAAAACATCATTCAAATATGTTTCGTATTTTAAGATATCAGTTATAAGCTATTGATGTTGACAGAAATACTTGTGAGTTTGCCTGTCTGCCAGTTAAATCATTTATTATATGTCCCCGTGAGATTGTGAGCACCGTTAGCGGTTTATAATCTATCTAGCGAGATTATAAACTATGGAAAAAATCAGAATTGTTACAATAAAACGTATTCATTTTCGGTAGTTTATAATCTATCAATGTCAAATCGTCAAATTGTGAACGAACCTGCACTTACCGACAGGGTTCATAATCTGTCTGATTTTATCCCCGTAAAATTGTAAACCGTCCCTGATTGGTAAGTCTTGGCGGTACCCGAATTGGTTGCAGTAACTAAGCCAGGGCACCCCGACTAATTGGGTTAGGTTGCTCTTCCGGCCCCCCTAAATGAGTCTAGGGACGGCGGACTCGGGGACGTGTGGGGCTCCCTATCGTATAAGACCCGAGGTGGTGGCACGTAATGTTAGACGTCGCGGAGGGAGTCAAACACCTTACTCCCCCCACTTGACCAGATGGAGCCCGCAGAGCCGGGCCAGCACCAGTCGGGGGCTGCATTGCAGAGTGCTTAAGCCTCCGTAGCCTCCGGAGAAGTCTGCCAGACACCTCCGTCTGCCCCAGCTGAGGACATCCATGAGGATTTCTACCCCGTTACCAAAAAAAAAAAAAGTTAGAGCGAGTGGTGCTGCGGCAGCGGCCGGCGAGTGCTTTTTCCAAGTTGGTCACAGTTAGTTGACTATTTAGTAATAGCGCAAGATGCGTTCGTCACATGCAAGTTTGATACCAGTTCACAATTTGTTGGTTTGCCATGGATTGATTATAAACTATCGAAAAATAATGCGGTAAATTGTAAATGGCTTGTTGCAGTTCACATGTTTATAATAGTTTTAATCTCGCTAGATAGATTATAAACTAACGATCGTCATCATCATACGGTGAAATATATAAATCTTATCTTGAATTTACGTGAACACTTACTTTTTGCCAAGTTAGCCAACATTACCTTTACGTTTGTTTGTTTGTTTGTTTGTTTGTTTGAATGTTTGTATTATTTGTTGCAGATTCCTGGCCATTTGGTGGCCCTTGAAATGTCAGATCACCAAGCGCCGCGCGAGGATGATGATCGTCTTCATCTGGATCTTCGCCATCAGCGTCACCACTCCCTGGGTCTTCTTCTTTGACTTGGTCGTAGTATTTGACGATAACCCCAACGTTCGGCTCTGCCTTGATGTCTGGCCAAACCCCATCAGTGAAGTCCTCTACTTCGTTATTGGTAACCTCATCTTCTGCTACATACTCCCAATGATCCTCATAACCATGTGCTACATCCTAATCTGGATTAAAGTCTGGAGAAGATCAATCCCCACGGACACACAAGACGCCCAGATGGAAAGAATGCAGCAGAAATCTAAAGTCAAAGTCGTGAAGATGTTGGTTGCTGTCGTCATACTTTTCGTCTTATCCTGGTTCCCGTTGTACCTAATCTTTGCAAGGATTAAACTTGGAGGACCAATCCAAAAATGGGAGGAAGAAATGTTCCCCGTTGTAACACCATTGGCGCAATGGCTGGGTGCTTCCAACTCTTGCATTAACCCAGTACTCTACGCGTTCTTCAACAAGAAGTACAGAAAGGGTTTCGTTGCAATCATTAAGAGTAGGAAGTGTTGTGGGAGGCTACGCTACTACGAGACCATTGCTCTGCAGTCCTCGAGCACGTCAACGAGAAAATCATGGCATTACAATAATAACAACCATCCATCAATCACTCGACGATCTCCTCCCGTCGATAAGAATGCGGTGTCATTTATTTACAATCACACGGGAGTTTAAAAGGTTAAGAAGTCCGTTTTGGATTTTGAATTAGAGCCATGGCACGGCTTTGCGTCGAGCACTCGGGCTGCGAGCGGCCGGAGCGACGCGTCTCAGCATATCGACACAATACGACATTTTCTATTGTACGTTTTTATTTCAACAGTTTGGTGTTGTCTTGTGCGAGAACAGTTTAATGACTTTCAACTAGCATAGAATACTTAAGTGAACATAATCAGTGTTTTTTAATAATGCTAGTAGTAATAACTTGTAACTTTTATACGTAAGTCGGTTAAATGTTTTAAGGAGATTTTATTTTTACACTGATTGTACTAATATTAGGAGCGTACGGAGGAAACGCACATCGAGCACAAACATGTAAAACGATTTTATCATTTTCGTTTATTGTTTCATAAAAAATAAATAACATATTCATAAATTTCTGTTCCTTAACATAATTTTAACCCAGTACAAATTTAAAACATTGTTATGTGTACGAAAAATGTATTACTTTAATTGTTTTCTTAATCGAATAATCCCTTATCTCTTTTGAAGTTATATTATACATCCAAACTATTGATATTTTTTACAAAAAGTTAAAAACAAAAATACAAAATTAAAAATACTGAAACAAAACTCTACTGACAGTACAAAAATAATATTTTGTAGAAAATAAGATTTGAGATTACAAAAAAAAAAACAATAGTACATATATTCGTATTATTATGTTTTTTAAAAATGTATCAACGAAATTTAAATAAAATTGTTTGTTTTTATATTTTAGTTCTTTAATACAATATTTTAACACTAAGCAATTATGTGTAATTATAGTAACTTGTTAAATTACGAAGTTTACACAATGTCAGTTGATCAATAAAACAATTATGTATGATGGTTCATTTAATACGATTTTTAATAGAGAATTTAGAAAATACGCTATATATAAATAGGATTAAAGTAGTTATTGCAACAGCAATAAATTTGTTAAATGCTCGGCAAAGTGTGACTAGGTTCTTGGAGAAATATTTAACATTGTTGATAAAGTTGTGGAGTTTTGACTTGGACATGCATCCCAAAGCTAACATTATCATTGATAAAGTTAACTTTAAGTTAAGCTCATTTCATGCAGACGAGGATGATGAAATAAGCTTTAATATTTTTTGTTAATTTATTGGTTAACTTTATAAAATTCTCAATCCATTAAGTCTATAATGTTTTTACTTACTTTTAGTAAATTCTTCACCTCATGTACACTGTACTTTACAAGCAATAGTTTGTTGTGATGTCATATAAATATGACTTTGAACTACATAATATTGTTATTTTTTAAACTGCATGTCCTTGTTAGAACGAACAGTTGAGCTTCTTAAAAGTCACCATAGAAAGCTAAAGAAAAATAATTTTAGATGGACTCAAGTTAACAACTCTTTCGTAAGTTATGAGAGCCTGCGCTAAGCACAGGCCGATAGCCGCTTAAAATGCACAAAATGATACCAAATAATATAACTATAGTATATTTTTAAAATAATATTAAATTGTAGTGGGAAATAAAAATATTTTGGTGATTTCTAGGTTAGTTATACTGTAGATATTGAAATAAACGTAAACTTTTGCATGATAATATACAATTCTTGTTTATGAATTAATGTAATATCTTTTGTGTGTTCATTTAATTTTTGCATGTAAAAACCTAAATTTTTGCTGTTTATCAATCCACAAAATAAATCGTATTTTTATTTCTCACAAAAGATTAATCTTTGACATAATGGTACATAGGTACCAATTGCGTATTATATCCTAATATTATATTATACTACCTATTAGACGTTTTCAATAACCGCACACTTTCATACACGATATTTAGATGTAATGTTTTATTTATAATAAAATAAAAGTAAAAACAAAAATATTTTTCTACTAAACAACATTGTGTATGGATCGATCAAACATAGTTTTAAGGAATGTATGATTCTCTTGAGCAGTTTCCTCAAATATCTTTTGAATTAGGTGATTTATGTTAAGTATAGTTTTGTCTGCATTGCAGTATGCATTTGTTTTCGTTGTGTAGGATATCAAAGACGAAGTCGAAGCTTGCAAGACTGATATAATTGCTGGACTCCTTTAAAAGGACAATTCGTGTGATAGTAAAAATGGATTTTGAATTCGACTATTTTTGTAATTTTAAGCTTAACCCTAGCTTATTGGATCTGTTGTTTTATTTTATTTTTAAATGGTTTACTTTAAAAGCTTTCTTCATTTTGTGTGACATGAAAATATCTTACTTGTAGAACATCAAAAATATTTTAATGATTATTTTCTATTAATTAAATTTTGCAAAAAAAAAAGAAAAACTAATAAAAAAGGAATGTAAAGGCAATATGTAGAGAGGGTAGAATCATGCTGAGCATGTCATCTTGAGTAAGTACTTGGAAGTTATAAATAAACGATGTTTCTGCCCTGAAAAACTGCTAGTAGTCAATATTCCAGGGCTAGAAAAGATTTTTACACAATGTTTCATTCAAATCGGTCCAGTAGTTTCAGATGACATACACGCAGATTTTTACTTAAAGCAAAAACAAATAATAATTTTAGTGTATCCATAAATTTTGTTTTAGTAAAATTAAGCTTTCATTTTCGAAATGTGGGCTTGTTACATATTATATGATACTCACAATAATAATTATTCTGTAGAATATAATATTAAACATTAATATAGTGTTTAAATTTTTAATATAATATTTTCACGCATTTAACTGTCGGTAGTAGTTGTATACTATCATTGTTGCCTTTTTAACTGAGGTTTAATAAACAATAAAATCATTAAAAACATCAACTTCTAGAAAATGTATAACTACAAAAAAATAGATTTTCTAACCCGTAAAAATGTGTGTGGACTAATTGGAAAATTATAAAAGCCAATAATAAGTGAGCACAAATATTTATAAAGCTTAAGTTGAAAGTAGGCAGGTCAACACCGTCAGCTTACACTCTAACTTAGCTAAATCTAGTTCGCACACAAATTCTTGTTATTTTTTAAGTTTTTACTAAGCCTCAGCTAAATAAAGCGTGTGTAATATAAACATAATAATTAAACATGTATACATATGTATAACTACTCTAAATAAATAGTTTTATACTTATACTTATAAAATGTCTACTATGACGTGTTGTTTATAATATAAATTGTTCGACAATTATACATATATTTATACAAGATAATTGGTAACACAATTCTTTGTAAATAAATTGAATTAGAACAATAAATAATATTATTATAATTACAATTTATTAATTTTATTTGTATACTAGAAGCGTTTCTGTATAATATTGCTGTTGTTTATTTGCCGTGTTTGGTGTTAGATGATAGTATTTAATTAATCATTATGTGTAATAATAATAATAATGTGAGACCTGATTTAGACATTAAAATAATAAATTCATACATATATAAAGAAATATTCCTTCTTGTAATATTAAACTGTTTGATGTTATGACAACTCGTAATAGTTATTTCATTAAAATGGTTTAATAATGTAGTATATAGCATAAAAGCTTGTAGTAAAGCCGTTTACTAGAATTCGTAAATGTATACATTGTATTGTACATTTATGTATCAATAGAAGTTTGGTGTTTTAAGCAATGTTAGGTGATTTTTAGAGTTTAGTAAGCTTTTTTAGTGGAAACTGCTAATTTAATTATGATACATTATTGACATAATTTTCAGTAAAGTTCGAAATACGTACTTAAAATTAAAAAGTATGTTCATAATTATATTAGCAGGTTTAATATAATTCAATTAACACAAGATTCCTATATACTGTAACAGAAGCAATTTTTGACATATGAAACTTTGACTATATTCCATACAATTTACCAACATATCAATGAAAGTAACCTCTCAGCTCGAAGAATTTTCTTTTAAGAAATCTTAGGCATTTCATATATAAAAAATCGACTCAATTTTGATACTTTCTTATTTTTCTTCACTATACAAATATTGTTCTTCTTAGTGAGTTTCGTTTCATGTAGGTATCAAGAAGCTTCGAACTTGATATAATTAGTACGAATTTGTTATAACTAGTCTAGATGTATATCGCAGCTAGTTTTCGTCTGAGATAAATTGCCCGTTTTACTACTTAAGTAGCTGATGAATCAGTTTTGGTAGTTCGGATTAATCCATGACCATGTTCCGTGATTTTCTTAGTAGGTAATTATATCATATTAACACTTTATGTGCTATATTTTCTATCAAAACCACTCCTTTAGTATCTAATTTTGCATTGAATTCCTATTTAGGAAATAAGTTTGAATGTGTAAAAATGAATAAATTGTAAAATCATTTTAATTATTGAAAAAATCGAAACCTATGATGAACTACATTTATTAGCAAAATTATAGTTAAAGATTTTTAAATTAAATAATTGAACTGTTTTTATTTGTTATCATAGTATTTATAATAGATTTAGTTTGGTTCGTTCTTAGGATATTACGAGTAAATAGTTTAAAATACCCATCAGATTTTTTTTTAAATAACAATGAAAAATTATTAGATTTAATTAGTATTTCTGTGGAATTGAATTGGTCAATCTAAATAACTTTCATAAAGTAACCATTACTTGCTTATTTGGAAAGTAGATAAATTATAAATATTCTAAAACAATGGTTTAATGATTTTGTACTTCTATCATTTACGAGTTTTTAGTTACTTACTACAACATAGCTAAGCACAATAACGAAAAACAGAGATTTTAAAGATTTTATGTTCATTAAAATGTTAATTTTACAACTGCATACTAGTAGTAGCTAGGTTCTTATTTTTTAAAGAAAATCACAAGTAACGTTCTTAACAAAAGATCACTGATGTTTTTAAATAATAGATAATAAATCAGATATTTCTTATAAGTGAATACAAATAACTTTATATCGCATAATTAGAGATACCTACTACACGAGTTTTATTTATCGTTTTGTGAAACGATCTGTGGTATTTTGTGTATGATTTGATTGAACAAACATAATTATTCCAAGAAATGTTTGTTTTTAGGAAAAGTTAGTAATCAAATAGTTGTTTTTGCAGTTACAGCTTAGATAACAATTCATATTGGATTAATATTAACCTTACATGCAAACACTGTATGTCGAGTAAATTAAAATGTAAAAATTATATCACCATTGTTTTATTTCCTACATATCCCATATTACTCTATAACACTAAAAACAAGAAAAGCCTGTGAAAAGCAATGTGCAAGCAGCGTGTCGTAAAAGACAAATAAGAGAAAATCACGAGGCTGGGCAGTATTAACAGCTTTCTTCTGTTGACAACAAATTTTAAGCACCAATATTGTTTCTGGGAAACATGACAATATTTCTAAAATTACGCTGCATTTAATTGGAGGTAGGTAAGTAGGGGGTATGAATACAATCAATAAGAGGTCTAGATATTCCCAGCAGTGGAGGAAGTCAGGCTGTGGGTGATTGGTACCTAAGTAAAATATAATCGAAACGCCGTAGTTAACCGAAATAAGTCAACTTGACTATACAACTTGCACGAATCGATCCTTCTTAAATGCTAGTATCTGAAGAAACTGGTCCTTTGGACATAACGGAACTAAGGATAGGAAGGAACCATAATATAATTATGTAGGTACCATTTGCCGCCGCGCCGCCTGCAAAGATTTACCTTGCAATCTGCATTGGTGCGTGGAAGGCATAGTTTTAAGAAAATAATATTAAGACACTCATTTATTTATTGATTAAACTTTATTCACAAGTAAAAAAAAACCGTACAAAGGCGGACTTCGTCCCTGAGGCATTTTCTACCAGTCAACCTTGGCGTGTCGCAAAGAGAAAACAGGTTAATACAATATAGTGTTATCTGCCCTGTTTTTTCTCTGCGTGTTTTAGTTATTTTCGTGTGAAAATAACTTTAAAATACAAGAATAAATAGACAGCATACTTACATATAACCAGAATAAATTTTGTCAGGAGAAATAACGAACAGTAGAGCAGAAAACGAATTCAGCAAATCAGCGCTAGGACGTTGCTGCCAACTTCTTACGAACCTGGTTGCCGTCCTGATGTTCACAGGGATTGCATTCCAAAGAAAGACCGCCTGAACGAAGCAAGAAGAGTGAATGAAACCAGAACGGTGAGAAGGAACTCAAAGAAGTTTTTTTTTCATTTAGTGTTCTAAAAATACCTAATAGTATTCTTTACTACTAACCCCTTTATTTATAAACGTTACTTAAGGTGGATCCGCAGCTATAGCCCGTGAAATTAAAATTCCATTGAATTACTTTTTCATGAAATCATGACATTGTGGATCAAATCTAACTTAGAGAGATGTATTAATGATACTAATGATTATAATTTTGTATAAGGCTACAATATCAATAATTATTTCAAGTACCTATAGCACGCTTATGATGTTATGACATTAAACAGATTTAGGTGTCAAGTGTCAAAGATATCGGATATAACAGTCATATTGTGTTTTAGTTAGGATTACAAAGTGGATTGATTCAAGAAAATTCAGTTGAGACCGACACAGAAGAGTAGGTGAATAATTTGAGTGATCTAATTCAAGTAAAGCACGAACAAACAAAATTTGGGACACTTGATAGGTAAGAAATAAAATATACAAGGTTTAAATAATGTACTTAATTTAATAATAAACATATCAAAATCATACGATGGATAGCAACACATTTCCAGAACATTACAAACAGTAGACCAAAAATAAGAAACACTGACGTACCGAATAGGTCAATGTTAAAATGTATAAGAAAATGGGCTGCTTATTTGTTGAAGCATCGTGTTTCAAGTATTTAGGTCCTACTAATCATAAAAACTAAGACCTCTTAACAATACATGGACTATCTAACAGAGTTCACTAAGATTTACTACGCAACATAATATAATAATCGTACTCGGCCAGCAAATGCTTTAGTTATCGTATCGTTATAATAAAGGGCGTAACAACGCTAATCTAGAACATTTGTTATCGTACCAAATCAGCATCAAGTGGGTGGAATAGATCGTTCTCTGATGTGGACAAGTAATGACGCAGAACGCCTGATGAGCTCAACATTTAACGACAAACTATAAAACACTGGGATGCTCATGATCAGGCGTTGCGTCGGTTTGCACGCATAGTATCACCAGTACCTAGTATCTCTGCCTGCTTTTCCCAACAATGTTTGGGTCGGCTTCCCGTTCGGTAACCTCCACAAGCCAGTAACACGTTGCCTCTTGGTGAGACTACCACCACACCAGTACAAAGTACATGATAGGGATTAATATTATTCGGATTGAAATCTTAACTATCATTTTAACCATACATTCTAGGGCTTTTTTTTTTTTTGGTTGGGAAATCATCAAATAACTTCTCCCGCTCTGGGCGGAGCGGGAGGGTGTGTCAGACTCTTACTGACTAAAACCCACCCGTGTTCCTTCCTGTTGCCTGTGTTGCCAGGGGCCTCGGTAACCCTTTAGTACCTTCCCGAGGGCTAAAGCATGAGTTCTAGCCATTCTAGTTGATATTCATATTTATGCATCAGTCTGCTGACATATCACTAACATTTTCCTGTTTTATTACGAAACATGAATAATTAAAAATAATGGTAAAGGTCATCAGAAGCCCGAAAGTCTGACAATGAATCTTACCAAGGGGTATTGTATTACCCAGATACTGTGTTGTGGAGGTCAGATAGGCAGTCGCTCCATGTAAAATACTGCTATTGAACTGCATCCAGTTAGACTGGTAGGCGACCCCAACAGAGTTAGAAAAAGGCTAGGCAGATTGATGTCGGTTAAATTGTAGTCACAAAAATTTTTGATTTAATAAATTAAGAAACTTAAATTAGGACTAAATACCGTCTATAATTGACAAGAAATCATTAACCCAAGTTCTACTTAGTAGGTATATCTAGAACAAAACCGAGTCATTTTGAAATAACTTAGACATTGACATCTTGCTCTGATATCAAATAACTTATGATTATGTCAGCTTAAGATTAACTAAGTACCAAATGTTTACTTCAATTGAGATGCTTAGGGTCAATTAATATTGCCCAACGGATTAATAAGCGCGGCTCCTTTGAAATGACCAATAATTTTGTTATTGAAATAATTACTTTATCTAGAATTGATTATTTTCTCGAGTGTTATATTTTTGCCATAGCTTCTAATCAATGGATTTAAAGTGCCTAAAAATTAGTTTTACTAAGCAATGTTTGTAATGTAAAATGTTTTGTAATCCTGGAATTACAAAAAAAATTTATATTATTTTTATTTTTAATTATCTACTAGCTTTTGTCCACGGCTTCGCCCGCATGGAGGTCGGACATTATCACACGGGAATCTGAGTATATTCTGTAATATGTGATAATTTGGCATATAGGTTGATGGAATTTTCAGTAGTAGTACACTCGTACTACCCAAATGAAAAGTATCCTATATCCTAACCCAGGTCTACCCATGTGACAATGTCATCCAAATCTGATTAACCGTGTTAGCGTGAAAGCAAAACAAACAAACTCACTCTCGCATTCATAATATTAGTTAGGATTTAAATCGACAGCGCATTGTAAAAGCACCAGAATGACAGATACAAAGAATATAAAAATAGTATATAACAAAGTGACTTTTCGTGTGTCTCGAACTACGAATTATGATGCGGTTTTCACCATCATTTAGAGCATTTATTCAGGCAAGTGTGTGTGTGTTCAGTACAGAAACCTCAATGTCTTGACTTGTGGACACATTCTGTAGATTCGACCCGTGCGAAGCAAGCGCGGATCACTTATATGGAAATAAACATTTTAAAATATAAACTAACAAGAACAATAGGTTAGTACCTTTACTTCCTCATTCTATTCAGAGACCACTAGTTCAGTGAACCAACAGACAGGATAGGTCCATCACTATGATTGAAGTCAACCCTCAGTTCCACTCGCGATTGTAGTCTGAAAGGCCGCGGACGCTGATTTGAACACATCGACTCAGACGGATTAGTTTTTAATAACGTCTTTGAAAGAGAACGTTGACTTCATTAGAACATCCGAGAAACTGAGGAAAGATTTCTTAGGCCCGTTTTCATAAACACTTGGCGACGAAAATAAATAAAGATACAAAAATGTATGTATTAGGACAAAGTTAATAATAATTATGAGACAACAGAAAAAAAAGTCAAACAATAGTATAACAAAAAACATTAGTATGAGCCAAAAATGTAATGCCAAAAAATAAGCGCACCGTTGTCCGATAGTTTAAGACGGATTAGTTTTTAATAACGTCTTTGAAAGAGAACGTTGACTTCATTAGAACATCCGAGAAACTGAGGAAAGATTTCGTAGTCCCGTTTTCATAAACACTTGGCGACGAAAATAAATAAAGATACAAAAATGTATGTATTAGGACAAAGTTAATAATAATTATGAGACAACAGAAAAAAAAGTCAAACAATAGTATAACAAAAAACATTAGTATGAGCCAAAAATGTAATGCCAAAAAATAAGCGCACCGTTGTCCGATAGTTTAAATTCCAATATGCTAAAAGCGGGCATTAGTAATGATCCCTCATTACATTACTAATGTGAGGTTTTAGCATGTAGGGATTTGAGAGAGTTGTAGGTTCACGTCTTGGTCCTTCATGTCTCCGATGCAACCATAGCCTTGTATAACGTGCGGTAGTCCATCATACTCAAATGTGATTTTAGTATTACCTTACAGCATTCTTGAGTATTATTTTATAACAGGGCAGCGGGCATAATAATATGTCTATAAAATACATCAAGATTAAACGCAGTAAAATCCCACAATTAGGACAAATGAAACGGGTACGTTTTACACGACTGCATATTTTTCTATAAAATCGTAAGCGGCCTAGACTTTTGTATAGTCTTTTAGTAACAATAGTCTTTTAGTGAAAAACAAGTCAACGACTTGTTTGGAATAATTATTTTTAAAACAGATTTATGTCTATAAAAATAGATTTTCTCAAAATAAACGGAAAAACAGTGCCAGGAAATTCGATTTATAATTATGAGCATTTTAATTTTATTGTCTAAACATATTTGTTTCTACCTACCAAGTGTGACTATCTGCATGTTAATCTAAAGGAATTCTTTATATTGTTAATAATTATTTCTACAATGTCACGTTAATTGAGCAGAGGTCAACAAAAAGTTAATTATAGTAATGTTTGTAACAAGGATTACTAAATCAGATAGGTATAAAATACGTAACCATCAAGTTTATTGCTCAATCTCAATGAATCTCAATCAATCTCAATCTTATTGGTCAATCTCAACGGACTTTTAAAGACAGGGCGGTACTTCCAAATAAATTAAGCTTAGTTCGACTTAGTTATCGGTAGTATAGTGCAGGCCCTCACTCAGAGACAAAGCAGCAAACAATTCGTGTGACACTGGACACAATACCATATTCACAAAGCCACTTTCTACGACACAAGTTTCTTATCTTATCTCATTCTCCTGCCCTCATCCCAAGTTATTTGTGGTCGGCGCAACATGTCTTTTTCTTCCACATTTCTCTATCAGTCGTCATCTCGGTAGTCACTCCCGTTCGCGACGATGCGTCACCAAACAATTTAAATTATAATTATAGTATTTTTGTCTTAACTTAGAGTCATATAGGATAGTTATAACTAACACTAGTTAGCGTCAAAATGTGCTCAAATTGTGATTTTACATAAATAAAAAAAAATAAAAAAAATATTAACATAAAACGGCCAAGGCCAATTACATTAGTTAAAGAAAAAAAACACATTATTAAAGTACAATAACAAAAATATACAACTACTCCACAGTCATACGCTCATCTCACAATGCTCCGGACATGTTGACAAGATTTTCTTCTATTCATCCGCGAACACATCACAGTGGGGCTTAGCGTCCAGGGGGCCTACCATGAACTCTTATAGCAGGTCAATTTTCGACGGAATGTGAACTGTCAGGCTATTCTGTACCATGAACACGTGAAATAACAGGCGAGCCAGCGATCACGTGACTGAAGCCGGTCAGAGGTCACGTGACAGCATTTCACCGGTCCTGACCTGCAACAAGCTGTAACATCAAGTCCTTTTTGACATATAAACACTTGAAAACTGAACTGCCCTGCAGTCATATTAAGCAGCCGTGTAAAACTAACAGGAGAGCGTTGAGCGCAGAGAGTATGTGACATGATACAGGAGACTGGGCTCGAGCGACTGTTCGACTCCGAGGCACAGAGAACAATCTATGCCTCCTACTACGGCTATAGCTTAACGGAGCAAAAAGATGGGACAGTTCGTCATGCAGTTCAGGAGCATCTGTTTTTCCGTGAAGGATCTTACACATCGACAGTGGAAAGGTAAAATGGCTAAAGCGCCATTTTGGTCCATATTGAGTTATAAATATATGTATATCACTGAACTAGATTTTTTTTCCGCGTCGATTGGTCTGACTTTTGCGTCAATTTGAGGACTTTTTTGGCGCTTTAGCAGTACAAATTATCTTGCTTTTTTCATTTAATCATGGTTTAAAGCCACGTTTTTTTGATGTTTCTGAAGTTTATGTCGCTTAAGTGATTGCGCTCACATTCATGTTTGACAATGCGTTAGCATTTTTGCGTGTCTCTATTAGATGTCTAAATACCTTATTAGAAGTTTTACCTGAACTACATTATTAAATGTATGGCGGTTTAGCAAAATTCTTTTCTGTTTTATTTATCTATTTGGCGCTTTAGCAAAAGTGCTCGTAAATATTTTCGTATGGAATTATGGTTCAGCGTTATTTGACATTCCAAATATAATTTTTAATTGTTTATTAGTAAGTAATACAAACTTTAATATAATAACGTATTGATTTTAGAACTAAATCCTTAATTTAACGTTAGTGTACTTCGCAAGTCATTTCTTGTCAGCAGTTTAAAGCAAATCTAATGATAAGCCTGTTTTCTTGTGTGCAACTTAGAACAATAGTGATTTCTAGCAACAGTTATAAACTTTTTCATAAAACAAAAATTTCGCGTGGGATGGAATGTTGTTGGTGCAGATTGAAAATCTTGTCACAAGGTATGTGTACTTACTTTATGTAGAAGTAGCTAAGAAATACAGTACTCGACTCAAGTAGGTACTCGCCCCGGATGGTCCGAGGATACCGCACGGTCTCCTGTGAGGCAGCGAGCCTCCTTGCCGGATTGCCGCCATGGGATCTGGAGGCAAAAGTCCTCGCGCACGTATGGGAGTGGCGCGAGGAGGCGAAACGCCGGGGCGTAAGTCCGCTGCCGCGAGAAATCGCGGCACAGCGGACGGAGCTCCGGCGGGATCTCATGGCGTCATGGAAAGTACGGTTGTCGCAACCTAGTGCTGGGCACGCCACGATTGCGGCGATAAGTCCCCTCTTTGAGGAGTGGCTGTAGAGGCGCCACGGCGTCCTCACCTTCCGCCTGACGCAGGTCCTCACCGGACACGGCAGCTTCGGGAGGTTCCTGTGTCGGATAAGGCAGGAGGAAACGTCCGGGTGTCACCACTGTGTGGATCGCCCGGAGGACACGGTGGAGCATACGGTGGAGGTCTGCCCGGCTTGGGCAGAGCACCGCCGTGTCCTCGTGGAGGCGATCGGCGGCAGAGACCTCTCGCGTCCGGCCCTGGTTCAGGCCATGGTACGGAGCGAGAGGGCATGGGCAGCCGTCACCTCCTTCTGCGAAGCAGTAATGCTCGCGAAGGAGGAGGCGGGACGGTTGAGGGAAAGGCACGTTTCGCGCCCTCTCGCCCCTAGCCGCCGCAGGAGACGCCCAGGACGTCGGGAATCTCGGGCGGATTTCCGGCCACCGTAGGCGCGGGCTTGCGGACGGTGAGCAATGGGTAGCTCACCGTCCGGTAAGGACCAGGCCCGGGTCGACGGCGCGTCGTATTCCACGCGCGCCTCAAAGAGATGTCATCAGCAAAAAGTAGGGGTCCACCAGGGCCGATGCCTGCCGGGGTTGCGGGAAGGTACTTATGGGTCACCGAGGCCCCCGCAACACAGGCAACAGGAAGGAATACAGGTGGGTTTTAGTCAGTAAGAGTCTGACACACCATCCCGCTCCGCCCAGAGCGGGAGAAGTTATTTGATGATTTCCCACCCTAAAAAAAAAAAAAAAAGTAGGTACTCGCCTGTGTTTATCAATAGCTAGTTTTTTTTTAGCTATTTCGTCTGTTATCTGTTTGTAAACAAATGTTGATTGATAAGATAAGAATAAAACACTTACACTTGTACTTAAACAAATCTTACAAGACTATTTAGTAAATAATTAATAAGGTCATTTTAATCAGCTTTTGGACCAGATTACAAATTCATAGGTCAAGAAACTCAGACCTAGTAAAAAACCAAGACAGAGCGCTGTCAACAGTGAGGCCGGTTTCGTGAACATGTACACCGTGTACACTTACTGAGGTGTAGTTTGTTTGTAGGTTGATTGAAAAATTTTGTAACTCTGTGCGTGTATGCACAGAGCGGAGGTGTAGTTTTGGCATGCTTCACTGTATTGTTCGCAGCGTTCTGTCTTGGTTTTTTATTTGGTCTGAGCTAAGAAACCACAATAATCTTTTTAGTAAAATTGTCTAAATTATTTAGACGCTTTTTCAGGTTATCATGGAAAGTCAGCGTAAATCGTACTCTAAAAAGTATGCAAATGTTCCAGAGGAGCCACGAGTCCAAGAGCCATACAATACAAACACGCGACGATCTGAGCGTTTGAGCTCCATTGAAAGCTCGAAAGATCAAAACGTTTTTTTGCTTACTGTAACTTTTTAATTTTGTTTTTTTTTTGCTAAAGCGACCGTTATCTCCTAAACTAGAGGTTTTAAAGACACCATTTATAATTAATATTATAGGAAAAAAATATGATTCATGAGAATATATAAGATACACAGAAAAAAATCTATTAGATTTTTTTTAATGATTTTTTTTTTCGTAAAAAAGAAGCTTTATAATACATTCCTGAGTGTTTACATTTTGGCGCTTTAGCCATTTTACCTTTCCACAGTCGACATATTTATAATATGGTCATTATTCCTTCTAACCTCGAGAGAATTGTACCCTAAACAGCCTAAAAGAATGTTCGAAGGCTACTTAAACGGATAATCCATCAATCCATTCAAACGTTTATATAGATACCTAAGATAAGCTTTTTGTACTTTTTCTAATAGCAAAGTGTCCTTCTTTTTGTGGGTTCCAGCCGCATGTACTGGACTCGAGTTTGCTACGAACAAGAACATCAAAAATAGATTTAATAGCGCTGATGTTACTAAAATCTTTAGCATTGCGCAGTATGAAACCTAATCGCCTAAATTAATCTTTTGCTACCGATGCCACGTGATCATGAAACGTTAGCTTTTTGTCAAATATGACACCCAGATCCTTCATTCCAGTGGTTCTAGTAACAGCGCTGCCATTAATTTTATAAGTAAAAGTGATAGGGTTTCGTGCTCGAATAAAACTCATGATGAAGCATTTGGAAACAAATTCCATTTCATTCTTAACACTCCACTCCAATATCGCCTCAATATCACGCTGCCTGTCAGACTATCGGCTTCAGAGTGAATTTGGGGAAAAGAGTTTTAAATCATTTGCATACAAAAGACTTCTGGCGCAATGAACAACTGAAGGAAGGTCGTTGATCATTATCAAGAAAAGAAGTCGTCCCAAGGTTGACCCTTGACTGACTCCGGAACGCGCATGATAGGGCTGGGATGAATTCCATTCCTATCATGCGCATCCATGGAGTATAAAGGCCCAGTCTGACAAACTACTGGCGATCGCGGAGGTAGTCAGCGAGAAGCCGTAACAGACCTGGCGGAAATCTGATGGCACATAGTTTTGCCGGCAGAATATCATTATCAACCCTATCAAATGATTTTCGGAAGTCAAAGTCGTATTGATATAAGGAATAGGAGTGACCATTGAAATCTTCCATTGTGGTGGGTATATTCCGGTTTTCAAGGATATATTAAACATATGAAATAAACGTAAGCAAAAGTGTTTTTTACAACTTTTCAATATTTCTGGAGGCATGTTGTCAGGCCCTACTGAACTACTAGCTTTTAGTTTACCTATTCCTGACATGACATCTCGAGGAGTGAATTTAAATATATTTACATAACTACTGCTAACTTTAGTTTCACAATGGGAAACCTTTTCAACATCAAGTCGCGGAACATCGGGAAGATAAACGCTACCAAAGAAATCAGCGAAGGCGTCAGCCGCATGAACACCTGAAAATTTTTCACCGTTGTAGGTAACACTCGTCTCGATACCACCTTTTGAGCGTAAACTGGCAATATGTTGCCAGAAATTACGTAGATTATTATTTCCGATTATTTTGGTATATGATGCATACGATTGGGAGATTTTAATGCACACCCAGGTGAGCTCTTTTCTAATGAACTGTTAACTGTGTGTGGGGGAGCCATCCTGGTCATGTGTTGATATGGAACTACTTCCGAAGGACACGTTTTGTTAGTTGTAAATGCGTCAGTTTTGTATGGAGTTTATTTGTCAGATCATACTCCCTTATTAATTGAATGTAATGTTGATTTAATAATACCTAAATTAGTATCTCCTACCTATGCTTGCAATAGGGTAATATGGGGCGAAAGAAATGTCAATCAAAATAATGAATATTCAAAGTTTTATAATTCAGAATTAAAACTATTAGATTTCCCGAAAGAATTTCTTTATTGTGCGCATAATCCTAGTCACTATGTTGTGTTAGATAAAATGTATAATAGGTTAGTAAGTATTTTAAAGGAAGGTGCCGAGCGTACTTATTTATGTAAACAGATGAGACATAATAACAAAAGATATATTCCTGGTTGGAATAAATATGTTCGTGACGTTCACAAGGAGGCTTGACTGTGTTACCAAGCATGGTTGTTTTATGGTAAACCTGTTAGTGGTTATGTTTACAATAAAATGTGTTAATCAAGGAATTTTTTTAAGAACAAATTAAAATATTGTCAAGATAACCAACAGCAGATAAAAATGGATATTTTGGCTAAACATCACACTGAAAAGAAATTCGGATCCTTTTGGAAATCAACAAATAGTTTGAATCCGAAGTCGAGTCCCCCAGTGGGCGTGGCGGGCGTACATGAGCCAGCAGAGATAGCTAATTTTTTCCAGCGTCATTTTAAATTTGATTCGCCGCTTACTACCCCTGTACAGATGATCGATGCGGGGGCCAACTCTGGGGATATGACGAATACTTTTACGGCTCGAGAAATTTCAGCTATTGTGAGGAAAATGGAGAGGGTTAAATCACCGGGTCATGATGACCTCAGCATCGAGCACCTGAAGTATGCAGGGAGGCACCTGCCACGTGTGCTTGCTTTGTTTTTTAACTTGTGCATCAGTCACGGCTATTTACCGGATGATCTTACGTATACAATGGTAGTACCTATTGTAAAAAATAAAACGGGGGATGCCTCTGACATTTCCAATTACAGGCCCATTTCTCTGGCCACTGTCATAGCAAAAGTTTTGGATAGTCTGCTTAATAAACAATTAGCAAAACACCTCGAACTTCATGACGCCCAGTTCGGCTTTAGGCTTGGGCTGTCGACTGAGAGTGCAATCTTGTGCCTAAAGCAGACTGTTAAATACTACACAGATAGGAAGACGCCTATATTTGCCTGTTTTCTGGACCTGTCAAGGGCATTCGATCTCGTTTCTTACGATGTTCTGTGGCGTAAACTACAGTGTGAAACTACTTTACCACCTGAGATAGTGTCACTATTCAAGTATTGGTATAGTAATCAAAACAATAGTGTGAAGTGGGTTGGCTCGCACTCGGAAGTGTATCGGTTGGAGTGCGGGGTGAGGCAGGGGGGGCTTAGCTCACCCCGTCTCTTCAACCTATACATGAACCAACTAATCGTTGAGCTCAGTAGCACCAATATCGGATGCCATGTTGACGGGGTGTGCATTAATAATATTAGCTATGCTGATGATATGGTGTTGCTGAGCCCATCGATCGGTGCTCTGAGGCAACTGATCGCTTTATGCGAATCTTACGCGGTGAGCCACGGGCTAAAATATAATGTCACAAAAAGCGAAATGATGGTTTTTAAGACTGGCAGTGTGACATATTCTGATATTCCAAATGTCTTTCTGTGTGGAGAATCTCTGCGAAGGGTAGATAAATTTAAATACCTAGGCCACTGGGTCACCGAAGATCTTAAAGACAATTGTGACATTGAGAGGGAACGTAGATCGCTGGCTGTTCGTTGTAACATGCTGGCCCGCAGGTTTGCGCGATGTACGAAGCCCGTTAAAGTTACGCTTTTTAAAGCTTACTGCCAGTCCTTCTACACGTGCTTGGGTCAGTTTAACTCAGCGGGCTCGCTGTATCGACCTACGCGTCCAATATAATAATGCATTGAGGGTACTGTTGGGGCTGCCGTGGCGTTGCAGTGCCTCAGGGATGTTTGCGAACACGAACATTTATGGTTTTGCCGCCATTATTAGAAAAAAGTGTGCCTCTCTGATGACGCGTCTGCGTGGCAGTACCAACACTATCCTCAGTGTGTTCGCAGATCGGTGGGATTCACCGTTAACGCAGAGGTGAATGCAACTCCACGCTGTAGTGTAGCTGTATGTTTTAGTTTTAGTTGTATATTTATGCACCTACTAACACTAGTAGTTAAGTAAATTGTTACTAACCCTATGGACTTTGTCTGAAATAAAAGATTTATTATTATTATTATTATAAGCAAGTGCCACCCGTGTTTTAAGGCTTGCTCTCAAATATGAAAAGTTTTTATGGGCTACTGTACATTTAGTGCGGTTCTAAGCAGTATGCCACTTGAGCTTAAGTCTACTGTCCTGAATGATGTCTTTGGTGAACCACACTGGATAACGCCTACTTGTAATTTTACATCGAAGTTTCTTTGGTACACGAGCATCGAAAATGGAATAAATTGACTCATAAAAGTACTCTGCAGCTAAATGGACATCGTTAGTCTGTACTACCTACTTCCATGAAATTTTTGATAGTCAATCAAAAAGCTTATCTCGGTTACATTTTTTTGAAATTCCAGTCTTTCATACTATCAATGTTACTTGGTTCAATGACATCAAAAATACGTGTAGATTTAATTTTAATATCAATATCTAATGGCGGATGATAACTGTCAGGTTTCACTATACCATCTGTGACAGCAACAGAAGTGACAATCGTGTCAGCGTTCTCTTGGACCAACACCACATCTAGCATACCTCCATTCGAATTACTCACTACATTCGTCTCATTCAGGCAATAAAAAGATAAAAAGTAATAATAATAGTTAACAATAGATAAGGAAGCACTGTTTAAATTTAAATCACCTAAAATAAAAACAGTTCCTTTTAAGTTAGGTACAAAACATTCGACTTTACAAAACCAACGCATACCTATAGTCCGCGTCTTTAGCACTAGGTTTAATGTATACCGCACACACGTAAATAGTACGACAACACCACGCAAAACTTGCCCACAGATCTTCACACCGCAGTCCGTTTCAAACTCGCGGCGCCGTCGCAACACAACAGGCGACCGCGCGGCGAGTAGAACACCCCCACACGGCGTGCCTCGGTCACGACGTAGAAAATTCCAGTTTCCTGGTGATAGTTCCGCGTCTTCAACCGACTCATCAAGAAATGTTTCAGTTGTTGCAACGAAATTATATTCCATCAACAGTAAATTATTTCGCCACATACATAGTTTGGTTTTTAAACCTCTCACGTTCGGGTAAAAACAATGTAAGTTCGAAAGTTTACGTGTTACGAAAGGGCTGATTGTTGGCTAATAGACTTCCCTGGGGTTGTTTTCCGTTCTGTTTATGTAAACCGGTTGATCTTTTATAATTCACCCAGGGCCTAATCTTTGCGTTGACCGGCCAGACATCAGCTGAGTGAAACATTCCATAGCTAGCAACTAGTACTCCTACCTTATAAGATTTGTAGTCCCCCTTTGACGTTAACATTTAAACCGAACATGAGCCTGTACTTGCTGGACAAAGCTGCTGCAGGTAGTTAGTCAGTGCGTATCTCATCAGCACCCGATTCCATGTTCCACAGATGTAAATATTTACGTGGTTCACCTGCCTTTAGTGAAGTTACGGTAGGACCGGCAATACCACTAATTGAAGTCATTTGTCGATGTTTCCGAGTTACAGTCGTCCGTTGAGAAACAAGCACCTTGAGGGATTCACCGAACGTGGATAACGGTAGTCGTTATAGCCGGGGTTGATTGGTCAAGCCTGTTAGACTGGCTAAGCCCGTGGATAGCTGGGTAGTCGGTTGCGGTTTTTGTTGCTTACGTTTCTTCTGTTTCTGTTGCTTAGACTTAGCTTTATTTTTTGTGACTTGGATTGGAACAGGAGTGCTGTCAGTCGGTGTGGACGGCTCGTTAGCGAGTGTAATGACACTAAGAGAGTTCGATCTGTCGTTGGTGAGTAACAGGAGATTTTCTTTCAGGAGATCTATAAGGGAAACGTGATTCTGAAATTCCAACTCTCCAATTTTACCTCATACTTTGCAAGTAAAGATACTGCATTTGTAAGCTGTTCTTTTACTTCATGCATTTCTTGTTTCAAGCTGTTTATTTCAAGTGATAATTCATGTGTTTTCGTTAGTTGGTCAGATGTCTCATTGAAGGTCCCTTCCTTCGAGATGTTAGCAATGGGTCCTGTTTCTTCACCTCGTTTAGGGCTCATAGTTGATACGAAAAAATCATCGTTATGAGTATTTTTGCTCAGTGTGGTAGAACAGGCGCTAGGTTACTAATGTTACTATTACATCCTTATGAAACTTTTCATCGAGTAATGCAGATTCCTCTGTTATCTTGAAGAATCTGATTTTCCTTGTACCGTCGGTGTTAAATTTGGAATTACTGATTGATGTTGTTGTTGGCGTAGAAAAACTGTTATTGTGTAAGCTATTCCGGAAACGTACATAAACATCGTAAGTACAACCATTTATAATCTCAAATAAGTAGGCTATATAATAATTAATTAATTCTATCGGTTTTTAAGGTTCCGTAATTTTATCGGTTTTTAAGGTTCCGTACCTCAAAAGGAAAAAACAGAACCCTTACAGGATCACTAGTGTGTCTGTCTGTCTGTCCGTCTGTCACAGCCAATTTGCTCAGAATCAGAAGAATCAGAAGATTAAGTTGAAATTTGGTATACATATGAATTTCTGTGACCCAAACAAGTATGTGAAACGTTAATTTACCCTCCAAAAAAAAAGTTGTGTAAACTGTAGCGTGTTACATATTAGGATTTCAGATATATATTTTTTATAATTTTAGAATAAATATTTATTTATATTTTAAAGTTATTAATACAAATCAATATTGTGCGCACAAACTTACATTTGCAGTTGGAATGTACCGGGGAACATGTTTTTCAACTACAATGTTAAGTTTGTTCTTAGGATAAATTCATCCCAATTACGGAATCCTTCATTGTGTGTGGTCCGACACGCACTTGGCCAGTTTTTTGTGCGTACGGATACCCTAGACCGAGACCTACCCCTTCTTTCTTTCCGGGTAAGAAATTATCAAATAACTTATCCCGCTCTGGGCGGAGCGGGAGGGTGTGTCAGACTCTTTGACTAAAACCCACCCGTATTCCTTCCGTTGCCTGTGTTGCCAGGGGTCTCTTGGACCCTCTTGAACCCTTGTGGACTTTCCTGCGACCCTGTCAGGAATAGACCAGCCCGAGGTTTCTTTTGTAACTTGGGAATCGGTTCATTACTTTTTCAGTAATTTATCATGTAAAACAGCTATTAATAAAAATCCATTTTTTTCCATTTACACTGTAATATCTTTTCAACGGAAATAGATACAGTTATTATAGTAGCCTCAGTAGATAGGTAATTTTATAAGGAATGTCATATATATATATATATGTATATGATTCGTATACATGCATATTTAACGCGGTGTTTAGACGTAAGATACAATGTAAACATACTAAAAAAAATATCAAATAAAACTTTAAAACGGGAAGCGATGTGCGGTTCTCGGTAAGGTAAAGGTGGTCCTTAGTTAAGCGCGCATGCAAATTTGATGATTTCGTACTCATCCCAAAGGTACGTTATAGCTTTTAATACTTCAACTAGTATTTCTGAAGAGTCCGAGCCAGCACTGCCTATGAAGACTTATAATTATTTTGGTGTTATTATTTCTACGTAAAGAAACCCCTTCTTTTCAAGACTTCAGGACCTAGCCGTCAGCTGATTCACGAAGATACCCGGAACCTTTCGGTGCAGGTCGTCAGTGCCGCCTGAACTGGAAGAGACCTACCCTCACAGCGGGATAAAGCTGGATAGGCATATACCCTCCTTGAACATTTCGCGTCGTGTGACCACGCCCGTCTGGGAAAACTCCTTTCTAGCCATATCATCTTTCACACAACCCATTCATCGTTTATTTGGTCTTACCCTACTCTTATAGCCATCCACATTTATGCTCAAAACTTTCCTCACAACATTTTCTGCATTCCTCGGCATCACATGCAACCGATTGCCACACAACTTTTCAGTCCGAAATCTAATTTCTAGATTTGTTTTCTAAAAATCCAAGCCAAAGTTATGATTCAACATTGTATCCTTCAAATAAAAGTCTAAAACATAATTCCTCGTACAGAAAGTATTATCCGAACGGTCTAAGCGATAATGAACTGGTGTTTTTGGGTCAGTGGCGCAAGGCCGGCCCCGATGCAGTAGGTTCCGTGCTTTTATTTGTCGAGGATACACCTACAACACGTGAAAGCGTTTTATGGATAGTCGGCTATGCGATTATTTATATGCTTATTGGATCTCCAACAAAGAGGGGCTCGTGACAAAATTATAACAGCCGCACGGGTCATTTGAAGGTTATGCTACAATTGTTGCGGTCGATTAGTGGACCTCCAACAGAAGCTACACAATTGCATGCTAGTATACAAGAATTAAAACAAATATTAGTGTGCGCTTCCAAATTATAGGAGACCACATCGTTCATTTATAATCTAGGAAGGTACAATAAGTTTGACAAGGACAAATTAATTGAAATAAATAAAAATACTTTATAATATTATGAAGCGGGGAAACGGTTTACCTTTGATTATTTTATTAGTGTAGAGACAAAACATTTCAAAAAATCTAAGTTACGAAAATAATTGTGCAGCACTAACATTATGTGTACTGATTATGTAATTGATATCTTCTGCCAGCAGTTAAGCGATAGGAGAGTTGAACAAAAAGCCCTCGGTAAGCCCACGTTCGCACGAACGTAAAAATCGCGTGCCGCGCTTTACGAAAACGCGCTTTGCGAATGGAACTAATAGATATCGGTACATCTGTTGGCACGGCTACGATTTTTTACCGCCGCGACTTAATATCGAGTGGTGTTAGATTTTTAACGCTCGGCGTTCATAATCGTATTCATAATAATTTATTTGTGACAATATGGTACATTATTATGGTCTTAGGTTTAGTCGATGGTATCATCACATTCTGCCGTAGTGTGGCATGCAAATATTAGGTACATACAAGATAGAGATTATTAGGTTAGTATTAACGTTATTGATTGCATAACTACGATTTAAAATTACAATTTGGGGTTTGTCAGTTAGAAATAATATCCTATAAACACACAATTTATTGAAATTAAAATGATATTAAAGTATCATTTAATGTCAGAGTATTTTGATACTCTTGAGTTAGATGTCAAAGTAAATAAAAATAGTATTCAATTAGGATGTCAAAGTATCATACGAATAGTTGTTTAAATTATAATTTATTGTATAGCAAGTCTTTCAGTTTCTTTTTAAATCTATTTAAATTTTTAACTCTTCGATTGATTTTGGAATGTTGTTATAAACTTGCGGGGCTATGCAGAATATGCTTCACCCCATCTATTCAAAAAGAGGCGAAGCGTTCCTCGATAAGTGCAAAATGGGTCATTCCGGCGCACATAATAACAGTGACGAAATGACTTTTGAATTTGGAATACAATTAATTAAAAAGTTTGAACGCAGTTCGCTTCGATAAAGTCCTAGCCGGTAGTAGAAAAACCGCGCCTGCCGACGCGGCATTGGTAAACTAAATAAAAAAAAATACGCGGGAACTTTTTATTCGTTTTTTAATTACTTTTTGTCAAAATATTACACACAATTTTAATTTGAAATTAATAATAAATAATAATAATAATAATTAATAAAGATATGGCAAAGCAAGGAGCTACACGGGCGCTTCTATCGGGCTCTTCATGAGCCCGATGTAGATTTCTTAGCGTCCGTGTCCTGGCTACGTTTTGGGGACCTTTTCGGGGAAACTGAAGGTTTTGTCTGTGCAATTATGGACGAAGTTATCTTGACGAATAACTACCGGAGACATATTATGAAGGACGGGACGGTTGACGTGTGTCGGGCATGCCACCGTCCGGGTGAGTCTATCAGACATATTATCTCTGGTTGTTCTCGTCTGGCTAACGGCGAGTACTTGCACAGACATAACCAAGTAGCTAGGATTATTCACCAGCAACTTGCTTTGAAATATAAACTTGTGAACTCTGAGGTACCGTATTACAAGTATGTGCCCGACCCAGTTCTCGAAAATGACCATGTCACGTTGTACTGGGATCGGTCTATCATTACTGACAGGACTATTGTCGCCAATAAGCCTGATATAGTGGTGATAGATCGATTAGCGCGCCGCGCAATGATAGTCGATGTTACCATTCCACATGACGATAACCTCGTGAAAGCTGAGAAAGAGAAACAAATAAAATATCTCGACTTAGCACACGAGGTTGTTGACATGTGGAATGTGAACTCGGCTGTCATTGTGCCGATTGTCGTTACGGCCAATGGCCTGATGGCCAGAAGCCTCAACCATCATCTCTCGAGGCTTGCGTTAGACGGCTGGATTAAGGGCCTGATTCAGAAGGCAGTACTCCTCGATACGGCTCGCATTGTGAGGAGGTTCCTGTCTCTGGAGCCCTAACCACCGGTAGCTTGGACCCTGCTCCCGATACCGGCGGACCACTATTTTATATATTTTTAAATGTTTTTTAATATTTTTTCTAAGAAATATTTAAAAATGTATTTTATAAGATAAAAAATTCAATAAACGACATAATTAATAATAAATATTAATAATAATTAATAATAAATAATAATATTATTATTATTATTTATTATTAATTTCATCCCTTATTTATTTTTCTCATAGAGGGGGATGAAAAACAGAGTGTGCCACACGGTACCAAAATTAGTTAACCTCGAACCTCGCTATGCTTAAGATTCTCATCTAGAATTCCTCTATTCTATTCTCGGGATCCTACTCTAGAATCCTTCGCTTCGCTCTAGATTCAAACAATCGCTCTCGCCCTCAATAAATTATTTTGGTCCCTTGTGACACAATCTACTATTCTACATTAAGGCTGTTTTACATATTATTCCATGTATTACGTTTAACAGTATCTTAGGTGGGGAAACAAGTGTGCATTTAACTTTACAAATAAGGCAGTTTCATAAATATACAAAGCCGGGAGTGTCACAATTTTGTATTTCTTGAAGTATGAGGCGTTCAGCGTTGAATGAATGTGACATACGAAGTTCTGTACTTGTGCTCGGACGGGGGCGAAAAAATCGCGTGCGTTGTTCAGTGCGGCGCGCCGGTTCGTAGAGTGCAGACGCAGGAGGGGCACACTTAACACTATCTACAGGAGGGGCACTATTTCCATAGACGATAGTGATATCTGGAGTTTGGTGGGATAAAAACCTTGGCAGCCATCTTGTCTTGTTTGCCAAATTGTCAAACTAATGTCATTGTTACCATTCGACCATTGTCAACTGCGGCTTTCCCGACGTTGCAGCGTTGATGCGTCTCCGTATGGATGTGCGTCACATGATCGTAGCATTACCTGCGGTTGCAGTCCGCCACAAATATTATTTTAACTTAAACCTTCACACTTAATTTCTATAGTTATTAGTGCTAGTGATATTTTTATATTTTTTAACCCAGATAATGTTTCGGACGGGATAACTTGGGTTCATCTTTATAAGATAATATTCAAATGAACATCATTCTGAACCTAAAACCGATTGAAATCGATTCCTTCGTTCGTGACAAAGATTTCATTAAGGCAAAAAAAATGGTTCTGCTACTATTTCGATCATACTTACCCGACTGCCCCGGAAGAATTATTATGTTTTTTTTTTTAACTTAAACTCTTAATTTATAGTTAGCTTTTTTTATACCATAAATTATTATACGTGTGGTGAATTTTCATTTTTATTTCGTTAAAAAATACATACGTGCCAGAGAATATTGCCAAAATAATAAGTGGCTTTGCTACCCCTCCGAAAACCTAGTAACTTATTTTCTGAAATTACACAGAAACAACTGTTGCATTTTTAAATAATGTTTGCATAACACAAACAAAGCTTGTTAAACCTTCCTGTGATTGTAATTTATTTTTCTTTGTAGTGTTCCTGCATGTTACTCGTACTAACTTAGTTTTTAATTAAAATGTAATACTAACACTCTATGGTCCTTGATGCCTGACAATAAAATATTTTTATTTTTATTTATAACAAGAACAACAAAGAAAAATAAATACCTTTATTGAATAATTCACCGATTTTAGTTTTATAGATTGTGAAATGTAAAACATAAATAAAAAGTAAAACAATGTTTTTTTGACACATACATATGGACATATAATTATTTATAGTTGGTGCACGTCTGCCTTTTGACCGCCACGGACGTCTATGGACGTCAAATCAAAACGTGCTCACGACGCCTCCGACGGCATAGCACGTCGAAAATACCACTTTTTTACAGTTCAAAATAAACAAATAAAAATATGTTCGTAGTATTTATTTTTTCCTATTATTAATTCTTGTACATATTTATTATATTATTACACAAATATATATAATAGTTACATTGTGATCTTTTTTTTTTTTTTTTATTTGTGATGGGTTTGCTCTTGACCTTAGTCTATGTCAGAGGCGACAGAAACAAAGTCGACGATGGAGCGAGCTTACCCAGAAGAAGCCTGTTCACTCTCACTTTGAAGAGATTAGGGTTATATTTCCCAGTACAGAGGGGCTCCTCTGTAATGGGAAAGATCACAATGTAAGAACATCATGCAAAATGTATCATTTGGCGCGCGGACGTGAAGAGTCGTGAGCTAGTGATGGGTAAGGAAAACAATTACGAGAAAAGCTTTATGAAATATTTTACGAAAACAAATGAAAATAATAAACTACTATATGACGAAAATTATATTGTCTCTACATTTTACATAAGATTAAATACAAAGCAATATATGTATTAAAACTACCGTATGTGGTGGCAAACTGATGTGCAAATAAGTGTAAATCGATCATTTTGGGGCAACTCTCGCGCATCCCTGTCGGGGAATCCTTGTACGCCACAGGCGGGATGAGACGGCGCGCTATGACGTCAACCATGCTGCCGGGCAATGATAGTGTAGTGCAATATTTTAATAGTAAATAATAGGTACATAAGTTTTTAATTTATCTTATATGTGTTGTTTAGCAGAAATAAAATTAAAGCAATGAAATATTTTTCCTATATTGGTTTACAAATATTATTAAATTATTCGGGTCTACCTAGGTCTCATATCTGGGAAAATTCGTTTTAATAATATCGTTAATTAAAAACATGTCACACTGGTACATCTCCAACTCAGAGGCGGCAAAGTTTGTAAGCGCAGTGCTGGCTACGCCAGTGACGGTTTTTAACGTCAGTGGATGTCGTCACAAACGAGATTAGTGCTGTGACTTTGAAATTTTAAATATTTAAATTACCTTTTTATCGTAAAATCTGTTCTTATCTAACGCTGTAACTTCTGGGTAAAAATTATTCAGTCGGGAAAAAGGTGAAACATGGATGAAATAATACAATTTCATGGTACATAAGCACTTTTTATTCGTAAACCATGCAATTAAAATGAAAGTAAAATTTATCGATGTTTTATCGATATGTACTTTTGCCGTGACTATTATTTTGTAGGTATGAAAGAAGGAATTTGTGGCTTGGCGTAGAGAACACAGATTTTTGTTATTGACGTGGCGGTCAAAAGGTTAATAGAATACCCTAGAAGGTAAAATCACCTACGAAGGTGAGGATGTTACAAAAAGAGCAGCTTAAATATATTATAATAGGTTAAAACGGATAAATATTTATTTATGTTTGTTAATATTAAAAGGACCGTATTATGATGATACGTGTTTATTTTTAATTAGGTCAAAACCCTGATTGTGACCTGTGTTAGGATCACAATCAGACTCGCTCTACAGATTGTCCTGATTTTTCAGTTTCTGCTACACGGAACGCATACTGAACGTATATGACTTTAAAATATATGTATTAAGTAATGTTTTGTTTATATTAACTGAAAAATATAATAGTCATGAAATATCTTAAATCGTCAAAATGCGATGTTTCTATATCTTCTAAATCCTCCAGAATGATGAGTACATGATACAAAAAGTTACAGTACGTAAGAATTTATTATATGTAGTTAAGGCTAAATGCCTCATTGCCTACAGGTTACAGGAGAATATAGCATAATTACTTATTAACCCATTCTTAGACAGAGATTCAGTGAAAAACAGAACTAATTATTGTATGAATCTACACAAGAAGACGCAAAACATTACATGAACGACAACTTAGTAATGACAACTCTTATTGGTGATATGTAATAGAAACCAAGTTAGTGAACGTAGACACAACACATTAGTTAAATGACAACATAGTAGTGAACACTCTAAGTTTTAGTTTGCATTTATTTTTGTACCTGCTCATGTTATAAAATGACACTTAATTCTGCTGCTGGTAACAAAACATTTTCCGTTTGGTTTTTTGCCGATCCTAAGTACCACATTACGCACATAATATGTGCGCAGCAACCAACTGTACTCCTGCCAATCAGGCAAGTACAAGAATAATGAGCGATAGCATCTCGTCGGATTTTTGTTGGTCAATTATGATGTACAAATAATGAATCAGAGTAATAATCTTGCATGTCTGGATTGGATACGAACACGTAACAACCATACATCTTGCTTTTCAAAATACTCACTAAGACCCATTATATTACGTATGTTTCATTCTTCAGATAATAGACACATGTAGTACTTTCAATTTACTGACAACCTCGCACTTATTATAATATTAGGGTAGATTGACAAACTTCCCCGACGCGTAGGAGCTCCTCATTCTTTTTTGTGCGAGGCAACAAGCACTCATTCTTAAATACTTTGATATATTCAGTGATATTTCGTTAAAGTTATCTTCAAATTACTTTTTCTAAATTATGTCTAAGCGTACCGCTGACAGCAAAATTAGTTACTATGAAAATAAAATTGAAAGACATAAAGAACGTGGAAACAAAAAACGAAGTTGAGTATATATACATCTTCGTCGGTTCCGCAAAAAATCAAGGTCACTTAATAAAAAATACATCATAGTTATGATGTATTTTTTTATTAAGTGATTTCGTGTACGAGTGAATACGTGATACCTTTTCTACTATTTTTGTGTGGTTCAAAATAAATACTCGTAAGTAAGCATCTCTATCACTCTATGGATATCACTTTGAGGGTCGGAGACCGGAGGTCGATAGTGGGCTGAGTCGTGTATCTTGCGATGTTTGCCAGTGCCAGATGTGGTTCCAGTGGGTCGGAACCGGTTGTCGCATAGTTCGCGATGGGTCGGAACTGTCTGCGGTGATGCCCCAGTGAGTCGGGGTGGCGCTGCGTTATGCTCCAGTGAGTCGGACGTGGTACAGCGCCAGGTTGAAGGCTGACTGCTGGCGTCGACCAGGAGAGGGTTGAAGAGCTCTGCTTGTTGACCGGCCGAAAGTGCAGTGTGCTGTGCCAAGGTTGCCGATGAGGCTTCGGGTGATGACCAAGTATGCGCGGTCGCTGCATGCTGGTGGTCAGGATACCCGTTGAAGCCGTGGGTGCTGGCTGGCTGTGTGACTCGCCACTCGAGAGCTTGAGGAAGTGATGATGATGACCTCACGCTGAAGTAGTTTTGCACGAAGGCTGCGCTGACGTTCATATTCGGGGTCACCAGTATAGAGGCATGAGGAACAGGGTGTAAAGTTCACTCATCCTCCATAGGAAAGGGAGGATCTTCCGACCAGACGAGTGTCGTGTCTGGTGGGCAACTGCCCAACGGTTGATGTCGGGATGTTGTATATATGCTAGTTGCGCGGTAAACTCTGCTTGCGCGATGCAGGATTTTGTGTGACGTCAGTGTGCTGCTTAGTTTGCATGTGGCGATGTAGATGCCGCCACATAAGAAACGGGATCGGTTAGCATCAAAAAAGTTATTGTGAAAACTGCCCATTTTCTTGATGACTGTACATCTTTTACAAAATCTGTGAATGTAGATCATAATATTTCATAAAGTTACGGACAGTCTCCTAAGACTATTTTCTTGTAGCGACAACGGTTAAGGTGCCCTTACTGCCCCATCTCAAAAACAATATGATGATAACCACCCTGTTTATACTCATTTTATTCAAAATGAAAAGCTAGTATTAAACCTTAAATTTTATAACCCTTTTCCACCCCGTTTGAGGTATATTTTTTTTAAAACCCAGGTACACGCTATTCTTTATTTTCGTTCTTAAGTATAAATAGTCAGCTGTAATCAGTCAGTCAGGACAAGTAACTTTATATGTAGGTATAGGTAGATGGATAGATTTTGTGAATGTGAGAACGGTTTAGACTTAATAGACTGTAGATTTGTAGACCATTTCCTATTTTATAAAGTACCTACCGAGTACTTGTTGACAGGATCTTTTCTATAAGAGATTTGTTCTTATGAAACAAATCTAACTAAGAGATGTATTAAAGATTCGAATGATTATAATTCTGCAAACACATATTTGTTATAGTCGTGAATCAAATTTTGATCAAGATACAACCTGACCCTGACCTGCAAATTGCATAAAACGCAAGAAAATTTGAATTTCGCGGGCTACCACCGCCGAGTCACCTAAATATAGCTCCTTATTTAAGAGATACACCCAAAATGTTGGGTCACAAATAGCTAACGCGAATAATATTTCGAAATTCATCGTACATCATACATCGTACGTCCTCACTGCACGAAAAATCAGCACAAAGCGATTTTTCAACGCTCGGTCGCACACTGTTGAAATTGGAAAAAAATCGCGCTTGGCAATTTATTCCGCTGCGACTTTATTACGTCTGTGGTAACATGGGCTTACTTAGAGGTAAGAAGTCTTGAATTCCTTGCCCTGTAAAATGCGAATAAATTATCAAGTAAAGGAAATTATGATAACAGGGTCTGTAATGCATCAAAATTTTCTCAAAGACTTAAAAATCTTTATAAATTTAGCTATTGCCAGCTTTCTGTTATATTCAGTACAATGAATTAAAAAAATAATCAAGGTCGAGTTCTACCTACCTAAACCTACTATTACTATACGTATACCTTTGGTTGCTCTTAAAGAATATGGACACGAAATATTGTTATGCTGAATGCGCATTATTTTTGACTTTCATGAAGTTGTCTTATATTTTTGGTGCATAGATGCAGCAACAGTTATAAAAAAGAGTTTAATGGCATCCTACCAAGGTCCTACCTAATGGTCTCCTAAATCTGAACATTCACTATAAATTTCGCTGCAATTGTCCAATAAATCTGCTGCAACAATTAACTGCCCTGTCTGGGCGCGACCCAATAGCTTGGGGTCAAGGTTCATCGCTCATATTACGTGGTAGGTACACATTGCACTTTGGTTCTTGCTTTGATTTGCTATCCTTATTTTCACCCTAGTAATAGATAGATACATAGATAGATAGATACTAGTAATACATAGATATCATATGCTTAAATGCTCGTGCAAACTGGTGCGATATCGCGGGCGTGACAGGCAGCGCGAAAACGTCGCTCCTGTCTGCGGAAGCCTTTATTGTATACCAAAAATTAATGTATATGTACAAACTGGAAAAACATTAAAATTGGCAACAGGTTTGCTCTTGGTAAAAAATGGATCTAAAATTAATTATTGCCTTAGAGGTGATTGCCAAAGTTTATACCAAACATCTTTGCTTTGATATCGTAATAATGAATTAATTAATACAATATTATTAGAGCTACAAATCGCTCTCTCTTTCTCCCTGGAATAATAAGATGGATGGATCATAGTGTACTCCACAGTATGCCAAGATTGTTTTACATTTTATATAATTCCAACGTACTCTCTCGTGCCAGTCAAATCGGAATCTCAAGCGAGCTCTGAATCAAACGATAATATAAAATAAAATACCCGTCAAATCGTTCTGCGGTTATCCGATAAATTGAACGCTACGATTGATATCCTGTGCCGTCGGAGTGCCCCAGTACCGGAGGGCAAGGTGTGGCTTTATTATTGAGTTTCCTTGTTCAGGAGGAGCATTTTGCTATTTGAACGTTATTATTTAGTAATAAGATAAGATGGTAGTACGTTTAGACTTTTGGCTTCGAGAAAAATGAAGTGACTACATGTATCGCCACTTCCTTTAAACTGTCAACTTTGGCAAAAATTATTACATTTTTGTACCAGATAAGTTCCGGGAAAGTTATCTTGCAGATTATAATCGTGCTCATTTTGATTCATATTTCAATTAATCTGCTAGACAGTGCCTATTTGAGCTGTGTCAAATAATAAAAGCTTAGTAGGTAGTATTTAGTGAGACTGAAAGCTAACCTGAAAAATAAAATGAAGATATTGCTTCATACACTTGATAGTGTAAACATCTCTTACTAATATTTAATCTTCACATGCTCATATACATTTCAACAGCTGCCCAATAAATTCAGTGCAATATTGATTTTCCTGTGCGGTGTTGGCCCAATAGCGGGGTCAAGGTGCGGCGCTGAGATATTTACTTCAGGAGTCGGATTAACTTTTATATAAGAATTTATTTGTTTACTAGCTGTACCCGTCTCTGCGCTCACGTGAATGTGGATTCTACTGGCATTATAAGTTAATCGGAACGTAAAGTCGTTAATTGAAACTAAATCCTACCTAACTCCTTGTAGGTATAGCGTGATGCTATTCTAATCATTTAGCTAATCATTTAATTTCAATTGAACTCCTTGTAGGTATAGCGTGATGCTATTCATGTCAGAGATTAAATCTGTACCTTTCTATCTGCAATATTATAACATTTTTTAACGTATAATTATATCTCGTGGTAAACTGTTGAGGAATACGGACTTAATGCAATAATGCTAATCCCCCACAGCTAACAGCGTGATAATATATAGCTTTTCTTTTTTTTGGGTGGGAAATCATCAAATAATTGAGTGTGTTAGACTCTTACTGACTAAAACCCACCCGTATTCCTTCCATTGCCTGTGTTGCCAGGGGCCTCGGTAACCCTTTGGTACCTTCCCGCGACCCTGGCAGGCATCGGCCCTAGTGGACCCCTACGCTTGTGCTGACGACATCTCTTTGAGGCGCGCGTGAAATATACGCGCCGTCGACCCGGGCCTGGTCCTTACCGGAAGGTGAGCTGCCTATTGCTCACCGTAATATATAGCCTATTCGAAGACAAGATCTTTAAGGAATATTCTTGCAAAATTTGAACAGAATCTATTCAGTAGTTTTTGTGTCAATCCGGAACGTTGTAAAGTTACGATTGGCCGGAGGGCCAGTCGTAAGTCACGTTAAAAAAAATAGAGTACTAGTATTACTAAATATTAAAAATATTAGATTAGGTATTAAAATAGAGAGTTCCAGGCTTCCAGTTCGAGTGTACAGGACGCTTGGACGGCAGGATGCAGGATCGACTAGCAGCAGCTGGACAGGGTCGGCAGGTAGTAGAGGGACTGGATCGGCAGGCAGTAGTGGGACAGGGCTGGCAGACGAGGTGGAGCACGAAGATGAGGCTGTTGTTTCACACGCCGTAGTTGATTTCGCCGCCGCAGTCAATCGGCAACTCTGTCCCAAGGAGTAAAACGTCCCTTGTTAAACCAGAGGTTTTGTTTTAGTGACCGTCAATATGGCTTTCGCCGGGGACGGTCAACTGGTGATCTTCTTGTGTATGTCACGCACCGCTGGGGCAAAGCCATCGAGAAACATGGCGAAGCACTTGCTGTATCGCTTGATATCTCGAACGTCCCAGTTTTGCACCTAACTACCCTCCGACGCGTCCCAACTCTCACGAGCGCGCACGCGCGGTTTCCGCGTCGGTCATCTCCAACATAAAGCGTAATAACTAGAAAACTACTGCAGCTATACCTTAATAAAAAATCAAGTGTATAGCTGAAACTATGCAGAATCAATAGGTGTTAAAACTAAATTACAACTTCATAGCCCAAAGTACCGTAAAAAAATGTTAAACTTGAGAACGCGTGTTGAAATTTCCGTAAAATATTTGTTCTTGCAGAATTTTTGTTCAGAATTTTTTGGTTTGGGTCAGTAAAACCTATTTATAATTAAACTAGACTATCTAAGCTTTCTTTTCATACCCATATGTCTATACCCTGGTTTGTTCAGAGTAGCACAGTAAACCAAAACACACACCCCATTCCCTCACCAATTTAATACCGCCTATAACAAATGTCCTGCATAAAACGTAATAACTAGAAAACTACTGTAGCTATTCCTTAATAAAAAATCATGTGTATAGCTGAAAGTATACTTAATCAATAGGTGTTAAAACTTAATTACGCCTTCATAGCCCAAAGTACCGTAAAAAAAAGTTAAACTTGAGAACGTGTGTGAATTTCCGTAAAATATTTGTTCTTGCAGAATTTTTGTTCAGAATTTTTTGGTTTGGGTCAGTAAGGTCCTATTTATAATTAAACTAGACTATCTAAGCATTTTTTGATACCCTTAAGCCCTTAATTGGTTTATTCAGAGTAACACAGTAAATCAAAACAATCCCCCATTCCCTCACAAATTTGATAAAAAAAATGTCCGGCGGGACGAAGTAAATCAGGTTAATCGTAACTATTTTTGTAGTATTTTAACGGTGTGAACGTCTTTAAATACTAATTATGAACATATGTCCTTAAAATAAGCACTAATCTATTACATTATTTAGTAAAACTTACGTAATTAATACGAAAATGCCGAAGCACAGCGTGTCGCCATGCGCCATATTTTTCCTGACGATTTTATCACAACACAACACATTCACAACCTTGGACACTTGTAGATATTCGTAAACCTTGTTTAAAGAGGTTTCTTATGGAATATAACACTCGTACACTGGATTATTCACTATATTCTGATTAAATAAGTTAAAAAAATAAAAATGAGCATGTTTTCATTATGTCAATGACAGCCAACTGAACGACGAAATCTTTTTTTTTCAATATGTTCTCTTTGGTCTGATACCGAGTGTTGCATACGTAAAGAGGCGGAATTTAATACAGCGCCATCTCGTAAAATCATTTAAAAGCCGTACAGTGTGATTGCGGCACGAAATCGCTTAGTTTGCAGTCAAGCGTCCAGGCTACCATGGTAGCCGGACGCGTCGTAAAAGTGTTTTTCTGGGCTACTACGGTAGCTGGGACGTTCCAGTAGCGAATGTAAACGTAAACCCCTATGCCGTCAACCAATGGCAGTATTAACCTTTTTGGTGATGAAGAACCAATCCCATCAGTTGCGTGTGTGCTAACGGATGACAATGTGTCCTCTCCAATTTCACAATACTCACCAGGAGAGGTTTCTGTTCAATTAATTCCAAGAAAAGAAGATTTACAAAAAAAAGAGAGTACCGCTCTGTCTTAGTTATTTATTTATTTTAAATACTTTCTATAAATAATGATATTCAAAACTATTAAAATACACGTTTTTTTCAAAATTTGCTAATGCCAAGTAAATCGTCTAAAGTGACATTTTGGCCTTTTTAATAGTTTTTTTCAGTATAATTAAAATAAAAAAAATAGCGTATATAGGCATATCTACATTAATTAAAAAACTAATATATATAAAAATAAATCAATGTATCTATAATAAAGAACATATGTTTCATAGTAACTATGCAAAGTTTCACAAACATCAGTTGAAGCATCTAAAAAATATATCAAATTGAAACTTTGAGAGCCTCTATTGAAAAGTTGTCAATTTGCACATTGGCCCTTATACATAGGACCCATCGAATTAGTGTATAGTTATAGGCTGCACAAGACTGAGAAAAGCTGACCAAGACATTCAGTCGTGGTGACTGACAGAATTAAACAGAACTGAACCGAAAAAGAAGTGAACAGACTAGACTGAACCGTAGAAGAAGTGCACAGACAGAACCATACTAGACTGAACCCTTGTCAGGTCCGATGACCGCTTTTATAGATTCTGGCAATAGTTGTAGAAGTTTCTGTGAAGCATTATTTAAATTATTAGTTTGAATGCCTGCCAGGATCAATAAAAACAGTTTACATGAGTACCTAGCTTAAATAAAGTGTGGAACTAGCTTTATCATAGCCGCTATGCATAGATAAAAAAATATAGACTGATGACATTTTATGATGAAAGATGTCAACGAATAAAAATATTTGATTTTACAACAAGAGAAAATTAATAATATAAAATACAGTTTTCAGTTAGAAACAGTTCATTGTGGTCTTGTTTTTCAGCTGTGGTGTTCAAACATATGTAAGAAAGTTAGAGACATAATATGATGTCATGTTTGAAGCAAGGAAAACAGTATAGAGATCATAACAAAGGTAAATTATATTATAAATATAACATAAAGATGTGGCTTTGTGTAGCAAAATACCACAACGTATACATCCAGACAAACAGATTAGGGGACATTTTTTTTTTCAGCAAAGTTGGTAAGTTGGTATGCTTGGTAAGCATAAACAATTTATACTTAAGCGTTCAGAGATGTTTGATATTATTTTCATATACAATGTTTAGTCAAAAGTACCTTTAATAAAATTGATTTAGAGTTAACAATAGTACATTGTTATACAAGGGATTAAAGGGACCTATTTATGATCGAGATGATTTGGAGTGCCTAAATAGGTCTTTCACCCGAAGTAAACATTCTGCTTTTCATTTCATATGAGGAAAGTGAATAAAAAATTGATTAGTTAAACAAACAATAATTAATTAAAACAAATAAACAATATTGGTAAGATAATATCTATTAAATATTTGTTTACTTATCCAAATTACAAGATGAATATTAACATAAACTAAATTAAATAAAAAATGAGTCTAAAAAAGGCCCTCGGGGCATTGTACCGAGTATGCTGGCGGCATTTCCTCGCTGATTGCAATGCTGATGCGTTGCGCGAGAAAGCTGCCAGCTTTTCGGTCACCAGTTACATCAACTAGACGTTTCGCAAATAACTTATGCGCAATGGGACCCCATGGACCGAGGGTCTCGACGCCAAAGGGCACATAGTTGTACTTTCTGCCAAGGCCTCCATATTTAATAACTTTCAGATTTTCGGCAATTTCTGCCGCTGCACCCGCTTTAGAAGTAGCCCGTTGGAGTTGGGACGGTGCCAGTGTGTCTACACAGGTAGCGTCCCACACAAGCATCCGTCCCAAATCCACGGGACCAAAGACAAACCATCAGGTCTTTTGCCATCATCTCTGACAATGCCAGTCGGCTCAAGAAGAGCAGGCGCATTGATGCTGGCAAGAGACCGGCGGATTATGTCATTAAGTGTCACATGTCTTGAAAAGCGGCCTGCACTTTTTTGACAATGAATGTCCGTGGTGACCCAGTCGGTCAACATCCGTGCCACAAGGGCATGTGTGTGGAGTGCATACCGTAACGCCAAGCCGCAGACCAGTCGCCAGACGAAGCGAGGTCGGATCCAGGAAGGTACCGTAAAATGGAGAAGGATGGGCATGTAGCCAATGAACGGCCTCTCTGGCTCCGACCGCCAAAAGTCTTGCGCGATCCGGTCTTCAACTGCGGCTCAGAATCGATCTGTATGTTAAATCGCAATAAATATCGTCCCACCTCCTTTGAGATTTTGGGTTGTTTGGAAATTCTTTACCCGGACAAGCAATTTGGAAAGCATTCTTGGCATCTTCCAAGCCCGCAGTCTCATAGTTTGTGGGTAAAGCCCTTAGGACATTACCTATGAGACGTGACGTGCTTTGGGTGGACGACAAAAAAGCTGGGGAAGCAACACTCGATATTTTGCGGATTCTTAAGCCGTCAAACCGAATAGGGAGGGATGCTTGTAACCAAGATGGTTCATTGAGCCGAATATTTAAAATCATTTCTAAACTAGTTTTGACTAAATCATCAATTGGTGAAAGCAAATTTGGATGTTTCCAAAAAGGGCTACAGCGAAGCACATAAGCTATACACGGTGGCTCATAAATTTTAGTAAGTAACCAGCAACCCCGCGCTGGGCACGCCACAATTGCGGCGATATCCCCTCTTTGAGGAGTGGCTAGAAAGGCGCCACGCATCCTCACCTTCCGCCTGACGCAGGTCCCCACCGGACATGGCAACTTCGGGAGGTTCTTGTGTCGGATAAGGCGGGAAGAAACGCCCGGGTATCACCACTGTGTGGATCGCCCGGAGGACATGGTGAAGCATATGGTGGAGGTTTGCCAGGCTTGGGCAGAACACCACCGTATCCTCGTAGAGGCGATCGGCGGCAGAGATCTCTCGCGTCCGGCCCTGGTTCAGGCCATGAGGAGGTGACTGCTGCCCATGCCCTTTCGCTCCATACGCGAAAGGGCGTGGGCAGCCGTCGCCTCCTTCTGCGAAGCAATAATGCTCGCGAAGGAAGAGGCGGAACGGTTGATGGAAAGGCAAATTTCGCGTCCTCTCGCCCCTAACCACCGCAGGAGACGCCCTGAGCGTCGAGAATCCCGGGCGGATTTACGGCCACAGTAGGCGCGGGCTTGAGCAATGGTTAGCTCGCCGTTCGGTAAGGACCAGGCCAGGGTCAACGGCACGTTGTATTACCATGCGCGCCTCAAAGAGATGTCGTCAGTACAAGTGTAGGGTCCACTAGGGCTGATACCTGCCGGGGTCGCGGGAAGGTACTAAATGGTTATCGAGGCCCCAGGCAATACAGGCGACGGAAGGAATACGGGTGGGTTTTAGTCAGTAAGAGTCTGACACACCCCGGGAGGGTGTGTGCTCCGCCCAGAGCGGGAGAACTTATTTGATGATATCCCACCCAAAAAAAAACAAAAAAAAAGGATAATGTGAGCCTATCTGTTGAGCGGACAGTTGAAATAGCCTGTATAAGAGTTGTAGCAGTTTATTGTATTAAGTGTGTGCATACTGATTTTTGTATTTTGTTACACAAAGCCACATCTATAGGTTATATTTATAAATTTACCTTCGCTATAATCTCTATACTGTTTCCTTGCTTTAAACATGAAATCGTGTTATGTCTATAACTTTCTTACATATGTTTGAACACCACAGCTGAAAAGCAACAACACAATGAACTGCTTCTAACACTGAAAACTGTATTTTATATGATTAATTTTCTCGTGTTGTAAAATTAAATATTTTTATCCGTTGACATCTTTCATCATAAAATGTCATCAATCTAGATTTCTTTATCCATGCATAGCGGTCATGATAAAGCTAGTTCCAGACTTAATTTAAGCTATGTACTCATGTAAAGCGTTTTTATTGATCCTGGCAGGCATTCAAACTAATAATTTGAATAATGCTTCACAGAAACTTCTAGAACTTTTGCCAGAATCTATAAAAGCGGTCATCGGACCTGGCAAGGGTTCAGTCAGTCTAGTTTAGTTCTGTTTGGTTCAGTCTATTCACTTCTTTTTTGGTTCTGTTTAGTTCTGTTAAGTCTCAAACTGGTTCAGTTCTGTCAGTCAGTTCAGTCTTGGTCAGCTTTTCTCAGTCTTGTGCAATCTGCTTTAGTCTAAAACTGATAGCTAACTTATTATCGTATGTTGTAAAAATATAATCATTTAAAGAAACTCATAGTGTGTGATTTGTAATTCACTCTCCATAACCTCCGACCCTCTCACTTACGCCTTTGGGAGATTTCTAAGGCCGAAGGCGTTATAGTTGCACGACTTGGGACGCCATAGCCAACCACTCCTGTGTGTCATAGGAGATCCAGACACTCGTCCCGTGAAGCGTGAGGTGCTGTAGGGCGCCTCCGCTATCCATCGTATCGACGAGATTCAGACAACGCCACCCTTTTACTAGTCCACTCCAAGACGGAGAACCCTTCCATTACTAGGGCAATCTATCAACGTGGCGTTAGGCACTAACATAATTTTTCTTTTCTAGTGTGCAACAAATCACACAAATTACACACAAAAATACCACTAAATTACCATAAAACAAAACCTCTGGTTTAACAAGGGACGTTTTACTCCTTGGGACAGAGTTGCCGATCAACTGCGGCTACGAGAACAACTACGGCGTGTGAAATAACAGCTTCAGCTTCGTGCTCCGACTCGTCTGCCAGGCCTGTCCTACTGCTGCCTGCCGATCCAGTCTCACAATAACCTGCCGATCCTGTCCAGCTGCTGCTAGCCGATCTTGCAACCTGCCGTCTAGGCATCCCGTACACTCGAACTGGAAGCCTGGAACTCTCTATTTTAATATCTAGTCTAACCTTTTTAATATTTAGTAATATTAGTACTCTATTTTTTTTTTAACGTGACTTACGAGTACGACTGTCCCTCCGGCAAACCGTAACGTTACAAGACCCCCTTCAGGATTGTATGACTGCTTTGAAAAGGTAATGGATGAAGTGTTACACAAGATTTGTAACTCAAACAAGTCTATTATCACTTGCGGTGATTTTAATGTTAATTTATTAGAAAACTCAGATTCTTGTAGTAAAATAATAAGTCTGTTTCAGTCCTAAAATCTTGTAAATATATTTTTAAAGCCCACAAGAATAACCCCTACTAGTGCTAAATGCCTAGATAATATTTATACAGATATTATACCAAGCCAGCCAAGCCAAGCCAAGGGTCGTTCGTCAGACGTCGCAATGAACGGACGCGTCGTAGTTTTCTCCGTCAAATCCCCAAATATATTGTTTTATTGTGCACCGCACCGTGCGTGACAGATGGGTCAAGTTTGACCATTCGGAACAGTGTTTATTTTGTTGTGTCTTGGTGTCGTTAAATAAAATCGCTAGAGCTGTACAAGGTTGGGGCGATTTAGGCCTGTGTACGCTCCGGATCCCAGGCGAGCGAACCTGTCCAAGCTAATCTGGTGAGATCTTTCCATATCTGTTAGGGATCTGCTGAACAGTCCTGCTTTAACTGTAATACGTGTGTGTCAATCTTAATCATCATTTTAATCCGTGAATCCTCAACATTTACTCTGGGGTGCTGTTGGATAATTATTCAACTGTTCTAACCTTCGAACAATTATTGATCGAAAGTTCTAACTAACTGATTTCTTGTATTTTATAATCATAACATTAAGATAAAGTCCCAGAAAATACTTTAAACAAATTGACTTTCTCCTCCTGCAAAAGTCACCAGTTAAGCAAATTACCGATTCTTGCGAAAGGTCGTAAATCAAGATTTATTAGACCCATGTGTGCCCGTCAAAGGCCCTGTCGAATTCCAGTAACAGCCAAAAAAACCCTTCATAACAAAATACATCTCTTTACAAAAACAAAGCTCTTACAAATGCTAGCCAGTGCACCCGTGGCGCCCCGTTGTTTCACTGTGTGTCCCAAATCCGCACGTGCACAGCTCATTCACGCCAAATTTATTACCCAAGAAAAAGCTTTTAAAATGGCAACAATTGTTCCCATGGAACGGGACGGTGACTGCTTATTCAGAGCAATAAGTCACCAAATTAATTACATAATGGGGCTTACCTTAGACCACTTGTCTATACGACGAGACATTGCTACATATATTTCGGTTAACCGAGGTGGCGACAGAATTCACTTAGCAGTTCTTAATCATATTCAAGACTTTCTTCCTAACAGCAATCTTTCCCAGGAACAAAGGATAGCAAAATACATAACGGCACAGTTCAAATAAATGGTTTGGGGAGGAGAGGATATTTTGATCGCCGCGGCCGAATTTTACCTTGTAAATGCAAACGTGCACTTATGTAGCGAAAATACCCTGGTGTATTCACCTGCCGGCGAATCAGTACCCGGCAGCATACACGTGTTCTATAAATACCAGCACTATGATAGCTGGGTCACACACGAAGTTGAACAATACAACAATAACACGGAAACTCCAAAGCAGGAATCCTGGCTCAAAAAACACAGCCCCCAAATAATATCACCCGAACAAATAGCATCAACATTACGCTCACCGATGTCAGATGAATTCGCGGATGAGACAGGATACACAATACTCAGAAATCCACCTACTGCCGCAATTAAGTACACTTGCCCACACTTGCGTATTGCAACATGGAACTTCAGAGGGGCTTCGAAACCGGCCAAAAAACATAAAATAGAAGCTGAACTTTATCAAAGGGGGATTCATGTAGCATGCCTACAAGAAACAGGGATGAACTTAGGAACATTCAACTCCACACACTACGAATGGCATCTATCTAGAACCACAAGCAAAGCACACCGGGGACTTGCAATCCTAATTAGAAAGGACGCCCAAATAGAAACGAAAAACAGGAAAAAAGATTCAGACGCGATGTCGATTACTCTTAAAGCTTGTATGGGAAGTGACGAGCATGCTTCTCTTTATATAATCAACTCTCACATCAACAGCTGTACTTCTAAAGCAACCAGATCTTTCACTTAACACTTTTAATGTAAATAATCTTCTCCTGAACGAAAAAAAGACTAAACTCATTAAATTTTCAACGCCAAATGTCAGGCAGCTAACTACCAATGTTCAACTTAATGGAATAGAGTTGGACCCTGTTGAGACGACAGTTTTTCTTGGAATAACTATTAACGCTAAATTACAATGGCGCCCACACATAGAAAAATTTTCAGGAAGGATAAGTTCGGCCGCTTATGCTGTTAAAAAATTTCGACAGATAACCGATGTAGGTACGGCCAGGATTGTTTATTTTTGTTATTTTCATAGTCTTATGTCATATGGGATTCTTCTCTGGGGACCCTGTGTGGACATTAATACCGTCTTTGTTTTTCAAAAAAGGGCAACCTAGGTCCAAGAGATTCCCTTCGAGAAAAATTCAAAGAAATTCTGACTGTAGCCTCTCAATATATAAGATGTATCTATTCATACACGAAATATTTTAAGAGACACACCAATAGCTGGTACAGAACCTATAAACACGAAAAAAAAAAGTTATCTAACTATATTTTAAAAATTAAATAATTAAATATTACTTGACACACATAATAAATACTGGCTCCATCTTATTTTTTAACATCCATTACGCTAGTTTCTACGTAGTATTTACTGTCATTGAAGCGGGTGGCGACATTTTGGCGCGCGGCTTTTATTGATGATCAAAGAGTAGACGCGATCGCAGAGCGCGCCAAGCGCGCGGGCGCCTCCCTTCCCTGCCCGCACCTCACAGTCTCACATAATCCGCGTGTCGTACCGCACGTAATAGTGTTCTGTGCACCGCACGCGCCACAGTTAATACGCGTCGGGCTTCGGACAAGAAACACAACAATGCCTAACTACAGGTATACCAACCAGGAGTACCAGAATATGGTAGTGTGTTACAATGAGGGTGGAAATATTTTGCTCACAGCACAAGCCCTCTTCTTGGAGCGATTTGGGAGAAGACCATCACTGCAGACCATCCTAGGAGCTGTACAGCGGTATAGGAACTATGGGGTCTACATGCCACCAGCTGCAGATGGAGGTCGACAACGAGTGCCAGCAAGAATTGAGGACGACATCATAGACTTCTTTTTGCGACACCCAATGGCCAGCACATCAGACGCCGCTCGCATTTTCAACGTGAGCAAAATGACCGTTTGGCGCCTTCTGCGGAGTGAGGGGAAGCACCCGTTCCACTTCACGAGAGTGCAAGAATTAAAACCGATGGACTTAACTCCACGCGTGGAATTTTGCCGTTGGTTACTTCAAGACCCGACGCGGCGCATCCTGTGGACGGACGAGTCCACCTTTACGCGTGTTGGGTTGTTTAAAATCCACAACGCGCACTGGTGGGCATCAGAAAATCCACATGTTGTTAGGCAGGATCATTTCCAGACCCGGTTCAGTGTTAATGTGTGGGCTGGGTTAATAGGCGATAGACTGTTGGGACCTGTGTTCCTGGATCGGCTTAATGGTCAAACATACCTAGACTTTTTGACAGGCGAACTAATGAGCATGCTAGAAGACATACCAGTTATTTATTTAAGGACAATGTCGATGTACTTCCAGCATGATGGCGCACCCGCGCACTATGATAGACGTGTCCGAGAATACCTCTGTAACGAGTACGGCAATCGTTTGATAGGCCGAGGTGGACCGGTCGCCTGGCCACCTCGCTCGCCTTATCTTACGCCGTTAGACTTCTATGTGTGGGGTAGGGCTAAAGACCTGGTTTATGGTAATGACGGCCATACCATATCTAGTGCGGAACAATTAAAAATGCGAATTGTGAACGCTTTTGCAGTGATGGCTAGTGATAGAGACACATTATTAAAAGTGCAAGGACACATAATAAAACGTGCAGCCGTCTGCGTCCAACAACAGAGCAAATTTGTACAACAATTAGTGTAAATAATAACTACGTAGGTATTAGGTATGTACATTTTAAATTATTGTAAATAAGTTGATTCTAATTTTTAAACACGCCAAATTATTAGTACAGTAATTCGTAAAAGGCGCCTGCGTACCTTATTCAGTGGGATAACTGAATTTCATTTATAATCGACATGTTTCCAACTAACTACATTCATCGACATACAAACAACAATAATAATAAAGTAGATTAATAAGCATTATTCATCATTTATTATTGAAAGCGTTACCTAATGGTAAGTAGGTGCCTACCTAAACAAATTATTGTATCAATAATTTGCCAGTCCAAAGCCTGATGAAGTGTGATGGGGAATTAGAATCAATAGAACAATATTTATCCCGTTTATCACTCGACCACTGCGAGGCGAGAAACAGCGTGTACGCAAAAGTAGGTATGTCCACGTCGGCCAGTCTGTGGTACGATTTTTGATCAAATAAATCCACGCCACGCACTTAGTCCTCTTAATGTTCACATCTGTACGAGGTGGGAGGTAGGCAACTAACAATAAGCTGACAAATACAACACGACGCACTCGTAACGTCACAGAGGTCATTAACTTATTCCAATTCGAGTTGCACCTATCAGCTGTTTATTAGTATTTAACCGATGTGTAGGTACTGTAGGTTAGGATTAAAATTTGTTTTAATCACACCTAGGTTCCTTTTTGTAAAACTTTAAGGAGGGAATTTAATAATGTTGGTACCTACTTAGGTTTAGGTGGTTTTGTATTTTAAATTCACATTTATTATTTTTGTAAGCGATAAGCTATTAAAATAAGACTAGATCGAGTTACGAAGTCTACCTACGTTAGTTTAATTTTAATATCACCACGCCTGCGATCCCTGTAGAGATAGGCAGAGGTGTATTTTCATACGTCTGCTACAGTTCACCAGTGATATTGTTAGGTCCCATGTAAAAGGTGAGGGCAGGTGTTTGCGTCCGGCAGCACAAAGACTGTGGAGTGCGGTAACTGTCAGGACGCGAAATAACTACTGCTTGCGCGGTCGCGCGGAGACATGCATGCGAACTCAACCTCACCAACACGCTGCTCGACACAGAATAGCTGAGATTCCAAGACGCCTCGCTCGACGCGGCACGGGCGGCGCGCCGCGCGCCGCCTCCCTCCGCGTCAGGCGGGTCATTCATAGAATGGGGAGTAAAGGTTTTATGCAAAATGTCTCGAGCAGTTTTAAAATTATATTAATTATGTAAAATAAAAAACAGATAAAATTTTATTTTTTCGTGTCTATAGGTTCTATACCAGCTATAGGTCTATCTCTTAAAATATTTCGTGTATGAATAGATACACTTTATATATTTGATAATCTTATGTATGTACACAAAAATATAACAAATTTTAAGAAAATGTCCGATATCCACAGTTTGAATACCAGGAATAAACATAATCTCGCCTCCACAGAGTAGGCAACTCGTTCATGGGTCAATGTATACGCTTTTACAACAAACTTCCTATTTCTATTCGAAATTTACCCATTATACGATTTAAAAGCTGTATTAAAACCAAACTTTGTAAAAAAGGGTAATATAAAATTTCAGATTATTTAGAAGACAAAAAGCTTGGGATTGAGCTGCTTGCTCTGATAAGCCTTGTGCTAAAACCATAAAACTTGACATTTAAATTATGCAAACTCATCATTATATACAACTATATATACATATTGACATTGATGAATATTATAAGCAAAATTAAGTGAATATTTATGTACCTTGATAAGTATTATATTACTTTAATTATTGTGAATGTGAGCACTATGTGGGTCATTTTTATTTATTTCTTGTTGTTTTTTTCTCTTAGTTTTAATGATGGTCTGGCATTTTGAGTACTTTATGCGGCCAACCCAAATGTCCTTTCCTTGGTATTGTTCGTCGAGTCGTTGAGCTCCTTAAGTTTTGAGTTGAGCTACACGATTACTGACAAATGCTTGCACTGACTGGACAGGTCCACTCAAATTTGTGTGGTTCTTTCCTCAAAAGACCATTTCAGACATGGATCTACATGGTCCTCACATGACCTGAGCAAGATTATGTCTGGACTTTAAAAGAGACTTTGACCCTTGAGTTTGATTCGCCATTTCTTCTCAGGGGTAGTGAGATAGGAAATGTCGACTCCATCTAGCTTATTTTTTAATATGACGTGTAAAAGTGATTCTCATATCCTATTTACAGAATAAACAATTTTATTTCATTTCATTTCATTTCACAGGTGTATTAAACTTGATCAGACAAAAACCTAGGACATGCACGCTAGTAATCCTAGGCGACTTTAACGCCCATATTGTACGACAAGATAAACAAATTTTCCAACGCAAAGGGCTAATTGACCTAAATTTCCCTCATGACTATTCCAACTACAACGGGGAAATGTTAATGGATATAGCCAAAAGGGAAAAATTGCAAATAGAAACGACAAAAGCGAGATCATCATGCAGGACAACATGGTCGAAGGGCACTCAGAAATCTCAATTGGACCACATTATTACGCCACATACAACAGAAAAACTCTTCCACTTCATTAAAGGTGAATAGGCCAATAGGGGCACCTCCGACCATAAAATAATCTGAGGACAGCTAAGAACAAGTCGAATCGTAATCAAAATCGAAGGTACCAAACAAAAGAAGCCGCAAGCCACAAAAGCAACAACCATCGAGGCTAAGGAATTAAACCATAAACAATGCCATTATGCTGCTCTCAATAGCAAATACACCAAAACAAAATACCAAGATTGCATAACCAAAAAACTAGGAAATATAGGAATCAATTCAACGGATAAAAACATCGAAATACCATGGAGTACCATAACTTAAGTATTAAAAGCGGCTGTCCAGGAAAGCCTGATTTTTCAACCGATTCTCTCCAGGGATCATCGGATAGCCCTTAACAACCTTCAAAAGGCTAAATTCTTACATTAGGCAACCGGATAACCCAAATAGACATAATCGAGTAAAAAAAATGTCAGGCAATACTTCTAAAGGTCAAATACCAAGAAGAACAAACAGCATCCAGGGCCTTCTTTAATGGGCTGGGAAAGAAACACCTTTCAAAACGCATGCAAGTACTTTACTTATTTTACAGGAGCAACAAACTACAAACAAAACGCCGAAAAAAAACCGCTTATATATTGATGACCAAATGGGAGGAAATACTAAAAAAATCCGAGGGCCCACCCATACCCACTGTTGACGATACTACGTCGACTGCTCAGTATCAGGAGCAAATAAATAAAAATACGTGGACTAAATGACAATCGGGTGTAATACACGAATACAATTTTAACAAGCGCAGTGTCGTTGTCGTGGTAAGATTCCAAGTGACGACGCCCGGAGCGGGAGCACCCACGAGCGCCCGCGCCTCCCGTGCCCCGCTCCACCGCCACAAAAGCCCGCGCGCCTTTTCAGTCACCGCGCGCCTCCAACCAGTAGTAGGCATGCCGTGCATAGACACCCACGGTTAATATAACAAAGAAGATAACAGACCCACAAAATATGGGACCCACTTTTTGGACGACGTCACGGGAATCATTAACAAAATGCGAAACGGGAAAGCTCCAGGAACAGACCAAGTTGTAATCTAGCTATTCAAAGCGATGCCCCAAATACTACAGATAGCCGACACCAAAAATATGATCAAAGCTTGGGCAAATAACAAAGTTCCTGACACGTGGTTAGATACACTGTCGTAGGTACCAATTCCGAAAAACCCTAAAGCTACGAATGACTATCGCTGCATATCGGTTTGTAATACGGGTTACAGAATTTACGCATCCTACATACTAAAAAAAATAGACGAAACAATAAAAGAATTAGGCAATTACCAGGCTGCCTTTTTAAACAATAGGTCAACAGATGACCACATCTTTACGCTTAAAAGGGTCTTGGATGAAGAATGGCGGGGAGGAAAAAGGATTTATGTACTCGCTATCGACATAAAAAAAGCTTTTGACCATGTCTACCTCAACGCACTGCGAGATATTTTAATACAACGAACTAACAAACCACTAACCAACAGGATAATCAAAGTTTGCATGAATGAATGAACGAACATGCTTAAAATGGTTACTGACAATGTAAATAGCGCGATCTCAAAAGTAGTTCACAGGTTCAATATTAATAATTTACTTCTTAATGAAAAAGAAACCAATTTACGCTACCTTAAGTTAGGTCGGTGAAAACTAATGTGTTTTTAAAGGGCGAAGAATTGAATCCTGAAGATAGCACAGTATTCTCTGGCTTAACTTAGGATGCTAAGCTTCAGTGGGGTCCACATATAGATAAATTGTTAAAAAAGCTAACCTCCGCAGCATACATTGTTAGAAAAAATCGTAATTTAGCTGATATAGAGACAGCCCGTTTAGTGTACTTAAGCTATTTTCATAGTGTATTGTCGTACGGTATTTGGTGTGGCAAGTTATTGCCCCTTACATATTTTTGATTGTGGACGGTTTATAAGGTGTCTGTAGTCTGTCTTAGGCTTATTGCAGCCGCGGATATTGTGTGTCGCGGGATTTAGAGAATCCTGCGGCTAGTGACAGCTAATGATGGCTGTCAGACGTCATTGTGCACCGGCGCCGAACGGAAGCATTTCGTCTCACCGCAAACCAAGTTTTTTCAATCTCAGTTCATCGCGCCCGCAAAACCGCAAACTTTATTACGTTATCCCGTAATCCTTGGGGATATACTGTGCTACGTTTTCAAAATTAAAAATAATAACCCGCGTCCGATTAAATCCAAAATATAGACTTTCAAGTGACCAGTGTACGGGCAAGCAAGGTGGCCACCTGCCCAGAAGGATTCTTCAAGACTTTCGCCAGGAGAAGCACAGGTACCGCTTTTGCATTATTTGCTGGAGTTAGGCTACAAACGCCACCTGACCGTCACCAATTCCTCTTTGAAAGTTTGCTCAAAAAAAAGGCAAATTGAATTATTATGCATTCCAGATAATAATTTTTCTGTCGTCCTCGACCCGCAAGGATACACGGCTATTTTATACGCCTGTCCCTCCATACTTATGGTCCATTCGAGCCTGGATAGGTATCAGTTAAGTAAGTACAAGTCATTGCAAGTACTTACGATAATTTACAGCAATTAATATTAGATAGTGCCTTATAATGGCAACTCAAAAACAAGAAACTAAATTAGCTCAGCTTATTGCTAAAAAAGAAGTAATTTTTGAGCGAGTTAATCGCTTGTATAATTCTGCCAAAAGTATATCTAATTATGATTCACGCTCGAACGAGTTATTCCTAGCGCAGTCTGAATCTATTGGTGAATCTTACAGCAAGTTTGAAACAATAATTGACCAGATCAATGAGTTGCAGTTTGAAATTGATGAAACCCCACCCGACTATGGGAGTCTAAGTTCTATTGAAGACTTATATTCAACTATTAAATACAAACGTAATGTCATTCTTTCAAGTGGCAAAACATTAACATCAGATCAGAAGGGAGGTAGAAGCATAAAGTTACCACCAATCGAGTTACCATCGTTCGACGGTAGAACTGAAAATTGGCCCATGTTTTATGAAATGTTCCGTACTAATGTTCATTTAAATACTGATCTGACGGATTCGCAGCGTGTGCAGTATTTAATAAGTAAATTAACTCATGATGCCTTAAAACTAACTGCAGGCATTGTTCCCACAGGAGATACATACAGTGTTATGTGGAACAGTCTTGTCAAAAGGTATCAAGATAAACGTAGTTTAGGTATTCATTATCTCAATAATATACTGGACATTAAAGGATGCGCCGGCAATGCTGCTAGTCTGAATGCATTTGTAGAACGATATTCAGCGTCTGTCGCTGCATTGAAGCAGTTAGACATTTCAGACTTATTAGATTTTGTGATATTACACTGTGGTTTAAGAAAGGTTGACTCACAAACTGTTCAACAATTTGAAAGCCGTGTGAGTGGCAAGGAATTGCCTTCCTATACGGAGTTTATAATATTTATGCAAGACTATGTTAAGGTACTCCAGCGCTCACACGTTAATAATTCACAGACGGAATCGCGTGCTAAGTCTAGTTTAGCTAACAATCGAAGTAATACTCAAAGTACCGCTAAAGCGTTTGTATCTTGTAGCGAACCAGCTTCGAATAACCGCTGCCCGCTGTGTGACGGCGATAACGTCGATCATCGACTGTTTGATTGTCCACAATTTAAAAATATGAATTCTCCGCAAGCTCGTTTCGAATTTATTAAAAAGAAACATGGCTGTGTAAATTGCTTAAGTCTATCCCACTCTTTGGTTAAATGTAAATCACGGAGTGTTTGTAAAACTTGTAAGAAAACACATCATTCATTGTTACATTTCTCCGAAGTAAAAAGTGATTCAACGCCGAGCGAGCCTGCCGCTACGTCTGTCTCGCTTAGTGCCGCCGCTAAAATATGTTTACCGACAGAGACAACTATTTTGTTAGCTACCGCGCAGATATACGTATATGATAGCAGCGGCCGAGATAAGCTTGTTGTCAGGTGTTTAATAGACAATGGATCGCAAAATAATTTAATTACTATGGACTGTTGTAAACGTTTGAACTTACCCATAATTAAATTACGCAATTCGTCTTTACAAGGTGTTGGTATGACCTCACGACCTGTACACGGCTTTATTTATCTCAATATAGAATCTCGGATTAATCCTCACAATAAGTATTATATACACGCATTAGTTGTTGATTGCATTACAGATAGACTTCCCGCTAGTTTTATCAGATTAAATGACGATATGTCATATTTAAATAATTTACCGCTTGCTGACTCAACCTGGAATGTACCTGGTGGAATCGATGTTGTGCTTGGAGCACAGCTGTTCCCTTTTATTTATTTAGGTGATAGGGTTGACACAGGCACCCGCGCACCCCCAGCTATACTGACTAGTTTCGGATATGTACTGATGGGTGATATTGATTGTCATAGTAGTGACGTAACACACATGACATCTTCTTTTACCGCGCTTGCTAGCATTGACGTCGAGTCAAGTTTGCAGAAGTTTTTTGAGCTAGAGGAAATTCCATCTCAGCGTTTTATTAGTCCGGACGAATTAGAGTGTGAAAATAATTTTAATTCTTCAGTTTTATTTAAAGACGGTAGATATTTTGTCGATTTACCTTTCGCGCGCAATCCCTCCGAATTAGGCAATTCACGCGGTGTCGCTCATCGGCGGCTACTTGCGCTCGAGCGTAAATTCACGTGCGTGCCAACCCTACGCGAGGATTACAATAAAACTATCACCGATTATATAACTCAGGGGTATTTATCGGAGGTACCCGACTCTGAATTAACAGAAGAGGGTTACTACATACCGCATCACGCCGTTATTAGACCGGACAAAGACAGCATTCGAGTGGTTTTGGACGCTAGTGCCAAAACACACTCGGGGTTGTCACTCAATGACATTCTGCATGTCGGACCTAATTTACAGGCCGACTTGTTTTTATTATTACTCGATTTTCGTACCCTCCCTGTCGCAATGACAGCGGATATAAAACAAATGTTCCTACGGATCGGTGTAAATGAGCACCACCGCAAATATTTACGAATTTTATATCGATTCAACAAAAATGAACCTATATGTACTTTTCACTTTAACCGCGTTCCCTTTGGATTAAAGCCTAGTCCTTATTTAGCGATGCGCACAATACGCAATTTAGCGTGTGAGCATGGCGACCGCTATCCTGAGGCTTCTAAATTAGTAGAAACTCAGTTTTTTATGGACGATTATGTCTATTCTGTTCCTGATGAACAGATTGCTATACAATTATCCCGCGATTTAATTGAGTTATTTAAGTTAGGATCCTTTGACCTGGTCAAATGGGCTACTAACTCACCCGCTTTGTTGGAGATTCTCCCAGAGTCTCACCGCTTACCAGTTAATTTTTCTGGCATGGATAATGATAAACATAATTTAAAAATCCTTGGATTAACCTAGGAACCCGCTGATGATTATTTTTCTTTGACAACAGTCGCTGTAGATGATAAATGCACTAAGCGTGTGATTCTATCGCTAGTTGCCCGCTTGTTCGACGTACTTGGCCTCGTAGCACCCGTCGTGTTGTACGCGAAAATCCTAATTAAGGAACTTTGGTTAGCTAAAATAGGTCGGGATGAGGTTCCTCCGGACTCCATCACCAATCGGTTTTCCGTTTTTTTGTGCGATTTCCCCTCACTCTCTTCTCTAAAGGTTCCTCGCCACATTGGCGTCTTTAGAGAAGCTGTAGTGAATATCGTAGCCTTTTGCGACGCCAGCTTTAGTGGTTATGGTTGTTGTATTTATTTACACATAACTGACTCTAAAGGCAATATCAGCGTTCGGCTTTTCTGTGCAAAGTCCAAAGTTTCCCCCGCTAAAATAACAACGCTAGCTCGATTAGAACTTGTCGCCGCTTTACTTCTGTCTAAGCTTGTTCGCGTGGTCAAAGATAAACTTTCCGCTCGTGTACCTATTGCAGGTGTCTACGCTTTCTCGGACTCCACCATAGCTCTTTCGTGGATCCACTCATCTCCCCATAGATGGTATTTTTGTCAGTAATCGCATTGCTAAAATACAGAAAAACCTACCTGCCGCTAGTTTTAATCACGTGTCCGGAAAGGAGAATCCTAGCGATTGTCTCTCCCGCGGCATGCTGCCATCTGATTTAATTGAACACTCGTTATGGTGGAACGGTCCTACTTGGCTCCATCGACCCATTAGCGAGTGGCCTTTAAAATTCTCTCCTACTGAATGTGAAACATTGCCAGAGTTTAAATCAAAGGTTTTTCTTGTAGAAACATCAAATACTGAACTGCGTATTTTAGATACAATAGCTGACCGTGTTTGTTCATGGAATAAATTGTTACGTGTATTTATGTACATTCTTAAATTTACGAACAGACTACTTAGTCATAGCTCTGTTAAAAATATACAAACCGCCGAAAATTTCATTATTCGAATAGTTCAAAATACGCATTTTTCTAACGATTTAAATTTAATTAAAGCAGGCGAACTTCCATCTAAGAAGTTGCGCTGTTTGTCTGTCTTTATTGATAGCTACGGAATCTTACGTATTGGGGGCAGATTGTCTAAATCTGACTTACCATATGAAGCCAAGCATCCCGCGCTTTTACCTAAACGTGACCGCGTAGTTGATCTAATTATTGATCACTATCACAATACGTACTGCCACACGGGCCCCGGATTATTGATGTCTATTATAAGGCAGCGGTTTTGGATATTAGATGGACGAACAGTCATACGTTCCCGCTGTCGGAAATGCAACACTTGTTTCCGTCTAAATCCTACGCATCTAACACCCAAAATGGCTGAACTTCCTGGATACCGTGTCCGTGATACTAAAGCCTTTGTGCACACTGGAGTAGATTTCGCCGGGCCGCTTGGTTACACACCTATTCGCCGTAGAGGTCAACGTTCGCAAAAACTTTATATATGTTTGTTCATATGTATGGTAACTAAAGCCATACATATCGAACTCGTATCGGACCTCACATCCGAGGCTTTCTTATCCGCATTTAAAAGATTTATTTCTCGCCGCGGTCCAGTGTCTGTCATGTACTCAGACAATGGTACCAATTTTGTTGGCGCTAAGGCGCAACTTGATGATATTTATTCTTTCTTATTGAACTCGTCTGTTCAAACAGATATTAAAAATGAGCTTCTAAAATCTCGCATTGAGTGGACAAGAATACCGCCGCGAGCTCCGCACTTCGGAGGTATTTGGGAGTCGAACATTAAGAGTGTTAAAACTCACTTGTATAGAGTCATAGGAAAGCAGCTTCTCACTTACGAGGAACTCTCTACCGTACTGGTACAAATCGAGTGCCTTTTAAATTCTCGACCGCTTAGTGTTCTCTCATCAGACCCGAATCCGGACGTGCTCACGCCTGCGCATTTTCTAATGTCCAGTCCACTTAAGCATTTGCCTTCTTTTGAATTGACAAAAGAAAACATAAATTTAACAAACCGCAAAAGGCTTTTGGATCAGCTTGTGTGATCCTACTGGAACAAATGGCGAGTTGAGTACTTGCACACGTTGCAAGTTCGCCAGAAATGGTGCACTCCCGATCGCCCTATAGAGATCGGTACTGTCGTTCTCTTGGGTCAAGATAACGTACCACCATTGACTTGGCCATTGGGCATCATAGTGGAAGTTTTTCCGGGATCGGATGGTGTAATTCGAGTAGCTTCAGTAAAAACCGCGTCAGGTACATATAAACGTCCTGTCACCAAGTTATATCCTTTGCCAACCCAATAGAACTATATTATTTCGTAGTTTAATTTAGTTTATAATTTACAATAGTATATTTTCTCAATGGTACGCCATTACATAGTTATAATTTAGCTTAGTAATTCAACTTTGTCTTAATTTAATCAAACTGCAATTTCATTCTTTGGAATCTGATAATTCATTTCGAACGCCGTTTCCTAGTAATGGTGTTTTGAACTGCTGCTTGGGATTCTCTTGATGCTTTCAGACTGCCAGATATATAAACATCATCTCATCCTCCCAACCGCACCAGCTTTTCAGCGTATAGATTATCATCTTTGAAAGCTCGGGACCTTTCAAGGCGGGGAGTATGGTGTGGCAAGTTATTGCCTCTTACATTTTTTTGATTGTGGACGGTTTATAAGGTGTCTGTAGTCTGTCTTAGGCTTATTGCAGCCGCGGATATTGTGTGTCGCGGGATTTAGAGAATCCTGCGGCTAGTGACAGCTAATGATGGCTGTCAGACGTCATAGTGCACCGGCGCCGAACGGAAGCATTTCGTCTCACCGCAAACCAAGTTTTTTCAATCTCAGTTCATCGCGCCCGCAAAACCGCAAACTTTATTACGTTATCCCGTAATCCTTGGGGATATACTGTGCTACGTTTTCAAAATTAAAAATAATAACCCGCGTCCGATTAAATCCAAAATATAGACTTTCAAGTGACCATTGTACGGGCAAGCAAGGTGGCCACCTGCCCAGAAGGATTCTTCAAGACTTTCGCCAGGAGAAGCACAGATACCGCTTTTGCATTATTTGCTGGAGTTAGGCTACAAACGCCACCTGACCGTCACCAATTCCTCTTTGAAAGTTTGCTCAAAAAAAAGGCAAATTGGATTATTATGCATTCCAGATAATAATTTTTCTGTCGTCCTCGACCCGCAAGGATACACGGCTATTTTATACGCCTGTCCCTCCAGTATTGTTGTGGGGAAATGCCGCTGACATTCAGACTATCTTTGTTTTGCAGAAAAGAGCTGTTCGATCAATTTATAAATTAAGTCCGAGACACTCTCCCAGAGAGAAATTTAATGAAATTAATGTAATGACTGTGCCCTCTCAGTATATTTTTGAAAATCTTTTATATGCCCATAGAAACATAAATTTGTTTAAAAAATACAGTGATATCCATAATATAAATATTAGGAACAAACACAAATTTGTGGTACCTACAACAAGGCTCAAGAAAATAGGTGGCTCATTGAGATGTCAATGTATACGTTTTTATAATAAACTTCCAAGCCACGTTCAAGATAACATTCTAAGCCTTAATAAATTCAAATCATTTATTAAAAGTAAGTTGTGCCAGAAAGCTTTTCATACCGTTAAAGATTATATTGAGGATAAAAAGGCTGAAGATTGAGCTGCTGAATTTTTGCATAATGAACCTTTATTTTTTTTTTACGTGCACTTTGATGTTTAATGATTATTTTAAACACAATGACATATTTACTTTGTTGAGTTTAATACATTATTATTAAAATTATTGTGAATGTGAGGACTATGTGAGTCATATTTTGTTTTGTATCTTTCACAGTTAGATTGAATGATGAATTTAAGTCTGGCAGTTTGAGTACTTTATGCGGCCTACCCAAATGACCTTTCTTTGGTATTGTTCAACGAGTCGTTGAGCTTCTTAAGCTCTGAGGTGAGCTGTACGAATACTGAAAAATGCGTGCTCTGACTGTACAGGTCCACTCAAATCTTTGTGGTTCTTTCGTCAAAATACCTTTTCAGACGCCAACCTACATGGTCCTCTATACGCATCGGCATTGATGATTTTTATGTACAAGATGCAGTTTTGAACCTGCAAAACCTTTCAGGAGGTTGTTATGAAACTCGTAAATAATCATATAACAATACGATACCAAGTCAATAATCAATAATACTTTTTATTTTAGATTTTTAAATTTTATTCTTTTTCAGAATAACTCTCTTAATAACCCTCTTCAAAAAAAACAGAATCACCCATTGCGATTTATCGCGCGTCATGTCACTGTGTGCGTGAATGCGGTGACCAGTGACGACAGGCTGTACAAGGCTCCGCCCACATTTCTACGAAAAAAACGCGGCACGTAAGTTGAATTAAAATGGCGGTCGTTGCTATGGTTACGCGCAGCCCCGCGTTGCACGCATACCGCAATTCGATTGAGACTCGAAAATCTGTTACTGCGCAAGGTTCAACCAACGTGCCGGGAACTGTACAAATTGTTGTAGCTACAGCAACTTATAGCAAATAATTTAATCTTGAGATGTAGTTCGAATTTGAAAATAACAATGTTGTTTCTACATTATTGTTTTTAAAATTTCTCTAAATAATAACTCATTTTGTAGCATCATAACAATGCGAAAATGTTCATCATCTGCCGACCCTGTTCCCAACTATGTTAGGGTCGGCTTTCAGTCTAACTGTATGCAGCTCATTACATGGAGTGCCAGTGAATCACGTAGGGCGACTGCGTATCAGACCTCAACAAACCAGTTACTTGATAACACGATACCCATTTGTTAGACTAATTGTCAGACTTTCTGGCTTTTGATTATCCGTATCAATGACCCTACGGCAGGGCTGTAAGGTCGTTGACCCGTACCGACCCGCATGGTACCTAACGACTGTCCGAGAGCTGCAAATCTATCGGAACCAAAGGCTTTAAGTGCTTTCAAACACATGATTTCAATGATGTCCTAAGTTTTAGAAAGTACTTACATCATTATGAATTAAAAATAACACTGGTACTTGCTCAGTTGCAAACCCGCAACCTCATGCATGAGAGGAGAACCTTAACCACTAGGCTATTACGATAAATAATAATAGTAGGAAGTAGATACCTACTACTGCGCCAAAAAAAAGTTCACGTTGGCGTCTGATGAATAAAATAATAGGCGGCGATAAATAAACCTTACATAGCACGTAAGCAGTTCCTGTTGCACAACTGTGAAACTAATCGCGAGCACGTGCGCGCCTAATAATAATAAGGTTATGTAGGTACTGGGCGCAGTGTCGCGGCGGGCTCTCTATGTAAATTCAGCCCAAAGGACGGTTTTTATTTGTAGATTAAATTGTTGATTTAAGATTTTCTTTTCTGCTTTTTAACGGGGTGAGGACCGACAAAAATACCTCAAGATAATTTGTGCTAGTTAAGTAGGTAGGTACCCATGTGTTAGGGATTTTAAGTGATTTATTTTGTCTGATAGGTATTTTTGGCGTAGTTAAAAATTTTAAATCAACTTATTTACACTTATCAAGTTGATTTAGCTAACATCGTATTTACAAATTATTGTCTATGTACAAATAAATAAATTACCTACTCATGTTACCTGGAGGTATTGTTCAAAGTTTCAACCGTCACACTCCAGGCACAGTCTAGCACGACGTTGCACCACACAAACACATTCGTTTTTATTGTGTCGAAAGCACTGATCACTTTTTGTTTGTTATGAACATTGTAGACGCCAACTCAAGTAAATAAACACTCGTCCGTCTACAGGATGTTGGTGTCTTGGTGTTCCGGCAACCAGCGACAAAATGTAACTCGCGCGGCGTTATCAAAATGGTGGAGATCCTGTACCTTGCGGTAATGAAAAGGATGCTGCATTTCTTTGTGCAGCAGCCGCCACACTGTGAAGTGGTGCACTCCAAACCGTCGACCAGCCTCCCGTTTGCTTGCCCGTGGCTTTCGCCGGAAGAATTCCAGAATATCTTCCTGCAAGGCGACAGACAGGCCTTCGTTGCCGCGACCTTAAGCATGCTTGGGAACGTCGAACTGCCGATGATCGAGTCTCTGCGTAGCAGCCAGCATTACCCTGTGTAAGGGACGATGCCGATTGGGGAATAACTCCGCGAACATTTCGATGGCACGAGATACATTGTCTCCGCTGATGGCATACAAGCGTACTATCTCCGCCAACTACATTGAAGTATTGGTCTGTCATTTTTACAACTAGGTAGTAGGTACCTATCGCGACCGTTAATCGAAGGCGCACTTGACGGGCGAATTTGCAAGCGTATGCACGCGCCGGCGTCATCAATCACACTAATAAATTGACCCGATTTATGTGCTTGTGATGGCCGTGGGGGCGTGGCTAGTGGTAGTGGGAGCGTGCGGTGGTTGGTGCTTTGGATCTATGAAAGAAATGTCGGTTGCGTTTGTTTGTGTGTGTGTGAAAGCGCAATTTAAGGACACCTACAGACTGGCCGCGTTTTAAAAAGGGGAGTTCACACTTACCGATTTCCGTAAATAAGAATAAAATGAATAAAAATACCTGCCCATTTTATTGTTGATTCGGGTCGAGAATCACTAACATAATTACCTCCTAAAATGTTTTGCAGGTCCAAAGCAACACCTTGTATACACGAATATTTACTTGTAAAGTATTATATTGTTTTCAAATATACTCGTAGTGAATGTGAAGATTATGTACCATTGTTTTCTTATTCTCATTTAGTATTAATCATGGTCTGGCAGTTTGAGTAATTTATGCGGCCTACCCAAATGTTCTTTCATTGGTATTGTTCGTCGCATCGTTGAGCTCCTTAAGTTCTGAGTTGAGCTGCACGATTACTGACAAATGCGTACACTGACTGGACACGTCCACTCATAAGGTGTGGTTATTTCCACAAAAGGACCATTTCAGACACCAATCTACATGGCCTTCACATGATCTGACCAAGATTATGTCTGGAGTTTAAAAGAGACTGTGATCTCTGAGTTTTTTCGGCCTTTCTTCTCAGAGTAGTCAGATAGGAGACGCCGAACTCATCTAACTTTATATTATTCTATTACTTTTTATGTCAATACCTGCTTACCTGCTACGCAGACCCTTCAAAATTCATTTATCGTTCCCATGAACTTTCTTCGGAGGTCGGCTGTCAACAGGGCGATCCCCTCGGGACAGCAATTTTTAGCTTGGCTATAAATCTCATTGTTCAAAATTTTTAAATTTTGAACAATGAGATCGAAATTGAACGTTTGTTATTTGGATGACGGAACCCTGGGAGATGATGTGGACGCTGTGTTATCTGACTTATCAGATATTAAAACAAATTTCGAAAATATTGGTTTAGAATTAAATTTTAGCAAATGTGAACTCTTTATTCAAAAAAGTTCTTACGGTTTGGATAATTTAAAATTCAAATTTAATTTTCTGGCATTCAATATAAAAAATAGTAGACAGAAAGTCACTTTGCCTCCTGGGTTCTTTCATCTTTGAAGAATCTTATCCTGATTATATTACTAACACTATTTCTCAATTCCAAAGTCACGCAAATTGTTTCTCGAAATCAGTCCTCATTATGCTCTTGTAATTCTAAAGTTTTGCCTTTTTGTCCCTAGACTTTGTTGTCAAAAAAGTGCAGGCCGCTTTTCAAGACATGCGATACTTTAATGTCATAATCCGCCGGTCTATTGCCAGCATCAATGTGCCTGCTCTTTTTGAGCCGACTGGCATTGTCAGAGATGATGGCAAAAGACCTGATGGTGTGTCTTTGGTTCCGTGGAGTTTGGGACGGATGCTTGTGTGGTACGCTAAATGTGTAGACACACTGGCTCCGTCCCACCTCCAACGGACTACTTCTAAAGCGGGTGCAGCGGCAGAAATTGCTGAAAATCTGAAAGTTATTAAATATGGAGGCCTTGACAGAGAGTAAAACATTTTGCCCTTTGGCGTCGAGACCCTCGGTCCGTGGGGTCCCAGTGCGCATAAGTTATTTGCGGAAATCGCGAAACGTCTAGTTGATGTAACTGGTGACCGAAAAGCTGGCAGTTTTCTCGCGCAACACATCAGCATTGCAATTCAACGAGGAAATGCCGCCAGCAACCTCGGTACAATGGCCCCGAGAGCCTTTTTTAGGTTTTACTTACTTTTAATTTAATTTAGTTAATGTTAATAATCATCTTGTAATTTGGTTGTGTACATAAATACATTAAGATCTCGCTTTATTGTAAATATATTTATATTTATTAAAAATATGTTTGACGTGTACACACCTACGTGTGTGTACAAACCTACTTACAGAAATAAAAATAATTTATCATTATCGTTTTTGTTACTTTACTTGATATTTTAGTCTTATTATCCACTGATTCTTCTATGGCTATTTTAATCGCATGCCATCCTCCGTGTCTTGTTAATTGTAGTCAAATCTGCGCTTGAATCAGCTAACAAAGCAGCTGTAGTTCTGGGGAAGCAGTGACCAGAATATAAGTTTGGATTTGGTAAATTAAGATACGTGGCTATCTGTTTCGGGATACCAGACATTTTGTTTTTGCCAATTACTTGCTTCAAACATTTCCCTTTATGATAATTTAGGAAAAGACGATCAGTTTCCATATCACTAGGTCGAAGCCTTTGCTATTTTTTATTATTTGTACAAATTCTTTCTCTACTACGAAAGTTCGATGAACTTTTGTTTTAGTACCTTATAACTTTACTAGTATTATTTCACATTGTTTCTCTATGTCATGTTCCTTCATATACATATATACACCAGTTCAATGCTTCTGCAACCGCCACTTATGACCAATATCAACATGACTTTAAATTAAATTTAAATCTTTAATGGGTCGCTCGAGAGGTGGCTCGAGAGCAATGAATTAGGGTCACATAAAAATACCTGAAAGTCTCGGAAACTAATAATGCTAGTTTAATGAAATAAATTGTGTTTAATAGACAATTAAATGAAACTAGTAAAACTTCTTAATTACTGTAAAGTTGACATAAAAACCAAAAAATAAAGAAATGGGACTTTTGTAAATGGAACTACGAATTTTCAGCACCGGTTTTTGCTTTTGTTTCTATTCTGTCATATGAAAAGGAATGTAAACAGCGTTTTTGATATTCAATATTCATTATTGAATGTTGTAATGGCGCTTACACCTGGAGAATGCACTAGAATACTCACAATGCTGAAAATCGGCGGGAGTCAGTGTGATACAGCAAGGACGAAGTTAGTGTGTCGCTATCAACTGTACAACGAGTTCTCTAACGTTACGAGGAAACCGGCTCTTACCTACGCAGACCTGGAACAGGCCGGGCCAGATGTCCCACAGCACGAGAAGATCGACATGGTCAACACAAACCTTGGTTGCTTCGAAACCGATTTCTCACAGGAATTGTAGTTACATATCAGTTTCGATACCTTGTAGGAAGTAATCCAAGTGCATGGACTGTAATACGACGACTTGCTGAAGCAAATTTGAAACCATTAACACCTGCAAACGGCACTAAAAGGTATGGACCGGCATTGGTACAGAGAGTCGAGCAGAGCTTGTGGTTATAGAAAACGCCACTCTGACTAGCGAAAGATACGTGGGTGAAGTCTTAAACGAATACGTTGGTCCATCTATGGTCAATTTGGGAGAGGATGTTATCTTTATGCATGACAATGCCCTTCCTCATACTGGTGAAATTGTGAATGACTACCTTCAAAAGGTGAACATTTACTGTACGGAGTGGCTAGCACGCAGACCGGACCTCAATCCAATTGAGCATACTTGGGACGAGCTCGGACAGTGTGTGACACCGAAACCCTTCCCCGATCACACTTCAAGATTTCTAAGTTGCGCTCGTAGAGGAATGGGAGAATATTCCCCAACATCATAATCATAAGAAACTTGGTGTAGCGCTTGCCAAACAGAACATAACCGTAGTGATAACAACACGTCCCCTACGTGCTGTCATTAGTTATTTTTTTTAGTTTAAATACAAAATGCGAAAACTAAAAAAAAAAAGTTGAAAAATTGCTTTTCATTTAGGGTTCCGTAGTAAACAAGGAACCCTTATAGTTTCGCCATGTTCGTCTGTATGTCTGTCAGTCTGTCCCCGCTGTAGCTCAGATACGTTTATTACTAGAAAGCTGTAATTTGGCATAGGTACTCATATTAGTCACACCTACAAAGTGCTAAAATAAAATATTTTTTTAGGGCACTTCCCTTGCACGTAATGTGGGGATGATATTTATTTTTCTCGTCAACCCCATGATGTAGGATATTGTTGGGTAAACCGTTCAAAAATATTGCGGGTCTGTGAACACCACTTTTCGATTAAACGATTCTCTTGCTTAATATTTTCTGTTACAGTCAAGTGTTCCCCCATCCAGCTAAATGGTTGTTAATGGAGATGTGAAAAAAATCATGGCATGAAATTAAAAGGAAAACTATTACAACTAAGTGGGCTTTACAAGTTAACGTGTAATAGTCGACCAATTTAAATTTGCAGTTGGAGAATTAACCGTGGTGTATATTGATGCATGGGAGAACATGTTTTTCAACTACAATGTTAAGTTTGTTTTTGGGGTAAATTCTTCCCCTCCGTCAAGTGCCCCCCCCCCCTCTGCCAGCTAAATGGTTGTTTATGGAGATGTGACAAAATTTATGGCAGTAGTGCATATATTGAAATTAAAAGGAAAACTATCACGGCTAAGTAGGCTTTACAAGTTAACGAGTTATAGTCGACCAACTTAAATTTGCAGTTGGAGAATTGACCATGGCATATATGAATGTATGGGAGAACATGTTTTTCAACTACAATGTTGTGTTCGTTTTTGGGATAAATTCATCCCAACTTCCCAACTACGAAACCCTTCATTGTGCGTGGTCCGACATGCACTTTGCCGGTTTTTACTTTTTTTGCTAGCTTTTGTATTTTTTTTTTATACCATTTTACATAAACAGTAAAATGAATATTTACTTTGTAAAGTATTATATTATTTTAATTATAATGAAATATAAAAAAAAAACAATGACCCACGTAGTCCTCCTACGTGGGTCATTGTTTTTTTTTTATATTTTGTCTCTTAGTAAGTTTTAATGATGGTCTGGCAGTTTGAGTACTTTTTGTGGCCTACCCAAATCTCCTTTCGAGTTGAGGTGCGCGACTACTGACAAATGCTTGCACTGATGGATAGGTCCACTCAATCTGCGTGGTTTTTTCATCAAACGACCATTTCAGACACCAATCCACATGATCTGACCAAGATCATGTCTAGACTTTAAAAGAGACTGTGATCTTTGAGTTAGTTTCTTCTCAGAGTAGTCAGATTGGAAACGCCAACCTACTTAGTTTTAAAAAATATGATTGACGAGTAAACGTGTTTGTACAAACCTACATACAGAAACAAAATCATTTAACATTTATTACTAAAGATTTTTCTGCATCTTGTTAAAAAAATCCCACAAATTATTATAGTTTCAAATGTCATTTGCCCCCCCCCCATTACCCATACGGGACTTGAAAACATAACTGGCGAAATGTGGGTGTACTATAGGTAGATACACCTCTGCCTAACCCTTCAGGTATAACAGGTGTGATAGTGAGTATGTTTCACATTACTAATGTCATTAGTAATGTCATACGAGTATTTGAAAACACTTAGTAAATCGGTTGGTGCAATTGATAGTCCTGTGCGCAGCCGCCCGCGCCCCAATAACTGAGGTCAAGGTCCTGCGGAGTGTCGTATGTAATATTGACGTTTATTATGCTGCCTTTCCTTTTCGAATTGTTGGGTTTTGAACATTGTTATACATTGAAAACAGGTTCGAATCCAAGCAGGTGCTTTACTTCGTGTAAATTATTTCATCACCACTGCTCTCAAAACGGTGAAGGAAAACATCGTGAGGAAACCGGCATGTCTTGGAACCAAACCGAAAACATGTGACATCTACCAACCCGCACTGGGCCCGCGTGGTGGATTACGACCCACTCCCTCTCACAGAGAGGAGGTGTCCAAGCAGTGGGAACATTATAGGCTGATTATATATTATAGGCGGTGTAAAAAAAATGTGCCTTCAGCATGCTTGTTACTGACTGGTTGTCCAACATCTGCTAAAGGGAAGTGGCATTCTAATACAAGCCAATGCAAATGAGTAGGCCATTTCGATTTTGCGTTAAATGGCCAACATTGGCGTTATTATTCTGAGAAACTGGAAGACTGACAGCTTTAACTTACTAAGTGGTGGAGAATACTTATTAGTATAGTTTATAGCGGTATCCTTTTTTCCAATTTTTTCATAAGTATATATAAAAAGCCAAAATTCCGAAGCAAGTTTTTCATAAAATGCGCGACGGCACTTACTCGAGCTCGTGGATTGAACTACTGTAAGTAGATACACAAGCAAACGAAATGAAATACATATATATAATAAGTACATAGTGGCCTCAGAATTTTGAAATTACATATTTCAGAATTCTGAGGCCACTGGAATGGAATAAAATCCCGTTAAAAATCATAAAACTACTAAAAACGCTCAGAATTAACTGTATTTTTTCGTACTACATTAATATTATTACGTAATTTTAATTCCAGAATAACCGTTAATTTATAAGAAATTAAAATTTCTTCTAAAAAAAGTCAAAAGAAATGTATAAAACTTAAAAATAAACGTAATTACAAGTGCCAAATTACTACATATTGCGTCGGCTGTTTAATGAACGTAATTTTGTGATAGGCCTCTTAAGTATCTCTTCCAAACATAACTCATACATAAACTCAGGCCTTCTTTCCAAGGGGGTAGGCAGATGGGATCTGGAGGCAAAAGTCCTCGGGCACGTATGGGAGTGGCGGAGGAGGCGAAACGCCGGGGCGTAAGTCCGCTGCCGCGAGATATCGCGGCACAGCGGACGGAGCTCCGGCGGGATCCCATGGCGTCATGGAAAGTACGGTTGTCGCAACCCAGTGCTGGGCACGCCACGATCGCGACGATAAGTCCCCTCTTTGAGGAGTGGCTAGAGAGGCGCCACGGCGTCCTCACCTTCCGCCTGACGCAGGTCCTCACCGGACACGGCAGTTTCGGGAGGTTCCTGTGTCGGATAAGGCGGGAGGAAACGTCCGGGTGTCACCACTGTGTGGATCGCCCGGAGGACACGGTGGAGCATACGGTGGAGGTCTGCCCGGCTTGGGCAGAGCACCGCCGCGTCCTCGTGGAGGCGATCGGCGGCAGAGACCTCTCGCGTCCGGCCCTGGTTCAGGCCATGGACGGAGCGAGAGGGCATGGGCAGCCGTCACCTCCTTCTTCGAAGCAGTAATGCTCGCGAAGGAAGAGGCGGGACGGTTGAGGGAAAGGCAAGTTTCGCGCCCTCTCGCCCCTAGCCGCCGCAGGAGACGCCCAGGGCGTCGGGAATCCCTGGCGGATTTCCGGCCACCGTAGGCGCGGGCTTGCGGACGGTGAGCAATTGGTAGCTCACCGTCCGGTAAGGACCAGGCCCGGGTCGACGGCGCGTCGTATTCCACGCGCGTAACAAAGAGATGTCGTCAGCACAAAAGTAGGGGTCCACTAGGGCCGATGCCTGCCGAGGTCGCGGGAAGGTACTTATAGGTCATTGAGGCCCCTGGCAACACAGGCAACAGGAAGGAATACGGGTGGGTTTTAGTCAGTAAGAGTCTGACACACCCTCCCGCTCCGCCCAGAGCGGGAGAAGTTATTTGATGATTTCCCACCCTCAAAAAAAAAAAAAAAAAGGCAGAAACTACAGAGCGCCACCTGCTACGATCCTGACGTACTACTTATATTACATCCTTTTGCTAAATAGGTACCATTCGTTTTGCCAAAATAAGATTGTATTTTTTTCCCTCTCGACTACTTCTTTAAGAACTCAAGAAGTGGTAAATTTTTGCTGGTAAAGGGTATATAACAATTTATTGTAAAACTTTTTTACGTCAGTCTGATAAATTAACGGGCATCAGATCAGCGATAATTAATTTCGTTTGCATAATTTAATGTTTCATTTTGACACAATAACCGTCAAAGAGAACCAAAGGAAGCACTGCTGGTATTTCGTAAAGAACTCCTTTCGTAAGAAACATCCTTTCAAAACATGGTAAATAGAACAAATATCATCCACACTTTCAAACAACAACAGAAACTTCCGATAATTGTTTTCAGTATTCACAGAATGCAACAGGGACCTGCATCTGGGGGACGGCCTTGAACTGACGATTTTAGGTCAGGCCGGCCACGACCTCGCCCGGGACGCGTCGCTTTGTACATACTTTAGAAGGTACACACTCGAATAAATAGCATTCCGTTTTCTATTTACAGGGATAAATTATACTCAATTTGTGATTTAGAACTTATTATAAAAAGCATTAATGAACCAATAAGAACAAATCGTATATTTATGATTGTAAAGGTTTACTTTAGTTATATTTACTAATATTTTATTTTATTTGTAACAAATCGTGTAATTAATCTGCGATATACAACTCGATTCCTTCCGGAAAAAAATGGTAAATAAACATTACCAAACAATTATTGTTGTACTTTTATTTAAAAACACTACTATGTACCAAACAAACCAAGCAAACGTTACCAGCCCTAGTTACATTTTACTTATATATACATGTCCTTCTTTTCTAAACAAATATAAATTACGAGCATACCTGCTACACAAAGTCTAAGGTGCCAAACCTAGAAGGGCAGAATCCAGCAAGATTTTAGACCAGTGGAATCTGCGCCACCAAATCAAACTAGTGGGGCAGATTCCACTGCAAAATTTTAGGCATCACATTTTGCCCTACCATATATATTTTATATATTTGTTTCTCGAATCTTTTACATTTAATTTTATTTAACTTTCGTAAAAGAACCGTTTTTTAACTACTTGGCTCCAATAATCTCATATGAATATCAACAAAATAAAATTCAAAATAGAATACCACAATCAATAATGAATCGTGTCCCTGAATCGGTCTGTCTTACAATGCTAGATTGACGTGTCATAATATTTATATAATTTGTACTGGGCGAATAAGTACATTTTGTTTCTTAGGTACTAAGCTTAGCTTAGGTACCTAAGCTTTGAGTATATTGAGAGTGTTAAAGCAGCACCCCAATTGCGTGACACACTTTCAATTACAATGATTAGAAGAATTTAGAAGGAAATTGCTAATCCATTGCTTCAATTATGTTTGATAAATTTGTTTGCTCGATAACGTAAATAACACAATGAAACATTAATTGCGTTATATTTGTTGAACTGTCAAAATGAAAGCATTGCCATTGTAAGTGTGTTACGCAATGAACCTGCTTGTTTTTCAATTGACATCGAATCCCACATAGGTTGATAAAACAATACATAATACATCTAGAATGTACAAATAATCTCAGTTATACCTTTTTTTTTTTTTTGAGTGGGAAATCATCAAATAACTGGAGCGGGAGGGTGTGTCAGACTCTTACTGACTAAAACGCACCCGTATTCCTTCCTGTTGCCTGTGTTGCGGAGGCCTCGGTGACCCATAAATATCTTCCCGCGACCCCGGCAGGCATCGGCCCTAGTGGACCCCTACCTTTGTGCTGACGACATCTCTTTGAGGCGCGCGTGGAATACAACGCGCCGTCGACCCGGGTCTGGTCCTTACCGGACGGTGAGCTACCCGTTGCTCACCGTCCGCAAGCCCGCGCCTACGGTGGCCGGTAATCTGCCCGGGATTCCCGACGCCCAGGGCGACTCCAGCGGCGGCGAGAGGCGAGAGGGCGTGAAACATGCCTTTCCCTCAACCGTTCCGCCGCCTCCTTTGCAAGCATTACTGCTTCGCAGAAGGAGGTGACGGCTGCCCATGCCCTCTCGCTCCGTACCATGGCCTGAATCAGGGCCGGACGCGAGAGATCTCTGCCGCCGATCGCCTCCACGAGGACACGGCGGTGCTCTGCCCAAGCCGGGCAGACCTCCACCGTATGCTCCACCGTGTCCTCCGTGAGTTATACCCTTGAACTCCCAAATCTCTTCGGTTTGAAATTGGACCAGAGAACCTTGAACTTTCTTCTCTTCTTCCCAAACTAAAGACCTTAAACCCAGCCTACCCTTGAAAGCAAAGTCCTCTAACACACGCCTGAGGTTTGTGTGTGAGTTCGGCCAGTAAATTTCGTATCGATTGCGAGTGTCAACACCGACGGGAGAGGGCGCAGTTGCAGCGACCTTGAACTATTTCAGCCTGCACTGAAACTAGGTTGGAGCGCTGTATGCGGGGGGGCTCAGGAATTTTAGGCGGTGTCTGATATGCGCAGTAGGTACTAAACAAGTCTAGGTAACATCACTTATATTCTCCGGAAGGGGTAGGCTAGTATTCAGATGATCTTTATTTTGCTAATTACGAATAAGTATGGGACTTAAACATGACTGGTTAAATTAAGGTAATTGGGGCGAGCTGCGAGCCTATTGCAATTAACCTGGCAAAAACAAAGACTTCATTTTGGCAACAAACTAGAAAAAACTGATGTAACTAATAAGAAAGTAGCTTCTCTATTTGTTAATCTGGCTAAAACCAGAAATGGATTTAGATAGAATTCGATACTTGACTGTAAATGAGATATTTACCTACATTGTTCATTGGTTTATCTCCCAGAAAATCATTGAAATGGTTGTCAGCAATCCCCCATGGCCATAAAATAAATACCAGGATGAATTATCAGTCCCTACTATACCACAAAGCCCGTACGATGTCGGAAGACATTCCGCCGGCAAACATACAGAAATGATAGGACCAACAAAATTTATGATACGTACGCAAGGATCAAAGGGTGAATGCTAAATAATCGTTAAAGATTTACTTATTTTCCCCATACACAGTGAGGTTTTTGTATCGATACAAAAAACATTTTTTTTTCTTTTTAGTGTCTGATATTTATTCTGAGAATCTTTGTGCGAATGTATGAAAACCACTTTCTCGGTGTGTACTGGTTTGTTCATTACATTTTTAGTCTTGGGTTTTTCCTTATTTTTCATAAATATAGTTATTGTTCTTAAAAGTAGAGTAGTGCTGCTTTTTTATCTACATAAACGTTTACCGCAATTCGCAACAAATTATAAGCAGAATTAGACTTAGTAACAAAGGCTACGAATTAATAAGCAAGTTACTTTACACTAACCATATTGATATACGAAAAACCCAAGATGCACAGTCTCGAATAAAAGTAACGCTCGAAAGTGTCCCCAAACACTATTATTGCAAGTTCAACCTTACGCGAATTGTTTAAAGTTGTTATTACACGCAGTGTAAGTACTTAAAGCAATAAAATTTTACGGCCGACTGTGGTCAGTAGGACAAGGCATAGTGGAGTAGAACATGACTTTTTTTTTCATTACACATAATTAGTCAGTATTTTAAGAGTTTGTTAAATTGTGTTTTAAACACATAAATATACTTTTATTTGTGCATAAACATGTTTTTGGGTAGCCTATGGGTATATCAAAAAAACAAATAATAACTGTTCAAATTATTTATTCAAATATTACTTACCACTTTAGTTTAGAGTTACTTACCACTACATTAGGAACAGCCGTTTTACGAAGACGTTTTGAAGTGACATAAATATCTTCCTCCAAAAATGTTCGGAACAAACGACGCCTGAATTATTCGGCTTAAAAAATCTTCTCGCCTTTGTTGACTGACGATTGATGTCCATTCTCCACATCGTATTGGGGCACGAGGAAAACTAAAATATAAAAATTAGAAGTTTCCATGAAGTTTATAATGTGACACTTACAGACTACAGACTACGCAACACTTCTATCCTTAGCATGCCGCATGTCACGAACTCATAAGTTGGCCCATAAATTAATCGTTATACATCATAATATTTACGAACATTAAAAAAAAAAATGTTAAATTGGCTACCTCCTGACCTATACTTTATATAACGTAAATATAATTGTCAAAAAAATTCATAAGTACATAAATTTATTTATAAAAAAAAATAAACAGAAATAAAAAAAATCGACTCCACTTATTAGACCAGGGCCATTTTTATAAAGCGACTAAAATAAAAAGGAGGCTGTAATGCGTTGTTCTAACACTGAACAAGCGGCCATTGAAGTTGGCCGTATTGTACTTTGAGCGTTGAATGAAGTTTTTAGAAAAAATAAATCAAAATCACACATTGCTTGCTATAAATCAGTCATAAAAACAACAAAAACTAATCAATAAACTTTTTTACTTACCGAAAATACGATATCCCATCCTTTTTTAATTTTCTTGACGTAATATTTTTACAATTTCTCACAGAACACTTCGGCATTTTTAACGACTGCTCCCAGACGCGAGAGACGCGAGACTATTTGAAATGAGTGCACAATTTAGAATGTTGCGCTCATTTTTTGAGGACGTTTTTTACACGTTGAGTGTGCATCTTGGGTTTTTTGTATATCAATGACTAACCAGTAGCAATTTTTCACGTTCTTGCTTACATTTCGTTAGACTGAAATATAATTGTTGAAACCTAATACCGAATTTGTTTATAAAAATACATTTTTGGACCATTTGTAAAAGAGCGCAATATTCTGTATAAAACCGGAAACAACAAAAAGGTTTATCAATATATACATTTCCTGACGAATTGGTTGAAAATCAAAGTCTAATTGAAACTCCACTGCGGCTGTCGGCCTCGCCAGATATTTTGTGATGTGCTACACGTGACAGACTTTTGTGATATCTCAAATAAGTAAGTTCAATGGCAAGTAGGAAAGTGTATTGAACAAGGATATTAGTTTACTGGAGACTCGTCGGCTTAGCGGTTATAATCCTTTTTAATAAAATCGCTTCGATTTCGTTAAGCACCTGGTACTTTTTGACAGGCCTACACTGTCCTCCCATGCCTATTGACAATGTAATTTGAAAACATTGTAAAAGCTAATTATTTTTAAAAGAGTAACCGTGTAGTTTCTTACCGGCTTTTCTCCATAGGAAACGACCAATTGGAACTTTGCAGCTAGATTCTGACGTTTCATAAGTGCCCACGTAGGTTTATGTGAAATAAAATATTTTGATTTAGATTTTTTTCTCAGAAGTGCCACAGTATGGTAAAAGTGTACTATGTATAATAATACATAGTACACTTTTACCAACTTATAAAATATTAATATTCTTATATTTCTTATTAAATGTGTTTTTTTTTTAACTAATTTACATTTAAAATAATGTTTTGATTACTAATATTTCAAACGTAGTAGGGTATTTTAAATCAGAGCTGGAATTTAGAGTAAGACGCAATCATTTAGGACCTCTACTAATTGAAAACTCGCTCTCCGCTTATAACTTAACAAATGATTTTAACCTCGCGTTACCACCGGATTAGTCTTTATTAAAATAGCTGCGCGCCACTCTTCTAGCGGTTTGGAATGCCAGCCATTTTTCAATGCTCGTTCACTGCTAGTTTTTCAGGTTCAAGAATTAATACTCGTGTGTATATTATTATTTTATATTTAGGAATGAACGGGGCTTAGCATATTATCAAATACTGGTTAGGAATTAACGTTGAATTTTCAACGGACAACTATAGGTATAGTTCTAAGGCTTCCTTCGGTAAGGTAAGATTATGGAGTGGATTAATTATTAATTAGTGGACTAATTGGTACGTGTAGTTCGATAAAATTCCAAAACCGACCAACGGGTGTTGGTTATTCGATGATTTAATGTGTGTTGATATGTTACTAGAGAAAAACAAGATTAGAAAATTAATTTGCTAATATTTTGTTTTAAAATATTTAAAATATAATATAAAAATCTTGTTTTTATAAAGCTATCTAAAGAAACTCGACCATGACCATTTTTTACTAAATTCAGTCTTGCAAATATTATGTAAGTAATCAGTCTTAAAACTTATTTTATCTTTCTTTCTTTTTTTTTTAAACTGCTACTTATAGCAGTTTAAAAAAAAAGAAAGAAAGAAAAATATTTAATTTGGGACACGCACAGGAAATACAAATAGTAAAAAAGGAGCATTTAAAACTAACCAAATTAACATATTTTTAATCCGCCTAATATGTACATTAATCTCTTACTTACTCTCATGTCAACATTTCCATTACGAGTATTCCGTGGATAACTCCATTAGAATACAGGTAAATTATAATGGAACTAAGCGGATGCATCAGAATATCAGTTTAGCTGGGTCAGCGCGTGCACTTGACCCAAATCGTGGGGCCGGCCGATATTTAGCACATATTTTATTACTTTTCAGTTTGCCGCATGTTTCTTATGGTGCAGAAGTGTTAGTATATTGTCAGCTGAGGGTAATAAACGAATTAATTTTTAAGTACATTAATTACACTGCACTATGAATTTTGGATTAGACAAGTACAATTATGTAAAAAGATCACTTCTTTTTGTAAAATCTTATATTGTATTTAAGTACGTAGGTACTTAAATACAAAGTTGCAAATAAAATTGTATTCTATTCTAAGCAAAATGTTAGATATCACTTCTAAAGTTTTGATGAACCGATCATGGTACAATATAAAAAAACAAGTTGGATAGATAGGCGTATTATATAAAATGATATATCCTAATGGGTACTTGGCTACTACTGCTATCATTCAAGTATGAGCTCTTTTATATATTTTTTATCATAAACACTTTTACATTACATACACAATCATTACGTCGCGACTAATAAACTTAACAAAATTAAACTTTTTTTTAAACAAACTTCATATCAAAAACTACTGAACAGACAGCTGTGCTGCTGGAGAGTTTGTTGGCCACTTCTTCTTCCCAGCTAAAGCACTAGGAAGTGGTGAAGGGTGGGCGTTTTGGGGGACTGTCTTATGTAATTTTGATGTTCGAAAAGTGCTGACTCTCAGCCTAGTTTGAGTAAATGACTTTTGATTTTGATTTTTGACTGTACCTATGTATTTTAAAATAAGTAAGAATATTTTTACTATGAATTTTTTGTGTTATTTTTCTGTTCTTATTTATTTATATTTATTTATTTACCAGTTAATGCCCACACATATAAACAGACAAGAAGAAAGGAACAGAAAAATACGTACAAAGGTGATGCTTATTTCTAAAGAAATCTCTTCCAGCATACCTGCGATAGGACAGTAGACAAAGAGATGTAAACACCGTGTGTAAGAGTAGAAGAGAAAACAAAATACATTAAAACAAAAAAAAACTATTCACTAATTTAAATATACAATAAATTAACTAACAACTAACTATCAATTCCTCATGCACCGGGATGGTCATGAAAACTGTGTCAAAGTCCTCCCAAAACTTCTCTTTCACCCCTTCATGACATCCTACCTGCGGTGTATACACACTAATTACATTCAACATTACATTTTCTAACATAACTTTTACAACTATCAATCTATCATTAATTCTTTTTACCTCCATCACGCCTTTTTTCATATTACTATCTAACACTATTCCCACGCCATTTCTTTTCCCGTCACTTCCACAGTAGAAAAACTTGTATACTTCACTAATTTCCCTCGCTTTCGTTCCTTTCCATTTTGTTTCTTGCAAACTCCGCTAGCTCTCTGGCTCTTCCAGTCATCGTCCCAACATTCCAACTTGCATACCTCAATCTCACTTCCCGAGCTCGCTTCTTACGTTGCCCCCGCCCGGGGTGGTGCAACAACCCTTGTCCACTTCCCGCAGGAGCCGGGTGCTGCCCCTGCGCGTCGCTTGTGGGGTACGCCCTAGCTCTATCGCGCATCATATCGTGTCTATTCATGTTGCTCTAGGTTTTGGCACAGTTTTACAGTCGACCGCCAGCCTGACACCAACCCTCGTTGGGAATGCGATTGTTGATGGTTTACCCGCCACCGTACGGGTGACCCAATGTGCTTTATGGTATGCATTCGGTCTTGAGCTCCCTTAGTCGCCTCCTATGACACCCACGGGACGAGATGGGGTAGCCTATTCTTTCTTCGGGACCGACACGGATAATAATGATATTGTATATTTGTACACCATATGTTGTAGTAGAATGTATAGAACTAAATAAATATTAACACTATACGATATAATACTACATTATTACAAATAAATAAAATTCTAATTCTAATTCTTCTATATATTTTTGGGGCCACACTTTTGCCAAAAAATGCGGTTTTATGAGAGGTAACATGGATGGTATTTTGATAACGTCGAGAACGCAGTTTTCCAAATAAATGAATGTTACAGCGAACATACACTGCCATTTCTTTCTTCTTCACCTATATGTACATAGACGGCAGAGTGAGCAAACAAAGTTCCTTAAATAATGGTTTACAACTATCGATCGATTGTAATTTGGTAAAAGATTGCAAGCATTTCTTCTGAGCTTTAAAAACAGTGTCTCTGTCAGTGGAGTTGCCCTAGAAAATGATTCCGTACCTAATGCCAAAAGCCACATAAGCATTATAAGCTATTTGTACTGTAATGCGGTTAACCGATTTTAATAGTTTGTACAGAGCATACGCAAATTGACTAAGCTTCTTTGACAAAGCGTCAATATGATGTTTTCAAGTCAGATGACTATCTATGTAAAGGCCCAGAAATTTGGTAATGTCACTTTTGGAGATTGCTACATTACCATATTTAATATTTAGTTCTGGTTTATTTGTTCATTGATTAAATGTCATTATTTTAGTTTAGTTAAATTTTTTTTTTCGATTAGTATTAACTAACCAATTAATTATATTTTTTAGATTGTCATTTATATAATTTTCAAGAATATTAATGTCAATACCAGAGAATAAAATAGTGCTGTCATCAGCAAACAAAACCATCTGGTGCTTACTGACCGTAGGCATATCATTTATGTAAATGTTAAATAATGGAGGGCCAAGAATGCTACCTTGGGGAACACCATAAGTAGTTTTCCTAGGACGTGACATGTATGTTCTTTCAACTTTCGAGCTCGCACATAGCCTATCAAGCGTTGTGATTTGAGTGCGATGAGAGAGATAAGATTTTAATAGGTTTAATGCAGTTCCTCTAATCTCATAATGCTCTAATTTGTCTGACAGTATACATGGTCGAATGCTTTAGACATATCCATAAACAATGCCGCCACTGGAGTTCTAGCATCAACACTAGAAACAATTTTCTTGATCACGTCATAAATCGCCATATTAATGGATTTACATCTCCTAAATCCAAATTGTTCTCTGACTTGATGAGATTGATGAGGATCATGCTTTTAAAAAAACGACGAAAGGATATCACCTTTTCTATAATTATTAAGTATGCAAAAAATAGGAATAAGTGCTATCGATCTATGTTTTTATCATCATTTTTATGGATAGGTTTGATAACAGTAATTTTTAATTTGTCCGGGAAATGGCCATATTCAATGCAGAGATTAATGATATAACTCATAGCAGGTCCTATTATGGTGCTACATGTTTGACCACTTTTGTAACGATACCGTCATATCCATGGCTATTGGTTTTGTTTAAATAGCGAATTATTAGCAGACATAGTGGCTATAAAGCCACTATGTCTGCTGGTATTGTAGGAGGAATAAATATGGAGTTACAATTAGTTTCAATATTCGTATAGGAAGGAGTAGAATTATTCGGTTGAATTTCGTCTATAAAATAGCCATTAAAAGCTTGTGCAATTAGTCGGGGGTTATGTATTTTATTGTAATTTATTGCCACATATTCAGGTATATTTTCTCTAGGATAGTTAATTTAATGTTTATTGATAATGCTCCAAGTCGCTTTAGATTTATTCCTGGCCGAATGTATGTGAAAGTCATTCTGAGATCTTTGGGTCAATTTAATTATTTTCTTTAAACGAGCAGTATATTGCCTTAATAAAAGTTTATTTTTAGAAGTAGAGGCTCACCTGTGTTGCCATAACATTTCTCATTTAGCTCCCACGAAAAGCAGAGGAAACCTCTGTCGTTACTCTACAGAGCCCCGCATGTTGAGGTAAGGCTTGTTAGAGCCTGGGGGCACCCAATCCCAGACAACAGGCACGCTCGTGACTAGGCCCCCCCCTAGCCATGCAGCTCTCGGCACGGCAACCTTAGCTTGGGTGTGTGTTGTTAATACCACACAGAGGAAAACAATTGAATCCTCCAACTGTTCCCTTAGTTGCCTTTTACGACATCCACGGGATAAAATAGGTTGGTTCTATTCTAACACCTGGAAACCACACGGGCAATGCTAAAACTAAAGTCCAATAAAACCTTAAAATAGTTGATTATCTTGTACCTACCAAAATGGGTAAAAACGAATTAAAAATGAAGCAATGACAGATAAATATGTGATAGATACATGATGCTCACATACTTACATTGTAAAAGTGTACGTTTTCCTAAAAACAATAAATAAAGTAATAGGTCAGTGTGTTATATATTCGCATAGCACCTAAACCGCTGACAAGCGTTTACCTAGTTACTGCGAATTGCATCAGCCGCGGCACGAGGCGCCGACGCAGCACAACGCGATGCAGCCCGACACCGGACATCGCGGCCTCCGTGAAATCGTCACTTTTTGACACAGCATCGGTCAACCGTCGACATTTTTAGCCATTAATTAATATTGTAATTTTTATAAAATAAATTAAGTTAAACAAATTTTGTATTTTTTTCAATCCTCCGGCTACAGCCTTCGTAATTAGTGTGTGAGTTAAAGTTATCACAGAATGTAAATACAACATTTAAAAATAGCAATTTGATTTTGCCTAGACTCTAAATCGTTTTATGGAGCTGGACTAGCATGTTTCCAAGCATTCTTATCTTGGATATAATCCTCACATCGATACCTTTAGGCTCAAAGGGCGTAACCGCCATTTTGGCCAAAATGGGCTTTTAATGCAGTCATACTTAGCTTTTCGTCCTCTTTCGATTGGTATATTTAAAATTTCGATATTCGCAAAAAAGTGGTGAATACAGCCACAATATTTGGATTGCTAAACGTTGATTTTCTTTAAATTTAGGCCGTAAACGATAAATATTTCATTTTTCATTTCCGCAAACGTCGTAACAGGTAAACAAAATTATAAACTTGGAAATATATCCTGTGATCTGACTCTTTTGGCGTTTACGCCTCTAGCTGTTTTAGAATTTTGTTCATACTTGTCTTATACAACCCGAGATCTTATCAAGTTTGGTGGTTACGCCCCAAAATTTACTAAAATATTTACAATTTGGCTTATACGCCCTATTAAAATACTTTTGACGAAGCATTCATCCCAAGGTTTTGTAGAGGTCGGTGGTTACTCTTCCAGATGCTTTTTAACTATTAACAATTTGACTTATACGTCCGATTATTATATTTTTTTACGAAAGCGTCTTGTACTATAAACTTAAAGTTTTATGCTATTGTTCGGCCCTAAATCATCTACGTAATAAAGTAAAATATCGTTTATCTTACTGTCTTCCAAGGCAAAAGCGTGCGACGTGATTGTTCTGTGAGTTTTTACTTGCCACTCTGAACATCAGCCAAAAATACTTACAATTAAGAACGCTCAAGAAGACATGGCTAAAAAAGACATGAGAAAACCAAATGTCACAGCTAGATATACAGAAGCTGCTAAAAATTTTGTTACAAAATTTATAGAGCAATTGCCTGTACTTCCATCTCATTACAGTCGAAAAAGAAGCAATAGAATGTATTTGCCTCAAGAGTTTAAGAACACTGCGCATATTTATCGCATTTATTTAGAAAACTGTAAAAAAGATAGCCATGAAATGGTGAGTGAGGCTATATTTAGGCAGATATTTCAAGGGTATAATATTATAAGCGTGCATACGCCTAAAAAAGATAAGTGCGTTTTGTGCACAAAATACGAAAACAATAAGGAAAAGAATAATCCTCAAGACGCAGAGCTATTAAAAGCGCATCTTGAAGAAAAGAATGGCACTTATAGAAGATTTATATTTCACCAGAACCTTAAGCCACTTACTGATGATACCATTACTGCTTCTTTTGACTTACAAAAGGTTTTGAACACTCCCCATGGAGAAAGCATGTTGTTATACTATTCACGAAAATATTCTGTGTACAATTTTACTCTTTACGAGAGTAACACACAAGATGCTTTTTGCTTCACCTGGGGTGAGTGTGATGGCAAACGTGGTAGCAATGAGATTGCTAGCTGCCTAATCAAATATCTTGTTGAAGTAGATAGAAGAGGTGTGAAGATTCTTTTATTGTACTGCGACTCATGCAGTGGCCAAAACAAAAACAAAACAGTGTTGGCAGTCTTTAATCACTTTTTAAAGACTTCTATAAATCTAGAAGTTATACAGATCAACTTTTTACTCCCCGGTCACACCTATATGCCCGTAAATTCGGTCCATGCTGTCATCGAAAGAGAAGTGAACAGAATAATTATTTTGGAGTCCATCACAATGGGCCACCTTTTTCGTAGCAGCCCGGAAAAGACCGAGACCCTGAGCCATGTCAACGTCATAGCATATTCAGATTTCTTAGATTTAGGAGATATGGCTAACCAAACACTTACGCCTTGTACGTTAAAAAATATTTCCTTCAAAGCAATAGGAACAGCTACTTTCAAAAAGAATCCAAATAAAGTTCAACTAAAATATTCCATGAAAGAGAGTGCGGCAGAAGAACAAATAAAATTATTTGAAAAGACACAACAGAAAGTAATTAGCAAAGTTATGAGAAAAGGAAAAGGTAAAGGAGAGTACACGAAAACAAGGAATAGTAAAAATAAGACCATTGAAAATAGTACAGATGAAAATGTTGTAAGCGATATATCCGAACACGAAAACTACATTGTAAAGCCTTTGTATAACGCCAAACTACCGATATCAGTAGCGAAATATAAAGACCTCATGAGACTTTGTGACAATGGAACAATTCCCAAGACCTTTCATGAAGAGTATCGTCGGCTCCGTTCTACTGATGATGTACCCGATACATTACCTGAAACAGATGACGAAGACGAAGATACAGAGGAAGATCAAGTCTTGTTTAAATCCTTGTCGTTCGGGATGCTTATGCTTGCTCGTTACAGTCAACTCTTTTTTACGTTTTTTTTTATCATAATTATTACATTGTTAATTTGGCAAATTTCTCGGTTGTGTAATTTTAAAAGCCCAAGGTATAACTCTGTAATGTAAGGTATATTGTTTACTATTGTCTACCACAATATTTCTTAGTAATTTTGTACTTACATTAACAACATAAACATATAATTAATTTGCTTTATTAGAAGCTGTGTTTTGTTTTGCTTTCAAGTATTATAAATATTAGAGAAGAGAAGAAACTTGTCTCATTGCATTCAAATTACGTTAAATGCATATTAGATTCCTACTTGCATAAGTGATAATAAGTGTAATACATTTTTATATTATTATTAATTAGATAGTAATTAAGACGACTATTATTATTGCACAATTATTGTTTTTAAGATGACATATTCTATTACAATTATTGCTGTGATTAAACATTTTTGATACAATATTAATTCATTTATTTTTTAATGCTATTTTTGGACTGCCCTGTTATTATGAGTAGGTGTAGCACTAAAATATAAAGCAAAGAACCTGATCGGCAAAATTCAACTTATTTACCTGAGCTTATAATGAGAAATCATTGATAAGAAATGCCACCACCGTCACTTACACCACATATTGGACAAAAGGTTTGCAGCTTACATCATTTGTTAGATAGTAGAATACAAAGAGATTGTAACTTACATCATAAATGGTTAGTTAATGTCGTATGAGTTGCTATTACACCCTTAGCTGTTTGTACAGGAGCTTATTTTTTTGGCGTAACCGACACCTTTATTTATTTTTTAGGGTGTATTCGAAGTCTATTTTTTTACTTGTTAGATTTACTTTAAATATTATTCTACGATGTTTTTTATCTCCAAATTCTAACAACTTTTGTCTTTTGCTTTTTTTTTATAGCTATAAGCACAAAAAAGTTATGTCGGAAAACTGTTTTGTTTTTCTGTTTAATGGCTCTCCTGAAAAGTCGTGTTTTGGTGGATACGCCCTTTGAGCCTAAAGGTATCGACATTTTTAATATGCTTGTTTACAAAGTGTAATTTTATTATGAGTTTTAAATTTTCTTTCATTTACTTGCAATATATCACTTTGATCGCCATCTTGTGTAGCGCGTTACATATTTGATAATAAGAACGCGCTATGGGGTGCGCAGGGGTGGTGTGTTTAGCTCCACTCAGATGCGGCGGAACGAATCTTTGATGTGCAAAAGGACTAGATTACAAATTGACTTTATTTGGTAATTTTATTATTTTTATTTATCTGTAGTTTATGAGTGGGCTTTAATATAGTGCAAATAGACAATAGTATCGACCTCCTCAAACTATGTCACGTCATACCGTGCCTCATACATATTAGGTAAGACGTCAATCGACCACAGGCTGGTTGCACCCCTACGCTGTTTCGGTCATTGAATATGTTAAAGGAAGTTACGACTCTGATGAGGAATCCTACTTGTTTTTATTATTCGTGTTGATTTTAGTTTGTTAGTAGGAGGAGTAGAATTTTAGTAGGTGTCGAGATTAAGTTGTTATAGCCTCATAACTTCAATAACTTATTGAAGTTTCTAGACGTTTTAACACGCAACAATTGTATTGTGCAAATGTAATAGGTATTATAATAATGTTAGCATGTAGTTTAATAAAAAAAGTTTGTGAGGATCATATTATTGGAACATTATGTAAATACATTTTCAAATAGTTTGACACTGTGATGACACATTTGGGGGCAACGACACAAATTCTGAAGGTCTTAAGCAATCATATGGCACACATTAAGAACAGATTTCACTCCTATTCTTAACTTTATAGGTATTATTTTTGGAGTTTGCTTTTACAATGGTATTTTCCAAGGTGACAGAAAAAATAATAAAAACCGGCCAAGTGCGTGTCGGATCACGCACAATGAAGGCTTCCGTAGTTGTGATTACTTGGGACGATTTTATTCAAAAAATAAACTTAACATTGTAGTTGAAAAACCTGTTCTCCCATACATCTATATATGCCACGGTGAATTCTCCAACTGCAAATTTAAGTTGGTCGACTATAACTCGTTAATTTGTAAAGCCTACTTAGCCGTGATAGTTTTTCTTTTAATTTCATTATATGTACTACTGCCAATATTTTTTTCACATCTCCATATACAACCATTTAGCTGAAATTTGTTTTATCACTGATATTTTACCCTGTCGCAAATAATCTGGAGAAAACGTTTTCCAATCTAAATCTTGACATGGATAAATATCGCTTCCCTAAAGTCTAATCAATTGATCAATAGCCATTATAGCCATTTATATACAATTTCTAATAGTAAATAATGTTGCCTATAACATGAAAACAGTTTCATTCATCGGGTGTCGGTATATTGGGGATATTCAGGGTCACAGCTTCGGATCTGGGTAATCAGGTCATAGCCGTGCCTAGAGGCTGCATTCTACGTTGGAAGTGTAGAATTCTTGTTTACCTATCTGTCCTGGTATTACTAATTATAATAATGTTTATAAGATTTTATTAATTATTAAACGAACTCACCTGTGTGTGAAGTTCTATTGTATAGACTTTGTGCCTCGTCCTCAAGATTATTAATATCAAACATGTAACCCATAATGGCAACCACATCTGCACATATTTGAAACGAAAACTTCTTCGATTTTTATTATTCTTAATACATCTGTCGCTCTTGTCACCTCTGTGTCATCGTCATTCAGTTTAGAGAGCGTTTCCACTATTATATTTTCCGTGGGAATCCATAACTCTGTAATGGTAGTTAGAGGTGGGTGGGATTTACTAACCTCTTTGGACGAGGCGTTCTTATGATTACGATAGAACTTCACTCACAGGTGAGTTCGTTTAATCATTAATTTTATTTATACTTCAAGCCTCGTCCTCAAGATTATTAACTTTTATAACTGAAATTTAAATATTTGTACGCCACTAAGGCCAAACATGACTGATCTTAAGACTATAATGTAATTTAATAACTTGCATGCTCTGTATGTGTACTCATGTTTTCACAAATAAATAATAATCTAATCTAATCTAATCTAATCTAATATAACAAATAACCAATACCTTGAGAGTCATGAATGAGGAAAATAGTATAGTAACGGTTTAAGAACGCAATAAATTCAACATTAAAAACACAATTCCATTAAAAACATTTAATTTACCAATAACAATCCGCTTATTGTTAGGTTTAAGGAAATCAATAATAATCATCCCTGTTAGACAAAACAGACAAACAGCATTTCGTGCAAATAAAATATGAAAACAATCATGAGTTTATACGTCTTTTAAAACCTTTTATGAGTCAACGATGCTAAACTCATACTACTGCTCTACTGCTAGGGACTCTGTTATAAAATTTCGCAAAGACATTAGAGTTGGCGCTCCAACCTGCAGTACTATGTATTATGTTGACATAAGTGGTCGTTGTAAGCGTTGATGCTTAGTGAGCCCTAGATGTGGCAGCGTGATGATTGTGTGAAGATTTCCTTACGATGATTTATGTTGCGCTAGTCCAGTCAGTACTTTCTTTTTGTATACCGGTCTGGGGTGGGGCAGCCAAAACAATTTCTAGTGGTGGAAAGGGCATAACGCGCTCGTATCAAGTGCATGCACTTAAAAAAAGAGATATCCTACTGAAGACCTATTTAGACTTAGTAACTTGCTCTCAGTCAGTAAACTTTACATTACACAAATTATATTAAAAAAAACATAAGTCTCTTTTCTATGATGCTGACATACCTGCTGACAAAAAGAAGGAAAGACATGATATTAAATATCCCTGGGACAAGGACTTTGCTTGCCAGTATGCAATTAAGTAAAGAATCTGCTGCGCTATATAATAAAGTCATCTACGTTTATCCCAAAAACTACTATAACAGTAAAAAATAATAATGGAATGGATACAAACGCTTACCTACAATGATACCAAAACACTTCTGAAACCTTGACACATACATACACACCCTCATAATCATGTACTCTAAGTCACACCTACAGGGTACACTTTCACTCACAGACACTCACACACATACTTACACCCATTCATACACACATTTGATTTAATTTAAGTTAATGTTAATTTATGTAGTTTTAGCAGAAAAGTTATAGGTTTTGCTTTTTATATAACATGTCTTGCTATGGAAGAGGAGACTCTCCTAATATAGGCAGATAGTGCCTGTAGCACTATCTAAAAGGAGCCTAAAAGGAGGATCTAATAAAATACATTTTTTTTTGTACCCCTACTTATCTTACCAATACACTATTTTTTGTATATAATATATTGATTTCGTTTTTTCCTTCGTACGTACGGTAAAAATTACAAATTTAATGGTTGGTTAAGCCGTAAAAACGAACAGAACTATAAATTTTATTCCATACCACATTACTATTACTAGAACAGGTAATTAACATTCAGTCAGTATATGCATAATTTATTAACCGTGTTCATTTATATTTAAATCAAGATAAGATAATTTAAGATTAATTCCTTAGGTAGGACCTTTTCGCGTCCGGCCCTGGTTCAGGCCATGGTACGGAGCGAGCGGGCATGGGCAGCCGTCACCTCCTTCTGCGAAGCAGTAATGCTCGCGAAGGAGGAGGCGGGACGGTTGAGGGAAAGGCACGTTTCGCGCCCTCTCGCCCCTAGCCGCCGCAGGAGACGCCCTGGGCGTCGGGAATCTCGGGCGGATTTCCAGCCACCGTAGTCGCGGGCTTGCGGACGGTGAGCAATGGGTAGCTCACCGTCCGGTAAGGACCAGGCCCGGGTCGACGGCGCGTCGTATTCCACGCGCGCCTCAAAGAGATGTCGTCAGCACAAAAGTAGGGGTCCACTAGGGCCGATGCCTGCCGGGGTCGCGGGATGGTACTTATGGGTCACCGAGGCCCCTGGCAACACAGGCAACAGGAAGGAATACGTGTGGGTTTTAGTCAGTAAGAGTCTGACACACCCTCCCGCTCCGCCCAGAGCAGGAGAAGTCATTTGATGATTTCCCACCCAAAAAAAAAAAAAAAGGTAGGACCTTTATAAACCATTTCTTGTATAATGGTACAAAACATACATGGAACTGTATTTAGACTGTATTTATGAATAAATAAACGTAAAAATAATAACCTTGTTTTTTTTTTAACCGACTTCAAAAAGGAGGTGGTAAAAAAATAACACTACAAAGTGAAAAATAACTTTAATTTTGGAAGTCGGTGTCTATGGATTTGTATTTTAGTTTTTTTGCTACCGACTTATGAAATTGTTTTTGAAGTCCGTTGTTTTTTTTGTAAAAAGTTTTTTCTATCTTGGTTAGGTACACAGTTGCGTACATAATATGTGTTTATAAGTTTGGGTATTTATTTCTTGGCTGTTTAATTCACAATAGCGTCATTTAATAACATTTCAATTGTTATTATTTTTGTTACACGATTTACTAATTCTTATTAATAATACAGGGTTACTGGTAACTCGACGTTTTCCTTCCAGGACGTCATAGTAGGGTTAAAATGCAACAAATTAAGCCACCAAATGTTCTACCGAAATTCAGTAGTTTTTGAATTAGTTAAGAGTTTTAGTTTTTTTAATGAAAAATCCCAGATTAAACCAGATTAAACCATTTGAAACCAATTTAAAAATGATTTACGGCGCGACTGTACTGAAATTTAAGTTATTGTCATAGTTGACGCCGTAGCAGACCTTTGTTAATAATTAAAAGTTCAATAATGCCTAAAACTTTGGCAAATATCACTAACAAAACATTTAATTTTTTGTAATTTTTGCTATTACTTCATAAAAAATGTAGTCTAGTGCAAAAAAAAATACCACACCTGGTGTACAAATTACTAAGGAAATATCCTTGTCTTATCAGCTATCCAAAAAGGTATGAAAGTTATGGACTACATACAAAATCATGGACTACATTATGAAAATCGTTTTTGATTTAGTACAGGCGTGCGTTTCACAAAAAGGTGATTATTCGAAAAATCAAAAACCAAATCGTGAACATTATTATTCTTTTTAATCAATATTAAAAACTTTAATTACACACATTTCACACGTCTTGTTCGATGTGCTGCCCTCGGTTTCGAATACATGTTCTTATTCGCTTCCTTACTTCGGTTTTTGTTATTCTTGAGGTGATTGTTGCCCTCATCTGGTCCGCCGCATTTGTAATTCTCTCCCTTAGTTCTTCAATTGAATTTACTGGGGTCACATAAACTAGATCTTTCATATGACCCCAGACGTAAAAGTCTAGCGGCGTCAGATCAGGGCTTCGTGCAGACCACGGAATCGGCCCACCGCGCCCTATCCATCGGTTTGGATAGTTTTCATCCAGCAATTGTCGAATTGTGATTCGGAAGTGGGCTGGACATCCGTCATGTTGGTAAATCATGTTCGCTCTTCTTTCTTCCGGTACATCCGTGAGCAGTGCTGATAAATGATTTCTGAGGAAATATTCATAAAGTTCCCCATTTAGTGTTCGGGGTAAAAAATGTGGGCCAATTAATTTGTCGTCAATTATACCATTAAGCGAGAACCTTCGCTGGGATACGGTTGGTTTCAGTTTTTTAGGGTTTGCTTCTGCTTTCGGTGCCCAGTAATGTAAGTTGTGGTAATTTGTGATACCATCACGATCAAAACATGACTCATCGGTCCACAGAATGTTTTTTAAAAAGTTTTCGCTGTCGGCGTCGGCACTTAGCATAACAAAATTCAAGACAAAATTCAAGCCGTCTCGGCGGATCTCCTTCTTCTAATGACTGGACTGGTTGGTAATGGTATGGATGTCGGCCTGACAAGTGAACTACAGACCAGACTTTCCACTGTGACATACTAAGCTCACGCGCTATGATGTTTGTCGATGTGTTAGGATCGTCAATAAAACGTTGAAGAATAAGCTCCTCGTCCTCAGCCGTGTATCTCCGGGAACGACCAGTGTCAACTTGCCTGCTTCTTTGGACGCTGCCAGTTTCAGATATTCGCCGATAAGTCGATCCGAAGACACTAACGTGGGGGAGTCGGCGGTTGGGAAAGCAAAGTTGATATTCTCGCCGCGCCTCAGCAGCGTTACCGTCACAAAGTCCGTAACAGTACATTATGTCAGCGTATTCAGGATTAGAATATGCAGCCATAGTCAGCGCTTATGAAGGCACAGCACAGCACAAGAGCAACAGTTAGGGAAATAGCCAGTAACAAAACACGAGCTTGCGCGACGTAGAGATGAAACTAACTAACGCTGACGACCAAATTTTGCAAAATCGCACCCCCTGTCATGCCGAGAGAACAATAGCGAATAATCACAAAGCTCCCCGAGTGGTTGGAGTTCAAGCGCAGGTAAAAGGTTTTTAAAAGAGTAACCGTGGAGTTTCTTGCCGGCTCTTCTCCATAGGAAACAACCAATTGGAACCGTGCACCTAGCTTCTGACGTTTCATAAGTGCCCATGTAGGTTTATGTGAAATAAAAATATTTTGTTTTTGATTTTGATTTTGGTAAAAACTACGAATAATACGAATACGAAACAATAGGTTGACCGTCTCGCAATTTTACCTGCCCCACATAAAACTCTTCTCTTCCCTGGCACACATGCAAAAGTATTGACAATCATACCTGAATAACTGATAAGACAAGGATATTTTCCTAGTAATTTGTACACCAGGTGTAGTATTTTTTTTTGCACTAGACTACATTTTTTATGAAGTAATAGCAAAAATTACAAAAAGTTAAATGTTTGGTTAGTGATATTTGCCAAAGTTTTAGGCATTATTGAACTTTTAATTATTAACAAAGGTCTGCTACGGCGTCATCTATGATAATAACTTAAATTTCAGTACAGTCGCGCCGTAAATCATTTTTAAATTGGTTTCAAATGATTTAATCTGGGATTTTTCATAAAAAAACTAAAACTCTTAACTAATTCAAAAACTACTGAATTTCGGTGGAACATTTGGTGGCTTAATTTGTTGCATTTTAACCCTACTATGACGTCCTGCAAGGAATACGTCGAGTTACCAGTAACCCTGTATAATGTTAATAAATGCTTTATGCTAATAATATGTTGTATAACCATATATGGTGAATGTGGTGATAGGTGTTGCACTTATAAACGTAATAATCAAGTAATTTACTGTAAATGTATTGTGTAAACAATTTGTTGGCTAACCTACATAAATATAGCATTAATGTCTTACACATGATCGACGACTGGAAAATGTATCCTATCTAACATGGGACTAAATACCCATACTTTTGTACAAGCGGCACATTCAAGCTACGTTACGTTTATCTAAGTACTCGTTTAACTACTTTCATGTTTTTATCTTTTTTACATTTTTATCTTATTTACCTTTTTATTACTTTCACTACAGAATCCTTCTGCAAAAAATCCCACTAATTTCCAAAAACTGGCTTCCTGGGTCCTATTGGGCTTATGGGCCAGTACCTATTGGATAGTCGTTTGGTGCGGAAGCCAAGTAATAAATCTAGCGGCTACATAGTCTCGAACACGTGATCCATCTGAACTGACCTTGGAATTAGCTAATGCTTGCTATTTTTATAATTTATTTAAATATTATAATGTATTCAAATTCACTCACAGAGGTGGAATACAATATAATAATCAAATTTAAACTTCATATTAATATTATTAATTCAAATATTGTAATTCTGTCAGTCAGTTTATTAGGTACCTTTTTACGCTTAAACCACTGAAACGATCGTTATGAAAGCCAAATAGGTAGCCTGGGACCTGGAGAAGGACATAGACTACTTTTGATCATGGATATTTGTATTACGTACAATTTACACTAAGACGAAGTCGGGAGCCACAGTTAGTCATACCTACATAATGCTATGGGACTATAGTTACCTATTTATTTTCGTTTCACCCTATATTATGCGTGGGAACTATTTAGCTTAGTGTAAAGTCGGGGAGATGTTAAGTTACATAAATGTTCGTAATAGCCTAAAGCCATTATTTTGCAACATAAAATCATCAGAATCCTCCTGCTAATTTAGTTGTAAATAAAAAGGAAATGTATTTACGATATTTATTTAGCAGGAGGATTCTGATGATTTTATGTTGATTTTGTGTTGTTTGATCTCGGCAGAACGTGTGCGTCTCCACAGGGAACGTGTTAGATTGAGCCAAGCGCAGGAACCGCAGTCATCTATGAGTGCGGCGGGTTCAAGCGGCGTGCGGCAGTCTCGAGCACCGCTATTTGATATAACTGTGGCTGCAATGGTGGCAGAGATCGAGACCAACTTTTCTACATCCACCAGTAGGAAACGACGCGAATGAAATTAACCTTCCTGTATAACTTTTAAACGATAAAACAATAGGATTAAGAACCTATTTTACATAAGCTATAACGTAGGGTAAATCCAGGATAGGTACCCCAGTGGAACAGAATACTCTGTGTTAGAAATATCGTAGGCCAATATCGTACTATAGATTATGAAGCGCCCCCCGTACAGGCCCACGCGCACCGTAGTTGAGAGCGTACGCGTTTCGCCTGTAAGTGTAAGTACATCTTCTGCGGCGAGAAGATTTATTAGAAGAAGAATAAGACTGATAAAATATCTATCGTTAGTTCTGAAAAGTATATTGATAACCTTACGTAGATGTATGAGATAATTATTATTTCACAACTATTTAAACAAAATGCTTTTTTGTTGGACACTTCTTTAAAGATAATTATATAATTATAAAAGATGTCACAAATTAATGTTAAAAAAAATATTGAATACAAACTGATTCGTTGATAACATTGAAACTAGTCAGTTTTATTTCAAGTATCATCTAATATTGAAGCATTCATACAGAGAGTCTTCTATCCCTCACGGTAGGCATCTATCCTACTTTTGAGTGGGTAAAAAAGACAATTTCCTCAATAATTATTAAATTTGTGTACAAACAAAAGGTATCATCGTAGATTAAAGATCAAAGTTACCATATGCAAAAGACGTTGTGAAGTTATGGCCCACTATCAAAAAGTGGGGCACCTAAGCTTATGTTTGAATAAAATATATGTAAATAAACGTTACTTGTGTATATGTATTTCTTTGATTATCTATATTAGGGCCTGTACTGTAGAGTACAACGCACTAGTGCTTATTATTACACACTCTCTAGTACGCACAAGACGTTTCACGTACCTACTCCACTGCGGCTGCGTCTCTGATATAGCCAACCCGATTTTTACGTGAAACGTCTTTCATTTCGGTCGGTAGGGGGTCACTGACAAACACCATATGTTATAGCAAGATCGCTTATTACTTTGGAAGTATAGCACCTACCGGCATTGTTTTTCATTGTTTGTAATTTGTCTTTATAGTTTATTTTTATTTTTTCAGGGGAGGATTGTAATGTTGAATATAATGTTTGAAAAAGCTGTTTTAAGTCTTCAGAAGGTTTAATGACCTACCATATTTAGTAGGTGTTTGTGTTTAACCAATAAATCGAAGTTAGCTTCTAAAGTGGTGTTATTGAATACATTTTATTTTTGTCATAGACACAATAACTTTTTAAATGACCACTGTAAAACTCATGCGTGAAATATAGATTGAATTAAGTATTAAACTTTTACAAAATTACAAAAGTGGATAAAAATGGACTTGCCGGTTGGATGAATGAATGCAGAGAGAGAGAGAGAGAGTTGCTAGACATCAGTAATGTCGAGCTTGATCACAATGTTGCAACTTAATAAATAACTGAGTAATCGATTACAATGATACTTACTAAAATTACAAATTATTGCAGATTGAGTATTAAATTGATATAAAATTAAGTTTATTATATTTGTGTTGAATTTACTTTACCACAATAGACTACCAATACCAAGTACCAACATATTATTGGCTACTCACACAGTCACACACCTGACAACATAAACTGTGTTGTATTTCAGAAACCCCTACCACAGTCTCAGGAACTTGAATCACTTTTGTAATGTAATTACGAGTTTCATAAACTGCCTAAGTGTTGGGTGCGATGAACTCGAAAACTTTGTGTCGTTACCTTATTTGTTTACAGGTTTATTGTTTGTGTTTAAAACTGTTCATTGGTTTGTTTTAAGAATATACTTTCTCTTAATATGTAAAATTAAAATTAATTAATCATCTTATTCATTTATTTATTTATTTATTTATTTATTTATTTATATATACTTTATTTTACACCACAAAATATATAAATAAATCAAACACTTCCATTTGCCTGGACATAAAGTGGGGATGTCGTTGGTTTAAAAAATAAATAAATACAATATACTAAAATTGATACACATATATATATATATATATATATATATATATATCCTAAATAATATATACATAAATACATACATATTAAATAAATGTATAAGCAACGAAAAGAAATGAAGACTATAGATAATTACAGTTAGGAGAACAAGCTCACAGCGACAAGTAATGTTCCTTTACGAGTCTTTTAAATGTGAGTAACGATTGCGCGCGTTTTATTTGAACTGGCAAAGCATTCCACAAACGAATGGTCTGGACAGTAAAGGATTTGTCGACGAACGTTGTGGAATGCATAGGCATTTTAAGCTTCAAGTTATCTGATGACCTTAAAAATTTCGTGTGGGAGTCGCCAAGAAACTGGAAACATTCCTTGAGATAGAGAGGTGTGGAAGGGGAAAAGAGGACATTATACAAAAGGGAAAGAATATAAGCATTCCGGCGAAGGCGAATTGGTAACCACTTGAGCTTCACACGAAATTTGGAAACATGGTCATATTTGCGCAAACCAAATATTAACCTTATACAAAAATTTTGAAGCCGCTCAAGTATATCAAGTTGGTCTTGGGTAAGGTCAAGATAGCATCAGCATAGTCAAGGATGGGTAGAAGAAGCGACTGTGCAAGCGCAATCTTGGTGGCAGTCGGTAGAAAATTACGCAATCTCTTCAAAGCTGCAGCGGATGCATATAGCTTGCAGCTAACTTCCTGTAGCTGGGCAGTCCAAGAGAAGTTCTTATCAATCAATATTCCCAAGTTTTTAACTTTTTCACTGAAGGGAACAACTGAGTTGTCAAAAGAAACTTGGGCAAGAGCCGTCATATTTCTATGTAAACGTTTAAATCTTAGTTATAGTCAACGTTCTTGCCAGGTTTGGAAAAAATATTTGATACAAAATCTGCAATCTCCAATATCAAAGTAACGTTTGCAATTACGGGTCTGTTAATTGATCGGTAGTAATGTAAATCCAATTCATGAAATTAAAATGATTTATCTATATAATCCCTATTAATCTAATCTGTGCTATTGTTATCCGATTTGATATACTGCTTTAGTAGTTACGTATACGAGTATGTATATATTTCAGAACGTCAGGATTACCGAACTACATAAAATGTGTTGTATCACCGAAATTATAATTACAGTTTTTCCATTTTACTTTTGTTTATACTAAAAATTAGAATGCATTTACTACTAAAATATGAAAAATATCTGTTTTAATTGACTGATTACTTCCCAAAACAGCACGTTCAAATTTATGGGTTTTGTGACAAATCAAAGCATTGTAGCTACCTCAAATTCAGCCGTATAAAACCCAACTTGTTTGTACAGATTACGCAAATTACAAAAAAATATAATCAAGATATCCATCGGCTAGGATTCGAGTTGTAAGGTGGCTCCTCAATCCAGACGTCTGAATTGAGGAGCAACACTTTCTTTTGGTGGCTTTTATCTGTGTGTACTTATTTTAAGTTGTCTGCCAAGTACGATACAACAAAACATGATATAGTCATGAGAGTTACGATTTTTGAAATGTCCTACAGACTACCTACATATTTTAATGGTAGAAAGTTATTTAGACGGTGATTTGCGTCGAAGTCATAATATAAAGATATCAATACTCCTTAGTGCTTTTGAATTAAATTACATTTTATTTGGACACATGTTTGAAAACTCAATCCAATTTTTGAGATTTATGCACATAATTTTATGATTATGTGGATAAATATTTTAATTTCATGGAACGGGTTGACATTACTACCGATCAATTAAAGCACCCGTAATTGCTAACGTTACTTTGATATTGGAGATTGCAGATTTTGTATCAAATATTTTTGCCAAACCTGGCAAGTACGTTGACTATAACTAAGATTTAAACGTTTTCAAAGATTGTGACTCATCTATAGGGACTTTTACGTTTATCATTAATCTGTTAAGCCCCGCGCGACACCGATTCGGAGTTAAACAATAGAAAATCAATTGTGTATCATTAGCTGTCCTTGATCAATTAATAATCATCGTTGGAAAATTAAGCGATTAGTGCAGGCAAAAAATATTCTTTGCTGTAGCTCCTTCTATAGCAAAGAATATTATTTATTGCAAAGTTTATCAATTAATTATAGAGATTACCGGCTTAACATCTTTTTAAACAGGTTACACGTTTTTTATAAGTTAATTTATATAAATATTATAGTTAATATAAATACATTAATGTTTTATTTCTTTCGCGTGTTTTTCTAATACGTAATAATTATTCATTTGACATTTTATTTTATTGCACAACATTACATAAACACGAAGTAATATAGTGTTAACAACATTTTATTACTAGAAAATAATTCTCGTTCACAATAACGTTAGACTGAAAAATGTGTTAAACAAAACACGTTTGGAACTCTTTCTAGGTAGATATCAACACGTTTACTGTAATGTTACGATTGGCCGGAGGGCCAGTCGTAAGTCACGTTAAAAAAAAAAAACTGGAGTAATAGTATTACTAAATATTAAAAAGGTTAGACTAGATATTAAAATAGAGAGTTCCAGGCTACCAGTTCGGGTGTACGGGACGCTTGGACGACAGGACGACGGCTAGCAGCAGCTGGACAGGGTCGGCAGGTAATTGTGGGACTGGATCGGCAGGCAGCAGTGGGTCAGGGCTGGCGGACGCGGCGGAGCAGGAAGATGAGGCTGTTATTCACACGCCATAGTTGATCTCGCCGCCGCAGCAGTCGGCAACTCTGTCCCAAGGAGTAAAAGGTCCTTTGTTAACCAAGAGGTTTTGTTTTATGGTAATTTAGTGGTATTTTTGTGTGTAATTGGTGCGATTTGTTTCACACTAGCAAGATAATTGTGTTAGTGTCTAACGCCACGTTGATAGATTGCCCTAGTAATGGAAGAGCTCTGTCCTGGAGTGGACCAGTAAGAGGGTGGCGTTGTCTGAATCTCGCCGATACGGCTGACAACGGAGGCGCCCTACAGCACCTCACGCTCCACGGGACGAGTGGCTGAACCTCCCATGACAAGCAGGAGTGGTCGGCTATGGCGTCCCAAGCCGCGTGACTATAAAGCCTCCGGCCTTAGAGATCACCCAAAGGCGTAAGTGGAGAAGGCCGGAGGTTATGGAGAGTGAATCACACACTATGAGTTTCTTTAAATTTTTTATTATATTTTCACAATTTACAATAATAAGTTAGGTATTAGTATATAGTTTTAGACTGAAGTAGATTGCACAAGACTGAGAAAAGCTGACTGAGACTTAACAGCACTAAACAGAACGGAACCGAAAAAGAAGTGAACAAACCCTTATCAGGTCCGATGGCCGCTTTTATAGATTCTGGCAAAATTTCTAGAAGTTTCTGTGAAGCATTATTCAAATTATTAGTTTGAATGCTTGCCAGGATCAATAAAAACGGTTTACGTACATAGCTTAAATTAAGTCTGGAACTAGCTTTATCATACAGAAAGAAAAACTTAGACAGATGACAATTTATGATGAAAGATGTCAATGGATAAAAATATTCTAAGATTTTACAACAAGAGAAAATTAATAATATAAAATACAGTTTTCAGTGTTAGAAACAGTTCATTGTGGTTTTGCTTTTCAGCTGTGGTGTTCAAACATATGTAAGAAAGTTAGAGACATAATATGATTTCATGTTTGAAGCAAAGAAAACAGTACCTATAGAGATTATAACAAAGGTAAATTTATAAATATAAGATAAAGATGTGGCTTTGTGTAGCAAAATACCACATTACGTAAATAAAAAAACATGATTTTCACAATGCTTTCATTCGTTCGTATAAAGTCCGAGTCTCCTAAGTAGCAAAAATCGGGGCTAGTGCCAAATAATTAATTAATACGAGCTAATTGGTCGCCAAGTATCCTTGACATAGTAAGGATAAAGTATTAAGCTCTTGAAGTGTCTTCACGAAAAAAAAAAAACACTTACGCAGCACAAAGTTTCTTCTAAAGTGCCAAAGAACCAAGATTATTTTTTAATTCCAAGGTTTAATATAGGCTTTTAATGTTGCTTGAAGGATTGAAGCCGAAATCTTTAAACGTCACATAGCACTTGCTTCGGCTTAGATATCTTCCCGTCTCTATCTTGCACTTCTAGTTTGACAGTTGTACGATAATGACAGGAATAAAGGGTCGTACAGGTTGGCGCGATATCGCGGGCGCGACAGGCAGAGCGACGCTTTCCATGAAGTTTTCATAGAAATTGAGCTACTAGTGTCGCGTCGCGCATGTCTGTGGGAGTCTTAACGCTTGGCCAAAGTAAGTGCTAAGTAACGTTTATAGACCCCTGCCTGAGATGTGATTGAATATACACAAGTAGTACATATTATCTAAGGTTGCTAATTTTATTGGTTTTATTTATATGGTAAGGTACTCCGTAACGAGGATGTCGGCTTACATGGATATATCGGGTCAATGAAGTGAGCTCGTTGGATGATATTGATAATAAATATAGTAGATATAGTAGAGGCTAAAAATAGCTAACAGGCATACATAAGACAGGTTTCCGCGATGAACTGTCATGAGCTGTCCTTGACCAATTATATGGTGGCTAAATAAGTTATCTTAGCTATTCCAATTTAAACTCTAATCGCAACAACATAAACACTGCCAAACTTATCCCAATAAAAATATCTGTGCACCCAAAACATAATCTACATTAAAAAGTAAGTAGTTTTATTCAAATTATACTCTACAATAACCTCGTAAAGTTCGCATATTGTTATCAGAACTTTTTCAATGAAAAAAAACTGTGCCATTATCTTCTCACTGCATTGCTTTTGCTTTTAGTAAACCATGGCAGATAATGTGATCATCCTCAAAAATGGAAGATCAGAAAAACTGGTCTAGTAGAGTTACGCATAGCAAATGATTGATGTTGACATAAAGAGAAAGGGGTGGAAGGAATCTATTTTTACCAGACTTCGCGACGCAAAGGAGGGTAATGTGTTTATCAGCCTATGTTTGTAATGTATGTGTGTCTTCCTTTGTGGTGCTCTAGAGACCAAATGCGTGTATTAATTTTGATGATTCTTACGTCAATCGATTTTTCTTAATCTTGTGAGTGTCATTAAAGACATGACACTAACCAAAATTCATTATGGCGACAACCAGACGCCATATTGTGAAAAAGAAAAAATATATAATATCATGTGAGTTATCATTGAATAGGTATTTGAAACGCATCTTTAGGTTTCTGTAATCATTTTAATTTTGAATGACCATTTAGGATCTATAACGGTTTAAATTATTTTATTCCCGCTTCGTCCTATTTTATATTCCTTCTAAAGCCCATTTTTTTTTTTGTTTATGCCAAACTTACTTTATTGTACAATCGGCAAAAATAGTTACGTATTATTAAATATATAATATCAATCAACTATTTAAAGCAACCGCTCCTCTATGTCTTCTCCACGCAGAAAAGGAGATGGGAAATCCTGGGCCCAGCAGTTAATTAGTTGAAATGTGTATTAAAAAAAACGTTATATTTTTCTAAAGGAAATCACAAAATACATTACCATGTTTCTATCTAGGAAGCGAGAAAAGTTAAATTAAGTTATGGAACTAAATAAACGATTAAATACATGCCTGAATTCTTAGTAATCGATAATCAATAATCGGTAAAATCTCAGACTATGTATGAAAATCGAGTGACAAGTGCTTATCTTATCAATCTTTTCGTGGAATCGGTTCTTAACGAATCGAGTTTCTTTAATTTTTCTTCAGTTGGCAACACTAGTCACCGACTGACAGATGACAGGCAGAAATAACCGGCAAACGTTTGTTTTCTTTCAACCTGAGTGCGCACGTATTTTCCATGTTTTATTATATAACCCCACGGCCTCGGCTTTGCATATTATAAATGACTATTCGACGGATCTTGCTACTTTCAATTACCTGGCTCTCTATTTTGGACAACTGATTACGCTTATTGATCGGATATTGACGACATGGATCGCTGTGTGATCGTACCATTGCGACTGGTCGCAGTAACTCTATTGGCAGAAGAGTCTTGGACGTTGAGGCAATTTATTAGTTATTCGTCAGTGGCATGCATCTCAGTCTGCCAGTACTTAAAATCGAGTTTTTAGCCTATCAAGTTAATAAAACCAGACTTATGTACCTACTGTTTACGGTCTCCGGTGTCATGTTTGTCGGTTGTCTCTTTGTTGGATAGCATATATTAAAACAATGCTTACTTAATAGCTAATTAGTTGATTAATTAGCCATACGAATCTATGGAATGTGCCGTTTGGCAGTTTCACTCATAAAAAGGGGGTAGGTAACCGTCAAGTCCCGATGGGACCGATTCGGTCCTAGACTCTGGTCCTTTGAGGTATTGACAGTTATTCCATTGTTAGTTGTTGTATTGCTAGTTGTCCATTTCGGATTTGGCCCGGACGTAGCGATTTGGTTGAAGATGCAATAGGATTAGGTACATGTAATGAAGCTTGTTTATGGTTGAACATGATATAAATAGTTAACTTATTTCAGGTAACCAGTGAGAACTATGTACGCCCAGCATGTTAGAACCTGGCCCAAGATGTGATTCTTGGGAGACGTCCGATTAAAGCATTAACCAAAGTTGGCCATTCCAGTGCTTGTGTCCGCTGCCACAACCACCTTCTTCGCAATGAGTCTGCTCGTGATTCATTCAATGTTAGGCTGTTATTGTAGTTGTATTGTAAGTAGAAGGACTATAGACTGTGTGCCCATGTAATGTGTATAATATGTTGGGTAAGATACCAAGAAAATATAGTACCTCCTGCACAAAATTTAGATGACATTCTCATAATTATTAAAGATGAATAATGGATATTTTATATATTCATCGGTGTTTTATTTTACTTCCTCTTCTCCCTTTTTTAAAAGATACCTACTGCTTCCAAGTTCAGTATATTGGATTTCTTCGACTGTAGCGACTGTTTAGGGAATGCCAAACGTGTTAGATCTTTGACACGACACACTTGGTGACCCTCTTCTTGAACTCCATGCATAAAACCATTACACAAGCGAAGCCAATCCAAAATATTTCGCAAATAACACCAAATACTACAATGTTATTAATGTAACCTCACTTTTACACTTCATATAACTTGAATGCTGGATAGCCAAATTTCACCAAATTTTCAGTGAGGCCTTGTTATCCTCTTACTAATAAGGCTAGTTTGGTTGAGTTAACACCTGGACCCAGGAAACTATGGAGTATTTTCCTTCTCCTCTTTCGGATGGTATTATTTTATAATAAGACTTACTCTTAGTGAGCAAGTTATACGAGCACGTATACAGTTGGCGTCACTGGAATCTGTTTAGAAGAGCAGGTCAAAAATGTCCACCCCTTTTTTATTGCGTTCTTTGTTTGTTTGCTTGTATCGACTCATTTGGCCAATAGCATTAGTTTCCGTTATCAGCAAAACGAGCTTCACGCTAGCTCCCGTGATGCACGGTGCATTCAACTCCTTCGTCACCTGGTTAAAGTTTGTGTAAAGTGAGATTGAGAATTGATCAAGTTTGTCATTAGGTAAGTTAATATTTTTATTTTTCTTTACTGTACCTTTAAAATAGGTACTTGTAATTTGGGACGAAGCACAACTTGATTATTATGGGACAACATGTATGCTAGTAAAACTATATCCGGACTATTTTCGCATGCAATCACAAGTGAGCCACAGAAAGGCTGTGGCTAGAGATAGGTATAAATTCGAATTAAATGTACCGCAATGTAGATTGTTATTATTTAGGAGGAATGTTTATATTAATGCCATTCAGGTGTATAACAAGTTGCCTAACTCGTTTAAGGAACTTACCATCCCCATGTTAAAAAAAAAACTGACAGATTGGTTTCTAGATAATTGCTTTTATGACATTGCTGAATACGAGGAACATTGTAAAAGCCCAAGATGACATGTACTTAATTTTAACTAACGAATACATAATTTTATATTAATTCATACTGGACTTATGTCCAACAATAAGTCCAGTATGAATTAATATAAAATTATTAGATGTATTTATTAGACGAATCTTAATATTAATTTGTACTTAGTTAATAATGATATTGTATATTTGTACACCATATGTTGTGGTATAATGTATAGAACTAAATAAATATTATTACCATACGATGTAATACTACATAACATAACATCTAACTAAGATTTTGTTGGAATATGGGACACAACTTCAGGACGAACGAAGAATAAATCGATAAGCCAGTCTTTTTAAGGCCATATTTCCACAGGTGATATGTCTACAAGAAATTATGTTTTAGGCACCAGTTAATCCGCCGACGCGGAAGCGACTACCTATCATCTATTTGCTCGTTCAAGAAATGCACAAAAGATTGTAGGTCCCGTGTAAGTAAAAGACATACATATGTATATTAATGGCTGACTGTTCACGTGGCGGCGGGTACTCGTGTGTTGCAGCCACAAGAGCTAGGGTAAGTGGTTATACGGGCCGGTGTCCGCAACTCCACGTCAAAGCGTGTATTTTGCGTACGGGCGATAAGAGCTATCAAGAGAGGGGACAAAGCCTGTTCTATACTGTCCCACCACAGAGGGGACAAAGCCTGTTCTATACTGTCCCAACACAGAGGGGACAAAGCCTGTTCTATACTGTCCCACCACAGAGGGGACAAAGCCTGTGCTATACTGTCCCACCACAGAGGGGACAAAGCCTGTACTATACTGTCCCACCACAGAGGGGACAAAGCCTGTTCTATACTGTCCCACCACAGAGGGGACAAAGCCTGTGTTATACTGTCCCACCACAGAGGGGACAGAGCCTGTGCTATACTGTCCCACCACAGAGGGGACAAAGCCTGTTCTATACTGTCCCACCACAGAGGGGACAAAGCCTGTGCTATACTGTCCCACCACAGAGGGGACAAACCCGGTTTTCAAACAGAGAAGGCATGAGCTTTGATCACCACGCTATGTTATGAACGTTTGACTCTTATAAAATTTACCTATAGAGCAAAAAAGAAACACATTTTGCGACTATCAGCAAAAAGTTACACATGGCCATTTGAATGTATGTAATGTAATTTTGATATACAATTATACGATCTATCACGTCACTGTCTGTCACTTTTTCACAGCTCATATTTATTTAAATTTACATATTTTACGTGGCCCTAGATGTCCAAATTTGATCGTTTTCTTGTTAATCAAGGCTTAACTGCTGTGCCAAAGTGTAGGCAGCTCCCAATTTCGAACAAATAATAAAATATCTTTTTGTTTCAGACGTTGCGGTCCTCCTTGGCAACGTTATAGCGTGTCGTCCTGACGTCCGACGTCAACGCTTCTGAAAGACTTTAAAATAGTTATATTTTAGTGATAATTTCTATTTTGTGTTTAGTTGAGTGTTTTTCTCTATTCAAGTGTTGTCTTCTGGGAAGTGGATGCATACCGCAACCCAATCCGGTGATGGCACGTTAAATCAAAATTACATTTGTTTACATTGCGATAGATCTTTTCAATCAAAAAGGGGTCTTAACATTCATATTTCAAAAAAACATCGTCTTTGTATTAGCCAGAACGGCCCTGCTCTAAATTTAGACCCAGTTTCTTTACCGGCACCTGTTTCCGACAGTCCAAATTCTACCCCATTCCATTTGTACCTTAGTTACCTAAAAAATAATGTGCCTGTTATCAAACGAGTCCCGCGCGGCGCCAGGATCTCCGTCGCAAACCACCTTTCAGGCTTGATTAAAAAATGTGTGGAGAGCAACCAAATTGTAGACTGGCATAATCTCTTCCTTTTTTCGTATACCACTTTGCATGTCAAAAAAGATGAGGCTACTATTTCTCTAACCCAAAAAATCAAAAATAACTGTTTGACAGAAACATCTTCACCTTTTGATTCTCCCAAGAGGGGAACATTATCTAGAATTAAATTAATTGAAGGCAAAATTGCCGACGGGGATCTCAAAGGCGCCGCACGTCTTCTTTTTACTAACGACGTGTTGTCGCCTGATACTCCTGATACCCTTTCCGCTTTGCATTCGAAACATCCCCCGGCTCCCGTGATCCCGTATTTTTTTGACTCTCCTACAGCAGACCAGGCCTGCCTCGAAATCGAGGGCAAAGACGTTATTGACGCAATAATTTCTTTTAAAACCGGTTCAGCGGCCGGCCTGGACGGAATCTCACCCCAACATTTAAAAAATTTAACTTCTTATTCTGTGGGTGATGCAGGTGTGCAGCTTTTTTTTTTTTTTTTTTGGGTGGGAAATCATCAAATAACTTCTCCCGCTCTGGGCGGAGCGGAAGGGTGTGTCAGACTCTTACTGACTAAGACCCACCCGTATTCCTTCCTGTTGCCTGTGTTGCGGGGGCCTCGGTGACCCATAAGTACCTTCCCGCGACCCCGGCAGGCATCGGCCCTAGTGGACCCCTACTTTTGTGCTGACGACATCTCTTTGAGGCGCGCGTGGAATACGACGCGCCGTCGACCCGGGCCTGGTCCTTACCGGACGGTGAGCTACCCATTGCTCACCGTCCGCAAGCCCGCGCCTACGGTGGCCGGAAATCCGCCCGGGATTCCCGACGCCCAGGGCGTCTGCTGCGGCGGCTAGGGGCGAGAGGGCGCGAAACTTGCCTTTCCCTCAACCGTCCCGCCTCCTCCTTTGCGAGCATTACTGCTTCGCAGAAGGAGGTGACGGCTGCCCATGCCCTCTCGCTCCGTACCATGGCCTGAACCAGGGCCGGACGCGAGAGGTCTCTGCCGCCGATCGCCTCCACGAGGACACGGCGGTGCTCTGCCCAAGCCGGGCAGACCTCCACCGTATGCTCCACCGTGTCCTCCAGGCGATCCACACAGTGGTGACACCCGGACGTTTCCTCCCGCCTTATCCGACACAGGAACCTCCCGAAGCTGCCGTGTCCGGTGAGGACCTGCGTCACGCGGAAGGTGAGGACGCCGTGGTGCCTCTCCAGCCACTCCTCAAAGAGGGGACTTATCGCCGCAATCGTGGCGTGCCCACAGGTGTGCAGCTTAAATTTGCTCTATTACAAAATTAATAAATTTTATGTTTTCAGGCAAAATCAACGCTGATATTGCCTCACTTTTATTTGGTGCTAATTTGATCGCCCTAACTAAAAAGGACGGAGGGGTGAGACCCATTGCTGTGGGGTCAACTTTAAGACGTTCGGCATCCAAAATTGCGGTGAGACATATCAAATCTAAATTAGTCTGTTTTCGAAACTATACAATTAGGATTTGGCACGAAAGGTGGGTGTGAGGCAGCCGTCCATGCCTTAAGAACCTACCTTTCGTATGATGATTGCGAAATTGTAGTCAAAATTGACGTCAAAAATGCTTTCAATTCAGTAAACAGGGATGCCATGCTGACAGAAGTTAAGAACAAAATTCCGGAACTCTATCAATACCTGCTTACCTGCTACGCAGAACCTTCAAAATTAATTTACCGTTCCCATGAACTTTCTTCGGAGGTCGGCTGTCAGCAGGGCGATCCCCTCGGGTCAGCAATTTTTAGCTTGGCTATAAATCCGATTATTCAAAATTTAAAATCAAAATTTAACGTCTGGTATTTGGATGACGGAACCCTGGGAGGCGATGTGGACACTGTGTTATCTGACTTATCAGATATTAAAACACATTTAATAGACGTGCCTCAAATTTTGACGACGTAAATAACGCCCTATTGCAGGTCCAAAATTGGTTCACTGCTAATAATTTAGTATTAAATGGGAAAAAAACTAAGTGCATAAGATTTTCTTTACCAAATGTCAAAAGTAGTATTTGTGAGATAGTATTGAATCAAGAGAAATTAGAATTCGTCGATAAAACTGTTTTCCTGGGGATTACGCTCGACTCAAGGCTTCAATGGGGGCCTCATTTAACTTCCCTTGCAGGACGGCTAAGTTCAGCAGCATATGCTGTGAGAAAAATCCGTCAATTTACTGATGTAGATACCGCACGGCTAGTATATTTTAGTTACTTTCATAGTATTATGTCGTACGGTATTTTACTATGGGGACGGGCTGCAGACATCGAGTCTATTTTTATTCTGCAAAAAAGAGCCATCAGAGCCATATATGGCCTCCGCAGGTGCGACTCTCTAAGGGAACTGTTTAAAGAAATTAACATCATGACGGTACCTTGTCAATATATCTATGAAAACATCATGTACGTAAGGAAAAATCTACATCTTTTTAGTAAAAGAGGTGAAAGACACAATTATATCACTAGAAATAGGGACCAATTAGTTCAACCAGGTTTCAGGCTGGCTAAAGTAGACTCATCTTTCATGGGGTACTGTTTAAAATGTTACAATAAAATACCTCCCCACATACTTCAACTGAAAGAGATGAAATTTAAATCTTGTATAAAACGCACGCTATTTAGCCAAGCATATTATAAATTGGGGGATTACATTGCTGATAAAAATGCTTGGCTCAACGCTGGTCCTGCTCCACAAGGGCGCAAAAACTAATTGATCAGGTATTGAAAATAGTGTTGGAGCTGCTGAAGATTTTAAAAACTCTTTGCATTGTATAAATTCAATCTCTTAGTATTGTATAGCTGCACAGCACATTGTTATGTGAGTACTATGTACTATAAAGCTGCCATTTACTGGATACGTCTTTCATTGACTTGAATGTGCCCTGGTGGCTGGGAGTATGTCGTGCTCACTCTAATGTCTCGCTGATGGTGGCGCGTGTGTTGGATCATTTAGCTCCCTTCAAAATGGTTGAGCTGAATGGTGCTGATCCACGCGTCATGTTCGTGAACGGGCGCCGTCAGTAGTGACTGGTCATCTCTTAGCTGCCACGGCTTATTTTAACTTTAACTTTTGAATTGCTTTTGTTTTTGTTGTAATCTTTTTATTACGGACGCTTTTACGTTTTGCATCGTTCTCACATGTATAATTTCAAAATGAATGATGTAAACAATATTTTGTAACCATAATACGTTGATTTAAAAGAGTGTCCTTGGAGTTTCTTGCCCGTTCTTCTCCATAGGTACCTACTACGCTTTGGAATGGGCAACTAGCTTCATCTTTCTGACTGACTGACACAACCCTTGACAATTCAAAAGTGCCTGTAATTGGTTTATTTGAAATAAATGCTTTGAGTTTGAGTTTGATTTCGAAAGTATTGGTTTAGAATTAAATTTTAGCAAATGTAAAGAAAGAAAGAAAGAAAAATTGTTTATTCTGCACAAACAAAACGCACATTATAAAAAATTACGTAAAATAGACACATAATATACAAAGTAGCTAAAAGCCTCGTAATCAACCCATATAATTTTGACAATCCTGTCGATTACGTAATATTTACTCTGTTGCGCCACTGGCAGATGACAACCAATGACAACATAACATACAATCAAAACAAAAACAGAATGCCCATTGCAGTGGGGAAATAACTACTTTTATAACAAATAAACAATTAAAACTAGAACAATTAAACAATGCGTCGCATCTGTGCAAGAAAAGGTCGTTGCTCAGCGAAATTCTGTGACTTTGGACAAGCCTATCGTCAACAGCGCTGATTTTCAGCAATTACCTACTTGTCGAATGACGTAATGACGTCCCCTGTGTGAAGTAATAAATCAGGTAAGTGAAAACTTTCCACAGAAATATTTGTAATTCAAGCTGAATAAAGTATGTATATAAATACAAAAAAAAATATATATCTGTATCAATACGTAACTTTAAAAAATAAAAAGAATACATAAACTAAGACTATAATACAATGAAAAATAATTAAAATAAGTACTAAGTAATTAAATTACTCAAGGCGTTGTGCTAAGTGTGGTGCGTATTTATGCTATTTTATAATTAAAGTAACAATATATTATTATTTCGGTACAATAGCAATATTCCATGGTGAATTAATAAAGTTTTCATCAATACCCTATAATTTCATAGATGCACCGTGGGAATTGCGATGGCGGCCATTTGCCAACGGCGTGCTTTTCGGTCAAAGCGATAAGTTTGCTCCTTTGTACAATGCCAAGCCTCCTGATCTTAATGGTAAGCATTATTATAGGTAATTGTATTGCATTATTAAACAAATTCACACAAAAACACAGCCTTACATTAAATAAAATAACATTATAGGTATTCATTTTCCCCCCTAGATAATGCAGCCTCAGTAAGACACAGCAACCACCCCCAGATAACTGTAGACTACCATTGCTCCTGCAACAATGACACAGACTGGACCTAAACTTGGAGGAATCAGTAGCCACTCACACTGTTGGAAAACCATATCCATTGCCCATAGGCCATAACCCTCGAGGAAAGTACAAAAAAAACAGCTATTGTTTCAAGTTCTAGTTTTAAAATCATGTGAACTCTTTATTCAAAAAACTTCTTACGGTTTGGATAATTTAAAATCCAAATTAAATTTTCTGGCACCCAATATCAAAATAGTAGACAGAAAGTCACTTTGCCTCCTGGGTTCTCCCATCTTTGAAGAATCATTTCCTGATTATATTACTAACACTATTTCTAAATTCCAAAGTCACGCAAATTGTTTACTCGAAATCAGTCCTCATTATGCTCTTATAATTCTAAAGTTTTGCCTTTTTGTCCCTAAATTTACTTATGTGCTTCGCTGTAGCCCTTTTTGGAAACATCCAAATTTGCTTTCACCAATAGACGATTTAGTCAAAACTAGTTTAGAAACGATTTTAAATATTCAGCTCAATGAACCATCTTGGTTACAAGCATCCCTCCCTATTCGGTTTGGCGGTTTAGGAATCCGCAAAATTTCGAGTGTTGCTTCCCCAGCCTTTTTGTCGTCCACCCATAGCACGTCACGTCTCATAGGTAATGCCCTAAGGGCTTTGCCCACAAACTATGAGACTGCGGACTTGGAGGATGCCAAGAATGCTTTTCAAATTGCTTGCCCGGGTAAAGAATTTCCAGACAACCTAAAATCTCAGAGAAGCTGGGACGATATTTATTGCGATTTAACATACAAATCGATTCTGAGCCGCAGTTCAGGTCCGGATCGCGCAAGACTTTTGGCGGTCGGAACCAGAGAGGCCGGTCATTGGCTACATGCCCATCCTTCTCCATATACCGGTACCTTCCTGGATCCGACCTCGCTTCGCCTGGCGACTGGTCTGTGGCTTGGGGTCACGGTATGCACTCCACACACATGCCCTTGTGGCACGGACGTGGACCGACTGGGTCACCACGGACTTTGTTGTCAAAAAAGTGCAGGCCGCTTTTCAAGACATGCAACACTTAATGACATAATCCGCCGGTCTCTTGCCAGCATCAATGTGCCTGCTCTTCTTGAGCCGACTGGCATTGTCAGAGATGATGGCAAAAGACCTGATGGTGTGTCTTTGGTCCCGTGGAGTTTGGGACGGATGCTTGTGTGGGACGCTACCTGTGTAGACACACTGGCACCGTCCCACCTCCAACGGACTACTTCTAAAGCGGGTGCAGCCGCAGAAAATGCCGAAAATCTTAAAGTTATTAAATATGGAGGCCTTGGCAGAGAGTACAACTTTGTGCCCTTTGGCGTCGAGACCCTCGGTCCGTGGGGTCCCAGTGCGCATAAGTTATTTGCGGAAATCGCGAAACGTCTAGTTGATGTAACTGGTGACCGAAAAGCTGGCGGCTTTCTCGCGCAACGCGCATTGCAATTCAGCAAGGAAATGCCACCAGCATCCTCGGTACAATGCCCCGAGGGCCTTTTTTAAGCTTAACTTAGTTTTAATTTAATTTAGTTAATGTTAATAATCATCTTGTAATTTGGTTATGTAAATAAATGTATTAATAAATTTATAAAGGTAAAAATAAAACACATGTCATTTTTGCATTTTTGTATAATAACACGAGCGACCCGCCCACGCCTCGCACGGGTGCAATCTACTGATGGGGCATCATCAAAACATCAAGATTTTGGTTCTATGTCTAAGTTAAATATTAATGTATTATACACATAAACCTTCAGGAATTAATTCAAAATCAAAATCAAAAGTCATTTATTCAAACGAGGCTGAGTATCAGCACTTTTCGAACGTCAAAGTTACATAAGACATTCCCTCAAAAACGCCCGCCCTTCACCACTTCCTATTGCTTTAGCTGGGAAGAGTAGTGGCGCAACAAACTCCCCAGCAGCACACTTGTCTGTTTAGTTTAATTCTCTAAATGATGTTAAAAGCAGCATCAAAGTCCATTGCGTTTAGAAGAACAATGCCCGTCACACAGACCGACTCGAAAGGCGACTTCAAATATTATTTCACCCTCATCCCAATTTATTAGTGGTCGGCGCAACATGTCTTTTTCTACCATACTTCCAGCCATATTTTCTTTCACATAGTTCGTGCATCGTTTCTTTGGTATTCCGCTACTCTTAGGCGACTACGATTTAATATGTATAATTATGCAGATTATTACATCAAAAGCTGAGTTATTTCGTGTTTAAGGTTGACGTCTGTAAAACCTGATGTCTGTCGAAATCTGGTAAGCAATGTAATTAATTTATAGGAAATCGTGTACATTCAGACACAAATGATTATAAATTAATAAATGACTAACTGCAAGTCTTAAAAGGTAAATTTCAAACATATGTGCATGTCGATAGTTCATACCATACAATTAAAACAGGAACATAGCATAGGTACTTCTGTGGAAGCACCATTTCGCAAAAAAAACTATTATCGCTGATGGTATCAATTTTGTATGTTATTTTCATTAGCTTATGCAGAATCAGCCTATAATGTTCCCTCTGCTAGTAAAGGCCTCTTTGAGAGAAGAAGCGGGCCGTAATCCCCCACTTAGGCACAATGTTGGTGGATGCCATATTATGTCTTCGATTTTTTGGTTCTACGAAATACTGGTTTCCTTACGATATGTTTTTAGTTTTGTGTATTTATCACATTTTTTCATTTAATTAAAATTATATAGGAAATCATGACGAGTTATTGTCCCACAGACTACTGGCGTCATTCTATTGTTATGTATTTTAATTATAGATACATCTGCTAACATTAATTTAGTATAATTTATCGAATCTTTCATCATTAACTTACATTGTCTATTTATAAAAGCAAAATTAAAAATGTTTATTCAAATTAGGCTGAACACTTTTTGAACGTCAAATACTAGTTCTCTACATGGTTACAAGGCTCTAAAATTATTATTACGTATGTAACTACATTAATTATAGGTTTTAAATAGCCTTTTTGTAAATATGCAGTTTAAGAGTGCCATATTGTATTAAATCTCAATAATTTGTTACTTACTAATAATTCAACAAAGCTATTTTCGTCGAACATCTTTTACGTCTTGGACAGCATAAATATTTTCCTTCACATTATTGTAATTAAAAAGATATTAAGATTTTTTGTATCTAATTTTATTAAAATGATTATGATTACTTAATGTTTTTCTTGAGGCTGTGTGTGACTTTACTTTTAATAGAAACAGTGATCACATTTTATTTTAGTTTAATATTTTTTTTTTATTAAAAACTGTAAAGCCATCTAAAACTAACATACCAACGCGCGTTTTTGGTTTTCAAAGAGCGATGTGATGCTACACATTCTTCAAACCTTCCTCTACTTGCCAACCAGTACTGAGACTCGGGCCAAATCATAACGGTTATCAAGGTATACAAAGAACACTATTCCAAACAGCGGAATTATCTTCCAATAAAAGAAGGAGCCTATTGCATTAGAAGCCCAAATGCCCCTGTAAAACGTAGCTGTCTTAACTGTTAGAAATATTCCTCTAGACCAGGGATTCCCAAAGTTTTCCTAGGGGTTTCCTAGGGGTCGACATAAACGAAAACTGATTTTAGGGGTCGACGAGGTCTAAAAATCGACCCTATTAAATTAACATAAGTTCTTATTTAAAACTTTCAAAATGGGTAGGTAGGTACTGTATTGTTTATGTTGTGTTACGTGTACTAAGAAAAATTAATATTTTTGTAGGAAATAGCATTGTTGTAGTAATGTAAAGTCTCAAGTTCGTACAAGATGAAAAACTCGGCAAGTCAGTGTGGACAAGTTTGTGCAAGATAATGAGTTCGAGCATACGTCTTTCAGGCGCGTTTTGACTTGCTCTCTATTTGACGCTTACGCGATTTAACATGAACGAATTCATGATCAAGTTGCAAGTCCAAACATGTTCCTGATATTTTACTATTTAACGAGCTTGCACTTTAACGAGGTTGAAAGTTCATTTGCGTTTTGAAATTCGTTGGAGCTTGAACGATAATAACTCATATAAGAACTCATTTATTTGAAGAGATGACAAAGTTATTACATAGCTAATAAGTGAAGTAAAGTAACTGAAAAAGAATTTACAAAGTGCTGAGCTCCCTACGCGAGTTAATAGCGTAACCTTACAATATCTGCAGTTTATGAAAAATTAACAGGGTAAGTACCAAACAGTTTTTATTCGGCACAGCGTATCAGCATTGCCATACAGTGGGGCATACATTGTAGTTTTTTATTTAGGTAGTTTCTTATTTTTTTATTTGCAGGATTATTGAGAGTTTTATGATGGCGGACACGAAAAAAAAATGCAGACAATACAGTTTGGACTACTTGAAGTTCGGATTTATTGCATCTCATATGTGAAAAGTATTCAGTAACGATGCCATGAAGCCTTCAAAAATGGATGACCACTTATCAAGAGTACATGCTGACAAAAAAGTAAGCCCTTGTCATTTTTTCAAGCACTTAAAGAAAAACTAGACAAAAGGCCATCCATAAGATCGATGTTTGCGTCATCATCTATTAAAGACGATGATGGTTTACGAGCGTCCTATAATATCTTTAATAGCGAAGTATATCTGTGTATGTATAAGTGTCCTATAATATATCTTTACTAATAGTGATGACCTATGGCACAGAAACGTGGTCCCTTACAATAGGCCTTATCAAAAAGCTAAAAGTCACTCAAAGGGCAATGGAGAGGGCTATGCTTGGGGTTTCCCTACGTGATCGAATCAGAAATGAAGAGATCCGTAGGCGAACCAAGGTCACCGACATAGCCCGAAGAATTGCCAAACTTAAAAGGCAGTGGGCACATTGCTCGCAGAACAGATGGCCGATGGGGCCGAAAGGTTCTGGAATGGCGACCGCGTACCGGAAGACGTAGCGTTGGAAGGCCTCCTACAAGGTGGACCGATGACCTTGTGAAGGCCGCAGGAATCCGCTGGATGCGGAAAGCACAAAACCGGTCGAAGTGGCGGTGCTTGGGGGAGGCCTATGTCCAGCAGTGGACGTCTTTCGGCTGAAATGATGATGATGAATAGCGAAGTCGGGGAAACCCCACACAATTGGAGAGCAGCTTATCTTACCAGCCATTGCGGAGGTCCTTAACAATGTATTGCACAAACCCGCACATGATATTTAAAAGAGAATACCTTTGAGCAATAACACCGTTCAGAGACGCATAGACGAGATGGGACGCGATGTGGAAAACATTTTATGCAAGTTCTTACAGCCCAACAGATTTTCTCTCCAGTTGGACGAGTCTACATTACCCGGCAATGAAGCTCTGTTGTTAGGATATGTTCAAAATATCAAAGATGAAAATATGTGCCAAGAACTGCTTTTTGCTACATATTTAGAGACTGATACCAGAGGAGAATCGATTTTTCAGGCCATGGAGAATTTTTTTACTGACAAAGCTATTCCATGAAATAACATTGTTTCTGTTGCGACTGATGGTGCACCGTCTATGGTTGGTCATCATCGTGGTTTTATAGCTCACTTAAAGCGACAACTGCCTGATGTAATGGTCATTCACTGCGTGATTCACAGGCAGCATTTAGTAGCAAAAAAGCTGAGTCCTAGATTGCATAAGTCTTTACAATATGTGATAAATGCTATCAACAAGATTCGAAGCAATTCTTTGAACTCTCGGTTATTTGCTCAGCTATGTGAGGAAAACGACGAAGTCTTTACTCGATTACTTCTGCACACTGAAGTTCGCTGGCTATCAAGAGGCTCTTGCTTAGAAAGATTTTCAGCCATTTTTGAATCTGTGTTGGAGTTTTTACAAGAAAAAGATCCGAATTTGAAAGAAAATCTGAACAATTGTAAAACAGATAGGTATTTATTACTTGACTGATATCTTTGGAATGTTCAACAAAGTTAATTTGCAGCTGACGATCTTAACTTGATTAAAACAAAATCAATAATATCGGCCTTCGTGGGTAAACTAATCCTTTATAAACAAAATTTAGGCAGAAAAGAATATTCGCAGTTTCTGCATTTGTCAAAATTACCAGAAATGCTTCAAGATGATGACATTTTATTATATGTCACTCACTTGGACGCATTACACAAGGATTTTACGGAGAGGTTTGAGGATCTTTTAAATTTACAAATTCTTCAATGGATACTAAATCCGTACAATACCACAGCCATAGAAGAAGCTAATGTGATAATGCAAGAAGAGTTGATTACCATCAGCACAGACGAAGAGCTTAAGCAGAAGTTCAAGCAAGGCTATCAGAAGTTCTGGTTGCAACGCAACATTGAAACACAGTGTTCTGCATTGTGGAACATTGCTGAAAAATACCTTATCGCTTTTCCATCATCATACCTAGTTGAAAAAAGCTTCAGTGTGGTAACAAACATTTTGACGAAACAAAGAAACCGCTTGAAAATCAACGAACGTGGAGATTTAAGGCTGCAACTCACCAATATTGAACCGGATGTAGCTAGATTGGTAGATAGTCACCAGGTTCATCCATCACACTGAATGTTTTATTTTCTCTTTGCGAATTAATACTTTTTTAAATATAATTTCCGACCTACTTAAGATTCTTTAAGTACCTAATTTGTAATAATCATTATAAATTAAACTTGATATTTACTGAATTGTATGTCTTTTTATTTTGTTAAATTTTGACGAGAAAATGAAGTCAACTCTACTCACTTAACCAAGTGCAAAGTTTTCCAATTGGTACCTTAGTACCTAGGTATTTTTTATCAATAGGAAAAAACTAAAGATAGGCCCCCTTATTCATAATAGTCTGCTAACTTAAAGCATTGCTAATTCTCACTCTGTCTTCTTCTATTGACCTAAGTCAGAATGAAAAATAACACTCTGTAGCAGCTGTTTTAAGTTAGCGGACCATTATGAATAAGGGGGTTGATCATAAAAGTAGGTAATTTGGCCATGGGGGTCTGAGGTAACAGTTCATTTTGGAAAAGGGGTCACTTGTCCAAAATAGTTTGGGGATCCCTGCTCTAGACTTTGGTGAAGTGTACTCAGTTAGAATCATGATCGTTAAAACTATTTGTGATGCACTTAATAATCCCTGCATTTATATTACTGATCAATATGTGAGCGATGTTTGTACTACAATTTAACACGGCGAACGCAGCTAATGAGCCTAACACTGCAATGATGAAAGGTATCTTCCTGCCGACGAGTCTTGTGTAGATCGAGAGGAAGGAAGGGAAACCCGCTGAAGCCGTACACTGAGGCTCGAAAATACAATTTCAATATAACTAAGTTCGTAATAAAATTATAAAGTAGCAACTAAGATTACACAATGTTCTATAATATTGGAACAATTCTCCTTTGTTCACATTTCCCCTATTACCCATAAAAATTAATAAAGTAGTGTCCTTATTGAAGTTACATTTAATAATTTTTATCAAATAAAGAACAACCAGGCATACAGTAATTTATTATGGAGTGTCCTGGATATTCATCTGTAAACAAGTGGCCTAAGTCCTTTCCAATTTCATCACAAAATAAAACAACAATATTGAATAATAATGAAGTTTTAACCCTGATGTGGGTACAGTCTATATAGCTCCAACGACAGTAGGAAAATAGGAAATGGCTCTAAATTCTCTAACTGTGTCTAGTTGCTCGTTGACTGTTGACGGCATATTGATGAACATGTGAGATTTCTTTGCCTAAGCTATAGCAACATTTTTGCAAGTCTTGCTTAAGTCGCCGGTAAAATAGTAGTAAATAAGCTGTACAATGACAACCGGTAATGACGACCAAAACTAAAGACAGTAAGGAAAGGGCGCTTACCTGACGGCGAACCCAGTTTCGTAAGGCACAGGCAACTTGAATTTGGGGATCTAAGAATCACCTACCACGAGAATCATGTGAAATATCATCTTATTTGGTCAACATTTTTTTTTCCGAAAGCTTTGCTGAACCTGTACCATTTTCTGAAGTTATATTCATTGTAATGTGCGAAAGGATTCACTCGCACTCGGTACACTTGAACACGATAGTTATTCATTATTTCCATGTCGTCCAAATCATAAAAAATTGCATAATCGAAGATATCCATTGGAATTTACGTACAGAGAGAATGTAATTTGCGAGGGTTAAATGCGCGTTAAACAGGGGGTTGATGTTGTTTACATTTAAACAGCTTCTAAACATTGTCTAACCCTAAACAACGGCTAAACAAGGTTTTGTGGTATCACTTTTGCTAAACAACTGCTAAACACGTGGTATAGGTTACTATAGAAAGTGCTACTAATAATTGCATCAGTCAGACAGCCACTTGATTTCGCCTATTGTCATGGATAATTTTTTCACTGCTAGCACGTTTTCTTCCGTAACAGCCGTCAAAGGGCGACCACTTCTCATCGACATTTGGGTAGGCCGCATAAAGTACTCAAAATGCCAGACTAACATTAAAACTGAGAGAAAAAAAAAACAAAAAGAGATAAATAAAAATGACCCACATAGTGCTCACATTCACAATAATTAAAGTAAAACGTTTAGTATTTTATTAAGAGAGTTTGAACGGCCTATCCAATGATACTCCACGCCGTGGAGTAGGCGAGAAAAAATATCATCCCCACATTACGTGCAAGGGAGGTACCCTAGAAAGGCTTTTTTTTTTGTCGGCTTGATTAATATGTATACGTATGCCATATTACAGCTTTTTAGTACTAAGCGTCTCTGAGCTACAGTGGGGACAGACAGATAGACAGACAGACAAACGGACATGGCGAAACTATACCTAAATTCCGGGTTCCTTGTTATTACGGAATCCTAAATAGTAGCATTGTTCATTGAATTATCGCTATTATTTTTTTATACTGAGTCGAGTCGCCATAAATGCTTGTTTTGTTTTGGTTATCAGCTGTTAACCTGTGTAAAATACTCATCACTACCTCACACGCCCCAACAAAATCACACACAACACACATGCCACAAACACCCCTCGACATCATCTCATTGACACTCACCCACACACCCATTCATCCTACACTCACCACATAAACTCAACGTCAAGATACATCCCAAATCATAATAATTATTATGTCCTTTATGTACTGTTTACTTTTATCATATTTTTTTATTATTAATTATTTAAATCTAAATGAACATCATCATCATTATCATTTCAGCCGAAAGACGTTCACTGCTGAACATGGGCCTCCCCCAAGCACCGCCACTTCGACCGGTTTTGTGCTTCCCGCATCCAGCGGATTCCTGCGGCCTTCACAAGGTCATCGGTCAACCTTGTGGGAGGCCTTCCAACGTCTTCCGGTACGCGGTCGCCACTCCAGAACCTTTCGGCCCCATCGGCCATCTGTTCTGCGAGCAATGTGCCCTGCCCCCTGCCACTTAAGTTTGGCAATTCGGGCTATGTCGGTAACCTTGGTTCGCCTGCGGATCTCTTCATTTCTGATTCGAGCACGTAGGGAAACTGCAAGCATAGCCCTTTGAGTGACTTTTAGCCTTTTAATAAGGCCCATTGTAAGTGACCACGTTTCCGTGCTATAGGTCATCACTGGCAACACGCACTAGTCAAAGGGAATCCTTACGGCCAATAATAATATTGATCAGTTATTCAATAATAGAAATGACATTGTAACTCACAATTATTATTTATCTAGGACTTTTATTTATTTCACTATTTAATATGACATTTATTTAATTATTGACTACTAGATACTTCTTGACCCTGAAAGATAAAATGATTTTCCAATTTAATCATTTAGTATTTTGATATTATATTGTAATTTATGTGTAAATTTTGCATGCCCAAGTGACGGCAGAGCATGGAGAACACTATCAAAACTTGTATATCATCTGTACCCCTACCCATGTTGACTTTTGATAAAAATAAAAAAAAACTTTCGTCTTGAGACACTGCGGTATGTGGGATGAGAAGATATCGCCTAGCTTCCCGAACGCTGCCCAGCCGAGTCGGATTCAACGATTGACCTCTTTCTCGAAGTTGGACCTACCTAACTGGACAATTTGTCCTAGGTAAACATACTCGTCCACAACTTCGAGCGTAACGTCTCCGATCTTTATGAGAGTGGGTGTCACATGGGCATTTGACATGACCTTTGTCTTGTCCATGTTCATTTTAAGACTCACTCTTTCGGAAGATCTACTGAGGTCATCGAGCATTGTACTGAGGTCCTCCATAGTCTCAGCCATGACAACTATATCGTCGGCAAACCGAAGGTGAAAACATAATTACTTAGTAAGCACTTTTTACGTGGAACATCGCTCCATTTTGTAAATGGGGGAGGGCGTTGTTAGCTGCGCTACAGTTTATACTTTTGCAGCTGTCATCGTTTTACATGTTGTACTTAGTCTGGTGTTAGTGTTCCGAAATAAACTTTTTTTTTTTGTTATTATTATGTTACTACAGAACCGTAAAAGAGTAAGTTATATAAATCAACTCATAATAGTTTTGTTTTTAAACGTTAACGATTTGTCAAAATAACCCGTAACGGAACGACATTTGCATGACACATAGAGTCATAGGCGTTTTTGTGATCCATAAGATCGATGGGCAGTGCGTTTTCGAAAGAAATTTTGAAAGGGTGTCCGGTAATAAAAATTGTTACTACGAACCATCTTTTTGGCTCCTGGCCCAAATCCATTGTCATATATGGACTTCAAAATAAAAGAGATGATATCAAAAGCCAACCCGACAAAGTGCGTTGATTACCCACTGCTGCGCATGGGCTTCTCTTTTCTTGTGCCGATCCCTTCTCCCGTACCAGCCTCATCCAGGTTCTACCCGCCATGGTAACGACTTCGTCCGTCCAATTTGCCGCCGGACTACCGACACTTGGTCTTCCAGTCCATGGACGTCACTCAGTCACTGCCTTTCTCCACCCGTCATCACTGGTCCTTGCCAGGTGTCCTGCCCAACTCCATTTGAGTTCCAAAATTTGGATTCAGATTCCAGAATTCAGATCACGACATCTGTTACTGGTTTAATAACCTAGTTAATAATGTAGGTGAGCATGAACTCTGACATTAAAGAGTAGAAAATAACGATGAATATTTTATTGTTTGGTGTATCAATATGTATTGTATACAGCCTACGGATTGTTTTGTTGAGTTTTGGTTGTGGCCATTAAGAGGACGGAGAGGACGACAGACAAAAAGTTTTATATTTAGAAGTTATTTAGAATTACTGCAATGTCATAAAGGCCAACTCCCAATGGCCTATGTCAGTGCCAATTATTACCTAGTGGTAATAATTGGCGGCTAACCATATCTACCTTATAGAATTATATTATTGTGTAATAATATTATAATGTACAACAAAACTAATTCAAATATTTCAATATATTGTTTATCCAATCATGAATGTAAATCAGCAGTTCGCTCCTTCCTACTAAATAAAACGTATCATGAAACAGAATCATTTCTTCTTACACTGTCATAAAATAGGTACATATTTTATATAGCTATAGACTCAGCACTATATACACGCACCACACACATAAATACAGACATGCACTACACACACACACTCACATCTGTTACATAAACTTTCACCACACAACACTTCATCCACATTTCATAATCGATGTAGTTAATACTTTTCTGTTTTGTAATTAATAAAATATAACACTAGTTTATTGTCCACCCCAGAGAGATACGGCACTGTTTCTCTTTATTACAGGCTATAATGTAGCCTATCTAAGAGGACAGTACCTCAACCATTTAGTGTAGTGTTCTAGTGATTATTTGTTTATGTATAACTGTTTATTGTATTCTACTACAGCACCATTTATGCAATACAGTTTTATTATTATTAGAATTGAGCTTGAAAATTATTTTTTTTAGAATCAACTACTAACTTCGTGAAATCGGTGATTTCCATCATGAATTGAAATTAAATCTTTCAATAAACTCTGATCAAACTGACGCGAAACCCGCGCGGCATATGGAATGAAATTCGCTCAAGCCGATTGTATCAACTACACTGCTACAACGATTGACAAGCGCTCGAATGACGTTGATAGGAGGGCGTCACGTCGGAAAACAATTGGGTAATGGTTTTGTGAAATGTCACTTGAAAGGTATTCAAAAAACAAGATGGCGGTTTTGTTCCAATTTTGGCCAAGCGCCTAAATAAGCTTGTAGCGCTATAACTTGTATGCAGGTTTTCAAATTGGCGCGAATAGTCGCGTGTCTTACTAATCACTAAAACAAAAGACGCGTGCAGTCGCGTCCGGCGTCCCGCGCGGGATTCGCCTTAGTTTGACCAATCCTAAAAGCCTGCCTAAAATTCGCTGTTTTTAAGTCCACACGCAATTCAATTGCTTAGCTTGTTTTCATCAAAATCGCTTTAATATCAGTAATTCATTTGGTAACACTGATAATATTCTGTATACATACCTTAGGTATTATATATTATTAGGAATACTGTTTTTGAGTAAAGTGCATTGATCGGGGGTTATCTAAGCTAAGGTTAAAAGTTAACTGAACGAATTTAAAATATTGGTAAGCTAGATAACGCACTGTGTACCAAATTATTATTTTAATCGGTCAAGGACAGCTAATGAAACACAATTGATTTTCCATTGTTTGGCACCACATGGGGTACGTGCCAGGCTTAATGACACAGAACGCGGTGTTTGAATTAAATTTATTTGAATCCAAGATAAGAAGAAGAACAAGAATTTAGAAACACAAAAAAACATAAATATTTACTTCATCTCAAACATTGTGTCATACATAAATTGAGACAACCCCAGTAAATTACAATAGTACTTGTGTAGGAGTTGTCAAACTCTTCCCTTACGTGGTACATATACAGGGTGTTAAATACGGCTCGTATTTAACTTAAACTACGAATAAATTTAAAAATATACCGCAAGCCCGAGTTTTAGCTGCGTTTATAAAAATACTAAGAGTGATAGAGCAGGTCTAATTCTACAAAACATCTTTGGTTCGTGCCCGTTCTATAACTGCCCGGGCCTCATTTCCACGTAACTCTACATTTGCGAAAAGTGGAATTAATTACACGCAAAATTGTCAAAATGGTTTAAGGAGTGTGAGGTGTGACGAAATTCTACTATTGCGTAAAGGGCATAGCCAAATAAATTCACGTAAAGTTATTAAAAATACACTCAAGAAAACTCAAGACGATAATCAATTTTCATCTTTTATTTGTAAAATATTTTCAAATTGTTGCCCTTGATTTGCTATGCATGCTCGGCCATTGGTTTCGTATTTCGACCGTTGTAGCTCGTAGCCGCATCTCCGCTTTCATTGTTAAGAATTCTGCATTTATTCGATTTATCAACTCTTCTGGAATTGGAACCACGGCTGTGTATAGGTACCAGGTCTTTAGCTCTACCCCACACGTGTAAGTTATCGGGGTGAGGTCTGATGACCGCAGAGGCCAGGGAATCGGACCACCCCGACCAATCTCTTGGATTGATTGGGGTGGTCTGATTCCCTGGCGTCCTTAGGATAAGTGAAATCGAAATGTTCCCACATAATTAATGTGCAAGGTGCATATTGCATACCGTTAGAACGGGCATGAATCAAAGATGTTTTCCTAGAATTAGAACTGCTCTATCCTATCACTCTTTTATTTTTTTAAACACTGTTCAAATTCGGGTTCGCAGTATATTTTTTAAATTTCTTCGTAGTTTAAGGGCTCGTATTTAAATTTCAAGTAACCGTCTGCGTCAAATACCATATACGAGGGCGGCACTGAAAATTTCGGGAATCAAGGAAGTGACACAACATTACTATTTAAAAATGTATTTATTGCTTTTCGAAGTATTCTCCGCGAAATTTGACACATTTATAACCAATCATTGAAGCAACCATTCCATTCGGAAGTTGGGGTCTCCAAAATGGCCGTTTTGTAGGCGTCCACAGCTTCTTCAGGTGATGAAAATCTCTGTCCACGCAATTTATTCTTTATTTTAGGGAAAGTATAGAAATCATTAGGGCTTAGGTCGGGGCTGTACGGCAGATGGTCTAATAATTCTATGTTTTCTTGCTCTAAAAACTCTTTTATTCTGTGCGCGGTGTGAGAACTCGCATTGTCGTGATGGAGGATGATGCGGCGGTTGCAGTTCTCTTTACGGAGGTCAGAAACGACCTGTGGCAAACAAATGCTAGCATACTATTCTGCATTAACCGTTCTTTGTCCCTCAAGAGGAAAAGTCGTAACATGGCCGGTTTTGGAGACAAACGTGGCCTCCATTTTTTTGCAACACTCCGTGAACGAACAATTTTGTTGGCTTTAACTCCTTTTCGAACACCCAAACTCGTGACTGGTTTTTTGTTTCGGGTTCGTACGCGTATATCCAGGATTCGTCACTGTTGTATACAGCATTTGAGGATCCTGCGTGGAATCTTTCGAGAGTTCTGACGCACCAAGTAATGCGAGCCGCTTTTTGCTCTTCACAGAGCGAATGCGGTATCCATCGGGAAAACAACTTTTTTACACCTAATTGTTCATGCAAGATTATTTGTATTTGACTCATGCCAATGTCTAAAGTTGCCTGAATTTTGCGGTATGTCACATGTCGATCTTCCTTAATCAGCTTACGCACAGCATCAACGTTTTCTTGGGTGACTGCAGTTTTTGGACGACCTTGACGGGGATCATCACTGAGCTTGACACGTCCACGTTTAAATTTAGCAAACCAGCGATAAATTGTGGTTTTGGATGGGGCTTCATCACCAAATGCAGAAATAATCCGGTCAACACACTGTTTTTGTGTTAAACCACTTCCAAAGGCATAATAAATCATCGCTCTTGAATTTTCTCGAGTCAATTCCATTTTCTCAACGACTAAACAAGTTTTACGAAACCTTGTGACAAGACCGAGAATCTTTTTTTTAATAAATAAATGGTATTCGATTTTTAAGGAGTTTTCAATTAAAAATATTTTAATATAACAGGAACAGTGGAAATATTCCATTCCCGATACTTTTAGTGCAGCCCTCGTATAATAAATAAAATAATTTTATAAGATTGTACAATTATTCTAGATGAAAATAAAAAAAAATGTTGTCAGTTTTGTTATTTTTAAAAGAAATTATTGACGTTTGAAGTTTGAGCAACAACGAATTTCGAATAAAAATAATAAAGAATAATTTAAAAAAAAATACGTGTGGCCTGGGTCTTGTTATTGGGCCTAAACGCGTAGCAGACAGCCCCACAGATCCGCCATTTTCGTACGGTCAATTTTCTGCCTAACATCCTGTATAATTATAGACCAAGCCTGACAAAAAAATGCAACTAGTATCGCAAAGCTGATTTTTAAATATTATGTTACATTTATGGTGTAGACAGAGGCGTGTGTTTCATAAAGACAGAAAGACACTGCCTACCCTACCTAACTCAGATAAATATTTGATAATCGTGAATAAGAAAATCATAATTCAGCTCCACCTTAGTGTCGAGTATCATCGACACAAAGTATTGGGCTCGTTCATACAACTTGACGCAACATCACATTGCGCTGTTTGTGTCTTTGTCGAGCCGCTCACGGGCGCTACCGCTGAGCGGCTCGGCAAAGACAAACTATTCGCACCTAAATGTTTATATGTGTGCTCTCGTGGTCGTGGATTTAATGGGTGTGCGTTCCTATAAATACGTGGCACACAATGTCACAAATAACGCACACAACTGCACAGAGTAGACACTGTCTTTTTTACAACACGACAAATTACGAAACTTACCGAAGTTTTCCGAACCCAAGTTGACTGTCAATGCACCTATTTAAAAAAAACCGGCCAAGTGCGTGTCGGACCACGCACAATGAAGGGTTCCGTAGTTGGAAAGTTGGGATGAATTTATCCCAAAAACAAACTTAACATTGTAGTTGAAAAACATGTTCTCCCATACATCGATATTTGCCACTGTCAATTCTCTAGCAGCAAATTTAATTTGGTCGACTATTACTCATTAACTTGTAAAGGCTACTTAGCTGTGACACTTTTCCTTTTAATTTCATTCTAATTACTACTGCCATACATTTTACACATCGCCATAAACAACCGTTTAGCTGGCAGGGGGGGGGGGGGGGCCCCTCGACTCTAACAAAAATTAGCCTTTTAATGCTTAATATTACGCAAGCGGATTCTTGAATCGAAAAGTGTTGTTCACAGACCCGCAATATTTTTGTACGGCCTATCCAACGATACACACAATGGGGAAGACGAGAAAAAAAATATCATCCCCACATTACTTACTAGGTGAGATCTTCTTACTAGGTGAGATCTAGATACTTATCAGGTGAGATCTTCCTTGCTGTCTGTGTCTGATACTGAACGTTGCTCAGTAGAAAAGCTTATAGGATTTTCAAGTAAGGACGCGGCTGACATTATTAAAAATATGAAAAGAGGGAAGTCACCAGGTCATGAGGGACTCAGCGTCGAGCACTTGCATCATGAAAGAGTACACCTGAATAGGGTACTAGCCATATTTTACACTTTTTGTATACGGCACTCATAGGTATTTACCATCTAATCTTATGAGAACAGTGGCTGTGCCAATAGTGTAAATTCGGAAAGCAAAAGGAATTCGGAAATTCTTTAGCTACTATAATTGCAAAAGTGTTTGATAGCTTATTAGATAGAAAACTTGACCATTTTGTAACATTATAGGATACACAGTTCGGTTTCAGAGAGGTGTTGTCAACTGTTAGAATACAATCTGCCTAGGTCATGATGCGTTTTGTGGGTTTTGTTTTTATATTTAACGGTCTAAAATTTGTTATGTATTGTTATAATATTATTGTTGACATGCATGTAAACTACCTGTATATATCTTTATTTATTGTACGCCTTTAAGGGCAGGACATAGCTGTTCGTAAAGCACTAAATTAACACCAGTCGTATTATGTACACTTTCCTATGATCCACAATAAAGATGAATTGAATTTAATTGAACTGAAAGTGCAATACTGTCTCTGAAACACACTGTTGATTATTATGTAAAAAGGCACACTCCAGTATATGCAGGATTCTTGGATTTGTCCAAGGCTTTTGTTAAACCACCTATATTACTTAATGGTGTACGTCTAAGTCGTGTTGCACAGTTTAAATATCTGGGACACATTGTAACTGAGAATTTGAGTGACGAATTAGACATTGAGAGGGAGCGCAGGGCATTATCGGTGCGCGGTAATATGTTGGCACACAGGTTCGCTCAGTGTTCTGCTCCTGTTAAAATAACAATGTTCAAGGCATTCTGCCAGACGTTCTACACAAGCGGCCTGTGGACAAACGCGCGTCCAATATAACAATGTGTTCAGGGCTCTATTTCGGCTCCCTCTATATTGCAATGCATGTTTACTGATGCCAGCGTAGATGACTTCTACGCAATTATGCGTAAAAATGTTGCGTCAGTTGTGCGACGAGTATGGAGGAGCCCAAATAGCGTCCTAAGGATGATTGGCGAGAGAAGCGATTCTGTTAAGCTCAGTAGGTTCACTGAACTCCATGTGTTGCGAGACCGATGAGCCTACTGTGCATGGGTGTTTTTTTAGTATTATTAGTGTTATTTTTATTTACTAACATTAGTTATAAGCAAAAATCTTGTTACTAACCTTGCCTTGCCTATGGACTTTTTTGTCTGAAAAAAAATATTTTTATTTTATTTTATTATTACGTGCAAGGAATGTACTCAAAAAAAATTTTTTTTCAAGTTTTTATACAGCTACAATGGGGACAGACAAACAGACAGACAGACAGACGGACATGGCGAAACTATAAGGGTTCCTTGTTAACTACGGAACCCTAAAAACTAAGTTGAAGACAAGAAAGTTTGGCAAAAATTCCTTCTGCACATGTGGCTTTCTTGGTACCTCATTAACGGCATACCTATGTTAATGTCTATTAACCGCTCCCAATTAATTGTTTATTTTTATTTTATTTTCTTTTTTACATATCTACGTCCTTGACATAATCTTTTTATTATTCGACATTATAAATAATAATAAAAAAATCCTACAAGTCTAATTTTATCAATTTTTTTGTCGATTTTCCGGGCAGGATATTAATTCAGATTTGTCAGATGGGTTGATTCTTTTATATTTGATGAATATAAGAACGTTGTAGGCTTAATAGACTGTAGATGTTTAGACTAATTTCTATTTTGTTAAGTACCTGGTACTTGTTGATAGGCCTACACTGTCCTTCTATACCTGTCAAGAATGTAATTTGAAAACATTGTAAAAGCCAATTATTTCTAAAAGAGTAATCGTGAAATTTCTTGCCGGCTCTTCTACATAGAAAATGACCAATTGGAACCGTGCACCTGAAGTCGAATTATTAATTCACTGGAGTAATCTGACATGTGCTGCTAGTGACAAGAGCTGTCACTTTGTGTAATAAAATAGTCACATTTATTGTATTCTAGACTTTTACACCTATTATTATACATTTATTTTTCACTTATATAAATCGATTAAACTAAACAATCACCATTACTATTAGTATCACAGTGACAGCTAGCACAGGTCAGATTACTCAGGTTAACTAATAATTAACTTTAGCTTCTGACCTTTCATGAGTAATCTGTTTAGGGCAAACTGCCAATCTTTTTAAACCTGCAGTCTATAGATCGATTACACGCAAAGGGCTTACAGCGCCTTTCGTGTCCAGTACAATAACGCATACAGGGCGCTGTGGGGGTGCCACGTCACTGTAGCGCATCAGGGATGTTCGCAGAGGCACGTGTAGACGACTTTTACGTCACGACAATCATGCGGAAGCGTGTCGCTTCCCTGATGCGGCACGTGCATGGCAACGCCAACAGCCTCTTGTTCACTGTAGCTGATAAGGCGGAAGGTCTAGTACTCGGGGTGTGGCTGACTCTGGCTTGGCCACCATCAGGGATTTTAATTTTGATAACACAAATATTTAGTCGCTAATTAGTCGAAATTAGTCGCCAAATATCAGATTTAGTCGGTCACTGGTTCAAAAGTTAGAAGGGTTTATAGGTGGCCGATCTGGAGGGACTCTCCCCGGCTTGGCCACATTTATATCTCAAAAACTGGGGCACCTAACGAAGATCTGTTTTCTCCCAGATTTAGTCGCTAATTAGTCGAAATTAGTCGCCAAAAATCAGAATTAGTCGATCACTGGTTCAAAAGTTAGAAGGATTTATAGGTGGCCGATCTGGAGGGACTCTCCCCGGCTTGGCCACATTTATATCTCAAAAACTGGGGCACCTAACGAAGATCTGTTTTCTCCCAGATTTACTCGCTAATTGGTCGAAATTAGTCGCCGAGTCACAGATTTAGTCGGGTCTTAGTTTAGAAGATAAAATGAGTTCAACTTTTAAGGTATAGTCCAAGAGCTAGATCGAAAAGATAACGAAAAATTGCCAAGATAAAAATATTTCTGTTAATATGTGTAATATACTTCTCGTTTTATCGGTCTAAAGTCATTAGAAATGTCAGAGAGATATAAATTCTCAATTAAATAATTTTGTTTATGTTATAAATTGCTATGTTAGAGTAGGTTAATTTTCTTTGAAAACATTACACCTGGCTCTTGGCCTATTTGGTGTCAAGATGTACAGTCGCATACAACTGTTTTACCAAATTATAATGTTAAGGCCTAAATTACGTTAGAATAATAAAACTTCTGTTTCCAAATAAGAATATATGATGTATCTACCTAATACTATGCTAGCACGGGAACCCAGCGCTCTTAAATCAAAGATGTATATACCTATCTGTATATATATATTAGGTATCTAATACCTAATATGACACCATTTGGCTCTAATTAAGGTTAGTATAATAAAACTTCTGTTGTCGAAATATAAAATTATTTATTATTTAACATTTTTTGAACTTACAGTAAAATGTTAAAAATAACGAAGGCTCGTCCCCAGCGTCCGCTGTCGCGGATAATAATAGTATAAACACAACAATAAAAACAAAAAACAATATCAAATCTTTGCACTAACCATAATAATAACCTTAACAATATTTAATAGCAGTATTATTACTTAAATCCTTACAATCCTTACATATTTTTTTATTAAAATAGTAATTTTAATCACAGTATAAATTTTAATCACAGTATAAATTTTAATCACAGTATACATTTTAATCACAGTAGAAATTTTAATCACAGTATCTATTATTTATTTTTATGAGTTTACTTACAACGTGTAAATTAAGTTATGCGGTATTATTTCTGTGGAAGGTAAAGAAATTAAATCTTGCAAATCGTCAAAGCATTCCCAAGTTTTTGTAGACTTTCGGTAGCACCAACTTCTGTAATGACCTATAGCACCAGGTATGTACTCAATCACCGCTAAAGCAGAAAACTTTTGTTTTTTTACTGTAATAGTCACTGGTATGTTAGTCAGATTAATTTGAGAAATACCAGTTGTTTCAATAAATAAAATAGACGATAAGTAGTAATGAAATCTCACTTGCTTGCCGCAATCAGAGCACATCCCTTTTTCTTTCTCGATTGTTAATTTAATCGATTTGGTTAATGCTGAAATGCCATCTTTTTTTATTACATCGATATTAATCGGTAAATACTGACACTTTCTTAATAAATTACTCTGACTAGAGCACCGCTCGTTAGTGCATTTTTTTTGGCGCATTGTGCTATAAAATAGTGGATAGAGAATGTGATCAATAATTTTGGACGTATTGCATTCGCAGTTAACAAGTTGGTGAAACGTGTCATCCTCTGTCCGAAAGTGCTTTAATAATAATTTAGTTCTGTTTCTATATAACTCGGTTTTATCCCCACTGTTCTCAACTATTTGTTGAATAATTTGACAAATTGCAACATCCTTATTCTCTAATATATGTTTTTTAACATGGGGTCGATCAACATAAGCTATAGCCAAACTTTGAAATATACTATCAAAAGCACAAGTATTAAAGGTGTCAACATTTTGTACATACGAATTAGTTACAGAGCCATTTTTTAAAATATGGATTGATTTAGGTTTTTTTGATTTAGGTTTCATCTGTCCTTTCCAATTTTCCATGGTAGATGGAACGTCCAAAAATACAGACTCTTGTTCGAAGCTTTTGCGATCATCTGTTTCTAAAGTTATAATGTTTTTTTTGACAGGTGTGTTGTCTCTATGTTGTCCTAAATCACTAATGGCTAATTTCAGGCAACCTTTTACTTGTGTTATATGCTGATTAAAAAATCATCAATTCTTAATCTTTCCCTATTAGAATCCATTAAAAGAGTGTTTATGTCTTTGAAATAACTTTCTACATTTGTACTTGATGGATTAGGTTTGGATAAGTAAAAATATTCAGACATAACTTCACCCCATAAAGGTATTTTTTTTAAAATTCTATATAAATATGTTAGAAAAGTAGGGAAATAGTAAAGGTTTTCGTTATCAAAATCCGGTGTTATGTTTTCATTATATATTGTTTCTCGTGTCTGTACGTTTTTACAAAACCTTATCAAAGGGTTTTCATCTATATCATCATATTCTTCTATACATTCAGTTGTTATATCCTCTTTAGACATGTCACTAGGTATTGTTTCTAAATTCGTAATTATTGATTGTAATTTCAATAATGCATTACTACACCTGGATACCTTGTTTTGGTCCGTTAACCCACCATATCTGTTCAAGGCGAGTGTTATAATATCATCCAAAATATTTTTTAATTGGCTATAATTTGCAGTTTGCCTAAGTAATAAGACACATCTAACATAAAAGTTCTTTACACGATTATCTACATGTTCGAAGCATGATTGTCTATACAGATTTTTAACGAAATGAGATTTATCGAGACGAATGTAACAAGGTATCCTAATATTGTTGTCGCCTTCTAATATGTTAAAGCAATTTTGTAAATAGCTATTTGTAGAAATAAACCCTGTAAAGTTTGTTACAACAGCACCTAATATTGCAGCAGAATCATCAGAGACACATTCATTTGGTGCGGATTTACCACTCAACCACTGCTTTAACCCTTGGTATGCCTGGTAGGGTCTGTTAGACCCACGTCTGTTCATAAACCGTTGTTTTTCATTCAAAATTCAATATCGCACCTAACCACACTCAGTAGCTGGCCGTTATGAAACGCTCGCCCTCCGCGGAACACAATATATCTGTGAGACCGGTAAGAGTCACTTATGTCTGGCATGCAATTTTCCAATCTGCAATTTGTTTCCGTACCAAAAAAAAAAAAAAAATTTGATAGAAGTGACGAAAACTGAATATTCTATAGTTATTTATAAGTGCATGGAAGTACCTTATATTTTATATATCTGATTGACATCTCTTTAGTTTTTAATCTGTAATTTATGTTATAAAAGTAACAAAGTCATTTTGTTGAGTGCCAGAGTTTAATTAGAAAAATAATTAATTTGTTGTTGATTTGTAATATTTATTTATTTGAACTCCTAATATACACCCCTAGTAAAAACATAACCTACACATAATAATAACCTATTTATAAAAAAATAATTGAAAAATAACAAGTTAAAAATCCGGGTCTGACAGACCCACCAGGCATATCGTGTAACTTTTTGCCTCCAGGCATGCCAAGGGTTAAAAACATACTAATATTTTCTTGCGTATTAACTTCAGATAACATATGGCACAACGGAATACTGCTACCATCTTCACGATAGCACATCATTACGTATAAAAACACGTGTTTTTTCTGTTTGTTTGCGTTTTTTGTAAAGATATTGACTTCTGGTAATACAGTTCCTTTGACAACAGAACCAGTCGCATCTATTGACACTCTAATATATCTTTCTGATCTAGAAAATAAATTATAAAAATAATTTTGTTCCCTTGACCAGTACAGAATAAAAAAAGGAAATATGGAAATTTGTCGAATAGTTTCATTGTATGGTGGTGTAAATGCCATACACCAAACTGATAACACAGGTGAAGAGTGAAGAAAGGGAGCTTGTTTCATCCTACTTCTAATTTTTTGTAGAGCTCCTATATTTGGTATAATAGGTGGTTCTACATTACCTATTTCCATGTGTTGATTAGCTAGCAAATTTCTAGTAATTATTGGATGGTTTTTTGCTAAAGTTTCTTCTAACTGTTGCTTATGGTACTTTGTTACCCTAACTTTTACAGATTTATCGTGTTTATAATTTTTGTTGACATTTGTTATCGAACATTTCATTTCATAAAAATTTTCGGATGATGTGCAGCAGTTTTCAGAGTAATAAATATTGAGGTTTGCTTTGCATAGTTTGCAATAGCCTTGGCAAAGAATGTGACCATTTGGTTGAACTCTGTTTTTTTTAAATATCCATATACATTCGTTCTTGCTCTGTTTCCAAATTTCTTGTCGAAGAATGGTAGTCCACTTTTGTTTTTAAAATCTTCTTGCGGACTTGTAGCGTGAATTGGGTATTTTGGGATCATTGCGGTAATAGTAATATTTTGTAGGCTCTATTTCTCGCCACTGATAAGCATCTATAACTATAGAAAATGTAATTTCACTATCTGTTTGGTTTTCCAAATCTTCATTCAATACATAATTATCTCCGGCAGATGACGTTCTGGTTGAAAATTCTGTCTCCAACACGAGTTCATTACTCGAAATCGATTGTTTTTCTCTTTCTTCCTCTTGTTTAACATTTGAACCAAAAAAAAGTGCGTGGTTTTTCTTTATGCTAAGAAATATTGCATCCTTAGACATTTGTTTGTCAAATTTATTAAACAGGAGATCATAAATTGCATCATTTCTTTTTGGCTGTATTGGGTAAAGTACATCTTTATGTTCAAGATATACGGTTTTCTGGCTATCTAAGTTAACTTTAAACCCGCGACCGCGTCTTGACATTTTAGATGGTTTCTGAAAGTAAATAAGGGACCAACTGAGTATATTAACATCACTATTTAGAAGCTAAACTGGTCAAGAGGAGAATAGACGTGTGGTGTCAGGAGGAAAAGCGCGGCCGCCGCGGTGACGCTGGCCTCGCTGCCTGCTGCTGCCGGTCGCTGCTGTTCCGGTGTGAATCGTCCCTGATATACCACACACAGTTTGAACTTATAATATACTAGCTTCTGCCAGCGGCTCCGCCCGTGTGAATATCGAAAATTATCCCTAGTGAACATATTCCCGCAATAAAAAGTATCTTATGTACTAAGAAAACAAAGATAAAGAAATGCTACTAGTTAATTTACGTAGAATTTTAAGTTTTGTACTTAAATAGTCATAGAATTTATTCATACTTAGCCATGTTTACCTACGTAGATCAGCCGCAGCCCTACGTAAACATGGCTATGTACGAATGTGAGATTAATCTAGGTAAATAGCTTTTTTTAATACAAATATCTCATCCACTGGAATTTTTTCAAATTACATAATAACTGAATGCTAAATTACTAGATAATTTTGCTTACCTACTATATTGTTTGCATTAATAATATATATAATTTCAAACTTACCCAAAGACTTCTCCATATTTACACAGATATAATTAGTTATGTGCAGTTTCATACACTGCTTTATCTACACTCACACATTGGTAAATAAACCGGTATTATTTGAGTTCATAACTATTCTTAACAAGTTCCACTTTATACTGGCTGACTTTAATTTACGTCACGGGCAACTCGCTCTATGTACTCGTAGTTCATCTGTACACGCGCATCTATCTCTTTCTTACTTACCATACATAAATGAAACGGAGCGCACAGGAGCGCAGCGATCTTGCTGCTAGCGACTTCCACATTTTGTTCTATAATAATAATAACTTTATTGATGCAAACAACCTTTGCTACAAAAAAAAAATTAATTGTAGATCTGTTTCTAGGTAATGCTTGCTTTCCTTTTTTGGTAGATATATAATAACAAAGAATAACTATATATTTAGGTTTATTTAGAAACAAACATTCCACCTTAAGGCGATCCCCGCGGCAAAACCGCGTTTTTTGTCGTTATTCAGAGGCTATTAACTCAGTAATGAAGCGTAATTAACTATATCTAAAAGCATTTTATTTGTTAGTTTATTGCACATTTTAATTTATTTTTATGTGTTATAAATACATTTAAAATCTCCTTGTAAAAAATGTTCTAAAATTATTGATAGCATGCTTCTTTTGCTAAAGTTGACGTTCTGTTAATTTAAGAATTACACCAATGGATAGATAATTTAAAAATCTAAATATTCCACATTTTATTTTATTTGAAAAGATCGCTTATCTTTTTTTATTAAAAGAATTCCAATTTTTTTGTGGATTTTGAGTGCCACTGGAACGTCCCAGCTACCATAGTAGCCCAGAAAAACACTTTTACGACGCGTCCGGCTAGCCTGGACGCTTGACTGCAAACTAAGCGATTTCGTGCCGCAATCACACTGTACGGCTTTTAAATGATTTTACGAGATGGCGCTGTATTAAATTCCGCCTCTTTACGTATGCAACACTCGGTATCAGACCAAAGAGAACATATTGAAAAAAAAAGATTTCGTCGTTCAGTTGGCTGTCATTGACATAATGAAAACATGCTCATTTTTATTTTTTTAACTTATTTAATTAGAATATAGTGAATAATCCAGTGTACGAGTGTTATATTCCATAAGAAACCTCTTTAAACAAGGTTTACGAATATCTACAAGTGTCCAAGGTTGTGAATGTGTTGTGTTGTGATAAAATCGTCAGGAAAAATATGGCGCATGGCGACACGCTGTGCTTCGGCATTTTCGTATTAATTACGTAAGTTTTACTAAATAATGTAATAGATTAGTGCTTATTTTAAGGACATATGTTCATAATTAGTATTTAAAGACGTTCACACCGTTAAAATACTACAAAAATAGTTACGATTAACCTGATTTACTTCGTCCCGCCGGACATTTTTTTATCAAATTTGTGAGGGAATGGGGGATTGTTTTGATTTACTGTGTTACTCTGAATAAACCAATTAAGGGCTTAAGGGTATCAAAAAATGCTTAGATAGTCTAGTTTAATTATAAATAGGACCTTACTGACCCAAACCAAAAAATTCTGAACAAAAATTCTGCAAGAACAAATATTTTACGGAAATTCACACACGTTCTCAAGTTTAACTTTTTTTTACGGTACTTTGGGCTATGAAGGCGTAATTAAGTTTTAACACCTATTGATTAAGTATACTTTCAGCTATACACATGATTTTTTATTATGGAATAGCTACAGTAGTTTTCTAGTTATTACGTTTTATGCAGGACATTTGTTATAGGCGGTATTAAATTGGTGAGGGAATGGGGTGTGTGTTTTGGTTTACTGTGCTACTCTGAACAAACCAGGGTATAGACATATGGGTATGAAAAGAAAGCTTAGATAGTCTAGTTTAATTATAAATAGGTTTTACTGACCCAAACCAAAAAATTCTGAACAAAAATTCTGCAAGAACAAATATTTTACGGAAATTTCAACACGCGTTCTCAAGTTTAACATTTTTTTACGGTACTTTGGGCTATGAAGTTGTAATTTAGTTTTAACACCTATTGATTCTGCATAGTTTCAGCTATACACTTGATTTTTTATTAAGGTATAGCTGCAGTAGTTTTCTAGTTATTACGCTTTATGTTGGAGATGACCGACGCGGAAACCGCGCGTGCGCGCTCGTGAGAGTTGGGACGCGTCGGAGGGTAGTTAGGTGCAAAACTGGGACGTTCCAGTGCGCGGGCGGAGTGAGCGAGACAGAGCGAGACTTATCAACGGGACAGAGAAGGACCGAATACTCAAGGTCGTTTGGTCGGGGTAGCGTCTTAAGACATAATACGTATTGTCTAGAAACTACTTAAAGTGTTTTGTACATGCTTGTACCAATGTATGGAGAAATGTATTACTTTAATATCTTTTTAATAACACACCGACTAAATCTGTGACTCGGCGACTAAATTCGACCAATTAGCGAGTAAATCTGGGAGAAAACAGATCTTCATTAGGTGCCCCAGTTTTTGAGATATAAATGTGGCCAAGCCGGGGAGAGTCCCTCCAGATCGGCCACCTATAAATCCTTCTAACTTTTGAACCAGTGATCGACTAATTCTGATTTTTGGCGACTAATTTCGACTAATTAGCGACTAAATCTGGGAGAAAACAGATCTTCGTTAGGTATCCTAGTTTTTGAGATATAAATGTGGCCAAGCTGGGGAGACTCTCTCCAGATCGGCCACCTATAAACCCTTCTAACTTTTGAACCAGTGACCGACTAAATCTGATATTTGGCGACTAATTTCGACTAATTAGCGACTAAATATTTGTGTTATCAAAATTAAAATCCCTGATGGTGGCCAAGCCAGAGTCAGCCACACGTACTCGGGCACTGGACCAGGACACAATATTGCCATCAAATCGTGCCTTGAAATAATGTTGTTTCTTGTAGCTATTGCATATTTGATTATATATTTTGTATTGTATTTGATTATTGTACTATTAATGATTTTGACTTAATTTTTATATTATCAAAAATTGCCTAATGTATGTACTAAATGTGTTTAAGATCTGTATGTAATAATTACTAACAAATTTGAAATTTATGTAAATATGAAATAACAACGTTGTTTCATTTATAGCCAAGGCGGAGACTGGTACCACAGTTATCGTTTCGACAGGTGCTCCTCAGGAGGGCGGTGCCTCTACCGACGGCGTCATCGCGCCGGCCCCGCCCTGCACCAACCCGAACGAGACCTTACCACCCGCCAGCAGGACCTCGTCAAGCATCGTACCACAGAGCGCACGGTCAGGTCGCCCTAGCAGCACGTTAAAAGCACAAATCTTGACCGCCAAGGCGGAGCACGCTCGTCGGCTCGCAAACGCCCAAGCGGAGCGTGATCATGCCCAAGCGGAGCGTGAAAACGCCTGTAGAAATTAGTCGAGTTGACCAATTCTACTCTCGACTAGCTACCATACCTAACGGGTCACGTCGCGCTTTGTGTTTTGCTTTTGCTTGTATAACCGCTTTGTTTTGTCTGTAAAATAATTCAGTAATATACTTTCTACAATAATTATTATTAATACTCTTAATTTATTCTCTCCGCTATACTCATTTATAATTCGCTCATCCTTTCGCTAATTTCACTCGAATCTAATAGAAATTAGATACCGAGTTCGATTCCCGATTCAAGTACAATTGGTCGACTCGACTAATTTCTACACGCCGTTGCGGAGTCGGAACTGCAGGCGAAGCTAGCCGCTATTCAGGCCAACTCGTTACATTGAGGATCCTGCCTTTCGGGCAGCTCCCACAACTCCCGATCTCCGCACAGAGTCGAAGACTGGTTGGCTAAATCATTTAATACGATTCCTAACCGAGATAATAAAGCTCATTCATTTATCGACAGAGGGGCAAACGAGCCGAGGTTTTCTAGCGTTGTACCACCCGGTCCTGCCGCGTTCGACGCCCGCCATAGCCTACGGAGATGGTCCAGTGACAGTGACACATGCTGTCCTTGATGTTTTGGACCATGCCCCGACGTGCCCAGTCCCCGCCTGTGCCTTGACGCGCCCTGTCCTCACTTGTGCGCCTCCCCGCCAGGCTCCCGCTCACTCGCTAATGCATCCGGCCCCCGCCGATACATCAACGCACCCAGTCCCCTGTGTCTGTACGCTCCCTGTGGGGTAATCATCAGTCGACCCGGCTGAATATGTTCAGCCGGGTCGACTGATGATTACCTAAATATAGTGCGTGTGGGGTATGCCCCACACGCACTATATTTAGGCACACTTGCTAAAAATAACAACTGTTACTACAAAATAAAAATCTTAGCCCAGATCTAGGTACATCAAACATACTACTACTACTACTAGGTACACCTGGTAGGTACATCATTTAATCAGCTGGTCGATGTAATTACAGGCACAAGGAAGAAGACAACAAAGGTTTGTGACATCACTAAGTTTGACGGTCACGTCTCGGATTGGTTCCACTTCAAGAAGTCATACGAACAATCCAAGGTGCACTTTTGCACCCTAGCGACAACATCTCACGACTTAGCGCTACACTGCATGGAGCTGCTTGAGAGGCTGTCTGTATCAGACTGATAGCAGCTGACGACCCGGAGCAGATCGAGCAAGCGCTAGAGAACAGATTCGCTCAGCCGGAAGTCATCGTACTACATCAGATCTCTAAGGTAAAAGCCCTTCCTAAAATAAATATGTACGAGTCTGTGCGAGAGCTGAACATCTTTGCCTGTCGCATTCGTAACTGCGTCAAAATTATCCGCTTGCTGAATTTGCCCGAGCACCTCGCTTCACCGGACCTTCTCAACATCATCATAGGCAAGTTGACTCCATTCCTCAGATCTAAATGGAAAGACTGCATCGCCAAGGGTTGGCTCTGGTAAGTTTAAATTAGAAATCTTGGCCGATTCCCTCGAAATCGAGGCAAAATTACAAATTAAGTTCGATGTCATAGTGCCAGAGCCGACACTTGTCAAAAGTTAATGTCATCCCGTCAAAGCATTCAAAGACAAGATTTACGCAATCGCGACAACGTCAAACACCTCAAAGCCGAAAAGTTTCTACTCATGCCAGTACTGTCATGACGGTAAACATGAGGTTAGCGATTGTGAAGTTTTTAAATCTCTATCTCTTGACGATCGGTGGCAATTGGTGATGGAGAACAAGATCTGCCGTAGACATGTCTAAGGAAAGGCTCTCACCAATATCGCCACTGCAAGAAGAAGTGTGAGTTCGAAGTTGGCGCGGTTGAGAAGCGGCACCACACCCTCTTGCATAGAACCCAACCTGTGACGACAGCCCATGTAGAGGTACACTCAACCGCAGAAATCGCCAACCCCAAGGTGCAGAAGCCAAGCGCGTCGAAGGACGAGTAGCGATCGGTCACCGTGGCCCACAACTCTGCTCCACTGAACTCATCTTGCCTTAAGCCACTCTTAAAGGTTTATAGCTGTCACTATCACTGAACCCCTGGGAAGCGTTAACACGTATGCTACTTGACGACGGGAGTTCCGTGACTCTGTTAGACCAATCCGTGACGGATTCGGTGGGAGCTGAGGGTCCTAGGTTTAGGCTAAATATTGACTGCATTGGCGGTTTGAGTACCCAGGCTGACGTGAGTTATGTCAACATCAAAGTAAATGGTCTACATAGTGCGGACAGTTTTGACATTAGAGCGCGATCCATTCCGAACTTGGCATCAATAAGCAGTCCGCGCGTTTATACGACGTCGCCAGGTACGATTATTTATCTGATTTAGTGGACGACGTGTGTTATGATGATGCGAAGCCCATGTTGTTGATAGGTGCGGACAATTGGCATGTGTCACTCCCTTCTGCGGTTCGCCATGGTACTCGTAATCATCCCGCGGCTACACGCACCGCGCTAGGGTGGGTCCTCTACGGACATATTTCTGGCAGATCTAACGCTGCCACATCCATTAACTATATCTCCATCTATGTCGACGATTCTTCGCGAGACAACCTCATCAAGAAATACTTTCAAATAGACTCTATAGGAATAACAAAGGTAGACCATCGTAGCGCAAGCGAACAACGTGCTTTAAACATTCTAGAGGATACTACCAAGCGCCTAGATTCTGGTAGGTACAAAGCGGGCCTATTATGGCACGATAATATCACATGGGTCCCTAAAAGCCGTGACCTGGCCTTATCTAGGTTTGATAATCTCGAGCGCAAGATGGCTAAGGATGGTGCATATGCCGATGCCTACAAGCAAAATATTTAATCATACCTTGAATATTTTGCAAAGGATACGCTGAATTATGTTCGGGTCCACCATCCGGCCAGGTTCCGTGGTATCTTCCACACTTTGCATTTATCCACCCACACAAAAAGAAGCTGCGAGTGGTCCACGATGCAGCGGTAAAGTCTGCAGGCGTCAGCCTCAATTCGCTCCTGTTGACTGGACCCGATTTACTCCAGCCGCTTCTTAGCATTGCTATGAGGTTTAGGGAAGGCCCGATTGCCTTGACAGGAGATATCAAGGAGATGTTCCCGCAAATTAAAATTAGACCCGAGGATAGGGACTCGCAACGTTTTTTGTGGAGAGATAGTTCCGATTTGCCGCTTCGGGAATTCCGTATGTCCTCGATGATATTCGGCGCAGCGTCCAGCCCGTGTACTGCGCTATGGGTGAAAAACAAAAACGCTAGTCAATTTCAGTCACGACACCCAGACGCTGTACAGTCTATCATTGAAGACCATATTACATGGATGACTTCTTAGGGAGTTTTTACAGCGTCAGCGATGCAGCACAGCGAGCCTTTGAAATATGGTCCATACATAAATCGCCTTGCTTCGAGATGCGTTCTTGGATTTCAATAACTTACAAAATTTAATTAAAATAATGTGTGAGTAAATAAGTTAGGATAAGAGTTCAGATGTACACTATCGCAATAGGTTTCTCTGGAAGGATATATGTAAGTTGGAAATAAATAAATAAATAAATTGCAAGGAAGCCTTAGCGTTAATCCCTTCCGACTTACATGCGACAAACGCTATTACTGAGGTGAGCTTAGGCCCAACCTTCAAAAAATCGTGTTTTAGGTCTTACATGGAACGTTAGTGAGGACAAGCTTCATTTCGTCAAGACTCTTCCAAAGGTCCCTACGAAGTATACAAAACGTTCAGTCTTGTCCCTGCTGATGTCCATCTACGATCCCTCAGGTTTTTTAACTCCTATTATTATGAAAGGCCGCGCACTATTCCAGAAAACTTGGAAGTTAGGTATTGACTTTTTTTTTTTTTTGGTTGGGAAATCATCAAATAACTTCTCCCGCTCTGGGCGGAGCGGGAGGGTGTGTCAGACTCTTACTGACTAAAACCCACCCGTATTCCTTCTTGTAGCCTGTGTTGCGGGGCCCTCGGTGACCCATAAGTACCTTCCCGCGACCCCGGCAGGCATCGGCCCTAGTGGACCCCTACTATGTGCTGACGACATCTCTTTGAGGCGCGCGTGGAATACAACGCGCCGAAGTTAGGTATTGACTGGGATCAAACTCTGCCGGCTAACTTAATTGAAGTTTGGAAAAGTTGGTAGTTTGAAATTCAAATTTTAAACAACAGTTTCATTCCCCGATGCTACTTTCACGACACCAGGCGCATTAAGAATACCCAACTTCATGTCTTTGCCGACGCTAGTGAACGTGCGTACGCCTGCGTGGCCTACTGGCGCTTCACAGGCGACGATGGCAACGTAAGCTTATCCCTGATAGGGGAAAGGGTAGGTTAGCGCCTCTGAAACCCGTTTCAACCCCGAGATTGGAGCTCTAGGCTGCTTTAATCGCTTCACGTTTCAGCGCCTATAGCATAGACGAAAACCTAACCAAAGGAGAATGGCCACGGCCCATACAAAAAAAAACCCAGGCCCGGCGCAAAAATTATGTATCTCAGATTTTAGAATGAAACTATTATAGTTATTCTCAGTTGTCATTATTGCCGAATCCAGTGGCTAACATGGTGTTTTTCCCATTAAAGTTGCCCTCAAGGCAAATAATGTTTTTTTTTAAAGCTGTCAATCATAATCAGCCTATAATGTTCCCACTGCTGGGACACAGGCCTCCTCTCTGTGAGAGGGAGTGGGCCATAATCCACCACGCGGGCCCAGTGCGGGTTGGTAGATATCACATGTCTTCGAATTTTTGGTTCTAGGACATAGCGGTTTCCTCACGATGTTTTCCTTCACCGTTTTGAGAGCAGTGGTGATGAAATAATTTACACAAAGTAAAGCGCCTGCCGGGTTCGAACCTACGACCTACAACTCGTAATTCGCGGCCGTTACCACTGGGCCACCACTGCTCAAGCTGTCAATAATTGATATTATTTCTTATGATTATTTTATAGAAGGACCGTAGAATGTAAAAAAAACATTGGTATTAGTATTAAAATATATACATATAAAAAAAAACAAAAGTAATGTGGTTGACTATATTTAATAAAACATTAAGTTCAATAAGTTTTACAATGGTACGCATAGTGACCATTAATAATAATATCGTAATTACATATTATAACACAGACTTAACAAGAAAAAGTGTTCAGTTACGAGTTTTCTAAATCTACCAACACATAGTCCAAATCTTCGGCAGGGTGATCAATATGTCCATCGTTGTTGTGTCTTGCCCAACCCAGATAATAAATAACGCTCATGACATGTGCACAACATCCTAGTGTTCTTTGTCCATGTATACATGAACACAGAGGTCTAATAACAAAGACGGCAAAGTCCCATTTTTTTCGAAACACAGATTTTTATTTTATTTTAAACGGCAACACCAGTGTCACATAACCACATTATTAGTTTATTTCAAATCCGGTAACGTTCCATAGAAATCTATACTTAAAAAAGACGATTCCTAACAAACACGGAAAAGTCCCCGAATGACATAACGAAGGTGGCAAAGTCCATTTCGACCAATCACAAGTCAGCAGTTTCAATGGCCGCTCGACAAGAAACTACGCTGTGTGTGTTCCTATTTTTTGTGAATATTAAGTGTTTAAATTGCTAATATCTAATAGAAAAAGGTGTTTTTTTGAAGATGGGCTGTAACCCTAAAGTTGTGCCTAAAAATAAAGCCAGGAAGAAAGCTGCAAACCCAGAAAACTGGAAGCAAAACAGAGCTAAGAAATAAAGGTTACTGTTTAATTGTGTTAGGGTTGAACAACTACATTAAAATATGTTCAAGTGCGAATCGGTATTTTAGGTACATGAAAGTTTTGAATATACACTTAATTTTTTAATAATTTTATTAAACACTCATTAAGGCTCTAGCATCAATTTTGTGAAATAACTCTCAGGAAAACAACAAAATTGATCATCTAGTACCGTGATCAATATACTTAAGTTCGATTCACGATTGACCAATTTTCTTGTACTTTTCCATTTTAAGTAAATGTAAATGACAATTTATTTATCGAAAAAAGGATTTCATTGCAATTCATTAAACATGAGTGATATTTTAAAATTCCATACAGCGTTTTACAAAATTCCGACAAAACAATCACAGGACACCCTTATCCTAAAATACACCAAGAGTATTCCAACGAAACGTAAAAGATCTCGAACGAATACACACACGCCGAAAACGTTCTTTACAAAGTTTTATATACCAGTAAATAAAAAACCTATGCTCGTGTGCCAAAAAGTTTTCTTAGCTTATTTAAACATAAAAAAACACAGAGTACATACTCTGATACGAAAACATTTCGAAACGGGAGAGTGTCCTAAGGAAAATCGCGGAGGTGACCACAAAAGCCATAAATTTGTTGAAAAAAGAAAGGGAGTAAGAGATTTCATCCAGTCTTTAAATTGTTCAGAACCTCATTACTGTCGTGGTTCATCTTCCGTGCGCCTGTATTTAACAGCTGATTTAAATATAAGTAAACTCTACAAGATGTACAAAGAACGAGGAATTCAGCCAATTTCGACAAAAGCGCTCTTTCGAAAGATATTTAATACCGAGTTCAACCTAGGATTTGGATCACCAAAAACTGACATTTGCTCCACATGTGTACAGTTTTAAGAAAAAATAAGAGTCCAAACTGATAATGCTAAAAAGAATGAGCTGATGACGTTAAAAAGAGTACACTCGCTACGAGCAAAAGCTTTTTACGATGTTCTGAAATCTAAGAAAGAAGGGGTTCTTACATTCTCCTATGATTGCCAGAAAAATCAGCCACTACCTAAGCTGCCCGATCAGTCTACCTATTATAGCAGACAATTTTATGTCTATAATTTGACCATTGTACAAGGTAGTTCAAAGGATAAATTAACTAAACAAAATGTTTTCTCATATGTATGGGGCGAGGAGGAATATTCGAAAGATTCAAATACCGTGGCTTCTGCAGTCTACCACCGGCTTAATGCAACAGATCTAACTAACATACATACAGTAAGATTGATATCTGACGGCTGCGGAGGCCAAAATAAAAACACGATTATTATTGGCATGTGTTGTAAATGGTTGCTACAAAATCCAAGTGTAAAAAAGATTGAAGTATATTTTCCAATAACAGGACATTCGTACTTACCCTCGGATAGAGTTTTTGGGCACATAGAACGTGAAATAAAAAGAAAAGACGTAATAATTCTTCCCCAAGAATATCATGATATTATTGCCAATCATGGTACAGTGATACTTATGGGTAATAGTGACTGCAAAGTGCTCAATTGGAAAGCTGCTGTGGACCAAGTTGTGAAGCCTCCAGGTCAATGGCATTTCAAATTTATGGAATCCAAAAGGATAATTATCAAGAGATGCCGCACAGACACTAACAGTGCGGTAGTTCGAGGTGAGGCATTTTATAAAAGTGACTTGGGAGCTTTTCGCAATATATGTCGTCGAGGAAAAAATATAATGATGATTTCACCACATGAATTGTTATTAGGTGTGCCAGTAAAGCCACAGAAGATTAATGATGTGTCTACTTTACTATCGAAATATTATGGATCTGATTGGAAAGATAAGAATGATTTGAGTTTCTACAGAAATATTATCGATCGACCTATTACAAACTCTAATAATTCGGAAAATGAAGAAAGTTACTGTGAATCCCGCGTGGAGAACCCTGCGTTAGTTGTATAAGAATTAATAATATATTTATTTTTGTTAGTACTTACATATTTTTAGAAGCCACTTCCATAATTTATTAGTCAAAAATTACTTTAGGTCCTGATGCATCCGATTATCCGATCACTACTTATTACAGTTGATATGATTTAATTTGTTTTTCATAAGTGAAACAACTCGATTCTGTCATTTAATTTAATGTTTTATTTTGGACAGCCCTGGGAGTTGACAATTCATATTCTTTTATAACAAAAGCGGTATGTCCATAACCATTCATAACATAAACAGAAAAGTCCGTGCTTTACTAACAAATATGGCAAAGTCCATTACATATTTTAAGTTTTAAGCTTATTTTGATAAGTATTATTTTATAAAAATATGTAATATCTAATATGATTACAATTGTAAACATGAAAACACATCACCACAGTTGGTTTTTTAATATTTTACAAGGCTAAATGTTTTTAATTAATTACCAAAAATTATGTTTACTGGACTTTTCTGACTTTGTTATTAGACACCTGACAGTAGTGTTCTTTTATGGATTGTATGCCTTGAACGGCTGTATTGTATAGCAAGTAAGTGTAGTGGGTTTTACTTCGCACATGCCGTGAATTTATTCGGCAGCGAATAATTACATAATTTGAATTTATCTGGGACTGACGGATTTCATTGTTTACGATTTCTATGTGTTCTGAATGTCGGTGGAAAATTGAGCATTGATGGAAGATTTTAGTTTGTTCCTACACTAGCCTTTTGAAGATTTTAGGATTCCGTACTTGAAAAGGAAAAACGTAGCCCTTATAGGATCCTCGTGTGTCTGTCTGTCTGTCCGTCTGTCACAGCTGATTTGCTCCGAATCTACTGGACCGATTAAGTTGAAATTATGTACGTAATATATTAATGTATGTGATCCAAACACGGACGTAACGTAAATAAATAAATGAATTTTGAATATGAGCTAAAGCACTAGGAACTGGTGAAGGGCGGGCTTTTTGAGGGACTGTCTTATGTAATTTTGACGTTCGAAAAGTGCTGATTCTCAGCCTAGTTTGAATAAATGACTTTTGATTTTGATTTTTTTAAGGGTCACTTTTCGGGAGCACATCAGAAAATTAAAAAAAAAGTTTTTGCAAACAGTACCGTGTGATATATATCGAATGAAAGAGCATGCTGTGAGGGTCTCAAACATATTTTTTTGTATAATTTTAAAATAAAACTTTCATCATAAACTTTTACACAAAATTAACTAACAAATTATTATAACCTAGAAACCCTCGGGACGTGAGGTCCGAGTGCTCATGGTTTGTTCAACGAAATCATCAGACGGCCGGTTGACACTTCCCGTGACCCAAAGGCTGGCTTTTACCTTTGCCAGAGGCTAAGCATTGCCATACGACGTGGCAGTGCCGCCATTCTCTTGGGTACTTAGTAAGAGTTTATCTAGATATAATTATGATTTGTCTCGAGCGCATACGTCACAAGGTGCGGGCTGAGTGGGAGTCATTCTATGCCCAACCGCCAGCCCGCAAGCACGTGGTAGTGCGTAGGCGAGCCAAATATCATTATAATATTGTGTAGCTTTATTAGCTACTACACCAGTCAACAGCGATGCGGAGGAATTTTTCGACGCCATATTTTAGTTTTTTAGTAGTCCTAGTTAGGCAAGGATTATCATTTTAAAATAAATAGGTTTCCTTTTTAGATATGAGAAGATATTTTCATTTTAAAATAAATAGTTTTTAAGTTATTTAAGGAAATAGATGAAAATTGACCATTCATTTATTTCCGAAACCCTAAATATTTTAAGACAGAATAGTTCTTTACTTGTACCTAGATTACAGGAAAACTTTGAAGAAGTCTATAGTGCTAAAATAATATACTAAATCTCTAAATATTGTGCGTCCCAACTTACATTTGCAGTTAAAATGTATGGGTGTTGAGGATGATTATGAATTATATCAAGGAAACACGATCACAGTTTTATGACGTATATTTTCTTTTCACCTAGACAATGACACAAACTAAAACAGAAGAAGGAATTTTATAAAAAGAAACAAATACGGGTATAAAAAAGGTTGGTTGCTGGTCGTTAACATGGCCCCCGACGGTGTGAAGGCACCAATTTACTGCCAGGTGACCAGCAAAACCACCTTGGGAGTGGGTCGACGCAGCACGCCCCCTTCGTTGTGATATCTACCACTCTAACTACCCTATCCTTCCCCGGGTGCACTGCCGCAATTCGCCCACGGGGCCATTGGTTCCTGGGCAGTGTGCCATCCGCGATAAAACCTAGATCGCCCACCCTTAACGGACGAGCCTCCTGCAACCGCCTCCTGGGTGTGAGCGTGGGCAGGTACTCTCGTACGAAGCGCTGCCAGAAGTGGTGTGCCAGCCTCTGCGCCTTTCTCCAGTTAGCACGTCGGATCAAGGCTGCAAAGAACTATTTTCTGTCTTAAAATATTTAGGGTTTCGGAAATAAATGAATGGTCAATTTTCATCTATTTCCTTAAATAACTTAAAAACTATTTATTTTAAAATTATAATCCTTGCCTAACTAGGACTACTAAAAAACTAAAATATGGCGTCGAAAAATTCCTCCGCATCGCTGTTGACTGGTGTAGTAGCTAATAAAGCTACACAATATAATGATATTTGGCTCGCCTACGCACTACCACGTGCTTGCGGGCTGGCGGTTGGGCATAGAATGACTCCCACTCAGCCCGCACCTTGTGACGTATGCCCTCGAGACAAATCATAATTATATCTAGATAAACTACAACTGCTAAAGTACTCAAGAGAATGGCGGCACTGCCACGTTGTATGGCAATGCTTAGCCTCTGGCAAAGGTAAAAGCCAGCCCTTGGGTCACGGGAAGTGTCAACCGGCCGTCTGATGATTTCGTTGAACAAACCGTGAGCACTCGGACCTCACGTCCCGAGGGTTTCTAGGTTATAATAATCTGTTAGTTAATTTGGTGTAAAAGTTTATGATGAAAGTTTTATTTTAAAATTATACAAAAAAATATGTTTGAGACCCTCACAGCATGCTCTTTCATTCGATATATATCACACGGTACTGTTTGCAAAAACTTTTTTTTAATTTTCTGATGTGCTCCCCAAAAGTGACCCTCAAAAAATCAAAATCAAAAGTCATTTATTCAAACTAGGCTGAGAATCAGCACTTTTCGAACGTCAAAATTACATAAGACAGTCCCTCAAAACGCCCGCCCTTCACCACTTGCTAGTGCTTTAGCTCATATTCAAAATTCATTTATTTACGTTACGTCCGTGTTTGGATCACATAAATTAATATATTTATGTACTTAATTTCAACTTAATCGGTCCAGTAGATTCGGAGAAAATCAGCTGTGACAGACGGACAGACAGACAGACACACGAGTGATCCTATAAGGGCTACGTTTTTCCTTTTCAAGTACGGAATCCTAAAATCTTCAAAAGGCTAGTGTAGGAACAAACTAAAATCTTCCATCAGTGCTCAATTTTGTCCACTTAGGAATAATATTTTGCCTAGTCTCGATACATAAAAAAACCCCTTGGATGTCCGTAGTAAACCGTAGGGGCCCATACATCGTGCCCCCAGCCCCGCTGTGGGGCACATTCATCTAATAGTGTGGACATTTAATGGCCTATTAGGAATGTCATAAAATATTTTGCTTCCCACACTAAAAGAAAATAGAGCGAAACCTTTCTTCTGCAAAATACTTTAGGAGTAATATTCAAGCTGGATATTAATGTGGGGGGAATAAACTATTGACTTTTGTAGTGTTGTGTGTTGTTTTTCTGTCATCACGTGGTATTCTTCTTCTCATGATACTACGAGCTATTTTGCAACATAAAAATAGTTCAAACTGTAGTGAATATATTGGCAAGTTGGCAGGATAAATATTTAGATATCGACTTAGAGTTTAAAACCATCGATTTGATTTGATTTATAATCCAGCTCACAGCTACTTTATTTAAATTGAAGTGACATTGAAAAATAATAGTATTTCAATAGTGACCACTGGAAAAGGCAGTTTTAACCTTTTCCAGTTGTCACTATTAAAATACATACATTACATAGCAGGTCATCAAAATATACCTAGGGGGAAGTCCCGTAGCGCCGGACGGCACCTACCGCCGGACACTCGTACTATTCAAGCAAGTATAAACCGGTTCGATTCAAAGTACAAGTGAAAGGGGCGCGGGGGGCACACAGCAACAGGATCACGCGCCGTGGCTCGCGAGTGACGCGCAAGGCCACGGCGGGAGCGGGCGTTTGCTGCTTTTGGCGGGAAATCACGGCGTCACGTAAAAATCGATGTAAGTAATTCTGGCACATTTCTGCATTTACATTTTAATGGTATTCAAAAATAAAAGTAGTACTTAATTGTTACCCGTAAACTGATAGAATATTATTAGATTTTTTAACTAATTATAGTAGGTACCACCTAATGTACGAAATCATCTGTCCCTTAGTACCGGACACTAAGTCATCCCTTAGCACCGGACAGTAAACATATTGATATTTCTCGTGAGAATTAACGTTATTTATTCTAATTGTTAAATTTTGTTTTAGAACATAGAAGAATGAATAGCATTGAAATGGAAGAGAAGAAAAAGAAAGGATCGTGGGCTTACAAACGGTGGAAAGCTTACAAACTGCTATCGATATTTTTTTTCCAAAGAACTGAGTGTAAGACAAGCTGCAATGCGATACAATATTCCTAAAAGCACTGTATATGACAAAATAAAGGCGCTAAATCGAAGAGAAGAAGAAACGCCGTACAAAAAAGTGGCAGAAGAAAAAGAAAATGAAAAGAACATGAGAGACAAAAAGAAGGAATTAGGATCTAAGTTTAAAGCAGCAATTGTAGGCAAAGGAAAGCAAACCAAAGGAATTAAACCCAAAGGAAAAGAAGCGAAAGACGTGGAGCCCAAAGAAAAATATGGAAATAAAGTGGAACCATTAACTGAAACATCTAACACAAACACAACAATTTGCGTGGTTTGCTTAGAAGACACTGAGGAAGACTGGATCCAGAGCTCATCCTGTCTTGGGTGGGCACATGAAGCATGTGCAGACGTCCCAGAGGCTGGAGATGGCTACATATGTGATCGATGCAAGCTATTCTGAGATATCCAGTGCTTTTGGTATGGCACAAATATCCGTCCGGTACTAGGTGCCACTTTTATAAATTACATATTTTGTTACCGAAGTCTGATTAATGGTGTTAATTATTTTTAAGCAGAGGTTGTGTTTTTTTTAGTTTAATTTGATTTCTAACTTAGTTATCTATTGTAAGTCATAAATAAATAAACATTCCTTAAAATATTTTTTATTTTATTTCTAAAAAACCTTAAGTGTCCGCCACTAGGAGACTTCCCCCTACATAACTACAATAATAAAGCAGCTTTTTTAAGTTCATTGCAAGTTTAGGTAGATTCCTAAAACATGTCATTGTTTATAAATGCAGCAGTTATATTGTAATTTTTGAGGATATTACATTGATTCCTACAACATAAGCAAATAAAAGCATTGGCTAAAGATCTCTTTCTCTGAAATGAATTAAGCCCTTCACAAGTGTAGAGGTCCACTAGGGCCGATGCCTGCTGGGGTCGCGGGAAAGTCCAAAGGGGCTACCGAGGCCCCTGGCAACACAGGCAACGGAAGGAACACGGGTGGGTTTTAGTCAGTAAGAGTCTGACACACCCTCCCGCTCCGCCCAGAGCGGAAGAAATTATTTGATAATTTCCCACCCAAAAAAAGAAAATAGGAAAGGTGTTCACATGACAGACAGCCTACTGTTCACTGTCTTGGCAGCTGTTAGGATCGTTACCAATTTATGGAATAAAAATCATTAATCACTTATGCACATTACACGGGAAACATAAAAAAAATGATTGAAGATGAGTTAGCTCTGAAGACCGATCCAACAGTGTAGACTGAAATCTAGGAAAAACTCACCGAATTTATGCCAACAGGATGTCGATGCATAATCAGCCTATAATGTTCAAGGTGCTGGGACAAAGGCCTTCTCTTCAGAGGGAGTGGGCTGTCGATGCATTGGTTCAATATATTATGCAAGCTCAATAATAATGAGCGAACCAAACGCGCGTCTGTGACGTTTCCCCGACCAGCTAAATTAAACACGCGTTTAGTCCCGCCAATATACATCTTAATTTTATTCCTTGCCTTATTTTTTTAAGTCGGCAGTCTGTGGGCAACCTTACTATATTTATGAAGTGCAGGTCAATCCCCAATACAATATTTGCATGTTAGCCGGCAATATATTTATTAATTCAATGTAATCTATGAATAATAAAACATTGTTTAGTCAAGATTCAAAAGCTAAACAGTTTTGTGAGTGTTGTAGAGAACGATTAACTAAAATTCTCAACAAACCTGGAAGAATTTATACATGTAGGCCGATGTAGGTAGTTATGTGATTTAAATAATAATAAAATAATAAATAGTGAATATTTTTCTTAATAAATTCGCCATAAAATCTTTCAAACTGGTTTGTATCCGTTATGGCTGTGCATTTGTATCACCATTATATTGTTTTAGTTCATCATTTTTATTTTTTTTTTTTTATTTTTTTTTTTTTATTTCATTATATTTTTGTTGTGTTGGGTTAAAGAGTTCGTCTATTTTTCTGTCATCATTTGTACGTCAAATCCATGGAATATAAGTATGTACTATTTTAAATCAAATACGTGATGACCGATTCGGGCTTGCACAAGCAAAATCAATCAAAATCAAAAGTCATTTATCTAAACTAGGCTGAGAATCAGCACCTTTTGAACGTCAAAATTACATGAGACAGTCCCTCAAACCCCCTCCCTTCACCACTTCCTAGTGCTTTTGCTGGGAAGGAAGAAGTGTTGCAACAAACTCCCCAGCAGGGGAATAGCATGACGCTTTCTATTTCTACACTTCTATAGAATATAAATTTAAATCGCTTGTCTACCGAAAATATTCTTCTGTCTACACAGAAACGTCATTTTTGTCTACTCTTCCGTCGACAAAACGCTCCTCTACGGTTCTCGTGTTAAGCCTGCAGCATAGCTCTGTTCAGTTAGATTCTAACTATTTGAAGCACAAGAACACAAATGTGTAGTTTAATCCGACCTCTCATGAAACGGAAAGCCTTACAGTGCGACGTCCGCTTACTCTGGAAATGTATAAACAACAGTGCAGTTAAAAACCATAAAGATCCACTTATTCCTTCTCGGTCAGTAGGAATCAAAGGACTAATTCAACATGACTTAGTTTAGTTATTACCAAAAGGTTCTGCTGCTAAAAGGTGCTGTTTTTCACGACAGAGCAAAGGCCCTCGTCATTACGCCAGCTGACTAATGACGATTTTAGGCGAATAAAAAAAGTGTTTATTGACAGGAATACTTTTTTAGCAAGATCTGCGAAACTGCAAATCAAACCTGCGTGGTATTCTTTCAGAACGGTAAAGAAAGACTGTGTGGTGTTTTTAGATTCGCATTTCGCGATTCGTTCCTTGTTTACTAAGGAACCCTTAGGTATAGTTTCGCCATGTCTGTCTGTCCCCACTGTAGCTCAGAGACACTTAGTACTAGAAAGTTGTAATTTTGCATAGGTATACATATTAATCACGCCGACAAGGTGCTTAAACAAAACTAAGAAAAACATTTTTTTTAGGGTACCTGCCTTGCACGTATCGTGGGGATGTATTTTTTTTTCTCATCTAATTTTGAACTGCCTATCCAACGATGGGGTCGTTGGATAGGCAGTTCAAAATTATTGCGGGACTGTGAACACCACTTTTCGATTCAAGGATCCACTTGCGTAATATTAAAGTGCAAATACTTGTTAGAGTCAAGTGTCCCTTCCCCTGCCAGCTAAATGGTTATTTATGGAGATGTGAAAAAATTCATGGCAGTGGTACATATAATGAAATTAAAAGGCAAAGTATCACGGCTAAGTAGGCTTTACAAGTTAACGAGTTATAGACGACCAACTTAAATTTGCAGTTCGAGAATTGACCGTGGCATATACGAGTATATCGATGTGTGGGAGAACATGTTTTTCAACTACAATGTTAAGTTTATTTTTGGGATAAATTCAACCCAACTTCCCAACTACGGAACCCTTCAGTATGCGTGATCTGACACGCACTTGACCGGTATTTTGTTATTTGAACTGAGACGTTTATGCATAAAGACCACACAGCCTCATCAACTCAGATGTACAAATAGCTCAGGAATTTGAAAACTTTTTGCTAATATTCCCCTTAAAACTACTGAAGCTTTAAATTCCTTACCTGCGCTTTCTGTTGTTTTACTTAGAAAGAATGTGAAGGCATGTCCTAGGTTTCAGCATACAAACCCCCAGGCTGTCATAAAAGATTCTGAAGATCTTAAAATGACCATACCCCAATACAAACAGACGAAAACAGTAAAACTTTTCTCCTGTAAAATATGAGTTTTACGATTATCGACTTTAACTTCTCATTTAACCAATTTAATTACCAAAAGCATAAAGTCTTGAATACAATATACAATCTAACACTGAAATATGCATATTATGTTTAAAAAGGGAAAAAAAGAATGGGAAGAGCTCATTGGGCATCAAAACATTCGTCCGCGTCGCTGTCAGTGGGTGAAGTGCCCAAAAAGCCACGTTGGAAGGCAATGCTGATTCTTTGATCTAAAAATTGGCCAGGCTTCTGGTCACGCGAAGAGACACCCAACCGCTTGGCGATGTCCCAAAATACTCGCTTAGCAACCGGACCCTACAGTCCTTTTATTTTATCCCCAAACGGCTTAAACATATAGCTCCCAATAAGGTTGTTATATTTGCGCCATTTGAGGTTTTCTGCATCTGCAGTAGCTGTCCCAGTACGGTCCGTCATGCTAAAAAGATGGAATGGCGCCAGGGTGTCGATACAGGTTGCACCCCACACCAAAGGCCTACCCAACAGCCAAGACATTATGGTAATTCCGTCTGGCTTCTTCACATCGTCGCGTGCAAAGCTATTTGGTTCTAAAACAGCTAGCTGGCGGAGACAAAAACCCGACGGATGATGTCATTACTGCTGGCGTACCGTGCCAACCGACCAGCGCTCTAGCTGCAGGAAAGGCCATGGTGTTCGAGGCGGTCGACTGCTTCCCCGCACTGACAGCAAAGTGGATCATTGCGGCGTCGCTACAGCCGGCATTTATCATATTATACAGGGTTACAGGGAAAGTCGTACTGAATATTAAAGGAGGTTATTATTCAGGTCATTTCTGATGATTTTCATTCTGAAATAAAATGTCCGAAACTTAACCGTTATGGAGATATTAAATTTTAAAGATTATTTTTAAAAATTCTTTATTTTTTGGCTTTTAGTCGTTTCCTTTGGGATTAGAGCTCCTAGAGTCGGATTTTTTGATGTATCTAGTTAGAAGACATGTCCATTAATAAAAATGATCAATAGAAACTGAACCTACTACTAACAGCTTAAAAAACTGCTCGACAACGGTTAGCATTACGAATTTTCTAATAGAGTGTTCTTAACTTTGATGGGCTTTAAAAAAAAAAAATGTATGGAACTTATTCTGCGAATAACTTTACAAAGTTCTACGTCTCTTTAGCTATTCAAAAAGGTATATCATCTACTAGGTTTGTTCATAAAATCTTAAAATAATGTTATTAGAATAGGCCCATCTGGTAGTACAACATAACAGAATTTCGATACAAAAGAATCCGGCTTACTACCTGGCACTTTTAAACAATGAAAAAAGGTTTGGGTAGACATTGTTTGTGCCCGGGAGACGTGCGGTGGCAGGTATTTATGTCATTTTAAATGTCTGATTTGTCAAATCGTGGATAGTGGTGTTTGTTTAGTCTGCTCATGCGAATCTTCCATGGTAGATGTGTTATCCGTGCCTTCCGATTTTTTTTTGTAAAAACGCGACTTGGCTTGGATTTTTGGACTGTTTCATCTTCTAACTGTGTGACGTGGCTTGTAACTGGACTTTGATTTGTGTTGTGAACATGGCAACATTTACCAACGAGGAATATGCTGACATCCTAATGTGTTATGGATTTTGCGAAGGAGTGTCGTTGCGTGCACGCAATGAATACATGCTAAGGTATCCTACTCGCCGAGTACCTGATATTGGCGTATTTGACAGAGTTTATCGAAGACTACGAGAAACTGGTTCTGTGCTAGTACGTCGGACTGACATGGGACGACCTCGTGTTCTTGATGACGACGACGAAGATAATGAAATACGACGTCTCTTTGAAGCCGACCCAACCACATCAACAAACGTTGTCGCTCGACGGCTTGGTATTTCCCAGTGGAAAGTCTGGTTCGTAATGCACAGTTCTGGGCAATACCCTTACCATTACATGCCAGTGCAAGTAATTGAAGACGGGGATCCATTGAGACGACTAGACTTCTGCAGATTTATGCTCAATGCCGACAATGAAGATCCGGATTTTTTAAAGAAAATCATGTGGACAGATGAGTCGAAATTTGACAAAGACGGCATCACAAACTATCATAACACCCATTATTGGGCTCCCAAAGCGCAAGGTAACCCCAAGAAAAAAAGACCAAAAGGGCCACAAAGGAGATTCAGTCTTAATGTGTGGATGGGTATAATATCAAATAACTTAATAGGGCCATACTTCCTGCCCGATAACTTGAATGGCGAGACATATGAAAACTTTTTGAGGGAGGAGTTACCCTCTTTAATGCAAGACTTGCCTATTGCATTGAGACGAGACATGTTCTTTCAACATGATGGCTGCCCAGCGCACTACAGAAGAAGTGTTCGAGCATGGTTGGACGAGAATTACCCAAACCAATGGATTGGAAGAGGCGGACCCATAGCATGGCCGGCGAGGAGCCCCGATTTAACGCCGATGGATTTTTATGTGTGGGGTCATATGAAAAGCCTAGTATACGACCAAATGACACCGATCGCAAATGTCGATATTCTAAGACAAAAAATTATTGATGCGGCTGAGGAAATGAGGCGGAACCTACGAACTTCTGTCGTGAAAAGTAATTTAAGAAAAAGAATGAGACTTTGTGTAAGAAATAGCGGCGGCCATGTAGAGCATGAATTATAAAAATATTGCTAAAATTTTTGTCTTTTTTTACGTATTTTAGCTACTTTTACCTCAAACTAAAAATGTACCCTCTCCCAACTTAACTGTTATTTGGGCAATGATTTGCCTATTTAATAGCAAGTGTTATACCTTTTTGAATAGCTAAAGAGACGTAGAACTTTATAAAATTATTTGCAGAATAAGTTCCATACAATTTTTTTTATTAAAAGCCTGTTAAAGTTAAGAACATTCTATTAGAAAATTCATAATGCTAACCGTTGTCGAGCAGTTTTTTAAGCTGTTAGTAGTAGGTTCAGTTTCTGTTGATCATTTTTATTAATGGACATGTCCTCTAACTAGATACATCAATAAAACCGACTCTAGGAGCCCTAACCCCAAAGAAAACGACTAAAAGCCAAAAAATAAAGGATTTTTAAAAATAATCTTTAAAATTTAATATCTCCTTAGCGGTTAAGTTTCGGACATTTTATTTCAGAATGAAAATCATCAGAAATGACCTGAATAATAACCTCCTTTAATATTCAGTACGGCTTTCCCTGTAACCCTGTATACATACACTTACCCAGTGGCGGTACCTTCATATAAGCCCAAAAGCCCGGCCATGCCTTACTAAAATGCTCGATAGAGAATTTATTGTACCTAACCAGTAGTTTATGAGAAAATTGCGATGATACATACGTAGATACGTAGGTACCTACATACTCAGTCGAAAACTGAACTTTCTTTTTTTGAAATCGGTTAAAATTTTATTGGGCTTGCGTTATTTTGAAACCCTAGGCACGCACTGCAAACACATAATGTGTCATGAGACTTCTAAATCAGTTTTGGTGTTGGACAATATCACCGCTAAACTGTCCCTTACTTAAAACTGGTGAATCCGGCAATTGGGACTCGAGGTGGCCCTGCACAAGTCCGAGGCCATGTGTTTTCATGGTCCTCGGAACGTGCCACCGTTGGGGTCCCAAATAACGGTAGGAGGGGTTTCTATCGGCGTCGAGTCGACGATGAAGTACCTGGGACTCGTCCTCGACAGCCGGTGGAACTTCGTGGAGCATTTCCGACGTTTGGCTCCCAAACTGGAGCGGGCGGGCGCTGCATTGAAGCGGCTCCTGCCCAATCTAGGGGGTCCAAACGCCTCCTGCCGGAGGCTCTACGCGGGGGTCGTGCGGTCCATGGCCCTCTACGGGGCTCCTGTATGGGCGCGCTCTCTGGCGCTGCGGCCAGCCCGCCGGTTGAGCGCGGCCCAAAGGGTCATGGCCATCCGGATGGTCCGAGGACACCGCACGGTCTCCTGTGAGGCAGCGAGCCTCCTTGCCGGATTGCCGCCATGGGATCTGGAGGCAAAAGTCCTCGCGCACGTATGGGAGTGGCGCGAGGAGGCGAAACGCCGGGGCGTAAGTCCGCTGCCGCGAGAAATCGCGGCACAGCGGACGGAGCTCCGGCGGGATCTCATGGCGTCATGGAAAGTACGGTTGTCGCAACCCAGTGCTGGGCACGCCACAATTGCGGCGATAAGTCCCCACTTTGAGGAGTGGCTGGAGAGGCGCCACGGCGTCCTCACCTTCCGCCTGACGCAGGTCCTCACCGGACACGGCAGTTTCGGGAGGTTCCTGTGTCAGATAAGGCGGGAGGAAACGTCCGGGTGTCACCACTGTGTGGATCGCCCGGAGGACACGGTGGAGCATACGGTGGAGATCTGCCCGGCTTGGGCAGAGCACCGCCGTGTCCTCGTGGAGGCGATCGGCGGCAGAGACCTCTCGCGTCCGGCCCTGGTTCAGGCCATGGTACGGAGCGAGAGGGCATGGGCAGCCGTCACCTCCTTCTGCGAAGCAGTAATGCTCGCGAAGGAGGAGGCGGGACGGTTGAGGGAAAGGCACGTTTCGCGCCCTCTCGCCCCTAGCCGCCGCAGGAGACGCCCAGGGCGTCGGGAATCCCGGGCGGATTTCCGGCCACCGTAGGCGCGGGCTTGCGGACGGTGAGCAATGGGTAGCTCACCGTCCGGTAAGGACCAGGCCCGGGTCGACGGCGCGTCGTATTCCACGCGCGCCTCAAAGAGATGTCGTCAGCACAAAGTAGGGGTCCACTAGGGCCGATGCCTGCCGGGGTCGCGGGAAGGTACTTATGGGTCACCGAGGCCCCCGCAACACAGGCAACAGGAAGGAATACGGGTGGGTTTTAGTCAGTAAGAGTCTGACACACCCTCCCGCTCCGCCCAGAGCGGGAGAAGTTATTTGATGATTTCCCACCCTCAAAAAAAAAAAAAAAAGGCACGCCACTGCACTTACCTAAAAGATTATTAGCACAATAAAAATACTAGTAAAAAAATATTAGTAAAGTACCAACTTGCCCGGGGACGTCGATAAGTCAGTCATTAATAATAACAGGTTATGTTAGTCTCTAAATCGTTATGTAGATGTCAACTCAGATGTACATTATTTGCAAAGGGTAGCCTTGTGTGACCAAGGCTACCCATTCAATAGTTCGCAAGAGTGGATCACAGGAAATTGATAGTTAAATAATGAATAACAAACCGTCGTGATAGCTGAAAAATTCGGAGCGAGTTTAATACCCATTAACTAATAAAATAGTATTAAAATAAACTTGACTTTTAACACTATGGACAATTGTGAATATAAATATATTTCGCAAAACAGTGAACAGTATATGAAACTACAAAAGAATACAGATTGGAAACCGTTCGTGAGACAGGTATATAATATTAATTAATTAAATCTGAAATAAAATGATGAAATAACATCGTCTTGCCTTTCAATGTTATTAAGATCCACTTTCACAGATTGCTTGCAAACACGTCCTTATAATATACTATTCTAATATATTTGGTTATCCAAATATATTAATTCTCGCAGCGTTTCGTCGTAGTTTTTAGCTTCGGCCGGGATAATGCTAGAGAGCTCAAATTCAGAGGAAAAGATGTAGTTAGCAGACTTGTAAAACACACTAACTGTCATTTGTCTAGCTTTAATACTTTGGATTTTATTAATACCTAAATTACGCCGTGATCGTCACTGACTGACAGACTCACTAGTCGAAACGTCTAGGGCACTTCCCGAAGTCTTGAAAAGCTGAAATATAGCATGTAGACCCTAGTCTACATACTAAATTTCAGCTTTCCAGGACTTCCAAATTTCTTATTTTGTTGTTAACGGTGGAGTTTCTTGCCCATTCTTCTCCATACGAAACTACTTTTTGGAAGGGGCAACTAGAATCAATTTTTTTTTTTGTTAGCTTTGACGTTCAAAAGTGCCTTTTATGTGCCTATTTGAAATAAATAATTTGACTTGAAATTAGTATTTATACACAAACAACAAAGTCAAAACTTTGTTGTTTGTGTATAAATACTAATTTATATACAAAAAACGACAAAATAAGAAAGTAACTTGCGTGTAGGTTTTACCCTCCAAACCCCTTAACCTGTCAAGCCCCGCGCGACACCGATTCGGAGTCAAACAATAGAAAATCAATTGTGTCTCATTAGCTGCGCTTGACCAATTAATGGGAGGTGCAAGTCTGTATTTATTACGGATAATATGTCAGTACAATATCACCGCTAAAATAAAATAAATAGAGCACGAATAAATAAAGCACCCTACGACAATAAATACAAGCCCACCAAAAAAAAATAATGTAAAGTAGGTTTCCAAGACTTACATAGCGCTTTCACTGTTAAAAAGTCATTAGATTTAATTATTGATATCTTAACGTGTTTAAAGATAAAGACAGCACACTGAACACGAAATACAGTTCTATGAAGATTTAATTAAAGCACAACATGCATTAAGTGAGATACGAATGGATGAGGATGAGGATTATTCCAATGACGACAGAGAGTTATATAATTTTATTAAAGAAGTTAAAGGAGAACATTCATTTTGGGCTAAATTATGAAAGAGCCGGCCAAACAAAAAAAAAATCTAAAAAAGTTCTCTTCACTTTTCACTAAGGGACCAAATCAGTAGGGTCATTGCGGCCACCTGAGCAGTTATACGAGTTAAAAAAATACTGTTTTCAGTATGTTTTAGTTAAAAGAATAATAGTAATCTAATTATAATAATAGCTTTTTATGCCATTACAGTTATCCTCTTTTTCTGTGAAACTAAGTCTCTTGTGTTATTCTCCAAATAGTTACAGTATGAGAAATCAAGTTTTTATTTTCGACAGACAACTGATTTAAAGTTGTGGTTTCTATTCACACAAGAACAGTGAAATAAAATAACACTTGTTTTTAGATAGGTACACAAAAAGCGGGTGTAAAAAGGAAAGAGTAATAAACAAATAATAAACACAACAAATAATATTTAAACTACTGTACGTTTTAAAACGAATTACTTATAACTTAATAATATATAAAAAAGCAAAACATTGAAGATCGGATATAAATTGCTTGTCACATGAAACAATATGACTTCTCTAAGAAAAATATAATTTGTAAGTCGATTAAAATTGCATCATTGTCATACCGTGTTCTTCTACAAAAGGGACTACCAAATTTTGCCGGATAATACAGTCCAAGGTTGCCGATACTCATTTTCCTAACTCCCCAAAAATCAAAGCGAAATTTCCCAAATATGAGGAAAAAAAAAAAAAATATGAACTTTTTCAATATTTTAATAGGGCTTTTGCTTGTACTTACAATTTATCATGTTTCTGGAAGATATAAATTCGATAATACCACCCTGTTTTTTTTTAATTGTCTCTAGTAGTCATTAAGGAAACTATTGTGTCTGTGTGTAGTCTGTTTCTCAAATTCCCCGCAATTCGGGGAATTGTCCAAAAATTGGGAACTCTGGTCTTCAATACTATTCATTCATTAATTGGTCAAGGACAGCTAATGAGACACAATTTTTTATTGTTTGACTCCGAATCGGTGTCGCGCGGGGCTTAACAGGTTAAATCTTGACTTTATACACAGCCAATAAAGCCAAAAAAGCACGCGGTGGCCAGCTCCAGTCGCAGTAGTTACGCCCATAATTTAAACCATGTCAATCATGTGTGCCGTTCATACACAAGAAAATATACGCCAGTGTACGTAAATTTATCAATGGGATTTAGGCTGGCCGAGTGGCGCCTAATAGTGCGTACCGAGCTCCGTCGAACTGTGACTTACGTCACACGGGTGCGACAAGTTGCTATAAATGTATTATTGTATTACATAGTTAAAATAAATGCATTTGGCGATGTTGGTAGGATAGGCTAGGCCTAATTGCCTCTATGGACGGCAGTACGGCACACCCCTGGGTCAATGTCATCATACTTTTGTAATATCATTGACAACCTGTCCCATTGACAGGATTTAAAATTTCGAATCGATTAGACCTGTGGAAGTTGTTTATCACTTCATCAACTAGAAAAGAGGATTACCTCTTTTCTACATACATATGAACGAGATGATCTACATACGGCTGAGCAGATTTTCTTGAAACATAACTAAAAACACTCTCGATTAAGACACACTTCAAACAAAAAAAAAACAAAATTGGTTCATCTGTTCAGGTGCTATGATGCCACAGACAGACAACGATACACACTACAAACTTATAACAAGCCTCTGTTTCGTTAGGGTTTAAAAATGAAGAGAAAGACGTATTCCTTCGGTATATATTTTTTGTCATCGGCACTTTCACATTTAGCCCAAAAATGTTTGGACGTTGAATGATCTCCTTTGATTGTTTTTGATCTCAATTAAACAGAAAAAAGACATACCAGAAAGAATACATTTTAGTTTTATAAATTACCCAAGTCCTTAAAAAAATTGAATGTTGATTTATAATAAGTTCCAAAACATTTTTCTTCAAATTACGCGGTTTATAATCACTTATGAGTTTTATTTTATATTTAATAAAAAATATATTTTTATACTATGATTTGGTGGTACTTTTATTTCTGTAACACATTCGAGTCGTTTTCAGGATTTACTTTTGTGATTGATTTGCTGACAGTTCAAAAGTGAAAAGTGTTTTCTTCGAATTGAGGAATCCAATTACATAGTCTGGCCATGCTAACTCTGCAGAAGTAAAAAACGGGCGGAATTTGAACATCTATAGATGGAAACACTGTGTGTACTACGGAAAAAGAATTTGATACAAGTTGTTTTTTGTTTTGTTTTCGATAGGTTATTTTGTTTATATTCTGATTCTTTCCTGGTAAATTATAGCTACTTTAGTACGATGCAGTGAGGATTTGATACAGTTTTGTCATCATATGGAGGTAGAGTATTATGTTCTGCCACCGAGGATCATGAATGTCATCCTCGTAACTTTTTTATAAAACTACTATCTAAGCTTGAATAGTGGCTTCTCCTAGCCACTGCGGATGTCTGAAGAGATCTCTGAAACTACTCAAGGACATTATACAAAATAATTATAGATCATTTTTGAATGGTATACATATTTTTTTTTAGTTTTTTTAATATTAATTTTGTATTTATAAATGAAACCATACCAAACACTCATTCATTCATCAGAATCTGAATCTATTTTTAGTTTTTAATTGTTCACTTATTCCACCTGGAATTTACGGATAACAAGTACTTGTAACGAATTTACTGTGTATACGTAGTAGTTTCACAGTGAGTGATTACCGCATAACCAAAAATTTTGTTGTTTTGCTCCAGTATGTTGTTATTTGACACGATCTACTTCACGCGTCAAGTTATAGTGAACGTACTATACCACGAAAGTGAAAGATGTGTAAAAGTATACCATATATACAACTTTTTGGGATTGCCCATTTATTCCAATGCAGAGTTAGCGTAGCCAGACTATAACCGTCAACTTTGTTTACCTACATTCTTCTTCCGTAAGGGTTTAAATAATAATGAATAAATGTTTTTAGGGCAAAGTCCACCTCCTTTAAAAAGTGGGTTTTGAAAATTTATTAAGTCGATATTTATAATTATTTTGATAGTTATTCAGGCCAAGTTTATAGGAAGTTTAAGGTAATAAGATTTTGTGTATAAACAGTGCTCTCCCCATTTTTAGATTTACTTTTTTTTTTTTTCAAATTGTAGCTTTACTAGTACTCTAACTTAAGTTGGTCCAGAAGAATCTTACGAAACTGCATCGATTGGCATCATAAAATAAAACGTAAAATCTGTAATTTTTCTAGCTGTGACTATTCCCATGTTTAAAATCTGGATGCAGTTATCAATTTTTCAAAAAGTTAAGGGCAGTCTCATAAGACGTTCGGCTGCATCGTTTTATTGCATAATCTTGCTAATCTAATTTAGATTAGCAAGATTAGGTATGAAAAAAAATATTTTTGTAAAGTGTCCCTAGGTTAGGACTAGGTTTTGAAATGGGGATTGAAATGAGATCAAAATCAAAAGTCATTTATTCAATTTAAGCTGAGAATCAGCACTTTTCGAACGTCAAAGTTACATAAGACAGTCCCCCAAAAAATGCCCGCCCTTCACCACTTCCTAGTGCTAGTAGTAGCTGGGAAGAAGTGGCGGAACAAACTCCCCAGCAGCACACCTGTCTGTTTAGTTATATAAACTTGATTCTATACAAATCGTATGCAAAGTAATAAACATTACGAAACACAAAACATTTAATTAAATTACTTGCCATATGTTAGCTAGCACACGCCAATATACCAACAATATGATAGATGGGAAGGTGGATTTTTGAGGGTATCTTACTGCCCAGTAAGGTACGCTCAAAAATCTAGCTTGTATGGAAGAATATCGACAACAATTTGTAAATTCCAGTTGCTGATCTGCAATGGAGTATGGACGTCTGTGTTCCTGTTCGGCCTATTCGTCGGCGCACCTACCATGTTCATCCCGCAGATAAGGCGGGAAGCGAACAATACTGAAATAATCACAGATGACATGGCTTCTTGGCTAAGTGAGCTGTGGATGTTTTGTACTTATATATCTATGGATGTTTGGTTCACCCACATGGAGGTTTCTACAGAAATTGTACATTTATTGACATAACAATTACCCTTATCACTTGGGAATAGTGTAGTTTTCTATCAGTGAACGATTTTTTGTAATTGGATCAGTTTTTCCAGTGATTAACCTTTACAAACAGTATTACTTTTTAAACTGGTACCGGATTATTTAATATTTAAGATACGAAAACGAGAGAAAAAAAACTACTTCGAGACAATAACATAAAATGATGCACTCTCGATGAAATGAGCATCACATTACTTATTTTGGATATACAGATTTTATCACATTAAAGACGAACTAGCCTGAATCTGTAATGGATACTGGCTTATTAAAATAAAATAATAGTCTACCAAGAATATAAGTAAATTAAGCACTGATGATTGACTCCTCAAAATAACTGCATCCAGTAGATGTAGTAGATAGGTATAGTAAACATTGTCATTTAACGTCCGTTTCAACTTTCTTATTTTATTACCAACTTATTTATATTGAAATTGTATTTTCCAGCGTCGGTGTACAGTTTCAGCGGGTTTCCCTTCGTGATCATCCTCTCGATCGCCACAAGATTCATCGGCAGGAAAATACCTTTCACTATCGCAGTTTTAAACACTTTAGCAGCGTTCATAGTTTTATACTTTAGCACAAACGTCACTGATATATTGATAAGTAATATAATGCAGGGATTTTCTACTGCTTCTCTAACTACCATCACCATTATGATCTTAACTGAGTATGTTTCCCCAAAATATAGAGGAATATTTCTAACAGTTAAAACAGCAACGTTTTACTGGGGCATTTGGGCTTCTAATATGATAGGCACCTTCTTTCATTGGAAGAACATTTCGTTAATTGGGATAGTGTTATCAATGTATACCTTACTGACCGTGTTAATTTGGCCCGAGTCTCCGTACTGGTTGGCAAGGAAAGAAAGGTTTGAAGAATGTGCAGCATCACATCGCTCGTTAAAAGGTTGTGACGAGATTCAGAGAAGGAATTAGAAGCATTGATGAATTCTCAAAAGGAATATAATGCTAGCTGTGGAAGTACAAAACTATCTGCACAAGAACGAGTGTTTGATTTCTTTAAAACAATTAAATCTAAAGAATTTTATAAACCGACCTTATTAGCAAATTTAACAGGCTTTTTGGGATTCTGCTCAGGAAAGTTAGTTTTCTCTGTATACGCTATAGATATTTTAAAGAAAATAACAAACAGTGAGTCAACGGCGTACATCGCAATGTTAATAATAGACGGCTTCACAGTGTTGAGTATGTACGCAGGTTGCACTTTATCTAAACTTTTAAAAAGACGCACTTTGCTGTTAGCTGCGTCTAGCGTAGGTGCTGTGTTTTTATTTATTTTATCTTTATATTTATATTTAATTAGTTTAAATATTATTATGGAAAACAAATATTTAACTATATCTATATTTGTTGCTTTTTCAATAGCTGTTAGTTGTGGACCCTTGTCAGTGTCTATTTCAGTTTATGGAGAGTTAATTCCGATAAGGTCTAGGAATTTATCGGTATGTTGTATTGCATTAGTTGCAAAATTTGTAACTGCTCTGTTTTTAAAACTAGCTCCTTTGGTGTTTAGGAATTTTGGATTGCATGGGGCATGTCTTGCATTTGGTGTTGCTTCAGTAATTTGTTTAATTATTTTGTACAAATATCTACCAGAAACGAAAGACAAAACTCTGCAAGAAATAGCAGATAGTATGAAGTATGTGAAACCAAATACAGGTGAAGTGGCATCAAAGTTACTAGACGACAATAAATATGTATGAAACTGTTTTTAACGGACTTACAAAACAGGAGATGGTTATGCATTTGGCGAGTTTTTTAATGTATGTTCAACGATTTATCCGTGATTTCTAAACCGATATAAGTGATTCTTATTTATATTTTGGTAGAGGAAGACCACGCGGTGGTCCATGTAAATTATTAACTTTAGATGAGAAGTTTTTGATTTGTAATAATAAGACGTATTTAATCCATTTAATTTATTTATGTCTATGATATTATAATATTCAGGTAGCAAGTAGTGGTAGGTACATGAATTTGTGGGGCAAAGTAAAACTCCTAAACAGTAACACTCCTTACAAAAATAAGAAAAACAACCGACTGTAAAAAAACCACTAAAAGTGTAAAAAAAAAACTTGAGGAAAACGTTTGAAGAAAAAGTAAATAAACTAAAGACAAAGATACGGACTTCCGAAATCGAAGCTATTTTTCAATTTGTAGTGGTTTTGTTTATTCTTTTTAAAGTTGTAAATGCAAAACATAACATAACTGGTATTTTTTTTACTTTTTAGATCTGTTCGATCAGGTATCTATTATTTTTAAGGAAATAAATGTATTCTGCATACTGAGACTATTATTTTGATCATTTTGGGAGGCTTTACCCTTTTTTTTAAAAAAAAAATCGGCCTAGTACGTGTTGGACCACGCAAAATGAAGGGTTCCGTAGTTGGGACGAAGTTATCCCGAAAACAAACTTAGCATTGCTGTAGAAAAACATGTTCTTCACATACGTCACGGTTAATTCTCCAACTGCAAATGTAAGTTGGTGGTCGACTATTACTCGTTAACTTGTAAAGCCTATTTAACTGTGATAGTTTTCTTTTAACTTCGTTATATATACTTCTTCCATCAATTTTTCACATCCAAAATCAACCATTTAGATGGCAGGGCAAAATGTATTTTAGACCCGCAATATTTTTGAACGGCCTATCCAAAACTACCCCACACCACGGGATAGACGAGAAAAAAGAATACGCACTTTACGTGTAAGGCCCTAAAAAATATTATTTTTAAGTTTTTATTTTACTACCTTCGTCGGGGTGATTAATATGAATACCATGCCAAATTACAGGTTTCTAGTACTAAGAGTATGTGAGATAAGCCACAGATAGAAAGACAGAAGGACATGGCGAAACTATAAGGGTTGCTTGTTGACTACGGAACCCTACCCTAAAGATATCAGTGAATATTATAATTTTTCCCTTCAGACTGACTAATTATATGACTTAAATAACTGTAACGCTGATCTTCGTCTACAATAGCCTTGTAGAGATTTGTATCCATGGAAATGATGGTAGAAAAAAATACACGAAAGAGTCACCGACTGATTTTGACATAGTCGGAATACTCATTAGAATATACCCTACCTATTAAAATGATTTTGTGGAGTAGATTTATGCCAGAGTAAAAAAAAAATAATAATTTATTAAGTAATTTATTAATTAGGCAGAGGCCTTTGGTGTGGGATGCAACGTGGGTTGATATTATTGCACCATCTTATCTTCCTAGTATGGCGGGCTGTGCTGGGGCGGCTGCTGCAGGTGCGGAAAACCTCACATGGTGAAAATATTCCAATCTTATTGGGTGTTATATTATTATATTCGAGCCATTTGTAGTTAAAACACTCGGGCCCAGGGGTCTGAGTGTCACTTGGTTATTGAGACATCTCCAAGCGGTTGGTCAACTCTTGACGTGAGCAGAGGGCTGGCCTATTTCTTGGCCAAAGAATCAGCATCGTCATACAACGCGGCAATGCTGCCAGCCTTTTGGGCACTTTTCCTGTTGACAGCAATGCGGACGAGTTTTTTGATGCCCTATGATTATTTTCCCTGTTTTTTTATGTACATGTACTATCGGCCAAACTTCCGCATGCTCACCTCTAAGGCGATAATCATATCTAGCACGGCTCATGACTCGATCGTCCGATCCATGCGTTTTGGCCAATAGGATGCACGAAGCGTATTTTAGTCGCGTTCGTATTAATAATAATATACTGATGTATAGAAGTGTGGCACTCACAATGGGCGCGTGCTTTATGTACTCACTTCTTTGTGAGATAATTTATTAATGGGCATGGCCAGCGTGAGTTCTTTATGAATTATCATTGTTGACAAGTGTACGGTGAACCCGCACATTCATCAATATTACTTGTTATAATTATGTAGGTTAAGCAACCTCAGCGTTTGCATACGCGCAGTCGTTTACTGTAATTAGCAAGTAAAATAAATCATTGATATTACCACACTCAATACGGGTGGTTTTACTTATCATCCCCGGTTTCATCATCTATCCTAGAGTGTTAAGAAAGTCATCTTACATTTTTTTTGGCCCTTCGAGCCGGATTGCTAGGATCACGCGTATTATTAGTCCATCGGGTGTCTAGAATAAGGAGCGCGGGTTGTTCGGTATCGGAACTCCTCGGTTGCCCTACCCATTGAGTAATTCGCGACAGTGCCGTAGATACACAGTCAATTCAGTGAACTCTAAGTGTCTCTCTCGAAGACGTCGGTCGAGATTAAGGAGCCACATCATCACATCTCTACTGAGCACAGCATCGGAGCACATCGCGTCTGGACAGGTGGTGCAACTCATCGGTTCCAAGTAAGATCGTTCCTTTATTTTATCACTATGGCTGCTTTAAGCTCTCGTCAAGTGGAGATAATGGAAAATATCAATCAAATAAAAATCAACTCCATTATCGAGGAAGACTCCGGATTACATACAAAGGAGGATTGAGACGTTGGATAACCTCTGGAGAGAGTTCGAACAAAATCACGTCAAACTTTCCGAGCATCCAGATAGGGAACCCAAATATTTTGGGTCTAATTATTATCAACAGGGTAAGGACCTCTATCAGTCTATCCGAAACATTATATCTTCATTTGGTTCAGGAGAAAAAGGAACACAGTCAAACACTGAGGCCATGGAACTATTGGCTCTACAGAGAACAAACTTAGAGCGTTCAACAGGTTGATAAAAAATATTAACGTGGACGCAATATCCGAAAAGTAGGAACTGGAAGACGAGCTCAGGGATATTCAGACCAAGTGGAACATCCTTGATTCATTACATTTGCGAATCGACCATATACTTCAAGGCGGACATCAATCATACGAAGATGAAGTATATGGTCGATTCGCAAATGTAATGAACCAAGGATGTTCCACTTGGTCTGAATATCCCTGAGCTCGTCTAAGAAAACAACACTACCGCGACTGGAACTCTGTGTAGCGCTACTTTTATCACAACTGGTTAAGAAAGTCACCGATTCCTTGGAAAACAAAGGAATATCTCTTCACGCATGGACAGATTCCATGATAGTTTTAGGCTGGCTGCATGGGGATGTATCTAGATGGAAATCATTTGTAGCTAACAGGGTGAACCAGATAACCAAAGTCATCCTAGCAGAATTCTGAAACCATGTCTGCTCGCAAGAAAATGCAGCCGATTGCGCAACACGAGGAGTAACGGTTCATCAATTGTTACATCATTCGTTGTGGTGGAGAGGGCCAGAATGGCTAAAAGGTTTGAAGGAAAAAGATGCAATAAAGATGACATACCACGCCCCCAACATAGAAACAAAGACGCTCACTAGTGTGAACACAACTTTAATGAAAAATAACTTAACATTTATTATCGAATTACTGCAAAACCATAGTTCACTGACACGAATTGTACGAATTATTTGCTGGGTAGCACGTTTCATCATGCGAACTCGTCACAAACATATTTCAACATATGATTATTCTTTATCGTCATCAGAAATGAATAACGCAAATAATTTAATTATTAAAGAAGTGCAAGCACTAGAATTTTATGAAGAATTGCAAGATATTCAACGTAAGCAACATATAAATTCTAAAAGCAAGATTAGCAGTTTACATCCATTTGTGGACCAAAACGGTCTATTGAGAGTTGGTGGACGGTTACGACACGCCAGAATAAACATTTCAGCGAAGCACCCCATCATACTATCAAGCCACAACCGACTTACTGATGTTGTTATCAACCAGGCTCACATAACAACTTTACACGGTGGACCCCGTTTAATTCTATCTTATATCAGGGATACATTCTGGGTTATCAGCGGTATCAGGACTGTGAAACGACAGCTGAGACTGTGTGTGAATTGTCGACGGTTTAACAACGAAGTTAATCAGCAAATTATGGCCGACTTACCCCGAGCTAGAGTCACCCCGTCAAGACCATTTACAAATACTGGAGTCGATTTCACAGGGCACGTGGAATTGAAAGCCAATTCAGGACGCGGGATAAAGACTGTGAAAGGATACGTGGCAGTCTTCGTGTGCTTATCAACGAAAGCAGTCCACCTGGAATTGGTTTCAGACTTGAGTACGGCCGCCTTCCTAGACGCTTTTCGTCGATTCTGCTCTCGTCGCGGATCTCCCGGTCACATGTATAGTGACAACGGTAGAAACTTTGTGGGGGCTGATCGACTTATGAAAAAAGAGTACAAGGAGATCATCCAGTGCCTTAATCCGGACTTCTTTAACAACATCAGTGAGATAAACATTGAGTGGCACTTTAATGCACCGGCGTGGCCTAACGCAGGTGGGCTTTGGGAAGCGGCGGTGAAGAGTCTAAAGTACCACTTGAAAAGAGTCATAGGAGATCAACGCCTTACCTACGAAGAGTTCACTACGTTGCTTTGCCAAATAGAGGCATGTCTTAATTCTAGATCACTATGCCAATTAACAGAGAGCTCAGACGATGACTGTTTAATTCCTGGGCATTCCTGATAGGAGCACCTATTCTATCAAGGCCTCACACGGATCCAGAGTCTACGACGTTACAACCTCGCTAGCAGCTCGTCCAAGCTATGACGAAGAGCATCTGGAAGAAGTGGTCATCGGAGTATCTGCAACAACTGCAAACTAGAACTAAGTGGCGAACCACAAAAAGTAATCTGGAAATCAACGATGTCGTCCTCATCCGTGAAGAAAACATGCCTCCGGGTAAATGGGCTATGGGTAGAGTACAGCATCTGCATCCTGGGAAAGATGGTTACGTGCGAGTCGTTACACTCAAGACAAGCAGCAACACCATCCAGCGCCCTGTGAATAAACTCGTATACCTGCCTGTAAATGAGGATGAAACCCCTTGGAGACCCTTGAAACAGGATGTGGTCCAGGCTACTTCCTCATCGCCACCAGTTCAAGATAAAAGTAAGAAACGTTCCCCACGCCCGAGCACGACCGAGGCAGGCGACGTTAAATGCCCTTTTCATGACAGTATTATTAATGCTTTTGTTTATATCACCCAGTTTACAGCAAAAACTGACGACATACAATATTACTAAAATTACCACGAACCAAGGACTTTACTTCGACAAGGTGGTCGACCTGCATGTTATCAAGGACGATTGGAAACTCATTGTATTTTACAACATGTCCACGTTCTATCGCGGATTTTCCGAGGTAAAAGGCTACATATCGTACCTGAAGCAAACAGCTGATCACATGGCGTCTCAATACGACAGTGTCATCGTACAGCTAGAACACGAAGTAAAGGAAATCGAGCATTACCAAGCGCTTCTTGAGAATCCACAATCAAGAAGGTAGAGACGTGGGTTAGTCAACGGAGTGGGATACTTGGCAAACAAATTATTTGGAGTGCTAGACGAAACCTTCGCCCAACAGTATAAAATGGATATAGAAAAGGTGACTCACAACGAGAATCATCTTCGGAATTTAATCAAGAATCAAACTTTGGTCTTGGAATCAGAATACAACATTCTACGACGTAGTGAGGAGACTATGAACAAACAGTTCAATTTCTTAAAACGTCATCTTCGTCACTGACGAACTAAATGGGGTACGTCTGGATAACAGAGACGGCCTATACATAACATCGTCCGCCTTAGCAGCGAGTATCATATTGTCAAACCTAATGCGTATTCAGCATACGCTAATCGACACCGTGACCGACATAAGCCACGGTCGTATCGACCCCTACCTGTTAACTCCTGAACAGCTAGCACGTCAAGTCGACATTATCTCCGGCCAATTACAGGGAAACTTAATGACCCCAATAGAGTCATCGGATTTGTCAGACATGTATAAAATCATGAAGGCGTCGGCTACCCTATACGAAGGCTATCTCATTATTGAGATAAAAATACCCTTAGTGACTAACGATATCTTCGAATTGGATAAAATCATCTCTATTCCACAAAAGAGAGGAACGAATCATTTCAGGACCATCCCTAGCTCGCCTTACATTGCCTACAACATACAGAAAGACACTGCACTTCTCTTATCAGATAGTGATCTACAAGGATGCGTCCACGTTATAAACAAAAACAAGTTGTTATGTTCTATTCATAAACCTATCTACAACCTGAAAATAAAACAATCATTGTGTGATATACATGCAGTAAGTGATATCAAGAGTGCTTGTAAACAAGAAGTTTCCACGTGCCACAACTATTGGATCAAGTTACATAACGTGAACTCTTGGTTTTACACCTGTTGTGAAACATGCGAGCTCCGCATTTTTTGTTCGACTGCAACACAAACGACTGTAATACGAAACAGTGGAATCATTGATATAGGTCAGGGATGCACGTTGAAATCGGATGCGTATAGTATTCATGCACACAACAATTTCCTACATCATATGAATATGCGATCCAAAATCGACGTCCCAGAGGTATCTATTCTGAACACGCTTATCAACACAACATTGCCAAATGAATTTGACGTTCCGGAGAACCACACTCATATTTGAAATCAGCTGAGAGACCAAATCGACAATATTACGGAACAATCTTCTACAGAATTAACTGTCCACGACATTCATCATTACGCCGCAGTGTATGGCACTTTGGCTATGGTTATCATTATTGGTGGTATATGCTTATACTTCATAGTTAAGAAGAAGCATCATGAAGTGCCGAATGAGCAACAGCACGAACTGGAGGCCGTGCGTACACCACAGGACGTGCCTACCCCGGTAGCGGAAGCGCAAGTTGACCCTGCAGGACTAGGATCTACTGAGTGCATTAGTGAAACTCGGGTAGTGATTAGTGAGTTTAGTGAAATGAGCCACGCGATAAGTGTCGATAAGGGGACCTCTCCTATGGTCACCCCGCGGTCAGTGAAAGTACATTTTCAACCAAAGTACGAACTTGATTAAAGTTGAACAATTTAGGAATATAAGCAAATGCAATGAAATTATCGTGTATCACCTTTCATCTAAATATTATATAATTTAGACGTAGCTCATCAGTTATATCTTTAGTTCAATTTCATCAATTAAGATTTAAATCTTGTCATGTCTTCCTCTCTTTAGAGTTGGCAGTATGTACGGTGAACCCGCACATTCATCAATATTACTTGTTATAATTATATAGGTTAAGCAACCTCAGCGTTTGCATACGCGCAGTCGTTTACTGTAATTAGCAAGTAAAATAAATCAGTGATATTATCACACTCAACACGGGTGGTTTTACTTATCATCCCCGGTTTCATCATCTATCCTAGAGTGTAAACAAAGTCATCTTACAACAAGAATTAATTTCGTACTCATATCTTCTTTCAAATCAAATCAAGTTTATTTGTAGGTTTCAATACAATAGCATGTTATAATAAGAATAACTGACCATCTTATTATAACATCCTATTGCATTGAACGCACCACTAGGTGTTGAAACAACAGACACATAATTAAAATGAAATTACTCAACTACTTACATACTAACACACAATTCCTTCCGTTCTAACACACAATTACCAATGTCAAAATAATAATATACCTACTAAATGTAAGATTGTAATAAGCTAAAGGTCATTGGTGTCCTCCATAAACTCAGTTGTGAAGGAGTAACGTGTTTTATGAATTAAAACTGGTTTCAATTTATTTTTAAACATTATTATTATTAAGATTCATTATCTGTCGTATATATACTTTTACGTAGGAGGGCTGTTTTACTGCGATCAACACAAAGAATGTTCGAACCCCTTTTTCTTAACTGTGGATCAGCTGGGGCTCTTATTTTGAAAAGCTGTGTGTTTATGTCAAATATATCCACCTTAAAGATATAATATATAATAACGGCAATGCTAGAAGCTTTTTTGTGCGATGAAAACGTAATTCTTGTCTGTCGAGTTACCCCAGAAAATGACTCCGTATCTTAGAACTGATTATACGTTGTAATGCTAGGCAATAAGCATGGCGTCACTGTTTACAAATTTTAACAACTTATAAAGAGCAAAAACAAAACTTTTGTTTTTTACAAAGGTCATTGGGCAACTAAGTATGGAACCTTTACCCACGGCCTATAGAAAAAAATAGGGTAGGATGTTTAGATAAACGTCTCTAGTTTACAAGTTCTCGTTGACCTTGCGAGCGAGCGGACGTGTGTCGCTTGTGCTGTGCAATTGCGTACCGATTTTGAGAAATACGTGCTAAGTACTGTGTGTGATTGCATCGTGCTACAGTTGTGGATTGGTTGCTAATTGGTTCAATTGAGGATCAATAATGCCGACGTTGCCACGAACTCCCACTAAACCCGGCGAAGTGCAGGAAGCTCGTTCATCTGACAGGTCAGCTTCGGATTCTAAGGGTAAACGAGCACCTATGTCCAACAGGGTTGGAACACGACAGGGTAGGAGGAAACGCAATGAAGAATCAGACAGCGATTCTTCTATCTCTCAAGAACCTAGACGGCATAAAACAGCATGCTGTTCTCCAGATAGTTTGCGTTTAACACTCGAGGCCGTGCAGAAGGAGGTCAAAGCAATGAATTCTCTCCTGAACACCATTAAGGAGGAGCAAGACTCACGCTTGTTACTGCTACAAAAGGATGTGTCGGTTATTAAATCAGAAATAGGCGAGCTGAAAAAATCCAATATCGATTTCGACAAAACACTGCAGTTTCTAAGCGACAAGCATGATGAAATGGAGATATTCAGAAAAGAAAGCTTAGAAAACAACAAGGCAATGGAAAACAGATACAAGGATCTAATACAACGAAACATCAATTTAGATAAGTGCAACAAAGCGCTGGAAGAACGAATCGGTTATCTCGAACAAAAAGAATTGGCTAAAAATATTGAAATAATGAATTTAAAGATGCAAGAAGGAGAAAAAACCGTTGAAGTGGTAAAAAGATTTGCCGAGATCTTGAACTTAGACAAAACCGAAATTGAAAGCGCATGGAGGGTAGGATCCGAAAAAAAAGATGTGCGGCCTATAGTTGTGACGGTGCGTACAAAAGCGGCGAGAGCGGAATGGCTTAAAAGTCGAAAATCACAACTCACTAATCAAATGTTATTTAATAACAATGACACATCACGTATCTTCATAAATGAGCATATTACTCGACAAAACAGGCAATTATTTTGGGCTGCAAAAACAAAGCTTAAAGAAACCTATAAATATATATGGATTCAGGACGCCAAAGTATTAATAAAGAGAAATGATAACGAAAAAAGATATACCATATTCGCAATGAGGGTGACATCGAAACATACGTACAACAACAAAAAATCTAACACATTTCATATTACGTAACAGTGTTATTTAATAAGATCACATCATGGCGGTAAACTTCGATCCACATTTACAGCTACAGGATATCGAATATATCAAGTTCACTGATATTAAAGAGTGGTCTAACTACGTATTATCCAGTGAAACTAAAATACAAATTATACACATTAACATTTGTTCTATTAGAAAACATTTTAATCAGTTAACGGTGCTTCTGCAAAACGTTTTGATTAAACTGGATGTATTGTGTCTCACAGAAATAAATATTAGGCAGGACGAAGTCTCCATGTACACAATCGATGGTTACAATATGTTTTCACAAACAAGAGAAAAGAAGCGAGGTGGAGGCATACTCGTCTATGTGAAAAACAGCCTTCAGTACAGTCCACTACAATGCTACACTGCATCGACATTTGAGTTGATACACGGTCACTTTGCTAAAAATGCTTACAAGGCTTATCTGTTTGTAATCTACAGGCCTCCGCACACAAACAAACGCACTTTTATAAGAGAAGTGGAAAACATTATTCGAGCGCTACCCGTAAACTCTGACATTGTATTAGTAGGCGATTGCAACATTAACTTGCTAGAAGCTGAGCGTGATTCTTCGGCAAACAAATACTTAAATACGTTAGCGGATTTGGGACTTCACTGCGGCATACAGGACATAACACGCGAGGCGGTTGTCGGACAGAGGCGAGTGGCGTCATGCATCGATCACGTCTTCATGCGGAATGGAAGTGGTGGGGCGAGTGACGTCCACGCATACACACTTACTAGCCAGGTAGCCGACCACTATGTAACGGGAATCTCAGCTGTTATTGATAAAGAAATAGACTTAACGTGTGTGAATAAAATGAGGTACGACAACAAAGCGGTAAGAGATAAACTTAGTAGCATACATTGGGAATCGTTGTTGCTGATAAAAGACCCGAACGAATTGTATACAAACATGACCGCGATTTTTGGCGATATTTATAACAGTTCTAAAATTGAAAACTCGGTGTGCCCTAAACGCAAAACACAGTCGTGGGTTACGGATAAGTTACGCATACTTATAGAAGAAAAAGATATCCTATTTAAACAGTGGAAAAACGATCCTAGAAATAATAATAAACGATTGCAGTACACTAGGTGCAGAAATAAAACTCAGAAGCTTATAAATATGGCCAAAAATAATAGTAGGCGGAAAGCGATAACAGGCTGTAAGGGAGACATGAGAAAGATATGGAATAAGATAAATAACTGGCTAGGTAGGTCTAAAATGGGAGTAGATTCTGTAATCGAAAAACACTTATTAAAAAATGAATCATTGCAAACTATCTGTAATAAATTCTGTGAAACCTTTACGAATGAAGTCGATATGATCAAACATAAATGTCAACATAATTTTTTGGACAGAACAAGCTATGTTAATGTTTGTAATGTAAGTTTCCGATTTAAAAAAGTGCTACCTAAAGACGTAAAAACTGTTATAGAGAAATTAGACTGCAACAAGTCGCCGGGGTCAGATGGTATTAGAATTAAAGATCTAAAACAAATAAAAGAACAAATTAGTCCAGTAATAGCTCATTTTATTAATATTAGTGTTAAAAAATCTCAATATCCGGATGAACTTAAAAAGGCTATTATTAGGCCTATATTTAAACAAGGATTTCATCAAGATTATGGCAGTTATAGGCCTACAGCAATTCTAAATTCGGTAAACAAAATAGTCGAAAAAATTATAGTTAAACAACTCACTAGTTTTTTGGAAAACAATAGTATATTAAACGATATCCAACACGGTTTCAGACTAAATAGAAGTACTGCAACTGTGCTAGAGAAATTTACAGACGAAGTCAATAATCGAATGATGATGAAAAAAATATAGTTATGGTTATATATATAGACTTCAAAAAAGCATTTGATACATTGGACCACGACGGCTTGTTGCAGGCTATGAATGAATGTGGCATAAGGGGCCCCATAAACGTATGGTTTAGCAAGTATCTGGAGAACAGATCACTCAGAGTCTGTGTCAGTGGAACAGAAAGTGTACGAGGCGACATTAAATTCGGAGTTCCGACCGGTTCAGTATATGGCCCATTAGGATACATAATGCACGTCAATAGTATGCCTAATGTATTAAAGAAATGTAAGGCATTTATGTACGCTGATGATACTTGCTTGGTTTATAGCCATAAGAATATCGACCTCATACAGCAAGCTATACAAAGCGATTTTGATAATGTGGTTCAGTGGGCACATGATAATGGAATTATTATAAATATAAGTAAAACTAAGTGCATGCTTATTCACTCGCCGTATCATAAAAATAAAAGTAGTTTGTCAGTGCAAGTAAAAGGTCATTCGTACGAATGTCTGCATAGCAACAAGCAATTCTGGCAGTGTTTATGTTTAGAAACAGTTACCTCTTATAAATACCTAGGACTAGGCATTGATAACACATTCACATGGAATCTGCATGTTAATAACGTTTGTAATAAGCTGCGCTCCATCTTGGGTAAACTGCAAAATCTTAAATATGTTGTCAGCAGGAAAGTACTGTATACCTTGTATTACGCACTGGCTGATTCAATTATTAGCCATGGCTTGGGTGGATATGGACTTACATTCCCTACGCACTTAAATAAAATTAAAATCTTGCAGATAAGACTACTGAAACTTCTTATAGATAGAAAGAATAAGATAACATTAAATAAAAATTATGAAAAACTATTCAACATTTGTAAAGTACTCCCGATCCATCTTAAAAGTAAGTTAAATATCTTGACTGAACAATTTAATAATCAAGACCACAAAGTGGAACGTAAGCATATGTACCCAACTCGTTTATCTAAGAAGAAGACACTTGCTGTTCCAAAGGTAACTAACTACTTTGGTAAGCGCACAAGAAGGTACATAGTACCAACGTTAGCGAATGAGCTACCCCCCAAACTTATATCGCATGTCAAGTCTAAGGATCAACTTAAAAGAGTTCTACAAAAACATTATCTCTCATTGTGTCCATAGAAAATGTTTTTATTTTTTGTTTAAAATGTGAGATTTTTGATCTGAACTGTAGGTATTTATTTCATATTTTACTTAGCACAATTAAGTTATAGCATATTAATTTTGAAAATTTGTAAACTATTGGTAGACGAGAACTACTGCCGACAAACTGTTTTGCAGTTTGGCAGACTTTATGTATGTTATTGTTAGTACAAATTTTGAATAAAAAAAAATAAAAAAAAATGTATATGTCACATTAACGCAGATAATGCGAAAAACCCTTAAATCTAAAAAAATAAAAATACAATAATTATAAGGTTAATTATAACAAGGCTTAGCACATTTTTATTGGTTTCTTGATAGTAAACATAATTTTAAAAATAAAATAAGTAAAAATAAAACAAGTATAGAAGAGTTTTTATGTTTTATTCGACATGATCATGTCTACAGGAATAATTGTATCGTCTATATTGTCATACAATATAGACGATTAGCAAGAGAATGTTTAACTCATGATTTCGTCCCGCATTTGCAATACAATTATTGAAAATGCGGGAAGAAATCATCAGTTTTCGAAATAATCAAACATTCTCTTGCTAATCTTATCTTTCTCTCCAACGTCCTTCTGGACATTTGGAATTCCGTAGTCAACCGTTCATCCAGTTCACCAATCCTTATTTTTGTCAGATAAATACCTGAAAGCCATGGCAGGACTATCAATTCTGTTATGAGGAGACGGTGTTAGTTGTAGAACAGTGATGTTTTATTACTCCTGTCCAAAAATGCAGTTCATTATCGTCAACCGAATTAATATTTTCAAAATCCAGTTGATTCCTTCGTTCCAAGCGATACTCGATATTATCGATTTGTACAAATGGGTTGTACAAATAGATAATATCGAGTACATGAGTATTGTTGAATTCATGCATAACTCTCTGAGTATTCAGTTCTTCCCAATCACGTCTTTGTAAATGTGAATGACATACACGGGCAAGTGGAGGTATATAAAAACCTCCACTTGCCCGTGTATAAAGTGACAAAGGACGCGGGGTTAGTATGTTAATTTTATTATAACCCAAAATAACATTTTATTGCACTCCTAAAAGAAAAGCTTTGTGTATCTGCTTATTTTTAGATTATTATAACTTCAGTTTAAAAATTCTATCTCGTCGAATCATTAGGTATTCCAAGATATTTTACTTCTGTATAAATAATTATATCTTTGTTTTGTCCTATCCTTGATTGTTTTCTTTCCCTATAGAAAATACTGCCAGCCTCTTAGCTCAGCCTCCACGAGTACTTTATTATGAAAGACAAAGTATTTATTCGTAGGAAATAGTAACCACGAGCCACAAGCAAATAGTAACTGGAACACCGACATTTAACTAACCTAGGCCAACGTATTCAGTATTAAGTCAGTAATAACCAGGTCGGTCTCAGGTCAGCCTGCCGAGGTCTGAAAGGAAATAGCGCGGTGATACCGGCACAGCTCAACTGCTATCGGGTACCGGACGCGCCGCCATTTTGGAATAGCGGTGCTTGCAACCGTTTAGCTGGACGGTTCTGTCCATGGACTTAGTTATTTGGCCATACAGCTGTAAATGTGTGGCAATAATTTTATTTATTTAACATCAGTCCTGTTTCCCGCGAAGTATTAGGAAGGGGTATAGATGGGCCCCAAACTATTATTTAATTTGAATAAAATCCAAAGCTTTTTAACCCCTAACAAAAAGAGGGGCGTTGTAAGTTTGTAGTGTGTATCTGTGTATGTGTTTGTCTGTCTGTGGCATGATAGCTTCCGAACGGATGAACTGATTTGGATTTTAATTTATTTTTTGTTTTAAAGGTGTCATCATCAAGAATGTTCTTAGCTATGTTTCAAGAAATTCTGCTCAACCGTTTGAAGATCACAACCTCTTTTCTAGTTGATGAAGAGACAACATATTATACCGTTAAATAATAATAATAACAAAAATAAGTTGTTATATAATCAAATATTGGGTTGAAAAATATTCTTAGATAAGTCTAATATAATTCGTTTAGGTGGTAGGCTATCTAACGCGGCTAAATTTAATTATGACAAAAACCATCCTGTATTGTTAAGTGATAAACATCGCTTTTCAAGGTTGTTATGTGAATATGAACTCAAACGCCTACTTCATGCTGGACCTCAACATCTGCAGGCTTAGCTTGACACTCTCTATTTCTTCGAAGAATAGACACGGCTCTTTCCATACAAAGTGACAATTCGTTTCTCCTTTTTTGACATCCCACCGTAGAAATCCTTCTACATAAAAAGGACCTAGACAAAGATCGTTAGAAACGAAAGACAAAATTACAGATTGTAGAAGGATTTCTACGGTGAGATGTCAAAAACTGAGAAACGAAATGTCACTTTGTATAGAAAGAGCCGTGTATATTCTTCGAAGAAATAAAGAGTGTCATGCTAAGCCTGCTGGTATATTCTATGCGTGAAAGGTGGTGGATTTTAGGAGCTCGCAACTTAGCCAGACAGGTAGTACATAACTGTGCCGTATGCAAGCGCATGAAAGGGAAGACATGGGTAACTTACCTTCTGAAAGGTTAGAGCCTAGTTTTCTTTTCATGCAATGCGGTGTAGACTATGCGGGACCATTGTCAATATTGGACCGCAAAGGCAGAGGTGCTAAGTTTATTAAAGCATATATTTGTTTATTTGTATGATTTACGACCAGAACCATACACACATAGAGAATTGGTAGGCAGTTTAAGTACACAAGATTATATTATAGCATTGAAACGATTTACGTCGTACATACATAGTACGTCGTGGAAAGCCATATCAAATCTTTTCAGACAACAGGAAGAATTTCGTTGGGGCTGAAAAGGAATTGTCAGTAATTTTTAATAATACTAATAATATTTTAGATTTTCTTAACGATATTCAAATTCGTTTAACGTTTATACCTCCGTATAGTCCTCATTTTGGTGGGTTGTGGGAGGTGGGAGTCAAGTCCTGCAAGTATCATTTACGACGGGTACTGGGCAATCCTGCAATTTGCACTAATATATCACACAAATACACAGCAATAAGAAATGGCAAGAAAATATTTACGGAGAGTATAAAGAAAATACCTGACTGCAAAAATGTCTTATGCATTAATACAGTTTTTATACACAAAATTACCGCCAAACTTTGCCGCCAAATAGAATTTATATAAATCAAGTGGATATAACAAAATAATTCCTTAATAATATAATATTTTAAATATATTGATTGGATTGATATTAATACATTCGCTTCAAGCGAATGTATTAAGATCAATCCTTAATACCAACATAGAAACTTAATACATTATAAAGTCAACCGCTATTCACAATATTTTAAATAAATCAAAAGGAAGTAACAAAATAGAAACAACATTTAAATTCAACCGGGAACCACAATATTTTAAATAAATCAAAATAAAAACTTAACATAGACTTAACCGGAAATTCAAGTATTAATTCAATAAATAACATGGAAGTCAGATTATGTACAAAATAATCAAAATAAATAAAAAAAACCCAACACAATCAAAAACATTTTTAACTTTTTATTTTTACTTTTATTTCCTGTTTTTAAACTTTATATGTTACTAGCAGGCAATATGTATAAAAATGTTTACATAGAGTACCTACTGTGTAGATTATTGTGGCCCTATTCACCAGGATGAATAGGTCCACTCAATCTGTGTGGTTCTTTCCTCAAAAGACAATTTCAGACACCAATCTACATGGTCTTCACATGATCTGACCAAGATTATGTCTGGAGTTTAAAAGAGACTGTGACCTCTGAGATTATTACGGCCTTTCTTCTCAGAGTAGTCAGATAGGAAACGCCGAGCTCATCTAGTTTTTTTTTTCTAAATATGATTGACGTGTAAAAGTGTTTGTACAAACATACCTACTGAAAATAAAATCATTTCATTTAATTTCATTTCATAGCCTGTATTATATTAGCTTGTATTAGCATATGCTCGTCAAAATGCATCGTATGAGCCCAAACACAAGGTGGATGCCGACACGTGGGTATCCTGCAGGACCCTGGTGATGTCTGCGCATCAGGTCAAGGTTAATTTAAAAGAGTGTCCGTGGAGTTTATTGCCCCTTCTTCTCCATAGGAACCTACTACGCTTTGGAATGGTCAACTAGCTTCATACTCGTATTTCTGACTGACCGACCGACCCTTAGAAAATGCCTGTATTTTTGGTTTATTTGAAATAAATGCTTTGATTTTGAGTTTAGAGTCAGTCTAAAAATAAACTTTATCGAACTTTAAACATAAGGACTTTTTACTTTATTATATATTTTTAAACCTACTAGAGCTCCGCATAGCTCCAGCCTAGGAATGCTAACTGCCTTTATCGGTGCCAATTTACTTTTAGCACATAATAAACGCACTGAAACAGGTATGGTACTGTTATAATTATGACACGATCTAACGTACGGGCACGCTCCGAAGGAATTTGGAGACGCGTAATTTTCACAAATTATGTAACGAGGTATTTTAATATCGCGTAAATGTTGTAAATCAGAAAGAAACTTATGCCATGTACTCGCAATGTTTTTGGGAACTTCGTCATCCCAATCAAATATATTTAACCATAATTTTTGTAACAATGATTTTGCTATAATTACTGTAGGTCCCATTAACCTAAAGGATTATACACTTGTGCGATGGTTGATAACATTATACGTTTCGTAATTACTGTGTCACTATGTGTAAATTTTGTTGTATAATTAAAACTTATCACTTTCCGTATACCAACCTAACCCTAACGTTTTAGACAAGTGATTCTCACCACCGATGTTTAGGTCTTTACAATTCTCAGGAGACACGTTATGACTAAACGTCCATTTATGTAACAGAAAACAACCCACTTTTAATAACGCGGAGATTTTATTACATAACTGCATTACCGAATCAGGGTCATCGCTCCCTGTAATAAGATCGTCGATGTAAAAGTCCTCGTTAATCGTCCTAGCAACTAAATCATCATTAGATTCTAATTCCAATTATTTTAAGCATTGCATGCATTACATTGCAGTCACTGTGATTACAATATACAGTTGAAAAGGTAAGTCTCGACTTACGCGCCATAATATCGATTGAAAATACGTTGATCCGATTGAATTAAAATCTGTCGGTACATTTATTTTATGTCCGCGCAAGCTACGTATTTATTCTGCTGGAATCTGAGTAGAATGGAAAAAATATAATTTTGCAACGGCGGCCCTATATGTTGTATATTATTTAACGATTTGTTGTTCGAAGTACTCGCACTCGTGTCGAACACAACGCGTAATTTCGTAGTGAAACTATCTTCTCAGTAAACACCGTGATGAGGTAGGATGTAATGCGGTTTACTTAATTAGCTTTGATGCAACTAGGGTCATGTGACCAAGTGCCTCATATTCGTGAATAAATTCACCATAAAGATTTTTATAGTTAGGTGAACGATCTAACCTTTGTTCGAGAGATAAAAAACGATTCTTAGTCATGTTGTATGAATCACCTAACGACTCGGGAGACAGGAGTCACCCGAGTCGTTAGGTGATACACGGTAGGTTCTCTGTCCGCATTCCTTTAAAGGATTAAAGGAATTCGAACAGAGAACCTATCGAGTTCATTACGTTTTAGTTTTAGTAGTCTGTGTAAATATTTGTTCACAATAATGATCACCTTTTGACATAGCTTTAGGTAAATCAGAAAATTCTTCTAACTCCCAGAATTTTTGCAATTGAGTATCAATTTGAACGAAATTACTTTTCAGATTTAAACGAATAATTATTACAAAGACGGCCAGAGATGATCCATCCTATTTTTGAATCGTACAGATATGGACCACTACTATTCTCAATTCTCAATTCTTTATTGCATTCCATATGTATTACGAGTACATAGATGGTATAAAAAGTAAAAGACCAATATGGACCCTGTCGGGCACAGCAACATTAGGAGAGAGGGAGAGGGCTTTTTTTTTTTTGGGTGGGAAATCATCAAATAACTTCTCCCGCTCCTTGTGTCAGACTCTTACTGACTAAAACCCACCCGTATTCCTTCCGTTGCCTGTGTTGCGGGGGCCTCGGTGACCCATAAGTACCTTCCCGCGACCCCAGCAGGCATCGGCCCTAGTGGACCCCAACCTTTGTGCTGACGACATCTCTTTGAGGCGCGCGTGGAATACAAGGCGCCGTCGATCCGGGCCTGGTCCTTACCGGATGGTGAGCTACCCATTGCTCACCGTCCGCAAGCCCACGCCTACGGTAGCCGGAAATCCACCCGGGACTCCCGACGCCCAGAGCGTCTCCTGCGGCGGCTAGGGTTGAGAGGGCGCGAAATTTGCCTTTCCCTCAACCGTCCCGCCTCCTCCTTCGCGAGCATTACTGCTTCGCAGAAGGAGGTGACGGCTGCACTGAAGCGGCTCCTGCCCAAGCAGAAGCCGCTTCAGTGCAGCGCCTGCCCGCTCCAGTTTGGGAGCCAAACGTCGGAAATGCTCCACGAAGTTCCTCCGGCTGTCGAGAACGAGTCCCAAGTACTTCATTGTCGACTTGACGCCGATGAAAACCCCTCCTACCGTTATTTGGGACCCCAACGGTGGCGCGTTCCGAGAACCATGAAAACACATGGCCTCGGACTTGTGCAGGGCCACCTCGAGTCCCAATTGCCGGATCCTTTCGACGATTGTCGCAACCCCGCGCGCCGCTAATTCGGCCGTCGCCTGGTGCGACCTCCCCTGAGCCAGGACCAACATGTCGTCAGTGTAGCACACTACGCTGACGCCGCTAGGGAGGTCGGCGCGCAGCATCCAGTCGTATCCGATGTCCCACAGATGCGGCCCCAGGACCGATCCCTGTGGGACTCCGAACGACATCTCTTGCCGGATCCACACTCCCTGGTGACCGGGGTAGAAGACGCTCCTATCCCTCAGATAGGCCTCGACCACACGACCGACGTAGGGCGGCATCCGGTGGTACCGGAGTGCCTCCCTGATGCAACTCCAGGGCAGGGTATTAAAGGCATTGGCGATGTCTAGAGACACCGCCAAGACGATCCCACCCTGGGCAACAGCATTCCCCGTCGTCAGGGCTCGCACGCGCATGATGGCGTTCACTGTAGAGCGCCCTCTGCGGAAACCAAACTTGCTCTCCGCCAAATCCGGCCCCACCCGCACCAGCTGGCCGACGAGGCGGTCTGCAATGACTCTTTCAAAGAGCTTGCCCACCTCGTCGAGCAGCACGATGGGCCGATAAGCGGACGGAGAGTCCGCAGGGCGCCCTGCCTTCTTTATGAGGACCAGTTTCCCCGTCTTCCAACGAATCGGGAACTGGCCCCTCTCCAAGGAAGGAGAGGGCTAAGTCGCAATTCAAGAAATTCAATATTATTATAAATGATTATATGTGTTTAATTGGTTGTATGATTATGTATTTAGGTTTGTGTGTATAGGTATAGCATATAATAGTCATTTTTAATTTATCTATTGCATAAGAATAATGTAGGTAATTATTATGAAATTCTCAGAGGTATTTTCATTATTATTAAATTATGTTATTATTTATGTATTCATATTTTCTTGTTTATATTTGATTTTCTATATTCCATATTATATTATTTTATTTACTAAGCTTTATCTTATCATTATTTAATAGATCCCAAAATATGTCCGCTCCTAAGAGTGCATCGATGTCCGACGGATCGCTAAACGTAGGGTCCGCGAGCAAAATATGTTTAGGTATCTCTATAAATTGACATTGAACGTCCAACGAAGGTAACTTTGATGTAATACGAGGAAGAACCCAACATTGAATATATGTATTAAAATCATTAAATTTAGAACGAATGTTTACTTTGCAGGTGTGGGAACTTTTTGAAATGCTTTGTCCTACACCCGAAATATGAATTGTGGACTGTATAATAGGTATGTGTAACCGATTTCAGAGCGATTCTGTGATAAAACAATTCTGACTTCCGTTGTCAAGAACTGCTTTAACTGTGTGATAATTATTCCTTGAATCAGGAACATCTATGAGTGGCGTCGACAACAAAACCGGTTGGACCGCGGCACTGCACGTGAGTAGATTGCACTCGGAATATACTTGCGCATCAGCTGATTTGCTTACGCTCGACAACGGATGCGAAATAGACGTGGATACGGCCATACTTATTCTTTCGCTAGAAGTATTATTATTATGAAGTAACGTATTATGGTTATTTTTGCAAATTTTACATGGATTGTATGAACATTCGCTTGGCAGGTGACTATCGGTCCGAATACAATTTTGAAAAAGCTTTTTATTTTGCACAATTACAAATCTATCTTGCACGGACAAATTTAAAAATTTCGGACATGAATACAAGTAATGATCACCCGCGCAGTCAACACAAACACGCGTTTGTTTATTATTATCCGAATTATTTTTATTTTTAGTTGAATTACTAACGTATGATGTGTGGTTGCCAGTTTATATTGTTTAATTTATTAGTGTCTTTTGTTTTGATTGGAATTCGACCTACCGGAGTCATTTTTATTATGCTTAGACGAAGAAACACTTTTGTTAAATATTATTTGAATTTATCATTTCTAACATATCCGAACGGTTTCTTAGAAATTCTAATAAATCATCTAATTTAATATTACTTAAATCATTTTTAGATATAAGCGAACCTTTATGTTTCCTACTCGCGTTCCGTGGACTGATCGAGTTTAGAAACAATAAGATAAATGATTAACGTGTCCCAAGCATCGGTTGGTTCGTTTAATGATTTAAGTGCTCGCAAATTATGTAATGTTGAATCTATTAGTTTTCTCATTTGATCATACGATTCGCTTTGAAGTGACTGAACAGCAAATAATGCCTTTACATGATTTTGTACTAATAAACGATTGTTGTGAAACCTATTTTCTAGTATATCCCATGCGTGTAAGTAGTTTGGTGAAGTGAATTCTAATGCACTAATTACATGAAAGCCATAACCACTCAGACACGATTTTAAATAATGAAACTTCTGTATGTCGCGTCGTTAAGATCTTCACGATTGTGTATCATAGTGAGATACGAGTTCCTATACTCTAACCATTGATCATACGAACCTTCAAAGGCAGGTAGCTTTATTACTGGCAACTTAATAAACACAGGATTACAAACCTGATGAGAAATAGATTGGGTTTGTTCACTATTGTAAGGATTCATTTAGCACTTTGCGTCAGCCATGATGGAAAAGTACTGATGTTCAAATGATTCGCGGTATTCTAATTGAGTAGATAAATCGGAATCATCAACTATTTGTTAAATTTCACCTTGAATATTATTAAAACTTTGAAAAATAGTGCAAGTTGACTGTATTCGTAAATCTAATTCCGTTTTGCTATTGGAAATTGATGTTAATTTGTCTAATTTTGCAATAAATTTCTCAAATTACGTAAGTCAGCCTTTCAGCGTGCCTTGCTGCTTATTCAAATCAGCGAGACGTTTATTTGTCATAGTACCTACTAACACCTAAACGGGGAGATTTAGACCTTTCTCTTATTTTAACGGGAACGTGAACCGAGACAACTTGCAAACACTCATCGTCACTCATTTTGGAAGGCTCTAGAAAGCACGAGTCCCACTCAGTATCACCCCGGCGCAGCACCGCACAATACAACGAACAACTAAAACTTAAAAATAACGATATTAACGCAAATTGTTGGACACGGAATAGGTCACAAAACCCATCCTGGTTTTGTGACCTGACCGGATGCCGACAATCCACTTCTCAATGTCTTCTCCAATGCCTTTTCACGTTCTTCGTATATCCGACTCGTCAAGGACCGTTAGACCGTTAGGTTAGACCGTTCCCTATATCCTTATGTGATGAGGGCAAGAATGTCTTCAATGAAGTCGCTTTATTGTTTTTTTGGAATACAAACGTATATTTTATAAAATTACAATAACTGATTGGGAGAACACACATAGCCGGTTTTCAATATTTCGTGGAGTGAAGTTGGCTGCGACGGTGCTGCCACCCATGGGCCGAACGGAGGACGGCGCACGATGTTCACGCTGCAGAATGTTTGCGCTCCTCGCCGTTAGGTGGAGTTGCAGGTATATTGAACACTTAACTATAATTTTGGAAATATCTACGATTAACATTGTAATGGTGTAAGTATTAAAAGGTAATATGCATTAAGTAAGGCCGAAGTGCTGAGCAGACGATGGACAGTTTGTCCACGAAGATAGAACGTCTGGAAATTTATGCAATAACGCACACGGAGGACAAAACGACCGTGCCGTCGATGCTTGTCAGATGATGTTTCTCGCGGTCATTCGGCGTCACCGTCTGCAGAGCGCCCTAACATGCATTGTAACCATTGATCACAGGCCGCATTAAAAAAATGACCGTCACTGCAAGTTAGAAACAAATACTACAAGAACTAACCATAGGAAAGCAGAACATCAAAGTCAACTTAATTCCTATAGATTTCCTTTTAAGAAGAAACCTGCACAAAATTCGATAAAAATTGTCAAAGTCATTATAAACCGTATCACGACAAATAAATATACTAGAAAGAGTTAATTGTCTGGTCTCGATACTTATGACCCTTTCGTTGTCTGTTTCCGATTGGATTCACAAAGTCAGAGTTAGCCCAAAGCCATCCATCATAGCTTTTTGGGACGACGTCACCGGGGTCAACGTCCTCAGTGGGATATTAGCGTATCAGTTGAAGGCAGGTATGAATTTGGATTTTAGGATGTATTCTTGGATGTAAGTTGAGGTATTGGTAGGTAGGTATAATGTTTTAAATGGGATAATGGGAACATCGGGAGGAAACCGGCATGCCTGAGAGACGTTTCTCAACGGCATGTGAAGCCAAGTCAGAGGACCATGGGCGGCATAAAAACTCTTGACACCAGGTTAGTCAGAAGAAAGAAAGAAGTACAACTGAGTTCACTCATTAACCTCTAGTACAAGTTTAAATAATTGCCGGCAATCTAGCATGCCGCCGCCATCTTTGTTTCTACAAGTACTTCTTTTAACTGCCGGAGTTCAGGCCGTTTGCATTTTAAATTGATGATAATGGATTAGTAGCAAAAACCTGTTAGCTTTGAATCAAAGTTTACTTATTGTTTCCGGAGTGAGTTATAATCTGGCCGGTTATGATGCGTATAGAAAAACAAAAGTTAAGTAAATATGCTGAATTGTATTGAACTTTAAAACCAGCTCTGTTCTACTGTATAACTACTCTTTTAATTGACCTGTTCTGTTTTTCCTATTACTGAACAATAAATAATAGGTATTCTATAAAGTTGAAATACCTTCTGAATCCAATAACTGCAAGACAGGGTTATTCTTACGAAAAGAGTATCGATATTTGGTGAAATCCGTGGTTTCACTAGTTAGAAAACAGTTTTTACCTCGGAACAGTTTTTTTCCGTAATTTTATAAAGTTTTATTAACAAATGAATGCCGAAAATTCATAAAAAGTGGAAGAGACGGGCAAAAAGCAGCAGTTTCTAAGGCTAAGGCGCAGGAGAAGTTGTATGACTCACTGGACAGACCAAGAGACCAAAAGGAGCTCTACCGGATAACAAAAGCAAGAGAAAGAGGAACGAGAGCTATAATTCGCATTAAGTGTATGAAAGATGACGCCGGAGCCGGTAATGTTCTTTTCAAAGATGACGAAATAAAAGAACAATGGAAGGTTTATTTTGAAAAGCTAATGAACGAAGAGAATGAACGGAATGATATGCTCGAAGTGGTACAAGTAAATATGAGTTTGGTAAGGTAAATTATCATGGATAAAGTAAGAAAGGCAGTCCAAAAAAAGTAGGAAAAATAGAAAGGGCCACGGGCCTAGAGGATATACTAGTAGACGTATGGAAGTGTTTAAAAGAAGATGGATTTATGTATATGGCTAACCACAAGAATTATGCAATAATTCGCTAGTGCCCAACTTCAAGAATAAATGATGTACAGGACTAAAACAACTATCGCTGGATAAAGCTCATGTCACATAGTATGAAGGTATGGGAGAAAGTAATAGAGAAAAAACTGCGACAGGAAAGTGAGATTACCCGAAACCAGTTAGTGTTTATGCCAGGTCAAGGATGAAAAATGGACGCCACTATTGCACTCCACCAATTGTGCGAGAAGTACACACAAGAACTTGCACATGGTGTTCATTGATCTGGACAAAGCGTATGATAGAGTACCCCGGGATGTGTTGTGGTGGGCCTTGAAAGAGAAAGATTTGCCCAGGAAGTATATAGAGTTAATTCATGCTATATAGTCAAACTCGTACCTACTCGTACGGCCGGTCGGCTGCTGGCAACTTTGACGAGTTTAGTGTGGCTGTGGGCTTGCACCAAGGATCGGCTTTAAGTCCTTACCTCTTCCTGGTGATTTTGGACATACAGGAAGAGACACCCTGGTGGATGCTGTTTGCCGATGATATTGGATTTGTCGGTAATGAGAGAGTTCCGAGATCCAGAACAGATTGGAGAAATAGCAACAGAAGCAGCTGGAGAATGTTGGCTTGAAAATCAGCAAAACCAATATCGAATATACATGTGTTCTGCGATTTTGGTGGTCTCTCCAGTGGGGCCATAGCGCTTAATGGTACGCTTCTCCCGGTTTGCTCTGACTTTCGGTATCTCAGTTTACTCCTGCAAAGCAATGGCGAAGTAGTCGGACTTTTAAGCACATAATTAACACTAGATAGATGTAATGGCGGCAGTCCACGGGAACAATCTGCGACTCCCGCATTCAATGGAATGCGGGAGTCGCAGATTGTTCCCGTTTTAAGTTTTTTTTCCCGAAGTTTAATGAAACTTATGGGGGAGATTTATAAAACATTGGTTAGACCTGCTGTCTTGTATGGATCAGAATTTTGGGCCACAAAAGGGATAAATGTAAAGCGATTGCATGCAGCTAAGATGAGAATGCTAAGAGGGATGTGTGGTGTTACCCGAATGGATAGAATAAGAAATGAGTATATTATAAGAGGAAGTCTGAAAGTGACACCGGTGACTAGAAAGTTGTGTGGAAAAAGGTTGTCATGGTATGGGCATGTCATGCGGAGGAATAAAGGAAATGTCGCCAGGAAAGTTTTGAGTATGCCTGTGGATGGCTATACCAGTAGGGAAAGACCAAAGAAACGATGGATGAACTGTGTGAAAGATGATATGCCTAGAAAGGGAGTGAATACCGCGACAACAACTAACAGACAAGTATGGAACAAAATGACATGTTGTGCCGACCCCAAATAAATTGAGATAAGGGCAGGAGAATGATGATTAACAATTTAATGCCGATAACATCCTTAATAGATTTCAATAAGTTTACGCACGGCATTAAAAATAAAAAGTCCCAGAAATAATACAGTGAGACACATTGAACTGTCCGGAGTTTATCACCCTCGACAAAAATAAATCCCAGTTCCCGGCCTTCAAACACAGAATAAATAGATACAGAAGGCTCCTTACAACGAGCAAAAACTGGCGCACGTACATATAGACGCGTGTTTATAAAATTGCTTCTTCAAGCCAACACTTGTGCGAGGTCGTGTTAAAAATCTTTCGGGAAAACAAATTTTAAATACAAACTACGTATGCTTTTTTACCTAACACATGAGCAGTGTTGAGGTGTTGTGTGCATATTTGCGTGCGTTTCTGCTCGTTGTATGTAGCCGACTTTCTGTACCCATGTATTCTGTGGTTCAAATGGGAGTGTCGACCTCATGATAATAATCTCGTATTGATATGCAAGCCGCTGTTTGACTGAAAGTTACACTTTTCAGTTTAGACTTTGTTAGGCTGGCGTTACATTGAAATGGCTTTGGTGTGGGTGCTCTTTGACCTTTGGGAACGTACGTGTGCAAGGGAAGTTTTATGTGCTAGCTGTTTAAGTTTTTAAGGCTCATTGCCTTATTAAGGGTTAAATCCTAATCAAAGCTCTCATAAACAAGTTGAAATTGTGACTTACTTCATATAAATAAATACGATAATTCAAGGTGTGGTAGTATCTAGGTACATAGTAAAGCCTAAATGTTAATTATAAATTCTGAGCAAGTACGAAGGCCTAGGAAAGGTACGCCACCTGCAGGGAAAACCGCGCATAAATCAAAAGGCAAAGGTTTTATATATCACGCGTCTAGCACCTGATTATGTCATTTTGGTTAGGTTTGTAAGGTAATAGAGAAAATAAAATTGGCTTTTCCTTGAAAGCTGTATAATATTGCGCAAAATCGACAAAGTGGAATGAATCATTTTAATCCATTGGTTTACTCCAAAAGGAAATTGCTTTCACCAATAAATTCAACCCACCGACAGATTACTGACAAGATATCGACAGTTCTATTAACAATTTAGTTAAGGGTCTTTCTTCAGAACCCTAAAAAGTGATTACTACGAAAACTCAATATTACTGTGACCCAGTAATTTACATTCATAATGCTAGTGTAGGGAATACTGTAATCTAATGCAATTAGTAAATTCAAATTAATTCAAAACTATTTTTATCTACATTTCTAGTCCAATTTAGCTAAATAGTTGAATATTAATGGTCATAATATATTCGACTGGTTTATCTTTTAGATTCAATAACAATCCAGTTGGTCCTCCTAACATTGGTAATAGATTTCCGATACGCGACCTTCTAAGATAAATATTTTTTTGGAATTGGACTGATATAGGGGTCAATGGAATAGGATGGAGTTGCTTTTTCATTGCTAACCGAACGCGTAATAGTTTTGATAGTTATAAAAATACTACTATTTTTTAAGTGTACATTGCTTTTGCGATGTCTTTGTGATGTCCTCTTTCGATGTTTTTTAGGGTTCCGTACCTCAAAAGGATAAAACAGATCCCTGATAGGATCACTCGTGAGTCTATCTGTCTGTCCGTCTGTCACAGCCAATTCTATGAATCTACTGGACCAATTAAGTTGAAAGAACAATGGCAAGTTTCCATACTACATTTTACCTGACATCGATTTGAAGCGTCTATGTTGAAAAAAAAATATAAAACCTTAGGGGTTTAATTACTTAAACATAATCACTGAGACTTTTCATTCTAGGGACATGAAAAAAAAAGATATTAACATTTTTGTATTTTGAGGTTATGAAAATAAGATTGATGCATTATGTCAAAGAAAAACACTTAAAATACGAATTAATAGCTATCTATAATAGCATTATTATATTATATCTTCTATCGGCATAAACTTACTTGAGTACCTGCATTAAAAAGATGTGGAAAGATTAGCCAGTCAGAATAGGAAGTATAGAGGCTTATTGCCCTTCATGCACTCATGGAGGCTCTTTCCTCATCCCCCATAATATTTATGAATCCTGGGTAGATGACAACTACAAAGCTAACAGGGACAATACTGCTTTGCAGAATTTAGTCATCCTCTCTATTCATATTCTCTATATTTTATTCATCCTCTCTAATAACAATATCGTCCAGGAACTCTGCCGGTGCTGATACATTATTCTGATGCCTAGCCCATCCTAGATATCACATGAGAATCATGACGTGTGCGCAACAACTTTATCCAGCTTGTTCATCACTGGCAGAAATATGTTGCTGCAAAGTCCGATTTACAGCAGTCATTACCAGTTCCCAACATGCTTCGCAAACACAATCATCATCAGTAATTTGGAAGTTGAGGGATTATTATATGCATGGAAATACCTACCAGGTTAAAAACACATAATTAACTTGGTGCATACATTAAATTACATTGCATGAAAACCGGAAAATAAACTGCGAAACCAACAACAACCATTAACATAGGCAAGCAAAGCTAGGTAGACTGAAAAACAAAAACAAGCAGTATAGTCAAAATGTCAATGTCATTCTCACAAAATGTTGCCAGATTATTTTCTTTAATTTCCAACTAGTAGTGTTTATTAATTAACAAATAATTATTTCATCTTTATAAAATATTATTCATGCAAGTCCAACATGTAATTAGTAATTATGTGATATGGTTAGATTTGTTTGTTGTCCAACAAGGCTAGGGAAGCACTTTTCAAAATATTATAGCCTTTTTTTACCGAGTTTTGTCTATTAGTTTCATAAAGTGGTAACTCTGGTGATTCAAAATATTTTCTTCCACAGATAAAGCAGACACCGGGTATGAATTGAACAAATAAAAGCCCATTAAATCAACAATTTAAACTAAAGTTGCACATGTAAAAGTAATTATGGATAAAAAACATACTAATCATTTGAATAAGATTTACTTAAGTCAAATATCTAGACGCTTCCTCAAACATTAAGGTAAAAACTCGCCATTGTTCTTTGGTACACATATGAACTTTTGTGACCCAAATACGGATGTGTAACGTAAATTAATGAATTTTGAATCCGAAAGTGACTTTTGGGGGGCAAATTAGAAAAAAAAAAAGAACTAAAGGTTTGCAAACTAAAAGTAAAACTAAATGTTTTGCAAACTGTACCGTGTGACATATCAAACGAAAGGGCTTGTTGTGTGGGTCTCAAATATTTTTTTTATCATTTAAAAATAAATCGTTTCAAAATTATATTAAGAAAATAGAAGAAAATGAACCATTCCCCCATTTATCTCCGAAACTACTGAGCCTTAATTAAAAAAAAAAAATACAGAAAATAGTTCTTTACTTATGAATTACAGGAAGAACTATAAGAAGTGTATGATGTTATATTGTGCGTACAAATATACATTTTCAGTTAGAATTTATAGGAGTACATCTTTTTCAACTACAACGTTAAGTTTGTTCTTGGGATAAAAAACGTAGTAGATAACGGATAACAGATTATACGGAACCGAACCCTCACCACGCGAGTTTTTTTCTTACCTACACCTTTATCATCATCATCATCATCTGCCCAGCTTTTTCCTAACTATGTTGGGGTCGGATTCCAGTCTTACCGGTTGCAACTGAATACCAGTATTTTACATGGAGCGACTGCCAAGCTGACCTACACAACCCTGGTTAATACAATACCCCTTAATAAGACTGGTTGTCATACTTTCGGGCTTCAGACGACCCGTAACGACTGTTAAAGATCCACGAATGACAGCCGGGACCAACGGCTTAATATGCTTTTCGAGGCACGGAGGGGTCTTGGTATGTAAAGATGGACACCCATCCACGCATCAACCGCGGCAAGCGTAGCTGAACCTGATTGATCGACCCGTGCGGCTGTTATTACTTAACCACAAGCCCCCTTTACTTACACCATTATACTATTCTGATATTAGTACGCGTCCTCCCTTGCATTTTTTTTTCTCGTCTATCCCATGGCATCGAAAAGTCCTGGAAACAAACGCAGAGGCTGTTGCCCCGTCATCGGTCCCAAATACACACATTTTGCGATTGATCTACTTCCTCGACAAACAAAATGATAGACCCTTTAATGGCCAGGATTAAGTGCGGACATATTTTTTATATAATTGTCATGTGGGTGGATGGTTTATGCTGAGAAAAAAATGGAATCAGCATACCATAGGTATTGTTTTGGATTTTATTTTAGACCAAAATAATTGATGGATAGATTGTGCGAAAGATGATAATTATAGCTAGAAATGGGGTGATTTGTGAGAGACGGCTAATAGATATCTGTAAGGTAGAGGAAGACATGCTGCACCGATCACTAATAAATTGACAAAAGCAGGAAGATGCTGATCAATCGTGAAATACACATGCTACCTGGTAGTATAAGAAGCATTCTACTTTCGAGCAAATGCTCCTTAGTAGCATTCAACTAGCATGTGTTGCATGTGTATACGAAAAGAGCATAAACATTTTACAGGCACTGAGAGCATGCTACCTACTAGCAAACAAGCATGCTTATTATAAGCATGTGTATTCCAGGCTTCCTTTTTGGGTACGTTATAGGTACCTAATTTACGTCTATCTTTCTTTCTCTCGCCATCACTCACTCCCACGTAGAAAATGTTGTGGAATTAATCCAACACATTATACGTGGGTGTTTCATATCCGTGACAACACCAGAAATAGATGATTTTTGATTAAACACTGTAATAAATATTGTATCAGAAGGTAAATAAGACGTACAAAGGAGGATGAATTATCCCTAAAACAAACTGAAGTTAAAAAACATGTTCTCCCATACAACGATACACGCTCCCACACACGCTCCCACAACGATATATACTCCCATACACGGTCAACTCTCCAACTGCAAATGTAAGTTGGTCGACAATTACTCGTTAACTGGTTATATTTTCATTTTACTTTGTTTTTTTTTTATGTTTCTATGAGTGATTTTTAGTTTAATTTGTGATCTCCTGTGCGAGTCCAAATAAATACTTTTTCTTTCTTTCTTTAAATACCAGGCCACTCAGAAAGTATTGCGAAAAAAAGTTTTATGTATAAGAGACTGGCCAGTTATAAAATATTTTGAAAATATGATTATTTGTAAGTAAAAAAAGGTACGTTCCAATTTCAAAATTTCTCTCTACATTGTTTGCGAGCTAATTTAAATGATCATGTCTCATTAAAAAATGGATTTGTGTCGGGAACATTTTCGCGCTATGGTTTTTTACGATTTAAAGTGTCGCCTGAAACGGGACAAATCGTACGATAGACTTCAAATGGCATTCATGGATGAAGGCCCTTCTAAGGCAACCGTGTATTGTGTAACTTTGGGGGCCGAAGAAAGAAGTGGTCGCCCTTTGACGGCTGTTAGGGAAGAAAACGTTCTAACAATGAAAAATTTAATCCATGACAATAGGCGAATTACGTATCAAGAGATTCAGCACATACTGTAGGTTGGAACGAGAAGCCTACACAAAATTCTACCCGTGCATCTTCGCGTGAGGGGGATAGTTTTACGCTGGGTGCCGCACAACCTCATCTATGCTCAGAAGCAGGCCCGTGTGGAATGGTGCCATGATATGATAAACAAATTTGAATCAGGCTCGCCTCGGTGTGTTTACGACATCGTCACAGGTGATGGTTGAGTCTTGGATTTATCAATACGATCCAAAAACGAAGCGCCAGTCGACGGTTTGGTTTTTTCAAAATGAATCAACGCCTACCAAAGTGAAGCGATCTAGAAGCGTGGGGAAGATTTTGTTCGCCAGCTTTTTCAATTTGACTGGCTTTACGGAACCAAAGAAGCATCAACGCTAAATGGTATACTACCAAATGCTTGGCAGAAGTTTTCTCTGTTGTGAGCAACAAGCGACCAAACTCAGGGCTCCGCGGGCTGCTGCTCCACCACGACAACGCACACTGCGCTCAAATCCTGAACCGCACGTTGGTCAAACTTCTGGGTCAGCCTCCTTACAGCCCTGACCTATCACCATGTGACTTCTTATTATTCCCGAAAATAAAAAATCAGCTCAAAGGGATACAATTTTCGTCGCCGGAAGATGCGCTGTCAGCGTTCGAGCAGGCTGTAAACGAGGTGTCTGCGGCGGACTGGAAAAATTGTTTCGAAAACTGGTTCAGACGCATGAAACTTTGTATAAAGACTAGTGGAGAGTACTTTGAATTCATCCCAATCTTTGTATAACAAAAACATCTTAGCAAAACTTAGGTTGTTATCCAAGTACAATTTACTGCTGCTTTTCCTGGTGTAATGAGGCTCAACAGGCTGGAATGACTTCACGTGATTACAAACACTACGAGTCATCTCAGTGTCTATTTTTTTAGGGTGATTAAGATGTTTTCCCCTGTTTTCAGTTCCCGTTACACCACTTATGTCTAGCTTTTCTTGCGCTGTACGTATGAATTGGTCTGTTATAGCCAGGGTGGCACAAAACATTTTTAAGTACACTTTTATTGGTTCAAAAATGTTAGAATCTGCTTTTGGAACAGGTAAATAATAATTAGTAGTGAAGTCCCTTCTCGATGGTCCTTCCTTAGTTTGCCTTTCTTAGTAAATTTATTTATATACTCCCATTGCTTAGAGTGGTCTGAAAGTTTCCAAAACTTATCGAAAATAAGTTGCCTTATTTCTTCCTTAATATGACTGGAACACTGCAGCTTGCAAGTCAAAGGACATGGATTTTTCATTGTTTTGGCTGGCATTTTCTTACCTTTTTTGCTTACGTGTTTTTGTCCGGAATTTTTCAGCAATTTCCTACGAACATCAGTCCATTGGCTTACATGCCTCTTTCTTTTCTTACCCGGATCTCGCTTGAGGGTCCTTTTTCTAATGACAGTGTAGGTGTTGGGTGTTCCTGGTTCAGATGCTGATGCTGATATCAAAGATTGTTTGGTTTGATTTCTTAGGCAATCAAAATCTTGAATAGACTTAGGAGGTGGCACCGGAGTACATTAATTGCTATCAAAAATAACGACTTCAGAATCATTGTGAAGAAAATCCCCATCAACCTCATCATTTTCATCGTAAATTTCATTTAAATATCTCCACTCCTCGTCGGTGAATTGTAGTAATTTACATTCATAATGCTAGTGTAGGGAATACTGTAATCTAATGCAATTAGCAAATTCAAATTAATTCAAAACTATTTTTATCTACATTTCTAGTCCAATTTAGCTAAATAGTTGAATATTAATGGTCATAATATATTCGACCGGTTTATCTTTTATATTCAATAACAATCCAGTTGGTCCTCCTAACATTGGTAATAGATTTCCGATACGCGACCTTCTAAGATAAATATTTTTTTGGAATTGGACTGTTATAGGGGTCAATCAATGGAATAGGATGGAGTTGCTTTTTCATTGCTAACCGAATGCGTAATAGTTTTGATAGTTATAAAAATACTACTATTTTTGAAGTGTACATTGCTTTTGCGATGTCTTTGTGATGTCCTGTTTCGATGTTTTTTAGGGTTCCGTACCTCAAAAGGATAAAACAGATCCCTGATAGGATCACTCGTGAGTCTATCTGTCTGTCCGTCTGTCACAGACAATTCTATGAATCTACTGGACCAATTAAGTTGAAAGAACAATGGCAAGTTTCCATACTACATTTTACCTGACATCGATTTGAAGCGTCTATGTTGAAAAAAAATATAAAACCTTAGGGGTTGAATTACTTAAACATAATCACTGAGACTTTTCATTCTAGGGACATGAAAAAAAAAGATATTAACATTTTTGTATTTTGAGGTTATGAAAATAAGATTGATGGATTATGTCAAAGAAAAACACTTAAAATACGAATTAAACTGATTTATATTGTAAATTGACTTTAATTCTCCCGGAAGTTTATTAAATAGTTTAATTGATTGAAAGCATGCTGCATGACACTACTTTTAAATGCGGTCGTATTTTATATTGCAAGTCCTTACGTCTTGTAGCTTCTCCCTTATTTCTGTCCTCAAGTGTCTCATAATCCCGTAGCTTTTTCATAAGGTCTGTTAGTAGAACTAAAATGTACAAACAAGGGACCGTTAATATCTGTAGTTCTTTAAAGTGATCTTTACATGATACCCACTGCAGAATTCTCACCATAGTTCTTATAGCTCGTTTTTGTATAACAAAAGCAGTATTTATATTGTACTCATAGCTACCTCCCCATAGAGAAATACTGTACCTTAGTTTTGACTCAACAAGCGAATAGTATACTATATTTAATTGTTCGATAGAAATTTCATCTCGAAGGCTTCTAAGAGCATAACAACCTGAACTAATTGAACTTTCTATAGCTGATAGTTCCCTTTTCCATATCAGGCTTTCATCAATGTAAATACCTAGAAATTTCACACTATCTACTAATATTATTTTATTGTCATTCAAGGTTATGTCAATTGAATCCTTGTTTCTCGACGTTGTTCTAAATAACATAGCGTTCGTTTTATTGGTGTTTATTGCTTGTTTATAAGTATTGAGCACCCCAACAAGGTCGGCTTTGTCGAACGTGTTCGAGAAAATGTCAACTATTTTCTGAGGATTTGATATTATTTTGTTATCTATTTTCAAACGAATGTCCTTACTACCTCCACGTTTCGATTGAGTGTTCCTATGTCTATTTATAACTCCCCATATAGCTTTTGAAGAATCATTTACTTTTTCAAGTTCCTTCCTAACCGATATACGTCTGGCTTTTTTTAAGGCTGCTCTATATATTCTAATGTAAGTTTTCACATACATCCCTGTTTCCTTATTGCAAGTCATCTTACCTATGTTTTGAAGTTTGAATCGCTTCATTTTGCTTGATACTCTTATTCCTTTTGTTATCCAGGGTGATTTACAATTTTTATTAGGATTAACTTTTCGTTTCTTTTTTTTAAAACTACTGCGAAATATTTGGCCAAGTTTTTGGCCAAATATATATATTTGGATTCCTCCATTTAAACCTTCTTCTGTCCAGTTGCTATTTTCTAACCGTTGTCTAAAATTATTCGAATTTCTGTCACTAAACTGCCTAATTTCTATATTTAACAAATCTTGATCGCCATTTGACATTAATTTTTCTGTTTTTAAGCCACATACTAACGCTGCATGTCCATCAGCCAAGCAATTGTGATCAACAAACTGTTCATTGAAATAATTATCCGGCAGATTCGTCAAAAAGTTATCTAAACATGATTCTGCGCTATTTCGTCTATAAGTCACTTCGTTAACAATGGGTCTAAAATTGTAAGATGTCAGTAGTGTTAAGAAATTTAAAGACTTCTTGTCGTTTTTAAGTAAGTCGATGTTGAAATCTCCACCGATGATGCACTTTTTACTAAAGAAGTGTTCCAACAATTGCTCTAACTTAGACATAAATGTTTCATAGTTCTGTTCAACTGGATTTCTGTAACAACAGAAAATGTATATGTTGGTATTAGCATCTTTAACACCACATATTTAAAAGCTTTCAATTTTATATAATTTTTGACAGTAGCACCTCTTCACAAACAACATCATTCGTCGCCATTATTAGGCTGCCACCTCTTTTTTTATTTTTTCGAGCATTAAAAGACACCATTTTATAATTGTCAATATTGAATAGAGAGAGAAGCCGATTCCTTAGTCAAGAAATGTTCCATACACACATACAAATTGTTTAGTTCAAGTTCTTGTAGGTACAGATCTAATTATTTTTTTTGTTGTTTATACCACATAAATTCTGTAGGTAGATATTGAGGGAGATATAATTATTATCAGAAGTTACAGAATTGATTGTAGTGCTGTGAGACATGCTACTGAACAATTTACTTACGAAAAAAAACGTCGTTATTTTCCAGGTTGTCAGTCTGAGTGCTTATGCTGTTTGTAACTGCTATGCGACACTTTGATGAAGTTTCATTATCTGTTTGTGTATATACATTATTATAACACTTTTGTGCATGTCCGTTTAGCCCATACTCGTACTGGTCACTACTTTTAATTTGATTATTATACAATAAATAGTCATTTTTGTATTTTAAACGAAGTATTTCTTTATGGATTAGTCTGCTAGCTTGCATTGTATTAATGTATTTAGATCTGAATTTTGTGTTAAAATAATCCAAGTCCAGTGGCAAAAATGTTGAATTCACAAAATTACTACATACCATTTTTAATGACTTATTAAGCATATTGACACTAAGCCATTTATTTTTATAAATTTTGCCAACTAAGACGTTTGTTTGTTTAATTTGACTCAAGGTGTAATATAATATTGACTGGAAATTAAAAGGATTTGAATCGTTAGAACCCCCTAATATCAATATGTAGTCTGAGTTGGTAAAATCTTTACACTCAGAAACACATGTACTTATGACTTCAGCCATTGGCGCCCCAGGCTTTACTATTGATGTCACGTTGAAAGACTTTCCTAGTAGTTCTTGAATTAACAATCTCATACCAAGTCCGGTTTGATCAGCAAAAATTTTTACTTGGCGTTTTCTTTTATTACAGTTTTCGTCCTTCGGGATGTTACCAATGTTTGTATTCTCTACATCCACCTTTGTATTTATGGTGAGAGTCTCCGTTGTTTCAGAGTTTACTATTGTACCCATGTCAATGCCACCTTTCTCCAAGATTGGTCGGTAACATGGCTGATGGTTTATCCTTGTATCCTGTGAGCCCATGTCGTCTGTTATGGGTTGCTCGAAAAAATAACTTAGGCTGTTGCCATCGTCATGCTTTGGACTCTTCTTACTGCATCTATATCTAGTTCTTTAGAAGAAGTTCTTGTCAAGCCGATTCCCAAACCACACGACCTATGGCGTTTTTGATACTGAGGAGAATAAAATTTAAGTGGGGAAGCAATCGATTTGTTACTCCTATTTAGTTCCAAAGCGCCTACTGATTTATACATATTAATTTTGTGCTGGAATGTTGATAATTTTTCCTTTAAGGAGTTATTCTCAATGTTTAAATTGTCTATTTCGGTGTTTGCTATTTGTAACTCGAGATTTAATTTTGTGAGTTGTTCCTTGATTGTAGTTATTTCGTCTTTGTTCATACTGTTTGGTAGACTCTGATAAGAAATGTTCAGTTCGTACTCGCTGTCTTGGAGATCTATATAATTATAGATCTCCAAGACACGACGAGCTGCAACGCTGCACGAAGAGCTGGCGACGTCTTTGAGTGTTAAGGTTTTGCATATCTTCCATGTTTTAACAGCAATAGATATTGAAAAACATACAAAAAGAACTGGGTGGTTGGTCTCAAACTTGCGACCACACGCGTGTAAAGCGATAAGCTTGCCTACGCGCCACAGTCAATTAGTAAAGTTAGGTGAAATATTACACCAGTATCGACCGGAACTGTTTTACCGTCATTTTAGTTTTTATCTGCCAAACTAGATGTCACTTTTTACAGTGTAGCTGAATGTGTGGTTTTCGTTTGTGAAAAATAGATGTCACTATTCACAAAAAAACTGATGGCCAGCTGATCATTGTTGACATTTGAATAAAAAACGAATTTATCCGTCTTCTTTTTTTTTAATTTACTAGACGAAATCACTTCACTTCACTTTATTTCTTGCTACTGGGTGATTTTATTGGCGTTATGGAAACACTGTCCAGCTTGCTCACACTTAGTGTTAGTTTTAGGATCACTGTTACGAGTTTCCGTTAATCACACGACTGTTTTCGAAATCGTGTGTTAATCTTATTTGTTTGGCTGTATAACACTTGTACTCAATAGATACGCACTTTAGGTAAGATTTATACTGAAAACTCGTGAAAAAGAGCACTTTTACTATTTTTGGTGAAATTTAAAACACGGAGCCAATGTTTACTATTCAGCAGCACCATCTGGGACTGATTTCAACGCTATGTTCAGCCGAAAGTTGTCTTTACGAGTTTTTGATTTGATACAACTTTTAATTAGGATTAGAGAACCACCACGCAGCATCGGTTTTCGAATACTCATAGTTAATTAAGATTTCATAATCTTTTAACCAATGCTCAGTTATACAGACAATGTCAAACATTGTTTTTTTCTAAAAATGATTCGATTTCCCATTGTTTGGAAGAAAAACCTTGAATGTTTTGATGAAATAAAATCAAGGATTTCTGCTTAGCCCCTTTTCTACAGTTAACTATATTAGTGCCAGAAAATACCTTTTTTTTATTAAGTGTAACTACGCTGTTAGTGGTACCTTCTGTTGTCTTACAAACTAGTTTAAACTATTTGAGCTAACCACCTTAACATTAGTACTATTACTAATTGTGTTGCTAATTAAATATGACTTCGACATACTGTTTATTTCTGGGTTAATATTAAAAGCTAATAGCCTAGCTATTTGACGTCTAAAACTAATGGGCAGATACACAGTATCCCTAGTCGACTTTAGCTTATCAACAAAAATGTTGGTGTCAAAAAATATAAACTTGTCACTATGGCGACTAACTAAGAAATGCATGTAATTACTTAACATGTGAATGTAGTTGTTTTGCCTGTTTGACAAGTGCTCAAAGTATGGGAAAGCACACAAAATTATTTTCTTACAATTTATCTTTATTAGTTTGGTGACACTATCAGTGATATCATCTTTTTTAACATTAAAACTATTACTTATAAATACAGTAATAATGGCATTAGAATCATATTCATTCCTAGTTATTGAATACATTATTTGTTTGTAGGATGTCTGAGGCATACAATAGTTTTGAGAAGAATGACTCAGGTGGTTGCTAATTAATTTTCTTAACCCTTGTCCAAAACTATCAGAAACAATGGAGCAGTTACAAACCTTACTACTACAAGTGAATGAACTAGCTTCTGTCTGAACTACTTGCAATGGACCTTGTTCAATATCTGGTGTATCTTGATTGGCAATAGAGACCTGAGCACTTCCTGACTGGTACGGGTCTTCCGATGCCTCAGGTTGGAGAGTGCCAAGATTAGATTCCCTTTGCATTGAAGATTGAGTCAGTGGGTCCACTTTGTCTGCATTACAGTATTACACATTACTTGTCATGGATGTGCTCCTGAATTTGTTTGTCAGACCTCACATACTTAGTATAGAGTGAATGTATTGACGCTTCAAGAACCTGAATGTCAGACTGTAAGCGTTGAGTGTCAATCTCATAAATGTTGTTACTGTCTTCTAATTAGAAGTCTTCTTCTAGTAGGCAGAGTTATTCTTCTATAACATCATACATTTCGAGGCATGCCTGATACATTGATAGATATAAACCCACCTACGCAATATATCCCCTGCGCCACTTATGACCTAAAGCTATATACTTAATATACTTCCACAGGTAATTATACAGCTGCGAGCACAGAATACTTTGGGCCGGCGCGGGCGGCGCGTACTTCATTCCCGCCGGTGCGGAATGTTGCCATTTTAAATATTTGTATTTTTTAATTTTTTATTACAGTATCACTGTGTGCTGCACCGGTCGACGTCATCACGTCAACGCCGGCTATCGCTGAAAACAGCGATAGCCGGCGCCAGCGCCAGCGCTGGGGCTCTGTCTCGCATAGGGTCGCAGCATTATGCTGAGCGTTGGCCGTTTTGCGTGGATGCAATGACGCATATTCTCCCCAAATTGTTTCTTTTTTGTTTTTGTGTTCCTTCTTTGCGTCATGTTTACCGCAAATCAACGTAATTTCTTTCTTCTTACTTACTTTATAATGAAGTCGACAAGTTTGTTTATTTGAACGCGCTAATCTCTGAAACTACCAGTCGGATTTGGTACCTAAATATTTTTTGTATTTGATTGTCCAATTTTTGAGGAAGGTTATAGGACAAATAAAAAAGGCAGAAAGAACGGTAAGTGAAACGAATTAATAGTGCGGGCGGGTGACGCGATGCGACACGGTGGATCTGGGTATAAGAAATTTCATGCGGATGAAGTCGCTAGCAGAAGGTAGTTAATTAATAAAGTAAGTAATTACTCAGAAAAGATGGCCAGATTCTAATTTCTCGCCAAATCTTTTTTTCGACCAGAAATGTAACAAAGGGACATAATTGGGAGCTTATCCGGGGTTACGCTGTGTTTGCCTTTCGGGGGAGATGACACGCTTCGCTACAATTATAACAAAAAACGAACGTTATTCCCGAAAAAGATTCGCCGTCGTCGTCAAAGCTTGGGACGTTTGTTGGGGTCGTCAACCCAAGGATGGATTCAATTTTTTGTATACGTTGTTGTCGTAGTAAAAGTGCGTTGTTTTGGAAAAGTCTAGTGACGGTTTACTAACTAAATATTCTTTATAAAGTGTCTTAGCATAGCATGAAAAAAAACCCGCTTTGTTTGTTTAGATAATGAAGAGACCTAATTTGAAATACTTGGTTGGACAATTTAAAAGGATGGTGGATGGGTGACACATCTTAACATACCGAGCCTCAGAAAATTAAGTACAGTAAGCACGTTAAGTCGTTGGTCCCGGCTGTCATTCGTGGATCTTTGACATTCAAGTCGTCAGAAGCCCGAAAGTCTGGTAACCAGTCTTTCCGAGGGGTATCTTATTACCCAGCGACTGCCTATCTGAATTCCACAACCCAATCAGGGTTGTTGAGGTCTGATAGTTAGTCGCTCTATATAAAATACTGGTATTCAGCTGCATCCGGTTAGACTGGAAGCCGACCCCAACGTAGTTGGGAAAAGGCAGGCAGATGGTGATGATGGTGGACAATTTAAAGTTTCACCAAAAACAAGATTGAACATTATTATGCTCTTTAAAATACCACACTCTATCACATGTTGTGAACAAATCCAAGTATCTTAAATTGAACTTTAACTAAGTGCGATCTTACAACATGTAAAGGCCATTAAAATTGTATGTATTGCTAATTGATTCTTATCTTTAGTTGCATTGTTCTGATAATTTCATCGGTATCAACATTGAGTTCACATTAAGTTTGTTAAATTAACCATGCCTAAATTATTCCAATCAGATAAATCTAGAATATCATCCTCGATAGAGAAATAAATTAGTTTTCATTCTAAATGTTTTTTTATCAACGGTTGAGTTTCAGAATAGTACGTGAACTATTAGTTGATATATACATGTTGCCGATGAGATTACCTATCAAACATTATCATTCTATACACGGTGAACAAAATAAAAAAAATACTAGGTACCTAACAGTCACCTCGCAAGCGAGATTTATTCCGTTCTAATTCCAACCACTTATGCCACTGGTATTTATTTCAACTCATATTTATTTTCTATTCCGAACGGATACCATTGTTTAAACTAATACCAAAACAAGTTCAAAGATATAAGGTACAATCAGTAAAAATGATTTGTATGTAATTATAAGACCTTTAATTGAAAAAAAAATCTGTTTAATCTAAAAAAAATTAAGTTTTGTTAGCAAACGTCTAGTTCAATAATAAAATATGATTTGATTATGATACTAATGACCAGCTTTATTATAAGTTTACTTTCTTTTTATACCTGTATATTATTTTTTAAAAATTATTATTAGTCATTTGATTACTTATTTGATATTTTTATTTTACAAAATAAATAATAATTATGAGACTCGTCAAAATAGAAACGGACCTTATTCCATTGACTTACGTACATGCCACCAAGCCCATCAAATATTTTGAACATTCCAGTCACACTTGACTCTGATTGGTTGTTTCGGAACAATAGAGCAAACTCACCTTTTCTCGCAGGTAAAAAATATAGCAAGATGATTCACTTAAACTACTCTTACCCTATAATTTTGTTGAAATATTACGATTACGAGGACATACTCGTAAAAATATTAGAAAACAAAAATTGGATTAGGTTTGACTGAGCTGACTGTACCAAATTCAAGTTGTTAGTATTTGTTCGCACATTCAATTTAATTATTGAAAGAGTAGTATCCGTTCCGAATAGAAAATAAATATGAGTTAAAACAAATACCAGTGGTATTGATAAATGATAATGATAAATGATAATGATAAATGATAATGATAAATGATAATGATAAACGATAATGATAAATGATAATGATAAATGATAAATATAAATCTTACTCTTGAATCATTCCGTCCATTGGTGTAAACCATTTGAAAATCCATGCGGTATTTTTTGAGTATTTTTTGCATCCAAACAGACAGGCAGATAGACGTGGCGGAGGGACTTTGTTTTATTATAATGTAAGGATGAAACATAAGTATTGTCAACGTAATAATTGTTTATATGTTAATTTAATGTAATTGATGTTGTACCGTTTTAATTAACCATAAATAAATAAATACTACTACTACTTTAAATTCTAGGCTAAACAATTTCTAAAGTGATACACAAAGTTGACTCGACCTACTATGAAAACCTTAGTGACCAAAACAAAAACTTTCGTCAGTTTAAAGGTTAGTTGAACTGCTAATTAGTGCAAGTTAACCGTTGACCCGTTATCATATCAACCATAACCGTGGCCTTTTTTTTATTCCAGTTTGGAAAACCCTCATGGATGTCCTCCGCCGTGGGGCGGACGGTGCGGTCTGTCAGACTCTACTGACTAAAAACTACCCCGGTGTTCCCCTCATACACTTGCACCGGGGATCATGGGAACTATTGCGACTTCCGCGATCCCCGGCTGGCCTGAGTGGCCTCGCGGGGGGGATTAAGGTGTAAAACCTTTCCGCGACGTCCAATAGGGACGCGCGTGGAACACTACGCGCCGCCACCTCACACACAACGTAGCATAGTTTCGGATAAGTCTCTTCCTAAACAACTGATGAATGGCACCGTTAATATTACTCTGTAATGCAAAACTTGTAATTTTTGTGATGGAGCTTCTTATCGAATTCATTTCACCACAAACCCGATGGGATTTCCCACCGAAAACTTCTTTGGAGCCTTAGAGATGGGTTTCCAAAAAACATGACATACCCATATAACAACCTATAAACAGAAGTCCACCGTAGGCGCGGGCTTGCGGACGGTGAGCAATGGGGCCGATGCCTGCCGGGGTCGCGTAGAAGTTCGAAAGGGTTTCCGAGGCCCCTAGCAACACAGGCAACGGAAGGAATAAAGGTGGGTTTTAGTCAGTAAGAGTATGACGCGACACCTCCCGTTATAACTTCTACCACACATTTACGGGATGAATTTTCAAAAGTCCTCTTTAGTGCTCACCTTCGTTACAAACATAATTCTTGTGCGAAACTTGATGCTTGTAGATCCAGTGGTTAGTGGTAGTGCGTCGTCTGTCAGTAAACGAATTTAAGATTTTTATTAAGTAGAAGATAGATAGTAAGATAGTAGTAATACTCTTTATTATTTTCGACTCTGAATAATGGCCGTCCGCTGTTAAAGCTAGTCTAGTTTTCATAGTTAAAAATAGTAGACATTTTAAACGCTTAGAAAATCGTTGACAAGTTCTTGAATTTCGTCAATCAACTTTTCAAAGGAGCAATCAGCCATTTCAAAAAGTTATAATTGGATTTGTCTTAGACTCTAAGTCGCTTACTATATATAAACTAAAAGCCTGAACCGGTTCCATTCATCACATTTGAATGAATGAAAATAGGTACAAACCGAGAGAAAGAGTATCGAAGGAAAAACTTTCACCAAGGAGCTGTCATTTCACCTGATGCTAGGGAATGAAACTATTGATAGCTCACTTGAAGCTCACTTCACCTAAGTTTTCACAAGAAGATTTTTAATAAATACATCGGCAGAAGTGAACAGTTAAAAGAAATATTTTTCTAATAGGAACAAACACAATTTTGTTGTACCTACAACAAGGCTGGGCTAACAAAATAGGTGGCTCGTTCAGATGTCAATGTATACGCTTTTATAATAAACTTCCAAGCCACGTTCAAGATCTAAGCCGTAATAAATTCAAATCATTCTGTGCAGTACGGGGCACATTTGTGTGCTGGGTTGGTGAAGAATAAAGCTTTTTTCTTGTAGATCTTCTTTATTTCAGAGTGTTCTTCTTACTGCTATTTCCCGCCGACTGTGTCGACACATTGGGATGTCGCTACGTCCCCGTAAGGGGGCGCGGCTAGCGGATCCGGGGCGTCGCCCCTCGGCCGCGCTTACGTTGGCCCGTAAATACGGGCCCCTCGTTGTGGTGGTCATTTTTAAGATGACGCCTAGATGATTGGGCGCGTTTAATATTAACGCGCCCAAGTGAGTGATTGCTATTGTGATTACTGTAGGCGCATCACGACGCTAATAATGTGTGTGTAAGCGGCGCTACGCTTTCTTCAAGACACCACGGTGGTCAACCCCCGCCAGATGAGACCCCCGGTTAACCGGGGGAGGCCCAGTGTAGGCGACCAGCGATGTAGGTGCCGACTCGACGCTCCTACAGTATAGGTGTATAGTTCCCGCCCGCCCCGCTTTCAGATCGAGCCGATTACGGTCCGATTAAAAACTGTCGTGTGTATGTGAGCGGCATTGTATTGCGTAACACCTCCCAGTGACTACACATATCGCACAGCCCGCGCTACGCGCATGTGTGTGAATTAAATGCCTGTTGAGTGGTGGATGTCTGTGCTAATTACGTGACGCGCCTATATTTACTTAGCACACGCCACGCAATAGATGTTTATTATCTGTAGAGTACTATTGATTCGAGTAAGCCGCGTGTAACCTGGATGCAGCTTACTCGAGGCGTCCAGTCCGGTGCGATGGGGTCAGTCGTCCGCTACCAGGTCGCGGGGCAGGGGGGCGCGTATGCCATGGCGCTATCTGCTTGACATGGGGCCAAGCAGATGCGTTGGCACGCGCGAACATTCCCTTCGCAAGGCGCCTCACAAACTCGTCCAGGCTCTCAATCCCGAGGTCTCTTTGGATGATGTCGTTTCTCACGAAACGAGGGGCGTCGACTATGGTCCGCAGCGCCAGGTTTTGTTGCGCGCGGAGCAGCTTCAGGTTCGTCTCGCTCGTGAGGGCGAACCATGCCGGGGCAGCGTACGTCAAAATGGGGCGTACGTACAACTTGTACACGCCCAGTTTGACGCGCGCCGGGACGAGAGCAGCGGTCTAAGGAGGTTGCGGGCGACCTTACCTTGTGCGGCGACCTTACGGACGTGTGCCCCCATCATGAGCCGACGGTCGATAGTGACACCCAGGTACTTGACCCGGGGCGACCATTCGACGTCAGCTCCATGCAGTTTCAAGGGTGGTGGGAGGGGCGCGGATCCGGTGACCAGCGCCTGCGTCTTACCCACGTTAACCGAGAGCCACTTTGACAGCCACTCAGGGAGCATGTCGAGGGCGCGCTGCATCTTGACCGCCGCGTACTTTGCATTTAGCGAGGTGGTAATGTACGCGGCGTCGTCAGCATACAGCGCGAGCGTTGCATCTAAAGTGGTGGGGATGTCGTCGGTGTAACGTGAGTAGCACGCCGGCGATACGCAGCTGCCCTGCGGCACACCGGCCAGCACCGGTCGGGCGCTGGATAGCGCTCCGTCGACCACCACCCTAAAAGCCCTGTGGGATAGAAAAGTAGAGACCACCCGCACGACGCGACGGGGCGCATCTGACGTGGTCAACTTAAATATCAGACCGTCGTGCCACACACGGTCGAAGGCCTTCGCAATGTCGAGGAATACCGCCACCGAGTATTCCTTCTTATTAATTGCGGCTGCGAGGTGGTGCAGTACCCTCGACAGCTGGAGCGTCGTACTGTGCTCCGCCCGGAACCCGAACTGTTTGGGTCGCGGCGCAATGTGTGGTTGGAGATGTCGCAGCAGGAGTTCTTCAAACACCTTGGAGACTGTCGGCAGCAGAGTGATCGGCCGATAGCTCTCCGGCTTCAGGATGTTCTTCCCCGCCTTGGGCAGCATTATGACGCACCCTTCCTTCCATGAAGCGGGAAAGGCCCCCGTGCGCAGTATCGCCGTGTACAGGCGCGCCAGCGCCGCACAAACAATTACTAATAACAATTAAAACCATGATCAGCGAGACGACCAGTCACCACAAGCAGCACCCGTTCACGAGCATAACGCTAAGATGAGCCATCACCCCCTAGCCGTATTGGAGGCAAGGAGGCAACCCGACCCCCGACGCTACCGCAGGCAGTGCCATCTAAGGGAGCATGACGAGCTTGCTGCCGGTTGCTCAGGTAAGAATAGTATAATCAATAGTCGAGGACGCTGGCTAACCACTTATTGCAATACAACTCATAAAACACACATTGTAATGAGTAGATTATGTCACTAATAAATTAAAATTTAACTAAATTAAATTACATTATAGAATAGAATAGAGCGGTGGTGGCCCAGCGGTAACGGCCGCGACTTACGAATTGTAGGTCGTGGGTTCGAACCCAGACAGGCGCTTTACTTTGTGTAAATTATTTCATCACCACTGCTCTCAAAACGGTGAAGGAAAACATCGTGAGGAAACCGGCATGTCCTAGAACCAAAAATTCGAAGACATGTGACATCTACCAACCCGCACTGGGCCCGCGTGGTGGATTACGGCCCACTCCCTCTCGCAGAGAGGAGGCCTGTGTCCCAGCAGTGGGAACATTATAGGCTGATTATGTATGTTATGTAAATTACATTGACTTATACAGTCAAATAAAAAAATAATCAATTATATGAACTCATATAACCTGTCAGTAGGTAAGCTAATTCTGGAGAAAGAACACAAACATTGTCTTGAGTTAATCACAGCGACCAACTATTCTTATTGTTTAAGTAGTCATTGATACAATAGTATGCCTTTGAACAAAGGGTGGATTTTACTTAGTTTTAAACGCATTAAAAGGCAAATCTAGCAAAGAAGAGGGCAGCATGTTATAAAAAGTTATACCAAGCCCAACAAATGAGTTTTGTACCTTATGAAGCCAGTGAAATGGAGCTCGTGGTTTGTCCTTTTTTCTGGTGTTAATATTGTGAATATCACTATTTTTAGTGTATAAGTGTATATTTTGCCTAATATATAAGATGTTGGCGAAGATGAATTGTGATGCCACCGTGAGAATACCAACTTCTTTAAAAAATCTTTCAGATAAACTCTGGCACCAAGCTGGTAAATAGCTCGAAAAGCTCGTTTTTGAAGAACGAATATATTTTGAATGTCAGCGGCTTTGCCCCACAGCAAAATACCGTAGGACATAACGCTATGAAAATAACTAAAATAAACTAATCGAGCTGTATCAACGTCAGTGTATTGTCTTACTTTTCTGACGGCGTAGGCGGCCGAACTGAGCCTGCCCGCTAGGCTTGATATATGGCCCCACTGAAGTTTGGCATCTACTGTTATACCAAGAAAAACTGCCGAGTCTACAGTTTCAAGCACCCCATTATCTAAGACGATGTTGGGACCTAGATTCCTAACATTTGGCAAGGCAAACTTTATACATTTCGTTTTTTTGGACACCATAATGACACAGTTTACGCAAAAGCGTGTCATGGTCCACGCAATCAAAGGCTTTGGAGAGATCACAGAAAACTCCAATAGCATTTTGCGAGTTTTCCCATGCGTCAAATATGTGTTTCAGAAGTGCAACACCCGCATCTGTAGTCGAACGACCTTTTGTAAAGCCATATTGTTCATTATGAAGGAGGCTGTTTAAATTAAAATGTCTTAGCAATTGCTTGAATATTAACTTTTCAAATGTTTTGCTAAATGCAGGTAAGATAGAAATAGGTCTGAAATTGCCAACGTCATTTTTATTACCTGATTTAAATAAAGGTATGACTTTACTACTCTTCATGAGGTCAGGAAAAGAGCCCAAATCAATTTATTAAAAGTAACAGCTAGATAGGGGGCTACGATTTCTATTATATTGCTTAATAGTTTAATGGAGATACCCCAGATATCACCAGTGTTTTTAGACTTAAGTGTGTTAAAAATATTAACTACATCACGAGGTGTTACATGTTCGAAGCTAAATAAGCGACTACATTTAGGCACACTACTATGCAAAAGGTTTTCAGCTTTAGACGGGGACGAATTCAAGGAGCGAGTCGTAGTTATAGGTATGTTGGCAAAAAACTCATTGAATGCTTCAGCTACGTCAGCTGCTAATTATAAATAATTAAATAATTTGTTGTCGACCATAATCTCAAGTTGTTTTTCTTGTTTAACCGACTTACCCGTTTCATTGTTAATAATTTTCCAAGTGGTTTTTACTTTATTATTGGAATTTTTAATTGTATCGCTTAAAAATTTAGATTTAGCAAAAACTCAAATCTTTTTAAATAGTTTTGAATAATTTTTGACATACTCTAAGAAAGGAGTGTCAAACCTGAATTTTTTCAAACCGTATAACTCGTATAGTCGCGCTCTACTTTTATAAATACCTGGAGTAGCCCATTGGTTAAAGCCAGCGGAGGTGCCATTAATGTTAATGGTTTTGGTCTTGAAAGTAGATTGGTACTCTTTTTGCACAACATCAAAAAGGGCTTCATAGATATCATTAGGATTCACGTGTTCTACTATAGATGGTGTAATTCTATGAGCTATATTATTTTTAAACTTGTCGCACCGACTAGCTGTATAAGGCCTACATTCTATTTTATGCGGCTTTTTATGTAATGGTATAGGGAAGCTAGCTAATAAGCCACAGTGGTCAGACGTTAAGTTACTTAACACTAATTTATTTTTGGCATCACAATCACTAAAAATATTATCAATACAAGTCGACAAGGACGCCGTGATCCTAGTAGGTTCAAAAAACAAGTTAATTAAATTATAAGATCTAAACAGATTGAGAAGCCTAATACTTAATGGAGTAACATCTAAAATATTAATATTAAAATCTCCATATTAAATTATACTTTTGTTACTACTTTTTAACCTATTGAGTGAATCCTCCATTACCGATTCGAAAAGAATAAAATCTCCAGAGGGCGGTCGATAAACGCAAATTATAACGTATCGCTCGAGTTCAACACAAGACAACTCAATAGTGCGCTCGATAGAAAGATTAACTAAGTCTAAACGTTGTTTACACTTCAACTTGTTTGCAACAAGAACTAAAGATCCACCGCGAATAGCACTTTTTCTTATAAAAGCACTTTGTACAGTAAAATTATCACTATTCATAAACACTACTTCATGTTCTTTCAACCAGTGCTCAGTCAAACATAACACCTGAACATCATAGTTCTCCATAAATAAACTTAAAGCCGCGTTTCCACTAGGCAACAATTGACGCGCAACATGTTGCACAACAAGTTGTCCAACATGTTGAAAGTCAGCGCGGAACTTTTGTTGAACAACATTGTTTGTCTACGCATCTACTACTTTAAGTCAGTCGTCGACAACATCTCGTTCGTTACACCACACTACGGACATTGTTGCGCGTCATGTCTCCACTCGACAACTATTGATGCTCAACTAACGATGCTCTTTAAACAAACAACAAGCTGCGCGTCATGTTGCGCGCCAGCTGGCAACGTCGCGCGCTGTTGTGCAGCGTTGCCGTACATGTTGAGCGTCACGTGTTGCGCGCCAAATGTTGCCTAGTGGAAACGCGGCTTTACTCTAGCTCTTTGCCGGACAGACCCTGCATATTTTGATGTACAACATTATGCGGCTGACCCATTGTCGCACCTAATAGTTTAAACTACAAGGCGTATCAAAAGTAGTGTTAGTATCACTACTAACAGTAATCGATGGTACACTACAGGTACCAGTGTCACGGTGTATATTGTATGCTAAAAGATTAGCAATATGTCTCCTACAACTAGGTGGCAAATACATTGTATAATTTGTCAGTTTGTAATCAGTAGTAAATTGATTACAATCAAAATATAAAATAGCGTCACTGTGACGACAGGTCCTATTATAAATTAACATATTTAAATTATAAATGTGCCTGTTTTGCTCAACAGACAAATATTGAGAATAAGGCAAGGCACAGAAAATAAATTTACAACTATTGGTCTCATTGAGATGTAACATCAAATTGACACATTCAATTATGTCCTTTTTTCTTACAGCTAAACTATCCCCATATAATAAAATAACAGTAGAACTGGGGTTTATTTTTGTCAATTTAATTTTACTAATTAATTGGCTAATACTGGCACCGGGTAAACAATTATTATTTACATACTGTTGTGAACACTGATTAAATATACTACCAAAACCTTGACCAAATTTGTCTGAAAATAAATATGTGGTATTAATTAAATTATTTATACTATTATTGACATCATTAATACAGCTACCTACTGGCTGAGCCACTGAGGGTGTGGGTGTAATAAGTTGAGGCTGGGGTGCCTGGGAGCAGGTACAGCTAAAATAGAGGTTATTTGTCAGAGACTCATACCTCTCTGCATTGTACTTGACCAGGTCTGCCAACTCATTGGCTTCCTGCAACCGCTTACTCAGGTTTTGTTGTGAAGCCTCATATTTACTAAAGATGTCCTTTAGAGCATATTTCCTTACAAACAATAAATTCATCCTGAAGCTGCTGAGTGTCAGTATCATACATAGTATTACATAAATGTAATTCACTATTACACATCTTTAATTCTTGAATTAAATTTAGATTTTTTTGCCTAAGTTTTGTATGTATATATATGTAAAAAGTATATTAAAATTAATAGTAAATTAAAATTAATTAATTTTAATATACTTTTTTATCTTATTATGACTAGTAAACAAATTGCTTTTAGTGATTGTATCTTTAGTTAAATCTATTGTTACAACATGCTCAACACAAGTGGGTCCGGACCCGCTACCAACCAACTCATCATAAAGACTGCAGGTGATCGCAGACTCTTCACTGGCTTTGAGAGATTCCAAACGGGTTATTGTGTTGTGGGCCCTGCTTAATTCCAGTTCTAATTCAGATATCCGTCTCATAGCCAATTCGTGGGTGTCACATTCTTGGAAATTTGACACAAGTTGACGGAGGTGTTGATGCTGGTCAAGTATGTCCATATGCTGTATATGTAGTTCAGCCAATTGGTTCTTAAGCTCAGTGTTCTTGTTATTAATATACTGAACTTCCACCTCGCTGTCTTCCCTTTCCTGTAGCAGCTGATTGCACTGTTTTTGACTAGATTCCAATTCTTTCAACGTGGGCTACGTTCGTCGTACGTCAGTTTTTCCTCCAAGGATGCAGCTCTACGGGTCAACATATTGATAGGCCAACCCTAGAGGCACCCTAGAATGAGAGAAGAGAAAGCCAAGTGAGTAAAGGAATAAGAGAGAGGGATAAGATGTGGATAATATGAAGGGCAAATTAATTAGAATTTAAAGATAACAAAGGGATGTTATGTTAAGAAGAGGGTGAAATCTCAATTATGGGATGATACATTAATTAATCACTGATATGTCTTAATTGAGATGGTAATATTATAAAAATAAAAGGGAAAAACAACAAATTAAGTTTGGAAAATGGTTGGGGGTACTACTGTTTTAGGTGATTGTAAATCCGGTTTTTTACATTAATTTAATGAACTGGCACTAATTCTGTGATTTCACATAACAGAGGTGATAGATTGGTACTCTTTTTGCACAACATCAAAAAGGGCTCCATAGATATCATTAGGATTCACGTGTTCTACTATAGATGGTGTAATTCTATGAGCTATATTATTTTTAAACTTGTCGCACCGACTAGCTGTATAAGGCCTACATTCTATTTTATGCGGCTTTTTATGTAATGGTATAGGGAAGCTAGCTAATAAGCCACAGTGGTCAGACGTTAAGTTACTTAACACTAATTTATTTCACACTGGGTGTTTACAATTTAAATCGCCGGCGAGGAGTGTGGCGTGTGACGTCTGGGTTAACAAGGCCCGCAGCTCTGTTCCAGGCGGGCCGCGGGCGGCTTGTAACACGCGTAGATGTTATTGTCCTCGCCGGCTACGTGTAGTTGGACACCCAGCGCGTAAAAGCTACTAAGTGACGGCAAGGGGATTTCCTGATGGACGACCCTTCGCTTCACAAGTACCGCCAGACCACGGTACCTGGAGTGTTGTGCTGACCGTTCATATTTTCTATAAGCGAGGTATCCCGGGAACCTAATCCTATCTTCAGGTCCCAGTAGCGTCTCGCTTATAAGCGCTACGTCGATGTTTTGCTCCCTCAGGAGGTGGCGGAGGGGGGCGACCTTATCTCGGAGGCCGCGGGCATTCCAGTGTAATATCCTCAATGACCTAGCCATGGTACAGCGTCAGTAAGGTGGCCAAGCCATCGAAGATTACTGTCTCCGCATCTTGACCCTGTCTGATGGCCTTAATCAGGTCCATCAGCAGTTTAATAGCGCAGGCTGTGAATTCGTTTTTTGTTGTTTTAGTGGTATGTGCGCCGGTAGCGCCAACAGTCGTTTCTTTGGGGAACCTTTTGGTTTCTCCAAATTGTCGCTGCGTCGTGCCAGCGCTACTATCGGTAGCGCTAGCGGCACTCGGCTTCTTGAGGTACTTCTGGGGTTCTCAACTTTCCGCTGCGCTATGCCGGCGCCAGTGGTACTTTTGTATTCCACAGCCTGCACCTTATTTGGAGCAGAGTCGGCCCTCGGGATTTGTTCCTGGGTCGCAGCGGGTTGAGGCTTCTTCCCTCTTCCTTTACCCCCGCGTCTATTTTTCCTCCGCCCTGAGAAGGGGGCTTGGTCTCTATTTGTAGGCTCGTTGGCCGCCGCCATTAGCGTCGTGCCTTGAGCCTCAATTGGCCGCTCTCTCTCTATGGCCGCTTGTGGGCGGCGGTCCCCGCTCGCTTATTCCTAATCTCCTCCTGGAATGCGGGGCACTTTATATTGCACGCGGGGTGCGGGCCACCACAGTTTGCACATGTGGCCGGCTCCTCCCGCGGGCGTAGGCAGTCTCTGGCCGCGTGCTCGCCTCCACATCTCACACAAGCGAGCGGGCGGTGACACTGGTGCGAGCTGTGTCTAAAACGCTGGCACCGGTGGCACTGGGCGGGCCCACGTTTGCCACGCCAACCCTCTATCTTGACACCACGCATGTACTATCGGCCAAACTTCCGCATGCTCACCTCTAAGGCGATAATCGTACAGCACGGCTTACGACTCGATCGCCTGATGCAAGCGTTTTGACCAATGGGATGAACGAAACGTATTTTAGTCGTGTTCGTTATAACGTAATTATGTATAGAAGTGTGACACTCATACTAGGCGCGTGTTATGCTCACTTGTTGTGAGATCATTTTTAATGGTCTCGGCCAGCGAGAGCTCTTTATGAATTATTATTGTTGACAAGAAGTCATTTCGTACTTATATCTTCCGTTTGGTTTAGAAAATGTAATATGCTGTATATGATGTAGTATTGCTATATTTAATTAGTATCAATAATAAAATATTTCCATAAAAAATATAATAATTTGGAATAAGGAATGTCAAACAACAAATTATGTCTATTCTATACACTTTGATATTTACCTCTCTCCGACACATGGCTATGCTCTGTCGGGTATATAAATTTAGTTATTTATCATTACTTTCACTGCCTCTCCAATTTTCGCGATGTCCTATGCGATGCCGGCAAACAAATCGCAGCGAACGCGCTAGGTGCGTTAACCGACACTGCATAAAGGTATAAAATGTTTATATTGACATTTTTGTGTTTTATCAGCGTGCGACTTGTTACTTGTGCAGTGCTATTGGAAAGTAAATAACTGCATTTAAATGTGTTTAAACTTGGGAACTTAAAGCTTAATATCACGCATATCGATCCCTGAATCGAAAAATTGCTTTGAAAATCAGCAATATTCTTGAACGGCCAATCGAATGATACACCTATGGGATAGGAGAAAAAAGTTATCATCGCCACTTTACGTGCAAAGGACGTACCCTAAAAAAATGTTTTTCAAGATTTTAGTTTACTACTTTGTTGGCGTGATTAATATGTATACCCATGCCAAATTACAGTATTCTAGTAGTAAGAGTCTGTGAGCTAAGCCAGGGACAGACAGACAGACGGACAATGCGAAACTTTAAGGGTTCCTTGTTGACTACGGAACCCTAAAAAGGAGCAAGTTACGTAGTTTTGTTAGAAATTGACAACATTTGGTATATTTTTCTTTTATTGCTCTGTTTTGATTGAAATAGCAAAATTACAGTAGTGTTTGAAACAATAGTTGACGCAGTTTTTCAGAGATTTTTGTTTATTGCTGTCGCAACTTTTGCAACTGCAATAAAAATAAGTTCATTATCTAAGTACCATTGTTATTGGTCGACAACCGGTTAAACAATAGGACGGCTTAATAGAAGGGCCATAAAATACGGTCATAAAAAATGACAAAATATTTCTTCAACACACTTGCTTGTAAAGTGACTCTTATAGCAACGCATTTAGGTTCATAATTCAGCGTTTATTACACTAGTATTTTTACTTTACAGTTATTTTTCTCAATCTCCGCAAAGAGTTTTTATATCTAAAAACAATGAATATTTTTGAGAATAAATAAACTATTTTAGGATACATTTATGATAAATCAATCATCAAAATTATTATCATTTCTTCAAATGATATATTTTTCACTACGAATTTACCTTAATTTGCGTATTCAAAACTTTATTTTGTTTTTATTATATTTTTATATGGGCTGTTCAGCGGTTTTGCCGTGCCTTTATTTACACCTGGACGCGCATCGCTAGCGTGGCGCGCGGAAGAAACGAAACCAGCAAGCCATTTTCTATAAATACTCGTTAACGTTTTCGTTGTGTGGTTAATTATTATCAAAAATGTTGACTTCAAGTAGGGAAGAAGAGCGAAGAGCAACACGTAGATTTGACCACCCCCGGAAATTAAATCGAGGCACGAAACGCGAGTGACACGCCTTTTGCCACCAAAATCTAGAGAGAAATACCTAGCGGCCTACGAAACTATAATAACAATACAAGTCTGTTTTTTCCTCTCAAGTTGAAAACCATCGTATGAAACGCGTGTGTATTGATAATTACTCACTCGGCGCCCTTATCGCGCTCGTCTTCGGCTCGCGCGAACAATACCGGTTCAAGTGTAGTTAGTAACCAACATCACACACTTGTATCATAATGTACTAGTATGTCTGTTGTTATTTTTTGTTACCCGCCCAATACTCACACAAATGCATATTGCCTCTAATTGGACGAAACCAGGAAGAGGTGTGGTCTGTCACTAGCTGCGCTTGCCGCAGAAATATTTTCTTAAGTGAGCATGCTTAAGTTTTGCCGATAGTACATAAACACGGTGCTGTCATAGGTGCCGGACGACGGGTGTCTTTTTGAGAATTGCGTGGAATACGCAGCCGGGTCGTCCTTGTGCGCCCTTTATGTGGCGCACATACTTCGGCTGGTACCCCAACGCCCGGAGTTCCTCCTCAATCTCCTGGGGAGGCGTATCCGCCAGTAACCCCCGTATGGCAATCTTTAAACTCTTGTCCGCCGGTAACGAGTAGACGAACCAGGACACGCCGCTGTCCTTTTCCAGGCCAGTCAGGTAACGCTGTACCAGCCTGTACTCGTCCTCTGTGTCGGGGGTGAATCTGACTCCACTCCCGAAGGGACGAGCATTTGGGGGCCGGCCCAGCTTCGCGCTGATAGCCCGGAAATGCGTGGCCCAGTTCGGCAGCTTCTCGACTACCAACGGGGGATACCGCAGTTTCCTGTCTTTCTTTCCCTGCTTCTGTTTGGGCTGCGTTGTCGTCGCGGCGCCGGAAACGGTAGCAGGGAGGGTGGTTGCATCCAAGGGGGCAGGGGGCGGCACATAGTACTTACCCATGCGGCTGATATTGCCGGTGTGGGTGGTGTCGGCGTTCGGCGTACCGCATCGGAGAAGGTAGGCGACGCTTGCGCACCCCGACCCCGCGGCACGCTATCGCGCTGTGGTTGCGGCGGGTCGAGGCAGTAGCGTTTCGCCTCCTCCGACGCGGCTTCACCGGAGCTCCTCCTTCGTCGCTGGGGTCTGGCCTCGAGCTGGAATTTGTAGTCGAACCCCAGCGACGGTGTTGGTGACGCCAGCCCTCTGGTCGTGGCGTCGGCGGCATTGGTGGCTCCTCCCACGGTGGGCCGCTGTCCGGATCGCGGGGCCGTGTCCAGGGACACGTCCTTGCGACCGGATGCGGCCGAGTCCATGGATGCCAGCGACATGCTCGGTCCCACACGTGACGAGCATGTCAACAGCACTGCGGGCGAGTCGCAGGCCGCGTTACGTGGGGGCGCCGGTGAAGATGGCACCCTTGTAGTCGGCGGTGCTGGCCTAGAGTATGGGCCCGCACGCCAGAGGGTGCGGGCGGAAACGCGAATCGCGGCGGTGGTGCCGCGGTACGGGCGGGTGGTGCACGCGGGCGTGCGGATGGCACGTGGTCGCGCGCGGGATGTGCGGGATACGCGTGCAGCGTGGGTGCAGCGGGTGCAGCGCGAATTACCGCGGTCACCCGCGTGGGTGGCGCGGTAGCGCGCTCTTGCGGCGCGCGGTCTGAGTGGTGCGCGGCAGGCCCCGGGGCCTGTATGGGTACCGGGTGGAACGCGGCGGAGCGGATAGGAACCTCGTGCTGTCGGCTCGACGAAGGCGTTGGCGCAACGCGTGCGGGCGCCGATGACGTCGGTGGGCCGGTAGCTGCCGAGGCACTAGTTCTCCCCCCCTCTTTTTCCTTCTCCTCCTCCTCTGCTTGCTGGTAGTGGTGGTCGTGGTGCGGCTGGCGGTGCACCGGACGACGCGTCGCCGATATTCGGCAGCGACGTCACCCGGTCCAGCGCCGGACGGTCCTCCGGGGACCCGGCATCGCGGCCCAGTGAGCCACGCTTGCCGGGTTTCGGCATCGCAAGGGGCGTGGCCTCCGCGACCGCTGGTGTAGAACACCGGGCGGCACGGTGGGCTCCCCCTGTGTCCGCACAGGTACTGTAGAGCGGCCTGTACACACACAGGGAAAACTAATGATGTGCGGTCCGCGCGGTTAAAATAAAACTATATGGTTTTGACTTTAGTTAGCCACGAGCCAATCCACTTTGATACACCTGTGTCGACACCCAAAAAGGCTACGGAATTTATACAGAAAAATGTAGGTCCTGTGATTAGTCAGCCAATCAGATCGCAGGACTTTTAGCCAATGAGCGCGAAGTGGATGTCGGCGCAGTAAGCTTAAGTATAACAAAACTTTACCGCAACGAGAACAATGCGATAATTAGGCCTAAGTATGACAAAACTTTACCGTAACGAGAGCCATATGACAATTTTCTCGTTTAGCTTATGTTTTCTTACGGTAACATACTATAATTTTATATTTTTAGTCTCTACGACTAATAAACTTTACAAGAAAAATATAAAACAAGATATAGAACATAATCAAATAGGCAATCCAATACTATGAATTGCTTAGTAAAGTATAATTAAAACTATAAAACAATGATAACGTAAACCTTATATACTATTATATACTGTCCTATCAGTTCGTGTTATCACTATACACTTTATTGTTTATTCACTTGTCCCGCACACATTCATTAAAAGTAAGTTGTTCCAGAAAGCCTTTTATACCGTTATAGATTATATTGAGGACAAACTGCTTGGGATTGAGCTGCTCCAATCTTTACATACTCAATATTGTATATTTTTACTTTTGTTTTTATTTTATAAATACTTTGACATTTAATGATTATTTTCAACACTTGAATATTTATTTTGTGGAGTTTAATATATTATTATTTTAATTATTGTGAATGTGAGGACTATGTGGGTCATTTAGTTTTATTAATAATCAGGCAGTTTGAGTACTTTATGCGGCCTACCCAAATGTCCTTTCCTTGGTATTGTTCGACGAGTCGTTGAGCTCCTTAAGTTCGGAGTTGTGCTTCACGATTTCTGACAAATGCGTGCACTGACTGGACAGGTCCACTCAAACTGTATGGTTCTTTCCTCAAAAGACCATTTCAGATACCACCCTACATGGTCCTCAAATGATCTGACCAAGATTATTTCCGGATTTATTCACATTGATGAATTTTAGATATACAATGACATGTATATTTACTTGTAAAGTATTATATTGTTTTAATTATTGTGAATATGAAGACTATGGGGGTCATTGCCCTTTTTTTTCACTCAGTTAGTTTTAATGGCAGTTTGATGTGGCCTACCCAACTGTTCTTTCTGTGGTATTGTTCGTCGTATCCTTGAGCTCCTTAAGTTCTGAGTTGAGCTGCATGATTACTGACAAATGCGTGCACTGACTGGACAGGTTCACTCAATCTGTATGTTTTTTTTCTTCAAAAGACAATGTCAGTCACTAATCTACATGGCCTTGATATGATCTGACCAGGATTATGTCTAGACTTTAAAAGAGACGGTGACCGCTGAGTTTGTTTCGGCCTTTCTCCTCAGAGTAGTTAGATAGGAAACGCCGATCATCTACATTTTAAAATATGATTGACGTGTAAAAGTGTTTGTATAAACCACTTACAGAAATAAAGATAATTTATCATTTATCTCACCCGCGTCTTGTTCCCCAAAATGCAGTCAATTCACCGAATATCAAAGTTCTGAAAGAGACTTCTACGAAATATTTTGTTATGAGTGTCATATGTTGACTGGGATTGTGGTTGTCATTGACAAATATCTTATGAACGCTAGCACCAAATGACTTTAGTATAAAAAGGCTAGGCTATAAAGCTTTGTTCACACTAGGGAAGAAGTTAAAATAAAGAAATATATGTAAAGTCGAATTATTAATTCACTGGAGTAAACTAACATGTGCTAGCTGTCACTTTGTGTAATAAAATGGTCATGTTTATTGTAATGGTGATCGTTTCGTTTAATTGATTTATATAAGTGTAAAATAAATGTGTAATTATAAGTATAAAAGTCTAGAATACAATTCAGAGTACATGTCAGATTACTTGGTACTGGATTGGTACTGCCATAGTGTAGTCGAGGCTTAAGCTCCTCTGCCATATTTATTTAGAAATACTAAAGGGCGCAAGTTTTTCTTTCTCAACTAGGTATTTATAGAAGAAAATAATATTTGTTTGCATAATTATTCTTTCTGCAAATGCGTTATTGTTGGCGTCAGATTCCGTGAAATATCGTCTTCATACCAAGGAAAACTTTATGTGACGCAATTTTAGATCATTCTTCGAAGGTTTTGAAGTGGGACTTTATTCCTAGTCTTGTAAAGTAAAAACTGATTATTACGAGTATGTTGTGTCTGACAACCAATCTTGCCAAGGGTTGCTCAGTAACTGCGTTTTCGAGGTCAGTCTAGGTAAAATACTGGTATTCAGTTGCATATTAGTTTGTACAAACCTACTTACCGAAAAGAAAATCATTTCAATAAAAAAACCGGCTAATTGCATGTCGGACCACGCACAATGAAGGGTTCCATAGTTGGGAAGTTGGGATGAGTTTATCCCAAAAACAAACTTAAAATTGTAGTTCAAAAACATGTTCTCCGATACATCAATATATGCTACGGTCAATTCTCCAACTGCAAATTTAAGTTGGTTGACTATTACTCGTTAACTTGTAAAGCCCACTTAGCTGTAATAGATTTCTTTTTAATTTCATTAAATGTGCTACTGCCATGAATTTTTTCACATCTCTATAAATAACAATTTAGCTGGCGGTTAGAGTCAAGTGCCCTCCGCACTTGACTCTAACAAAAATTTTCACTAATGCTTAATATTACGCAAACGGATCCTTGAATCGCGAAAAGTGGTGTTCACAGACCCGCAATATTTTAGAACGGCCTATCCAACGATACCCCACACCATGGAAGAAGCGAGAAAAAGAAATATCATACCCATATTACGTGCAAAGGGAGGAAATAACATTTTTTTTAGGGTACCTCCCTAAAATTTTTTATTTCAAGATTTTGTTTTAGCAATTTATCGGCGTGATTAATATTTATGCCAATGCCAAATTACAGCTTTCTAGTACTAAGCGTCTCTGAGCTACAGCCGGGACAGACAGACAGACATACAGACTGACATGGCGAACATGGGTTTCTTTTTTTAGTACGGAACCCTAAATTACTTCGTTACTTTTATAAAATACTTTACATACTAAAACCTAAAGAGATCTCAATCAGACTATTATAAAATATGTACATAATATATATATGGCACTTCCATGCACTTACAACTAACTAAAGAACGGTCATCACTCAACGGTATCAACATTTACTAGGGCTCTGGTTCGGAAGCAAATTGCACGTTAGAAAATTGCATGATCCAGAGATAAGTGGCTTACAGGTCTCACAGATATATTGTGTTGGAGAGAGTCTAGCGATCCATAACGGCCAGCTACTGAGTGCGATTAGGCGAAAAACAACGATTTATGTGCAGACGTGGGTCTGACTGACCCTACCAGGCATACCGAGGGTTAAAGTTAATCAACATGATGTGATCACGTACCTTACTATAGGCAAAAATGTTTTTTTTTCTCACCTTGCGAGGCGATGCTTCACAGCATTACACGGTCGATTGCACTGTGCGAAAAAAAGCGTAAATAAAAAGACATCAAAGTGGCGTTTGCTACGGAAATAATATAATATGCCTGTAATCCCCGAAAGGTAAGACTGAGGTGTGTGAGGTACTTTTAGTACACCCAAAATTTGGCCTATCATGTTTAAGTTTCACGTAATAGGAGGTGAGCCGATTTCCCTCAACAGGGAATAAATCCAGTCAATCCAACTTAGTAATTCCTGATGGAAAACCCCAAAAACACTTTGCCCGACCTGGAAATCGAACCCAGGACCTTATACTCAGCAGTAGCGCTTGCGACCACTAGTTTTTTTTTTTTTTTTTGTGGCTTCTCGTAGTTGACCTTGAGAGGTCGTGACTACTTAACCGGACTTTCCTGTGGCTGCCTTAAGCGAACTCAAAGCCTCCAGCCAGGGGAAAATTTCTTACATTACTAAGCGACTGCACGCTAAGGGCACCCCCTGTGGGGTACGGAACACGGCTTAGGGCGTCGCTGGGGGGTTGGGGATGGTGGAGGGCCTATAACTGGCGGCCTGCACAACCAGAGGGTTGCGTTGGGTGGCGGCGGAGTCAAATAATCGCTTCGTGATGCGCTTCATGAACTGCTTGATGGTGGGGATTTTAAGGTCGAGATGGAGGATCTCGTTTCGGACGAACCAGGGGGCTCCCGTTGCCTTTTGGAGGAAACGGTTTTGGAGGCACTGCATCCTGTGGATGTGGTGGGGCCTAGCATGTGCGAAGACTGCACAGGCATATGTCATAATGGGACGGATGCACGCTGTGTAAATACGCAATTTGCCCTTAAGGGACAATTTGCTGCGCGCATTTAGGACGGAGTGTAGTCTACCGAGAGCGAAAGCGGCACGCGAACGCACCTGCTTAATGTGCTCTGAGAACGAGAGATGGTGGTCAAGGGTGACGCCTAGGTATTTGGCTCGCTTCTCCAAGAGATAGGCTTGCCGAACATGGTGAGCGGTCGGGGGGGGGGGGGGGGGGGGGGGTGAGGTTTCTACGCGGTTTGGTGAAAAGAACCGCCTGACTTTTGTCGGGATTAACTTCGATTCTCCGCTTTCTAAACTAGAGCGCCAAGCTTGTTGACTTCGGTCTGGAGAGTGCGAGATATCTGATCGTGGACTAACCCGTTGTAGTAGATGGCCGTGTTGTCTGCGAACAAAGCCAACTGCGCCTTCCTACTTTTGGGGATGTCGCTGGTAAAGAGAGTGAAAATGAGAGGGGCTAGTACAGAGCCCTGAGGGACGCCTGCATGGATAGGATGAGGGAGGATAGCGCTCCTTCGATGCGGTAGCAGAAGGTGCGGTTTGACAAGAATGAGAGAAAACTAAGATGAGCACGAGACGATCAGGCACACCGAGTTTGTAGAGCTTATATAATAAGCCGTTGTGCCAGACCTTGTCGAACGCTTTCGCTATGTCGAAGAACACAGCAGCGGTCGTAAGACCACGTTGAAAGCCGTAGCTTATGTGTTCTACGATGCGGTGGACCCGTTGGACGCAAGAGTGTTGGGATCTAAAACCGAAGTGCTGGTCGGGGATGAGGCCATTTGTTTCCGCAAAATCTCTGCGGCGCTTTAAAATAAGCCTCTCATAGACTTTGCCGAAGACATTGAGCAGACTGATGGGCCAGTAGCTAGTGGGCTCCATTGAAGATGATGGCCATGAGCATTATGAGGTGAGCGGGGAACAGTTGGACGACCACTAGTCCAACGAGGCAGGTACATATACAGAAATTAACTAATAATATATGTACATCATCTGCCTAGCCCTTTCCCAACAATGTTGGGGTCGGCTTCCAATCTTACCGGATACAGCTGAATACCAGTATTTCACATGGAGCGACTGCCTATCTGACCTCCATAACCCAGTTACTGGGTAACTGGGTTACCAAGGGGTATCGCCCTTGGTAAGACTGGTTGTCAGACTTTCGAGCTTCTGACGACCCGTAACGACTGTCAAAGATCTACAAATGACAGCCGGGACCAACGGCTTAACGTGCTTTCCGAGGCACGGAGAGGTCTTGGTATGTAAAGATCCCATCCATGGACCAACCGCGGCAAGCGTAGTTAAACCTGATCGATCGACCCGTGCGGTTGTTATTACTTAGCCACAAGCCCCTCAAAAATTAACTAATAATATACCTGGCATTAAAATAATTTAGCAATCCAAGCTCCAGTTATTGTCAGAAACTAATATGAGGTATTGTACGTTGCAATCGGTGAATTATACTTGAAAACACGTAATTAATTGCGAACAAAGTCGTAATCGTAAAACTAGGAACGTAAGAAGCACTGACGTATGCTCAGCCTAGAAAATAACGTTATTATGTTAAAGAGTCAAGTTAATACTTTGCAAGAACTGAAAGTGCAAAAGTTCCACGAATTGTTATGATTGACCTGCTGTGCTATTCTGTAACCTTCTCACCGTGAAAACTTATGTGAAGTGAACGTGGAGTGAACTGTCAGTGTCATCCCACCTGATGCTAGGGATGGACCAAGGATTACATTTACAATCATAATCGAGATTTTAATATGATTATATTAAAAATATGTAAAGTTATATGAATATATCTTTACATGTTCACCAAGATTTAATGTGGTGGCTCAACACTGTTCAAAATAACGTTAATCTTATTCGGGACGAGAAATATTTGCTTGAAATATTTTCTGTTGCAAGCAAAACAGGGTAGGGGGTGGCATGTGGCGAAGAGACTGCAAATGGGCAGTGGGGTGCTGCAGAAAAGGACCTGCATAGTAACTTATTAGAATTAATGGCAGCCTTTTTTGGCCTAAAGGTATTTGCCAAACAGCTTAAAAATTGCCAGATCCTTTTAACCGCTCAGGCCCGTGGCTCAATAACGTCATCTCTCAATCTCAAAAAAAACATTTTTATTCGATAACTACTTTCAAATCGCGCGCCGCGAGGGCTCCTATTCGGAGCCATTGGGGCTTTATCGGTTAAGCATTGATAATACCATAGCCATATCTTATATTAATCGAATGGGTGGCATTAGATTTCCGCATTTGAATAAAATTTCCAAAGAACTTTGGCAATAGGTGCGAGGAGAAAAATATACACGTTTTCGCTTCCTATATTAGTTCGGATAACAATGGAATAGCAGACGTAGAATCTAGGGCCACACATCCAGACATGGAATGGGAACTAAGTAACATTGCCTTTAGCAAAATCGTTCACACATTCAGTACACCAACTATTAATTTATTTGCATCAAGAATCAACAGAAAATGTAAAATGTACGTGTCATGAATAATCTAAATTGTTATGCATTTCCACCATTTTCTGTCATATTAAAAACTTTCCGGAAAATAATTACGGATGAGGCTGAAAGCATCGTTGTTGTGCCATACTGGCCCACGCAACAGTGGTTCCCGTTGTTCGAAAGTCTGTTAGTATTTAAGATTATCTTGTTTGAACCAAGTGACCAAGCTCTTTTGTCTTGTTCCCACAGACCACCACCACCTTGGCTTACCTGGCTAGCTGTAGGCAGGTTGTCAGGACGGCACTACTGAAAAGAGGCGTCCTTCCTTCTATCGATATTATGTATGCTTCACTTTACAACAATACTTTGAAACAGTATGATACTTGTTTAAAAAAGTGGTTCCTTTTTTGTCAGCCTCACAGCGTTGATTTTTATAAAGCTTCTGTTCCTAATGTTATGTATTTTCTTACAATGCTTTTTAATGACGGAGCCCAATATGGGACTTTGAATAGCCATCAATCAGCTTTATGCCTAATAATTGGATCAAAAATTGGATCTGATGACAGAATTATCCGTTTATTTAAAGGTTTCTATAAACTAAGACCACTATTACCTAAGTACAATGGGATCCGTTTATTGTGCTAAATTACTTATCTAATTTATATCCTTACGATGAGTTAGACTTGGATTGTCTTACAAAAAGACCGTAACCCTAATCGCATTAGTCACGGCCCACAGGGTTCAAACAATTTCGAAAATAAATATTCACAATATTTCTAATCATTCAAACCATATCTCTATTAAGATTCCAGATTTGATTAAAACTTCATGTATTGGTTCAACACAACCGTGTCTACATCTACCGTTTTTTATTAAACAGCCAGAAGTTTGCCCAGCTAACGCACTTAGGTCGTATTTAACAAAAACTGCGTCGATTAGAGGCGGAGAAGAATATCTCTTCATTAGTTTTAAAAGCCCTTATAAGCCTGTATGTTCGCAAACTTTAAGCCGCTGGATAAAAAATGTTTTATGTGACAGTGGTGTTGATACAAGTAAATTCAAGGCCCACTCCACCAGACATGCGTCTACTTCAGCAGCCCTTAAATCAGGCGTCTCCATAGACCTAATTAGAAAAACTGCTGGCTGGACTAGGTCTTCATCTGTATTTGCTAGGTTTTATCAAAGACCAGTGTTGTCAGACAATGCCAATGATTTCGCTTCATCTGTTTTAAACGCATAGATTAATCATTTACAATTAGTAGTTATACCTTTTTTTTTTTTTTTAGATGGGAAATCATCAAATAACTTCTAATCTGGGCCGAGCGGGAGGGTGTGTCAGACTCTTACTGACTAAAACCCACCCGTATTCCTTCCTGTTGCCTGTGTTGCCAGGGGCTTCGGTGGCCCTTTAGTACCTTCCTGCGACCCCGGCAGGCATTGGCCCTAGTGGACCCCTACACTTGTGCTGACGACATCTCTTTGAGGCGCGCGTGGAATACAACGCGCCGTCGACCCTGGCCTGGTCCTTACCGGACGGTGAGCTACCCATTGCTCACCGTCCGCAAGCCCGCGCCTACGGTGGCCGGAAATCCGCCCGGGATTCCCAACGCCCAGGGCGTCTCCTGCGGCGGCTAGGGGCGAGAGGGCACGAAATTTGCCTTTCCCTCAACCGTCCCGCCTCCTCCTTCGCGAGCATTACTGCTTCGTAGAAGAAGGTGACGGCTGCCCATGCCCTCTCGCTCCGTACCATGGCCTGAACCAGGGCCGGACGCGAGAGATCTCTGCCACCGATCACCTCCACGAGGACACGGCGGTGCTGTGCCCAAGCCGGGCAGACTTCCACCGTATGCTCCACCGTGTCCTCCGAGCGATCCATGACACAGTGGTGACACCCGGGCGTTTCCTCCCGCCTTATCCGACACAGGAACCTCCCGAAGCTGCCGTGTCCGGTGAGGACCTGCGTCAGGCGGCAGGTGAGGACGCCGTGGCGCCTCTCTAGTCCTCAAAGAGGGGACTTATAGGCGCAATTGTGGCGTGCCCAGCACTGGGTTGCGACAACCGTACTCTCCATGTCGCCATGAGATCCCGCCGGAGCTCCGTCCGCTGTGCCGCGATTTCTCGCGGCAGTGGAGTTACGCCTCGGCGTTTCACCTCCTCGCGCCACTCCCATACGTGCGCGAGGACTTTTGCCTCCAGATCTTATAGCGGCAATCCGGCAAGGAGGCTCGCTGCCTCACAGGAGACCATGTGGTATCCCCGGATCAACCGGATGGCCATGACCCTTTGGGCCGCGCTCAACCGGCGGGCTGGCTGCAGCGCCAGAGAACGCGCCCATACAGGAGCCCCGTAGAGGGCCATGGACCGCACGACTCCCGCGTAGAGCCTCCGCCAGGAGGCGTTTGGACCCCCTAAATTGGGCAGGAGCCGCTTCAATGCAGCGCCAGCCCGCTCCAGTTTGGGAGCCAAATGTCGGAAATGCTCCAAGAAGTTCCACCGGCTGTCGAGGACGAGTCCCAGGTACTTCATCGTCGACTCGATGCCGATGGAAACCCCTCCTACCGTTATTTGGGACCCCAACGGTGGCGCGTTCTGAGGATCATGAAAACACATGGCCTCGGACTTGTGCAGGGCAGTGGTTATACCTTGTAAAGTAATCATGCAGAAATATTTTTTTTTTTTTATGTTTTACAAACTAGATACTTACCATATTATTTCATTACATATTACATACTCACATACAACGCTTTCAAAGTCAACATAGTTTTCTTGATCTCGAGGACAGAGCTGAGTGTAATTGATGATTAAACGAACTTACCTAAAGTGAAATTCGATCCCAATTACACGAAGGCTCTGTCCGAAGAGATCAACTCCCACCCAGTCCCGTACACTCATGATCGCTAGACCCCTTATGCGTTTTATGTATGTCAGTATGGTAACCATAGATCCCGTTCCCTTTACTTTAAACTAAATGAGTTACCGAGAGAGGGCACCACTAGTTGTTTCATTTTGCTTATCTTTTTGATTTCAAATTAAGTGGTTGCATAGTACCTGCGCGTTACTACATAGTTTTCTTGATCTCTTCGGACAGAGCCTTCGTGTAATTGGGATCGATCTTCACTTCAGGTAAGTTCGTTTAATCATCAAATATATTATAAACCATGATCATTTATATATCTTGATGTACTATTTCGCCAAACAAGGGATACAATGCGTGTTAACTGTGCAAAGAAACCGCCTTAGCAAAAATTGTAAACTACCCTCAAAGCAGGATGTTACGAAGAGACAAGTACCTAGAGGATAGTATGTGGAATATACTACACATGTTGATAGAGTCCACATTTCTTCTGTTAGCTGGAACGATAATAAGCAGGTAGTACTGCTCTCGACCTACGTAGGAGCAGAGCCAATCCAGACTATCGAACGGTATGACAAAACCGAAAAGAAAAGGGTAACTATAGACTGCCCAAAAATCATCAAAGAGTACAACGCCCACATGGGGGGCGTTGACTTCATGGATTCTTTTTTAGGCAGGTACAGGATAAAAATGAAGACTAGGAAGTGGTACATGAGATTTTTTTACCACCTTTTAGACCTCACTATAATAAACTCTTGGGTCATGTACAATCAGTTGAGACGAAAAAAGGATTGGAACCGAAAATACTCAAGAATCTGCGAGAGTTCAGGGCAGAGGTTGCTGACGTTTTATGTACCTATAGCTCTATGAACCAGCCTAAAAGAGGGCGTCCAAGCCACATCAGCATCAATTCTATGGAACCAGAAACAAAAAGAAGAAAAGGATGTCAAGTTTTACCAGCTTCTGACATCTGTTATAACAACATTGGTCAGCCAAATTAAAACAGACCAACGCATGAGGTGCATAAGACATGGCTGTGAATTACAGAGTTTCATCAAATGTATAAAATGTAACATATTCCTTTGTGCAAAGAACGGAAACGATTGTTTTAATTTATTCCACAAACCTTGAATTTTTTTACCTATTTTGCATACTGTCCCAAAAATTAATTAACTTTTTTTTTTATTAATACAGCTTTTAAATCGTTTAATGGGTAAATTTCGAATATCAATAGGAAGTTTGTTGTAAAAGCGTATACATTGACCCATGAACGAGTTGCCTACTCTGTTGAGGCGAGTATGAAGTATAGCAAGATTATGTTTATTCCTGGTATTTAAACTGTGGATATCGGACATATACTTAAAATTAGATATATTTTTGTGTACATACATAAGATTATCAAATATATATTGACATCAAATATATACAGTCAGAATATATATTTCTTTGAATTTTTCTCAAAAGGAATCTCTTGGAACTAGGTTGTAAATGACTCGAACAGCCCTTTTTTGTAAAACAAATACGGTATTAATGTCCACACAGGTTCCCCAGTGAAGAATCTCATATGACATAAGACTATGAAAATAACTAAAATAAACAATTCTGGCCGTATCTACATCGGTTATCTGTCGAATTTTTTTAACAGCATAGGCGGCCGATCTTAGCCTTCCTGACAATTTTCCTATGTGTGGGCGCCATTGTAATTTAGCGTCAATAGTTATTCCAAGAAAATCTGTCGACTCAACAGGCTCCAACTCTATTACATTAAGTTGAACATTGGTAGTTAGCTGCCTGACATTTGGCGTTGAAAATTTAATGAGTTTAGTCTATTTTTCGTTCAGGAGAAGATTATTTACATTAAACCAATGGACAATTTTAGAGAGTGCATCGATAACATGTTCAAAGTTGACCAGCAGTCGTTTGAATTTAAAAATGAGGGAAGTGCCATCTGCGAACAATACAATCTTGTGATTATCCCTTATGTGATATGGTAAGTCATTTATATAAATTAGAAACAAGAATGGAGTTCTGCACGTCTGTTCTGTCGTAAGTCATAAGTCATTTATTCATTTGTTTAACACAGGTACATTAATGATGTTATAAGTAATAAAGAGTGCGCTATGTTATGCCAGAGGGCGTACAAATGTCATGTTTAAATCATTAAATTAAAGAATAAACCTGGACTAAAAAAATACTAAAAGCATAATAAAAATTAATTAATAAAAAATAGCAATGAAATAAATGTCAATAAAAACCATAAGTTAAACCATATTTCAGGCTATTGGTTTGTCCCCGCCTGCGATACCAACATTCTATAGATTATAAAGCTTGTTTTTTTCTTTTCGGTTATGTGTTTTAGCAGTCCGGTTTTTTGTTTTTTAAATATTTGTTTTATTTCAAGATTTTTAGTTTTTTAGTGAAGGGTGGGCGTTTTGGGGGACTGTCTTATGTAATTTTGACGTTCGAAAAGTGCTGATTCTCAGCCTAGTTTGAATAAATGACTTTTGATTTTGATTTTGATTTTTATTAAAAATCTTGAAACCGTTCCCATGAACTTTCTTCGGAGGTCGGTTGTCAGCAGGGCGATCCCCTCGGGCCAGCAATTTTTAGCTTGGCTATAAATCCGATTATTCAAAATTTAAAATCGAAATTTAACGTTTGGTATTTGGATGACGGAACCCTGGGAGGCGATGTGGACACTGTGTTATCTGACTTATCAGATATTAAAACAAATTTCGAAAATATTGGTTTAGAATTAAATTGTGAACTCTTTATTCAAAAAACTTCTTACGGTTTGGATAATTTAAAATCCAAATTAAATTTTCTGGCACCCAATATCAAAATAGTAGACAGAAAGTCACTTTGCCTCCTGGGTTCTCCTATCTTTGAAGAATCTTTTCCTGATTATATTACTAACACTGTTTCTAAATTCTAAAGTCACGCAAATTGTTTACTCGAAATCAGTCCTCATTATGCTCTTATAATTCTAAAGTTTTGCCTTTTTGTCCCTAAATTTACTTATGTGCTTCGCTGTAGCCCTTTTTGGAAACATCCAAATTTGCTTTCACCAATACGACGATTTAGTCAAAACTAGTTTAGAAACGATTTTAAATATTCAGCTCAATGAACCATCTTGGTTACAAGCATCCCTCCCTATTCGGTTTGGCGGTTTAGGAATCCGCAAAATTTCGAGTGTTGCTTCCCCAGCCTTTTTGTCGTCCACCCATAGCACGTCACGTCTCATAGGTAATGTTCTAAGGGCTTTGCCCACAAACTATGAGACTGCGGGCTTGGAGGATGCCAAGAATGCTTTTCGAATTGCTTGCCCGGGTAAAGAATTTCCAGACAACCTAAAATCTCAGAGGAGCTGGGACGATATTTATTGCGATTTAACATACAAATCGATTCTGAGCCGCAGTTCAGGTCCGGATCGCGCAAGACTTTTGGCGGTCGGAACCAGAGAGGCCGGTCATTGGCTACATGCCCATCCTTCTCCATATACCGGTACCTTCCTGGATCCGACCTCGCTTCGTCTGGCGACTGGTCTGCGGCTTGGGGTCACGGTATGCACTCCACACACATGCCCTTGTGGCACGGACGTGGACCGACTAGGTCACCACGGACTTTGTTGTCAAAAAAGTGCAGGCCGCTTTTCAAGACATGCGACACTTAATGACATAATCCGCCGGTCTCTTGCCAGCATCAATGTGCCTGCTCTTCTTGAGCCGACTGGCATTGTCAGAGATGATGGCAAAAGACCTGATGGTGTGTCTTTGGTCCCGTGGAGTTTGGGACGGATGCTTGTGTGGGACGCTACCTGTGTAGACACACTGGCACCGTCCCACCTCCAACGGACTACTTCTAAAGCGGGTGCAGCGGCAGAAAATGCCGAAAATCTGAAAGTTATTAAATATGGAGGCCTTGGCAGAGAGTACAACTTTGTGCCCTTTGGCGTCGAGACCCTCGGTCCGTGGGGTCCCAGTGCGCATAAGTTATTTGCGGAAATCGCGAAACGTCTAGTTGATGTAACTGGTGACCGAAAAGCTGGCGGCTTTCTCGCGCAACGCATCAGCATTGCAATTCAGCGAGGAAATGCCGCCAGCATCCTCGGTACAATGCCCCGAGGGCCTTTTTTAAGCTTAACTTAGTTTTAATTTAATTTAGTTAATGTTAATAACCATCTTGTAATTTGGTTATATAAATAAATATAGTTTTATTAATATATATATATATATACATGGAATTGACTCATTACTAGCTATTATTTGATATCAATATTGTTGCAATTTAATTTAAAAAAACCTTTCCCTCCCTTTTTTGTATTTACAGATGTAATATATAAATAATATATAGCCTATGTCACTCACAATTAAGATGAATCTAAAGACACCTCTTAAGTTAAAATCCATCAAGCCGTTTAGGCTACAGAGCGTGCCAAAGAAATAGACATACATACATACATACATACATACATACATACATACATACATACATACTTACTTACATACATACATACATACTCTCGAAAAACATTACCCTCCTTCTAGGGCAGTCAACATTCTGTCATAGATTTTTATCTGTTAAAAATTCCGAAATACTGTAATACGCTTTGTTCAACAGTAAGGATTTCAGCCGATTCTTAAATAAACTCACGTTCAGTTCTTTGATTGACCGTGGTACGTGATTATATATGACTGGCGCCATGCAAACTACACTTTTATACATTAATGCCGTGTGGGACCTTCTTAAACAGAAGCTATTGTTATCCCTTCGACTTCGGTTATTAAGGTCGGACATTCTTTTAAATAACTTAGGATTAATTTTAACAAATACAGCAACCTCAAAAATATATAGGGATGGAAGAGTCAATATTTTATATTTAATAAATAATGGTTTACATGTGTCCATGTAACCCAAACATTGTCCTGATGCACCTTTTCTGTGCTTTAAAGATTATTTCCCTATTGGTTGTATTCCCCCAAAAAATAACACCATATCTCAGAAGCGATCCCACGAGGCCATGATATGCTGTGACTAATGCGTCCTCACTAATCACTGATGTAAGTTTGTATAGGGCATAGGCAGACTTACTAATGCGTTTGGTTAGCTCCTCCGTGTGTGTTTTCTAATCTAATTTGTTGTCAATTGTTAAACCTAGGAATTTAGATGTGTTTACTTGTGTTATGCGTTGGCTGTCATAATATATAGTCATGTTTGTGATTGAACTTTGGTTAAACATCATTAATTTTGTCTTTTCAATATTTATCTTTAAATTATTATTATCTAACCATTGTACTATTGAGGTTATCGTTTTAGTAATTTCATCGTTGTAGGTTTCAGCATTTGTGCTTTTAATGGTCACAGTGCTGTCATCTGCAAATAGTGACATAGGGTGACTTGTGACTTTCGGCATATCATTTATGTAGATTATAAATAGAAGAGGCCCTAAAAACGCTGCCTTGGGGTACGCCATACGTAATAGTTCGAAGATCAGATTTGTAGATTAATTCATATTTGGATTTAAAATCTATTTTTGATACTTCAACGTACTGTTTTCTATTCTTTAAATAAGATTCTATGAGATTTAAGACATTACCTCTAATGCCGTAGGCGTCTAGTTTACTTAACAAAATATTATGATCCATATAATCGAAGGCTCGCGTCACGTCACAATATATTTAGCACACCGGTATTCTATTGTCAACATTCATATTATTTAAAAAGTCGTAGATAGCCAAATTGATAGTTTTACTCTTACGAAAACCTTTTTGATCCTCTGTCAAAATGTTTTGTTTATCAGGGAATTATAAATCTGTGCATAAATGTATTTTTCAAATATCTTGGATATTATTGGAACCAGCGCAATAGGCCTACAAGACTCCATGCATTCTTTGTCGTTTTTTTTAAACAGTGGTTTAACCACAGTTTTTTTTAGGTGACTTGGATAAGTACCGTGTGCACTTATGGAGTCTGAAACGTACTTAATTACTTTGGTAGAAGTTCCGTCATTACCTACACTACCGGTATTTTTAAAAAATTTAAAAATGATTTTGATGTCATTTTCATCACTTGGTGCCATAAACATCGATTTACTTGTTTTTGATATATTTGATGTCACTTTTTCGCCTCTATTACTAATTGGTTTTATCTTGTCGATAAAAAAGTTATTAAAAGCGTTTGCTATCTCGTACGGGTGTGTTACTTTTTTATTATCAATTTTAATATATTCAATTGAGTTTTTATTAGGCATATTCATCTTTGTTCGATTAAAGATTTGCCATATCGCTTTGAGAGCAGTGGTGGCCCAGTGGTAACGGCCATGACTTACCGAGTTGTACGTCGTAAGTTCGAACCCAGACAGGCGCTTTACTTTGTGTAAATTATTTCATTACCACTGCTCTCAAAATGGTGAAGGAAAACATCGTGAGGAAACCGGCATGTGCTAGAACCAAAAATTCGAAGACATGTGACATCTACCAACCCGCACTGGGCCCGCTTGGTGGATTACGGCCCACTGCCTCTCACAGAGAGGAGGCCTGTGTCCCAGCAGTGGGAACACTATAGGCTGATTATGCCATGTCGCTTTCGACTTGTAAGATGATGATTTTATTTTATAGCTGTTCTGAGCACGTTGTGTTAGTTTAATTATTTTTTTATATACTGCTGTATATTTTTTCAATTTTTGTTTGTTTTGCTCATTGCGTTCCAGTCGGTAACGCCACAGAAGTGTTCTTTTATTTTTACTGCATGTTTTAATTCCTCGCGATACCCAATGTGGCCTCTTGTGTACGCTTAATTTTATACGTTTTAGTGGAAAACATAAATTATACATTAGGGTAAATGTCTCGGGGTGCGTGCAGAAAACCTCCTCGTGTGTCTGATTGCTGCTGGTTCCCTGCGAATACGTTCGGGGGAATGAGCAGTCATCGGGCCGGTGCATCCTGGGCACGGCCAATAGTCTCTCCATGTTTCAGAGAGGGTATTGACCGTGGCGAATTTCTGCGTGGCGGGGAGCTTCATGCTCCATCGTCGGTCGCCCACTCCCCTCTCTGCTTACAGAGGGCAGGTCGAGTGGGCGAAGAGTGGCGGTGCTTGCTGTGCACTTACCCTGCCAGCGAGCAAGCAGCGGGAGAATGATTCTTCTGCCTGCAACCGTCGAAATCGTAATCCGTAAAGAGACCACAGTCATGTTTTGTGGCTTCGAATGGGACGAGGATCTTGGCTTGATCGCCCGGATCGCGAGGAAGATAACCTCTATAAAAATTCCTCTAATATCAAGTTTTGGTGCGCGGCGAGGATATGAATGGCTGAGGAGTAGTGTCATCTGCAACTTCATAGTTGTAGGTGGCGCATCAGTCGTTAGCGCACCCCCAGCCAGGATACCAGTGGACCCCCTGGTTGAGTTACAAATGTACACTTGCCTAGGGACAGAGGGTGAACCTAGGTGTACTTTTTAGATCCCCCACACTCGTGGGAACAGAATGGAAACAAAAAAATTAAAACAACTGGAAGACAAGGTGAGGAGAGTGATGCGGGGTCGGAGTCCGACGCCGCATCAGGCGGAGAGAGCTCTGGGAGCTCACAGCAAAAGGAGGTGTTGGAGAGGAGTCGAGTGTTCAGGCGAACCTCGAAGCGGCCCAACTCGGGGTCTTCCTCCGACGAGGGAGGCGGGCGGAGGAAGAAGAAGATGCACTGCAGCCGGCGGGGTGGAGCCCGAGGTGGTAAAGGGGTGAACAGAGGGCCCCCCACTAAGGAGGCAGGCAAGCCAGGCCAGGCTGGCTCTGCCGAGCTGACCAGCCCGGCCGGGCTACCTGGCCCGGCCCAGTCGGCTCAGCGACCCGAGAGACTCACCGAAGAGGGGTCTCCCTCTGAGGTTTCTCGAGGTGGGCCGGACGCCGCTGGCGGCTCCAATTCGGAGCGTGTGGCCGGGTTCGCAGAGGTCGTGCTAGCCCTGATCAAGGGTGTGGCCGTGAAGAGGCTCAAGTCCTCTAAGGACCAGGCCATATCCGCGGCCACGGCCTCGATTGTGGCGGCAGCGGAGGCCCTTCACCTAGGGCCTCCTTCAGACGGTATGTCAGAGATGCGGGCGGAGGTCACCCGCTTGACAGCCGCCATGGAGCTTCTCAAAAAGGAGAATGAGGAGCTCCGAGCGGACCTGGCCGGGTTCAGAAGAGCCGACTCCCAAGTGGAGCCGCAGGGGGGGCAGCAGCATGGGCAGGGCGGCCCGTGCCTGCTGAAGACCGGGTGTTGACCCTGGTGCGGCAGGAGATGCGGAGTCGTTTCTCCGCTCTAGAGGCCATAGTCCTGCGCCCCCCGTTGGCGGCGAGCCAGCCGGCCTCGGGCCAGCGCAAAGCCCCATCTTATTCTGCCGCCACAGCTGCCACGGCCAAACCGGGGTCGTCGGGGCAGCCAAAGGGGGGGGCGAAAACGCGGACCGCGAAGGCTCCAGCCACAGAGGCGAGGACTCCGGCCCCGGCGGCGAGGGCCCCAGCCCTGGCAGCGAGGGCTCCGGTAGCGAGACGGCCGCCCCCGCCTCCTAAATCTCTTCCGGCTGATGCCGAATGGCAAGTAGCCGGAGAGAAGAGGAAGGCGACTAAGGCGAAAAGGGCGGCCAAAAAGAGGGAGAGGCGGCAGCGGCGCAAGGAGCGAACCGCCGCGGCAAGGCTCCGCGCCCCGAATTCCGCAGCAAGTGATCACTACAGATCACACTACAGCCGGATGCGGAGAAGAAGGGCGTGTCCTATAGGACGGTAATGGCGAAGGTGGGTGAGGCGGTGCGCCTGGAGGAGCTCGGCGCAGCAAAAGGCCTCAAAATGAAGGTGACGGCGACTGGGACCCGAATGGTGGAGGTCCCCGGTAGGGCCAGTGGCCCGGCCGCTGACGCCCTGGCCGAAAGGCTTAGGGCGTTACTAAATGCGGACGAGGTCCGAGTGTCCAGGCCCACCAAATGCGCTAGCATGCGCATCACGGGCCTGGACGACTCCGCGACTGAAGAGAAGGTGGTCGCCGCAGTGGTTAGGACCGGGGGGTGCTCTGCCGAGCAGGTGAAGGCAGGCATCATCCCTCCTGACTCCACGGGGCTGCAAACCGTTATGGTGAGTTGCCCCGTGTCGGCGGCCAGAAAAGTTACCGGGGAGGGCCAACGGCTATTGGTGGGCTGGGTTTCCGCGCAGGTGAAACAGCAGGAACCCAGACCTCTGAGGTGCTTCCGCTGCCAGGTGGGCAACCACGTGCAAGCGAATTGCACCTCGGAGGTGGACCGCAACGGTCTTTGCTACCGCTGCTGTCTGCCCGGGCACAAGGCCGGCTCGTGCAATGCCACGCCGCACTGTGCCGTATGTGCGGCGGCTGGCAAGCCGGCCGAGCACCGGATGGGTGGCAAGGCCTGCGCCCCACCCACCAAAGCCAGGGCCAGAGGCAAGCCCTCCGCCACCGCCGTCACCGCCGCAGCCGCCACCACTGCCACCGCCGCTGCCGCCTCCAACACCGCCGTCGTCGCCGTCGCCACCGTGGCCGCTGCGGCAGGCCCCTCTCAGGGGGCTGGAAAGGAGGCCCAAGAGGGGGCTGACATGGAGTGCCATTAATGGCCCCATTACGCCTCCTCCAGGCGAACATCAACCACTCCACCCCGAGTGGTCCGCGGTGGGCGCTGAAGCAGCTGGACTGGGAGCTCCTCCTGGAAGCCTCGATCGTGCAGGCCTGGGTGTCACCACCGGACAGGCCTGCTGACATCAACGACGAGGCGGAGTGGTTCCGGGTGGCCATGTCCGACATATGTGACGTGGCAATGCCCCGGGTCCAGCCTGGACGTGCCTCGCGCCAGGTGTACTGGTGGTCGCAGGAGCTGACGGCTCTGCGCACTGCGTGCGTGGCTGCGCGACGCCGGTACACTAGGCACCGCAGGCTCCGTATCAAACCTCCGGATACGGAAGCCATTCAGGCGGAGCTGTACGAGGGGTACAGAGCGGCGAAGACCGCCCTCCAAGTGGAGATCCTGCGGGCCAGAGGGTTGGCCCGCGAGAAGTCGCTGGGGACTCTGGACAGGGACCCTTGGGGACGGCCGTACAAAGTGGTGCGGGATAAACTCCGCCCATGGGCTCCCCCGCTGACGCAGAGTCTCCGGCCCCAGCTTGTGGAGGACGTGGTGAGCGCTCTGTTCCCTTCCCGAGGGAAACACACCTCACCGCCTATGGCTCCGCCTACTGCGGTGCCCGATGCGGACCACACCGCCAGCGACGACGACGACGACGATGCTCCGTAGGTGACCGAGGTAGAAATGAGAGCGGCGGTACGCAGGCTTAATGCCAAAAATACCGCCCCAGGACCCGACGGCTTACCTGGGAAAGCCTGGGTCCTGGCCTTGGAGGCTCTCGGGCTTCGACTTAGGGGGCTCCTAAGCGCATGCATGGAGAGGGACCAGTTCCTGCTTCACTGGAAGACGGGGAAACTGGTCCTCATAAAGAAGGCAGGGCGCCCTGCGGACTCTCCGTCCGCTTATCGGTCCATCGTGCTGCTCGACGAGGTGGGCAAGCTCTTTGAAAGAGTCATTGCAGACCGCCTCGTCGGCCAGCTGGCCAGTTTGATTTCCGCAGAGGGGGCTCTACGATGGACGCCATCATGCGTGTGCGAGCCCTGACGACGGGGAATGCTGTTGCCCAGGGTGGGGTCGTCTTGGCGGTGTCTCTAGACATCGCCAATGCCTTCAATACCCTGCCCTGGAGTTGCATCAGGGAGGCACTCCGGTATCACCGGATGCTGACCTACCTCTGTCGTGTGGTCGAGGCCTATTTGACGGACAGGGCCGTCATCTACCCCGGTCACCAGGGAGTGTGGAACCGGCAAGAGATGTCGTGCGGTGTCCCACAGGGATCGGTGCTGGGGCCGCATCTGTGGGACATCGGATACGACTGGGTGCTGCGCACCGACCTCCCTAGCGGCGTCAGCGTAGTGTGCTACGCTGACGACACGTTGGTCCTGGCGCAGGGGAGGTCGCACCAGGCGGCGGCCGAATTAGCGGCACGCGGGGTTGCGACAATCGTCGAAAGGATCCGGCAATTGGGACTCGAGGTGGCCCTGCACAAGTCCGAGGCCATGTGTTTTCATGGTCCTCGGAACGCGCCACCGTTGGGGTCCCAAGTAACGGTAGGAGGGGTTTCTATCAGCGTCGAGTCGACGATGAATTACCTGGGACTCGTCCTCGACAGCCGGTGGAACTTCGTGGAGCATTTCCGACGTTTGGCTCCCAAACTGGAGCGGGCGGGCGCTGCATTGAAGCGGCTCCTGCCCAATTTAGGGGGTCCAAACGCCTCCTGCCGGAGGCTCTACGCGGGGGTCGTGCGGTCCATGGCCCTCTACGGGGCTCCTGTATGGGCGCGCTCTCTGGCGCTGCGGCCAGCCCGCCGGTTGAGCGCGGCCCAAAGGGTCATGGCCATCCGGATGATCCAGGGATACCGCACGGTCTCCTGTGAGGCAGCGAGCCTCCTTGCTGGATTGCCGCCATGGGATCTGGAGGCAAAAGTCCTCGCGCACGTATGGGAGTGGCGCGAGGAGGCGAAACGCCGGGGCGTTAGTCCGCTGCCGCGAGAAATCGCGGCACAGCGAACGGAGCTCCGGCGGGATCTCATGGCGTCATGGAAAGTACGGTTGTCGCAACCCAGTGCTGGGCACGCCACGATTGCGGCGATAAGTCCCCTCTTTGAGGAGTGGCTGGAGAGGCGCCACGGCGTCCTCACCTTCCGCCTGACGCAGGTCCTCACCGGACACGGCAGCTTCGGGAGGTTCCTGTGTCGGATAAGGCGGGTGTCACCACTGTGTGGATCGCCCGGAGGACACGGTGGAGCATACGGTGGAGGTCTGCCCGGCTTGGGCAGAGCACCGCCGTGTCCTCGTGGAGGCTATCGGTGGCAGAGACCTCTCGCGTCCGGCCCTGGTTCAGGCCATGGTACGGAGCGAGAGGGCATGGGCAGCCGTCACCTCCTTCTGCGAAGCAGTAATGCTCGCGAAGGAGGAGGCGGGACAGTTGAGGGAAAGGCAAGTTTCGCGCCCTCTCGCCCCTAGCCGCCGCAGTAGACGCCCAGGGCGTCGGGAATCCCGGGCGGATTTCCGGCCACCGTAGGCGCGGGCTTGCGGACGGTGAGCAATGGGTAGCTCACCGTCCGGTAAGGATCAGGCCCGGGTCGACGGCGCGTTGTATTCCACGCGCGCCTCAAAGAGATGTCGTCAGCACATATAGTAGGGGTCCACTAGGGCCGATGCCTGCCGGGGTTGCGGGAAGGTACTTATGGGTCACCGAGGCCCCCGCAACACAGGCAACAGGAAGGAATACGGGTGGGTTTTAGTCAGTAAGAGTCTGACACACCCTCCCAGAGCGGGAGAAGTTATTTGATGATTTCCCACCCTCAAAAAAAAAAAGGGTAAATGTCTCGAGAAAAAGATTATAGGCTGTATTTTGATCGTCAAGTTTATATATTTCCGATAAAGAAGCATTTTGTAAGCATTCCCTGAACTTATTCATGTTTTCTTGATTGTAGTCGCGGCGTTTAACATACCATTGCTTTAAAACATTCAACCTTTTCACCGGGAATCTGAGAATTTGACAGGTGTGGTCAGATTAAGCAAAATCGAATACGTATTTACATTTTTTACCCAAATTATGCGCAAAATGGTCTATGCATGTTTTACTGGATAGTCAGGTTGGTTGATTAATTACTAATTTAAAATTGAAGTTAAGCAAGAGACATTCTAGATCTAGTGTTATATTATTACGCTGCAAAGTGTCAATGTTCAAGTCGCCGCACATTACAATATTTCTCTTATTTTTCTTTGTTATAAACTGACATAATTTATACAGACGCTCAAAAAATGTGGTTAAATTATTTGCATTTGGGACTCTATAAATGCAGATTACAATGGTATCAGTATTGACTATTTCAATAGCACAACATTCAAAAGTGCTACTTATTGCTAAGTTTTTAACTTCAGGAATTTCCTTCCAGTGATGTCCTTTTTTGATCAAGATACATGCCCCACCTGTTTTAATGTCTCTTCTGCTGAAGCATGTAGCTAGATCGTAGTTAGAAATAGATAGATACTGTTCATAACCAGCCTTCATGAAATGCTCGGTTATGCAAATTACATCAATGTTAATATTCTTCACCATAAGTTCTTCTAGGCAAACTGTAAGTGCGTCAGATTTATTGACCAGTCCTGCAATACTTTGGTGTAACATATTTATATAGCTATCATAGAAAAAACTGCTTGTCTAAATTTTGTTCATTGGGTGTTGTATCGATATCTATCATTAAGTCATACTTTTTAAACCAGATATAAAATTGTCAATATCTTTGAAGATTGTCTGCATGCCAAAATTGTTTAGTTGTCCTGTTTGTTTGTCAAACATTGTATAATCATAATACAGATTCTTGTTCGAGTCGAATAGATACGCCTGGTGATGAGACATTATATCAAGGTACAGTAAATTATTGAAGTGTTCTATTCTCCAATTATACATATCATTGTGCATATTGTATATCGGCGCGCAGACTATTATGTTAGTATGGTTTACTTTTTGTAAGGTCATTCTGATGTGTAGTGTCAATTGAAGGTAGTCATTCGTAGTTTTAAAGACTTCTTCTCCTATCAGAATTATACAGAAGTCTTTCATTGTAAATGTTTTTAATTTAGTTTCTATATCGCATAGTAGTTGTTCCGTTTTACTGTTTGTCCGTATATAATGGCATATGTTTTCTGAATGTTTGTGAAGAGTATTTTTGGCAATATTTGCTATGTCATTTTTGTTATTAACACTCAGAACACACAATTTGCTCACTTTCTTAAGTTTTTGAGCTACTTCTGGAGTTATCGTATCACTGCTTGTATTATTCTGTATGGCATTGGGTGTTATCGTAACCCGTTTGTGTCTGTTTGTTGTTTTTCGGACATTTTGTTGTTGACTTTTTGTGTTTTTTAATAGGGCTATGTGTAAGTTCTGTGAGGCGGTCGTTTTTGTTTTGTAAAACAATATTTAATTGCTTAAGTCCATTGTTCTCCAAAGACAATGACTCAATTTCCTGATGTGCACTGTTTAATTCCAACACAAGCTTTTCAATTCGTTCTTTGTACTTAGTTATTTGAACTTTTACATCATTCATATCAGCGCCACCAAGCGGCGCTCGACAGAGTCTACAACATAACTCTCAACCCGAGTTAAGTGCAGTTTGTCTGAGGCGGTCAAGGAGTGAACACGTTTAAAAACTGTCGCGCGTTCCGTATAGTTGTATCGTGTACCTGCAGTGTGTGAATAGCTATTACGTGTGATTATTTGATCGTAAATTATAATTTGATTTAAACTGCAAACGATATTTTTATTATGCAATAACCAACACTTTCCATTGTACGCCCACGGTAGTTAAAATATGGCTGATCATAACGAGAGAGACCTACCTTCTCCGTCATATACTTGTTTTTTTAGTTATTTAAGATTGACAGTATTTTAGAATACACCCCTTTCACAGAACAGTATCACCCCGTTGCGTGTGCGGTAGTGTGTGTAAAAGGGCAGTTACAGTGCGCTATCACACGAGCCGCGTTTTTACATGGGTGTCCCACACATGCCGATATCCGAAAATTAGTAAAAAGAAAAAAAATACCTACTTATTTTATTAGATTCGTGTCGAGAATCATTTGCATAGTTACCTCCTTGAATTTGACGAGGGTGCAAAACGACACCTTGTATAACTGCTATATAATCATAATAAACTTTTATCAAATGAAAAAAATATCTAAAACTTTTACTCTGCGTCCGCCGACTCGTGACTTAGTAGGAACGTGTTCCACAATCATAAAAAAGTTATTCGCGACCGGAACATAATATTCCAAGAATAGCCTGCCACCGCCCGCGCCGTAGCCATATTGTTTCCAATGATACTTATGTTCAGATTAGGAGGGTGGATCTATGAGTCGCTTGTAGTTTTCACAAATTCCCCCTTGTTTTTATGTTCATCTAAAATCGAAAGGATAGAAGTTTTTGGCCAACTTTTTCAATGATTTCCTAATGTCACTCTATTTATGAAAACTTATAGAAACAATTTCTATGAGATCTTATTTTAACAGACACGATGGAAGAGAGATCAGGCGCAGGACCAACGGCTTAACGTGCTTTCCGAGGCACGGGGGTATCACACCGCCAACTCCTCATCGGACTATGAGACTGAGGGAAGAGAAAGTGCATCTGCGTCTTCGCACACACTTGTACACTATAGTTCTCCCGGGTCGTTGGCAAGTCTCCGCTGAGATTGGCCGCCATGGCCGAAATTCTGCCTGGAGGACTATTATTATTTCAGCAGAATATGGAATGCACATGCCAGTAAATTAGCACAAAGGTATGCAATTAATTTGCATGCCTTTATGCTATTACAACTTTTGATTGGTGATTGTTACGGTGGCATCCAAGCTACTTACTTACCATGTATATTTCTAGCTTAACAGTATCTTTTTACATTCAACGGAAAATTAACCAAACAAAACTAACCCTTTAAGCTCACAAGGACGATATTCCCGTCTAAAAATTACTTGCCCTGTCATATTTTGACAATAAGTACTCAAGGATAACCCTTAGTCCTCACCGAACGGATGTTTGAGAGTGAGGCGTCGAACCCTTGCGACGGTTTATTACTCCCTGTGACCTCAGCAAGTGTTTATGTGCGTTCATATTTACGCATACCTAAATACGTGTGTTATTTTTACTTCAATTGTGGGTAGCAGGGTTATTAGAATTATCTAATATTCTAATAACCCTACATACACACTGTGAGATCCCAAGCACCGAATAAATTATTATTCAGAGGAGGCCTGTGTTCCAGCACAGGGAACGTTATAGGTTGAGTAAGTTATAAACTGTATGTATGGTTGCCAATGGAGCTGCGGTGGCTCATCGGTACAGGACCCAACTTATAATTTGTAGGTCGTGGTGTCCAACCCAGACAGAGTGGCACTTAACTTTGTGCAAATGATGTATTTCATCACATCTGATCTAAAACGACGAGTTGTTTATAGAGGTACTTTAATTAAATTATCAGCGCAATCTGACCAAAGGATACCAACACGTGTACAACAATTATGTAGTAAAAAGACACACTTTTCCCCAATAAAACCATTGAAATGAGTGAATTTTAAAGTGCGTGCCGTGACACGCTGTAGGACACGGCGGGACGAAGACGTGACAAACAGATGGTGTCCGACAAAATACGGGGCGGTTGATGACCCCTGACGCCGTGACGTGACGTCTGAGAGCTAGCATTGGGGGACTGGGGCTGCTGTAGTAAATAAATAGTAAAAGATGCATTATTTTACTTGGACAGCTGTATGCTAGCTGACATTTGGCAAATAATTCATTCCATGTTTTGGGTTTTTTGTTTTGCAATTTTAACTACTTTGCATGCTACTATTTGTATAGAATCAAGTTCTTCTAACTTAACAGACAACTGTGTTGCTGGGGTTAACTGTGTTCTCAATTCGCCTATATATATATATATATATATATATATATATATATATATATATATATATATATATATATATATATATATATATATATATATTTATTATATGATCGGGCAAAATTTATTTGTTTATGAGCCGATTTTCACAATTATTTTAATGCGCACAAACTCCATAAAAACTGTTGTCAATTTTAAGATTTGGGTGTATCTTTATTGTTAAGTATATTTTTCAATGTTTCGAATGATAAATACTGTGAATTTTGAGGTTCACATGCAGTGTGATCACTGCGTGCCTTACCTGTATCGCCAATCACGTAATTTTACGGGTACTAGAGATGGGCTAATTCGGAAAATACTTAATAGGTTGCCTAAGGATAAACAAGGCACTATTGAAATTACTATCACCATTTGCAATGAAAGTGGATACTTTCATTACAAAATAACCATATTGTTACTCTAGTCCAAGTATCTGTATACAATAAAGTGGATAAAAGTTTGAAATTATTTGATTTTTACGATAAAAATATAGAAATCTCGACAACGCAGAACCTCACTAGTTCAGACAGTCACCAGTCGCCGTCACCGTAATATTAAGTGCGGCCAAAGACATTCAGGTTAAATCCCGCCATATTGTCAGCGTCACGTGTAAGCTTTATCGCTCTGGGTAACTAGTGTTGTAGGCCTTTTTCTTATTAGGTTAAACTCTAATAATTGCAATAAAAAAAATGCTGGAAGACGAAGAATTATTAAATACTAGATGCGCCCCGCGGTTTCACCCGCATAAGTTTTGAGCCCGTGGTTATAACTGGTTATAAACTATCTGTGTTTCAAATTTCATCCAAATCCGTTCAGTACTTTTTGCGTGAAAGAGTAACAAACATCCATGCATCCATCCATCCTTACAAACTTTCGCATTTATAATATTATTAGGATTTTGCAATCCAATAATGAATTACCAAGTGACGACAGTTCTTCAGATAGTGATGTTGATTTGGTAAGTTTAATTTAATGTTTAATTCGATAATTCGACAAGAAATTCGCTCAGAAGTTTACATGAAGATAATTAATATAATACGACATGCTCGTGGAGAGTCCGACAGAAGAACGAACAACGTGCCCATCTCCTGAGTACTGATATTGTCACTCTACAAGCACATGACATGTATAAGATTAATAATGTGTAAATAAAACATTGATTATGTTTCCGACTTTTATTTTATTAATAAATAAATAATGTATGCATCGATAGTAAGTTTTCCCGACACTGTTCTATCTTATACCTAAAGTGACGTGGCGCTGAAGGTAAGCCAAAGGTAGCAAATCTTGGCGGTTAAAGGATTAAATGGTAGAGGAAGCTTGCGCGGTGGGTCTAACTTTGTTTGAGTAGTTTTTGAGTTAGTTTCAATAATATGTATTTAATCCACTCGGTGTATGTTGATGATGTTATAAAACTTCCTGTCACTGTTGTTTACATAGCAAGTAGTGTTTACAAATTGGTATGGGGTAGGTACCACAACTAGAAAGTGAAAAATAAAAAACGTTTTTACAAAAAAAAAAAACACACTAAAAGTGAAAAATAACTTCTATTTCGGAAGTAAAGAAACAGAAAAAAAATGTAAAAGTAGTGTTTTCCTTTTTGGAATTTTGACGTTCTCAAAGTGTTGATTCTCAGCCTAACTTGAATAAATCACTCTTGATTTGATTTTGATAGTTCCTCAGTAAATTTGCTGTTCTTTATAGATAGATAGGTGAGGATCACACAAATAGGCCTGCAACATAATACTCTGTAGTAAACCAAGCTAAGGCAACGTCGCTTGATCAATGAAGACGAGCTAAATCTGCACTGATAACATTTTCTAAATGTCTGATAAATACCACTATTATGCTTCCAAACACCTAACCTAACTTCATTGTGAGTGTCTAAACAGAACACACCTTCTAGGATGCATCCCACGCTGAAAGGAAATGTCCTGATCAAATAGAACGGCTGTTTTCCTGAAAGAACAAGTTTTTTTTCTACAATCACCTTTACTAAACCAAACATTACAACTATTTATTTATAAACTATGTATTTATTGACGTGTAAAAGTGTTTGTACAAACCTATTTACAGAAAATAAATCATTTATCATTTAAACACGTCTAATAGAATATTATAATAAATTCAATCAACTCAGCCTTTTGCAGTCCATTGCTGGACTTATGCCTCTCCCAGGCTGCGCCACAACACCCTGTCCTGCGCCTTTCGCATATAGTCTGTTCCAGCAACCTTTTTAAGGTCAGCGGTCCGTCTAGCGGAGGTCTCTACTCCAGGACTCGTCTGCTTCACCGACCGTAGGTCCTTCGCCAAACTTGCCAGCCCATTGCCGCTTCAGCTTATACGCTTTAACCAAACAACCTTTACACATGTTGGAGGCAGGAAGTTAACAATAAATAAAAAAACCGACCAAGTGCGTGTCAGACCACGCACAATTAAGGGTTCCGTAGTTGGGATGAATTTATCCCAATAATAAATTTAACATTGTAGTTAAAAAACATGTTCTCCGATATATTTCAACTGCAAACCTACTTATAGATTGTGCATACAAATGACATTGGGAACTTTATGCCCCGCTTTTCTAAAAGTAGCAAACAAACAAACAAACGAAACTAATCAGAGTTTATGCATACCATTACCTACTTTATCAACGTGTAATTTTTATTTCTGTAACCTGCGGGAAAGCTGAGAAAATGAGGTTTTTATTTGCAAGTATTTTTAGTTTAACACTTCACAACAATATTGAATCAATCATCATAGTTACGCCCAATCGCTATGATAACATAGATAGATAGATATAATACTCTTTAATGTGAATCCATGTACGCCATAAAAATTACAGCTATAAATGTAGAAATTTTACATAGGGTGACACAATGGGCGGTCTTATCGCTAAAAGCGATCTTTTTAAAGACAACCTTTGGATGGATCAGGGGGGAAAGGAGAGGCAATACTGCAAGTAGTCTGTGGTGTACCATTCACATATAAACAATAAATACATACATACATACATAAAACATATTAAAATTATCTATATAATATATTCAATAATAATTAATCATAAAACTAGCGCTAAGAACCAAGAGAGGTGCAAAGAACAAAGAAAATAAAAAATATGTTTAAGGAGAGAGACAGTGTTTTTTTACCATAATTTTAAAAATGGACAGAAATTGAGCACGCCTTATCGACACGGGCAAGGCATTCCACAACCGTACTGCTTGAACCGTAAAAGATTTATCATAGAAACTGGTGGAATGCATCGGCATCTCTAGTCTCAAGTTTTCTGATGACCTCAGGTTTATGCGTGTCATTTAGGAACTTGAAACGTTCCTGGGGGTTGTAGGATTGAACAGAATACTAATAACATAATAATAGGAGTGCAGGCAGCATATACGTTTCTTTAGACCTTTTTGAATAATAACAGTTTTGCGTACATTGTAATCCGCGCAAAATATGTTTCTTAAAAGTTTAGCTAACGAATTCATTGTTTTCGGCATCTATTGATGTAAAATATGCATTTCTTTAGATATATTTGTATTAGTTCCTAGTAATGGGTGACGTCACCACAAAAAAAACATATTGTGTTCTTTGGACCAGTGCAGCAGTGCAATGTAATATGGGTCAATCTACATATGAAAAGCGATTTCGAACTAATAAGATGAAAATTAAAAAAAACATTTTTTTTTATTTACATGCCATCCTTGCTGGCAAAGAGCTGATCGATCAGTACGAGCTCGGCTAGAACTACAGAGCAATCAATAAGCAAGATTTCCCGAGATACAATTGCCTCTTGGTCCTTTTAGTCTCGGCGGCCATTCACGTGCCTCTAACTCATCAAGGCACTGCATATTTGACAGTTGTCGAAATGCATAAAGTCATTCTATGCCTGTGTACGTGAAGCTCTTTATGTTAAGAAATCATAATTTCTACATCCTTTACCGTGCTCGAGTTTGTGATTTGCACTTCAGAAACAATGTATGGGAAGAACTGATGCTACAGGAAAATTGCCATGATTTTAACAGTGACTATATGCTAGACATAATAAACATTTACAAATAGGGTCACGAAAGAAAACAAGATTTTGAAAACCTTGAAAGCTTTGATGATGACGAATTCCACTTTTGGACGTTTTTGACCAAAAATCAATTCAATAACATTTACTTACTACAGACTTTAAAATATTTCGACAAAACTATTTTAATGTGACAATGCGGAACATGATGGTAGATTTTAGAATCTGTGCGGCTTTCATAAATGCTTACCAGTCTCCATATGAAGATAATGAATGAGCCTAACACTATATTAACATAATTAATGAAAAAAATACTAAATATAGAAAATAATATGGCAGATTACGTTATAAATAATAATAATAAAATAAGACATAGGGCGACATTCGTAAGGATGGAAGCGAATAACCCCGACCAGCAGGCTTCTTAGCACGAGCACCGTTTTGTTTACGGAAGAATGGACAAAAATTACGTTCCGTAGAAAGTACGACGACAGCAAAGTAGACAGAGTCAACTGCACTTTTTACGAAATTCACTCTTTTACATAATTCGACTCAGAATTCTTTGTCGATTTTTTTTCTGTTTGATTCTCAATTTTTACTACAACTACAACAATTTTTCTCAAAGTGTCGAAGTAGCGCATTTTGGAACAAAAACATATTATAGTAATATTGGCCTTCACCGTTTCCTTGGTAATGTCCTATTAACTAAATGATGTAAAATAGGAGAAGATAGCAAGGCTATCTTCTCCTATTTTTCTTCTATTAATATCACAATTTTGCGTTCAAAACGCTCTCCTGTAAAATCATGATTTTGTAGATAACCCAAATTGTCTTCACTACCTTAGACAACTGTCAGTTATCAGTGTGATTTTGACAGTTTGGTATAGAAAGTTTCTTTTGAAATAGTCTACATCTAAAAGGACCTAGACAAAGATCGGTAGAAACGAAAGACATACTGACCGATTGCAGAAGGATTTCTACGGTGCGATGTCAAAAATGGAGAAACGAAATGTCACTTTGTTTAAAAAAAGCTATGTCTATTCTTCGAAAGAATAGAAAGCGTCATGCTAAGCCTGCTGGTGGATTTCGCTAGAATGATATACGAAGAATTGTTATCCATAACCGTTTGCATATATCATTTGAAACTGGCCGGTCATACTGCCACGAACACATGAGGTCAAATAATATTTATACTATTGAAGTGTATCGACATCTCGTGTTAATAGAAAACAAGACATTGATAAGAGGCCACATCATGTGCGATTGCGACATTGCTATACGTATATTTTAATTGATCCTACACTAAATGGACACAAAGAACTACAGAGCTATTACTGTTCCTGTATTCATGGCCGCCGCACACTGGGATGTTGTGCACATATTGCGAGTATGATATACTATCTTTCATTTTAGCTTTTAGCGATAAGACCGCCCATTGTGTCACCCCTTGTAAAATTTCAACATTTGTATCTGTAATTTGTTTGGTGTACGTAATAATGAGTATTCTATTCTATTCTATTCTATTCATTCCCCACCACATGAAGATATCAACCTAACGCCAGCAGCCTCTTCGGGTAACATTGTTATTATAGATTATAATAATTAATCAAAACTCTGTTATTATTACTTATCTTCTTTAAAAATTATTATCATCATCATCATCATTCCAGCCGAAAGACAGATAATAAATTAAATAATGAAATACGTATGTAGGTGTTGTTATATAATACAAATAAAATTATTGCTAGGTCATGTAATGCAAAACAACGTAAAAAGTTGCAAAAATCAAGTCATTCTTACACAAAATATTTCCAACTTAGACTCATTATATCTCAATATTCCCATATGCCACAATAATGCGCTTTAGGTCAACATAGTTAGAGGTATAAAGCTTTAAAATAAGATATGTTTCATCAATGTCAGCCGTGGAGAGATGTTCCATAGTAAAGTACTCAATGAAAAGCTGAATAAAGTTCCCAATGTCATTTGTATGCACAATCTATAAGTAGGTATAGAACAATTTTCAGCATTTTGTTAAATTGTCATCTACTTTCTTAAATAACTTTAAAACTATTTATTTTAAAATTATAAAAAAAATACTCGAGACCCTCCCAGTAGGCCCTTTCATTTGATGTCTCACGGTAGTGTGCAAAACTTTTTTAATTTTCTTATGTGTCTCTCAAAAGTGATCACCATATTCAACATTAATTTATTTACGTAACACGTCCGTGTTTGGGTCACAAAAATCTATATAATATGTGTACCAAATTTCAACTTAATCGATCCATTCGATTCCGAGCATATTGGCTGTGACAGACGGACAGACAGACAGACACACGAGTGATCCTGGGTTACGTTTTTTCATTCGGACATACGGAACCCTAAAAACAACTAATAATAAAATCTTCTTTCTGACATTTCTAGACCTATGTATATGTATATGTCTATACAAGGTGTAAGCGAAATGACTGAAAAGCTCTTAAGAGATCATTTTACTCAACATTATGAAACACTTTTACTATAGAGGCAACTCTGAAATCGCGAAAAAAGTTTGCTGTACGAGTACCATTCATAACTCTACAAAATGCAGGTAACTACTGATTTTACTTTTCGAAATTGAGAGACGTAGGTATTTATTAGATACACTTTGTCTAAACAACAAATGGTTTTCTATAGCACCCAACAAACGTAAGAGAACGGTAGGCAATGGGTTAACACGAGCGGAAACAATTAATTCCCAGCATTTATAACCCATTAACGTTGAAAGACTCGGTGAATAGAAACTCAGACGTCATTAGAAAACGTACGAGTATATTGATGAAGTCAGACGTTGTTCTTACATTGTACTCAGTGCCTGATTTAGACTTCTGACAGCCCTAGGCTAAATATGAATATGCGCCCACTACGAATATACTTATCCACTACATTTCTATGAAACCCTTTTTTATGATTTTATTTTACCAATTTGTCGGCGTGATTAATGTGTATACCTATGCCAAATTACAGCTTTCTAGTACTAATCGTCACTGAGCTACAGCCCCCACAGACAGACAGACGGACATGGCGAAACTATAACGGTTCCTTGTTTATTACGGAACCCTAAAAATGTCGTTTTAATATTTAAAGTGGTCGGTAGGTATCGCTGGAATATTATTTTGGAATTATTATGAAATTAATGTAAAAGCATTAAAAAAAGTCAAGAATGTAGATCTATTTATAAATGAATAAAAATGAGAAAAAAAAGTGAAAATCAACGTTGATTCTCAGCGCCCCCTCGTTCCTTGCGCCCTAGGCTCTAGCCTAACTAGCCTGTGGGTAAATCAGGCCCTGATTGTACTTAACGCTACACTTATTACACTTTTTATTTGGTTTTGTTATTTTCTGTATATTATAATTGTGTACCTTTTAGTCTGTGCTAAATAAATGTATTTTCTTTCTTTCTTGTTTACGTTACAGTTTGAAATTTTACTACAAAAAAAACCGGCCAAGTGCGTGTCGAACCGCGTACAATGAAGGTCCGTAGTTGGGATGAATTTATCACTAGAACAATCTTACATTGTAGTTGAAAAGCATGTTCCCCCATACAATCCAGCTGCAAATGTAACTTTGTACGCACAATATTGAGAGATGTACCAAGTGATTTTAACACCATAGACTTCTTATAGGTTTTCCTGTCACCTATAAGTAAAGAACTATTTTCTGTATTTTTCCTCTCACGTATGACGCCGACATAGAACGGGAAAGACGGGCCCTCTCGATAAGGCGCAACATGTTTGCGCGCAGATTTTCCCTTTGTAGCACGTGTGTTAAAAAGAAGTTGATCCCCCTCTGTTTTTACACATGCCAACTATGTTCAAAATTTAAAAGGTCGACACTTAGTGACATGCGTGTTCAGTAAAATGTACTGTAGCGGGTCGAGCATGTTCGCCGAAGCGAGAGTCAGCCGGATTTTCATGCCGTTATTCGATCGCGAATAGCATCGTTTTCTAGCACTCTAAGAAAATCGACCAATCAACTGTTGAGGGTCGTTAGTGAGGATCGGAGCAGTCCGATTCACGGGTATTGGCTCAAACTTCATCGGAGTACCAACCGACGATAAAAAATAAATTGCGATATTTCATACTGTTTTGTTTGCAATAAATGTGATAATGTAGTAAATTTTATTTTAATGACTATCTAATTTTAATGATCGAAAGAATTTTAATGAAAAACTAATTACATCATTAAATTTATTTAATTTAATGGTGTAATTACTTTGATGATTTAGAAATTATATTGTATGTATTAATACAATATAATTTCTGCAAGGTGACGGAAAAGTACTGATCTATGCAATGCGCGCGTGCCATGTACGATACATGACTCGTACATATTCCCGGGCGAGAGAGATGCGAGGGGATGATGAGAATGAGTTACAGAGTGCTTAAAAGTTAACTTATAAATTTCACCCAAGTAACAAAACATGAATTAACTCTATTCTTAGCCATAACTAGAATAATTAGTCACTGTCACCAGACACCGGTGTGGCGAATGCAGGTGTCCTCTTGTGGCGCTTGATACTGCTGAGTAAGCTCGAAAAGTTTCTTAATTAATTCAACCGCCTCTCCTGGCTGTTTCGAGTCTTTAGTGCGTGGGTTTAGTGGTGGTCTTTAGTACGTGGCCGACGACGGGGGCTTCGTGCTGTGTACGCACCGGCAGCGCCGGAGGCTGCGTCTCGAAGTCCGACTGTAAGTTGGTGCTTCTCTGCCGACGACGAAATATCCACCGACACAGATAAACTGCGACTGCTAGTACAGCGCCTGGCAACAACACGTAGATTGCTGAATATTGATGGATATCGTGGCTTGAAATTCCTGCGTTCAAGGCGCTTTCTGATTTCATCTCGATCTGTTCTTTGATGTGCCGCAATGCGGTTTCGTGATCACTAACGTTGTCTTCTAATTGTGGCATGGTGACGTTGATGATATGGTTGATAGGTGCGATTTGTTGTGATTCCAAGTCAACCGCAGTTTTAATCTCTGAGTATCCCAGTTTGTGTGAAAAAACGGTAAAGTCTTCTCCTTTAATTACGCAATCTGAATCCAGTGCTATGACCCCGGCTTTAGCGATTTGTATTGCGGTAATGTGATGCTCACATATGACACGAAGTGCGCACTGTCCGCAACAATAATACAGGTAAGTATTTATTTTGTTAAATTCCATCCAATTATTACGGTATGCTGCTATGTTTGTAAGACATCTGTTTGTGCCCTTATCTTTGATACACATGTTGTCTTCTGACTTAAACTGGAAAAAGGGTTTTTTGAGAGTGACAGAGGCGAGTAGATTCGTCGTATTGGACGCATTGTTGTATGTCTCTCACCGTCATTACCAGATAGGTGTCTTTGCGTAAGTTGATTGCGATGTAATCTGATATCGGCACGACGGCGATCGTCGTGTTACCATGTTGTTGTGGTATTCTAATTTCAAATATGAGGTACTGCTGTGTTACCCTTGTTTTGACCTTCAGAAGGTGGTAAATTTTTGGTAGTTCTGTCTGTATGTTTTTTATTGGTAAAGATAATTCGATTGTTTAGATGTTGATTGATGGCCTTATGTTGCCGATTGATTGTTTCTTCAGTTCTTTTGAGTAAATTATATTCTGTTTCTTCTACTGAGGTCTGTTTTTTCCACAAGAGTGCTAAGTGAATTTCATTTCCTTTTATAAGGGCAATATCTTTTTTCAAAGTCAAAAACGTTTATTGTGAACTAAGTGTACAATGCTGGTGTTATGTTAAGATAGTACTTATGACTCAGCAGCCTTTCACAAGCATTGCAATTATCATTCGCCTGCCCTTATCATCCTAAATTAGCATGCATTACACAATATTATTACTTAATTATTTTCTTTTATATTAGTATAATTAGATTGAAAAATTATAGTTGTGTCAAAATTAAATATCAATAATAATGAATATAATACAAGTAATCAGCAATATTAATGTCATAATTTTCAGGTAAGTAGTACAAATTAAAATTATATTATTTGAAGTTAAATAGAATAGACTAAATCTTATTGTTTGTTTAGGACAGATCGCCACTTTTGTATGAGGTCCATTCTAGATATTCTTTTACTGAGTAGAAACATTTTTGGATTAGGTATAGTTTTAGCCTTTTTTGGAATATTGTTACTGATGTTTCAGTTATAAACTTGTTGGGCAACTTATTATATATTTTTATTGCCATATAATATGGGCTATCACTTAACATTTTAATTCTTGAGGATGGAGCGCATAACCTCTTTTTATAGCAAGTGTTTACGTTGTGCGTATCTTCTACTTTAGTGAACTTGTCGATATTTTTAAAAACAAATACGCAAATGTCAAGTATGTATATTGCCGGCAGAGTTAGAATCTGATATATTTTAGATCTTGCTTGTATTGATCGGCGAAACGTTTTATTTAGATCTTGCTTGTATTGATCGGCGAAACGTTGATCTAGAACTCCAAATAAACTGTTGGCAACGTAGCCCACGCCGTCGATGAGGCCTCGCCGCCGTCGTGTGCTTTCTTCAAAATGCTGGCTCAGTAACATTCCATTGTAGTATTTCAGATCGTCATGAGAGTGATGTAGCTGCAGTTGGATGATGTCACATAGTGCTTTGTTTGTTTCTCTTTCACATACGCTATTTATCTGTTTGAGGTATTTGTCGCAGGTTGCTGAACCGTCCCAGTAAGGGCTCATGTCGTAATACACGATGAGTTTCCATTCGTCTCGAATGAACTGCATGTTTGAGATTCGATCAAAATAGTGTGTTTTGTTTATTGTTGTCAAAGTATATGGAGATGTTGACTGTTCGTGGCCAAAGATGGATGTCATGAAGAGAAATAGAGTAAAGATAGTTGCTATCAGATTAGATGCCGTTCCAGGTCGTTGTTTTGATTGGTTGTTCATGGTCTTCATATTTTGGCAGTCTGACATTTTCCCTGTCTGCTCGTATATTTATTTGTGATTTGTCTCGTCAGATACGAGCACTCTTAGTTTAATCACTGGGCGCTTGAGGTGGATAGATCATCTCAACCGTCACCCAGTATAGACGTGTGTCGCTTGCGTCCTTAAATTTTGTGATTTAAAATTCCTGATTGGTCTATAGTGCAAATTTTGATTCTCGCTTTCTCATGAGTACTTTAAAGGTGTGAACTCCGCCCAGTGGGCGTTCCTAGACAGAGACAGATATTAAATATATCAATGCCGGTCGGAACTGAGTTTCATCCAATTGTTTGCTCCCGCAAAACTTGTGATTTGAACCCGAGACGTGTGCGCGGCAACCGTGGCCGGAGCCACTCGACCAGCGAGGCAGTGAAGCGATCGCGTGAATTTTACCTACGCTACATAAGATCGGTTACGAGGTGTGCGGCTACGTGATCTGCTACGCCTACGTCATCCGCTACGGCTACGCGCAAGTGGTGGGGTCTCTATGTGTCTGTGAGTCATCATCTCCACTGTGTGCTACGAAATCGACGTTATCGGCTACGAATATACACCGTGCGTGGATACGCAATAATAACAAGGTGCCAAACCAAATCGTTATGATAAAACGCACGCCACCGTCGACACCTGTCGCTCAACCTATGACACAATCTGAGTCAGACCTACCTAGTGCGATGGAGGAAGAAGTCTTCAATGTTACAACTCGGTCCAAAAGACCTAGAATGTAATCTTCTTCACCTGGTAATGATTTTACTACTTTTCAAATTGAAGTGAGAAGCATGCTCGAGTCATTGAAGATAGGTCAGACTGCGTTATTAGAAAAATTTGTTGAAGATGTCCATCAAATTAAATTACAAAATATTAACATACAAAAGAGTAATACTGAAATTGAAAAATCGATTGAAAATATTAAAAACAACTATGATGAAATGAAAATAAAATTGGTCAAGCTTGAAAGGGAACGTATTGAGTGTTACAATTATGTGGATAAGCTTCAAAAACGGATCGAGAATCTGGAGTTTGGACCCAGGTCATCTAGCATTGAACTGCGAAATATCCCATCTTAAGAAGACGAGTCCCGGGATGATATTTTAAAATATGTTGTTAATATCGGAAATACGCTAAACCTGGAAATAAACCACTCCGACATTCGTGATGTCTACCGCCTTCCAGCTAAGCCTGGCAAGAACAAGGCAATTGTGGCTGACTTCAGTACGGTTTTAACTAGGAATAAGTTCCTTACCTCTGTGTGCAACTATAATCAGAACAAAGAGCCAGGGCTAAAGTTGAACTCTAACCTGATAGGTTTAGAGGGGAAATCGCACCCAATCTATGTATCCGAATACCTACCGGGAAATGGGAGGGAGTTATTTTTCCAGGCCAGGACATTTGCTAACGAAAATAAATATAAATTCTGCTGGACATCAAACCAACGAATCTTTCTACGTAAGGAAGACAATGGCAAACGTATAAGGATTAATTCGGAAGATGATCTTATTGCCTTACAGTCAATATGACTATACATATATATGTTGTGCAGTTCGGAATATTTTAACTCTATGTATTGTTATCACTTTATCTTTGTCTATAACGTTATTTTTTAAGTTGCCACACATATTCACCTCACTCTTAAAATATCACACACACTCTAAGTCATTAATACTCTCACCCACAATACACTCACATAATAAGTTTGATCCTATAATGTACATTAAAACTAAGCGTAACCTTGTTTCTTGTTCATTGGTGCGCTGTGTGCGGGTAGTGGAGTGGCTCGGGTTCAGTACGGCGGACTTTCATTGCAAGTGTCAAATATACTTTATCTACAAACAATGAATAATAACATGAATAGAATTGCGTCTGAACTTGAGGCACATCATAACACACAATCGCACATCTGCGCCCCGGATGACTGTATTGGTTACACGCGTAAATTAAATACTCCCTTTTCAATTCTGCATCAAAACATTCGCAGTATAAACAAAAATATTGACCAACTTGTAGCATTACTCTCTTTAATTAAGGTAAACTGTGACATAATTGTGCTATCAGAGTGTTGGCTCTCTAAAATACTAAATGTTCCACCTATAGATGGTTATAATTCACACTTGACAATTAATGTGACTAATCAGAATGATGGCATAGTAATTTATACTAAAACAGATCTCGAATGTACAGTATGTGAACCTGAATACATCAAGGAATTTAACTGTTTGATTTGTAAAATAGGGAAAGAGTTGGCTATTGTCACAGTGTATAGATCACCCTCATCAAACAACATTGACAGTTTCGTAAATGGTCTCGAAGAAGTTTTGATGACGCTTAATACATACACCAATGTATACATACTCGGAGACATGAACTTTGACATAAAAGCAAACAATACTGATCGCAGATCCGGAGACTATTTAAATGTGTTGGCCTCTCATGGTTTCCTAGCAACGCATCTATATCCAACAAGAGCTGAAAACTGCTTGGATCATGTCCTAGCGAAGTCTCAACTTGAATCTGTTACTTTGGTCCTGGAATGCTATACGAGTATCACTGATCACTGTCACCCTACGCTTCTCACAATTTCCCGTAAGAAAAAGTCAACTTCTCTGTCTCCTTGTCGCACTAAAATTAATTACGGTGCGGTACGTGATGCCTTAGCCCTGGTCGACCTTGCGCCTGTACTAAACTCAAATGACGCGAATTTTGCTGCAGGTTACTTGGTCGGTGTTGTATCGAACATTATTCAATCCAATACCGGCAAGGATAAAATTTCTCGTAAAAAAAGGATAATAAAACCGTGGATCACACCGGGTTTAATACGCTGCATTCATAATTGTGATAGGATGGATGCATAAATCAGTGAAAAGGGAGCCCACAAATTTAACACTTAAAATATCGTAAATATTAAATATAGGAACTTTATTAATAAATTGCTAAAAAAATTGAAAAGATTAGATTATAAAAATCTTCTTGAGGATGCAAAAAATAACTCGAAGGCTACGTGGGAAACAATAACGCACTCAAACACAAAAAAGACATCTGCTTCTTTGCTTCTTAGCACAAACGAAACCCCTAAATTATCAGTGAACGCGGTAAACCATTTCTTTATTAACATAGGCAAGGAACTTGCAACTCGAACTCAAAATAGCACGCCCCTCTCTAGATCATCTACTAACATCATGCAATCCCCCTCTCAGTGTGATTCTTTGGTTTTACTACAAACCGATGCTACTGAGATAGAGTCACTCATTAAAAACCTACGAAGGGATTGTGCTGTTGGTTATGACAATATCTCTGCGGCTATTTTACAATCCTCTATAGATGTATTTGTCCCAGTTTTAACGCACATTTGCCAGCTATCTCTGTCTACGGGAGTCTTTCCTGATGTATTTAAGAGAGCCATTGTATATCCGATACATAAAAATGGTGATGGAGACGTGGTCAATAATTATAGGCCTATTTCAGTTCTCCCAGCGATGTCCAAAGTCCTTGAGAAATTACTATACATAAGGCTGACCAAATATTTAGATTCAAAGGGAATTATTTCAGACCACCAATTCGGCTTTCGAAAGAAGAAATCGACCGAAGACGCAGTCTCTTCACTTGTTGACAGAGTGGTGGACTGGTTGGACGGGAGGGAGAGGTGTCTGGGACTATTTTTGGACCTCACCAAGGCGTTTGACACCGTCTCCATCCCGCTTCTTGTCTCTAAATTGGAAAGGGTTGGCGTTAGGGGTCTGGCTCTTGATATATTTCAGGACTACCTGGCGAACAGAACACAAGCAGTCAGAATAGGGGAATAACCAACAACTGTGATTGTCCAACTCGAGCAAACACTGTTAAGTACCTAGGAATCAAAATTGACCAAGTTCTGAAATGGCAGTCCCACATTGATTCTTTAACCTCACGTGTCAGAAAGCTAATTTATGTGTTCAAGTTGCTCCGTAATGCCGCCAGCCTCGAAACTCTCAGGATGACCTACCAAGCACTTTGTCAGTCCATCATATCATACTGCATCTCGGCTTGGGGTGGAACAGCCAAAACCATACTTTTACCCCTTGAGAGAGCACAAAGAGCAGTGCTCAAGGTTATGACCAAAAAGATCCGTCGATATCCAACTTCTAAACTCTATAATGAAACAGGTGTTCTGACAGTGAGACAGCTATTTATATAACATATTTTAACCAAGAAGCACGCCAAAATAACATTTGACTCCTTATTATATCACAATAAACGTCGATCGGATATAGTCTGTCCCTCAGTTAGACATAGGACTGTAATGGCCAAACAGCACTACATTACACGGTTGTAAGTGGACTACTATACAACAGAATTAAAAAACTACTGATTTTATACCCACTTAAACTAACTGAAGTTAAAACCAAAATTATATCTTGGCTTTTACAGTTAAATTACATAGAAACTGAGAATCTATTAAATCAGTAATAGTTACGTATTTTTATAATTTATCTCAAGCAAATCAAAAATTTTCCAGTTAATAAAATTGGATCAAACTAGTTTACTCGATTATAAATAATTATATAACTTACAAATAACACCAACCTTAATTAAACTCCCACAAAGCACTCACGTCCTTACAACCACAATAAACACATCACTACAACCACACACACAACATATTATACTCACACTTTAAACACAACACTATAAATGTGGCACACCCATACTTCATACTCTTTTAATTTGTACCTACTTATTTAAATACTGATTCCCTATCAACAGGCATGCCTAATTAGGGAACTCAGTGAGTCAAGTTCTTTTTTGCTACGGTAATGGTTCATATAAGCTTGTTTTTGGTGAGAGGACGGAGCATTGCCTAGTTCCTGTAATACAGGTTAATTCCTAGCACAGAACTGGGTCTTGCCCTGCTCTCCACTCTAACATGCCTATGTCTCTGTTCTATGTATTGCTGTAGTATATAAGTTATTTTGTACTCAAATGTTTTTTGCTCAATGAATATTATTATTATTATGTCCTTACATATATCGGGACCATGGGGTCCCGGACCTTTGGAAGGCGTACGAGGGGCCGAAGCCAACTCGTAGAGGCCTCTTGCACAATTGTAATGGAATGAGGCACCAACCGAAGATTATCCCTGTTTGCTCTATGAAGGTGCACCCAAGGACAACCCCCGGTTGATGCAAGACTATTGCAGAACATGGGAACAAAAAATATTGGGCTATGGGTTTGGGAGGCTATAGTGGATCGGTTTCCTAAGACTATAGAAAGGCTATGGCCCCTACCTGACCAATGCTTTATATAAAATACACCAACAAAATGGCAGGGGGTGACTTGCACACTCAATAATGGGCCCCCGAAAACAGCCGCTAGCACATAGTGACGTAGTGACAAGGGGGCAACACGTCCTGAGGTGCTTGAGGAGTGGAGAGGTATTCCACGGCTATCACTATCAGGACAATCCCGGAAGTACGGTCAAGATTTTACCAGCATCTTACTGGAATACTTCCTTCCTCCGAGCACGTTTGTTCTTGCGAATCAACACTCAAGCCGACCAATAAAGGCAAGAATGAGGTGGAAGCTCTGTTCCTCGTCAGTGTTTTCAGTGGTTACGCTCATGAATGATGACAACGTCATTTACTTGAACGTTTTTGTGGGGTCTCTTCCGTTTACTCCTTGTTGAGAGTGTCGCGAGATACTCGGATTGCCACCTCTTCTAAATATCTTCGAAAATGTTCTGTGTTCGCTTCCATCTTGTCCTTTCATCCTGTTCGGTATCTAAGATAGTCAGCATGGGGCCGCTGCTCAAGAAGTGTGATATATAATCAGCCTATAATGTTCCCCCTGCTGGGACATAGGCCTCCTCTCTGTGAGAGGGAGTGGGCCGTAATCCACCACGCGGGCCCAGTGCGGGTTGGTAGATGTCACATGTCTTTGATTTTTTGATTCTTGGACATGCCGGTTTCCTCACGATGTTTTCCTTCACCGTTTTGAGAAGTGTGATGGAGTTAGATAATTCAAATCATCTGGGTCCTCCGTAAGTGCACACAGCGGCCGGCTGTTGATACATGCTTCGAGTTGAGCAAGTATGGTACTGTATTCCTCGAACGTGAGTTTTTGCTCGCCAACAACACGTCGAAGATGATGCTTCAGACTTTTTACCGCTGCTTCCCATAGGCCTTCTGCGCTTGGCCAAGCGGGGGCATTGAAGTGCCACTGTATTTCCAACTCATTTATCTCTGTATGGAACTCTTCGTTGAATGTTTTTGCGGAGTTCCGGTGATCCTTGCAGTGCTCTATTGGCTCCAACAAAATTGGTACCATTGTCGCTGTAGATATGATGTGGCTTACCCCTACGTGAAGACATGCGTTTTAGAGCAGCCAAGAATGCAGACGAACTCAGGTCTGATACGAGTTCGAGGTGCACAGCTTTGGTCACCATGCATACGAACACTGCGATGTATCCCTTACTTGTCTTGACTCTCTGGCCCTTTATTGAGTTTCACGTCAACGTATCCTGTGAAATCAACGCCGGTGTGCTGAAACGGACGCGAGGGATTGCTTCAAGATACCGATAAGTCCCCCATCAGTTGTTTTGGTATAACAGCTTTTTGCTTCTTACACGTAATGCATGCATGTAAGCGCTTCTTTACAGCTGTTTCCGCCTAATATCCAGTAGTTTTGTCTGATACTCGTGAGCGTCGTCCGGGCCCCCTCATGAAACGTGTGGCGGTGGGCTTGGTCGATAATAAGGTCAGTAACGTGGCTGCTGTGTGGTATGATCAGTGGATGCTTCATATCTTCGTCAAAATTTGCATGCTTGAGTCTGCCTCCCACTCTAAAAGTTCATCCTTGTCCAAAAACGGGTTAAGGCACAAAGTTTTACTTTTGTTATGTACTTGCTCCTGTTTCCGCAACTTGCTGATTTCTTCTGAAAATTGCGTTTCTTGTACATATTTTATAATCATATGTTTTGCGGTTTCTAATTCATTTCCGTTCAAGTAAGCAGTTCGCTCACTGTGACGTCGTGTAATACGTAGCACCCAAGCCAGCAGGCGCACTGCGCGTGTCAAATTACGATTTCTATGTAGTATGGATTCTATGACATCATTGCTTTGAGTCTGACGAATTGTGACGTTGCTTTGTTTAGATTTTCGCTCCTCTTGATCCGTGACGTAGACGCTCTTCTCTGTTACTGATGACTCATCAAATCCAGGGAGAAATTGCGGGCCGCTCCACCACAGATTATGTTGCTTCAATTGCTCTGTTGTGATGCCACGACTGGCACAATCGGCTGAGTTGTCAGCTGATTTTATGTAATGCCAATTATTTTTATTTATTTTACCATTTATGTACACACATATAAAAACAGAAAAGAAGAACAGAACAGAAAAATACGTACAAAGGTGATGCTTATTTCCAAAGAAATCTCTTCCAGCATACCTGCGATAGGAAAGTAGATAAAGAGATGTAGACACCGTGTGTAAGAGTAGAAGAGAAAATAGAATACATAAAATCGAAACAATATACAAAACAAATAATATGGGAATATACTAACATACATACATATATACATACATACATCCATCTAAAATAAATATCACTAGAATATAAAAAAAAAATTACAGCGTAATTTAAAGCAATAAATACATACGCAACTATGTCGAAGTGGAAAGATAGTGTTCTTTCAATCTTCTTTTAAATACTGCTATAGTTTGGCAGTTCCTAATATCCGGCGGAAGTGAATTCCACAACCGGACCGCGTGAACAGTGAAGGAGTAGGAGTAGAAATCGGTGGAGTGGGGATGGGACTTAAGAAGGTTTCTAAGATGCGACCTGCAAGGCGCATCTGAAGGACGAGCGGATGAAAAACGCTCCCGCAAATAGGATGGCGTTTTAGGATTGTGAAGGAGGTTAAATAGCAGACACAATATCCGAGAGTTCCTGCGAAGTCGAATAGGGAACCACTTGAGTATCTTGCGAAAATTAGACACGTGATCATACTTTTTAAGGTTAAAAACGAATACAGATATTTTGCAAACGCTCAAGTTTGTTTAAAACCTCCTCGGTGGCATCCAAATAACAGGCATTGGCGTAATCTATAATAGGCTGAATGAGAGTTTGAGCAAGGGAGATTTTGGTGTTCAAGCGCAAGAAGCTCTGGAGACATTTCAACGAATGGAATGTGTAGTGCACTTTGCGACTGACTTGAGCAACATGGGCAGTCCACGATAAGTAGGAATCCATGATTACCCCCAGGTTTTTAACCGTATTTGCGTATTCAATCTGAACTCCATTCAAACAGAGTGGAGACAGCGACGCAACATCGAGCCTGTTCCGCATATACCTGCCACCAATAAAAATGGCTTGGGATTTCATAGGGTTGATTTGCAGTCCAAAGGACCGCGACTACTCGCTAATCGAATCCAGGTCCTTGTTCATGGCAGACACGGCGGCTGCCGCATCTTCCCTTAAGAAATTATTGTAAAGCTGCAGATCGTCGGCATAGAGATGGAAGTAGGAAGAGATGACTCTGGTGACAGAGTTAATGAAAATAGAAAAAAGAACAGGAGAGTGAACGCCACCCTGAGGCACACCTGCGGTAAGAGAGCACCAATCAGAAGACGACTCGTTGAGACGAACCCACTGCGAGCGGCCTTTAAGATAGGAGTCGAACCAACCAACAGAGGATGAGGAGAAATTTAAAGAATTAAGGATCTCTAAAAGGATATCGAAATCAACAGCATTAAAGGCACTGCTAAAGTCGAGAAGCACAAGTAAAGTAAGAGATTTGTAGTCCATCGCCCAGCGGATGTCATCCGTAACCTTCAAAAGAGCCGTTACTGTGCTATGACCAGGTCGAAAGCCAGATTGAAGAGGTCATTTGTAGATAGAAAGGCAGAAAGTTGCTGATGAACAACGTGCTCAAGAACTTTAGAGAGATATGGGATGATAGAAATGGGACGGAAATCAGTGGGTGAGACCGGCTTAAGAATTTTTGGTAAGGGGAAGATATGAGCTTGTTTCCAGGCCTCAGGAACAGTACAAGAAAACAAGGAGAAATTAAAAATGTGGGTTAAGACGGGAAGTAACGCGGGGAGGATAGGAGAAATCATTCTGGAGCAAATATTATCATTACCAACCGCAGTAGAGCAGATAGCACAAATAGACTTTTTGACCTCAATTTCACTCACTGGACTTAATTCGAAAGAAGAACACTGCGGCACTGGCAAACAGGAGAGTTTATTTAACGTAGCTGTTTTGACGTGCGGATCTAAAGTAACAGGGGGTAGTGAGAAATGTTTGTTGAGAGCACACACGTCAGAGTCATTACTGGAAACGACTGGAGACTTGCTGATAGTTTTTAGAAACTTCCAGACTTCAGAGGAGTTACAGCTGTCAAGAGAATTGTGGAAGTAGCTTCTCTTTGCATCTCTACACATACGTCTGCAGCGATTACGCAATACCTTATACGCATACAGGTTGCGCTCGGAAGGGTAGCGTTTTAACCTTCTTTTGGCTCTGTCCCTAGCTGCCATTGCATCTTTAATGGCAGGAGTAAGCCAAGGAGCTGGAACATATTTGACTTTGACTCGACGGAGACGATCGTATAAGTTGAGTATCATGCTGTTAAAAGTATGAACCATATCGTTGATACAAGAGCTCTCCAATATGTCCGTCCAGTCGATGCTGACAGCATCACGGAGCAATGCCTCCAGGTCAATGCCCTTGTAGTTCCGAAGGAAAACATATTGCGGCTTACGCTTGGGAGGGCGAATCCTGTAGGACATAAAGATGAGGTTATGGTAAGAAAAACAAGCAGTGAGCTGTCCGTGGACAGATACATTATTAGAGTTAGAGACAATCATCAGGTCCAGCAGAGAAGGGGTGCAATTAGGGAAATTATGAGTAGCAGAAAGAGGCAAAATACTAAGGTTAAAAGAAGATAAGAGAGACTGAAGTTTTTGAGTACGACTGTCGTTTCTAAGAAGGCAAGTATTTAAGTCGCCCATCAAGACTACGTGGTCATAAGGACAAAAATAATTTAAAAGGGAATCAAAAGCGTCAAAGTAATCGATACTAAGGTTAGGACTGTAAACGACACCAAGTAACATTTTAGCGTAATGCAAGGAAATCTGATTATCTGATCGTATGACGTCTTTAATCTGTTTGACTCTGTTCGCTAAAAATGGTGTCCAGCGATTGATGTTGCCGTGAATCCAGCCGAGAACTGCAGTGGAGTCACTCCAACCAAAAACTTTGATTTTGCGTCCGTTGAGGGCTTGCTGTATTTTTCGCATGAGTGTTGTAAGTAAGTGCGCCCCACTCAGCTCCAGACGCGGTAAAGTGAGCTTTTTGTTTTCTGGCACAAGTCTTGTTTTTGCAGCGACGAGTGTAATATTGGTATCAAGTTTACAGTACACGACACTTGCGTATGCTGTTAATGATGCATCGCAGAAGCCGTGCAGTTGAATTCCGTCTTGCTATCCTATCTGAATTTTAAACTGGCTGATGTTTTGTAGATCCCATTCGGTGCTTATTTCAACCGGAAGCTGGTCGTCCCATTGAATGTTGGACAACCAAACTTGTTTGAATAAAAGTTTTAATTTTGTTGTAATCGGAGCTAACCAACCGAGTGGATCAAAAATCTTTGAAATATCTGATAGTAATTAACGTTTTGTATGTTTTTCTGTTGGTTTGGTTTTGCTTATTTTTTAGCTCGAACGAGAATGTATCTTCATTGGGGTTCCATTTCAACCCAAGCGTCTTTGTTGATTCTGCTTTCTTGAAATCGATTGATAGTTGATTTGGGGACACTTTGCTGACGTTTTGAAGTAATTCTTCGCTGTTACCCGACCATTTACGCAAATTGAAACCTCCCGACTGTAGTAACTGGATCAAATCGCCTTGCAGTTGTTTGGCCGACGACAACGTGAAGCTTCCACTTACAAGGTCATTCATATAGAATTCTTCTTGCAACGCTTGTGCTGCCCTGCTGTGCTTTCATCAGTTGCCAACTGTTTCAAAGACATATGGCTAATAATTTAATGTTTTGTGTTTCACGTGGTGTAAATTGTTTTGCATACTATTGTATAGAATCCATTATTTTCTCTAACTGAACAGACAGCTGTGCTGCTGGGGAGTTTGTTGGCCACTTCTTCTTCCCAGCTAAAGCACTAGGAAGTGGCGAAGGGTGGGCGTTTTGGGGTCTTATGTAATTTTGACGTTCGAAAAGTGCTGATCCTCAGCCTAGTTTGAATAAATGACTTTTGATTTGTTTTTGATTTGATTTGAATGGTGCTGCTTTCATGCCATACGTGACTGTCGTGAGTTGATATTCACGTAAACGTTGGTCAGGACAGTTCCTCCATAGTATCTTCTGATAGGTTTGATGTTCAGTGTTGCAAAGTATCTGTCGATACATTTTTTTTTTTATATCCGCCGTATACGCGAACTGATATTGCCTCCATCGCAAGATCAATGACATGAGATCTTGCTGTAAATTAGGGCCACGCTTCATGAGGTCGTTCAAAGTATAGCCCGTGGATGTTTTCGCCGATGCGTTGCTCTTAACGCCGTAGTTGCGGAATCTGCGCGCTAAACACAATGGTGCGGTAAATAGCAAGTCAGTGTCACGTTACTAGTACTCTCGACCATATGATTCAGTGCTTGATATTCATGAATGAACTGTTTGTATGCTTCTGCTAATTGTGGTTGTATGCTAAATTTTCTCTCCAGTTGCCTGAATTGTGCCAATGCCATAGGTTTCGTATCTCCTATCTTTTCTTGAAAGTTTGGTTCGAACGGTATCTCAATAATGTAACGACCTTTTTTGTCGCGAGTTGTTGTGTTCTTTTAATGCTGCAAACAATCCAGATCATCCTGTGGCATTCCCGAATTTTCTGCGATGTCTTCAACAGTCCAAAATTGTTGAATGTTTTCGATGTTATTTATCACAACGTTACATTGAAATGTTGTTTTCACCTTTCCGCATAATATCCAGCCCAAACGTGTTTGCTGTGCGACTGATTGTGAATTTTCGTGCCTGAAGATACCTTCTTGGATTATGTTTGAGTATATCTCAGCCCCGAGTAAAATGTCTACAGGACGACTCTCATGAAAATCTGGATCAGCCAACGTAATATTTTATATAAATGTCCACGATTTTGGTTTAGTGAATGATTTATTAGGCAAATTGTTGACCAAATTTCGCATAATGAAAACATCGGTGTCAAATGTATAATCACCGAGAAAGGCACTGCACGTGATTCGAATGACGCCTTTGCAATTATTTTATTTCGCCCCGACACCGAATATGACACCTTTGCAGCGGCCACGGGGTATTCTTAGTTTCTGTGCTGCTTTTTCCGTTATCAGGGATGTTTGTAAACCCTGATCTAGGAGCGCTCGTAGAGTTATCAGTGACCCACTTTGATCAATGCTGTGGTAAGTAGAGTTTCTGATACATCTTCTTGAGATACGTGGTTGCTGCTGTCACTTGTTGTTTTTTTGCTATCAGTTCCAGCTGTTGCTTGTTGTACTGAATTGCTGTTTAATTTCTGCCCACCCCATTTGCTGTAAGCGTCGTGAAGCACTGTATTATGATCTGAGTTGCAGACGCGGCATGCTTATCTTGACGAACATTCCTTGCTATTCATATGTATGTTTAGGCAGTTTTTGCACAAATTGTATTTCGCAACTGCCTTCCGTTTTGCGTCAGGCTGTATTTCGAGACATATTTTGCACGAAAACAACTTTTTTTTTTTTTTGATGGTGGGAAATCATCAAATGACTTCTCCCGCTCTGGGCGGTGCGGCAGGGTGTGTCAGACTCTTACTGACTAAAACCCACCCGTATTCCTTCCTGTTGCCTGTGTTGCGGGGGCCTCGGTGACCCACAAGTACCTTCCCGCGACCCCGGCAGGCATCGGCCCTAGTGGACCCCTACTATATGTGCTGACGACATCTCTTTGAGGCGCGCGTGGAATACGACACGCCGTCGACCCAGGCCTGGTCCTTACCGGACGGTGAGCTACCCATTGCTCACCGTCCGCAAGCACGTGCCTACGGTGGCTGGAAATCTGCCCGAGATTCCCGACGCCCAGGGCGTCTCCTGCGGTGGCTAGGGGTGAGAGGGCGCGAAACTTGCCTTTTCCTCAACCGTCCCGCCTCCTCCTTCGCGAGCATTACTGCTTCGCAGAAGGAGGTGACGAAAACAACTTGTGCTCTTGATTGCAAACTGGACACTTTGTTGCACTTTCATTGTCAATGAATTCGATTTATCCTTATTGTTTTTGTTCTGATTTGAGTTGAATGCTTTATATGAATGAAATTTCTTGTTTGTCTGTGCAGGCTCCGACTGAGATGGTTTTGTTGTTTCTGGCTTACGACGAGGTGTTTCCCACGATGTAAATTTTCCTTCTAGAAAATCTAAGTCTACTATGTTAGGTAGCTCACGCGGCTCCGCCAGTGACTCTAGGTAATCATTATGAGTCACCGTATCCAACTTTTGTGAAAGCAAATGTACCATTATTGGCTCCCACGATGATGTGTCTGAATTGAGATGTGACGTGAAGATCAGTTTTCTGTTGTTGTATCTACGGTTGAGGATCTCCCATGCAGTCTCATAGTTTTCCGAGCTGATTGATAGATGCTGAATGAGTTTCTCGGCTTCGCTTTTCACCTTGCTTTTGAGAAACTGCATTCTCTGTGCATTTGAAAGAGACGGACTATAATGGATGGTCGCAACAAATAAGTCTGCGAAAGCTGTCCATTGTTCGTAGCTACCACTAAAGGCTGGTATTTCGATCTTCGGCGTCGACTTCTCTCGGTGAATGACTGACCACATTTAGGAGTTGATGGCTGCTTTAATTTCGTTGTAAACGAGTTCGCACGTAATGTAAGACATCTCATATTGCACGTTGGCTTCATTGGGCAAACTGTCAAGGTCCCAGTAAAGTAAATCAACTGCTTTCCACCTGGACTCTAACACCTTTAAGGCGTCTTCAAACTGCCAATTTTCTTTGAGAAGGTCCACGTTGATGTTTGATGCGGTTCTTTGGAACGCTTTGATATTGCTCCTTTCTTTGCGTAGCATTTCATCTGTATTGTTGTTACTCGCGATCTCAGCTATTTCAGGCACCTTTATTGATAGGGGTGATTGTTTTCCGCGTTCAGCTCCACCTAATTCTTGAAGGCTCCGATGACTGCGCGGTCGACGGTGCGAGCTCAAAAGTAAAGCCTGCTGGCTTTAATACGGCTGAAGCTGGTTTTTGTTCTTGAGTTAAATACTTGATAAAGAATTCCCTAGTGCTTCTGTAAAAGTGTTGTGTCTGTTCATGGGAATCTTGCGCAAAGTATTGATGAGAAGGATCTTCGCGCTCACTAATTTTCTCGTGGTTATTTTGAAATTCTGCTCAATACTTGTCGAGAAGGTCTATTTTTCTCTGCACACTGTCGGGAGTCTTACGGCTTCCTCCTTCTTTTTTGAAATTGATCAGAAGTTTATGCATTCCCTCCATGACTTGATATTGAGTTTGAATAACTTGCTCCATGTTCGGAAAATTAATGATAAATACTTCGAGTCACCAAATCTGTTTCTGACGACACTGCCGATGTTCTTCGGTGATCTCTTGTTTTCGCTGCTGCTGCAATGATCTCTGCGGTCCGTATCCTCTGTCCAGATGATGCTTCCTGTGCTGAGCTGGTGAGATGCTGCTTCTGGCCGGTCAGGCCAACGCAAACCACATAAAATCTCGAGGCTCGGAGGACCATGAAGATGTATGCGTATGGGTCGCACACACCTTGATTAATAAGATAATAAGCTTGATTGTTAGCTTGAATAATAAGTTACGGATAGCCAAAGATGATGATTTATTGACTATATTTAATTACCACGTAACTAATGCTATATGAATATGCGTGAATGAGTACAGCTGACTATGAACGCTGATTGTGTACTGTCGTTTTACAATATAATTTCTGCAAGGTGACGGAAAAGTGCTGATCTATGCAATGCGCGCGTGCCATGTACGATACATGACTCGTACAATGGGATTTGGTGCCTTCGTAAATAAATAAATAAATAGTCAACTTATTAAGGATGGGAGTCATTTCAAAATTTGGTACACTGATACAAATAAAATAGTTCAGTGTCGTCATCTCAAATTAATAATAGGAATAAGAATCTACTAACTTTTTAAGACGCTGGCTTTTATTCAAACTAGTCCGAGAATCAGCACTTTTCGAACGTCAAAAATACATAAGACTGTCCCCTGAAAACGCTTGCCCTTCACCACTTCCTAGTGCTTTAGCTGGGAAGAAGTGCCGCAACAAACATGCCAGCAGCACAGCTGTCCATTTAGAAACACTACAAAATATATTTCGCAACACAAAATATTAAAATTAAATTATTTCCCATGTCAGCTAGCACACGCCACAAAACCAACTAAAAATAAAATTAAAAAAAAACTATACGCAAGCAGAAATAAAATCGTAAATAGATTTTAATACCTAAATAAAAGCCTCCAAGCATACGGGCGTGGCGTGCCCACTTACACAAAGCTATAGCTGTAACTCGAAGTCACAAATGTTAGAGTAGCACCATCGAAGTAAAGTAAATAAACAGTTCATTCCCGTGTGGTTCTCAAAACCTCTTATACACATTTATAAAAATAAGGCTAAGGCCTGGGTTAGATGGTTAATGTATCGGATTACGAGCAGTTCGTACTTTACCCATCTAGATTCCAAGATGAATGCAAAAACTGTTATAAAAATACATTAATTCTGTTGAACATGGTATTCAAAACAATGTTAAGCATTTTTGGACGTTCATTTCTAATAGGAAAAAGTCTGCTTGCATTCCATCCACCATGATGTATAATAACAACCAGTCAACTAGCAACCCAGAAAACATTTGTAATCTTTATTCAGACTTTTTTAATTCGGTTTATGAACCATCCACTTCTACTAATATCCCATCCACGTGTGACGACTGCTCTGAAAGCTATACTCTGTTAAATGGCATTCAGTTTACTATTGATGAGGTTCTTAGTGCGCTCAAGGCATTGGATCCTTCTAAAGGGCCAGGATTTCGCCCCGACACCGAATATGACACCTTTGCAGCGGCCACGGGGTATTCTTAGTTTCTGTGCTGCTTTTTCCGTTATCAGGGATGTTTGTAAACCCTGATCTAGGAGCGCTCGTAGAGTTATCAGTGACCCACTTTGATCAATGCTGTGGTAAGTAGAGTTTCTGATACATCTTCTTGAGATACGTGGTTGCTGCTGTCACTTGTTGTTTTTTTGCTATCAGTTCCAGCTGTTGCTTGTTGTACTGAATTGCTGTTTAATTTCTGCCCACCCCATTTGCTGTAAGCGTCGTGAAGCACTGTATTATGATCTGAGTTGCAGACGCGGCATGCTTATCTTGACGAACATTCCTTGCTATTCATATGTATGTTTAGGCAGTTTTTGCACAAATTGTATTTCGCAACTGCCTTCCGTTTTGCGTCAGGCTGTATTTCGAGACATATTTTGCACGAAAACAACTTTTTTTTTTTTTGATGGTGGGAAATCATCAAATGACTTCTCCCGCTCTGGGCGGTGCGGCAGGGTGTGTCAGACTCTTACTGACTAAAACCCACCCGTATTCCTTCCTGTTGCCTGTGTTGCGGGGGCCTCGGTGACCCACAAGTACCTTCCCGCGACCCCGGCAGGCATCGGCCCTAGTGGACCCCTACTATATGTGCTGACGACATCTCTTTGAGGCGCGCGTGGAATACGACACGCCGTCGACCCGGGCCTGGTCCTTACCGGACGGTGAGCTACCCATTGCTCACCGTCCGCAAGCACGTGCCTACGGTGGCTGGAAATCTGCCCGAGATTCCCGACGCCCAGGGCGTCTCCTGCGGTGGCTAGGGGTGAGAGGGCGCGAAACTTGCCTTTTCCTCAACCGTCCCGCCTCCTCCTTCGCGAGCATTACTGCTTCGCAGAAGGAGGTGACGAAAACAACTTGTACTCTTGATTGCAAACTGGACACTTTGTTGCACTTTCATTGTCAATGAATTCGATTTATCCTTATTGTTTTTGTTCTGATTTGAGTTGAATGCTTTATATGAATGAAATTTCTTGTTTGTCTGTGCAGGCTCCGACTGAGATGGTTTTGTTGTTTCTGGCTTACGACGAGGTGTTTCCCACGATGTAAATTTTCCTTCTAGAAAATCTAAGTCTACTATGTTAGGTAGCTCACGCGGCTCCGCCAGTGACTCTAGGTAATCATTATGAGTCACCGTATCCAACTTTTGTGAAAGCAAATGTACCATTATTGGCTCCCACGATGATGTGTCTGAATTGAGATGTGACGTGAAGATCAGTTTTCTGTTGTTGTATCTACGGTTGAGGATCTCCCATGCAGTCTCATAGTTTTCCGAGCTGATTGATAGATGCTGAATGAGTTTCTCGGCTTCGCTTTTCACCTTGCTTTTGAGAAACTGCATTCTCTGTGCATTTGAAAGAGACGGACTATAATGGATGGTCGCAACAAATAAGTCTGCGAAAGCTGTCCATTGTTCGTAGCTACCACTAAAGGCTGGTATTTCGATCTTCGGCGTCGACTTCTCTCGGTGAATGACTGACCACATTTAGGAGTTGATGGCTGCTTTAATTTCGTTGTAAACGAGTTCGCACGTAATGTAAGACATCTCATATTGCACGTTGGCTTCATTGGGCAAACTGTCAAGGTCCCAGTAAAGTAAATCAACTGCTTTCCACCTGGACTCTAACACCTTTAAGGCGTCTTCAAACTGCCAATTTTCTTTGAGAAGGTCCACGTTGATGTTTGATGCGGTTCTTTGGAACGCTTTGATATTGCTCCTTTCTTTGCGTAGCATTTCATCTGTATTGTTGTTACTCGCGATCTCAGCTATTTCAGGCACCTTTATTGATAGGGGTGATTGTTTTCCGCGTTCAGCTCCACCTAATTCTTGAAGGCTCCGATGACTGCGCGGTCGACGGTGCGAGCTCAAAAGTAAAGCCTGCTGGCTTTAATACGGCTGAAGCTGGTTTTTGTTCTTGAGTTAAATACTTGATAAAGAATTCCCTAGTGCTTCTGTAAAAGTGTTGTGTCTGTTCATGGGAATCTTGCGCAAAGTATTGATGAGAAGGATCTTCGCGCTCACTAATTTTCTCGTGGTTATTTTGAAATTCTGCTCAATACTTGTCGAGAAGGTCTATTTTTCTCTGCACACTGTCGGGAGTCTTACGGCTTCCTCCTTCTTTTTTGAAATTGATCAGAAGTTTATGCATTCCCTCCATGACTTGATATTGAGTTTGAATAACTTGCTCCATGTTCGGAAAATTAATGATAAATACTTCGAGTCACCAAATCTGTTTCTGACGACACTGCCGATGTTCTTCGGTGATCTCTTGTTTTCGCTGCTGCTGCAATGATCTCTGCGGTCCGTATCCTCTGTCCAGATGATGCTTCCTGTGCTGAGCTGGTGAGATGCTGCTTCTGGCCGGTCAGGCCAACGCAAACCACATAAAATCTCGAGGCTCGGAGGACCATGAAGATGTATGCGTATGGGTCGCACACACCTTGATTAATAAGATAATAAGCTTGATTGTTAGCTTGAATAATAAGTTACGGATAGCCAAAGATGATGATTTATTGACTATATTTAATTACCACGTAACTAATGCTATATGAATATGCGTGAATGAGTACAGCTGACTATGAACGCTGATTGTGTACTGTCGTTTTACAATATAATTTCTGCAAGGTGACGGAAAAGTGCTGATCTATGCAATGCGCGCGTGCCATGTACGATACATGACTCGTACAATGGGATTTGGTGCCTTCGTAAATAAATAAATAAATAGTCAACTTATTAAGGATGGGAGTCATTTCAAAATTTGGTACACTGATACAAATAAAATAGTTCAGTGTCGTCATCTCAAATTAATAATAGGAATAAGAATCTACTAACTTTTTAAGACGCTGGCTTTTATTCAAACTAGTCCGAGAATCAGCACTTTTCGAACGTCAAAAATACATAAGACTGTCCCCTGAAAACGCTTGCCCTTCACCACTTCCTAGTGCTTTAGCTGGGAAGAAGTGCCGCAACAAACATGCCAGCAGCACAGCTGTCCATTTAGAAACACTACAAAATATATTTCGCAACACAAAATATTAAAATTAAATTATTTCCCATGTCAGCTAGCACACGCCACAAAACCAACTAAAAATAAAATTAAAAAAAAACTATACGCAAGCAGAAATAAAATCGTAAATAGATTTTAATACCTAAATAAAAGCCTCCAAGCATACGGGCGTGGCGTGCCCACTTACACAAAGCTATAGCTGTAACTCGAAGTCACAAATGTTAGAGTAGCACCATCGAAGTAAAGTAAATAAACAGTTCATTCCCGTGTGGTTCTCAAAACCTCTTATACACATTTATAAAAATAAGGCTAAGGCCTGGGTTAGATGGTTAATGTATCGGATTACGAGCAGTTCGTACTTTACCCATCTAGATTCCAAGATGAATGCAAAAACTGTTATAAAAATACATTAATTCTGTTGAACATGGTATTCAAAACAATGTTAAGCATTTTTGGATTTCGAAGCATTTCTAATAGGAAAAAGTCTGCTTGCATTCCATCCACCATGATGTATAATAACAACCAGTCAACTAGCAACCCAGAAAACATTTGTAATCTTTATTCAGACTTTTTTAATTCGGTTTATGAACCATCCACTTCTACTAATATCCCATCCACGTGTGACGACTGCTCTGAAAGCTATACTCTGTTAAATGGCATTCAGTTTACTATTGATGAGGTTCTTAGTGCGCTCAAGGCATTGGATCCTTCTAAAGGGCCAGGATTTCGCCCCGACACCGAATATGACACCTTTGCAGCGGCCACGGGGTATTCTTAGTTTCTGTGCTGCTTTTTCCGTTATCAGGGATGTTTGTAAACCCTGATCTAGGAGCGCTCGTAGAGTTATCAGTGACCCACTTTGATCAATGCTGTGGTAAGTAGAGTTTCTGATACATCTTCTTGAGATACGTGGTTGCTGCTGTCACTTGTTGTTTTTTTGCTATCAGTTCCAGCTGTTGCTTGTTGTACTGAATTGCTGTTTAATTTCTGCCCACCCCATTTGCTGTAAGCGTCGTGAAGCACTGTATTATGATCTGAGTTGCAGACGCGGCATGCTTATCTTGACGAACATTCCTTGCTATTCATATGTATGTTTAGGCAGTTTTTGCACAAATTGTATTTCGCAACTGCCTTCCGTTTTGCGTCAGGCTGTATTTCGAGACATATTTTGCACGAAAACAACTTTTTTTTTTTTTTGATGGTGGGAAATCATCAAATGACTTCTCCCGCTCTGGGCGGTGCGGCAGGGTGTGTCAGACTCTTACTGACTAAAACCCACCCGTATTCCTTCCTGTTGCCTGTGTTGCGGGGGCCTCGGTGACCCACAAGTACCTTCCCGCGACCCCGGCAGGCATCGGCCCTAGTGGACCCCTACTATATGTGCTGACGACATCTCTTTGAGGCGCGCGTGGAATACAACGCGCCGTCGACCCGGGCCTGGTCCTTACCGGACGGTGAGCTACCCATTGCTCACCGTCCGCAAGCACGTGCCTACGGTGGCTGGAAATCTGCCCGAGATTCCCGACGCCCAGGGCGTCTCCTGCGGTGGCTAGGGGTGAGAGGGCGCGAAACTTGCCTTTTCCTCAACCGTCCCGCCTCCTCCTTCGCGAGCATTACTGCTTCGCAGAAGGAGGTGACGAAAACAACTTGTGCTCTTGATTGCAAACTGGACACTTTGTTGCACTTTCATTGTCAATGAATTCGATTTATCCTTATTGTTTTTGTTCTGATTTGAGTTGAATGCTTTATATGAATGAAATTTCTTGTTTGTCTGTGCAGGCTCCGACTGAGATGGTTTTGTTGTTTCTGGCTTACGACGAGGTGTTTCCCACGATGTAAATTTTCCTTCTAGAAAATCTAAGTCTACTATGTTAGGTAGCTCACGCGGCTCCGCCAGTGACTCTAGGTAATCATTATGAGTCACCGTATCCAACTTTTGTGAAAACAAATGTACCATTATTGGCTCCCACGATGATGTGTCTGAATTGAGATGTGACGTGAAGATCAGTTTTCTGTTGTTGTATCTACGGTTGAGGATCTCCCATGCAGTCTCATAGTTTTCCGAGCTGATTGATAGATGCTGAATGAGTTTCTCGGCTTCGCTTTTCACCTTGCTTTTGAGAAACTGCATTCTCTGTGCATTTGAAAGAGACGGACTATAATGGATGGTCGCAACAAATAAGTCTGCGAAAGCTGTCCATTGTTCGTAGCTACCACTAAAGGCTGGTATTTCGATTTTCGGCGTCGACTTCTCTCGGTGAATGACTGACCACATTTAGGAGTTGATGGTTGCTTTAATTTCGTTGTAAACGAGTTCGCACGTAATGTAAGACATCTCATATTGCACGTTGGCTTCATTGGGCAAACTATCAAGGTCCCAGTAAAGTAAATCAACTGCTTTCCACCTGGACTCTAACACCTTTAAGGCGTCTTCAAACTGCCAATTTTCTTTGAGAAGGTCCACGTTGATGTTTGATGCGGTTCTTTGGAACGCTTTGATATTGCTCCTTTCTTTGCGTAGCATTTCATCTGTATTGTTGTTACTCGCGATCTCAGCTATTTCAGGTACCTTTATTGATAGGGGTGATTGTTTTCCGCGTTCAGCTCCACCTAATTCTTGAAGGCTCCGATGACTGCGCGGTCGACGGTGCGAGCTCAAAAGTAAAGCCTGCTGGCTTTAATACGGCTGAAGCTGGTTTTTGTTCTTGAGTTAAATACTTGATAAAGAATTCCCTAGTGCTTCTGTAAAAGTGTTGTGTCTGTTCATGGGAATCTTGCGCAAAGTATTGATGAGAAGGATCTTCGCGCTCACTAATTTTCTCGTGGTTATTTTGAAATTCTGCTCAATACTTGTCGAGAAGGTCTATTTTTCTCTGCACACTGTCGGGAGTCTTACGGCTTCCTCCTTCTTTTTTGAAATTGATCAGAAGTTTATGCATTCCCTCCATGACTTGATATTGAGTTTGAATAACTTGCTCCATGTTCGGAAAATTAATGATAAATACTTCGAGTCACCAAATCTGTTTCTGACGACACTGCCGATGTTCTTCGGTGATCTCTTGTTTTCGCTGCTGCTGCAATGATCTCTGCGGTCCGTATCCTCTGTCCAGATGATGCTTCCTGTGCTGAGCTGGTGAGATGCTACTTCTGGCCGGTCAGGCCAACGCAAACCACATAAAATCTCGAGGCTCGGAGGACCATGAAGATGTATGCGTATGGGTCGCACACACCTTGATTAATAAGATAATAAGCTTGATTGTTAGCTTGAATAATAAGTTACGGATAGCCAAAGATGATGATTTATTGACTATATTTAATTACCACGTAACTAATGCTATATGAATATGCGTGAATGAGTACAGCTGACTATGAACGCTGATTGTGTACTGTCGTTTTACAATATAATTTCTGCAAGGTGACGGAAAAGTGCTGATCTATGCAATGCGCGCGTGCCATGTACGATACATGACTCGTACAATGGGATTTGGTGCCTTCGTAAATAAATAAATAAATAGTCAACTTATTAAGGATGGGAGTCATTTCAAAATTTGGTACACTGATACAAATAAAATAGTTCAGTGTCGTCATCTCAAATTAATAATAGGAATAAGAATCTACTAACTTTTTAAGACGCTGGCTTTTATTCAAACTAGTCCGAGAATCAGCACTTTTCGAACGTCAAAAATACATAAGACTGTCCCCTGAAAACGCTTGCCCTTCACCACTTCCTAGTGCTTTAGCTGGGAAGAAGTGCCGCAACAAACATGCCAGCAGCACAGCTGTCCATTTAGAAACACTACAAAATATATTTCGCAACACAAAATATTAAAATTAAATTATTTCCCATGTCAGCTAGCACACGCCACAATACCAACTAAAAATAAAATAAAAAAAAAACTATACGCAAGCAGAAATAAAATCGTAAATAGGTTTTAATACCTAAATAAAAGCCTCCAAGCATACGGGCGTGGCGTGCCCACTTACACAAAGCTATAGCTGTAACTCGAAGTCACAAATGTTAGAGTAGCACCATCGAAGTAAAGTAAATAAACAGTTCATTCCCGTGTGGTTCTCAAAACCTCTTATACACATTTATAAAAATAAGGCTAAGGCCTGGGTTAGATGGTTAATGTATCGGATTACGAGCAGTTCGTACTTTACCGATCTAGATTCCAAGATGAATGCAAAAACTGTTATAAAAATACATTAATTCTGTTGAACATGGTATTCAAAACAATGTTAAGCATTTTTGGACGTTCATTTCTAATAGGAAAAAGTCTGCTTGCATTCCATCCACCATGATGTATAATAACAACCAGTCAACTAGCAACCCAGAAAACATTTGTAATCTTTATTCAGACTTTTTTAATTCGGTTTATGAACCATCCACTTCTACTAATATCCCATCCACGTGTGACGACTGCTCTGAAAGCTATACTCTGTTAAATGGCATTCAGTTTACTATTGATGAGGTTCTTAGTGCGCTCAAGGCATTGGATCCTTCTAAAGGGTCAGGATCGAATGGTCTACCAGTAACTTTCATTAGACAGACAGCCGTTAATCTGTGTATACCCCTGCATTTTATATTTAACCAATCTATTTCTCAAGGTTGCTTTCCTCAAGCATGGAATCTTGCAAATATAACTCCAATTTACAAATCGGGACCAAATGATGATGTCGTGAATTATCGTCCTATATCAATACTGTCAGCTTTGTCAAAAGTTTTTGAGAGACTAGTTCATGATAAAGTATACCCCCTGCTGCATAATACTATCATTCAACAACAACATGGATTCGTCAAACGAAGGTTAACTACAACCAATATGGTAACTTTTGTGGACTACTTGTTTAACAACATGGACTCTCGTGTTCAAGTTGATACTATATATACCGATTTCCGGAAAGCTTTTGACAAGGTTGATCATCAGCTTCTCTTGCATAAGATTGCATTCAATGGTATACGTGGTGATCTTTTGAGATGGTTTTCTTCTTACATTTTTAATAGGACTCAGAGGGATGTGATAAACGATTTCATTTCTAACACTCTAGGTGTTACTTCGGGAGTGCCTCAGGGCTCCATTTTAGGACCTCTTTTATTCATCATATTTATTAATGACATCAATACATGTTTTCAAAATTCAAAATTATTGCTATACGCAGACGATCTCAAAATTTATAAGCCTGTTCAAAATTTGCACGATTGTTTACTCTTACAGGAAGACAGACAGGACAGGTTCTCTGCATACTGTTCAATTAATAAATTACAACTTAGCTTATCTAAATGTTGCTGTATAAGTTTTACTAAAAACAAAAATATTATCACGCAGCACTTTAAATAATATAATTTTAACTAGAGAAAAACTAGTGCGCGATCTTGGAGTTCTATTGGATGATAAATAACACCTTGACGTTCATATTGATAAAATTATAAACAATGCCTTCCGTATGTACGGTTTTGTAATGAGATCAGCCACAGAATTTGTCCGCCCATGTACATATTTATATCTTTACAAATCGTTAATCAGGTCCCAGTTGGAATACGCTGTTGCGGTATGGAATCCCTTCTATAGTAAATACTCAGATGCGATTGAAAAAGTTCAAATTAAGTTTTTGAAAGCCATGCATTTCCGTTGTTTTCGCACTTATGCATCTTATAGTGATCTTCTGAATAGGTACAAGCTACTCGTACATAAACTTAAGGCCAGACGTATTATTTTAGAGACAATGTTTCTTTTTTATATATGTAATAACGCAAGTGATTGTATGGATGTCACTATTAAGATCAGCTACGTAGTACCTAGAACAACCATAAGCCGAGAGGTCCGCGCACGACCTCTATTTGCAGTATCTTCTAGTCATACAAACGCAGGCTTACGAGCACCCCTACGTCGTCTTACTGGTCAATATAATAATCTCTTCCAAAATGTTGACATCTTCGCTTTTCCATCTGATCAATTTAGAGGCCTTGTTCATGGAACTATTTTGGATATTGCTCCGTAATATTTTTGAGTCTTAGAATGTATCTTCATAATTTCTTGTTTTTCTTTTTTATTTGCATGCCTGTTTAATGTTTAGTTTTATCATTAACACATAATGTATTTTAATTGTACCCATCCAAATGTAAGCGCACATAGCATTAATTTTATAATTTGTCTTTATAATATGTGGAAAATGCCGTGGGTTAAACATTTACTCACTTTGTAGCTCAAATTTTGTGTAATACTTTAATGTGTAACCGTTTATTTTCCCAAATAAATAAAATAAAATAATAACAATAACAAAACCATGATCAGCAAGACGAACAGTCACCACAAGCAGCATCCGTTCATGAGCATAACCCAAAGATCAGCCATCACTCGCCATATTTGAGAGAAGGAACATGACGAACTTGCTGCCCTTTGCTCAGGCAAGAATAGTATGATCAATTGTCGAAGGTCGCTAGCTAACTACTTATCGCAATACCATTAAAAAAAAAACATTGTACTAAGTGGATTACGCCACTAATAAATTAAAAAAAAATAATAATATGAAAAAAAAAAAATAATAAATTGTCTTATACAGTCAAATAAAATACACAACTACACTGGCCTGCAAAACGAAGTACTACACTTTTATTTTTTTTTTCTGAACTTTAGAAGTAAGAGATTTAAAATAAAAAAAACGTTTTATAGCAATTTTTATCAGCCTTCTTTGAAACTATAGTAAATTATACATTAGAAACAATTTTAAATCTAAAACAAGATAAAACAATAAAAATGGCAATTTTTAGCTTAGTGTCATAAAACTCAATTAACATTTATAAGTATGTTTAACGTTATTTATTTTTAATAACTGGTATTGCCCCCTCGGGCTGTGCTTACAGCTTCGAGTCGATTTGGCATACTGAACACGAGGTTTCGGAGCCGATGTTGGAGAATATTCTCCCATTCTTCTATCAGGGCCTGTTTTAGTACCCTGAAGGTGGTTGGTGGTGGTCTGCGGCTTCTGACTAGCCTCCCTAGCGCATCCTAGGCGTGCTCAATCGGGACTTCTTGATGGCCAAGCCATCACGCTGATACCAGCCTCCTGAATATACTCTTGCACGACCTGAGCCGTGTGTGGCCGGGCATTATCATGCATTAACATCGATTCATCACCCATATTTACTAAATACGGCCCTGCATGCTCATTAAGAATCTCCTGGGCATATCTTTCCTCAGTCAGAGCGCCATTTTCTATGGCCACTAACTCTGTGCGACCTTCTGAAGATGTGCCAGCCCATACATGTGCACTGTCTCTACCGTACTGGACTCTTTCTGAGAAGCAGACTTGAAGGTATCGCTCACCAGGTCGCCTGTAGACACTTCGCCTTCCATCAGAAGTGTAAAGTGAGAATCGAGACTCATCTGTTAACAAAATTCTTGACCATTCTTCTTGATCCCATTGTATGTGTTCACGGGCGTATCGCAGTCTGGCTACTCGATGCTCTCTCTCGAGTTTGTGGCCACTCGCTGGTCTTCGGGGTTTGCTTCAGCCAGTCTTCTTCTCACTGTACTGTCACTAATGTAGTCCCTTCGGGTCTGAAGAAGCTGTTGCTGGATTTCAACTGTATTTAGGTGGCGATTTCTCAATACAGTGGAAACAATATAACGGTCTTCTGGGGCACTAGTACACCTAGGTCTGCCATTACCAGGTCTCCTTAAATGTTTTCCAGTCTCTTTGTACCTTCACTTCACCTTCTGGACCGTTCGTAACGTCACACTCACCATTCTTGCAGTACGACGCATACTGATGCCTAGTTCCAGAAAAGTCATGATCCTAGCACATTCTTCAGGTGAAAGAGGCATGATATATGCGTCCTCTGTAAGTTGTAGAATGAGTCAATCCACTGATTTGTATTAAAAAGGCCAAACTTTCATTATTTTCCTGTACCAAAGGAAACACGTTCAAACGCAACACTGTGCTAGCGAGTGTTCGGATTGAGATAAAAGCGAGAGGATCCAGACTTCGAAACATTTGTATAAACAGTCACAAAAACTTGTACCTGCAGATTTACACAATGTACAGTTACGAGCATAAATACCTTATACTTAAACAAGATTCAAAAGCAATTTTCTCCTTAAGTATAGATAGAAAATTGATGGTGTTACAAACATAGTATTCTCGAAACCATTATCATCATTTCAGCTAAAAGACGTCCACTGCTGCACATACTCGTAGGCCCCCCCAAGCACCGCCACTTCTAAAGCTTCTGTGCTTATCGCATCCAACGGATTCCTGTGGCCTTCAAAACGTCATGGGTCCACCTTGTGGGAGGCTTTCCAACACTACATCTTCCGGTGCGCGGTCGCCCCTCCAGAACCTTTTGGCCCCATCGGCCATCTGTTTTGCGAGCAATGTGCCCTGCCCACTGCCACTTAAGATTGGCAATTCTTCGGGCTATGCTGGTTACCTTGGTTCTCCTGCGGATCTCTTCATTTCTGATTCGATCACGTAAGGCATCCAAGCATAACCCATATAATAACTAACAGTTAACCATACAACATACAATAACCATACAATTTTGTATCCCCCGGTCTGTACAGAAAACTCATTGAGTGACCTGTCAAACTTCCGCACGCCTGTTCAAAGTCTCTTTGAGTTTCGTCATTCCGAGTCGACAAAATGGCGGGATTCTGCCTGTTTACGCGATTCTGCGTTCCCCTTGCGCATATTTTTATTGTAGAGCATTAACAAGGCAACGCAAATAACATCACATGTTAAACATCTAGCAACGTTTCGCTCCGGAACGTATTTTAGTAAATTCTATAATAATCTATGGTCCCGCCCACATTTTGGCATTAGTCGACCGCGATGTTATGTTGTCGATTAGGTTAATGTTTTTGCTATGCAACATAGTTGTTTTGTGTTTTTCCATTAGTGAATATCATACTAGTGTAGAATGCAAAGTTACATTTAAAATAAAAACAACAATGTGTGAATTGTGTGGTTAAAAGTATGAGACGGTCATTCATAACGGCTATTTTGACGTGTTTTCTAGTGTTTCAATTGTTTCTCAGTGATCGTAAATTAAACATTCTTATCAGCTAAAGATTTATTTGTGTTATGTTGACGTATCAAGCATAGTGATAAGATAAGAACCGAAGCTAAGGGGCTTACAGAGTTCCCGGAATAATTGTGTAAGCATACCTTTTTTTTTTGCAATAAGGTCATTTTTTGATAAGCTTGTCATTTAAAAAAACGCATAGAGATCTCTGTTCTTTCTTAGTAGTTTTCTAGTTCTTTCTTGTAAAGAAGTGTGGTTTTAAGAAAGTTACGTATTATCTTTTGGACTTATTGCTTTTGTTTTATAAATATGACGATATTTGTACGAAAAAGTCGCTCACGCTACTTTCAACTTCGAATTAACAATAGATTGCAAGGTGAAACTGCACTAAACTCTATATTACCTGGTAGCTTATTTCACATAACAACTTCAATGACTAGGGTTTGTAGAGCTACGATGCGTATTTTCTGAGTTGTCGTAGTTTTAGTGAACGCTCGCGGTCAATTCTACCGACTGTGTTGACAGGTGACAGTTTATTCGAGTTGGAGCATTATAACAGTCTAACTACCATACAATAATAAAATGGGTCTTTTTTATAAGTTGCAATTACGAGAAAATCGCTTCTGAATTTTGTGTAAATGTTAGGTACTTATGCCCGTGAGTACAGTCACGGGCTTATGTACCTAACATTTTGGCGTAAAGGCTCCCGCAGACTAGGGCGATATCACGGGCGCGACAGGCATATTGCTGCCTGTCGCGCCGGCGATATCGCGCTAGTCTGCACGAGCCTTTATTGTCTAAATCAATTTTCCTTTTGCATTTTGTTAAGGGATTATGTTTTGGCAGTCTTGTTTTTATATTATCTTGACCACATCGTTGTTCTATTCACTATCTAAAATTGAGTCAAGCACTAGACTAATTGCGTCACACACTTTCATGCTTGCACTTCACACGAAACCATGACCACTTCTTAACTTTACGACATTAACTGAACTTTATATTTAAGTAGGCCATTTGCTATATAAGCGAATTTTCTTCCTTTTACTAATGCGTTTACTTAAAAACTTCAGCGAAGTTTTTTAACATCAGAGAGGTCATCATAAAGTATCACATTTAGATAAAACTTTGTTTTCGCTTTTAGTTATTTTTAGATACTTTGAATCTTATGGTATGTATATTTTGCTATTTATAATCTAGTAGGGCTATCTCGAAATATTATGAAATATTTCTGATATTATAGCTTACATACACATCGCTATAATTTCACGAGAACAACAGAAATCATAAATTACAATTAGTTGCTATCGATCCTAAAGTACTTAAACCAAAAACATCATCATCATTTCAGCCGAAAGACGTCCACTGCTGGACATAGGCCTCCCCCAAGCACCGCCACTTCGACCGGTTTTGTGCTTCCCGAAAAAATAACCAAAAACATACTAACAATTTTTAGTTAGATCTATTTATGTGTTTCGTGTGGCTGATTGCTGCTCGTTCTCTGCGAATACGTTCAGGGGAAAGACACAGCTAAAAGTGTCTCCATGTATCGGAGCGGGGCTGTGGCGAATTTCTGCATGGCGGGGAGCTTACTGCTCGATCGGCGGTCGTCCACCCCCCTCTGTGCTTACAGAGGGCAGGTCGAATGGGCGCAGAGTGGCGGCGCTCGCTGTGCTCACCCTGCCAGCGAACTAGCAGCGGGAGAACCGATTCTCCTAACTGCAACCGTCCAAATCATAATCCGTCACAGGCATGATTTGTGACTTGGAACGAGACGAGGATCTTGGCTTTGTCGCCTGGATCGTGAGGAAGATAACCTCTAAAAAATCCTCTAATATCAAGTTTTGGTGCGCGGCGAGGGTATGAATGGCTGAGGAGTAGTGTCATCTGTAACTTTGTAGTTGTGGGTGGTGCATCAGTCGCGAGCGAACCCCCAGCCAGGGTACCAGAGGACCCCTGGTTGTGTTACAAATGTACACTTGCCTAGGGTAGGGACAAGGGGTGAACCTACGTGTACTGTTTACATTCCCCACACTCGTGGGATTAAGAATGGAGAAATTCCACAACAACAAAAAAAAACAACACGAAGACAAGGGGAGGGGAGTGATGCGGGGTCGAAGTCCGATGCTGCATCCGGCGCAAAGGGTTCCGGTCAGAGCTCGGAGCGCGAAGAGGTAAACGAGAGGAACAGAGAGTTCATCTAAACTCTCAATCACCCCAACTCGGGGTTGTCCTCCGACGAGTGATTCTCGGGCCATAACCACAGGAAGAAGATCCGCTCCAGCCAACGGGGTGGGCCCAAGGACTAGGGGTGGATAGAGGGCCACCACCAGGGAGGCGGGCGAGACGAGCCGAGCCAATCCAGCCGAGCCAGTCCAGCGAGCCGAGAGGCTCGCCATGGAGGTGGTGCCCCTCCATGGCGAGCCTTTCGCCTCTCAGAGGTTTCAGATGGTGAGCTGGACGCCGCTGGCGCCTCCAATACCGAGCGTGCGGCCGGGTTTGTGGAGGTCGTGTTAGCTACGATCAAGGGTATGGTCGTGAAGAGGCTCAAGTCCTCAAAGGATCAGGCCACATCCACGGCCATGGCGTCTATTTTGGCGGCAGCAAAGGCCTTAACTCTCGCGCCTATGCGGGTGGAGGTCGCCCGCTTGACAGCTGCCATGGAGTTTCTCCGAAATGAGAACGAGGGGCTCCGAGTGGACCTGGCTGGACTCCGAGGAGCTGGCCCATCGGGTGGAGCTGCAGGGGGGAGAGCAGCATGGGCAGGGACACCCCGTGCCTACTGTGAACCAGTTTCTGACCCTGCTGTAGCAGGAGATGGCTTCCTTCGGAGTCGTTTCTCCGCCCTAGCGGCCATTGTCCTGCGCCCCCGTTAGCTGCGAACCAGCCGGTCTCGGGCCAGCAAAAGGCCGTCTCATATTCCGCCACCGCAACTGCCACGTCTCGTCGGGGCAGACCAAGGGCGGTGCGAATACGCTGACGGCAAGGGCCCCGGCCCTGGTGGCGAGGGCCCCAGCCCTGGTGACTAGGGCCCCAGCCCTGGCAGCAAGGGCCACAGCCCTGGTGCGAGACGGTGACCCGCATTTCCGAAATCTCCTCCGGCCAATGCCGTATGGCAAGCAGCTGGGGAGAAGAGGCCTTTCTCTTCTCCCCAGCTGCTTGCCATTCGCAGCCGTCGCCGCTACCGCTGCCGCTGCGGCCTCTACTGTAGCCGTCGCCTCTACCGTAGCCACCGCGGCAGGGCCCTCACCAGGGGCTCGGGAGGGGGCTGACATGGAGTGCCAATAATGGCCCCATTATGCCTCCTCCAGGCGACCATAAACCACTGGCCTCCGCCCAGGATCTGTTGCTCCAGAGCATGGTGCAGTGATCGATTAACATGGCCGTGGTCGCCGAGCCGTACTTTGTCTCGCCCAGAGATAATTGGGTGGAGGAACTGAGCGGCTCAGTGACCCTAAATTCGTCGGCCACCACCGGTACTCCGTCCCACGAGGCTGTCAAGAGAGGACGGGGTTGTGTAGCAGCACGGTTCGGGGAGATTGGCGTGGTAGAGCTATGCTTTTCCCCGAACCGCCGAACTTTTGCCAAGTTCCCTCCCCGTGTTCGTCCTCGGGGACTTCAATGCCAAGAATTTGGCTTGGGGTTCCCGGTATACGGACACACGGGGCAGGATTGTGGAGAACTGGGCTCTGGAGACCGACCTAGTCATCCTAAACCGGGGTCCTGTCCCCACGTGTGTGCGGATGCGGGTTGAATCAGTCGTGGACATCTTGTTCGCCAGCTCCGCTCTGTCGCCGCGTGTAGTTGACTGGCACGTCATGGCGGGGATGGAGACCTATTCCGACCGTCTCCGCCCAGACCTCGAGCGCGCTGATCTGACCGGCCCCGAGTGGTCCACGGTGGGCGCTGAAGCAGCTGGACCGGGAGCTCCTCCTGGAAGCCTCGATTATGCAGGCTTGGGTCTGGCCTGGGTGGAGTTGTACGAGGGGTACAGAGTGGAAAAGACCGTTCTCGGTCTCTGCGGTCCAGGGTACTGGGCCGCGAAGAGTCGCTAGGGACTCTGAACAGGAACCCGTGGGGATGCCCTTACAAATTGGTGCGGGGCCCATGGGCTCCGCCGCTGACGCAGAGTCTCCGGTCCCAACTTATGGAGGTCGTGGTGAGCGCTCTGTTCCCTTCGAGAGGGGAACATACCTCCCCGCCCAAGGCTCTCATTACTGCGGTGCCCGATGCAGGCCACGCCGGCGACAACGACGACAATTCTCCGGAGGTGTCCGAGGTAGAGATGAGAATGGCGGTACGTAGGCTTAATGCCAAAAATACCGCGCCAGGACCCGACGGCGTACCTGGGAAAGGCTTAGTCCTAGCCCTGAAGACTCTTGGGCCTCGACTAAGGGGTTCCTAAGCGCATGCTTGGAGAGGGGCCAGTTCCCACTTCGTTGGAAGATGGGAAAACTGGTCCTTAGATGGGCTGGTGCCATGTCTGATGCGTACATGTTGGAGTACGGCGTGAGGTAGGGGGGGCTTAGCTCACCCAGGTTCTTTAACCTGTATGTCAACCGGCTGATATGTGAGATCAGCAACACCCAAATCAGTTGCTCCGTTGACGGACAATGTATCAATAATATTAGTTACGCTGATGTATGGTGTTGCAGTCGATTCGCAATCGATCAGTGCGTTAAGGAAGCTCCTCCAAATCTGTGAAGACTATGCCGTGGTCTCTCAACTCAATCAAAAGTGAGCTCTTAGTGTTTGTGGCGGAAAATAAAATATATGACATTGTTCCACCGGTTACCTTGGGCAGAGTTCCGCTTCACTCGTTTTAAATACCTGGGGCACTGGGTCACCGATAGGCTGTCGGATGACGCCGATTTTGAGAGAGAACGTCGAGCATTGACTGTCAAGTGTAACCAGCAACCAACCGCAGGTTCGCATGGTATACGCGAGAGGTTAAAATAACACTATTCAGGGCCTTTTGTCAGTTGCTGTACACGTGCGCCCTAAGGGTCAGTTAGTTATACACAGGGCTCTACGAGTCAAATATAATAACGTGTTTCGGGTAATGCTGGGGTTGCCTCGCTTCTGTGTCTGTCTATGTTCGCGGCCGCACGCATTCCGTATTTAAGCTCGCTGCTGCGTCTGCGAATAGCATCACCGATGCGTCGTACGCGCGATAGCCCCAACAGCCTCGTGGCTACTGTAGCCGGCACATTGGTGGCCAAATAATTTGTCACTGGATGGCGGCACATCCATCAGATATGTGAGATAATAAGTTTATTAAACGTGTTTTAGTTAGTAAGTACCAACTTATTTACTCAAAAATAAAGATTTGTTATTTTTTGATGCAAAATTAGACACAAAATTTCGAGTGTTGCTTCCCCAGCCTTTTTGTCGTCCACCCGTAGCACGTCACGTCTCTTAGGTGATGTCCTAAGGGATTTGCCCACAAACTATGGGACTGCGGGCTTGGAGGATGCTAAGAATGTTTTTCAAATTGCTTGCCTTTCAAAAGAATTTCCAGATAACCCAAAATCTCAAAGGAGTTGGGACGATATTTATTGCAATTTAACATACAATCGATTCTGAGCCGCAGTTCAGGTTCGGAACGCGCAAGACTTTTCGCGGTCGGAGCCAGAGAGGCCGGTCATTAATAATAATAATAATTTATTTGCATCAAGTTTTACAGTTTACATTAAATACATGGTAGTACATACAATTTAAAGTAAATTATACAATAATGTGGCGACACCAGCACCGTTGCTAAGTTGCCAAGACAACTTGTGTTAAAGATGCTGGGCCCGACCCTATATTGAGTGTTACTTAATTGCATTCAGGTACATACAAGCCATTGTCCAAAAAAATTGACAATACTTTCATTTTCTTGTCAATATTTTTTGTAATATGGTCAATTAGGACAATTACAGCACTGCTAGTAGATTTATTGCGTCTAAAGCCAAATTGGTTGGGAGAAAAAAGCTTTTTATCTTCCATGTAAGTCACAAGTCTTTTATTGATTAGGCGTTCTAGAACTTTAGAAATGGAAGGCAACACTGCAATTAGGCCAATAATTATTTACAAGCGTTTTGCTCCCAGTTTTGTGAATTGGGTGTATGATGGCCTTCTTGAAGTACAAGGGGAAAGTATGGAAGCCGGTATGGAAACAGATATTGAAAATATGTGTGAGTATGGGCACTAATGTCAATGAATAGCGTTTTAAAAACTTTGTTGGAATATTGTCCCAGCCTATAGCAGAATCCGACTTAAGTGACACTAGTACCTCCCCAACCTCCGCCTTATCGGTGTCTAACATGACAAATGATTATATAGGTAATGTCTGGTGGGATTTTTTGACTATCAGGTGGACAGGAAAAGTTATCAGCTAGTTCCTTGCCGATATTGGCAAAGAACTTGTTTACTTTGTCCACCGAGATCTGAGGTGAAGTAATAGAAGCCAATAAATCAGTGCTGGGTATGTTTGGTTTATCTTTATTAGTTACTCTGTTTATCACCTTCCAAATTTTTTTATTGTCTTTTGAAGCCTCACTCAATTATTTCCTATCAAAATCTCTTTTTAACAACTAGGTGGCAATTCTACAACTAGGTGGCAAATACATTGTAATAATTTGTCAGTTTGTAATCAGTAATAAATTGATTACAATCAAAATATAAAATAGCGTCACTGTGACGACAGGTCCTATTATAAATTAACATATTTAAATTATAAATGTGCCTATTTTGCTCAACAGACACATATTGAGAATAAGGCAAGGCACAAAAAATAAATTTACAACTATTGGTCTCATTGAGATGTAACATCAAATGGACACATTCAATTATGTCCTTTTTTCTTACAGCTAAATTATCCCCATATAATAAAGTAACAGTAGAACTGGGGTTTATTTTTGTCAATTTAATTTGACTAATTAATTGACTAATACTGGCACCGGGTAAAGAATTATTAATTACACACTGTTGTGAACACTGAATAAATTGTTATATTGCAATATAGTTGTATTGCAATGAGTGGTTAGCTAGCGTCCTCGACTATTGATTATACTATACTTGCCTGAGCAACCGGCAGCAAGCTCGTCATGCTCCCTGAGATGTCACTGCCTGCGGTAGCGTCGGGGGTCGGGTTGCCTCCTTCCCTCCAATATGGCGAGGGGGGTGATGGCTGATCTTTGCGTTATGCTTGTGAACGGGTGCTGCTTGTGGTGACTGGTCGTCTTGCTGATCATGGTTTTAATTGTTATTAGTAATTGTTTACTTATTTTACTTCGATGGGGCTAGTTTATCATTTCTCACTTCGAGCTACAGCAATTGCCTTATGTAAGCGGGCGCGCCCTTTATGCCTGGAGGCTTATATTTAGGTATTAAGTTCTATTTACGTTTTATTCATGTTGTAATTTTTATCTGCTTGAGTACAGTTTGTTCATTGTTTTGATGGTATACTGGCGCGTGCTAGCTAACGTATGGCAAGTGTGTAATTTAATCCAATGTTTTGTGTTTCCGTAATGTTAATTACTTTGCATACAATTTGTATAGAATCAAGTTTATATAACTAAACAGACAGACGTGCAGCTGGGGAGTTTGTTCCACCACTTCTTCCCAGCTAAAGCACTAGGAAGTGGTGACGGGCGGGCAATTTCGGGGGACTGTCTTATGTAACTTTGACGTTCGAAAAGTGCTGATTTTCAGCCTAGTTTGAATAAATGACTTTTGATTTTTTTGATAATATACTACCAAATTGAACCTTGACCAAATTTGTCTGAAAATAAATATGTTGTATTAATTAAACTATTTATACTATTATTGACATCATTAATACAGCTACCTACTGGCTGAGCCACTGATGGTGTGGGTGTAATAAGTTGAGGCTGGGGTGCCTGGGAGCAGGTACAGCTAAAAGAGAGGTTATTTCTCAGAGACTCATACCTCTCTGCATTGTACGTGACCAGGTCTGCCAAATCATTGGCCTCCTGCAAGCGCTTACTCAGGTTTTGTTGTGAAGCCTCATATTTACTAAATATGTCCTTTAGAGCATATTCCCTTATAAACAATTCATCCTGAAGCTGCTGAGTGTCAGTATCATACATAGTGTTCGGTCCATTTAAACCATACTGCATGCATGTGTGTACTAATATCTATAGGTATGTAAGAAACGATCCTTTAACGTCTGTATGTACAAGTAGCTAATTAGTATTGAAATAAACCCATAAGAAGCAACACCTCTTTAAGTTTACCTACGTCCTTACAAACAAAACTAAACCGTATCAACAAGGAACATGGTCGAATTTCGAACCGGATAAATAAATCTACTTGGGTGGTCTAGTGATCAGTGCGAAATACAAAGCTCCGCATTCCTTAGATAAGGAACTCGTTTGCTATGAGTGATTTGTGCACATAATAAGAAAAAGTTATTAACGTGTGTGATATTACGATTGGATTATCTCTTTAAATACGTGACCTACATTGCATCTTTTGGAATAATGACTACTACAGCTGAACAATTGCTTACGGAGTTAGAAGATCTTGCGTTATTACTTCAAAAGTCGCAAACTAACCTAAAGAAATGTCCAAAACAAAGACTTACAAAAGGATACATTGAAACACGATTGCAAACCATTGAAGAATATTGGAGGAAGTTTACTACGGCGCACCATAACCTATTAAGGGTGATACCTAAAGAAAAGAAGAATGATGTTCCGTATTTTGCAAATGAAGACTACTTTATTATTGAAGATTTATACTTATGTATGCAGGGTGATTTGAAGGACCTTTTATTGGTTAACCATAAACCGAGATTAAGTGACATTGCTTACAATACCGGCACAACTTTTGAAGGAAATCTCAAGCTACCTCAAATACAGTTACCTGTATTTCGGGAATTTATGAAGATTGGACTACATTCAAGGATCTATTCACATCGTTAGTCCACAACAATTCCACGTTGTCCAACGTTCAAAAGCTTCACTACATGAAGAGTAGCATTACCGGAGAAGCAGAATCATTATTAAAACACTTACAAATAACAGAAAGTAATTACGATCAAGCTTGGGATTTGTTACGAGATCGGTATGGTAACCGGCGGATCATAGTGAATTCTCTCATTCGAAAACTAATGATGCAGAAGAAGATTACTTCTCAAACTGCTTCCAATATAAAGGCATTATTAGACACAACAAGTGAGTGCATCAATAGTTTAGGAAATCTAAAAGTGTCGACTGATTCTTGGGATCCATTCGTCATATTTGTGACTGCAGAAACTAGATCCAGATTCACACCGGGAATGGGAACAGTTTGCGTATAAAGATAATTTAGAGGAATTACCTAAGTGGGAAGAACTTGTGAGGTTCTTACAAACCAAATTTCGCACACTAGAACTGATCGCTCCGCCAGAGAGAAACCATCAAAAGGTAAAGAATATACAGTCCACTCTTCTACAATACCTGCTGCTACTAAACCAAGAAGTTGTTTGCTTTGTAAGGATAACCATACGCTATGCCATTGCAAGGATTTTACTAAAATGGAACCAACAGAGAGGTGTGAATATGTGAAGAAGTACCAGCTATGTTTCGATTGTCTGGCACCAGGACACTCAGCTATGAAGTGCCGGTTAAACATGTCCTGCCGCATTTGTCATAAGCGCCACCACTCTCTTGTTCATCAACATGCAACAACAAGTGCCACCAATCAATCGAATAACAAGCAACATCAAAGTGAAGACCAAACCAAACCAAAAGAAGCTAGTGAACCAGTTGAGCTTGCATCGCATTTCACTGCCAGCACATGCACAGCATTATTGGCCACAGCACTTGTGCCAGTTTGTAACGAATCGGGACGAGTGACAGTACTGCGTGCGCTTATTGATCAGGGCTCGCAGGCCACGTTCATTAGTGAGAGAGCTGCCCATCTGTTACGACTCAAGAGAATGCCTGCTCAAGCAACAGTCAATGGGGTTGGCTCGACCACAACTACCGTTAAACACGCTGCTTATATCGAGCTTCGATCAAGACACGACGACAGTTTCAAGTTAAAGGTGAAGGCTTATATTATGTCAACACGAATCACAACGCAATTACCATCACATACCATTCCAACCAACACCTGGTCTCATTTAGAAGGTCTCGTATTAGCCGACCCAGGCTTCAATGAACGAGGAAAAGTTGATCTACTGTCGAAGTATGTGCCCAAATATTAAGAAGCGATGTCATCAAAGGTCTCCCAGGTTCTCCATGCGCTCAAGATACCAGCCTGCCGGGGTCGCGGGAAGGTACTTATGGGTCACCGAGGCCCCCGCAACACAGGCAACAGGAAGGAATACGGGTGGGTTTTAGTCAGTAAGAGTCTGACACACCCTCCCGCTCCACCCAGAGCGGGAGAAGTTATTTGATGATTTCCCACCCTAAAAAAAAAAAAAAAAAAAAAAAAAAAAAAAAAAAAAAAAAAAAAAAAAAAAAAAAACATACATGAAAAAGGAAATACTAATGATTTTATTGTGATGCACCACAGCCTTGACTTAGACAATATGTTAAAAGGGATGTGGGAGTTGGATATTGAAGATAAAACTACACTAACACAAGAAGAAAGAAATGTGAAGAAATTTACCAATCCACTCACTCAAGAACAGAAGACGGACGATATATTGTCAAATTACCAAGAAAAACCGACAAGCTGTTATCAATACAAGGAGGAACAAGAGAAATAGCTATAAAGAGACTTTATCAATTAGAAAAAAGACTTGAGAAGAATCCTATACTAAAAACGGAATATAAAAAGGTCATGGATGAATACATAAATATGAATCATATGGAAGAGATATCACAAGAAGAAATAAATAAAGACAGTGTTTACCTGCCACATCATGCAGTGGTAAAAGAAGACAAGGAAACTACGAAAGTCAGAATAGTTTTTAACGCATCGCAAAAGGGAAACAACAATGTTTCTTTGAATGACGAACTTTTAGTTGGACCCCAGCTTCTCATATCTGTTTGTAGCTACAAACAGATATGAGAAGTCTCATCATGAAACGCACGATTCTTGCCGACGTCCAACGACTATTTGACCCACTAGGTTGGTTCCAGCTATGCTACCAACTAAGCTGCTAATACAAAGGCTATGGTTGCAAGGAATCAGCTGGGATGAAGAAGTAGACACAGATATCAGACAAGACTGGACTGCGCTCAGAAATAATCTTCAACACTTTAATGAAATTGAAGTACAAAGATGGCTGGGAACCACAAATCATGAAGCAACAAACATAGAAGTTCACGGTTTTTGTGATGCCTCTACCAAAGCCTACGCAGCTGTTGCTTATGTCAGAGTTGAAAAGGATAATGAAGAAATACAAACACAGATAATAGCTGCAAAGACTCGAGTAGCTCCAATAAAACCAGTATCGCTCCCGCGATTAGAGTTGTGCGGTGCCCTTCTCTTATCTCGATTGCTCAAACAAATTAAAACAGCAATGAGAATATCGGATGATAAAATATTCGCATGGAGTGACTCCACCATAGTGCTTTCTTGGATACTTGGAGACCCAACAAGATGGCAAGTTTTTGTAAGAAACCGGGTAGTTGAAATATTGGATAACACAGGACCCAATTGGTTTCATGTAAAAACAACCGATAATCCTGCAGATGTTGCGTCACGGGGAGAACGTATTCTTGAGTTAAAGGAAGATGAGCAATGGTGGAAGGGCCCAAAATGGCTAAAAGAGAAAACAATAACATTCAATAAACCCGAAAACCTAACGACAAGTTTAGAAAGAATAGAAATAATACAAACAAATTTTATATCAGAAGAAGAAAGTCTAGAAAACCAATTTCATCAATTTGATAGTTTGGAAGAAGTTTTAAAATCAGTAACTTATTGCAAAAAATTTCTCAAGGGAAAAAGGATGGCAAACAAAGGTGCACTCAAGAACTAGATGAAACACTCAAAGGCTGCATTAGAATAACACAAAGGGAAAGATTCCATGATGAAATTGAGAATTTAAGCAAGGGGAATGAAGTAAAAAGGGATAGTAAATTAAAATTCCTGAGACCATACCTGGACAAAGAGCATATTATTAGGGCAGGCGGTAGATTGCGACATGCACATATATCCGAAGACTCCAAAAACCCAATATTATTAGATAATCACAGCAATTTATCCATACTTATCGTGAAAGATGCTCATATCAAGTCTTTACATGGCGGAATTCAAATAATGATGGCCTACCTAAGAACTAAATTTTGGTTAATAAAGGCGAAGAATTTAATCAAATCCAGAATCCGCAAATGTTTATTATGCTCTAAACATAGTGCTGCAACAAAAAACCAACTTATGGGTGACTTACCAAAAGTCAGAGTCACTCCAGCCAAACCATTTCTATACAGTGGAGTGGATTTCGCCGGACCATATCAAGTCTTAGCGTCCAAAGGCAGAGGAGTCAAAACGAATAAGGCGTATGTTGCCGTGTTCGTTTGTATGTCCACCAAGGCCATTCACTTAGAAATGGTCGGCGATCTCACAACCGAATCTTTCATTGGTGCTTTCAAGAGATTCGTTGCCAGACGGGGAAGATGCTCACAGATCTGGAGTGACCAAGTCAGAAATTTTGTAGGAGCCAATAAGGAACTGGCAGCTGCTTGGAGAGAGGCAAAATTTGAACTCGAAGGTCCAGTAGCAGAGTCTCTTGCACTGGATGGAACACAGTGGCACTTCATACCTGCCTATAGCCCTCATATCGGTGGTTTGTGGGAGGCGGGCGTGAAATCAATGAAATACCACATGAAAAGAATTCTGACCAATCACCTGACATTCGAAGAAATGAGCACCCTGCTTTGCCAAATCGAGGCGTGCCTGAACTCCAGGCCGCTAAGCCCAATAGATGATGAAGACACTGATAACATAACACCCTTAACACCAGGCCATTTTTTGATTGGCGAAGCACCAATTAGTGTCCCTCAACCTAAGCTTCAAGACATTCCAATTAGTCACCTGTCACGCTGGAGACACTTGCAGAAATTGATTGGAGATTTCTGGCATAAATGGCAAGCAGAATACCTAACCAGCTTACAGCAGAGGCCAAAATGGCTCAAGCGATGCAAGGAGCTTGATATAGGCAACATTGTACTCATCAAAAATGATCAACTCCCTCCTGGCAAGTGGGCGTTAGGTCGGATTGTTGCTAAGCATCCAGGAGACGATGGTGTCACAAGAGTATACAGTGTTAAAGGTGGTGACAGTGTAGTTAAGCGAAGTTTCAATAAGTTGTGTCCGTTGCTTATAGACATTGATGATTAATATTATAATTATGTTTAATGTTTCAATATAATCAAATCAATTTATACTATTGTCTTTATACAAAATGTATGAGTATTTTCATTAGTGTCTATGACTTGAGCATAAATGCTAAATGATAAAATCTGAGTTAATTAGTTGCATAGTACGCTTATTATATTCATGTTTTTTTTTTTGTAAAAGGTCTTTATAAGCCCTTTGGCTGGCGGCATGTTCGGACCATTTAAACCATACTGCATGCATGTGTGTACTAATATCTATGTGTATGTAAGAAACGATCCTTTAACGTCTGTATGTACAAGTAGCTAATTAGTATTGAAATAAACCTTTAAGAAGCAACACCTCTTTAAGTTTACCTACGTCCTTACAAACAAAACTAAACCGTATCAACAAGGAACACATAGTATTACATAACTGTAATTCACTATAACACTTCTTTAATCCTTGAATTAAATTTAGATGTTTTTGCCTATATATAGTTTTGTATTTAATTTATTTACTTTCTGGTGTTTTAAAGATTTTAGAAATTTTTTAATTAACCTATTAATTTTGATATACTTTTTTTATCTTATTATGACTAGTAAACAAATTGTTTTTAGTGATTGTATCATTAGTTAAATCTATTGTTACAACAGGCTTAACACAAGTGGGTCCGGACCCAGTTGGGTGGGACCAACCAACTCATCATAAAGACTGCAGGTGATCGCAGAGTCTTCACTGGCTTTGAGAGATTCCAAACGGGTTATTGTGTTGTGGGCCCTGCTTAATTCCAGTTCTAATTCAGATTTCCGTCTCAAAGCCAATTCGTGGGTGTCACTACATTCTTGAAAATTTGACACATGTCGACGGAGGTGTTGGCGCTGGTCAAGTATGTCCATATGCTGTATATGTAGTTCAGCCAATTGGTTCTTAAGCTCAGTGTTCTTGTTAATAATATACTGAACTTCCACCTCGCTGTCTTCCCTTTCCTGTAGCAGCTGATTGCACTGTTTTTGACTAGATTCCAATTCTTTCAACGTACTACGACTAGATTCCAGTTTTTCATCCAAGGATGCAGCTCTATGGGTCAACATATTGATAGGCCAACCTTTGAGGCACCCTAGAATGAGAGAAGAGAAAGCCAAGTGAGTAAAGGAATAAGAGAGAGGGATAAGATGTGGATAATAAGTACTAGGATGAAGGGCAAATTATTTAGAATTTTAAGATAATAAAGGGATAAAAGTTAAGAAGCGGGTGAAATTTCAATTATGGGATGATACATTAATTATTCACTGATATGTCTTAATTGAGATGGTAATATTATAAAAATAAAAGGGAAAAACAACAAAATTAAGTTTGGAAAAAGGTTGGGGGTACTACTGTTTTAGATGATTGTAAATCCGGTTTTTTACATTAATTTCATGAACTGGCACTAATTCTGTGATTTAACATAACAGATGTATGTCTAGTAATAAAGTGCAGTGATTTCTATAGGTTATCTAACGTATTAATGCGATTTTATCTTAATTATGCATAAACATAATGTCCAGTACAATAAAGAGAAGTATATGGTTATTTAGGACGCAGCTCACAGGGACGAGCAATAAACTTAAAAGGGGAAAAAGGTGTAATAAGAACTATTTTGATACTCGTATAAATATGCTTAAAATTAAAACAAATACTCCCCGGGTTAGGTGATATCAAATCCGTCCATTGGATGACAGCTGATACTAGTTCATTGATTTTTCATTAATCTTGCAGCGAAATTAGTCACAAACACAGATCCTTAATATCTATAACTCAATCAATCAAGCAACTCAGCCTATAGCAGTCCACTGCTGGACATAGGCCTCTCCCAGACTGCACCACAACACCCTGTCCTCCGCCTTCCGCATCCAGTCTGTCCCAGCCACCTTTTTAAGGTCATCGGTCCATCTAGCTGGGGGGCGTCCCACACTACGCTTGCCGATACGCGGTCTCCACTCCAGGACTCGTCTGCTCCACCGGCCATCGGTCCTTCGACACACATGGTCAGCCCACTGCCACTTCAGCTTGCTGACTCTGCAGGCTATGCCGGTAACTCCGGTTCTCTTCCGGATAACTTCATTTCTGATCTTATCCTTCAAAGAAACTACGAACATAGCCCGCTCCATGGCGCGCTGAGTGACCTTTAATTTGTGGACCAGCCCGACTGTCAGTGTCCACGTTTCGGCACCGTATGTAATAACGGGCAGGACGCACTGGTTGAAGACCTTAGTCTTCAAACACTGCGGGATTGGCGACGAGAAGACTTGACGAAGTTTTCCAAACGCTGCCCAACCCAATCGGATCCTCCTGTCGGCTTCTTTCTCAAAGTTGTGTCTACCGAGCTGGATAACTTGTCCTAGGTAGACGTACTCCTTCACAACTTCGAGAAGCGACCCTTCGATGTGGATTGGACTCGGTAAGACGTGCGAATTGTACATGACTTTCGTCTTGTCCAAATTCATGCCGAGGCCAACCCGCCGAGAGACTCCATTTAGGCTGTGCAGCATCTGGTTAACCTGTTCCAGCGTCTCTGCCATTATGACGATGTCATCGGCAAAACGAAGGTGTGAGATGTACTCGCCGTTTACATTGATACCCTGCCCAGTCCAGTCCAGCGTCTTAAACACGTCCTCCAACGCATTGGTGAAAAGTTTCGGGGATATCACATCCCCTTGTCTCACCCCCCTGAGCAGTTGGATAGGGCTGGTTTTTTCATCCTGGATTTGGACAGTCATCGTTGCAGCGTCATTAAACACCTCAACACTTCGATGTAACGCCAGTCAATTCGACATCGTTGCAGAGAGGCCAGAACTACCCATGTTTCGACGGAGTCGAAGGGTTTTTCGTAGTCCACAAATGCCAGACACAGCGGCTGGTTGTTCTCTTCGGTCTTCTGTACAATCTGCTGAACAGTATGGATGTGGTTAACGGTACTGAAGCCTTTTCGAAAACCGGCTCGCCAGGAGACTTGACAAGTCAAGTCTCCTGGCGAGACGGTTCGTGACGACCCTCGAAAACAGCTTATAAACGTGGCTCAGAAGTGAGATGGGTCTATAGTTCTTCAGCAAGGTTTTGTCGCCTTTTTTGAAGAACAGAACCACCACACCTCTGCTCCACGCCTCCGGCGTTGTGCCTTCTTGGATGACGGAGTTGAAGAGACTCGCTAGCTCTTTCAGGACTGGAACCCCGCCCGCTTTAAGGAGCTCTGTCGTTATTCCGCCATCACCAGGTACCTTGTTGTTATTTAGTTGCTCGAGAGCCGCCCTAATCTCGCACTGGTCGACATACGGGATGTCTTCCGTGTAGTGGCGCGTTAATTCGGCTCGATGGTCATCTTCACTATGCCCCGCTGGTTTTGCCATCTGCGTTGAGTACAAGTGCCCGTAGAAATCCTCGACTTCCTCGAGTAACTCGGACTTCGAAGTCACGATCCTACCATCCGCAGTTTTCAGTTTCATCAGATGGGGCCTCCCTAAGTGCTGAGCGAACACTTTCGACCGTCGGTTCTGCTCAATCGTGACCATAATGTCACGAGTGTTAGAGCACCGAAGATCGCGACGTGTCAGCTTTCTAATTTTTAGGTTTAATGCCCTCTTATCTGACGAAGACGGCGGCGTGGATGGTAACTCTCGTCTTTGCGTCATAAGTCCGAGAGTCTCCAAGGAAAGATTGGACACTTTACTTTTACGTTGTGACGGGAAAAGTCTGCGGGACACGATGCGTAGTGCTTTGACCACCTCGTCGGCCTTCTCATCAACAGTGCCTGTGGTTTCCAGTAGGGCGAATCGATTTTGAAGTTCCAGTTGGAACTTCTCGGATCCTAGAGTGGCTTGAAGCTGCGTAGGTCAGAGAGTAGGCCTCATCATTCGGATTCTCTCGGCTCGAAAATTGATATTTAGAGTGCCTCGAACAAGCCTGTGATCGCTTCCCGTATTAAACCTGCTGATCACGGAGACATCTCTCATGTGCCTCTTATCCGTCATAATGAAGTCTATCTCGTTCTTTGTCACGTTATCGGGGCTCTGCCAGGTCCACTTCCTTTGGGGCTTCTTCTCGAAGAACGAAATCATCAAGAAGAGCCCCTGAGACTCTAAAAAAATGACCAGCATTTGCCCCCTGTGATTCCTGCGCCCCAAACCGAACGGTCCAACTTTCGTTTCGCCACATCCTTGTACTCCCACTTTGGCATTGAAGTCACCCATAACAACGTTGTAGTGGGCCTTTGTCGTACTGTGCATTACCTTGGCAATGTCTTCGTACATGGCCTCGGCTATCTCGTCAGAGCATGTCGAAGTCGGCGCATATACCTGTATCATCTTCAGGTACTACCTGTCAGTGAGTTTCAGTACAAGGTACGCTATCCGTGTCGACACACTACTGATTTCCACAACGCTGCTAGTGAGATCCTTGTTGACAAGGAAGCCGACACCGCCTTGGGAGAGCTGATCACCTTCGCGGATGTAGAATAGGTGACCTGACTCCAGGGTTATCGTGTCCTCCCCCTGTCTTCGGACTTCAGATAACCCCAGTATATGCCAGTTAATGCGACCTAACTCTACCTCGAGTTCGGCAAGGTGATGGTCCAGCCTCATCGAACGTCCATTGTACGTCGCCAGATGTAGTCGTCGTTGGTAGCCTGCCGTAGCCCGGGGATTCTTCGCACCCCCCGTCCCGCCGTTACCGTGGCCGCTACCTTGACCAGGAATAGAGGGACCACCTGGAACTGGGGGCCGTTGTTTTGGCACTATATTCATGTTGGGAGGTTTTTAATGCCCATAGTCACCACGCTGGGCTGGGTTGGTGACCGCAGTGCCAATCCTTTCGCACCGATGACGCTGCTGCCCGTCATCGCTCTGGAGAATTTAGATTGGCTTCTTGGATGGTTATACCGCCATCGGCCGGTCGTCAGCGCCTCGTCCGTCAGTGGCAGGGTGTACCGCGTGCAGGTGAGGTTGACATTTGGGGAGTCCGGTTGTTGTGTGCTCCCTCTTACACCCTATAATATAATATTTATAACTATATCTAGCTAATTTAAACACTTTAATTCACAAAAAATATCAATTTTACAATTTAATTCTAACACGAAAACTTTTGACGGCCGGCTGCCAGTATTGCCAGTCTAAAAAAAGAGAGACCTCTGCCGCCGTTCGCTTCCACGAGGACACGGCAGCGCTCTGCCCAAGCCGGACAGACCTCCACCGTGTCCTCCGGGTGATCCACACAGTGGTTACACCCGGGCGTTTCCTCCCGCCTTATCCGACAAAGGAACCTCCCGAAGCTGCTGTGTCCGGTGAGGACCTGCGTCAGACGAAAGGGGCGGACGCCGTGGCGCCTCTCTAGCCACTCCTTAAAGAGGGTACTTATCGCCGCAATTGTGGCGTGCCCATAATGGTTTGGCTTGCTGGGTTAAATTGGTGATAAGGGGATCTTATTGAATAGGGCGTTTTCACAAAATGAATACTTTTAAAAAGGGAATGCCCAAAATTGTATAGAGTAAAACCCAGAGCCAGTAAAAAAAAACGTTGTGTGAAAGGGCATTAATTGTAGATAACAAATTAATATGAAATTATTTTCTTTAAAAAAACATCCTTTTGAATGGCTTATATTACAATAGTGTTTTATTATTAATAATAGGTAATGATTGTCCTGTATAAAATAAATAACAATCATAATCACACTCTGACATTAATAGTATAAAAAAAAATTATCAAATAATCCAAACTTAATATTATAAATGCGAAAGTGAGTTTATTTGTTTGTTACGCTTTGACGCTAAAACGGCTAAACGGATTTGTATGAAATTTAGCACATGAATAGACCATGACCTGTATTAGGACATAGGATACTGTTTATCCCGATATTCTTACGGAATCGAGACTTTTGCGGGTTATTGCGGGTCGGGGGCATCGGGAAAGGTGAGACCATTCGCAGGCGCTGGGTGTTTACTCTCTAGAGCTGTTATTGTTTATGGAGAGTATGGCGCCACCACATCGCTGCTGAAAAGTATCCTATATCAGGGGTGCGCCCTGATGTCACCTTTACCTAATTTGGATTTCACATGTGAATATTATCTTTTTCGTGGTGGGTATTGAAAGCAGGTAATTCTGTATCTAAAGGTAGGGTCGATTTGTTACAATTTTCTTTTATTTGATTCATTAAGGTTTTTTTAGTTGCCAATTTTTTTTTAAACGTGCAATGTTCTAGAGCATTGCGGCAGGTTGACTGGCACAGTTTCCGGCGTCGCGAGAGCTGGCATTGAACATATATAAAACACTTAAACTTACAGTTGTAAGAAAAAGTGCTATTCGCGGTGGATCTTTAGTTCTTGTTTCAAACAAGTTGAAGTGTAAACAACGTTTAGACTTAGTTAATCTTTCTATCGAGCTGTTATAGGAGGTTTCAGAATTTTGTTTTTAAAACAGAGATTATTGGGTTAGAGAACTTGGAACTAGAATTTGTTATGAATGAAAATAGTAGGATTTTAGGACCTCCGATCCGTACCGAGTTTTAAGCTGGACTGCACAAACAAACCGAATGAGAATTGCTTCTAAGTAATAAAATGCTGACTAGGCAAGTCTGGATAGCGGTCAGCCATTCCACTATCATTAGCAAGGTATAACAGCCCTCCCCAAAAGACTGAAATTCGGGGTAAAAGCCGAAATGCGGGAATGTATAAATTCCCGCATTTCGGCTTATAAAATTTCTCGTAATCTAGGTAATTGAATTGCAGAGTTTTCAGGTTCAGTATTTATATAATGGTCTCTGATATTGTCATTGTCATCGGTCGTTGGCTATACAATTTGGATCTATGCTTAGAAATAATCTTATACAACTTAAATACTATAAAAGATATTACTATTATTAAAATACAGAAGGTTATTATAGAATACACCGAGGGCGTATTCCCAAGTAGTCTCAAAAGTGTTATCATTAAGCCATTACATAAAAGAGATTATAAAACAAATGTTAAAAACTATAGGCCAATTGCAAAAATCCCAATAATGTCAAAATTAATTGAGAAAATAATCTATCAGTCTCTTTACATATATCTTGAAAAGTATGAATTATACTGTAACGAACAAAAGGGATTTCGGAAAAATACAACAATTAATATGACACTGTTTGAATTAATATCTAGAATTATATCGTCAGTAGATAAAATAAATCCCGTTTGCGCCATCTATACAGACATGACTAAGGCATTTGACTATGTAGACCATAAGATCTTACTACAAAAACTTCATATCTACGGTATCAGAGGGAATGTCCTTAAACTACTGGAATCGGATCTAAGTGACAGGTATCAGTGCACAGAGGTTACTAGAATTTGTCCTAAGACTAAACTGGTTACGACCTATAAATCTGAACCAAGACGTATAAATTATGGCGTGCCCCAAGGAAGCGTCTTAGGGTCATTGCTATTTTTAATCTACATCTTCCAAAGGCCACACGTCAAAAAATGTCTTTTTTGCAGACGACAGTACTGCCATAGTTGAATGCGATAATCCACAAAATTACCAAAATGATATTAAAAATTCTCTTTCTGAAATCTTTGATTGACTTAATGATAACAATCTTATTATAAACATAAACAAGACAAAAGTAATGCATTTTTATCAGCGGCGAGAAAACCGTACTGTAAATATTTCATACGGGTGTAATGAAATAGAAGAAGTTAGTCATGTCAAGTTCTTGGGTATTACGGTTGAAAACAAACTCACTTGGAAGCCTTATACAGAAGAATTATGCAAACGACTCAGCCAATCTGCATATACACTCTCCCAGTTGTCAAAAAAAGTAAATTTTGAAACCTTATTAACAGCATATCATGGACTAGTCGGTTTAGTTTTACGATATGGGCTTGTTTTTTGGGGGCAGTCCACTAATAGGGATCTGGTTTTCAAAATCGAAAAGCGATGCATAAGGGCAATGTGTAATATAAAAGTAATCGATAGTTGTGTGCCTTTCTTCAAATCTTTAAAACTACTTACACTGCCATCGTTGTACATTTTGGAAACAGCATTATTTGTGAAGACTAATTTGCACTTATTTGTCAAATTATCAGATGTTAGAAAAACTCCTATGCGTGCTAAATACTTAAATCAATTATGTCATACAAAATGTAAAACAGCTCTAATGTACAAAAGTTTCCTTGGCATCGCTTCAAGAATTTATAATAAAATACCTGATCAAATAAAAAAAATACCTGTTCACAATTTCAAGAAAACTTTGCAAAAATCTTTAATTGATAAATGTTATTACACGGTTGACGAGTTCTTGAACGATTGATTTGGTAACTTCAACATTTTATGATTTCTGTGCTCATTTTTTGACTTTTTTCTTTTTTACTTTTTAAATTTTTTTGACTGTAAACTTTAAAACTTATTTGTACCATACAAAATAGCATAGACAAAACATAGCGCACTGTTAATTACCTATAAGATCTGTATTTTTTTGTTACCTATGTTTTACAAATAATAAATGATTGATTGATTGATTGAGAATAATGTGTCCCGTATTTTACTAGAATAGGGTTCTTATTTAATTTTTTGTTTAAATCTGACAATATCTTGTCAATTTGTTTATTTATAGTTAGATCATCCAAGTTGATGTTTTGTAGTAAAATAGGGGCTCTATTATTATTTGAACTAGTAGTCTTAGTATCTATTTTGCAACAAGAATCATTGATAATGCTAAAGTCTAAACTAGGAGTCTATATTAATTTCGTCCTTAGACGATAATCGATTTGGAGAATTATAACAGTTGAAGGGATATAAGTCTCGCACTTTTTGTGTATACTGTACACTGGTTTTGGATTCGTAATATACCGGTTTCGAACACTATGATTTCGCTTAATTTGGAGTTATCACAATCCATGGACACTTTACTCGAACGAGATTGCACGAAAATCCACTGATTGTTTATGAGTGACTTCCAAATGTCTAATTCGCCGACAATAGTTTTGGTTTCACATTGTGTGGGGATAGCACTTTTTTTTTATTATTATCACACAGAAAGAAGTCAGACCTTATTGTTTTACATTTATCTGGGTTATCTAGATTACAAAAGCTTAGCTTATCCTCAGAAATAGCAATATACAAACTAGAAGGTAAAATTAAACTAAAGGTATTTGGACTATCTGACTGATTATCTGACCCGTGAGGGGTCGGTAATGCTAAATTATGATACAAGTTAAATTCGTAATTAGTAACTAAAGGAATTTGTAAGACGAATACAAGTTTGTTTTTATAATAGTAACATGCAACTTCAGATATGCTTAATATTAAATGGATATTACGAGTATCTAGACTTAGCGCTATAGGGATTCCAGTATCTCTAGGTAGGTACCGGTCGTTGTCGACGAGTTCGTTGTATAATTGCGCCGGACTTAAACAGTGTTATTACAAAACAAAGATGATTTCTTTTGACATGGTTTAAACCATCGAACCAGTTTTCGTAATAAGAACTTTACTATGATTGAAATGCAGTTCTTTATACAAAACTGACTATTTAGTCCGGTACTAAGTTGACAGTTTTTCATTAAGAACTTCAACGTAATAAACGAATAAAGTTCGAAATTCTAAAATGGCTCAATAATTTAAACCTGGGTCTGAAGATAATCCTTGTTTTGTAATAAGACGGATTATGTTTGCATGCAGGATGTTTTGACTGCTCAACATGATAGCATTTGTTACGTCTTAAAGCTGAAACGACAATGCTAGTAGAGAGCTTTCAAGGTTAGCGAGTATGGAATGGATTTTTGTTTCAGATAATAAAATTGTAGAAGTTTCCGTGAAATCATTTAATTGTAATATAAGTTGACTTAAAGTAATTTTCAAGTGAATTTTCGTTATCTTTTAAATTATTAATCGTTTGTTTATAAGACTCTAGAGTAGAGGTAGTAATTAAGATGTTTTCTTTCATTAGTTCCGCGAGCTTTTTGTCGTGGTTTTGAATGGATTCAATCGCGGAGTCGTATTTTAATGCGTCATCTTCGTCTAGAGTGCCGAAAAACGGTGCCTATTCTGCCGAACCATGCTAAACGTTTACTATGTTTTGATATTAAATGTGAAATATAGTCGAACTCGCGTTTATTATCGTTGTATCGAACTTTGAATGAAGATAGTATGTTTTCGCATTGAAGATTGCTTGATTTTAACATGTTTTCCTAACTATGCCAAGGATATCATTTAGGTTAGTACGATAAGGGTTTATAAGAGATATGTTTACATGACTAATAATATTTAATTTTCCTTTAATTGCCTTAAGTTTTCCTAGGTTATTGAAGTATACTAGAAGGAAGTGGATTGATAAGGTCTTCATGCGCACTGACCGAGGCGCTGAAATAGAATGAATAGAATCAATTAAATTACGCTAAAGACCTATTATAATTACTAACTAATAATTACACGCTAATAATTAACTATCTTTAATCTTTTTATCTTAATCGATTTCTAACAGTAACACAGGGACTTCAGCTACTGCGAGTTTCATTTGATCGAAATGATGAGTCACATGACGTCTGTTAATAAGGAGTGTAGCCGTGTTATTATCGTGAACATTGATGATTTTGTATGGTCCTTTCCAGGTAGGCGATAGTGCGTTTTTGAGCCTCAGATGAGCTTTAAGGTAGACGTAGTCACCAGCTTTGTAATGTGATGGTGATTTAGTATGTGAGTCGTAATAGGATTTAGAAGATTCTTTGGATTATATTATAATTTCCAGAGCTTTTTCTCTGGTGTATTTAAATTTATGTTGTAATATTTTAATATAGTCTGAATATGTTGTACTTTTTTTTTTTTTTTGAGGGTGGGAAATCATCAAATAACTTCTCCCGCTCTGGGCGGAGCGGGAGGGTGTGTCAGACTCTTACTGACTAAAACCCACCCGTATTCCTTCCTGTTGCCTGTGTTGCGGGGGCCTCGGTGACCCATAAGTACCTTCCCGCGACCCCAGCAGGAATATGTTGTACTAAGTTCCTTTTCGTAAATATAATTAGCAATAAAGGGTTTGTTACCGAATATTAACTCATAGGGAGTAAATTTTGTAGTTAAATGTTCTGTTGTATTATAGGTTAGCATAGCTGTATACACATACTCGTAAGTAGGCCAATTATCTTGGTTTTCGTTTACGAAGGATTTTAAATATTCTTTGATTATGCTTCTGTGTTTCGTTCTCGAGATTAGATATATATACACTTGTAGTCACACATACAATGTCGCCACTAATGCACTAAGTTCAAAGAGAGAAAAAATAAAATAAAAATATTGATGTGGGTACACTGACACTTCTCTATAGATTGACTATGTTCAATACCTCATTCACATTCCAGTGCTCCGCCACTTTGTACTTCTATTATTGCGTTACAGTTTTTTATCGACAGTTTAGTGTTTTTTGTGTTTATTCACGAAAAATGCCGAAGAGGAAACGTGATGACAAGGATTCATTGAGTTATATTAAGAAGAAAATTAAGAAGTTGGAAAGAAAACTGTTAAAAGGACGCCGTAGATCTTCGTCATCCTCGAATTCTGAGCGGATGTTATCAAAACCTCAAGGTACCTAAAGTATACGTTTTATTATGAATCATTGTATTGTTTTGCGGATTAACGTTACAACGTACGAGTTGCAACTTATCCTTTTTTTTTTCAACATCATACATGGAGTCACTGCAGGTGTCAAATGTACCTGAAGCGACACAAGAGCCTCCTCCCCAACCAACAGCTGAAGAGGCTACCGCTGCTGAAAAGGAGGATCAGCATGATGATTTAGACGAAACCGTGTTGGAAATATTGGGGACTGATCCATTAATCACCACATCTTTTGGTAAAGACATTCAGAAGGACTTAGCCGTACGTTATGAGTTCATAGCCACTTCTGGACTGACAAATCTAAATTTTTAAGCGACACAATTAAAAATTCCAATAATAAAATAAAAACCACATGGAAAATTATTAACAATGAAACGGGTAAGTCGGTTAACCAACAAGAAAAACATCTTGAGCTTATGGTCGACAGAAAATTAGTTAATAAAGCAGCTGACGTAGCTGAGGCATTCAATGAGTTTTTTGCCAACATACCTATAACTACGACTCGCTCCTTAAATTCGTCCCCGTCTAAAGCTGAAAACCTTTTGCATAGTAGTGTGCCTAAATGTAGTCGCTTATTTAGTTTCGAACATGTAACACCTGGTGATGTTGTTAATGTTTTTAACACACTTAAGTCTAAAAACATCGGTGATTACTGGCGTATCTCCATTAAACTATTAAGCAATATAATAAACATTGTAGCCCCCTATCTAGCTGTTACTTTTAATAAATGTGTTGATTTAGGAACTTTTCCTGACCTCATGAAGAGTAGTAAAGTCATACCATTATTTAAATCAGGTAATAAAAAAGAAGTTGGCAATTTCAGACCTATTTCTATTTTACCTGCATTTAGCAAAATATTTGAAAAGTTAATACTCAAGCAGTTGCTAATATATTTTAATTTAAACAGCCTTCTTCATAATGAACAATATGGCTTTACAAAAGGTCGTTCGACTACAGATGCAGGTGTTGCACTGCTGAAACACGTATTTAACGCATGGGAGAACTCGCAAAATGCTATTGGAGTTTTCTGTGATCTCTCCAAAGCTTTTGATTGCGTGCAACATGACACGCTTGTGCGTAAACTACATCGTTATGGTGTCCAAAATGAAGCTATTAAAGTAATAAGTTCATATTTACATAATAGGTTGCAATGTGTAGATGTTAATGGTGTAAAATCTTCCGGGCTTCTAGTTCAGTTAGGTGTACCACAAGGCTCAATACTGGGTCCATTCTTATTCTTAGTATATATTAATGACTGACCATTCTATTTAAAGGGTATCTGTGACGTTGTACTGTTTGCAGATGATACCTCTCTTATTTTTAAAGTAGAGTTTCTCTGAGAGATTTTTTTAAAGATATTGGTATTCTCACAGTGGCATCACAATTCATCTTCGCCAACATCTTATATATTAGGCAAAATATACACTTATACATTAAAAACAGTGATATTCACAATATTAACACCAGAAATAACGACAAATTACGTGCTCCATTTCACCGGCTTCACAAGGTCCATAACTCGTTTGTTGGGCTTGGTATTACTTTTTATAACAAGTTACCCTCTTCTTTGCTAGATTTGCCTTTTAATGCGTTTAAAACTAAAGTAAAATCCAAACTTTGTTCAAGGGCATACTATTCTATCAACGACTACTTAAATGATAAGAATTTTTGGTCGCTGTGATTAACTCAAGACAATGTTTATGTTCTTTCTCCAGAATTAGCTTACCTAGTGACAGGTTATATGAGTTCACATAATTGTTTATTTTATTTGACTGTATAAGTCAATTTATTTTTAATTTTATTTTCGTTTATTATTGACATAATCTTCTCATTACAATGTTTTTTGTTGAGTTGTATTGCAATATGTGGTTAGCTAGCGACCTCGATAACTGATTATATTATTCATACAACCGGCAGCAAGTTCGTCATGCTCCCTTAGTTGTCACTGCTTGCGGTAGCATCGGGGGTCGGGTTACCTCCTTCCCTCTAATATGGCGAGGGGGGTAATGTCAAAAGTCATTTATTCAAACTATGCTGAAAATCAGCACTTTTCGAACGTCAAAGTTACATAAGACAGTCCCCCAAAAATGCCCGCCCGTCACCACTTCCTAGTGCTTTAGCTGGGAAGAAGTGGTGGAACAAATTCCCCAGCAGCACGTCTGTCTGTTTAGTTATATAAACTTGATTCTATACAAATCGTATGCAAAGTAATTAACATTACGAAACACAAAACATTGGATTAAATTACACACTTGCCATACGTTAGCTAGCACGCGCCCGTATACCAACAAAACAATGAACAAACTGTACTCAAGCAGATAAAAATTTCAACATAAAGAAAAAAACGTAAATAGAACTTAATACCTAAATAAAAGCCTCCAGGCATAAAGGGCGTGCCCTCTTACATAAGGCAATTGCTGTAGCTCGAAGTGAGAAATGATAAACTAGCCCCCCCCCCCCCTAGATTGTGGTGACTTGGTGACTGGTCGTCTTGCTGACCATTGTTTTGTTTTGTTATTAGTAATTAATTGTGTATGTATGGTTTATTTATGGTCGTCTTGCTGTCCATTGTTTTGTTTTGTTATTAGTAATTAATTGTTTATTTATTTTACTTTGATGGTCCTAGTTCATCATTTGTGACTGTTACAGCTATAGCTATATGTAAGCGGGCACGCCTTTTATGCTTGGAGGCTTTTATTTGGGCATTAAGTTCTGTTTATGTTTTTATCTCTGCTTGTAATTGTTTTCGGTGTTTTCCTTTTCTTTTTTTTTGTTGGTATAGTGGTGTGCTAGCTGACTTGTGGCTAATAATTTAATGTTTTATGTTGCACGTAATATAAATTGTTTCGCATACTGTTGTATAGAATCCATTTTTTTTTCCTCTAACTGAACAGACAGCTGTGCTGCTGGGGAGTTTGTTGACCACTTCTTCTTCCCAGCTAAAGCACTAGGAAGTGGTGAAGGGTGGGCGTTTTGGGGGACTGTCTTATGTAATTTTGACGTTCGAAAAGTGCTGATTCTCAGCCTAGTTTGAATAAATGACTTTTGATTTGATTTTATTTGATTTGATTTGACAAAAGAACTCCGCAAGGAGCTCTTAGAATCTCATTTGCCTCCAGCTAACTGTAAGCTGATAGACGCACCATCGCTTAATCCAGAGATTAAGGCAGCTGTCACTGACGTCATAGTGAAGCGAAATAAAGCTATGCAGGCGAAACAAAAGCAGATAGGCAGTGCTATCGCATGTCTCAGCGAAGCTATTACTATTCTTTTGTCCAAAGAAACAAAAGATCCAGACATATTAAAATTACTTGTGGACACAGGGCGCATCTTGTGCGACTGTCAACATAATGATTCTATCACAAGGCGAAATTTTATCCTTGCTGTGCTGAAAAAAGATTTGAAGGATCAGATGCAGCTGACCAAAATAGATAACTTACTCTTTGGTCAAGAGCTCGTTGATACGTTGAAAACTGCTAAGGCGATAAATAAGTCAGGAGCTGAGCTAAAGTCTGTCCCGCCACCCAAAGTTTTAGCAAACAAGCCAAGGCCTCCACCATCCAACAGGAATTTAAACTGGAAGGCTCCAGCCCCGTACCGCAGACCGATGGGGCCTCAGAGAACGAAGGAGTCTGCACCCTCGATGAAGCAACAGCACGCGCAGTCATCCAGAGGCTCACGTCCGAGCAACAGCCGCAACCGCCAATAGACACTACGGTAAATTTTGCCGGCAGGATATGTCTTTTTTTACGATCAATGGTCGCAAATAACATCGAACCAAACTGTACTGTCATGGATAAAGGGTTATGAAATTCCTTTTGCACAAACTCCATTTCAGATTAATATGCCACCGTCTAAAACATATTCTCATAGAGAAGAATGTGATTTAGACCAGGCTATAGATAATTTATTGGCTATAGGTGCTGTTTCAAATTGTGAACCTTGCGACGGCCAATTTATATCTAATATATTCTTGGTACCGAAACCAAACGGCAAAACTCGCCTACTTCTAAATAAAAAAAAAAATGAATGCATTTATAAACACAAAGCATTTTAAATTAGAAGACCTTCGAACAATAATTAAGCTTATTTCAAAAGATTGTTTTATGTCGACAATCGATCTTAAAGATGCATATTTTTTAATTAAAATTCACGATAATTCTAAAAAGTACTTAAGATTTAAATGGAGAAATAACTTGTTTGAATTTAATGTTCTGCCGTTTGGTCTCAATACCGCGCCCTACGTTTTTACTAAAATGATGAAACGTGTTGTCAAACTATTAAGATGTACTGGTAATTTGTCAACAATATATCTTGACGATTTATGTCTTGTATCACATTGCTATAGCGATTGTGTTGATAATGTTGAAATTGCGAAAGAAATTTCCTTGTTCTTTGGGCTTCATCATAAATGAATCTAAAAGTTGTCTGATTCCTAGCAATTCATGTAGATATTCAGGATTTATCATTGATTCTAAAAAAATGGAAATTAGCTTGCCTGCTGAAAAACGTGAGAAGATAAAGAAGGAATTGTTGAAATATAAAAAGCTCAATAAATGTCAAATTAGGGATTTTGCTCGTTTAGTAGGACTTTTAACATCTGCTTGCCCTGCCATTGAATATGGCTGGATATATACTAAAGAGTTTGAGAGATGTAAATTTTTAAATTTAAGAGGCGATGATAATTATGAGAAGTTCATGACCATCTCCTTCTACTTTAGATTCAGATTTTGATTGGTGGATAAATTCCATCAATAAATCTGTTTGCAAATTTAAATTTGGTAAATATTAGAAATTCAGTCTGACGCCTCAACTACGGGATGGGGTGTAGCTTGTGCGGGGAAAACGGCAAGCGGTAATTGGAGCTAAGAGGAAAGAAATCAGCATATTAATTATTTAGAATTAATGGCTGCTTTCATTGGTCTTAAAATTTTAAGCAAAAACTTATTCGGCTGTCGAATTATTTTACGAATTGACAATACGACAGCGATTTCTTACATAAATCGTATGGGTGGTGTGCAGTTTCCCCATTTAACCAAACTTACCAAAAATATATGGCAGTGGTGTGAGGCTCGCAAACTTTTCATTTCTGCTCTGTATATCCCATCAATCGAGAATAGTATCGCCGATGCTGAATCGAGATGAGTTCATCCCGACATTGAATGAGAATTATCAGACTTTGCCGTTCAAAAAATAAAAAAATCTTTCGGTCAGCCTGATATAGATATGTTTGCTAGTCGTATAAACAAAAAATGCGCTAAATACGTATCATGGCACAAAGATCCTTACTCATATAATATTGACGCTTTTTCAATATGTTGGTCCGAATGGTATTTTTACGGTTTTCCTCCATTCGCAATTATTTTCAAAATATTAAGAAAGATTAAGTGACAGAGCCAGAGGAATACTAGTCGTCCCGGCATGACCATCACAACCGTGGTATCCCTTGTTTAATAAGCTTTCGCAATGTAAACCTTTGATATTTAATTCATCTTCTCAGGAATTAATAATTTCTCATTCCAGCAACCGTCAAATGCACAAGCGGATACCCTGTTTGCCGGAGTATTGTGCGGGAATCTCTACTGAGAAGAAGTATTCCTCCTGCATCAATTCACATTATGTTGGCGTCCCTCTCGGAAAATTCCATCAAACAATATGATGCTTGTTTGAAAAAATGGTATCTAAGAAAAACAGCCTTAATATTTATGAGGCCTCCATACCGAAGATTATTTATTTTTTTACTGATTTATTTGAATCCGGTGCGCAATTTGGCACGCTGAACAGTTGCAGGTCGGCAATGTCTTTAATTTTAGGTCATCAAATCGGTAAAGATGATCGGATAAAAAGATTATTTAAAGGGTTATTTAGACTTCGCCCACCCTTGCCCAAATACGATTCAACGTGGGATACTTCATTAGTTATACATAGAAACCCTGTCTAATTGGGTACCTAACGATAGTTTACGGTTAGATAAAATGACAATGAAATTGGTAACATTACTTGCACTTGTTACAGCCCACAGGGTTCAAACCCTATCAAAAATTAAAGTCGAGAATATTAGTATGTTATCTAATGAAATATCTATTAAGATCCCTGATTTAATAAAAACATCCAGTGTAAAATCTAAACAGCCAATGCTTATACAACCCTACTTTCGGGAAAGACCCGAAATATGCCCTGCTAAATTATAATTTAACAGGGCATATTTCGGGTCTTTCCCGCATCGATTCGGTTACTCGTAAGTATTCAAGTAATAATTATTACTTGAATACTTACGAGTAACCGAATCGATGCGTAATAATCACAATTTTCTTTTTATTAGTACCAAAAAGCCACATAATAAAGTTTGTGCTCAAACACTTAGTAGGTGGATAAAGAGTACCTTAGAGGTCAGTGGAATCGATATTAACGAATTTTCTGCTCACAGTACTAGACATGCCAGTACTTCTCGAGCTCATAAAATGGGTGTCAATTTAGATCTAATACGGAAAACTGCCGGATGGTCTGGAACATCCACAACATTTGCCAAGTTTTATAACAGGGCAATATCAACTGATTCTAGAAACCTATTTGCTAGAAGTATTTTGATTGATGATAATTCATAAATCACTAACATGATTGTTTGTAATAACCTATACTAGGTAAAATTACTAAGATTGTTATAAATATTATTTACATATATTCCTATGTAATCAACTATGATTAAAATGATTATTTTTTATTGTCAATGAATTCTTTTGATTCTTTCAATATTTTATTGATTCACTTACCTATACATTTCACAAAGAACTCTCAATATCTACAAGTGTATATATATCTAATCTCGAGAATGAAACACAGAAGCATAATTAATGATTAAACGAACTTACCTGTAAATGAAGTTCTATCATAATTATGTGAAGTGTTTCGTTCGAAGAGATTAGTATCCCGCCCTCCCTAATTTAACCCCCTAAATTATGAAATGAATAACTTATCTCTAAACTAAATGAGGTATTGAACACAGTAAATCTATAGAGAAGTGTCAGTGTACCCACTAATATTTTTTTTTTTTCTCTCTTTGAACTTAGTGCATTAGTGGCGACATTGTATGTGTGACTACAAGTGTATATATATCTAATCTCTTCGAACGAAACACCTCACATAATTATGATAGAACTTCACTTACAGGTAAGTTCGTTTAATCATTAAGAGTTGAATGACTGCGTTCGAAAAGCTCCTTGTGTCTGAGGGTGGTAAGGTGATGACAATAATTGTTTGATTTTATGAAATTGTGCAAGTAGTTTTAAAAAGCTCGGACGAAAAGTTAGTACCTTGGTCAGTTAAGATGGATTTAGGAATTCCAAATAGTGATATAAAGTGGATAAGACAATCGCTGTTTTTTTGGCGGTCGTAGTACGTATAGGATAAGCGATAGAATATTTAGTGAGGTCATCTTGCAAGGTGAGAATATACTTTAGCTTAGCAGATCCAGATTCGGGTAAGGGTCCTACTATATCTAATGCCATTCTCTGTAACGGGGCTGTGGATGTAGTAGTGATCTCCATTGGAGAATGGAATGGGGGAAAAAGGTCCTCCAAGAGGTCTTCGAATTCAGAGTCAAGATCTAGTAGTAGAGGGTCAGAGGTTGGCGAAGGTTTACCTTGAATCTGGTGGCGGAATGGCGAGACAGGCTTTCAAGCCCTACCGCCTCGTCACCATTGAGGCGGTCCGGCCGGTACTGGAGCGCCGGCTTGGGTGGAGGCACGGTTCCCTGTCGTTTCGGGTCGTGACGCAGGTGCTCTCGGGGCATGGTTGCTTCGGGAAGTACCTGTGTCGCATAGACAGGGAGCCGGACGCCCGGGTCACCACTGCGTCGACTGCTGGGAGGACAGGGCGCGGCATACGCTGGCAGAGTCTGCCACTTGGGAGGAGTCGCGCCGTGCCCTCGTCTCAGGAGTAGGCAGTAACCTGGCGCTGCCAGCCGTGGTCAACTCCATAGTCAGCAGCAAAGAGTCCTGGGACGCGGTGGTATCCTTCTGCGAAACAGTCATGTCGCAAAAGGAGGCTGCGGAAAGGGAGCGGAGCGGAGCGGAGGGAGATTTCTTCCTCTTACCCTGCCCGCAGCATTCGCACCGGGCGTTGGTGGAGGGCGGACAACGCCCTCTTCCAGCCCCCCTAAATGGGTCCAGGGGCGACGGACTCGGGGACATCCGTCACCCCTCACATAGCAGGACCCGAGGTGGCAGCGCGTAGTGTTCTACGCGCGCCCCAATTGGACGTCGCGGGGGAAGTTTTACACCTTAACTCTCCTCGCGAGCTTGAGGTGGCACGCTATGGCGGGCCAGTATCAGCCGGAGATCGCGGAAATCGCACTAGATCCCATGATCCCCAGTGCAAGTGTAGGGGGGGAACACTGGGGTGGTTTTTAGTCAGTAAGAGTCTGAAAGACCTCTCCGCCTGCCCCAAGGCGGAGGACATCCAGAAGGATTTTCCATCTAGGAACAAAAAAAAAGGTTTACCTTGAATAGGGCTAACTGGAAATCGAGACAATGCGTCAGCGTTAGTATTAATTTTCCCCTTCTTGTATATGATATCATAGTCAAATGCACCAGCGTACTAACCTAGAACCAGGATCCTTACAGTTACTGTGACTATGGTGAATCGATTTCCGTAGAGATAGGGGCGAAAGGCTTTAGTTTCAAAAATAATGGCTGAGTATTCTTTTTCAGTAACGCTATAGTTACATTCAGCCTTATTTAGTGTTCGGGATGCGTAAGCAATTGGGCGGTCCTTTCCTATCGGACCTTGCGATAATATTGCAGAAACTGCGAAATTGGAAGCGTCGCAGGTAAGAATGAAGGGTTTAGAAAAATCAGGATATGCTAGCACTGGTGACGTTCCTAATTTATTTTTTAAGTTTTCGAAAGCTAGTTGCTGTTCATTGTTCCAATTGAATGGTGTATCCTTTTTGGGAAGGGATGTCAATGGTTTTGCGAGTTTGGAAAAGTCAGGTATGAAACGTCTGTAACAAGTCCAAGAAAAGATTTCACATGTTTTGGACATTTTGGTATCGGGAAGTCGGTGATACATTTGAGTTTTCGGGGATTTGGTTGTACACCGTCTTTGTTGATGAGGTGACCAAGATAAGCGACTTCTTAGCATAGAAACTCGCATTTATCTAGTTGGATTTTTAGGTTATAGTTCCTGAGCCTATTGAAAACAGCGGATAGATTTTGAATGTGACTTGGTAAGTCAGGGAAGTGCACTATAATAAACAAAACAACGTGAGCCTTGAAGTCCACATAAACATGTGATAATTCGTTTTTGAAAGGTTGATGGCGCATTTTTTAAGCCAAATGGCTTTTTTGTGAATTGAAAATGACTGAGGTATGGAAAAGGCGGTTTTAGGAGCGTCTTGCTCGGATAATGGAATTTGATGGAAGCCTTGAGCCAAATGTTGTGAAATATTGGCTTTTCCCTAATTGATCTAGGATTTCTGTTATTTGTTGAATAGGATATGTTACTCCAATAGTAACGTCATTGAGTTTTCTATAATAAATAACGACTCTCCATTTTCGTTGTCCCGAAGCATCCAGCTTTTTGGGCACGATCCAAATGGGTGAGGACCATGGTGAATTTGAAGGTGTTATTATTTTTTGTTCTAACATTTTGTTAATTTGATTTTCAACTTCCTTTTTGTGACATTCAGGGAATCTATAGTATTATATGTGAGCTGATCGTTTGGAAGATGGAAGATGTCAGAAAAGTCTGTGCAAACTTGTAATAGGGCATCAGATTCCTGTTCATTTATGTGAGAAATCCTAAGATGTTTGAGAACTTTGTTAGTTCTTGCAGAGGCATTAGTAAGAGGCAATGTTGCATGAGGGTTCAAACAAGCTTGAGTGTCTAGAGGTTCCAGTGTTAGATTGAAGTATGACGGGCTCTTCAGAGACGTTAACAACTGTAATGTTAATACGATTATTTTCATTCACGTTAACGATGCAATTGGCAACCAATATTGAATGAGAGATGTGTTGGTCTATTATCGTGCCTTCTCTTATATTTGTATTACTTACTGTGCATTCAATTACAGTTTCCGTGTGAGGTGGAATGTTTATTTTATTTTATTTTATTGTGTTTGGGTGGCTTACAGCGATTATTACAGAAGTAATAGTGTGGTGATTTATGACAAGCCATTTACAAGCCTCCACAGTTAGCAATAGAGTATTTTTGTAAAAGTTTTCAAATTGAATAATTATTCAATAAGCATACCACTGAGTATAACATTAAATTAACTATTAAATTAAGTGCCTGCATAGGCAACAATGCATGTTATAATACAGTGTTACCACAAAAAACATAGACACGCCTTAGTCACGTGTTTAGCAGTTGTTTAGCAAAAGTGACACCACAAAACCATGTTTACCCGTTGTTTAAGGTTAGACAATGCTTAGACGCTGTTTAAATTTAAACAACATGATAACGCGCGCTTAACCCTTGCACATTACATTCTCTCAGTATGTAAATTGCAATGGATATCTTCGATTATGCTAATTTTAATGATTTGGACGACATGGAATGTATATATAGCTATCGTGTTCAAGTGTACCGAGTGCGATGGAATCCTTACGCACATTACAATGAATACAACTTCAGAAAACGGTACAGGTTCAGGAAAGCTTTCGGGAAAAAAAAAATGTGGACCTAATATAAGATGATAGTCCACATGATTCTAGTGGTAGGTGCTTAGATCCTCAAATTAAAGTTCCCCGTGCCTTACGGAAGTGGGTTCACCGTCAGGTAAGCGCCCTTTCCTTATGGTCTTTAGTTTTTGTCGTCATTACCGGTTCTCATTGTACAACTTATTTACTGCTATTATACCGGTGACTTAAGCAAGACTTGCAGAAATGTTGCTATAGCTTTGGCAAAGAAATCTCACATGTTCATCAATATGCCGTTAACAGTCAACAAGCAACTAGACACAGTTAGAGAATTTAGAGCCATTTCCGATTTTCCTACTGTCGTTGGGGCTATAGACTGTAACCACAAGATTCAAGATTCAAGATTATTTATTTGTGAAACCAAAAACCATATCAGGGTTAAAACTTCAATTCAAACCTCAACGAAATATCCTGATTCAATCAAACTACCACCCACTTTTAGAAGCAAGAACTGTCATTGGAAAGTATGTTCCGTTCCGTTGTTAATGTACAAACAACTTTTTATATTTATGTCTACACCAGCCGTATGTTACCAATGGCGGACTTTATTTTGATTTTTCTAACTTAGTTATTCCTTACAAACAACTGTTCAAACAAAAAAAATCGTAAGGAAAGAGAAAGGCTCAACAAATGAATCTGCGTAAACGAAACGTTTCTTAGGATTGCCAAGTTAAAATAAGGATACGTCAGTTTTTTGTTAGTTAGATGATAAACATGTATTTGTAGTAAGACATTTTAAACACTTGTTTTAAGCAGTGTTTATCCTTTAGACACTGTTTAACTAAACACGTGTTTAAACGTTGTTTTATTTATTTTTTGTAGTAAGACTGATAATGGTTTAGTGAATTTTAACTTTATGTAGTCTTCGTCGTCTATCTGTAAGGTTTCCTGACAATAGTCGATTTGACAACCTAGGTTTTTCAAGAGGTGCCTATAATGCCATCAAAAATCAGGCTAATATCTTCAACAACGTGAAATTCATGGGCATAAGGTTTGTCATATTTTTTGAATATTTGCATTTGGAAGCTGCCTAGAGTTGGAGTTGTTTCACTTCCAGTATCAATTCCTTTGAGGATGATTATATCATCACTTAACTTTGGGACTTTGGAAATGGAATGTAATTTCAGCAAGCCTATACAGGAACCTGTGTCAATTAAGAAGGACAAAGGCTTGTCGGCGACGGAGGTATTGATTATTACGTGAGGTAAGTATCTTTTTTCTATATTTTTATTTATTTTGTAGTTTTTTTAATTGTGTTTTGTTTCAGGTTTGGCAAGTTATCCGAAGATGAAATGTAGGGATTTGCAACGAGAATAGAGTCAGTGGATTTTGCTTTAGAATTTGGTAATTTACGGGACTTAGGTAGAGATTTGGCAGAAACAGTGGATTCTGAAGAATTAGTAATTGGTTTTATAGAAATAGCAGATACATACAATACATGATTCAGAGGATTCAGTGGGTTTAGTACGTGATTCAGAGGATTCAGTGGAATTAGTACGTGATTCGGAGGATTCAGTGGGTTTAGTACGTGATTCAGATGATTCACTGGATTTAGTACGTAATTTAGAGGATTCAGTGGATTTAGTACGCAATTCAGGGGATACAGTGAAAATAGAGGCATCGGCTTTGATATAGTAGTACGAATTTCCCACACGACACCGTTTGGGAAATTTTACTCATTTAAATGGTTTTGGTCGACTTCGTTGATCTTATCTTCCTTGTCCTGATTTACATTAACCGATAAAGCCCCAATGGCTCCGAATAGGAGCCCTCGCGGCGCGCGATTTGAAAGTAGTTATCGAATAAAAATGTTTTTTTTGAGATTGAGAGATGACGTTATTGAGCCACGGGCCTGAGCGGTTAAATACCTTGCGGGTTGGTTGACGACCATCTGAAGTAGAAGAAGCAGATTGGTTCCTGCTATTGTTGTATTGTCTTTTGCGACAATTATCAATAGTGTGACCTATGTTTTTGCAGTAGCGGCATACCATGTCGTTGGTATTTACTGCTTTTAAATGATCGGGTTGCTGATTTCGCGAATTTGGAGAACGTGGCGATTGGAAGTCACGGCGAGAGTTCATATTTTTGGATTTATCGTTATTGGAGTAAGTATTGGATCTTTTATAGATACTAGAAATAATATTTTCATCTTCAACAGCGAAGCTTATAGCGTAGTTTAACGAGTCTGGATTGCGACATATAACGGCTTGTGATACCCGTGGCAAGAGTCCTATCATGAAAGTATGAAGTGCAAGATCTTGCATCGTAGCTACACGTCCTGCTAATTCTGTTTCCTTTTTCGTTGGTATGGAAATATTTCAAAATGAAAATCAAACATTTATTTCCGTAAGTAGTTTTGCTAAGCATGTTTCTATTTTGAATGCAAATTGGTTAACTGTTTCAGTAGAGTTCTGCTTACAGTCCTGAAGTTCAGTGAGTAGGTGAGCGTAATGCTTCCTTTCCCCAAATTGCTGCTTTTAAAACTCGATGAATTGCTCAAAGGATTCGAACTCTTTGACACTGCATGTAGTTTCAGCTTTATCTATTAATTGGCTTAGAATTAATTTAAATAAAATAGGTTTCTGGGTTTTCGTAGCTGTATTAAAGGCGCTCTGGCAATTCACAATGAAGGGATTTAGTTTTTCCCTTGAGCCATCGAATAAGCCATTCAATAAATTTGAATAGAATGCCAAAGTTCTATTTTTTCCTCGATTTCCACCTTTGTACTCTTAGAGCTACTGGAACTTTCCTCCTTTTTAAGATTTGGAAGTCATGATTGGATTTTACAAAATAAAATGTGTATATCTATTATTAATTATAAGAAATCGTGTCCACCTTATGTTACTTTGTACAAGCGACTCAGTGATATGGACGCGTGATCGAAACGCGTAGTCTAACCAAAATGTACAGTTGCCTTATAATAAGTTCCTTATCAGTTACGATGCATTAGGATTAATGAACAATAGGAATGAGTACATAGAAATGAAATACAGATGTGAAGTAGCTCTGAGTTAATTCTGGTATTCTCCCTAGGATATAGTAGGTAGTATTTCTTAGATCACTCACAGGAACGCCGTCATACTCAGGATCATCGTGACTGCTTCTCCAGCGGGAACCAGCAGAACAGCAGTCGTAGCAGACCTCTGCGCCAGTAGAGGGTGAAATCCGGTCTCGGTTGCAAGGCGAACACACAAGACAGGGTGTCGATCAGACACTTTGATTTATTGTATATATATACACATTCACAAAACAGTGTGGATTTAGTAAATCACTTAATTTTCAGTACTTTAGAACGGTTAAGATTCACTAGCACTTTCAGGTTTTAGCGTTTTATTTCAGAGACGTATTCGGGTAGGGGATTTTTGTATCCCACCGCTGCCACCAAATATTATAGGAAGTTTCGGAATGTTGTTTTTAAAAAAACAAATTATAGATTAGCTGGAAACAGAGATTATTGGGTTAGAGAACTTGGAACTAGAATTTGTTAACAATAGAAATAGTAGCATATTAGAACCTCCGACCCGTACCGAGTTTTAAGCTGGACTGCCCAAACAAACCGAATGAGAATTGCTTCTAAGTAATAAAATGCTGACTAGGCAAGTCTGGATGGCGGTCAGCCATTCCACTATCATTAGCAAGGTATAACAGAGCGCACTATTGAGTTGTCTTGTGTTGAACTCGAGCGATACGTTATAATTTGCGTATAACGATTCACTCAATAGGTTAAAAAGTAGTAACAAAAGTATAATTTTATGTGGAGATTTTAATATTAATATTTTAGATGTCACTCCATTAAGTATAGGCTTCTCAATCTGTTTAGGTCTTATAATTTAATTAACTTGTTTTATGAACCTACTAGGATCACGGCATCCTCGTCGACTTGTCTTGATAATATATTTAGTGACTGTGATGTCAAAAATAAATTAGTGTTAAGTGACTTAACGTCTGACCGCTGTGGTTTATTAGCTAGCTTCCCTATGCCATTACATAAAAAGCCGCATAAAATAGAATGCAGGCCTTATACACATAGTCGGTGCAACAAGTTTAAAAATAATATAGCTCATAGGATTACATCATCTAATATATACACACCACGACACAAGAACGCGAGAATCCTAATGATATCTATGGAGCCCTTTTTGATGCTGTGCAAAAAAAGTACCAATCTACTTTTAAGAGCAAAACCATTAACATTAATGGCACCTCCGCTGGCTTTAACCAATGGGCTACTCCAGGTATTTACAAAAGTAGAGCGCGACTATGCGAGTTACACGGTTTGAAAAAATACAGATTTGACACTCCTTTCCTAGAGTATGTCAAAAATTATTCAAAACTGTTTAAAAAGATTTATGTTGTTGCTAAATCTAAATTTTGAAGCCAAAAAAACCAATAATAAAGTAAAAACCACTTAGAAAATTATTAACAATGAAACGGGCAAGTCGGTCAAACAAGAAAAACAACTTGAGATTATGGTCGACAACAAATTAGTTAATAAAGCAGCTGACGAAGCTAAAGCATTAAATGAGTTTTTTGCCAACATACCTATAACTACGACTTACTCCTTAAATTCGTCCCCGTCTAAAGCTGAAAACCTTTTGCATAGTACGAGTAGTGTGCCTAAATGTAGTCGCTTATTCAGCTTCGAACATGTAACACCTCCTGATGAAGTTAATGTTTTTAAGACACTTAAGTCTAAAAACACTAGTGATATCTGGGGTATCTCCATTAAACTATTAAGCAATATCATAGTAATCTAGCAGTAACTTTTAATAAATGTGTTGATTTAGGCTCTTTTCCTGACCTCATGAAGTCAAGAGTAGTCATACCTTTATTTAAATCAGGTAATAAAAATGACGCTGGCAATTTCAGACCTATTTCTATCTTACCTGCATTTAGCATAATATTTGAGCACAACATCGGTTTTCTGCTGTGGGGCAAAGCAGAACGAATATATTTTGAATGTCAGCAGACATTTAAAATATATTCCTTCTTCAAAAACGAGCTGTTCGAGCAATTTACCAGCTTTGTGCTAGAGTTTCTCTGAGAGACTTTTTTAAAGGTATTGGTATTCTCACGGTGGCATCACAATTCATCTTCGCCATCATCTTATATATTAGGCAAAATATACACTTATAAACTAATAACAGTGATATTCACAATATTATTACCAGAAATAAGGACAAATTATGAGCTCCATTTCACCGGCTTCATAAGGTTCATAACTCATTTGTTGGGCTTGGTATAACTTTTTATAACATGCTACCCTCTTCTTTGCTGGATTTTCCTTTTAATGCATTTAAAACTAAAGTAAAATCCACCCTTTGTTCAAAGGCATACTATTGTATCAATGACTACTTAAATGATAAGAATAGTTGGTCGCTGTGATTAACTCAAGATAATGTTTATGTTCTTTCTCCAGAATTAGCTTACTTACTGACAGGTTATATGAGTTCATTTGTTTCTTTTTATTTGACTGTATAAGTCAATGTATTTTAATTAAATTAAATTTTAATTTATTAGTGACATAATCTACCCATTACAATGTGTTTTTTATGAGTTGTATTGCAATAAGTGGCAGTGTAGTGTAGTGCAGCATAAGTGCAGTTAGCTAGCGACCTCGTCAATTGATATCAATTGACACTATTCTTGCCTGAGCAACAGGCAGCAAGTTCATCATGCTCCCTTAGATGGCACTGCCTGCGGCAGGCTGGGGTCGGGTTGCCTCCTTCCCTCCAATATGGCGAGGGGGGTGATGGCTGATCTTTGCGTCATGCTCGTGAATGGGTGCTGCTTGTGGTGACTGGTCGTCTTGCTGACCATGGTTTTATTATTCGCACCTTTGGGAACAAAGCGTCACTTCTGCAAGTTTTTGCAAAACTACTTAAATAATGCAGAAAAAATCGCGATAATCGACTTTATATACACAGCAAAAACGGTGACAATCGCATGAATAACATCGTTTTGAGGGAGGGAGGGACGCTACATTATTTCGCGTGATTGGTCCGTTTGCTTGAAACGTAACGTCTCATCCTGTCAGTAGTGTTTTCACAGCCAAATTTTGACCTTGTGAATTTGTGATGGAGAGACATTACGATAAGTAATGACTATTTGTTTACATATTTCTTGCAATAATAATGTTACTTCTGGTTAAGAATCACGTTGTGTTACCAAATCTTGGTATTTGATTGCTGTAAACATAACGTCATTTCTCTTTATAAATGATATTATAGCATAACACTTTTTTAGCTAACATATGGCAAGTAATTTAATTTAATGTTTTTCTGTTTCGTAATTATAATTACTTTGCATACGATTTGTATAAAATCAAGTTTATACAACTAAACAGACAGGTGTGCTGCTGGGGAGTTTGTTGCGCCCCTTCTTCTTCCCAGCTAAAGCACTAGGAAGTGGTGAAGGGCGGGCGTTTTTGGGGTACTGTCTTATGTAACTTTGACGTATCGAAAAGTGCTGATTCTCAGCTTTGTTTGAATAAATGACTTTTGATTTTGAGCTTACCTATAAATATACATTATATACACAAGTACTCAAACTCCTATTTTTCACTATATTTACAAAATGTCATGTATAATTAAATAGGAAGTAAAATTGTTCTTTTCTAACAGGTTCAATAGAACTAGCCAGCTTCTTGGACTCACTGAGGCAGCAGAGTGAATGCTGGAGTCAGCAACTTGCGGTAAAAGCAATCACAATAGAAAAAACCCTCACCAATTCGATTACTCAATTCTCGGATTTTTAAATAAGGACTTTTTTTCATCAATCCTCCTATCCAGAGGTTGTTCTCTGAAGATGAGATCAACCAATTAGGCCCAAATTTTCACCACACCATTCTTGATAAACTAGATTAGTCGCAATTTTTTATTTTTTTTATTCCTTTTATCGAGGTTGCGTCGATTTTAACATAGTATATTTTTAAATTAATAATCAATATTATTGTTTCACATAAACTGCAATGCGGCCCCGACTTACCGAGTTGTAGGTCGTGGGTTCGAACCCAGATAGGAGCTTTGCTTTGTGTAAATCATTTCATAACCACTGCTCTAGAAATGGTGAAGAAAAACATTGGAGGACCGGTGTCCTCCAATGTTTTCCTTTCCGTACCGGTGGTACCGGTGTACCCTAGAACCAAAAACTAGAAGATACGTGGCATCTACCAACCCGCACTGAGGCCGCGTGATGGATTACGGCCCACTCCCTCTCACAGAGCGGAGGCCTGTGTCCCAGCAGTGGGAACATTATAGAATGATTATATGATGTACCCTTTGTGCACATATTTGTTTTTTAATCGACGTTAGGTTGTTTTTGGGTATGCTCCAGCAAGCATGTCATTCACTCAATTAGAGTTTTTCTGCTGGGTATTGTGAAATTTTATTGTATTATTGTGTATTTTTACGACACACTCTTAAAAACATACCTACATCGGGTTTTTTCAATTTTGTAAAACGTTTTATTAGGTTTCCCTATTACCTTGTTCATTAAATTATATATTAAACAAAATTATTATTTTTTTGCTTAGGTTTTCTTATAGTCAATATGTACTTACTTAAAACAGTTTGGTTATCAATTAAGTATAATGATATCGATATATCTACAAACAATACCATTTATTATAATGCCAACACTGTAAAGTTTAAATGTCAAGGTCAAGCTGTTCCAGCGAAGATTCCAGTTCCAAGAACAATACTAGTATCTTCCAGTCAAAATAATGACTAATTGCCCGGTCTATTTACTTTCTACTTATTTAGCTAGACTGTTAATTTCTTAGTTCACTTAGTTCTCTTTAAAAAGACTTATAGAATAATATGAATAAAAAGCGGACGACCCATTAAAAGTGATTACTTATTTGTTTGGATATTTTTTCTTTTATCGTTTTCATAGATATACAGAGTGGATTTTTAGTAAGGGCAGGCACCTTAGCCGATGTAGGTACAGAAAAACGGTCTTAGGAGACTGTCCTTCACTTTTTAAGATATCTTGATAATTGGTAATTGATAACAGTCTAGCCTAATTAGTACGGAGCGGGAGGGCATGGGCAGCCATCACCTCCTTCTGCGACGCAGTAATGCTCGCGAAGGAGGAGACGGGACGGTAGAGGGAAAGGCCAATTTTGCGCCCTCTCGCCCCTAGCCGCCACCGGAGACGCCTTGGGCGTCAGGAATCCCGGGCGGATTTCCAGCCACCGTAGGCACGGGCTTGCGGACGGTGAGCAATGGATAGCTCGCCGTCAGATAAGGACCAGGCTCGGGTCGACGGCGCGTTATGTTCCACGTGCGCCTCAAAGAGAGTCAGCATACACATCCCTGATGACATCTCTTTGAGGGTGGTCCACTAGAGCCGATGCCTGCCGGGGTCGCGTGGAAGTTCGAGACGGTTACCGGGGCCCCTGGCAGCACAGGCAACGGAAGGAATACGGGCGGGTTTTAGTCAGTAAGAGTCTGACACACCCTCCCGCTCCGCCCAGAGCGGGAGAAGTGATTTGATAATTACCCGCCCAAAAAATAAAACTGCCTCGTCTAAAAAATCCATCCTGTATGACTACCTGTGTCTCATCTCCTATGTTACGTCACGTAAAAACTGCAATTACTAAAACTATAATACTCCGGGAATATAATGTAAAAATGGATAAAAGAGCACTTAAGTCGGATTTTTAGTTATGAGCGCAAACGCATAGACGTTCCACAAGTGGCAGGTGAAGTAGGGGCAACATTTTGACTAATACTAGGTGACACCTTAATGAATGTAATAATAAAAAGATGCTGTTGGATTTTCTACGCTCGGCTCAGCGCCGAAAATTGAAAACGGGCATTACACACTTTTATAGAATGTCAATTTGGTTTATACCTTCGCCCTAACTTGGAAACAAAGTTCTATACGTTCTTATTTAGTCGTTACTGATGCTTTTCCTAATGTAACTTTTATAACTATTACAGTACCTTAATTGTTTATTTTTATATTTCCGTATTAAAAATAATTATAAATGATTTTTATTTCTGTAAGTAGGTTTGTAAAAACACTTTTACATGTCAATCATATTTTAAAAACTAGATAAGGTCAGCGTCTCCTATCTGACTACTCTGAGAAGAAAGGCTGGAACTAACTCACCGTCGAAACAAGGCTGAAACAAGGTCACCGTCTCTTTTAAAGTCCAGACATAATCTTGGTCAGATCATGATTTGTTCTTAAAAATAATGAAAATAAATTTTATAAAATTCATTAATATCAATGTGTATATACATCCGGAAATACTCTTGATTAAATCATGTTTGAGGACCATGTAGATTGGTGTCTGAAATGATCTTTTGAGGAAAGAACCATACAGATTTGAGTGGACCTGTCCAGTCATTGCACAAATTTATCGGTAATCATGTAGCTCAACTCAGAACCGACTCGTCAAACAATGTCAAAGAAAGGATATTTGGGTAAGCCGCATAAAGTACTCAAACTGCCAGATTGTCATTAAAACTAACTGAGAAAGAGAAAAAAATATGAGCCACTTAGTTCTCACATTCACAATAATTAAAATAATAATATATTAACAAATTAAATATTCATGTCTGTACGAGCCAATAATGCTCATACAGCTAAAATACGTTTATGCGTACTAAACTAATAATCACTGAATTCAGTCGTAACTAAAACTCCGTCACGCGGTGATGAGCGGCTCAGATAACTAAACAAACATAACTTTTACTGTTCTATAAATAAACTACATATTAAACTTAACAGTGGTTTGGTGTAACTTTACTAACTACCTACAACAACTACCGGGGTATCCGTCAACGACGAGAAAACCCCAACATCTTTTGGTCCTTAGAGCCGGATACACGGCAGCTTATCTTGTGAGTCGTCGTGTCAGCAAAGTGCTTAGTGTGTCATATCCCAGTTACGTTAGCAAATCGGTGTTGTAGGCTTCCTACAAGCGGGTCTAACCAGTGAGACGTTGCACATGACGGCAAAAATACGTTTATGCGTACTAAACTAATAATCACTCAATTCAGTCGTAACTAAAACTCCGTCACGCGGTGATGTGCGGCTCAGATATAAACATAACTTTTACTGTTCCATAAATAAACTACATAATGTAATGGTGTTAAAAGTAATGATTAAATATCAAAGTGTATATAATAAAAATAAAGTGGAAAAAAAATCTGTGTGTAAAAATTTAAGCAGCTCAATCCCAAGCCTTTTTTCCTCAATATAATCTTTTACGGTATAAAAGTCTTTCTGGAACAACTTACTTTTAATAAATGATTTGAATTTATTAAGGCTTAGATCTTGAATGTGGCTTGGAAGTTTATTATAAAACCGTATACATTTACATCTGAACGAGCTACTTATTTTCTTTAGCCTTGTTCTAGGTACAACAAATTTGTGTTTGTTCCTAGTATTTATATTATGGATATCATTGTATTGTTATAAACAATTTAATATTTATTTTTCAAAAATATACTGAGAAGGCACGCACAGTCATTACATTAATCTCCTTGAATTTCTCTCCGAGAGTGTCTCAGACTTAATTTATAAATTGACCGAACAGCTATTTTCTGCAAAACAAAGATAGTCTGAATGTCGGCGGCATTTTCCCACAGCAGAATACCGTAAGACATTACACTATGGAAATAGCTAAAGTACACTAAACGGACTGTCTCTATGTCAGTTAAATTACGATTTTTTCTAACAGTGTATGTTGCGGAGCTCAGCTTTTTTGACAATTTATCTATATGTGGGCCCCACTGAAGCTTAGCATCCAAAGTTAATCCCTAGAATACTGTGCTATCTTCAGGATTCAATTCTTCGCCCTTTATCAACACATTAGTTTTCACTTGGCAAAAGTGAAGTGTCATCCGCCAAACAACATTATATCATGATTATCCTTTATGAGGTAATGCAAGTCATTAATATAAATAAGAAACACGAAAGGACCAAGAATTGAGCCATTTCGGACTCCCATTGTTACTATAGATTCGGGATATCTTTTCTCATTAACGTTACTCAAGCATGAAGTAAGAAGATACAGAGCGGTGTCCCGGATCCAATAGTGGTGGAGTTTCTTGATTCGTTTCATGAAGAACGCAATCGAATGCCTTGGACAAATAACAAAAGATGCCCAAGGTATCACATTTACCTTCCTATGCATTATAAATTTGTCCTAAAAATTCAACACCCGCCGATCAGTAGTCAAACGACCCCTTGTAAAACTAAACTGTTTGTTATGTAGTAATTTATGTTTGTTAAAAAATCTTTGCAATTGGTCTCAAATTATATTTTCTAAAGTTTTACTAAAGGTAGGTAGTACTGAAATAGGTATATAATTTGTGGGGTCCGATGTACTACCTGATTTAAACAAAGGTATTACTTTACCTTATTTTATAATGTCAGGAAATTTCCCACAGTCGATATAATTATTTAAAGATAAGCTACAATGTCAATAATAGACTTCACAATTTCTATAGAATTACCTCACAGATCTGCAGTCTTTTTTATATTTAAAGTGTGAAAGGTCATAGTTATATCTAATAAAATCATAACTCGAAAAAAGCCTGCTAATCCTCCAGTATAAAAATACTTAAAACAATGAACTGAACTAAAAAGTCACAAGTCCTTATGACCAAAAACCAAATAAAATCATAAGTTCAATGCCCCATCTAGGCACAAGTATGAATGGACTGGGGTGACCACACGGTGGGATGTTCCGGCCCAACTTACCCGGGCCCAAGTTAAACCCGGATTAACTTCGGGACATAGATTAATTACTTTCTACGTCACCTATTTTAAATGTGAAACTTTTGAGATAAGAGGTCAGATTCGGGTTGAGTGTTAATTATAATCTTTTCAGAGAAATGTTGTGAGTAAGTCGAATATAAGACGATAGATATTTTTAATAGTCATTTTAGACATAACATTTTAATTATAAAAATCTTAGCATCTCATAAACATGCTAAGGATGGATTTAGTATTCACCACGAATTTATTAAATTTCCGTGACAGAAATTCTGACGCTTTTTAGGGTTCCGTAGTAAACAAGGAACTCTTATAGTTTCGCCATGTCCGTCTGTCTGTCTGTCTGACCCCACTGTAGCTCAGAGACGGTTAGTACTAGAAAGCTGTAATTTAGCATAGGTGTACATCCCGCCGACAAAGTGCTAAAACAAAATCTTGAAAAAAAAATTTTTTAGGGTACCTCTCTTGCACGTAACGTGGTGATGATATTTTTTGGTGTGGGATATCGTTGGGTAGGCCGTTCAAAAATATTGCAGGTCTGTGAACACTAGTTTTCGATTCAAGGATCCACTTGCGTAATATTAAGCATTAACGTGCAAATTTTTGTGAGAGTCGAGTGTCCCCCCCCCCCCCCCCCTGCCAGCTAAACGGTTGCTTATGGAGATGTAAAAAAATTATGGCAGTAGTACATATACTGAAATTAAAAGGAAAACTATCAGGGCTAAGTAAGCTTTACAAGTTAACGAGTCATAGTTGACCAACTTAAATTTGCAGTTGGAGAATTGACCGTGGCATATATCGATGTATGGGAGAACAGGTTTTTCAACTACAATGCTAAGTTTGTTTTTGGAATAAATTCGTCCCAAGTAATTCCAACTACGGAACCCTTCATTGTGCGTGGTCCAACATGCACTTGGCCGGTTTTTTTTACTCACGAATCGAAACTAGTATCTGTCGTTCAGCAACCACCTTAACTTCCCCTGCCAAGCTGGCAAGAAGTCTTCTTTCAAAAATGACTTCACCTATAATTTAGCCTACTCTTACTACTCATAAACAAATTTTAGTGGCCCATCCAAGTTTCCAATCTAACAAGTATCACGAACTTTATAGTTCCAAAATAGATTCCATCAAAATAATATTTTCTTAAAGGCATTACCAATTCTATGCGCAGACTTTGGAAACCATTTGACTTTCAATGAAATATTAAATTATAACTCGATTCGTTCTTGATGGTGTAAATCGTTTCAGTGCATAACTTTGGTAACTTATGGGATTGTTATACGGGGGCAATATTAATTCTATTTGCCGACTTTTGTTTGCTCGGTTGACTAGAAATAATAAAATGTAAGTGAATCAAGAGTAAGGCTAGCTTGCTTGCTAAGCTTTTTTGGGGAACCATTGCCTGAACCTGAAGAACTGGTAAAGTCAGAAATGATTTGATAAGCAAATTGACTACCCACTTAAATTGTTCGTCTATTTAAATCACAACTGCCATTCTTTGATAGTTGCATGAAATGGCTATAGTACTGTATACATACGCCGTCAATTTGCTTAACAATTAATTTTATAATTTATTTTTACATATAATATCTAGTCTTCTTTTCGCTTTTATTTGGCTATTATACTCGTATACATAGATTTGCTAGGGTTTACCTTTACATTTGGATAAGTCTTATCCACGGGTGGCTCTCCCCACATACTCCAACTAAATGAAACGAAGTTTAAATCTTGTATTAAATGCGAACTATGCAGCCAAGCATATTATAAGTTGGGGGATTACATCGCTGACAAAAATGCTTGGCTCAACGCCGGTCCTGTTCCACAAGGGCGCATAAACTAATTGATTAGCATTCGAAAATATTTGGTTGAGCTGCTGAAGATCATAAAAACTATCTTGGCATTGTATAAATTCATTCATTTTGTACATGGCACATGTGTAAGTACTTGGTACCTACTATAAAGCTACCATTTACTGGGTACGTCTTTAATTGACTTGAATGTGCCCTGGCGGCTGAAAGTATGTCATGCTTTCTCAAATATCTTACTGGTGGGGGCGTGTGTGTTGAATCATTAAGTTCCCTTGAGGATGGTTGAGCTGAATGGTGCTGATCCATGCGTCATGTTCGTGAACGGGGCCGTCAGTAGGGAATTGTCATTTCTTAGCTGCTATGGCTTATTTTAATTTTTCAATATTTTTTATCTTTTTATTACGGACGTATTTAACGTGCACGTCTTTCTACATTGTTCTCTTATGTATAATTTCAACATGAATTTACATCGTTCATGTCCAATATTTTTGTAACAATACTTTAATTTAAAAGAGTATCCGTGGATTTTCTTGCACGTTCATCTCCATAGGAACCTACTACGCTTGGAATGGGCAACTAGCTTCATCTTTCTAACTGACCGACCCCTCGACCATTCAAAAGTACCCGTATTTGGTTTAATTGAAATAAATGCTTTGAGTTTAAGTTTGGTGAGATTTTGATCTTATCCAGGCAGCAAATTAGCTAAGTATGATCCATGAAAGTTGCCTAGTAAACACAACACACTTGCCATCTGTCTATGAAAATATGGTTTTGTCCTGCCAAGGTTTATTTATTTATTTATAAAGGCTTACCAACTAAAATAATAGATACATAGCAATAACCTACAGTCTTGGACATAATTATAGATCTCGCATAGCTAAATTATAGAAAAACACGGCGCGGCAGTATTAATTAGAGTACTTATTTTCCAAAAATCTTGGTTACCTTACTGAAAGTACTACAATAACACATTCAGGCAATATGTTTCCCCTTTGTTTTCTCAGTTTTTATTTATGTGGCAACATATTCGCGATGTTTTTCAAAGGGATACGCTTACAAAGTGTGGACCTTTTGTTATTTGTATAAGTATTGACATATTGCTTACTATTGTACATACTTGGGACTTTGACATTTTGTTTGAGGGTTAACATCCATTATACTCGTAAAGGTCTTAGTACTGAAAAAAAAATATGTCATGTGGCTCAGATCTGACAATGGATAATGGTGAAGAATGGCTTACCTTGCTATCCTTCCGTACAAAAAGGATTATAGTTTCAGTTTATTAAATGCAACTAGATTTTATTAAAAGTTTTCGCAATGCCTTATGTCGTTCCTTTTTCTATAAAGGTAATTTCAAGTCTTCGCAATCCAGAGTTGGACATATTGGGCCCCCTGTTTGAGGAGTGGCTAGAGTGGCGCCACGGCATCCTCACCTTCCGCCTGACGCAGGTCCTGACCGGACACGGCAGCTTCGGGAGGTTCCTGTGTCGGATAATGCGGGAGGAAACGCCCGGGTGTCAAAACTGTGTGGATCGCCCAGAGGACACGATGGAGCATACGGTGGAGGTCTGCCCGGCTTGGACAGAGCACCGCCGTATCCTCGTGGAGGCAATCGGTGGCGGAGATCTCTCGCGTCCGGCCCTGGTCCAGGCCATGGTACGGAGTGAGAGGGCATGGGAAGCTGTCACGTCCTTCTGCGAAGCAATAATGCTCGCGAAGGAGGAGGCGGAGCGGGTGAAGGAGAGGCAAAATTCGCGCCCTCACGCCCCTAGCTGCCACAGGAGACGCCCTGGGTGTCGGGAATCCCGGGCGGATTTCCGGCCATCGTAGGCGGGGGCTTGCAGACGGTGAGCAATGGGTAGCTCACCGTCCGATAAGGACTAGGCCCGGTTCGATGCCGCGTTGTGTTTCACGCGTTGTTTCAAAGAAACGTCAGCTCAAGTGTAGAGATTCACTAGGGCTGATGCCTGCCGGGGTCCCGGAAAAGTCCGAAAGGGATACCAAGGCCCCTGGCAACACAGGCAACCGAAGGAACACGGGTGGGTTATAGTCAGTAAGAGTCTGACACACCCTCCCGCTCCACGCAGACCGGGAGAAGCTATTTGATAATTTCCCAACCAAAAAAAAGAGGTTGGACATATACCTCTTCCTAGCATTCAGATTATACATTGTTTTCTAGCCAATCAAAAAACATTTAGGTAGGTATATTTTAACTCATTTATTTCGTAACATCGAAGTATCTAAGTATTTACAAAAATAAAAATCATCGCTTTCGCAACACGTAACATCATTATTAGGTGGTTAAACATTAAACTTAGCAGACAGTAACAAACTCTCCATTCACAGAACTCTGCAAACGTAGAGAAATTATCCAAATGGCACTTAATATCAATCTATGAATTCTTTGGACACACCAAATAGCTGACGAAGGCAAGAAATTATTACAAAATGTCCAAAATTTCTCTAAACTCTATATTATTTACATTGAATATACACTTAATTACATATTTATAAATACAAATTGCACAATAATTCATAAGTTAACATTTTAACATTTACTAACACATTTGCATAATATTTTTATTTTATATCACTATCAAAATATGTTACAAAGGATGTTTATAATGTCATTGTTTACATGTTATTATGTATTATTATTTATTTTACAAAGTTAAAGGAGTAATCTGTAAAACTGAGTGTAATGTATGTAGATCTCAATCAAAGGATTTCAATAGTTCAGAAAAGTCCAACACAGTTCATCCAACACTTTAGTAGTTTTTACTAAAATGTTAATTCATAAATCATTTTATTTTATAGTCACAGATTGTTGTCAACCTCAGGTGCAGAACCTTTTATTGTCTGAACAATCTCCGTCTGTACACCTATGTCTTTACGAACGAACTTATTGTTTATTTTAAAATGGCTACTACTATAACGGTCTAGCAAACATGAGTCTCTCACTGCCTTGCCTCCTCATGATCTCAGCAGCTGCAGGGGTGGCTACAAACACTGCAGCCTGTCCTCCCAGTTCCATGAACTTCCCTCTTTTGTGGTTCCTCCCACTCGCTCTCCTTTCCATCCTGTGTGTGGTATCAAACACGTCTTCTCCCTCACTATGGTCATAATCCACCATAGGCTCATTGAGGACCTCTTTTCTTCTAGTTTCGAGTCTTTTCTTTCCACTCAAAAAGTACGATTGAGTTAGATTTGAGACGTTAGGAGTTGAGATTTGTCTGGTCATCCTACCTCCAGAGCCAATCCTCTCGAAAGGGGGGAAGTGTCTCTGCATATTCTCTGAGAAGGACTGGCGCCTGTAGTTGAATTGTCTCGAGTCTAACGGCTGGTGGGTGAAGGATGCTCTCCTCAGGAACCGAGGCTCATGGTCCACCAGGTAAGGCTTTCCCCGACCCTCAGGGTTGCGATTTGACTTCAAAGAATCTTCGTAACTGCACCTAGGAATTGAAATTGAGTTTGAAATGCCTTTGGATGATAAGGTTAGTAGAATTTTGGCTGGTGGTTAAATATAAATATGTCGTTGATACTGTTGAACTTATTGAATGAAATGTAAATATGACCATTGCTACCATCTCCTAAATTAATTACTCTGAGTAATTGAAAATGAACATATTCTGTGGTTGGATGATACTCGTATTATTCAAACATAATATGTTTGAATAATTAACTACAGGGTGAAAAGTTGCTGCAGTCCAATTCTACAGATCTGTTAGTCCTCCTTAACCCAAAATCCCTGACCCACATAATTGCAAAAAAGACACCCACCCGCTGCTTTCCTCAGAAGTGTGCAGACTGGACTGGCCGCAAGGACACCGCGTAGCCTCCGCGATGCCGGAGTCTTGTCCACTGGAATTCACGGACGTTATCGATGTATCCTGCCCCTTCCTATAGGTAAAGTGTTTTAAATCTGTTGGTCATGTGCTGTTGGTGTTAGTATGTCGGTGGAGTGTTAGTACGGATCCGAACGGAGCTGGATATGCCTTGACCTGCGTTAAGGGTTCAGGTTTAAAGCAAAATGGTTTCTGGTTGAAGTAATCAAGTCATATTATATACGTATATATGTAAAGTTCATGGGATTGTTAGTGAGTCTTATAGTTTTGATGGTAGTATTTCTGGATCTAAAAGTTGTTAATCGAAAATTGTGTTTCTGGAGCAGGAGTTTTCTGTAGGCTGGCAAAAATACAGACAGAGAGTAGAACATAAGATACCAACTTATACGATTATTTTTTTTCTAGCTTGGTACAAATAAAAGCACATGCAGGCTTTTTCTTATAATCTAGTACCTATTTATAGAAAGCTTTCCAGGTATTCAAAATGTGTTGAAAATGCCAATATATTTTATAATTTTTACTATCATTTTGGTAACAGAGTTACAGAGAATTAGGACGGCGATAACGCTCTGTAAAGTGGCAAGTGGCAATGTATTGTGTATAAGTTTGGTCTGGCCTGATTCCTTTGAAATATGGCATTATTATAATTATGTTGTGGCGCGTTTGCTTCAATGATTACATGACATTAAGAGTTTCTGTCACTTGATTTCTGTACCTACGCCCTGGATAGCGACTACACTGCGTATAAAACGGTGTATACCATAAGGGCCATTCAACACTTAGGCCCATCATCCACGACGGTTCTCAAATGTTACACACTCAAATCATCAATAAGTAGCCAGAATGTCACAGCACAAGTATTTCAATGGCGGACCGTACACGACCCGACTTACTGACGCGTTATTAAATGGTTGTTGATTGCTTACGTCGCCGTTGTTTTAGTAGCGCAGTGGACGATAGACGTTATGGTAAAGACTAGGCATAATATTATTAAGAGCAACTTCAACATTCAACTCTCACAAATGGAATTCAAAAAGTATAATAAATACATCATAACATTACATATCTTTCCAATAAATTGATAGTCTGTGAGCACCTATCTTAAGCAAAACCTTCTCATGTCAGTCTATCAAAGAGTTCTTATAGTTTTATTTGAAGAAAAAAATCAAAATAACGATCTTTCCACTAGTGATTGATGGCCAGCCGACCGTGAGATGTCGAAGTCTCAATCATTATTTTTATAAAGACTGGATTATTATAAAAAAAAGGGAAAATAATGGAATCTAAATTGAAGAAGCGCGGTAGTGTGTCAGACATCCACTACATCTGTTTTAGACAATATGGTTATGTGTAGATAGATCCTAGGTCCTTAGACTAAAACTTTGCAATATTATGAAGCCAATGTCAAAAGGGAATTCAAACGTATTTTTTTAAGCATTCGTTATGCTGAACAGTGGTGGCCCAGTGGTAACGGCCGCGACTTACGAGTTGTAGATTATAGGTTCGAACCCAGGCAGGCGCTTTACTTTGTGTAAATTATTTCAACATCACTGCTCTCAAAAATGGCGAAGGAAAACATCGTGAGGAAACCGGTATGTCCTAGAGCCAAAAATTCGAAGACATGTGACATCTACCAACCCGCATTGGGCCCGCATGGTGGATTACGGCCCAGTCCCTCTCACAGAGAGGAGGCCTGTGTCCCAGCAGTGGGAACATTGTAGACTGTATGATGATTCGTTCCGCTTATTCGGTAATAAATTCATGTGGTTCAACTTATACGTAGTTCAACTTGGGAGATCAAGTTTTAACAAATAAGGTAACTTATTTGATAAAACTTGATCTTCCAATTTGAACTACGTATAATACCTTCAAATAATTTAGGGAGAAAGTAACTTGAAGTCTATAGAGCATTTCTGTTGTGAGGGGAAATAATGTATAATGACAATAAATAAACTAGCCTGGGCTTAAATGAGCCAACACCCTTAAGCCTAGTTTTTAAACGAGTTTTTGACGTCTCTAGATTTTGGCAAAGTTCGATAAATACCGAAAATATAACGATCAATGATGTAGAAGTCAAGTTCTGAAAAAAAAACCAGAATATTATGTAGTATTTACATAATATTCTGTTTATATTATATTATATATTTTATTATTGTTTATATTATATTTCCTATGTGGAAATGAAGACCAACTAGTTTTCAAAGAAAAAAGCATTGGTTCTGAATCATAAATTCAGTTCCAAGAGTATCGTTTATCCTACAGATTAAGTCCAAAAGGGTCACCGAGGCCCCTGGCAACAAAAAGAAAAAAAGAGTAAGGTTTACAAGAAAATACCGTGTTATCTTAATTAACTGCTTACATAATACATTACGATCTAAGAATCTTCGTTTATTTTAGTTGAGACTTGCTACTTAATCATTAACTTCTGAGTAAAGTGCTTGTGAGAAGCTTCCGGGTGCAAAATCAATCAATCAATCAAATTTTTCAGAATAATGTTTAATGTTTCCAACATTAAACATTATTCTGAAAAGTTTTGAGATCAAATACAGGGAGTATTTAATGGTGCCACTAGGTATTTATTGTATATTCTGAACTCAAAATATTTCATTTGTTTGGAAGGTTTTGTTGTTTTCCTAGTTTTCCTGCAGGTATTCAAAAAAGCTTTTAAAGTTGATCCACAATATTTATTAGTCTGCAAGGACATTTTTATAAATACAAAGACACCAATTACGAGACCCATTATTTTTTTATGTAGGTATTTCCGACTTTGTAGGAGATGATTACCTACCTATTTAAAACTTCGCCAGTGGCGCTAAACGTAACTAATTAGGTCTTGTCCTAAGTACGTACTCATTAATATGATTTCCGGTAAAGTACGTAACTAATATTATTATAAAACATGCGAAAAGTTCAAGGTCGGGACGTCGAAACTATCGACTTATTTTGAACCTATTCGTGCGTAAAATGCCTTTAATCTTTTACTCAATAAAGGCAGGGACTCAAAATTATGACAACTTATTTAGGTAAAACACAGAAATTTGACAACCAATCTAATTTATATTTGAGATTCCCACTAGGCTTATATTTAGTCAATTGCATCTTTTACTAAACTCTTTACACCTTGTGCTGCAAACAGATTTTCTCTATCGAATTTCTAACAAGATTCCCACTTATATTGCTAAAGAGCTTACACCCACATTTGGCCAGTTATTTTTAAGTCCCATATAATAGAGCGCGAGCCAATTGCCATCAATGGATTTGTGCCCGGTTACGAACACAAAAATAAAATAAATAAAAATCTTGTGTGTTAAATATGTTGTGTTTTTTGTGTGTATTTATATGTTTAGTAACGTAGTGCGGTAGGTAGGTATCTAATTCAAGCATGCCTATGACAATTAATGAAATTCAACTGCTGGATAAATGATAAATTAAAATAATGCAGCAATTTGCCGTTCTACTACCAAAAGCAAATACAGGAGTGTGCAGAAATATTTTTTTTGCATACCATATCATAAAATTGCCGGATTCGTTATTTATGAAAATTTTAGGCAATCATACTAAGCAATATGACGGTATAAGCGTATTTATACGTCTAATCGGAAGGTAAGGAATGTTAGAAATTATCTAAATAAAAACACGATAACATTCGTACCTCTTTTGCAAAGGCCGCTGATTGAACTTGATGCACATCCTCTCGTGCTTGAACTGGTCGTCCCCAAACTGGTTCTGTGTCTTCACACATTTCTGGTGCGCCTTCCCAAACTCCTCCACCGTGTTCCCGTGAGGACAGATCTTCTTCACATTATGGTTGATGACGTCGATGTAGGAGTCCGCCTCGCTGTAGCTCTGGTTCAGCTCTTGACACTGGTTGCCGCCAGATGGGAAGAGGCCTCCGAATTTGGTTAGGTGCTCAGTTGAAAAAGCGTTAAGTCGTTGCTGGGAATATGGTTTTTGGTGTCGTCTGTCAGGGCAAAAGTTTGAAGTGAGTGGTGGGTTAAAAGTGAGTGGAGCCGCTGAGATTGGTATTCGATTCAATGTAAGGTGCTAGCAATAAATATCTTCCTGCTAACTCCCCCCAAAACAAAACAACCCCAACAAAAACATATTTTGTTCTGTGGGATTTGAAAGCTGAAGTGCAACTGCTTGTATAATGGAAGGCACTGGCTGTTACAGATGACCATGTAAGCATGACCTAGCTATTAATTGGTCATTTATTGACGTTACGTCCCTTTCGACGTTGTGGAGGTTCAGAAACATGGAATAAATGACAAGTTACCCATACAAGTTCGTTATGTAATCATAAGCAACGCTGTAGTACCGTCGTGCCCTATTTTCGATCGACAACACAATTAAGTTTTAAAAATCATATAAAAATAAAAACAACAAGGCTTGTACGGAATTAAAGTCAATAGTAGTTCTATAATCACAACTAGTGAAATGGTTTTGTGCCAAAATGTGACATTAAGGTTGAATAGAAATACCAAAAACAGCGGCAAATCAAGTTTTAAAAAAATACTTACTACTATTAAAACTATTATTATACCTACAATAAGAAGAATTCTAAGTTAAGTGCCAGGAAACACTACATTTTTAGATATTTCTTTATTTTTACTAACGAAATAGGCAGAGAACAAAATAATTCTACAACACATGCAACAAGAGGGTAGTTTCATATGAAGTAATGGGTCACATGCTTTCGCCTGTGGTGGTGGTGTTTTCTGAAAATGATAAGCGAAAGAATACTGCTTACCATCCGGTATTAGCAACTTATCTAAGTAGGTGTATATTTTAATTTTCTAAAATTGTATTTAAAAAAATAATCTTAATTAAAGACGGCCTATGTCAGCTGTTTAATGGAAAACACTAAAATTGCTAGATTTTAAAGGTAACTGTAAACAAAATTAAATGGAAGCAAGACTAACTGGATCAAAACAGGCGTAGGTCTCAGCCTAGTGTAAGATCTGCTTGGATCAATAAAATTTTATGGGAGTTTTTTGTGTTAGATGACTCTTACGCTCTACGGAGTATTACGAAGAATCAGAAAGTAAACAAACATTCAAAATTAAGTACCAAATTATTTCTCACCTTCGACTTCTGACGCATAGTATACAAACAGCAGTGGTACAAGCGCCTACGAAGACGATACAACCGAGAGCCACGACACTGATCTCCATCGTGCTGAGGAGCCGGCTACTCCTGGCCTGCACCATGGCAGTGTCACCCACTTCCAGCACGCGGAACCCTGCCAGATTGTGGCGCAGGTCGGTCTCGCGTTTCATTAGGGATCTAGTGGATTTTAAAATGTTTTGGTGTACTTTTACAATTAGAAAAAGACATGATACATATTCTTAATAGTAGACTGCAAATTAATCACATGATCACGTTAGATACAGAGTAATACGAATACAAGGTCGACTCGTGGACCAAATTGTTAATGACACTGCGTGAATGGCAGATGCAAGACCTTGCAATCTTAAAGTGTTACTGCATTTAATTTTAGAATCTTTAATATTGGATTTTTAACACTGCGATCAATTTCATAACGAATTCAAGGAAAACTTACTTCTGAAGCACATCCATGTCAATGATGGCATTTGAGAGTGGATCCACCCCGTAGATATATAAATCGGTCCTGGAAATAGAAATAAACATTATTTATTACCTTTGATGGTTATCCAATAATAACAATTGTTAAGTCTACAGCCGGAATTTAAAAAAAAACTTACGCATAACCATCCATGGAAGCCTTGTTGTGAGCCTCTAGTCTTCTGACTCTTATGTCATATCCCGTCATAGACGTCAATGACCTGGTGATGTTCTCTATTCCCTTCTCTACTTCCATCGGCTTAGCTCCTACCACCAGCACCAGTTGTTTGTTCTCATCTAGCACGTATACCTGAAAAATTACAGGTTATTTCTTAATTTGACTCAAGTTGTTTAAACAATTTCCAAGAAAATTTTGGGATTTTATGGATATGATATTAATCTACCTAGCAGATAAATTAATTTAGATATATGGCTTCCTTATAAGCGCCATAAAAGAAGTCCTTATAAGCTTTTAAAAGATAATTACTTTAAATGATGAAGTAAGTTTACTCCGGATACTCACGAAAACATTAGCAATCGCTGATTTCCCATCATCAGCGCCCCGCTTGTCTGTCGCCTTGACATCAAACCCGAACACACGCCCCGCGTCACGAGCCAGCGCCGCCACGACACGCACGCGCCCCGACACCGGGTCGATGGCGAACCGCGGCGCCTGCTCATTGATAATCTGGTACCGGATGTCTGCGTTGATCCCGACGTCTGCATCCGTTGCCTGGGCATGAGTTAGTGTTGCTTATTAATTTTAAGAGGCAGTTCATTTTAATTTCTTCTACGTTTTACTAACTTTGAAAAGTACCGCAAATATTATAACAGTGTTTCCTTAAAAAAATATGGAAAAGTAAAAATCAATTTTATTGAGAGGTGTAATGTGATATTTTGACATCATTGTAAAATTAAGGTTTTTATGTGACCCAGATTAACTGTTCCTGAGTGATTTTTTAAAAACGTAAATTGAAAAATACCAGGCAGTGTATAATTATATAAAACATAACACCACGCCTGTACTCACCGCAGGTTCAGGCAGAACGTATGTGTGTATATTATAGTACACCGAATATACTATGACCTTTCATTTCCACTAACTCATAATATCAAATAAAATACACAGTCATGTAAACAAAGCCGTCGCCATAGCCAGTTTGTAAAATAAAATTAGATTCAAAGAATTTTGCTAACCATTACTAAATTAGATTTAATTAATCGTCGACTAAATTTAATTTATTATCAGTCACTTACCTTCAATTGTATAACTTGGTAGCCAAACGGTGCTGTAGTTGGAATTGCTGTGACTAAGGGTCGTCCGCCATTGGTAAACTTCGGAGCATTATCATTGACATCCTTTATTCTAACAATTACTTTAACATCATATTTAGTTAGTCCCTCCATTACATCATCGGCTACAGGATATATCATGTGTGGTAATTCTCGGCTTATCTTTTGCCTCTCTGCTCTTACTACAATCTCGTAAACATCTTTCACTTCTCTATCTGGCCTCCTCACTAAATATAAAGTTCCATTTCTTGGATCTATTACAAATGTTTTCTTCACATCCGCATCGTTTTCATTCAGAATGAAATATTTCATTTTGAAATTCTCATAATGCTCTGTTAAATTCAAAGTTACTAATTCAACTGGTGTATGGACGTTTTCTTCTATCTCTAATTCGTAATATCTTGAAATAAATACAGGTTTATCTGAAACTTCTACTTCATCAGGAACATCAGTTACTGTCAACATCAGAATAGCCGTGGAACTCAAACTTGGTGACCCTAAGTCAGAGGCTACAATGGTCACATTATGAATAGTTTGGCTTTCATAGTCAAGTCTCCCTGTTGTTGTGATTAAACCTTCCTTCGAGTCTATAGCAAAAATATTCAGTTGATTTTTTTTTTGTGGTAGGCTGTATAAGATAAGACCATTTCCATTACCTATGAAATCAGTATCGTTTGCGTAAACCTTAGTGACAACTGTTCCAATAGGAGTATTTTCTTTTAACGTTGCTTTGTAAACTGGCATCATCATAACCGATTCAAAGTTGTGATTTGACATTTCATCAGCTTCTGGGTGTTTCCATTCTAGCAACTCATCGTATGCATAGAATTTAGGTGCATTATCATTTACATCTAAGACCTGCACCTCAACACTGACGGAGGACGAAAGTTGCTTATCATAGCCGTTATCTTGTGCTACCACAGTGATTACGTATTTATCTTCATTTTCTCTATCTAGTTCTCCATTGACACTGAATACTCCAGTCAATGGTGATATCTCAAAAGGCAAGTCTTTAGGTTTAGGTTGAATGAAGTATGTCAAGTTAGCGTTCTGTCCAAAATCAACATCAGTGGCATCTACTTTACCTAAAACTCTTCTAGTATACTGAGCTTCCTCTACATTAAAACTGTACCAGGACTTTTTGAACATAGGGAAATGGTCATTGATATCTTTGATAAAGAATCTAATTGATATGTGATCGCTCAAGTCTCCACCATCTAATGCTGTTATATTCAATCTAAATTCTGCTTCTGGGGGTAATGTTCTTGCAACAATTATGTGGCCATGTCTTTCATTGATGACGAAATATCTTTTCACTTGCATAGCTTTAGTAGACATACTATGAGGTGGTATAAAAACTTCTGACACAAACTCATATCTTACTTGGCCATTGATGCCACTGTCCATGTCTATTGCATTAACTTTCAAAATTGTCGAACCAATAGCAACGTTTTCTGGTACCATAAACAACGGCCCAAAAGACTCTGAATTCAAAGCAAATTTATTTTTCGGCTTGGCTTCCGAATTTGATATCCCCGTAGTAGAGTTATTCTTTCGTTCACGGTACACTTTCACAGAAGACTTGTCATCTGACTCGAGGAGTTCTATACTTTCTCCCAAAGGTATGATGATTTGATTGAATTTAGGAAGATTGTCGTTTTCATCTGATACAGTTATTGTCAGTTTAGTTTCAGAACTCAAACCACCTCGGTCCCTTGCGACAATTTTTAGTACATAAGAACTTTTCTCTTCTCTGTCTAATCTGATTCCTATAAACGTTACTGCTCCGGTGTTTTCATGAACGTGGAACATTTCACGTCCATCACCAAATAGAGTGTACATAAACGAAGCATTTGGCCCCATGTCAGCATCTTTAGCTACTATCTTATATGTCATTTTAACTTCAGTATCTTTAGGTGAATTTTCAGCGATAAAACCTTCATACATTGGAAGTTCAAATACCGGTGGGTTATCATTTTCATCGTCAACGTGTATCGTAACTTGGTATATGCCAGCTCCAGATATCATACCTTTACTAAATTCAGCGATCACTGTCATTCTATACGTTTCTCGTTTTTCTCTGTCTAAAGGTTTCTGAGCAAAAATTGTACCATCTTGTCCTGAAACATAAAATATTATTATTGTGTACGTTCCTATATTGAAATCGGTGATTTAAAATTTATTTATTTATTTATAGTTAATTAAAATGGTACAACACCAATTCCATTAATTAACATAGAAATAATTATTTATTAATATAATAATTCCGTAGACAATAATTATCAATCAATCAATCAAATCAACTCAGCCTATAAGCTCAGCCACAATAATTATGTTGTTTAAAATTTTATTTAAAACTGACATGGGACAGTGGACTCCCTTGCATAATTAACCCTGGTCTGATAAATTTGGTGTTGCAGTAAACCCTAACAAGTGTCAGGCGATCATCGTTGGAAGTCATCGTAGTATTAGTAGGGTGGATTGTTCAACCTTGCCACCAGTTCTCTTCAATGGTATGATCATTCTATTTAGCACTGACGTGAAAGACCTAGGCTTGCACATCGATTGTACCCTGAACTGGCGTACGCAAGTCACTAGGGTGAGCCAGAGGGTTACTGGAACGCTGTGGGCTCTATACCGACTAAAACATTTATTACTATCATATACCAAGACAATGCTTGTGCAGTCCTTAATTTTCCCTATTATCGATTATGGTGATGTGTGCTACTACGATCTGAATGCGGATCTCCTCGACAAACTTGACCGTCTTCTCAATAACTGCATTCGATTAATTTTCAATCTGCGTAAATATGATCATGTCTCTGCGCATCGGTCGCTTCTAATGTGGTTACCCATACGCCAGCGCAGAGAGCCAAGGGCGCTGACCACCTTGTTTTAATTTCTTGACTCTTCCCCTAGTTATCTCGCCCCCCACTTGCAGTACATTTGCGCGCGAACCACAGTAGTTCTACGTTCATCACACAATCGTCTTCTTCAATGTCCCACTCACCGCACTGACTTCATTCACTCTTCCTTCTTCGTTCAGTCTATCTCTTTGTGGAATGCGCTCCCCCAGGAAATCAGGATGGCAACCAACCGATTATCCTTTAAAGTCAAAGTTCGCGAGCATATTCGTAAGAAGCTGGCAGTATCATCACAATGGTAATGTTTGTCTCATTTGTTTTAGTATATTCGTGTATTTATGTGTATTTATTAGGTCTTATATTTATGTATAATTAGGTGTATATATTTAAAGTTTTTAATAGGTATATGTATGTATATCCTTATATTTAAATAAATATTTATTCCACAGTTTTCGCTATTGCACCTACCACTGTTTGTCTCTGCATCACCCAAAGGTTGACTGGTAGAAAATGCTTACGGCATTAAGTCCACCTCTGTACATTTGTGTGCTTAAAGTATTAAATAAATAATAAATAAATAAACATTTCTCACAGAAAACCAGACATATACGCATAATTTTACTCCATTCATCTGCCAAATGGGTGACAATTAAGATTTTGTATAGCTTACCTATCGCAATATCGTCAGTAACATCCTGCTGATTAGCGATAATGAATCTTATGTTACCAGTGTTGTTGGCTTGCAATGAGCTCACATTGACGGGGAAGATTTGACCCACTATTGCACCAGCTATGTTTTCTTCTACGTGAAATACCAGCGGTGAATGTGCACCTCTGAAATAAAATGAATTGAGCTTATTCAAAAAATATAATAAACCATGACAAAGTTGCACCATGCAAACCCTATCTTTGTTATACGCATAATTCATTATAGCAAAAAGGGACGGACTAAATAGAAAATATTTAAGTACCTCAACAACACTCCTCTCTCGTCATTCACATCAACGACGTGAACCGTTGCGTTTGTGGTTATACTTAGGTTCACATTTTCTTGGATTGCTACCGCTTCGAAGTCGTACATGGGTCTGTTATATTTGGTCAGATCGTCTACGACTGTTATGACCCCAGACCTTTCTTCTACTGCGAATGGCACTACAAATTTATGTAAAAAAAATATAATAACATGTTAAACTAAAAATATCAATATTACGTTAAAAAAAATATCCGTTTATTCGCACCTCCTTCTTCATAACTATGTAATAGATCATAAGATACGTCATTCTTTTCCATAGCATCGTTGATACGTATTTGGCCAACACTCGTTCCAATACCGACATTGGCTCCAACCCAAAATTCGTATGGGGCTCCTATGAAACCTGGCTTGTCTGGTTTGGGGTCTGAGAAAAACACATACAACACAATTTATTGGATTTTTTCTTTTGCATTAGTCGAATTGCATGACGCTCCACTTGTCATACGAAGGGAAGTGGCATGCATGTTTGAGAAATTTAAGCAAGAAGTCGATTTCCGACATCCCCTCATTCCGACATACAACAGCGCCGCTGCCAGGTGGATTTAAGAGTAGGAAGAGTGTCCTCCGCTGTTCACAGGCTATCCAAGACCGCGGCCTAAGGTGTAAAAAGACCTGTGGGGAAAAACAGCACCCACCACCACCCGACTTCATTCAGCCCCAGGAGGACCTGCCACCCGGACGCGACCTGCAGTGGTCTATATGGAAACTAATCAATCGACTGCGAACTGAAGAAGGCCGCTACAAGCTCTTTAGCGAAATGGGGGATTATTGACCCAACCGACACCCAGAGCGAATGCGCTGCTCCTGACCAAACCATGCCCCAAATGTTGGCGTTTTCAACGTGTCCATACACATTTTTAAGGACCTAAAAACACCACAGATTAGCGTGGCCACCTATTGGGCTTCGCTCAGCACATTTAAAAATTTACCGTTCGAAAAGAAGAAGACATGAAAATAAAATTGTAGTAGAGCAGTAAACAATTTTTCAAACCAACTAAATTCTAATAGTTATCTTTCAAACATAGTTGGGGAGTTTTTTGGTGTTAATTCCTAACTGGTCATTAGCCTTTCCTGACTCACCTTTAGTAGCACTTGTAACATCAATAGTAACAACTGCTAACGAGTATCTTCTCTCACTAGGATTAGCCGGTTGATCCGAAGCTTCAATAAACAAAGCATGTCTTCCTTCAAGTATGGGGGACTCGGCAACACTCACGGCTCCAGTCTTAGCATCAATTTGGAAAGGCGATGTAATAGTCAAATTACTTGTTCTTTGCAAATCATACAAGACTATCCCGTTTCTTCCTAAATCAGGATCCACAGCCTTCACTTTACCAATAGATGTACCAACTTTAACATTGGACTTAATTGCAAATTCGTATAAATTACTTGGATCGAAGACTGGGTTGTTGTCATTAGCATCTAGAAGTGTGACTTCTACGTTGACGTATGACATGAGTTGTTCATCAACATACTCCATATTCTCATTCTTGTTTCCTAACTTATCTGGGAAGATATAAGTGGTTTTGTCCTTTAGTGGTATTCTAGGAGTGGTGGGAGTTCTTCGCCATTTAGAAATACGGTTCTTATCCAGGAAAGTTCCAACTACGCTAGGGTTTTTCTCTTTGGCGTATACCTTCATTTTGAGCGATGCGTGTTGTTCTCTGTCAAGAACAGTCTGGAAAATAATTCAGTATTGGTGTCATAATCATAAGGACTGCTCAACTCAAATCCCTTATGATACATACAATTTTTAGCATTCAGAAACAAGTAAACTTCTTAGAGTATAGATAGTCGAGTTGTTACAAATATCAATGATCTAATATCTAACCATATTTTGTTTTGGTATAATATATAACCTTTGGATAAACTTATCTGAAGGTTTTACCGTAATAAAATATGTTTGAGAACGTATTATTTCCTTGAGCGACGAGGAAAGTCCTCCTGATACAATTATAGATTAAACAAACACCTCTGGATTACATCAAAAGACATGTTATCCAAAAGGCGCTACACTACTGAGCTGTCGTTAGTGGGAATGAACATCGTTTTCTGAACACAAAATACCAACGAGAATAGTAAGCCTGCTTGTTATTTTGCACTAGCTTTTGCCCGCGGCTTCGCCCGTATGGAAGTTGGAAAGAATCCTATGGGAACGTACTACGAGTACCAGGACAAAAAGCATATTATGTCCCTAACTCAAGTCATGTGCGAAATTTCATCCAAATTCGTTCACCCGTTAATGCGTGAAAGGTAAGAGAGAGACAAACAGAGTTACACAGTGTCAGGATTATAAATATGTATGGATTGTTCATACAATATGATTTGCTATTTAAACAATCATTGATCATCGAAAACCAAATGAAGTAACCAAATTAATTAATGAAAATTATATCATATGGATTCAAATTTAAAAGGTGTACCTGATTCCTAACAGTGAGCCAGCCAGATCGAGGGTCAATAGTGAAAGCACCTTCAGGATCCTTTAGTTGATACGTGAACTCTCCATTATTTCCTTGGTCTTTATCTGCTGCCATCACTTGTAGTACACTGAAACCTGGAAAAAAGGAAAAATAAATTGATTATTATTGTATTATAATCTACCTATTAATTCTGACACTAACCTACAAAGCACATAGGTGCGTTGACTTTAACAATCAGTTTAGGTCTCCAAAAGTGTATGCCATCTATTTTAGACTGTCAAAGCCTAGCCATGGAATAAAAACAATTTACTGTAAAAGCAGTTTGGTTGCTGTGATGTCCATGTCTTGGTTAATAATATTGACATCATCGTCAGTCCACTGACGCAGGCTAATAGATTCTACTTGATCCTCCGTTACACTAATCCACCTGTTACAGATGTTTTATCTCACGAAAGCGGGTGACCCATACTTGTATGTGTAAGTGTACATGCACACTGCCTATGCGTGCGTAAGCTCGAGAGCACCCAGTCGTGGCCGAGTAGCCGGCCGAGTCAGTAGCGCTTCTTGGTTCGCGCCAAAATTATTTATCGAATACCGTCAGCATGGAAGGTACGAAGAAAAGTTGTTCGCAGTGAGGTAAGGCAAATCAATGTTCATGTTTGGTGTGTATTTATGTTGTGTGTAATGAATGAATGTATTAGTTAGTTTAATAAGAACATGTTAAATGAGATTTTAACAATGTATTGTTTATTTTAGGCTCGTAAAATTATTGCATATATTTATAATTTTCTTAAAGAAGAATATGAACTCACGGAACATCATCGAGAACTAAATTGTGAATTATCACATTTTCGTAACATTACAAAACGCACTGCAGCCTGCAGCGACAGGGGTAAGTGAAAGGACAGTGCAAAAAATATTAAAAGAAGGAAGAGGTGTCGCAAGTACATCTTCGAATTATATGTTACCCATGAACACCCGAAGACATAGAGAAAATAAAGTAGACATTGATGGATTGACAGTTGACGTTGTACGGAGCACAATACAAAATGTTCATATCGTACAAAAACAAATTCCAACATTGGCAAAACTAAGGTCAGTCTTGAATGAAAAAAATGGTTTCGATGGATGTCTATGATAATGATAAATGATTTTATTTCTGTAAGTAGGTTTTTACAAACACTTTTACACGTCAAAACATATTTTTTTAAACTAGATGAGGCCGGCTTCTGAAGACTGTAGTTACGCACACAAGAGCGCGTGTCTATACGCATTTCAACTACAAGTATGGCTCACCCGCTTTCGCGAAATAACAACTATATAATTTATGCTGCAAAGATCTTTTCTCAAGTTCTTACCGTTAGGCAAGTTCTCCACAATGCTGATGTTGTAGAAGTCCACTTCGAACTCTGGAAGATTATCGTTCAGATCTAGCAGTTCCATCTCAACCCTCGCTTGCGCTGTCTTCAGTGGGTTGTCCAATTGCGATGCCTGGACTTGCAGCACAAACGTGTTCCCTGAAAACGATACAATTTACATTTTAGTTAAGATACTGTTATTTAGCCAACCACTATTAGCTAGATAGAATATACTTAAATGTACACTAAATATTGTAACACAGCTGAGAGTTGTGTTGAGGTTTTGGGTGCTGTCAATTTGAATCTAGGATGTAGTTCAGATACCGCATACGATGATTAGATAAGTATCATAACGTTCAATTGTACCTGGTAAATTAGCTTCAGCATCCAAATCTATTTCTTTATCAAGGAACAGGGTGCCATTTCGAGGGTCCAAAGAAAACAGCTTCCTCTCATTACCAGCCACCAGCTCGTACCGTAGTGCTGCGTTTACTCCTAGATCTTGATCAAATGCCTTGATGGGCTCCGGGAATAATATTTCCTTATGGATTTTCTTCCCCTGAAACATTAGCACAAACATAACATAACATTACCTGTTTAGTTCTTGAAGGGAAGGCAGAGGTGTCTTATGTAATGTGAGGCGAACCACCGAACGAGCACAAATCTCCTGGTGGCTACTGAGAAATTCCATTTGGAAACCTAAAAACGCTGCACGACTTGGTGATCGAACCCTGGACTCAGCAGTCGCGCTTGCCACCATTAGGCCAATCTGGCATTAAAATTATTTAAACGTAACAATCGTTATGTATTTGGTTCTTTTTCCAACTTTGACCGTATTATCTGGCATGTCTGTCAATCAAGGATGAGAGACTTAATTAAGGTCACCACTTTTCCGTAGTCAACATGGAACCTGGAGTTTCACCATGTCCGTATGTCTGTCTGTCCCCGCTGTAGCTCTCTTAGTACTAGAAAGCTGTAATTGAGCATGGGTATACATATTAATCACGCCGATAAAGTGGTTTTATGGTACCTCCCTTGCCCGTAAAGTGTTGATGATATTTTTTTATCGTCTATCCCATGGTGTGGAGTACGGTTGGATAGGCCGTTCAAAATATTGCGGGTCTGTGAAAACCATTTTTTGATTATAGGATCCGTCTGCGTAATATTAAGCATTAAAGTGCTAATTTTTGTTAGAGTCAAGTATGTGTGATGGTAATTGATGGTAAAGATAGATAGTTGGATAGGTGAAAAAATCATGGCAGTAGTATATAAAACGAAATTAAAAGGAAAACGATCACAGCTAAGTAGGTTTTACAAGTCAACGAGTAATAGTCGACCAACTTATATTTGCAGTTGGAGAATTGACCATGTCGTACAAATATCGATGTATGAACATATTTTTCAACTACAATGTTAAGTTTGTTTTTGGGATAAATTCATCCCAACTACGGAACCCTTTATTGTGCGTGGTCGGACTCATACTTGGCTGGTTTTTTATCTTTTGGGTTCAGAGTCGGATTATTGGGTTAATCATTTCAGTCGACAGTATCGATGTTCAAGACAAACCACATTGTAATACCTATTTTGCAGATTTAATAATATTACGTAATGTCATAAAAGTGCTAGAAAGTAAGACAGGTTGAACATTAAACATTGGGCTAAAGTACATGTGTCAGGAGTCAAAGTTCTTTCGATTACGACTGAACAAAAGTTTTATTGGCTTGGAGTCTTTGTGAGACAAATGACGATAAAAGTTAAATTTGATGTTTTACAATTTCGTAATAAAGAAACACACGATGCAATACAAGTAAATGCCGTAAGATAGACTGGAAAAAATGCCTGAGGCATTTTGTCCACCGAGAGGTGCAATACTGCAAACATACAGTATTTTACTTGTGCCTGAAGCATTAAATAAATATCACAGAACCTTCATGTATATAGACAAAGTAAAGTATATGAAAGCCAATTAATTATTAAAATTAAATATTATGCACGAGACAAGAAAGCTCTGGATAGCTTTAAATAGAAAGATAAAGGTAACATTAACGCAAGTAAGTAGGGTAAAATTTGATAATGATACTCACAAGTAACGGGTAGAACTCTGGTATTTGTGTCCTGTAGAAGTCTGCAGTGAACTTGGGAGGCAGGTCATCATTATCCTGCACGACAATGTGTACTGTTGCGTTGGAACTGCGAGGTGGAGAGCCACGGTCCTAAAACAGTAACATTTTTGAATTTATCATTTTTCATCTTCTTAGATAATTCTGTGCTGCACATTATTATGTTTGTTAAAGGTACATGTGGAGTTCAATAGGTAAGTCATCATCATCTGCCTGCCTCCCCAACTATGGGTTGGCTTCCAGTCTTACGGGATGCAGCTGGATATCAGTATTTTACTTGGAGCCATTGCCTATCTGACCCCAAAACCCTGTTACTCGGTACTTGATTGTCAGTTGATTTATCAAATCTGAGCGTACCGTGGGGAACGCTCATAGGTAGGTAGTTAGTAGTTTAAGAAAACTACTTCTAACTGAAAGGGCATTAGGAACGTCAAGTAAATATGTAATAGTATTATTGGCAATTAATGAAAAACGCCTAGTTTTTCCTATGGTGTGAGGTTTTGAAAACTTTCGTCTGCTACGCATTTTCCTTTCACATCAGTTTATTTTTCACTCACCGAAGCTGTAACAACAAGTGAAAAATCTTTATCCCCAGCATCATAATCGAGTGCTTGTTTCAGCACCAGGACTGGCTTGTGAGAACTTTCTAGAGCAAAGTGACCCTCGGTGTCTCCTGAGATGATGCTGTACTGGACATCTGAGTTGGGGGTGTTGGGCTTGTCGCGGTCGAACGCGTGGATTCCTTTAAAGATTGTGAGACCTGGAAAATACAAATGAATCGGGGTAAATGAATGTGGATGCCAGCGGCAGCACTGTTTCGAGCATATGTCACAGCATTATCCTAAGCAATGACAGATTTGCGCGGATCTGACGAATATTTCCCGGTCTGATGTTTTTCGTTTTATTTTTAATATTGAACGCGTCTTTGCGTATTGAAATGTATTTCTTTTTTTATTCTAATTAAACATTTGGGTGAAAGAGCAGTGGTGGCCCAGTGTGGGCCATTAGCCCCAACTTACGAGTGGGTTAAGCCGTGGGTTCGAACCTGGTAGGCGCTTTACTTATAATATCACCACTGCTCTTAAAACGGTGAAGGAAAACATCGTGACGGTACTGGCATGTCCTAGAACCAACAATTTAAAGATATGTAACGTTTACCAACGTGCACTGGGCTCACATGGTGGATAATAGCCCACTCCCTCCTCGAAAAGGGGAGACCTGTGTCCCAGCGGTGGGAACATTATACGCTGATTATGCTTATGCAAAATATTTGAGTTATTTGGAGGTGCCGTTCACGGAAGTGTTATATTTAGCGGCTGTCTTCTGATGACTTTCGTACCACGTCCACGAAGAACTGCTATATTTCGGCAAAATCCTGATAATATTGAAGCTCCTGAACCACTTATATGATGACCACTTTGGTAAAGGCTATCCTGCGCCGGTATATTAAATACAAAGTATAGAACGGATCTGATGTCTGAAATACAGATATTTTATATCTAGTTCAGACACAAATTTTCAATATTATGATCATAGAGTGAAGTGTATTAAAGTGTATCACCATATTATTTAAATGTCTGTATATTTTGGAACAAATACCTTATTTCTATTCTTATTTATCCTCGAGATTGTATTTTGGTTCAAAATTGCATTTTCAGAGAAGAACTAATTAATGTTATTTTACGACTTTTGTATTCTGCTTGAGCACTCTTGTTTGACTTTACCAGCTGTGTCTTGAATAATAAAATTACAAATATCTTTTTATAGAAGGTCCGAAAATCTTTAGTAAATATTAATTTTATACCCCAAATATTTTCCAATTTCCCTTTGAACATTTTGTATAAAACAAAAAAGGTCCTATTGGAAAAAACTATATTGATGAATTTTGTCTGCAAAAATTGTTGTGTCTTAAAGATCAATGAGAAAATGTTATATTTTGGTGGACGATGTCTACAGACAATGTCTTTGAACTTTATTAATATTGCAAAAGGCGCGTAAACTTCCTTTGCAAAAATCTCTTACAAAGACTTTTATAAATTAAATGCTGCTATCTTATTGGTCTCGAGAGGATATTGCTATACCTAATTAATTTGCACACATTATCATTTATATCGTGTTTGCCAAGATACATTTTTCTCATCAATTGCTATAAATGGTACTTATCAAGTCGAACAAACACAAACTTTTATAGCTATTTTTGTCAAAGAAGTAAATGCTGCAGGATTCATTCCAAAAGTTTTTGTTGAAGCTTTTGATTATTATTTAAATTCGAAAGAGCATTCTATGTCGTAGCTTCCTTATCCACGAATATTTACAGCCTGTTTCCTTTGTATGTCATAAGCTACTCCTATACAAATCAGTCACTCAAGTACCAAACACTTGACTTCCTTCTACCTTCCCTTCATTGTAGTCACCTGTTGGAGTCAATTCATCCACTGTGACGTGGTACGGCGTATCGAGGAACTTGGGCACATTGTCGTTCACATCCTCAATGTACACCGTCACTGACAGGTAGGCTGATATCTGGAAAGGAGATGTGATGGAAATTAATAAAAAATATCTGATCTTTCTGGGAGTATGCCGCGTATTCACTGACAATGTTGTATCAGCAACATATTTAAATGTTGCAGAGAACAATGTTCCTGATGAAATGAATATGTTCCGTATTGAAAAACAACAACACAACATCAAATCACGCAACATTGTTTTTAATGAATATGGTGAAGACACAGAGACTACGAATATGGTGAAGAAACAGAGACTGCTGCAGCCTACTTGGGTCGATATTCTGAATTTAACCTTGTGATGCTACACATGGTTTCTTGATACTCAAACTCAAACTCAAAGCATTTATTTCAATTAAACCATTTACAGGCACTTTTGAATTGTCAAGGAGTCGGTCAGTTAGAAATATGAAGCTAGTTGCCCATTCCAAAGCGTAGTAGGTACCTATGGAGAAGAACGGGCAAGAAACTCCATGGACACTCTTTTAAATTAAATTGATACATAAAGATTAGTACAAAAATAATGTTGAAATTATAACTAAATGTGAGGACGATGTAAAACAAAAAAACGCGCCCATAGTAAAAAGAGAAACAAAAACAATTTCTAAATAAAATAATTACAAATAAGCCGAGGACGCTAAGAGGTGACCAGTCCCAACTAACGGCGCCCGTTCACGAGCATGACGCATGGATTAGCACCATTCAGCTCAACCATTTTGAAGGGTGCTAAATGATCCAACACACGCGCCACCATCAGCGAGACATCTGAGTGAGCATGACATACTCTCAGCCGCAAGGACCCATTCAAGTCAATTACATAACCGGCAAATGGTAGCTCTATTATACATAGTACTCACACCTGTGCAATGCAATTATACAATAAAACGTTGAATTTATACAATGCAAAGATAGTCTTACAATGTTCAGCTGCTCCAACAGTATTTTCAAATGTTAATTATTCAATTGGTTGTGGTTGTGGAGCGGGACCAGCATTGAGCCAAGTATTTTTATCAGCGATGTAATCACCCAACTTATAATATGCCTGCCTGCATAGTGTGCGTTTGATACAAGATTTGAATTTCATTTCATTCAGTTGAAGTATCAATCATCAAGATATTAAGACAAAAAGTAATGTTACTGCAGAGTAATGGCTGAACGGAGAATCCATGTAGCACTGGACTGAAGCTCTGACTTGGCTAGACGGGGTCGCGGCATACCGCGGTGAAGATGACGTATCTTCCTGATGACGTATTTTGAGTTTGGTGACTGATTATAAAAAAATGTAGGAGCCTCATGTTTTCTATTTTTATCTAAGGTTCGAATATCATCAATAACCTTATTTATGTATTTACATGTGGAATGTGACACTATATGTGTAAAAAATGTTCTTGTAACAATACCTATATTTTGTTAGATCTTGAGTGCTAGTATCAATTTGTATGTGAACGTGCATGAGCGTACATTTGTCATTCAGAAAGTTATTGAGTTAGATAGTGTCGTTTACCTTTATGACTAGTCATATTACATACAGATAAGTGTCCCTCAACAACCCGCACTGGGCCCGCGTGGTGGAATACGGCCCACTCCCTCTCACAGAGAGGAGGCCTGTGTCCCAGCAGTGGGAACATTATAGGCTGATTATGTAAGTGTCCCTCTTAAGTAGTCCTCTTTGGCATAGAGGAAAAATTTAATAGGAAAATACAGGGTGAAATTGAATTCATGGGCATCCTCTTAAGGGGTCATTGTACTCATCATTATGAACAACTTTTCCTATGGGACCAAACCTAAAGCCACGAAAAAAACAGCTGTTCCCTACATTTATGTTTGCTTAACTCGTCAAAATGTATGGAACAGCAGATTATTTTTCGCGATTTCAAGTTTAGTCCCATAAAAGTTATTCATAATGTTGATTACTGTGACCCCTTAAGGGGATGCCCATGAATTCAATTTCACCCTGTATATTTGGAGCCGCATCGTCAATCACAATCATTTCAATCTTATTAATGACTCTTGATGAATGTACGGCATGTAGCATATACTAATGAATTATTAAATCTATTTTAGCTTTTTAACCGACTTAAAAAGGAGGAGGTTATGTATTTTCTAAATAGTTACAAACCCATATAGTATCCGAAGAAAGTTCAGAACAAGTTTTTTAAACTATATCAGGCATACAAATATTATAGTAGGTATACTAATTGTCGCGGGAAGGTACTAAAGGGTCACCGAGGCCCCTGGCTACACAGGCAATGGAACGAATACGGATGGGTTTTAGTCAGTAAGAGTCTGACACACCCTCCTGCTCCGCCCAGAGCGGAAGAAGTTATTTGATGTTTTCCCACCCAAAAAAAAAACGTATACTACTTGAAAAAGTTCTAAAACAACCAGTGAAAAACTACCTACCGTCCATTCCACTCACAGCTAATGGCTCATAAAAATCCAGGCTATCAAAATATCGCTACATCGAACAACAATATTCTGTAGAAAAAGGTTTTCTAGAACGACTAAAACATCTCGAGTCGACACAAATGGTACATACGAGAATTCGACGGTGGGAACATTTTTACGCTTATGTGACGTCGTTAAACGTGAAAATACGTCTCAGTGTCAATGAACTGTACAAGCGACAGGAAAATGTACGAGGTAAGTTTTGGAAGTTCCGTTGACGAGATTTATAGGAAATATGAAGTGATTATGAGATGATACGATTAGGTGAAGACTCATTTTTTATGCGAAATAGCAACGAGTTTTTCAATTTATTTGCTTTTTACAATAAACTAATTTCACGAGTTTCATAAATGAAACTGTCTAAAATAATAAAAGTTCCTATGTTGATAAGCTGTATAGTATTTTCAGTCATGAAGTCAACCTAAAAAATGTTTACACCAGCAAAGTAGGACAAACATCATAGTCAAACAATGGCCACGATATAGTCGAGACAGTTAAACAAACAAGCCTAAACCCTCCCAGATGAATTACTAAAATGGAGGAATAAGATTAAAAATGTTATTTTATCCCCATGGCTAAATTAAGGACGGTGTGCGATCCCGAGGGTGGCATCCCAAGTATGGGGAATGATCTGACGGCCTGAAGGCAACTGGGTGAAGGACGAATGGCTATCAGAGGTGACTGGATCAACCCTGGGAACTTTCAGCCGCATTGTTTCGGAGGCATTTTTAATATGCCTTCCAAATAATCCTTACAGTTCTCAACATAAAGACGGATTTCCTTTGTTGTAACTGTTGCTTAACTTTGCAATCGTATTGCAAATCTTTTGAAAATCCTTGCAAGGTTGGATTTGTATTCAAAGAGGGGTAAGTCACCCTTAATTTCGCTTTTTATGTCTCATTAAAATTGACTTTTACAAACCGGAAAAAAATAACTTGTTCAACTTTGCTATTAAAGACAACAAGGGTTGTGTCATGAAATGTTATTATTTTCGGACCATGAAAGTTTTAATACCCATCTGTTTTAAAATTATTAAGGCTCAATTATTCTTGTTTTGTTACGTGGTAAGTACATTAAAATGTGCTATCGTTTCTTAAGATATAAGCAATCTTTACTACGATGAATCTTTGGCATTTCAACATTTAATTTCAAAGCTGAAAAAATATTTATATCTAATTGAACAACCATAAAAGCCAATGTTATTGTCTTCATCAATATTTTTCTTTTACAAATTATTCTTACAATAACATTAATGTTAGAGCTTATATTAAATATGCTTCCAAATCACCGTCTTGGCATTTAAACTGAGTGACGAACGAGGCAGATATTAAATTTTGTCAAACACTGGCACATGTGGCTCCTGTTGACCTACTTCAGATAATATTGTTGGGTTATGATGTGTTGCGTTTCACGGTAAGCGACGCTATTTTGTGGGCAGCACAGTGGAACGAATGTATGGGAGCGGTTGGACGTATACATGTCCGAAAAAAAAGAGTAAAATTATGCCAAACTAATGATGCCATCTTATTCGATTACTTAATGCCTTCATAACTTGTGGTGATGAATTTCTTCATAACTCCCATATTTCGGGAGTAATTTGAGAAAATGTGAAATTTTACTATGAAAATGAGTGTATCGAGCTCTCTCCCTCCTGATTCCGGGCTTGTTTCAAGTAGCGGTCTCTAATATCATAATGCTAATACTAAGAGCTATATTTAATACTAAGACACATAGTGCGCCAAATGTGCACTTTCTGGGATAAAGAGTGATGTTTATTTTATAACACAATTTTTTTATTTTTTGTTTATTTTGTTGATTAAAACCGTTTTTCTAAAGGTTTACCTTATTACAATAACATTTCTGAGCAGCCAATTAGAGAAGATATAAGCTAATTAGGATATATAATTAGGGACTTAAGGTTTACATATAAAACTGATGCACTAATGATTACTGATAAGAACATTGCTATTATTTAATTACTAAATGGCTCTTAATACACTAATTTAGCATGCATCATTTACTAATTATCACAATAACTAATTACCTTGCAATATTTAACAAAGGATACCTGGGATACCTGGATTTTTATATAAATAGGTCACTATTAGTAACTTTAAAATCAGTGTTGATTTACACCTCGTTGTATCCAAGCTAATCTCGCAATGTATTTTCCAAATTTTAATACAAATCTTGATATTCACGTTGCTTTATGCGCACGCGCACATAAAGATTTACGCGACTTTAACTATTTGTTCAGTGTTTTAAAAGATAACAGTTGTGTTCAGTTATGTGAAAGTGCTGAAACAAGTTTAAAAGACTGGTGTCGTCGATTTTGCTACCGCATTTATGCAAAATGGACACAGTCTGGAAGAAGCACAGATAAGTTTCGGAAGAAACATGAGATTTGGCTACAGGCTGCAATTCAATGGCCGGAATTACAGAATGAAAATATGGAACCTTCTACAGAAAATATAAGTGACGTCATCGAGCCCATAATTTCTCCTGCTAAATCTGATGCTTCAACTTGTACACATCCTAGTCCTCGTAAATCTTTTGAGGACCTTAGTAACCGGCAAAAAAGAAGACGCACTGAAGATAGTCTTTCATGCAGCAGTAGCAGCGCTGAAATTATGTTTTCGGCCGAAAGGGCGCTTCAAAAGGCAGGACAAAGCGATACAGCTTATGTTATGAAATACTTGACGGAGAATCCAGAAGAGGCCTCAAAAATCAAAGCCTTCATTGAAGGTAAATCAATTCAGGTACGGGAAATATCCCCTTTGAAGGCATTGGCTCTTTATGTATCGATGAACTTATCGAAATGGCGCTATAACACTCTTTTGGGATTTCAACACTCAAGAAGGAGCTCTTCAATACCCGAGTTACTACATATTGGTTAAAGAAAAAATTAAGTGCTATCCGGCCAAAGAAGATCTCACAGTTACAGAGAGCTCTGCAAAAATCAAATTACAAGCCTTGATGGATTTAACCTCAAGAAGACTTATTAGGTCGTTAGAAACCCCTGTTGATCCCAATCAACAGCTCGTATTGACCAGCAAATGGGGTTTTGACGGATCATCTAGCCAAAGCATTTATCATCAAAGGACGAGTGAAGATGAGCAAATCGATCTTGCTAGTAATTTTATGATTAGTCTTGTACCACTGCGGCTCGTCTCAAAAGGTGTAACAATTTGGGAAAACGAGCGACCATCTTCCACTTCATTTTGCCGGCCAATATTGTTTAAGTTTATAAAGGAAACCAAAGAAAATGTGCAGAGAGAGATGGCTGAAATCAAAGCAGAGATTGAAGCCTTAACTCCATCCACCATCACTGATGGAATTAGTGTCAAACACCAACTGCTGTTGACAATGATTGATGGTAAAATTCATTCCATTATATCCAATACAGCAGCTTCAGTGTGTGACATATGCAAGGCTTGTCCTAAAGAAATGAATAATTTAGAGTTAATCAAAGATAAACACGCAAACGAGGACATGTATAAATATAGCTTAAGCACCCTTCACGCTTGGATTCGCTCAATGGAATGCTTATTACACATTTCCTACAAATTAGACATAAAATCATGGCAAGTAAGGGGTGATATAGCAAAAAGGCAAGTTGATGACAGGAAGAAAAGAGTTCAAGAGGCTGTAAGAAGAGAAACGGGCTTACTTCTCGATGTTGTGAAACAAGGCAGTGGATCCACCAACAATGGCAACTCGGCAAGGAGATTTTTTGAAAACTACACTAAATCTGCTGAACTGACCGGAATAGATGCTATGCTTTTAAGAAAAATCTGTGTGATCTTGCAGTGTATTTCATCAGGAGAGAAGATCAACGTAACTAAATTCCGAGAGTTCTGCTTTGATACTGCTAAGCTTTACGTGGAGTTATACCCATGGTATTATATGCCTTCTTCACTTCATAAAATTTTAATGCATGGGCCAGACATAGTTCAGAACATGTCAATTGTGCCCATTGGTTTTCTATCCGAAGAGGCATCTGAGGCTAGAAATAAAGATTTTAGAAAATATAGAGAGGGGCATTCTCGAAAGCATAGCAGTATCTCATGCAATGAAGATATTATGCACAATCTTTTACTGTCTTCTGATCCACTTGTTACAAGTATCCGTCCAAAAGGAAATAAGTTTGTAAAAAAATCTTCTTTTAAGGAATTTTATGAGCTTACGGATTCTGAGAAAAGTGATATCGAATTTGTTAACATAAATGATTTAGCGGACATCGATTCTGAATTTGAATTAATTGATGATGATGATGATGACGAAGATAATTAAATGATGTTATTGTTTTAAAATGTGTAACTTAGTAAATTAGAGCTTACATCTTAATTATTTATTGTACTTTTAATGAAACTAGGTAATTTATTATCAACTTACTTAAAAGTCATACTCTCATCAGTTCTTGTGAATATTTTTGTTAATATATATTTCTGTATATATATAATATATTTATAGACCTCTTAATAAGTCTGTCTGCGGTTTAAAGTAAATACAAATGGGGAAAAAACGTTTTTTTTTTTAAATTTTCATTTCCTTTTATCCCAGAAAGTGCACATTTGGCGCACTATGTGTCTTAGTATTAAATATAGCTCTTAGTAATAGCATTACGATATTAGAGACCGCTACTTGAAACAAGCCCGGAATCAGGAGGGAGAGAGCTCGATACACTCATTTTCATAGTAAAATTTCACATTTTCTCAAATTACTCCCGAAATATGGGAGTTATGAAGAAATTCATCACCACAATTTATGAAGGCATTAAGTAATCGAATAAGATGGCATCATTAGTTTGTCATAATTTTACTCTTATTTTTCGGACATGTCTACGTCCAACCGCTCCCATACATTCGTTCCACTGTGGGCAGGTGAGAAATAAAATTGCCTATAGTCTTAAAGGTTCGGTGCCATTCGATGGCGCACACCTAATTACGTTATTTAGCACCCTTATTTTTTATCAATAGCGCTTTAGAAGTTTTAAAAGTGATCCGTAGCCGAAGGGTGCCAAACGGAACCCTATTACTAAGCCTCCGCTGTCCGTCCGTCCGTCCATCCGTCCGTTTGTCTATCAGCGGGCTGTATCTCATGAACCGTAATAGGTAGATAGTTGCAATGTCCACACATTACGTATTTCTATTGCCGTTATAACAACAAATAATAAAAACTAATTAAAGTTAAAACAATTAACAGGGCCCCATTCAACACACTTTTATTTTTTAGTCATTGTCTAGAACTCATCGAGTAGAGTACAAATATATATGTATAATATATAATCAATAAATGTTAAACACAAACGGTATTTTTTTTAAATATGGGCCATTTTCTGCAACTGCTAAAAATAACTTTGTAATATTTACAGTATTATTATTAATATAATAATTTTAAATGAATATGAATTCACGATAGTATTTCAATCAGTAATAGGATTTGTATGAAATAGGATAGCTAGCTAAGGTAGAGTAGGTAGGGTAGGGTAAGCCGACCTATCCTACCCTACCCTACCGACCTACCCTATTTTATCCAAATTCTATCACTGATTGAAATACGATCGTGAATTCATGCAAGTTTTTGGGAGGTTTACTACTCAAAAATGGCACACAGAGTACCGTAATTTCTTTTTTAGCTTTTCTTTAGGATTTCCCCTATTATTTTTCTTTTTAAACCACCCCTGTTTTAAAGCATTAAAGGGTCCCACTAATAATCGTGTTTTTTTCGGCGTTTTCTGCTCGATCTTAATACGGTACAGAACCCTTTGTGTATGTGTCCGACTGTCCGACTCGCACTTCGCCGGTTTTTTCCTTATTTACTCTGCTCTTGATGTCTTTCGATGGTTGGAGGAAGTATGATGAAGAATATTGTAGGTACTTTGGTTACTTAATTATATCCATGTAGTGGCATTCTGGTAATTTATGAAGAAAGCGATTACAATAATTTATACGAAAAGTACAGCATCGGGATCCTCCATTATCTTCATACCCCATAAGTGATTTGAATCGGGACAACTTAGACCTTTTTGTTGTATCATATTTCTTATAAAATAGATGGCCGGATGTTTAACTCGGCCTATGATGGAACTTGGCGTAGTAACTCTGAATAGATTATAGATTCTCGGTTCTGTCTCGGTCTGCTGTGCCTACCCAGTTATATTGTTTATTATAGATATACTTACAAGGTCATCCCCGGCATCAAAATCGCAGCCCAGTCGGAACTTGACGACGTTCTGTGGGGAGTCGCTGTCGACCAGGTCGTCCACACTCTGCGCCAGAACTACGGACACGTGGGTTCGGTTGACGTCGCGGTAGGTGAACAGGTGCGCGTCTTCTTCTCGGTCTACTGGCTGTAGGCTTAGGTTCTTTCTGGAAAGATGGGAAAAGATGGTGTGAGTATGATTTGAAAAGGTTTATTTACAATTTCTGTTGAGAAAAAGAGATTAATACTAAATGTGGTGAACTTTGGTCAATCCTTGAACCGTATTTTTAATATTTCTTCTCTTGTGGGACAAGAGAAAGATGATGAAGTAAGTGTAAGTATTAAGCTGAAGTCGGCGAAACACGTTTTTTCTTCCATTCTCCCGTCAGCCGTCACTCATCATTTACTCCTTTTTAGGGTTCCGTAGTAAACAAGGAACCCTTATAGTTTCGCCATGTCCGTCTATCTGACTGTCTGTCTGTCCCCACTGTAGCTCAGAGACGCTTAGTACTAGAAAGCTGTAATTTGGCATAGGTATACCTACATATTAATCCCGCCGACAAAGTGCTAAAACAATTTTTTTTTTGGGATTCTCCCTTGCACGTAACGTGGGGATGATATTTTTTTTCTCGTCTACCCCATTGAGTGGGGTATCGCACTTGGCCGGTTTTTTTCTTTCATAACGTCACATAGTCCATCCATATTTTCTTGGTTTTCCTCTTCTTCTGTGTGTTAACTCTTAATGCTAAACATTTTAAACCTGATTCTTTAATTATTGCATATTCAAAGTAGACTTTCTGTAGCTCAATTACGATTATGAATGGTCTAATAACATGTGTGTTAAATATTAATCACTTAGATTTTACTGATATTATTATTGGTAAGCGTGGCATCTGTGTTGTCACATTCGAACTGACTTGTGCCACCCCTGTATTGCATCAACATCTCAGGTTTCATACTAACTGTTTCATAACGTTAGCACTAGATGGCATTTTACTAAATAACTCATCATAATTTCGCAAACTATTAATGAAGTCTAGACAATAAACATTTTTGCACCGAATACATTCCAACTCTAACACAATTTAACCAAATTTCTTTGTTAATAACGTAATAAAAACGGTATTGTCTGTTAATCCAACGTTTCCGCGTGTCGCACCATATAACAGTTAGTAATCGTCTAAATAACAACCCAGAAAGTGTTCTAATGACATAATAACTGAGAAAATGACTTTTATTTGTGTTATTATGAGTAAATTAGTTGAAATTCTCACGGCATTCGTCCGGAAGCTAAGTTTGGCGGATGTAAAGATATAAATCTTATTTAAACTGTGCCACCCATTGTGTTAAAACGTTATTCGGTATAATTAGTGATGCAATCGATATTCATGTTTGTTTAAAAGCTTTTTGATCGTGAGAAGTCATCTTTGGTAGGCTGCTAGTAAATACCTGAGATGATAGAGATATTAGAGTTAATTAAACACGCGTATTCTTTTGTTTTGGTATAATTGTTCATTAAGTATTTTGTCTGTGAAATTATTCTAAATAACATGAAAACTTATGATTGTGCGTTTTGCCTATATTAACACGAAACACTAATCTTCTACTAGTCTTTTTCCAACGGATGCAGCTGAATACCTGTATTTTATATGGAGCGACTGCCTATCTGATCTCCACAACCCAGTTCCTGGGTTACACGATACCCTTTGGTAAGATTGATTGTCAGAATTTTGGGCTTCTGAGTAACGACTGTCAAAGATCTACGAACAACAGCCGGGACCATGCCAGGACTACCGGCTTAACGAGGCACAGAGGGATCTCGATATGTTATGGATGGTAACCCATCCACGAACGTAACTTAACTTTCGATCGACCCGTGAGCCTGTTATTATTTAGCCTCTTCCGGCCTCTTTGTCATCTTTGGTTATAATAAAAATAATATTAGGTTAGGTGACTGGTTAATGCGAAATCTCAATCTACCTACTGATATGTTAACAGCTGTTCGTCAACAATAATCTGTAAGAATACATCAGTCAGAGTATCAGTGGTGTGCTATTAGGTAGTATGCAGGAACGTAGGCGCATTAATTTACCAAAAACGAAACACTTTGCAAGAAATGGAAAATTGCTACGGCTGCGGGTTTCGGCCTCAGGACGAGCTCCCACGTCACCAGTCCTCACTCTTTTCATATTTTGGCTAGCAGCCAAAATACTACAAACGTAATATACAGGGAAGTTTTGTAAAAATGTGGCTATTATCTTAGTATATTGTGATGACTTACGACTTCCACGCGAATGAAGTCGCGGGCAGAAGCTAATCATAAATCTATTCCATCTTATTTATCTTTCCTTAAGTTACTTATAGTTCTTGTGTAAGTACATAGTTTAGTTTTCTGTTTATCTATGTTAGAATACTCTTTTTATTTGTTTTTAGGGTACCGTACCTCAAAAGAAAAAAACGGAACTCTTATAGGATCGCTCGTGTGTCTATCTGTCTGGCTGTCCGTCTGGCACAGCCGATTTGCTCCGACTCTACTGGACCGATTAAATTGAAAGGTCATGGATAAAGTGTGGCCTGGCACAGACAAATAGATCATTATATTAAATAAAAAATAACTGATAATATTTAAAATCTCACCACAGCTTTCGTTACTTGGCAAAACATGGCAGGAAATATTTCAATTTAAAACATTATTATAATTTGATTCCAGTTTTCGGGGAGACATTTATATTGCCAGTTTTGGAAATATGGTGGTAATTAGGACATGCTTATTGTAAGAATTGATAGGATTTCACGAGTATTGTTAGAATATAAAATATTAAAACTGTGTTTACAGGGTATTGAATAAAAACTAGACTGTAATGAGCATGATGTGTAATATATTAATTAATGTATCAATTCCATTTTTATGAATAGATTAGCCCAGTCTTAAAAGTGTGTAGGTTGATCGTTCATAATCATTGTCACTGCCCGTCATTGTCATGCATTTCTCATATGTCATTTATGTTTTGTACAGACCAATAACTAACGTACAGGGAGGCATTAGAAGATAACAACTTCTTTTTTCTATACCAAACATCTTGTGTGTTAGAAAGAGTATGCTTTAGTACTTATACAGGTTGAAATTGAAAACTTGCGACAAACTGAAATGGAACATTGTGTACATCATTATTAACAACTTTTACTAAGGGACCAAAGCTGTAATCCCAAAAAAAAAAATCTGCTTTTCCTACATTTTGATGAGGTATTGCGAACATAAATGTAGGGGACAGCAGTTTTTTTTTTAGGATTGTAGCTTTGGTCCCTTAGTAAAAGTTGTTCATAATGATGAGTACAATCTCCCATTCGATTTGTCGCATGTTTTCAATGTCACCCTGTATAATTATGCAATTAGGTAATTTTTGATACTTTTTCTTCGATCAATAAATTGATCGAAGTACTTCTTTTATTTTAACCGTCGTTAGTTTTAGGGTTGCGTAGTAAACAAGGAACCCTTATAGTTTCGCCATGTCCGTCTATCTGCCTGTCTGTCTGTCTGTTTGTCTATTCCCACTGTAGCTTAGAGTCGCTTAGTACTGCAAAGCTGTAATTTGGCATAGGATATTAATCCCGCCGACAAAGTGTTAAAACAAAATAATGAAGGATTGTTTTTTTCTTTTTTTGGGTACCCCATTGTGTGTGGGTTATCGTTGGATAGGCCGTTCAAAAATATGCGCACGCAAGATTGTTAATAGAGTGGCAGTGGCAGAATATGGTCGTTTATGGAGATGTGAAGAAAATCATGGCAGTGGAACAGACAATAAAATTAAAAGGAAAACTATCACAGCTAAGTAGACTTTACAAGTTAACGAGTAAAAGTCGACCAACTTAAATTTGCAGTTGGAGAAATTACCGTGACGTATATTGATGTATGGGAGAACATGTTTTTCAACTACAATGTTAAGTTTGTTTTTGGGATAAATTCATCCCAACTTTCCAACTACGGACCCCTTCATTATGCGTGGTCCGACACGCACAATCAGTAATATTCTATTCTTTAATATCGTTGCATATTATTATGGTAACTAACGACAGAATTACTGAATTATTACTGCTTAGCTTGCACACAAGACCCAACTCTTTCGCCACGCTCGGTAGATGGCGTTGTGCCCCCGACAGTCAGTCGTCAGTTTTAAATATTGTAAAAGGTTTATTGTATAATTTGAATGATTTCACTTAACTTCAGTTAAGTATTTCATTTAGTTATAAGAGTATTATTTTGGTTTGTTTTTGTAGCTTTGGTTACTAACATCATATTCAAGTATAATATTATTTGTGTGCTCTTCTGAGACAGAACCCGCAGGAATAACTATAGTAGTAGTCACTATGGTTACTCCTATTTAGTATTTCCACTCCCTCTCGCAAAGGGAAGGCCAGCATCCCAGCAGTGGGAACGTTAAAGGCTGATTATGCTACTATATTTATGTCTAATTAATTCTGTTTGCCTAAGTTTATAGATTATCATGATTTTAGATCCATACATCTAAATAATTAATCAAGTTTTTTGATTAATTGATCTACTTACCCAAAAAATTTGTCAAAATGACGAATGCAGCAATCAACAACCCATGGGAGAGCAGTGGTGGCCCAGTGGTAGCGGCCGCGACATGTAGGTCGTAGGTTCGAAGCCAGACAGGCGCTTTACTATGTGTAAATTATTTCATCACCTTTGCTCTCAAAACGGTGAAGGAAAACATCGTGAGGAAACCGGCATGTCCAAGAACCAAAAGTTCGAAGTCATGTAACATCTACCTACCCGCATTGGGCCCGCGTGGTAGATTATGACCCACTCCCTCTCACAGAGAGGAGGCCTGTCTCCCAGCAGTAAGAACATTATTGGCTGATTATGTAGCAACTCATCATTCATTGAACTATTTTCTGTCAAAATTTACTAGCTACATATTAACCAATAATTTTCTGACTTTGAGTTTGCTGTTTAATAAATTGAACTCATTTTTATCAGGGTTGACCTTGGGAAATACGATCTTTCTTCCAGGCTTTCTTATGAATAGCTAATTCCATGAACAATGTAAAATTGGGTCAAACTGGGCCTTGGAACAAGACAGGCACCCGAAAAGTGAGGATTCTATGAGCATAAGCTTACTGAAACGTCTCTCTTTATGAAAGACCAGTTTTAGAAACGATAAATAATACTATGTTTTAGAAACGATGGCTAGAATTATTAGTTCAGTCTATCATATATTCAAAGCTTGGTCTCAGCCAAATCAGGTGATAAACAATAAAGTTAACCGAAGCCTACTGAAAGTTAGACATTTTGGTCAAAACTCCGAATTACAGATTTACCTACTAACCTGGGAACCGATTTTGGATTCTAAACGTTCCAAAAGGAAACTGGTTCACAAAGCGGAATTGGTGCGTTCTGCCTGAGATTCTGGGACTGTCCACCATTAAATCCAGCTTTACCTGAAGGTCCAGAGAATCTTGCCGCCAATAAATAAGGGCAATCGCGTTCATGGCCAACCCAATGACAACAATTACAACTACAAAGATCTATCAAATGGTTAAAGGATTACGTAAATAAGACGAACATTTTAGTAGATCATAACATAATGTTTCATATTAGTCTAACACGCAACACTTATGAAATTAGCGAAATGTTAACGGAACAAAATGGCTATTTGTTTCTTAATGACTGCATTTAAATAAGATGAGCTTTTAAAGCATCGAAGCTAGCAAAATGTTATGCTATTAATGGAATTTCACAACATAAACTTGTTAAAATTGCTCTGATAAGTATTTGCAAAACCTTGAGAATCACTAACTTATATTAATCGATTTGGGTTTTAGACTCGCTACATTTTTATTATAAGTATAGGATACTGAAGCAAAACCATTCCAGGCACATGGAGCTAGGATTTGTGACACTAACGGAAATGTAAAAGCCAGTTTTATTATAATTATGATTGCCAAACATTTTTCAAGAAAATTCGGCATTTGCAAATAAGATCAAGTCATTTGCTTCCATATCGACCTGGTAATGAATGAAACTCTCATTGTCGTGGCCCCAGCTGTCCCACCGCAGTAAAAGTCGAGCGAGGGAACTGTATCGCGGCCATTCATACACGTTGCCAATCTGTCACTCATTACTTACGTATCACTGGGATCTTTATCCTTTTATGGTTTATTGTTTAGCTTCACTTGTAACACTGGTTCATGACTTAGTGTTACAATTTTGATATCAAACTATTTATTAGTGGTTTTTGTGGACAGGATACTAATTAAGACTTGTTACAGTTGTAATGGCAAACATGTCATTTTGTTTAAATAGTTTAAATAGATTTTATTATTTTATTAATATTTTACATAGATTCTTTTATATTTTGTGAATGTGAGAGCGATGTAGGCGTACTGGATTTGTAGACCAATTATTTTTTGTTAAGTACCTGATACTTGTTGACAGGCCTACACTGTCCTCCCATACCTACTAATATTGTAATTTGGAAACATTGTAAACGCCAATTATTTTTAAAAGAGTAACCGTGGAGATTCTTGCCGGCTCTGCATAGGAAACGACTAATTAGAAACATGCACCTAGCTTCTTACGTTTCATAAGTGCCCATGTAGGTTTATGTGAAATAAAATATTTTGATTTTGATTTTGAGTGCGACACCTAATAACATAGAATCTGTATTGTTGACTATGGTTCTAAATGTGCACAGTAAATGCCACACAGTCACTTTGGTCGCGTTTTATTTCAAATTTTACAAAAAAAACTGAAATGTACTCTGAAAACAGACATCGTGATAAGTTCGCTTGACCACTTACTGATGAGGGATATCATTTACAAGGGAGCAGGCAGAGGTGGTGGTCTAAAAAAGCTAAACAGGTGACTTCGCTGATTCCCTGTGGAAAACAGCGGTGCCAAACTCATAACATTATTTCAATCTTGCCACTCCGCTGCCGCTGCTGCTATGTTCGTGGTTGTGGTGTAAATTTACGATAACTCTGTAAAAGCACAGACTGGTTGATTACCAAGATAATTCAATAGCAGAGCATTTGCCTCCTACGGTTACGCTCTGTTAGCTATAAGAGCCGAAAGTTTAATTCCCTAACGGAGACAATTTGTTTGACATTTTGTTTGTATTCGAGAATTTAATGACACGCACATACATACATAATCAGCCTATAATGTTTCCATATATGGGACACAGGCCTCCTCTCTTTGAGAGGGAGTGGACCGTAATCCACCACGCGGGACCATTGCGAATTGACACCCACATGCTATAAATAAATTAAGTTTATTTAACTACATGTACATACTCCCTTGATGGTCGTATAAAAAAATAGAGTAGGCAAAAGTGGATTGATGAACACTTAACATAATATCGCAGAGCATGAGAAACCGTTCTGGAGAAAGTAGGATATCCAAAACCAAAAACAGTGTTTTACCTAACCTGAAATCGATACCAACGGACCTCACACTCGGCGGTCGCGAGTTTGAGCACAAGGCCAATGAATACCTATACAAATTATGCCAATTAGAATAACATTAAAACATAATGTTTCTGCATCATCAGCATCTCATCTACAGTCGATTGCTATAATATTGCTACTAAACTGACATAAATATTAGAATGTAGTGTCCTTGCGACGCTTACTGTTCATCCGTCTTCATTATGTCATTATGATATGTAAATTATAGCTGTCGACAGCAGTAATAATTACCTCGTTAGTGTACTATGAAAGTACTATATGTTATAGTCTACTTATATTATAAAATCATGATGATCTACTCTTATTTAATACTTTAAACACACACATGCATAAAGGCTGACTTAATGCCATAGGCATTTTCTACCAGTCAGTCATTTTCATTAATTTTGGTTCATTTCTTTTGCATTGCTGTGATAAACTAATGGCTTTCGCTAAAATGGTTTGCCGAGCGTAGGTACGTAAAAAAGCAGTTAAAAACTAAGAACAGATTTAAAGTTAGCATATTGTTTTTCTCCGAAGCTCCCTTCGAAGTAGCGCATGTTCACGTTTTCACATGATTTCAGTGACAAAATATGGAAAATTAAACATAAGCCACAAATTATTATGGACAAACAGTAAAACACTTAGCACACGACAGAAACGATTAAATAATCCTTGACAAAACATACTCAAATTCACATGCAAAGTTCATCACGCAATAAAACTGACTACTGAATGTCCAAAACTAAATGCGGAAGCAATTATTCGTAATGATGCAAAAGTTATTGATAATCACCTAATCATAAATAATAACGTAAACGACGAATTTAATAAACAATCATCCCTAAGTAAATAAACAACGTTACATAACAAACCTCGAAACTTATATAAGATTATTGGATAGAAAGTAATACCTAAGCTATTAGAATTAGCTATTATTACCTACAGAATGGATTTCCCTCAGAAAATTATTTAAAAGTGAAACCACAGCCTCTCGTTTTAAATCCAAGCTTAGGCTTGAAAAGAAAAGTTGATAATTTAAATAATAAAACAATAAAACTTAGTGCCTAGTGTACGTGACTAAAGTATTATAAGGTACCTATTAAGTATGGTAGCATAATAAATTATTGCAAGACGTGGCAAGAACACTTCTGTTCAGATCAAATTTGCCCGGAATAGAATGAGTGTTCCAATATTGTAAAGGCCTCGAAACCTCTTTGATGAGTTATAAGTATAACATTATACGACATGCAGTTTAATAATAAGTTAGTTTAATTTGCCACTAAAATAATAATATTGATTAACATTATAATTTATTATTTTGATAGTCATGATGGAACTCAATCCATTACTAATAAGGAGAAGAAGAAGTTGCGCAAGCACAAAAGAATGAAAATAATAAATGTATAATAATTTAGAAAATATCTGTTATATAGGTTAGGCATCTACTGAAGAGATTAATAATGATTAATCTAAAGACTGAAATTGCCGCTATTGTGTTGACAAATTGGAAGAAGTTATCGATCTTTAGATTTTTTGATAAACAGAATGGTAATGATTAGATTTTTATGTAATGATCGTTATAATATTTTGTGCCAAGGAAGAGCAGTTCAGGTCAACAAACACAAACTTATCTAAGTAGGAAATCAAGTATGAAATTTTGATGATAATTTATGTAAATATATAATCTAAGCTAAAATTATTATCAAACAGATTCGAAGAACGTTTCATTGGTTTAATCTCAATTTAAGGTTTTTTATTTCCGGTAGAAAATCTATCTTTCTAGGCTTGAAACAGGATATTCGATTCTATGATGACTCTGACGTCACTTTCATAATGCTTCTGCTTAGCCGCCGTTAGGCGTAATTTGATGCAATGCGACTAATACAATCTATAATTAATCTTACTTATAAGTTTATGATACGTATTCAACTGAACTGTATACAACAGGAAAGGGCACGTCACCATTCTTTCCTTTACCAATATCTATATCATTCTCACTATAATTCATTCCTTTTACATCTTTGTATTCTTTATCTTTTTCTTTTAATACATAACCTGTGTGAGAAACACCCACTAAATTGTTTACGTAAGTAACAGTTTAACCTTATTTCATGATCACTTTGACTATTGTAGTCATTTTAATAGCCGAGTCATCCTCCTAAGTAATGAGTGCGTACTGCGTTGTTATTTATTTTAACTACACGAGCGGGTGAAACGCTGCGTTTAGCACGCTGACCTCTGACCTGTAATCGTTCTTTAAAAAGCAATCGCCTCCTTTTACGTCATCCATTGTTGTTATTGCTTGATATACCTATACCAAGCTACATGTCAGACATGGGACTTGATAAATAATATTTTTGTGATTGTGATGCTTTTACCTGACGACGGCGAAGCCAAAACACGAGGGTTATGTGTCTGTTCCTATATTCCTCCGTAACTAATAAATGGCTGAACCGATTATAATTAATGATATGTTGTTAGATTGGTCTTTAGTTATCCCTGGGTAAGTATTTAAGTATCACTGGGTAAATTATAAAAAATCAAAATGGCGGTTCTTTGGCGCCAAAACGTATATATAAAAAAAAACTCCCATACCTATCGAGTTAGTATCAAAATCAAATGAAGGATTTTGAAAGGTGATTTCAAAAATATATACATATTATATGTTTAAATGTAATTTGGAATGAGAAATGATAAAAAACAATCCTGAACTTTTGGAGTGAGTGAGTAAGAGGCCGTTATCACCCGATTATAAGTGGGTAAATAATCTTTTTTAACTAAACTAACTAAAAAGTGTAAAATAAAATAAAATATAAAAAATAATCAAAAACCCCGACCGCGTAAAATGTCAAATTTAAAAAATGGAAACAAGCATTATATAACTTAACACTACTCGTATAAACAATCTCATGCAGTCGAAGGCATCTTCTTTAATTTAACAATATATTGTATTTTTTTATAAGTATACTTTTTAAATTTTGTAATATTTTTATTATTGTGCGTAATTTATAATGTAACTAGCACGCTATGGGCCTTCGAAGCTCGAAAATAAAACTTAAAATAAATACGGCGTTCTGTTATGTAATATCTGCTAAGTATTCCTTGAGAAAATAAATATTTATAAATGAATCTACTATTTTCTGTGAAGGTCATTGCACTTACGCTGGCTAAGTTCTCAGAGCAAGAAACATTACTATTTCTGTAAATACCTCGCCGACCGTAGTCTACTTAGTAATATCTAGATCCGGTGTATTAGCTGCCAGCTTTCAATAGAAAATACGTTCATTTTCATTACTAAGTAAAAGTCATGCATATTGCACCACATCTTGATAATACAATTATAAAACGTGAAATTATTCAAAGTATTATGCATCGATATTATCAAATAGAATTCACAGACACTTTCTATGTAAATTTTAAGTTTCGATTTTGTAATAATTTCTAAACATTCAGTGTGTCGCGAATGCAAGATTGACATTTTAGTGAATAGGTAAATAATATTTTTGAGGTTATTTGGTAACGTATTAACTAACAGATGCTAGATTTGCATCATGTTTATACTTAATTAGCTAAAATTAACATATTCTTCCATAAGCTCCAAACAACCTGACATTTAGCACTAACCTCCATTAGACCTAATTTGAAATGCATAAGTAATTATTACAATTCTATTTGGCCGATAGATGCCAAGTGCATTTAAGTTTGGGTAAGGCTTTGCATAATATGTTATCATCACTATGACCTTGGAATATAATGACATAACTAAACCCCTTTCAGTAAATGGATGACAGTTAATGAAAGCCTACTTTTGTTCGAATCATGATTGGTGAAACCTATAATCAATTTCTAAGTTGGAGCTTACACACTAAACAGATACTTTAGACAAAACCAAAGACCAATTTATCTGGCAAACTATTAAGCTTAAGTCACACTACCTATTTACATCAATGCTACAAAAAAAAACAGTAGTGACGAGAGTGTTTACATAATTATTATTTACTTCTTGATCTTCGCGTGGCTGGTACGACAGTTATTCAAATTTTGCTGGCCCAAATCTTCTAAAAATTATCTTCTCTAATGCAATTAATGCGTCCAATAATAATAGGTACCATGATTGTCTAAATTTACCAATCGATTTAGAAAAAAAGTTGCATTAATTTTCGTTGCTGTCAACTTACGGGTAAACCCTAAAAACTCTTTTAGCTCGGTTTTCCTAATATTATTAACCCAGTGCTATCAACTGTCACGGTAAAGCTCAATCATGTTCTAACCTTTTCACATAGGCGAAGACGGCAGACATACATATAAACGCGCACATCGTACCCGCTCGTCTGTAACGGTACTAAGATGGTAACCGCACTCTTACGTGATTGCGCAACGCGCGCGGGTCATTCTTATATTATAATATAACGCAGCCAATAAATTTAAGTTATGGTGCTAGCGGAAGAGAAGATGTTTTATGGGTTTTCGATTTCTCATTTAAGTTAATGTCGATTAATGGTTCGTTTAGTTATTTCCGGAAGAGGTTGTATTTTAAATGAGTAAGCGTGGAGTTTCTTGCCGCCTCTTTTCCTTAGGAAACGACCAATTGGAACCGTGCACCTAGCTTCTGACGTTTCATAGGTGCCCATGTAGGTTTATGTGAAATTAAATATATTGATTTTGCGGCCAAGGGGCCGCTAGAGAAATTGAAATAGTCAAACGTTCACCCGATCCATTATTTTGTTTTTATTTATTTGTATAGTTAGTTCGTTAGTCATTTGATTTACTGTCTATTGTAAATTGTTAGTTCTGTATAAATCTTACCTTAAAAACTTAGGTAGAGTGAGTTTTAAGTGAGCATCAGGCGAAATGACTGCTCACTCAACTCACTTCACCTTAGTTTTCACGGTGTTTTTCCAGAATAGACTGCGGCAAGTTTTGGAGATCAAGAAGCACACCAGCAATAGCCGCAATAACAATTGCTGCTTAAAAAATATCTGCTATTGCTGAGTTTTTTTTATCAAAGTCAAAGTCAAATTATTTATTTCAAATAGGCACATAAACGGCAATTTTGAACGTCAAAATTTACAAAAAAAAAAATAGAATTGATTCTAGTTGCCCCTTCCAAAAGGTAGTTTCGTATGGAGAAGAAGGGGCAAGAAACTCCACCGTTACTCTTTTAAAATGTTTTACAAAATTTTGTATAGGTAGATACATTATATAATTATATGTGAATACGATGAAGCTAGAATAAAATTAATATACCAATATAGATAAAAAAAAATAATTAAAAATGAAGCAATGACAGATAAATCAATTATGTGATAGGTACATGATGCTCACATATTTACAAACATTGTAATAAATAAAATAATAAATTGTACAACTAAAATAGCAACCAGTTTGATTTTTTCTAGATTCTATCTGTGGGGAAACGTAACCACGATTCAGATGCAATTCCTTGAATTCCTTATTTTTCCTTGAGTATTGCGGTAACTTTTTAGGGAAAAATAATAGTTCTTTCACTTAAAACTTTATATTAATCGTAATTATTAGTCAACTGTCAAGACGTTTTTAATTTCCCTAAATACACGTCAAAAAGTGGCTTAAATTAAAAAAAAATACTTGCAAACGTCGCACCTAATGTATTTAATACTTTTTACTACAAGTTAGTACAAAAAAATAATCGATAACCGGTCGGTTATACAATATTACATTACTCGGTTAGTATCAATCGATCGATTCGCGCTACTTAACCGATACACGACACTTTAGTCACGAATGTGAGGAATGATTAGGTAATATTTTCGTAGATGGTTACAACTTACAAAGTATGGATATGAATGTATTATTACTGTGTAACCCACAGACGGAATAAATACCCGGAAGAAAAAGGCGATCGAGATAATTATTATAATCACTGACGACATTAACGAAATCTGAGGGACGAGACAAAGTGATATTCTATCAGGGATAACGATGAAGTAAATAATAAAAATATATTAAGATACCGAAAAGCTTATAAGGTCAATCCTGATGGGGGTCGTTGTTGTACTATATAGTACACACAAATTCCATGGTCGTTGTAGAAATATGAAACACTTTGAAAGCCATTTGCCATTTGCAGCCGTCTGTGGAACATGAGAAAGAAACATTGATCCACAAGCGTATAGTAACGTAGAGTCTAAAATCGTAACGGGCCGATTATAACACCTTATTAATTAAAGTCCTAATCAATACTGACTGTTAACTGGTTAAGTAGGTATTTAACAGCTGGCTATCAAACTCCTCATCAACTTCAGCGATTAGCGGAACATGCAATTTCTGACAGACAGATTACAACTATTAATTACAATAAAAAAATATGACTGCCACATTATTCATAATAAGCGCAATACATTACCCTCAAGGCCTCTTCGTTAATTGATTGATTAACCACAATATTATAATGCAAGTAACTGACATAAAGGGATCACATGCAATGGGTTGAATATTATTAGGTAACCCACGATTTCACATACAAGTTATAACATTAATTAACATAATATAACATCACGGCAGTGTTCCTCAAAAGAGTTTTTACCTTCGCGGAGCAAAAAGGTTTAAAGAATTAATACAATGAAAATTATTACTACCTAACAATTTTTTTTAATTTTTTTTTTCGGAAGTCGGTGTCTTTGGTTCTGTGTTTTCGTTTTTTGTAACCAACATCCGAACTTAAAGTTATCTTTCACTTTTTAGTGTTTTTTTTGGAAGTCGGTTGTTTTTTTTGTGAAAATCGTATACACTACTTGCAACATTGACAGGAAGTTTTATAACATCATCAACATACACCGAGTGGATTAAATACATATTATTGAAGTTAACTCAAAACTACCAAAGCATAGTTAATAAAAAAATTATGGGACCACCGCGCAAGTTTCCTCTACCATTATGAAAGAATTATAAAAATTGCTAAAATACTTTATTCCCGAACATATATAATATAATATAAAGGCGAATTGAGAACCTCCTCCTTTTTTGAAGTCAGTTAAAATCATTTATGGCAAGAGTGCATCTCATAATAATTCCAATAAGACCAAACACGGCTAGGATACATTGTTTTATTACGGAGTCCCAGTGCCTAGCTTCCGGTTTCATCATCAGATCAGTTTGATGGTACCATTTTTATCAGAAACATTTATTTAAATTTACTTCGTCATAGTCGCTTAACTATCATTGAGATATCTTATCACCACCAGTGAAATATTTATCATTGAGGAGTTCCGGTGGCCCTCTGTGTTCTTCTTCATCAGTCCGACTTTACCAAATAATAATTTCTGAATGAATATGATTGACTAGTCTATGAAAATATAAAAATCGCTATATATAATATTTGAGGAGTTCTCTCAAATTTAAACTGCATATTGATAAAAAATGGGACCAATTTGGAAGTCCAATCCTTTCAAATAAAAATAATTTTTCAAATCGGTTTATAAACGACGGAGATCTGAGGTAACAAACATAAAAAAATATATACAACCTTATTGAGAAACTCCTCATTTTATTAAGTAGGCTAAAAAGAAAAAAAAGACCCTGCTTCATTTAGTACAAATTGTCAAGCATTTGCTTAATTCGTTCGTACGTACGATACAGTCAAAAACTATACAAACTTATACGGAGATGTCGCCACAATTAAAAACAGTTCTAAGTTTTAAGTTAACTTTGCAAATAAGATGCGTTTGATTGTACGCTACTCTGTGACGAGTGTGTGTGAGTTTAATCAGACTCTTCCACTAACACTCTCCAACACCCACGCACACACATAGACTTAGACTCATAAAAACCTCCCAACATACTTTTACTTTTTAATCGTTTTATTTATTTATTTTTACTCTAATAATGCTCACTAATTGTTTGAAACTTTTATTACTTGCTGTGATATCAGATGTAAGCTATTTATATTGCATATATCTTTGCCTACTTGTATTATATATTTTTTAAACCTACTGTCCTGCTTTAAAAGCATACAGTCAAGAATTTCAATATCAGATTGACATAAAACTTTGCCTTGATTTTGAAACTGGTTCACATCCATAACAAAAACAAACAGGAACCAATATAGTATGTAGGTATGTTGAATATTATGATTATTTTAACAAAAGTTTTACACAAATAAAATCTACATACCTCGGATGCACTTCTACTCTGAGAACTTCATCGCCAACTTTCAGGTTCTCTGGTATTCTCACGAACTTCAGGTATTCACCCACTGGGTAGAAATTACAACCTGTAACAACAAACAAAAACAATTGAAACTCGTCTTCGATAAAAATGACATGATGACGATGATATGGTTGTTAAATTCTAAATTTATTAAAATTCTGGATAAGGAATTACAATTTGCAGGAGTCCATTTAAACTACGTCCAGTAATTTTTTAACCGACTTTGAAAAAGGAGGGTTCTCAATTCGACCTGTGTTCGCCGATAATTCCGTCAATAGTGGACCGATATAAAAAAATATTTTTTTGTTTGAACGAGTATACCCGAAGTGGTTAAATTGTCACCAATTCATACTCTGATGAGGGGATCCCATGGAAATCGAGGGAAATCCTCAAATAAAGGCATACCTATAGCAATTTATATATACCTATGTATTTAACGAGTTGCGATTCGATTAGGTACTTTAATATGGTTGCTAAGCCATTTATGCTCTTCACAATTTATATGGTGAGTGGTAGTTCTTCTGGTTCTTGCCAGGAGAACTCCTCAACAATTAACATCCCTGCATCAAGAAAAGCAATATTTTGTAAAAGGTGATGAGCAGTTGACATTAGGCTATTGTAACTTAGATAAATTACAAACTGACCCTCTTAAAAGTAAAAACTATTTTTTTAATATCTTACGAATCTTAATCATCAACAATGTAAGATGAATGTATCGTCAAGCAACATTGTCTTTAAAAAAACTTTTTACAAAAACAAAAACAACCGACTTCCATAAAAACACTACAAAGTGAAAAATAACTTCAATTTCGGAAGTCGGTACCTTTGGATCCGTATTTTTGTTCCGGTTTATTGCCACTGACTTCCGAAATTAAAGTTAAATTTCACTTTGTAGTATTTTTTTGGAAGTCAATTGTTTTCTTTTTTTTTTGTAAAAAGTTTTTTTTAAAGACAAAGTTGCTTGAGGATACATTCATCTTACATTGTTGATGATTAAGATTTGTAAGATATTCAGACAAAAACCAAACATATTCAGACATTCATATTAGAATAACTCAGAGTAACCAACAATTCATTATGCGCAAACATATAAACACAGTTCTGAAGACAATAAAGCAAAAACGGAGCTGCCTTCTGAAGACAATCAGGCTAGTGGTAAAACTAATTATTCTGCTTACGACACTGTCCCACAAATGAACCCCATTCAATATGGCGACCCATTGTTGGGAAGGGAAAAACTGTCAGTGATAGGTGATCGTTTAATAGTATTTGCTAATAACTGTTTGCAATCGTAGCTGTTAAGAAACACAAATGGAACCGTTTTGGATACAGAGTTTTCAAATAAACTGTGTGTCATCATTAACAAAGTATTTTTCAGACAAAGTGAAGATTTATAATATGTTTAAAAACTTTTATAAACTGAGTGAAGAAATTCAAATAGAAGCAATGTTCCAAGAAAATAATGTCGAAGAGACTACCAAAGAGCTCCATTTTAAGTATTGTAACACTAGTAATAGAACACCATAATAGTACGGAATAAAGCGGAAATACCAAAACCCGTTAGAGACAAAACAGTCCAGATATCTTAGCAGAAATTGTCCAAAAGATTGCGTAGGTTCTCATTGACCATCTAGATATTACTCAAGCCATAACAAAATGATCCAAAAACTTCCTCATTGATTTCCATCAGATCGACAATGACGTTGCAATTGCGCGACCAATCGCGTCTTGCAGCTGTCATGGAGTATTTTCCCATAGATCGACAGTTTCACAATGGCGACGCTTGAGTAGAAACTGATGTCTTCCAATCCAGCCGTGAAATCCGCAATCTTTTGTCGCATGTGATTTGAGAATTATTTTTGCGGTTAGTCTGCTGCTGTATTCAAATGTACGGCGTAAGCAATGGTATTACCACAACATACTTTTGTAAATGATGAGTATTGCATCTTACCTACTTCATGTGATATATTTATTTTCTGTATTACTGAACCTACTCCTGTCTTTATGTATTCGGGTCTGTATTAATACAATGAGATTTTCTCGGTTTTTATGGCTTATGGAGAAAATAACTCTAAATTTTACCAAACCTTGCTAAATAACTTTATCATACGATCGGAGACTGTATCAGAGTTTTGATAATTGTCATGCACACCATGAAAATGTTTGAAATTGACAATTTGTTTCCTAATTCTGACCGCAAAATATTGCATAACATAATAGCTTTTTCTTTTCAAAAAAATACCTCAATCCTAGACTGTTCCTATTCATCGTTCACGCTCTCATCGCTTAACCCAAAACCCGGTTATGCTTAATGTGTAGTGTTGGCTAATTAAACGATGCAGTGCCTTTTGACTATACTACATAATTCATGTAAGTGCACACAACAATAGATTCTGATATACGTATGTATGTCTGTGTCCTCAAATTCACTTAGTTAACGTGAAAGACAACTGTGTGTCAGTCAACAAAACAAAAAATAACAATCTCACGGCTAATGAAAAAGCATTAACTGATTACTTACATAACACCTGTTAATCCATTAAAGCAATTTGACAAGTATCTGAGACAAGAAAAATAATAACAATGACTTTCAATATGAACGCGAACTCTATTCTTTACATTCACGTACTTTTTTATGGAGTCTGCAAAATTTTGACAAGAAAGTTTGATTCTATAGCAAGATACTTCATGTTTTATTGCATTCCAATGATAATAATATTATAGAACCATGAAATGATTCGATAAAAATTGTCCCTAGATCTTCGATGATTTAAACATCACTTTAACATGAGATAAACCATGAAACTACTTCCAAGCTGGATAACATCCTTCTGCGAAGCAATAATGCTCGCGAAGGAGGAGGCGGGACGGTTGAGGGAAAGGCAAGTTTCGCGCCTTCTCGCCCCTAGCCGCCGCAGGTGACGCCCTGGGCGTCGGGAATCGTACCGTAGGCGCGGGCTTGCGGACGGTGAGCAATGGGTAGCTCACCGTCCGGTAAGGACCAGGCCCTGGTCGACGGCGCGTCGTATTCCACGCGCGCCTCAAAGAGATGTCGTCAGCACAATGTAGGGGTCCACTAGGGCCTATGCCTGCCGGGGTCACGGGAAGGTACTAATGGGTCACCGTGGCCCCCGCAACGCAGGCAACGGAAGGAATACGGGTGGGTTTTAGTCAGTAAGAGTCTGACACACCCTTCCGCTCCACCCAGAGCGGGAGAAGTTATTTGATGATTTCCCACCCAAAAAAAAAAGCTGGATAACATAAACAAAAACTATAAAAATACGACAGCATACTCTTACACACAAATTATAGTTTGAGACACAACAAACATCCTACATTGTAGTTCATTCACAACCCACAATCAAGACAGCCTCGTCAATGAAGCGTGTGATCGCCATAACACAGCAGGTTCTCAGACGTGCTGATGTTCGGATAAAATACCGTAAACTATGGGACGGCTAGCGGGACTCGTTTGGGTATCTAACAATGTGTGTTCTGTTGAAGTTCCCGTACAAGGATGTATTGGCGCGTGCTCCAAACTCCGCCGCCACCTTGTTTATAGGGTCCCATACCCAAAGGGTAAAACGGGACCCTAATACTAAGACTCCGCTGTCCGTCTGTCCGTCTGTCACCAGGCTGTATCTCATGAACCGTGATAGTAAGGTAGTTGAAATTTTCACAGATGATGACAACAAATACTAAAAAACAGAATAAAATAAATATTTAAGGGGGCTCCCATACAACAGACATGATTTTTCCCGTTTTTATAGATAATGGTACGCAACCCTTATTGCGCGAGTCCGTCTCGCACTTGGCCGGTTTTTTTCAATATATTACACAAAACAATTTAACAGTTGTTTACCAACTGCGCCTTCCCGTCACCATCATTTAAGCGTAGTGTAGTTTATTTGAGGTGAATGTTTTATATCAGCTACGTAATGCCAACGCTGAAATAAATATTTTGAAAGAAACTATATAGGGAGATATTTAACTAAAAAAACTAACTGTGATAGTAATAAAAGTTCGTACATTTCTTTTCACAGAGATAAAGATAGTGGAGAAATCTTAAAACTAGCGGTGCCTTGCCTTGCCCTGCAGCGGATCGAACATAGTTTGGAAAGACTACAGAAGGAAATGTAAATAAAATTAGCATAATAATACAATTTTATGATTAAACCTTTCTCAAAGAGTCGTTAAACTTATCCGCGGTAGTCATTTACAGCAATCAAAGACACGGTCTTTACCTTCTTAACTCACGCAAAAAATCAAACAATAATATGCATTTTGGTTCGATTCTGATCTAAATATGCACTGTGGGAACCCAGTTATGACTGAATAGTCACTGCTGTGCAGATGGTTACAGAAGACTTACTGGATAACATCCTTACAAAAAAAGTGACCAGATGAATTACATTAGTCCATTTCTACACATAAGTCCGATTTTTGTGCATTGTTTTTACAAATGGACCAGATCAGAATCGAGAACGTGTTCAATTTAATTTTGATAATCGATCGCAATCGATCTATCGTTTTTTTTTTCAGTAATATAACTATATAATATTTCATTGATAATCCACATTATGGTAATGACAAAGTTACCCAAATCAAATGTAATTAATTGACTCAAAGCAAGACCAATTAATTTAATCGATATCAAATCAACCACTTTTTTTTCAATTCAAATAATTTGATTTTTTTGATACCTCAGCTATTATTTATGAAAGGTTTTTTGATGTAAGCCTTCTTACCCCAGTTGTCCAGTGGCTATAATGTAAAGTCAATCTCAAGTCTCAAGGTGGCGGAACATCTCACTTCCTTACCCATTGTTTCTTTATGGGTTGAAATAGCGGGGTTTAGTGTTAAAGTTCCTATTAACAGCGCTATTTTTTATCCAAAGCAAATTGGCTTGGGAACTCTTGTTAAAATGATGTACAATGATCCTTTGAAAGATGTTTGTACGATGATACATAATTTTAAGTGCAATTTGGAAAAATAAACGCAAATTTTAGCAGTTAGCTTTCATGTTTTCTTTGAGAACTTAATTATAAGCTACTTAATCTTTTTTTAAGTGTATTAATGCCCGTTAGTTTTTTGATAACATTATATATCTCTGTCTGATGGATCTGATGGATTACTCTTAAAATATTTAACGGCTAACTTGTTGCCATATTTATGGTTATTTTTGGTGGTGTACATAATAAAGAGTGTTATATTTTATTCTATTATATTAGAATAGAATAGAATCTACTATATCGTCCACTTTACCTAGCTCAGACTTTTTTTTCCCAATGAAAATAAAATAAAATAATAGATTTAGTCTGAGCTAGGTAAAGTGGAAGCGGATGGAACAAAAGTTTTACCAACTTTGATTGGATTTCATTTGTTTTTCTTTATCACAACAAGGTTGTTTGACTCAGCTTCGCAAAAAGATTGAGCACCACATTATTTTTTTTACGCTTTATTTTGATTTTAGAGAATAATTTTTAAGCCTACTTAAACAATTTGAAATGTATAGATCAGCAAAAGCAAAGGTCAAGTCTTTTATTTGGAAGAATGTCACTGCATCTCTGTGGGCTACAAGTCCCATTCGGCATCTTATCAAGCTCACTAGCAATTATAACTTCATATACTCAATCCTCGCCAAAATCAGGGGTTATCAAAACAATACCACATGCCCCACCATTGCGTGTCTTACTTACGACAGTTAACATTCTTCACGCATTGCAACATAATGGAGTTATTCTTGTTAAAGATACCATCAGTTAAATTTTGTACAATACTACATGGTTCGTAATAAAATAGCCGTATTATAATAAGATAGTCATCGCGGAGTGAATGATCTCTGCTTGTGGCGGGTGCTCGGATGGCCATCTGTTGTTCTAGAAGATTTAGTAAGTTGATCTGCTGACTCAGTGAACCCCTTTTTTGTTGTTTGATTTAAAAAGCATTGATAACCTGAAAACGGTAATAATGAAGTTAGTTACCGATGAAAACTTATCTGTCCTTATAGTTTTCTGCTTCTCCCTTGGCAACAAAATCCATTACTACTTATTTATAACTTGACTTCTAAGCAGATTACTGATAGACCTACTTTGGATAGCATTTTTTTTTTTGGGTGGGAAATCATCAAATAACTTCTCTATTTGATGCTCTTATTGAACAGGCTCCGACAAAATATATATAGGATGTTACATAGGTAGATATTCTTTATTGTACACTGAGAGAATGAGCAATGCGACACAAAATACATTAGAACAGTCAAAATAGTGTTCTTATCGCTAAAAGCAAGACAAAGATATTATTAAATCATAAGGAATATTATTACATATTCTGGACTGGCCATCGGATGGTAGATTATCAAGTCACAATATTGCAGATTTAAGAAAATGATGATTCCAAAGAACATTACTAATTCGCGAACCTCCAAATTAAAATAAGAATAGAATATAATAGAATACTCTTCATTATGTACACCATAAAAATGACAGAAGACCGATGAAGAGACAAGAAATGCTTAATGAAATGTCAACCACCTCCGTGAGAGCTTGACGTGACTAAACTTGACAGAAGCTACTAACTATGCCCGTTCTCAGGGAATTACACATGATTTTTCTTTTGCAGAAACATGTCTTTACATCAAGACCTTTTTCTTCTAGGGAAGAAAACAATCGTGATTTTATACCTGTAATTATGAAAGGTAAAATTGATAAAAAATATCGACAAATGATATAATTACTCATGATTTAATATTGCTACCCTTTTTCTTTTTTTTTTTTGAGGGTAGGAAATCATCAAATAACTTCTCCCGTTCTGGGCGGAGCGGGAGGGTGTGTCAGACTCTTACTGACTAAAACCCATAAGTACCTTCCCGCGACCCCGGCAGGAATATTGCTACCCTGAGCCTTCGTTGGAGTAACACAAAATTAAATGTTAATAGCTACATTCCAAGTCACACCGCACCATTGGAAAACTATAGGTAAGTACCAACATAATTTTCAATACCGCGATGCTCAGTTATTTCTGTCCCATATTCCAAATCACCACGTTGTTCTATGCAATCAGTGGAATAAAACCTTTGCTTTATAACAGACTTGAGCTCCAGGTCTAACGGGCGGTAAAGGGAGGCTTTCTCTCTTCATTATAGATGACTATCTCTCTATTTGTTGCTTTCATATCCTTTCCAATATAGATCCGTTATTAATGCATAAAGCTGTGCCAATGTTCGTCGGATTTGTCTGTCAGGGATGAGATTAACGATAGCTGTGTGTGACTCTATTTCTGTGAGATCTTTTTTAAAATATTTGGTTTGTTTACTTATTTATTTATAAAGATACACCAACAGCTTCTGTATATAATATATCATGAGTACTATAGGTAACATTAGCCTCGGACATATATAGTTGCCAATTACAGGATAACCAGCAATCTTGAATTTACAAATTATGGCAAAAAACTTCTTAAACTTCATATTTTAAAACATAAAGGAAAATAACGAACAGGAACGTACAAACAATATTGCAATTTTTCCCACTTACTTAAGACTAAAACATAAACAATATAAATTTAAATTGAAAATGTGATCATGTTGGGAAGTATAGCTTCTAAATTAAAGTATAAAACCAGCCAAGTGTGTGTCGGACCACGCACAATGAAGGGGTCTGTAGTTGGGAAGTTGGGATGAATTTATCCCAAAAACAAACTTAACATTGTAGTTAACAGTTTGTATGCTTTACGACACACCGGTGGGCCTAGCGTAGTATACCATTCGGGCCAAGTCAAAATCAGGAAATCGGTAATTTTCATCAACTTGAGATTTTCATTCCAAAGTTTAAAAAATGTGATAATATGTACAGAAAATAAAAATTTGCGACTTTTACCGTATAGTTTTTAAGATGTTGTAAAAGGCTCACGGGTGGGTCCCGTGGCCTTGTAAAAAGGATTATGTTTTTTCCGTTAGCGCCCCCCGCAGGGTCACGATACGGCTCACGTCGCGCGAGCGTGGGGCAGGGGCGTAGTGATTTACTCCGGCCCATCAATATGCTGCGCTGCGTGGACAAGTGAGGATCTGTTACGCTTTTTCCGCCAAAAATGAATGATTTTGAAGATTTTGAGTTAACGCAAGATGTGTTAAACCAGTTAGCTCACATCGAGATAAATCTTCTGAAGCATAGTTTCCAAATAGATACTGATGAAGACGTAGTTCAACCAACGAAAAGAAGATGCCGCCGAATTGTATTTTCAGAGAGTGAAGATAGCGACAGTGAAATCTCAAGGGTTATTGCCGATACTATTGGTAAGTAATCATTTAGTTTAAACTAGCTTTTGCCCACGGATTCGCCTACTTCATTGATTATATGATTGATAGGAGTATAAATTAGTTATTAGTATTTTTATTTGTTCAGGTAATACATCGCCGTCGGGCACCTGATCACAGCCTAAAGGTAACCAACGTAAAGTAATTTTACTGAACATCCTGGCCTTCCCACTAACCTATGCTCAAGCATGCGCAGCAAATCACCAGCTGATTTCTTCCAACTAATGGTTCCTGATAGTCTTTTTCAAGTTATTGCTGATCATACTAACCAATTTGCAATTAACAAAATTGCTAGTTCAGAAGAAAATTCACGCTTTGCAAGGCTACGCAAATGGGTTCCAACAGATCTTGGAGAAATAAAAAAGTTTTTTGGCTTAATCCTATTTATGGGCATCACAAAGCTTCCTAGGTTGGCGGAATATTGGTCAACGAATGATAGCGTAGGTCATCCGTTTCCACGCACTATAAGGCCACGGAATCGGTTCGAGCTGATATTGCGAATGCTTCATTTTTCACAAAACGATGAGACAAACAAAGAAGACCGCCTTCATCGTATTCGTTACCTTTTGCAAGTATTGAATGAACAATTCCAGATGTATTATACACCCGGCGAAGACCTATGTATAGACGAAAGTGTTGTCCCGTTTCGTGGCAGGATTGTATTTCGACAGTACAACAAACAAAAGCGCCACAAATATGGAATTAAAGAATTTAAGTTGTGCTGTGTGCCTGGATATACTTATAAATTAAGTATTTACGCAGGAAAAAACAATGAAACTACAAATACCACTCCATTTAATGTTGTCATGGATTTGCTAAGCGGCCTTTTAAATAAAGGCCACACTCTTTATACCGATAACTGGTATACAAGCATTGAATTAGCAAGGGCTTTGCCAGATAACGAAACCCATTTGGTGGGGACACCCCCGAAAGAATAGGAGGCACCTGCCCAAGAAAGTCGTGAGTACTAAACTGAAGAAGGGAGAATTTATTGCCAGAGAAAGTCTAGATGGTATTACTGCCACGAAATGGAAGGACAAACGAGACGTGTTGGTTATGTCAACCAAACACTCAGAACGATTTGGAAAGATAAAAAAGCGTCGGGGCAATGTGGTCATGAAACCGCAGATCATAATTGACTACAACAAAGCCAAAGGAGCAGTCGACTTATCAGATCAGATGGCTGCATACTCGTCCCCGTTGCGAAAATTTGTAAAGTGGTACAAGAAGCTGGCTGTTGATTTATTACTAAATACTGCGAAGGTAAATGCTTTGACTTTGTACAAGTCAGTGACTAAAAAAAACATACAAATGGTAGATTTCCGAACGTTTATAATGATGAATCTTTGCGAAGTCCAACAAAATGATGTGCCTGTACAGAGACCGAAGAGAATGAAACACTCCTTGGAAAGAAAAGAGGGTTTGGCTAGAAAAGTCAGAAGAACATGTCGCCAATGTTATGCAGGTAACGTACCAATCATGGGTAGCAAACAGGCTAAAACAAAGTCGAAAAAAGTATCCACTTATTGCCAAAGTAAAAAGAAGTGCCATAGTTGTGATTATTCAAATTCATAAATAATTTTGATTATATTATAGAAGTTTGTCAAGTATTAAATAAATAATGTCACCGATTTTTACTTGGTAATGTAGAAAATGTTATGTTGTTTTGTATTTTTAATACATATTTTATAAGTATTTTATAGTTTATTACAGCTATTAAATCGAAATAATATTTTCTAGCGTATCTTTAGGAATATCCTTAGCATCATTGCAATAACCTTGATAAAAACTACAAGTTTTTGTTGGATTTGAAAACCACGCCGTCCGGTTCGGATACAGGGCCACGCGGCTCACTTCCATACGCGTTTTGTTTGATAGCTGCAATCTGTGGCTCGTAGGAAGCGTTTATGTTGGACCTCTCACGCGGCTCACGGGTGACCCCCATGGCTCGAATGGTTCAGTAAGATAAGGCTCACCGGTGAGCCCTGTAGCCCGAATGGAAATACTTGATTTTTTATTTGGCGTTCAACGTGTTTAAAAAAATGTTCTCCCATATATCGATATATCGAAGGAGGAGGCGGCACGGTTGAGGGAAAGGCAAATTTCACGCCCTCTCACCCCTAGGCGTCTTAGGAGACGCCCTGGGCGTCTGGAATCCCGGGCGGATTTCCGACCACCGTAGGCGCGGGCTTGCGGACGGTGAGCGACGGGTAGCTCACCGTCCGGTAAGGACCAGGCCCGGGTCAACGGCGCGTTGTATTTACGCGTGCCATAAAGAGATGTCGTCAGCACAAGCGTAGGGTTCCACTAGGGCCGATGCCTGCCGGGGTCGCGGCAAGGTACCAAAGGGTTACCGAGGTCCCTGGCAACACAGGCAACGGAAGGAATACGGGTGGGTTTTAGTCAGTAAGAGTCTGACACACCCTCCCGTTCCGCCCAGAGATGGAGAAATCATTTGATGATTTCCCACCCAAAAAAAAAACATCGATATATGCCACGGTCAATTCTCCAACTGCAAATTTAAGTTGGTCGACTATTACTCGTTAACTTGTAAAGCCCGCTTGGCTGTGATCGTTTTCCTTTTAAAAACGGCCTATCTAACGATACCCCACGCCATGGGGTAGACGAGAACCAAAAATATCATCCCCACATTACGCGTCCGACGTAACAGAATTTTTTTTTTTCAGCTCTTTTTACGCGTGAATAATAATATGTATACCTACGCCAAATTACAGCTTTCTACGAAGCGTCTCTGAGCTACAGCGTGGACAGACAGATAGACAGACAGACGGACATGGCGAAACTATAAGGGTTCCTTGTTCACTACGGAACCCTAAAAAGAGTTTCCAAAATACACTAACATAACAAATTATCAGATTTCGTTTTTCGAGACTTTAGTATTTTAACTTTAAAGATTTTTATGGAATCATGGTATAAGTCGACATCTGGTACAAATTTTATCAAAGAATTCATCGCTCCACCGAGTCTGTATAGTGGTGAAATTGTTCATTCATAAAATTTTTAGTCGAGTAGGTAACACATTTGCTTAAAATAAAGTTAAATAATTTACATTAAAATGTTCTGAGGCTTCACCGAAGGTATACGCTAGGTGTTTCGTGAAGGGCCCCTGAATTCTTTCGACTCTTTGTGAGCACAGCATAGTGCGGCTTTCACACCACGCTGGCAAATTCAAAGGCATTATATAACAAAATTTTAGTTCTAGCCAGCTTGAAGCTTTTAGTGCTTTGGTTGCATGGTACATAATTATATTTGACTTGGTAAACTGGTTTCAAACTATGCTCTTGACCGTTCAAACTAAATCTGTGTTGTTCATCATTCATCACCAAGATTAATTTAATTTCGCGTTTTGCAGTGTTATGAGTGGTACCGTAACATACTTAAGAAACATCGTTTCAAAAATAAATCTCATATTCTATTATCCGCGTATCTATCAATTAGTGTTTCTGTACGATGGCAGATTGACATTGAAACATTTTGTCAAGCGAATGCATTTATCAAACACCACTTACTTTTTTTCAACTACATCAATCAATTAATAACTCAGCCTATAACAATCCACTGCTGGACATAGTCCTGCGCCACAACACGCTGTCCTCCGCCTCCCACATCCAGTCTGTCACAGCCACCTTTTTAAGGTTGTCAGTCCATCTAGTTGGGGGCGTCCCACACTGCACTTGCCGATACACGGTCTCCACTGCAGGACTCGTCTGCTCCACCAGCCATTCCTTCGACAAATATGGCCAGCCCACTGCCACTTCAGATTGCTTACTCTGCAGGCTATGTCGGTAACTCCGGTTCTCTGCCGGATAACTTCATTTCTGATCTTATCCTTCAAAGAAAGTCCGAGCAAAGCGCGCTGAGCGACCTTGATTTTTTTTTTCTTTTGGTTGGGAAATCATCAAATAACTTCTCCCGCTCTGGGTGGAGCGGGAGGGTGTGTCAGACTCTTACTGACTAAAACCCACCCGTAGTCCTTCCTGTTGCCTGTGTTGCCAGGGAACTCGGTGACCCTTTGGCTTCCCGCGACCCCGGCAGGCATCGGCCCTAGTGGACCCCTACATTTGTGCTGACATCTCTTTGAGGCGCGCGTAGAATACGACGCGCCGTCGACCCGGGCCTGGTCCTTACCGGACGGTGAGCTACCCATTGCTCACCGTCCGCAAGCCCACGCCTACGGTGGCCGGAAATTCGCCCGGGATTCCCGACGCCCAGGGCGTCTCCTGCGGCGGCTAGGGGCGAGAGGGCGCGAAACATGCCTTTCCCTCAACCGTCCCGCCTCCTCCTTCGCGAGCATTACTGCTTCGCAGAAGGAGGTGACGGCTGCCCATGCCCTCTCGCTCCGTACCATGGCCTGAACCAGGGCCGGACGCGAGAGATCTCTGCCACCGATCGCCTCTACGAGGACACGGCGGTGCTCTGCCCAGGCCGGGCAGACCTCCACCATATGCTCCACCGTGTCCTCCAGAACTACATACCTAAAATAAACTTCTACAAAAAATATCATAATTAAACTTCAAATAAACTGAACATAATTTCTATAGTTATCAACAAACAATTTAACACATAATTTGCACGATTGTCAGTCGGTAACCGGTGCGGTTCAGTCTGGTCGCACTTTCGTTTTTTTCTCCGACTCCACGACGTAATGTAATACACTGCTCAGCTAATATCCGTTATATCACCGAAGTCTGTCTCTTTTAGTCCCGACTAAACTTGATCGTTCGTCTTGTAGAACAAATAACTGAATATGACTAATACGGACATACATGTGTTTCCGATCGAACGCGACCTAAGGAGATAGGTTCCTGTGTATTAGATTAGAAACTGTAGATGGTATAGTTTTGTTTATATGTGTGTAAGTACAATTTTAAAACCGAAATAGGTGAAGGAGTGACGAAGTTTTAAAGAAGCTTGCACAGACTTGTTATCTGAATTGTCTTTATTTGTTCTTTATACATACATTATTTTGATATTAAATAGATATCTTATTTTTTCATGCCAAGTTGTCAACGTGTAACTTCAGCACAGATAGATCAAGCAAGTCATCGGTTTTAAAAACGATGAGCAAATAACTCAGTCGTATCAACCGGAAAATTATTTCAAATAACTAAGATTTCGGTCTGGTCGTCCGTCATCGATGGTGCGTCAGTGTGGTCTATAAATAACAGTTAGATAAAACAATTTGTGGTGGAACTACTCTCTTGCACAATCAATCAACTCTGCTGTTACTGCAGCTTGGAAACGAACTCAAATGCGATGCTCCCTGTGACTTAAATTAAATAGTATTTCTTTGTCATTTGTAGCTTTCGGTAACATCTAACTACTTCTTCGCAAGTACTTTTATCTAAGTATTAAACGCTGTTTTTTTATCAAATGGTCTTACTTTTACTGTTGTGAAGAACAGTTTAAAATACGCGTGTGTTATTTCAACGAAAAAGCCATTGGAATTCGGCAAGAAAGTCTCAACCGGTGGTACCACTAGATTCCAACTAATATCTATCTCATTTGCAAAATCACATATTTCCGCTATCTGCACAGATCTAGTCATTTCATCAACTTCCCCGGTTCCAATAATAACTTATGTATTACCCTAATGATACCAAAGAAATAACATAAAAGCATTTGAAATGAAAAGTAATCAAGGTAGTAATCAAGACATTGGTGTAACGGGTCCCGGTAGAAATGGAAATCGTAGGTCAGGCCCGTTATTATATCGTCATGAGGCTTGTGACCTCGTGGGTACTTTAGAAGCCATCAGGAAAAGATATGCTAACCGTACTTTTACTTTTTTCATTTTTCATTTGCATACCTGTTTTAATGTAGTGGGAATTTAATTGAAGAATTCTTTAGTATGTTTTTTTAAGTTAGTTTCTTGTGGGGATTTCTGGAAAGGACGTCAAAATTGTTTGGCTTTTCTTCTTTCATGACAGAAAACGTAGCATAAATAAAAGTAAAAATAAAGTGCCAGTAAGAAGGGCTGGAACTTTTGGCACTATGAGGACAATAAAGAAGTACTGATAATTTGCTGTACCGAAAAAGGATTTCCATGGTAAAGAAGTGAATGTAACGACATTTCTAAAGAAAATACCAACAAGATGAAAGAAAACGTTAGTACCTGTTACGAAATAAGTAGGTTGTAATAAACACCTTAACACATGAGTCACTCAGGATGAAGCTATTACCTCCATACTAGTGCCTAAGTTCATTAAAATAAGTTAACTACAAACTGCAGTTGTTCCGTGCTATGCTTTTATTGCTTCCTCCGTGTTTACTTCGAGGAAAGGTCACAAGTCTCACTTGCAATGCAGACTAGCATTATTTTATGTTTATAATATAAACATGGAATTAATTACGTAATAAGTTACTTGGCAATTTTGAGAGGGGGTGTCGGACTATCCTGTTACTGGGTTGTGCAGGTCAGACGCAGTTAGGCTGGAAGCAGACCTCAGCACAGTTTGGACAAAGTCAGGTAGATCATAAAACTAGGTTTGTTCGCACGCGATCAGACACGCTCTTATCGTACCGGGTATGACTACTCTTGGTTGTCTCTGTAGCTTCCTTTCTCTCCATAGATTTAGTATTTGCCCATTTCACTTCGTATGCTTTGATATGGAAATACACTAATCACAGGAAACACTGGAACGATGGTTGTGGCGATGCTGGGGGAAAGCCTTTGTCCAAGTGGGCCTCTTTAGAATTATTGATAATGATGGATGATGTAACGACATTGGTGCAAACGACAGAGTTGGTCCAGGTTGGTACGTACTGGTCGGAAAAAATATGAGTCATCGACACGAGGAGAAGAAGAATTGGTGAATATTATGCGAAAGTGTTAGTTTTAGCCAGCAACTTCAACATAATGATAAATTAGTTACGCCTGTGCTGTAGTTTTTTACTATCAAAAAATATTTTTTATCGAGATTCGTTTTACTAGACGTCAAAGTTTCACACGCTTTCTCAAGGCTTTCGTTTGCATATTGTATATAATAAATTTCATTTCTATAGGCACAAGGTAGCATCAATTTGGAAAATAATTATAGTCATTAATTAAAATGTTTTTATATACCGGATGTTAATTTATTGATGCAAGAAGGAACCCGAAAACTGAACATTTTTCTAATGAAATTGGCGCGAAGAGTTACGAGTTACGAGTTATCTTCTAGAAATTGGGCCTCTGGCATAGAGCTGTATGAAGTATATCGTCCTATATTAATTAAGTAGATATTAAACATAACATAACATACATAAATATCACGGCAGTATTCCACGAAGGGTTAGGCAGAGGTGTACCTATAGTAAACCCATTTTTTTTGCCAGTTATATTTAAGTCCCATGAAATTTGTGCCCGATTAATGGCAATAGGCTCACCCCGAGCCTATTGCCATTAATCGGGCACAAATTAAGGCTCCGAGCTGCTACTGAGAAATTCTAGATGGGAAAACTCGAATAACGCTTTGCCTGACTTGGAAATCAATCCCAGGACCTCCTGCTCAGCAGTAGCGTTTGCGACCACTAGACCAATGGTGTAACCAAGTAGGCGATATTAATCATCCTTTAAATAAGCCCTATAATGATATACATACATTCTCAAAGTTTAGTATTATTTAGAAGCTTTTAGGTGAGACATTTAAATAATAAAATTATTAATAAAGAAAACTATATATTTTTGGGCTTCGGTAATCGTGGCGAATTTTTCAGCTTCTTGATTTATGGCATATTGTGTCAAATATTACAATTTATTGAATACCTAATGGAGATTCGTATCCAGGTTGAGCCGCGAATCTGCACAAGTTGTTATGCTAATAGTTCTCTTACGCAAGAGATCTTGAACTTTCAACCAGTTTGATGCGCACGCGTTTACCGCTTTCTTTGAAAATCACCGGATTTAGAGAATTATTATCTAAGGGGAAAAGTTTGTTTATTCATAACATTTACATTTTATTATGCAAGGTGTGATAAATTATCAAAATTGAGTGGTGAATAATTTATTTTGAATATGATTTAGTCTGGTTAATTAAAGTAGCTATTACCTATGTATTCGTGAATTTACTCGCATGTTGAGCATATTATAGGTCCTTAAACTCAAACTCAAATCATTTATATCAAATATACCAATTACAGGCACTTTTGAATTGTCAAGGGGTCGGTAGGTCAGAAAGATGAAGCTGGTTGCTCATTCCAAAGCGTAAACCTTTTTAGAGGAGAGTGTCCGTGGAGTTTCTTGCCCGTTCTTCTCCATACGTACCTTATGGAGAAAAACGGGCAAGAAACTCCGCGAACACTCCTCGAAAAATATTTATATATGATTATAAAACTTACTTCAGTCCATATTTTCTATGTCAAGCTAATTGACTAGTTGACATAAAGTTTAGACCTTTGTTTGTCTAGTTTAGTGTTAACTTAGACATCAAAGATTTTTGTCATTGTTACTCCCAAAGTGGCCTAACTTTACACTACGTAAAGTTATAAAATTCACCTATACACTGCCCGAGGTTCCGATCACTCCTAACTATAACTCACTCGTACGTGAGAAGAAGCAATATCGTCACGCCCGCGATCGTCCAAGAATTTATAATCGTACGTTCACTGGTAACACCATACAAAAGTGCAAAGTAGGCAAGTATTCTACGTATACGATCGAGAGTAGCAATGACCTCTAGTTTGAATATTTTGTCGTTTGAGCTATCAAACAAACATCAACTGATCTCATTGGTCAAACACGATATAAGTAAGCTAGTTGGTTTTGTATGTGTGACGGAGTTCTTGTATATTTTGTCTCACAAAAACCTCTCGTCTACATTAAACTTGTAGTATAGTTTTAACAACTACACACGTTTAATTTAACAATCACAATCGCAAAAGCTCGTAAACGTCAACTATTGAAGACGGAGACCTCAATTACCGCTACAATAAATGCCAGAGGGATATTAGCACTTAACACATGTGGCCGTCGGATTGGTGATTACAATTACAGTTTATTTATACGTATTCAGTAGTATACTGTTGGACCTAGACGAAGAGGAGATGTCCTATCCATAGACAATCAGATCTTAATTATGAATAAGACAGCAAATCTCAGTTCAAAAAAGTACTTTGATTATTTCCTTTCATATCACAACTTCCTTCAATGTCCACTTTCCATTTAAATTCAAAGCTGTAAAAAAATGATATTGCCCTTTAAAAGTACAGCACACATCCAATCGCGGAGAGAATGCGGACGTGTTGTACTTTTTCTCCACAATCAGCTGTTCTCATGTTATTACGTACATACGCCGACATCTACGATGCGCAGGCGCAAGTGCGTTTCCTCAGTTTTTGCGACGCGCCGTCGATGCCAACGACCCGATCGATCGACTGCGAAGCTGAGCTTTATACTTGGAGCTACTACTGCACTTGGAAAATAGTGGAGATAGATGACATTGAAATACAAAGAAAGAATACAGAATGAAACAAAATAAAGAAAATGTAGGTATTTAATTAGCGGCTAGCAGTGACGAATATAACCAGCAAAAGTTGTTAAAAGTAGGTATGATGAATTTTGATTTGGAAATTTCAATCTTCTACCTACCATTATTTATATCCCTAAAAGGCTCATGTACGTAAGGAAAAATCTAAATCTTTTCAGTAAAAGAGGTGAAAGACACAATCAGACACAACAACACACAAAATTGGTTGAACTAATTGGCCCCTATTTCTGGTGCTATCACCAGAAATAGGGGCCAATTAGTTCAACCAGGTTTCAGACTGACTAAAGTAGACTCATCTTTCATGGGGTACTGTTTGAAATGTTACAATAAAATACCTCCCCACATACTGCAACTAAATCAAACGAAATTTAAATCTTGTATTAATTGTATGCAGCCAAGCATATTATAAGTTGGGGGATTACATCGCTGACAAAAATGCTTGGCTCAACGCTGGTCCTGCTCCACAAGGGCGCATTGTCTGAATGCTGCTGGTCCATGCGTCATGTTCGTGAACGGGCGCCGTCAGTAGGGACTGATCATTTCTTAGCTGCCACGGCTTATTTTAATTTTTTCAATTGTTTTTATCTTTTTATTACGGACACTTTTAATGCACGTCGTGACGTCGTGATGTGCACGTCTTTCTACATTGTTCTCACATGTATAATTTCAACATGAATGATGTAACCAATATTTTTGACACGTTATTTTAATTTAAAAGAGTGTCCGTGAAGTTTCTTGCCCGTTCTTCTCCATAGAAACCTACCACGCTTTGGCATTCCAAAGCGTAGTAATATCCCTATGGAGAAGAACTAGCTTCATCTTTCAAAAGTTGAGTTGAGAAAATTCAAAAGTTGAGTTGAGTTTAAGCTCTTTTTTAATAGGATCTCTAAATTAATTAAAAAAGCTTAAAAATAGAAAACCCCCAATGAGTACAGGATTACGACCGAGCTCTTGGAAGCGGGAGGAAGGCCTGTACTGAAAGAGCTTCGGGAGTTCTTCAACTCTGTCCTATTCTCTTGGGAGACCTCCAGAAGCGTGACGAAGGAGTGTGGTCATTCTATTCTTTAAAACAATAATTTAAGAGAAAGAGTTACATACCCATTTCGCTCCTTTGCCACGTATCTCGTAAGTGGTTTTCAAGAGCAGTTACGAATCGTCTAACGAGAAGACTCGACGAGTTTCAGTCATCGCAGCAGTCTGGGTTTCGAGGAGGATACTATACCACATCCAAACAGTGCGACATTGTTCCCCGACTCCGAAATTGTTCTCTAACGCATTGGAGGATGTATTTAAGATGCTGAACTGGGAAAGACGGGGCATCAATATCAACGGCGAGATGTCGCACTTGAGATTTGCAGATGACATCGTCAAACTGGCTGAAACGCTGCATGACTTGCAACAGGTGCTGGACGGCGTGGTTCATTCTTCTGTATGCATTGATCTCCGGATGAACTTGGACAAAACCCAAGTTATGTTTAACGAACACGTCGCTCCGGCACCGATTGCTGCCAATGGCGGTGTTCTTGAGGTAGTTCGAGATACGAGATATGTTTACATTAGGCCAACTCTGCAATTTGGTAAGAACGACTTTGAGATAAGAATTCAGCTGGGCTGGGCAACGTTTGTGAAGCTTCGTCGATTCTTCTCGTCGCATATTCCACAGAGCCTCCAGGCGAAAGTCTTCAATCAGTTCGTCTTTTTATGACCTACGGAACCGAAACGTGGACACTCACGGTACGGTTGGTCCATACATTCAAGGTCGCTCAGCGAGCTATGGGACGAGCTATGTTTGGAGTCTCTCTGAGGGATCGAATCCGGAATGAGGTGATCCGGCAGAGAACCAAAGTTGTCGACAGAATAAGCAAGCTGAAGGGGCAATGGGCTGGCAATATTAGCCGTAGAACCGATGACCGTTGGGGTAGACCTGTTCTTGAGTGGAGACCCCGAATCGGAATACATAAGGTAGGACGCCCTCAGGCTAGGTGGAGCGACGATCTTCCCAGGATGGCTGGTTGGAGAGGCCTATGCCCAGCACTGGACTGCTATGGGCTGATGATGAAATTAATTATTTACGTAATTATGGCTTATGAATTCTTTAACAAATCACGCAAACAAAAGTAATTTAAATAAAAACCCAAATTAAAAGAAAACTGGATATAGTATCCAGTTTTTCAATTAATTTGGGGTTTAAATTAAATTTAAAGATTTTCTCACTTCCAATGAGCGACAGCCCTTATCCTACCTTCGAACAGGAAATGTATTGGCAAACTGGTATCTGCGGCGAAGGTAAAAGTAGAGTTACGATTACGATGACCTGTCAACAAGATTGATGGATTAATTGACACGTCGCTACTTGTGCAGAGATGAGGAAGTGGCGTAAGAGGATTCCTGTATCTGCATGCTTAGTGTATTTTATATGGTGAGTAGGGTTTCAAGATGATTATTTTGTGTTAGAATATATGTAGAGTAGTGTTTTTCTGTTTTGCTACTTCCTAAGCACAGGCTTAGGAAGTTAACTTGTCGGATACATTGTTATGTTGTATCCGATAAATTAATCATAAAACGCTTTTGCTGTGAAAATGTCTAAAATATTTTTTGACCATGGATGGATTTTAAACTCAGAACCCACTGGTGGCAGTCATACTTGCCATAGCTAAAATAAAGCAGAAATTTGGATACGATTGATCATTTTGATTATTTTAATATTCATTTGCCCAGCACTAAGTGTAAAACACGGAAAAAATGCTATTTTTAGGGTTCCGTTCCTCAAACGAAAACAAACGGAAACCTTATAGGATCACTCGTGTGTCTGTCTGTCGGTCTGACTTGTTATGGGGATTAAAAAATATTTTTTTATAATTTTAAAATAATTCGTTTTACGTTTATTAAAGAAAATTGATGAAAATTGACCATTCATCTCGAAAACTACTAAGCCAAAAATAAAAAAAACAAATACATTAATTGTTCTATACTTGTAGATTACAGGAAAACCTATTAGAAGTCTTTGGTCTTAAAATAACATGGTAAACATTGTGTGTAAAAACTTACATTTGCAGTTGGAATGTATGTTTTCCAACTACAATATTAAGTTTGTTCTTGAGATGAATTCATCCCAACTACGGTATCCTTCATTATGTGTGGTCCGACAGGCACTTGGCCGGTTTTTTTCTGAAATCTGAAAGCCTTTACGAAGCAATCATCATTGATTGTGTTTTACATTAATGCCTCAATGAAATCATTAAATAAATGATAAAAATAAAATGCTGAAGAATATTAATCAAGTTCGCACTGATACACTTCTATTTAAATTTAAATTTTATTGTTAATCACAATTTAACGCTAATTGATCGTTTAAAATCATCGGCTATTTTATTGAAAATTTGAATATTGTAAGTACCTACAATAACTCTTTTTATTCTTCATTACAATGGTGTTAAATAAATTACTCTTCGTAGAACTGAATTGACTTGAAGCTTACTGAGCCAGGGTTTGGTATCAACACGTTGCACGTCAATGTATCTTAGATCAGTCATCATCTGCCCAGTCTTTTCGCAACTATGTTGGTGTCGGCCTCCAGTCTAACCGGATGCAGGTGAATACTAGTATTTTACATGGAGCGACTGTCTACCTCCTCCACAACCCAGTTACTGGGTAATACGATACCTCTTGGTAAGACTGTTTGTCAGACTTTTGGGCTTCTGACGACTACCCGTAATTACTGTCAAAGATCTACGAATGATAGCCTATCTCTATATGGAATGGATGGTCACCCATCCACGACCTGACCGCGGCAAGCTTAGCTTAACCTTCAATCTATCCACGAGCCCCTCTGTATTAAGCTTAGTATAAATATTAAGCTGTCTAAAAGTCTACCTAAATAGAACTTTGTAAAGTGGAGCGAATAGACACCCAGTTCACTAAGTCTAACCTAAATAAAACTTTGTAAAGTGGAGCGAATAGACTCCCAGTTCAATAAGTCTACCTAAATAGAACTTTGTAAAGTGGAGCGAATAGACTCCCAGTTCAATAAGTCTACCTAAATAGAACTTTGTAAGTGGAGCGGTTAAACTCCCAGTTCAATAAGTCTACCTTAATAGAACTTTGTAAATTGGAGCGAATAGACACCCAGTTCAATAAGTCTACCTAAATAGAACTTTGTAAAGTGGAGCGAATAGACTCCCAGTTCAATAAGTCTACCTAAATAGAACTTTGTAAAGTGGAGCGGTTAGACTCTCAGTTCAATAAGTCTACTTAAATAGAACTTTTTAAAGTGGAACGAATAGACTCCCAGTTCAATAAGTCTACCTAAATAGAACTTTGTAAATTGGAGCAAACAGACACCCAGTTCAATAAGTCTACTTAAATAGAACTTTGTAAAGTGGAGCGAATAGACTCTCAGTTCAATAAGTCTACCTAAATAGAACTTTGTAAAGTGGAGCGAATACACCCAGTTCAATAACTCTACCTAAATAGAACTATTTAAAGTAGAGCGAATAAACTCCCAGTTCAATAATTACGTCAAGTAAATTACTACTTTAATTAACAGACGTCAGGTCTGTTAGTTAGACGTGACGTCTGTAGTCGTCTATGTCTAAGAGGTAGTTAGCCAACTGGTTAACTTTTCGGAAGTGGTATTGAATAAGTTAAATTGAAATCGAAATTATTTTATTATTTCGTATCTAAAATTATCTCGCATTATGCTCTTCTAGCTAGAGGGCCACTTTTTCTAAACATTACCTAAAGACGACTAAGAAGATTACGAAGCAAACAAGTCAGCATTATCCAAAAATCTTATAAAAGAATTAACTAATAATAATCGCACTGCAAATCAAACTTCTGTTTAAAATCAGAAAATTAGTAAGCATTGACCACAAAAACGCTTGCTCACTGCGTGTGGTCGTTTTAAATCCAGATTTCTTCACGATATTATCTTAAACCAAGCACCCACGACCTAGTTACTACAAGACAAGTTAATAAATATACTGTCCTCTAAACCGTAAATTGAGAACTTTTATTGGTCTCCGTGCTACCGTAAAACATTAAACATGGTATAAGTAAAGCATTGCAACACCACATCTAAGCTAACATTAAAGATTGCAAGTAAACGACTTTTGCAAACGACGACGACGCTTATTAAAGCTTAGTAGCTGGGCTTTTAAATGGTTGTTAGTTGGTTAATGAGTGGCGTATGTGGGATATGTTAAGTACTTACAACACTTTAAATACCTAGGTACTATGTCTCAACGACTTAAGCCTATCACGCACACAGCCTAAACGTTCAAAGCTCACGTACCATTTCAGACTGCTATTTTATTTTAATCTTTAGCTTTTAAGGCTCCCGCAAATAATCGCAATTTAATTTAGACATATATTTTATAAACATGCAACAAAAAGGTTAAAGAGATGAAAACAATAAATTGGATACATACATTAGTAATAAACTTACGTCATCTTCAATATTATGACGAAAAACTTTTTAATTTTTCTAATGAACAGGCTGTTTCTGACATGTATCATTAAGTGAGCTTTCTATAATATTTATGAATATCTACAGGTATTAAAGTACACATAATTTCACCATCCTCAGTTACGTTCAACGAAGTCATAGTAAACTGTAAATCTTTCATATCTAGCTTTCTAATAATAAGCTGATTAATATTTACCAATGTTGAGTTGGTAGCTTATAGCATCTTCAAATTTCTTATGGGCTAACTAATGTGAATCTGTAAATAGCACATTGAAAAGGAATATTAGACAAACGGTAACAAAATTATTCACCACGATGCACGTTAGGAACTAAGAAAAACTTCGAAATTTTATTATTGGTGTCAATAACACCTGCGACCAATGATTATTGTCATATACTCGTAGTAGGTAGTACAGCTTGCACTCATAAGTTTAAACAGTGTATAGAAGACATAACCGAAATTCGTACCCATTCATATTTGCAAAGAATTATCAGAAAGATCGCACTTCCCCACTTCCCGTAGGAAAAGACTTCGCAAAACAAACGTAAAGTAATTTAATGAAAACGGAACAATAAACTAGACGCCATTTCTTTATTGTTATACGCTAAGTAAGCCGTGTCCCACGAGTATGAAACAACTTTAATATTGCTAACAACACGACCTTTCAACCAAGTGAATAAGATTTAAAATCATTACAATCAGGTGTGTGTGATCTTGCTGATGTTTGACAATCTAATTTGCGGTCAATGACGTTCTTATCTCAGAGGTTTAAGGTTTAATACTGTCTGTGTGTTTGGTAAGTGTAACATTGTAAAGTCATAGCCCACTTTTGTTTAGCTTATGCCATAATGGCGATGACACGCCGCCTATTTTCTTCGATAATTAATTTGCTCGGCTTAGAGAAATCCATGGGAGTAGTCAGAGTTATTTTTTTCTTTGAGTTATGGTTGTGTCTATGGTATCGTCAAAGGCTATGGAAAGTTTCATAAGGTCTTATGTAACAAAGATTTATGCACGGGTTTTAGCCATTTTTGGAATAATCTGTAAATTATCTGGTTATGGTCTGAGGATTATCGTGGTGAGTGGACCTTGAAGAGTAGCTTAAGTGAGATAATTGTGACCGACTTTTTGTTTTTGCTCTAGTGATAAAATGGCTTAGAACGATTATTGTCAAGAGCATAATATTGAAGTGTCGTGGTAAAAGTCCAAGACTAATATAATCACTTATGATTAAATTGTTTTAGATTAAATTTAGTAGTAACGAAGCTTTGAGGGCTTTCAGAAATCGGGGTCATTTGGTAATATTTTCAGTAACTAACCCTCTTCCTATTGCAAAATTATTCGTAGGTATGTTTAAAAATACCCATATCTACGGGAAATGAGTAAAATAGGGCTTTGAAAGAGAAAGGTTTGCCCGGGAGGTATGTGGAGTAAATTTGTGCTATGTACAGCCAATCTTGTACCTACATCCGGGCTCAGTGTGGCTGTAAGCTTACACCAAGGGACAGCGTTAAGTCCTTAACTCTTCCTATTGATTATGGACGCTCTGACGTCGGACATACAGGAAGAGGCACCCTGGTGCATGCTGTTCGCCGATGACATTGTTCTTGTCGGTGAAGATGGACCTGAGATCCAAAGCAGATTGAAGAAAAAGAGCGAAATAGCAACAGAAGCTGGAGAATGTTGGCTTGAAAATCAGCAGAACCAAAACTGAATATGTTGAAAACTGAAACTGTTCTGCGTTTTTGGCGGTCTCTCCAGTTCTGGAACCATAGCGCTTGATGGCGCGCTTCTCCCAGTCTGTTCTGACTTTCGGTATCTCGGTTCACTCATGCAAAGCGATGGTGAAGTAGATCGGACGGTTAAGCATAGAGTTAACACTGGATGGATGAAATGGCAACAGGTCACGGGAACTGTCTGCGACTTCCACATTCCCCTTCAACTTAAGGGCAAGATATATAAAACAATGGTGAGACCTGCTGTCTTGTATGGATCAGGGGGGTAACCATCACCTCTTATAGCAGTATTATTTCAATATTACTTCAGCGTGAGAAAGAGATGGAGCTATAAGTCTGTTATAAGAGGTGATGGTTACCCACCTGAATGATGGGCCACAAAAGGTATGAATGAAAGGCAATTGCATGCAGCTGAGATGAGAATGCTAAGAGGGATGTGTGGTGTGATACGAATGGATACAATAAGAAATGAGTACATAAGAGGAAGTCTGAAAGTGGCACCGGTGACTGAAAAGTTGTGCGGAAATCGGTTGTCATGGTATGGGCATGAGATGCAGAGGAATGAGGAAAATGTCGTGAGGAAAGTCCTGAGTATGAACGTCGATGGTTACAAGAGTAGGCGAAGACCAAAGAAACGATGGATGTACTGTGTGAAGGATGATATGGCTAGAAAGGGGGTGACTATCGAGATGGCTGATCTTTGCGTTATGCTCGTGAACGGGTGCTGCTTGTGGTAAGTGGTCGTCTTGCTGATCATGGTTTTAATTGTTATTGGTAATTGTTTATTTATTTTACTTCGATGGTGCTATTTTATCATTCCTCACTTCCGAGTTACAGCAATAGCCTTATGTAAGCGGGCACGCCCTTTATGTCTGGAGGCTTTTATTTAGGTATTAAGTTCTGTTTATGTTTTTATGTTGTAATTTTTATCGGCCAATATGAAACAAAACAAATATAAATATAAATATGATACAAAACAATGAAAACTGTACGTTTTCATTGTTTTGTTGATATGTTGGAGTAATATTAATTACTTTGATTAATTTTGAGATAAGATTTGTATAGAATCAAGTTTATATAACTAATCAGACAGGTGTGCTGCTGGGGAGTTTGTTCCGCCACTTCGTCTTCCCAGCTAAAGCACTAGGAAGTAGTGAAGGGCGGGCATTTTTGGGGGACTGTCTTATGTAACTTTACGTTCGAAAAGTGCTGATTCTCAGCCTAGTTTGAATAAATGACTTTTGATTTTGATTTTGATGACAACTAATAGAGAAGTATGGAAGAAAGGGACATGTTGCGCCGACCCCAAATAAATTGAGATAAGGGCAGGAGATGATGATGATGATTAATGATGATCTACGGGAAATAATTATCGATTCTGGTGTAAATAAACCTCGGTAGTACTGTAGCTATCACGATTTAGTAACAATATTACAGGTAAATGTCAGTGAATTTATGTTTATCGCTTGCATTAGCTTTCTCTTCACCGAGTTCCTTCCTTGGACCGACAACTACTCATTATCTTGTTTTAATTATGAAGTAATTAAATAAGGGGATCTGTCAGCTTACTTTTTGCGTTTAGCTACGGTATACCTATTAAGATAACTGATTAGATTTTAAACGATTATTTTAAGATATACAGAATAGGGGACCAGTAGACCATTAGTACCGAAGCCCTGGCAACACAAGCATCGGAAGGAACACGGGTGGGTTTTAGTCAGTAAGAGTCTGACACTCTCCCGCTCTACCTTGAGGGGGAGAAGTTGTTCCAAATATTCCCACCCCAAAAAAAAAAAGTAGTCCACTAGTGGATACTACGATGGTCCAGTAGTCACAAGTGCTAAGCATGAAGTCCTGGGTTTAAATCCTAGGTAGAGCAAACTGAACTTTTCATTTATTATATTATATATATATATATATATATATATATATAATCAGGTATTTCTGAAAAGCAGCCCTCTCACTCTACTGGACTCTCTCTCTATTTCATGGGAGTCACACATAACTATCAAAATGTGGAAATAATACTCTGCCCACCTTTCCGGGAAAACCGGCGTACTGTTATGCTGTCCACAGTTGGCATTTATTGGCAGATATGAAGATCAATAGCCTATCAAATTCTAACGATCAAAGATTGCGATGCCCTAAATATTCCTCATTGCATTTTTAGAGATCTACAGTTTCATCACTAAGTTACACAAGGGCTACTGTCGACAGTCTAAGGCATAAATAATTACCTGATGAAGAAACGAAAATTAACTTTCATAATAACCACAAAAAGGGATTAAACTTAGCCTAACTTAGACCTTGGTGTTTTATGAATGGTATGACCGATTAATTGAAGTTTGATTAGAGATATCTGAAACGTACATAATGTAGTTTTGAGTTTCAATTACTGTCTAGACTAAACACTGTTTGATTCCCAGCCTTAGATACTTGTACAGAGATAAATGTTAATTCTAAAAGGGACATTTATATCCGTAAGTGAGAGAGATGAAAACGATTGACATATTGTAATCAGTCGATTACGAAGCAATAGGTATAGAAGTAGCCATTTTATGTTCCTAGAGGTGTCGCAAAAGCTATAACTTCAGTTCAAGTGTCAGTGCATAAACGTTAATAAGAAAATTCTTGTTTACGTAAAAGCCTACTGTGATCGCCATTTGTTTTCAAAGAGTAGTGAAAATGCTTATTTTTTGGTGGCAAGGAAACATGACTGTTTGCTTCAGTAGCTAGCCAGCTTGTAGCTGTTTGCTTCAAAAGTTTACTTGTGTTTGGCAGTTGATGTTTTTCGTCTTTTAAAGAGGCTGATTTAACCAATACCATCAATGCAGGTGTAAATGGACACTCTGCTATCAACACAGTTTTATAGAAATAAAAATTTTCCCCTGAGATACAGGTCCCCGCCTAGTTCAGGGGGTAGGGTCAATGCTCTGTGCACCTCATTATAACCACTACAGAAAAAAAAATCAATTCTAATAATACTATATTTTCATGTACCTACTAAATTGTATTTTTTTTATTTTTAATGGTGAGAAATAAACATTTTTATTTTTAGTAAGTGTTTCACGTGAACCTCGTTCGCTTATGATGAGAACCCAAGTTATTAAGAGACATCTCTGCTATGGTGTTGTCATGGAATGTGGTTTTAAGTTCTGAAACCTCAGTTGAGTCATATGGTCTGATTCAAGTAAGGGTAAGTATCTAATTGCGAGGTGTAAGTGAATTTCCTGTATTGCACGTCTTGTCGACATTCTTGAAATGTATAGCGCTGGGTTTTCTCTGAATATAAGATAATCGGTGGGTTATTAGCAATCCTAGGTGTGGTTGGAGTATTAAAGACAAGATTATAATACTGGGTTTATGATTTGCCTACATCAGCTCACATAAGATACAGAATACAATGACATACTTGATGTTTATTGTGATTTAGCAAATTATTTTCAATAGTAACTCACTGGAAATCAACCAATATCTAGTTCCATGATTTACATTATTTTAATTTACTATAGTTTTATTTTAGCTGCCTCGTTGGTCTAGTGGTTGCAAGCTCTACGGCTGAGCATGAGGTCCTGGGTTCGATTCACAGGTCGCGCAAAGTGTTATTGGGTTATTCCATTTGGCATTTCTCAGTAGCAGCTCGGAGTCTGGTCGGAGGTGAGCCTATTACATTGAACTTAAACATAACTGGCGAAATGTGGTTGTATTATATGTAAGTACACCTCTGCCTAACCCCTCTGAGATTACAGGCGTAATGTTATATTATTTATCTTATTTTATTATATTATAAATGACATCACAGAATGGTAGAAAGTTTCTTAGTATAATAAGTTGCCTTTTACGACATCTATTAACCACAATCGAAACACGTCCTCCATGTTATTACAACAATACGCTATTATTTATTGTTATGTACGCTAATTACACGTTCGAATAAAACCGTCTGTCGATTTAACGTCAAAGCTCGCAAAATATTCAAATGTCGATGTTCTAATAAATCATGACACTAACAACATTGCTCAGTGTTTCATAACATGTTAAACCTATACAACAGCAGTAGCATTTTAAGTGTTGTGCAAAAGCAACGTTTGGTTGAGCTCGACAATACACAGAAATGTCAAAGAATGATGACTTGTTCGAAAATATGTATTTACACGATGCAAGTTTCTTGGTTGATCCATACAAAAAAATTGAAGTCAATAGATGACTTCGATCGCCTAAACATTAAACGTGCTTCAACTTATGGTATGCCTCAAGCAATTAAATCACTCCGTGTAAATCAGCCTTTAGTAAAGAGTGTTTACGAGTGAAGCTAAAACATTAGTCTGGCGTATCCTGGGTAGTCAGCCACGCTACTAACCTACTGCTGACAGGCTTATCTTTTTACTACGGCATGAGTTGATCCCATAAAAACGCAAATTTTGAACACTTTTTGGGGTTCCGTACCTCAAAAGGAAAATACGGTATTATTTACTTATAAGATAATTCGTGTGTCTGTCTGTTTGTGCATCTGTCACAGCCAATTTCTTGCGAATCTACTGGAACAATTAAGTTGAAATTTGGTACACATGAATTTCTGTGACCCAAACACGAACGTGTAACGTAAATATATTAATTTAGGATATGCGGCCCAATAGGCTCGCCCCCTATTACATGGGACTTAAAAACATAACTGGCGAAATGTGGGTGTACTATAGGTACACCTCTGCCCAACCCTTTGGGTTCAACCAGAAAATTAAAATAAATCTCCGAAACTAAAATTAAAAAAAAATACGGAGAATAGTTCGGTACTTATATAATACAGGAACCTATATGAATTATATGGTCTTAAAATAACATGGTAAACCTCTCAATATTGTGCGTACAAACATACATTTGCAGTTGGAATGTATTGGGAACATGTTTTCCAACTACAATGTTAAGTTTGTTCTTGAGATAAATTCATCCCAACTACGGTACCCTTCATTGTGCCTGGTCCGACTCGCACTTGGCCGGTTTTTTAGGCTGGTTTGGCTTTGTGCAGTTTGCTTAGCCAAATAATGAATAATATGTGATTAAAAGTGCTAAGTTTTACAGTAATTGTTAAGTATAACAGCTATTATTTTAAGTAACAAATATAATCACTTTCTTTGAGTTTGACTGACCCTTTAATAGAAACAATTAAAATTAAATCGCCACACATCGCCACTAAGTACAATTAAAACAACAATAAAAATGTTTTACGTAACATAAATCGTTATTTATTTCTCTTTAGACTGAGGTCTCGTCGACATAACATAATTTGCATCTCGCAGTGAAATTAATGGCAACATTATGCTTACTGTAAATTAAATAATGGTCTTTTTATAGACTATGTTTGTTTTATATATTATTTATTAGCATATAAAGCGGTCTATTTATCGTCCTTATAATAATTAACAGTGGCCATAAAATTATGCGTAAAGTAATTTGAATGCTGTCATGTAAATACTGTCATTTTTAGTGGGCTTTCTTTTTTGTTTGCGTGAGTTATTTATTAAATTGGATTATAAAATGTGCACATTAACTAATAAGTCAGTTATTGTATTTACGGTTTTGATTTGTTTATTAAATATCTTGAATGTATTATTTCTTTAGTTATGCAGACAATAGAGTTTAATTATGATCTTAGTTTCATCACAATTTACTCACAAACAAAAATCAACAAAACATTTTTTTTAGCTGCTGAACATTCATCCCATATTGCGACCACAAACAAATACCTACCATTATCAAATCATCTATTTCTAAACAATCTCTATTCATAGAAAAAACAATAAAAAATAAATTCCACACTTTTCTATCATTCACTTGTTTCATGTTATTCACACAACTAACCCACGAAGTCTTAAAAAAACAATAGTAAGTTGCCCACTCCGTCAACTTTCGTTTTCACCTTGACAGGCTGACCCAGATGCAGTGCATCTGAGATGAGATCTGGTGCCGCTCCACATATTACTGATAACCAGAGTAAGCAGCGTGTGTGTATGAGGGTAATGTGGGCAATTTACTTTCAATCAGTTTTGACTGGGAACGACTGGAAGGGGAATTATGTTGGACGTGTGTTCATTGAGATATGGAAGTGGATCATATGTGTGATTTATAAGTAGTAAAATATTTTGATAATAAGGGAGTGATTCGAATGATAATTTGTCGGCTAACCGGGCAATTTCAATTTGTTGAAGAATTGAAGAGAAGTACTTTTTGCAGCGATACCAACTAACATGAAACAAGGGCAGGCAGGAAAATATATTATTAGATGACAAACAAGTAGTTGGCTTAACAGATGTTGCTGTCGTTTTTGAACAACTGTAATACTAAACACATCTCAGGTTCGTTGCCATACTAGAGACAAAGCTTGAAAGTTTTAATTATAACTCAGACTTCCATCAAATAAAAGATCGTTACGCAATATATTTGTTATCTTATTTTTTCTACAGATGAATCTCCGACAGGAATTTTGGATGACAAAGTAGGTTATTTGTGATATTTTTTTTCCGTAGAACCCCATGTAGGTAGTAACTACCTAATGTGTATAAAAACCCAAATTCAAAAAAAAGTTATACTAGTATCGTATTTCAATCAAATGAAACCTGTCTGCTTATTCCAAGTAACAAATAAATTCATACTACACGATTACAATTAAGTGAGTTCCTAATTTTATTTGGAGCATTACCGCTACGCTTCATGACATAAACTTGTATGTGTACCTATTGATAACATTATACATACATTTTACTGAATACTCAACATTACAGAGATGTAGATATTATCATTATCATTTATCAGTATCTGTAGGTCGACACTCATCTACTAATACCAATGGGAAAAAGATGCAACTGAAACTTCTTTAATCGAAACAGAAGTTAAAACTAATTACGTAAACACCCATTAATTTGTTCCTCAATTCAAAAGATAATAACAACACTAAAGATAACAATTCAAACAAAATACTCCTGTGTATATATCAGACGGTCTCACAAAGGCTTCAGTTTTATCGCAAAGTAAATCGTTTTAAAACAAAATTGCCGCGAAGAGAAAGTTGGAAAGCGGCCGAACTAAGTTTGTAATTAAGCGAATAATTCTGTCATAAAAATAACTATTTAGATTTTGTTACGTGCTTTATGGAATTATAATTTTGTATTATTTATCATCAAAGTTGTATTTGTGTTATGGTTTATGGAGCAAGTTCATTGCATCTGTTGTTAAATTCAATTTTGTTTTGGCATTTCTTCAAGTGGTTGTGGTTACAAAGGCGGGTGTTTTAGGAACAATGCATAAATTAATCAATCATTTAAGATATAGTGTACACAATACAGAGTATTCTGTTCTTTTTATATTGAAGATTTCTCGCACATTCTTACAAATAAAAACAGTCTAATATTATAATAACTATAAAATTAGCCGACAAAGCAAATAAATTCTTACGGTAAATTATATTTTGACTTGTTTTCCCCGACATTTTGACACTGAAATCAAGTCAAGTATAACTGATTTTAAACAATATCAAAATCAAAATATTTTATTTCATATAAACCTACATGGGCACTAATGAAACGTCAGAAGCTAGGTGCACGGTTCCAATTGGTCGTTTCGTATGTAGAAGAGCCGGCAAGAAACTCCACGGTAACTTTTTTTAAATAATTTGCTTTTTAAGACGCTGACAACACCTTAACCACGGTCACTGTCAGATTGCATAGAAAAGAAAGAGAAGCGCGATGACACAACGCTTGTAATTTATTGCAAAATATGAAGCAATTATCTATTTACTCAAAATTGAATTAAGTAATTCAAAATAAAAAACAACCAAGTTCTGCATTAAAATAAGACGTTCTTGTTATTAATTAAATACGTAACGTATGTTGATACTTAATACAGATATTTTGGATTAAAACTCAAGGTAAGAGGTTAGTTTAAGGTTAGTTTGTATGTTTTAAATGCGTGCACTGACTGGACAGGTCCACTCAAATCTGTGTGGTCTTTCCTCAAAAGACCATTTCGGACACCAACCTACATGGTCCTCAAATGATCTGACCAAGATTATGTCCGAATATACACATTGACATTGATGAATTTTATTTATGCAATGACATGAATATTTACTCTGTGTAGTATTATATTGTTTTAATTATTGTAAATGTGAAGACTATGTGGATCATTGTTTAATTTTGTTTTATTCTCAGTTAGTTTTTAACATGGTCTGGCAGTTTTAAGTATTTTTTTGCGGTCTAGCCAAATGTCCTTTCTTTGGTATTGTTCGTTGAATCGTTGAGCTCCTTTAGTTATGAGTTGAGCTGCACAACGACTGACAAATGCGTGCACTGACTGGACAGGTCCACTCAATCTGTGTGGTTCTTTCATCAAAAGACCATTTCAGACACCAATCGACATGGTCTTCACATGATCTGACCAAGATTATGTCTGGACTTTAAAAGAGACTGTGACCTCTGAGTTTGTTTCGGCCTTTCTTCTCAGAGTAGTCAGATAGGAAACGCCGGCCTCATCTAGTTTAAAAAATGTGTTTTTGACGTGTAAAAGTGTTTGTAAAAACCTACTTACAGAAATAAAATCATTTATCATTTATTTATTATCGAGATTTTTTTTTCAAAACGTGTTTTGGTAACAACCAAGTTCTGGGAAATATGTTCAAAATTAACATATATTTTTTCCGCTACCACAAACTATACAGATTTGGCAATATTTTTTCTTAAGAGAAGCCTATTTTGGTCAATTGGGTCTTGTCAGCGCCTTAACAATGTTTTCAAATTACAGTGTTAATAGGTATGGAAGGAACGTTTAGACCTGTCAGCAAGTACCAGGTACTTAACAAAATAGAAAATGGTCTACAAATCTACAGTGTATTAGGCCTACAACGTTCTCACATTCACAAAATTTAAAAAAACTGCCAACTTAAAAAAAAACTTACAAAGGCAAAAATAACTTTAATTTTGGAAGTCGGTGTCTTTGGATCTGTATTTTAGTTTTTTGCCATCGATTTCCGAAATTAAAGTTATTTTTCACTTTGTAGTGTCTTTTTTTGGAAGTAGGTTGATTTTTTTTCTTTTCTATTCCCTTCATCAGATTCTGACTTGGTGACAATGGAACATACATAACATTGGGGGCATACCTTTTCTACAAAAAAAAAAACTAATTCAAAATCAGTCCAGAGTTGACGAAGAAATCGGTGAGCATAAATAAAATAAATAAAAAAAACATGCCGACGAACATATAACCTCTTCCTTTTTGGATGTCAGTTAAAAAAAAACCAAATTACAACCACCTATGCATAGGTTAAGGTTCGATTTTGACGATGTTTGTTTGACCGCTTGTTTCTTTTAAACGGCAAAATGGGTTTTTCCGGATAGTTTATGTGTACAATACATCAATATGTAATCAGCTGTTCCATACATTTTAACCGTGTAGGTATTGCAATATTGTATTAAACATACGAAATATTTCAAAGCTGTGGGTCATCATGCACTGAATTCCTGTATACATAGTCAGTTATTAATTATGTACATATCGTCAGTAAACGGAAAGTAATACTCACATAAACTCTGCCTGGCTACTACGGCGACGACCACCAAAAACAGATAGGTCTTGATATACATGATGATCACTGATCACACACTGCCTAGCATTGTCACAATATGCACTGAAACACCCTCACTGTCCCATTGTTCACCTGGAAATAAATAGAATAATGCTAAGTTAAAAACAGTTTGGATAAGAAAAAAGGGATGTCTTGCTCCATCTACGATTTGGATTTTTTTTTCAGGAATCTTCTCAGGATTGATCGATAACAAACACCTTATCACTATATAGGAAACAATATTTTTCTAATGAAGAGTGGTGACATGAAAACTTATTTTGTGTAAAAAGAAGTTGTATTGAAACAATGTTAACTGATAAAAGCGCGCGTTGAAGTCTTTTACTCAGTGAAAATGTTGTCAGTAACAAACTAGTGATATAGATGCAAAAACTATTGAGCTAAAGTGCTTAATAAAATATTATGACTTTTTATGTGTGTAATAGTAAAGTTTGGTAAGTACACACGTACATACATACTTATACTGACGCCTTTTTCCCGTAGGGGTAGGCAGAAACAACAGAACGCCATCTGCTGCGATCCTTATTAGTTTGGTAAGTATATTTATAAAATAATCATAATGAAGGGCTATCATTCGCATCATTTAAAAGTACAATACTACTAATAATACTAATACTATAAACTTTCAGATAATTCTATCTTTTTCCTTGGAAATTTTGCTTAAGTAATAAAAACTGCGTACTTAACCTCTGGGTTCATAACCATTAGAGAAATATAATGTAGAATCGAGAAAGTTAGCAGTGAAGCCTCCGGCTGCAGGAGGCAGGTAGGCTGTTACAAATGCACCGGACCGTTACCAACTGTACGTGGCTCCAGATGCAAGGGGAACCTTGACAGATGGGCTGATCGTATCTGGTAAGGCTCCATTAATATGAAGTGTTGTGGGTCGTTAAAAAGTGGACGTGTTTCGGAATGTTTTTATGGCTATGAATAAATAATACCAATTCAGAATATGTGCCGGCGGCGACTTTGACTGAAAAATTCTTTGTTCTCCCTAATGGAACATCAAATTTCACAAATTCATCCAATCCACCAAATGGGCTTCCTTTAAGATACTCAGTAATTGTAGAAGTTATAAGGTCGCCTAACCTAGCCTGAGTGTGTTTCTTCTTAGAAAACAGGAAACACCGACCTGAGCCAGTTTATTAAATATTATTGACATGTAAAACAGAAGTAAACATCACTTATCATTTTTCAAAATTCGATTTATTTTATTTGCCATAAACTATTTAGGTTTATGGCAAATAAAATAAATCAAATAAAAATGGAAATAATATAAATGGCACTTGAAAAGTCGAGAAAAGTTTCACGATTTCAATTTGTCGATTTCTTTGGAGTACATTCGACAAGAACCTCGCTGCTGCCTTGCTGATCAGAAATTATAGTGATCAAAGTTATGCAAATTATAAAAAATACGAGTGTCAGTTATTTCAAAGCCATTTGTCTGAACATCTCTCTAGTTTGTATGCAGGCGGGAGTGCCCGAGGGAGGTAGGAGTAGGAGGGAGGCAGTAACGGCGCGCGCGCATACGGTACTACGACGCGGTTCATTGAGGATCAATTACGATTGGTGAAGATATCGCTTGTTAGAAATATATGGGATTTTATTGACTTGTTTCGTAGGTTTATAGGCAATAGTTATGGTGTGATAAATAAGATCTGTTATTGGAGCATTTTGAGTTATGATAAGTGCATAGTGACATTTGTAGCATTGTACTAGTTACACTATCGCGATGTCCTTAGTATGGACGGAATTCCTTATTTGTAGCATTGTACTAGTTACACTATCGCGATGTCCTTCGTATGGACGGAATTCCTTATTTGTAGCATTGTACTAGTTACACTATCGCGATGTCCTTCGTATGGACGGAATTCCTTATTTGTAGCATTGTACTAGTTACACTATCGCGATGTCCTTCGTATGGACGGAATTCCTTATTTGTAGCATTGTACTAGTTACACTATCGCGATGTCCTTCGTATGGACGGAATTCCTTATTTGTAGCATTGTACTAGTTACACTATCGCGATGTCCTTCGTATGGACGGAATTCCTTATTTGTAGCATTGTACTAGTTACACTATCGCGATGTCCTTCGTATGGACGGAATTCCTTATTTGTAGCATTGTACTAGTTACACTATCGCGATGTCCTTCGTATGGACGGAATTCCTTATTTGTAGCATTGTACTAGTTACACTATCGCGATGTCCTTCGTATGGACGGAATTCCTTATTTGTAGCATTGTACTAGTTACACTATCGCGATGTCCTTCGTATGGACGGAATTCCTTATTTGTAGCATTGTACTAGTTACACTATCGCGATGTCCTTCGTATGGACGGAATTCCTTATTTGTAGCATTGTACTAGTTACACTATCGCGATGTCCTTCGTATGGACGGAATTCCTTATTTGTAGCATTGTACTAGTTACACTATCGCGATGTCCTTCGTATGGACGGAATTCCTTATTTGTAGCATTGTACTAGTTACACTATCGCGATGTCCTTCGTATGGACGGAATTCCTTATTTGTAGCATTGTACTAGTTACACTATCGCGATGTCCTTCGTATGGACGGAATTCCTTATTTGTAGCATTGTACTAGTTACACTATCGCGATGTCCTTCGTATGGACGGAATTCCTTATTTGTAGCATTGTACTAGTTACACTATCGCGATGTCCTTCGTATGGACGGAATTCCTTATTTGTAGCATTGTACTAGTTACACTATCGCGATGTCCTTCGTATGGACGGAATTCCTTATTTGTAGCATTGTACTAGTTACACTATCGCGATGTCCTTAGTATGGACGGAATTCCTTATTTGTAGCATTGTACTAGTTACACTATCGCGATGTCCTTCGTATGGACGGAATTCCTTATTTGTAGCATTGTACTAGTTACACTATCGCGATGTCCTTAGTATGGACGGAATTCCTTATTTGTAGCATTGTACTAGTTACACTATCGCGATGTCCTTAGTATGGACGGAATTCCTTATTTGTAGCATTGTACTAGTTACACTATCGCGATGTCCTTAGTATGGACGGAATTCCTTATTTGTAGCATTGTACTAGTTACACTATCGCGATGTCCTTAGTATGGACGGAATTCCTTATTTGTAGCATTGTACTAGTTACACTATCGCGATGTCCTTCGTATGGACGGAATTCCTTATTTGTAGCATTGTACTAGTTACACTATCGCGATGTCCTTAGTATGGACGGAATTCCTTATTTGTAGCATTGTACTAGTTACACTATCGCGATGTCCTTAGTATGGACGGAATTCCTTATTTGTAGCATTGTACTAGTTACACTATCGCGATGTCCTTCGTATGGACGGAATTCCTTATTTGTAGCATTGTACTAGTTACACTATCGCGATGTCCTTAGTATGGACGGAATTCCTTATTTGTAGCATTGTACTAGTTACACTATCGCGATGTCCTTAGTATGGACGGAATTCCTTATTTGTAGCATTGTACTAGTTACACTATCGCGATGTCCTTCGTATGGACGGAATTCCTTATTTGTAGCATTGTACTAGTTACACTATCGCGATGTCCTTCGTATGGACGGAATTCCTTATTTGTAGCATTGTACTAGTTACACTATCGCGATGTCCTTCGTATGGACGGAATTCCTTATTTGTAGCATTGTACTAGTTACACTATCGCGATGTCCTTCGTATGGACGGAATTCCTTATTTGTAGCATTGTACTAGTTACACTATCGCGATGTCCTTCGTATGGACGGAATTCCTTATTTGTAGCATTGTACTAGTTACACTATCGCGATGTCCTTCGTATGGACGGAATTCCTTATTTGTAGCATTGTACTAGTTACACTATCGCGATGTCCTTAGTATGGACGGAATTCCTTATTTGTAGCATTGTACTAGTTACACTATCGCGATGTCCTTCGTATGGACGGAATTCCTTATTTGTAGCATTGTACTAGTTACACTATCGCGATGTCCTTCGTATGGACGGAATTCCTTATTTGTAGCATTGTACTAGTTACACTATCGCGATGTCCTTAGTATGGACGGAATTCCTTATTTGTAGCATTGTACTAGTTACACTATCGCGATGTCCTTAGTATGGACGGAATTCCTTATTTGTAGCATTGTACTAGTTACACTATCGCGATGTCCTTAGTATGGACGGAATTCCTTATTTGTAGCATTGTACTAGTTACACTATCGCGATGTCCTTAGTATGGACGGAATTCCTTATTTGTAGCATTGTACTAGTTACACTATCGCGATGTCCTTAGTATGGACGGAATTCCTTATTTGTAGCATTGTACTAGTTACACTATCGCGATGTCCTTAGTATGGACGGAATTCCTTATTTGTAGCATTGTACTAGTTACACTATCGCGATGTCCTTCGTATGGACGGAATTCCTTATTTGTAGCATTGTACTAGTTACACTATCGCGATGTCCTTAGTATGGACGGAATTCCTTATTTGTAGCATTGTACTAGTTACACTATCGCGATGTCCTTAGTATGGACGGAATTCCTTATTTGTAGCATTGTACTAGTTACACTATCGCGATGTCCTTCGTATGGACGGAATTCCTTATTTGTAGCATTGTACTAGTTACACTATCGCGATGTCCTTAGTATGGACGGAATTCCTTATTTGTAGCATTGTACTAGTTACACTATCGCGATGTCCTTAGTATGGACGGAATTCCTTATTTGTAGCATTGTACTAGTTACACTATCGCGATGTCCTTCGTATGGACGGAATTCCTTATTTGTAGCATTGTACTAGTTACACTATCGCGATGTCCTTCGTATGGACGGAATTCCTTATTTGTAGCATTGTACTAGTTACACTATCGCGATGTCCTTCGTATGGACGGAATTCCTTATTTGTAGCATTGTACTAGTTACACTATCGCGATGTCCTTCGTATGGACGGAATTCCTTATTTGTAGCATTGTACTAGTTACACTATCGCGATGTCCTTCGTATGGACGGAATTCCTTATTTGTAGCATTGTACTAGTTACACTATCGCGATGTCCTTCGTATGGACGGAATTCCTTATTTGTAGCATTGTACTAGTTACACTATCGCGATGTCCTTAGTATGGACGGAATTCCTTATTTGTAGCATTGTACTAGTTACACTATCGCGATGTCCTTCGTATGGACGGAATTCCTTATTTGTAGCATTGTACTAGTTACACTATCGCGATGTCCTTCGTATGGACGGAATTCCTTATTTGTAGCATTGTACTAGTTACACTATCGCGATGTCCTTAGTATGGACGGAATTCCTTATTTGTAGCATTGTACTAGTTACACTATCGCGATGTCCTTAGTATGGACGGAATTCCTTATTTGTAGCATTGTACTAGTTACACTATCGCGATGTCCTTAGTATGGACGGAATTCCTTATTTGTAGCATTGTACTAGTTACACTATCGCGATGTCCTTAGTATGGACGGAATTCCTTATTTGTAGCATTGTACTAGTTACACTATCGCGATGTCCTTAGTATGGACGGAATTCCTTATTTGTAGCATTGTACTAGTTACACTATCGCGATGTCCTTAGTATGGACGGAATTCCTTATTTGTAGCATTGTACTAGTTACACTATCGCGATGTCCTTAGTATGGACGGAATTCCTTATTTGTAGCATTGTACTAGTTACACTATCGCGATGTCCTTAGTATGGACGGAATTCCTTATTTGTAGCATTGTACTAGTTACACTATCGCGATGTCCTTAGTATGGACGGAATTCCTTATTTGTAGCATTGTACTAGTTACACTATCGCGATGTCCTTAGTATGGACGGAATTCCTTATTTGTAGCATTGTACTAGTTACACTATCGCGATGTCCTTAGTATGGACGGAATTCCTTATTTGTAGCATTGTACTAGTTACACTATCGCGATGTCCTTAGTATGGACGGAATTCCTTATTTGTAGCATTGTACTAGTTACACTATCGCGATGTCCTTAGTATGGACGGAATTCCTTATTTGTAGCATTGTACTAGTTACACTATCGCGATGTCCTTAGTATGGACGGAATTCCTTATTTGTAGCATTGTACTAGTTACACTATCGCGATGTCCTTAGTATGGACGGAATTCCTTATTTGTAGCATTGTACTAGTTACACTATCGCGATGTCCTTAGTATGGACGGAATTCCTTATTTGTAGCATTGTACTAGTTACACTATCGCGATGTCCTTAGTATGGACGGAATTCCTTATTTGTAGCATTGTACTAGTTACACTATCGCGATGTCCTTAGTATGGACGGAATTCCTTATTTGTAGCATTGTACTAGTTACACTATCGCGATGTCCTTCGTATGGACGGAATTCCTTATTTGTAGCATTGTACTAGTTACACTATCGCGATGTCCTTCGTATGGACGGAATTCCTTATTTGTAGCATTGTACTAGTTACACTATCGCGATGTCCTTAGTATGGACGGAATTCCTTATTTGTAGCATTGTACTAGTTACACTATCGCGATGTCCTTAGTATGGACGGAATTCCTTATTTGTAGCATTGTACTAGTTACACTATCGCGATGTCCTTCGTATGGACGGAATTCCTTATTTGTAGCATTGTACTAGTTACACTATCGCGATGTCCTTCGTATGGACGGAATTCCTTATTTGTAGCATTGTACTAGTTACACTATCGCGATGTCCTTCGTATGGACGGAATTCCTTATTTGTAGCATTGTACTAGTTACACTATCGCGATGTCCTTCGTATGGACGGAATTCCTTATTTGTAGCATTGTACTAGTTACACTATCGCGATGTCCTTCGTATGGACGGAATTCCTTATTTGTAGCATTGTACTAGTTACACTATCGCGATGTCCTTCGTATGGACGGAATTCCTTATTTGTAGCATTGTACTAGTTACACTATCGCGATGTCCTTCGTATGGACGGAATTCCTTATTTGTAGCATTGTACTAGTTACACTATCGCGATGTCCTTCGTATGGACGGAATTCCTTATTTGTAGCATTGTACTAGTTACACTATCGCGATGTCCTTCGTATGGACGGAATTCCTTATTTGTAGCATTGTACTAGTTACACTATCGCGATGTCCTTCGTATGGACGGAATTCCTTATTTGTAGCATTGTACTAGTTACACTATCGCGATGTCCTTCGTATGGACGGAATTCCTTATTTGTAGCATTGTACTAGTTACACTATCGCGATGTCCTTCGTATGGACGGAATTCCTTATTTGTAGCATTGTACTAGTTACACTATCGCGATGTCCTTCGTATGGACGGAATTCCTTATTTGTAGCATTGTACTAGTTACACTATCGCGTTGTCCTTCGTATGGACGGAATTCCTTATTTGTAGCATTTGTACTAGTTACACTATCGCGATGTCCTTC